>CM076947.1:17857500-22657500 GCA_039566865.1 Aurelia coerulea | reverse complement strand
TGACTGCTTGATCTGAAAGGATAGAATATGATTAGAATTTTTTTCTGATGATATTGGTTTGCAATCTCGCCTCGTTCAAAGATGAGACAAGACGATATTGTCTGTTATTATTTCGTATTTTTCGTTTCTCATTCATAGCAATTTTAAGCATATGTTTTATGTAATGTAATAACGCTTCAAAACGTTTTTAAGATGCAAAATGTCTTGTAAAGATATAGCTATTCTTCTTGTAGAAACCAATATCCTTGAAATTTTCTGCTAATAAGCACTTACCTTTCGATACGAATGGTTTCTTTCAAAGTTGTTTGTAAGATTTCTTGCAACCTCGATGTTTGAGACACCTGTGTATTGTTCGATCAATGCAGAGAGCTTTCCTGAAACAAAATTTGGAAAAGTTAATAGGAGTTCTGCTCGCATGTACTTAGCATAGTAGCGAAGTAGCTTATCATTTGGAAGAAGGCTTGTTCCTGTGTTTCTATCAGACAAATTAAGTTTTGAAATATTTAATCTCTGAAGGAAACATTCAAAAACGAAAATTTTATTTACAATCGCTTGATAAGAATGCAATAATCTTACCGATATCCTTGTTGATTTCACTGTAACTGTTTAACAGTTGTTTATTTTCTTGTTTAGTTTGTTTAACAGGTTTGTTTTCCTGAAAAAATCAATAGAAAAAATCAATAAATTGGATCGAAGTTTGCAGCATTGCAACACTTAACACTTACCAAATAACAAAACAAACAAAGGCGTTTGAAAACGAGGCATTGTCTCGAAGTGGTTAGTCGTCAAGGCGATGCTGCCTAGCAACAATAACTATTTTGTGAAGTTTCCTTTGAACTTAGGCCGCTTTTAGGCCGCTTTTTGAAAGTAGCATTTTCAGAGAAAAGTTGGTTTTCGCTAAGAAATATGCTTGTTAGATAACGAAGAATGTCCTCAAATGGTCATTTAAAGGTAGATCATGCGCTATTTCATTTGATTAGGGCAAAGCTGTTATATTGTTAGACTTCCATTCGCAACTCGGCTCGAAAATGTTTCATGCAAACTGAGTTGCAACTCCTACTCGGCGTAGCTCTAGATACCTTTTTCCGATTTTGCAAATTTAGGTTAACTGCTATGAGGCTAATTCCCAAACGTCTAATTCATAAAACGAAATAATCTTTCAGCACAAAATATCACACAACCAAGGAAACAGGGAAAGTTGTTGAACCAAAGAAAGTTCGACAGAGTGATTTTACAATGATCCAAAAGAACTTACCATCTTGCGAAACTTGAATTCGACAAAACCAACGAACTATCTTTCGAATGCAGTCTTTGGCGATTGAGTTCTTCGGTCTTTTCTTTCGATTTCTTGATTCAGTTTTCTTTGACAGCAGAGTATTCAGCGATTGAGAGCAGCGATAAAATTTGCGTACGTTCACAACTTGAGCAAATCGCAACAGGACCGTAAACAATCTTTCGAATCCTATTGTTCGTAACGTCGAATGACGTAGAAAATCGAATTCCATCGAATCAATCGAACTCGAATTGTTGTTTCCAGGCAACCATATCAATAATTCATTGCGTGCCAGTCTTAATCCTGGGGGTTGGTTTATTTGCAGCTCGAAGGGGGTCTGCCGAATGGAAGTGGCACATTCCTGTACCTGTGCCCTTTACTTGATACTTTTCCAAGTTGGTAATCTTCTTTGCAGTCAAACATCTCCTTATCACGTTGATGCATCAATGAGAGGGTAAAGAGACTGATGTAACAGGCATTTCATAATCTGTTCTGCATTTGCAAAACTTGAGAATCTAAGTTTCTTATAATTGCGTTTCTTACTTGCGGGTACGTACTGTATTTGCAGTGAGGCGTCATATTATTATCGAAATTCGATTTATTCTCTTTATACTGAAACAAAGTTTTTTCAGGACGAATGACTTGTTATTGAAGTTCTTCCTTATTCTCGCCCTTAGTTGTTTTCTACCTAATTAACTGTTATATTTTTTTGCAGATAAAGTTTCTTTCATTAAAGGGCAGTCAATTTTGATGTCAAGGTTTGTTTTTAATTGTTTCTTCATTGATGTTACCGGATGTCCCAATAAAAAGTACCCCCGTTTGAAAATTACCAAAATTTTATTACAAGGGTGATCTTGAAATTTCTTTTATTGGCAAGTAGTTCAAAGACCAAATTATTTTCTCAGGCATAGCTGATTTTGTAATTGGCTTTGAATTTAGCGAATTTAGCTCTTTTTACGACTGCCTGGTTTTGAAGCATAATGCAAGAAAGGCACTAATGATTACTATATCAATTTCGTGGTACAAAATTTAAAAATAGCCTTAAATAACGGACTCATCATATCAAACCCATAAACGCAACAAAAACACCGAAATTAGTAGAAAGAAGACCATTAACTCTTCCCCGCCGTCTTCTTTCTACTGATTTCGGTGTTTTTGTTGCGTTCAGAGACATAGGAACCGGGGGGGGGGGCACTGGGGGCACGTGCCCCCCAAGATTTTGCAATAAACAAAGAAGTGCCCTTTTATTTTTAGGAAGTGCCCCTTTAGCTCAATGAAAAAAGTGCCCTTGAAGTATCGTGCCCCTCCAAGTTTGAGATGCTTCCTACGTCCCTGGTTGCGTTTATGGGTTTAATATGACGAATATAACTATTTAAAATAAAATAATTGTACCTTGAACAGAGATGATAAAGCACGACGTTTCGAGCTTAGCCCGTTATCAAGTGAAATATCAAGTTATCAAGTGCAAAATCTTGGGGGGCACGTGCCCCCAGTGCCCCCCCCGGTTCCTACGTCTCTGAACGCAACAAAAACACCGAAATCAGTAGAAAGAAGACGGCGGGGTTAATGGTCTTCTTGCTACTAATTTCGGTGTTTTTGTTGCGTTTATGGGTTTGATATGACGAGTCCGTTATTTAAGGCTATTCTTATATCAATATCAATTTCCTTGTGCATACTGAGCGTTAAATTCTGTCGTAAATGACAAGAACTGTGTGGTAAGAGACTGCGAGAGTAGTACAAAATCTGAAATATTTTACTCTAAGGCAAGTTTGACGTTTTACTGAAAAATTAATAGCTCAAGATAAGGTTCATCATTGTGTCGTAATTTTACCTTCAAGTGCAGGAAACAAAAACTACATGATCCTTAAATTTTTTTTGGGTCATTGTC
Organism: Aurelia coerulea; assembly: GCA_039566865.1. Lineage (NCBI taxonomy): Eukaryota > Metazoa > Cnidaria > Scyphozoa > Semaeostomeae > Ulmaridae > Aurelia > Aurelia coerulea. Next base: position 22,654,339 of record CM076947.1, on the reverse strand, counting down.
AAAGCAAATCAAAAAGAAAATTCTATTATAGGTTTGATGATCGATTTTAGGTGATTTTTCAAACAGGAATACTTTTTTATGGGACACCCGGTAGATACATTCCACGTTAACACTGAATCGGTAAACATAGGGCTCAAATCTTGAAAAAGGTCGGTGTAAAATTCCGTAGCAGTTTTCTTTGAAATAAATGGCTTGGAAGGAACTTGGGGATTTTTGCTGTAAATCTGCCGTGGCAATTTATTGATACCTTCATTCGTTTCAATATTGCAGAATTTATTAAATTTGAGGCTATGACGTCATCAAATTTCTAAATCCTAAACCAGAAAAGCTACAGATTTTGGCTTGCCACCATATTGTAGACCTTCATAAACTATGGTTTCTTTGAAGGTTATATGATGTTTCCTCCATTAGTTTAGGATTTACGATTGTTTAAACTTTTTCAAAATTTTCCATGAATTTTTTGAAAAATAATGAAATTGCCGCCATTTTGAAAAAAATCAAGATATCAAAAAATGTCCACGGCAGATTTTAAGCAAAGTACCATAAGTTCCTTTCAAGCCATCCAATTAAAAAAAAAACTGCAAAGGAATTTTACACCGGCCTTTCTAAAGATTTGAAAGATTTGAGCCCTATGCTGCATCGGTACACTTTCGATCCATTAAAAATTATTGTAATTCAATAGCGTTTACACTGCTCCAAAAAGAACAATATTGTGCTATTGATAGAAAGAACAAAAGTGTTAGGGCTTAGCAGGGACATAGTGAACGGGAGGTTGACCCGTTGCACTTTTATTACAAATCTAAAGTTGTACCCGTACAGTTTTAACGGGGTCCTAGAGTTTCACGATATATTGGTCCAAGATTAAATTTGCATCGATAGCATCAACTCATTCGCAACAGCAAGGACAGATTCTGTAATACAATGGCATCAGTTGCTTTTGATTGACACCTCTATTCAAAGCGATTAGAAACAGCAGACAAAGGACATTCATTAAAATAAACAAAGCCGCAAAAGTTTCCCCGAAACTAGCAGGACAAACTCTCGCCTTGTGCACGCGAAGGATGATTTTTAAGAGAAGTTATGTGCCTTGAAAAAACTGGCATTTTGAAAAGCAATACCTGTGACAGAGCAAAATGGACCAGCCTGTTGGACTTTTAGAAATTTCCAATAGGTTCTGAAAAGAAGCAAACTTGAATACAAACTTTAAACACACAACTTGGCCTTTCAGGTGAAAACTGAAAGATAAACAACGATAAGCTTATGGCCTTGCTTTTTGCATGAAAATGTAACATTTCAAAAACTAGCCAAGTTTAGCAAAAAAGGTGAGGTCTTGCTTTCTGGATAATCTAGAGGTTCTTGGAAATTCCTAAGTTTTGGCAAAGACAAACAGTACCAAAAAGCAAAGGGTATAGCCTTACATTTTTGCCAAAAAAGAGACTTCGAAAAGCCCTTCTTTTGGGAATGAGTGAAGGGTCAACGCTGATATATTACAAATATATGTCAATTTAGAATTCAGGATTTAAAATTGTAAATCAATTTCTTTCTTTTTTCAGATGAAAAATGGACCTTCAAGACAGAGACCCTTGACACAAAAAAGGTAAGCCAAATCATTGGTTTTTAAGTGAAAATTGAGGATTTTAAAAATAGGTCAATTTTTGCAAAACATAAGCCTACAACCTTACTTGATTGAACCAACCTAAAGTGAGATTTAAAAGGCAAAAGAGCAAAGGATATCGCCTTACATTTTGGGCAAAACTAACGAATCTTGAGAATCTCACATTTTTACTAAAAAGCAAAGGGCAAAGGGTATAGCCTTGTTTTCAGGAAAAAAGGATTTTCAAGCATCCCTTATTTTGGGGGGAAAACCAAAGGGTGTATAATGCTTTATTACACCCATAGGTGAGGCCCGGGGGGGGGGTAGTTGATTAAGTTTTGGTCGGGGACGTGCCATCGAAGCTTCAAAAACATTTCTTATACCAATTTTCCGAAAATGTATACCCGACCTTATACCAGTTTTCCGAAATTGCATATCCGATCTTATACTTTTACCAAAATCGTAAAAATCAATACCGTTCCTTATACCAAAATCGTGAAAATCGATACCCTTCCCGATGGCACGTCCCGAAGCCAAAATATGTGAAGTACCCCCCCCCCCCGGGAGGTGAGGGTGGGATTATTCAACTTCAGTCAACAGAGGGGCTTAACAGAGGAGAGGCTTATTAGACAGGGGCTCTCATTCACATTATCAAATGACAAGGATATGTATGCTCAGTTCTTTTGCACCCTATTTTGCAGATTCGGCATACAATTTTACGAGTAGAAAAAACGCAACAAAAACACCGAAATCAGTAGAAAGAAGACTGTTAACTCGTGTAAAAGAAACAACAACCAAAATAAACCTGTATCAAGAGAAAAACTGTTAAATCCTGTACGGGAAACCGAATTCATCTTAAAACCTGAAAGGAAAGAAATAAGTTAGTAACTCACCAGTAAGTGCTGTAAAGACCAACGTGAAATCACCAAATACGCGTTTTGTCGCTCTCTCATCAGTTTGGTTCGTGCGAAGGACAAATTAACAATAAAAACAGGCCACTTTTATTAGCAGACGAACACAAGAAAATTGAAAATCACACGCCAATAACACCTAAGCCACTTATTGGCTAAACTCAATCAACAACCGCCAAAGACCTTTGGCGCAAATTAGAACAATTGCAACGTGAAAACAAACTCCTTCTGTCGGCAGAGGGAAGGAACTCGAAGTTTACTAAACACCGCTTCTAAAACCTTGAGGTGGAAGACAGACCTTGCCCTACCCAAAATTAGGAAACAATCCTCGCTATAGTTGTTTCCGTTTTCCGTTTTGCAACAGTTTTATACAAAACCATATCAAAATAACAATGCAACCCGTTTTAGCTAAATAAATGGAAAATCTTTGGTAGCCTCTGGAATTTGATGTAAGTATGGGGGTAATAGAGAGGGGGATAATTTGAAATTTGCCTCGGAGGGGATGGCCTTATTGGAGGGGAGCTTTAAAGCGAGAAAGGGAAAACTAAATAGAGCTTTACTATAGTCTTATTTTTTGGCAAAAAATTAAGATTTTCAAATATTCCCTATTGTTGCCAAAAAGCAAAGGGTATAGCCTTACATTTTGCGCAAAACTAAGGAATCTTGAAATTCTCTAATTTTTGGGCACAATTTAAAGGAACCCTTGCTTTTTACCTGTGACGTTAAGTCATTACAAACATATGTTAGTTTCGACCAAATTATTAAATTATTTCTCTCCTTTTCAGGTGGAAAGTGAACGTTCAAGGCAGAAATCCGTGATATAGCCAAAAAAGAGGTAAGCCAAAATCATTGCTATTTACCTGAAAGTTGAGGATTCTAGAAATAAGCCAATTTTTGCCTTACATCTTCGACAAAAATAGGGAACCTTGAATCCTCTTATTTTGCCAAAAAGCAAAGGGTATATAGCCTTACATTTTGGGAAAAACTAAGGACTCTGGAGCATCTCTAATTTTTGCCAAAAAGCAAACGGTATAGGCTTACATTTTGGGCAAAACAAAGGAATCTTGAGTGACTCTTATTTTTGTCAAATAGCAAAGGAGCCTTACATTTCGAGCAAAACTAAGAAATTTTGAATATCTCTTATTTTTGCCAAAAAGCAAAATGGTATAGCCTTACCTTTAGGCAAAAATAGGGATTTTCGAGAATCTCCCATTGTTCCCAAAAAGCAAAGGGTATAGCCTTTTGGGCAAAATAGGGAATCCTCAATATCTCTTATTTTTGCCAAAAAGGCTATAGCCTTACCTTTTGGGCAATAAGAGGGAATTCTGAGTATCTCTTATTTTTTCCAAAAGCAAAGGGTATAGCCTTACATTTTGGGCCAAAATAAGGAATTCTGAATGTCTCCTATTTTTGGCAAAGGCAGAGGGTATAGCCGTACCTTTAGGGCAAAAATAAGGAATTCTGAAAGTTTCGTATTTTTGGCAAAAAGCAAAGGGCATAGCCTTACATTTTTGGCAAAAATAGGGATTTCTGAGAATCTCCTATTTTTGCCAAAAAGCAAAGGGTATAGCCTTACATTTTGGGCAAAACTAAGGAATCTTGAAATTCTCTAATTTTTGGGCACAATTTAAAGGCACCCTTGCTTTTTACCTGCGACATTAAGTCATTACAAACATATGTTAGTTTCGACCGAATTATTAAATTATTTCTCTCCTTTTCAGGTGGAAAATGAACCTTCAAGACAGAGACCCGTGATATAAAAGAGGTGAGCAAAAATCATTCCTATTTACCTGAAAGTTGAGGATTCTAGAAAAAGGCCTATTTTTCAAGGGTATTGCCTTGCATCTTGGGCAAAAATGGGGATTTTCGAGAATCTCCTATTTTTGGCAAAAAGCAAAGGCTATAGCCTTACAATTTGGGTAAAAATAGGCAATCTTGAATATCGCTTATTTTTGGCAAAAAGCAGAGGCTATAGCCTTACCTTTTTGGCAAAAATAGGGATTTCCGAGAATCTCCTATTTTTTCCTAAAATCAAAGGGTATACCCTTACAATTTGGGTAAAAATAGGAAATCTTGAATATCTCTTATTTTTGCCAAAAAGCAAAGGGTATAGCCTTACAATTTGGGTAAAAATAGGCAATCTTGAATATTTCTTATTTTTGGCAAAAAGCAAAGGCTATAGCCTTACCTTTTTGGCAAAAGTAGGGATTTCCGAGAATCTCCTATTTTTGCCAAAAAGCAAAAGCAAAAGCAAAGCCTTACCTTTTTGGCAAAAATAGGGATTTTCGAGAATCTCCTATTTTTGGCAAAAAGCAAAGGCTATAGCCTTACCTTTTTGGCAAAAATAGGGATTTCCGAGAATCTCCTATTTATGCCAAAAAGCAAAGGCTATAGCCTTACCTTTTTGGCAAAAATAGGGATTTTCGAGAATCTCCTATTTTTGGCAAAAAGCAAAGGCTATAGCCTTACCTTTTTGGCAAAAATAGGGATTTCCGAGAATCTCCTATTTATGCCAAAAAGCAAAGGGTATTATTTTAATTTATAATTTGCGTAAAAATAGGCAATCTTGAATATCTCTTATTTTTGGCAAAAAGCAAAGGCTATAGCCTTACCTTTTTGGCAAAAATAAGGATTTCCGAGAATCTCCTATTTTTGCCAAAAAGCAAAGGGTATAGCCTTATAATTTGCGTAAAAATAGGCAATCTTGAATATCTCTTATTTTTGGCAAAAAGCAAAGGCAATAGCCTTACCTTTTTGGCAAACATAGGGATTTCCGAGAATCTCCTATTTTTGCCTAAAATCAAAGGGTATAGCCTTACAATTTGGGTAAAAATAGGCAATCTTGAATGTTTCTTATTTTTGGCAAAAAGCAAAGGCTATAGCCTTACCTTTTTGGCAAAAATTGGGATTTCCAAGAATCTCCTATTTTTGCCAAAAAGCAAAGGCTATAGCCTTACCTTTTTGGCAAAAATTGGGATTTCCAAGAATCTCCTATTTTTGCCAAAAAGCAAAGGGTATAGCCTTATAATTTGCGTAAAAATAGGCAATCTTGAACAAAGGCTATAGCCTTACCTTTTTGGCTAAAATAGGGATTTCCGAGAATCTCCTATTTTTGCCAAAAAGCAAAGGGTATAGCCTTACAATTTGCGTAAAAATAGGCAATCTTGAATATCTCTTATTTTTGGCAAAAAGCAAAGGCAATAGCCTTACCTTTTTGGTAAAAATAGGGATTTCCGAGAATCTCCTATTTTGCCAAAAAGCAAAGGGTATAGCCTTACAATTTGGGTAAAAATAGGCAATCTTGAATATCTCTGATTTTTGGCAAAAAGCAAAGGCTATAGCCTTACCTTTTTGGCAAGAATAGGGATTTCCGAGAATCTCCTATTTTTGCCAAAAAGCAAAGGGTATAGCCTTACAATTTGGGTAAAAATAGGCAATCTTGAATGTTTCTTATTTTTGGCAAAAAGCAAAGGCTATAGCCTTACCTTTTTGGCAAAAGTAGGGATTTCCGAGAATCTCCTATTTTTGCCAAAAAGCAAAGGGTATAGCCTTACAATTTGCGTATAAATAGGCAATCTTGAATATCTCTTATTTTTGGCAAAAAGCAAAGGCTATAGCCTTACCTTTTTGGCAAAAATAGGGATTTCCGAGAATCTCCTATTTTTGCCAAAAAGCAAAGGGTATAGCCTTACAATTTGGGTAAAAATAGGCAATCTTGAATATTTCTTATTTTTGGCAAAAAGCAAAGCCTTACCTTTTTGGCAAAAGTAGGGATTTCCGAGAATCTCCTATTTTTGCCAAAAAGCAAAGGTTATAGCCTTACAAGTTGGGTAAAAATAGGCAATCTCGAATATCTCTTATTTCTGGCAAAAAGCAAAGGGTATAGCCTTACATTTTGGGCAAAAATAGGGATTCTGAGAATCTCCTATTTTTGCCAAAAAGCAAAGGGTATAGCCTTACATTTTGGGCAAAACTAAGGAATCTTGAAATTCTCTAATTTTTGGGCACAATTTAAAGGCACCCTTGCTTTTTACCTGTGACATTACAAACATATGTTAGTTTCGACCAAATTATTAAATTATTTCTCTCCTTTTCAGGTGGAAAATGAACCTTCAAGACAGAGACCCGTGATATAAAAGAGGTGAGCAAAAATCATTCCTATTTACCTGAAAGTTGAGGATTTTAGAAAAAGGCCTATTTTTCAAGGGTATTGCCTTGCATCTTGGTCAAAAATGGGCATTTTCGAGAATCTCCTATTTTTGGCAAAAAGCAAAGGCTATAGCCTTACAATTTGGGTAAAAATAGGCAATCTTGAATATCGCTTATTTTTGGCAAAAAGCAAAGGCTATAGCCTTACCTTTTTGGCAAAAATAGGGATTTCCGAGAATCTCCTATTTTTGCCTAAAATCAAAGGGTATAGCCTTACAATTTACATAAAAATAGGCAATCTTGAATATCTCTTATTTTTGCCAAAAAGCAAAGGGTATAGCCTTACAATTTGGGTAAAAATAGGCAATCTTGAATATTTCCTATTTTTGGCAAAAAGCAAAGGCTATAGCCTTACCTTTTTGGTAAAAATAGGGATTTCCGAGAATCTCCTATTTTACCAAAAAGCAAAGGGTATAGCCTTACAATTTGGGTAAAAATAGGCAATCTTGAATATCTCTGATTTTTGGCAAAAAGCAAAGGCTATAGCCTTACCTTTTTGCCAAAGTAGGGATTTCCGAGAATCTCCTATTTTTGCCTAAAATCAAAGGGTATAGCCTTACAATTTGCATAAAAATAGGCAATCTTGAATATCTCTTATTTTTGCCAAAAAGCAAAGGGTATAGCCTTACAATTTGGGTAAAAATAGGCAATCTTGAATGTTTCTTATTTTTGGCAAAAAGCAAAGGCTATAGCCTTACCTTTTTGGCAAAAGTAGGGATTTCCGAGAATCTCCTATTTTTGGCAAAAAGCAAAGGCTATAGCCTTACCTTTTTGGCAAAAATAGGGATTTTGGAGAATCTCCTATTTTTGCCTAAAATCAAAGGGTATAGCCTTACAATTTGGGTAAAAATAGGCAATCTTGAATGTTTCTTATTTTTGGCAAAAAGCAAAGGCTATAGCCTTACCTTTTTGGCAAAAGTAGGGATTTCCGAGAATCTCCTATTTTTGCCAAAAAGCAAAGGTTATAGCCTTACAAGTTGGGTAAAAATAGGCAATCTCGAATATCTCTTATTTCTGGCAAAAAGCAAAGGGTATAGCCTTACATTTTGGGCAAAAATAGGGATTCTGAGAATCTCCTATTTCTGGCAAAAAGCAAAGGGTATAGCCTTACATTTTGGGCAAAACTAAGGAATCTTGAAATTCTCTAATTTTTGGGCACAATTTAAAGGCACCCTTGCTTTTTACCTGTGACATTAAGTCATTACAAACATATGTTAGTTTCGACCAAATTATTAAATTATTTCTCTCCTTTTCAGGTGGAAAGTGAACCTTCAAGACAGAGACCCGTGATATAAAAGAGGTGAGCAAAAATCATTCCTATTTACCTGAAAGTTGAGGATTTTAGAAAAAGGCCTATTTTTCAAGGGTATTGCCTTGCATCTTGGTCAAAAATGGGCATTTTCGAGAATCTCCTATTTTTGGCAAAAAGCAAAGGCTATAGCCTTACAATTTGGGTAAAAATAGGCAATCTTGAATATCGCTTATTTTTGGCAAAAAGCAAAGGCAATAGCCTTACCTTTTTGGCAAACATAGGGATTTCCGAGAATCTCCTATTTTTGCCTAAAATCAAAGGTTATAGCCTTACAAGTTGGGTAAAAATAGGCAATCTCGAATATCTCTTATTTTTGGCAAAAAGCAAAGGCTATAGCCTTACAATTTGCGTAAAAATAGGCAATCTTGAATATTTCTTATTTTGGCAAAAAGCAAAGGCTATAGCCTTACCTTTTGGCAAAAGTAGGGATTTCCGAGAATCTCCTATTTTTGGCAAAAAGCAAAAGCAAAAGCAAAGCCTTACCTTTTTGGCAAAAATAGGGATTTTCGAGAATCTCCTATTTTTGGCAAAAAGCAAAGGCTATAGCCTTACCTTTTTGGCAAAAATAGGGATTTCCGAGAATCTCCTATTTATGCCAAAAAGCAAAGGCTATAGCCTTACCTTTTTGGCAAAAATAGGGATTTTCGAGAATCTCCTATTTTTGGCAAAAAGCAAAGGCTATAGCCTTACCTTTTTGGCAAAAATAGGGATTTCCGAGAATCTCCTATTTATGCCAAAAAGCAAAGGGTATTATTTTAATTTATAATTTGCGTAAAAATAGGCAATCTTGAATATCTCTTATTTTTGGCAAAAAGCAAAGGCTATAGCCTTACCTTTTTGGCAAAAATAAGGATTTCCGAGAATCTCCTATTTTTGCCAAAAAGCAAAGGGTATAGCCTTATAATTTGCGTAAAAATAGGCAATCTTGAATATCTCTTATTTTTGGCAAAAAGCAAAGGCAATAGCCTTACCTTTTTGGCAAACATAGGGATTTCCGAGAATCTCCTATTTTTGCCTAAAATCAAAGGGTATAGCCTTACAATTTGGGTAAAAATAGGCAATCTTGAATGTTTCTTATTTTTGGCAAAAAGCAAAGGCTATAGCCTTACCTTTTTGGCAAAAATTGGGATTTCCAAGAATCTCCTATTTTTGCCAAAAAGCAAAGGGTATAGCCTTACCTTTTTGGCAAAAATTGGGATTTCCAAGAATCTCCTATTTTTGCCAAAAAGCAAAGGGTATAGCCTTATAATTTGCGTAAAAATAGGCAATCTTGAACAAAGGCTATAGCCTTACCTTTTTGGCTAAAATAGGGATTTCCGAGAATCTCCTATTTTTGCCAAAAAGCAAAGGGTATAGCCTTACAATTTGCGTAAAAATAGGCAATCTTGAATATCTCTTATTTTTGGCAAAAAGCAAAGGCAATAGCCTTACCTTTTTGGTAAAAATAGGGATTTCCGAGAATCTCCTATTTTGCCAAAAAGCAAAGGGTATAGCCTTACAATTTGGGTAAAAATAGGCAATCTTGAATATCTCTGATTTTTGGCAAAAAGCAAAGGCTATAGCCTTACCTTTTTGGCAAAAATAGGGATTTCCGAGAATCTCCTATTTTTGCCAAAAAGCAAAGGGTATAGCCTTACAATTTGGGTAAAAATAGGCAATCTTGAATGTTTCTTATTTTTGGCAAAAAGCAAAGGCTATAGCCTTACCTTTTTGGCAAAAATAGGGATTTCCGAGAATCTCCTATTTTTGCCAAAAAGCAAAGGGTATAGCCTTACAATTTGCGTATAAATAGGCAATCTTGAATATCTCTTATTTTTGGCAAAAAGCAAAGGCTATAGCCTTACCTTTTTGGCAAAAATAGGGATTTCCGAGAATCTCCTATTTTTGCCAAAAAGCAAAGGGTATAGCCTTATAATTTGGGTAAAAATAGGCAATCTTGAATATTTCTTATTTTTGGCAAAAAGCAAAGCCTTACCTTTTTGGCAAAAGTAGGGATTTCCGAGAATCTCCTATTTTTGCCAAAAAAGCAAAGGGTATAGCCTTACAATTTGGGTAAAAATAGGCGATCTTGAATATCTCTTATTTTTGGCAAAAAGCAAAGGCTATAGCCTTACCTTTTTGGCAAAAATAGGGATTTCCGAGAATCTCCTATTTTTGCCAAAAAGCAAAGGGTATAGCCTTACAATTTGGGTAAAAATAGGCAATCTTGAATGTTTCTTATTTTTGGCAAAAAGCAAAGCCTTACCTTTTTGGCAAAAGTAGGGATTTCCGAGAATCTCCTATTTTTGCCAAAAAGCAAAGGTTATAGCCTTACAAGTTGGGTAAAAATAGGCAATCTCGAATATCTCTTATTTCTGGCAAAAAGCAAAGGGTATAGCCTTACCTTTTTGGCAAAAATAGGGATTCTGAGAATCTCCTATTTTTGCCAAAAAGCAAAGGGTATAGCCTTACATTTTGGGCAAAACTAAGGAATCTTGAAATTCTCTAATTTTTGGGCACAATTTAAAGGCACCCTTGCTTTTTACCTGTGACATTACAAACATATGTTAGTTTCGACCAAATTATTAAATTATTTCTCTCCTTTTCAGGTGGAAAGTGAACCTTCAAGACAGAGACCCGTGATATAAAAGAGGTGAGCAAAAATCATTCCTATTTACCTGAAAGTTGAGGATTTTAGAAAAAGGCCTATTTTTCAAGGGTATTGCCTTGCATCTTGGGCAAAAATTGGGATTTTCGAGAATCTCCTATTTTTGGCAAAAAGCAAAGGCTATAGCCTTACAATTTGGGTAAAAATAGGCAATCTTGAATATCGCTTATTTTTGGCAAAAAGCAAAGGCTATAGCCTTACCTTTTTGGCAAAAATAGGGATTTCCGAGAATCTCCTATTTTTGCCTAAAATCAAAGGTTATAGCCTTACAATTTACATAAAAATAGGCAATCTTGAATATCTCTTATTTTTGCCAAAAAGCAAAGGGTATAGCCTTACAATTTGGGTAAAAATAGGCAATCTTGAATATTTCCTATTTTTGGCAAAAAGCAAAGGCTATAGCCTTACCTTTTTGGTAAAAATAGGGATTTCCGAGAATCTCCTATTTTACCAAAAAGCAAAGGGTATAGCCTTACAATTTGGGTAAAAATAGGCAATCTTGAATATCTCTGATTTTTGGCAAAAAGCAAAGGCTATAGCCTTACCTTTTTGCCAAAGTAGGGATTTCCGAGAATCTCCTATTTTTGCCTAAAATCAAAGGGTATAGCCTTACAATTTGCATAAAAATAGGCAATCTTGAATATCTCTTATTTTTGCCAAAAAGCAAAGGGTATAGCCTTACAATTTGGGTAAAAATAGGCAATCTTGAATATTTCTTATTTTTGGCAAAAAGCAAAGGCTATAGCCTTACCTTTTGGCAAAAGTAGGGATTTCCGAGAATCTCCTATTTTTGGCAAAAAGCAAAGGCTATAGCCTTACCTTTTTGGCAAAAATAGGGATTTTGGAGAATCTCCTATTTTTGCCTAAAATCAAAGGGTATAGCCTTACAATTTGGGTAAAAATAGGCAATCTTGAATGTTTCTTATTTTTGGCAAAAAGCAAAGGCCTTACCTTTTTGGCAAAAGTAGGGATTTCCGAGAATCTCCTATTTTTGCCAAAAAGCAAAGGGTATAGCCTTACAATTTGCGTAAAAATAGGCGATCTTGAATATCTCTTATTTCTGGCAAAAAGCAAAGGGTATAGCCTTACCTTTTTGGCAAAAATAGGGATTCTGAGAATCTCCTATTTTTGCCAAAAAGCAAAGGGTATAGCCTTACATTTTGGGCAAAACTAAGGAATCTTGAAATTCTCTAATTTTTGGGCACAATTTAAAGGCACCCTTGCTTTTTACCTGTGACATTAAGTCTTTACAAACATATGTTAGTTTCGACCAAAATATTAAATTATTTCTCTCCTTTTCAGGTGGAAAGTGAACCTTCAAGACAGAGACCCGTGATATAAAAGAGGTGAGCAAAAATCATTCCTATTTACCTGAAAGTTGAGGATTCTAGAAAAAGGCCTATTTTTCAAGGGTATTGCCTTGCATCTTGGGCAAAAATTGGGATTTTCGAGAATCTCCTATTTTTGCCAAAAAGCAAAGGGTATAGCCTTACAATTTGGGTAAAAATAGGCAATCTTGAATATTTCTTATTTTTGGCAAAAAGCAAAGGCTATAGCCTTACCTTTTGGCAAAAGTAGGGATTTCCGAGAATCTCCTATTTTTGGCAAAAAGCAAAGGCTATAGCCTTACCTTTTTGGCAAAAATAGGGATTTTGGAGAATCTCCTATTTTTGGCAAAAAGCAAAGGCTATAGCCTTACCTTTTTGGCAAAAATAGGGATTTTCGAGAATCTCCTATTTTTGGCAAAAAGCAAAGGCTATAGCCTTACCTTTTTGGCAAAAATAGGGATTTCCGAGAATCTCCTATTTATGCCAAAAAGCAAAGGGTATTATTTTAATTTATAATTTGCGTAAAAATAGGCAATCTTGAATATTTCTTATTTTTGGAAAAAAGCAAAGGCTATAGCCTTACCTTTTTGGCAAAAATAAGGATTTCCGAGAATCTCCTATTTTTGCCAAAAAGCAAAGGGTATAGCCTTATAATTTGCGTAAAAATAGGCAATCTTGAATATCTCTTATTTTTGGCAAAAAGCAAAGGCAATAGCCTTACCTTTTTGGCAAACATAGGGATTTCCGAGAATCTCCTATTTTTGCCTAAAATCAAAGGGTATAGCCTTACAATTTGGGTAAAAATAGGCAATCTTGAATATCTCTTATTTTTGGCAAAAAGCAAAGGCTATAGCCTTACCTTTTTGGCAAAAATTGGGATTTCCAAGAATCTCCTATTTTTGCCAAAAAGCAAAGGGTATAGCCTTACCTTTTTGGCAAAAATTGGGATTTCCAAGAATCTCCTATTTTTGCCAAAAAGCAAAGGGTATAGCCTTATAATTTGCGTAAAAATAGGCAATCTTGAACAAAGGCTATAGCCTTACCTTTTTGGCTAAAATAGGGATTTCCGAGAATCTCCTATTTTTGCCAAAAAGCAAAGGGTATAGCCTTACAATTTGCGTAAAAATAGGCAATCTTGAATATCTCTTATTTTTGGCAAAAAGCAAAGGCAATAGCCTGACCGTTTTGGTAAAAATAGGGATTTCCGAGAATCTCCTATTTTGCCAAAAAGCAAAGGGTATAGCCTTACAATTTGGGTAAAAATAGGCAATCTTGAATATCTCTGATTTTTGGCAAAAAGCAAAGGCTATAGCCTTACCTTTTTGGCAAAAATAGGGATTTCCGAGAATCTCCTATTTTTGCCAAAAAGCAAAGGGTATAGCCTTACAATTTGGGTAAAAATAGGCAATCTTGAATGTTTCTTATTTTTGGCAAAAAGCAAAGGCTATAGCCTTACCTTTTTGGCAAAAATAGGGATTTCCGAGAATCTCCTATTTTTGCCAAAAAGCAAAGGGTATAGCCTTACAATTTGCGTATAAATAGGCAATCTTGAATATCTCTTATTTTTGGCAAAAAGCAAAGGCTATAGCCTTACCTTTTTGGCAAAAATAGGGATTTCCGAGAATCTCCTATTTTTGCCAAAAAGCAAAGGGTATAGCCTTATAATTTGGGTAAAAATAGGCAATCTTGAATATCTCTGATTTTTGGCAAAAAGCAAAGGCTATAGCCTTACCTTTTTGGCAAAAATAGGGACTTCCGAGAATCTCCTATTTTTGCCAAAAAAGCAAAGGGTATAGCCTTACAATTTGCGTATAAATAGGCAATCTTGAATATCTCTTATTTTTGGCAAAAAGCAAAGGCTATAGCCTTACCTTTTTGGCAAAAATAGGGATTTCCGAGAATCTCCTATTTTTGCCAAAAAGCAAAGGGTATAGCCTTACAATTTGGGTAAAAATAGGCAATCTTGAATGTTTCTTATTTTTGGCAAAAAGCAAAGGCCTTACCTTTTTGGCAAAAGTAGGGATTTCCGAGAATCTCCTATTTTTGCCAAAAAAGCAAAGGGTATAGCCTTACAATTTGCGTAAAAATAGGCGATCTTGAATATCTCTTATTTTTGGCAAAAAGCAAAGGCTATAGCCTTACCTTTTTGGCAAAAATTGGGATTTCCGAGAATCTCCTATTTTTGCCAAAAAGCAAAGGGTATAGCCTTACAATTTGGGTAAAAATAGGCAATCTTGAATGTTTCTTATTTTTGGCAAAAAGCAAAGGCCTTACCTTTTTGGCAAAAGTAGGGATTTCCGAGAATCTCCTATTTTTGCCAAAAAGCAAAGGGTATAGCCTTACAATTTGCGTAAAAATAGGTGATCTTGAATATCTCTTATTTCTGGCAAAAAGCAAAGGGTATAGCCTTACCTTTTTGGCAAAAATAGGGATTCTGAGAATCTCCTATTTTTGCCAAAAAGCAAAGGGTATAGCCTTACATTTTGGGCAAAACTAAGGAATCTTGAAATTCTCTAATTTTTGGGCACAATTTAAAGGCACCCTTGCTTTTTACCTGTGACATTACAAACATATGTTAGTTTCGACCAAATTATTAAATTATTTCTCTCCTTTTCAGGTGGAAAGTGAACCTTCAAGACAGAGACCCGTGATATAAAAGAGGTGAGCAAAAATCATTCCTATTTACCTGAAAGTTGAGGATTCTAGAAAAAGGCCTATTTTTCAAGGGTATTGCCTTGCATCTTGGGCAAAAATTGGGATTTTCGAGAATCTCCTATTTTTGGCAAAAAGCAAAGGCTATAGACTTACAATTTGGGTAAAAATAGGCAATCTTGAATATCGCTTATTTTTGGCAAAAAGCAAAGGCTATAGCCTTACCTTTTTGGCAAAAATAGGGATTTCAGAGAATCTCCTATTTTTGCCTAAAATCAAAGGGTATAGCCTTACAATTTACATAAAAATAGGCAATCTTGAATATCTCTTATTTTTGCCAAAAAGCAAAGGGTATAGCCTTACAATTTGGGTAAAAATAGGCAATCTTGAATATTTCCTATTTTTGGCAAAAAGCAAAGGCTATAGCCTTACCTTTTTGGTAAAAATAGGGATTTCCGAGAATCTCCTATTTTACCAAAAAGCAAAGGGTATAGCCTTACAATTTGGGTAAAAATAGGCAATCTTGAATATCTCTGATTTTTGGCAAAAAGCAAAGGCTATAGCCTTACCTTTTTGCCAAAGTAGGGATTTCCGAGAATCTCCTATTTTTGCCTAAAATCAAAGGGTATAGCCTTACAATTTGCATAAAAATAGGCAATCTTGAATATCTCTTATTTTTGCCAAAAAGCAAAGGGTATAGCCTTACAATTTGGGTAAAAATAGGCAATCTTGAATATTTCTTATTTTTGGCAAAAAGCAAAGGCTATAGCCTTACCTTTTTGGCAAAAGTAGGGATTTCCGAGAATCTCCTATTTTTGGCAAAAAGCAAAGGCTATAGCCTTACCTTTTTGGCAAAAATAGGGATTTTGGAGAATCTCCTATTTTTGCCTAAAATCAAAGGGTATAGCCTTACAATTTGGGTAAAAATAGGCAATCTTGAATGTTTCTTATTTTTGGCAAAAAGCAAAGGCCTTACCTTTTTGGCAAAAGTAGGGATTTCCGAGAATCTCCTATTTTTGCCAAAAAGCAAAGGGTATAGCCTTACAATTTGCGTAAAAATAGGCGATCTTGAATATCTCTTATTTCTGGCAAAAAGCAAAGGGTATAGCCTTACCTTTTTGGCAAAAATAGGGATTCTGAGAATCTCCTATTTTTGCCAAAAAGCAAAGGGTATAGCCTTACATTTTGGGCAAAACTAAGGAATCTTGAAATTCTCTAATTTTTGGGCACAATTTAAAGGCACCCTTGCTTTTTACCTGTGACATTAAGTCTTTACAAACATATGTTAGTTTCGACCAAAATATTAAATTATTTCTCTCCTTTTCAGGTGGAAAGTGAACCTTCAAGACAGAGACCCGTGATATAAAAGAGGTGAGCAAAAATCATTCCTATTTACCTGAAAGTTGAGGATTTTAGAAAAAGGCCTATTTTTCAAGGGTATTGCCTTGCATCTTGGGCAAAAATTGGGATTTTCGAGAATCTCCTATTTTTGCCAAAAAGCAAAGGGTATAGCCTTACAATTTGGGTAAAAATAGGCAATCTTGAATATTTCTTATTTTTGGCAAAAAGCAAAGGCTATAGCCTTACCTTTTGGCAAAAGTAGGGATTTCCGAGAATCTCCTATTTTTGGCAAAAAGCAAAGGCTATAGCCTTACCTTTTTGGCAAAAATAGGGATTTTGGAGAATCTCCTATTTTTGGCAAAAAGCAAAGGCTATAGCCTTACCTTTTTGGCAAAAATAGGGATTTTCGAGAATCTCCTATTTTTGGCAAAAAGCAAAGGCTATAGCCTTACCTTTTTGGCAAAAATAGGGATTTCCGAGAATCTCCTATTTATGCCAAAAAGCAAAGGGTATTATTTTAATTTATAATTTGCGTAAAAATAGGCAATCTTGAATATTTCTTATTTTTGGAAAAAAGCAAAGGCTATAGCCTTACCTTTTTGGCAAAAATAAGGATTTCCGAGAATCTCCTATTTTTGCCAAAAAGCAAAGGGTATAGCCTTATAATTTGCGTAAAAATAGGCAATCTTGAATATCTCTTATTTTTGGCAAAAAGCAAAGGCAATAGCCTTACCTTTTTGGCAAACATAGGGATTTCCGAGAATCTCCTATTTTTGCCTAAAATCAAAGGGTATAGCCTTACAATTTGGGTAAAAATAGGCAATCTTGAATGTTTCTTATTTTTGGCAAAAAGCAAAGGCTATAGCCTTACCTTTTTGGCAAAAATTGGGATTTCCAAGAATCTCCTATTTTTGCCAAAAAGCAAAGGGTATAGCCTTACCTTTTTGGCAAAAATTGGGATTTCCAAGAATCTCCTATTTTTGCCAAAAAGCAAAGGGTATAGCCTTATAATTTGCGTAAAAATAGGCAATCTTGAACAAAGGCTATAGCCTTACCTTTTTGGCTAAAATAGGGATTTCCGAGAATCTCCTATTTTTGCCAAAAAGCAAAGGGTATAGCCTTACAATTTGCGTAAAAATAGGCAATCTTGAATATCTCTTATTTTTGGCAAAAAGCAAAGGCAATAGCCTGACCGTTTTGGTAAAAATAGGGATTTCCGAGAATCTCCTATTTTGCCAAAAAGCAAAGGGTATAGCCTTACAATTTGGGTAAAAATAGGCAATCTTGAATATCTCTGATTTTTGGCAAAAAGCAAAGGCTATAGCCTTACCTTTTTGGCAAAAATAGGGATTTCCGAGAATCTCCTATTTTTGCCAAAAAGCAAAGGGTATAGCCTTACAATTTGGGTAAAAATAGGCAATCTTGAATGTTTCTTATTTTTGGCAAAAAGCAAAGGCTATAGCCTTACCTTTTTGGCAAAAGTAGGGATTTCCGAGAATCTCCTATTTTTGCCAAAAAGCAAAGGGTATAGCCTTACAATTTGCGTATAAATAGGCAATCTTGAATATCTCTTATTTTTGGCAAAAAGCAAAGGCTATAGCCTTACCTTTTTGGCAAAAATAGGGATTTCCGAGAATCTCCTATTTTTGCCAAAAAGCAAAGGGTATAGCCTTATAATTTGGGTAAAAATAGGCAATCTTGAATATCTCTGATTTTTGGCAAAAAGCAAAGGCTATAGCCTTACCTTTTTGGCAAAAATAGGGACTTCCGAGAATCTCCTATTTTTGCCAAAAAAGCAAAGGGTATAGCCTTACAATTTGCGTATAAATAGGCAATCTTGAATATCTCTTATTTTTGGCAAAAAGCAAAGGCTATAGCCTTACCTTTTTGGCAAAAATAGGGATTTCCGAGAATCTCCTATTTTTGCCAAAAAGCAAAGGGTATAGCCTTACAATTTGGGTAAAAATAGGCAATCTTGAATGTTTCTTATTTTTGGCAAAAAGCAAAGGCCTTACCTTTTTGGCAAAAGTAGGGATTTCCGAGAATCTCCTATTTTTGCCAAAAAAGCAAAGGGTATAGCCTTACAATTTGCGTAAAAATAGGCGATCTTGAATATCTCTTATTTTTGGCAAAAAGCAAAGGCTATAGCCTTACCTTTTTGGCAAAAATAGGGATTTCCGAGAATCTCCTATTTTTGCCAAAAAGCAAAGGGTATAGCCTTACAATTTGGGTAAAAATAGGCAATCTTGAATGTTTCTTATTTTTGGCAAAAAGCAAAGGCCTTACCTTTTTGGCAAAAGTAGGGATTTCCGAGAATCTCCTATTTTTGCCAAAAAGCAAAGGTTATAGCCTTACAAGTTGGGTAAAAATAGGCAATCTCGAATATCTCTTATTTCTGGCAAAAAGCAAAGGGTATAGCCTTACCTTTTTGGCAAAAATAGGGATTCTGAGAATCTCCTATTTTTGCCAAAAAGCAAAGGGTATAGCCTTACATTTTGGGCAAAACTAAGGAATCTTGAAATTCTCTAATTTTTGGGCACAATTTAAAGGCACCCTTGCTTTTTACCTGTGACATTACAAACATATGTTAGTTTCGACCAAATTATTAAATTATTTCTCTCCTTTTCAGGTGGAAAGTGAACCTTCAAGACAGAGACCCGTGATATAAAAGAGGTGAGCAAAAATCATTCCTATTTACCTGAAAGTTGAGGATTCTAGAAAAAGGCCTATTTTTCAAGGGTATTGCCTTGCATCTTGGGCAAAAATTGGGATTTTCGAGAATCTCCTATTTTTGGCAAAAAGCAAAGGCTATAGACTTACAATTTGGGTAAAAATAGGCAATCTTGAATATCGCTTATTTTTGGCAAAAAGCAAAGGCTATAGCCTTACCTTTTTGGCAAAAATAGGGATTTCAGAGAATCTCCTATTTTTGCCTAAAATCAAAGGGTATAGCCTTACAATTTACATAAAAATAGGCAATCTTGAATATCTCTTATTTTTGCCAAAAAGCAAAGGGTATAGCCTTACAATTTGGGTAAAAATAGGCAATCTTGAATATTTCCTATTTTTGGCAAAAAGCAAAGGCTATAGCCTTACCTTTTTGGTAAAAATAGGGATTTCCGAGAATCTCCTATTTTACCAAAAAGCAAAGGGTATAGCCTTACAATTTGGGTAAAAATAGGCAATCTTGAATATCTCTGATTTTTGGCAAAAAGCAAAGGCTATAGCCTTACCTTTTTGCCAAAGTAGGGATTTCCGAGAATCTCCTATTTTTGCCTAAAATCAAAGGGTATAGCCTTACAATTTGCATAAAAATAGGCAATCTTGAATATCTCTTATTTTTGCCAAAAAGCAAAGGGTATAGCCTTACAATTTGGGTAAAAATAGGCAATCTTGAATATTTCTTATTTTTGGCAAAAAGCAAAGGCTATAGCCTTACCTTTTGGCAAAAGTAGGGATTTCCGAGAATCTCCTATTTTTGGCAAAAAGCAAAGGCTATAGCCTTACCTTTTTGGCAAAAATAGGGATTTTGGAGAATCTCCTATTTTTGCCTAAAATCAAAGGGTATAGCCTTACAATTTGGGTAAAAATAGGCAATCTTGAATGTTTCTTATTTTTGGCAAAAAGCAAAGGCCTTACCTTTTTGGCAAAAGTAGGGATTTCCGAGAATCTCCTATTTTTGCCAAAAAGCAAAGGGTATAGCCTTACAATTTGCGTAAAAATAGGCGATCTTGAATATCTCTTATTTCTGGCAAAAAGCAAAGGGTATAGCCTTACCTTTTTGGCAAAAATAGGGATTCTGAGAATCTCCTATTTTTGCCAAAAAGCAAAGGGTATAGCCTTACATTTTGGGCAAAACTAAGGAATCTTGAAATTCTCTAATTTTTGGGCACAATTTAAAGGCACCCTTGCTTTTTACCTGTGACATTAAGTCTTTACAAACATATGTTAGTTTCGACCAAAATATTAAATTATTTCTCTCCTTTTCAGGTGGAAAGTGAACCTTCAAGACAGAGACCCGTGATATAAAAGAGGTGAGCAAAAATCATTCCTATTTACCTGAAAGTTGAGGATTCTAGAAAAAGGCCTATTTTTCAAGGGTATTGCCTTGCATCTTGGGCAAAAATTGGGATTTTCGAGAATCTCCTATTTTTGCCAAAAAGCAAAGGTTAACGCCAGCGGTTCCTGCACTATCAAGTAGATTATCAAGACAGATTAACTATGAATAAGAGGCGCTGAGTGGCAGTATTTGGGTCGCCGCTTGGGGATTTTATTTTATTTATAAATACACCATGTATATCAACATATCAACTTTCAATCACTTTTTGTTTTGTTTTTGTTTTTGGACGCGCTTCGCCGCTTGGGGATTTTATTTTAATTATAAATACACCATGTATATCAACATATCAACTTTCAATCACTTTTTGTTTTGTTTTTGTTTTTGGACGCGCTTCGCCGCTTGGGGATTTTATTTTATTTATAAATACACCATGTATATCAACATATCAACTTTCAATCACTTTTTGTTTTGTTTTTGTTTTTGGACGCGCTTCGCCGCTTGGGGATTTTATTTTAATTATAAATACACCATGTATATCAACATATCAACTTTCAATCACTTTTTGTTTTGTTTTTGTTTTTGGACGCGCTTCGCCGCTTGGGGATTTTATTTTATTTATAAATACACCATGTATATCAACATATCAACTTTCAATCACTTTTTGTTTTGTTTTTGTTTTTGGACGCGCTTCGCCGCTTGGGGATTTTATTTTATTTATAAATACACCATGTATATCAACATATCAACTTTCAATCACTTCTTGTTTTTGTTTGTTTGTTTTTGTTTTTGGACGCGCTTCGCCACGTGGGAATTTTTTGGAGGCTTCTCCTTTTATTTTTAAACACACCATGTATATCCACATCACAACTTTCAATCATTTTTTGTTTTTTATTTTTGGACGCGCTTCGCTGCTTGGGGATTTTTTGGAGGCTTCTCCTTTTATTTGTAAATATATCATGTATAACCATATAACAACTTTTCATCACTATTTTGAGGGCTTCCTCTTTTTGGATGCGCTTCCCCACTTGGGGATTTCTGGAGACTTCCCCAGTAATTTATAATACACCATATAATCACATAAAACTTTCCATCACTTTTTTGAGGGCTTCCTCTTTTTGGACGCGCTTTGCTGCTGGGGGGGGGGGGGGGTTATGGAGGCTTCTCCACTTATTCATAAATACACATAAATACATAAATAAATACACCATATATACTCACATAAAAAACTTTCACATACTCTTTTTCGGACACGCTTTGCTGCTGGGGGATTTTTAGGAGGCTTTTCTGGTTATTTCTAACTACACTATGTATACTCACAAGAAACTTTCAATACTTTTGTTTGTTTGTTTGTTGAGAGCCTTCTTGCTTTTGGGAAGTGGCCTGGTTGAGAATATCTAGGAGGGGATATACAAAGTAACCAAAACTTACTGATGAGGCTTTGGGACAAAATCTGACTCATTTCGCCACAAATGGGGCCCATTTCCTATATGTTGACGTTTGTAATTCTTAAGGATAAGTTAACTGAAGGGTCATTGTACAATTACAACTAACTGCGATACGACCATGTATGGGGCAGCAACTAACCTTCCAGACTTGCTGAAAAGGCCAGATGCTGCCCAATGGTTTACTACCTACAATTTAAAACAAAAATAAAAATAATAAAAAGGGGTGGGTGGGATAGGGTTGACAAGATGATATCAATTCTGTGTGGAAAATATCACTTCACTTTCACTGCTATAACAAACATGTGGAGCACGCCCTAAAGGTGTAGAGGACTGGGAGCTAATGGGAGGCATTCGTGCGTCACCTTGTCGTTAAAATACATTTACGCGAGCGTAAATGTTTCATTAACGCCAGCGGTTCCTGCACTATCAAGTAGATTATCAAGACAGATTAACTATGAATAAGAGGCGCTGAGTGGCAGTATTTGGGTCGTATCGACTAATTAACTTTAAATACAACAATGAAGGAAACGCAATTCCTTTTCATTAATTTGAATGCTACAAATAACTTCATTGTTCTGAAAATGGTTGACTTTCAATGAGTGGTATTTTTAGAGTCATGTTTGGTAATTCACAGTTTGAACTCTGGACTTGAAGATGAAATGGTTGATAAGATGGGGCTTTTGTTGTTTTCAACCTCTGAATTGTTACTATTAATCTGCCACCATCTTGTATGGTGGCCTTACCGCCAAGATACGCCCAAAACTACCACCCTGCGCTGCTTAGATTAACAAGAGAGTTAGGGTAGCCCAGGATATCTCCCTTGCAGACCCTGTACGTGTAGCTATTTACATACATATTTGTAGCCTGTTGTAACAATGAAACTTTGAACTGTGTATTTTGTGAGGGGTTTTTGTTGTTGTTATAAAATTTTTGATAAGGGGGGGGGTGGGCATGGTTAAACCGGGATTATTAACCTGCAATAAATCTGGTTAAGCCTGGAAGGAAAATGGTTAGATATGACAAAAAAGGGGGGGGCAGGAATTTGTAGCCTCTCAGTGACAAAATTGAAAAGCCACCGGAAGAGAATGACATAAGCTGAGCTTGGACATGGTTGCGGGCATGCCTTTACAACAAATAGATTCAAGTTGGGCACCCTCATTTTTGGGAGTGCTTTAATGTGCTTAATTAATTGCTGTTTACTTTCTCACAGGGTCTAAACTTCGTAATTCTATTACTGGTAGCCTTGTTTTAATACCATATAAGTGGGAGTGGTGGCGCTTGTTCATTTGAGTACAAGGGCTTTGCAAGGTGGTGAACAAGCCTTATTCATTCTTGAGCAAAGTAGTGATTTTTATTCTGACACTTAACTTAATTTTACTGCATAGGGCCAAAACCTATTACAGATGTTGAACCATGGCTAGCATGTACCTTGTTACTCATACATACTTTAAATTCTAATTCTGTGTTGATGCCAGCACAGGGACCTTAGCATACTATCCGCCCTTTGATTTCTTTACCATCAAGGGACTTTTACATAATATACCTTGTTTCTAACATACGTAGTAACTACCTAATTACTAATTCTGTGCTGATGCCAGCCCAGGGACCTTAGCATACTATCTGCCCTTTGACTTCTTTACCAACAAGGGACTTTTACATAAGATACATTGTTTCTAATATACGTACTTAATTACTAATTCTGTGCTGATGCCAGCAAAGGGACCTTAGCATACAATCTGCCCTTTGACTTCTTTACCATCAAGGGACTTTTACATAATATACCTTGTTTCTAATATACGTACTTAATTACTAACTCTGTGCTGATGCCAGCCCAGGGACCTTAACATACTATCTGCCCGTTGACTGATTTACCATCAAGGGACTTTTACCTAATATACCTTGTTTCTAATATACATAATTAACTACTAATTATGTGCTGATGCCAGCCCAGGGACCTTAACATACTATCTGCCCTCTGACAGCATACCATCAAGGGACTTTTACATACGATGTGCCCTTTGCCTGCTTAAACGCAAGCACAGGGACTTTTACATACTAACTGCTGCCCCTTGACTGCTTGTGCAATCATGCGGATGGGCCTTGGCACACGGACTGCCTGATAAGGGGCAGGTCGTCAGCTTTTTTCTTGCTAGATTAGAGGTACTAGCTCCAGCTGCACAAACTGAAAACATTACAGATGCCCTTTGGCTGCTTTTCAATTTCATCACAACATGTATGTTTGTAATAATCTTTAATACACAATAACTTTTCCACCTATTCAAGAGCTGGTTGGCAGCTTTGTTTGGAACACTTGATTTGTGTCTTGACATTGAAGGATCCTGTTCGTCAACGACTTGCATGGAATACCCATGATTATTCATTGGGCTTCCTTTACAGAGTATCAGATAAGTGTTAGCTGAATTCAAGCAACAAACCTTCCTTCCAGCGCAATGAATCCATAAGCCAAACCTTTTAACCTTCGATCTTGTCTTGTTTCATTGTCACATTTCATTTAGGCCTTCTTCTTCCAACTGAATTTATCAGACGATCTATTGATTGAATTTCACAATGATTGAAGTTCTACTGATATAAGTTGGCCTGCCAGTTTGTAAGTTGGTTTATACTTCATAGTCCGCTATGGTTTGATATTGACAAGATGATATCAATTCTGTGTGGAAAATATCACTTCACTTTCACTGCTATAACAAACATGTGGAGCACGCCCTAAAGGTGTAGAGGACTGGGAGCTAATGGGAGGCATTCGTGCGTCACCTTGTCGTTAAAATACATTTACGCGAGCGTAAATGTTTCAGTATAGCCTTACAATTTGGGTAAAAATAGGCAATCTTGAATATTTCTTATTTTTGGCAAAAAGCAAAGGCTATAGCCTTACCTTTTGGCAAAAGTAGGGATTTCCGAGAATCTCCTATTTTTGGCAAAAAGCAAAGGCTATAGCCTTACCTTTTTGGCAAAAATAGGGATTTTGGAGAATCTCCTATTTTTGGCAAAAAGCAAAGGCTATAGCCTTACCTTTTTGGCAAAAATAGGGATTTTCGAGAATCTCCTATTTTTGGCAAAAAGCAAAGGCTATAGCCTTACCTTTTTGGCAAAAATAGGGATTTCCGAGAATCTCCTATTTATGCCAAAAAGCAAAGGGTATTATTTTAATTTATAATTTGCGTAAAAATAGGCAATCTTGAATATTTCTTATTTTTGGAAAAAAGCAAAGGCTATAGCCTTACCTTTTTGGCAAAAATAAGGATTTCCGAGAATCTCCTATTTTTGCCAAAAAGCAAAGGGTATAGCCTTATAATTTGCGTAAAAATAGGCAATCTTGAATATCTCTTATTTTTGGCAAAAAGCAAAGGCAATAGCCTTACCTTTTTGGCAAACATAGGGATTTCCGAGAATCTCCTATTTTTGCCTAAAATCAAAGGGTATAGCCTTACAATTTGGGTAAAAATAGGCAATCTTGAATGTTTCTTATTTTTGGCAAAAAGCAAAGGCTATAGCCTTACCTTTTTGGCAAAAATAGGGATTTCCGAGAATCTCCTATTTTTGCCAAAAAGCAAAGGCTATAGCCTTACCTTTTTGGCAAAAATTGGGATTTCCAAGAATCTCCTATTTTTGCCAAAAAGCAAAGGGTATAGCCTTATAATTTGGGTAAAAATAGGCAATCTTGAACAAAGGCTATAGCCTTACCTTTTTGGCTAAAATAGGGATTTCCGAGAATCTCCTATTTTTCCCAAAAAGCAAAGGGTATAGCCTTACAATTTGCGTAAAAATAGGCAATCTTGAATATCTCTTATTTTTGGCAAAAAGCAAAGGCAATAGCCTGACCGTTTTGGTAAAAATAGGGATTTCCGAGAATCTCCTATTTTGCCAAAAAGCAAAGGGTATAGCCTTACAATTTGGGTAAAAATAGGCAATCTTGAATATCTCTGATTTTTGGCAAAAAGCAAAGGCTATAGCCTTACCTTTTTGGCAAAAATAGGGATTTCCGAGAATCTCCTATTTTTGCCAAAAAGCAAAGGGTATAGCCTTACAATTTGGGTAAAAATAGGCAATCTTGAATGTTTCTTATTTTTGGCAAAAAGCAAAGGCTATAGCCTTACCTTTTTGGCAAAAATAGGGATTTCCGAGAATCTCCTATTTTTGCCAAAAAGCAAAGGGTATAGCCTTACAATTTGCGTATAAATAGGCAATCTTGAATATCTCTTATTTTTGGCAAAAAGCAAAGGCTATAGCCTTACCTTTTTGGCAAAAATAGGGATTTCCGAGAATCTCCTATTTTTGCCAAAAAGCAAAGGGTATAGCCTTATAATTTGGGTAAAAATAGGCAATCTTGAATATCTCTGATTTTTGGCAAAAAGCAAAGGCTATAGCCTTACCTTTTTGGCAAAAATAGGGATTTCCGAGAATCTCCTATTTTTGCCAAAAAGCAAAGGGTATAGCCTTATAATTTGCGTAAAAATAGGCAATCTTGAATATCTCTTATTTTTGGCAAAAAGCAAAGGCAATAGCCTTACCTTTTTGGTAAAAATAGGGATTTCCGAGAATCTCCTATTTTGCCAAAAAGCAAAGGGTATAGCCTTACAATTTGGGTAAAAATAGGCAATCTTGAATATCTCTGATTTTTGGCAAAAAGCAAAGGCTATAGCCTTACCTTTTTGGCAAAAGTAGGGATTTCCGAGAATCTCCTATTTTTGCCAAAAAGCAAAGGGTATAGCCTTACAATTTGGGTAAAAATAGGCGATCTTGAATATCTCTTATTTTTGGCAAAAAGCAAAGGCTATAGCCTTACCTTTTGGCAAAAGTAGGGATTTCCGAGAATCTCCTATTTTTGGCAAAAAGCAAAGGCTATAGCCTTACCTTTTTGGCAAAAATAGGGATTTTGGAGAATCTCCTATTTTTGGCAAAAAGCAAAGGCTATAGCCTTACCTTTTTGGCAAAAATAGGGATTTTCGAGAATCTCCTATTTTTGGCAAAAAGCAAAGGCTATAGCCTTACCTTTTTGGCAAAAATAGGGATTTCCGAGAATCTCCTATTTATGCCAAAAAGCAAAGGGTATTATTTTAATTTATAATTTGCGTAAAAATAGGCAATCTTGAATATTTCTTATTTTTGGAAAAAAGCAAAGGCTATAGCCTTACCTTTTTGGCAAAAATAAGGATTTCCGAGAATCTCCTATTTTTGCCAAAAAGCAAAGGGTATAGCCTTATAATTTGCGTAAAAATAGGCAATCTTGAATATCTCTTATTTTTGGCAAAAAGCAAAGGCAATAGCCTTACCTTTTTGGCAAACATAGGGATTTCCGAGAATCTCCTATTTTTGCCTAAAATCAAAGGGTATAGCCTTACAATTTGGGTAAAAATAGGCAATCTTGAATGTTTCTTATTTTTGGCAAAAAGCAAAGGCTATAGCCTTACCTTTTTGGCAAAAATTGGGA
The DNA here is from genome assembly GCA_039566865.1 of Aurelia coerulea. NCBI lineage: Eukaryota > Metazoa > Cnidaria > Scyphozoa > Semaeostomeae > Ulmaridae > Aurelia > Aurelia coerulea. The sequence continues at coordinate 22,627,391 of CM076947.1, read as the reverse complement.
TTTCCAAGAATCTCCTATTTTTGCCAAAAAGCAAAGGGTATAGCCTTACCTTTTTGGCAAAAATTGGGATTTCCAAGAATCTCCTATTTTTGCCAAAAAGCAAAGGGTATAGCCTTATAATTTGCGTAAAAATAGGCAATCTTGAACAAAGGCTATAGCCTTACCTTTTTGGCTAAAATAGGGATTTCCGAGAATCTCCTATTTTTGCCAAAAAGCAAAGGGTATAGCCTTACAATTTGCGTAAAAATAGGCAATCTTGAATATCTCTTATTTTTGGCAAAAAGCAAAGGCAATAGCCTGACCGTTTTGGTAAAAATAGGGATTTCCGAGAATCTCCTATTTTTGCCAAAAAGCAAAGGGTATAGCCTTACAATTTGGGTAAAAATAGGCAATCTTGAATATCTCTGATTTTTGGCAAAAAGCAAAGGCTATAGCCTTACCTTTTTGGCAAAAATAGGGATTTCCGAGAATCTCCTATTTTTGCCAAAAAGCAAAGGGTATAGCCTTACAATTTGGGTAAAAATAGGCAATCTTGAATGTTTCTTATTTTTGGCAAAAAGCAAAGGCTATAGCCTTACCTTTTTGGCAAAAATAGGGATTTCCGAGAATCTCCTATTTTTGCCAAAAAGCAAAGGGTATAGCCTTACAATTTGCGTATAAATAGGCAATCTTGAATATCTCTTATTTTTGGCAAAAAGCAAAGGCTATAGCCTTACCTTTTTGGCAAAAATAGGGATTTCCGAGAATCTCCTATTTTTGCCAAAAAGCAAAGGGTATAGCCTTATAATTTGGGTAAAAATAGGCAATCTTGAATATCTCTGATTTTTGGCAAAAAGCAAAGGCTATAGCCTTACCTTTTTGGCAAAAATAGGGACTTCCGAGAATCTCCTATTTTTGCCAAAAAAGCAAAGGGTATAGCCTTACAATTTGCGTATAAATAGGCAATCTTGAATATCTCTTATTTTTGGCAAAAAGCAAAGGCTATAGCCTTACCTTTTTGGCAAAAATAGGGATTTCCGAGAATCTCCTATTTTTGCCAAAAAGCAAAGGGTATAGCCTTACAATTTGGGTAAAAATAGGCAATCTTGAATGTTTCTTATTTTTGGCAAAAAGCAAAGGCCTTACCTTTTTGGCAAAAGTAGGGATTTCCGAGAATCTCCTATTTTTGCCAAAAAGCAAAGGGTATAGCCTTACAATTTGCGTAAAAATAGGCGATCTTGAATATCTCTTATTTTTGGCAAAAAGCAAAGGCTATAGCCTTACCTTTTTGGCAAAAATAGGGATTTCCGAGAATCTCCTATTTTTGCCAAAAAGCAAAGGGTATAGCCTTATAATTTGGGTAAAAATAGGCAATCTTGAATGTTTCTTATTTTTGGCAAAAAGCAAAGGCCTTACCTTTTTGGCAAAAGTAGGGATTTCCGAGAATCTCCTATTTTTGCCAAAAAGCAAAGGTTATAGCCTTACAAGTTGGGTAAAAATAGGCGATCTTGAATATCTCTTATTTCTGGCAAAAAGCAAAGGGTATAGCCTTACCTTTTTGGCAAAAATAGGGATTCTGAGAATCTCCTATTTTTGCCAAAAAGCAAAGGGTATAGCCTTACATTTTGGGCAAAACTAAGGAATCTTGAAATTCTCTAATTTTTGGGCACAATTTAAAGGCACCCTTGCTTTTTACCTGTGACATTACAAACATATGTTAGTTTCGACCAAATTATTAAATTATTTCTCTCCTTTTCAGGTGGAAAGTGAACCTTCAAGACAGAGACCCGTGATATAAAAGAGGTGAGCAAAAATCATTCCTATTTACCTGAAAGTTGAGGATTCTAGAAAAAGGCCTATTTTTCAAGGGTATTGCCTTGCATCTTGGGCAAAAATTGGGATTTTCGAGAATCTCCTATTTTTGGCAAAAAGCAAAGGCTATAGACTTACAATTTGGGTAAAAATAGGCAATCTTGAATATCGCTTATTTTTGGCAAAAAGCAAAGGCTATAGCCTTACCTTTTTGGCAAAAATAGGGATTTCAGAGAATCTCCTATTTTTGCCTAAAATCAAAGGGTATAGCCTTACAATTTACATAAAAATAGGCAATCTTGAATATCTCTTATTTTTGCCAAAAAGCAAAGGGTATAGCCTTACAATTTGGGTAAAAATAGGCAATCTTGAATATTTCCTATTTTTGGCAAAAAGCAAAGGCTATAGCCTTACCTTTTTGGTAAAAATAGGGATTTCCGAGAATCTCCTATTTTACCAAAAAGCAAAGGGTATAGCCTTACAATTTGGGTAAAAATAGGCAATCTTGAATATCTCTGATTTTTGGCAAAAAGCAAAGGCTATAGCCTTACCTTTTTGCCAAAGTAGGGATTTCCGAGAATCTCCTATTTTTGCCTAAAATCAAAGGGTATAGCCTTACAATTTGCATAAAAATAGGCAATCTTGAATATCTCTTATTTTTGCCAAAAAGCAAAGGGTATAGCCTTACAATTTGGGTAAAAATAGGCAATCTTGAATATTTCTTATTTTTGGCAAAAAGCAAAGGCTATAGCCTTACCTTTTGGCAAAAGTAGGGATTTCCGAGAATCTCCTATTTTTGGCAAAAAGCAAAGGCTATAGCCTTACCTTTTTGGCAAAAATAGGGATTTTGGAGAATCTCCTATTTTTGCCTAAAATCAAAGGGTATAGCCTTACAATTTGGGTAAAAATAGGCAATCTTGAATGTTTCTTATTTTTGGCAAAAAGCAAAGGCCTTACCTTTTTGGCAAAAGTAGGGATTTCCGAGAATCTCCTATTTTTGCCAAAAAGCAAAGGGTATAGCCTTACAATTTGCGTAAAAATAGGCGATCTTGAATATCTCTTATTTCTGGCAAAAAGCAAAGGGTATAGCCTTACCTTTTTGGCAAAAATAGGGATTCTGAGAATCTCCTATTTTTGCCAAAAAGCAAAGGGTATAGCCTTACATTTTGGGCAAAACTAAGGAATCTTGAAATTCTCTAATTTTTGGGCACAATTTAAAGGCACCCTTGCTTTTTACCTGTGACATTAAGTCTTTACAAACATATGTTAGTTTCGACCAAAATATTAAATTATTTCTCTCCTTTTCAGGTGGAAAGTGAACCTTCAAGACAGAGACCCGTGATATAAAAGAGGTGAGCAAAAATCATTCCTATTTACCTGAAAGTTGAGGATTCTAGAAAAAGGCCTATTTTTCAAGGGTATTGCCTTGCATCTTGGGCAAAAATTGGGATTTTCGAGAATCTCCTATTTTTGCCAAAAAGCAAAGGTTAACGCCAGCGGTTCCTGCACTATCAAGTAGATTATCAAGACAGATTAACTATGAATAAGAGGCGCTGAGTGGCAGTATTTGGGTCGCCGCTTGGGGATTTTATTTTATTTATAAATACACCATGTATATCAACATATCAACTTTCAATCACTTTTTGTTTTGTTTTTGTTTTTGGACGCGCTTCGCCGCTTGGGGATTTTATTTTAATTATAAATACACCATGTATATCAACATATCAACTTTCAATCACTTTTTGTTTTGTTTTTGTTTTTGGACGCGCTTCGCCGCTTGGGGATTTTATTTTATTTATAAATACACCATGTATATCAACATATCAACTTTCAATCACTTTTTGTTTTGTTTTTGTTTTTGGACGCGCTTCGCCGCTTGGGGATTTTATTTTAATTATAAATACACCATGTATATCAACATATCAACTTTCAATCACTTTTTGTTTTGTTTTTGTTTTTGGACGCGCTTCGCCGCTTGGGGATTTTATTTTATTTATAAATACACCATGTATATCAACATATCAACTTTCAATCACTTTTTGTTTTGTTTTTGTTTTTGGACGCGCTTCGCCGCTTGGGGATTTTATTTTATTTATAAATACACCATGTATATCAACATATCAACTTTCAATCACTTCTTGTTTTTGTTTGTTTGTTTTTGTTTTTGGACGCGCTTCGCCACGTGGGAATTTTTTGGAGGCTTCTCCTTTTATTTTTAAACACACCATGTATATCCACATCACAACTTTCAATCATTTTTTGTTTTTTATTTTTGGACGCGCTTCGCTGCTTGGGGATTTTTTGGAGGCTTCTCCTTTTATTTGTAAATATATCATGTATAACCATATAACAACTTTTCATCACTATTTTGAGGGCTTCCTCTTTTTGGATGCGCTTCCCCACTTGGGGATTTCTGGAGACTTCCCCAGTAATTTATAATACACCATATAATCACATAAAACCTTCCATCACTTTTTTGAGGGCTTCCTCTTTTTGGACGCGCTCTGCTGCTGGGGGGGGGGGGGGTTATGGAGGCTTCTCCACTTATTCATAAATACACATAAATACATAAATAAATACACCATATATACTCACATAAAAAAACTTTCACATACTCTTTTTCGGACACGCTTTGCTGCTGGGGGATTTTTAGGAGGCTTTTCTGGTTATTTCTAACTACACTATGTATACTCACAAGAAACTTTCAATACTTTTGTTTTTTTTTGTTGAGAGCCTTCTTGCTTTTGGGAAGTGGCCTGGTTGAGAATATCTAGGAGGGGATATACAAAGTAACCAAAACTTACTGATGAGGCTTTGGGACAAAATCTGACTCATTTCGCCACAAATGGGGCCCATTTCCTATATGTTGACGTTTGTAATTCTTAAGGATAAGTTAACTGAAGGGTCATTGTACAATTACAACTAACTGCGATACGACCATGTATGGGGCAGCAACTAACCTTCCAGACTTGCTGAAAAGGCCAGATGCTGCCCAATGGTTTACTACCTACAATTTAAAACAAAAATAAAAATAATAAAAAGGGGTGGGTGGGATAGGGTTGACAAGATGATATCAATTCTGTGTGGAAAATATCACTTCACTTTCACTGCTATAACAAACATGTGGAGCACGCCCTAAAGGTGTAGAGGACTGGGAGCTAATGGGAGGCATTCGTGCGTCACCTTGTCGTTAAAATACATTTACGCGAGCGTAAATGTTTCATTAACGCCAGCGGTTCCTGCACTATCAAGTAGATTATCAAGACAGATTAACTATGAATAAGAGGCGCTGAGTGGCAGTATTTGGGTCGTATCGACTAATTAACTTTAAATACAACAATGAAGGAAACGCAATTCCTTTTCATTAATTTGAATGCTACAAATAACTTCATTGTTCTGAAAATGGTTGACTTTCAATGAGTGGTATTTTTAGAGTCATGTTTGGTAATTCACAGTTTGAACTCTGGACTTGAAGATGAAATGGTTGATAAGATGGGGCTTTTGTTGTTTTCAACCTCTGAATTGTTACTATTAATCTGCCACCATCTTGTATGGTGGCCTTACCGCCAAGATACGCCCAAAACTACCACCCTGCGCTGCTTAGATTAACAAGAGAGTTAGGGTAGCCCAGGATATCTCCCTTGCAGACCCTGTACGTGTAGCTATTTACATACATATTTGTAGCCTGTTGTAACAATGAAACTTTGAACTGTGTATTTTGTGAGGGGTTTTTGTTGTTGTTATAAAATTTTTGATAAGGGGGGGGGGGGTGGGCATGGTTAAACCGGGATTATTAACCTGCAATAAATCTGGTTAAGCCTGGAAGGAAAATGGTTAGATATGACAAAAAAGGGGGGGGGGCAGGAATTTGTAGCCTCTCAGTGACAAAATTGAAAAGCCACCGGAAGAGAATGACATAAGCTGAGCTTGGACATGGTTGCGGGCATGCCTTTACAACAAATAGATTCAAGTTGGGCACCCTCATTTTTGGGAGTGCTTTAATGTGCTTAATTAATTGCTGTTTACTTTCTCACAGGGTCTAAACTTCGTAATTCTATTACTGGTAGCCTTGTTTTAATACCATATAAGTGGGAGTGGTGGCGCTTGTTCATTTGAGTACAAGGGCTTTGCAAGGTGGTGAACAAGCCTTATTCATTCTTGAGCAAAGTAGTGATTTTTATTCTGACACTTAACTTAATTTTACTGCATAGGGCCAAAACCTATTACAGATGTTGAACCATGGCTAGCATGTACCTTGTTACTCATACATACTTTAAATTCTAATTCTGTGTTGATGCCAGCACAGGGACCTTAGCATACTATCCGCCCTTTGATTTCTTTACCATCAAGGGACTTTTACATAATATACCTTGTTTCTAACATACGTAGTAACTACCTAATTACTAATTCTGTGCTGATGCCAGCCCAGGGACCTTAGCATACTATCTGCCCTTTGACTTCTTTACCAACAAGGGACTTTTACATAAGATACATTGTTTCTAATATACGTACTTAATTACTAATTCTGTGCTGATGCCAGCAAAGGGACCTTAGCATACAATCTGCCCTTTGACTTCTTTACCATCAAGGGACTTTTACATAATATACCTTGTTTCTAATATACGTACTTAATTACTAACTCTGTGCTGATGCCAGCCCAGGGACCTTAACATACTATCTGCCCGTTGACTGATTTACCATCAAGGGACTTTTACCTAATATACCTTGTTTCTAATATACATAATTAACTACTAATTATGTGCTGATGCCAGCCCAGGGACCTTAACATACTATCTGCCCTCTGACAGCATACCATCAAGGGACTTTTACATACGATGTGCCCTTTGCCTGCTTAAACGCAAGCACAGGGACTTTTACATACTAACTGCTGCCCCTTGACTGCTTGTGCAATCATGCGGATGGGCCTTGGCACACGGACTGCCTGATAAGGGGCAGGTCGTCAGCTTTTTTCTTGCTAGATTAGAGGTACTAGCTCCAGCTGCACAAACTGAAAACATTACAGATGCCCTTTGGCTGCTTTTCAATTTCATCACAACATGTATGTTTGTAATAATCTTTAATACACAATAACTTTTCCACCTATTCAAGAGCTGGTTGGCAGCTTTGTTTGGAACACTTGATTTGTGTCTTGACATTGAAGGATCCTGTTCGTCAACGACTTGCATGGAATACCCATGATTATTCATTGGGCTTCCTTTACAGAGTATCAGATAAGTGTTAGCTGAATTCAAGCAACAAACCTTCCTTCCAGCGCAATGAATCCATAAGCCAAACCTTTTAACCTTCGATCTTGTCTTGTTTCATTGTCACATTTCATTTAGGCCTTCTTCTTCCAACTGAATTTATCAGACGATCTATTGATTGAATTTCACAATGATTGAAGTTCTACTGATATAAGTTGGCCTGCCAGTTTGTAAGTTGGTTTATACTTCATAGTCCGCTATGGTTTGATATTGACAAGATGATATCAATTCTGTGTGGAAAATATCACTTCACTTTCACTGCTATAACAAACATGTGGAGCACGCCCTAAAGGTGTAGAGGACTGGGAGCTAATGGGAGGCATTCGTGCGTCACCTTGTCGTTAAAATACATTTACGCGAGCGTAAATGTTTCAGTATAGCCTTACAATTTGGGTAAAAATAGGCAATCTTGAATATTTCTTATTTTTGGCAAAAAGCAAAGGCTATAGCCTTACCTTTTGGCAAAAGTAGGGATTTCCGAGAATCTCCTATTTTTGGCAAAAAGCAAAGGCTATAGCCTTACCTTTTTGGCAAAAATAGGGATTTTGGAGAATCTCCTATTTTTGGCAAAAAGCAAAGGCTATAGCCTTACCTTTTTGGCAAAAATAGGGATTTTCGAGAATCTCCTATTTTTGGCAAAAAGCAAAGGCTATAGCCTTACCTTTTTGGCAAAAATAGGGATTTCCGAGAATCTCCTATTTATGCCAAAAAGCAAAGGGTATTATTTTAATTTATAATTTGCGTAAAAATAGGCAATCTTGAATATTTCTTATTTTTGGAAAAAAGCAAAGGCTATAGCCTTACCTTTTTGGCAAAAATAAGGATTTCCGAGAATCTCCTATTTTTGCCAAAAAGCAAAGGGTATAGCCTTATAATTTGCGTAAAAATAGGCAATCTTGAATATCTCTTATTTTTGGCAAAAAGCAAAGGCAATAGCCTTACCTTTTTGGCAAACATAGGGATTTCCGAGAATCTCCTATTTTTGCCTAAAATCAAAGGGTATAGCCTTACAATTTGGGTAAAAATAGGCAATCTTGAATGTTTCTTATTTTTGGCAAAAAGCAAAGGCTATAGCCTTACCTTTTTGGCAAAAATTGGGATTTCCAAGAATCTCCTATTTTTGCCAAAAAGCAAAGGGTATAGCCTTACCTTTTTGGCAAAAATTGGGATTTCCAAGAATCTCCTATTTTTGCCAAAAAGCAAAGGGTATAGCCTTATAATTTGCGTAAAAATAGGCAATCTTGAACAAAGGCTATAGCCTTACCTTTTTGGCTAAAATAGGGATTTCCGAGAATCTCCTATTTTTCCCAAAAAGCAAAGGGTATAGCCTTACAATTTGCGTAAAAATAGGCAATCTTGAATATCTCTTATTTTTGGCAAAAAGCAAAGGCAATAGCCTGACCGTTTTGGTAAAAATAGGGATTTCCGAGAATCTCCTATTTTGCCAAAAAGCAAAGGGTATAGCCTTACAATTTGGGTAAAAATAGGCAATCTTGAATATCTCTGATTTTTGGCAAAAAGCAAAGGCTATAGCCTTACCTTTTTGGCAAAAATAGGGATTTCCGAGAATCTCCTATTTTTGCCAAAAAGCAAAGGGTATAGCCTTACAATTTGGGTAAAAATAGGCAATCTTGAATGTTTCTTATTTTTGGCAAAAAGCAAAGGCTATAGCCTTACCTTTTTGGCAAAAATAGGGATTTCCGAGAATCTCCTATTTTTGCCAAAAAGCAAAGGGTATAGCCTTACAATTTGCGTATAAATAGGCAATCTTGAATATCTCTTATTTTTGGCAAAAAGCAAAGGCTATAGCCTTACCTTTTTGGCAAAAATAGGGATTTCCGAGAATCTCCTATTTTTGCCAAAAAGCAAAGGGTATAGCCTTATAATTTGGGTAAAAATAGGCAATCTTGAATATCTCTGATTTTTGGCAAAAAGCAAAGGCTATAGCCTTACCTTTTTGGCAAAAATAGGGATTTCCGAGAATCTCCTATTTTTGCCAAAAAGCAAAGGGTATAGCCTTATAATTTGCGTAAAAATAGGCAATCTTGAATATCTCTTATTTTTGGCAAAAAGCAAAGGCAATAGCCTTACCTTTTTGGTAAAAATAGGGATTTCCGAGAATCTCCTATTTTGCCAAAAAGCAAAGGGTATAGCCTTACAATTTGGGTAAAAATAGGCAATCTTGAATATCTCTGATTTTTGGCAAAAAGCAAAGGCTATAGCCTTACCTTTTTGGCAAAAGTAGGGATTTCCGAGAATCTCCTATTTTTGCCAAAAAGCAAAGGGTATAGCCTTACAATTTGCGTAAAAATAGGCGATCTTGAATATCTCTTATTTTTGGCAAAAAGCAAAGGCTATAGCCTTACCTTTTTGGCAAAAATTGGGATTTCCAAGAATCTCCTATTTTTGCCAAAAAGCAAAGGGTATAGCCTTACCTTTTTGGCAAAAATAGGAAATTTTTAGAATCTCCTATTTTTGACAAAAAGAAAAGGTTATAGCCTTATACTATTAGCAAAAATAAGGATTTCTATTTCGGCTATTGTTCTCAATATCTGATGTTTGGCTTTCTTTTTATTGTAGAGGTAACAGCACAATAAGGAAGAAATGCAAGAGAGACTTCATTGTGAAAGCACATTAATGATCTTATATTTTCCAAAATTTTATATCGTGAAGTTGTTTGTAGTTCTTATCTAATACATTTGCATTGTGGTTTTATGATAGTTTTAATCGAAGAATAATATTGTTTTGAAAAGTCTTGTATTTGTCTATGACCAAACACAAATCTGCATAAAACAAAAAACTTATTGCTAGAATATACGAATTCCCAAGGGAATTAGTAGTATTCCCAAGGGAATTAGTAGTATTCCCAAGGGAATTAGTAGTATTCCCTAGGGAATTAGTAGTATCCAAACCAAAAAATTACTAGTTCTATGTCTAAGTTATATATACATTTTTCTACTTGGTCCTTGTTCAAATACCAATTCCAATACTACTAATTCCCTAGGGAATACTGCCAATTCCCTTGGGAATACTGCCAATTCCCTTGGGAATACTACTAATTCCCTTGGGAATACTGCCAATTCCCTTGGGAATACTGCCAATTCCCTTGGGAATTCGTATATTGGTAGTCTATATGGAACATATAGAACTTCCATTGGTAATTTCGAAAATCCCTATTTTTGCCAAAAAGGTAAGGCTATAGCCTTTGCTTTTTGCCAAAAATAAGAGATATTCAAGATTGCCTATTTTTACGCAAATTATAAGGCTATACCCTTTGCTTTTTGGCAAAAATAGGAGATTCTCGGAAATCCCTATTTTTGCCAAAAAGGTAAGGCTATAGCCTTTGCTTTTTGCCAAAAATAGGAGATTCTCGAAAATCCTTATTTTTGCCAAAAAGGTAAGGCTATAGCCTTTGCTTTTTGCCAAAAATAGGAGATTCTCGAAAATCCCTATTTTTGCCAAAAAGGAAAGGCTATAGCCTTTGCTTTTTGCCAAAAATAGGAGATTCTCGAAAATCCTTATTTTTGCCAAAAAGGTAAGGCTATAGCCTTTGCTTTTTGCCAAAAATAGGAGATTCTCGAAAATCCTTATTTTTGCCAAAAAGGTAATGCTATAGCCTTTGCTTTTTGCCAAAAATAGGAGATTCTTGAAAATCCTTATTTTGCCAAAAAGGTAAGGCTATAGCCTTTGCTTTTTGCCAAAAATAGGAGATTCTCGAAAATCCTTATTTTTGCCAAAAAGGTAAGGCTATAGCCTTTGCTTTTTGCCAAAAATAGGAGATTCTCGAAAATCCCTATTTTTGCCAAAAAGGTAAGGCTATAGCCTTTGCTTTTTGCCAAAAATAGGAGATTCTCGAAAATCCTTATTTTTGCCAAAAAGGTAAGGCTATAGCCTTTGCTTTTTGCCAAAAATAGGAGATTCTCGAAAATCCCTATTTTTGCCAAAAAGGTAAGGCTATAGCCTTTGCTTTTTGCCAAAAATAGGAGATTCTCGAAAATCCTTATTTTTGCCAAAAAGGTAAGGCTATAGCCTTTGCTTTTTGCCAAAAATAGGAGATTCTCGAAAATCCCTATTTTTGCCAAAAAGGTAAGGCTATAGCCTTTGCTTTTTACCAAAAATAGGAGATTCTCGAAAATCCTTATTTTTGGCAAAAAGGTAAGGCTATAGCCTTTGCTTTTTGCCAAAAATAGGAGATTCTCGAAAATCCCTATTTTTGCCAAAAAGGTAAGGCTATAGCCTTTGCTTTTTGCCAAAAATAGGAGATTCTCGAAAATCCTTATTTTTGCCAAAAAGGTAAGGCTATAGCCTTTGCTTTTTGCCAAAAATAGGAGATTCTCGAAAATCCCTATTTTTGCCAAAAAGGTAAGGCTATAGCCTTTGCTTTTTGCCAAAAATAGGAGATTCTCGAAAATCCCTATTTTTGCCAAAAAGGTAAGGCTATAGCCTTTGCTTTTTGCCAAAAATAGGAGATTCTCGAAAATCCTTATTTTTGCCAAAAAGGTAAGGCTATAGCCTTTGCTTTTTGCCAAAAATAGGAGATTCTCGAAAATCCTTATTTTTGCCAAAAAGGTAAGACTATACCCTTTGTTTTTTGCCAAAAGCAAAGGAATTTTTGGAAATCAGACCTACCGGTGTACAAGAATAAACTCAATATCTAAGCAATCAAATAACTTCAGAAATATTTTTTGGCAAAATCCACACAGATAGCTGCCTAATTCGTGTTAGTCTTTGTAATGATAGCAAGCGATAAAAATGACAGACTTTAGAAGCAGGCTTTTGATATTTTGCTGCACTGCACATGTAGACAACGGAATTTATTATCTTCCTTTCTTTGGGCATCAAATTAAAAAGAAAGTAGCTGAGCAATCATTGTTCGAGATCTTCACATTGTCATAAAAGACCTCATTATACCTATATAAATATGACTGAGTGGATTTTCCCGAAAAGTTATTTGTATTTTTCATGTACGTCACAACTGCAACTAATTTGATTGCAACAGAGGAAGATTGCAACAGAGGAAGATTGCAACAGATTGCAACAGAAAAAGCCTGTTCTAACTAAATTCTGTCTTTGTAAGAACCAATTAATCAAAGCAAAGAAATTTTACAACTATTTACAACTTAACCTAGCAGTCAATGCGGTAAACACATGCATATAAGAATCATTATTGTTAAGAACCTTCCGGGTGAAGTTCAACAATTATTTTCTGATGTATTTATATTCAAAGCACTGATATCGTCAATAAAGAACTATAAATTTTGCAGTTTAAATCGCTATCAGTAGAAAAGTAAACATTCACCTATGCCTGATGAAAAGTAAGCCTTAGAATTAAGCATTTTTGTGACATCAACGCCCAGAAAATGATGGTTCTTTAATGCATGTTTTCACTTCTTACTATTTTACAACTTATAACATCTCCGTTTCTCAACAAGTATATCATCAATTGAATACCTGAACTCTGGAAATATTTAGAAGTCCAAAGCACACATCAGGGCAACTCCTCTCTTTATCCAATGTTCCTGAGGTTTTGATGTTGGCAATTCGATTGAAATCACGAAATTTGTGGAATGGCCAGTTGTCGACAATGTACCTTGAAAAGAAATAAAAGAGGATCAATATAAGAGAGAAAGAAGAACGCTTTTTCAGTCAATTGTACAACATCAAAACTTTTTTTTACATACAATTTAAGACTGTTAAGATTTTACTAAAAAAGGAAAGCCTAAAGACTTGCTTTTTATTTGATAATTGATGATCTTTAACAAAAGCCAATTTTAGCAAAAAGACAAGCCTCTACTTGCATTTTCTTTTCCCAAAATAATTTTAGGATTTTTAACATCGGCCAATTTTAGTAAAAAAGATAAGCCTATAGACTGGGATTTTACCTGATAATTTATGATTTTTAAAATGGATAAATTCTAGTGAAAAAGGCAAGCCTATAGACTGGGTTTTTACCAGACAATTTATGACTTTTAAAATGGATAAATTCTAGTAAAAAAGGCAAGCCTATAGACTGGGGTTTTACCTGATAATTTATGACTTTTAAAATGGATAAATTCTGGTAAAAAGGCAAGCCTATAGACTGGGTTTTTACCTGATGATTTATGACTTTTAAAATGGATAAATACTAGTAAAAAGGCAAGCCTATAGATTGGGTTTTTACCTGATAAGTTATGACTTTTAAAATGGATAAATTCTAGTAAAAAGGCAAGCCTATAGACTGGGTTTTTACCTGATAATTTATGACTTTTAAAATGGATAAATTCCAGTAAAAAGGCAAGCCTATAGACTGGGTTTTTACCTGATGATTTATGACTTTTAAAATGGATAAATTCTAGTAAAAAGGCAAGCCTATAGACTGGGCTTTTAACTGATAATTTATGATTTTTAAAATGGATAAATTCTAGTAAAAAAGGTAAGCCTATAGACTGGGCTTTTAACTGATAATTCATGACTTTTAAAATAGATCAATTTTGGTTAAAAAGGTAAGCCCAGGGGCGGATCCAGACGTTCGCACTGTGCTTGCGTAAGCATGTCTCTTTTGCTAGTTCAAGTTTGAAGAAAGAAATTCTATGAGAACTTTATAAATGGCGGCGAACCTTTTTCTTTCAGTTTAATGAAATCCTCAGCAAATTCTCAGAACATTTATGCTCGATATTTCTATTTCGCCAACTCAATCCTTTAGTCGGTCGAGTCCCTCAAGTTCCAAACACGAATTGCTTCATGGAGGATATTGAACGGTACTGCGGTGGAGAGCCACACCTCCACAAACCTCGTTTCTGAGACTTTGTGTCTGCATAAATTCGTAGGGAGCATCAAGTTCCAAATAAATTACTTCAACAAAGGCGAATCTGTGCATAAATTGTGTGCAACCTTGGATGAATTAAGAAACTGCGCTGACATATGAGATGAATGGAAAAGCAGTTCCAACTTTTCAGGGATGATTTTTGTAAGCACATGAGGCGACCGATGCTTTTTAGCAACGCAATAGAAATGTATAGGAAAAGCTTGACGGCGAAAATGTGGAAGCACGTCCTGGGAATGGCCAATATTATATGAAGTCCCTGTCACACGACCACCCACTAAAGGGCTAACCTCGTTCTAGGAGAAAGTTTCTTTCCTGTCTCGTGCATGGCCTAAATGACGAATTTGATCATGAAGATATAAACATCATAATCCTGTCTGGTGAAAAAGAAATGTTGTTGTTTTAATCGCATGATGATGGAAACCAAGTTGGAAACCAAGGAGAGGAGGTTGTTCTTTATTTGCAAGAGCGCTCAAAACTGCTCATCTTGACAGCACAAGGCATTTTAATATGATTTGCAAATTGCAAGCAAGAACCGGTGATGATATGTTCCGTCTCCTGTGCTCTTTTGACTGAATGAGAATCCCATCAAAAAGTTCAACAGGATGAATTTCTTGTTTTTGGTAAGCAGTTATTTTGTTTAAACATTTCCATGTTGTTTTAAGGTTACTTATTATCACCAGTAATTTAATTCATTCAATTTCAAACAAAATAAAAGACGTTGTGTTGCAGACATAATAGGCCCATTTCAAAGAAGTTATGTATGGGAGACAAAAGTTTGTTGTAGTCTACACGTTTTTTTTTTATAAGAAACTTGGATCAGCACTTAGTACTAAAAGTTTCTTAATTTCGCATTAAAATTTTGGTGTTTTAGTAGTAAAAGTTTCTTAATTAGTTTCTTATTTTTTTGGGCCTAAAATTGCGGTATTGTTCGAAGTTGAGCCTTCTTCTCGAGAAAGGGCTTCCATTTTGCATTGACATTGTCATCAACAAGTAGCCATGCACGTCAAGGCAAAACTTTACCAATTTTGCAGTTAAATGTCAAGAAAAGACGAATGTACCTGTGTTAGAGAGACATAGAATAAGAGAGACATACAGAAATAAAGTTTTAGAGTTTCTTAACTGTTCTTGAGCGTAGTACTAGAGTTTCTTAAATTCTCGGTCATCGTAGAACTAGTTTCTTATAAACCAGTTTCTTATAAAAAAAAAACGTGTATGATGTTGTTTTGAGCTTACTTGATAATAGGATTTACGAGACAAGGAATTTAGAAAAGTAGCTCCCGTCTGTGTGTAAGAAACTCCCTTTTTATCTGATAGGGCGTTTCCGTGAAAAATTCAAAAAGGGGCGTTGTCTGAGAGTCTGAAGGGCGTGGCCCCAAAAAACAGGGGACCCCCCTGTTGCTCGCGCTTCGCGCTCGTCAGTGCGTACATCTGATTTTGGGCTGGATCCGCCCCTGAAGCCTATAGACTGGGCTTTTAACTGATAATTTATGATTTTTTAAATGGATAAATTCTAGTAAGAAAGGTAAGCCTATAGGGCCTATACGGCTTTATAAAAGCCTATAGGGCTTTTAACTGATAATTCATGACTTTTAAAATGGATAAATTTTGGTTAAAAAGGTACTATAGACTGGCTTTTTACCTGATAATTTATGATTTTTAAAATGGATAAATTCTAGTAAAATAGGCAAGCCTATAGACTGGGCTTTTAACTGATAATTCATGACTTTTAAAATAGATCAATTTTGGTTAAAAAGGTAAGCCTATAGACTGGGCTTTTAACTGATAATTTATGATTTTTTAAATGGATAAATTCTAGTAAGAAAGGTAAGCCTATAGGGCCTATAGGGCTTTATAAAAGCCTATAGGGCTTTTAACTGATAATTCATGACTTTTAAAATGGATAAATTTTGGTTAAAAAGGTACTATAGACTGGCTTTTTACCTGATAATTTATGATTTTTAAAATGGATAAATTCTAGTAAAATAGGCAAGCCTATAGACTGGGCTTTTAACTGATAATTCATTACTTTTAAAATAGATCAATTTTGGTTAAAAAGGTAAGCCTATAGACTGGGCTTTTAACTGATAATTTATGATTTTTTAAATGGATAAATTCTGGTAAGAAAGGTAAGCCTATAGACTGGGCTTTTAACTGATAATTTATGATTTTTTAAATGGATAAATTCTGGTAAGAAAGGTAAGCCTATAGACTGGGATTCTACCTGATAATTCATGACTTTTAAAATGGATAAATTTTGGTTAAAAAGGTAAGCCTATAGACTGGCTTTTTACCTGATAATTTATGATATTTAAAATGGATAAATTCTAGTAAAATAGGCAAGCCTATAGACTGGGCTTTTAACTGATAATTCATTACTTTTAAAATAGATCAATTTTGGTTAAAAAGGTAAGCCTATAGACTGGGCTTTTAACTGATAATTTATGATTTTTTAAATGGATAAATTCTAGTAAGAAAGGTAAGCCTATAGACTGGGCTTTTAACTGATAATTTATGATTTTTTAAAATGGATAAATTCTAGTAAAAAAGGCAAGCCTATAGACTGGGCTTTTACCTCATAATTTATGACTTTTAAAATAGATGAATTCTGGTAAAAAGGCAAGCCTATAGACTGGGCTTTTAACTGATAATTCATGACTTTTAAAATAGATCAATTTCGGTTAAAAAGACTGGGCTTTTAACAGATAATTCATGATTTTTAAAATAGGTCAATTTTGGTTAAAAAGGTAAGCCTATAGACTGGGTTTTTACCTGATAATTTATGATTTTTAAAATGGATAAATTCTAGTAAAATAGGCAAGCCTATAGACTGGGTTTTTACCTGATAATTCATGACTTTTAAAATAGATAAATTCTAGTAAAAAATGTAAGCCTATAGACTGGGTTTTTAACTGATAATTTATTATTTTTAAAGTAGATAAATTCTAGTAAAAAAGGTAAGCCTATAGGCTGGGGTTTTACACGATAATTTATGATTTTTAAAATAGATAAATTCCAGTAAAAGAGGTAAGCCTGTAGACTGGGTTTTACCTGACATTTTTAGAAAAGGCAATCTTAGCAATAAAAAGTTTGCCTGTCTCGTTGTTTAGATAAACTACAAGGCGTACCCATAAATATCTTACCTGCTCGAGTAAGAGTCTTGTAGACAGGTGAATCATAAATTCCAGTTTCAGGTTTCACACGATCTGCAGCAGGTTTCATCCATATAACAGGAACATCAGTGTATAATTCTTTGGGTCTGCTCTCAGTCACCTCGTGTTTTTCATAATCCCACCTAGCACCTTCCAGGTATAAGCCTCTAATATAGCATCCTTCTGCGGGTCGCTTCTTCAGTTGATCTTCTGTTTGTTTCATGACCTGCAGAGTAATTGCATCTTAATTAACTTCAAGAAATTATACATTTTGGTATCAATTTTTATTTGAAAAGTTTTCAATGCTGCTATCAGTGGATGTGCCACAACGAACTTTTCATCTATAGCACCAGACTAACATAGGGTTCAAATCTTTCGAATCTTTGAAAGGGTGGGAGTAAATTCTATTACATTTTTCTTTGAATTGAAAGGAACTTATGAAACTTTGCTGTAAATCTACCGTGGAAATTCTTTGATATCTTGCTTTTTTCAAAATGGCGGCAATTTAATTATTTTTGAAAAACTTCATGGGAAATTTTGAAGAGACTTAACTCATCGTAAATCCTAAACAATAGAGGAAATATGATATGACCTTGAAGAAAAACCATAGATTATGAAGGTCTACAATGTGGTGGCAAGCAGAAATCTGTAGCTTTTCTGGTTTGATATTTACAAATTTAATAACATCATAGCTTCAAATTTAGCAAATGCCGCAATTCTGAAGCTAATCAAGCTAGGCAAGCCCACTAGAAATTTAGACATTTCAAAGCAATAAACTCTCTGATGATTTAACCCTCCAGACACATTTTAAACATCCTCTGAAATTGCATGAAATTTGAAAGGCTGAATTAACCTAAGCTCAAGGACTACAATAATCAATACGATGAAAACACACCTCAAAGTCAAAGGAGATCGTGTCAATGGATATTTTCCCAGCTCTTGCATAGTTCTGAAGCGTTCCAGTCAAGAAGCCTTGTGGGAAGAAGAAGCCAGATATCCAGAATACCTACGATAGAATAACAAATAAAACAATTTCTAAATAAATACTAGCTTAAAACCGGATGAATCAAAAAGTTTCTATATTTGAACGATCACCAAAACTTAGTTCTGTTATTTATCTCATTACAATTGTTTTGTTCAGTTATGTCAAAGGACAAATCATTTTTAGCAACAATAACACCATGAAAACTTATTCAAATGATTTTCAAATGATAGCTTGAAAATCCAATATTTTTAACGATAGGTTCCAGAAGATATCGTAGATTTTGCCCAAGAGCTCTTGATTTTATCATTTCTCGCGTAATTATCGATTCATGCATGACAACAAGACTACTCTCTGGCATAAAAAAAATAGATATTTCGACTGGATAAAGAGAAAAATCTGCTTAAAATTCTAGGCAGTATTGTAGTGTGCTTCAAAGCCAGGTAGATAAAATTTAATAATTTCGCCAGTTTAAAACCGTCGATTGGATTATCAATATCACAAAATTAAATTTTATCTTTGATGTACCACCGAAAAAATCTAGCATTATTTAAATTTTCGAATTTTGATATCACCCTTTATTTATGTAGGGGAGCCAGGGAAGCCAGCTAGGAATAAATTATTATTTTCTGACTGAAAGGAATCAAAGGTTCTTGCTTATAGAAAGATCTACTGAGAGACATTTTGAGTGATAAGAAAACAGTAAGTAGTGACGTCAAAACGGGATACACAAAAGGTTGAAATTCCTAGGAGCCGTGTTTGAATTGTATCTTATAATTCGGGTACAGTAAATCATCGCATATAAGAACCTATTTCTTTGAGAGCCAGGCTTAAGTAGTAGGTTCTTATTTCAAAGGTACCAAGACCAACTTCAAGATATAAAGGCTCTTATTTGAAGAATGCCTTGCATGGGCTGTTTTAGAATCTTCATCAAAGATGTCCAGCCCTGTTATTTGTGTTGGTAAAGTAATTACAGTATGTACCCAATACCCAACTCTAAGCTTACAAACAGCAGGGGAGGAGATTCAAACACTTTAACAGCCAACTAGAACGAAAATAAACTTAATAACGACTATCCAAAATCAAATTTGCTAATTACGAGGTGCATAATTCAGGAAAAAGAGCCTCTAGGTTCTTATTTTGGAAGGTTCTTATATGCGGGGAATTACTGTACTTGAAGCAATAATCAATAAATTTAGATTTGAGCGCAAAAGTGAATTTCATTGATTTGGAGCACTAAACTTTTTCATCTTGGTTGACCACATCTTGCAAGGAATCGAGCAATCAAGCTTGCAAGAATGCCATAATAAGTGCAAGTGAATGATCAAAGATGTCTATTGTATGAGTAAAATAATCTATATCTAAAAGGCTTACCGATGGAATACCATTATCAATCCAGTCTTGAATAAATTTCATCCTTTTTGTTAGATCTGTGACCCATGATGCCAATGGCTTCAGTGATGGATATGCCTGTTGAAAAAGGACAAACGAATACCAATCATGGTGCTGTAACAGAAACCGGAAAAAATGAAATTGTTGTTAATTTAAGCTCAACCCGAGGAGATATTCTACATTTCCAAGAAGCTCATACCTCCTTCTGAAGTTATGAATAAAAGTAACAAAAATAAAAGAAAGCAGAAGGAGGCTGCATATGAGAAACTACTTTGTACAAAACTGCAGGTTAGCATTTTAAATGAAATTGAATCAAAGCTTGTAAACATGAAATAGTTGTTCTTATGCTTGACCTTTGCCTAATTGTCTAATTTTCCTAATTTTCAAAGCAGAAGAATCTGAGCCCACTTCTTCAAGTAAAATATCAAATCTAAAAAGCTAAGAAACTAAACATATTGATTTATAAAAACAAGCCCTCTGTTCGTTTCGTGGTTCTTACTGTAATCAAAAGCACTAGAAGTAATAAAGTATCTTCTGTGTCTTAAACGCAGGCTTTGTGTCATAAACACAACTTTCAAAGCAAAATAATTGTTTACCTTACTAGCCCATAGTTCTGGTACTTGGTTGTTGAACACCTTCTCTGACATCGTTTCAAGTTGTTGCGACATAACAACGAGACCTTTAAGGGCCTTCAGTAAATCACGTAGCGAGCTTTTGATTGTTGCCAGAAGTTTATTATATCGAAAGACCTCCTGCACCAAAACAGTGTTCATCGATTCCTCGTACTTGACTGGATATTTTGCGGAAATTGGTTCAATTGGTAGAGGATCTGGGATGAGTTGGAGAATATTGCGAGCACTCTCTTCCAAAACCTGCAAAGAATAAGAAAAACAGAGCATTTTTAAATGATTCTGTAGGGTTGGAATATCGAGCTATTCCCTGTTATTTGTGGGATTTCATAGCAAGACAATGTAAAACTGAAAGGGGTACGCTAAAGAAGATTATTACGTTGACAAGTTTTACGGTTCAATTCATGTTTCTCGTTGCGAGCTTCACCGATACTTCTATCAGTTAAAGATCGCGTTATCGCAAAACATATTTCTGAACCTATTTCTGGTCGAGGGAAGCGCAAAATAAACATGTTCTTCTCGAAATATCGTAATGATGTTTTAAAAAGCCTGAACAAGGAAATCGGAGAAGCAAAGAGGGAAAGATTTCAATGTATTCAAAACTCAAGCTGTTGCACACCGCGAGAATACCTAGTATCTCAGAAATCCACTGTAAACTTCTCAGCAACTCAACGATGGACACAAATTACCTGTTTTCGTAGTCGGCTTGGCCAAGTGTTTCTATTTCAGAGTACATCTAGGAATTAAAATATAAGAAACAAACTTGTCTATTCTATACTAACCTCTTCTCGGGATCGACCAGCTCCCGCAGCTGATTTCGGTTGCAATTTTAGAATTCCATTCAACAAGCTAAACGTTTCATTTTGTGCGAATGTGATATTGGCATTTTCATGCAAACTGAAGATTTCTGGGGTATCATTGATCGGTAGTCTTCTGATGTATACCATGTACATCTTTAAAAAGAAATGGAAGATTACATTTTAACAAACCATGTACTTATAACAATGCATTGTCACAAACAAGCTTATGAAAAGGGCTCCGTCGCCAAACTGTAAACAAATCTGATAACACCGCATTGTTCTCCATTGTTTTCTGCAGTTTGTTTGGTGACTTTACCCAGGCCGCCAAAAATGTTCGTTAAAAATCCACTTATATCCAAGCAATCGTAAAATACAGTAAAAACCTACACATAAGAACCTAAGATTTTGAACTCAGCCTGTTTCGGTTCTTATGCAATGAGGCACATCCAAAAATCAGGGTGTAGGCTCTTAACACAGGGAAATATGCGAATCTAAACCTTAGCCAAATCTATTTACATTCTTGGCCCTATCTACTTAAACCCAAGCTTAGCCAGTTTACCTCTGCAGGCCCTGCCTATCACAGTTTTGTTTAATGTTTTGGAGTCCATGAAGGAGGTTGATTGGAAAAAAGTTGTATTTATTTCCCAATGAATGAATAAAACGCATTTTTAAGAACCTAGTTAAGATATCAGCCTGAAATGGTTCTTATTTATTTGGTGCAAAATATATCATTTCAGGCTGTAGGTTCTCAATAGATGAAGGTTCTTATGTGCGGGTTTTTACTGTATATGAATGCTGGTTTAATACTGGTTTTTACTGTTCATCTTTAACAATATTTTAGATATAGACATATTTTGCGGAGTGTTTGAGTGAGGTCTTTCACTCAAGGAACAAAATGGTGATGGAAATCAGAGGATCAGGTTCATGTCCTTTGCCTTAAACTAATTGAATATATATTTTGCATACAAATAATCTTTCAGTGCGACAACCCCATTTACGCAATTACAAACGGGTCAACATTGTTAGCTACATGAATGGGAACATTGCTTCCCACAAAGTTTGCAATGTGTGCATATGTTTTTGAAATGTTGCAAAATTTCGGTGGCAAATTGAGCTAGAATAAACATGCTCATTTGTAAACATGCATAAAGGACCACATACCTCATGGTCACTTGACGGTTCTAACTGATGATAGATGCCAGATTCATCATATTTGTATTTTGGTATAAATACATGATCGTCATAAAAATCATTAAGAATAGTCATGATACATCTTCGATCCCAATCATCCGTGACACGGCCACCATAGTTGATGTGACCCGCTGTGTACTTTAATACCTATCAAGGAAAGCATATAATTCGCATAAAAATAAGGATATGAAAATGATCCAGAGAGATAACAGCAACTCAAATGTACCAACATGTCAGGCAGAATATTTTGAACTACTGTCAGATCTAAAAGTGCACACTATGTCCTTTAGAATCGAGACTATAGCTTTCTTGAAAAAAGAATGTGGCAGCTGTTACCGCACGAGATAAAAGACTCCAGCACCCTTCAAATTTTCAAAAAGCAAATAAGGTGCTGGAATGATGATAAATGCTTTGCAAAGTGTATGTAAGACAGGTTGGGTTCATAACTGGATAGATATTTATGTTTATCCTGTATCCTGTAATTAGTATTTATATTCATTCAGATAAATTGTACAATATGTAAATTAGTAGGCCTCAATTAGCGGTAATTTTAGCTTTGTTTTGTTTTTGCCTACGATAGAAATAAAGGAATGATGATGATGATGATGATGATGATGATGATGATGATGATGATGATGATGATGATGATGATGATGATGATGATGATGATGATGATGATGATGATGATGATGATGATGATGATGATGATGATGATGATGATGATGATGATGATGAGACTAAACTTACCGAGTGACTCAGAACAGAATGTGTCCACTGTTTAAAAAATGTTTCCAAGGAAAGCAATGCAGCTGTAGGCTTTTAAATTCTATTTTAATTTAAATTCAAATTCTATCATTTTACTGAGCTGTCAAGTCAATTTTCTAAGCTGTTTTTAATAATATTAGGTGCACTATGTCCTCGTAAGATTATGAATTAGCCACAAGTCGTATTTCTTGATATGCTCAAAGCAGCTAAAAATGGCATTTTCACTATCATGTAGATTTGGAATTTTTTTCATGCCCAGCATTGATTACAAATCAACAGCTTCCGTGTCATTAGAGAACAATATCTGATCTAAAAAAAACCACTATTACCAATCGTTGAAACACGGATCAAATAGAGCCAATCACTTACAGTTTTATGAAAGGTCCATAGAAGCTACCAAGGTTTCGAGAATTTTCATTTCAGATCAAGATGATGTATTGTAAGTTATGAATATTTAGTAGATAAAATACTAAAAATGTGTAAGAAGATAGAGGCAAAGAACAAGACTTTGAATCAGCACGCTGAGGCCTTTCGAACTTATGTTCTCTCCAGAGTGTGACTAACGTTTGCAAAAATCATCTACAGCTTGTATATAAATCGTTACGATATATTTCTCTTTCAAATGTTAGTCAAACTCCGAAGAGAACATAAGTTCGATAGTGTGCTGATATCTAAAGTCTTGTTTCTTTGCCTCCATCTTCTTGCAAGTCATAAATATGTTCTTAAGATTAATATAAACCGTCCTCCAGGCAAAGAAGTTGTGATGTCTTAAATCGGTGTTCTAGTTTTCTGCTAGGATTTTCCAAAGAGCGGATAAATTTTTGAGACTCAATTGGTAATAATAATAATAATTACTTTCTTTAATGTTTGCCTGGTATATAGCACTAGGTTAATTAATGCGAACCATTATTTATACAAAAATTATTGATAATTATGATAGACCTAAATGTAACCTAAATTTACAACAAAAATTTCTCCATTGGTGGTGAAAATCACGACATTCCATATTTTCTTCCAAGGTGACTGCTATATAAAAAACTATTTTGCACATCAGGAGACTTTCAATATTTGGATATACATGACGTGAATGAAATAAAAAATGGGGCTCACCTTATAAGGAATCTCTGGATATTCATCAAGGAACATACTAAGCTGACTGATACAGATTCGCAGGTCTCCGTTTGTGAATTCATAAGGAATGTTGAATCCAAGTGGGCCATATTTTCGTCTCTCTAATGTGACACCATGGAACAAACACAACGAGAACAGCAAAGCTTTGAACTCATTTGTCTATGATGAATAAATGAAAATCAAAATAATTGAAAGGAGTACCGTTCATAGCTTGCTTAGGATTTCAAGCTGATATAAGAAGAAGTATAACGAAGATTTAGAGGACAATTTGGAATAAAATTTATCTGACTTGATAAACGCAAAGTTAAAAAACGCACAGAGCATCAAACTTTCGATATGTCCGAAAATACATAAGACTAATCGATCAACAGTTGTGCCCAACTTATGTGTATAGCTTGTTTAGGATTCCTAGCTGATATAAGAAGAAGTATCACGAAGATTTAAGGACAATTTGGAATCAAATTGATCTGACTTGATAAATGCAAAGTTAAAAAAACGCACAGATCATCAAACTTTCCATCAATCCGAAAATACACAAGACTAATCGATCAACAGTTGTGCCCAACTTATGTGTATTTTTTACAGTTTAGTAACGTGCAGTATACTCCTCTTAAAAGAACATCAAATTTCTTGATTCAGGTCAACGATCTTCAAATGTTTCTCTGCTGTCCCAACCATTAAACCTTTTGTTTCTGCCCTGTGCTAAACCTCACGCTTCGATTAAAAGAATTCTTATAAAAAGGAAAGTGTGTATATAGCTTAAATAGATATTCATTTATTAAGACCACGAAATCGTTGCTTCAAAACCGTCTTTGAGCCAACTAAAGTATTGTACAAAATTGTAAATTTTCACGAAAAAACCAAACTTTGCAATTTCATATGCGAGATTCGTTCTTTTATTAAATAAAGAATCGATAATTAGAGATAGAAACAACAATCCATACCTTTTGGCATTTAGCAAATGACTCATCACTGAATGACATGTATGTTCGTAAAAGATTTGCTTTGATTCCTCTCGGTGGTTCCACAGTCAATTTAGATCCATTTTGCAATATCGACACTGGAAATTTTGGACTTGGCATGCTAGTAACCCATATTCGGAAATCTCTATGCACCTGAGGGAAAAAAATTCATATGATAAAATTCCTTCCTATTTATTGATCACAAGCAAAAGAAAGTAAACTTTGCACATTGCAAACGTAAATGTGTAACCATGTTTTTATCATTTATTTATTTTTATTTCCATTTATTCAAAAAGAATAAAACATATAAATGCTGGCATAGAAATAAAATCTATAAAAAGCATTGCATGATTGGTTGATGCATCTTTCGTTTGACTTCATGGCTTGAAAGGAACTTCAGGTAGTTGGTTACAAGTGATCATTAAATAAAAGGAATCTTAGTTCGAGTCAGCACAGCATAGGAATCAAATCTTTATAGAAACATTGCATGATTGGTTGATGCATCTTTCGTTTGACTTAATGGCTTGAAAGGAACTTCAGGTAGTTGGTTACAAGTGATCATTAAATAAAAGGAATCTTAGTTCGAGTCAGCACAGCATAGGAATCAAATCTTTATAGAAACATTGCATGATTGGTTGATGCATCTTTCGTTTGACTTAATGGCTTGAAAGGAACTTCAATCTTTATAGAAACATTGCATGATTGGTTGATGCATCTTTCGTTTGACTTCATGGCTTGAAAGGAACTTCAGGTACATCCAAATAAGTGTTCATTGGCAATCTTTAATATATTGATTATTTTCAGAACAGAAAAAGTTTCTTTGGAGCTATTCAGTTTAAAGAAATATATCATAGTATGCTATAAGCAGGACATCAACAAAAGAATAACAGCTGAAGCATCAAAAATCAAACTTACTTTGTCTGTATCTATGTGCTCAATGAGTCGTTCCAAAGTTGGCATCCAGCTTGGTGACAAATGACAATTCTGGAAGAATACCCATTTACCTCGTTCCATTGCACTCACCATCATAGCTTCAGCACGAGGTCCCTGAAAACAATTCAAAGTCACGATCATAGGAAAGCATATTCGAAAATAATTTTGTGCCCGCTCCTTTATCTAGATTTCAACTATTTAAAACTAAGCTTGCTTCGAATAGAAGTCATTAGGCTATATGCAAACTTTATTTGCAACTACTCAAAGGTAAGTAACTATGGATTCAGCTGGCTAAAGTTTACAGTTCAGTTCAGCTTCATAATTCAAATTTCATTGCGTACAATCTATCAAAAAATAACCATACACACATAACTAAACTACAAAAATGCAATACAAGACTACAGAACATACAATAAATCGCTATGATATACAAATAAGAAACAAAGGAACAAGATAAATTCAATGTCAGTAGTTTGACTATCGAGAAGAGTGCATCCCCAGTTTAAAAGTGTCTCATATAAATTTAACGTGCTCTTGCATTGAGATTATGACTGAGAACTTTGCAAAGATTAATCCTAGTAATTACTTTCAAAGAGGAAGAAGTCTTCGAGTTTTCGACAAAAACTATTAGCAGATGCTGACACAGCTAAGGACTTCCTCTCCCAACGTACAATATATGTGCATAATACTGTTCTACTCCGTCCTTACTCTGAAAACTTCATCATAACAAACATCAATGTTTATGAACTTATAACTCAACGGTATATACCTTGCCTCCTTCTTGCAGTTTGAATTTTGTCATGCATTTATCTTTCCACAGCTCACTAACTGTCTTAGCCATTACCCAACAAAACGATGTCGTAATTTCACGACGCTGCAGAAATCTGACTGGATATACAGGGTGTCCCAAAAAAATTGTGCTCCGTTTGTCTGAAGATTGCAACAAAACGGTAAAAGATTCTCGCCAAACGTTTGCATGATGGTGCTCTTCAGATCTTCAATTAAAGTTTGCCACCATCCCCATGAAAATCCGTTGAAAAATGATGGAGCTATGACCTTCAGGAGACCAAATTTGCCCGATCACTGAAACCAGCGGTCGGCCATTTTGTCTTGCCATTTTGTTTGCAGCGATAAATAGCTTCATGGATTGAAAATGAAACAGCAGCCTCCAATGTCATAACTCTCGTGAAAACTCCGATAATCCTCGGAGAGTTCCAATATTTCTGACCTCACAGAAATTATTTCTTACCTCACGTGAAGATACTTATCACTGCAAAATAGTAAGACAAAATGGCCGACCGCTGGTTTCAGTCATCAGGCAAATTTGGTCTTCTGAAGGTCATAGCTCCATCATTTTTCAACGGATTTTTACGGGGACGGTGGCAAACTTCAATTGAACATCTGAAGAGCACCATCATGCAAAAGTTTGGCGAAAATCTTTTGTCGTTTTGTCGCAATCTTCAGTCAAACGGGGCACAATTTTTTGGGACACCCTGTAGTGTCCGACGCACAGAAACAATAAAAAAACAATCACTTACTTGTCCTTGTCCCAATGAGATTGCACTTAATTTCTTGGAGAACCGCATCTCCTCTGCAAATTTATACAAATCAGCTGCTGGATCAGTACCAGGTGAAAGAATAAAAATGAGTGGTGTTGATGGTGAAGAATCTTTGAAAACCAGAGAGAGGTCTGTCGTCTAAAAATACAAACATTGAAACAAATTAATATGGACAATAGTTAACTTTAATTAAACTCTTCTGCTATAAATACAGGTTGACTTTTCAGATTTATTCAGTTGCTCTGAGTGGGCGAAACTAGTCAGAACTGGAAAAGAAAAAGCGCGAAAGACCACACAGATGCCTCTTTCTTTGAGTAGTTAGGCCCTCTTCTAACCGTACACTATATAGAAACAAATCAATATAATTGTAAATGATGATATTTTCTTTTGTAATCAAATTATACTTCGTGATAAATATATAATTAAACATTTATCGGTTATATACTTGTTTAAGGAGGCGGAAGGTAAAAACTTTTGCTACATTTTCATTCAAAAATACTGAATAACAGTTTCGCCACCTAGAAATTCCAGGACTATTTATGAAACATTAAAAAAGAAATTTCACATCAAGTCCTGGAATGACATTCCCAGGACTTAAAAAAAGAAACTTCACATACAACAGCAACAAGACTTGAGTATTTCCCATATTTTTCATTACTTCTTACTTTCGAAGAAGATTTAATGTAGTCCCGAGTGAAGGAATAACCTTTCTCTGAAGGAATGTTGCCCAACGTCATCAAACAAACAAATTGCAATATATTTCCATGCCACATCAATTATAACAAAATCAAAACCAATTTGGTTGATGCCAACTTACTTGAGGTTCAATGAATTTTTGTCCAAGTTGACTAGCAACGAAGTCCTAAATGACAGAAAACGTGGATATAAAAACTAAAGAAGACAAGGTTAATATGAATAAAACAATTCTTGCAACCTCGCTCTTAGTGTAAGAAATTATCTTAATTATAATTTTAACAGGTGCGTACAGTACCTACTACATCATGATGAGTAAACGTCCTCAAGAGCCACATGTATTATGATGTATGTGACTATACCGGGGGAGTCAATAAAAACGATCCTCGTTTGACAGGCCACGGCTCTCTGGATATAACGATGATGAAATCGACAAAATTGTAATTCAATGGTAGACATTTTCAAATCTACTTTAAAAATTATCTAACTGAAATTGGCCTCTCCGTTCTGAAATTATGAAAGATTTTCACGAGAAAGCCTCTTCAAGAAACCGTCAAAACGTGCTCAAAATCAGGAACAAATTCTCTAACATTTCTGCTTTACACAAGAATTCTGCACGCTTAAGCACATGCTATCTGCTTGGGAGGATGAACGAGTCTTCCCCCTCGGTATGAAAAACCTATTCAGGGGCATTCAGTTAGGAATGACCGATTGAAGCCGGGTAAATTACTGAATGTAATTGAACATATTGGCAATGAAACAAGACAGTTTGCAATCCTCTTGCTTTGATATTCAGGCAGCAGTATTTTTTCAAACGGGAATTGTTTTTATTGACTCATCCAGTACTATCCTATAAACTGATCAAAACCAGAGGCATGCCTGTCATTCAAAAGATATCACCGCAAGAGCATACGTACTTGCATAGCATTGGTTACTTTGTCAGCTCTTAAGCATCTCAGCACAAGAATTTTCTGGAAAGAATCCAGACTATCGTCCCATGAACCAGGTAGAGGCTCCCTATAAAAAATGAAATATTGCATAATGACTTACATCAAATAATGATTGTTTAGGCTAGCCAATACCAACCAATGACGAACCTTGTTAAATATGGACCGCAAATTTAGGAAAACTGCACTTATTTACCAACAAAAGGGGCTAAAAATTCCTCTAAAAAGATAGGATTTTATTCACTTTGGCCTTTTACTTTTTATTCAACACCTGTAAAGAATGAAATCCCAAATGATCAAATTTTTGCTGATAATTTCTTCTCGATCCTTTGATTTAAAAATAGCACTGGTCTTTCGAATATAGCGCTACTTTTAATGTACAAATCACCACTTGAGCCACTGGCTAGATAAAAACAATCTGACACTAGTTTCCTTTAAAATGAGTGTTAAAAAAATGTAATTAGTTTAGCTTTGAAGATTGAGGAACTTAGATAATCTAATAGAGAGATTCAGAGGATAGAAATACATACCTATGGGGTTCACCACTGTCAAATATCCTCTGGAATCCGTCCAAATGGTTAGAGAAGTCCTCTGCAAAACTGGAGAATGTTGGCTGAAAGAAAATAAGGCAAGCACAGATAATAAAAACCGAAGCTGGTTTAATATTTTCTCGTGGGATGAGAGGAAAGGTTCCATCAACAGGACAGTTTTCAGCAATAAAAAAGATCGCATTCAAAAATGTCATAGGGTAGCATTTCTATATCCAAGTTTCTGTGCTACTATTTTGTGTCAGTGTTATCATTATTGTCTTTAACCATTTTCAGATTGAAAATATTCGGTAGTCAATGCATTGCTGTTTCTCAGTGCTCGATCTCTGTAGTGCTTTTTCTAAGTTGACCTGTATTTTACTACCACCTTTTAAATTTTTGGTTTGACGAAAAATTAGTTTCTTTATCATTTCATTGTTTGGGCGTCTGATAGTATGTGCTATCCATTTATGCAGCTGTTCTGCGTAGAATGATTCGATGTCGTCAGTTTGGGTAATAGTGTAGGCACACAAAACGGCACCAAATTGGAGCTTACCAAATTGGTTAGCATCAATATTTCTCGCCATGATCTTTCAGATAGCCAATCCTTTGCTGGATTTTCAGTCTCGGTTGGAATGACTGTTCCTCCAGCTAGCAAGAATCTCCATTCGTCCTGTAACGAAAATGAGCAATATCAGTGAAGAAGCAACACTATTGCATTGGAAAGACACCATAGATATCCAGCTAAATAAGCAATATCGCCATCATCATGATCAACTCTAGCGAAAAAAAAATCGGAAACATCTGCAAATTTCCAGAAGGAACTTTCCATTTGCTTTCCATCATGCAATCATGAATTGATAACAATAATAACAACAATCATAATAATACCATAATACACTGAGAGCCTTATGACATTTCAACAATTTTTGTATCACTAAAAGGCAATGACTGAGCTGCAAATATCATTAACGCTTGCAAAAACTTTGTGTGGGCATTAATGTTATTTACAGCCCTATGGCTTCAATTTGCGCCCCCTATTCGTGCTCCACCAGAGTGGTTATGCCCGCTTTATGAGCAATAATAATGTGTACTTCTTTTGATTGACCCACCGGTATTTCAAAGAAAATAACAACAAGGTTTCTCCAAAGTCAAAGATAAACTGGAAGAGCAAGAGGACTTCCCCTGCTTCCACATTGCATCGGATTTTGGTGAGGCTAGTACACAGAATCAGGAGTACCTACGGAATACCATATTCGACGACTCTACGGCACATAAACGTACTCCTAACCACGTCATACGATAGAAAAACTAAACTAAACAAATAGGACATAAATTAGATCATGAATATGCACAAAACATACCAAATTAATCTTGTCTTCATTCATCAGAATCCTTACAGTAACCAAAAATGCAAACAGTAATTTATGTTTCTCAAACAAACTTCTGCAAACGTTTGAATACAAGCTGAATGTGAAATAGTCGTTGATATTCTTGATTCTTTGAACAACGTTGTCTGGAAAAACAACAAAATGAAACCTTCATTGCAAATAGTTAAAGAAATTGGCCAGACTACAGGGTGTCTCGAAAAACGTGTCCGCTGTTTGAGTGGCTTCTGCGGAGCAGCCATATATCTAATTTTTCTGTTTTTAAGATTCTTGGCAGAAGAGACTTCAAATTAAAGGTTGACACTGAGTTTGAGTAAATCTGATCGCTAGTTGCTGATTTATGGAGCAAGAAAGCACAAAATTATTGGCTCCCTCAAAACCAAAGGATTCGTTATTCTCCATTGCGTTAAAATCAACGAAATTGATGGAAAAAAACATACCTAGCCCTGTTTTCTGATGTTTATAAGTGAGACAGATAGTCATACATTGAATTTTGTGACAACCAAAAATATTGGGTTGCTAGGAATGGAAATGTGCAACACAAGTGCTTCAGGCCATGCCATGCGTCCATCAGATATTTTGCTTCTCAAAAGTGATAAAGTCGTTTTAAATCAACAATATTGCGTTCAGCATGCTGCTTGGTCAATATTCTTGAAAAATATAGTCATTGATTACTCTCAAATGCGTTTCCTGGCATAACTGTAAAGTTTAAATTAATGTAGTGTTAAAATTCAAGTTATATGGTTAAGTACGGAGATAAAATCCTCTGGTTTTGAAGCAACCAGTGATTGTGACTTTCTTTCTCAATAAATCAGCAACCACTTGTCAGATTTACACAAACTCGGTGCCAAATTCTAAGTTGAAATCTCTCCTATTCACAAATATGAAAAACAGGAAAGTTAGATTTATGTCTCCTCCACAGTAGCCATTAAAACGGCGCACATGTTTTTTGGGACACCCTGTATTTTAAAGTAAATAAAATCTCCATGATACGATGATACGGAAGCTCCATGCCCCAAACTCGAACATATCATCAAAGCTGAAGGTGTTGTGGCGCAGTGGTGTAATCCTCTGACTTTGCAGCCAGAACAGTCAAGCGGACAGGGTTCGATCCCAGATAGAGCCCCGCCACTTGAGCTTCATGACAAGGGGTCGCGGACTCGATGAGCGCTTAGCTAATTCTGCGATCCCAGCGCTTGGCGCTGAAAACCGCGACTTCGCCTTCGCCTTCGCTTCCACCCTGTAAAAACATCGAGCGAATACGACTTTTCAAGTCAGGCTTCTGATATTGTGATATTTCATATCCCGCAATGGAGTAGTGGAGGTACTAATATCACCTTCTCGTGCACACTTAGGACACATAGTCCATATAACTTTCCTAAAAATTGAACTCATCTCGATATATTTCTTGCCAACTCTCAGGGGTTAACATTGCTCACGAAATGTCGAAAAGCAAACAAAACGGAATTTACACTCGATATTTACATATGGGGCTTGTACTTCATGGTTAACCTTGATTCCAAATGGAAGTAACGAGAGGTAAGATAGATATTTGGTTCTATTAGTTCTCTTGTAAACTATAGCCAGTCTGGCAGACATCGACAAGTGTAATTGTCCGATATTATAATGGAGAAGAAAAGAATTCTGCTATAAAACGAGGAGATAGGAGATGGCATGAATATTTTCTTACCTGCAGCGTCAGCATTGGCAATACTTTTCAGGAAAATATTGACGAACCATTCCAAGGAGTATTGGTACATTGGATCAATGCCAGCCTGAATAAAAAATATTGTTCTACAGGTTCTGATCATCAAAGAGCATCCGATAATGACTAAAATATAATATTACACCTGAACAGGGGTGGAAAAGTATCAGAACCCGAGAACGTAGTGCCCAGAAATTTGTCTGGGGGTAGATTTTCACTAAGAGCTTGAAGAAAAAAACTGGAAAATAAGCCTGACAGTTAATCGTTAAAATCTAACATTACAATCGAACGAAAGAAGTTTTCCAAAAGAAGCTCTTTCATGTTCCATGTTGTTTTTAACTAAAGAAAATCATTGAACAGTTTGCAATCAAATTTCACTGAAAGATTCATAGAAAACAATAACTTGTAATCTCCCAACTTTCACTAAAACCTTATTGTTGCCAATTTGCGACATCGATAACAAAGCACAAATTATGATGATATGTGCAGGGTGTCCCAAAAAAATTGTGCCCCGTTTGCCTGAAGATTGCGACAAAATGACAAAGCTTCTTACCGAAATTATATATGATGTTGCTCTTCAGATGTTCAAAGAAAGTTTGCTGCAATTCCCGTCCAAATCCGTTCAAAAATGATGGAGCTATGACCATCAGAAGACCAAATTGAACTGATGACTGAAACCAGCGGTCGGCCATTTGTCTTGCTATTTTTAGTGATAAATACCTTCACGTGAGGTAAGAAATAATTTCTGTGAGGTCAGAAATAGTGGAACTCTCTGAGGATTATCGGATCTTCATGAGAGCTATGACATTGGAGACTGCTGTTTCATTTTCCATCAATGAAGCTATTTATCGCTGCAAAATAGTAGGACAAAATGGCCGACCGCTGGTTTAAGTCATCAGGAAAATTTGGTCTTCTGATGGTCATAGCTCCATCATTTTTCAACGGATTTTTACCGGGATGGCAGCAAACTTTATTTGAACATCTGAAGAGCAACATCGTGTACAAATTTGGCTAGAGTCTTTTGCGGTTTGTCGCAATCGTTAAGCAAACAGGGCACAATTTTTTTGGGACACCCTGTAGGTTAATCATTTAGCTACTAAGAAATATCTGAATCATTGTTTTTGGTATATTTGCATATCTTATACGGAGAATTTCCTAAGTTTAATTTTTCTGGGTCACTCACTATAGAAATGGGGAAAAACAGAGATTCTGCAATTTACTCCTTTCAACATTTAGCAGAAAGTTTTGAGCCATTAACCTTGGTTTGCAGAAAAGAAAAAACTTTGTCTACCTCTGCACCTGAACTTTTAATTATACGAAATAAACAAATAAGCAATTCAAGGTTGCTATAACTTTAAAATTTTGAGGGATTAAGTGATAATTCAAAAATGTGTTCTAAAATAGCAGACAGTATAGCTGCATAGCTGCTGACACATGAATAAGAGAGCATAGTTTGTGAAAGACGTCTTCAAATGTTAGAATGGCCTTTCACCAGAACAGTTCACGCAATATTTAAAGCGTCATCAGCATGGAAAAGACACAAGAGGAAATAATTCAAGTCTCATTTTACCATCTATAAGAACAGAAACTGGCAAACGAACTTTCGCTTTCCAAGGAGCTCATATTTTCAATAAACTTCCCAAGGACATTCGGGACGAAGAATCTCTCGTTCGTTTTAAGCACAAACTGAGCCTCTTATAAAACATTTTAATGAAACAGTCTTGAACACAGCTTTAACTTCGATGTAATTTTTTATTTCTCATTTTATCTTTTTCGTTCAACAGGTCCTTGACTATAACAGAATTTCTATTCTGAACAAGTAAACCTGTATAAATATTACTTATTATCATTATTATTATTAGAGTTAGGATTGGCCATTAATTTCAATCGCAATTCCAGGAAATTGTTTTGCAGCTCAAGGGGTATGATCATAAATTGAAAAATCAACGGTGAAAATTGGTTTCACTACTGTCCAGTGTCTAGTCATAATAGATACTAATAATGCTGCAACAGACTTACCAGGTCATATGTACAGAAGAAGAGGATCTGTGTCCGGACTGATACAGGAATATACTGACTCCTTGTTACATCAATGTCCTTCTCTGTTTGTTCTGCAATGACTACTTTTGCCTGGAAGATTAGAAAAAGTAATTTCTGTTATTGATTTTCAGCTCTAATTTCTTGATCTGAAACCTATAAACGATATGATGAATCGCCATCATGCCACAAAACGTTCAACTTTCTGACACATCTTAATTGCAAACTGAATAGTTATGCTCTCTATTAAGCATTTCTACTGATTACACGTCTCTAGTATTGAAATACTAGAATTCAGTGAAGCTCCTATTATGTAGCAAAGCCCTGACATTAAATTCTCCAAACCCTGCAATCTCCACACCTAACGAATTTTAAAGGGGCCTTTGCGACCAGCATACCTTGCATGTGCATCTTTTCGCATATCTTTGTTGTCGGCCACTTTAATGGTCGACTAAAATGGCCGACAACAAAGAGATGCGAAGAGATGCACGTGCAAGGTATGCTGGTTGTAAAAGCCCCTTTAATATCTAGCATCTGAAGTATCCTCATAACAATGCAACAATGCAACAAAGCTGCCACGCCAAATTAAAAAGCTGAAAAAAGCATTTTCTTCGAAAAATACCGGGTGCGCCAAAATAAACTATGCATTTTTGGCAGGCCACAATAAATCGTACACTGGACCGATTTTGAAGATTTATGACTTAATCTTTAGCAGAAAACCTGAATTAGATTCTAGGACTTTTTACAAATTTTTCCGTTTTCACTTTTTAGAGCCACAAGCGAGTTTCTTAAAATGTTCGTTTTCAAAAACACTGAAAAAGATCAAAAAACGTTGATCAAATTTTCTAAAGACTCAACATGAATGGACAAAGAGAAAACGTTTTCAGCGTGATTTGGGATTTGTAAATTGATTATTGTAAACTTCTGCACGAGCGTTATTTCAACTATTGGCCTGTTGCGAAATTCTGTAGTAGTTACAATAAAGTGCCGCCCCAAAAGCCGTCACAAAATCAAAAATGTAACAAGACTCCATGCTTGCTGGCCCCATGACGCTTCCTCGTTTGTCTTTTTAACCCCCTTGACACAGGACCACTACCTGCACCAAAGCATAAATTCAATGACATTACAAAAGAAAAGATATTTCTTTATATCCTTGAAAATATTATTACATATTCTCTAAAGATAGTACGAACTCTCTTACGGTAGCTTACAATTAGTTGATTTCTAAATCCCAAATCACCACGAAAACGTTTTCACTTTGTCCATTCATGTCAATTCTTTAGAAAGCTTGATCGACGTGTTTGATCGTTTTCGGTGTTTTCGAAAACGAAAATCTTAAGAAATGCGCTTGTAGCTCTAAAAACTGAAAACAGAAAAATTTGCAAACAATCCTAGAATCTAATTCAGGCTTTCTGCTAAAGATAAAGTCATAAATCTTCAAAATCGGTCCTGTTACTATTTATCGTGGCCTGCCAAAAGTGCATAGTATATTTTGGCGCACCCGGTATACAAAAACCATGGCTCTAATAATAGTCTTGGAACATCAGAAAAACCGTTAAGAAGCCAGAATAGCTCAGTTGACCATATCGAAAAGAACAATAAGAAACAACAGCAACCTCTTCGATTAATTAGGGATGTTTTTATATGTATTTATCTAATTTGTTTTAGGATTGTAAATTATCTATTTTTTAGCTTTTAAAACATTGTAAATATTTAATTAGTTTAGTGGCAAATATCAACATACATACACATACATTCGTGATTTGAAGTGATTTGCAGACGGCAATTGCTTTTGGACATAGAACAGACCAAAAGAGGCTGCTCTTTTCGAGAAATAATAATTCTTTCTTACCTTGATTTCCTGTGACTTGATTTTGGACTGCTCTAAAGTGTGTATAAGATCTTTATCATCGACTGGGCTTCCTTCTGAAGACGACAATTTGAAAAGAATCTTATCCTCAATAGCTTTCAATTCCTGCTTCATCTTAGCATTACTTATAATCAATTGATTCTTCGCTTCTTCCAAGTCAGGACGTTCTTCTGCTACTACCAAAGCAAGCAATTGATCTTCAAGACCACTAAAAGTGATTGGAATTAGAAACATCAGCAAACTTTAATAGCCAAAATTGTCAAATATTCTCTTGTTCTAAGAAAGTTAAACAACACAGACTATTATACAATGTCATCATAAAGAAACTACTGGGTGTCCCAAAAACCAAGTACTCCCGTTTGAAAAATCATCAAAATTTGATTACAAGGCCGATCCTCAATTTTCTTTCTTTTTGGTCAAAGTAGATCAACGACCAAATTATTTTCTGAGACATAGCTGATCTTGTAATTGGTTTAAAATTAGCAAATTTAACTCTTTTTAGGGCTACCTGGTTTCAAATCATACTGCAAAAAGCATTGGGGATTGCCATATCAATTTCTTTGTGCATGTAGAGCTTCTAGCTTGGTCATAAATGAAAGAAAGAAATGCGCTCTATCATTAGAGTCTTCAATTATGATAAAACAACTGAAAATTTTGACTCTAAGGCACGATTGAGCATTTTGCTGAAAAACTATTGCTCAAAATAAGGTTTTTCAACGTGTAATTTTTCGACCTTGCTGCATCTAAAGCAAACATTTTATCATCTGTGAATATTTTTGGGTCTTTGACAAAAAACGACTCAAAAAGAAAATTCTATCAAAGGTTTAAAAATCAATTGTTGATGATTTGTTAAACAGGAGTACTTTTTTGGGACTCCCAGTATGTTACTTTGAGCTTGTTTAAAATCAATGCAAGACGGAGCAAAATTGCAGTGGAATAAAAGTTTACTATTGCCAACATTGTAAACATTATTGTAATCCGTTTTAAGTCACGGCATTTAAAAAATTGACCCCCCCCAGGGCAGTGAACTCAAGCTAATTGATCTGACAGCAAATCGCATGTGAAGCTAACAACCAGATCTCTTTATCTCGATTTCAAACTCCATCTACAGAAAATTTGACTCAAATTATCAGCTGAACTTAAATGTTTCCTTTATCTCAGTAAAGGATGTATTATCTGGCAGTAACCTAACATAAAGCAGCTGTCAATGCATGGCAACTGCTAAACAAGAACAGCTCTGTTGAATTCTGAAAATAATGGAAAAGGAACAAAAAGAACACATTGAGTTATATTAATAGGTACTTGAAACTGATTGACGTTAACGAAGACCCTTGGAAGCCCTGGCGTTATCTATTTATATACTGGGTGAGCCAGAAAAAGTTCCCACTTTTGAAAATTCATAGCATCAAGAGTGCTGGATGGATTGCAATGAATCAATATTTGCTTGACAGCCAAAGGATTGAAGTATTTTTGTGATTTTCCTCGCCTAGTTACGAGAAGTGGAAAAATAGGTATAAATTCAAATCTAGAAAAACTTTGTAGTTACAAAATGACTGAAAAAGGCCTAAAATACATGATCAAATCATAAAGGACTCATCGCTTAGAACAACAGAGAAATAGCCATTTCTGATGGGTGAGAGATATCGTCTGCACATTTATTGCCATGCGATGGAAAATCTTTAGCGTCTATTTGAGAATCTATGTCTTATTACTCTTGAGAGAGGTGAAACGCCCTTGTGTATTGTTCTGTGTGAGGAGAGTCCTAACGATCTGATTAAGTGTTTTAAACCCTTTTTCAGTCATTTTGAGAACATGAATTTTTTTAAAGTTGAATTTACCTATATTTGCGGTGCTCACAAGATGATGAGAAAAATCACAAAAATACTTCGATCTTTTGCCTTTTAACTAGACTTTGAATCATTGAAATCCATGAAGTCATTGTAGTGCTACGAATTTTTGAAAGTGGGAACTTTTTTCTGGCTCACCCGGCATGTGAACTCTCGGCATCATAAAATTTACGGATAGAATAGTGACTAACAACAAATAAACAACGAGATGCAATTATACCTTGGTGATAGAGTAAAGTTGACAATTGTGACTTTGGTTGATACTTCTGGCGTATAATGAGGATTGGGCAGTTTTGTTGTGATGAAGAATTTGAAATCATCATGATAAGGTATGATTGTATCACCAAGTTTGATCACTGTGCTTCCTTGTTGCTTGAATACCTTTAGGACAAAATTGGATAAGTGAGATACAGATGACCACAAACTCATTTCTTACAACTAGCATAGATAATAGCGAGGGATATAATTTTAGGAAACTTGAAAGATACATCTTAGTTTTTGTGTTTATTGGCCGCACGTCAATTCCACTACACATCGATAATAGCGAGGGATGGCTCTCTAAAGAGAGACTAAGAAGATGGCTGTCTAAAGAAAGACCATAACGTTTGCGATGGTTCTTTAGGATCTGTCATATAATGGCTGCGGTCACACTGCTGTATTTTCCCGTTGTAATATGAATTGCTTCACTTTCTTGCAATTTGTTTTTGTAGCCAGAAAGTACGGCAACATAATGGTACAATGACACCCGGTCACACAGTGATATGATTTATCATGTGACAACTATGCAAGGCTGTGATTGGTTCATTCTCCAAAACAACGCTGAAATATAGGTCGGGACCTTGTTTTGCCCGTTGTTTGCATCTGATAATTTTCTTATGGGATCAGCTCTCAGGACCAAAGCGCTATAACAGCTTTGTATGTGAAAACGAAATGCGGTCACATATCACAGCGTAGTTAACCCGTTGTTTTGAAGGTATACAACGAGGTAAAAACGTCTAGTGTGACCGTAGCCAATGACTTTGAACATAAAGAAAAATTTGCAAAGTAGGCAAAAGAGGCTGATCAGTAAATCCCCGCACGTAAGAACCTACAAAAATAAGAATCAGCAGGCTGTATTTACTAAATTATGCACCTTCTATTTAAAAACCTGTTTCAATTTGATAAACAAATATGTTTTTATCATAAGGGCAATAAAGTTACTTTTTGATTGGCTGTTAAAATGTGGACTTCATCCCTTGCTATTTATAACATTGCCAAAACAAATAAAATGTTTTAAAATCTCTTGGTGAAGACTCCTTTGATGTTCCTTTGATAAAAATTTACAAAATGAGGCTTTAATTAAGAACCACTAAGAACCTTTGTACCCTGAAATAAATCTAAGTACCTTTGAAATAAGAACCTAATCAGCCTGGCTCTCAAAAAGTAGGTTCTTATTTGAGGGGATTTTACTGTATCTCAAAATTTGAACCTGTATGATAAACTTCAAATCATCATATAATTTCATACAGTTCTATCCCTTGTCTAAACCAAACCAGGAACTCATTTTGCCAGATCGAGTGAAACTTTTTCGAGTGAAACTTTTTATAGCAAACAGGCTAATCAAGTATCAGAAGATCATAACTGCAAATTTGTTCATGTGGCAGACAGTGAAATATCGAAATGATCGCAGTTACTATTGCCAGAACTATTGGATGTGGTCCAATAGAAACAGTTAATATAGAGATTATTATCTGTGAAGAAACTATTACCTCAATCAAGATTCAGCCTCTATCATTCAAATGCGTATTTTCCTTACGATGCATACTTCAACGAAAAATAGCAAGGACATTGCTGCTAAACCTGTAACACTGCAACAAGTAACATTTAACCTCATATGGGGCCGAATTCAAATCTGTTGATACTGCAGCAACGAAAGTTGAGGTTTTCCTTACCATATTGAGCATAGGGCTCAAATCTTTAAAACCTTTAAAAAGGTGGGTGTAAAATTCTATTCCATTTTCTTTGAATTGAATGGCTTGAAAGGAACTCATAGTACTTTGCTGTAAATCTGCCGTGGAAATTTGTTGATATCTTGATTTTTTTTCAAAATGACGGCAATTTAATGATTTATGAAAGAAATGATGGAAAATTTTGAAAACATTTAAATCATCGTAAATCTTAAACCAAAGGAGGAAAAATCATATAACTTCCAAGAAAGCCATAGTTTATGAAGGCCTACAATATGGTGAAACGCAGAAATCAGTATTTTTCTGGTTTAGGATTTAGAAGTTTGATGACGTCATAGCCTCAAATTTAATAAATGCCGCCATTTTGATACTAATCAAGATATCAACAAATTGCCACGGCAGATTTACAGTAAAAAACGCTAAGTTCTTTCCAAGCCATTTAATTCGAGTGAAACCGTAATAGAATTTTACACCGACCTTTTAAAAGATTGAGCCCTATGCTACCATTTTCTTTGTATGATAAGGGTGAACAATGGAGCATTGCCATAAAAAGAATAGTAGTTATTGCGTTACCTGTTTCAGCAAGATCGGCTCGAGTGCTGGATCGAGTTCTTCACCAACATTTTCAAGCAAACACGGCTTGCCAAATCTGACAGCATTTTCGAGACTACGCAAGAAATCTCTGTCCGTTAATTTGATAATGTCGAGACCAGCATCCTTCTCCTGACAGAAATCAAAGGAAATATATTCAGCAGTTTATTCAATGATCAATTAGATATTAATTTAAATGTCAAGCTGATAAAAGACTGTATTTTTTTAGGATTTGTTCACCTTTTTTCTCTTGATACTGTCAGAAACATTAGGTCTTTTCAAAAAGAGTCCACGGCTTTGAAATAAATGAGCTAACTTGAGTTACAAGTTCAAAGCGAGGACAAACGCTAAACCGATTTAAAGATCGTGATAGTGATGCAAAAAAGTTCCCAATTCTGAAAATTCGTAGCACAAATTTCCAGGCGTTCACAACTTTCAGTGTGCCTATGAACGCAAGAATGATTACAAAACTGTTTCAAGTTATGAGGTTTTAAGCAAACTTCGATTCATTCCACTCACTGAAGTACTCTTGGTAATATGAATTTTCAAAAGTGAGAACACTTTTGTGGCTTATATGGTGTGTTTCAAGAAAAAGGCTTCTCCTCGTCTCTCAAATCTGCAAAATGCAATGCCCAACAAGAATAAAAGAAACAACAGAAGCTCCTTACCTGACTTTTGATCCATTTGTTAGCTTGTCCTTGGGGATCAATGAACAGCGGCCATCGCTTTGAAAATTGAACAACAATTCCATTATCAATTGAGAGTGTGTCACGAGGCAAACCTGCAATTTGCCAATTTCGTATTTTCACTGGATCACCTAATGTTCCGACCAATGTGCAGTTTTCTGAATGTGGGATCTCTTCTTTTTCTAATTCATTCTTCCATTCTTCTAGGAAATCATTACGGTACTCTCCCTGAAAAAGAAGCATTCGAATAGCAAAATCGAACTAATCGATCTACCGAATCAGACGAACAACATTTAGCTATTCTGAAACGAATCAGAATCGAACAACATTTTACCCGCCTTACATTTTCCCGTGGATATGTATTTTCTGCAGAAAGCCCCTTCAAAGAACCTGCAAAACCGAATGAAAACAATGAGCATTTTCCTTCCTAAAATTGATGACACATAAATTCATGTATTTTGTCATCTTGGGAGAATGGAATCCCCCTGAATAGGTCATCGATACCAGGGGGAGGACTTGTTCATCCTCCCAAGAGGGTAGCACGTGCTAAAGCGTCCACAAGTCATTGCTGTAAGGCCATTGTTAGGCAGAAATGTTAGGGAAATCTGTTCATGATTTTGGGCGCGTTTTGAAGGTTTTTGAAGAGGCTGTCTGGAGAAAATCCCTCATAATTTCAGACTGGAGTGGCCGATTTCAGTCAAGTAAATTTTATAGTAGATTTGAACATTTCTACCATTAAACTATATATTTGCCGATATCATTGTCTTGATATCCAGGGAGCCGTGACCTTTCAAACGGGGATTCTTTTTTCTGACTCACCCGGTAGAATTTTCGAATGTGCACAATAGTGACAGAAGCTCCAACGCCACTAGATCAAACGTCGCGTATAAAGACTTATTAAAATAACGCTTGATCCAGGCTCTTTTGTTGAAATGCTAAAAGGGCTATTACAGCAAAGTACCCAACGCACTTTTCAAGCCATCAAATCATTTGGAAGATGTATTTACCATTTCTACAATTTTTCATAGATTTGATGCCTATACTGCTCAAAATAGAGAAATTCAGTCTACTTCAGATTACGTGATTTTCCTCTTGAGAAGCTTTCCTTTCATACAAGTTAAAAATTTAAAATCATGAAAACAGTGATGCAGGAAACTGCGTCAACAGATAAAGAAATGGTTTGCAGTGGGAACTAAGTGACCTCGTGCCTTTTCCCGCTGTGGATGGGACCAATAATGTATTGTAGTGTAGTTTCAGGTTTTACTTGATAAAAGAAAAATTATTTCCCAAATACATGGTCACTTTACCTGAAATGAGTATAAACAACCTTAGCTGAATTTTTCTATAACTGCAGAAATAAAATATTTTTTGAAATCTGTATACTTACGGTGAAGACACCAAGATATGCAATAATACCAGATGAAATAACGATATCTCCAACAATATTGACCAAAAGCTTGTCGGCATTCTTGATAGACTCTTCCCAACGACCTTGCTCGTCACTAAGACCACCGATTAGCTATAAGAATAAACTATTTCATAAAAGACTAGTCTGGTTTATTTACATCAAATCAAAAATGAAAACATGCAGAATAACTTTGAACCTTGAATAAACAGGGGCATATAAATTCAGGGACCTGTACTGGATGTGCAAATGAGTTCTTTATCAAGTAAACATGAACATAAATGTTTCTTTGAAAAACGAAAAGCACGTGCATTTCACCAATTCATGCCTTTCACCAATTTTCCTTAGCAATGCCCATCTGTGGACCATAAATCAAACAGTAAATTGACATATTAATGCATTTAAAATAAGACTCAATAGGTGTCTGGTTAATATCAAATATCCAAAGAAAAGTAGTAGCCTCAAACTGGAATCAATCATAAAAAAGCAAAAATGGAGTGACTATCCAACAATTTAGAGAGTGAGATGGATTGGTCATGCATATCGCCTACCAGAAAATACGTCAGCTAGATTAGCACTCACAGAATCAGACAGGCCAACCAAAAACACAAGGGGCAGACAGAAAATTAAATGGCTTGATGTCATAAAGAAACAACTGCATGAAATTAATGTTCGATGGAATGAAGTTCCTCAACTAGCTAGAAATAGAAAGACCTGGGACAATGCCATAACAAGCTGGAAGAAAAAGCTGGGTACTGATAACTCGGTGGAAATAGTTTAGTAGTTGTGGTTGTCTGAAACGCAAGATTTGGATGAAATTTAAGTGGCACTAAGAACAACATGAAGTACGCCTATTTAGCGAAAGGCAGTTAAATACCAGCTGTAGTTACAGAGAAGTGAAGTTTTGAACTAGATGTTTCCGAAAACCTCCCGGGTGCGCCAAAATAAACTATGCACGTTTGGCAGGCCACAATAAATCGTACACTAGACCGATTTTGAAGATCCATGTCTTAATCTTTAGCAGAAAGCCTGAATTAGATTCAATGAATTTTTGCAAATTTCTCTCTTTTCAATTTTTAGAGCAAGAAATGAGTTTCGTAAAATTTTCGTTCTCGAAAACACTGAAAACGATGAAAAACATGTCGATCAAGTTTTCTACAGAATCGACATGAATGGAAAAAATGAAAACTTGTTCGTGGTGATTTGGGATTTAGAAATCGATTAATTGTATCGATTAATTTTATCGATTAATTAATCGATTTCTAAATCTCAAATCACAACGAAAAAGTTTTCTCATTGTCCAATCATGTCGAATCTTTAGAAAATTTGATCAACGTTTTTTGATCACTTTCACACAAAAAAATTTTGAAAAATTCCTAGAATCTAATTAAGGCTTTTTGCTAAAGATTAATTCATCAATCTTCAAAATCGGTCCAATGTACGATTTGTTGTGGCTTGCCAAACGTGCATAGTTTATTTTGGCGCACCCGGTATCTGAAGGGCACCATCAAGAAGCATCTCATGAAATAATTCATGC
This sequence comes from Aurelia coerulea, assembly GCA_039566865.1. Classification (NCBI taxonomy): domain Eukaryota; kingdom Metazoa; phylum Cnidaria; class Scyphozoa; order Semaeostomeae; family Ulmaridae; genus Aurelia; species Aurelia coerulea. Next base: position 22,582,859 of record CM076947.1, on the reverse strand, counting down.
TTATCTTCAAATACCAGTTTCTTAGAGATTAAGTTGGGCTGAGAAGTTAAACCAGTCTTCATCTTGACAAGCCTCTTGTATCCTCAATAAGAGCCTACGAGTTTAGCTTTGATTTTGTAGGAACTTTTTCAAGAGCCGCATTTTCCCCTGTTCGAAGAACCTTTTTGCACGCTTCGCATTCCCCGCAGAAATGCAATTACCCAAGGACAGAACGAACATAAACAACTCCCCGTCTTGGCCTACTTTCACATACAGCCAGGTAACTTTTCACTATTAGTCTGCTTAAAATTCGTCATTAGAATTCAAATTAGTCAAGGTTGTTGGGTAGAAAAAAGCTATTACAGCTATTCAATTATTCGTTGCATAAATTAGAATATGATTTATAGAATGTTGGCTGTGTATGATGACCATCACAACTATCTTTCAAACAAGCTAAATTTACCTTTTCAGCACGGCCAAGCCTTGCAGTACATTGCTCTGTTTTGAATTCAAGATCTTGTTTCTTGGCAACACATTCTTCGTATTTTGCTTGTAATGATGCTATACCTTCCTCGACTTCAGCAAGCCTTGCTTTGGCTGCTTCCAGCAGTCGCTGAGTTTCTTGTAGCTCTGTTTGGGCTTGTTTCAATGCTGCCTGTTGAATGAGATAACAGCTAAGTAAACACACAATTTCATCAAACGTCCCTGCACGGCGTGGGATCTGCTGGGCTTCTATGTCAATGAATGGGTCAGCGTAGATCTTTGACTTTCGTCCTAGTCATCACTACTACTACCTTAACTACCATGCGCAGTGGTGTAGCAAAAGGGTGGATTTTGTAAAACAAAGGATACAGTTCTGATTGAGACAAAGCGATTTGACAGGCTAAAAAATGGATATCACACCTTCAACGCAGCCAACCATAATGTTTTGCTCTCTCTGTTTATTTTGATTTTATTGAATGACACTCAGAGGTGTGAAATCTATTCTTCAGAAAGACAAATCGCTTTGTCTTTTCAGAAACCTGAATCCTTTGTTCTACAAGATTTGCCCTTGCTTAATGGTGTAATCCTCTGACATTGCAGCCAGAACGATCAGGCGGACAGGGTTCGAGATGACAATGGGTTGCGGACTCGATTAGCACTTACTACTTCTGTGATCCCAGCGCTAGGTGATAAGAACCGCAACTTCACCTTTACCTTCATTTTCGCTTCACAAATATGGCTTCCACAAATCAAACTCAATCCTAAGTGTTTATGTTCTAACTTTACAAGTATCTGTGTTTGCTGAGTACAAAACGTAAAGTAAGTATTTGTGTTTGCTGTACAAAACTAAGTAACGTCGCACGTGCCAGTCATAGTGGAAACTTGGCGATCTTGTGTCTTTCTCCGCTATAATTGACACATCTGAATTATAGTTTTGTAGCTAGTTAGTTCTTTAGGTTTGATACAAGAAAGATCTTCCAAAGAAAAAAGGTCTCCTGCGATCCCAGCGCTTGCTGCTAAAATGCAACTTTACCAACTACACTTTCACTTTCACCCAATTTTGGCTTGAACATAGAACTCACAATTTCACAAACACAAATATTGGACTAATTTTCTGATCTGCTTTCATTTTCATCTCGATAATCACTGCCCCGTATTCAAAGGAAGACAAACGAAACATTCACAATTTATAGCTAAAAATATCAACATTCCTACTCACTGTTTATTTGCTTGTTTGTTTGTTTGTTTGTTTGTTTGTTTGTTTGTTTGTTTCTTTGTTTGTTTGTTTCCCATTTTCCAGCGCTGAAAAGATTAATTTTGCCATCGGGGTTTTACTTAAGCAATCCACCATTACTATAAAAACGAACACTGTAGACGTTGGAAATTTGGCGTTAATGTACATACCCTTTTCGGCGCAACATTCTTGGCCACGAAATGATACTTGTGCATTGCTCGTACCCATTGACAAATTGATGTGCAGGCTCTGGAAACCTAAATTAAATTAAAATGTACCCGATGAAAATGCGTTTCTAATTTCTGTTGCCTTCTCAAATATTTCATTCATATTTCCTTTAAGCTGCGAATAAACGAGCAATTTTCTACTCGCAATGGCAATGAAATTTTCCGAAATCATTGCATTGCCCGTGCGAGTGAAACTTTCCACGTGGACCATCTCTACAAGAGGCCCCTCAGCTATTCTACAAAAGAGTCTGGGTCGAGCAATATTTCATACATTTATACACGAAAGGCTCGACTGAGCAGCGTTGGAGCTTCTATTCCTGTTTTGGACATTCGAAAATTCTTCAAAATATATGAAAACATCGTTGTATTCACCCTCTTTGTAGAATAGCTAAACGGCCTATTTGTATTGCGCCAGTAATGCAACATCTGAAAAACTGCAGAACTATTCAGAACATTGAGCACCACGGCAAGTTTTCAGCAGCATATTTTACTGTATTGGCAATGCAATGATTTGCAAATATCACGGTGCCACTGCAAATTAAAAATTGTTCATGGAGCAGAAGCCTTACCCAATTCAGCAAAATTTAAACAACAGAAATACAGTTTGGCGTGCACGAATGAAGGGGCAAGACTAAACTTATTACAGTCGTAGTTTCGCTCCTCCCCCAAACTGATATACCCTACTACAACTAGTTTAAGCGGTCTCGGTTTGGCAGGATGTAGTCTCATTTTGGTGAGCGATAACTGGGGTCATTGCGATCAGTCTAGCGCAAGATTACCTTTCAATCACAAAGCAATGTCTTCCTTTCATTATTTTTAAGAAAAGCGATCAAACTTCCTAAGGGTCATGAAATTCTTTAATCTCTTGATAATGAGTGAAAATAGCGAGAATGAAATAAAAGACATGGGCATCCAGGGTAACTCAAGTCAAAGATTTTGTTTGAATCGAGAGTTCGAAATTTATTGTTCTTTGCCAAATCTCGCAATCTGATTGGTCTGCCTGAAAACTGTTTGTATGGGCCTAAATAGGGTCAGGTTTTTCAGAGTAATATTATGAGTCTCTGTTGACCGAAGCACCGCCATTAAGTCAAAGAGCACAGGGAAACGAAAGGGACTCCATGTCATAAGTTTAGGTAGATACTTCAAAGTACGGTCAAAGAAACGCAGAAACTAAAAGGTACAAACCCTTTGGATTGCAAATGGCTGGAAATCCTCATTGTCAATATAGGGTTGAATCCTTTGAATGACTGCATCTGGAATGTTGTCCTAAAAACAATGATAATCACTCAAAATATTTCATCAATTACAAAAATTCAACATGGCACTTATGGTTCAATCAAAAACTGGAAGGTTTTGAAAAGTAAACTATTCTGCAACTTCAAAAAGATTAAATTCACTAAATTTTATGCCAATCCATAAATTGGCAAGCAAGTAAGTACTTATTTGCGATCAAAAAATTGAATTTACATCAACATAAGATGCAAATAAGTTTGATACAAAAATATAATTATTACAAATTCTTGAGTTATAACGAGGACACAAAATGATTTAGAGGCCCTTTACATGATAAATTTCAACCCGTGTTGAGTTTCAACACGGGTTGAGTTTTAACAGCATTGCTTATTTTGCCTTGCGTTTACATGAAATCTTAACACGGGTTGAGATAAGGTCACATGGTTGCAAAACAATAGAAGAAGGAATGTGAGCCCACTCAAATATTTCATGATTGCGGAAATAGATTCGATCTTCTTTGTTCGCATTCTAATCTCGCCCCGAGTTGAAAAATTTTTGCGTTTACATGAGAATTTCAACCCGTGTTGACATTTCAACATGGGTTGAGTTGCCGAGTAGAGTTGAACCCATGTTGAGTTTCAACTCGGCCTCCTTCATGTAAACGCGATGAAGGCTTACACCGTCAACCGAGTTGAAACTCAACCCGTGTTCAACTCAACCCGGGTTGAAATTTCTCATGTAAAGGGCCTCTTAGAATATAAAACGTCTATAATACAACTTAAGAAACCTCTGAGTTGAGATGGCAGGGATAGCATTTAAGAAGTTTAACAAGAGACCTTGTTCCCATAGTGGCCCCTTAAAGAGGTGGAAACAAACAGGACAGTTAGCTATGAGAAAAATGTGGGCTGATGCGCCATGTCTTGTCTTCAAGATTTAGTAATAGACCAAGTGTTGCCCTACTTTCTTTGCAATTTTTTCAAAAAGAACTTTCATTTTGTGCTTGAAACTATTTAAATTTTGACAGAATTTCCTAATTTCAACTTCCCATAACTAGAATAGCTAATCAAAAGTGTGATTAATCAAATAAATATTCTCGAGGAAAGGTCGTAAATGACTGCTACACCTTCCAATGTTCATTCCTGTTTTAGAAAAACTATTTCCTGCAATCTTCTGATGCAAACAGCTACGGGAACATTCCCTGGTCAAATACCTACTGCCTGCATAAAGGTATAGGCTTTTTGATAAGAAACTTAGGTCATGAGCTGTTAGCTAGTTATACTTCAAATTTAAGATATTTTGCTACCAAAAGTTTCTTATAAATTTCTTAAATTTCCAGTAACCTAAGTGCACAGTTAATTCATTGTTAAAAGGGCTTTCTAAATTACTTAGTAGATTTCAAAGAAAGATGTAACATAATTCGTACTCAAAACAGTATCAAAACAGTTACTATTATTGTACAGTGTCAAAATATTATATTAGTGACCTGGAAGGATTAAAGCTCCAAATCACGAACATTTCTTGGCTTTTTCAGTCCACATGACACGGTTTCTTAACTTTCGAAAAATTGAATGAGCGTAGGTGATGAAGAATTGGCATGAAGTTTTTTTGTCTCCATCAGGGTATCCACACACTTGGCTACAGCTGCTGTACACAATCTCGTATCATATTTTTATGCTATGACTGCAAAGAACTTACTTTGTCGTATGCGAACAGACCATCCAAGAACTTTCCTGGATCTTGAAGTAAGGTTCTACCACTTTCCCAATAATCATCTATTTTTGAGCCAGGCTAGAAGACACAAAACCATATTTCGTGAATGAAAAAACATGGAAGATTACAAAATTCTACACGCGAATCTGTACATATAGAAAATTTCGATCTTTCATGACAAGAAAATTGCCTATCTATGTGTGCAGAGCAGATTTATGAGATTGTTGTTCACGATTTGACATGTAAACAAACAGTGAAAGTTGTGTCATTGTTGAAGGACAACTCCAGAGTTTATAGAATTGAGGGAAATCGACATAAATAAAAGTTGGCCCGGGCCATGTTAAAATATAATCTAATGTGTTCGACAACTTTGACACATGCAATCTTTGAGTAAGGGCGCATTTTGTGAAACAAAAAATTCAGGTTTCCAAGGAGACCATGCAATTTGCCTCTTAGAAGAACAATTTTCATATCTCTGAATGCACTCCACCGAATGAAAATAAACAGAAAAGGCAAAACATTATAGCTGGCTGTACAGGAAGTGTTAAATCTATTATTGAGGTTGCCAGATCGATTGGTCTTCATCAAACTTGTATCCTTACTCTTACAAAATTCACCCTTGCTTAGTCCTGCTTAAAAAAATTGATTACACAGAAGGAATTACCTTTTCACCAGCAATTCGCTTTGGTTTCACACCCTTCATGATACAAACAGCTTCAACAACCATTTTCACACCAGGAGGCGGCCTTTGCATTGCTCGAACCTTAAGGAGAAGGATGATTAAATTAACAGAATACAGCATAACTCCGCAAGCAAAAAGATGGGCGAATAAGACCCTACAGACTGACTTTTTGAGAAAAACACAAAGGATAAGAACCAAAAAGAAGCTGATTTATTTCCATGTTTTCATTAGATAATGCAACGATCAAGAGCAACGCAACTTAAAAGCCTCAGGAATCATAAAATTTCAGTGACAAAACAAACGATGCATACAAAATTGCTTTAAATGCGTTGTCTAAAAATGACTAAGTGTGTGAACTTGGAATCTGAGTAGTTTTTGCAACATTTTTTGCAACAGTAGTTTGTAAAAACTCACAATGTTTCTCGGCCAAACACTTCAAAGCATTTCAAGAGATAGGCAAGTTGTTTGGTCAATTTATATGAAAACATTTTATTTTCCTAAGATAAGTTACAATTTCTTCCACCATTTGGACTGTCTACTGTACGTTTATCAATTGATACTGTATAGCTTTGTGTTCATCATAGTCATAAGAGCTTTTGGGCTAAGAACTTCATCCTGAACGCAGAGTTACAAAAAGTCGTCGACCTTCCTCCAAACGTGAGTTCGGATAGTTCTTCTATAAAATGGTGTCACGAGGAAGATTTTTAAAAACATCAACGTTTACTGGGGCTCAGAACAACTCTTCTAATCAACTTACAGCATTTCTCGGAAAATACCCCACATCTTCACGAAACCACGCCACTGGAATCGTACATCAAGGTGACATTTACCTTGACTCAGAATAAAGTGCTAGCCTTAATCTTTCGTTTCCAAATAAGTTCAGATTTTACTGCAAGAAGACAAGCCTAGATTTATTCCTTATTCAAATTTCCCCACTTAATGATACAACACATTACAATTCTCATTTCTTTTTAACCTTCCTCAATTTTATGCTCAAACCTTCCTCTAAACCAGGTATGTAGGTTTGTAGGCTTTTTACGTCTCTGCCTGATCGTAGGAGGAGCACCACTCTCCTATTCTCTCATTTTGCAAATATTCCAAAACATCGTGCTGACTTTTGGAACATCAGAATTATAAAGATGACTTGCATTGATAAACACAGTCATGTAAGTCATCTTTATATGATGAAACCATCAAGCAACAAACCTCTACAACGTCAGTTCGGTTCAACGACTTCAAACTTGTCAAAGCCGCTTCCTATGAGAAAAAAAAACAGTTGATAAATTTCTGACATACGTGGCAATGCAATGGCTTAAAATAAGATTCTCACTAAAAAACCACAGTAGAGTAATCCAATGATATCCAAAAGGCAATGCCTGGTCATATCCTATTTGAGAATGTAATGAAATTTGCAGATTGGCATCGCACTATGGTTTCTGATGATCAATAAAAATCACAAATAAAATGCTCATTGTAAATAAGAATACATTTCATGTGCACAGACAAGAGTTATGTGGCTTTATAAAAAAAGACGTCTCCATGTGGCACAGTTATAGTGGTTCGCTACAACAGACAAAATCGACTAAGGTTTGTTTACACCCATTTCAAGTCATGTGATCAATCTCTTGATAAACATCTTTTGATTTCTCTAACATATTTTGTGCCATGCAAAGTTATGCCATGAGTGCAAAACGTAGCATAATACTAAAACTTCCCAAGAGTATGGTCACATGACTTGAAATGGGTAAAACAAACTTTAGCCGATTAGGTCTATATAGAGTAGAAGACGTTCGCTAGCAGCAGCTGCCCTTATTATCATTCATAGATATTTGATAATGATTATCGATTGCAGCGATTATTAAAAACTTCAGTGTCCTGAAGGGGTACAGTAACCTTAAAGGGGGTCCGTCGCAAAATTGCAAAGAAATCTGTAAACACCATTGTTTCAGGCAAGTCTCCATTTTCCTGCCGTTTGTTTGGTGGCTTCACCCGAGCCACCAAAAAGTAACCGTCAAAAATCCATTCATATCGCAGCAATCGTAAGAAAGATAAATAGTTGGTTTGTTCCTCTGTGAATTACAAAGATTCATCTTTCAAATAACTCTTTCATTGTGAAAGTAAGACTAAAAATCTATGTGACATTGCCTTTCAAAGAACTTCAAAATCACCGTTTCGATAAAAACGTGAAGACAGAGCCCTTTTAAGTAGCTAAAAATAAACACATACTAATGCGGGCAATGCTTCATTCAGATCTTTCTGGGCATCATCAGCTATTTCTTGTGTTGCTTCTGCCTTTTTGGTTGCCTCTTCTTCCTCTTTTGACACCATTTCTTTTGTTTCATTTGCAACAACCTGCAAACAAAGATGTTAAAGAATGAATCAAAGATACACGCATCACGTTAGCAATAATTTCAGGCAAAATGGGGACATTAACATTTCTCTGAAAAGAGAACATCGTAACAGAGTGCGAAGAAATACTGCTGGTCTGTTTTTTAACAAAAGTCCTTTTCACAGATATCATTCCACAATATCACTTCTGGGGCTCAGGAAAAACTAAACTCCCCTACGTAGCCACCGGAGTAAGATAGAGGGACAAATTACAAATTAGATCTGGAACTAATGGAATTCTACGGCAAAAAATGACATGCTATTAATCTTACAATCCTGTGCAAAATTTCTAGGACCTTCAGAGATCGGTTACCTTCTGCAACACACGAAGACCGTTCAACCTTCAGAGGTATTTTACTGTTTCAAGGTAAGGGGTACTAACTCACTTTTGTACCTTAAAAAGGGTTCTAAGAAAACAATGACTTTCTCTCCCTAATGCAGGCAAATAGCAGCAGATACATTAAAAATCAAGATATTCTCCGTTGGTTCGAATCGTGCAGAAAGAGATTTTTTAGGTCTCATACTGTCTTGAGTAAGCCATTCGCAATCAAAGCCAGCCTTGTTACTTCATGGATGATGCTTGTACCAAGGAAACTGTTGCTTTCCTCGTAATCTTTGCCCTGGAAATCAGTCATAGTAAAGAAACTCGATGCACAACTTACGGAATCTTTGGCAATTTGTTCCATTGTCTCTTGGGTTTCTATTGCTGCTTGAGCTAAGAGAGGTTGCATCATTTCAAGTTCTTCTTGCAGTTTCGTCACTTCTTTTTGTGTACTGAGAAGCTGAAAGAAGCATGAATTTCTTGTTAAAGGTAATGGCAATGTAACATTTGAAAAACTACAAGGGATTTGACCGTGAAAAATGACTAGGGGTGTAAAATTTCAACCCGAACGATTTTTCACGGTCAAATCCCTTATAAATCTTTAAACTTGATAAAATCGTGATAAAATCAAATACGTAAGCAGGCTATAGTTTGGGTGCTAAATCCGATTCTGGGCTCGAAACGAATCTGGGCTCAAAATTTTCATATGAACGCTGGGAAGAAATTTTGGCAAATTTCCAAAATGAGGCTGCTTAATTGAAGTAGTGTATTTAGGATTTACGACGATTTTAATTTATTTCAAAACTTTTGATGAATGTTTTGAATAAAAAGAAAACACTGTAATTCTGAAAAAAATGAAGGAATAAAAACTAGAGCCCACAGAACTTCTAGACTAACAACTAGGCTAGCTTAGCACCTAAATTGATGCAGAAAATAGATACAGTTTTGCTCTAGCATAGTCTTCAAATCATACCGAAATTAAAACTAATATCTTGCTAGATTTTGCGGTTCTCCAAGCAACCCTAAGATTCCCAAGAATGTGTGATGAGTACACCTGTGAAGAAATGCTGAAGAAAATTTACAAACCTTATCTAAACCAGTTTTTGTTCTGTTTCGAGCTCCTTGTATTTCAGATTTCTTTAGTCCTAAGACTTTGCTGAATGTTCCAAGTAATTCCAGATAGCTACGAAAAAATTCGTTGGGTTATTGGATTATTTCATCCATGTCTTACCAACAAAAAAGCCAAAACAGACAGGAAGTCCAATAAAGAAAATAACGCGATAAATGAAAATAGTAGCACAGGTAGAGTATTATAAGCACCCCTTTCTAGTGACCTGTTTACATGGTAAAAATAAGCAAGTGTAAATCTTGTTTACTTCAATTCCTTCGCAAACTATAATTATAAAAATAACAATACAAAATAACATTAATTTTGGCCTGGTTTATTACGGGGTCAATTGGAATTTGACCGGGACAAAGTCTGTCCAAAATCCTAGCCAGAAATCTCACCGGGGCAGACTCGACCAGGTCACATGCTCAAGAGTGTTTCTAGGGAATAAAAATACTCAGAATCTTCTAAATTTGATAAAATGAAAATCTATGAAAATTATGTTCTTCACATTGACAAAAAAAGATCAATACGTTAGAGCCTAATAAATGACTTACCTTGTTGGAGTGACGTAATTGTGTCGTGACAACTCCTGGAGAAACAGCTCTGATTTATCTGCAACACTTTGATGAATCGTTCCAAAGAGATTTACCTACGGAAAGGAGGTATCAAATATTCATCAGATCCCCAGATAAAACAAGATTTATCGCAAACAACAATAAACAAGCTGCATAAAATTTGGTGTGAAATATTTGGATGGATTTAATTTCAAAGCTTCAATCTGTGACCAAAATATTTCCGTTATCTTAAATTTCGGTGGCCATTTTCACCAAAAATAAATTACAAGGAAAGCTTTTTCGGCAGTTATTTATCCGATTGCGTAAAGCAGAGGTGAAGATGGTCCGTTTTCGACATACGACTATAAACTTGAAAACAACAAATCATCATATGATAATTAGGCATTCGCAGCGAGGAAGGATGCGAGGAAGGAGGAATATGATCTTCGTTAGCGAGAAGAAAGCAACCTCTTTGTTTGCATATTGGCATGGAAAAATTGGTTAAAGGCAGTCTGTCACGTATCTGATTGGCTGCAATAAAGTCAGAGCTCAATACAACGGATGTCTTTATGAATCTGTGTATTTAGAATAAAGAAGAGCTGGTCGTTCTCATATTCTACGGCCGTACAAAGCTAGTAGGATCAGCAGCCATTCAATACCTCTATTCTTTGAATTGTCATTATCACCCAATCAGATGAATGACAGACTGCCTTTAATAAGGGAGCTCAACAGCAAGGGAGTAAAAATTAGGAGACAAAACTTTGTCAGAGATTCTCTATCAATACGATCCTACATTGTAACACAAAGAGTTGGCTAAAAAGTCAGGATCGATATTTGCAAAGTACTGGGAATATTCCACTGATAGACCTTTTAACTATTCTACAAAAGAGCCAGGATCGAGCATTACTTTATCCATAGACCTTTTAGCTATTCTGAAAAGAAACCGAATCGAACGATATTTTATTGCATTCTGTAGAATTTTCGAATGTGCACAATTGTGATAAAGAGTTTTAACGCCACTCGATCGAACCTCGTGTATAAAAAATGTATAAAAATAGCGTTCGATCGTTAATCTCCCTGGTTCGATCCAGACTTTTTTGTAGAAAAGCTAAAAGGTCTATTCTTATACACGGGGTTCGATCGAGTGGCCTTAGAGCTTCTATCATTATTGTGCACATTCGAAAATTCTACAAAATGTAGCAAAATATCGTTCGATTTTGATTCTTTTCAGAATAGCTAAAATGTCTATTGGGGCTCCAATATGACACCATGGAATAAAAGATAACAAAGCTTACCAATCCTGGTACATTTGTCTTTGTCGAGTCGATTTCAGGCATTTCTAAGATGAATGTATTTGCTACTGATTTGAGTGCTTGGTCAGGCCATTCTGAAAACCAGTCGATTGTGCAACAAGTGACGAGTGATGGAAATTGTCGTAATCTTGCTCGGAAGACTTCACCTATTGGACTGTACAAAGAAAATAAATCAGACAAAGGGTAACAGTTGATTAGATATTGATAGCATCTATCTGAACTAAAGATTTTCAAGCAGCCCATCCTAAATTGGCAAATTATTGTTAACAAAATACAATGAAGAAGTGTTTGTCCGTTGGCCCTTTTGACACGAATAACAATGGTGAAACTGTTTTACCGAATACATCTTTATAGCCCCATCATAAGTTTCAAAAGATAGGCATACTTAGAGAAAAGTTTACATAAAAATTCAGCATTTGTTAACGTGCATGGTACGAGACAAGGGTAAAATAAAAGGGCAAGAGCTATAGTCTGTGTCAAATTACATGTCATCTGCAAATACCCGCTAATAACAACAATAGAAGTGTTTTGCAAAGGAATTTTGCGTTATCGCAAATCTTATGTGACATCTAATTTGAGACGAACTTTAAACCTAATGGAAAACTGGCCTCTATAATAGTTTGAAAGAACCGATCATTCAGTCTATTTAGGAGCACCTTAGGTTCGCGGTGATCAGCAACAGTTAAATACTTAAAGGGGCTCCGTCGCCAAACTGTAAACAAATCTGTAAACACCGCATGTGTCGGTTGTTCTCCATTGTTTTCTGCAATTTGTTTGGTGGCTTCACCTAAGTCACCAAAAAAGCTCGTTAAAAATCCACTTATATCCAAGCAATCGTAAAAGATGTGAATATTTGGTTTGTTCTTCTGTAAAGTACAAAGATTTATCTTCAAAATGATGCTTGCATTTTCGAATAAAAAACAGGTAAACGTCTGATTGCCCATCAAAAAACTTCAAGATCGTCGTTTTGACCGAAATTTGGAGACGGATGACATTGCGAGGTAAGTTTTAGCAAATATCACACTGTGTAATTAAAAGATCAGTAATCTGAATGTAAACAGCTGAAATTCATCACATTTTATCGATTTCTAGTTGTTAACTTCCGGCATGTAACACAATGCAATCTTTGCTGAAACCTGCCTCGCAACGCTATTGTAAGAAATTTTTACGACGAAAGTTCATCAAGTAACTAGGGCCTTTAGGAGATTTTCTGTCACTTGATAATCGTTTCAAGCTGTCAACAAGTAACATATTTCATATTTCAATCTTTTTACCTCATACAAATGACGAGATGGATGTTTGACTTGATTCGCTTTGTGTAAGACGAGAACAGATTGGCTTTCGTTGGTTGCAGACCTTCATCAAGAACAACCGGTTTCATTGCTGTATAAATATTGTCCAATTCATCTGGTTGATATATGTTTGGAACATCGCCTGAATTCAGCATGCCATTGATGTCTTCCAAGAATGTTTCACTCTTGATCTGCAGCAAAGAGAATTACAGTTCTATTTATCATGGTAGATCATAGAGTCATAAAGCGATGTGGAAGTTGAAACATAAACAAATGATGGTATAAATAATTGTGATTCAAACAGAGTTTTATTTGTTTTATTAGTTCTACCGGGTGCGCCAAAATAAACTATGCACGTTTGGCAGGCCACAATAAATCGTACACAAGTCCGATTTTGAAGATTTACGACTTAATCGACAGCAGAGATCCAGAATTAGATACTGGGTTTTTTGCAAATTTTTTCATTTTCAGTTTTTAGAGCTAGAAGCGAGTTTCCTAAAATTTTAGTTTTCGAAAAACACCGAAAACGATAAAAAAACATCGATCAACTTTTCCAAAAAATCGACAGGAATGGGCAAAGAGAGAACTTATTCGTGGTGATTTGCGATTTAGAAATCGACCAATTGTAATCTGCTGTACGGGAGGTCGTATTAAACCCCCAAATCCCCCCGAAAACGTTTTCTCTTTGTTCATTCATGTTGAATCTTTTAAAATTTGATCGACGTATTTTGATCGTTCTCAATGTTTTCGAAAACGAATATTTTAAGAAACTCAATTCTTGTTCTAAAAGCTGATGACGGAAAAATTTGCAAAAAGTTCTAGAATCTAATTCAGGCTTTCTGCTAACGATTAAGTCATATAGCTTCAAAATCGGTCCAGTGTACGATTTATTGTGGCCTGCCAAACGTGCATAGTTTATTTTGGCGCACACGGTATTAGTTTTATTACAGAGTTGAACAAAATAAAACTTTGTTAGAAGCACAACTATTAATACTATTATTTGTTTGTATTTGATGAAACATTGTTCAACACGCATACAAGAAGATTGTTTGTGAAGGTGATAAATGCACACAGATCGGAGCATTGCTTGTGTCTAGGTCACAGCAAACGATCAGATACTTTTCGGAGACGTTCTCCAACATATGCAGCATTACTCTCAAATATTGAGACATAAATATTGTTTTTCTTTTCTTTTGTGAAAAGTTTCCTTTCAATGACACCTCTGGAGGGACCATTATGGAAACAAGGTCGCACTGACCTTTTAATGCTATCCCTGCCATTTTAAACTGTTGGTGTATACTTATATCATATTGTACACCCATAATTAACTCTGAATAAATCAGTTGCTCTGAAGATGCCCTAGTGGGTGTAACTAGTCAGAGGTTCTTCGAAGGATAATCATTGCTCACAATGGCAAGGTAGCATCTACAGAGAGATAGCTGAACTTTTCAACTAAATGCCTCTTTGAACAACATAAAATTTGATATTTGAGTTTGGTTATCTAACTGCTGATGATTTCGTAGAAATTGAAATACCTGTGTGTCACAAAAGAGGAAAACGACGGAGTTGTTATCCAGTCCTGCTTTCATTAAGACACGTTTGACATCATCTCTCCAATCTGTCATACCATAATTCTTGGACAGTTCAATTTGGAACAAGTCATACTCAGCCCTAGTAGACAAGTAAAATGAATTACATCGAGAATAAACGTAACAGCTTGACGTAAATATTTGCAATAGCCGAATCTGTAGTCTGCTGATACCACAACATTCAACTTAAAACTGAATTTATTTAGTCCCAAGAGAGGAAGAAAGAGCAGAGTCTTAAGTAGGTTACAATAGAGTCGCGTATACAAGCGTGCCAGTGTTTTAAGTTGTGTTCTGGCACGTGAAATAGTGACAATATAAATAGTCTGTACAGGAGTCTAAAGGTCACACGTCGATAGCTCGTTTGCTGATCAGAAACCCCTCCCCACCCCTCCCATAAGATTTTAGAGCAGTGGCAATATCCAGTTGTGGATGTTGATTCTATTTTGATAGATTTTAGACACTCGATTTACCAGTCCATAATGATAAGTCCTGACAGGCTACTATATTGATTAAACCAGGATAGGCACAGCAATATAGTGTAAAATTTGAGAATATGCTAGGTAATGCAACTTGTAGAATTTTGCTAAGCTTATTTATCGTATTACTTGTTTGTCATGCACTCGTCTTTTCACAAACTTGCTAAACTGACTAGTACTACTGTCATGAAAGACTCTTATAAGAACTGTAATTAGTTACTAAATAAATGTAGTTATTTTCGGTTGAATGAAATGAATTAGAAAATAACTGGACTTCTAAATCTACAAGGTTATTTTCTTCCGCTTTCTGATTGACAATGCCTAAGACTTGGCCAATCAACTCTGTTAAAAAATACCGGGATTACACGAATATAATAAAAATGTGGTAAGAATGATAAAGTCGTGCCATATCTCCAAAATAAGCGAGCATGTGCTCCTTTTCCTCTTCTTTGATACAAAACACTTGGGATGGAATGCAACGCAAAGACCGATTCCTCAAAAGAAAAGACTCTTCAAGAACAATTGAAGCAATCCACCAAGGAGTAATTCTTTCAGAAGTAAAAACTAAAGGTCAAAGTTGAAAATTCTTTTGCAAAATGCCTGCGATATCAAATCATTGGCTAGGCCCTTTCGCAGAGCCTCTGGTTTCAGGTGTGAACTCATATTTCCTGTGTTTACTAGACGATTTTTAAATGCAAGTATGTGCATTTAAGTTGAAAATAAAAAAGGTAGCCATGAACTAAAAAAGTCCTTAAATTTTATCGTTTCGTTCCCTTGTTCAATCAAACGGGGTACTTTAGCTTAAAAGGGCTACAAATGTATAACTGAAAACTGCATCAATCATTTATAATTTTAGTCTTATCATTATTTCTTGACCAAATACTGTAATAAATCAAAAATGCCTTCATGACATTGCTTGAGTCAGTTCAAAAAGGATTTTCAAGACATAACAATGTTAAAATTGACATACATGTGAGTTGCAAGTCTGGTCAAACTTTGCCTGCCACTTCCACCTACACCAAGAAGCAAAGCATTTCCAAGTGGTTGTCTAATGATTCTGCTGATTCTTGATATGTGTTTAATGGCATCTGTAAACAACACAAGTTTCATCTGGGCTGTGTTTACTTGGTTGTAGTCTTCAAGGTATTCGTTCAGAACTAGCTCCATCTGCATAACAAAAAAGGAGAAATTAAAGTCATACTGTAAACCAAGTGAGCCAAGACTTAGTTAATAGTAACAAGACTTCGTTATAAAATATTACAATACACACTACCATACTTTTCTAATTACTATACAAATATACGGGGACGATACCATGAGGAGCAACAGACAATGACTACCCCATGGCCAATACATAAAGATGCACGACGTTGAACGAAAATACAAGCTAAAATAATTAGTTAGCTACGAATACACAATAAAACTGGAAAAATTAGGTGCTTATGTATGGGAGTTTGCAGCAATGGAACATTTAATAGCGTTCTGTAGCACATGAATGAATTTGAGGGTTGCCTCTAGTAGCTTCTTATTGTTGTCGATGGTTAACCTTTTGTCTCCATACAGAATGAATTTGAGTAAAACTTCATTTGAAAGAGAGGAAACACCATGAGGTAGAAATATGGCATTTACACTATTGAGAATCAGATCAGATCTAGGCCCGTTATAAGAATGACAAAGCAGCAGGAAATGTTCCATGTCCACGTACAGAACTATTTCATGCGTTGCTGAGAGCAATGCATGCTTTCGGGAGTTAGCTTCACATCATATCGAGGCGAATAATGCACTTCAGAGGAACTGACATCATTGTGAATAGGGTCTATATATTTCATTTATAATCCACATCTTCGCGTACAAGAACCAAAAAGGGTTGAGGCATTTGAAAATCAGTAGTCTATGACTGCTGGACAAATTAGAATAGATGAAATCGGCTAAGTTTCGCTTACACCCAATTCAGGGGAAGAAGTTTCTAAAGGAAGACAAAACTTTTCCAAGCGAAATCAGTGAAATAAATTATAAAATATCTGCAGACACACGTACAAAACTATTTCATGCGTACAAACATTTCATCGCATCTAATTTCATACCTTCATTTGAAAGAGAGACAGTGGTGATATTTGAAAGTTTAGCTTGACGAACAATACGCAATCTGCAATCATTCGCAAATACAAACTGTGGGTAGAAAAATTGCTTCATAGCGAGCTAACAATACCTTTTCGTAATCAGTGACTTCTTGATAAACTTTAACATCAGCATTCTGCTCCATGAAATCTCCATAAATCAAGATATCATCCTTCACAACGTCCTCGAAATCGACTTGAAATGCTGAGCTGAGTTTCTCTTCCAGAACATCTTCGAACCAAACGCGATCTTCATAATTGACAAGTCTGTCTTGCAGTGTTCTGCAATTCTCATGATACCTAGAAACATTCAAAGTTCTTGAATACCTCAAGTGAAAAATGGTACAAGCAAGACGATCAGCATGATAGATGGCATAAAAACCAATAACAAAACTTCCCTGACATAAGATTTTTTTTTCTATCAAAATTAAAAACTACAATATTTATACTTACATTACACTGTACCATCCATAGTGAAGAAAGACATAAAGTCACCGGGTCTTCACTATGGATGGTACTTACAATTCAAATTAATTTTCAATACACAAAACAAAGAACAAAAACGACAAAATTAAAGATACATTACACAAAACAGACAACAAAACAACAAAGCTAAGGCAGATTACTGGTTAAAAAGGAAGATTTGAACTTTTAAACTCGTAGGTGTAAACGAGAAAAAAAGACAAATTTCAGTATTTGTTCCGGTAATCTACCTCAGCAATGTGGAACGACAAAGAAAGGAAAGGAGAACACAACATAAAGCTAATAGGGAACTGCTGTTGCTAATATGGCATCGCTAGATCAATCAAATCGGCCAGAATTTTTGAGAAATGAGAGTGAGAAATGACATAAGATGCTGCAAGCAAACGTGACTTGAATACAGGGTGAAACGAAATGAAGTCCCAATGTTTGAAAATCATTGGAACAAAAATGATTGCGATGTATTCACTAACGTTAATTTCCGAATAGCTAAACTATGCATTCTTTGAAATGATTTATGCGTTTAGGTCAATTTCCGGCTGTTCTGCAAAACTCATTGTTGAAAATTCATAATTGCCTGGAGCCTGTTATCTTGAAAATTACCAAAACATATGAAACATACTTCAATCCTTTAGCAATTATAGAAATCAATTTTTATGATCATAGAGCAAGTATTTTACTGCAATTACTTTTCAAAAAGGTTACCGTTTCGTTGAGTCACCCAATGCAGTTTCATCGGTTAAAGGGCCCTGGTCAACATCGATGCTTTGCGGCCTTCGAAAATTATCAATATTGACGACTACAGTTCTCTGTAACGGCTGGTTGGCAAGTGGTAGGCTGGTGCAACCCGACCCAAGTTCCAAACCTTTTGTGGTCACTTCTGTTTTTATACAGTTTATTCTTCAAGTCCCCGCTGGTGCGATCTTAAGATCAGACTCTCCCTGTTGTCATTAAGATTCTTACTGGATACTCTGAATTACTGTATTCCTTCCACTGCGAGCAGCCATATAAGGTTTGAACATCAGAGACTCTAGAACACAGGGTATCAAGGATGAGCTATGCGCGCAAAGCATCGATGTTGACCAGGGCCCTTTAAAGCCAATGCTATAAGATTTTGGAATGGATTAAATTAAGAAGAAGAACAACCGAAATAGTGGAATAGATAAGAGGATGGAGTAAACACCAAACGGTACATATCAATCAAGTATGCAAAAACAGTGACATCTGATTTCATACACTTGGACTGAAGTTATCGTTGAGGCACTAAACATAATACCATCTCATTTTCTTTCTTTGGATATCTTGGTGTGACAGACTTTGATCAATGTTGATAAGTTCTTTGGGGCTTACACAGTGATTAGTTTTGTAATTTAGTTTTGCAATCTATTTTACGGGAGGGCCCCTTGAAAACCAGCATTTGTGCTGAAGGGCTACCCTCCCCCTTAGCTAAATATATAAAATAAATGAAATAAATAAATAAATAAATATGAAATAATATGAAATATATAGTATGGCTACATATCATGTTGCTTAAAAACTCTCAGTAAAACATGGAAAAGACGGCATTTTTACAAGATTTTATGAATAGTTACCACAATCGCAGAATATCTTCTTTAGTTTTCATCGTATCCGCTTTTGTCATGAGGATACCTTGGAAAACTTTGGAAAGATCCCTCAGATTGAAAGTGTAATGGCTCTTGGCTGGTGTTGGCAGCAACTAGAAGAGGCAAAGAGATAAGAGATAACTTCACTCGAAATGAAAGCTGATAGAGCTTTGAATTCAATACATTTACAGACTTAGGGCTTGATTATATGAGGCGAGCTTGCTCGCTAAGCGGGCTGGCTCGGCATACGAGCCAGCTCACTTCCATGGTCAATTCCACATAAAATGTCAGTTGCTATTACATGGAAGTGAGCCAGCCCGGTAAGCGAGCTGGCCCTCTTCAATGCAAGCGGGCTGGCTCACAAAACGGGCTGGGTCGTCTCCATATAATCGCATCAAACCGAGCCAGCCCGAGCGTGCAGTTTCCCTTCATCGATGTGTCATAGCTCTTTTCCCATATAATACCAACCTAAATTCCACCTTGGCAAACGAGCAAGCCCGTCTATTGGGCCAGCCCGCTTTCAAATAATCAGGCCCTTAAAGGCAATCGACGTGTTTTTTCCTCTCTATTATTTGGACCAATATGCGGAGTAAAGTATCTTGTACCTAGGAAACGGTGAATTGGAACTTCTTTATGGAAAACGAACGTTCCACACTAGTTTCCAAACACTTAAAAAACTGACATTCATGATCTAGAAAAGCATGGATTTTGTCCTGGTTATTCCCAACGTTATCTTCTGCTTAAAGGGGCTGTAAATCGGAAATCAACTGCGCATGTGACTAAAGCCTTCAGATTTAATGGCGGCCAGTTTCATCGCAGCTTCTACGTAAGTTTAATCGCAGTGTTTTCTTGTCTATGTCTATGAAATGTGATGAAACTTTTGATATACCGGGTGAGTCAAAAAAAACGTGGGGTGTTTGGCGGACTGTGACGTTGCTTGTAGCCACCCGATCGTCGTGAAATAAATTTGTCCATGCAGCAAAAGGTCTAACTTAGATTATAAGCCTAACCTCATTAAAATCGGTCACTTGGTGCATTAGTTAAAACATATTTTCTTTGCAAGGCCTTGTATGGGAGTCTTGCAAACTGATGGAATCTTTAGCCAAGGCCCTTCAGCATTTTAGCCTTAACAAAGTTACAGATACATGTGGTATTATCAGGAGAGAAAACACTATTTGCTAACTATTTCATTCTCCTCTGATAATACCACGTGTATCTGTAACTTTGGCAAGGCTAAAATGCTGAATGGCCTTGCTGGCTAAAGATTCCATCAGTTTGCAAGACTCCCATACAAGGCCTTACGAAGAAAATACGTTTTAACTAATGCACCAAGTGACCGATTTTAATGGGGTAAGGCTTATAATCTAAGTTAGACCTTTGCTGCACGGACACATTTATTTCACGACGATCGGGTGGCTACAAGCGACGTCACAGTCCGCCAAACACCCCACGTTTTTTTTTACTCACCCGGTACATTAAAACTTTCAAATATTCGGTGTTGAACCAATTAAACAAATCCTCCACCAAAGCTTCTATTGCAGAGATTGTCGCAGATACTTTGCATTACTACACTCTGTGTGAAATCGTCATTGGCTGTGTTGTGTTTAGCCTAAACACATTCATTTCATTTTAAATTTTAAATTCTTTATACACGGTGGCCCCATCAACCAAGAGTGGCTGCTTTTCAGGGGGCCGTGGCAAAAACCTACTTACAATACTACCAAAATTAAAAATAAAAAGAATATTTACAATGTTAAATTAGAATAAATGAAAAAATAAAAGCTATTTACATTTCAGTCTACATTTAAAAGTAGACAGAGAGGGGGCTAGCTTGACTTCATGCTCCAACTCATTCCAAAGCTTTGATCCACGGAACGAAAATGCTTTTTGGCCATTGCTTGTTTTCATTCGTGGAGCAAGCAAGTCAGTCTCAGAATTTCTCAAATTTACAATCTCCCTTGTCGAGTTTCTCGTGAATAGAGTAGAGAGGTAAGTGGGCGCGAGACCACTTATTGATTTGAAAACAATGGTAGCCGTCTCTTGTTTGATCATGTCGTGGACTGTCGGCCATTTGAGCTCTTTTATCAAGTTTGCTGCTGGTGCATCATAGCTACTGTTGGTAACTATTCTCGCAGCACGATTTTGTAACTTTTGTAGCGCCAACAGGCGAGAGTCTCCACAGCTACCCCACACAGAGCAACAGTAGCGAAAATGGGGCTCAACGATACCTCTATACATTTGACTAAGGGTATGCTTTGGAAGCAATTTCTTAGCATATTTTAGGAAACCTAAAGAGCAAGATATCTTTGAACGTAAAGCCTTGGTATGCTCATCCCACACATTCGATGATTTGACTCGCAGTGTCACGCAGAGAGGACGGGTTGTACAGCCCCTTTAACGGTCAAAGTCTTCCGGTCATCAAGAATTCTTTAGGCGATTGGATTCAAGGCTACTTTACTCCAAAACAATTGCAATCGTAAACAACATTGATTCAAACCAAGAAGTAAGAAATATGATCTATCTTATGGTCTATAATGATAAACAATTTATTTAAAGTTAGCAAAGACAATAGCGTTAAGCTAATTAAGGCCAACTATACAGAATATATACAAAGGTCTAATTACAAAAAACCTAGATTTGATACAAAAACTTTCCACAATTTACAGTTGCAGTCAAAAGTTTTGATGGACTTAATATTTCTTTTAAAAATCTCCAATGATTGGGACTCTTTGATTTCTCTTGGCAGAGTCTGCCATAGTTTTTGACCAATAAACCTGATAGTATCAATGCCATATTGATTCGTCCTAGCTCTAGGCAAAACAAGATTATTATTGCCACGAAGGTTATATGGCACATCTTTGCTAACAAATACTCCTGCCATAAAAGCCGGATTCAAGTTGTTTACGGTTTTATAAATCTCAGTCTGGAGCAGCTGTAAATTCCTCTGCTGGTCTGAATTAATCCTTATTCCAACTGATATCACCTCAATTTCTCTGAAGGATTAGGCGATACTATGTTTTTCTGGATAAAAAAGGCCAGAATGACGAAAGCTGGCTAGCAGAGTAACTAGAGATTTTACCTGTGTTGTGATTGTATTGTAAACAGCAATTGTGTGTTCGACAATTTTGTTGCCAAGGAGCTCCATCTCTGGTCCAGCAGCACCTATAAAATAGAAGGGAATAAGGCAAGGAGTGACAATGGGTAGAACTGAGGGCGAATGATGCGCTACAGGGCAAACAATGTTCGTGGGAAAACGGTTAACGTTCTTGTACCGGCGAGTCAAAAAATAGTTTCAGAGTTTAAAAATCACCACAATTAAAAAAGCAATCAATCTTGATTTTTTTAGGTGTTACACTAAAGATCAAACTAAATTCAG
This sequence comes from Aurelia coerulea, assembly GCA_039566865.1. Taxonomy (NCBI): domain Eukaryota; kingdom Metazoa; phylum Cnidaria; class Scyphozoa; order Semaeostomeae; family Ulmaridae; genus Aurelia; species Aurelia coerulea. The sequence goes on along the minus strand of CM076947.1, from coordinate 22,560,689 downwards.
GAACATCCACTATCCTACCAACAGCTTTCCATAAGTGATATTCTGCTGTTTTGTTAGCTATCTGGTTTTGACGTATACTGAAAATAAGCGCAGAATCTTGATCAGATCTATTGCTCTGTCCATTTAAATTCTTTAACATGGTATATTATACTACAAATTAATCAAACTACAAATTACAAGACAAATGATAGTGTACTGATCGAAAGTTAATGTGAAATTATCAAAATTAAAAACTTGGGCAAGATTTACGTTGTCTACTAAAGCCCACGGCTCAGTATAAGGGTTTTCAACCTATCATCTTTAAGTCTTTCGCAAAACTTAGCAGGATCGTTACTACTGCTGAATATAAATTAACCTTTGATATAACTAAAAAACAATAAATTGTAAAGACAAGCTGCAAACAAAACTTTCGGGGATTTTTCAAATGCCAAGACTATTTTCTGACTAACACGGTGAAAGAGAAGACTTTCCTTAGATGTGATGAAGTGTTCGTACTTTTTGAAATGTTCTCTACTAACTCTCTACATTAATTACTACCATAACATCTGCTAAAAACGCCCCAATGGCATAACTAAATACTAGTCGAAAAGACAAGCGTGAAACCCCATTTACAGTACACAAAAAGCCCTTCATCTACAGATTTACTGCAACATCTGCTAACAAAGGTTTTTTACCGATAATGACAGTACAGAGACTGCCAAAAATATACGCCATCACGTTATCTGATACAATGAAGTGCTTGAATTTATAAGTTGTTTGAGAGGATAAATCAAAAGTCTAACACTTTAGGAAGAACTCATCAAGTGGTGCCCTATTTTGAGCAGTGTTTCAGGGAGCCAGGCGGCCCAAAGTTGAGAATTTTCGGGCATGTGGGCACAACTTCTACTCAGTCACCGGTAATAAATTCTAGCAACTAACTACGCCTAGTAATGCAGATTTCAATGTGTGTTAAGCCCATTCAATGACAACGATTCATAAAGAATACCAATGGATTATAGCTCTCATTCTCGGATATCTAGATGCATCCTAGACTCAATCCACTCGTCCCAATGTTTTCACTCCATTCCATTTTTACAGTGCGATCACTGCAGCGGAAATACGTTATTGCGCAGGAGTATAAAACGTCGGTAAAACTTCAATTCAATTATTAAAATATTTTTGTTGCTGTAAATGGGACGTTGTATTGAGTCTAGGTGCATCCCATTATAATATAGAAACATGTCAAAGTTTCAAGGGATCTACTTTAGTATGATGCAATGCATTCAAATGATTCCCAGCAAGGTTTTCTTCGAGAGAGATCACTTAAGTCATTTACTACTCCTCAACTGAAGTAAAGATATTTTGTCAACATAGAATAAAAAAGTCTGAACATTCTAACTACATACTCTTTGCTTTTATCTGCAAACTAACCTTCTAATTCTGCATGGGCTATGGAGAAAAGAGACAGATTCAAATAAAAATGAGACTACTTTTACAGGTAGTACCTGATGTGATGATGTAAATAAAACCTTAAGGTAACTCTGCTTTCCGCTCTAGTGCACAGCGAGATGCCGTTTCGCAAAACCACTCTCCTCAGAAAACAGTTAATTTCTCCAACATTATTCGGCTAATCGAAAAGCGGCAAAAAGGATGTTGTTCTGTATAATCTGGGCAATCGAAAGATGTATAAATCGCAATGTTTCCGTCGACCCTTGCTTCGCAAATCCTTGCTCAAATCTTTTTGCTGATTTCAGAAAAGTGGATTTACCCCCAGAACTACTCAAAAAAAGTTTGGATTTTTTTTCTTTCCATCTTTAGCTAGGTAGTTGATCTAAGTCTGATTGAAAAAGTTAGGCTAGATTTTCTGCAATCAAATTTTACATTTCTGTTTACTTTTCGACATCAAAGGGGAAAAGCGTTGGTCAACAGTTTAGCCCATGCAGAACGATTTGAACGCCCGTAGAATGTTTTTAGAAAAAAATTTAGTTCTTGATCTAAGATCTATGATCATTGTGGACTCTAAAAGAAATTGATAATTTGTGAATGCTTTTGAATGCTTACGAAAGTCTCAAAAGACACCCAAAGCATGGTTTCGTGAAGTTGCTGGTAACAGTCAGTAACTTTTAATCAATAGATGCAAATGATACTTTTACAAGCGCACTAAGGATGTCTTTTGAGACTTGGGTATGGTATTCCCAAAAGATGACGTTCATTTGTTTGCCAATGGAAACATTTCTGAAAGTTATTTCAAGCTTGAGCTTTGGCAATCGTGCTTCATAGCATGGCAATCTGTTGACCAAGGTTTCTCCATTTCGCTGTCGAAAAGTAAGCAGAAATATGAAATTCGATTGCAGGAAATCTAGCCTAGCTTTTTCCATCAGACTTGGCAAAGTTGCAGATCAAGTACCTAACTAAAGATGGAACGAAAAAAAATCGAACATTTTTCGAGTAGTTTTGGAGATAAATTCACTTTTCTGAAATTAGCAAAAAGATTTGAACTAAGATTTGCAAAACCAGGGTTGACGGAAACATTGCAATCTATACATCTTTCGATTGCCCAGGTTATACAGAACAACATCCTTTTTACCGCTTTTCGATTGGCCGAATAATATTGGAGAAATTAACTGTTTTCTGAGGAGAGTGGTTTTGCGAAACGGCATCTCGCTGTGCACTAGAGCGGAAAGCAGAGTTACCTTAAGGTAAATTGTAAGTTAAATTGCAAGGTAAATTATAAGGTAATTTGTAAGGTAAATTGTAAGGTAACTTGAGAGATAAATTGTAAGGTAACTTGTGTACGGTAACTTGTAAGGTAAGAATAGCTATTTACTTCGTTATCTTTGATGCAAATAAGTAGCTCAACAGAAACGATGAAATCTCCTTTAAACCCCTGATTGGATAGTCAATTCAACGTTTTGAAAGACATATAAACAAAAATTGAATTTACTGATAAGTCCAAAAGCTCTCTCGATAAAATTGTACAGAATTTAAAACATAAAAAGAGAATTGCACAAATATAGCTAGTTTCAAAGTGTCCATCTATGACATTTATAAATGAACTTTTACAATCTATGATGTTTGTTCAAGGCCGTAACTATATTTATAAGATTTCGGCTTTTGAACTGAATACAGTTTTTGAACTGAATACAACTTACCAATCCAACTATTGAGGATAGTTGAGAAAATTCGCATTTTACTTTTATCTTCCATTTCACAAAAGGACAGCACATTGAAATGTCTTGTGAATCTTTGTGTTAATGGATTTCGACCACCACCTGGTGGCCCCATGGCTCCAAGGACATTGATGTCAACGAGTTCTTTAAACGCACCTGTTTTGAAAAGAAAGATATGAGGTATTTCAAAACGTATCTATATTTCAATGAACAGCACCTTTCGTTAAAATTTGATTGACAGCAAAGAACAGTCTAAACAACTGATAGTCCGTTGTTGATAAAATATGTTCTTTGACCGTTGTGCTGGTATCATGAATTTTACACACTGAAACAATGTTTGCAAAAAACAGTTATGCAATAGTGATCGAAAAAGCAAAATAAATGAGGTCGTACATCTTCTGCCTAGATGTATAAACACACATAAGAATTAGGAAGTAATACATTGAATGATCAATTTTGTCTAATACCGTTAAAGGACAAGTCCGGGGTTTCTACAATTAATGTCAAAAAGCAACCTTACCAACTGCCGAACACCAATTGTGAGTTCTTTCCAAGTTTTGAGATCTCTTTCTGTTGTAAATTCGTACAACATTTTTCGTAAGTTAGGCCCAATGTCGTCGCCATTTTGTAAAATGGCGATAAAATGGCTAGCCTCGGTTTGGAGGTTCGATTGTGACGTCGGAAAGTACTTGAGAGTTTTGCAAGAAAACAGCCTTGTTCAAGTGGAAGGCGAAGTGGGCGAATTGACGTCATAAATAATGACGTCATTTCGCTCATTTCGCAGATTGAAATACGCAATTTCGCAGAGAAAAGTGAGAGAAGGTTGGAAAAAAGTACTACACACCATTCACAACATTGTAATCTCTCATTTTATCAACAAATATTCCAACCGCAGACTCGTCCTTTAAAACTCTAACCGTACTCGTTCGTTAAAGAATTGTGTTTTTCAAGCAAATAAGCAAAGTCCTACTTTATTCTCGTGAAATACAAATTTCCGCTAGAGCATCAGTCAAGTTCACTTTGGAAAGTCATAGATTTCTGTGATATTTTGCCGAGGTAACTTCGTTACAATGGAATGAAAGTGTCTATAACCTAAGACTAGTGTACGTGTACAAATTGACCCATGTTGTAAATTACTCAGTTATACCCAAATCTGACATTTCAATTGAACAGATGATTGCGATAAAGATGGCGTCAGGCAATTCTTACAATGATCCTTGCGTGTATAAAAATTCCCATTGATTTGATTAGTTGATTTCTCATGAAACAGATACGCAGATTTTTACAAACGGCCAAGAGAGTTCTACCAAACAACCACAGCCTCTGTTTATGCGCATTGCTTATAGTTTCGATATACACATAATCTAACTTACCAATTTGCTTGCGGTCATACCATCCACCGTGGTCACAATACTGTCTCATCAACTCAATAGGAGGCTGTGCGCCATAAATCTCAACTGCTGGCATATTCAAGTCATCGATGAACAGAACGAAGGTCTTTCCAAGAGGAGGGCCAAACATTCCTTTGCGCCTAAGATGGATCAATAAAAGAGCGAAATAAATTACACTGTAAACTTTCATTTAAGCCCTGGCAAAACGAGCAAACGAACAAAAAGAGTACTCCATTTAATAGCTGTAGCTACAGTTCAATCTTCGTTTGCTTTTATTATTTTAAATCGTGCAAGTTATAAATAAATATTACACATGTAAGATCATTTTTCAATTAACACGGTAACTCCGTCAGCTGAGGCTGTCTTTTCATCCTTCAAGCAATAAAAACAAACATTTGATACTCCTTGAATATATTTGAATAATTGACGAAAGAGACAAATATAAAAATTTTATGAAGAAAGGTTTGATAATCAAATTTTGGCAATTTTTGAACTGTGAGTGTTCATTTGGGGACACCCGGAGCATAGGTTCCAAATCTTTAAATCGCCATAAAAAGGTGGGTGTAAATATCTATGACCTATTTCTTCTAACTGAATGGTTCATAAGAAACTTCAGCTATCTATCTATAATTCTACAGTTGGATTTTTCATAAATCTTGAAAATTTTCGAAATTACAGCATATGTTACATTTCAGCTCATTTGAGGATGTGACGCCATCAAATTTCTAAATCATAAAGCAGAAGAGTGACAGACTTTAGCTTGATACCATATTGTAGACATCCATAAACTATGGTTTTCTTGGACATTATTTAATGTTGCGTCAAACCGTTTAGAAATGACGATGGTTTTAAGTTTTTTTGAAATTTGTTCTTGAATTCCCGAAAAAGAAGGAAAACACTCTTATTCTGAAAATATTGAAGGGTTCAGAAAAGCCCAACGACAGAACCATAGCGAAATAGCTAAAGTTTTTTTTGAAGCTATTCAGTTCAAAGAAAAAGGTCATTGAATTTTACACCAGCCTTTTTAAAGATTTGGAACCTATGCTTGATAATCGACTTTTGCCAATTTTTGAAATGGGAGCACTTTTTGGGGACACCCGGTGGAAATATACCTCTTGTCCAGTTTTGAGTCAATCATATCTTGAGTTTGATTTGCTGACGTCCTTGCTGAGAATGTGATGAAATGTGACATGTATTCCTGTGGCATTCCTTGTAGCAATTTGTTGCTAATGCACAATGTCTTACCGGATCCAGTTGGACCAACACAGAGTACCTGCAAGAGAGTGATAGTGCATTTGAGAAAAATTAATTTGAATGTCGAATTGCATAATCGCATTTAATAAAATCGCAATACCTGTGCCGTTAACTTAAGCCCTGTTTACACTACAACTGTTAACCTGGGTTTTTTCATATTTTTTTATTCAATATAAAATTTTTACAAACAAACTACTTAAAGCACTACGTACGAGCTACTTCACTACACTACAAGGACGATACCACGGTGGAGTGCAAGAGACCATGACAACTCCGCAGTCAATAACATAGAGAACGTGTAACTAAACTAAAATTAAATGTGCAGCTACGAAAAATACACATGAACAATTTCTACTGATAAATACTAAGGTTCGTTTAACCTGGGTTGAACCTGGGTTAACGTTAACCTGGGTTAGGAACGTTGTAGTGTAAACGCAGCTTCAACCCATGTTAAGCCAACCTGTCTCTGGTTTAGCCCAGGTTAAAAGTTGTAGTGAAAACAGGGCTTTTAGTACTGATTGGGGGATATTTGATTCGGAGGCATTTAGCATTGTTCATTCGTAACTGAGTAGCAATTTAGGCTAACCTAACAAAGAAAGACCGGCCCCCGTCTAACGTGTCCTTAACATTGAAAGGGCATTGAAAGTATCACACTAAGCAGGGTGTTGTGCAGGAAGTTTTTGCGAAAAAGATATCTGTATATAGATTGTGTTCGCAAAATTGCTTAAAAAAAATTGGCACATTGGGCCATGAGACATAATCGGAATAGTGAACATGGAAGCACTGTGTAAACAAGAGAATAGCACATGGGCGAAAGCACTATGTCTAGTGGTAAAATCATATATTTGGTTGCTTACTAGCGAGTAGAGTCATTTAACATAAACAGCCCTGCATAAAGGAGGATGGCTTAAGATGAAACAATAAAAAAGTTACCTTCTTAGTATTCTTCAACAATTTTTCTATCAAGTATGCTCCTCTGACGAAGTCCATTGTTGGAACGATGATGTCGGAATAGCTCATTTCTGAAGATATGGTCGGAACGGGTACATGTTGCATCCAGCTCACCCAACAAATCTATTATAGAATAACATGTTTCTGTTAATTCGTTAAGTGTGTTGAAGAATTAAAGTGTTACACCCGATTCATATAGGCAAGGCAAACCAGCTTAAATAAAACCAGGCTATCGAATGCTGTCTTCTAATTGGTCAATGCAACAAATCGAATTTATTGATTGGTTGAATTAAAATCTGGTTTAGTGGTTTAAATATGCCAGAGTGAATGGGGGTATTAGATGTCACAAGTCTGTTTACAAATAGCTGTGTTAGATGTTAGTTGCACCTTATTTCAGTACTAAACGTTCTCATCAGCAATTGTGATAGGCATATTCCTAAAGCACCTTCCTTAACCAATAGAAAACGCTCGTAACGATGCATAAAGTATTGTGAAGCAACATGGATGGTTTGCAATGTACGTACCAAAACAAAAGAATAGGGCATTCAATTACCCTTCCAAAGAATCTTTCTAAAAAGACGTAACTCAAGACAGTATAATTTTGAACATATTGATTTCAGAAATTCTCTCTCTGGGATTATGGAAAATTACCAAAAGGTTCCTTCAAGCAAAGCAAGCAATGGAAAGGACAACAATATTTCACACGATTAATTCTAGTTTTGCAAAAGATTCGAAACTTATGCTATTCAAGACAAAAGAAGAAATCTACTTCACTGACTGATTTAACTTTTGAAGGATTTTCATCGCACAATAAATAATAGATTAGCTGATTCTGTTTACTGTACCAAAACAGAATCGGATCGGTGTGATCGAACAACCGATTTTGTGGAAGTATTAAAAGGTAAAGAGACAATTTTCTCCGTTTTACACTCTTTCTATTTAAGCTACGGAAGGCAATTAAATCAGGCTTTTTGGAAATTAGCACAAGCTTACCTCATGTTCGCCTTCCTCGTCATCATCATCATCATCAGAATGTGAAATGCCTCCGTCGTCAAATCGGTAATCGTAAACAAGACCTTGATCTGGAATTTTCAATGCTATCTGGAGACAGAAAATAAATCATATGTAAATTAAGGCTTCAGACAGGGTAAGTCAGTGTTTCAAACGAAACAGTAATAAAAGTTAGAAACTGCCTCTAGATACTTACAAAATTTCAACATTTGGTTTGCAAAAGATCCGTAACTTTGAAATGCATAGAATCGGCCTAAGACCCTTGATCAAAACTGTAAACAATCTCCTCATTGAAACATGGTTTGTTCCTCTTAAGAGTTAAGAATCAACTCTTTATAAAAACAGCAAAGTATATCATCTGAAAATTTTGTGAAAATCACTTTCTAAGCTTCAAGGGAAATGAAATGTACTTGCACTTTGCTGTAAGTGAGGAGATTACTTATCCCTTTTCAGACACTTCAAATGAAATGAATTGTCATAAATCCAATTTTACATATACCAGGTGTCCCAAAAAAGCAACAGATTTGAAAAATTCTTATGGAAACTGTTGCATGCTTATTATCAAACAAATATTTTCATTCACATCTGCAATAATCAGATTGAATTTTGATATATTTTCCAGTATTTTTGGTGACTTGGTTGTAAAGTTAAAAATCAGCAAAATTCAAAATTGCCCCTAGATCAAATAATTCAAATAAGCTTGCTACCATCCACGTAAAAATCCTCTGCAAAATGAAGGAGCTATTACCTTCAGGAGACCAAATTTGCTTGATAACTGAAACCAGCAGTCGGCCATTTTGTCTTACTTTTTGCAGCGATAAATAGCTTCATGAATGAAATGAAACAGCAGCCTCCAATGTCATAGCTCTCGTCAAAAATTCCGATAATCATCAGAGAGTTCAACTATTTCCTACCTCACATGAAACTATTTCTTACCTCACATGAAACTATTTATCACTGCAAATAGTAAGACAAAATGGCCGACGGCTGTCTTCAGTCATCAAGCAAATTTGGTCTTTTGAAGGTCATAACTCCATCAATTTTCAACGGATTTTTACAGGGATGGCAGCAAACTTTATTTGAACATCTGAAGAGCAACATCATATAGAAATTTGGCGAGAATCTTTTGCCGTTTCGTCACAACCTTCAGGCAAACGGGCACAATTTAGTTGGGACACCCTGTACATCGAATGAAAGCAGAGGACTAGGGCTCTCAGAAAATCATTATGCCATTCACGTCAGCTCTTTCCTTCCAGAGAAATTCAAATTGTTTGACAAAAGCCTTTTTCACACACCGTGTACAGAAAGGGCAGTTCGATCAGCAAACCGGTAAACTGAAATTTTACATTTACTCTCATCAGCTGATCAGCACGATCAGACACAAACTTAGCTAAAACGCACTGAGATCTCCTTACCTCCTCTTTGTCGATTTTCTTTCGCAAGAAATCACTGAATAACTTTCTGCCATCGCCATCACATGTAGCCCCAACTGACCAAATCAAGGAAAATATAAACCATGGTTCAAGGAGATGAGGCACTCCATCGATCTTGTCTTGTGATAGCATTTCTCCCTAAAATAGAAAAAGTCATCTCAAAAGTCGATTGGACTCAGAACTGCCGACTGTAAGCTCATTTGAGGGTTAGGGTTATGGGAACTTGAAACTCCGCGACTATATTTCTATTTAAAGGCAGTCTGTCACGTATCTGATTGGCAGCCATAAAGACAGAGCTCAACACAATGCATCTCTTTGTGAATCTGTGTATTTAGAATGAAGAAGAGCTGGTCGTTATCATTTTCTACGGCCGTACAAAGCCAGTAGGATCAGCAGCCATTCAATTCTCCTATTCTTTGTATTGTCATTATCACCCAATCAATAAAGTCAGGGCTCAACACAATGCATCTCTTTGTAAATCTGTGTATTTAGAATAAAGAAGAGCTGGTCGTTATCATTTTCTACGGCCGTACAAAGCCAGTAGGATCAGCAGCCATTCAATTCTCCTATTCTTTGTATTGTCATTATCACCCAATCAGATGCATGACAGACTGCTATTAAGTTAACAAATTAAGTTAACTGTCACTAAGTTTCTATCAAAGTTAACAAATGACGATGAAGTTATGCGGAAGAAACCGAATGATCCATACAGATCCTAAGTTCAGAAGCCTGTTGTCTACTGGCCGAAGAAAATACCGCATAATTTCTATATCTCCAAGAAAAAAACTGCAAGATGATCTATGCTTGGCTACGTCTTTATTGAATTAATTTGGTAGCCTGTCAGTGCTAAATGTAAACGTAAATCATTCATATCTGGCGGACAGGGCAAAATTTTGTGAGGCAACATCTTCCGAAAATAAACATAAATGAGGAATGTATTACTTAAAAGAAAATAAGATTCACATAAGACTACAAGCTTACCTCTTTTGGAATGAACGGATGGAAAAAACAGTCTAATAAGCGCATCAAACTGAATGTAAGATTGCTGTCCATTGATGGAACGTACTCCTTTGCATTCTTCCGAATGAATCCTATGGACTCCTAAACAAACATAGATATCATAAAGAAGGATTCCTCCTTCCGGGCACCATATTAAATTAACGAATACAAATGCCAGAGTCTTTGGCTTACAATCTAAACAGAACGATCACATTAACTCATTTCTGAAATGTAAATACAAAGAAACTTTGCACTGATCACTTTGTCATTCAGTATTCCGCGTGTGCCTTGTACATAGTCATGTTTGAGCATAAAAATACACTTTGTAAGGTGCCTTTGTCAAAAACGAACTGATAGCTGTCGAGAAGATTTTTAGGCCTAAAATATCAACATTATCTTTTCGAGATCTCAAATACCATAAAAGCTCTATCAAGCCCACGGGGGGCTTATTTAATTTCGGACACTCCAGAGGGGGGCTTAAAAGAGAGGGAGGCTTATTAGAGCGGGGGGGGGGACTTATTCACAAAATCAAATAACAAGAATAAATGCGATAGCTATTTAGTTCTTTTAAACCATATTTTGCGGATTCAACATACAATTTTACAAGTCAAATACATAAATTCGACACAGATTTATCTCCAATCATATCAAAATTAACATGCAAACTTACTTAGCTCAATAAATAGAAAATCTTTGGTAACCTCTGGAATTTGATATCAGTGGGGGGGGGGCTTAATAGTGAAGGGGGCTTAATAGAGCTTTTACGGTATCCGATGTCTTTGTGGATAACAACGGTCAGTAGTGGTTAATGTTTCTAAAACGTATGTCAAAACAATAACTTTCTCCAGTATTTCTTGCTTGTTTATTTCGCCCAGAAAAGGTTTTGGTAATGTTTTGATAAGATTAAAGGCTGTTTGTAATGTGTAGGAATTGCTTAAGTGAGGAGGGTTATGAAGCAAATATGTGAGAAGGAGTTAACACAAAAAGCCCAATACCTCTAAAAAGTTGTCGAATAGTGATTTCAATTTTTCCTTGTGGTCAAAGATGCAATCAGGCAGTTGCTGCATCCAGCATTTGACGAATGGATTGAGACCAAGAATGCTCGGTTCCAGGTAGACCATACCACATCGACTGACAGTGGCTGGTGAGGCAACAGCCAGATCTTGCACTTCGAACATCATAGTCATTGACTGAAAGTAAATTAAAAAAAAAAATACTTCAGTGGAAACCTTGTAAAATTGAATAAAACGAACAAAATTGAATTGAATTTTGGGCCATATCATTGCGTTTTGCAAAAAGGGGGCGCTCCTTCGGTGACCATAACGAGAAACTAATAGAACGACTAGATCGGCCTAATTTTCATGCTGTTACTTTAAAAGGAAGAATTGAGAGGCGAAGAATTTGTTTCGGCAAGATTTTAAAGGACAAGTCCGGGGTTTCTACAATTAATGTCAAAAAGCAACCTTACCAACTGCCGAACATCACTTGTAGTTTTTTCCAAGTTTTAATATCGTTTTCTGTTGTAAATTCGTACAGCATTTTTCGTAAGTTAGGCCCAATGTCGTCGCCATTTTGCAAAACGCGATCAAATGGCTAGCCTCGGTTTGGAGGTTTCATTGTGACGTCGGAAATTACTGGAGAGTTCTATAAGAAAACAGCCTCGTTCAGGTCGAAGGCGGAGTGGGTGAAATGACGTCATGAATAATGACCTCATTTCGCTCATTTCGCAGATTGAAATACGCAATCTCGCAGAGAAAAGACAGAGAAGGTTGGAAAAAAGTAATACACGCCATTCATAACATTGTAATCTTTCATTTTATGAACAATTATTCCAACCCCGGACTTGTCCCTTAAAGAAAGAGAATCTGGAACTTTTATCAATTCTTTAATGATAGAAACTATTTTCTCTTGAAAATCTCTTCAAAATAGATTTTTGCTGAAAGTACAATTCAGTTAAGAAACGATATTTTCAGGTGAAAGAAAGACAACGTTTCCAAATGCCCTTTTGCCCAAATCAAGATTATAAAATAGTATAGATACTCTTAAATACACGGAAAATTGGACATTATATATTGTAAAGCATCAAAGATGAATAAGCTTTTCATTTGGTTTCGCGCTATAAAAGTTTTAATGTGTTATTCTTATTATACCAGGTGTCCCAACAAAAGTACTGCCGTTTCAAAAATCACCAAAATTTTATCAAAAGGCCAATCTTCAAATTTCATTTTTTGGTAAGTAGATCAAAGACCAAATTGACATGACTAATCTTTTGATTTGCTTTTAAATTGATGAATTTAGCCCTTTTTAGAGCTGCCTGGTTTTGAAGCATACAGCACAAAGCACTGATGATTACCAGAGAAATTGTAATGAAAACAAACATTTAGTCATCTTCAAATATATTTGGATCACTGACTAAAGGGATCAAAAAGAAAGCTTTACAATAGGTTTAATAATCAAATTTTGGCAATTTTCAAACGGGGGTACTTTTTTAGCACACCTGGTATTATTCGTGGGTATATAGAGCCCACATATAGAGGTAAGCATATAGAGTAGATCTGGTAGCAAAACCAACCAATGCAGTTGTACTAACCTCACTAAGCTTGATAATTTCTCCACTGGTCAAACAAAGCTTTTTGTTATCATCAAGTACAGTGTTCATGTTTTCAATCCAGACAGCGTCAACAGGGCCGTCAAACACATACCATTTCTTGTCTAATGATGTGCTTGATGCGCCGCCACGAACAATTGAGGAGAGAATACCGTCAGTCCTACAATCGGATACAAAGAATCTTTAATTTGACGGGGGAGAGGTACTACACTGAATCTGGACTCAATAGCATAGAGGACAATTAAGAACCCACAAAATAGAAACCAGTTTTTTCAAAACAGCCTGTCTAGTTTCTTATTCAAAGGTCATTGATCTGGAAACAGGATGAAAGGTTTCTTATCGCATTGTTAAGAAACCTTCAATGATTTCAACTTAAATTTTTAAAGAAAACCCAGAGCAAACACTATCTAACAGTATCTTCTTGTTAGCTAGCATTGCCTCTATAAATCTTTTCAACAATAGCATACATGCCAAGTATATAGATGGAGATGCTTTTGCATGAAATCTCTAAAAAATGTTTGGCACCTGATTTTAACAAAGATTATTGATCTAATTCAAAAACAAAAAGTTAGGCTGAATACTAAAAAAAGCAATTGCCATGACAAATCAGTAAACAAATTCTCATTTTTTAACTTGAAATTCTTTAAGAGACTTTGCCACAGCACAGACTTTCTTTACTTGTTTCTAGGCTTTATCACAAAATGTATCCAACTTTTGAATCCAAACACTTCATTGTATCAGATAACATGATGACGTATTTTTTGGCAGACCCTGTACTGTCATTATCGGTATTAGAAGTTCTACATTACAGTTAGCAATATTGTAGTTCGCTAGTAAAGAACCTTATCAACCACGGCATGTATGTATTAACAATATTTAGGATTATGAAAAGAGGCAAAACCTTAGAATAATGTTCATCACTATCCAGGAGAAATGCAAAACCGTGTAGTATAAGGTTCTTCTGTGCAGATTCATACATCAAAAACAAAAAGCAGAGCTTCATACCATTCATGGGTAAGCAAATCGAATTCTCCATAAAGCTGTCCCATCGTAATTGATTTGGGATTAAGGACGAATGTTTGCACTTCTTCAAATGGTGTACCAGCTGGTGATCGTTCTCCTTTCAATGCCGTTAATGCCCTTTTCAAAACTTGGTAACACTGAAAAGCAAAGATAGAGATTGCTATAATGGTATATAAGAATTAATCTGAGAAAAACGCATAAGAAAAACCGCGTTTATAGTGGCAAGGATTCGTTACGATGTTAATCCAAAGGAGAATATCGTCACTTTGTGGTTGCACAGATACTAGGCCATGATTTATGCCATTACTTTAACTAATTACTAGGTATCTTAAGTTTTCTCCAACGCAAAATTTGCATATCCCAAGGTCACATTAAAAATGCACATTCTGCAAGGTTTAATCTGACAAACAAAACAAAAGATGATAAAAATCGAGTGAGTGCAAGCAAAGAAATTTGAATTTGAAAGTTAGTGGTATTTTGTGACCTTGCTTTGCTAAGAAAGAAGCCTGAAGTACAGTTTTTAGTACTAACTTGAAATGATGTTTTCTCAGCACTAAATAGTCCAATTTCAAAAAATTTTGAGTTTTAACATACCTCAGGCTACGGTTAACAATAGAAAACTCAGTTTGGTACAGTTTTGGTATTTTCATTTTTCTGCATTAATAACACTAAAATGGAAATCTGGATTATAGTGGACCGAGGATAGATTGTTTGGAACAGCCAGAATGTTGTTCCACTACCATATACAGCTTAAGACTGCAAAGAGGCATGTATAAATTGGGTGTTTAAAACAAGATGTAATAGCAATAATAGTTGGCTTACAAACCTTTGTTTTTCCTGATCCAGTTGGTCCTACCAACATCAATCCGTGACGAACAACAGTTGTCTCAAACAGCTGGATACATTTTGTGATAAAGCCTAGAAACAAGTAAAGAAAGTCTGTGCTGTGGCAAAGTCTCTTAAAGAATTTCAAGTTAAAAAAAAAAACAGGATTCCACGAATACTTCAATTTATAGATCATACCGGGTGCGCCAAAATAAACTATGCACGTTTGGCAGGCGACAATAAATCGTAAACTGGCCCAATTTTGAAGATTCATGACTTAACCTTTAGCAAAAAGCATGAATTAGATTCTAGGCTATTTTCCAAATTTTTTTGTTCTCATTTTTTAAAGCCAGACGCGAGTTTCTTCAAATTGTTGTTCTCGAAAACACTGAAAACGATCAAAAAACGTCGATCAAATTTTCTAAAGAGAAAAAGAGAAAACTTGTTCGTGGTAATTTGGGATTTAGAAATCGATTTACTAGTATCGATTAATTTCATCGATTAATTAATCGATTTTTAAATCCCAAATCTACACGAAAAAGTCTTCTTTTCGTCCATTCATGTCGAGTCTTTAGAAAATTTGATCAACATTTTTGATCGGTTTCAACGTTTTCAAAAAGGAAAATTTTAAGAAACTCGCTTCTAGCTCTAAAACTGAAAACAAAAACATTGCAAAAATACTTGGTATCCAATTCAGGCTTTTTACTAAAGATTAAGTCACGAATCTTCAAAATCGACCCAGTGTACGATTTATTGTCGCCTGCCAAACGTGCAAAGTTTATTTTGGCGCACCCAGTAGATATCCAACTAATGCGCTTCATAAAGAAGCTAACTTTCTTAAGCTACTAACTGACTTCTATGAATTCAAAATCTTAAAATTCATGCAACATGTTCAACATAACAATGATAAACTTCCAACTGTATTTCAAAATTACTTCGTAACAAGTGAAAATTTACATAAATACGACATTCGTCAAAGTAACAATTATCAAATTCGCAAAGCTAACAAAACATGGGGTAACAAAATGATGCGAAAAAAGGGGCTCGTCTTTGGAATGCTTTACCTTCCTCACTCAAAAGCATTCAAAACTCAACGAAGTTCGCAATCAAACTGAAGAAAAAGTTTATTGATCAATACTAATGTGATTGCCATTCAGTTTGGTTAAATAATAAAAAGTTGAGAAAAAAATACTGATAATAGTTATACAATTGATATATATGTATTTCAGGTAGTTGTTTCTTATTAATCTTACAGTTTATTGATTGTAGTTCTATTGTAGTAGCATATATCTTTGCCAAATATTTTAAGGATTTGTTCAATGGCCTACCAGGTGCGCCGAAATAAACTATGCCCGTTTGGCAGGCCACAATAAATCGTACACTGGACCGATGTTGAAGATTCATGACTTAATCGACAGCAGAAAGCCTGAATAAGATTAGAAGTTTTTTTTGTTTTCAGTTTTCAGAGCTAGAAGCGAGTTTCTTAAAATTTTCGTTCTCGGAAAACACTGAAAACGATCAAAAAAATCGATCATGTTTTCTAAAGAATCGACATGAATGGACGAAGAGAACTTGTTTGTGGTGATATGGCATTTAGAAATCGATCAGTTGTAATCTGCTGTACGAGAGTTCGTACTAAATCCCCAAATCACCCTGAAAACGTTTTCTCTTTGTTCATTCTTTTAAAATTTGATCGACGTTTTCATATCGTTTTCAGTATGTTCGAAAACGAAAATTTTAAGAAACTCGCTTCTAGCTCTGAAAACTGAAAAGAGAAAGTTTTCAAAAAGTCCTAGAATCTAATTCAGGCTTTTTTGCTAAAGATTAAGTCATGAATCTTCAAAATCGGTCCAGTGTACGATTTCTTGTGGCCTGTCAAACGAGCATAGTTTATCTTGGCGCAACCACTAGTAAAGATATTATCTGTAACATTGCCTCCCTAATCCAACATAGGGCTCAAATCTTTAAAAGGGTCGGTGTAAAATTCTATTACAGTTTTCTTTTAATTAAATGGCTTGGAAGGAACTCAGGGGTTTTTGCTGTAAATCTGCCGTGGAAATTTATTGATATCTTGATTAGTTTCAAAATGGCGGCATTTATTAAATTTGAGGCTATGACGTCATCAAATTTCTAAATCCTAAACCAGAAAAGCTACAGATTTCTGCTTGTCACCATATTGTAGACCTTCGTGAACTATGTTTTTCTTCAAGTTTATATCATTTTCCCTCCATTGGTTTAGGATTTACGATGATTCAAATCTTTTCAAAAATTTCCATGATTTTTTTCAAAAATAACTAAATGGCCGCCATTTTGAAAAAAAATCAGGATACAAAAATGTCCACGGTAGATTTACAGGAAAGTACCATAGGTTCCTTGCCAGTCATTCAAATCAAAGAAAACTGTCATAGAATTTTACACCCACCTTTTTAAAGATTTGAAAGATTTGAGCCCAATGCCCCCTAATCCCCATTACATCAGAAAAAATTTAGCTTACCATCAACGTCTTCTAAGTGCATCTTCCTAGCCGACTTCCTGATTGATTCTTCAAGGTTGCCATAGTCTATTGGTTCTTCCCTGAACATCAAAATTGCAACAATTACACTCTCGCTCAACTACTGTAAAAACCCGCTGAAACAAATTGTTGAGAGTAAAAAAGTCCAAATACCCATAAGATAAGATTATTCAAGAGTCACATAGAGAGCATATTCTTGTACAGTAAATCCCCGCATATAAGAACCTAAAAAAATAAGAACCTACAGGCTGTTTCCCGTAACTTATGCACCTTCTAATTAAGAACCTGTTTCAGTTTGATGAAAAATATGTTCTTATAGCAGGCGTAGCAAAGTTGATTTTGGATTGTCAGTGTTAAGTTCATTTTTGTCCCAGTGGGCTTTTAATGTTTGAATCTCCTCCACTGCTGTTTGAAAGCTTAGCATTGGTTATTAGGTATATTATAACCTTGCCAAAACAAATAATAGGGCTGAAAATCATTGATGAAGGTTCTAAAATGGCCTACACAAGGTACTCTTCAAATAAGAACCATTATGCCTTGAAATTTGGCTTAGTACCTTTAAAATAAGAACCTATTTCAGCCTAGCTCTCAAAAAAGTAGGTTCTTATATGCGGGGATTCACTGTATAACAGTGAGATGTGGACCCTAACCAAAAAGCTTGAACATACAATAAATATATTCTAAAGAAATCGCCTCCGTAAAATCCTCAGTATCAAACGGCCCAACAAAATATCAAACAAATAGCTATATGATAGAATGGAGATTCATGAATGGAGTAAAACAATAAGGAAAGAAGATTTAAAATGGTATGGACACCTCTTGAGACTGCCAGACAATACGCCTGCAAAAATTGTACTAAGAGAGGCCCAGATACATGTCAAGAAACCAAGGGGTGGATAAAAGTTAAAACGTGGATAAGAATGATTGAACAAGATCTTGAGACAGCAAGGGTGATGGTGGTAAAAGAAGATGGAACAATCTTTATAGCGACTGATTGATGCCTAGCAAATAACAGAGTTACTCAAAATTGCAATAAAAGAGGCTTAGAGACATGTCAAGAAACCAAGAGGTGGACAAAAGTTAATGTGCTTAGGAATGATTGAAAAAGATCTTGAGACAACAAGGGTCATAGTGGCAAAAGAAGATGGAACAATTTTTATAGCAACTGATGAATACATAGCAAATAACAGGCCATTATGGCAATCGGTAGTTAGCCGCACTATGTGAAAATAAACGAATCGCGTATGAGATAGACAGATAAACAAACTACCGTAATCGTATCAAGTTTGTGACATGACAAGTCACCTATATTCTCATAATCTGAACCATTTTTATCGCTAGATGATATCACAGCAAAGCTTCTACAAACAAGAACTTCAAGCACATTAAGATACGATGTTTTGGCTACTCTTGCATGCTTGTGATTGGCTTCTTTGAGAAGGTTATCTCAAATCTCTGCAGACAATGCAAACTGATTAACTTTAAAGATTTGATCTTTACGAATATTTTTCTGGGGACATAACCAACTTAAGAAATAATAGGACTAGCTTTTAAGTCCCTCTTACCGAAACAAGTAGGTGTCAGAAGTTTGAAAAAATAAAAACTGAGTGTAAAAATTACTGAATGAAATTTCTCTCTATTTCTCACCGATAGGCCAATCTAATTTGAAAAGTAGTCCTAAAGAAAATCGTTAAACACGTACTTGATGGTTGGGAACAAATCTGAAACGATGCCGTTGAAGAGTTTCAAATCGTCTGATAGAAATTTCGGCACGTTCACATCTCTGATTGCACGCAAACATATCAGCTCCTGGAAAAAAAACAAACAAAAAATGAATATGAAATTTTGAATATGGTAGATATATTGCGTGAAAGGAAAGAAAAGGAACATCTTGAAATATAAACATCGTACAGTTAATTTTCTGTAACAGAAATTAAATGAAACAGATGAATTTCAATACTCAAATGCACCAAGGTATACAATTCCATTACAAGTCTTACGAAACAAATTGTCAAGGTATCCCATCTAACTACTTGCAGTAAGCTTCTGAAATCTCACGATCACAAATATGTTCATTTTCTTAAACATTAAATATTAAGCGAACAAAAAAAGCATTACAAGAACCATTTGCTCAAGGAGTCATGTACTTTTACGAAAAACTTTTAATCTGTAAAGCACAGAAATTATTTGTGCAAACATTGCTGAAAAATCTATCTAGCACAAGGTTTTCATACATACGCAACAGTGAAGGTCGAATATTCAAAACGTAGAGCTTGATGTGACAGAAGAATCTTTTTTTTCATATCCAATATAAAAATTAAAAAAAACTAAATCACTTACCATGGGGAGCAAACGACCATGACTACCCCATGGCTTTAACACAAAGAGAGGCATCTAAATTAAACCTAAGTATACAATCAAATACAATTACAAAAGGCTACGCATAAACGATTTTTACTCATAAATATTGGAGTCGGTTTCACATTGGATTTCAAGCAGTCATAGACGATGATGCTGAACAACAGGACCCTAGCCGAGAGAACAACAACGACAACAACTGCCGCCACCACTGCTCCCCGCCGAGAGTCGCTATCGCTCAAAACACCTCGCCCATGCTACCAGGTCGGAGTTGCTTTTCACAAGATTGAAAGACTTCAATTTAAGTGTGAATTTATCTGAAGAATCTCCAGAATTTCCGATAAAGGTCGTCAAAATTAGCTCTCAGAAAAGGATGTATACCTCATTTGTATTCGGATTTTCTCTCTTCAGGTTTCCAGCAGCTGAAATGACAGTTTTTACAGCACGCATACCAAAATCGTAGTGATCCTACAATAAAGATGAATTGTAACTGTTCATAAACTATCAATAAGACATGATCCCCTCTTAAAGACAGTCTGTCCCCTACATGAATGAAAAAAAATCGATAAATATCTCTATTGAATATTCCATAAATATATGCTTATGTCCTTTATTCAACAAGAACAAGGGCATTCATGCATAACTTTGCTTTCTTTGGATGAAGCAAACTATGGAGGAGAGAGACTGCCTGTAAGTTCGCAGTTTAAAGTCTATTTAAGAAAATGTTTCGTAAAACTCAGATTTTGTGATTTCGTTCCATTTCAGAACAGCCTATTTTCCATATATAAAGCGTTAATTAGCTTGGCTCCGGCGCCAAACTACAACCAAATCCGTAAACACCGCACGTATCCATTATTATCCATCGGTTTCTGCAGTTTGTTTGATGGAAAAACCCAAGCCACTAACAAACACTCGCTGGAGTTTCGGAATTATTACAACCATTTGTTCACATCAACAGCCTTCCAAACAACGTTCTAGTACAATATTTATTGTATGGTGATAAAGACCTTTCTTAGGACGTAAATAAGAATATAATAGAAATGACCTTAAATTTTATCCACAAAACTGGTCGGTTTGGCTGAACTCAAATTTTTATTATACGTCACACAGCCACAAAGTGTTTTATTTGCTCCCCGTTTGTTAAGTCTGTTTCACACTTGATGTTCGGTAAACGATGTATGAACCAAAGTTCATCCACACAAAATCGGAGTATTTCAAAAGGATTACATTGAAAACCAGTAGCCCTGTTCTGTCGTCCGGGGTTCCTATCATTCGGTATCGTGCGCCTATGCTGGCCTTACATCAAATGTGAAACAGTTCCCAGTATTTGTCAGTAATTAATTGTATTGTATGCGTAGCTTTTTGTAGTTGTTTTACTTAATCTCATTTATTTGCATGTCTTTATGTTAATGGCCACGGGCGTAGTCATTGTCTTTTGCTGCCTGTGGTATCGTACCTGTAGTGTTGTATTGTAGTATAGTAATTAGAAAGTATAGTAGGTAACATGTAATGTAACATTTTATGAATATAAAAAAAAACACTCGCTAAGATCTCCTTATATCGAAGCAATCGTAAAAGATATGAATGTTTGGCTTCTCCCTCCGTAAAGTACAAAGATTTATCTTCAAACAGATGCTTTCATTTTCGAAAAAACAGGAAAACGTCTGTGTGATATTGCCCATCAAAAACTTTAAAATCACCGATTCGACCAAAATTTGGAGATCTTTAAATACCTTTAAAGATCAGTCGAACAAGGTCGAATTTGTGCACGAGTGTTACCCGCAGAACAGCCCTAATAACTTTGTCAAAACAAATAACAGGGCTAAACATCTTTGGTGCAGACTCTAAAAGGGGCTACGCAAGGCACCCTTCACATAGGAACCTTTATACCTTGAAATTAATCTTTATACCTATAAATAACATCCTATTTCAGCATGAAAAAAGTAGGTTCTTATATGCTGGGATTTACTGTATTCACGAATTTCGAGGCATTTTGATAACCATAATACTTTCCACACAAGAAAACTATTACAACAGTCATTTTTACTGATACAAACATTGAACTCTTAAAGCTTTTGACACAAACCTGCGAGCTGAGTTGTTCTGATGACAGCTTGAATGTTGTTGTGATTTTCTTTGCTAGGACCTTGGCTTCTGAGAACCCAAACGAATACAAACTGATTTCAGCAATCATTGCATAATCTGGGACCATCATTGCCACTGGTCTGAATAAGGCCTACAAACAGAGGATCCATGTTAGATTGGTTTGGTTAAAAAGTATATGCTTCACTGAATAGAGAAAAAAACAAAATTTTCGGCAAAGTGAAAGCAATTTAGGACATATCTTAACTCTACTACGTAAATGTAACTGTTTGTTAATGGCACAGTAAATTATTTCGACCAGTTGTGCTCAATGAGTATGCAATATGGAATAGTGCTTGCTGCTGCACAACCTTAAAACGTTAGCATTAAAAACATCACTTAAATTATAGAACCAATCGGCTAAGATTTGATGTGCCTATTTCAAGGCATGTGACCATACTCTTGGGAAGTTTTAGTATTACTTAGTATTACTGAATGCATCTACTTTTTGCGTTCATGGCACAATTTTTCATGGCATGGAATATGTAAAAGAAATCAAAAGTTGTTTTATCAAGAGACGAATCACTTGACTTGGGAGTAAACAAACCTTAGCTAATTTTGCTACCGATGTTCATGGTACAATACTTCCGACGGAGCCTATTTTTACAAGAAACTTTAACCTGCAACAAACATCATGATTGACAACGGGGTTAGTTCCAGTACTGTTCTAAATGGAATGTAAATGGCTGAAATATCATTGGAAAAATCAACCCCTATCTGAACTTCTCTTCAAAAGTTTCGACATCCTGCTTGAAATTTCATAGAACAAAAATAGTCTATGAGCCCGCCTCGGCAGCAAGGGATATCTATAGTTTAATTGCAGGTTTACTGCAGCCTTGTCGCATCGACATGTATTGATTTTCAACATACCTTCAAATTATCTGGCAATTCTGTCCTTCCAGCATAACCAGGATTCATCGTGATAAAGACAGCACAAGAGTGTCGTAATGCTAGCTCAACCCCTTCGAACAGAAATCTGTCAACCTACAAAAGTGGAAGCAAGATGATAATACCAAAATCTCTATGAAAACCTCTATCAAAACACAATGTTAGTATCCTGTAAACTACCGGGTCAGTCAGAAAAAAGTTCCCACTTTTGAAAATTTATAACACAAAGATTACTTGATGGATAAGAATTAATCGAATTCTGCTTAAAGGCCAAGAGACTGGGACACTTTCGTAATTCTTGTTGCATTTGTATAAGCACTAGAAATACAGATAAATTTGTTTTTCCGAAAATTTGATGGTTGCAAAAAAGCCTGAAAAAGGGCCAAAACACTTGATCAAATACCAAAGAAACTCCCTGCACAAAATGATAAAAAAGCACGAGCTTTCATGGTTAAGAGATATCGACTGCACGTTTATTGCCATGGGATTAAAAAACTTCGGTATTTGTTTGAAAATCTATTTTTTATAACTCCTGAAAGAAATGAAATACCCTTGACTATCGTTTTGTGTGGGGATATTCCCTACGATTTGATCAAGGGTTTTAGACCCTTTTTCAGGCAATGCGCAACCAAGACATTTTCGTAAAGTCAAATTTACCTATATCTTCAATACTCATAAAAACGCGAGAAAAGTCACAAAATAGCTTGGCCTTTCGGCTTTTAACTGAAATTTGAATAGTTCTAATTTGTCTAGTACTCTTGGTGTTATGAAGTTTCAAAAGGTGGGAACTTTTTTCTGGCTCACCCGGTGTGACCAACAAATATCACTGCTCTCAGTTTTATCTACTGCCTAAAGTAAGACTTGCAGCCAAGAGCTAACGAGTTACTAGCATACAATAAACTTTTAAGGCCTCCTACAACAGAGTAACATTTTAACAAAAATATTCCAAAATACACTAATTAGCGTTTGAACGATTAACATTGCGTGCAAGTGAGCTGCAAGCCATTGTAGCAGAATATTAAAAACTAATTCACTTGCAGGCAACAAGAAGAGAAGTTAAACAAGTTAAAATGAATCTACTGTACCTAATTCCTAACGTGAAAGATGGACTATCTGAACATCAAATAAAGACTACAATGGAATACACTTAATCAAAGGCCTTGCGCGAAAAACCTAATAGTTAGCCTGTGTCCCAAACAGACCCCAGTTCCGAAAAGGACCTTTCCTTTTCGGTTCGGAACTGGGTTCTGGAACACGGACTACCTAATAATCTGTTCTATAAAAGATAGCAATGACTGTTATACCTTGGCAATCTGAGCTTGTTGGATTGTGGTAATTTGCTGAGCAACGACTGACAATACTTCAATGTCTATTCTGTTGAACTCATCAAAGCA
Source organism: Aurelia coerulea (assembly GCA_039566865.1). Lineage (NCBI taxonomy): Eukaryota > Metazoa > Cnidaria > Scyphozoa > Semaeostomeae > Ulmaridae > Aurelia > Aurelia coerulea. The sequence continues at coordinate 22,536,751 of CM076947.1, read as the reverse complement.
TGCCCATGCGCCTGAACTAGAAATAAAATATAAAGAACATCAGTATGGCCCCAAGAGAAGAAAACAAATTTGGGCACGTTTCTTTTTCAGTAGGATAACTCAAGAGCCAATGAGCCAATTCACCTAAGCATATAAAATTTCAAAGATAATTCAGAAATATACCACAACTTCTTAAACGTTTCGATTTTCATCTTCTTCAGTAACTGTCTTCTTCACTAATCTTCTTCAGACAGTTACCGAAGTTGAAAATCAAAACGTTTAAGAAGTCGTAGTATATTTCTGAGTTGAAATCCATACCTGGCAAGACCTTTGAAGAATTTTCCCATTGCCATGAAATCGAGCTGATCTGAACAATTGAAGACAACACACTGTATTGCCATAGCCTTAGCCAGATCCTATAAAAATAGAGAAAGATTAATCAGTTGCTCTGAAAATTCCCCAGTGGGCGAAAGTAGTCAGCACTGAAAGGAAAATAGAAAAGCGCAAAAAATGAATTAAAACATGTTTTCTTTGAGCGGTTAGGAGGCCCTCTTCAACCGTACACTAAAAAAAGCCCTACATATAAACAGTGAAAAGTAATAGCACAACCAAAAATATATCACAGCCTTACAAGGATAGATAATGCTACAATAGAACCCGCTACTTTTTGTTGACACCCAAGTACAAAGCGATTAGCGATCTTAGACCAAGGGAATTCAATGCCTGGTTGGTCAAGTGATGAAAAAACAATGCAGGCCGGAAGCATTGCTCTGAAACCCAGGTAGCTAGCTGGCTCGTTATGCATTCCAGAAATGGTTTTTAAGAGCAAAGATGAGCATAAATCCAAAGAAGAAGGATATATCTAAACTTCTGCCTGGGGCATTTGATTTGCTTGGTTCTGAAGCGGATTGACAGGCGATTCAATTCTCCTATTTTTCGGGTGTAATTAAAACACTCACTGCTCAGCTTCTGAACCAAACAAAACAAATGCCAGAGGCAGAAGTTTAGATATGTCCTTCTTCTTTGGATTTATGCTCATGTTTGCTCATAAAAACAATTTCTGCAATGCACAACGAGCGAGCTAGCTAGCTGGATTTCAGAGCAACTTTTGCGGCTTGCTTTGTTTTTGTTTATGAATTGACCGGCCAGGCATTGAATTCCTTTTGTCTGCAATCGCAAATCGCTTTGTACTAAGGTGTCAACCAAAAGTAGCAGATCCTATTGTAACATTATCTGTCCCTGTTTCACAGCCTATCAATGCGTTATGATATTCCTACCTTGGTTGTTTCAGTCTTTCCCGTTCCTGCCGGTCCTGCTGGAGCGCCTCCAAAGTTGAGATGAAGCGCACCTGTTAGTGTGAGATAGCAACGATCTGTTAATGGAGTAATAACCAAACGACCACTATTTCCAAGATATTCATAACCATAGCCAAAGGCAGCATTAACTGCTTTCACCGTCAAGTCTTCTTCCCAGTAATATCTGAAAAAAAAACAGCAAGACTGACGTTTAAAAACAGCAAGACTGACCAAAAAACAGCAAGACTGACGACCAACAGAAGTACAAAAATTACTTGACTAAATCTGGCTGAAAAAACTCATTTTGTTGGCACAATTATATATGTCCTGTGAAGATACATACAGTACTAGCCCACCACTAAGAACTGACTTATAAGAAACTGCAGCCTGCCAGATGGCAACACGTTCATTGCCCAATATTTGGTTTTATATAACATTTATATGATATTTACAAGAAACCAAACAGCCTGGTTTTACAAAATGAGTTTCTTAGTGGCGGGGTAATACGATACTTGACCAGTTTTACATGGATAGCTTTAATATCTTGACTATGATCTTACAAGCTACTGCAGATAGGCTTAAGTCATTGAGCCAAGTGTTGTGGCGCAGTGGTGTAATCCTCCGACTTTGCAGCCAGAACAGTCAGGCGGAGTGGGTTCGATACCCGGTAGGACCCCACCACTTGAGCGTCATGACAAGGGGTCACGGACTCGATTAGGTCTGCTCTATTTCTGCGATCCCAGCGCTTGGCGCTGAAAAACGCAACTTCACTTTCACCTTCACCATCTGGTCAGCTTCCTCTGAATAATTCGTGGATAATATTTCATCGTAAGGCAGCCAAATTTGACGGGATTCGGAACACATGCAGCCGAAAGGAGGATATTTTCCATAAAATTGAAATGAAAAGATCAAAATGACAGGAAATAACATACGAAGAAGCTTGCATCAAAATGTAACACCGCACTGTGGACAGCACAGCTCACAATGATTGCAACAAAATTGATGCTAATAAACGTTAGACACTTTGGATCTAATACCTAAGCTGACTAATCCATTCAAAGTCATTCACTCCTTTTACATCCTCTGCAAGCAGTTTTGAAACAACATCACATGCATGCACCTATCAACATAGAAAGAAAGAACCATCACAGAAGTAAGAATTGATTTGTCAATAATCAAATAATGTTTCCAGCGGCGATTGTTGCCAATGATCTAAAAGGATCACGATGCTATATGCTGAATTTCGTTTTGGTAATTTCATACCCTCTATTGTCTTTGATGAGTTTGAAATAAACTTGCCCGTATATCATACCTTGATGAGTTTGAAATAAACTTGCCCGTATATCATACCTTGATGAGTTTGAAATAAACTTGCCCGTATTTCATACCTTGATGAGTTTGAAATAAACTTGCCCGTATATCATACCTTGATGAGTTTGAAATAAACTTGCCCGTATATCATACCTCGATGAGTTTGAAATAAACTTGCCCGTTTCATGCTATTTATCAAAATTTTCACTGCCATCCAGTGGTCTCTTAACTTTGGGAAATAAACGGTACGTAAATGTGTGTCTTAAAATAATGGTACACGATAGGTGGTATGAAATTGCAAAAATATAATCAACTAATGCCTTCTTTTTAAGATTGATAATCATCGCAAGGGTGAAGAAACACTAGGGATTCAAGGTAAAGATAATTTTTCAGTCATTGCCGTCAATGTTTCCAAAACATTTTTCGATGTGCAACCAAAGAATGGCCAGCTGTTGTTGGCAGGAACAAATGCAACGACTTCGCTTGAATCACTGGAAAGCTCGAATCACTGGAAATTAATTTCTCATTAACAATCTACCATAGAAAATTTCTCACAAAAACAGTTTTGCACGAATAAAATGAAAAAATTACCTCGATGACAATGAGAGCACTAAGTATGTTACGAGCAATGTTGCTGAGATCTCCTCGCACGAGAGATACCAAGTCACTGAGCTAGAATAAGAAAACAGCCATTCAGAAGTCTTCAGAAATTTACTACATTCAGCCTTAAAAGGCATACATGACATTTGCTAAATTAGAAAAGCTTTTCTGCTTGGAATCCATTTTAAAGGGTTTGTGCAAGGTTAAAAGCTTGCATTTGCAGAGAGCAGGAAAATCTAAAAATATCCCAATCAAGTCGAAGTTGCACACAAAGTCAACGTAGGGCAGCCTAAGAAAAAGATTGTTATCTTGCCAAGAAACAATGCTGTGCCTTAGTGATTTCTTTGTTCTATTTATAGAGAAGCCAATGCTAACACTGCACGGTCCTTTAAGTCCTGGAGAATCGAGGAAATCCTCTCAAAATTGATTTAAAATCAAAATAAGTGCGGAAAACTACCAATCACATATTGTTACATATCGTTATTAGTCAGATATTGGCAATCTGTGCCCTCGATGAAAGAAAATAAATCGATAAAGATATCTATTGTATGTTTCACAAGTTCAGTTATTAAGATCACAGATCGAAAATTTTGAAAAACTTTACTACATATGTTTAAATCTATTGCTGAATTTGATGTCGTTTATTGAAGGAGCTTATTATTATCGTACATTCTAAAAGTGTTTCATTTTTTTCTCAATCCAAATAAAGCAAACAAGCTTTATTTACCTCAGTGATGCATGAATTTCATGTCTATGCAAAATTCTGAGCTGAGAAAAACAGGGAACAGACTGCCTTTAACCAAAAACTGTAAACTACATATCACAGCTAAGCTAGCCAACATCAACTATCAGAGGTTTCAGATAAGATCGTTACCTGGTGTCGAAGATGCTCATGCAAAAATCTGAGAAAAACAGGGAACAAACTGCCTTTAACCAAAAACTGTAAATTACACATCACAGCTAGCCAACACCAACTATCAGAGGTTTCAGATATGATCGTTACCTGGTGTCGAAGGTGCTCATTAAGTTCTGGCAGGCTTTCTTCTTCCAGGGCTTCTGATACTTCACTTGTCCAGTATGTTTGACATCCTGCAATGACTACTTGACCAGGCCATTGGAGAACCCATTTAGTTCGTTCCATCTATACAAAAATAAAACATGTTTTACATAGTGCCTTACAAGAAAAACCAAACTTGGCACAACGGATAACATCGACTTGTTAACATCGATAAAATCTTACAATTTAAAATTACACCAACATACTACATACATCCTATGGAATTTTTAAAGTGAAAGATCTCTATGAAACAAAAATTCTCGAATTTATGCATAAAGTATATCATAATCTAGACAGACTTCCAATTGCATTTCAAAGCTATTTTGAAACTAAATAGGGAAATACCAGTACAAAACGAGACTGTAAACTACGCAGGTCGCGTAAACGCTGGGATGACAAAACAAAGACTCTGGAATAGCTTTTCTGAATATGCAAAGCATATCAATAAAGCAAAGTTATTTTCTGATAAAATAAATCTTGAGCTGCTTGAATAGCAGTAAAAAATGCAAAATAATAAATGTATTTTTACCAATTAGCCACTACCGCTCTTCATGTCATATCTGCATACACTAATTAATTACAATTTCATAACAATGTTTATTTCAAAATCCTTCAAAAAAGGCATAATCAAAATATATCCCTCTATGTCATCTCTCATACATTTACCAGGTCTAAAATGAGACCACTGTATTATCGTATACACTTGAACTATCAATCGTCAATTTCTCTTATATATTCTGTTTCACGACGCAGGATTGCTAGTAAACTTGATGAAGGATTGTAGACATGATTTGAAGGATTCTGAGATGAAGCATTTGTATAAAATCGTCTTTAACTTGAAAACGATACGATTGATTTTGACAACTAAATTTTCTGATCGAAATTGATATGTTAGATAAACAAGCATTATCAGTTTATAGAAATCGGATAAATGGTCTGAGAGCGACAGGCTTTCAGACATCTAAAAAAATTCTGATTCACTAAGTAGAGTGCTAAAAAGAGAACGCGTTCACAAGGAAATGCCATAAGCATTCAATATTAAAGGCAGTCTGTCACACATCTGATTGGCTGGAATAAATTCAGAGCTCAACACAAGGGATGTCTATGTGAATCTGTGCACTTGAAACAAAGGAGGGCTGATCGTTAGCACTTTCTACGGCCGTAGAAAGTCAGCAGGATTAGCAGACATTCAACACACATTTGATTGGCTGCAATAAAGTCAGACCTCAACACAAGGAATGTCTTTATGAATCTGTGCACTTGAAACAAAGGAGGGCTGATCGTTAGCACTTTCTACGGCCGTAGAAAGTCAGTAGGATTAGCAGACATTCAATTATCCTATTCTTTGCTTTATCCTTATAACCTAATCAGATGCAGGACAGACTGCCTTTAACTAAACCTTGAGCTAAAAGAAAGACTTACCTCACCATACTCTTGCAAGGCTTGATACAGAATCTCTCTCAAGCTGGATCTCATTGTGTTTTCAACTTCAAGAAGCCAATCTTCCACATTTCCAGTTGGGTAAAGTTTCTCTGAAAACTGCACCATCTCTCCTTCGGCGGAGTACATGTTTGAAATTCGCAAATCATCTTCAAATTTGAGCTGAAAAAGAAGAAATAGGTAGGAGGTCATACTATCAACAAACGTCGGAATATCAGCCGCAATCCCAATATTGCTCATATTTACCAAGATTCTAAGTAGAGTCTACTGTTTGAAATGCCTGCATATCTCTTGTCAACAAGACGCTTTACTGAACCAAAATGCTCTGACAACTACAACCTAATATTTCTTCATAAAAGCTCCAAGAAAAACAAACTTCGATTACGATCACCAAGTGGTGTACGCGTAACCTTCACTCAAATTACAGGGAATCAGCAGTATATTCTTTCAACGTATATTCACATTGTTGCATAGAGCGTTTAACAGTCGTCCCAAGGGGCTCCAATAACAACTCCAAATTTTTGTTGAAACGGTGATTCTGCATTTTTATGAAAGAAAATAGCACAAAACAATTTCATCTTTTTTTATAAATTAAAGTCTTCGTTTTAAGACAAATGTTTCTATTTAACAGAGGAACAAACTAAACATTCGCATTTCTTACGATTGCTCGGATATCAATGGATTTTGACGGTTACCTTTCCGTGGCTTGGGTGAAGCCATCAAACAAACTGCAGAAAACAATGGACATGTACTTTAAGCAAAGGTGCTTACAGATTTGCTTATTATTTGGCGACGGAACCTGAGTACTTTCCTGAATACAACCACATTTGAATACCGAAAGAGAAAAAAGGGTGAGCGAAAAGTCCACAAATTTGTTCCTGCAAGCGTTTCCTGTCCAAGCGCACCTGATTATGATATACCGGGTGCGCCAAACTAAACTATGCACTTTTGACAGGCCATGATCAATGGTACACTGGACCGATTTTGAAGATTTTTAATCTTTAGCAGAAAACCTGACTTAGATTCTAGGAACCTGAGTATGTAAGAAATGAGTACTACACAAACGGCAAGACTGTCCGACATACACACAGTAAAACTCAACATAAGAGAGGTGAAGTGTAGTTGTAATTTCAATATTATGAAATTTCACGACAAAGTATACCCCACACCGTCTAAAGTAGAGAGAGCAATAATTAAAGTTTGATGACTGCGTGGCAAGAACCTTATACTTTCTTGGAATTAATATTATTCTTATCAAATAAAATACCTTCAATAGACCTTTTAGCCATTCTGAAAAAGAGTCTGAATCGAGCGATATTCCTACACAATTTTATGCGCAAGGATCCATTGAGTGATAATAGAGCTTCTATCACTATTATTCACATTCGAAAATTCTACAAAATAAATAAGATATCATTCGATTCGAACGTTGCTTTAGAATACAGTAAAAACCCGCACATAAGAACCTAAGAATTAGAACTCAGCCTGTTTAGGTTCTTATGCATTGAGGCACATCTAGCAATCAGAGTGTAGGTTCTTAATATAGGAAAATGTGTGTTTCTAAATCTTAGCTAAACCTATTTGCACTCTTGGCCCTATCCATTTTAATCCAATCTTACCCAGTTTATCCCTGCAGGCCCTGCCTATCACAGTTCTGTAAGAAATGTTTTGGAGTTCACGAAAGAGGTTGATTGGCAAAAATGTTGCATTTATTTCCCAATGAATGAATAAGACCCTTTAAGAACCTAGTTTAGATATCAGCCTGAAATGGCTCTTATTTATTGGGTACAAAATATATTATTTCAGGTTGTAGGTTCTTAATAGATGAAGGTTCTTATGTGCGGGTTTTTACTGTAGCTAAAAGGTCTATTTGACAGTCACTCACCTTGGCAATATTTTCGAAACATTTTCTGAGATGTGGCTGCACAGCAGTTGGATCTTTTGTTTGTGACAAGATCTCCAGCAATTCATCATCAGACAAGAAGTAAAATCTCGGAAAGGCTGATCTCTTCGTCTCCAGATATTCACTCAGACCCTTTTGGACCTAATGACGTAATAAATCAGAGATAGTGAACAAGAAAAACATATGGAAATCAATCATAGAAGTCGTCATGATATAAAACAACGAGATTAATTCATAACATATCATTCATAATTCACGTCAAATCTTATGAAAATTCCACCGTTAGAATATCTCGGTTTTTTCAGTAATTTATTTTGAGTGGGCAGGAAGCATTTGTAGCTACTTAAAGCTAATTCAAGCCCACTATGTATGCTGCATCCAGATGGGATCCCTAGTTTAACGTCCCTTCCGAAGGACGGCGAGGCGAGATGCAAGGTCAAGCCTCTGAGGTCACCCATTCGGAGTTTGACCTCACTCGACCGAGCTTAACTTCAGTCACCTGACGGAAACTGGAATAAAACGCTCGGCCACTCTTTCCAAATAACATTCCTAAACACAACCATATTTGAATACCGAAAGAGAAAAAAGGACGAGGAAAGAGCCCCGCAAATTTTCTCCCGCACGCGCTTCCTGTCCAAACCTGACCATGATATGGACATTAATTAGGTTAATATTGGTTATATCTTTCCTTGATTTAAACTAAAAAAAGTCGTTTGTAACTATAAAACGACAAAATCAATTTTAAAACATTAATGCTTCACACCAGAGGAATATTTCTTTCAACAGTGATGGCTGCAACTAATCATATCTAATCGTAATTCCATCATATTTCGTATTTAATATTTAATTCTTTTAAGGAGTGTTGCCCTTCAACAAGTTGGTTTTCAAGGGGCCCTCCAATAAAAACATTAATTACAATGTAAGGAAACTAAGTAAAAGCTATTAAATGAATTAAACTATAAAACCCTTACTTACAATATTCAAAGCCTATGTACAATAGTTGTCAAGATTTCCATCCAGCCTGTTTGTTGAGGATAGACCTAGGAAATTTCGAAACATTATGCCGAATTAGCCATCTGTTCACATGGCTTGGCCAACTGAATTGGTGTCCTCATTTACCGAATGTGCCTTGAATTAGTTGCCTGCCGAATGTGTCTTTGAAATGTGATTACTTGGACTTGTCGAATATTTGCATATGATGAAGGACTTTTGAAGTCAACATGATGTTATTATTGTCTTCCTTGCTCTGTGAATCATTATCAAGCAGCGGTTTCTATTGATGCGTCATGAAAATTACAGGATTTCTGTAGAATAATAGCGGAATGGTTAGAAATCATAATAAGTTTGACTTACTTGTTCCAGCAGCTTGTTGCATTCACGAAGGTTTTCCAGAACCTTTTGGTCAGGGCATAGCGTGATGACCTAGAAACATATGAATAAGAACGTCAGCTAGAATCTGTATGGTCAAATGAATAAAACTACTTTTTCTGCAACTATGAGTGGCTCAATGTCCCCTTTTAAATGTCTTGCTGGAGGCCACAGACCAGTTCTTTTCCATTACTTAACTGTAAGTAGGCTGGAACGCATTCTAGCTATCTATAGCTAATTTAAGCCTATATGTATGCCTCATCCAGGCACATAACCCTTAGTTTAACGTCCCACCCGTAGGACGGAGAATTATTCTGGTTGAATCTTTTTTTATATCAGAACCTCAAAGGAATAAAAAAATGCAACTGTCTAACAATCAACTGAAACTCGAAACTTGTAGGTATATATATGTATCTATATATATATATATATACCTACAAGTTTCGAGTTTCAGTTGATTGTTAGACAGTTGCATTTTTTTATTCCTTTGAGGTTCTGATATAAAAAAAGATCCAACCAGAATCATATATATATATACCATACAGTGGGATATTCCCTTCGTGATTACAAGCCTGGCGATAGATTTATTATTATAGATTTATTATAGATTTATTAATATTATGACACCATAGGTCAATTTCTTCTGAAATAAATAATAGCGCGGCAATATTCCAAACAAAACTATCTTCATTCATCTATTAATGAACGCATTTCAACCATCATGCTTTGCGAGTTTTGTCTGAGAAGGGATACCATTTTCACATGATACAAAAATCAGCTGCAGGCTAAATCCAAGACAATCGAGCTCTGTAAAATTCAAAAGTTTAACTTGTTTGTTTTCCTGTTGTATTCCTCGTTCATGGTTCTGGGTTTTATGGTTGTATTGGTGTAGGATCTGTGAAGATATCTGCTCCAAGGGGGCCCTTTACATGAGCAAACTCAGACCGGCACGAGTTTCAGATCGGAATGAGTTTCATTTCGGTGTCTGGTCAAGGCCCTTAGAGTGTTTACATGAGAAGGGGCGAAATGAAACTCATGCCAGTCTGGGTTCGTTTCGGTCTTTCAGACCGATCTGAAAACTCAGGTCGACCTGAAATTCTCATGTAAACAGAAATTTTTTCAGATCGGGGCGAAATGAATAATTGCGGAAGTGATAACTGCACTATTGGGAGCCATTTTCATTGTTTGGTCGTCCATTTGTTTTTCTCCAGACGCAAGAAACTATAACTAAGAAACTAAACATAAAAAACTAAGGCCTCCTGTTTTATTTTCAGGTTCTGAAGCAGCATTTGAACCATCAAACCAAAATAGATTTGTAATGCAGTACAAACGTACAGTTGATTATCCTTGATTATCAACTCTAATAACATCCTGTGTTGTTGATAACTTAGCGCAACAATGAAAATAGGCCTAAATCCAAAACATGAGAAAAGAAACCATTGTCACAGTTGCCTCAATTGCATTCAACGCATATGCAATGTGACGCTAGTATAATTTCAGACCGGTCTGAAACTCCATGTAAACGCAACGCAAAAAAGCAGACATGGCAAAATTTCAAACCGATCTGAAACTCGTGCCGGTCTGAGTTTGCTCATGTAAAGGGCCCCAAAGATGAAGCAAAATAGGCTTTGTTGCCGAAGATAAAAAACATACATCATACTGAAAGACAGCATTCATCCTGCCCAATCTGGCGATGATAGGATACTCAGACAAGTCCATTCCATCGCGTCAATCCTGCCGGCCTAAAACTGGCCATTGGTGATCAATAGAAAGTAAGTTGCCTTCCAGCCTCGCTAGAAGCTAGAAGGAGAGATAATGGTTGCTTCGAAGTTCTTTAAGGTACGCAGTATTTCAATGCGTTTACAGACCTGTGGGTTATTCTTTGCATTGCCCAAAATTTTTCGCCAGATTCTTTCCATCGTCTGATATCTCTTGCTCTCGACTGGAAGCTGACGATTTATGTCCTCGGAACTGCAGGAAAGAAAAATTGCTATCACTGATTTTGTGGGATTTTGGTCAAATAATTATTTGATCAAAACAATTTTTTTTAAGTTTGGTTAATTTGATTCGTCGATCCTTTTTATTATTTTCACTCATTTTGTGATCTTGAAGTTCTATGTTCTGAAGTTCTATTTTGTCATCCTGAAGTTCATGACACTATTCGTTGTTACACAATAATAACATTTGGTAAAAAAAAATCAGAAGCAAGCTTCAAAGGCAATATCTGTGTTACACACACAAATGTAATGAAGAAGTATTGACAATTGAATAAAATGATAATGAAAATGCCAATAACTGCAGCATGGTAAGAATTATATATACCCGGTGTCCCAAAGAAGTATACAGATTTGGTTGACTCCAGCGAATATGAATCAATGGCTAATCACTCTCAAAATGTTTATCGATAGTTGAATTGAACAGAGACAAAAAGTATACTGATTTGGTTGACTCCAGCGATGTGAATTTAGCTTTAATCAATGGCTAATCACTCTCAAAATATTCATCGAAAGCTAGCTTGAACATAGGCACCTTGTTTGCTGGTATAGGTGCTTTGAGAACAGAAATTTTAGTCTTGAAAGGTCAAATTTGCATCTACTTCCAAAGCACAGCCTTGGCGTTTTGGCCTAAGAGAATTCAAATAAACCAATGATACCCTCGATAAAAATGTGAAAAAATATAGACCATATTATATTCAGTTTGCTAGAAGTCACCCATTGTGCCATTTTTTCATTTTTCTTCAACTTCAGTTTTAAATTTCGATGTACTTCAAGGATTTGCTGAGGCTAAAATGTCAAAACTCTGGTGTGGACGTGGAGGAAAATTTGAACCTTCAAAATTAATTGTTTAGCTCTCAAAGCATCAATATCAACAAATGAGGTATCTTTGTTCAAGTTAACTATGGAGGAACATTTTGAGACTGATTAGCCATTGATTAAAGCTAAATTCACATCGCTTGACCCAACCAAATCTGAAAATTTTTTTCTGGGACACCTGGTAAATATAGGGACTTCGGATATCTATAAAATTAAGCTATCGAGATGTAACATCAGTATTTCAACTAAACTCCATCATTTATTCAAATTAGCCTGCAAAACATTACGAAAAATGCAATAAGTGGATCTGCACAATGCAAAAACCATTTAAACCTGCTTCTAGCATCTCCCACTTTGCGCAACCTCTCTTGCAAGAATTGCACAATTTTTAGAAAAATTACCACCCAGAATTTAGCATGGAGGTTTTCACATGTTTTCGTTCCTATCTCCGCTCCGATTTTTTACTGTATAAGGCAATTTTTTAGCACAAACCTGAAGATTGGTTCCAAATAGAGCCATGATCTCTGGCACATCAACCATTCATCCATGACATCTTGCGTCATGACCAATTTTCCCTCCCAACTGCTGATCCTGTCTTCAAACACTTTCTTGTAAGGTGAGAATGACATGCTCTGTGTCATCACTATGTGGTCATCAAGCAATTGTGAGACATCTTCGCCAATCTTCATGATGTATGTTCCCGTTTCTTTGTAAGGTATAACATCTAGATTGACAGAATTCCACTCTTGTTCCATCTTGTCCAAGGCCTACGAAATACAAGGGAGAGACAAAATAATGATCTTCCTCAAATCTTTCAGAACTACTTTCAAGAAAATGAGCATTCCCAAAGTTATAATTACGAGAATAGACAGAAGGATTACAATAAAAAATTCAAATCTAAAATTAGTGGGGATGTAACATGTGACGAAACGTAGGAGTACCTTCCTTAAATCAATCACCTACCTCCAAAGCTTTCAGCAGTGGATATAAAGAAGCCATAATTTCAAGGTATGCAATCTAATATCAAAAATAGATTCGACTAGCATGATCTTACTTGTATTTTCTGTTGTAATTTATGAATCTTTATCCAAGATATAAACAGTTGGACTTTTTCAGAAGTCTTTTTGATATTTTTCGAAATTACATCATAACTTATATTTCAACTCATTTTGGGCTGTGACGCCATCAAATATCTAAATCGTAAACCAGGAGAGTGCAAGACTTTTGCTTGACACCATATTGTAGACATTCATAAACTGGCTATTGGTAAATTACACCATGTTTCCCAATATATTACGATGGTTTTAATTTTCTCTCAAAAACTTTTCTTGAATTCTTAAAACAAAAGAAAAAGTTTATAATTCTGAAAATATTACAGATTGCCCGTAAGTCCAACGGTAGAACTATAGCAAAGTTGTTGAAATTTCTTTCAAGACATTCAATCCAAGGAAAATAGGTTGTAGAATTTTGCACTAACCGTTCTAAAAATTTCGAGCTTATTGTGAGAAAGATGTGACAGCCATTAACATTGGCCTCTTCAAAAATCCTACGCCTATGCAGACAACTTATTGTACAATACATTGCAATTACATACCTGTTCAATGGAGTACTCCTTCCCAGCGACTTCACCAATCTTTGCGATGATGTCAATATGGTTTTGCAAATTCATTTCAAGGCACTTTGAAAATGTCAGTGATGACTTGGGGTATATCTTCACACCAAGCTCTGCAGAAAGCTGTAAAGCAACAAGAACGCTTGAAGTATTTCAAGGTTATCAAAAGTTGAATTGTTGATTATTAGGAACTAAAGTTAATCCTAGGCGCGATTAACACAGTATTCCGGCCACATAGTATCTTAAAGGAGCTCTGTCACGCAGGTGATTGGTTTAGAGAACAAAGCTTAAACAAAGGAAAGGAGCTAGATCCCAGACTCTTTGAATTTTTCGCATGATAAAAATGCAGTTCAATTCGAAACGATCTCTTTTCTAATTCTTTTCTGATAATCCCGCCATACAAATCTTTAATCCCCTTATACAATCTTCAGCCAATTATGAATGAGACAGATTGCCTTTAAACCTGCCAAATCAAACCCTTACGCAAATACTGTTGCATGGTGATAAAAATTTTCGAATGACCATTAACCAAGATCAACACATTTTGGAATCAATGGTAAAATTCACTCATAAATCAGAGCGTTTCTTGTAGCACCAGCAAATACAAACTTAGGTAAATTAATCTTCAGTTTCATCCTTCTCTAGTAATCACCAACACTTCCATAAATGTACTAACGCAATAAATGTATAGCATATGTTACAAAAGACTTTACCAAAATCTTTCAAAATAAAAAAAAAATTCAAGCAGTAGTGTCGTCCATATCTATTGATTAAGCCGGTTCTCCCTAAGGAGAGACCAACAGAAAATTGGAAATGCCAATAGTGTATCTGTATTGTTATTTGTTACGACCAAAGGGTAGCCATGCATGTCATGCTCCCAATGGTATTGTATTTGTAAATATGTTTTTGTTAAATTGTACATTTTTAGATTCACTGAATAACCTTGTACGGACTTAGCTTTTGCTATAAATAGAGATTGATCTTTGAAAATTAATTAGTTGCTCTCAAGATGCCCTGGTAGGCGAAACTAGTGAGCACTGGAAGAAAAATAAAAGCCCGAAAGATGCACATTTTTAGATTACGTATATAAAAAAAAGTTGAATAAAACCTGATCATAAGGGTTTTTAAGCGTATAGGGTAAATTGAAAATGGTCCAATGTTTGATTTACTAATGAAGCTGAGGATAAACACTTGAATACATAGATAACAACAAAACGTGAACATCTTACTTCTGCGGAGGCCTTCAGCTAACTGTATACCTATTGATTTCAGTATGGATCTTTGGCTTTTCAAGCGATATTTTGATGTCCCCGGAACCCATTCCTTTGCTTAAAGCGAACATAGGGCTCGAATCTTTAAAAAGTTGATTGTAAAATTCTGTTACATTGTTCATTGAATAAAATAGCTTTAAAAGAAATCAGCGTACTTTGCTGTAAATCAATCTGTCATGGAAATTTTTGATATCTTCATTAGTTTTATGATGGCGGCACGATGTCATCAAATACTAAATCCTAAACCAGAAAAGCTATAGATTTCTATTTGCCACCAAACTGTAGACCTTCATAAACTACGGTTTTCTTCTTTCAGATTATATTATTCCCTCTGTCGATTTATGATGATTTGATTGTTTCAAATTTTCCATTAATTCTTTCAAAAAAATTAAAATGCCGCCGTTCTGAAACTAATCAAGATATAAAAAAATGTCCACGACAGATTTACAGCAAAGTACCACAAGTTCCTTTTAAGCCATTCAATCCAAAGAAAATGTAACAGAAGTTTTACACCCACCTTTTTGAAGATTTGCAAGATTGGAGCCCCATGCTCTTACAACTTAGTTCTGTTGTTTTACCAGTTCTGTTGTTCTGTTGTTCCATAGATTTCGCTCACCAAAATATCACCATAATATAACATCTCTTACCCTCGTTTGTCAGGCACTTACTTTATCATGCTCAAATTTATACATTGTTCCGATCACAAAAGACTGTCTTCAGTGTGTTCAGCCCGGATCATGCATAAGAACATGTATTCTTGAGGTTATGATTGCATTAAAAAATAATGGCAACAGTTAGCCCTCACAAGGAAATTGATAAATCAAATAATCCAGAAGCTTTGCGCTAAATCCTTTACTCAAAAGTTTCAGTAATTGGCATATCATGGCCAAAAATTTCAACCAAGCGATAGTAGGCAGCTAAAATGAGTCATTTTGTGGAATACGCAATAGAGTATATGATGACCACATTATCCCTTCCTATAAATCATTGGAAAACACACAGAAGCGGATCAGACCAATGCAAAAGGATGAGTAATTAGAAAGTTTGCTTCATTCTCGGGAGGGGTACACGACCTGGCGATGGACAGGGGTCTGCAGCCTAGTTTTTCGGAAAGCTACCCTCTTCTAATTACCAAAATTTGCCTTCTCCCATTTTAAGGAAAATTTGCCGAGAAAGGATCCTTGTTAAGAGAATTTTGAGCATGTTCTAATCCATTTTCAATCAACCTGACAGAAATAGGCCACTCCGTTCTCAAATCATGAGGGATTTTCTCGAGAAAGCCCGTTTAGGAAATCTTCAAAACAAGCTCACAGACCCACTGCTAACCGTGATCTTTGCTGGCGCCAAAGTCCATTTTCGTGTTATCTAAAAGTAATTTTTGGCCTAAATTTTCTTAGTCTTGCTTCTCATTCTGCGCGCAAAGGATCATGGTTGATAATGGGTCTTTAACATCACGAACAAATTTTCCCAATAATTCTGCCGTACAGCAATTACTTCAACACGTTTCAGCGTGTGTTGTCCTCATAGAAGGATGAAATCGCACTAAATAAGGTTGTTATGCTCCCAGGTATGACATTAAATCTCCTACAGGGATAACACGTGTTCAAGCATATACAAGCCATTGTTGTAAGGTAGAACATTTGGTCACGATTTTAGGCCTGTTTTGAAGGTTTCTTAAGAAAATCCCTCATAACGAAGTAGCTGATTTCAGTAAGGTAAATTTTAAAAACTATTTGAACATGTTCACTGTTCAAAGGATATATTTGCCAATATCATTGCATTGATATCCAGAGAGTAGTATCCCTTCAAACGGGGATCTTTTTTGTTCTTCGCTCTGTACTTTTATAACATTTGGAAGAGAGATTGGTGCAAAAGAGAGATTTACCTGATCCCAATGCCTTTGTCTCATTCCAGGATTCCTCAATGCTTGTATCAATGGAATATATGGTTTGAATTCTTCAATCCTTCCTTTGATGTCTAATGCAACATCTTGACACGATGGGACCTCTTGGAAATGTCTAAAAAAAGGAGAAATAGTCTCAAAGTCATTCATGGAACAATAAATCTATCATTACAGTAAAAGCCCGCACATAAGAATTTATCCATTTATTCAGAACCTACAGCGTGAGATTATATATGTTGTACCCAATGAACCACTTCAGCCTGAGATCTCAACTAAGTTCTTGATAAAGGGTTTCGTTCATTCATTAGGAAATAAATGCAAACCTTTTGCCAATCAACCTCTTTCGTGGACTCCAAAAACATTGCTTACAGAACTGTGATAGGCAGGGCCTGCAGGGTTAAACTGGGTAAGCTTGGGTAAGCGGGAGTAAAATTGGGTGAAATTGGTGGGGCCCAGAGTGTAAATAACTTGGCTAAGATTCAGATTCACAGATTTCCCGGTGTTAAGAACCTTAAACCCTGATTACTGGATGTACATCATTGCATAAGAACCTAAACAGGCTGAGTTCAAAATCTTAGGTTCCTATGTGCGGGTTTTTATTGTATTGTATTCTCAAACACAGACATAGTAACAGAAAACTTGAAACACAACACACGTAATTCTTCAAAATTAGAACAAGATTTAATGTTCTTAAAAGAGTGATGTTTTTATACAATTAATTGATAATTTCCTACTTAAGACACTACACATGAACGACTTTACAACACTACAAGGACGATACCATGGGGAGCAAAAGACAATGGCTACCCCATGGCCATTACATAAAACATGCAACTGGATCACAATTAAATATACAACTACAAAAAGCTAAGCATAAACGATTAAATGCTCACAAATACCTACTAGAACCTGTTTTAAATTGGAGGTCAGGCCAGCATAGGCGATAATGTTGAACAACAGAAACTCCGATCGAATTTGTTTTTCTTCCTCAGGTAGAATTTGTTTTCTTCCCCAGGTAGAATTTGTCTTTCTTCCCCAGGTAGAATTTGTTTTTCTTCCCCAGGTAGAATTTGTTTTCTTCCCCAGGTAGAATTTGTTTTTCTTCCTCAGGTAGAATCTGCTTTTCTTCCTCAGGTATAATTTGTTTTTCTTCCTCAGGTATAATTTGTCTTTCTTCCTCAGGTAGAATTTGTTTTTCTTCCTCAGGTAGAATTTTTTTTCTTCCCCAGGTAGAATTTGTTTTTCTTCCTCAGGTAGAATTTGTTTTCTTCCCCAGGTAGAATTTGTCTTTCTTCCCCAGGTAGAATTTGTTTTTCTTCCCCAGGTAGAATTTGTTTTCTTCCCCAGGTAGAATTTGTTTTTCTTCCTCAGGTAGAATCTGTTTTTCTTCCTCAGGTATAATTTGTTTTTCTTCCTCAGGTAGAATTTGTTTTTCTTCCCCAGGTAGAATTTGTTTTTCTTCCTCAGGTAGAATTTGTTTTCTTCCCCAGGTAGAATTGGTTTTTCTTCCTCAGGTAGAATCTGTTTCTTCCCCAGGTAGAATTTGCTTTTCTTCCTCAGGTAGAATTTGTTTTTCTTCCTCAGGTAGAATTTGTTTTTCTTCCTCAGGTAGAATTTGTTTTCTTCCTCAGGTAGAATTTGTTTTCTTCCTCAGGTAGAATTTGTTTTCTTCTCCAGGTAGAATTTGTTTTTCTTCCTCAGGTAGAATTTGTTTTCTTCCCCAGGTAGAATTGGTTTTTCTTCCTCAGGTAGAATCTGTTTTCTTCCCCAGGTAGAATTTGCTTTTCTTCCTCAGGTAGAATTTGTTTTTCTTCCTCAGGTAGAATTTGTTTTCTTCCTCAGGTATAATTTGTTTTTCTTCCTCAGGTAGAATTTGTTTTTCTTCCCCAGGTAGAATTTGTTTTTCTTCCTCAGGTAGAATCTGTTTTCTTCCCCAGGTAGAATTTGCTTTTCTTCCTCAGGTAGAATCTGTTTTTCTTCCTCAGGTAGAATTTGTTTTTCTTCCTCAGGTAGAATTTGTTTTTCTTCCTCAGGTAGAATTTGTTTTCTTCCTCAGGTAGAATTTGTTTTTCTTCCTCAGGTAGAATTTGTTTTTCTTCCTCAGGTAGAATTTGTTTTTCTTCCCCAGGTAGAATTTGTTTTTCTTCCCCAGGTAGAATTTGTTTTTCTTCCTCAGGTAGAATTTGTTTTTCTTCCTCAGGTAGAATCTGTTTTCTTCCCCAGGTAGAATTTGCTTTTCTTCCTCAGGTAGAATTTGTTTTCTTCCTCAGGTAGAATTTGTTTTTCTTCCTCAGGTAGAATTTGTTTTCTTCCCCAGGTAGAATTTGTTTTTCTTCCTCAGGTAGAATCTGTTTTCTTCCCCAGGTAGAATTTGCTTTTCTTCCTCAGGTAGAATTTGTTTTTCTTCCTCAGGTAGAATTTGTTTTCTTCCTCAGGTAGAATTTGTTTTCTTCTCCAGGAAGAATTTGTTTTTCTTCCTGAGGTAGAATTTGTTTTTCTTCCTCAGGTAGAATTTGTTTTGCTTTTCTTCCTCAGGTAGAATTTGTTTTCTTCCTCAGGTAGAATTTGTTTTTCTTCCTCAGGTAGAATTTGTTTTCTTCCCCAGGTAGAATTTGTTTTTCTTCCTCAGGTAGAATCTGTTTTCTTCCCCAGGTAGAATTTGCTTTTCTTCCTCAGGTAGAATTTGTTTTTCTTCCTCAGGTAGAATTTGTTTTCTTCCTCAGGTAGAATTTGTTTTTCTTCCCCAGGTAGAATTTGTTTTCTTCCTCAGGTAGAATTTGTTTTTCTTCCTCAGGTAGAATTTGTTTTCTTCCCCAGGTAGAATTTGTTTTTCTTCCCCAGGTAGAATTTGTCTTTCTTCCTCAGGTAGAATTTGTTTTTCTTCCCCAGGTAGAATTTGTTTTTCTTCCTCAGGTAGAATTTGTTTTTCTTCCTCAGGTAGAATTTGTTTTCTTCCTCAGGTAGAATTTGTTTTTCTTCCCCAGGTAGAATTTGTTTTCTTCCTCAGGTAGAATTTGTTTTTCTTCCCCAGGTAGAATTTGTTTTCTTCCCCAGGTAGAATTTGTTTTCTTCCCCAGGTAGAATTTGTTTTTCTTCCTCAGGTAGAATTTGTTTTTCTTCCCCAGGTAGAATTTGTTTTTCTTCCTCAGGTAGAATTTGTTTTTCTTCCTCAGGTAGAAGTTGTTTTCTTCCTCAGGTATAATTTGTTTTTCTTCCTCAGGTAGAATTTGTTTTTCTTCCCCAGGTAGAATTTGTTTTTCTTCCTCAGGTAGAATTTGTTTTCTTCCTCAGGTAGACATCAAACATGTAAAATGTTATTGCCCTATCATTGAAAGGAATTGCTCAAAGGAAACTTTACGTAATTTTCCTTTAGGTAATTTTTAGGTAAATAGCATCTTTACACGTTTAATTTCAAATTACTCTCAAAGATTTAATGCCCATGCCCCGAGGAAGGCATACAACTTTTCTGGACCCTGCTTCACTCACTCACCTGACACACTTGTGCATGGTTTTGAAAGATTCATTGACATTCTTCTCAACTTGTTCCGCATCTATCGCATTGATTGGATCATTCATCCAACTATCATACCATTTCAGCCAATCAGATGTTGTTAACCAAAGGTTTTTGAATGGCTCAAAATCTTTCGCAAGCTTTTGCAGTTTCTCGTACTACGGTAAAATTACAAAGAGAAATTCAAAGAGCGTCGCTAATTCTGAATAACGGTCAGTTAACAAGAAAAATCATCAACCATAAATTTCTTTGTGCCACGGTCCCAGAATGAAAAATCACTCAAGTATCAATGTTCAGTACTGAAATTTCTTAAATTTTTCTGGAGAGATCACCAAGTGATCTGAGAAAGTCTGTTTCTTACATGAAGAGTTCCTCATAGAAATACATGTAGTATTCCCATAGCCTGAATAGAAGTCTTTTCAGTGCACTTAAGATCCAGTGACCTGCAGATTTAAATTGTGAAGCCCTTGTCAAAGAAAATAACCAATTTGTATCTAATTTGTATTTCAATGAAATAGAGTATCTTGAACTTAGATATCCCCACGTATATTTGTTATAAGGAACTGCCCATAAGAAACTCAACTCTCAGATCGCCAAAAAATTAAGAAACTCCAGCACTGGGAAAATATAAGTTAAGCAACTATTTATTTTGATAAAGGAAATCCTTGAAATATGTTTACTTTACTTTCACTTGTTTCTTGTAGCATATTACTCGTAAGGTACTTGAGTAATGTTTAAACATTGGAAAGACTTCAAAAAACTTTGTTTTGAAATGTTTACGAGGGCACAGGTAATGAGCATGAGATTATTATGAAGATTATTAGTAATGAGATTGTTATGAAGCCTCTAAGAAACTGGCAAGAAACTCTGAGTACTTAAAAACTGATAATTTCAAGAAACTTTCAGTACTGGCCCAAATTCTTAGTTCCTTATTAAAAAAAATACGTGTATTCCTAAAAAAAATCGATAAGATTTAAAATGCGTAAACAAAATTCAAGAATAATTACATTTGTGACAGGCATTCCAAATAATCTTTCTCTGCTGTTGTACAGTTGTGATAACTGTTGGCAGTCTTTTAATTGCTTCGTGATCCTGCGGACTTCATTGGCAGTTTCGTGAGCTCTGAAAAAGGAGAAAAAAATGTAAAAACAAACCTTTTCTGCATAAGAACTATTTTATAAAAGGCCAGTACCAGGCAGCCTCTGGAACACAGGCTAGTACTAGGAGGTACCAGAATTAACAAAAATTTAAGAAACTCTAGTAGCAAGATCGAAAATTAAGAAACTGTATTCAAACATAATCTTGATTGAAAAAATGACAAATATGTCCTCGAACCCTTATTCTTGGGTAGCATTAATATTAAATAATATGCATTTTCCCAGCACTTGAGTTTCTTATTTTTTTGCCAATCTGAGAGTTGAGCTGAGGGGGTGGAGTTGAGGTTCTTACAAAAAAGCAGTTTTCGTAAAAAAAACATGTATCTGTAATAGTAGCAGATAGCAGAAACTACAAACTAGAACTACATCATAATTATTGCACTCAAAAAAAAAGTTTTAATCTTCGATTGGTAAAACAATGGTAAATGGTAAAACAAAGAAAAAGATAAAAAAAACCGAAAAACAAGTCAACCCCTAGGCCTATCTATGTGTATGAAAAATGTCATATCTGACTGATTTCATGAGAATTTCCCCAAATGATGAAACTATCCTAGAGCCGTACACAAAAATCATAGTAAATGATGTTTCTTTGGTCGAATGAAAAAGTATCGTCGCCGTAAAGAACGTTTGTTTTCGACTAACTGATGATGAATCGAACATGCAATAAAAAGTGTCGAATTGGTTGGTACAAAAATAACTGGCCAGTGTGGGTCTCGAACCCACGACCTTAGCGTTATTAGCACCACGCTCTACCGACTGAGCTAACCGGCCATGTTAACTTTTAGAAAATAGTCAATAATGCTTATCCCTCGTTTATATAAACTACGGTTGCAAACAATGGAGTACAGGTGGGGTGGAAGACGCAATATTTCACACCAGTTATATCACTGGATAGCTACCTGCATTTCGTTTTCATTGCTCGTAGCAAGTCCAGTTTTTATGAGAAACTCTCCAGGGTAAATTGAGGTCTGACAGAAGGGAAATTTGGGACACGTGTATTTTATCTAGAAAATCATTGTGAAATCATGGTACCAGTATTTAACAAACAATATTCAACCAGTTAGGTTCATTGTCTTAGATTCAAATGTGCATTCAACTTGAGGTTTTCCAATTTTGTTACAATAAACGTATATTAACAACAGTGTCCCAAATTACCCCACCTGGTGTAATTTCGGACATCTGTCTAAAGAGTAAAGAAATAGGCAAAATGATGACATGAAGTGGAAATATTTCTATTTTCTAGAATTGAGACGTACATGCGTTCATCAAATAATCAAATACTTTGATTTGTTCATGTTCAGAGAGTAGCTCCCAATAACTTGAGTATTTGTCTCAAATTACCCCCGGCTTACCCAAGCAAAAACTCAAGAAATTTGACAAGAAACATTTTTATTTCGCCTGAAGCTTTTCATTTTGCTTCAAGCATACGCCTGGTTCTTGTATTTTATTAATCGGAAGGTACAAGTTGAGTAGTTTATGAACAGGGGCCAAGTTGAATAAAACTGGCTATGAAATGTTCAAGGAGGCACAGGAAATCCCCACCGATAAATACAAGGTGAATTTGAGGAACCTTCTTGGAAAATTGTCAAGAAACTTTCCATGCTCGAAATTTGATAATGTTAAGAAAAGAAACTTTCGGTGGAGGAACTCTGCAGGGCTGTAACATCTGCGAAAAATTGGCAATGCATGTATTCTTCAAATGTAAACATATCTGCTGTTGTTTCTCGTCGTACCGGGGTGTTTCTAGTTACAAATCTCTTCATATGTTTG
The DNA here is from genome assembly GCA_039566865.1 of Aurelia coerulea. Classification (NCBI taxonomy): domain Eukaryota; kingdom Metazoa; phylum Cnidaria; class Scyphozoa; order Semaeostomeae; family Ulmaridae; genus Aurelia; species Aurelia coerulea. The sequence goes on along the minus strand of CM076947.1, from coordinate 22,513,761 downwards.
TATTCGCAAGCATCTGCAAGTCCAACAATCGACGTTGGTATCGTGGCCTTTCCTTTTCGATTTAAACTACAGGGTGTCCCAGAAAAATTGCTCAACGTTTGATTACATATTAAAAAGTGACGATAAAATGTATCGGCTCCTTGTTAGCATAGGTTCCAAATCTTTATCTCGGCGTAAAAAGGTGGGTGTAAAATTCAATGACCTATTTCTTCTGATTGAATGGCTTGAAAGAAACTTTAGATACTTATCTATAAATCTACCGTTGGACTTTTCAGAAATTTTGACATTTTTGGAAATTACAGCGTATCTTACATTTCAACTCATTTAAGGATGTGACGTCATCAAATTTCTAAACCATAAACCAGATGAGTGACAGACTTTTGCTTGACACCATATTGTAGGCATTTATGAACTATGGTTTCCTACGAAATTATTTCATGTTACGTCAAACTGTTTAGAAATTACGATGGTTTTAAGTTTTTTTGAACATTTTTCTTGAATTCTTGAAAAAGAAGAAAAACACTCTAATTCTGAAAATATTGAAGATTTCAGAAAATTCCAACGGTAGAATTTTGGAGAATTAGCTAAAGTTTCTTTGAAGTCATTCAGTTCAAAGAAATAGGCCACTCAATTTTACACCAGCCTTTTAAAGATTTGGAACCTATGCTCTCCTTGTTAGATAACCCTGTTCCTATGACTTTAAATTAATTTTTGACACCAGAATCTTGCGAATCCGCCAAGAATTCACGGACTTACAAGCTTTTGAAGTTCAAACTTGTGCAAAAGCTTAAACCAGACGCCTTTAACTGACTTGCTTTCCAAAAAGACGTCCCAAAATCGAGGAAACAGAAGACTGTCTAATGTTTTACCTCTCGTTGATACCAGAGCAAACCAAATAGGACTTCAAAAGTAATTTAATTCTTGTAACCGTTGCAAGTATCCAAAAACATGGAATGAGAACCTAATCGACGAGAGACGGGGCCATTCCAAATTGTGCTCAACAGGATTCCTCCAAGCACCCCAACCTTGATTCAATGTTAGAGAAAGCTAGTTTATCGAAAGTGCTTTTTCAATTCCAAATTGATTTGCTTTGAATAAACGAGATTCTACTTTCACTAAATATGCAATTTAGGGGCATCTGGTTTCAGCTTTCGCACAAACTTGAACTTAAAAAGCTCCCAACTCCTTGAATATTTAACCGATTTGCTAGCTTCTGGTGTCTGAAATTAATTAAAAATCTCAGCAATATGGTTATCTTACCATGGAGCGCGTTCACTATTTCGTTATTTCGTTATTTCGTTAATATCAATATTAAATCAAACGTCGAACAATTTTTTGGGATACCCTGTAGGGCACTTACTTGAGAATGTCGGTGTGACCTGAAAACCCAGCGACAACCATGTTGAGACCATCTAGCCTCTCTTGGAAGTTATTTTGTTCTGTCATCAGATTCTTATGGAACCTTTCCTCGTCTTCTTCAAGGTGATCTGCAATTGTGTCTAGCAAGGTTTCAATCTTGTGAGGCCAACTCGCACATGTCCATCTAGAATGAAAATGATATGCAGGCATAAGAAACCAACGAATGAAATCGCAATCGAAACTTAGCAACATGAATATAATAATAGATTGTGTGTCCAGAAGAGAAGATGGATATGGGATAAAATGCAATTCAAAGAGATACTTTACAGCTGTACTAAGCAATAAAAAAACTTGATAACGGGCTAAGCTCGAAACGTCGTGTTTTATCATCTCTGTTCAAGGTACAATTATTCTAAATTAAATAGTTATATTACATAGCAACATTGTACGACACGCATACAAAAGATTGTTTCTGTACTAAGCAATAGTTTCAAATGTTAACTTTACCTCCTACGTTCTAAAGCTAAGCTACACATCCAAAAGAAAGCCTTAAATCAGACATCTTTTTGTGAGCTGTCTAGCTTTGGGAGGGAGCAGAGGAATCAAATTTTTAAAAACATTGCACGATTAGTTGATACATCGTTTGATTTAATGGCCTAAAAGGAACTGAAGGAACTTCATTGGCAATCTTTGGTACCTTGATTACATTCAGAAATATTGTGCTTTTCTTTTTATTCAATTAACTCACAAAAAGCTATGAAAAGATTAGATACCGCAAAAGCTCTATTAATCCCCACTCTCTATTAAGCCCCCCCCCCCACTTACATCAAATCCCAGCGTCAATTTTTCATTTATTGAGCTAAATAAGTTTGCAAGTTAATTTTGATATGGTTTGAGATAAAATTGTGTCGAATTCATGTATTTAACTCGTATAATTCTATGTTTAAACGGCAAAATGTGGTGTTAAAGGACTAAAAAGTGTCCAAAATTAAATGAGCCCCCCAGGGGCTTAAAAGAGCTTTTACGGTACTGTGAATCCTAAGTTGATAGGGGGAAAACGGTACTACATTCGAGAAAAATAGTTCATGAAGGTTTATAATACAGTAAAAACCTTCATATAAGAACCTTAAATTTTGAAATCACCCTGTTTAGGTTCTTATGCATATGATACTATTCTTGAAAACAGAATGCAAGGTTCTTCGGGAATTTAGGCCAAATATAAGAAAACAAGGTTTTTACGTACTCACTATCGTCACTATCAGGACACAATTTTATAAAGAACAACCTTATCTACCTAGCCTTATCTGTATCAAATCCATTCATGCAAGGAACTTTTTAAATATGCTTTGTATCTACTTAAGTATTTGGCTAAATTTCCAAAAACATTTTATCACATATTACCAACCAGTAGTTTACATTTGGCATTTTTCAAGACAAGAACCTTCCTTGAATTTCAGGATAAACAGGTTCTTCTGTAATGGGGTGAAATTAGAAAATGTTAGGCCTTAGGTTTTTATAAGTGGGTGGTTCTTATAGGCGGGATTTTACTGCATGGCGGTAAACAAATATCTGTAGCTTTTCTGGTTCACAATTGAGCTATTGGATGACGTCGAAACCTCAAAGTTGGTTGAGACAAAACAGATATTCAAGATATGAAGAGTCGCACAGATGAAACTAAAGCAAAAGCAAACAGAAGATGCATTGACAGTACACTGATTCTTTTTGCAGGAGATTTCAAAAAGAAGGTGCAAACATGAATTCATTCACCAATTCTTTTCATTTTTCTTTCGTTTATTTATGACAAATTGTAATTAGTTTAGGTTTTATTGAAAATTTCGTTTTTATTGTAAATTAGTAGTTATTGCAAGTTTTTAGCATGGCCCCCTGTAAATCAATTATTCTTATTGAGGGGCTACCATGGGTAAAAAAGATAAAATCTAAATCAAATCAATCAAATCAGATGTGGGTCCCCTATTGAACACTTATGGGATTGTCCAAATATTTCTTAAAAATCCACGATGAAAAAGACTTGCTTAGTTACAAGTAAGGCCGAAGTTCTAAATATATCAATGAAACCCTGTACAAATTTCTGATACCCAGGGATGAAATAGAAAAAAAATAATGGTTGGCTGACACATAGCTTGTGATACTCAATTGTAAGGTAACTGCTCGGAAATGGAGATCTAGCTTCGATGTTAATTTATTTATTCATCTATTTTATTCATTTATTAACCACTTGCTGCAAGGATTTATTTTGCACTTACTTTGCATTGAAGTCATCCTGACTTATGCTGTAATAGAATTCTTCTATCAGCTCATAATCAACCATTGCTTTGTGTATGAGATCTTGTTTCTCATTGACGAGACCTGGCACTGTTTTCATGTAATCCCTTTGCTCTGAAAGCTCCTCAATGCAATTTGGTTTGTCATAGAGTCGTCGAGATATATTCCTGAATTCATCACAAACCTACAAAACATGGAAAAAATATTAAGATGCAATGAGAAAAGCCTTTGGTGAAACAAATTTTAATAATGCTGAACTCCAAAAACTTCAGCCACAAGTTTGGCAGAAGAATTGCAAAACGCATCAAGAGCGTGCCAGGTGATAGGCCTTATACTGTCTAGCTGCACTGATAAGCCCTGAATTGGACGAAACCGGCCTGTAGCATGACTGATGAGGTGCTTGTTGATTTCTCTCTTCAATGAATAAAGTACTCTGCCAACTTATGCAGACCAAAAATGCTTTTTGGCATATAACTATAACTGTCCTTTCATTTACAAAATGCCGCGAACTAGTAGGTAGTAGGTATCATGAAAAAAAAACTTGGTGAATGTATTGTGAAACTTGCAACGGTTATAAAATTTTGATGACTTAAGAAGGAGGGGGAGGGGAGGGGTTATTCTTTCAGAAATTAGCTGAGGTCTTATGTTTTTCGATTGTGCATACCAATAATTTTCTGATTATACAGCAGCGTCCCGCATATAAGAAACAACCTTTTCAATTTCAGGTCTGACACATTTCTTATAAAATGAGGTAAAATTCAAATCAGGGTAAAGTTTCTTATTAGAAAATCAGGCACTATCGATCAACTACTCAGACACAATCTCAATGATTGTGATAAAAAACTTATTATTTTGATATGCATTTGTAAAACTTCACAGGACAGATTCTGTCCGGGACAGATATTTTCCTTAGGATAGATTCTGTCCAGGAAAGATATTTTCCTTTCCCGGACAGTATTTTCTATCCAGGTCATGTGTTTTAGGTGACAGGTTCTGTCCAGGACAGATATTTTCCTATCCAGGTCAGGTGTTTTACCGTCCAGGACAGGTTCTGTCCAGGACAGATATTTTACTGCCCAGGACAGATTCTGTCCAGGACAGTAGAAAATCTGTCCAGGACAGCTATTCTGTCCTGGACGGTAAAACACCTGACCTGGAAAGGAAAATATACTGTCCTGGACAGAATCTGTCCTGGGCAGTGAAAAATCTGTCCTGGTAAGTAAAACATATGTCCTGAACAGAATCTGGCCTGGACAGTAAAACACATGACCTGGAAAGGAAAATATCTGTCCTGGATAGAATCTGTCCTGGACAGTAGAAAATCTGTCCTGGTAAGCAAAATATCTGTCCTGGAAATAATCAGTCCTGAACAGTAAAACACCTGACCTGGATAGGAAAATATCTGTCCTGGACAGAATCTGTCCTGGGCAGTGAGAAATCTGTCCTGGTAAGTAAAACATATGTCCTGGACAGAATCTGTCCTGGACAGTAAAACACATGACCAGGAAAAGAAAATATCTGTCCTGGACAGTAGAAAATCTGTCCTGGTAAGTAAAATATCTGTCCTGGAAATTGGACAGTAAAACACCTGATCTGGAAAGGAAAAGTTCTGTCCTGGATAGAATCTGTCCTGGACAGTAGAAAATCTGTCTTGATAAGTAAAATATCTGTCCTGGAAACAATCTGTCCTGGACAGTAAAACACATGACCTGGAATGGAAAATATCTGTCCTGGATAGAATCTGTCCTGGAAAGTAGAAAAACGGTCCTGGTAAGTAAAATATCTGTCCTGGAAATAATCTGTCCTAGACAGTAAAACACCTGTCCTGGAAAGGAAAATTTCTGTCCTGGATAGAATCTGTCCTGGACAGTAGACAATCTGTCCTGGTAAGTAAAATATCTGTCCTGGACAGAATCTGTCCTGGATAGTAGAAAATCTGTCCTGGTAAGTAAAATATCTGTCCTGGAAATAGTCTGTCCTGGACAGTAAAACACCTGACCTGGATAGGAAAATATCCGTCCTGGAAAGAATCTGCCCTGGGCAGTAAAAAATCTGTCCTGGACAGAATCTGTCCTGGACAGTAAAACACACGACCTGGAAAGGAAAATATCTGTCCTGGATAGAATCTGCCCTGGACTGTAGACAATCTGTCCTGGTAAGTAAAACATATGTCCTGGACAGAATCTGTCCTGGAGAGTAAATAATCTGTCCTGGTAAGGAAAATATCTGTCCTGGAGAGAATCTGTCCTGGACAGTAGAAAATCTGTCCTGGTAAGTAAAACATATGTCCTGGACAGAATCTGTCCTGGAAAGTAAAACATATGTCCTGGTAAGTAAAACATATGTCCTGGACAGAATCTGTCCTGGACAGTAAATAATCTGTCCTGGTAAGGAAAATATCTGTCCAGGACAGATTCTGTCCAGGACATATGTTTTACTTACCAGGACATATGTTTTACTGTCCAGGACAGATTCTGTCCAGGACATATGTTTTACTTACCAGGACAGATTTTCTACTTTCCAGGACAGATTCTATCCAGGACAGATACTTTCCTTTCCAGGTCAGGTGTTTTACTGTCCAGGACAGATTATTCCCAAGACAGATATTTTACTTACCAGGACAGATTTTCTACTGTCCAGGACAGATTCTATCCAGGACATATGTTTTACTTACCAGGAGAGATTTTTTACTGCCCAGGGCAGATTCTGTCCAGGAATGATATTTTCCTATCCAGTTCAGGTGTTTTACTGTCCAGGACAGAATATTTACTCTCCAGGACAGATTCTGTCCAGGACATATGTTATACTTACCAGGACAGATTGTCTACTGTCCAGGACAGATTCTATCCAGGACAGAAATTTTCCTTTCCAGGTCAGGTGTTTTACCGTCCAGGACAGATTATTTCCAGGACATATATTTTACTTACCAGGACATATTTTCTACTGTCTTGGACAGATTCTGTCCAGGACAGATATTTTCCTATCCAGGTCAGGTGTTTTACTGTCCAGGACAGACTATTTCCAGGACAGATATTTTACTTACCAGGACAGATTTTCTACTGTCCAGGACAGATTCTGTCCAGGACAGATATTTTCCTTACCAGGACAGATTATTTGCTCTCCAGGACAGATTCTGTCTGAGACATATGTTTTACTTACCAGGACAGATTTTCTACTATCCAGGAGAGATTCTCTCCAGGACAGATAATTTCCTTAATATTTTACTTACCAGGAGAGATTATCTACTGCCCAGGACAGATTCTGTCCAGGACAGTAGAAAATCTGTCCTGGTAAGTAAAATATCTGTCCTGGACGGTAAAACACCTGACCTGGATAGGAAAATATCTGTCCTGGACAGAATCTGTCCTGGGCAGTGAAAAATCTGTCCTGGTAAGTAAAACATATGTCCTGAACAGAATCTGGCCTGGACAGTAAAACACATGACCTGGAAAGGAAAATATCTGTCCTGGATAGAATCTGTCCTGGAAAGTAGAAAAACGGTCCTGGTAAGTAAAATATCTGTCCTGGAAATAATCTGTCCTAGACAGTAAAACACCTGTCCTGGAAAGGAAAATTTCTGTCCTGGATAGAATCTGTCCTGGACAGTAGACAATCTGTCCTGGTAAGTAAAATATCTGTCCTGGACAGAATCTGTCCTGGATAGTAGAAAATCTGTCCTGGTAAGTAAAATATCTGTCCTGGAAATAGTCTGTCCTGGACAGTAAAACACCTGACCTGGATAGGAAAATATCCGTCCTGGAAAGAATCTGCCCTGGGCAGTAAAAAATCTGTCCTGGACAGAATCTGTCCTGGACAGTAAAACACACGACCTGGAAAGGAAAATATCTGTCCTGGATAGAATCTGCCCTGGACTGTAGACAATCTGTCCTGGTAAGTAAAACATATGTCCTGGACAGAATCTGTCCTGGAGAGTAAATAATCTGTCCTGGTAAGGAAAATGTCTGTCCTGGAGAGAATCTGTCCTGGACAGAAGAAAATCTGTCCTGGTAAGTAAAACATATGTCCTGGACAGAATCTGTCCTGGAAAGGAAAACATATGTCCTGGTAAGTAAAACATATGCCCTGGTAAGTAAAACATATGTCCTGGACAGAATCTGTCCTGGACAGTAGAAAATCTGTCCTGGTAAGTAAAATATCTGTCCTGGAAATTGGACAGTAAAACACCTGATCTGGAAAGGAAAAGTTCTGTCCTGGATAGAATCTGTCCTGGACAGTAGAAAATCTGTCTTGATAAGTAAAATATCTGTCCTGGAAACAATCTGTCCTGGACAGTAAAACACATGACCTGGAATGGAAAATATCTGTCCTGGATAGAATCTGTCCTGGAAAGTAGAAAAACGGTCCTGGTAAGTAAAATATCTGTCCTGGAAATAATCTGTCCTAGACAGTAAAACACCTGTCCTGGAAAGGAAAATTTCTGTCCTGGATAGAATCTGTCCTGGACAGTAGACAATCTGTCCTGGTAAGTAAAATATCTGTCCTGGACAGAATCTGTCCTGGATAGTAGAAAATCTGTCCTGGTAAGTAAAATATCTGTCCTGGAAATAGTCTGTCCTGGACAGTAAAACACCTGACCTGGATAGGAAAATATCCGTCCTGGAAAGAATCTGCCCTGGGCAGTAAAAAATCTGTCCTGGACAGAATCTGTCCTGGACAGTAAAACACACGACCTGGAAAGGAAAATATCTGTCCTGGATAGAATCTGCCCTGGACTGTAGACAATCTGTCCTGGTAAGTAAAACATATGTCCTGGACAGAATCTGTCCTGGAGAGTAAATAATCTGTCCTGGTAAGGAAAATGTCTGTCCTGGAGAGAATCTGTCCTGGACAGTAGAAAATCTGTCCTGGTAAGTAAAACATATGTCCTGGACAGAATCTGTCCTGGAAAGGAAAACATATGTCCTGGTAAGTAAAACATATGCCCTGGTAAGTAAAACATATGTCCTGGACAGAATCTGTCCTGGACAGTAGAAAATCTGTCCTGGTAAGTAAAATATCTGTCCTGGAAATTGGACAGTAAAACACCTGATCTGGAAAGGAAAAGTTCTGTCCTGGATAGAATCTGTCCTGGACAGTAGAAAATCTGTCTTGATAAATAAAATATCTGTCCTGGAAACAATCTGTCCTGGAAACAATCTGTCCTGGACAGTAAAACACATGACCTGGAATGGAAAATATCTGTCCTGGATAGAATCCTGCCCAGGACAGATTCTGTCCAGGACAGTAGAAAATCTGTCCTGGTAAGTAAAATATCTGTCCTGGACGGTAAAACACCTGTCCTGGACAGTAAAACACCTGACCTGGATAGGAAAATATCCTGTCCTGGAAAGAATCTGTCCTGGGCAGTAAAAAATCTGTCCTGGTAAGTAAAACACATGACCTGAAAAGTAATATATCTGTCCTGGATAGAATCTGTCCTGGACAGTAGAAAATCTGTCCCGGTAAGTAAAATATCTGTCCTGGAAATAATCAGTCCTGAACAGTAAAACACCTGACCTGGATAGGAAAATATCTGTCCTGGACAGAATCTGTCCTGGGCAGTGAGAAATCTGTCCTGGTAAGTAAAACATATGTCCTGGACAGAATCTGTCCTGGACAGTAAAACACATGACCAGGAAAAGAAAATATCTGTCCTGGACAGTAGAAAATCTGTCCTGGTAAGTAAAATATCTGTCCTGGAAATTGGACAGTAAAACACCTGATCTGGAAAGGAAAAGTTCTGTCCTGGATAGAATCTGTCCTGGACAGTAGAAAATCTGTCTTGATAAGTAAAATATCTGTCCTGGAAACAATCTGTCCTGGACAGTAAAACACATGACCTGGAATGGAAAATATCTGTCCTGGATAGAATCTGTCCTGGAAAGTAGAAAAACGGTCCTGGTAAGTAAAATATCTGTCCTGGAAATAATCTGTCCTAGACAGTAAAACACCTGTCCTGGAAAGGAAAATTTCTGTCCTGGATAGAATCTGTCCTGGACAGTAGACAATCTGTCCTGGTAAGTAAAATATCTGTCCTGGACAGAATCTGTCCTGGATAGTAGAAAATCTGTCCTGGTAAGTAAAATATCTGTCCTGGAAATAGTCTGTCCTGGACAGTAAAACACCTGACCTGGATAGGAAAATATCCGTCCTGGAAAGAATCTGCCCTGGGCAGTAAAAAATCTGTCCTGGACAGAATCTGTCCTGGACAGTAAAACACACGACCTGGAAAGGAAAATATCTGTCCTGGATAGAATCTGCCCTGGACTGTAGACAATCTGTCCTGGTAAGTAAAACATATGTCCTGGACAGAATCTGTCCTGGAGAGTAAATAATCTGTCCTGGTAAGGAAAATATCTGTCCTGGAGAGAATCTGTCCTGGACAGTAGAAAATCTGTCCTGGTAAGTAAAACATATGTCCTGGACAGAATCTGTCCTGGAAAGTAAAACATATGTCCTGGTAAGTAAAACATATGTCCTGGACAGAATCTGTCCTGGACAGTAAATAATCTGTCCTGGTAAGGAAAATATCTGTCCAGGACAGATTCTGTCCAGGACATATGTTTTACTTACCAGGACATATGTTTTACTGTCCAGGACAGATTCTGTCCAGGACATATGTTTTACTTACCAGGACAGATTTTCTACTTTCCAGGACAGATTCTATCCAGGACAGATACTTTCCTTTCCAGGTCAGGTGTTTTACTGTCCAGGACAGATTATTCCCAAGACAGATATTTTACTTACCAGGACAGATTTTCTACTGTCCAGGACAGATTCTATCCAGGACATATGTTTTACTTACCAGGAGAGATTTTTTACTGCCCAGGGCAGATTCTGTCCAGGAATGATATTTTCCTATCCAGTTCAGGTGTTTTACTGTCCAGGACAGAATATTTACTCTCCAGGACAGATTCTGTCCAGGACATATGTTATACTTACCAGGACAGATTGTCTACTGTCCAGGACAGATTCTATCCAGGACAGAAATTTTCCTTTCCAGGTCAGGTGTTTTACCGTCCAGGACAGATTATTTCCAGGACATATATTTTACTTACCAGGACATATTTTCTACTGTCTTGGACAGATTCTGTCCAGGACAGATATTTTCCTATCCAGGTCAGGTGTTTTACTGTCCAGGACAGACTATTTCCAGGACAGATATTTTACTTACCAGGACAGATTTTCTACTGTCCAGGACAGATTCTGTCCAGGACAGATATTTTCCTTACCAGGACAGATTATTTGCTCTCCAGGACAGATTCTGTCTGAGACATATGCTTTACTTACCAGGACAGATTTTCTACTGTCCCGGACAGATTCTCTCCAGGACAGATAATTTCCTTACCAGGTCAACTACTACTTTCAGTCTTGGACCATACTGTATTGTTGCAAAGGTCTAAAGCGTTAAATGTCTAAATATGTTTATAATGATATATCATCTCATGTGATAAAATGTCAAATATGAGAGATTGGAAAACAAATTTGAAATTGCAATAAATTCAATTTCACAGTTTTTAACCATTTATAAGAAACTGATAAAAACAGGCTATCTTGTTTCTTACAAAGGAGAAAGTATACCCTATGATGATATACTGCAGTTTCTTATATGTCCATTTCTTATATGCGGGGACTTACTGCACGCAATGGCTGATTAATGATTTTGATTTTCGTGCTCCGTGAATCAGCAACTACATGCCAAATTTACTCAAATTAGCTGTCAAACAACAAGGACAGATTTGGTAAGACAATAGCACGAGTTGGTTTTCATTGACACCACAATTCAAAGAGATTATCGATCGCAGACAAAGGAAATTCTCTCAACCAGTAAATCAAAACAAACAAAGCCGCAAAAGTTTCTCTAAAACCCAGGTAGCTAGCTTGCTCGTTGTGCATTCCAAAAATTGTTTCTAAGAGCAAACATGAGTATAGATCGAAAGAAGAAGGATATATCTACAATCTGCCTCGGGCATTTCATATGTTTGGTTCAAAAGCCGATTGGGAGGCGATTCAATTCTCTTCTTTTTTTGGGTGTAATTAGAACACTTACTGCTCAGCTTCTGAACCAAAGAAATGAAATGCCCGAGGTAGATGTGTAGATGTATCCTTGTTCTTTCGATTTATGCCCATGTTGCTCTTAAAAACAATTTTTGGAATGCACAACGAGCGCGCTTGCTACCTTGGTTTCAGAGCAACTTTTGCGGCTTGGTTTGTTTTGAATTTATGGTTGAGAGACTTTACTTTGTCTACAGTCACTAATCGCTTTGAATTCAGGTGTCAACAAAAGCAACTCGTGCTATTGTCTTACAAAACTTGTCCTTGTTGTATCAAACTCTAAGTTGAAGGCTCTTCTATTCACAAGTCTGAAGACGGGAAAATTGGATTCATGACTTGGTCACAGAAACAAGTTTTGGAATGGCCTCTCAGCTGAGTGTGAGCTGGCATCCTCCCTGAATATATTTAAACAGTGTATATAGGGAAAGCTAATTGTAAATAACGTGTTTGCCACACGGATTTTTTTCATTGTAAATATTCATTTTAGATTAAGGGTTTTATAGAAATACTAGAAATTGAATTTTATTAGGTTAATTAGGTTGTGATAGTATTTGATTTTTTGTAAATTTTGTAGTGGAGGACCCCTTGAAAATCAGCATTGCTGAACGGCTACACTCCTTAAACATTTGAAATGAAATGAAATGAATGTAGACCAGAATTACGATCAAACAAGAAGCGGGATGATACACGAAGAAATCCATCAAAAATAAATTCTGAAGAAAAATAAGATTATGAATAAATACCTCATCAGCTTGTTTACGAAGTGCCTGGGCGAGAAATTCTAACACCGAGTTGGCAAGTGCTTTCTTCTTTTTAGCCAAAGCCTGCTTCACTCCATCACATGAGACATAAAATGGTCCTATGGTAATGTTTGCTGGTATGCTACTTTCGATAGCCTCTTTCTCCTTCATGTGGGTCTCAATGACTTGCTTCACTTGTGCAGGCGTGTGATCTTCTTTGTTGTAATCCCTGCGAGAAAACAGCATGAGCGTTAGCATCGAACAGTGCAGCATAGGCTGCAAATTGTTGCAAAACTTTAAGGCCCAGTATAAACATTGTTTTTAGCTGTGTCGAATTTAATAGATACTGCTAACAAAACTCCTAAGTGTCCATCAAATTCGACATAAAAATGGTGTTGAAATCAACTACCGTTTTAAATAGATACAGCTCTGTCGTAGCAATCGGCAGAAAAACGACTGGATTTAAACATCGTATTTCTGCCGCGTTTAATTGATCAATTCTATTCCATGGTTTGCGGTTTCTACATGTGATCAACCACTGCGCTTGTGCATTTTGAAAAATTGCTATTTTAGCAAATTTATTTCAAATCCAACACGGCAAAAAAACGATGGTTAAATCAAATTTCTAGACACGACTTTTTAATACAGTCCGATTGGACACGGCAGAGAAGTTGGAACCGATTCTTCAAACAGGGGGAAATTGTTTTGAGTCAGCCAGTACAAAACTCTGTACCACTAGAAAGCTCTCTATATCTGCACAAAGCACAAAGTAGCAAAGCTGACACTGGCTGTGGCAGTCATCTTATGCTTGTAACTATTAAGCAAACCCATTGAGAACGTGGGAAACAAGCTCGTAGACTTGGTAATTCTTTAACATAGGGCTCAAATCTTTAAAAAGGTCGGTGTAAAATTCATTACGACTTCCTTTAAATTAAATGGCTTGGAAGGAGCTTCGAGTTTTTTACTGTAAATCTGCCATGGAAATTTATTGATATCTTGATCAGTTTCAAAATGGCGGCATTTATTAAATTTGAGGATATGACGTCATCAAATCTCTAAATCCTAAACCAGAAAAGATATTGACTTCAGCTTTTCACCATATTGTAGGCCTTTATAAACTATGGTTTTCTTGAAAATTGTATGATTTTTCCTCCTTTGGTTTAGGATTTAAGATGATTTAAATGTTTTCAAAATTTTCCATCAATTTTTTCAATTGCCGCCATTTTGAAAAAAATCAAGATATCAAAAAATTTCCACGGCAAATTTACAGCAAAGAACTACAAGTTCCTTTCCAGCCAGTTAATTCAAAGAAAAATGGAATAGAATTTTACACACACCTTTTTAAAGATTTGAAAGATTTGAGCCCTATGCTTAGTTCTTTACTGATTTAGCATCAAAATCTAAATAGCTTCAAACATGACAACTTACTCAAGATACTTCTTGACATCCAAATTGAACAGCTCCAAAAATTGTTCATATTCTTTTGCATATGCAAGCAGGGGAACAACAGCTTTTCTTATTGCTTTTCTGATTGATTCTCTCATGGCGACAACATCAATTTCATTCTCGCCTACAGTTTCTAGGAGGGGAGTACCACTCCAGAACAATTTCTCCATGACCATCTTTTCCAATTGAGGCACATTCTTTGTTGCTTGGATACCTTTGTCAAAAAAGCCGATGACGCTTGGTTCGAAGCTCAAGGGATTTGTGCTGTAAGTAACACCGTTGTTTTCCATGACGAGATCCAAGTAGAAGAGTGCGTTCTTCTTTGGCCTGTGTGTGCAAATATATGCTTTTCATTTATTTTTACAACATCGTTACAAAAAACGTTTGTAAGCCTGTAGATCTTAGATAATTTTTTTCTACTCATAACAAATATTTATAATAAATCTTACTTTCTACTGTACTTATCTAATTACTGTACAACACTACAGGGACGATACCATTAGAAGCGACTACCCCATGGCCAATAAACGAAGACACGCAAAGTTAAACTACATACAACTACACTACAAACGATTAAAACCAGTTACACTACTTACAAAATTACGCTACTAACTACTCTGTTTACTAAATTACTCTACCATACATAAAAGCTAAAAACAGGGGCTATGGTGTTCGGTTAAATAGTCTAAGGGTAAGAAAATCCTTTGGTACAATTGTATAATGTAATTTGATTTGTCTACTATAGATGACTGTTTCCCCCAACATTTATAATGAGCCAAGCCTCCCCTTAATTCATCAAATCCATGTTGAAAAGCTCTATGGTCATCATAGTCTTAAGTGCCCTTGAGATAAGAACCTCAACCTGAGTACAGGAAGAGCACCATATTCATAAGAAATAAGAACCTAGTCAGTCTGTTTTTAGAAAACCATGTTTTTGTTTGCAGGGTTTTACTGTACCGAACGTTGTTGCTTGTAAACTTAAAATGGATACTTACATATATGGACTCTTCAGGATATCTCCTCCCCATTTCATGTCAGAAGGAATCTTCATGACAGAGTGGCAAGCATCATGTATCATCTGTGTGTACACTTTCAGGGAGCCTTGTACCAGATATCGCAATGAGTCCTTTAAAACAACATCTTTTATTACAGCATAGGCATCAAATCTTCATTTGCAAAAGGCTAGGTAAATACCAGGTAACACAAAAGAAACTTCACGAGCTACCGAGTGAGCCAGAAAAAAGTTCCCACTTTTGAAAATTCAGAACATCAAGAGTACTGAAAGGATTGGAATGAATCAATATTTGCTTGACAGCCAAAAGATCGCAGTATTTTTGTGATTTTCTCGCCTTGTTAAAAGCATTGGAAAAATTAGTAAATTCAAATTTAGAACAACTTTGTGGTTGCAAGATGATTGACAAAGGCCTGCAACACATGATCAAATCATAAAGGACTCCTCACTCAGAGCAACAGAGAAAAAGCAATTTCTCATGGGTGAGATATCGTCTGCATATTTATTGCCATGGGATTGAAAATCTTTAATATCTGTTTGAGAATATATGTCTTATTACTTTTGAGAGAGGTGAAACGCCCGTGTGTATTGTTCTGTGCGAGGAGAGAGTCCTAACGATTTTATCAAGTATTTTAGGCCATTTTTCAGTCATTTCGAAAACATGAAATTTTTGTAAAGTTGAAATTACCTGTATTTGCAGTGCTCGTAAGAAGACGAGAAAAATCGCAAAAATACTTTAATCTTTCGGCTTTTAACTAGAATTTGAATCATTCAAATCCATGAAGTACTTGTGGTGTTATGAATTTCCGAAAGTGGGGGCTTTTTCCTGGCTCCCCGGGTAGATCACGCCTAGCTTCCAGTAAGCAGATGTTATGAATGCAACAAAGTTGTAAGCATGTAGCTGAAAAGCGTAGCTACCTTTCAAATGTTGCTTGGCCACTTTAAGCTATAAAACTCTTCGGAAAACCAGTTTTGAAAACATATTCATTTCCCAGCCGTCCCGCCCTTTTCCAGTCAATGTTTTGGAAGATGTAAAAAAAACCGAATTCCAAATTTCTTGTCAATGATAAATATATTCAGAAATGATAAACTATTTGATTTCGTCATTCAAAGGGTATGAAGTGACATTTAAACCTTATTTTGAGCTATGCTCTTTAAACAACATCGTTAATCTAGCCTAAAAATTATGACACTGACATTTTTCATTATCCTTCCAGTCTATAATGATAATCTGCGCTTCTTTCTGAAATTCATGACCAAACTATTAGCTAAATATATAAAAGACATCAGTCTAGTAATCATCAGCATTTGTGGAGTGTGCTTCAAACCAAGCAGCAGTAAAAAGAGCTACAGTTGCTAATCTTAAAGGGGCTCCGTCGTCAAACAGTAAACAAATCCGTAAAATGTTTTTTGCAGTTTGTTTGGTGGCTTCATCCAAGCCACCAAAAAGTGACCGTTAAAAATCCACTTATATCCGAGCAATCGTAGAAGATATGAATGTTTGGTTTGTTCCTTAGTGAAGAACAAGGATTAATGCCCAAACAGCAACATTCATTTTGAAAAAAATACGAAAATCCTGTGTGATATCACCTTTCAAAAACTGCAAAAATCATCGTTTTGTTTACATTTTGACGACGGAGCCCCTTTAAAACCAATCACAAGACCAGCTGTATCTGGGGCAAAAATGTGGTCTTTGATTGACTTTTCAAACAAGAAATCTAAGGATCGGCCATTTGATCAAATTTTGATGATTTTTCAAACAGGAGTACTTTTTTGGGTGGTATATGTATCCAATCTTGACCATGTAAACGGTATTTTGATTACGAGTGGGTTTATAAAAAGTAATGCAGTGATTTCTTCCTTGAAGTTCGGCTATGAGAATATTGCCTATGAGAATATTGGGTGCACCAGAAAAAGGTTCCTACTCATGACTATTTATAGCACAAATAGTACAAATAGTACAAATAGTACAAATAGTACAAATAGTACAAATAGTATTGGATGGATTGAGATGAATCGAATTATGCTTGATAGCCGAGAAGATCTCAATATTTATTTGAAAATATATTTCTTATAACCCCTGAGAGAATAGGTCAAATGCCCTTGCATATTGTTCTGTCTGAGGAGATTCGATACGATTCGATTTTATTCGATTCGATGCGAGAGGAGATACGATTTGATCAAATGTCCTTTTTCATGCATTTTTCAACCAAGAAATTTTTGCAAAATCGAACTTACTTATATTTTCAGTGCTCACATCCACGCAAGAAAAATCGCAAAAATAGTTTGGTCTTTCGGGCTTCAAAAAGAATTTGAATCAGTCAAATCTGTTCAGTACTCTTGGTGCTATGAATTTTCGAAAGAAGGAATTTGTTTCTGGCTCACCCGGTACGATATGAGAAACAGCTGTCATCTGACATATACAATATGTTACCTGCATCATGAACCTCAATGACTCCATTAATTTTGATATTTTCGCCATTTTGTACACTTCCCAGTTCGTTTCTTCGAGATTAAACCAGCCCTTCCCAATGTCCCGAAGACAGTTCCTTACAGAGGCTCGCAATGTCGAAAGCCAACTGTCCTTTAAAAACAGCTGGACCTAGAAGAAAAGGTTAGAGTATACTGACTACCTTCAAGACTGATTTTATTCATTACGTTTATTACTAATGCAGGACCAACCGTCACTTAGTTCCCAACAGTCTTTAACTCTGCTGTATCTGTTCTAATTTTCCTCGTGTATCTTTCTGACGCCTAGTTTAAACATCGTTTTTTTGCCGTGTCGAATCGAACTGTGTAAAAAACGGCAGAATCTGCCGTGTCTAAGCGCAGTGGCTGATCACACGTAGGAAGCGCGGACCATGGCCTGGAATTGTTTAATTAAACGCGGCAGACATACGATGTTTAAATCAAGTTGTCTCAATAGCTTGTTTTTCTTGGATAATTGTGGTTGATACTAGTTCTAGTAAGAAGTCAAAAAGTTTCGAATTTGTCAAAGACTTAGGGCCATTAATCAATTTCTACATACCGGGTGTCCCAAAAAAAACGCAATAGATTTGAAAAATTACAATGCAAAGTGTTTCATACTTATGATCCAATAATTATTTCTATTCAAATCTGTAATAATTAGATTAAATTTTGATATATTTTTCAGTATTTTTGGTAATTTGGTTGTGGAGTTAAAAATCAGCAAACTTCGAAATCGCCCCCAGGTCAAAACCAGAGCTGCTGTATTAACAATGGTGAATCATAATGTCAAATTGTAAAACATGAATATCTCTGCAATCACAAGGCATTGCTGACAAACACACGATTTCATTAAGCAAGGAACAGACACTTTCATAAAGATTTCTGTCAAAACACAGTCGTACTTCTTAAGTGTGCATGATGATTGCTTACTTTTCTTAACATGACTATGCCATTATTAGATGTATACTTTCAATTATAAATGGGCACTGAAAGCTCCCTTGAGAACGGATAACTCTTGAATCAGTAAGGGATCTCTTTGTTCAGTTTCTTAATGACGTTGTGTGCTTGTCCGTAATTATGCGAAGTTTCAAATATTGCAATGCTTTTTATTTTACAGTATACTTTGCACTAATGCTGGTAGCTCTGGTTTTGACCTGACAGCAAATTTGAAGTTTGTTGATTTTTAACTCTGCAATCAAGTCACCAAAATTCTGAAAAATATATCAAAATTTAATCTAATAATTGTAGATTTAGATAAAAATAATCATGTCATTATTGATCTGGAAAAGCTTGCGTCAGAACTTTTTGAATCTGTTGCGTTTTTTTTTTGGGACACCCGGTAGTATAATTCAATGCGAATGAAACATATGAACTGAGATTCAAACATATGTTAATTGTCGTTATCTTGTATTAAAGCATAGCAACATACTCTGCTTGAAGATATTATTTCTCACCTGTGAACTGGACTGTCCTTGAGCTTGTTCAAATTCTTCAAGCTTCATACTTTTAGTGATAGGTGCTTGAAACAGCGTCATCACAGCTACTTTATTGCATTCAGTTCTGACTTTCACGAGAGCTTGGATCACTTCGCCAAGTGTCAACAAAGATCGAAATGAAAAATTTCTGAATTTGTCATCAAAGTTGTAGACAGGTACGTCAGGATACATGCCTGCAGTAAAATACGAGGGATTAATCAACATCCGATCTTACTACCTGATGTCCCAAAAAAGGTAGACCCATTTGAAAAATCGGCAAAATTTGATTTGGAAAGCTATCATGAAAAGTTTATTTTTTATCTCTTGGGCAAATGATTCAGATATATTTAAAGATGATGAAATGTTTGTTTTCGTTACTTCAAGGATATGAAATAACGCATTGCAAAACCTCATTCTGGGAATAGACATAGCTATATCTACAAGCCTGCTATAAAAAGGCTGAAGAAACGCCCACAAACCCATTGTTTCCTTCGCCACACAATGAAACGGCAGGCGCTCAAAGTTGCTGAATATAATAGATGATATTTTTAATTTGGCCCAGGCCTTCTTCTAACTATGTCGATTCCCTTTAAGCAACATTGTTAATCTTGCCTCTAAGAGCCATTCTATTGAACTTTTTCATTATACTCCAAGTCTAGAATAGTACTTTGCGTTTCGTTCTGAAATTTATGACCAAAGAAGAAGCTTTATATAGAAAAGAGTTGCTAAGGAAATTATCGGTGATGCTTTTTGCAATATGCTTCAAAACCAGATGCCACTAAAAAGAGCTTAAATTTACTTATTTAACAATAAATCAAAGATCAGCTATGCCTGGAGAAATAATTCAGCCTTCGATCTACTTGCCAAAGAAAGAAATTTGAGGATCAGCCTTATATACAAACAAGAACAGAGAATTGTTGGAATTGCTGGAATTGTTGAATTATTACGACCATATGTACAAATCACCAATCTTTCAAATCATTCTTTGACGCAGCTTTTATTGTATGGTGATGAAGACCTTTCTAATGAGTTGAACAGAAATGTACTCGAATTAACTTTACGCTTCATCCACGAAACTGGTCGGTTTGATTAAGATCTATTGAGAATTTAGCCCTGCCCTAAGCAATCACCAAGTCCCGTACCGTTAGTGTTCTTTTCCTTGTAAATTCTGTTTCACATCAGATGGAGGCATTTACACCAAATGAGTTGCACTCGTTGCATCTACAAATTCATCGCAACACTGACCTGACATCTGGAGTGAAACTGAATCCAGTATAGTATCCTTTAATTTATAAATTGTTCGTAGTGTGATTGTATACGGTTTAACGTTTCATGTTTTTAGATATTGGCCATGGGGTAGTCGTAGTCTTTTGTTGGTATCCTTGTAGTGTCGTAGAATTAGAATGCAAGGGCACAGTTTGTAAAAAACGAAAGATACAGGGACTTTGGTTGAGGAACAGAATTTACACCTTCCATGTGGTCGACCATAACGTTGTTTCTTTTTGTTTAGTTTCATTTGAATGGGTACACTGAGAGGCACGAAATCAACTATTCAAAAAAGTAAATCCCTTTATGATGTCGGAGCCTTGAATCTTTCTTTCACAAAATTCATGATTGCTGTCAAGAGCTCCAGAGGTATTCTTTGTTATATAATCTTATTCTCATTTTCCATGAATAAAATTTCACTTGCTGCACTTACGTCATTTCCACGATTGTTAAACTACAGGGTGTCCCAAAAAAAGTACACCCGTGTGAAAAATCACCAAGCCGATCTTCAATTTTCCTTTTTGTCTAGTATATCAAGGACCAAATTATTTTCCAATATATAGCTGATCTTGTTATTGACGTAAGAATTAGCAAATTTAGCTCTTTTTAGGGCTACCTGGTTTTGAATCATACTGCAAAAAACCACTAATGATTGCCTGATCAATTTCTTTGTGCATGTAAAGCCTCTAGTTTGGTCATAAATGACAGAAACGAATGCGCACTATCATTGCAGACCTCAACTTTGACTCTTAGGCAAGATTGACTATTTTGCTTAAAAACTATAGCTCAAAATAAGGTTTTTGAACGTGTAATTTTTCTACCTTGCTGTATCAAAAGCAAACATTTTATCATCTATGAATATTTTTGGGTCTTTGACAAAACAACTCAAAAAGAAGATTTTATCAAAGGCTTGAGAATCAGTTTTGGTGATTTTTTAAACAGGCGTACTTTTTGAGACACCCGATACAAAGGCAGGACAGCGCGGCATATTAGAATAATTTGAAATAAAAAAATAACAAAACCATTCGAACACTTTGAAAGGTACGTCAAATTTTCGTCTCAGTCCCCTTCAACTTGGAAACATTAAAATCCAACAAAGTAAGAATACAAGAGGCTTGCCTGTTTCAGGTGCCACCCGCATCTCAGGATCTTGCGGCTGAACGAAAGCAAACTTTTCGGGTCGCAGTCTGATCATTTTATCAAATGATATCTTGTTCATTGTTCGCGAGTAATCAAGTTGGACTTGCTCCAACAAAGTCTCAAGGCAGTCTTGCAGGCTATAACAGAAGAGACAATAGTTGTTATAAAAACTTTATCAGAAAAACTAGTCTGTCTCAATTTAGATGTTACATGAACTTTGCAATAACGCAAAATTACACATGCAAAACACTTCAATTCTTGTTATTCGCGAGCATTTTTACATGACATCTATTCCAAGAATAAACCGATTACATGAGTCTCAGTTTTCCACACTGAATTGGATGATGTTATGGCTGGAATGCCATTCTACCTTCTTTTTTCATTCCACTGACCCATAGAAATAAAAATGGGACTGACAGTAAAAAACCTCACCTGAATCAAACTTCACGTTACTCATCATTTTCTCGCGTCCCTTCCAAGCAAAATGCTGATTTGTTAATTTTGCCAAATTTAATGGAGGAGTTCACACCACCGCCTACATCGGCTGCTTTGTTGTGCAAGTCACTGCAGCACCTGAGACGCCTAATGCATTTCAAAAACAAATGCTGACTTAGGTGAAGCTTCTATGAGTATATGACTTCATCGCTTTTTGCTTCTTCAAAATATGCTGTGACAAAGAGAAGACGGATGCAGATGACTTTTGGCCTGAGCCAAAAACCACTTCGCTGAGTATATTTCAAAGAAGGAAAGAGCGATCGAATGGTAGAGCAGTGGTCATGAAAGCTTCACATAAGTTTGTGTTCGTTTTTCAAATGTACGAGACGTGATACTGGGTGTCAAAAGCTAAGACTGTCTGATATCTCCCATTGCCTGATAAATGCTGCGAGTAACCTTAATAGAACAAAACGCGTGAAGTGACAGGGTGATTCACAATAACAACGGCAGAATTATTCAAGAACGTTGGCAGAGATCGTGCTATTTCAGGCTGTAAATACCGTAAAAGCTCTATTAAGCCTCCGGGCCGGGGGGCTTACTTAATTTCAGACACTCCGGAGAGGAGGGCTTTATTCAAAAAATCAAATGACAAGGGTAAATACGATAGCTTTTTAGTTCTTTTACACCATATTTTGCGGATTTAACATACAATTTTCATGAGTCAAATACATAAATTCGACACAGTTTTATCTCAAACTAAATTTAATCTGCAAACTCATAACTCGATAAATGGAAACTCTTTGGTAATCTCTGGAATTTGATATAAGTGGGGGGGGGGCTTAATAGAGAGGGGGCTTATTTAAAATGTTGGCTCAGAGGGGAAGGCATATTAGAGAGGAGGCTTAAGGGAGCTTACTAGAGCTTTTGCAGTAAACATACTTGCATCAGTTACCGATTCTGAAGAAATCCATTTTGAACTCAATGTCTCTCAAATCAAAATAAATTTTCATGCTAACAAGGGCAGTGATGTGAGATGAAAAGTAGGTAACAATTTCTAGGGCTATTTAGAAACCACCAGCTTTAACGTGTTCAGAAGATGCCCAAATGAATACGCCCCAGGCGCCAACGGTCATGAGATGGAGCCCAATAGTAGTCGAGTCATCTTGATTCTTGATGATTTAATTTTCAGCATCTACAATCCTGCTTCAAGAAGTAAAACTCCAGTTAATCTGTAGTTCTAGGCTGAAGAAAACACGAGGTGAAGTCGCGTCAAGAGGAAGGACCACGGCACTGCTTCGAAAGGCTGAACATTTCTGTACCGGGTATGTGCCACTGAACAGGGTATTGTTTTCAGCGATTTTGCTCCCATTTTCTCAAATGGTGCTCCCGAAATGGTACACAATTTTCAAATAAAATCTCTCTTACAGGATTTAAAGAGAATTTGCAATCTTATTTTGTTTCCATGCCGATTTACTATCAGACAGGGTAAACGATTTGAAAACAAATTGCTCGCGCCAGAGTAAAATCTCCTTATCCCAGCGGCACACCCCCGTACGAAAGGGTCCAAAGCCTCCCCTGGGCCTAAAACTACCTTCGGATGTTAGACAAGAATAAAGAAAAAGTTAATCATACCAACTATCATTTCTGATAGGCTTGATTCCTTTCGCCCATTTAATGATTCTTTCCACACTTTCAGAATTCAAATTAGGCACTCCGTCAGTTGGCATGCAATCAACATACAAATGGTATCTCAACAGAATCTCTGTATTTCTTCTCAATTCGTATGCCTTGAAGACACGTTCAGCAAAGTTTACTGGATCTTCTGCACAAAACATCAATCTGATTCTCGGTATCCAGAAAAAAAGTGGCTTTCGCTTTCTTGCTTCTTGGGACTGTAATGGTTTTTTGCCTTTAATAGTTTTCTTCTCCATCGTGCGAACCTGAAAGTAATGATATCAAATTATGGAGAAAAATATCTGATTGATTTCTACAATGACAGAAAGCATGCCGGTTGAGTCAAGCAAATTTAACCACTGTTTGAAAAACCCTACTGTAAAATCTGTGCCACCAATTAATAAGATTGAAAATACTTTGTTTCAATGGGACTTCAACATAGTTTTCTATATGCTTCATACAATTTTGGATGCTTTTACTAATCTCAGAAAACACTCAGTAAGCAAGTCACTTTCCTAAAATTGCTCAAAAACAGTAAAAAAACGTGCATTTCTATGCGCATACTAACCGGTTTTGTGTTGTACAGGAAAATATAAAGCCCGAGGTCTTAACAGTACAGACCGAGCTTGCGAGGTCTGTGCAATAAGACCGAGGGCTTTATATTTTCCTGTACAACTACAAAACCGGTTAGTATGGGTTTTATTACCTGATAGCTTCTAATTTTGACTTATACCATTTAGTCAAACTCATTTTGTTACTGTTATGTCGTTTGAGTTCATTGTAAATCTCACAGGCCTAAATTAGTTGCTGTGGTGACAAAAACGCGTCCTTGTATCGTATTATACAAGGCTACGGGAAAACCGCGGGAAATGTGCGGTTAGCCAATGGGATTGGCGGGATTCTTGTATTGCCTAGTTTTTGAAACGTCATTCAGGTAATAAGGTCTGCTACAGACTTTGACACAAAATTTTTGGTTGGATAACAAATTAAATTTGAGCCACCCACATCTATCTTTCAGCCAAAGCGAAAAGAAACCAACTTTTGGGAAGTCTTTATTTGAAAGCAGAACTGTACATTATAAATGATGTCTAAATTATAAAACTAAGTTGAAGGCTCACTCAAGCTATGAAGTTGAGAATTTTCGAGTCGATTTCGACTCGAGTTCAAACAGTGGACGCATTTTGTTGACTCTCACAGTATTAGAAAAAAAAGGCTGTGCTAGGTAAGATACTTTGCGTATAACATGCACCCAAACCATTGCTGGCGATGGATTAATATACAGACCTACATGAGCCCCTATCCTAGAACAGCACTGCCGAGTCCGTAGAAGTTAAGAAAGAATGGAGCTCCCCCCTCCCAACCACATTAGCGGCACCCACATAAAGAAATTTTTATGATCAGTGAAATAATCAAATTTTTGAGATTCTTGGGAAGGTGCAACTTCTTTTACTCAACCAGTGTCAAATATGTACTGCTAAGGTACAGAATAACACGATAACCGTCAAACCTTTACCAAATGTCTATCTTGTAGCAAAACCGACCCAGTCAATTAATTGCTGGTCGCTGGTCGCTGGTCATTGGTCGCTGGTCGCAGAAGCTGTAAACTTCAAACAACAACAAAAATTTTACCTGGTAAAGTTGTTTAACAGGGTCATAAGCCATCATCCCAACATCAATCCATACATATTCCTTTACTCTGTCTTTGACAATACCACTTGCAAGCAATGCTTTACCAGGCACTGGTCTCTGTCCATCTTCTTCTTTTCCTAGACTCAGCCATTCTTCAGGTGTTCTACAGTCGTATTCAGTGTCATCGAATACTTCCAAGGGAAGGAACGGATCACAATCAGCATCTAAATGCTTTGCTCCTGGTGTGATTTTCAATTTTATTTCAGGCGATGGCATCAGCAAATTGAGTGAAATGCCATACTCTTCAAGGAGTTTTGTAATGTCATACTCAGCAAATAACCTTTTTCTCCTGCAAAAGGGATAAAACTTGTGTACGGATGAAGATATTGAAGTTTGCTATACTTAAGACTATATCTGGACTTGCAACAAGTCTCGCCCGTAATTAAAATAAGGAACTACAGGCGAGACTTGTGGCAAGTCCAGACTATATCTTAAGACTTTTCCATATCCAGAAATAAACCAGGTGACCCAAACAAATTTCATGAACTAGATCATAGATAGCTCTCTGAAATCAAAAGTCAATGACAAATACTTTGTATCAGTGTGTAGTTGAAAGGCATAGCTATCTTCGGAGATGTTGCAAGGTCACTTTAAGCGGTAACTATCACATTCAAAGAAAAACTTTCAATCTTACATTTCCCATTTAGAATGAAATAATCGCCATCTCTTTCCAATCAAAACTTTATGAAAACTCAACGTAGCGATGGATTTGAAGTGGTCTGGGGAAATTGGTTGTTTGCACAATGATTGACCTTTGTTCCTCATTCAAATTTCATGCTCCAAAGCAAATTTAGAATTCGACTTTTTTCACACCTTTCAAAACATGGACAAGAGAAGGAGAAAATAGTTCGAAAATGAATGAACTACCATAGTTCTAAAACTGTTTTTTCGAGCGGTAGGCATGACGTAACTAACCAAGCAACGTCTCAAGAGATAGCTGAGCCCATAAGCTACATGCTGATATCAGCATAGGTTCCAAATCTTTAACTCGGCGTAAAAAGGTGGGTGTAAAATTCAATGACCTCTTTCTTCTGATTGAATGGCTTGAAAGAAACTTTAGATACTTATCTATAATTCTACCGTTGGACTTTTCAGAAATTTTGAATATTTTTGGAAATTACGGTATATCTTGCATTTCAACTCATTTATGGATGTGACGTCATCAAATTTCTAAATCATAAACCAGATGAGTGACAGACTTTTGCTTTATACCATATTGTAGGCATTCATAAACTATGGTTTTCTTCGAAATTATTTCATGTTACGTTAAACAGTTTAGAAATTACGATGGTTTTAAGTTTTTTTGAAAATTTTTCTTAAATTCTTGAAAAAGAAGAAAAACACTCTAATTCTGAAAATATCGAAGATTTCAGAAAATTCCAACGGTAGAATTATAGAGAATTAGCTAAAGTTTCTTTGAAGTCATTCAGTTCAAAGAAATAGGTCACTCAATTTTACACCACCCTTTTTAAAGATTTAACCTATGCTGCTGATATCTTGTTTGTGCTTACAACATTTGCCTTCGGGAAACTATGTGCGATCTAGCTCGTGAAGTTTTTGTTGGGTCACACTGGCTATCCTTAAAATGGTCATGGTCTAAACAAAGGAGCCTTTCACTTCCTGTTAGTTTCCAAGGGAACGCCGGTCCAATACAGGTTCGAAAATATGGCTTCTGCAGATTGCTCAAAAACGTATCAATTTCTCCATTGCTGGTCTATAGAGCCACATTTTCAATTTCTCCATTGCTGGTCTATAGAGCCACATTTTCAATTTCTCCATTGCTAGTCTATAGAGCCACATTTTCAATTTCTCCATTGCTAGTCTATAGAGCCACATTTTCAATTTCTCCATTGCTAGTCTATAGAGCCACATATTTTCAATTTCTCCATTGCTGGTCTATAGAGCCACATTTTCAATTTCTCCATTGCTGGTCTATAGAGCCACATTTTCAATTTCTCCATTGCTGGTCTATAGAGCCACATTTTCAATTTCTCCATTGCTAGTCTATAGAGCCACATTTTCAATTTCTCCATTGCTGGTCTATAGAGCCACATTTTCAATTTCTCCATTGCTGGTCTATAGAGCCACATTTTCAATTTCTCCATTGCTAGGTCTATAGAGCCACATTTTCAATTTCTCCATTGCTGGTCTATAGAGCCACATTTTCAATTTCTCCATTGCTGGTCTATAGAGCCACATTTTCAATTTCTCCATTGCTAGTCTATAGAGCCACATTTTCAATTTCTCCATTGCTAGGTCTATAGAGCCACATTTTCAATTTCTCCATTGCTAGTCTATAGAGCCACATTTTCAATTTCTCCATTGCTCTATAGGTCTATAGAGCCACATTTTCAATTTCTCCATTGCTGGTCTATAGAGCCACATTTTCAATTTCTCCATTGCTGGTCTATAGAGTTTTCAATTTCTCCATTGCTGGTCTATAGAGCCACATTTTCAATTTCTCCATTGCTAGTCTATAGAGCCACATTTTCAATTTCTCCATTGCTAGTCTATAGAGCCACATTTTCAATTTCTCCATTGCCGGTCTATAGAGCCACATTTTCAATTTCTCCATTGCTGGTCTATAGAGCCACATTTTCAATTTCTCCATTGCTAGTCTATAGAGCCACATTTTCAATTTCTCCATTGCTAGTCTATAGAGCCACATTTTCAATTTCTCCATTGCTCTATAGAGCCACATTTTCAATTTCTCCATTGCTAGTCTATAGAGCCACATTTTCAATTTCTCCATTGCTAGTCTATAGAGCCACATTTTCAATTTCTCCATTGCTGGTCTATAGAGCCACATTTTCAATTTCTCCATTGCCGGTCTATAGAGCCACATTTTCAATTTCTCCATTGCTAGTCTATAGAGCCACATTTTCAATTTCTCCATTGCCGGTCTATAGAGCCACATTTTCAATTTCTCCATTGCCGGTCTATAGAGCCACATTTTCAATTTCTCCATTGCTAGTCTATAGAGCCACATTTTCAATTTCTCCATTGCTAGAGCCACATTTTCAATTTCTCCATTGCTAGTCTATAGAGCCACATTTTCAATTTCTCCATTGCCGGTCTATAGAGCCACATTTTCAATTTCTCCATTGCTAGTCTATAGAGCCACATTTTCAATTTCTCCAGATTGCCGGTCTATAGAGCCACATTTTCAATTTCTCCATTGCTAGTCTATAGAGCCACATTTTCAATTTCTCCATTGCTAGTCTATAGAGCCACATTTTCAATTTCTCCATTGCTGGTCTATAGAGCCACATTTTCAATTTCTCCATTGCTGGTCTATAGAGCCACATTTTCAATTTCTCCATTGCCGGTCTATAGAGCCACATTTTCCTAACCATACCGGGTGGTGGGCCAAAATAAATTATGCATGTTTGGCAGGCCACAATAAATCGTACACTGGACCGATTTTGAAGATTTATGACTTAATCGTTAGCAGAAAGCATGAATTAGATACTGGAATTTTTTTGCAAATTTTTTCATTTTCAGTTTTTACAGCTAGAAGCGAGTTTCCTAAAATCTTAGTTTTCGAAAACACTGAAAACGATCAAAAAACATCGATCAAGTTTTCTAAAGAATCGACATGATTGGACAAAGAGAGAACTTGTTCGTGGTGATTTGCGATTTAGAAATCGACCAATTGTAATCTGCTGTACGAGAGTTCGTCCTAAACTCCACAATCCCCCTGAAAACGTTTTCTCTTTGTTCATTCATGTTGAATCTTTTAAAATTTGATCAACGTTTTTTGATCGCTTTCAATGTTTTCGAAAACGAGCATTTTAAGAAACTCGCTTCTAGCTCTAAACACTGAAGACAGAAAAATTTGCCAAAAGTCCTATAATCTAATTCAGGCTTTGTGCTAAAGTTTAATTTATAAAGCTTCAAAATCGGTCCAGTGTACGATTTACAATGGCCTGCCAAACGTGCATAGTTTATTTTGGCGCACCCGGTATAATGAAGCAAAATATGAGGCCCTGGTTTAAATGACTAAATACCATGCAGGAACCTTGCACTATAAAATCCTTGTTCTGCAAAATGTAAGGGAACCTCTGCAAAGAGAGAAGTGTAGCAAAAGCATCATTCATCTCTTTTTCTTGATACTAATGGACACCATTTAAATTATCATGCATGACATATGTACCGGGTGCGCCAAAACAAACCATGCACTTTTGGCAGGCCACGATAAATCGTACACTGGACCGATTTTGAAGAGTCATGACTTAATCCTTAGCAGAAAGCCTGAATTAGATTCTAGGATTTTTTCCAAGTTTTGTTTTCAGTTTTTAGAGCTAGAAGCAAGTTTCTTCTGAAAACGATCGAAAACGTCGATCAATTTTCTAAAGACTGGAAATGAATGGACAAAGACACAACAGGATCTAATTCAGGCTTTTTGCTAAAGATTAAGTCATAAATCTTCAAAATCGACCCAGTGTACGATCTATCGTGGCCTTCCAAAGGTGCATAGTTTATTTTGGCGCACCTGATAGACAGTTATAATCAGGGAGATTAAGTCATTCCATTTATAATCATTCCATACCTCTCAATTTCAATTTTCCTTGGTACTTGGCTCCTTTCAGTTTTGAACGGCAATTGTACCTTTGGCTCCGATGACTTTACAGGGAATTCCTGAATAAGAAAGGACACATTTGAAGTTGAGGATCCTCGATGAATACTGCTTCATGGCTAACTCCAGTACTACAAAATATAGTTTGTGAAACATTTTTCATTGTAAAACCAAGATATGAAAATAATGTTATCAGTCAAAAACCGCATGACTGCAAGAGTCAAAGCATGTGTCTATTATGTAAAATTGTATGTAGGTTAGTGTTTTTAAACAATGCCATGGGGTAGTCATGGTCGTTTGCTCCTCATGGCATCGTCCTTGTAGTTTGTGGTAGAGTAGTACGTAGCATGTATCGTAAATTTTGAATGGAATATAAAAAAAATGTGCCTATTCCTTGATAAATCATACAGTACCAGTTGTCCAAAAAGTATAAAAAATTTGTTGGGTCCAGCGACGTGAATTTAGCTTTAATCAAAGGCTAATCACTCTAAAAATGTTCCTCGATAGCTAACTTGGACATGGTACCTCCTTGTTGGTACTCGAGCTTTGCGAGGAGAAATATTTTAATCTTGAAACTCAAACTTGCATCCATCTCCAAACCAGAGCTTTGGCATTTTGGCCGAAGCAAACTCTTGAAGCACATCGAAATTAAAAACTGAAATTAAAGCAACATAAAAATGCACAATGGGTGACTTCTAGAAACAGAATGTACTGCATTATGGCTTAATATTTTCAAATCTTATCAAGGGTGTCGCTGATTTATTCGATGTATTTCACGAATTGGTTTAGGCCAAAGAATCCCCGCTTGGAAGACCACTGCTCCATGAATATCGAAGCAATAATATTCAAAACAATCTTGTTTTATTGCCAATATGTTCAATTAGGTTCAGTAATTTACCCCGCCTCAATCGGCCATTCCTTCCCGTGGATATGGGCGATTTTCTGCAGAAAGCCCCTTCCAAAAACCTGCAAAAACGGATGAAAATAATGAGCAAATTTTTTTATAGTGGATTTGAACAATTCTACCATTAAACTATATATTTGCCGATATAATTGTCTTGATATCCAGGGAGCCGTGACCTTTCAAACAGGGATTCTTTGTTTTGACTCACCCGGTATTTCTGCTCTCAAATCACCAATTCCAACAAACAAGGTATCTATGTTCAAGTTAACTACTGTCCCTGGAATATCACAGTAATAACATCCGTTATCATCTTGCTGAAAAGTCAACATGCTAATTTTAGGAACATTTTCGCTGTAAGCTGAAATCAGACATTTTCTTTCAAAATACGAGGGATTCGCCTGAGAAGGCTCCCTTGAAAACCTTGAAAAGTGACCTAAAATTGTGACCAAATTCCCCCACGATTTTTGCTTTACAGCAATGACTTGCCTAAGCTTTAGCACATGTCTTAATCTTGGAATGAACAAGTCTTCCCATTAATGACATTAATATACCGTAAGAAAACTGGTTAAGGGGATTCCATTCTCCCAGGAAGATAACATGTGCTAATACTTGCAAATGTCATTGCTGTTAGGAAGGTAAACCAATAAAAGTTTGGTTGTTATTTTCACTCATTTTTGCAGGTTTTCAAAGGCAGCTTCTGCAGAAAACATCCTATGTGTTATGTATAGCCATAGGAAAGGCTGATTAAAGCTGGGTAAATTTCTATATATAATTAAATTGAATCTAATGGCTACGAAAAAAGACATTACTTTCATATTATTGCTTTGATATTCAGAAAGCACTATTGTTTCAAACGCCATGCTTTTATTCTCACCCGATTTACCTAGTGAGTAAAAGAAGTTAGCACATTTGGTCGGCTGTGGAATAAAAAGTATTTGGCCAATATTCAAAAACTGAAATGCTAATCCAGAGTTGCAAAAAGTCTTTGACCTTCCTCCAAACCTGGATTTTAAGGTTCGACCTTCCCCATTTCAAAGTTTCGTGAAAGAAGGGAAAAGAGCCTTTATACATCAAGAAAGGTATTGATTGATGATCTTTCCATAAAATATCAGGACCGTTGCATGTCTTACGAACTTTTGCCAGCAGTCTTTATTCCTGTGAAATTTTGAGCAGACATCTTTTACTTTGGCTTAGAACAGCTCTGCTGATCCTATGTTTGCCAGGGCTAATAAATATGGCAACTTTGAAAAATTTGTAATAATTTTTATGGACCATATCGTCATCTTCAGAAAAATTTAGAGCAAACACTCCTTAGGTTATGATTCTTCTGCTAGTGCTTTGATTAAAAGTTTGAATTGGCCTACTGTAGCAGATACGATAAAAACTCTGACAGCTTGCATGGTTTACAAATCGATAAATGACCTTGCTCCTGATTACCTGTCAGAAATGTTCATTAAGAATTCGACATGCAGTAGGAAAAATTTGAGAAACACCGCAACTGATCTTCAAGTCCCACTAATGAGAACAAGTAATGGTCAGCGAGCTTTCTCATATCGCGGTGCTGGAGTTTGGAACCTCTTGGGTTGTGAAGTCAAGCAGGCATCCTCATTGAAAGCATTTAGAGAAGCTTTAAAAAAATAGTTTATTTATTTATTCATTTGTTCATTATGTCTCGTTCAATTCCTACCCTGACCATCCCCCCGGGACACCCCCGGGCATTTGCAAAAAAAAATTTCCCGGCCCCCGGGCATTTGACTGTACATTTTTCTCCGGCCCCCGGGCATTTGAGTAGCATTTCGCAAGAATAAGAGCTTTTGCTTATACAGTAACTGGGAATATGGCGTTTTTTCAGTGCCCGGCCCCCGGGCATTTGATCATCAATTTTTCCCCAGCCCCCGGGCATTTGAACAAGGAATTTTTGTTGACCCCCGGGATGCCCGGGGGGGGATGGTCAGGGTAGGAATTGAACGAGACATTATTGTAATTAAATTAGGGTCTTACTTTGTATTTATTTTTAACTTAATTTGCAACGTTTTATGCACGGCCCCCTGAAAAGCAATCTATCGATTGACGGGGTTACCGTGCTTAAAAAGAAATTAAAATGAAATGAAATGAAATAGGTTGGCTCAGAATGCCTCTCTCGATCAAAAATGGAAAATATTACAAATTTGTGACGTTTCTTCTGTACATTAACGCTAGTTAGAAAATTTTTGGAAAATCAACCTTTACATTTGGCTTAGAACGACTTTCCCAGCCTTGCACATTCAATTTTCCAATATTCTTATCTTTTCAAATAACCTTCCTCAATTTTTGCTCAAAACTTCCTCCAAACCTGGTGTGTGGGTGTGTAGTGTTTTTGCATCTCTGTGCTAATCTATCAATCAAAGGCTAACTTAGGTGTGAAAATTTTGCCTGGTAGAATCACTTATCTTTTAGATCCAGAAAATAGAAAAATGCAGCTAAGGGGTTTGTAAGGGAACAAGAATTCCATGTTCAATTCTGGTCCATGATTTACTTGCCATCATGATTTAAATTCTATTTCTTAACTGACAATTGCATTGAATTTCAATGTCAAGTAAATCATGGAAAAGAATTGACCATGGAATTATTCCTCGCTCCCATACAAACTCCTCATCAGCATTTTTTCCAATTTCTGGGTCTAAATGATGAGTTATCTTATCAAACAAAATTTTGAAATCTATCTAAGTTAGCCTTGGACTGATAGATTGGCATTTCAGTTTTGAATACCAGCTGCATACTTTTTATTCCATAGTCCACTAAATGTGTTAACTTTTTTTACTCACCCGGAATACAATTGTGTAAAATTAGAAATCAAAGATACATACTGAGAGTCCTACTGGAGCAGTTGAGGGCCCATAAATATCTTTCTTGATTAGTGTTGTTACATTTCCAGGGCCTTTGAATGTTGTAACTGC
This sequence comes from Aurelia coerulea, assembly GCA_039566865.1. Taxonomy (NCBI): domain Eukaryota; kingdom Metazoa; phylum Cnidaria; class Scyphozoa; order Semaeostomeae; family Ulmaridae; genus Aurelia; species Aurelia coerulea. Next base: position 22,480,299 of record CM076947.1, on the reverse strand, counting down.
AGAGAATTGGAAATATTGTAACAGGTCTGATAAAATACATTTCAGAAACAGCACAAAGTTAACAAGATAAAATAAAAGAGTTCTCTTATTTCATTTTGGTAATAAGCATTCAATAAAGAAACATTTAGTGGTTAGTTGTTGTGAATAAGAAACTATATTTCTGGGAACTGATGTGACACCATCCCTGTGTTGTGAAGTACACTAACACCCCGGGGGGGGCACTCCCATACTTGACCTGACGGGATGTGCCGCTCAACAGGGTGTCCTTTTGCGGTAAAAATTATGCGACAGGGTGTCCTTTTCTAACGAAATTTATGCGACAGGGTATTATAATAGGTAAAAAAATTATGCGACAGGGTATCACAAGCAAAAATTGCGTTCTACACTGTATTTGAGAGGCAAAATTTTTATGCGACAGGGCATCACAAGCAAAAATTGTGTTCTACACTGTATTTGAGAGGCAAAATTTTTATGCGACAGGGTATCACAAGCAAAAATTGCGTTCTACACTGTATTTGAGAGGCAAAATTTTTATGCGACAGGGTATACTTTTGGCCTATTTTTTATGCGACAGGGTACAGGGTGTGGAGAGGTTTTCCGCACACCCCCGTCACTTCCCTAGTCAAGTACCCCCCCCCGGGACTAACACACTGTTTTTTATAAGAAACCAAGGACTGAATCTTTCTTAAAATCATCAGATTCTGAGTACTGAAAGTTTGGTACTGCTCAATTATTTTTCTTGCAAAAACAGATATGTCAGTAGCGTCACATCACCAAAGCTTTTAGATATAGAAAACTGAAAAGACTCGTTACCAGATTTTGCCCTTTAAATCTAATTCGTAATTGCATGGGGGCATTTTCTGCATTTGATGGTTGGGGCCCCTAGGGGCCCTTAATCAGTGGGGGCCCTTAGTGATATGCCCTAAAGGTAACCACCATCGTCTGTGCCACTGCTCAACTCAATTACCTTTTGGTGTATGTTCTGTTTTTACAGTCTTCCATGATGTGCTTTGTTGCTTGTCTGGACCAGATGAGACATTCTAAAGGAGAAAAAAGATCAATTTAAGTCAGTAGCAAAAGGCAAGTTTTTGCAATGTTGAGGAAAGGGTGGAAAATCTGTAGATTGCCCCAAAATTCTTTTGGTAACAGAAACAAAAAATTCATAGGCACATCAGCTAATTTTGTACCAAGCTAATGTATTTTGTCTCTGGCAATAATTCAACTATCATTTTCTGTGCACTTTACTTTTTTACATATGAAAAACCAAGGGATGAAACTTTGGCGCACCTTTTGTTTGCATTTTGAAAATAAACTTTTCCCATGTTCTTGTGCACACCATGTCACATTATTCCCCATGGTTTGGTTCAAACTGGAAACTTGAAACCACTTGGGAAAGGTATGAAAAAAAATCCAAATTAAAACCTTTTGTTTATTTCATTCTGCACAGAGGGTAAATCATGAAGGCAAAAAGTGTGTTTTGCATATCTTGGCTGAAATTTCATTATTAATGCAAACTTATCTTGATTTACTTTCAGCCCCATATACTGGCCTACAGTATATCATTCAAAGTAAGTTTGCTTGGTGAAGGTGAAGTTGCGGGTTTTAGCGCCAAGCGCTGGGATCGCAAAAAGTAGAATAGGCCTAATCGAGTCCGCGACCCCTTGCCATGACGCTCAAGTGGTGGGGCTCTACCAGGTATCGAACCCTGTTCACCTGACTGTTCTGACTGCAAAGTCCAGTGGATTACACCACTCTGCCACTGCGCCACAACAGCTTCTCTGCCTGTAGATTCATGCTCCTTAGCCTTGGGTTAAAATAGTTCATAGTATGCATGCAGTTGTTCATTTAAGCTTTGGACAGGCCCTGGTAGCTTGTGGTGTGGGCCCCATTTGGGTCTAGCCCAGTAATGTTCACTGGGAACTCAACTCAAGGCCCAAACTCAACACACACATGTTTAACTTTTTCGTTCTTTTTCCCTGCCTGGAATTTCTGTTCCCCGTTTGAAAACAACTTCAAACTAACCTAAAACATGCATTTAGCGATTGAAAAAAAACAAGATACCTCAAGAATAACGTAAACTTCACAGTATCAACTTACTTTTAGCATGCCACTGTTACCCTCGCTCACTATATCCGAGTAGTATCCCCTCTGCTGCAACGCAGAACCCGGTGGTGGCTGTGGTGAAAAGCCATTTGTTGCCGGTGAATTTGAAGTCCTGACTGTTCGCCGACCAGAATGAGCTAGCCTGTTGCTTGCAGACATAATAGTCTTGCAGTTATTTCATCAACCTTTCGTCGTTCTTCAAGCTTGGCTGCAGCTTCCCGCGGCCATCTTATAACTAACTTGGTTGAAAAGTTGACGCAAAATATGGAACGGAGGAGCCCATTTCTGCATAAGTGCCCAATTCTAATATACTTCCGTGATTTTATCGGCCCGTTTCTAAACAGGCAGTTTTTCATTGTTGCTATGGCAATGATATGGACAACATCTCGTTTTGAAGTTGAGGCTAAATTCCCCAAAACAAAAATAAAGGCCAGATGGTTTTTGTGTGGATACTTGCACACTGTGATGAAAATTGTTCTAAAATAGTAGCATTTGATTATTTCAGCAAGTCAGAGAGACTGATCCAGCAATCTTCAAGTTGGTGTGCACAAAAGCCGGTAAGTTGAAACTAGTTTAAAATTTGCGTCATTCTCTACATTTAACATAACAAACAAGGTTAAACGTTTAAGGTAAAAGGTTAGGCCAGCAGTAATATAGGAAGAAACAAGTGCACGGCACGCACGTTACAACTGAAAAAAGGTTTTAGGGAACCAATACAATACAAAGCAATCACACCTCCTTCATTTTGATTCGACTGAATGCATTCAGATTTGTAAAATCTATTTTTTCAGGAAGGCAAATTGTTGTCTTTTCGGAAACCTGACTCGCCTCGCTCACTATATGCATGTTATCAAATGACAAATATGAATTACGATGCTTGGGACGACCCACATGCACGAGGAATTAATCCTCTGTGCACTTTTTAATTTAACTTTGATGTCTTTGATAGTAACCACAAACAAAGAAGAAATCCCCAGCGCATTCTGCAAACTTTCCAATCTGGCTTCAAACTGACATAGTTCGTTACACAAAATTTTCTAATGCTAACATTTTCAAAATTCAGTATTTGGAGCTCAATTGTGTAATAACATTTTGTATATGTTACTATTTGAGAACATATTGTATAATATTTTGTTGATCTATTCACAGTGCATCCTTCATAATAATCCAATCAAAAGTTTGATGAATGGAGGCGAAACCAACATCAGATATGAATGGAGACATTTCCGCAAATGGTGAAGTTGATGAAAGTCAGGTTGCAGCAGATATGGTTGATACCAAGTTAGTTTTGGATGACAAACCACAAGAAAGAAGCAAAGAAACCTGCCACTCAAGCATTGAGCAAGATTTTTCTGGACTGAATATATTACAATTACCACCTGAGATGATTCTCAGAATTTTCATTGAGGTGGACATCAGAACCATTTTCAAAACAGTCATACTAACTTGCAAAGCATTTCACCAGATACTGACAGCAACAGATATCTGGAAGACTATATTTGCACTCAAGTGGGAACATGCTAAGATCCACAAAGACTATGAATATATCAAGACCTGGAGGGATGTCTATTTTGCTTATGATGACATCAACTGTTTTTGGACAAGGAAGGATAAATGGGTCTTGCAATGTAAGAAAGTGCAAGGTCATTCAGCAACAGTGGACGCAGTTCACATCATGCCTGGTTTGAATTTTGCTGTATCAGGGTCACGAGACAGATCTGCAGTTGTTTGGGATATCAGAAACTTTTTACAAGGAGATGAAAAGGATGCGGAAATCAAAGAGGCTAGAACGCTATTAGGGCATAAAGTAAGCAGGCCCAAAGGTTATGTTTGATCTTTAAAATCCTCTGCCCTTAGTACGTAAAAATGGGGTTCACTTCTAGTTTGCAGCAAACTTGTAAAAAGTCCATAGATAAGGTTAACATCAATAGGAGTTTGTAAATTGTTTGTATAAACTCGTATAGTTTGATTTTGCATCAATTTGCAAACTTTGCATACTGCTTACTCTAAACAAAGTTTCTTTTCAGTTTGTAACAGTTTGCTTGAAGCTCCTTGTAAAAATGCAAATTGCAAGCTGTGAAAGAACAACAGAGCATAATCAATACAAACTAATAGCAAATTGCATTTTTACCAAGGGTCACGTACAATCAAAGAGTGGGAAAATCCTTGAGAAACTTCAAGACTTTTTCACATATGATAGGAAGGAATTCTTGAGCCATATGAAGACTAGAAATTTTGCTAAACAAGAATTCTTGCAGAAAAATATTCTTATGAATCCTTGAGGATTCTTAGGAACAGGCCCTTTAGATCTGATCCATATGCAAAAAGTTACTACTTTTTTCTGATCAATAACATTTTTATCAAACTTGAAACAATAGCAGGGGGCAGTACACTGTTTGGAGGTAAACACATTGCTAGATAAGCATTAATGCTTTAGAACTTTGTAACTTTTCTACACAATACAGGCCTCGTGCATTTTAACATGACAAGAATTCTCAAGAAGTTTAAAGGGTCTGTTTCATCCAGCATTCCTTGCACGTGCCGTCTGTTGATGTTCCTTTGTTGTCCGCCATTTTCATGGACTATGAAAATGGCGGCAACAAAGGCCAACCAAGAGATGGCACATGCAAGGCATGCTGGATGAAACAGATCCTTTAAAGAGTTCTTCACATTATTATAAGAATTTTTGAGCCATTGAATGACCACATTTTGTTTAAAGAATTTTTGAGAGACTAAAAACATCCTTAAGGATTCTGGAGAATTCTTAGGTTTAAGAAAACCATATTGATGTGTGCAGGCATGTATTGTACAGTGCAAGCATTGCACATTTCAACACGACAAGAATTCTTCATAAGAATTCTGGAGCCATATGAAAGAATGTAAATGTTTCCAACAAAGAATTCTTTGACAGAAAAACATGTTAATGTGCTTAGGCCTATGCTATAGATAACATATATTTGAACAAAATCGTTTTCTTTGTAGGGATGGGTTTGGTCAGTGGCAAGTGACATCCAAAGGCCAAATGAGGTGATAACCAGCTCCTGGGACAAGGAAATTAAGATCTGGGACTTGAATAACAGTGGGGAGAATACAGAGACATACAAATATCACCCCGCAGCAGTTCTAGCACTGTCCAGCCAAGAAGATTTGCTGTACACTGGCTGCTATGACAAGATTGTTCGAATTTTCGATCCAAAATCTAATGGAGTGCAAGAAGTTACAAAGCATAAGGGTCCCGTTCTGTCTCTAATTGTCGACAAGGACATGATCATTTCTGGCAGTGAGGACAAGACAATTCATATTTGTGACAGAAGAATGATGAAAAAGAACATTGCCTCAATTAATCTAGGTAGCAGAGTTCTGTGCATGAATCTTACCCATGAGCAAGGCTTCAGTTATCTAAGGGCTGGCAGTCTGAATGGTAAGCTCCAAACTTATGACACAACAGATCAGAGTTTTGTTCTTTTGGATTCTCACCAGTTATGGGAAGGTCAAAAAGTACAGAAGCTTGAAAATTTTCATGGTGCTTTTATTGCATGCTCATCAACAGGCTTTTTCAGAGCGTATACTCCAGACAGAGAACTAAAGCTGCTGCAAAAGTTCCATGAACATTCCAATGATATTTCAAGTGCACATTCAAGAAATGATGTCTTCGTTACAGGAAGCTGTGATGATGCGATAGGATTTTGGAAGTTCAATGAAGTCTAATTGCACAACATTTGTCAGTTTCAACTTACTGTTAGTTATTTATTGACAATTGCACAAATGATCAATTAGTCACATTTGACTTTCATAGCATTAAAAACCAAGGTATGAAATTGGAGGTGTGGTAGAAACACTCCAAAAATGAAATATATAAGCCATATTAATGGAAATTCTACATATTCTCTGTCTCTCAGAACTTCAGAAGCAAATGCTTTGCTGAATCAGGAACTGGCTCGCAAAGTCTATTCTAAATTTGTATCATGGTTAAAATGTGGGAAGGGAGAGGATATTTTCTCCTGTTTCCTGTGAATTTGTAAGGTGTGTAAGTGTTAGGAAGCAGATGAACAGAGACGTAGGAAGCATCTCAAACTTGGAGGGACACAACATTTCAAGGGCACTTTTTCCATTACCCTGAAAGGGCACTTCCTGAAAATAAAAAGGTCAATTCTTTGTTTATTGCAAAATCTTGAGGGGGCTCATGCCCCCAGTGCCCCTGGTTTGGCCATTGACCCTTAAATTTTTCCATAGACAATTAGATTTCTTCCACACTTTCATTCATATTCAAATTGATGCCATTCATTGTTCAATTTTTGTAATAGGTTTCGCACTTTACTTCAAACGAGTGATCCACGGGGGGGGGGGGCGGGGGGCGGAGGTGTACTTTAGTGTGACTATGAGGAGAGTGGAATTTTGGCATTGTAAAAAGATAGAAACTGAAAAAAACCTACATCACTTTGTATGCTTATCAAAAGGGAATAGACGATCATGAAAAAGATTGCATCGAGGATTAGACATTCTACAGTATCTTTGAAATGGACTGATGCTTTCTGGTACCTCTTTTCAATTTACCCAGGTTTTGCATTTTTTTTGTAAAAGGAGGCAGATTAAGTAACAAAACAGCTAAAATGGCCATAAACTGGTATGGCTAACTGGCTCATTGTGCATGCGAAAATCGGCTGTCAAGCCAATAAATGCCTATGAATCTAGAGTTTCCATCTAAATCTAAACTGACTCAGAAGTGGAAAATCAAGTGTTTGAATTACATCTAAACGATACAAGAATTGTAATCCCTACTGTGCAGCTTCTGGAGTAGCTAGACACATAAAATACCCTACTCAGATGTTTAAACTATCCTTCCTAGTTCTACTCTTAGGCCTACCTCAAATACTATCTTAACAACTGCTTTTCCCGTGCATAATGAGTGAGTTAGCCATCTAATGTAGCTTTCGGGGCATCTTTTAGATTTATGTCCATCCGCGACTTGATCATTTGTATTGACTATGACTTGATACAACAAGAAATCCGTATGTTCACGATCACAAATTCCGGAGTGTCATTCAAAAGTAACGGAAATTTTTGTTACAAAATCGGCCCTTGTTTTTAGGTTTCGCACAATCGTCGTAGCTTCGCTGTTCCACTGGCCTCATCTGATAAAGCGCTACAACTACTGTTAACAGCTACAAATACCTCATTGGAGCTGCTGTAGAAATATTATATTTATTTATTATATTTCCTGTCGGTAATCCTCTATTTAGTTTATAAATCGTAAAAACGCTCTAGCTCTACACTTAGTCACATTCTGATGATGACGTAACTTTGAAAGGCCTCAGTGTGCTGAAAAATCTGTCTGTTTTTTGCGTCCGTTTTTCTCCTAGTACCTTTTATACGGAAAGAAAATATAGGTGCAGAGGCTGTAGCTATGAAGGCTTATGGGTGGTTTGCTGCGGTCTTGCAAGCACTGGTTGATTTGGCAAGATTAAGGGTACACATAAACACAGATGAAAAAAAGGACATGACAATTGAGGGATTTGCACAGCAAAGCAACATTTGCACAGCAAAGCTATGCATCTGTTCTGTTGATTCTTTTTGTATTTATCAATAAGGGCAACGTTGTGTGTGTGTCGATTTAAAATAAAATGGCTACTCCTGCGAAGGAGTTTTGATGGTCTGCTGTTGTCTTGTAAACACCGGATGATTGGCAAGATTTCGAATAAACACACATGCAAAATGACATCATACTGATAATTTACAAGGGCTGAATAATTAATCATAATACCTATAAACCTCAGCATATTCAGAATGATAATATTTCTAGCGTCCTTACACCAAATACATAACATGCATGAATCATTGTCCACCTGACAAACTACAATAAGAAGGCCACAAGCCACTAGTTTCATTTCTATGGTTACAACTTTCTACGGAGACCTGTTATCAACTCCAGGAGATATTTTGACTAAATGAGTCAGAGACGCTTGGAGGAATATCCCTTTATTCTGCGTCATATCAGTTTGCAGATTCAGAAGATGCAAGTCTGAGAAGAACTCAAGCATATTCCATATTTTTTGCGCTGCATCATCTAACGGATTCAAAGATGCAAGCAAGGATTAGCAATTGATGTTAGACTGTTGGATTAAGTCGTAAACAAGTGCCTCAGCTATGTCATTGTCACAAGCACCCAGAGGTTAACCAATTTTGAGATTCCTGCAGTCGAATCGAAAATTAGAATCCACAGTTAAAGTGAAGATCGAGAAGTTCCTTCGAAGCTGTTGAAATAGTGGTAAGTAAGATCGTGTGTGTTTAATCTTTAGCTTTTGAGGTTGTAAAGTTAAACATCCAATAGTCCTAATGTTTACTTTATAGACGAAAGTGAGACTTTGAAGGACGATAATTGAAAGATTTAATATGCACACTCTTCATTGTGTATCTTCCTTATAGCGCAGACCCAGAGAGTCATGCTTAGGTATGTAGTAAGTAACGTCCCACTAAAGCACTGTTAAAACCTGGTGAAGTAATTTAAAAATATATCTGTAAGGAACAAAATTGCCTAACATAACTCCACACATATCATGGAACAGCCATGGCTGGATACCAAGTTTAATTGAATGTAAAATGAAAAGGGAAGAGTGTCAACCCATGTCAAAAATTGTGGTAAGTCTGCGTGGCCGCCTAAAATATGCAGAGGAGATTTTATCATGTGAATTATTATTATCCCTATTTATAATCGTTGCTTTTGAAAGGGTGCTGTACACAATCCAAAACTTTAAAACAGCAACACGAGTTTATAAAGTTATTGCAAAGTTTCAACCTAAATCTATTGCATTCTGATAGCTGTAAGAAAGTACGACAACCTCATAACAACCTCTTCCAGTCCAGTTCAACGAATTGACATTAAAAAGCGAAGTTGTCTTAGCAAACAAATCAACTATATTTACTGTTTCTTTGTAACACAGTATTCTCAGAAGAATGAACCACGAACGTAAACAGTAGAATGTAAAAAATTAATAGAAGCAAGGACCAACAATAGTAACCATAACAGAATACGAAATTGCAAGGGGGTTGCCTTGATTAATAATGTTATCACCGGTATCAACTAATCTGCAATGTTTATGGGACAAAGCATTGGTTTGATGACTAAGATTTGATGTGAAACTCATACACAATTACACACATTGCTTACAAAGGGAACGTTACTGTTTATCACGGGACTTCTGACTTTCAAGTTTTTCACGAAAATTCAAAGACATAACAGACTTAGTTAACATCGCTTGACTTTCGACTTGCGATCCTCTGTTTTCATTATTTCTACTGATGAGCATCACAAGTCAAAACGTCTAACAAAACAACGCCTGCTATATGTTTGAAGTTTGAAGGGAACTCATGATGTCCACAGATATGTAGCCAATCGCAACGTGAGAAAATTTCTGAGAAACGCTCAGAACCTCGGGGGGGGGGGCAATCAATTAATCAATTATTTCTTTGATTAAAGGCCCATTGTTTGCACAAGTAAAATAATATATCTACAGAAGGGCTAGGGGGCAATTGCCCACCCAGCTGGTATATACCAACTCTTGGCTTCTTGTAAAAAGGAAACTGACTCAAAAGTTCACAGGATTCGCTCTATAACTTCTTCGTGCGGTAAAGGAAAGACAGTCGCAAAATATGATACAGACACATTTAATCTTCAACACTCTTTAAATTTGGATGTGAAGCTTACGTTGACTTTTAGGGAACTTTTAGCGAAAAAAAAACAGAAATCTTCAGATTAGCAAAGACACATTTTCCTTCTTTGCAGAAGACATAGCCTGCGTGCAGACCCAATATTCTGAAGAAGAAAGGGTCTGCGCAACAACGACCAAAAGCTTGCTACCGCACAATTCTGGGTTTCAGGGAAAATAATTTATGCAATCATGAATTGATTAATTCATGCGCATCTTTTTGTTGCTGTCACAATATGCTGTCACACATTTGTGTTCAGACGTGTATTGTGTTGTTTGTTCTCGTCACTTTTATGTTTTGGATTGTATTGTGGCTTTTGTTTTGAACGTTTAATTGTTTATTCATAAAAGGACCCCAAGAGGACTGGACAGGGTGTGATTTTTAACGATGTGTTGTTTTAGCGTGTTGAAAAACATGTCGTTCGCTATGATTATAGTCATAAGAGAAATATTAAGTTTTCTCTTATGACTATGCTATAATTTATCCGTAGTCCGAGTAAAACGAATGGCCTAAAGGGATTTGCACTGTGTAGCAAGCTTTTGGTCGTTGTTGCGCAGACCCTTTCTTCTTCGGAATACTGGGTCTGCGCGCAGGCTAAGAAGACACTGCTAAAGATAATCTTGTTTTCGATACCTTCAAAATGATAACCGCAGAAAACAACAGGAGAGAGCAATTCAATAGACCTGCGGTGCAAGCAGGGTTAAACGTTGCTCGTCTTTGAAAATCTTTGTAAAAATCCAATGAATTTCGCTGCGTTGATTTGTTCAGGAGGATAAAGAATCTCGATTGGACACACATCTAAACTGGTGGGAAAATCTAAAATCTTTGTTAAACTCTTTGTTATAACAGCAAACAAGTTCTCACGGTGTTTGGTCATGAAAAATGCTTCCTTTTTGAGTCACTAGAAAAACAAAAACATGCGGTGGAGAGTTTTGTCTTCAGACACAAAATAGCAAAGAACCAAGGTAACAGAAGATGTCTGTTATATTCAGCAACAGGAGTGTCAGAAGTGCCTAAAGCATTTGGCCTGCACGTTACTGCTATTTCTAAGTAGTCTTTACACATATCATCGCTAACAACTGGTTAAAAATCATTTTGAGTATCTGCTGGTAGTCTGTTGCGGGTCTGTTGATTGCTTTGCTTTGCTTGGTATTTGAAAAAATTCGACAGGTAAGCGACATAATATTTGGTAGAATGGCTTGAAGAAGTGAAGCAAGAAACATATTTTTGATTCTCGATAAACTGAAGATTGATTTCCTGAAGTCCGTCGGACTGATCCCTTTCCCATATATATTTCCCGGACCCGCCATTTCAATATTTCGTAAAATGGAGCGAAACAAGAGACTCTTGGAATGAGTCTAGGTCTGTGGTTCGGTGCAACCAAATGTGCCCCCCAACCAAAATAGGGTTAGACTTTCGACTTGCTCCAAGTCTATTCCTGTTTCTTTACGGAATGCTGGATGATCTAGGAAGTGTGGAAAGCAATCGGTCAGACGGACTTCAGGAATAGACTTGGAGCAAGTCGAAAGTCTAACCCTATTTTGGTTGGGGGGCACATTTGGTTGCACCGAACCACAGACCTAGACTCATTCCAAGAGTCTCTTGTTTCGCTCCCCAAACTTAACAACAACAACGAGCGAAAGATATTGGGACTTATCTAATGAGTCTACAACAGACCTTTATCAAGTAGAAAACGAGATTCAAATTATCAATTCTTTCTGGCAAATTAATTCCATCTTGATTGCTTGAAAATCGAATAAGGAAGATTAGGATTAGATTAAGATTTAGCCAGTTGAATTGCTTGTTTACATCAGCGTACGGGAAGATAAAATCTAGGAAGTCTGCCCAAAATAAGTCCAGTATTTACCACAGTTTTTGCCCGACAAAGGCTGATCTTTGAACATTTCCCAAATTTGGGGGCTACCGTTCCCCCAGCCCCTTATTTCGTACGCTTTCGCTCTTTTAGTTTGATTCCGTATTCCGTAATCCAAATTCATTTCCTCCTTCCTTGCAGGCATCTGCAAGGCACAAACAATTCTTGCAGCATTGCACCACAGATAATAGTTCGTAAAGAAGTTGAAGCTCCTACAAACTTGTGCTGACGTAGACATGGGGGGCTGTTGTTCGTCACGCCGAGCCTGGAAGCTTCACCTCGAGGTAATTGGAGACGAGGGAAAGATTGAGCGACAACCATATTTAGTGGAGCTCGTTTCAAAGGACGGCTGCTGTAACAGCGGAGAATACCATTTAAAGATAAACAACGAGATACGTAAAAATACAGTGTATGACAATCTATGCAGCCCGTTATGCTGCAGTGGAGGAGCACATGAATGGGAAGAAAATGGACATTTCTTCAGGGTGGAACTTCCATCCTTGTACATCAAGGACAATCTATACGTGGATGGGTATGAAGTCAAACTGAAGCGAGATAATGCTTCAACATGGCTATGCCAGTTCGCTGTTTTTCTTATTTTCGGTGCACTGATCTTTATTGGGGGTGTTGTGATGACGGCATTGAGTCCAGAAACAATTGGATGGAGCAGTTCAAGGTATTTTGGATTCAGCTGTTTGGGTGTTGGAGTTTTGACGATGTTGCCTGGGATAATTGGACTTGCAAGAGCTCAGAGTATAAGCATTAGAATGAAGAAATATCAAGATTTAGAAGAGGAACGGAAGCAAGAAGATACGACGACATTGTGAGTCAAAAATCAAAAGAAAATACCCCAAAAATGCCTATTTGCAAAATCACAAACGTTGATTGTATTACCTGTTTCTAAAATTTCTATTTGTGCGTGACTAAACTGCAAATCGAGCAACTAGAATGGTAGCTAAAAGCAAATTTGATACGCCTGTTATGGCATTAATTCGCAGTTTAAATTGGCCAACTATAAATGATACTATTAAAAGCGAAACAGCTACCACAATGTACAAATCGCTGCTATATCTTTTCGTGCACCTAAGCTTTGGAATCAACTTGAACCTGATGCTAAACAGGCACCCTCCCTTGCCACCTCTAAGAGAAGAATAAAAAACTAGCCATGACGAGAATTCCTATTTTGTTAACTTTTATGTAGTATCTATCTTTTAATTGGTAAATGTTTTGCCACGGCCCCCTGAAAAGCAGTTCTCATGGACCGTGCCTAAATAAATAAAAAAAAAATGAAATGTGTCACAGATCAAAGTACTTTCAAACCCTGTTTACACGATGCAGGTAGGATTTGAAAACGGCATAAAAAAATGCCGTTTTGGCTTCCCGTCCCCTTCCCGTCCACACGATGCCAGCAGAATTCCCAAATTCTGCCGGCAGAACTTTGTGTCGGTTAGCAAGACGGCAAAGATGGTAACTCTGCCGTTTTCAAATTCTACTGGCATCGTCTAGACGCACTCTGCCGGACGAATTTTCTGCCGCTTTCGTCTCGATCTCGAGGCTGAAAGTTTCTATGCTTCCCGCCATTTAGAATTAAACTCAATGCAATTTTTAGTTTTAGAAATAGAATTTAAATTTCTATGGCAAGTAAATCATGAAGCAGAATCGAACGTGGAATTCGTGTTCCAATACAAACCCTTTAGCAGCATTTTCCCTGGGTCTAAATGATGAGTAATGTTGAACAAAACCATCATTTTTATGCCGAAATCTGCCTTACTATAGATTAAAATTTCAGTTTTGAATATCAGCCACGTACTTTTTATGCCACATCCCACCAATCATGTTAACTTTTTCTGTTCACCTCGTAACTCATAGAAGCTAACAATTCGAAGCCAGATCAATATTTTACCATCTCTCTCAAATCAATCTTGAATCTACAGGTAGTTTTTTATAAGAAACTAAGAATTTGGGCCAGTACTGAAAGAATCTAGAAATCATATCTGTGTCCTCCTGAACATTTCAAAACAAGTGTGTTTTGAAGCGTTTCCAATTTTTAGACATTACTCAAGTACTTTTCAAGTAATATTATACAGAAAACAAGTGAGAATACAGAAAAACATGCAAGAGTTTCTTAATAAGCGGATTCTTATAAAAAATACATGTATCTGACTTAGACTAAATAAGTTGTACAGAATTGCTGTTGCCGATCTTCAAATTGTCTTTTTGTGTAGTTGAATTGAATCAAGGACAAAATGAAACTTGTCTGTTCAAATAAACTTTAACGGGATTTATTTATAATTATAACGGGATCTGATAAATAAATTTACAGAAAATGTATCGGTACTCATGAGTACCTGGGAGTGCTTGGATATTAAAAGGTATTCTAATACTGTACATAGTTTTGTGAGTGTACATTAATAAACTACACGCAAACTTAGAAATGCGTTTGATAACTTGACAAAATATTCATAGGAATTCTGTCGTTGTAGCAGTTTGAGATCAGAGTTGCTCCAAGTTTTTTCCGTGGTTTATCAGTAGACTGATGATATGGTCGTAGTTATCGCTATTTTGGATAGCGATTACTGGGACTCATCGTAATCAGTCTAGTTTATCAGCGCTAAAAGAATATTATTACCCCTGCGGGGGGGGGGCGTAAGCAACTATCGCAGGGTCCTCTTAGTTGCTTGGGCCCCGTAGGGGTAATAATATTATGTTAGCGCGGATAGAGCTGATAGACCTTGTTGGCTAGACGAGATACGGTTTGTCCGAGGAAACTTGTGTGTCCCCCCGTGCAGTAGGTTAATGCTCATGCGTCCGGCAGAGTTCCAACCCAAAATGCTACTGCACATGAGCTTTAACCCACTGCACGGGGGACACATACGTTTCTTCGTACAAACCGTATCTCGTCTCCAGGAACGCCCGAGAGGGGGGCGCGGGGAGGTAAGTGCCCCTCCTGCCCTTTCCTAACGGGGGCAAGGGGGGCAAAAGTGCCCTTTCAATGAAAAACAATGATTTACTTTGAAACTTGATATAAAAGCCGCCATAGCTTCATTCCCTTATCAGAAACACACCAGTAACGAAAAATGACTGGCAATTGCAACTTCAAAATAAGCAATATGCAATTTTATGCGATTCGGAATGAGGACATGTGGAGAAATAGCCGAAAAATTTTGTGAAAGAACATTATTAATGTTCGTTAAAACGTTTTTGATAGCATTTTAAGCCAATCTAAAGGGCGTGGTCACAAAAATTTTCCCGGGGGAGTACCCCCGGACCCCTTAATTTTTAGGCTCACTTCGCTCGCCTTCCGTCTCGATTGCCCTTACGTTCCTAGTCGCCCCCCTTGCCCTACCATCGCTCCGGCGTCCCTGCTCGTCTCCCCAACAAGACCAAGGAATAGACTTGGAGCAAGTCTGGTTTGAGATAGAATGTATTGCTGTACATCGATTGTTTGATAAATTTGAAAATTTCACTTGGTTTTTAGAAAATTATGCATCGTAGATTACATGCATCGAAAAGGCAGTGTTTCTTTTGTTTCTCTTTGCATCTATGAGTCCATCCAACAGAGTAGACCTTTGATCATATGCTTTGATAAGCAGAGAAAGTGGGTCATTTTTACAGCTCAATTTCCATAACTTCAAAAAAGGCGTCAACATGATCAAAATGCTTACATAATAATTACCTTAGTTTAAATAATATATCTTTAGGAATTTCGGTAATTTCGTAAAACTCACTTACGGTTTAAGTGACAGAAAAATAGAAATTAAGAAAAAAATTATCAAAGTGTGGTTAGATTCTTGACCTTGAAATTTTCTTCCTGCAAATAGACCTTTTAGCTATTCTACAAAAGAGCCTGGATCGAACGTTATTTTTATACGCGAGGCTCGATAAAGTGGTGTTAAGAGCTTCTATCACTATTGTGCAAATTCGAAAATTCTACAAAGTGCACTTTGCAGAATTTTCGAATATGCACAATATTGATAGAATCTCTAACGCCACTCTGTCGAACCTCGTGTATAAAAATAACGCTCGATCCAGGCTCTTTTGTAGAATAGCTAAAAGGTCTATTCATGTCGGACCAAGTTGATTCAAAAGATATTTCATATTGGTGTGGTGCATTTAAGTGCTAAATAATTTGAGGCATAATACAGTTACAAAGGATCATAAACAAATTCAATATTTAGACCTCACAGTTTCGCAATGTAACTAGGACACATCAACATTCTGATTCAAATGCTCTGAAAATTTGTATTGGAGAGACTTAATAATGTGTTTTACTTCCTAACAATATCAAGATAGCATAGGTTCCAAATCTATAAAAAGGTTGGTGTCAAATTTTATGACCTGTTTCTTCAAATTGAATAGCTTCAAAGAAACCTCAGCTATTTTGCTACAGTTCTACCGTTGGAATTTTCTGAAATCTTCAATATTTTCAGAATTAGAGTGTTTTTCTTCTTATTTAAGAATTCAAGAAAAAGTTTAAAACAAATTTAAAACCATCGTAATTTTCTAAATTTTTTGACGAAACATGAAATAATTTTAAGGAAAACCATAGTTTATGACTGTTTACAATATGGTATCGAGCAAAGTCGTTCACACAAAAGTACGATTTAGAAATTTGATGACGTCATATTCTCAAATGAATAGAAATATACCGGGTGAGTCAAAAAAAGAATCCACGTTTGAAAGGCCACTGCTCCCTGAATATCAAAGCAATGATATTGAAAACTGTCTTGTTTTATTCCCAATATGTTCAATTAGGTTCAATAATTTATCCGGCTTTAATCGGCCATTCCTTCCCGTGGACATGGAAGATATTCTGCAGAATGTCCCTCCCAAAAACGTGAAAACAATGAGCAAGTGTTCCTCGGTTTTTTTTCCTGAAAATGATGGCATTCATGTATTTAATCCTCTTGGGAGAATGGAATCCCCCTGAATAGGTTATTCATACGAGAGGGAAGACTTGTTCGTCCTCCCAAGAGGATAGCACGTGCTACAGCGTGCTAAAGTCATGACTGCAAGGTCCGTGTGAGGCAGAAATGTTAGCGAAATTTGTTCGTGATTTGGGCACGTTTTAAAGGTTTCTTGAAGAGGCTTTCTTGAGAAAATCCCTCATAATTTGAAAATAGAGTGGCCGATTTCAGTAAGGTAAATTTTAAAATGGATTGAAACTTGTCTACCATTTAACGATATAATTGCCGATATCATCGTCTTGATAACGCCGTAAATTCGAAAATATTCAGGATTTGTGAAAAATGAAATGGTAGAATAATTGCAAAGTAGCTGAAGTTCATTTTAAGCCATTCAATTCAAGTTAAGAGAAACATGTCTTAGAATTTGAAACCAACATTTCTAAAGATTTCAAACCCATGCTTATCAACAAGATACTGTTCTTGGAAGAAAATTCACGCATTTCCATGTCAAACCAACCTTCCTCGAAACAAGATCTCTTCACTGATGAACGACAATTCTTCTGCACTATTATAATTGCAATCAAAAACAACCTCTTGTTTCAACTAAAGCTGCACAATAACTTAACGATATGATTATTTGATACATTAATGATATAATTAAATATAATATCAACACATCCAAACTGAAACAATAAAAATTATATGCACTTCAGCATTATTGTTTATCATCAGCTTTTCACAACCTAAAACATTTGGTCAAAAGAAAATCTTTCAAATTTGGCAGCTTTCTCCAAACACTCAGTCAAATCTTACACAAGGCACAAAGAAACGATGGACGAAACTATGTCCTTGTGTACCAAAATGATGTCAGCCTTGCTTCACTGGCCGTCACTTAGTTTCAGGAAGATGGTGCATTTGTAACCAGGAAGATGGTGCATTTTAACGTTGTAACGCTAACTGGATTGGTCACATTTCGAAACATTCGCTCCTGAATCTTAAAAAAAGGTTTCAGCAAAACTGCCCCACCTAGGGAATAGTGAGACTGACTTAAACCAAATGACAAATCGTCGCCTCACTTCTTCTCTAAATTAGTCGCTTTTCCATACGGCAACCTTCAAGTAAATATAGACTTGACCAGTTTTACCCTTCTTGTATTGTTGCATTAACCACTTCAAGTTGTCAAGTTGCAAATTGGATATTAGGAAGATGAAGAAGGGTTGCTAGTCAGCCTGATGCATGAAACGAAACACTTTATGAATGTAGAAAATGTTGGCCAGTAGTTCAAAGACTGCCTCATCCGGGTCTCATCCTCCCACATCACATTTCAGAGTGTCAAAAACGTCAAGACTTCTGTTTATTCCTGTAAACGTTTTACCTCGTCCAGTATATGAGATATTGTGAAGTATGAGAAATAGTTCAATTGGATATCATTTCATGGTTACAATTTCTTAATAAATTTGCGAGCCTCCTACAAAAATGCAACTTATACACCTCCCAGCGTGTGTGCTTGCTAGACCAACACATACTATCAATAAACTATATGTGATGTCTGTCTGCTGTGATCAAAAGATTTCTGGGTGTCGATTACGGCAGGACTAAATGCTAATAGAATGGCAGACTGACGCCGTGATTTCTTGTCTTCGCTCAATGTTTTGATCGGAATTTCATATTATCACTCAAACAAGTTTGAAGTAATAACCATCATTCAATTCAATGAGGAAACTGAGACTCGTATAAGCAGTCTAATACCGGGTGGGCCAAAATAAACTATGCACGTTTGGCAGGCCACAATATTTTGAACACTGGACCGATTTTAAAGATTTATGACTTAAATATTTAGCAGAGAGCCTGAGTTAGATTCTAGGACTTTTGCAATTTTTTCCGTTTTCAGTTCTAGAGCTAGAAGCGAGTTTCTTAAATGTTCGCTTTCGAAAATATTGAGAACGATAAAAAAACGTCGATCAAATTTTAAAAGATCCAACATGAATAAACAAAAAGAAAACGTTTTCAGGGGGATTTGGGGGTTCAGTATGAACTCTCGTACAGCAGATTACAATTGGTCGATTTTTAGATCGCAAATCACCACGAAAAAGTTCTCTCTTTGTCCATTCATGTCGATCCTTTAGAAAGTTTGATCGATGTTTTTTGATCGTCTTCGGTGTTTTCGAAAACAAAAATCTTAGGAAACTCGCTTCTAGCTCTAAAAACTGAAAATGAAAAAATTTGCCAAAAATCCCAGTATCTAATTCAGGCTTTCTGCTAACGAATGAGTCCTAAATCTTCAAAATCGGTCCAGTGTACGATTTATTGTGGCCTGCCAAACGTGCATAGTTTATTTTGGCGAACCCGGTAGGCTTTACAATGTTTTACAGTGTTACGAAAAGCACGATGTTTCGAAATGCCCGAATCGACCCTAGGTACAAAATGTTTCTTGATCACCAATCACCAACTACAACATAAGTACGAAGGCCAGTTTCCAGTCGGTAGAAATTGCTGAGTGGAGAAAATGCTATATTCTGATGCGAGGAACAGCAACTCTGAAACTAAATGACACTTTACGGCCGAATGACTTTTGATTGTGTAAAATTTGCACGTTCTGAAAATTCTTCTGAATGGAAACTTGCCTATCAGGCTGATTACAGTAAATGGAACTTCACCAGTGGGCATTATTTTAAACAATCAACAGGCCCGTAAATTCTATTTAACTTCAAAGCGACATTTCCTCCAGCAAACAATAAAATTTTCGTCCGCTAGGAAAATTCTACTGCCTGCAAATTAGCCTTAACTTCAAACAACTGCATATTTATTGGCGCTGTCCAACTGTACATCAAACTAAATCTTACAGTTCATTTATTCTTCACTTAAAGGTGTATTTTTCATGAGTTCTGGATGAAAACCTGGCGACACACAAAGGTCGAATCTTGGAGTACCAGGACTGATACTAAATTGCATGATCGCATCTTCTAACTGCTTTGCTTTCAATCGATCCTCGTTTCCATTATCGTCTTTTATAACCTCGTCTTCATCATCATCTTCAATGTCATCACTCTCGATACCAGTCCATTCTTGATAGATCGGTTTTATATACGTCGATGACTTCTTCAGTAGGTATGGATCGAACGGGAAGAAAGAGTCAAGCATATTTTTGTTGTCCCTGACGCTGTTCGTGAACATCGTTGGCAAAAAACTGCGTTTATTATGCTCGATTATAGTGTAGCAAAACACTACTTCGTGCATCCGTGTAACACGAGCGAACATATCCACGATAGACGGCGCGCAGAATTTTAGTGGATTTAACCTACATGTAACAATCCGATCAAAATTCAGTTTCTTTATATCAGCACGCCAGTCAGGTTCGTCCATGATGCTTTTAAATCGAAATACAAACACGTAAAATAGTGTCTGGCAGACGTTATAAAACGCAGCATGTTTGTGCAAATCTGGATACACGCAAGAATCGAGAACATTCAAATAGCTATGGAGCCAATCACTGAAAAGTGTCAAACATGTTTTAACTACATCACCTTGTAGAAACTTTGCTCTTGCAATGAAACTACCAATGTACGCAGCTGATGTTTGACGTAGAATCACTGGGACATTTGGGTCACATACTTTCCGCCAGCAGAATTCCAAGAAGCTGTTTGCAAAGTACTACGAAAGATAAAAAAATTATAATAAACCATATACTTGGCAAGTTTTTCGTCTATAACCTCTTATGCATAGACGTAGGAACCGGGGGGACACTGGGGGCACGTGTTCCCTAGATTCAACAAAGAAAGCCCCTCTTCATTTTCAGGAAGTGCCCATATAGCTTAATGAAAAAGTGCCCTTAAAGTGGTGTGCCCCCCCCCCCAGTTTGAGATATTTCCAACATTGCTGCTCTTATGCTTCATTTGGCTTGTCTTATTTTCCTATTCTTGAACATGAAAACAATCGTTTGACTATGGGTTCTCATAACAGTGTTCGGCAGCGGCGTGGCCAGGGAAAATTAAGTGGGGGGCAATGAAATGAAGGGGTCTGGGAGCGCAGCCCCCTGGAAAATTTTTGGGGCTGCGCCCTTTACTTTGGCCACACCTCCCAATATCATGCTTGCCATAAGGCACAAGGAAACTCTGATATTTTTGTGATAGCTATTCTATAAATCGGAGCACAAGGAAAATTTTTGATTGGCTTATAATGTATCCCCTGTGCTAAAATGGCAGATATGACTGATTTGACATTTCTCTGAAAATCTTGAGGACCATCTTTTGAAAAAAGGTAGTAGGTCTTCACATCAAGAATTAAATAAAAAATATCTGAAATTGGTCCTGCGTAATATTCATTGTGGCCTCTCAGATGGCCAAAAATTAAGAAACTCTTGCATTTTTCTTTATTCTCACTTTTTTCCGCGTCATGTTACTCAGAAAGTACTCAAGTAATGTCTAAGCATTAAAAAAGGCTTTGAAACACCTTGTTTGAAATGCTCAGGAGGACACAAATCTGCTACTTTAAGAAACGTTCAGTTCTGGCCTAGATTCTTAGTTTCTTGTAAAAAAATATGTGTACTGCATCAGATCATATACAATAGGCTATCGCTCTGGTGAGGATTTGATTATTAACACTTGCAAGGAATGAACATTTTCTGAGTGAGGAGATTCTTTTTATTTTGATTGAGGTGTTTGGCCCTTTTTCATACATTCTCAAGTTACCTATTTTTTGCAAATTCAAGTTTACCAATATTTTTTGCTTGATAACTGGCTATGCTCGAAACGTCATGCTTATTTCAATTCGCATCAAAGTGCTTATAATTTACTTTATTTACTTGCTTATGATTATGCTTATGAATGCTTTGAATAATTCATAAAAATCACAAAAATAATTTCAGCCTTTCAGATATCAATCAAATTTTGATTCCAATTCCTCAAGGATTCTTCGCATCACAAATTTTCAAACGAGTGAAGTTCTTTTTGGTCCACCTGGTATGCAGATACCCACAAAGTGTGGGAAAGGGGGAACACCGTTCCGTTCCCAGGAAATTTTTGCCAGATTTTAGACTGCAGAAAATTTCTTGAAGAGATGAATTTTTGTGTTGCTGTCCAACATGGCAGAACCTGTCATAATTGCTATCTAGAAGACAAAATTGACCACCTCAGCAATGACTTTAATTTTAAGCAGAATCTTGACCAAGAGGCTTGTACCCAGGACTTCAAAACATAATGGTTATTATTGCTATTTACTAGATATTGCCCAGTCAGCCCTATATTGAGCTGTTCAGTTGCTTTTTGTGCTTTCTTTTCATTTCAAGGAAGGAAGAAAGTGGCAATTAGATTGCATATTGGTTGCTCCTTTTCATGGCAAAAATCATGTGCATCTTTTCTGCTTACCTACAGGTAACGTGCCTCTTTTGGGCTTCCTACCCAGCAATTGTTCTCAAACCTGAAAGTTGTTGGTATATGCGTTGGTACAATTTCACCAAGTGAATTTGCTTTCTACCTATCTTATAGTATTCTACCTTGCGCAAAGTACGTTGTACAATCCACCAGATCAATGTAAAATCAAAAAATTTTTGCAGGAAGTTAGTTCAGATGAAAAAATGTTGCCGTTCCCAGGAAGAAGAAAATTTTGTCGACCTCTGCTGATATGCCAACTTTTTTCAAAAGAAGTCTTACCTGGTCAAAGCTGCAGATGTAAAAGATAATGAATTGCACATATGAACTTGCATGGGTTGGCAACAGCACCACTTCAAACACCCTGATCAAATCATTGTACAAGTTCTCTGATTTCTCCCAATCGACAATATCATCATGAAAACATGTTTTTTGGACATACTCAAAAATTGTTGACATCAAATTATCCAGTTTTCTGCCAGATTCATTTTTCATTTCATTGTTCTTTCTGTTTTGTTCCATAACTTCCTCTTCTGTGCTTTTTTGTGGTTCTTTCTCTATTTCAAA
Organism: Aurelia coerulea; assembly: GCA_039566865.1. NCBI lineage: Eukaryota > Metazoa > Cnidaria > Scyphozoa > Semaeostomeae > Ulmaridae > Aurelia > Aurelia coerulea. Next base: position 22,457,779 of record CM076947.1, on the reverse strand, counting down.
CTCAAATTGAGTTTCGTCCATCTCTCCATCAGAATCCACATCAAGTTCTTCTTCTATGTCTTTTTTACAAATCTGTACATCGATTTTCAGTAAATTGTCAATGATTATTTCAAAAATCTTCTCTTGCAACGATGGCAAATACTTTGTAAGGTAGAGAAGATTCTTTATATATGCTTCAAGCAGAACCTGATGTTTCCCAATATATGGAAACAAATCACAAAGTTTAACCAGCAAATGTCTTGGTGCTGTTGGAACAATTTTGGTCATGGCACAAATTGCTTTATGCACATTTTCAAATTGCATTTCATAGTCTTTCAAATCTAATTCGTCCAAACGATCAGTTATCTTTACATTCGGCATAAATTTCTGCAGCAGCATTTTAAAACAACTTCGCAAGAAAAACGTATGAGCAGAAACAAGCTCAGTCAGAAAATTTATGTATGATGTTACAACATCCTCGCTTGCTGATGTCCAATCAAGTTTAAGTATTGCCCCCACTAGAGTTTCGTGTTCTCTATTTAAAAGGCCAACACATGATCTGCAAGCTTCAATATACCCTAGCAAACTCTCTGGGGAAAATTTGCCTTCACTGAGTACTTTCAGAACAGAATTATATCGGTCACGCTCGCCAGCTTGCTTTTCAAGGATTGCTTCTTTTAAGACATTTGCAAAACTTGCTCTGATCTTGTCCGTCTTTTCCAAAGCAGCTTTAGATTTTTGACTGACGCCTCTCTCCATATTTTTGTCGCATAAATCGTTATTTCTTCTCGGATCTTCTTTGCAATTTCATTTTCTTTCTCGTGTATATTCTCAAACGTCAATCCGCAGTTGCTAACATGTGGTGAAATTTTTCTTTGGCCTATCGCAAGCCTCTCTTTCAATTCAATGTTCCTGCGCAATTCAGCTGTGAATATCAAGATTCCAAAATACAACATAATTTAATTAAAAACATCCACAATTTAACATTTCGATAGCAAATGACAAAAATAAGAAGAAAAATCAACCAAAGTGATGTAAGGGTCCAAGCAAATAGGAAAAGTTTGCAGTATACCTGCACGAAGAGGGATTTCTTGCAACAGTTTCTAATTTCAATTGAAAGCGAGGTAAATTAAAAAGTGCTGACTGTTATTGTTGTTGTTGCTGCCTCATTCTTCTGATTACCTTTCTTGTTCCATTTCCAATGAACAAACTGTTGCATTACAAGTTCATCAAAGCCGCTGTTGAAAAGTTATAAAGTCTGCGAAGAAGATGCCTCGAAAGGTATTGGATAATACAGCATATTTTGTAACTAGGCTTTTAAATCTCACGACTTTTTACATCAACTGCAAAAAGTAGTCAACAAAGAATTGAAACAAGTCAAGAAGTGGCTTGATGCTAACAAACTTGTGTAGATAAAACTAACTTTGTCATTTTTCACTCTCCCAAAAAATCTTTGGATGAAGCCATAAATTTGAAAATTGGCAAGGAACTTGTTAAGCAGGCTAAATACGTCAAGTTTCTTGGTGTTCTGTTGGATGAAAATCTTACCTGGAAGTATCACTTGAGTGAACTTTCAAAAAAATTAGCAAGGACTTGTGGTATTTTCTTCAAAATAAGGCATCTTCTGCCTACCAATGTTCTAGTTTCTTTATATAACTCCTTATTTTCCTCATTTCTTCAATATGGAATTATTGTCTGGGGTCTTACCTATGACATTCATACTAAACCAATATATCTTCTACAAAAGAAAGTTGTTAGAGCTATTTCTTTTCAGAATTTTACATCTCCATCTTCTCCAATTTTCTCTAACTTGAAAATTCTTAAATTATATGATTTGCTTGATTTGAAATTGCTTACCTTTGTCTATGAGTCTGTTAACAAATTTTCTCCACCTTACTTTTACAATTTTTTTACAATATTATCAGATGTTCATTGGTATTTTTATGACACAGCCAAACACCCTGCAATATGGCTTAAGATCTGTCAGATATGCTGGTGCAAAGTCTTGGAATAACATTCCATTTAACATCAAACAATCCCCTTCAGTGATCAGTTTCCGTCATCGATTAAAATTGTTTTTGTTCTCTACCAAATATCAGTCCTAAGTCTGATTACAATATTTGCTTTGCTAAAATCTTCTTGTGACACCAAATTATAGCATGATTCTGGGTGGTGGGGCCTTCCTGGGGGCTGCTGGGGGCTTTTCTAATATTGGGGTATTTGGGGAATCTGGGGGTGGCTGTGGGGTTATCGTGCTTGGCTGTGCTTTGGGATGGGCTGGTTGGGGGCATCAAGGCTGTATAGTACCAATCTGGCCTTATGGTGTCTCTGATTGGCTTGTCTTGGGGTGTGGCTGGGTGTTGAACTCTTGCAGCCTTTCGGGTTCTCTTGGGCATTTCATGCTCTGGTGTGCATTTGGTGGGGGCCTTTGGTATGCCTTGGGACTGGTCTCATCACTTAGAACAAATTTTTCCATAATTTGCTTTTTGGTTATATCAACCTCCAAACATTCTTTGAAGATTTTCAAAGTTAATAGTATTTTAGTACAGGGGGTGCTCTCTCCTCGATTAGTTTACCTATTGAGAGAGCTCCTCCTTAAGAAATTCCTCTCCATACAAATTTCTAGTTTATGGTAATTATTTATATCAACTATTTTGTCGTATTTGTAACTTGTTGGATGTTATATGTTTGTTTACACTAAAATGTGAGCCTGCATCATTTAGAATAATATAGGATCACATAGCAAGCATATTTTTGCAAAATATGAAATCCAGATTCCAAACAAATTCGGAATTTCATACTTTGTGGCTTCATGCATGCAAGTTAATTTGGAGTTGAGAAATGAGATGTGGCCCTTCCAAGCACAATTTGCATGGAAACTTCATAGTTCCTGCAATCGATTAAGAACAATAGACTAAAACAATAGATCTCTCGTTTTTCAACAACTGCACGCTCAGATAAGCAACATGGAAATTCCCAAATGCTCAATAGGCCAGGTTGAAAATTCGGGCGACTCGGGCAAATGTTTTTCACTGCAAAAACAGTGTTGGATGGTATTATTTCGACCCTCCTTGGGCATAAGAAAAACGAAAAGTCAGGCGACTCAGGTGAAAAGTGTTTCATTCAAAAATTAACACCTAGACGTCTTTCATAGACCCTCTTCTGCCAATTTCGGCTGAAAAGAATCATCGTCTGTCGAAATAAGAGCCTCTTGAAAGAAACCCGAGTTTTCGTTCTACCCCATAAGAAAAACGAAAAGTCGGGCGACTCAGGTGAAAAGTGTTTCATTCAAAAATTAACGCCAAGACGTTATCGCAGACCCTCTTCTGCCAATTTCGGCTGAAAAGAATCATCATCTGTCGAAATAAGAGCCTCTTGAAAGAAACCTGAGTTTTCGTTCTAACCCATATCAAAAACGTAAAGTCGGGCAACTCAGGTGAAAGTCTTTCATTCAAAAGTTAACACCTAGACGTTTTTCATAGACCCAAATTGACAGAAGAGGGTCTATGAAAAACGTCTAGGCGTTAATTTTTGAATGAAACACATTTCACCCGAGTCGCCCAACTTTTCATTTTTCTTATGGGGTAGAACGAAAACTCGGGTTTCTTTCAAGAGGCTCTTATTTTGACGTATGATGATTCTTTTCAGCCGAAATTGGCAGAAAAGGGTGAATGAAAAACGTCCAGGCGTTAATTTCTGAATGAAAGACTTTCAACCTGAGTCGCCCGACTTTTCGTTTCTCTTATAGAGCCAGAACGAAAACTCGGGCGACTTGGGCCCGAGTCGCCAGAGCCACCTGAGTTTTCGACCTGGCCATGCTCAATACCCTATATATTGCACAAACTCCACAAACTTGATCCAGTCTGGTGCATGCAGACTGAAAATGGTTTAAGTTTTAAAAACATATAATTTCTCATATTAAATATCCTAACAATGTCTTCTTTTTCATCACAGACAGATGGTTGTTCTCATGACATCTTAGCATGCACTTTATGCAGATCTGGGAGACAATCAATTTCAACACTTGAAAGAGCTGCACATCGTAAAATCCAGTGGCCAGAACAAACTTTCAAGCCTCCAAGTTTTAAGGTAATACAGATGGTAACAGAAACAGTTTTCTTTTCTGTGACGGGTTTAGGGAAGACCTCCTAAAATTCAGTTAATGACCTACAAATTCAGTTGTGCTTTTGGCAACAAAACTGCTACTGCTTTCTCTGGTAGCATAAGAAACACCAAAGGGTAAACCTACCAGTGCAGTGCTTGATTGCAGGGGCATCACCAGCCCGAAAAATCTGGGCTGGAAAAAACTGAGGGGATTTTGTGGCTTATCCCGCCAAAAAACTTTCCTGACCACGCCCTTCAGACTCTCAGAAAAAGTAGGAGACGCCCTTTTTATTATTTTTATATATTTCAATATTTTTGGAAAAGCAACCATTTCAAGCAGCATTTTGTCGTAACACCTGGCATTTTTGCACATCGAAACAGAAAAGTACATCTTGTATCAATTTACGAGGAAAATATATGATTTGACATTGAAATTTAAGTCTTTTCTCAAAATGTTCACTGATGGAATTCAGAATTCAAGAGAAAAACCAGTTATCACAAAAGTTCCAAATCAATAAAATCTACCCCCCCCCCAAAGCTTTTTAACGGATTTCGAGAAATTAGAAAATCGAAATTAGAAAATCGAACCCTGATAAAACTGGGGTGGACATGTCTCACCTAAAAACACCAAATTAGGGGTCCACCCCAGTCCACCCCTTGGTGATGCCACTGCTTGGTTGGGATTTAGCCACTTTATAAAATGCATCAAGATCCTTTCATGAAAAACAAGGAGCAGTAACTCTACCCTGGCTTGTCTACAACATAAACTCTTAAAGTAATGAGAAAACAGCAAAATGTACAATGCTGTGCTGTATTTTTGAGTAAAATACGACCTTTGATTTGTGGTTCACTGAATGTCTCATTCTCCATAGGATCCACAGATTTACACTTCAATAGATGAAGCCTTTGACACAGTTACTCAGTTCATGAACATGACTACTAGACAATGCAAGGTAAGTAAATGCTACTGTAGGTGCTCCATCATCCTTAACTTGTGTAACACAAAGAACAAATTCTTGCACATCGAGAAATGTTTCTAATACAAGAAAATCTTAAACAGTCACACATCAGAAGGATTATATACAGTATGTTTCTTTCAAACAGATTCTGTTTTCAAAAAGCAATCTAATCCTCTCAACCCCCAAGAGGCATTGTTTTATGACAAAGAACAATTCTTCCATTCCTCTCAAGAATTCACAATGGAATACAGAGAATTGGAGAAACTCATACAGAATTCTTAAGAAACTGTGTGCTGGTCTTCTGTAATTAACTTCTACAAAAAAACAAAGGATCCTAATTGTATTGTAACTTTCTTTTCTTCAAATTGATAGAGGTACTTTGGATGTGGTGAAAACAAAGGTTTAAAAGTGAAAGACAATGAGCATTGTAACAGATTTCACACAGAACGACAGTATGGATCACAATTTAAAAATCCTGTGAGTTTTCTTTATTAAACTATTAATCTTCTCATTGATATCATTCATTTGTAAAAAGATTCAGATGCAAAAAAAAAACAAGATGATGAAGCACACTAAGGCCTTTCTGACTTAAGTCATCATCGGAGTGTGACTTTAAACAGAACTCAACAGAATACTTTTGGAAGGGGTGCATTTTTTAGTTATCCTCACTATAATGACAACATACACCTTAATTTCACAAGAGGCAATACCATACCTGCCAATTGAAAAAGTTCCAATTCATCAGAAAAAATGTAATTTTATCACAATGACTTATACAAGATTCTACAATGCCACCAATTATTTGATGTATCTACAGTATGCTAGTTCTAGACTTATAATTTTAAACTTATTTCTAGCTTCAAAAACCAGACAACGTTCAAATTGAAATGGCTCCTGGGACATATGCTATCAGTGCAGAAAGATGGGGCGCAGAAAGAGACCATACCCATGTTGTTCATGTCACACCTGGCCAGACAATTGATTTGACTTTTGGAGTTTGATGCTATTTTTACTTAATAAGTATTGATTTATATTTGCAACTGTTTCTAGTATTTTGAAATATTTTGATACAATATCAGAAGGTTTTTTCAAGATGCCACACATTTACTCAAGGCAGCCTTGCTTCTGTATTTACAATGTCATTACAATTGATATCAACATCTATGTCAATAGGTTATGTACAGCGTACTATGCTTTAAGCTTGGTTCTCACTGGGTAAAAAGCACATCATCAGTGTAATAAGGAAGGCATTGAATAAGCGGCATCTTGAATGATTTATTGCTTTCAAACACGGAATCTTTTAACATACAAAGTGATGGGAAAAATTCCCTGCCAGCCCCTTCAATACCTCCACCAGTCATGCCCATTTTCCCAAAGTGAATAGACCTTGATTGAAGATGTGATAAAATAAGAAACGATCCATTTTTATAGCATCTGTTTGTATCAACTTTTATCATCAAATTCGTCTTCTTGTTTGACAGTTTGCGTTGATCTTAATCTAGTATTTGACAATTTTTTGCTGAAAGAAATTCATGAAAATTCTCAACTTATAACTATATAACTATAACTATAACGATAACTGTGCTAAAGGCTAAGAGCCTGTCACAGATCTTTGGAGTGACTTCACCCTGGACAGACCATTGTACTGACAGACCACTCATGTCAAGCCAAACTCAAAATATATAACAAGCCGTTTACTTTAATTAAAACAAGATTGCTACGAAGCTCTGTGCGGCAATCTTTATATAGTTGCCCTTTAACGGATTTCATAGCAGCAAAAACTCCCTGAAAGATGTCCTGCTTTCAAATAGAATCAACGATGTTCTGATCCATCGAAATGTGCTTGGATATCTTGTAAAGTGCATCTTGACAAGTGCACCAAAACAGTTCTGATAACACATTTTTAAATAACTTTTTACAGTAGTGACAACCAAGCTTCAAGTGTGTAATAGCTGGAGTATATAAAGTTTTTAACATAAAAAAATGTTTTGTATTATCCACTGGCTGTTTCTTGCATATGCTGCTAACGAAAATGTGTTCAATCTTGAGAAATGTTTTCATTTAAACGCACATAGACATATTACTGGTTGGTAATTTTTGCAGTTGCAGTAGTATACTGTTCTTACATACGCTTTTTGAATCACAAATTTAGCCAATCACTCTATGAAAATGATTCAAGGAAACTGATACTGGGTTTTCCTTTTCATTAATGATATGCCTGAGGTAGTGCATAGTGCTATAAGGATGTTTGCTGATGATACAAAGATCTTTTGCCAGGTGAACGATGTCAAAGACAGAGATAAATTGCAGTTAGATCTAGAGAGACTTCAGTGTTGGGCCGACAAGTGGCAGCTAAGATTTAATGCGACAAAATGCAAAGTAATGCATCTAGGGAATAACAATTCAAAGCATGATTATGAGATGAAAGAAAATGGTACTCTTGTGAAACATGAAACAAGTGACTGTGAGAAAGATCTGGGAGTTAACGTTGATAAAGATTTAAAGTTCAGCAAACATGCAGAAATAGCCTCAAACAAAGCAAATAGAATAATGGGCATTGATAAAGCGCTCATTTACCTGCATCGACAAGGAAATGTTCAATTGCCTGTTCAAAAGCCTGGTAAGACCTCACCTGGAATATGGCAATGTAGTGTGGTCTCCGTGGTACAAAAAAGATGTACAAATAATTGAGAATGTGCAAAAACGAGCTTGCAAAGTTGTGGCCGGTTTGAGAAATCTTGAATATGAGGAGCGCTTGAAAGAACTTCAGTTACCTTCTCTTGTATACAGAAGACTACGGGGGGACCTCATTGAAATCTATAAGTACACACATGATTGCTATGATACTAAGAGCTTATTTGAGATACAAGAAGATAATATAACAAGAGGAAATGATTCAAAGATTAAAAAACAAAGATGCCGAAGAGATGTTCGAAAAAGATTTTTCAGTTTGAGGATTACCGACATTTGGAACAAATTACCAAACAGCATAGTTAATGCGAGTTCATTGTGTTTATTCAAAATAAAGATTGATAATTTATTCGGTGACACGAAGTACTTAATGGACAGATAAGAAATGATTTCAAATATCTGAGTATCATATGAATTAAGACAAGGGGATGTTCCGGAAAAACTGAGACAAGTCATACTTTTCAAATTTTTCCAAGCTTGTTTCGGTTTCGTCCAATGGGTTTCTTTCCATCGCGCATGGCCTCCAATGTTTTAACTTGCATGTTTTTCAGGAGCATCCCCTACCTAACAACAACAATTAGATTAGAAGCGATCTGTAACAGGCTTATAGCCTACATTACAGCATTTGTTATGTTATGTTATGTTATGTTATGTTATGTTATGTTATGTTATGTTATGTTATGTTATGTTATGTTATGTTATGTTATGTTATGTTATGTTATGTTATGTTATGTTATTAATAATATACACACTCTTAGTAAACAAAACACAGCATTTATGTTTCTGTCCCAAATTTAAATGTACTCCCAAATTTTCTGTTACGATTGATGACAATAAAGGCATGAAAAAAGTAAACAGTTCTGTCGCTGCTTGAATAACCACATTTTCTCAACCATTCGGAGAAAACGATTCAGGAAAAATTAATGCTTGAGCTTGCTTTCCCATTAACAATATATAAATTCTTTCTAAACAGATTGCGCTGTATATATTTCTGTCTCCAGGCTGAAATATGCTCCCTTATTTGTCTATTCCGATAGATGATTATCAAAGCATCAAAAATGGTAACAGAAGAAACTTGTGCCCAACTCATGTAGTAAAGAAAAATGGCTACTGGTGGGACCATTTCCTCTTTGAAATAAATGTAAGTGGTCGTCCAAAGGTCAGTTATTATCATGGGCATGTTATTTATGGCCAAAGAGATCAGGATTAAGAACACGGTTTTTGTGAATTCTTTCACGTACAAAATAGGTTTGTGCGAGCCCCGGGAACTGTCATTCTGATGGCTTTCGGTGGCCGTAATGGTTGGATGCTTTCTTGTTACGTTGTAGTAAACTTTGAAGTACAAGACGTAGATTGAGACAAAAAGGATAAAGTCAACACCTTTCATGACGATATTAGGCCAACTTGATTTTGAATATCCAAATATGTGCGTGCTGAAGACACCATGCATAATAGGTGATATGACGCACAGGGCAACAAGGCAGTTGGCCACTTTACCAGACATGAGAGAATGCTTGAATGGCCCGTACGTGCGACTCTTCAAATCAGGGCTTATCTTTAAGTATCTGTGAAAGGCTATCAGCACTGTAAAGTAAGCAGACATATTTGCCATAAACTGTGCTACAAATATCGTAGCATATTCCAATGCACAGAATCGTGTTGATTTGTATTTGGATAGCAAGACTATTGCTAGAGGCAATGATGTCGCTCCATAAAGTCCATCAGCCACTGTTAAGAAAAACATATACCATCTCCCTCTTGAGTTCAGCTGTTTTGTTATGCACATCATGTATCCAAGAAATGCATTCGTAATGACAATAAGAGGCATTAAAATCACCATTATTGCAGCTATTGTGGTTGACTGTGAATCGGTAAGGAGAATTCGCTTGGTTAAACCATTTGGGCAATTTGTATGGTTAAGACGCATCTCAAGGCATGTAGTCGAGAAGCAAGCAAGTTGTGATGATTTAAGAATTTGACTGCCTTAAAATTCAATCAATTCGCCAGGCTGTGTTTTTGACTACTTGGCATTAGCAACCACTTAAATTCATGCAAATAAAAACAAAATTTTGTGACATGTTTTCCTTTACAAACACAAATTTTCTCTATGAAGTATGTTCAATTTCGGTAAAAATGGTTCCTTCTACGCTGCAATTTTGCTCTTGAAATTCTCGATCATTCGACGAATCTGATGATTCTATTGTGAACGTCTCTTTGGCGAAGATTCGTCGCTCTGGGAATTTCAAATTTCTCAGTAATGCTGTTCGAAACATGTTCAACTGACGTTCAGTTCAGTTAAGCTAACGGTCAACAAACCGTGGTGTATCATAGAAAATAGGAAATTCTGATTGTACGTTGATAGCCGGTACATTTTTTTCTCCGCAACACTTACAAACAAAATGATTTTTGTTCAGGTTCAGATATGTCCTAGCAGCTGAAAAAATATCGATCATTTATGATTGAGAGAAAATGCAAACAATCAAGCTTAATTTCAAAGAAAGTTTCGAGTATTTTTATGTGACAGCCGTTTTAGATTAGCTGCTAACGAATGAGTGCACATGGGAATTTCATACTACCGGGTGAGTCAGAAAAAAGAATCCCCATTTGAAAGGTCACGGCTCCCTGGATATCAAAACAATGATATCGGCAAATATGTAGTTTTATGGTAGAAATGTTCAAATCTACTATAAAATTTACCTGACTGAAGTCGGCCACTCCATTCTGAAATTTTACAGGGATTTTCTCGAGAAAGCCTCTTCAAAAAATCTTCAAAACGTGACCAAAATCATGAACAGATTTCCCTAACATTTCTGCCTTACAACGCCTTAACAGCAATGACTTGTGAACGCTTTAGCATGTGCTATCCTCTTGGGAGGATGAACAAGTCCTCCCCTGGTATCGATGACCTATTCAGGGGCGATTCCATCCTCCCAAGCGGACAAAATACATGAATTTATGTGAGTGTCATCAGTTTTAGGAAGGAAAATGTGCTCATTGTTTTCATTCGTTTTTGCAGGTTTTTTGAAGGGGCTTTCTGCAGAAAATCACCCATAACCACGGGAAGGAATGACCGATTAAAGCCGGGTAAATTACTGAACCTAACTGAACATATTGGCAATAAAACAAGACATTTTTCAATATTATTGCTTTGATATTCATGGAACAGTAGCCTTCCAAGCGGGGATCCTTTTTTCTGACTCACCCAGTAGATAATTCGCGGTTTGCCGCTGATATATGTCAACTTTCAGATTGACTGGGCAGTTTTAGTTTGGCATGCACCAGCAAAACAAGGACATATCACAGAATAGACAGATTTTGTAAGACAATAGCATGAGTTGCTTTGGTTGACACCTGAATTCAAAGCGATTAGCGATTGCAGACAAAGGAAATTCCTTCACCCAGTAATTCAAAACAAACCAAGCCGCAAAAGTTTCTCTGAAACCCAAGTAGCTAGCGCGCTCGTTGTCCATTCCAGAAATTGTTTTCAAGAGCAAACATGAGCATATATCGAAAGAAGGATACCTCGGGCATTTCATTTGTTTGCTTCAGACGCTGATGAGTCACATGTTTTCACGTCTGTTGTCCTCTTGGGAGAATGGAATCCACCCGAATAGGTTGTTGATACCAGGGGGAAGACTTAATCATCTCCCCAAGATAGCCCCTGCTAAAGCGTGTAGAAGTCATTGCTATAAGGCCCGTGCAAGGCAAAAACATTTCGGAAATCTGTTCACGATTTTGGGCATGTTTTGAAGGTTTCTTGAAGAGGCTTTCTCGAGAAAGTCGCTCATAATTTCAGAACGGTGTTGCCGATTTCATTCAGGTAAATTTTAAAATGGATCTTAATACGTTTACCATTAAACTATTTATTTGCCGATATCATCATCTTGGTATCCAGGGAGCCGTGACCTTTCAAACGGGGATTCTTTTTACTGACCCGGTAAATTATAGAATTCTCGCCATACAAAAAACACAAGGTACAAGTAAATAAAGAAAAACAAATTTAAAGTCCAAAATCATTCTATGCAAAGACAAATCTCCAACAATCCTAAATTTAATCAGTGAAATGTGGAGTTTAAACGAAATTACTTTAGAAGGATCATTGTGTACTACCATAAAAGTTTGAAGTAAAAGTAACATGATAAAAGGGTTCGCCTGAATCCTAACATTCCATCTTTCATTTACTTGAATTTGGTTATCTAACAGCCTCTTCCAATATACCTTTGGACAATCTGACAAGCTCACATCGAACGAAAACAAGCACAACCTTTGATGAATGATGGAGTAAGAAAGTACGCAACTATTATTTGTGAGAAGTATGTTCTGTGTCGAAAAAATTCAGACAGCAATGGAGAGGAGGAAATTTTGTTACTTTGGGATGAAAGCCCTCACAAACAACTGCAGAACAGTAGGTTTTCAACGGCGGATACATCACCTGCTAGATGTCGGATGGAATTTAGAGCAGTCTGAAACTGCATCCTGTCAGGGGTTGATTTTAAAAAGTTCAATCGATTACAGTTCCAAAGATATCTTCTTGTGTGAAACCAATTTTACCCGTCCAGAAAAGGCCAGTTTATATTTGTCAGTGCCATCAAAGAACTACTGTGCAGGACAATAGACAGTTTAAGGCCGCCGTTTAGCAGACCAATATGCCTCAGACTTTGGTTTGGAGGTGAAAGCAAATATGCATTGATATTTCACCAATCAAAGCATCAATATCATCAAATGAGGTATCTATTTTCAAGTTAACTATCGAGGAACATTTTGAGACTGATTAGCCATTGATTAAAGCTAAATTCACACCGCTGGACCGAACCAAATCTGTATATTTTTTCTGGGACACCCCGTAAACTTCAAATCGTAGTTCTAGCAGGGTGTATCATGAGCTTACAACGTTTGCTTGAAAGATGAGTCGATTAATGAAGCTTGAAAAGAATCATTATTCTGACAGTACTCAACTCCTACATATTATTGCCTCACACTGTTTATTAAAATAAACTACCTGACCTATAACGTTGTCTATAAATTGGACAAAGAAAAGCGTGCACATGCTATTGCTTTAATGCCTTTGTTTTATTGGTACATGCGACACTATTATCGAATCTTATAAACTGTTCATAAACCTATGACATCTTATCTTTTATAGCAGATCAGTCAGTTTAATGCACCTTATGGTTAGCCTCACTCAACAAGGACCCTCGACTTACGCTCATCTCATCTCATTGAATTGATGTCGTTGTGTTCGCTCCAGTGAGTGCCTTATTACCCTCGAGCTGTAAAACCTGACAAAAATCCCAATTGGCGACAATTCATCGTCGCTCTTGTGTGCTAATGAGAATACGAAATGGAAGAAGGCGTTTTTGCAATTAGGCTTGAAGGAACATTCATCTAGTACTGACAGCTAGCTTCATGGCACAGCAGTTCTGTAAAACGGCTTTTTGTGGCATTTTAGGCTCGGTGGTTTTGAGAAAAAATAGCAGGTGATTTGGGCCATATTAAGGTATATATGATATCAGTACAAGGCTAATCCGATTCTGGAAGCGTAGGGTAACGAGTCGTAGTTGTAGCCGTATGAGTTCAGCCAAAAAGTGAAACTGCGAAGAGCATTGAGTCAACCTTATGGTCACACAAGGAGTAACAGTTTAAATCATCACAATTTGGTTGTGCTTGCTTTTAACTGATGCTGCTGCTGCTGCTAATTTTGATGATAGCTATTGGCGATTGTCATTGCATTGAATATATATACAATTATTGTACCGATGCTGCTAATGCTGTTTTACAACACATAAAATTGTATGATTTAAAAAGAAACTATGCGACGAAAATGGTACAAGAATCCCGACCAATTAAACGGACAACCAATCCCATTCACACAGTGGTATTACTATATGAAAGTGCAAAATTGTATGGCTTAAAAAGACTCACTATGTCACCTCGTTTCAAGCTCCTTAATACAGCTATAAAAACAACTCTATAATCAGTGCTGGGATTCTTTTGCTACATCGTGTTTAAAAGATTTGCAAGGACGTGAGATCTGTATGATATAATAGGAACCAAAGGCGTACAAGCAGATTGTCTTTAGAGAATTCACGCTCTAATTGGGGAATTGGGGAATTGAACTTTGCCTGACCAGTTCTCGGATCCGCAGCCTCGATCCTATAGCTGTAAAGAAGAAAGAAAAAAAGGCTCTCTGCCCCTCTCTCCTTTTCCATTCATTCTGCTTGCCTACATGGTAAGTAAGTTAGGTACAAAGTAAACTTATTGTTTTTATACATTCCAAGGGAGAGCCAGGGGTGGTAGGATGCCCAAAGGCAAGGTTCCTTTTACGGGTGACACTTCTATATCACGTACGCAGCTTATAAGGTGACTGAGGATATTACTATCGATGCCTCTTACTAGTATACCCCAGTCTAATCTCTTCGCATCCATTCACTGCCATGCACACCAAGCAGCGTTGTTGAAGCTGTACAGCGAGCAGGGCTTGGCTATTGATCCAACCTTATAAGAAGACATTCATATCAAAACAAGTCAATCTGCTGCCTGACCAAGCTAGGTCATCTATCCATTCGGATCATTAGTATTAGGATTTCTTATCGTCACCTGAACACTGAATGCCATGCCGCCGTAGAGAACACTGCTCTCTTCTTCAGCATACCGTCATGACTTGACATCGCTACTGCTTTGTGACGAAGTTTGTTTATCACTACGAGGGAGAGAGAGAGAATAAAAATCTAGTACCGGGCCGGGCGCGATAAAAAGACTTCCACACATTTGAAAATCGTTACATGAATCAGCGTCTAGTTGATAGCTGAGAAGCTGAAGTATTATTGTCATTTCCTTTTACTTTTCTGAACACTGAAAATACTGTAAAAGCTCTATTAAGCCCCCCTCTCTAATAAGCCCCTCCCCTCTCAGCCAAAATTTTAAATAAGCCCCCCACTTATATCAAATTTCAGAGTTTACCAAAGATTTTCCAATTATTGAGCTGAATAAGTCTGCATGTTAATTTTGATATGATTTGAGATAAAACTGTGTCGACTTTAAGTATTTGACTCATGAAATTGTACGTTGAATCCGCAAAATATGGTGCAAAAGAACCAAAAAGCTATCATATATATCCTTGTCATTTGATTTTGTGAATAAGCCCCCCCCCCCCCTCTCTAATGAGCCCTCCCTCTCCAGTGTCAGAAATAAGTCTTTTGAAAAATTAACACCAAAACGTCATGGCAAATTAAACTTGTGGTACAAGATACGGAATCTATTCCAAAATTTAGGAAACAAGACCCTTGAGGCAAACAGAATAAGATACCCTAATTTCACCCGGGAACCACATCTGTCCCCAGAGCTGACCGACTCCTTACTGCAACTCACCTTTCAATTTGATGATTAATCGTTTCTTTCATTTCCTCAGCTGTTACTACTGGTCCATTCGCTTTCGGCAATTCAACAATAAGCTCAGTTCGCTGTAATGCATCTGTTTCTGTTTTTGATTCCTTTGCTTCCTTGTGCGATTCTTTTGATTCGGAAATTGATTCCTCTCTTGGCGATCCAGGTTTATCCGTTGTAGGTGAATGGGCCCTTGGTGATTGGGGTGATTGGGGTGATTGGGGTGATCGAGGCGATTGGGGTGACCTAGGTGATTTGATATTGGTCGGTGATTTTGATTTCTTCGGCGATCTTGGTGATCTTGATGTTTTCGGTGAACGTGGAGATTCGACTTTACCATCTGAATTAATGTTGATAACTTGTCGACTGAAACAATATACATACTATTTACATATACATCTTTCAGAAATTTTTTCATGGCCCTCGTTTTACGAACAACACAAAAATGAAAACAGATAAAATGCTAATCACATCAACAAAAACAACTTAAATTTTTATCACAGAAAATCAACAATAGAAAAACGAAAATTCTGCGCAACATTGCACTACCAATCCCTACTATCGGGCGTCCCAAGAAAAAGTACACCCTTGTTCGGTAACATTTTTGGCAGGACGATACAACGCACAATTTTATGAAAATTCTTTTGATATAACAGTAGTTTCATTAACAACAAGGACAAGTGAATTATCCTAGACGAAGAGGGTACGCAATTTCAAGTGGATTTTGGATACTTCAAGTTTCGGTGATTTCTTAAAAATGAGTCTTCTTGGGAACGGAAACCCGGTATTTTAATATAACACCGTTCCAATTTACTGTGTTTTGAAAAGATTTCACGAATAAGATAGCCTTATCAAAGTCCTTCTTATATTTAAGGTCTATCAGATAAAACACATTGAGGCAAATGACACAAACACAGTGAACAAATGAATCATATACCTTGAAACTGTAACGATTGAGACTGCACCATGTGACGGACTTAACGACTGCTTTTGCGGTGATGGTGTATTAACTTCTATTTGAGTAGATTCTTTAATTTCCTGAAATGAAATGCGAAAAACAATTTTAAATTGGGTTTCCTTTGATAGGCTGATCGAGAGAAAAAACCACACGCTGTAGGAAATGCGGTACAGTAAATCCCCGCATATAAGAACCTACAAAATTAAGAACCTAGAGGCTGTTTTCCCTAACTTATGCACCTTGTAATCAAGAACCTGTTTCAGTTTGATGAAAAATATGTTCTTATTGCAGGGGTAGTAAAGTTGATCATTGATCGTCGTTATTAAGCTGATTTTTTTCCCAGTTGGCTGTTAAAGTTTGAATCTCCTCCCCCGCTGTTTGTAAGCTTAGGTTTACAACTCTACCAAAATAAATTACAGGTCTAAACATCTTTCATGCAGACTCTAAAAGGGCCTATACAAGGCACCCTTCAAATAAGAACCTTCATACCTTGAAATTCGTCTTTGTACCTTTAAAATAAGAACCTATTTCAGCCTGGTTCTCAAAAAATTAGGTTCTTATATGCGGGGATTTACTGTAGTTGGTATGTTAATTGATAATAACGATATTAAAAAGTTACCATGGTCTTTATGCCTCTTGGCTTCTGCTTCTTATTTGCTTGAAAGAGTCCTATCATGCTTGTGCTGCATCCGCCATGTTGATTTTGTGAACTGGGAGGCTTCCTCCCACGCAGGGTAATGCGAGGCCAATTGCACAGCCAAAACCGAAATGGCAGATGCAGCACTAGCATGATAGGATTCTTTCAAGCAAAACAACAAGCAGAGGCCGAGAGGAATAAAGACCAAGGTAACTTTTGAATATCATTATCACTATCAGTTAACACACCAACTACCACATTTCCTACAGTGTGTGAAAAACCTCAATACAGTCGACAGCGGTTTCTATATGGTTTTTTCTTCTTCTCGTCAACATAAGAAAAAATGAAATAGCTTTTGGAAACTAGTTTAATTGTTACAGCCATTATCAAACTTCTTTGAAGAATGCCAGTATAAAAAAAAAATTAAGTCAAAACTCCATCGATAAGTGAGAAAGATATTTTCCAGCTTTGCTCAGCAGAACTTCTCAAAGCATTCATCTGCGCCAGTGTATCTTAGAATTAGTAAGGTTACTGGTTACAGACGACGCCTTACAAATTCCATCTGGTTAGCTAGAAACATAAGCGTGAAACAAAACAATGGATAACCCGGTGTTGCTTACAGGGAAGCCTCTGCTTGCAGCTTTGATACAAAATTGACCTCCAAAAAATCTTAACTCCGTGAATTTTCAGTGGATTTGCGAAATTTGACTAGACCACTACCATTCCTTCAACAGCATTACATAAATCATGGGCTATAGGAAACTCTGAATTACTTTTGATACATCGAGATAGTCATAATTTATGTTTGCCTTCTGTCTCTATAGGACATTGGCGTGATATGGAGGGCATTGGGGCAATCACACCAGTCAAGGCCATGCATAGGGATTGAAATGGCACCTTCGCAGGAGAGGTAGAGACAGAAGAAAGACATAAATTACTTGATGTATCAAACGTAAATCTACTTTTTTAATTCAGATTTTCCTACAGCCCATGCATAAGCAAATAACTAAACAAACAAACCAACAAGAAAAACAACCTTTTCATTCGCTTTTCCTTCTGTTGCATTGATTACAACAAATCCACCAACGACTTGTGACGTCACCAGCATTGGATCATCACCAGACTCAAACACATCTACTTTTACATTTCTGTAAGTAAAATAAAATCTTGATTATCTTCCCAATATCCAGGCAGCTACTACCGAAACCGGAATAGATGTCCCCTTTATGTCTCGTTCAATTCCTACCCTGACCACCCCCCGGACACCCCCGGGTATTTGCTCAAAAATTCTGCCCGGCCCCCAGGCATTTGCACAAGAAATCTTTATTGACCCCCAGGCTCCCGGGGGGGGAGGGTACTTCATTGTTAAGTTGTACTGGACGTGCCGCTCATATGGATGGGTTGTTTCATCTGAAATTCTCTACATATGGGTCTGTTTTTAACCATAATTCTGGTAGATGGGTAGTCCTTTGAGAATTTTCTTATCATAATGATAATCCACACCAAAAAAACTGAAATTTTCCTTTGTTTCAAATCGACACATTCATACGAATGGGTCAAAAATTTCATGATATTCATGCAAATAGGCTCGAAATTTTTTGATATTCCGTCATGCGAATGGGTCCTTTTCTCAAAGTCCAGATTCAGGTCGAATCATGTTCACAATGAAGTACCCCCCCCCCCGGGCCCAGGCTGCCCGGGGGGATGGTCAGGGTAGATATCGAATCCACCGAGGGCATTATTCTAGATTTCTCAATTTCGAGCCTCTTGAAATGTGAAACATGTTAAGTCACTCGCTATTTTTTCGAACAGGTTTCTATGATTCTTTATTTGATTTCGATCATCTTTACAGCAAAAGCAACTTGTAAGTGTAGCCTAATTAGTAACAAGTTTCACCCATCCTTGATTTCCGACTCCCTATTTACTAGGACTGGACAATTGTCCACGCATCCGCTATATTTCAGACCCGAGTAAATTGAATTAAAGGAAAGGATTATTATTGAACATTTGTCAGTAGTCAGGAGGGAATCTCCACATTATTTCCAAGAACAAACCATTTGTAAACTTTTGGGCGAAAGAATTTCAAATAGCGCAACAGTTAATTATACTCATGTTTAAGTACGGCGGCGATTCAATATTCATATCTAAATATAAATAACTCTGTTTCCATGCACCAAAGTGACCATTTTCCATTTACCGATTCATGGGTGGAAAAATAGCGGACCATGGCACCAATGGTCCCAGAAATTTTTTCAGGTCTCCAGAAAGACATGCAAAAGGAAGGGGGAATTTTAAAGTCCTCAAATTTCTCTTGGCATCTTAAATCTTTAGAAAATGGATTGATGCTTGGTTAAATTACGCTATCTCCAGACTGTAACAATACTATTCATAACTTGTTAAGTTGTCAGTCGCAAAGTCAACAAAATTCAATAAAGATCCTTTACAACTGAGATTGAGGATTACTGACCAATCTTCAAAATCTGTCCCACGTATTTCTATCATGACCTGCCAAAAAATGGATTCTTGCTTGGAGCACCCTGCTGTCACAGAAAGTTTTTCAACGACTTTTCGGTCCCACAAATCAAAATATTTTTTCCACCCCTGTACCGATTACCGAACTTAAAAATGTTTGTCTCGTGATGGTACATAAAGGGTACTTGTATCAACTTTACCAGTCTGAATAATCATAAACTCTGAAACAAATTACTTACCCTTCCTTTTTTGATATGTTTTTATCTTCTGCTTCATCTTGCGTTTTATTATTGTCATCTACTTTGTTACTTTCTTTCTCTGAAGAATTGGACTCTTTTTCTTCTTTGTTGCTACTAATACTCTCAGATTCTTCTTTAGTTTCACTGTAATGAGGGGTGAATATAGATTGATGAGAAATTTAACGAGAAATCGAATCACAATGAAAACTACCGATGGCACAGCCAGATCAGCCCACCTGCGTACAAAACTTTTAAGATCCTACCGGGTGGGCTTCAAATATTTACACTCTTTTTTTAATAAGAATACTATAAAATTTGTCTAGCCCCAATATTCTTAAGAAATTTTCGTTTTGAGCCTTAACATATTCTTAAAGTATTCTAATTTTTTTCGAAGCTGATATGGTTTCCAGGGAACATAGGTAGTTAAAAGAAATATCATGTCATTACGAGGAAATGGTCAAACGTTCTTAACAAACATAAAGTTTCAAACATGCTTTTTGAAAAAATGAGATACGTCGTTCATGCGATTCTCTGTTATGAACATCGCAAAATAGGCAACTGCTGAAAAATGAGACACAAATATGGCTAGCTGAGCCTGAGCAATATTCTTGTGATGTTCTTAAATTTGCATGATTCTGAGCCTGAATATTCTTATAAACAATATTCTTATAAAAAAAGAGTGTAGCTACCGTTTGAAAAATTGTACAATTGTATCCAATCAACACAGGCAGATTTTGTAATACAATAGCATCAGTTGCTTTTAATTGACAACTCAATTCAAAGCGATTAGCGATTGCAGACAAAGGAACTCTCAATCAGTAATTCAAACAACCAAACAAAGCCGCAAATGTTGCTCTGAAACCGGTAAGGTAAACTCTCACCTTGTGCACGCGAAAGGTGGTTTTAAGAGAAGTTATGCGCTGATTTCGAAAGAAGAAGGGTAAATCCAAAATTCTGCCTGACAAAGTTTGTTTATTTGATTAAAATAAACAAACAAGTAGTAATTGTTTCATTTGAGCCCGAAATATGAGAGAATTGTAATGCCTTCTGCTCGGCTTCTGAATCAAATAAACAAGCTCCGCCAGGCAGAACTTTGGATTTACCCTTCTTCGTTCGATATAAACACATAACTTCTCTTAAGAACCAACTTTCACGTGCACAAGGCAAGAGTTTGCCCTACTGGTTTCAGGGCAACTTTTGCGGCCTTGTTTGTGTTGAATTATTGGTTGACAGAATTTCCTTTTCCTGCAGTCCCTAATCGCTTTGAATTGAGGTGTCAATCAAAAGCAACCGATGCAATTGTATTACAAAATCTGCCACTTGTACTCTCCAACAATGCTAAGCATAACAAGGAACGTTTTGAATGGAAACGTTCATGAAATTGAAGTTTGTTTTACTGCTACAGGGTAAATTCAAGAGTATGTTCTTTGGTTAATCAGTTATTTCCGGAAGCAATAATGCATCTAACGGTATAAAACACATTTTCAAAATGAAGATGAAGTCTCTGTTATACTAAAGAATTACAATTGTTTAAATTCGTAATACGCTTTCGTATGAAAGGTTTTTAAAGGCGCACTGTCGTGGCTGTGATTGGCTAGTTATGGTGTTGAAATCATTAACAAAAGATCTGGCCTTTGAATAATTACCAAGCCTTCATTTCATGCCGTTGGATCATACTTCGTTTCGAGCATAAAGGGAGTCAGTAGTCTCACGAAATAGTCCCAGTTATCGCAACAACAACAGCAACAGCAATGACAACAACAACAACAATATATATTTTTGCTCAAACTGGGACTTATGGACTTTCACATCAAAAAGTGGGACGAAAATAAACAATGGGCGCACAGAATTTTCTATTCACTTTGAAACAAGGTTAATGGCCTCTTTTCGGTAGTTGGAGAATTTCAGGAGCTGTGGGCGTGTTGGCGTGCACTATTGCTAGATGAAAATTGCCTTCAAAAGGAGGAAATTCTTGTTGAAACTGAAAGGTTTGTTAATTCACAGATTAAAAAACATTCATGCGAATACTTGTGGCTTTTGTTCATTGCTAACGTCACTCAAAACTTGAATTTTGAGGCGTTCTATTATCTGACGATTGAGCTGACAATTTAGGCCCACCGCCATTACTCGCCTTTTCGTACAGCGTTGCTATGGTTTCCATATCGGACATGAAGTCGAGGGAAACAATTTCGTCCCAATTTTCAATGTGAAAGTCCATGAGTCGTAGTTATAGCGTCCATTAGCCTATCAATAGCAATAACTACGAACTTGCAATCAGTCTAGGGAGTCAGATCGTTGTCACCTTCATGAATTTCAATGTACAGCATAATTATTGAGGATTGCCTCATTCTACACCCTTATATTGTCTTATCCACTCAATCAGCGCCACGACAGTGTGCGTTTAGCAGTGGGACAAATTTTCAGAAGGTTCATCAATCTCTAAAGCATATTTCCAGAAAAAGTACAAAAAACATAAACAAAAATTACCTGTCTTTTGGAACTTCAGTTTTAACATAAGTCCTTTCTGATTCAGGTAAATCTTCGTCCATTCTATCATCTATAAGAAAAAGACACGACGTTGAATTCGACAAAAACCACCAGTAGGTGGAAGGAACCAAAAGGTGCATCCCTGAATTGGTCATTTCGTTTTGGAAGCAATGTTTCGGCATACCCTTCTACTTTTCATCTTGTATCTTTCATCTTGTAAATATACATTGCACATTCTTAATCGATTTATTTTAAGAAATTATAAATTTTACAAAGTAGGCCTAAATTAGATGTAGTTTAGTTATTTTTCTTTAATGTAGCCAACGTTAAATAAATTAATGATGCTGATGGATATGACTTCGTTAAAAATCTGGACACAGATTTTCATTAAATAACAAGGAATTTACAAATGATCCATTTTGAAACTAATCAGGATATCAAAAAACGTCTATGGCAGCTTTACAGCACCGGATCCTGATTTTCTTTCAAGCACTTTAATTCAAAGAAAAATGCAATTGAATTTTCCATCCACCCTTTTAAAGATTTGAGCTCTATGCTGAATTCACATGTAATTTATGTCGCGTTCAAATCCAAACCCTGACCATCCCCCCGGCAGCTCCAGGGATCATTAAGATTTCTTGCACAAATGCCCGGGGGACGGAAATTTTTTTTCGCCGATATTCCCATATTATATGCCACATTCCCAGTTGCTGTAAACTACGAAAGCTCAAATGGGGCTCAAATACTCCGGGGCCGGGGAAAATTGTACAGTCAAGTCAAATGCAGGGCAGCCGGGAAGATTTTTAAGCAAATGCTCGGGGGTGTCACGGGGGGATGGTCAGGGTAAGAATTGAACGAGATATTTGTTGCATATAAAAGCTCCCTTTCATCATCATTTGCAGGCATCTGTACTTCTGTATTTTTAGAAATCACAACAGAAGATTATTCGGCAAATCCAAAGCTTATCACGTGTTGTGCTGAAATTTTTTTCAAAATCAACTAAAAGATTACAACAACATAAATTTACAAGCTACATTACTTTACAAAATTACTATACAACTATACAATACTATTGGAACAATACCCCGAGGAGTAAAAGGCTATGACTACCCAGCGGCCATTTGGACATAAAGATTAAAACTAAATACTGCCTCAAATTAGCTGCATGCCACGGGAAATATCTGCGATAGAAACAACTCAAGTATTTGGATGGGTAATTTACACATTATCACAAATATTGCGTGGTATCAAATTCCAGATAAACCTTAAATATAAGACTAAAGAAAAACAAGCAAAAACGAAAAAATTTAGGAAAAGGACACAAACCTTCGGTAGGAATGTCTTTTGTTTCCGCTTTTGTCTCCTCTTTTGTTGTAACTTCTGCCTTCACTGAGTCGTTGCTATCCTCGTCCATAGCAACAGGAGATTCTGGTCCCGTGCTCTGCTTTTCCGTGTTTTCATCTGCATCACTGTTGGAAAAGAAAATGTTAGGAAGGGCGAGAAAGACCAAGGGCTGCAAAAAGAAGTCTTGTGGGTCACCAAACGTTTAAACTGTAAAATTGAGCTTTTCAAAAGAAATACTAGGTGAGCCAGAAAAAAGTTCCCACTTTCGAAAATTCGTAGCACCAAAAGTACGTCATGGATTTGAATGATTCCAATTCTAGTTAAAAGCCAAAAGATCAAAGTTTTTTGTGATTTTTCTCGTCTTTTTACGAGCATTGCAAATATAGGCAAATTCAACTTTGCAAAAATTTCATGGTTACAAAATGACTGACAAAGGGCCTAAAACACTTTTTGTCATGAAAAAGGGCCTAAAACTACGCGCTCAAATCGTTAGGACTCTCCTCACACGGAACAATACGCACGGGCGTTTCGCCTCTCTCATGAGTAATAAGACATAGATTCTCAAACAGATACTAAATATTTTCAATCCCACGGCAATAAATGTGCAGACGATATCTCTCGCCCATGAGAAATTTCATTTTCTCTATTGTTCTGAGCGAGGAGTCTTTTATGATTTGATCAAGTACTTTAGGCCTCTTTCAGTCATTTTGCAACCACCGAGTTTTTCTAAATTTGAATTTTCCAATTTTTCCAATACTCGTAAGAAGGCAAGGAAAATCATAAAAAAATACTTGGATCTTTTGGCTGTCAAGCAAATATTGATTCATTCCAATCCATCCAGTACTCTTGATGCTATGAATTTTCAAAAGTGGGAACTTTTTTCTGGTTCACAGGTATGTAAAATTGAACTTTGAAAGAAATATACTTTTCTTGAAATATGCTTTTCTAGAAATATGATTTCAAGGATGAATCTAAGAAACCTTAAGGCTGATTTCCAGTAGTGGAATTTTCCGAGCGGGCGGAATTTCCTTTGTCTGCTTGAGAAAATGTCGCCCTGGAATTGAATAGAAAGTTATGGCTGAGCGACCTTTTATTGTCTAAAATTCCGCCCGCTCGGAAGATTCCACTGACTGGAAATTCGCCTTTAGAGGTAGGTCACTACGTGCATCGATTTGGAAACATTTGGCTTATCTAAAAACCCTTCAAAGGTGTCATGTCCACTGATCATTTTATCACTGAAACAGTCTTGTGCTCGCTACAGGCCTATCGCTTCTTGAGCAGTTAGACACAAGTCTGCACAACAAGGGCTATATAAAGCGTTCTTCTCATCATTTTCCAAGGCCTTTCCTTGACGTCAAATGCGGCAGTATCTTGTATTAACTCGTTTTTTTTTATAATCTTAGATTGATAGAAAAAAATATTCATCATCGTAAGCAAATAAACAGAACGCCTGCTCTTAAAGGACAGTGGATCCTTTCTTCTCTTGAGTAATGATCAAAATCGAAAGTGCTTCTGTTAGCAAAGAAGTCGCAACTAACCATGAAAATTTTGTGATATCCGTAAAATCAGCAAATCCAGCCTCGTCTGTGACTTCGACGACGGAGGTTGCACTTGAATCTACCCATCCAACTGCAGCGGCATCTAAAGTATCCATGGCAACTCCTTCGCTGTCGAAATTCGCAGTCCATTCTACGGCAACAGAGAAAGTATTTGAAAGTGGCAAATGACAATGGGGAGCAAGCTTGTCCTAATTACTATTAAAGACACACTGTCGTGGCGCTGATTGGATGAATAAGACAATAATAAAGAATAGAATTAGGCAAGCTTCAGTAATTTCGCTGTGCACTGAAATACACGAAGGTGATAACGATTTGACTCCCTTTATTCTCGAAACAAAGTATAACCCAAGAGCATAAAGGCTTGGTAATTATTTAGAGGCCAGGTCTTTTGTCAGCGTTTTCGACATCACGACTAGCCAATCACAGCCACGACAGTGTGCCTTGAAACTCTGGGTATGAAAACTACATATGGTAGGTTATTTCAGACCAACACATCAACGTGTTGGATCACGAAACAATTTGCGTTGATTTTAAAAGGCAATGCAAAGATGCAGCAAAGAACAACTTTGTTGTCCAAAAAGAGAGATCTTTAGTCTCAGTGGGTCAAGAAGAGCTAACCCACGTATGAAAAAGAGAACAATTTATTTTTCTTTCAGTCACGTTCAAAAGTTCCTTTGTCATCGTGCAGGCATATTTAAGGATTCCTTTGTCATTGTAGCTTGTGTTCAAGGACACAAAAATGATTTATGGAGTCCTGAAAGGCATGTCAAAGACTGCACACAGTACACCACAATACTGTTTGAAAATAACTCCTGAAAACTTTCTACTGTAGAAGCACTTTCTGTCATCGACTGGAAATCAAATAGATTTAAAAGATATGCTTTGAATAAAATCCACAAAGGTCGAGTGAAAATTTACCAGCCCCCCCCCCCACAAGTTGTCAGGGAAGCTTTCTGTTCGAGCTATCGGCACATAGACTTTCAAAATTTAGATATGCTTCAGACATCTAATGAAAGGTCAAATGTAGGAATTGCAGGCGAAGTCAAGTTTTAAAACGAAACAATCTCAAATTTGTGTTAGTAATACCTACCAGTCTCTGAAACATCGATTTCCATATTTTCTTCTGAATCCTTTGATACCTTGATGCTGTCATCGCTCTTTTTAGTAGTAAATGGGTCATTACGTTTTCCAACATCGGTGAATACTGATTCATCATCCCCTGAGCTGCTTGAGTCTTCACTACTATTATCTGATTCATCGCTGTTGCTTTCAGCAGGCCTAAAAGGTTACATATTTGCATCAAAAATTGTTTACTATGAAGGACGCGGACGCAAAGAAACAGACAGATTTCTGGCACACTGAGATCTTTTGAACATAGTAATAGAGAGTAAAAACCTGCAAATAAGAAACATCACCTTTTTCGCTCAGCCTATTAAAGGTTCCAAATTCTGGGGTCTAAGGTCTAGCTTAAACATCGTTTTTTTGCAGTGTCGACTCGAACTGTATTCAAAACGGCAGAATCTGTCGTGTCTAAAAATCTGATTTAAACATCGTTTTTGCTGTGTCGGATTGAACTTAAAAATGGTTCAAAATGGCTTATTTTTTAAAATGCACAAGTGCAGTGGCTGATCACATGTAGAAACCGCAGACCATGGCCTAGAATTGATTAATTAAATGCGGCAAAAATACGATGTTTAAATCAAATCGTGTTTTTGCCGTTTAACATGACAGAGCTCGTGAACTCCTGCCGTTTAATATCTATTCAAAACGGATGGTGATTTGAAAATCGTTTTCATGTCGAATTTAATTGACACTTAGAAGTTTTAGCAGCATCTATTAACTTCGACACGGCAAAAAACGATGTTTGAACTGGGTCTAAGAGGCCCTTTACATGATTAATTTCAACCCGTGTTGAGTTTCAACACGGGTTGAGTTTTAACAGCATTGCTTATTTTGCCTTGCGTTTACATGAAATCTCAACACGGGTTGAGATTAGGTCACATGGTTGCAAACAATAGAAGAAGGAATGTGAGCCCACTCAAATATTTGAATGATTGCGGAAATAGATTCGATTTCCTTTGTTCGCATTCTAATCTCGCCCCGAGTTGAAAAAATTTTGCGTTTACATGAGAATTTCAACCCGTGTTGAAATTTCAACACGGGTTGAGTTGCCGAGTTGAGTTGAACCCGTGTTGAGTTTCAACTCGGCCTCCTTCATGTAAACGCGATGAAGGCTTACACCGTCAACCGAGTTGAAACTCAACCTGTGTTCAACTCAACCCGGGTTGAAATTTCTCATGTAAAGGGCCTCTAAAATTCGAGACTAGTGCAATGAAGAAGTAATTAACCATGCACAAACCACATAAACGATATGCTTTGTGTTTCTTTAGTTTCAATTAAATTAAATTTGTGCAATTAAGAAAATATTCCTCTAACCTTTCAGTGCAAAGGTTCTTAAAAGTGGTGGTTCTAAGATGCACGTTATTACTATACTAAGAAACTATTCGTCTTTTCAAAAGATCCTTCAACGAAATTTTTGAAAATGTCTAACTTAATTCAATACACTTAAGTCCCGCCTTTAAGAAACCCACTTTCAACATCAGCCTATTCTTCTCCTTTAATACACCACTTCAATTAGGCGGTCTCATTTTGGAAATTTATTAAAATCTCTTCCTATTCTTTACGTGAAGTTTTCGAGCCCAGATTCTGATTTACCACCCAAATTTTAGTCTTGTTACATGTTTTAAACTGCTGACGCTTGTGATGTTGATGTTATGACAATGTAAAGCTCAAAAATTCATGAGAAATTTGACCGTGAGAATCGTTCGGGGTGAAAGTTTACACCCCGAGTAATTTTTCATGGTCAAATCCCAAATAGATTTTTTTAAAGTTTGAATCGTCATAAAATTAACATCATGACCACATGAAAACTCGTAGTTAGACTAAAAATTGGGTGCTAAGTCCGAGTCTGGCCTCTGAAAGTTTGTATCAAATAATTTTGAATAATTTCCAAAACGAGGCTGTAAATTGAAATGGTGTATTAACATTCTCTCCTATTGTTTTACCAAAAAATTTAGGGTCTGAATTCCTTGTAAAGTGGTTTCTTCAAGCCGGGACTTTACTCTAATATACGCATTTCGTGATGGATCAGTTTATTTGACAACACACAAGAAATTGCTCAATTTTCATCTACCAGGCAATAAAACTTTTCGTATGAGCAAACGTTTAGCAAAAGAACAAATGACTAGCTACAATGCCTGCCAAAAGTCTTTGCTATTTTTGCCTTGTTTTGCGAGTTCCCCCTCTCCCCCTCAGAACAATGTTGTTTGTGACAATAAAATGGGGATGGCAGGACGATTCGCGACTCTGATGGAATGCTGGGACAATAACGTTGCAAATCAACATTGTTTCGGGGGCGAGGGCGTGTTTAAACCTAATCGCCATGGTTAGAACTGTGGATTATCAAGACATGGCCCAAGTGTTCCAAGGACTTTTGGTAGGCATTGTATCATCTAGCATTGACCAGCCCCCAGAAATTGCAGACACATTGTCCATGAACATCCTATTAATAGTCGTTTCTGTTTTCATCTACATCCCTTCCAAGATTCTTCTCTGCATGATAAACTATTAGACCAATTTTATGCAAAACATTGTCAGCGCTTGAATTCCAGATATCGAAAATTACCTTCGTTTCATATTCCCTCTTGGTGAGAATTTCAATTCTTTCTCTTCCCATACATCCTGCAAGGAGAAAACACACTCAGTTAGAATTCCAAAGTCTTTGGAACATGGTACACGCCATGGTCTACAAAACAACAGTGGCAAGGAGGACAGGCTCACATTTAACACACTGTGGCACTTTTAAGAGCACCTTTGGGGTCATTTGAAGATCTACGAAACACAATTTAATTTGAGAATAATTAATCTGATGTTTACGTCTGACAAGTACCAACGTCAAACAACTGCTCCAACGTCAAACAGGCTTCAAAAATGCCATGTATATTAATTGATTGATTGATTGATTGATTGATTGATTGATTGATTGATTGATTGATCGATCAATCGATCGATTGATTGATGAGGAAAGAAGAGCGATGACAGGTAAATATTGAGAAATTTCCTTTCGAATTAAACTTTCGTTCTCGTAAGCCAACATGGACCATTTTAGTAAAAAATCAAAAAATTCTCCATGAACGCAAAATACTGGCTGAGACTCGCACATCCATCACTGGAACAGTTAAATTCACACTGAGATATCTGTTTTGGAGAAGATTGTAATTCAAAATGTGAGGCGATAATCATAATGAGTAAAAACAACAGATGAAAGACAGCAAATGAGCAATAATTCTAAAGCAAAGGAAACTATCATCTCCAAGCCACGCAATGAATCATGAAATTCTAACTCACGATGTCAACAACTCTCCATTTGGTGAGTGGAGGTCGCTACAAAAATGGATAAAAATCAACGGTCGCTAATGCGAAACCTATACACTTCAAAATTCTGTCTGTCTGTCCGTCCGTCTGTCCCGCTCTACACGGTCTCTACAACTTGTCCCTTTCTACCCCTCTCTACAGGAGGTTCTACAACGTTATTAGGTGATGGTGACCACGCTGGGGGGGGGGGGCTTTCTTTCAATGTGTTAATCTACCAAATAACAGATTCTTTCATCGGGTCATCTCCTTCTTTTAATTCGTTTTGATTTCTGATTTTATTATTATTGTTAATTAAACATCTATTTAAACTATTTACAATATACATAATTTACAATAAAACTATTAATATACATTACAGGACAAATCAGAGTTAAAATCTATCATGCTAGAAACCCAACTTGCGGGATATATACTTTGCAAAGCCTACAGTTGCATTTTCCACCATTCCAGCATCTAATTCGCTTTTTGAACATATTCAAAAGATGCGATTGCACAGTTTTAAACTAGCCTGTTGATTTGATGGCATCAGCATTGGTGTAGCTAAAGAAATCGCAGCAAGATGTGCGACATTCATGAAACCAGTAGAGTTAATAAGAATAAATGGTAAGGGAAAAGTATGAGTTTGTACAGTGTGTCCAGTGGGAAATGTGCAGTACAGTAAAAGCTCGCCAATAAGAAACTAGTTTTAGAAATCGGCCTTTAAGTTTCATAGCTTTCTTAGAATTTCTAGTTTTCAGAGGTTGTATGATTATTCTTGCAATCAGGATCGACAACTTGAATCTCTTAGCAACGATTAAGTTAGTGTAAATAAAAAAACTTCATGTTTGAAACCCTTTCTTTCCGTCAAAAATTCACGACAAGTGGTTCCCTATTTGCGGGTTCTTACTGTAGACATAATGAGATATAATAGAAAAAGAAGAGTGTTATCGTTGATATAATGGGGATCTGTAGGGAGGGCTGCAACAGTAGAGGGCTGCCAAATCACAAGTGGAGGTATCAGTTCTTCTAATTTCCCCCCCCCCCCCAAAAACCTCAGCAATAAAATCTGTGCCTCTTCGGAATCCCGTTTGCACGCACTTAGCATTTAGACAGGGAAAATAAGCTAACCATCTAAGCAAGTGCCTAACCACATTTTTTAAGGTTTATATTATTAGAATAGGCCATTGAGATTAATTTAGGACTATGTGCCATTTGTGAAAAGTGTCGAGTGTCACGTGATCGATGACGTCACAGAAGGGCTTAATGTCGCTAAATACTTCGATAACTTTGACAGGTGTGTTGTATTAGCTTGGGATTTGCATAGTTGAAAAGAGCATTTTAAGAGCTTTCGAATGATCTATAACTTTTTGCAATTTAGTGAAATGCGAAAAATTTTCTATGACGTCATCAACTACATGACGTCATAATTGACTAATTTTAAAACCATTTCAGCTGAGATTTTTTCCTTGATTTGTACTAAATCAACCATGTAGATTCCGAATCTGCAGTCAGAAAACACTAGTAATTCATAGGAATGTAAATTTTTGTCTTGTCATTTTCCCTATTGTGTTCAAACTGAGGCAATATAAAGGGAAAATGCCCAAGCCCAAATTGATATACCTATGAAATATAGGTGTTTTTTGACTGCAGATTCAGAATCTACGTGGTTCATTTGGTAGAAATCAAGGTAAAAATTTCATCTAAAACGGTTGTGAACATTTGTCAATTATGACGTCATGTCATTAATGACGTCATAGAAAATTTTTTGAATTTCACTAAAATGCAAAAAGCTTTACATCATTCGAAAGCTCTTCAGACGCTCTTTTCAACGATGCAAATCCCAAGTTAATCCAACACATCTGTCAAAAGTTATCGAAGTATTTAGGGACACAAGCTCTTCTTTGACGTCATAGATCACGTGACATTCGAAACTTTTCAGAAATGGCACATTGTCTTAAATCAATCCTAATGGCCCATTCTAACAATATAAACCTTAAAAACTGTGGTTAGGCACTTGCTTAGATGGTTAGCTTAGGTCCCCGACCGCCTTTGCAGCCTTCTTTGTGCATATTTTAGACTTGACAAGCGGTCGTAAAAATTCCGTTTTTGCGCTCACTAACCACTTCGTACTGGCGTGTCAATCAGCAGAAACGAATGCTATTGTCTTGTTTCCTGGAGCATATACGAGACGGCCTTGAAGATGCAGCCCTGAAGATGTTTGTCATAAGAAATCTAATAATTTGGTTCCATACCTCATCATCGCTACCATTGTCGTCAAATCGATGAATCTTCTCGTTACAAACGGCCTCAAACAGTTGAGCATCCGGCTGTAAAATCAAGACATGAATTATGAGAAAGATTATTCTAACTATCTTACATCCTAGGAACCAATATTACAAATTGTAACATGAGCTAAAATAGGCTTTATCAAGGCAGGAAAACCAACAAATTCTGATGACTATTTGCAGCCCTTGTTGGTACTTTGAAGAGACCTTCCGGAGAAAGTCTCCTGTAGATTCAGAAGGCAATGATCGATTTAAGCGAGGGAAATTTGAAATCTAATTGAGAATGGCTGCTAGCAAACGAGGCATTTGCCAATATCATTACTGTAATATTCTTTCTGAGAACAGTAGACTTTTTGCCTTACATACGAACGTAGGGACTCATAGCTCCATATGGCCCATGCACAACTGAACATTTGATAAATTCCCGAACTGTTTCACATGACATTCATCTTGAGACAGACTTCAAGTTAATTGTTAAATGCCGCGGGGTTGTTATGTAATTCCATGCTCCCTGTGACAGCGTTGCGTAATACCTATGTCTTGTAATTATTTCATGAGCATATAAAAAACGTAGGGCCCTTGTTTTACTATCCAGCCTTTTCAGAAAGTTTAACAAAAAATCACCTGAGACCTTTCACTTATGTATATAATAAATTCATCTTTGGATTTCAAGGAATTTCATCATTTGGAATTAACCTTTGGATTCTTTATTCTCCATCTACAATCCTGGCCAAAAGAAGCTGGGACATAGGCAAATTTCAGTGTTTTCACGATGTTTCCTAAAATATGGAGGCGAAAACATACGTTTAGAACCTCCTAATCTCCCTTTCCCCTAATTCAATGCTGAGAAGGTTGAATGGCGTTTGATTCAAGCAACCTTGAAACAGGGGAGGGGAGCGGGGGGCACGTAATCAAAGACCGA
This sequence comes from Aurelia coerulea, assembly GCA_039566865.1. Lineage (NCBI taxonomy): Eukaryota > Metazoa > Cnidaria > Scyphozoa > Semaeostomeae > Ulmaridae > Aurelia > Aurelia coerulea. Next base: position 22,425,347 of record CM076947.1, on the reverse strand, counting down.
GCTAGTGCAATTTTGTGATTTGTCTCAAGTATTTTGGCCAAGATTGTAGCATCTCTATTTTGGGACACTTAGTACACGAGCAAAATTCAAAGTTACATCAGCTGAAACGGCTATCGATATTGGGTCTCCCGTAATAGTCAAACATCGTTCGTATAGTCTTAAAAACGTCTTAGAACATCATTCTCGAACCAGCTCATATAAAAAATCCTTCATACATACCGTTTCATCGTTAGCATTGATCGTAAAGTCAACATTTCCAATTTCGTCAAATGGATTACTAGAAAGAAAATAACAGATAAATTGATATTCAAGGCTACACGGAGATGGGGGTACTTCGTTCCCTTTTTTAATCAATCACAAAAAGCGGTTACAGGGGTAGAAAGTCATGGTAAAACTCCTGATATTATCATTTTTGACAGCAAAGATCGTCTGCTTCCACAGCATAGACCTTTTAGTTATTCTACAGAAGAACCTGGATCGAGCGTTACTTTCATACATTTTCATACGCGAGGTTCGATTGAGTGGCGTTAGAGCTTCTATCACTATTGTGCACATTCGAAAATCCTACAAAATGTAGCAAAATATCGTTTGATTCTGATTCTTAAGGTATATTGCTATCACCTCTTGCCTTCCCAACACCCATGTGTAGTTCATGTACAAAGCACTGTCAACTGGAAAGAATTTAAAAAAATCCTAGAGACATCCATTTTCTTTAACGTCCTTACTTACCCAGAAAGATATGAGGCCAGAGACATCATATATAAAAGAACAGAATTATAAAATGTAGAATAGCAGTTAAAACCAATCAATTCTGGCGACTTCTGTGAGATAGACATTCGCGGCAAAATTGAGGAAAAAAATTCACAAAAATAAACTCACTCATGTTTGCTCATTTCATTTAATTCATCCTCATTATGTCCAAATGATTCAATGAATTCATTGGACATCTGCTGAACCTGATAATTTGAAAAGGCCTGGGGTAAGAAGAGGATACACAGAGCTTCAACGATTAAGTATATCAGATAAATGAAGTATGCAATACAATAAGATTGAAGTCGACTTCAAATGACTCACTACTGCTCAAATTGTTTGTGATGAATAGACACAACAGTAGCATTGACAGTAATGATGGCGAGCAACAAATTGTATCCTCTATTTGAAATAACATACCGGGTGTCTCAAAAAATTACCTCCTTTTGATTGGAAAAAGAAACAAAGCAATCAAACATCAGCACTTTCCAAGTGTATAGCTATATTTGTTAAGCTTCAACTTGAATGCACATACCTTGCATTTCAAAATTGTCCATCAAACACCGGAGATAACAGTTCACTAAGTCCAAATTTAGAACACATTCGAAACAAGAGGTTTTAAAAAGGGCCTAGCCATGATTTGATGTCGTGAGCATTTTTCGTAAAGGAACTTCAAGGTTGATTTTTTAGTTTTTATTTTTGAAAAGAATTACACTTTGAAACCTTTCAATTGTTCCTTAAATTACTTTTCTTTTAAAGAAAAGGAAAGGAACAAATGCACGCTTATTGGGGATGGCAAGAGTTTATCATCCTTGCCACATTTTCATTGTATTCGTTTAATCAGGGTCATGGCCATTAGCCTGTGTCGCATGACCATGCGTCTATAATTCTTTTCAAAAGCAGAAACTAAGAATAAAAATTTCAAAGCTCCTTTGGAAAGCTTCCACAACATCAGATCATGGCTGGGCCCTTTTTCAAAACCTCTGGTTTCAGGTGCACCTTAAATTCTAACTTTGTGAACTTGTATCCCCACTGTTTGGTGCGCAATTTTTAAATGCAAGGTACGTACATTTAAGTTGAATCTAAACAAAATTAGATGTGCACTCGGAAATTTCCGATACCTTATCGCTTTAGTAGTCTCTCCAGTCAAAAGGGGGTCTTTTTTTGAGACACCCGGTACTAGAAAAACCGCCCACCCGATGTGGAAAATTCAAGCAGAAGTTGCGAACAGAGGCTCTGACTGAATATTGTGAGTTTTTCCCAAAATCCAAGGTGCATGATTTTGCTCTTGAACTAAATATTTCCAAAAACTGGGTTCCATAGGTTTTGGGTTGTTCAACAGAATTCACAATCAAATGTTAGATGGGAAAACGACTGTTTTGTTGGCGACACTTAAATCAAATTCTTGGGGTCAAAAGAAATTTTCATTCAAAAATCTGTATAAGATTGAGCACAGCAATGAATTTTCAGCAATGTTTACAGTCTTTAAGCGATTTTTGGGAAAATTTGGCTGCTAGTGATTTATGAGAGACACTTTGCATCTTAAATTATGAGAAAATTATCAAAAATTATGTCGAAGCCTCGTTGAGATAAAGGCTTTAAATTCTACGAACGGTTTGGATTGTTTCTGTAGATTTTTCAAACAAGTTTAACAGTCTTTGACTCACCCAGTAAAGAATATATTGTTGGAAGAGCAGAAAGGAATTGGCAAGAATTTTGAATGAGGCAAACGTTTAAAAATAAGGTATCAAAAATAACAGCCATCCAAATGATCGAAACATTTCAAAATAATGTTTACCATAAACCAGAGTTTCCCATCCACTACCGTAGAATGTCATATATAAGAAAAAGCTTTATAAAAACTGAGGCCCATTTTTCTTTCTACGATATTTGGTTTCACAGTAGCTCATTGTCCTATTGAATCGAATTGCAATGAACAGGTTTTTTGCACAATGATGTCAATTCTTTGGAGATACAACCTTTGCCTTGATATGATGAAGAGCAAACTTCCAAAAGCCTGCCATGCTCTCAGCAACGCATGTAACAATTCGGTAGATGTATTTGCACCGAATTGGGCATGATTAGTTTCTTGCTGTGTTGGGATGTGCATCCTCTGTCTCCAATTGAAATTAAGAGTGCGTTCACACGATGCCGGCACATTTTTGAAAAGGGTGAAAAATGTGACGGATAGGTCTCTCGTTCACATGAAAACGGCACATTTTTTGCCGGCAGATTTTGAAAACGGTAGATTTTGAAAACAGAGCTCTTTGAAAACGGTATCATGTGAACGCTGCTAGCTCAAATTTAACTACCGTCACATTTTTCACCGTTTTCAAAAAGTGCCGGCATCGTGTGAACGCAGTCTAAATTGTTGGAAAAGTCTATTATGAAATAGCATAAATACCAAAAATGGTTCGTTTAGCAAAGGGACTTCAAACTGTACTTTACAATGAAAACTAAAGACAATGACAAACGACTTACCTGTTGTAACGAATTCTCATATTGCAGTATAGACACTGATTTGAACGCACCATCGTCATCATCTTCTGACGAAGAATGTCCTATCAGTGCACTCAATGACTACAATACAACAAAAACAGAAATTTGAAATTTGCACTTTCGGTCAAGAGCATTGAGAAATAAAGGCTGTAAAGGAATTGAATCAGCATAAGACGGCAAGGTATATTCTATCTGTCAGAATTTGCTGATTCATGCTTCTGGGTGGCGCATCTGATTGGCTAATGTTGATGTGAACTGAAACTGATCACATGAAATGCATTGTGCAACAGTAGGTCCTTTCAGTTTGTTGGGAGTGATAATTGATCTTCACATGAGTCAAATGATACACAGTTAAGCAGGCCTATTTATCATGACTCAATGCCTTTAATTCAACAAAAACTTTTCAACACTGCATTAGTATATCTAAGAGGCCCTTTACATGAGAAATTTCAACCCGGGTTGAGTAGAACACGGGTTGAGTTTCAACTCGGTTGACGGTGTAAGCCTTCATCGCGTTTACATGAAAGAGGCCGAACTGAAACTCAACACGGGTTCAACTCAACTCAACAACTCAACCCGTGTTGAAACTTCAACACGGGTTGAAATTCTCATGTAAACGCAAAATTTTTTTCAACTCGGGGCGAGATTAGAATGTGAACAAAGAAGATCGAATCTATTTCTGCAATCATTCAAATTTTTGAATGGGGCTTCATTCAAATTTTTGAATGGGGCTAACATTCCTCTTTCTATTGTTTGCAGCCATGTGACCTAATCTCAACCCATGTTGAGATTTCATGTAAACGCAAGGCAAAATAAGCAATGCTGTTAAAACTCAACCCGTGTTGAAACTCAACACAGGTTGAAATTTATCATGTAAAGGGCCTCTTAGAGCCAAGCTGCGAATAAAATAAACTAAAGATCTACTCCATGCTGTTCACGCTTTTGGATGTAAAAACGTCTCATGAGCCTTGATATTTTATAGCTGAACAATACTACTTGGAAAGAAAACAATTCTAGATATTTACAGGCCCGTGTACCTTTTTTATTTCTCTGGAATCCGGAATAGGAGGGAGCTGGAATAAATGGGGCGGGTGGAAAATTTCTTAAATATCAATAAAAAGGGGTCTGGAATTGGAACAAAAAAGTTTTGTGACTGCACATAATATCATAGACATGTTAAGAATCACAGAAAATAAGATAAGACAGTTCAAACATGATTTCACATGTTTAAAATTTCAAAAAGATCGAAATGACTAAACAGGGTGTCTCCAATAAGGATGTCCTGGCTGGATGTTTCAAAAAATAGTACAAGGGGGGATGACTATTCCAGACTCGAAAAATACATAAACTTTTATGAATAGCTGAAAATAATCATGAACAGGTTAATAACGTACGGATAGGATACCACATGATTCTACAAACAAAATTCACTGAAAATGTTTACCATTTGAGAAGTATTCCTTGTGTTTATGTCACTCAATGCTCCTTCGACGAGGTCTTTCCAACTCGTTCGATCATCTTCTGGTAAGTCTGTAATATAAAATTGTACTCACAATCATCGCAGAGAACTTTATTTTTCAGGAAAATCAATCTTATCGCAAACTCGATATAAAACCCAAGCCTTCCGTCAAATTGGTCTGCTTGAATCTTCAAAATAGTCAAACTAGATTGGTTGTGTCAATACTCCAAAAAGCTGTGAATGAGTAACGCATGTTCCAAGTCATTCGAAATTAAATATGCAATTAGCTAAACTCACCATCAAATATAGATTGAAGTAACTCAGCATTAGGCCCTGTTTCAAGATTGTGCTTGAGACTGTTTGCTATACTCGTTAAATGCCCCATATATCCCCTTCGTTGGCCACCAGGATTTGACCTACAAAAATGGGTTATGTAATAACAAACTCTAAACAACAATTTGTCATCGTCCATACGATCTTCACACTTCGAGTAGACCCATTATTCAAAAGAAGAAAGGGTCTACAACACGAAGAGCAAACATTTGCAATTGCAGTTTCCAGATTTCTGGAACTTAATTTGTGTTGCCTTTGTTGAGACTCGCTTTTCACATTATTTGAATAGAGGATTAGAAAAAGTAGAAATAATTACTTGGGCGACCGTAGCAAGTTTCTGCTCTTCGTTTCGTAAACTCTATCTTCTTTTGAATAATGGGTCTACTCGTAGGCTACGATTTCTAGCTTGATGAGATTGAAACAGAAATGAATGAGAAAAGTACAACATAAACCTAAATAGATAAAGACGAGGCCTTTCAGTTATGATTAAAGTCTGTCTTACATCAGATAACTGGCAAAAATATCCAAGAATATAAAAATTGAAAGGCTTTGCATGAGAAATTTTGCATTATCGCAAATGTCACCTGACATCTAATTTGAGACAGACTGTAGTCAAATGGTAATTAAAATTCCACCCTTATAATAATTTCACCCTCATAATTTAAAATTTCACCCTTGCATGGAAAATATGCCATTTGATTCTCGTTTCTAGGAAAGGCTAAACGAAATCACGAGCGATCATAACATCTCATCCATCGACACTTCAAAATGATAAAATGTTAATTCAATAGGTCTTATTTGCTGTAACTTCTACTTTAATTTTTCACATAAACATCAAGCTAGCTGGAATATCTGTTGGGTCATCTCAAAGCTACCGGGTGTCCCAAAAAAGTACTCCCGTTTGAAAAATCACAAAAATTTGATTACATGACCGATCTTCAATTTTCGTTTTTTGCCATGTAGATCAAGGACCAAACTATTTACCCAGACATAGCTGATCTTGTAAATGGTTTAAAATTAGCAAATTTGGCTCTTTTTAGGGCTACCTGGTTTTGAATCATATTACAAAACAACAGTTATGCTTGCCAGATCAATTTCTCTGTGAATATAAAGCTCCTTCTTTGGTCATAAATGAAAGAATGAAATGCCCACTATCAATGGAGACTTTGATGACGATGAAAAATCTGAAAATGTTGACTGTCAGGCAAGATTGGGCATTTTGCTAAAAAGTATAGCTCAAAATAAGTTTTTCAACGTGTAATTTTTCTACCTCATTGCATCAAAAGCAAAAATTTTAGCATCTATAAATATTTTTGGGTCTTTGATAAAACAAGTCAAAAAGAAAATTTTATCAAAGGTTCGATAATCAATTTTTGGTGATTTTTTAAACAGAAGCACTTGTTTTGGGACACCTGGTAGCACATGAAAAAACTAGCGACAATAATCAACTCACTGTTGCGATTCGTTCTCTTCCCATGCTTTTAGAATCTTTGTTATAAGACAGCAATCACAAAGAAGCTGAAAACCAAAAACAAATTAATCAAAATCACAGTTCTGGAATAGGATAGAGGGCAACAGACAGACAGAACACCATCAGCCAAACAACAACATGGGACAACTGCCAAGTGAAAATAATTTGAAGCGCTAATATGTATACTATTTGTCGCAAGTTAAGAAAAAACTTCACTGTGAAACATAGATTCTTGAGCTTGTGTGGCCTTAAAAGTGGCTTCAAATTGTGAAAATTTGGAGGAAATGAACAAGAGAAATATGACGGACCAGATAACTCAGAATCTCAGAATTATACAGATAAAAGCCTTAAAGTTTTTAGGCTGAAAACAGGCGGAATATGAGCAGGATGCACACTAATATGAGAGGACGAAATTACGTTTTGATCAATGAAACTTGTAGATTGTCAAAAAAGATTAACCACATTGAATTGTAACAAATAGACATTTCCAATCTCTTGAAAACAGAGTATTTGTTCAATTAAATACAATTTAATTAGTAAGGTCAAGTAGCTGTCTTCAGGCAATATAGGAGACTTACGTGAGTTAGTAGAGGGTTCTTGCCACTTCCATCTTCATTGATTACTTCATTCGATAAAATTGAACCAATACAATGCTCCACATTAGTATGTAAAAAGTTGTTCCATTGATATTTGAAAAATAGGTCCTGCAGGAAAATAATGCTAAATTAGTTTTCCTGTCTTCAGAAGGCACAAAACTGCGGCACAGGCGTACAGAAACAAGGCGCTTGAAGTGCCATTGGGATTGGCATTAAACAAATAAATCAAGCAAAACAATGGAAAGTTAACAAGGAATTAAAGTCCCTCTCAAATTAGATGTCACCTGAGATTTGCGATAACGCAAAATTCCTTTGCACAACACTTCTATTGTTGTTATTCGCGGGCATTTGCAGGTTACATCAAACATCCGTCTCAAATAGATGTCATTTTAGATTTGCGATACCGCAAAATTCCTTTGCACAACACTTTTATTGTTGTTATTCGCGGGCATTTGCAGGTTACATCTAACATCCGTCTCAAATAGATGTCATTTTAGATTTGCGATAACGCAAAATTCCTTTGCACAACACTTCTATTGTTGTTATTCGCGGGCATTTGCAGGTTACATCTAACATCTGTCTCAAATAGATATCATTTTAGATTTGCGATAACGCAAAATTCCTTTGCACAAAACTTCCATTGTTGTTATTCGCGGGCATTTGCAGATACATCTAAAGTTCGTCTCAAATTAAATGTCACCTGATATTTACGATAACGCAAAATTCCTTTGCAGAAAGTCCGTCTCAAATTAGATGTCACCTGATATTTGCGATAACGCAAAATTCCTTTGCACAACACTTCTACTGTTGTTATTCGCGGGCATTTGCAGGTTACATCTAAAGTCCGTCTCAAACTAGATGTCACCTGAGATTTGCGATAACGCAAAATTCCTTTGCAAAACACTTTTATTATTGTTATTCGCGGGCATTTGCAGGTAACATCTAATTCGAGACAGACTATAAAAGATCCAAAGAAAAAGAAAAAAGAACATGAATATGGGTTATTTTAACGAATTTAAGAACTCTCCAGTTAAATATCTATGTATCGCTGCCTAACTACTGCTGAATCCATGAAAAGTTGGTTCGTTAATATTTTTAAGGATACTTTCATCGTTGGCCATTAAATAATCTGGATCCAATTTATGGTTATTTTTAGACATTCCTGTATCTCTTCGAGTTGTGGTACTATTACTTTCATTGAACAAAAAATCACACGAGTTCAAAATTGCAGCTTCAACCATATCAGAGTTCAAACAAATAAATTTTCAGGGATTTGGTTGAAAATTTGGGACGTCCAATGCTGCCATTCTCCGTGTTCTCTAATGAAAATAAAATGTTCGTAATATTCTATGGCGAAGAGCGGCTCTAGTGGCTTCATCAACTATGGTTAAAGGCAGTCTGCCACGCATCTGATTGGGTGATAATGACAATACAAAAAATAGGAGAAATGAATGGCTGCTGATCTTGCTGACTTTCTACGACCGTAGAAAGTGCTAACAATCAGCCCTCATTTATTCTAAATACACAGATCACAAAGACATCCGTTGTGCTGAGCGGGTGTCCCAAAAAAAGTACTCCTGTTTAAGAAATCACCAAAGATCAATTATCAAATCTTTGATAAAATTTTCTTTTTGACATGTTTGGTCAAGGATCCAAAAATATTTATAGATGATAAATTGTTTGATTTTGATACAAAATGGTAGAAAAATTACACGTTGGAAAACCTTATTTTCAGCTATAGCTTTTAAGCAAAGTACTAAATTGTGTCTGAGAGTCTAAATTTTCAGATTTCCTATCATAATTTAAGTCTCAAATGATAGTGTGCATTGTTTTCTATCATTTATGACCAAACTAGAAGCTTTACATGCACAAAGAAATCGATCTGTCAATCATCAATGATTTTTTGCAGCATGATTCAAAACCAGGTAGCCCTAAATGAGCTAAATTTGCTACTTTTTAAACCAGTTACAACATCAGCTATATCTGGGAAAATAATTTGGTCCTTGATCTACTTGACAAAAAAAGAAAATTGAAGATCGGTCGCGTAATCCAACTTTGGTAATTTTTCAAACGGGAGTACTTTTTTTGGGACACCCGGTAGTGAAAATATCTGTGATTTTCTTCGAAATGAAAAAACTGTCAAACAAGTTAATGCAATCTGTTCTCTGGAGACACTTTTCTGACTAGTTTATTACAATTCTCCGAAACCAGAAAGAAATGAAAATTTTTTTTGGAATGAAACAAAACTTAACAAAATCGTAAAAATTAATCAAAACCCTCTGTGGTAAAACCTCACAAAAATCTTTACCAGGGCACGAAAACCATTCATTTCAAAACGTCCTGAGGAAATTTGTCAAACAAAATTCATTTTCGTGTGCCGTTCTGTTCTCATTTGTCAAAATAAGGAGAAAAACTTAGAAAGTCAAGCAAAAGTTACCTAGCATAAATTGTATCGTAAAATTTAAATTAAAAAATACGGGTAAAATTTGTATTCATATTCAATGCAACAAATATAAGATCAACCAGAACTGGATTTCCCTCATGCTCCTTAGAAATCACAAATGGTATATTTTACGGGGTCCCAGCTCAATCGCTACAAACTTCATAAAGATTTTGCAATTTTACACAGTATTGTACAGCTACAGTAGTGTCCCGCATATAAGAAGCACATTTTAGAAACACAGACCCTGATTTTCAAAATAATACCCCATTTGATAAGAAACTAGTATAGGTCTGAAAAACCCTTTTTCTTATTTAACAAAACCAAGCAAAAAACACTTTCCTGGAATAAGTATATCATTTCCTGGAAGTGAAAATTTACAAATGCATATAAAAATAATAAGTTTTTTATCACAATGATAGAGATTGTGTCTGAGTAGTTGATAGATACTGCATGATTTTTCTTATAAGAAACTTTACCCTGATTTGACTTTTACCTCATTTTATAAGAAACATGTCAGACCTGAAATTGAAAAGGTTGTTTCTTATATGCGAGACGCTACTGTATCTTTGGATCCTGTCCTCTGTTTAAGAAAGCTGGATATTTTCTCTACATTGCAGGAAATTTAAGCATGATTTTTTGTTCGGTCGCAGGAAGGAAAATATCTTTTCATGTCTCATCTTTACATCAGAAATATTTGAAATAATTTGTTGAGTTTGATTAAGCTTATAATTTACAAAAATCTCAATAAAACCTAAACTACCTAACAATGTAATACGTGACGCTATCCTTTTTAGTTTCGGAAAAAAGCATAATCAATTCAAATCACGGCTACGTTTGGAAAAAATCATCCTGATCTACTTAAAAGAAATCTTATGTCAAACTAGGAAAAGCTCATGATGAATGGGAGCTCACATACATACCGGAGGTGGATCCATTAACAGTAAATGAAAGTCTTTTAACCTTGGAGTCAATGCCTTTATCGCACTCTGAACACCTTATGAAGAAAAAAGATCTCCCTGGTAAATCATCTACAATCTGAGTGAATACAAAAACTTTGCATATTTCAGGAACTTGTAAAAATTGATATTATACAGAGTGTCCCAAATAAATTGTGCCCCGTTTGACTGAAGATTGCGACAAAACGGCAAAAGCTTTGTGCCACCAAACTTTGATATGATGTCGCTCTTTAGAAGTTCAAGTAAAGTTTGCTGCCATCCCTGTAAAAATTCGTTGAAAAATAATGGAGCTATGACCTTCAGAAGACCAAATTGGACTGATGACTGAAACCAGCAGTCGGCCATTTTGTCTTACTATTTTGCAGCAATAAGTATCTTCACGTGAGGTAAGAAATCATTTCTGTGACGTCAGAAATAGTGGAACTCTCTGAGGATATTCTGAATTTTCACGAGAAGTATGATATTAGAGGCTGCTGTTTCATTTTCAATCCATGAAGCTATCTATTGCTGCAAAATAGAAGACAAAATGGCCGACCGCTGGTTTCAATCATCAGGCAAATTTTGTCTCCTGAAGGTCATAGCTCCATCATTTTCCAACGGATTTTAATGGGGATGGTAGCAAACTTTAATTAAACATCTGAAGAGCACCATCATGCTAAAGTTTGGCGAGAATCTTTTGCCGTATTGTCGCAATCTTCAGACAAACGGGGCACAAATTTTTTAGGACACCCTATAGAATGTTACAAACTCCCATGACAAAACACTGACCATTTTTTTCATTAGGCCTAAAAAGCTATATAAAAAAGTGGTATTCTGATCGCAATTTCGACGAATGAAAAATCTCTTATAGTTACAGACAAATGAAAAATCTCTTATAGTTGGTCTCTAAATTAAAGTTAAACATTCCTTGATAGACTAACGAAAAAACCCTTTGAGATCGGCTTTTTCAAAAGGCAAAGTTGAAAAGTCGAAAAAAAACATAGTAATTTTTAAAACACTAATAAGTTATCAAAAAGTCAACAGTAGAAATAAAGTAAAGTAAAGCCATTCAATCAAATGAAAGATGTAATAGCCATTTAATTTTTTTACAAATTTAAAGCCTATGCTTTTGTGGTATATGCCTAAAATGGAATTTCAAATAATGTCACCCTACCTTGTGCTATCTTTTCAGCGCTAACAGGTGTAAATAATTCTTCTAAACCTTCAGGGCTAGGAAGAAAAACAAAAGATGATTGTCACATAATGTGGGACAAAACTGAGTAGAAGTAGCCTTAATACAGCCAAAACTCTGAAACAAATTCTGTCGTTGATGAAATATCTGCAAATGATTCACTACCAACTACCAAATACCGTAAAAGCTTATTAAGCCCCCAGGGGAGCTTATTTAATTTCGGAGACTCTAGAGGGGGACTTATAAGAAAGGGGGGCTCATTAGAGAAAGGGGTTTATTAGAGAAGGGGGCTCATTAGAAAAGGGGGTTTATTAGAGAGGGGGTTATTCACAAGATCAAATGACAAGGATATAAATTATAGATTTTCAGTTCTTTTATTCCATATTTTGCGAAATAAACATACAATTTTACGAGTTAAATACAACAATTCGACCCAGTTTTTATTCCACACCATATCAAAGTTAACATCCGAACTTGTTTAGCTAAATAAACGGAAAATCTTCTGTAGCCTCTCGCATTGGATATAAGTAGGAGGGGGGCTTTATGGAGAGGTGGTTTATTCTAAATTTTGGCTTGGAAGGGAGGGGCCTATAAGAGAGGAGGGCTTAATAGAAAGGGGGGTTTAAATAGAGCTTTTACAGTACTTTATAAAATGTTTCAAAATTTTCTCTTGCGTTCTTAGAGACTTCACCAATTTCCGAAAAATCATATTAGATATTGTCACTGCGACGGCGTGACGTGCTTCGAAAAAACATTTTAGTCCTTTTGAAGTACATATTTTCAATCCCACAACTTGAACTCGACCATCATTAGGGAGCAAAGGCAGCGAAATTTCAAGATTTCATTTTTCGAACACTCAGTATAGGGCTCAAATCTTTCAAATCTTTAAAATGATGAGTGTAAAATTTTCATTTTTCTTTGCCTTGAATGGCTTGAAAGGAACGTATGATACTTTGCTGCTGTAAATCTGCCGTGGAAATTTTTTGATACCTTGATTTTTTTCAAAATGGCGGCAATTCAATTATTTTTGTAAAAATTCATGGAAATTTTGAAAAAATTTAAATCATCGTAAATCCTAAACCAATAGCGGAAAAATGATAAAATATTCAAGGAAACCATAATTTGTGAAGGTCTACAATATAGTGGCCAGCAGAAATCAGTAGCTTTTCTGGTTTAGGATTTAGACATTTGATGACGTCATAGCCTCAAATTTAATAAATGCCACCATTTTGAAACTAATCAAGATATCAATGGATTTCGACAGCAGATTTACAGCAAAAACCCTAAGTTCCTTCCAAGCCATTCATTTCAAAGAAAACTGTCATAGAATTTTACACCGTCTTTTTTAAAGATTTGAGCCCTATTTTCAAACAATCATAAGCAAAGACCTACAGAAACATTCAGCTACATTGCAGTTTAAGGATAACAGCAGTTTAGAGGGATAGAATAACAACCTCTAAAATAGTGTACTAGGCCTTGAGAGATCGGAAAAAACAGGCAGATGAGATCCCATGATTCGCAAACGAAATCCCCAGCATCTGTTACTCAAAATATAGTTCGTCTAAGTTGGTAGTTCGTCTTAGTTGAAACACTGTTACCTCTCTGTTCAATGCTAATAACGGTCAATACAATCCAAGCTGTGCTCTTCGACGTCGTTCGAACAACAACCAAGAGGGTTAACTTAGTCTCAAACTCTGGCTCGTATAACTGATACCAGAAAGGTAGATCAGGAAACAACGCAAAGAATATAAAGGAAAACAATCATGTACTTACTTTGGTCTTTTGTATTCAACTAAAGATAGTATAACATCCATTCCATTCACTAGTGATGAGTCAGCATTGGAACTTTCACGATCTGATAATATTGTTTCAAGAAGGTCTGAAAGAACCTCTTCCCTATTGAACGAAAATATGATATGTGAACAAAGTATTTCATCTACAAAGAGTACATCACAGTTTCACTTGTCTGTCACAAACAAGATTCTACAGTACGCCTGTCGTTGCTCCAGAGGTGGAAAAAATATTTCCCTTCCTGCGAAGGGACGTCAATTCAGAATTCTTCCTTCCATTGTTTTCTCAATTTTCTGTAGTCCCAGATTTCAGTGTAGTCGATAATCCAGTAGGAACTGACATTACTGTTAAAGCTTCCTTGGATCACAAACTGTAAATGAATAGAGCATAATCCAAACATTGATTCTCTTGGGATTCTCTTGGGATTCTCTTCTATTCTTTCCTTCCTTTAGTCCTTCCTGTCTCTTCATGTTTTCAATTTTTGCTTTCTCTGTCATCCTATCTTTCTTCCATCCTCCTTTCTTCCTCGTCTCCTTTTTCTCTCAATCGTTTTTCTTTCCATCCTTTTTACAACCTCTTTCCTGTCATGTCTTCATTCCTCGCTTCACCGTTTCCTTTCTTCTCCTTCCTTTTATTCTGCTTTCTGTCTTTCCTTCCCTTTTCTTCCTTCCAGATAAACCAGCTTCCTGCGAAGGTGCTTCGCGGCTTCAGGCACTTGTTCCACCTCTGCTTTGCTCAATGCCTTCGTTCAAGCTCTCAATCATTAATCTTTTCATCCATTTCTGCAACTTTCTGCAAGAAATTTTCAATTCATTTGATACATTATGAAAATCTGCGACATTCCTCCTCGTGCGGCGACTTGAATTCAGTTTTTGTCCGCTCCCAATCAAAGTCAAACATCGAATGTGCTGAGCAATCACATTAGGGGAACTTATAGGTTAGTGAGCTGTCTGTGACGTCAAATTTACCAGTGTTTAATTGTTACGTCTGATACATCTTTCCATTAAATATGAATGCTATTATGCGCGTAGAAAACAAAGTTGTTGTGCGTGTTGTTGTGCGTGTTGTTGTGCGTGTTGTACGTCGATAGTGTCAATAAGACATAAATAAATTTAAAAATACGACTCTGCACGAAGACTACATTACAATTGCTATTATGCTCGCAATGTACCTCCAGGATGTACCTTCAGGAAACCAGGCGATGTATTCTTAAATATACCTTTTAGCTATTCTACAAAAGAGCCTGGATCAAGCGTCATTTTTGTACATTTTTATACGCGAGGTTAAGTGAGTTGCGTTAGAGCTTCTATTGTTATTGTACACATTCGAAAATTCTACAAAACGTAGCAAAACATTGTTCGATTCGTTCGTTCGATAAAAGGTCTATTAGATTCTTACATTTTGTCAAGAAAAATTTTCCAATTATGTTTCTTTGTTTTCTTTTGCTGAAATATCTTCGTTTAAAGGGGCTCCGTCGTCAAAATGTAAACAAAACGATGACTTTTGCAGTTTTTTGAAAGGTGATATCACACGGGATTTTCATATTTTTTCTCAAAATGAAAAGTGCTGTTTGGACATAGATCATTATACTTCACTAAGGAACAAACCAAACATTCATATCTTCTACGATTGCTCGGATATAAGTGGATTTTTAGCGGTCATTTTTTGGTGGCTTGGGTGAAGCCACCAAACAAATTGCCGAAAACAATGGATGAACAATGGATAGTTGGTGACACGTGCGAGTTTACGGATTTGTTTATTGTTTGACGACGGAGCCCCTTTAAAATCAAAATACTGCGATAGAGGATGGAACACCAGCCTTGTGGTGGAAGCAGACTCGGTTTGGCCTATTATATGACTGAAGAGCAATATGTATCTTTTTACCTTACACAACAATAAAATTACCTTTTTGGATTGTCACAGCTGAAAACTAGATCAATGCATTCGTTCTTAAAAATAAGAACCTGTAAAAAACCCGGGTGAAGGTTCTTACATAAAGGATTAAATATTGAAGATTTCAGGCTGAAGGTTCTTTTTCGAAGAACGTTCTTTCATGTGAGTTCTTACTATGCGCATACTAACCGGTTTAGTACTGTACAGGAAAATATAAAGCCCCAAGTCTTAAAAGTACAGACCGAGCCTGCGAGGTCTGTGCAATAAGACTGAGGGCTTTATAATTTTTTTTTTTTTTTTTTATTCAAATATTAAATTTTACAAGATACTTTACATTCTACTATACCTAATTCTAATTACTATACGACACTACAAGTACGATACCATGGGGAGCGAAAGACTATGACTACCCCATGGCCAATATCTAAAAACACGAAACGTTTAACCGTATACAATCACACTACGAACAATTTATAAATTAAAGGATACTATACTGGATTCAGTTTCACTCCAGATGTCAGGTCAGTGTTGCGATGAATTTGTTGATGCAACGAGTGCAACTCATTTGGTGTAGATTTAGGTAAGTAAAATGCCTGACCATCTGATGTGAAACAGAATTTACAAGGAAAAGAAACACTAACGGTACGGCACTTGGTGATTGCTTAGTGCATGGCTAAATTCTCAATAGATCTTAATCAAACCGACCAGTTTCGTGGATGAAGCGTAAAGTTAATTCGAGTACATTTCTGTTCAACTCATTAGAAAGGTCTTCATCACCATACAATAAAAGCTGCGTCAGAGAATGATTTGAAAGATTGGTGATTTGTACATATGGTCGTAATAATTCAACAATTTCAGCGAGAAGATTTTGTCGTTGAACATCAAAAGAAGGGCAGAGCAACAAAAAGTGCTCCGTGTCTTCAATGCCATCGCTTGTTGGGCACATTGGGTTTATGCTTTATAATTTCCTGTACAATTGCAAAACCGGTTAGTATGAGTTTTATTACCAGATAGCTTCTAATTTCTACTAAAATCATGCAGTAAAACGCATTTTGCAACTGTTATGTCACTTGAGTTTATTGTAAATCTCACAGGCCTAAATCAGTTGCTGTGGTGACAAAATGCGTCCTTGTATCGTATTATACAAGGCTACGGGAAAACCGTGGGAAATGTGCGATTAAAAAATGGGATTGGCGGGATTCTTGCATTGCCTTGTTTTTGAAACGTCAGTCATGTAATAATGTATGTTAATCAATAAAAGGTGCGAGATAAAGTATTCTAAACGAATAATCAGTGAAAAAATGAAGAATTACCTTTCTATTGTATTGAATAATTTGCTTGGTTCTTCTGCTTCACAGAATTGGGATGTTGATTCGCGTCCCATTCGAACTAACTCACTCAGTAGGTTGGATGAATTACAATGCATCTGAATGACAAATACAAAGTTAATAAACAGTGAAACTTTTTTGCGGGCACAAAGCGCCAACGATCGTTGCAAAACGTTCGTAGAACACCCGCCGATTATCGAAAACGTTCGTAGCACTGATTGAGTTCTTTAGTTGATCTCGTTTTATCCTAAGTTCAAAACTCGCCTGTAAATATTGTATAATATTGTATCATATGTAAATATATAGATATCGTGTATTGTTAAATTAATTAGAACTTAATATATTAATCAGAACTATTTTACTTTGTACTTTAATGATAATTTTATTTTTGTTTTAGCAGGCATCAATTCGCTAAAATTTAGCTACAATTTCTTGATACATACTATAAAGAAATTAATACTAATAATAATAAAATAATCGTGCATGCTATTGCAATGGTTACACTTTCAAGGCTCTGAAGAAAAGATCTTTCCATGTTCAAAGTCCAGCCCAGAAAAGTAAGTTAAAAAATAGAGGAGACGGATAAAAAAGGTAGTGAAATGCTTCGCCTTTAAAAATCTTTGCAGCATCTACTCTTTGAAAAATCGTACTAAAACCTGCACCATCGATTCGGAAAGTTACAACTCTGTTGCCTAGCCGAGGGTAGACTTGACCCAAGTCTATCTATTCAGTCCGTCTTACCGTTCCCTTTTCGGTAGTTCCTGGTTCCAACATTCCGTCAAGGCACAAAGAGGAGAGAGCGAGAGAGATCTTGGAATCGTTCTTTTGATGGAATGTTGGAATGGCGGATCCAGAAACTACCGAAAAGGGAACAGAAGACAAACTGAAGAGATAGACTTACTGCAAATCTAAGCTGAGTGTTGGATTAAATTTTGAGAAATTTTCATAAGGTGAAGAATTTCCAAACACCATTACAATGGTTCTTGCAAAAAACTGTGAATGAATGGCTAAATTTGATCCATCTTCAACGATTAAAATAGTAAAGTAATACTTTTCTGGGCTCAACTATTGCTTTTTAACGATAAAGAAACTGCTTGAATGTTATTATGCTTCCTCGTCAATGCTGGGCATCCAAAAGTCAAAATCGATATGAAAGTGGGCAGGTATTTCTTTCAGTTTATGCAGCATAGGAATAAAATGTTTCCACCAATTTCTAATCGTGGCCCATGGCCGAAAACCCCCAAAGCCTCATTTTCATAGACGAATCAGACGACGAATAAGCGAATAGACAAAAGAAACCTGTGAAGATTTCTCAATTTAGGACAAAAGAATGCTTGAAATTTCCCGAATTTTTTGAAGAAATCTATGTTTGGCTATAAAAGTTTTGATACCAAAATATCTCCAGGTTTCAAGGAATTGCAATAATTGCAATTCGTGGAGCATATTCCACAAAAAGAAGGATTCTGCTTTGTTAAACTGCTATAACCTCAAGCATTAACTTTTGCAAGTTCTTTGATGAATAGTGCATTCCTTTCCTCTCTGCTATAACTCATCAAAAGAGGATGTAAAATGGTTGAAGAGAATTCGAAGCGCTCTCTTATGGGTGCGTTTCAGATCATTATTAGAAACCTTTCTCCTCATATATTCCAACAAAGGATATATTTATATATAACTTATCCAGTAGTAAAATCGTAAAATTTTTACCTCAGGGGGGTATTCTGGGCTGAGCCGTTTTATCAACTTTTGTACGAGTTCTTGTTCCTCTAACCACTACAAATAAAAATACTGAGATTAGACAGGGAAGTCGCCCGGTGAATAATGACGATCCGAAAATTCAATTCAAAGCCATTTCTTCGACGACTTCATCTAACGCGGAGCGCAAAAATTCCACCGAACCGCGGAACTTAAATTCCACGAGATGCTATTCTTGGTTGGTGATGAAGACTTAAAGTGTTTTCATAAACTTTTCACAAAAATAAAGCAAAAAATGAGTAATTTCGACACTGGATGTTAATCTTCAAAATTCTCAAGTCTTGTGCTTTTATCTTGAATAGTTTAGCCATAGCAGAGTTCTGAAGCGAGCTCAGAACTTGGCCGTACCATGTTGTGATGAATGGGATGGCCTCTTGTTCTTGTTACTGCTCGTTTGAATTCATTCATTTCTTGTTTACATGGTGTATTTTCAGGGAGGCGTAATGCATGTCCAAACCATCTAATTCGCTGTTTTCGTATGATTTTGACCACATTTCTTGTTTTGTTAATTTCATTAAATTTTCATTTGATCTCTTTGTTGGCCACTTTATGTTCAGTGCTTTTCTGGTTCTTTTCTCTTCACAAGAAACGTTGAAGAGTATAATGTTTCAGAAAATTAAAACCGTATGACCCATTGTAGTGCATTGAATTTTTTCTCTTCATCTAAGTCGGCCTTCCTGCTTAAAATGATCAGGGATTCATCTAAATCGGTCAAGTATTCGAAATTGTACTACAGTTTGG
Source organism: Aurelia coerulea (assembly GCA_039566865.1). Lineage (NCBI taxonomy): Eukaryota > Metazoa > Cnidaria > Scyphozoa > Semaeostomeae > Ulmaridae > Aurelia > Aurelia coerulea. The sequence continues at coordinate 22,406,164 of CM076947.1, read as the reverse complement.
CAAATGTGGATATTAGATACATCTTTTTGGGAGACCCAGTATATAAAACTGGATTCGACAAGAAACTTACCGTCTCCATTTTTGATTTCATTTCTTGGGAATCGACGACAGACATTAATTTAACGAAGACTTCCATCATGGCAGATACATCCAAATGTGACAACAATATATTTACAGTGTCTTTTTCTTTCATGTATTCAAACACCTGTGATACAAGCATAAACAAAAATTAGGCAACCATGAATGCAAAGTAGAAGAATGAATTACAATCTTACAAATAAAAAGGCAAAACATTGGCTGCGGTCACACTACTTTATTTTCCCTTGTAATGTGAACTGTTTCACTTTATTGCAATTTGTTTTGGTCGCCAGAAAACATGGCAATATAATGCGAGGGGTGTATCACTCTTCCGAAATGGCGTCCGAGATTTTTTTTAAACAGTAGGATTTTTAGGGATTTTTTATGGATTTTTCTTGAAAACAAAGGGATTTTTGCCAAAGGTGTACGAGATTTTTACAGAGTGATACACCCCTCCATATAACGGTGCAACGACGCCCGGTCACACAGTGATGTTATGTATCATGTGACAACCACACAGGGCTGCGATTGGTTTATTCTCCAAAACAACGCTAAAATATAGCTCAGGACCTTGCTTTGTCCATAGTTTTTGTATTTGATAGTTTTCTTATGGAATCAGCTCCTATTACCAAAGCGCTGTAACAGCATTGCATGTTAAAGCGAAATGCAGTCACACATCAAAGCATAATTATCAGCATAGGTTCTAAATCTTTAACTCAGCGTAAAAAGGTGGGTGCAAAATTCAATGACCTATTTCTTCTGATTGAATGGCTTGAAAGAAACTTTAGATACTTATTTATAATTCTACCGTTGGACTTTGCAGAAATCTTGAATATTTTTCGAAATTACAGCGTATTTTATATTCCAACTCATTTGAGGATGTGACGTCATCAAATGTCTAAATCATAAACCAGAAGAGTGACAGACTTTTGCTTGATACCATATTGTAGGCATTCATAAAGTATGGTTTTCTTTGAAATTAATTCATGTTGCGTCAAACAGTTTAGAAATTACGATGGTTTTAAGTTTTTATGAAAATTTTCTTGAATTCTTGAAAAAGAAGAAAAACATTCTAATTCTGAAAATAATGAAGATTTCAGAAAAGTCCAACGGTAGAATTATAGAGAAATAGCTAAAGTTTCTTTGAAGTCATTCAGTTCAAAGAAATAGGTCACTCAATTTTACACCATCCTTTTTAAAGATTTGGAACCTATGCTATAATTATCCCGTTGTTTTGAACTGACACAACGAATAAAAAACGCCCAGTGTGACCGCAGCCATTATGTTGCTCTACCCTGTCATATTTTTGAGTCTTCATTGGGCTCCTTGGACGACGTGCAAATCGTTGCTCAACAGTTTTAAGTTGAAATATTTAGAATAATGTTGCAAAGCAAAATTAAGTTTCAGAGACAAGTTGCTCTGAAACACGTGTGTACCCCTACGTAAACTAATTTCACCTTATTTTTGCTGAGAGGCCTATAAAAATACCGGTTTCTAACCGATGCGACTGCCCCTTTCAAGGGCGATTCAGGCCCACTTTCATAAGCTGATGGTCGCTCTTGGATTTGATCCAATGCATTCGTCTATTATTTAAGTAATCACGATTTAAAGATTTTCATCGTATATCCCACTTGGACTGTGTCCAGTTGGACTGTCGAACTAACGAATTCATGGATTTGTCGTCATTTGAATTAAAATGGAATAGTTAAAGAAATATCAAATATTCAGATTGTGATTATGTTTGTCGTCGTTCTTGTCCTCCGATCTATTTTGACGTATTATAACAGCCATTGGGCTTACAACGGCCGAATAAAATGCTCTGATAGTGATGGGTGAAATTCTCTTGTCCCCCAACAGCAAACAGTTAAATTGCTCAGAATTTCCAGAAACTTCTCAATTAAGGAATAACTCAAACTCCAAAGCGAATCAAAACTCAATCTTCTGAAAACGTCTTAGATTAATGATTGCTCATTAATCATTCTATCTAATTCCTTTTTGGTTAAAAATTCCTTGAATCTTAATACTCTTAGCAACCACATCGCAGCTGTCTTTTCAATATTTCAATCCTACTAAAACTTTCCAAGAAAGATAATTAAAGAGCTATTGTCACCCAGGGTCATTTGCGGGCATGCTACAACTTCAGATAACCTTTAGAAGCGGCAAATACGCATCCTTATTGTGGTGGTTGAACATGTGCTTCCTGTGGTGCCAACGTATGAGCATAGGTTCCAAATCTATAAAAAGGCTGGTGTAAAATTGAGTGACCTATTTCTTTGAACTGAATGACTTCAAAGAAACTTTAGCGAATTCACTATAATTCTACCGTTGGGATTTTCTGAAATTTTCAATATTTTCAGAATTAGAGTGTTTTTCTTCTTTTTCAAGAATTCAAGAAAAATTTTCAAAAAAACTTAAAACCATCGTAATTTCTAAACTGTTTGACGTAACATGAAATAATTTCGAAGTAAACCATAGTTTATGAATGCCTACAATATGGTATCAAGCAAAAGTCTGTCACTCATTTGGTTTATGATTTAGAAATTTGATGACGTCACATCCTCAAATGAGTTGAAATGTAAGATACGCTGTAATTTCCAAAACTATTCAAAATTTCTGAAAAGTTCAACGGTAGAATTATAATTAAGTATCTAAAGTTTCTTTCAAGCCATTCAATCAGAAGAAATAGGTCATAGAATTTTACACCCACCTTTTTACGCCGAGATAAAGATTTGGAACCTATGCTCAACGTATGCAGTCACCAAATAAAGTGAAGTCACACAATACTAGTTTCGTCGTAAGGAAAGATATAAGTATTTGGTAACTTCAACTTTATCTTTTCAGCAGTTACTGGTGAGTTATTAACTTATTTCTTTCCTTACAGGTTTTAAGGTTAATTCGGTTTTTTTGCAGGATTTAACAGTTTTTCTCTTGTTACAGGCTTATTTTGGTTATTGTTTCTTTTACAGGAGTTAATAGTCTTCTTTCTACTGATTTCGGTGTTTTGTTGCATTTATGGGTTTAATATGAAGAGTCCGTTATTTAAGGTCATATACAATTTTCTTTGATCATCGTAACAAATCTATTCTTGCTTAAAAATCCTTGAAAATTAATCCTCTTAAAGATTATATGGCAGGTGTTTTCATTACTATTTAAATTAATCCCCGTAAAATTTCTCCAAGAAGGATCATTATTTGATTATAAAGCTACAGTTTTCAGCTAAGGGCATTATCCACTTAAATTTTAAATCAATTCATAATTGGTTTACCTCTGATCCTTTCTTCGCTAATATAGTAGCGATTATTTTTGCAAAGAAACTGAAAGGTAAAATATGATGAGATTAGCACATCTTTCAAGGTCAATAGTGAATGCAGGGTAAGACCGATCAGATTACGAAATATATCAGCTGCAGGGCATTGTAGAAAATACAGGGGATGGCTCAGTGGTAGCACGCTTGACTACCAATCTTAAGGTTGGTGGTTTGAGTCCCCGCCCAGCCGAAACTGATACAAAGTGTGAAGAGAGTCGCCAACTCTCTGTAATTCCAGGCACGAGGTATGGTCACATAGGACCAGGACGCTGCTTCGATAAGCTCAGCTTCTCGGCGTCCTAAAACTACCTTCGAATGCTAGGAAGAAATGAAGTGTGAAGAGAGTCGCCAACTCTCTGTAATTCCAGGCTAGAGGAATCACGAGGTGTGGTCACATCGAGAGGAAGGACCAGGACGCTGCTTCGATAAGCTCAGCTTCTCAGCGTCCTAAAACTACATTCGGATGCTAGGTAGAAATGTATACAACAACAAAACAAACAAAAAATAAAATACAACCCAACTATAACTGAAAACTGAAAATCATAAAAAGATGATAAGATCTGAGTAGATATGCAATTTTAATACATTGATTGAATTACTTATCGTTTAATTCATATTTCAGTACGTAAGGGCAATTTAAAATGCAGCATGCTGAAAGAGCAAAATCAACACCTTTTTTACCGTAAAAAATTACGAAACAGATTCTGTCAAAGCACTTCAGGCCTAGAAGCATTTGACGTGATGTGTACTAAGGTAGGAAAATCACAACTTTATTCCCAAGAGATGCAATTGTTAGGACTGACAAATAAGCTCGATGTGTTTTCATCTACATAAATGTCCTATCATTTACCGCCCTCTGAAATTGGCACTATTTTAGAACGTCAATTAAAGGCAATGCGTCCATGTAAGTACAGCCGCGTATACACTCTTGTCAAAATATGCTGACACGATACTGACAGTCTCGATGAGTGCGCAGTGATTGGCAGAATTTAACTGACCACATGCAAACTAAAATTTCAGCTTCGAAAGCGCAACCGCAAGTAAGTCATCAGTTTGCTTAGATCACTCCTTGCAACGTAGTGAGCTTCTTTATCAAAATGATCACATGAAATATCACGTGAAATTGGCATGCCCCGCAAAGCGGATGTACTTACATGGACATATTACCTTCAAGTGATGAATAATCTAATACACCCAACCTGGATATCATTGGTCAAAGATAGATTAGGCTTTCAAAAGGTTTGGGTCAATTAATTAAAATATTACTATTTCGTGAGGAGTTTCGAATGAAGTTGAGTTGCATTTTTTCTGAAACACCCTGCATAATTCAAGCTTTCATGATCCGATTGGTACTGAACTATCCTCATTTAATTTAGGTCTCATGCTTAAAATAGGCTTGCTTTACAAAAGACCCGTTAGAAAAGGTGTGTGTCTATTTGAGTAAAGCTTTGCATTGTTTCTACCAGATAATCTCTAAGAAACTCATTTTGGTGCCCTGTTTACAAGACACTGTACAGAACTCAATCAAATTAATAGTTCGCCCAGAACCTACTTGGTCTTTCTTTATTTCCTTCCTATTTTCGTAGACAAAACCTAGTCGGTAGTGGTGCCACAATACAAAAAGTCCACTCTTAACTGTCTACATGAGCTCAAAATTGGGGCCGGTTTCAATACAGTAGAAACCCGCATAAAAGAACCTAGGTTTTTTCTAGGCAGCCTGAATAGGTTCTTAATTAAATGGCTGCTATTCTAAATTCCAGCCTGTAAGGTTCTTAAAAAGGTTCTTATATACAAGCAGGCCTTGCACACATTAACACTGTTTTCCAGCCCAAGAATTCTTGAGAATTCTTTAGAATTCTTGAGAACAAATCTTTTGTACCAATGAAGAAGTCTGATCAGAATGTGAAGAATTCTAAAAATTCTGGTCATTTTCATAATTTACATGAAAGCTATTATATAAGAACCTTTCCCAGTTTCAGCCTCTTAGAGGTTCTTATTTAGGGGGTTTAAAAGATTGAATTTCAGCCTCTAGGTTCTTATAACAACAGGTTCTTTTATGCGGGTTTCTACTGTACGCTATTAACTCAACTTTCTAGAACTGGTCATGAGTAAATGGAGTCTTAAACTCCCTCTTTTAATAGCAGAGTCGTCTTTCCCTTCAATCACTTAAATTTTAGTTGTCACATGACAACAGATGACTTGGGAAATGATAAATTTAGAACCCCAGTCCCATATGTCAATGTTGACAGCAGCCGAAAAGGGTTGTTTTCTGGAGAGGTGTAAAAGTATTCCCAGGCCAAATAACATTGGCACAAGGAGAGAGGAAACAATTCAGGATACAGTAAAAGTCCCGCCTTTAAGAAACCCAATTTCTGACCTCAGTCCATTGTTCTCTCTTAATTAATCTATTGTTTTCCTATTGTTTTTGCAAAAACTCCGGGTCTGACTTTCTAATAAAGTAGTTCCTTAACGGCAGGACTTTACTGTAACATTAAAAATTCGAGGAGTCCCATAGATTCGTAAGAGATTGAAGATATGTATAGCTCACAACTGATACCATACCTTGCTATCAATGGATTTAAAGGTCGAGGATGGTCAAGGAATCCCCATAATTTATCCAGCAGGCTCTGGAAAGATACAAATATTCAACGTAACATTATCATCAAGCTTAAAGGACAAGTGCGGGGTTGGAATAATTGTTCATAAAATGAAAGATCACAATGTTGTGAATGGTGCGTGATACTTTTTTCTAACCTTTTCTGCCTTTTCTCTGCGAAATTGTGTATTTAAATCTGTGAAATGAGCGAAATGACGTCATTATTCATGACGTAATTTCACCCAATTCGCCTTCGACCTGAACGAGGCTGTTTTCTTATGGAACTCTCAAGTAATTTCCGACGTCACAATCGAACCTCCAAACCGAGGCTAGCCATTTTATCACGTTTTCAAAATGGTGACGACATTGGGCCTAACTTACGAAAAATGTCGTACGAATTTACAACAGAAAAAGACATCAAACCCGGAAAAAAGCTACAAGCAATGCTTGGCAGTTGGTAAGGTTACTTTTTGACATTAATTGTAGAAAGCCCGGACTTGTCCTTTTAGAAACATGTGTATCCGAGTGTTTTTTGGATTTAAATTTGTGGCAACATACTTTTCTACGTTCTTTTATGATGGCAAGAAACAGGAAAACATTGTGGCTTCACATGAGCAACGTAAAATGAACTGTCAAAAATCCACTCATATCCGAAAACTCGCAGGAGATGGGAATGCAATTTGATCCCTTCTGAAGTACAAAGATTTGTCTTCAAACTGATGCCTTCATTTTGAAAAAAGATGAAAAGTCAGTGTGATCTTAGCCTACGTGTAGACCCCCCCCCTTTCTTCTCTCGGAAGGGGGGGGGGTCTACACGTAGGCTAGGGTGACCTTGTCTTTTAAAAAACTGCAAATTCACCATTTTAAGAAAATCTGGACAGGGAAGGGAGCCCCTGTAAAGGGTGTGTTTCAACAACCATGCTTCGCACGTGTCATCTCTTTGCTATCGCCAGGGCTCAAATCTTTCAAATCTTTAAAAAGGTGGGTATAAAATTGTATTACATTTTTCTTTAACTTGAAGGGCTTGAAAGGAACTAAATTTACTTTGCTGTAAATCTGTCATGGACATCTTTTTATCTCTAGATTCTTTAAAAATGGCGGCATTTTCATTACTTTTGCAAGAATTCATGGACAGCATAGGGCTCAAATCTTTTAAATCTTTAAAAAGGCCGGTTTAAAATTCTATTCCATTTTTCTTTGAATTGAATGGCTTGAAAGGAACTTATAGTACTTTCCTGTAAATCTGCCGTGGAAATTTGTTGATATCTTGATTTGTTTTCAAAATGACGGCAATTTAATGATTTTTTAAAAAAATTAATGCAAAATTTTGAAAACATTTAAACCATCGTAAATCCTAAACCAAAGGAGGAAAAGTCATGTAACTTTCAAGAAAACCATAGTTTTTGAAGGCCTAAAATATGACGAAAAGCAGAAATCAGTATCTTTTTTGGTTTAGGATTTAGAAATTTGATGACGTCATGGCCTCCAATTTAATAAATGCCGCCATATTTAAACTAATCAAGATATCAATAAATTGCCACGGCAGATTTACAGCAACAAAGGCTAAGTTCCTTCCAAGCCATTTAATTCAAAGGAAACTGTAATAGAACTTTACACTAACCTTTTTAAAGATTTGAGCCCTATATTTTCATGGACAAATTAGAAAAAATGAAAACCATCGTTAATCCTAAATTAATTATGCAAAAATGATAAAATCCTCAAGAAAACCATAGTTTATAAAGGTCTACAGTATGGTAGAACCAAGAAGTCTGTAGCTCTTCTGGTTTCGGATTTAAAAATTGGTAGATGACGTCTCACCATCAAATTTAATAAATGCCGCCATTTTGAAACAAATTAATATATCAAAAGATTTCCACGGTAGATTTACAGGAAAGTATGCTAAGTTACTTTCAAGCCATATAATTCAAAGAAAAATGTAATCGAATTTTACGTCCACCTTTTTAAAGATTTGAGCCAAGGCATGAAGAAATAATTTTCTTCATGCGACCGGACAAAAAACACTTAAATTTCCTGCACGAAGAAACTGGAAATATTCTTCAACATAGGAAAACTTGTGTTCACTACGCACTCATGCACTCATCACCTTCCAAAACATCACACTGAATACATTTAAATGCAGAGCTACTGATGTTTGTTAGTATGCAATTAGTGATATATCGCAGCTATAGCTTTTAACCTCCCCATGTCCATATCAGATAAGAAAAATTAGATGCAGATGAAGTTGGAACTCAATATTCCAAAAGCAAAGTGATATTTGGGCATGAAGAAAACAGGAACTATCAAGTTGTTTTGTGATCTTGTAATTTGTTTCGTAAAATACAATACGAAAACTAATTGTGCACGAGATACAACTAGACAGGCTACTCTTGCTTAACTTTGCTGCATCCTAAGAAAATTTCCTGCAAGATGTTACAAATGGCAAATTTCCTGCGACCGCCCGGTCACATGGTCAGGTGGGTTTTCATGCCCTGATTGAGCCCTATGCTATTTTCATGGGCTTTGGTGTAAACCAGCTTTTGCATGCAATTCTTTGATGCATAAAAATCAAAATAACAGAGTATTATTCTTACCTTGTCACCTGCTATCTTGTCAATAACTTGGTCAATATCAGAACAAACAACTTCACAAGCCAAATTCGGGTATCTATAAAGAAACACAACTTCAATATTTGACTTAGCAAGTCAGAATAATCAAATCTGAATGAAAATTTTCTCACCGTGCTTGTACGACACGAGTTAATTCAGCTGGTGGTGCCCACTGCTATATTCCTTAGGTGGAAATTAGACAAAACAAGTTTCTAAATATTTAAAATGTAAATATTTCATCCACTATATGTCTCATGTAATATTTGTATTTCAAAGTTTTAACGTTGGAATTAATTAGCTAATTACTTCTAGCTATCCTTTTTTATTGTAATACAACGATAAAGAAATTGATAATAAAAATAATAATAATCTAACCCTGATTTACCCTGACTTACCCTACTTTACCATAACTACTTTAAGGGAAGAAACTTTTTTTTATAAATTCAAGATAAAAATCTACAATACAATGATACCTCCTACTATACTCTCTAATTACAACTATACGACACTACAGAGACGATACCAAGAGGAGCGAAGTGGCACGACTACCCCAAGGCCATAACATGAAATAAAAAACGATGACAATACCAGAACAGTGTGTAAAGGGGTCAAAGAACAGAACGAACAACATACGAACATTAAACTAAGCTACAAGTCAGGATAGCCTGCAACCAAATAATTGAATTAAATGAAGAGCCTAAACTTTATACCCAGATATCATGGCTGGTTGCAAGCTACCCCAAACTATTAGCTATTTAAACTAAAAAGGGACATTAAACACGTGGAGGGTTGGGATACGGAGGGTATTTATAAGAAAATGGACAAGTTAATTAAGGCGTTCGTTTCCAAAATAAACTTAATCGTTAAGTTCAAGATTAATGCATTTGCTTCCGAAGGCAGGTTTTCATCTCCGTATAGTAAAAGCTGCAAAATATTGTTGCCCGGGGCTTCAGAATATCCGTACATTCGGAGGACATCATTTGCATCAGCGAGAAGACTTCGTCTGTACACTGTGGAAGAATTGCAGAGCAGCAAAAAGTGTTCCGTGTCCTCAATGCCATCGTTAATTGGGCACATAGGGTTGATCGTGTCTTTAAAATTGTGCCTGAATTTTTGAAAATTGAGTTTGCTCAGCCCAACCCTCAACTGAGTTAAGTACGCAATCCCTTTTGGATTTTGAATACCATAAACGGAGTTGGCAGGAGGTCAAATCTGTGAAAATAAGTTCTTTTTGAAAATGCCGACAGACGTGGATGCCCAATTCGCCAGTTCGAAAAAACGCGAAATTTTTGCAATCAACTTTGGCGAAACGATCAAAATGTGAAATTCACATGAATAAACTTTCGCGAAATAGGTTTCTTTTCAAATTTCACAATGTCTCAAACGTTCTTTGACTCTTCAAGAACTCTTCAAAATCTTCCAGAAGTATGCTTGTAGTGGCATAGTTCGAAAGGATTGTTGTTAAAGAAGAGGAACATAAATATTTTAATCACATAAATAGTTGACTCTGCACCTAAGGAGACTTCGTGGGAAAAAACTTTTGCGAATTATATATATCAGGAAATTTCGCAAATTTCGGCCAAAAATGCAAAAAATGCGAAAGTCTCTTCCCTTAAAGTAATCTGAAAACCATTGTGCTAGAACCCTACCTTGCGCTAAGATCCTAATCCAAACTAACAATTAACACTTACCCTATGAAATAAAGTTTCGACTGCCACCTACAAGAATACACTCTGCCGCTAGTATAAAGGATTCAAACCAAGGCTAAAGAACGAAACTAGAGGTTAGTTTCCAGTCAATGGAATTTTGTGAGCGGCAGAATTTACACAATCAAGAGTCGTTGAACCCAAAATTTCCATTCAGTTCCAAAGTGACATTTTCTGTCGTCAACAACAGAATTTCCACCTGCTCAGAAAATTCCACTGTCTGGAAACTAGACTTAAAGGGGCTGCCCGTCCTCTCTGCGTGGCTCTCCGTGTCAAATCATCGACTGTGTTTTGGCTAAACAACATAGCTAATGGCGATTTTGCGTAGAGAATAGTAATCAGAAGTTCTGCGACAATCTTAGTGATCGAAGCTTTGGTGGAGAATTTGTTCTATTTTTCTAACGCCGAATATTTGAAAGTTTTCATGGATATCAAAAGTTCTATCAAATTTCGTAGACATAGACAAGAAAACACTGCAATGAAACTTACGTAGAAGCTGTGATGAAACTGGCCGCCATGAAAAACCCAAGGCTTTAGTCACGTACGTGGGTTGTCTCGTACTTTCCGATTGTTTACAAAAATCTTGAACAGTCCCTTTGATCGTGGGGAGCATTGGGTGAATGAATCCAGACAAACAAAATGGTGTTGTTGGCACATTTCTATGTGGGGAGGAGCAACCTCTTTTCGATACAGTTTATAGGGGAAGTGTTTCTCTTCCCAAGACGACTTCGTTTCGTTTAGCTTTCCGATTGTTTACAAAAATCTTGAACAGTCCCTTTGATCGTGGGGAGCATTGGGCGAATGAATTACCATCGAAATCTGCCCACAAAACTGTACTGCACTTACTTGAACTGTGTTTTTAAATCACTGTCTTCTGACGGCTCATTGATGGCAAGATCCAAGAGTTCTGGAAGCACTTCATCTTTGACAAGACTAGAAAAAGACAGGCACATTTCAAAGAATTTCAAGGGCAAAGATTTCTCCACATTTTTATTAATAGTTCGGACCTCAACTTATCGCAGAATTAAAATTGTTCTTGTTCAACTGTATGCCCGCAGAATGGAGAAGAAAATGTATAGATTTAATGGCACGTCCCCGACCAAACCCTGGTCAAGCACCCCCCCCCCCCAGGGAGCAACCCCAAGTATTCAAAATCTCATAATTTTGAAAAGCTTTCGGCACTGGGTCAGTCCTAAGTGTCTTGTGATAAATGCATGCATCAACAAAACTTTCCGTTAAGCTCAAAAACTCGCTTTATGCAAGGGTGCCTACCTTGTAGGAACTGAGTTTATTCCAAGTACTGTTTTCGTGATATAGTACACAGAGTAATTGCTGTCCTGTTAATCTGTGATTTTCAAATTCTCACACTGTTAGTGTTGACCAATCAAAAATCACGCTGTGTGGTTCCCTGTGGTCATCTCGTATAACAGTTGATCCCGTATTACATAAACACCGGAATTTGAAACCACAAAATTATTCTTACGTCATCTTGACAGGACAGCAATTACTCTGTGTACTATGTCACGAAAACAGTACTGAGAATAAACACAGTTCCTACAAGGTAGGTGCCCTTGCTTTATGCTTAAAAATTTCAAATAAAAATGCAACTTACAATTCTATCAGCTTTGAGTTTTGTGTTTTGCATTCTTGCAGGACATCTTCTTCATCCAATACTTCCTTCAATGTAACATCCTGCAACAAAAATGCAAGTTTAACGCGACGTTCACATGACACAAGGACAATCTGAAAACGGTTTAAAATGTAACGGTTACTTCCTTCAGTGTAACATCCTGCAACAAAAATGCAAGTTTCACGCGACGTTCACATGACACAGGGACAATCTGAAAACGGTTTAAAATGTAACGGTACAAGAACTTTAGACAGCGTTCAAAAGATACTAGAATAATTTGAAAATTGCAAAAACTGTGATGGTACAAGAATTTTAGCTAGCGCAAACACGATACCAGCACAATTTGAAAACGATAGAAAATCTCACGGTAACAAACTTCTTGCAATATCCCCAACAACGCGGCTAGAATTTGACCCCACAGAAGTCCATCTAGGCCTAAAGAGTTGTGTAGCTTCTTTTCGAAAGCGTCGAAAAAATTTCGTGCTTACCTTTTTTGAGCGTTCAGACGATGCCATTTTCATAATAATGCAAAATTAGCCTTGATGAAGGTGGCAAGGCAGGGGCTGTATTGATGGACCTGTCCAAGGCATTTGATTGCATCAGACACGATCTTTTGATTGCAAAATTGCATGCCTACGGTTTCTCCCGCGAAGCATTAACACTAATTAATGATTACCAGTAAAAGTAAATGGGTCATTCAGTTCTTGGAAAAGCGTCACACGAGGTGTTCCTCAGGGGTCAGTCTTAGGGCCTCTGTTATTCAACATATACATTAATGATCTTCTACTCTTCATTCAAAACTCGGATATATGTAATTATGCAGATGATACTACAATCTATGCCTGCGATAAGAACCTGGACAATATAGCTCATAGGCTTGAAAATGACTGTAGTTTAGCTTTGGAATGGTTTGCCGACAACTTTATGAAATTAAATGCAGATAAATGCCATCTTCTGGTTCTTGGGCAGAGATGTGATGACCCTGTTACTGTTAGGATTGGAAATGCTGATGTTGTAAATAGCTCCGAAGAGAAGCTACTCGGAGTTCAAATTGATAGCAAACTTTCCTTCGATAATCATGTTTCCAAATTGTGCCAAAAGGCTAGCAATAAACTTTATGCACTTGCTCGCATATCCCCATACATGGATCAGAGCAAACTAAGAACACTCATGAGGGCATTTATTACCAGTCAGTTTCAATATTGTCCTTTAATCTGGATGTTTCACAGCAGGCAGCTTAACAAAAAAAATAACAAAATACAGGAAAGGGCTTTGAGAATTACTTATAAGGATGCCGAATCTACTTATAGTGAGCTATTAGAGAAGGACTGTGCCGTTACTATTCATACAAAGAACTTGCAGCTACTTATGACTGAAATGTACAAAACTAGAAATGACCTGAACCCTTCATTCATGCAGGAAATTTTCTGTGAAAATGAAAGTCATTACAATCTGCGCAACAATAACGAATTCTTTCAACCTAGGGTGAGATCTGTCAACAACGGGACAGAAAGCATCCGTTTCAAAGGTCCGCAGCTGTGGCAAATGTTACCACCAACGATACGTAGTTCAGAATCCCTTTGTCAGTTTAAAACAAAAATAAAAAGTTGGAACGGAGAAAATTGTCCATGCAAATTATGCCGCGTTTTTATTCCGAATTTGGGCTTTTTATGATGAATATTATTAGATATCTACTTTTACTTTTACACTGTATACTTTTAATGATTTGTAAATATTTTATCCACTATTTTTCTTATGTAATATTTGTATTTTAATGTTTTAAAGTTGGAATAAATTAGCTAATTACTTTTAGCTATCTTTTGTCATTTATAATCCAACAATAAAGAAATTGATAATAATAATAATCAAATTGAATATTGAATTGAAAATTGAACATGGTCTAACAATCAAGCATGCCTCATATTTCTATATCAATAATCCCCGGGTGAACAGGCCCGATACCAGCCTTGAACTCTTAGGGGAGGCAAGGAACCAAAGTTTTCCGACACCAAAATCAACAACAACAACAACAACAGCAGCAAAAACCCCAGTTACAATCATGCACAAAAGGATTGACGTGCTCCTATAATGATTAGATTTTTGAATTATTTTGCAGTTTCAACGCTGGTGCCTTCAAAAGTAGTGAATATGAAGCACAAATATGTTAAAGGTTCAAAATTCATGTCAGAATTTATCCTAGAAAATAAATAAATGCATGTTCTATGAATCATTTTCCCAATAAAATCTTCTAAATGTGGGCTTGTAACCACACAAAAATCCGACAAGTAGAGTTCGGCCCTGCGGGTGACCCAATGAAAGTTAAAAATTTTTCAAAAATCACCAAACTTGATTATGTTACCGATCAAAAAAATGTCTTTTCGGGTTTGTATCAAAGATCGAAGTAGTGTACGGATACATTTCTGTTCATTTTATTCCGAATAAGGAGAAAAGATAATGAGATCGTTGCTTGAAAGCCTACCTTTTTCTATACCGGGTGCGCCAAAATAAACTATGCACGTTTGGCAGGCCACAATAAATCGTACACTGGACCGATTTTGAAGATTTATGACTTAATCTTTAGCAGAAAGCCTGACTTGGATTCTAGGACTTTTTGCCAATTTTTCCGTTCTCAGTTTTTAGAGCTAGAGACGAGTTTCTTAAAATTTTAGTTTTCGAAAACACTGAAAACGATAAAAAAACATCGATCAAGCTTTCTAAAGAATCGATATAAATGGACAAAGAGAGAACTTGTTCGTGGTGATTTGCGATTTAGAAATCGATTAATTATAATCTGCTGCACGAGAGTTCGTACTAAACCCCCAAATAACCTTGAAAACGTTTTCTCTTTGTTCATTCATGTTGGGTCTTTTGAAATTTGATCGACGTTTTTTGATCGTTTTCAGTATTTTCGAGAACTAAAATCTTAAGAAACTCGCCTCTAGCTCTAAAAACTGAGAACGGAAAAATTTGCAAAAAAGCACTAGAATCTAAGTCAGGCTTTCTGCTAAAGATTAAGTCATAAATCTTCAAAATCGGTCCAGTGTACGATTTATTGTGGCCTGCCAAACGTGCATAGTTTATTTTGGCGCACCCGGTAGCATCGTACAGACAAAGCCATTTTTGCGATTTCATAAGAAATTTCAAGATTAGTTAGTAACAGAATCACATTTTGGTGGATTTTCAAAAAGTTTAATTTTTAGGGTCACGGTACATTTTGTAGAAATGTGTCGACTTGTCGAATTTAAACAAAGCTTTCGCGCTGATCACTCCAACCTTGGCAATTAAAAGGAGTAAAATGCACGGGGGGGGGGGGGTTCTTGGCCAAATTTTGGGTAGGGGCCTGCCGCGAGCATATTCAAAATCGTATCGTAGGCTAGACTAATCTTTACGAAAATGGTACCCTTGGCTAGACCAATTTGACCATTCTCTGGACCAATTTTTACGAAAATGGTACCCTTGGCTAGACCAATTTTTACCATTTCCTCGACCAATATTGTGAAATTTGTGCAAAATATGATATCATGGCCGTTCGCTAGACCAATATTGTCAAAAATGATACCCTTGGCTAGACTGTTGTAGGCCAACATTGCAAAAAAGTATACCCTTGGCTAGACTAGAAGTCCGAAAGGGTATACCCTTGCTCGCGGCACATCCCCAGGTACCTTTACCATGGAAGAACCCCCCCCCCCCCGGGGTAAAATGTCGCTCGATCCAGATTATTTTTGCAGAATAGCTAACAGGTCTGTTCACTGACTGGCACAAATTATGGCGTATGTAATAAGTCTAATCGGTACCTTTTTACAGTTTGGAAGTGTTAGAAGTTCTCCAAAACTGCTGTTGAAACTCCAAAGAAATCGTGCAGCAAAATCAAAAAGCCCATACATTCTTGCTGGTATTCATTAATTTTTAATGTCAAATGAATATGTTATAGAAATGAGATAAAAGCTGAGGAGAAAACATGAAAAACAAGAACGAGAAACCGTGACAGTGATCGGAACAGATTTACGAAGTCTTGAATTTCTAAAGATAATCGCATCTAATTCATCCTGTTTTGCAGTCAAGAAACCTGTTTTGTATAGTAAATTGAGAGCAAGTGTGTATGGCCTAAAATGGCTGACTAAACACGACGAATCGTTTTGTCTAGTTTTACGTAATGGTCGATGTTTATGTTCCTTGGCCTACAGTAAACAACAGTAACAGTAAACAACAGGCAGCAAGCTCGTTTGCTTGAAGAATCCACAATCTGCCTCAGGGCCGATACCAATATGGGGCTTGCTTAGTTAAATATTAAAAACTAACGATAAAATAAGCAGTCTCCGTCGTAGGAAAACCCTGTTTCTAAGGACTTGCATTAATTCTAGACACTTGATTCTTGCAAATCCGCTGAAAATTGACTGAGTTACGAGCTTTTAAAGATCAATTTTGTGCGAATAACGTTTCATCGATGCATGATATAGCAGAGATAATTCTTCAGAACCTAAAATTAGCCATATTTTGCAATACAGCCTTGCAACCTACACAACTGGTACTCTTACTAAAAATGTTCAAATGGTACTTAGTTTTATTTCTTGTATTCAGTTCATATTTAGTTTATTGCTGCAGTTCTGTTACTGTTATATACTCAGATTAGTCTTTTCATTGTTGTTGTTGTTGTTGTTGTTGTTGTAATTCATGTCTTATGTTTTAAAGCATAACGACGCTCCTATCAAGTGTAGCAAGTTGTCACCATGAAATCGAATTATTAAAGTTATTGCACTTTCCTATTAAAGAGATGTAGGCATGTAAAAGTAGCTCAAGCCACTGACGGTCAAATTCTGTCCTATAAGATAACACGTATCTCCTGCTGACGTACCCAAATGTGATTCGGTGTGTGTCAAGGTACACTGTTTTTGTACCGCGTCAAGGTACACTGTTTTTGTACCGCTATGTTTCAAACGCTTAAATCGGCTGCAATTCTCTTTAATGTTCTCCCACACTAATCTAACCTCTACCTCACAATCAAACACCAACAGCATACCACTTTAGAGGAAAGGGACGTAAATTACGTCACGTAATGTTTAATAGGCTCTACCAAAACTCTTTAACTAAAAGCGAACAGGTCTTTGGAATTCTTGCTTCCAATAAGGAGGAACAGAAAAATAAATTTCACTATTTTTACGATCAGGTCAATTTTTCAAGTAAACAGAGGAATAGATGTTCAAAGCCCAGAAGCAGCTAAATGCAAGGATATCAGCATGTCCAGGCAAAACAAAAGTCGAGAAATCATGTATAATAACCATTAAGCACTTGATAAAGGGCGTGTCGAAGCATGTTGGAATGACTATCTTTTTAGGAACATGCTTGGGTCGCTAGAGAATGGCCCCTTTGCCCTCAACAATATTTCGAGAAACTAGGTTTCAAAATCACTTTACGGATTTCTCTAATTATCATCGGTTTTAACTCTTGTATTATAACGGGTGAGTCAATAAAAAGGCCCAGCATTTAAAAAAATGCTGCTCCCTGAATATCAAAGCAATAATATTGAAAACTGTCCAAAATCAGCCATTCCTTCCCGTCGATAAGGGAGATTTTCTGCAAAAAGCCCCTTTCGAAAACCTGCAAAAACGAACGAAAACGACAAGCAAAATGTCCCTTTGTCTTCCTTCCTGGCAATTATGTTCATAAATGCATTCACACATTTCGTCCCCTAGGGAGAATGGAATCCCCCTGAATAAGTTATTCATCCTAGGGGGGGGGGAGAATTTTTATTACCCCCAAGAGGAAAGCACGTGCTAAAGCGTGCTCGAGTCATTGCTGCAAGGTAAACATGAGGGAAGCTTGCTCACGATTTTGGCACGTTTTCCAAAGTTCCTCGAAGGGATATTTTTAGAAAATCCCTTGTAAAATCTGAACGGAGTTACCGATTTCAGCCAGGAAAATTCTAAAAATAATTGAACATATTAGCTATTCAATTAGATATTGCAAAATATCATTGCTTATATATTCAAGTAGTAGTAGCCTCTCAAATGTCGAGCCTCCTTCTGACTCACCCGGTATTTGTCTTCTTTAGTCTTGAGATTATTTTTCTTTTTCTTTCTGCTTACTTATTCATTGCTGATTTCAAAAGGATACAATAGATTGAAAGTGGTTTTTCTTTAACTTTGATACTTTAAGTTAGACCTTAAATGTTGTTTTACCCAGTTACTTCGTAATAAAATTATTTTTCGTTTCTGTTTAATTATTTATTGCCAAGTTTAAAAGGACACAATAAATGGATTGAAAGCAGTTTTCATTTTAGTACCACCAAAAAGAAAATAAAAAAAGTGACGTAATGTGCTCAAATGTGTGAATAACGTCGATAACATTGTTAAACCTATCTGACCTGGGTGTTTTGAAACACTCAATGCCTGGGGGGCGGATTTCGCCCCCCTGTTTATCTCTGTTGTCATAAGAGATATGGCAACCAAATTTGGCACAAACGTAGTTCATTATATAAACAATGAAATTTAAAATCATAATTCAATTAGCGATGTTTTTGTTGTTGTTAGAGTTGTCAGTCATATGATGTCATATAAATGAAAGCTTGCTAAAAGGTCATGAAACTTGACTTTTCATAAAGAAATGATAAAGATATAGATCAAAACATATATAAATTCATAATTCACACTTAATTGGACCAATTAAACATGATTAAGAGAGATACAAAGTAATGTTTTTCAAAGAGTGCTAGTATGACAAATTGGTGGCCATGGAGACTAGGCTAAAAATAGAATGTCCAAATTGTTACAATTTTATTGCTCTTTGATACAAAATTAAACTTACGAAATCTCAGAGGCCTGCTGCATACATGGAAAAAGGTGTAAACAAAAATGTACTAGGGGGGCGGAATCCATCCCCCCCCAGGTCAGACGGGGTTTAAAGGGGCATTCCGCAGAAAAAAACTGGATATCGGTGAACTGCGTTGTTTGCTTTTAAAATGAACATGCTTATCAATATAAACATTTTCCAATGTTTCTCCAACTTGAATAAAGCTCAAACCGGCCAAAAACGAAACAGGTGTTTTTCAAAATAGAGCCCGAGAACTCAGACATATCCTGGAATTTGAATCCCAGACAGAAAACGAGAATTCTCGGTAAAGCCGATCAATTCTCTTGCGCGTAGTCGACCATGGACACATGCATGAATGACTACAACAAAACATTCAAACTAAATTTACCTTTGTTCGCCGAGAACGATGCATAAAATGGTAGGGTATTGAAATTAAAATTGGTCAAATGTTTCCTTCCATATCTCGCATTTGAGAAGTGCGATCGAGGAAAGGAAAGCGATTTCCGAGGGCTGACATAATCTGTTTCTCGATCGGGATCACAAAATGAATCTCTGCATGCATTTAATTTTCGAGGAATGCCCCTTTAATGCTGTTGTTGTAGTAGTAGAATCGGTGAAATCAACAGGCATACTGTACACTTTATCACAGCTGAGCAGAACCGACAATTCTTGAAGCAGCACGACCAAAACCGAGGCCATAATTAGTAGCGTTAGTTGGCAAGCGGTTCTAAAGATCTGTTTCATCTTAGGCCCGCGGCAATGCCATTTTCAAAGGGAATATACTCAGTATCTAGCGCTTCAAGGAAAAGACAGACCCGGTAATATATGAAACAAACAAAATTGAGAATTACAGGCTGATAAAACAACCGTATTTACAGCAAAGCCATCTATCGGTTATTCTGTACACACAAAATCTTTTAGTAATGAGACCAATTTCCTTTGAGTGGGTCGCTGAAACAAGCGGCACATCAGTTCTGTAGCAAAATATTTTCAAATTTCAAAAAGAGCTGATACTATTTTGTTATAATACCGGATGTCCCAGAAAAATCTATACAGATTGGGTTGAACCTAGCAATGAGAATCTAGCTGTACTGAAAATCTGTACTCCGGCTTCAGCGGAACCAAAGAAAGAACAGGGCAGTTCGTAACGCCGGGCCCAAATATGCAAATATCAGTATAGGCCTAAATTTGCTGTAGATAACCTATTCTTAAATTTAGCCTACTTTGAATAAATCGATTATGATAATGATGATGATGATGATGATGATGATGATGATGATGATGATGATGATGATGATGATGATGATGATGATGATGATGATGATGATGATGATGATGATGATGATGATGATGATGATGGTGATGATGCAAACAATGTTTGCCAAACATCTGAGAGCTGCTTTCCCGTTTGACCAACCATTGCTCAACAGGCAGAAAAATGCATAGTTTGTTGAGTAGGGTCTGCAGGGGCAAAATGGGTAGGCTGGGGGGAAAATGGGTTATCTTCAATCAACATTCAACACTTCAAGAAGGGTAGCTTTAACAGATGTAGCTAGAGAAAATTTGTATCTAAAGATATTTATAAAATCTATTCACATTCTTTGCCATACCCATTTTACCCCAAGCTTACCCATTTGACCCCAGGAGACCCTGATCTTTATCAAAAAAGCTAAAAAACATTTTCAGCTGTCACACGCAAAATATGTTGTCAGACCAATGTTCTGCAGCGTAGCCAAATAAACAACCAAATTGCCTGCTAAGAAATTCTCAAATGTTTGGCAAACAATATTTGCTTGTCTGACCAGGGCTTAGGTTCACAGGATGGAAGTAAAGATAGCATAAACAATAATAAGTCACTTTATTGTGCAACTGATATTGACAGAACTGGAAAATCAGGCCCTTTGTCAATAAAGTAAACATAAAATGAATTTCCATTTAAATTTTCCATTCACTGGAATTTGGAGTTACTGACTTCCAAATAACATTGATCATAAACTACCATCCAGTTGTCTTCTTAACTTTAATTTGAAATTCAATTTTCGGCACTTCATATTCCATCATTGAAATCATCCCATGTTTTTATTACAAAAAGACGGATTCTCTTAGGTATCCAATGCTCCTGATACGGCCTAAAAACAAAGCACCTAACGAGTCGATAAGGCTCAAATTTAATGTTTTATACCGTTGAATCTTAATAACTCGAGCTCTTGAGGGAGACAGAAATTTTTTCGAGATAATGAGTCATTCGAAACATCTTTAGCTCCGTAACGGTTTCTCGTTCTAAAGCAGTTCTAAAGTCGTAAGAACTTCTCTAGCAGAAGGAAATGTTGAAGTATTCGGTATATTTAATAAATCGCGACAACCGTGTATCATAAACAGTAACTAATAATCTAAGAATATGATAAAAAACAAGTCATACCTCTTTAGCGAGTAACGTGTCCAGTCCACTCGATGCGAGATGAAACTTCCAAAACATACTGACACCTAAAGCGAATGATCAAAACACATTCAGTGAACGATCAAAACGAAGTTACTTCAGCATTTATCATTTTATAAAGAAACGGTTCCCTCGCTTTCCACTGTTTTATTTAGATAAATAAGACAATTTGATAGCAAATATGGGTACAGCGTAGCAGATAAATCAAAATAAAATATGATGACCTGCCGTATGTCTCATTTCACTCACTATAGCAGATGTTCCGTAACTATGACATCTTCAATTAATAACGAGGTTAGCCTCACAGTCGCAGTAGAGCGTTCCCATTCTAACTACACGAGCATTTTATGTCAGTGTCTGAACACATCTGGTTTTAATCGAATGATAACGATGGTCTTACTATCTGGTGCCCCAAAAAGTACTCCTTTTTGAAAGCAACCAAAATTTCATGACAGGGTCGATCTTAAAATCTTTTTCTCGTCAGGTAGATTAAGACCAAATTATTTTTCCAGACATAGATAATCTTGTCATTGTTATCAAAATTAGAAAATTTGGGCAACCTCGAACCCAGGATAATAATGAGGGCCATAGCCTAGAATCGAGGCTGCTTTTGGGGGGCTGCCTGGTTTTCACAGCATCATATTAAAAACATCGAATACGAGGAATCACGTCGTCGGTCTAATAAACGGTCCCAAGTACAGTATCTTATAAAATGTTTTATTTTCGAATGTGCACAATAGTAATAGAAGCTCTAACGCCACTCGATCGAACCTCGTATATAAAAATGTATAAAAATAATGCTCGATCCAGACTCTTTTGTAGAATAGCTAAAAAGGTCTATTGAGTGTTGAAATTAAAAAAATTGATTCTTAGTGTATAATCACTAGTAGCAGTTGGTCTTTTAAATAACTCCTGTATGTATCAGGGGGGTCACAATTGGTTCTAGACTCTGAACATTAAAATTGCTATACTTTGAAGTCACTGGTTATGAAGTGCCCTTGATCCTGACTTCTTTAAAAGTATTTCTCTATACACTTGAGGCCAGGACGAAACTCGGAGATATACTTGACTTATCACAGTAAATTGCTCTCAGTGCCCGTTCTTGTATTCTCTCTCATTTCCTCCTGTCATAAGCTTGACAGAAATGCAAGATTATACGTCACAATATGTAAGATCCACAAGAAAAGCAGCCCCGTTGCCTTGTAAAGTTTATAGTGTTGTTATTGTTGGCATCAGGTCTTGCAGGCCGAAAATAACTCTAATTTGTTGACTTGATTTAGTGCATGCATGATGACTGGATGTAGCCTGCGTGCAAACTTTACGAAAAGTACTTATTTCGTAAAGTCTGCGCGCAGGCTGGACTGGATGCGGCTCCAAGTGAAACAAAAGACGACTTTTGACTTCCTGGTTTACTTCAAAATAGTGTTGAAAGAAAACTAGAATAGCAACTGTCAGCTTCTGTCTAGTTAAATTAAAAATTCAACTACTCCATGTGTCTCTTATTCTGTGAAACACGCGGTTGGATTGGTCTCTTTCGTTTTGTGAAATGGGCAATTTACCATTGCGGCTGTGTTGTGGCTGTAATGTGTTGTGGCTGTAATGTGTTGTGGCTGAATGCAGCTCTTAGCTACCTTCTGTGGTTTTGCAGCATTTGCACCCCCCCCCCCCCCCCTATAATTGTAGTAGCACTGGAAACTACTCGTTATATGCTACTTTTTGTTAATCTCTAATTACTCATTCACATCTTTATTGTATATTGTCACTAATTATGTTTATGATAATCAGTCAGTAGTTAGCCTCATACATTTGTTATCACACTCTCGACAATTCAAGATTACTCGAGGCCAACTTTATGCCTATTGTATAATAGGCCCCATAAGAGTGTGCAAGAATCCAATCATATACCGGGTGTCCCAAAAAAAGTACTCCTGTTTAAAAAATCACCAACAGTTGCTTATCAAACCTTTGATAAAATTTTCTTTTTGACTTGTTTTGTCAAAGACCCAAAAATATCTATAGATGCTAAATGTTTGCTTTCGATGCAACAAGGTAGAAAAATTACACGTTGAAAAACCTTATTTTGAGCTATACTTTTTAAGCAAAATACTACATCTTGCCTAACAGTAAAAATTTCAGATTTTTCATCATCATCGAAGTCTCCAATGATAGTGTGTATTTCTTTCTGTCATTTATGACCAAACTAGAAGCTTTATATGCACAAAGAAATTGATCTGGCAAGCATAAATGCCTTTTGCAGTGAGATTCAAAACCAGGTAGCCTTAAAAAGAGATAAATTTGTTAATTCTAAACCAATTACAAGATTAGCAATGTCTGGGAAAATAGTTCGGTCCTTGATCTACTTGGCAAAAAAATAAAATTGGAGATCGGTCATGTAATCAAATTTTGGTGATTTTTCAAATGGGAGTACTTTCATCTGTTGGGTTCTTCTGAAATCTTCAATATTCTAAGAATTATCGGGTTTTCTTCATTTTTAAGAATTAAAGGAAACTTCAAAAATGACTAAAAAACATCGCATTTTCTAAACCTTTTGAGGAGACATAGAATAATTTTCAAGAAAACCTTAGTTTATGAATGTCTACAACAGTATCAAGCACAAATCTTTCATTCCCATGGTTTAAGATTTAGAAATTTGATGATGTCACATCCTCAAATGAATTGAAATATCAAATACTCAGTAATTTCAGAATATTGAAGGTTTCTAAAAAGTCCGAAAGTAGGGTCATAGCAAAGTAGCCAAAGTTTTTTCAACCATTTAATTCAGAGAAACAGGCAATACAATGTTACATCAAGATTTTGAACTTAAGCTAACAAATATATCTCTAAAATCAGACAAGTGTATGATCTTTGGTTGCCTGTCAAATGTGGGTATTCTTTATGGTACATTAAAAATTGATTACATTTATGTTCTGTTAACATCTTACCATCATCACAGGTGTCCAAAAGTTTCTCTGGTAGCTAGCACGCTCGCTGTGCATTCCAGAAATTGTTTTTAAGAGCAAACATGAGCATATATTGACAGAAGAAGGATAGATCTGCATATTTACCTTGGGCATTTTATTTCTTTGGTTCAGAAGCTGGGCAGTAAGTGTTTTAATTACATCCAAAAAATGAGAGAATTGAAAATCGCCTCCCAACAGGCTTTTGAACCAAAGAATTGAAATGCCTGAGGTAGATGTGTAGATATATCCTTCTTCTTTTGATCATTGCTCATGTTTGCTCTTAAAACAATTTATAGAATGCACAACAAGCGAGTTGGCTATTTGGGTTTGTTATACAAATCAACTTTTGGATGATATAATCCAATTCTATACCTATCTTTATGTACAAAATGCCAATTGAAACTGAGAAATTAGAAATGCTTTTGATTCTTTGTTTTGAAGTTGACTGGGTAAATATTCCATGTTTCACAACATAGTGCTATGAACATACAAGAACTTGCTTTCTCCACAAAGAAGTTTTAAAGTCTTGAAATTTACAAAAGGCAGACCTTCTAACCTTTCACTAGCCAATATTTTCAAAACTTTTAACATGTTACTACACATCAACAGATTGTATTATTATCATTATTTGCTAGGTCACATTCTGAATCTCAGGGATTCGAACAGTGGAAATATTTTGAAAAACTGATTTCCAATCTAATTTGACCATTGATCTCTGATGATGTTATTGATAAACTGACCACTATATTTGATTTGATTGATTTGATCTATTTTAGGAGGGTTGCCCTTCGGCAGGAACCGTTCTTCAAGGGGCCCTCCGATAAAAACATTACTTTTACAATATACCAAAAACTAACCTAACTAATCCTAATTACAATAAAAACCATAATGTTAAAAACCTATTTACATCAATTTATTACTTATATACAAAGAAATGAATATAAGAGAAAAAACAAAACAAAAACCAAATCCTAAATCTCTGACAGGGGCAGACCCCTCAGCACCAACATCGGCCGCTCCCAGACAACATGAGGACCCAGAGCGACTGCGATCGAAAACCATGACCGCTATTCACCCCAAGCCGGCCCGCCGCCGAAGGGCAACCAAATATTCTTGATTTCTGCAATATTAAAGAGCCACTGCTGACATAAGTGCTTTGCGCGCTTAGAAAATTGAAAGGAGGTAAACACCAATGGCGACGAAGAACAATGTTTTGTTTGCGCTTATTATCGTTTATTGTTTTATATTTCCGTCATTGCTGAAAACAAGAGAGGAACATTTCACACGTATTAACCACAATTCTATAGGCCCTTTCTTTACTTATAGCGTCTGTTTTATTATGTTAATTTGAAATACAGTCCTCTGGAGGGCAAAATGGCCTCGTCATTTTCTTTCGTAATTTAAACTTCGTATTTGAACCGTTCGATATGACAAACTAAACCGTACAACAACAAGAACAACAGGAAATAATCCACATATCTACGGATCACGCATCATGACCGTCCAAGAAGAAAGCGATGAAGATAATGATGGAGGAGGCAACAGTGGAATTGAGGTAGGCTTCTTTCCACATCCGCGATAATGTTGACATGCTAGGCCAAAAAACACTTTTAGACACCCAGAAAGTTGAAGAAGCAATGCATTGTGGGATTCGCACAGGCGCAAAGCACATATGTCAGCAGTGGCTCTTTAAAGACAGTTCCAGGGTTGATATGATTTATGATGAAATAACAGATAGTGCTGCCAGGAATGGTGTATCATACAATTTCCAACATTTTTGTCTTTTCTTTAAGGAATTAGGTGTTCAAATTTAAGCAACTTGTGTGTTGTGACATCATCACGCTCAAAGATTGGCGCTTTCTGATGGCAACTTCAATGTGAATGTGGCTGCTGCTCTGTTGTTTTCTTGCCAATACGATCAAGAGAGACAAGAAGCAATAGGACAGCAGCCAAATTTGCTACATTTTGATTGAAACATTTTTGAACAATAGGGCTCATAGGTCATGCGATATACCCATATTTGGAAGGAGGTAGCAGCAAAATCATCGTTTTCAATGATTTCAATGGAAATATTTGATTGAATTATGACGTATCATAAATTAGCGAATGAATCAGCAAGGACTTCAATTTGATACCTGAATTTCTGGAATTTGGTGACATCAGCGTTTTTATAATGACGTCATTTTGGCCACCATTTTGGACTAACTAGCAATTTTTTGAATTTTTTCAAACTTTCTCGATAAAAAAACACTCTAAAGATACATTTGTAATAGGTTAGGAGCATTTTGAAGGCTCTTTTGGTCCCTTTTTCATAGAACAAATTAATAGCACAAATGACATCATCAGAATTGGCTAATTTCTGCCAAAATATCACTCCAAAATCGTTATCTCAATAAAATAATATTTCATCGCCAAATTTGTTGATAAATTGTAACAAAAACTGCATAAAGTTTATGCAAAATCTTCTTTAAACTCTAATTATAATTTCAGGCAGGGTCATCATTCGTTGGCTAGCCCCATGGTCTATGAAACCTTAAACTCCTTGGAGATTGATCTTTCCAGGTAAAGGCAGGCATGGCTTTATGCTTAAAGAGCCACTGCTGACATAAGTGCTTTGCGCGCTTAGAAAATTGAAAGGAGGTAAACACCAATGGCAACGAAGAACAATGTTTTGTTTGCGCTTATTATCGTTTATTGTTTCATATTTCCGTCATTGCTGAAAACAAGAGCGGAATATTTCACACGTATTTAACCACAATTCTATAGGCCCTTTCTTTACTTATAGCGTCTGTTTTATTATGTTAATTTGAAATACAGTCCTCTGGAGGGCAAAATGGCCTCGTCATTTTCTTTCGTAATTTAAACTTCGTATTTGAACCGTTCGATATGGCAAACTAAACCGTACAACAACAAGAACGACAGGAAATAATCCACATATCTACGGATCGCGCATCATGACCGTCCAAGAAGAAAGCGATGAAGATAATGATGGAGGAGGCAACAGTGGAATTGAGGTAGGCTTCTTTCCACATCCGCGATAATGTTGACATGCTAGGCCAAAAAACACTTTTAGACACCCAGAAAGTTGAAGAAGCAATGCATTGTGGGATTCGCACAGGCGCAAAGCACATATGTCAGCAGTGGCTCTTTAAGTACTTTTGGTGATTCTTACATGAAACCAAAAAAAAATAATAGATCTGCTTTTCATTTAGATGGTGCTTAAAACATTTTAAGAAAACATTCAACAAGGTTGTGCTCCATATTTTTATCCATTAGATCATTGAGCAAAAGCTCAAGCCAAAAATGGGGAATTAAAAGATGCAAAAATTACTCTAGCATTTGAAAAATGTTTGGCCAAACATTGTTAGACTTCACATTTGCACAATTTCCAGATAAGCCTAATGCAATACAGGCAAGAGCAGCCTAGGAATCAAATGTCATCCATGGCTGAATGACTTACGGCCTATGGCCGAAAAACTTCCAAAGCCTCATTTTCATGGATCAATCAATGGTGAATAAACGGAGAAGACAAAAAAACCTGTGAAGCTAAATTTTACTGTACCTACTCTCAAGTACCGAATAATCGATTAATTTTTGAAAAATTTTAACCCCCCCACTTTTATTCCAACCCCCCCTTTTATTAATTCTTGAAAAATAGAAAGTGAACAAATTTTTTTAATAATTCCTGCTAAGCAAATGTACTTAATTTATTAACTTTATTCTCCTTTGTTTGTCTGACCCGTGTTACATACGTGTTTTACCGTGGTACCCATGTTAGATACGTGTTTTACTAAGAAGAAATCTACTCTCCAGAGGCTTGGGATACACAGGTTTGAGAGTACCTTCATAAAAGGCAACCAGGACAAAAAACTGCTTGAAATTCCCCAAATTCGTTTGAAGAGTTCTACTCTCCAGAGGCTTGGGTATACAAGTTCGGATGCGTTAAAGTATCTGGTTTGGTAGAGTTATGGCCTCTCCAATTCACACACAAACCTAAGAGGTACTAAACCTTGAACAATAGAAATTCTGGCCAAGGGACAATAGTAATAACAATAGTGATTGTTGTAAGAATGACCCGAAAAAGCCAAAATTTGCCTTTGCTATTGGCTTTCCGCTAAAGTTTCTTTTGTTCAAGATTCAATGCCCCTACGGTTTCTATGCGAATTGAAAAAATCTACAAATGATTGTTTACGCATTTTAAGTCATGTGTGTTTTTGTCCTGGTTGCGTCTTATAAAGGTAGGTAAAATTTAGACAAATCTTCACAGACTTCTTTTGCCTTCTTCGCTTATTCACTGTATGATTGGTCAGTGAAAATGAGGCTCTGGAGATTTCGGCCATGGGCCACTAGCAAGAATCGGCGGAAACATTTGATTCCTATGCTGGTAACATCATTGTTTACTTTGTTTACTGACTAGACCATGGCCTAATACGACATTTCTAACTTTTATGAGGTTCACCTTAATTTGATAAAACAAGCCCTTGTGGTTAATCATTTTATAATATATCTAAAACAGATTTTCAGGTGTGGAACAAATTTTCGAGGACTTTCAATTCAGTGTGTTATGGAGTTTTATGGAGTTCAGTGCATAACACTTAAATCATTCAAATTGAAAATGTCTGTTCTCATTGTTGCTATTAGTTCTACGTTATAGACATAGCCTCACCATTCAGTGTACCTATTTCCTCTTCTTGAAGGTAGTTTCATGGATCCTAACTCATTAAAGGTAAGCTTTTTTTTTTTCATATATATTTTTTTTTTTATATATATTTTATATATTTTATTTACCGCATTCCTTTTCAATGCAAAGCGTTTCATGTTATGTTTAAAATAGTGGAAATGTTTTGCTGTGATTTCTCAATGGTGCAAAACATTTCAGGCACTAAATATTTTGGACCACAAAACATTTTGGAAATGAACATTTTCGAATACCTATGAAATGATTCGAAAATATTGATGTGCAACATTTTTGGCTTTTAATGTATGGTGTAATGGAGATCACATGGAACAAAAGGACTACATTTGGAAACAACTGGCATGGCGTAAAACTCTGGTGTAGCAAAAATGAGCTTTACACCCTGAAGGGACAGCATATGGATGGCTTAGAATTGTGTGCACAGACAATTTTTAAAACCATGAATTAGTACGGTGCATTGTAGTATGGATATATGTATGGATGGACTAGTATGGACTGAAGGAGGTGTTGCCTTTATTTGAATATTTGGAACTTTCAAAATCAGACTGTAAACCCTCGACAGCAAGTAAAGGGGGGAGGAGCTTGTCTTCTTCTGTAAGATATTTTCTTTCACCAAGGCATTGCAATTTCAATTGTGGATCCTCCGCCAGTGGTGACAGATCGGGCCTGCTCGCCTACCATACGAGGCCAACAAATTATAACAAACAAGGGCTGTTTTCATGACATTGAAAACACAGCACACATTTGGTTTCACATTGCAGCCTCTTTGGTTGTCTAAAATCACTAAAACATGTGATAATGGATGCGAGATAACGTTGTGCACTTGCAGCATATGCAATTTGATGAACTCGAAGGCGAAATGTCTTCCGAATGTAGGTGAAGATCAGGACTCCGCTGTGCCAAAGCCTGTTTTTTGATGGGCCTAAACCAAAGAGTCCAGTCGGATGGATTTTGATTTGACGTTTGTTTGTAGCAAAGAAAACGACAATAAACGCGTTATACTTACCAGTTTCTGGCTCTCTCGCCTCTTCCTTCTCGAATGTATTACTTGAATGACTGGATGTGCAAGTCTATTCTCTCTTTGCTTGGGTTATCAGGTCAAAAAAGTTGAAGCGAGTCGATGAGCTTTCTAGTAAAACCACGGGGAAGTTACTGTAATGCGAGGCCGATGAGAACAAATCACGAGCAGTCCGTATCAAAATGCAATTACTTGGTCATCTTCAGGGCATAGGCCAGATGATTCTTTCACAAAGAAATGAAAACAAGACCTTCGTTTTGCTTTTTTCATAGAGCTGAAGTTGAAGGATGTTGGCGCAAGAATATAGCAGCGAAGATGGCGGCACGATTGAGTTTCAGAAGGCGGCCATGGCAGTTCTTGCGACATGTGTACAAGCAGATTGAAAGGGCTTCCCAACCAGGGGGGTTTGTACCAAAAGTGCATATTAATCAACAAAGAGGGATAAAGGGGGAACTGAAAATTCCAGAAAGGGGCGGTTTACTATATATGATTCATTGTTTTTTGTTTTCACTTTCGCAATCACTTTGTTTGCAAAATTGCAGAACTATTTTCGCTCACTTCCAAGAGTGAATAGGCATATACTCTCACGAGCTTTATGCCTAAAGTCCTTTGTTTTCAAGAAAATTCCTAAAAAATCTTTTCAAATGCTTCGTTCTCAATCTCAAACCTTCCTATGATTTTTCGAAAGAGTGATACATAATTTGCTTCTAACTACAAATAACACAGTCTAAGCACAGGTGAAAGGGTCAGGGGGTCTGAAGGGTGCAGCCCCCCATGCTGATTGTAGATTTCGTTGTTAGGCCAAGTACAGATTCGGGAAGAAGGCAGAAAATTCGTGAAAAATGGCTCTGAATTTGGGCTCTTCTCTCCAAGTCTTATTTATTGTAGTAAAAATTATGCAGAGAAACGATATCTCATATGACAGTGTATAGTCATACTCAGAGACGCAGGAACCGGGGGGGCACTGGGGGCACGTGCCCCCCAAGATTTTGAAATAAACAAAGAAGTGCCCTTTTTATTTTCAGGAAATGCCCCCTTTGCTTAATGGAAAAAGTGCCCTCGAAGTGTCGTGCCCCTCCAAGTTTGAGATGCTTCCTACGTCCCTGGTCATACTACATAATGCGCACATTGGTTCTTTGTCAAGTCCTTGTAAATTTTCTTGAAAGAAAATGAAATGAAAAGTTCTTGATAGACTGATAAACGAAAACTAGAACTGTGCAAACCTACTATCCTGATCGCAAGAGCTGAATCGAATATTGAAGAAGATCTGCAGAAATATGTATCAAGCCGTGCTGCGGAGGAGCATGTAAGACTCGCGTTACAAACTGTTTCTCTTGTTCTAGTTTCGAGAAATCCCTCCCTTGTTACTTGCATTTATCACAAGAAACATTTCAGATCAATCCACAACAGCGAAATTGTGTTCTAAACAATGAAATTCGTGAAACGTATCACTTTTAAAATGATACTGTGGATAATCATGGCTGTTTGCAATATGAAACTCCTGACAACAGCTGAGAGATGCAATGTAATCGTATGGTAAAATAATGCTTATACTCCCAGTCTTTGCCTTCTAATGATACAGAAACCGTTCAAATGTAATAATATTCTCCCATCAATGCTGAGCTTAAAAAAGTCAAACTTTGCATGATGGTGAAAACAGCCTGTTTGGCTGTTTTTAAACTGGGAAATGGACCTTGTTGTAGAGGAAGAGATAATGCATCTAATATCATGAGCAAAACCCCAAAAAAGTTGAAGCTTTAGTAGCTGATGGAATTTTTAAACTTTCAAAAAAGTTTCAAAACATTTTTAGAATAGGCATCTTCTGGATTCTATCTAGCTTTTGCTCAAATCTTAAAACACAATTGGCAAAAAGCAAGTTCCATCTTTTGGTATCATCAGACTTTTCACACTTTCAAAAAGTGTCTCATGTCGAAGAGTTCTATTCCTTTTCAAGCAATTCTTCAGTTCTGTGCCATCAACGGATCTTGCAGATGCAGAAATATTCTTCTCCTGGAAGATCTATCAAATTGATCTAATCTTGGTAAAAAATATGTCGTCATCATCTGTGAAATAAATATGTGTCAAATATGAGCAGCATATCTATTTCTAGCAAGCCATGATTCAAGAGCCAATTTACAAGAGAATCAAAAATACACCAAGACTTCGCCAAACGTTTCGATGTTCGTCACCTTAAGTGAATGCTTTAACAATGATTTGGGGGCATAACCATAAAGGAGGACATCAGGGGTATGGAATATTTTCTGGTAGAATATGGACAGAACATTTCCAGAAATACAGGCATGTGCTGCATGTGCTATCAAGAATTCGTTCAGGTATGTTTTCAGGGACGTAGGAAGCATCTCAAACTTAGGGGGGCACGACACTCCAAGGGCACTTTTTTCATTAAGCTGGAGGGGCACTTCCTGAAAATAGAAAGGGCACTTCTTTGTTTAGTGCAAAATCTTGGGGGGCACTTGCCCCCAATGCCCCCGGTTCCTACGTCTCTGTATGTTTTCACAGATTTGTAAGTGAATAAAGTGCAAACTGAAATGGCAAATTTAAAGGAAAGAAGAAATTTCGAAAAGACAACTGAGAGAATAGTATCATCTGAGAGAAAGGTACGGTAAAGCCACGAGATGATGCAGATCGGGGAAGACCAAAGATGTAGAATTAAAAAAGATCTATTCAAATTGATGATAACTTGTGAACGTATTTCTTCCTTTACTGGGAAAGTAAAGGTGCTTATCGTTTCTCAAAATTTGATAACGCAAAACATTTGCACAAGCACTGGTAGAAGAAAATTTCAACAAAGGAGGTTTTAGAAGCAAGATGCAAACACACTAATGAAAAAAACTCTCTCATTTATCGTTTAGCAACTTAATTAACATGATGGACACGTAACATTGTTGTCTCTATTACAGAACTGCTTCGATCGGTGTAGGGAACTGAGGCATTTTCCTGAACGGTTTTTAGCTCTGTTTCTAAGCGTCCTATGACATTGGGGTAGAGTTTAATCAATAGAAAACTATTGAGCCTACAACTTAGGATGAAAACCCCTGTTTGCAATCTGTTGATCTAAGGCTAAACAGAGTGGTATAACTACAAAATATTCAGCAAAATACAACGACACAACTACAGTCAGACAATGTTAGGCCGATCGTCTCTGTTGTCGGTTTCTTATATCTACACATCAGATGAAGTACCGTTCATGAATATTTCATACGCAGATGATAGCTGGTTTTGAGCGCAAAGAGGAACGTGAGAAAGTGACATTTGTAACTTGTGCACTATAGATGTACTCATTATTTTAGTGTATAGTTTCGCCCCGAGTTTCGCTTCTTTTAGCTAATGTGTTGCTCCAACTACGACTCACTTCCACGCCTGCTTCCACCTACCGGGTGTCCCAAAAAAGTACTCCCGTTTGAAAAATCACCAAAATTTGATTACACAGCTGATCCTCGATTTTCTTTTTTTGTCAAGTAGATCAAGGACCAAATTATTACCCAATATATAGTTATTCTTGTAACTGGTTTCAAAATTAGCGAATTTAGCTCTTTTTAGGGCTACCTGGTTTTGAATCATACTGCAAAAAAGCATTGCTGATTGCCAGATCAATTTATTTGTGCACGTAAAGCTTCAAGTTTGGTCATAAATTACAGAAAGAAATGTGTACTATCATTGGAGACTTCAATAATGATGATAAATCTGAACATTATTACTCTTACTCAAGATTGAATATTTTACTTCAAAACTATAGCTCAAAATAAGGTTTTTCAACTTATAATTTCTCTACCTTGCTGTGTCAAAAGCAAACCTTTTTTCATCTACGAATATTTTTGGGTCTTTGATAAAACAACTCAAAAAATTTTGTTTATCAAAGGTTTGATAATCAATTTTTTGTGACTTTTCAAACAGGAGTACTTTTTTATGGGACACCCGGTACAGCAACAACAACAACAACAACAACAACAACAGTTCAATTCAATGAGTGAAAGTGAAAGAACTTAAATCCCGAGTCTTCACTTTACACAGAAGATTCTGATTTTGCTAACCAGAAACCGCTGTCGATTAAACCATACTTTAACGGAAGAAATTTTCACAGGAAGAAGCTTTTGCGGCTACAAAAACCGTGAGGTCTTCGTAATTAACTTTCGCGGTAAGATCAAATCAAAATATCTCAGGCAATGAACTTTCGCGGGCAATAAACTGTAGGGAAAGAAATGATAAGCCGTTTCGAACATTCTAGAGAAGATGATGATAACTTTCGCAAAGGTTGATATCATCAATCGTAATAAAAACAGAGAAAACCACTTGTGGTGAAAACGATATTTTGCGGTAATAAACTTTCGCGAACAGAAACATCTCGTTGAGTGATGTAACTGTATGCAAAACGAGACAATCAAGATTCGAGCTCCTCCGCAGCCCCTCAGCAACCGTTCAAGCGGCGCAACATGTTTTGCGATACCCTGTGTTGAACAAACTTGAACTTTTAAATGTCATGGAGGCACTAAATGACCAATGATGTTCACTTTAAATCCTGCAAGGAAAGTTTGATTGTTCTATCATAAATGTCATACTGCAGGATCAAATATTCCTTTGATGATAAAACGATAGACAGAATCAAATTACAGCGTCATTGTAGTTCCAATAAACCGAGCTTTTTACTGCTTTCCTTGTAACATATGACATCTAAGAATAACAGCACAGTCTCAGCAATTCTGACTTTTTTTCAGCAAGTAATTGAGCAAAACTCGTACTTTCAGCAAGTAATACGGCAACCCAAAATGCTTTCCATCATACGCCATTAAATTCGTTGTTAAAGAGAAATTATCGAAGAACACCAAGCCTGACTTACTACAAAAATTCTTGACGGCATCCGCAAATAGGCCTCGTTGATCGCTCAATAAGACTGAAGGAGTCTTTGGCAAGCCTTCTACGATAAGTTTAGGCCAATGGTGTCCAGTTAGCACATCTGTGAAATATTTGAGGTAATAATTCAGGAAGCTCTTTTGGTTTGCGTTGAAATGAGCACCAGCGTTCATTATGATGTATGTGTTAGTGATGTTGTATAATGAAACAATTCTTTCTCTTGTCCGGGAAGTTAAAAATGTGTTATAATCTGGAAAATATTCGGCAATAAATTCCGACCCGAATCCACAAGCTTCTTTGTCATCTAATAAGATGGAAGACTCGAGTACGATCTTGTGGCAGTCACTGTTTAATAACTGTAATTCTCCATAGCAATCCTTTTTTAATGAGAAACTTGCGTGTTTGTGTAGCACTCCTTCTGAGAAGTCACCCGTCAGGAATAGAAGCATGGTAAGGAGGAATTTCCTAGCCTCGCTGTCACCTGGAAGACGAAGAAGAGGAAGCTGTTCTTAGTAAGACTTTAAAATCATTAAGCAATTGTTCAAACTGGGTATCTTTCAAGGATTTTTTACTAGTGGTCAATCGATAGAAAGGGTAACTAAAGATGGCCCTATATAGAGCATCGTAGGATCTTTTAAAGCAAATGGCATCAATTCAGTTTGGAACAACGATGAATTTCTTTAAGCAAGAAATTGTCTAATACTATATAAACATCAACGCAAAGTGCAGTCAAGATTAAAAATGTTTAAAATTTCACAGCAGAGATTCCAACGAACGATTGACGGAAGATTAACGAGAAGAGTTGCAAGAATATAACTTTTATGAAATTTGTTTGAAATGCAATTAACATCGACTTGCAATAATAAATGTTGAAATGCATAATATAAGGAGGACAAGATTATACCTAGAAAAACATGGTGGAAAATGGAAGACTGAGAAATCAATTAAAGAGGAATGTATTCAGAGGATCAGAAATATAGAAAGTAGAAGCAAATATTGCTTTGAAAGAAAATATTCTACATTGATGAGGGGATTTCAGAGACAGATCTTAGCTAAAGATTGGGTAGATAGAGGTTAATGCAGAGTTTATAATCGTTAATTAGAAGTTTAGCGAATTAACTAATAGACCTTTAAGCTATTCTAAAAAAGAATCTGAATCAAAATATTTCACAAATCTTGAAGAATTTTCGAATGTGCACAATAGTAATAGAAGCTCTAGCGCAACTCAGTCAAACCTCTTGTATAAAACTGCATAAAAATCGCTCGATCCAGGCTCTTTTGTAGAATAAACTATTGATTAGAGGTTTAAAGAAGAGAAGGGCAAACAGTAAGTGAAGGGGGTTTCCTATTTTAGTTTCCCTGCTGGTTCTTCCCTCTTCTGTTCAACAGATCGTTGGCAACAAAAGCATATGGCTCAAATCTTTAAAATATTTTAAAAAGGTGTGTAAGTTCTATGACATTTTTCTTTGAGTTGAATGGTTTGAAAGGAACTTAGGGTAATTTGCTATAAGTCTACCGTGGAAATTTTTGGATATCTTGATTTTTTTCAAAATAGCGGCAGTTTAATTATTTTTGAAGAAACTCATGGAAAATTTTGAAGAAATTTAAATCATCGCAAATCCTAAACCAACAGAGGAAAAATGACATAACCTTCAAGAAAACCATTGTTTATAAAGGTCTACAATATGGTGGCAACTAGAAATCTGTAGCTTTTCTAGTTTAGGATTTAGAAATTTGATGTCGTCAGAGCCTAAAATTTAATAAATGCTGCACTTTCCCAACTAATCAAGATATCCATAAATTTCTATCTAGCAAAAACCCTTAGCTCCTTCCAAGTCACTTATTTCAAAGAAAACCGTAATAGAATTTTACGCTAACCTTTTTAAAGATTTGAGCCTTATGTTGGCAACAAAGTAGGACCCTACCTAGGACACGTACATGTATGCATCTCGAAAATGATAACACAAATCTACATACCGATGAATATCAGGTTGATTTGATTATTTGCCAACAGTTCACAAGCTTCCCTGCGAGTAAACTCTTCTAATTTACAATCACCAGACAGAGGCTCCCAAACTGCATCAGAGGCTGTAACGAGGTTGCGATAATTCGTTGATTTAGGGTGAGTGCAATGATGCAATGTGTTGCCACACCATCCTGTTTGTTCACTGCAACAATAGTATGTGCTGTTTGGATTACATCCAGATGGCAATGTGAAATTAGCAAATGGTTGTGCCCAGCCACATCTGTGAAATGAAAAGGATAGTGGAAATCAATTTGCGTGTTAGGGGTTGGCAGAAACATAGTCGTAAAAGAAAACTATCGTTAAGACAACTCTTCAATGAATAAAAATTTGATATTTATATAGAATTATCTCTTCAAAAAGCTCATACACGTATTTTTTATAAGAAATTGCCCATAAGAAACTCAACTCTCGGATCGCCAAAATTAAGAAACCTCAGTACTGGGGAAGTATAAGTTAAGAAACTATTTATGTTAATGTTGATGTAATACAAGATCAATTACTCTACGAGATGACCAAAGGGAACCAGACAGCGTAATTTTTTATTGGTCAACACTAACAGACGTTAGAATTTGAAAACCACTAATGCTATACACGGGTTAATAGGAAAGCAATTACTCTGTGTACTATGTCACGAAAACAGTACTGGGAATAAACACAATTCTTACAAGGTAGGTGCCCTTGATGAAACATACCTTAAATCATCTCTGTACATTTCCTCTGGCAAATACAATGCTTTTCGTATTTCTTTATCAGTCATTAAAGAAGACGAAAGCAGTTTCTTTTCCTTTCTAATCCACTTTCCTTTCACACCATACTCAAAAACGTTAGAACATGAGCATCTAGTTGCTCGTACTTTAGTGGTCTCTTTCGTAATGACATCTGGTTGGCTATCAGTATTCTGGATGAGTATGAATAATGAGACTGTTATTGTGACCACCAAAGTCATGATCAGTGCATCCAAATGACAATCTTTTCTTGCCATCAATAATGCAACACCTTGAAGAAAATGTGAGAATTATAGCAAGCATAACTTCTAAATCTTTAACTCGACTTAAAAAAGGTGGGTGTAAAATTCTGTAATCTATTTCTTCTGACTGAATGGCTTGAAACAAACTTTGGTTACTTATCTTTAATTCTACCGTTGGACTTTTTAGAAATTTTCAACATTTGTCGAAATTTCAGTATATGTTACATTTTAACTCTATTGAAGGTGTGACGTCATCAAATTTCGAAATCATAAACCAGAAAAGTGACAGACTTTTGCTTGATACCATATTGTAGACATCCATAAACTATGGTTTTCTTTGAAATTATTTCATGTTGCTTCAAACAGTTTAGAAATTACGATGGTTTTAAGTTTTTTTGAAAATTTTCTTGAATTCTTGAAAAAGAAGAAAAACACTCTAATTCTGAAAATATTGAAGATTTCAGAAAAGTCCAACGGTAGAATTACAGAGAAATAGCTGAAGTTTCTTTGAAATCATTCAGTTCAAAGAAATAAGTAACTGAATTTTACACCAGCCTTTTTAAAGATTTGGAACCTATGCTATTATAGCATGGTTGACGCAAGCACAGGTTCCAAATCTTTGAAAGTGCTGGAGTAAAATTCAGCGACCTATTTCTTTGAACTGAATGACTTCAAAGAAACTTTAGCTATTTCGCTATATTTCTACCGTTGGACTGTACCGATATCTTCAATATTTTCAGAATTAGAGTGTTCTTCTTCTTTTTCAAGAATTCAAAAAATATTTTCAAAAAAACTTAAAACCATCGTAATTTCTAAACTGTTTGACGTAACATGAAATAAGTTCGAAGAAAATCATAGTTCATGAATGCCTACAATATGGTATCAAGCAAAAGTCTGTCACTCATCTGGTTTATGATTTAGAAATTTCATAACGTCACATCCTCAAATGAGTTCAAATGTAATTTCACTGTAATTGTAATTTCACTGTAATAAAGACACTGTAATTTCGAAAAATATTCAAAATTTCTGAAAAGTCCAACGGTAGAATTATAGATACAGTAAGTATCTACAGTTTCTTTCAAGCATTTCTTTCAATCAGAAGAAATAAGTCATTGAATTTTACACCCACATTCATGCCAAGAAAAAGATTTGGAACCTGTGCTGTTGATGCATCTTTCCTTAGATTTAATGGCTTTCAAGGAATTTCTGGTACTTTGCCATGATTGTTCATTCGCAACTTTTGATGTCTTGATTGTTTTCGGAATCACAGATTTTTTATGCTTAAGCCAGCTAGGGTAATCGACGATAAACGGAGCGTCCGGAAACACCGACAGACGACAATTTAGGCCAAAACAACCCAACCGAAAGGAAGAGCAATGCAATAGAAATCAAAGGAAAAAGCGAAAATTGCAAACAGTTAGGAAGGGAACACAAAATGATATAAGTTAGCGTTGCAATTTTGTTCTTCAATTTGGAAAGAATGTTTCAGCATATTAGGCCTACGAACCTTAACCGTCCGGAAAATACCGCCGATACCCTACGGATTTCTGCTAACCACGATTTAGAGACCACTATGGTTATTGGATTATCGCTTAGAGGTTATCGGATTATCGCTTAGAGGCAGAAATCGGCAGATGGATAAAAAGAACTAAGAAAGGAGACCATGCCCTAGGTCCCCTGGTGGAACCGAGAGAATCAGATTTTTGTCAAAGGGTCCAACAAGTTTGTAACCGATTGCAGCTTGTGTTTTAGTCCACCCGTTAATGGATTTGAATTCAAGTTGAATACAGACCATTTGCAACAACGTTTTTAGGATTTACAGTAAACTTAGTGCAAAAAATAAACACATACCTCTTTGAATCCTTCGCAGCTTCAAAATTTCTTGCTTGATCATATCATGAAAGCTTTGTGTTCCAACGACGCTCTGTTTCTTGCAGGAAACACTTGTTTTCATGTAATTTGTTTACTGAGAGACAAGGAGTTTAAAATCTGCAAAACTGAAGCTTTGGCTGGTTCTAATCAGGAAGTTACTGGTGATAAACCATCACCATTGGTTCTCTTTGAGGTTCTCGTGGCCGCAAATAGTCGAATGAAATGATAGCCGCCAAAGTCACAAAACTTTTATCTACCTCTTTCATGAGAATACCATGGAAGAAAAGCAGTGTTCAAAGGCTCACAATATATCATCTGGTTTTTGGCAGCTTTCTGGCATATCAGCAAGTGGAGATTCTTGCCCCCTTTAGCGATCAGCAAACTTTTTAGCAAGACGGAAGATGGCAGCAGACAACAATTTTGAAGCAAAGATCCCCTTTCTTCTGATATGAAATGCAGACTATGTTCTTTTGTTCACGGCTTCCTTGATCTGTTTACATCTCCAATAGTTGATTTGCAGAATACAATTGTACTACTAACTATAACACTTGATTAATCACTGCTTGGTGGTGTTAATCATCAGCAACAGCACTGCAGAGATATTAGCAAGCCGAATTTCTTGCCCTCTTTAGCGATCAGCAAACTTTCTAACAAGACGATTGTGAAGAAGGCAGCGGACACAATTGTGAAGCAAAGATTTCCTTTCTTTTTATACAAAATGCAAACTATATTCTTTCGTTGACAATGATCTGTTAACACTTTCAGCAGTTGATTTGCACACTATAATTTTACAACTACCAACAACACTTGATTAGTTATTTCTTGCACCATGAACCGATTCTCTGTGTCCAGTTAAAATGTTGAATACACATGCATTAATTTAGAAGCAACAACGTTCTCTTTTTGGCCGAGGAAATCATTCTTGTTTCATGAAAATATATTCTTCTTGTTTAAAGGGTAAAAACATCACGTGTCAAAATAAAAACAATCTGACGGAGAAATCATTGGTTCATGAAAATATATTCTTCTTTGTTTTTAGGACAAGAGCATCACGTGTCAAAACGAAAACAATCTGACGAAGAAATCATTGGTTTATGAAAATATATTCTTCTTTGTTTTGAGGACAAAAGCATCACATGTCAAAACAATGCGCTTTGTAAGACCAAACTTATGAATGTGATGTAAGAGATTCCATTGGCCTAGCTAGTCGTTGCCATAGCTATTATATGAATATATTTTGATTTCCATATGCAATGGATGATGGGATCTTATTTTATTATTTACTTAATCTTTGCACTACAGAAGAATTTTTGACCTGAAACTGTTTGTTTAGAAAGCTGATCAACCAAGCAATCAAAATAAACACTTTTCATGTGTTTGCCGCTAGATTTCATCAGATGAAAAATGTCACTCGTAGCGACATTTTCATGACAACGGATGTTCTTCTATGGAAACTGTCAGAGCGAAACCAACCATGATTGCATCGGGGAACAAGGAAACAAAATTTTCTGATGGCAAAATCATCGGCAACAACAACAACAGTTGAAAGAAATTACATTGAAAATATGCGTTCATGCGTGATATGACTGAGCTAATCCTTTAGCAACTAACAAGGACAGATTTTGTAACACAATTGCAAAACTTGCGTTCGTTGACACCTGAATTCAAAGTGATTAGCGACTGCAAACAAAGAAAGTTCTCTCAACCATAAATTTGAAATAAATAAAGCCGCAAAAGTTTCTCTGAAACCCACGTAGCTAGCGCGCTCGTTGTGCATTCCAGAAATTGTTTTTAAAAGCAAAACTGAGCATATATCGAAAGAAAGATATATCTACACATCTACCTCGGGCATTTTATTTCTCTGGTTCAGAAGCCGAACAGTAAGTATTTTCATTACACCCAAAAAAATAAGAGAATTGAATCGCCTCCAAATCGGCTTCTGAACCAAAGAAATAAAATGCCCGTGGCAGATGTGTAGATTTATCCTTCTTCTTTCGATCTATGCTGATGTTTGCTCTTAAAAACAATTTCTGGAATGCACAACGAACGAGCTAGCTACCTGGATTTCCGAGAAACTTTTGCGGCTTTGCCTGTTTCTAATTACTGGTTGAGAGAATTTCCTTTGTCTGCAATCGCTAATCGCTTTGAATTGCGGTGTCAATCAAAACCAACTTGTGTTATTGTCTTATCAAATCTGTCCTAGTTTTAGCAACTAAAATTTGGCCTTACTTTGCAATGCTTTGCTGCTGCAACCTACAAAACATTATGATGTAGATTCTATCATTCCTGCTGGAATTTATTCTCATTGCAATCAAAAATGGACCTCATAATAAATACGACACGTAGAATAAAATTTCCGACAAGTAGCGGAATAGCCTTTCATTTCTCCACCCCAAGTTCTTTATACACAAGAATGCCTTCTGGGGGAGGGGGATCCAGATTCTGTTTGGTGGGGTCCAGCATACCCACGAAATCTACACTAACAATCTCAACCAAGGTGTTGAGGCACCGTGTTGCAATCTACGGACTTTGCAGCCAGAACAACAGTCAGGCAGATGGGGTTCGAGCCCACTAACATCCCCGGGCTAACATCTAGCATCATGACAGTGGTCATGGACTTGACTAGCCCCTTAGCTACTTCTGCGATCCCGGCCGGCGCTTGGTGTTTAAAACCATAACCTTTTTACGGTTCAGTTTCGCGTATTGAAAGAAAGGGAACTTTTCAATGTTGAGTCTGGATGCAGACCAGAAAGGATGCAGATAATATTGAACTAAAATCAAATTCTTAAACTACGCTGATTTCGAGAGTTATGCTTATTAGCAAGAAACTCCCAAAACGAACTGTCCACAGCAGCTCTCGCGGAGCTCTCGGCGGATAAAAATAAATTGTCTTGATAATTGCCGCTACTGCAGTTTTGAATATTTCTACGTCGGTTTTTCGGTCTAATTAAAACATTTACTTCTCCGCATCTGAACTGAAGAAATAAAATGCCCGAGGTAGATATATCCTTCTTCTTTCGAAACATGCTCATGTTTGCTCTTAAAAAATTTCTGGAATGCACAACGAGCGCGCTAGCTACCTGGGTTTCAGAGAAACCTTTGCGGCTTTGTTTGTTTTGAATTACTGGTCGAGGTAAATTTCCTTTGTCAGCAATCGCTAATCGCTTTGAATTCAGGTGTCAACAAAAGCAACTCATGCTATTGTCTTACAAAATCTGTCCTTGTTCATTACTTGAAAACTTAAAGAGAATCAACGGAGATAAAAGCCCCGCGCGGAAGGAGTCTGGGTATTCTATTATTAGCCTATTGTATTTGATGATTTCGAGACGTTCTTTGATATTGTTTAGCAAGAGGAACAATAAAGTGCGTAGGAGTTTTCTTTGTCCTATTTATAGATTGCCTCTACTTAGCTCCGTTGATTCACTTTAATGTTACTCGTGAGTTTCTTATAAGTTTCCTAAACTGAGGAGTGTTGCAACTGCAAGTAAGGTATAAACAGTTTCTCGTGGAAAAACAAGCACAGATACACACCAGTAAATTGGGCCTACAAATCTACACATGGTCGCAAGACACCAATCGAGCCTAAATCGATATTGATTTGTATAGTGTACGGTTAGAAGAGGGCCTAACTACTCAAAGAAACAGGCATCTGATATTGATTTGTACATTGCAGTTCTATTTAAGACAAAGCAATATAGCAGTCTAAAAATAGATTTCACAACTTCGGCGCAGCCAACCATGTTTCGCTTTCTCTGTTTATTTTGATTTGTCCGAGTGTCCTCAGAGGTTGAGGTGTGACATCTATTCTTCAGAGATGTAAATTGCTTTGTCTTTTGGAATTTTTGTTGGAACTTGAATAATCTTTGTTTCACAAAAATTCTTGCATGCTGCTTTTTCAACCATGACTATGTTTCAACTAAGTAAAAAAAAAACTGTGATAACCTATAAGACCACTAATGTTTATACTGCGCAGGTACAACTTTGGATCCGTAACAGAAGTGTATCAGACCCGCCTCCCATTTCCACGGTCCGTGCAAATCCGTGACACTGTTGTTCCTTGTTCTGGAGCAGCATAAACGCTCTTGAACCGTAACAACTTCGTAGCGGATCAAAACTGTACTGGTACAGTGTAAAAGCAAAAACAACCGTGCAAAAACAACCGTGATATAAAAATAGGCCGAAAAATGAAAATAATCTGCGAAGCATGTGGTTTATCTACGCTATGAAGTCTTAGTAGTTACCTGAATTTCCATGTAAGCTGTAAGCTAGGTCGGGATGCTTGTAATATATCATTATTGCTCTCTTCTTCACAATTTGCGATACAGAAAAAGAGTTCCAATGTTGATGAGTTGAATCCTGTTCGATAAATTACTTTGTGCAATTTGTCCTTCCTCGCTTCTGTTCTTTTCCAAAGCTCGGATGTAAACAATTCGCCAATCCCTCTTTGAAACTGTTTTACAATTCACGATATAGAACATCAGTTTTAATTTGCTGAATTAGATCTATCTATGTGTTCTGAAACAATTTTGTGTGTAATTTGTTCTTCCTTTCCCTCTCGTGTCAGTCTTCCAAAGCTAGGACGAAAAACTCTGTGAGCTCTCTGTGGAAAAGGTTTCATTCCCATGAGATGATGAACGAGCAGAAAACTCTTTGTTTTTTTGTGTTTTGAAAAATGTTATTTTTTCAAATGAAAAGCGAAACAATTTGAAAAGAGATCAGGAATCTATTAATTCAGCTGGGAAAAGCAAATTAATCAAAATCAATAGACTAAAAACGCGTTAGAAGAGCATGAAAGGAGAGCGTCAAATTATTTTACATAAAAGACAAAGGGATCTGATGACCACTTCTCATGGCATCAGATTCTTTCTAACTATTTCGCCTTTGAACATTGCGCAATTGCATGTAGATGTAAACACAAATTTTTGATCCATCTGGAAGCGATATAGTTCAAAATATCGAAAAATCAAAGCTTCGTAGAAGCTCATTGCCCTCATCCAGAAAATTCTGAGCTTTTCTACGTCCGCACGCACATGAAAAGGTTGGCATGTACTCTTTATTGCTTGCAATGGACGTCCCTAAGTGAACTACCCCGGGCATCTTTCCATAGCTGTTTAAATTTTCCTGCACGAGCGTTCTTCGCACATGGATAGGC
The DNA here is from genome assembly GCA_039566865.1 of Aurelia coerulea. NCBI lineage: Eukaryota > Metazoa > Cnidaria > Scyphozoa > Semaeostomeae > Ulmaridae > Aurelia > Aurelia coerulea. The sequence continues at coordinate 22,361,437 of CM076947.1, read as the reverse complement.
CTAATGGACCTCTTTAAATTTAATAGAATCGATTTCCCCGCAAAATGAGCCCCAAAGGCGAAATTTGGCGTCCACGATACTATGTGAGGAGAGAAGCAAGTCACTCCAAAAACCTCGTTCACTTTTTCTCCTAGCAAATCTTCAACAGTCCTAAAAATGTCAACAATTTTCAAAGTCTCAAAAATCTTGACAAAATCTTAGAAGTCGAAAAATATTTGAAAATCTAAACAAATGATCTGAAAAAATTCAATAGAATCTAACAAATCTGAGAAATTTTAAAAATCCCAAAATCTCCTACGCTAGTTCTTTTTGGAATGACTTGCCCCTCGATGTGAGAAATTACAGTCAATGAGATCGTGCGCATATAAATCATAATTTGGATTAATAGCAAAAACATCGTTTAAACGTAGCAGCATACACATATTTACGAGAAATTGGCAGTCCAATTTAATGATCTATCTCACATATTTTGTGAGAAAAGATCCTTAACACGCGACAATCAATGAAATCTCGTTAAAAACAATTGCAATTTGGATGACACCAAAGTACCCCCCTCTCCATTAACTCACAGAATTCTAGGAAATACTAACATGAGTTCTAACTGAAATCTAAGCAAGAAAAATATTCATACCATACCAAACATTGATGAGTTAGCACTGGCGTTAAATCTTTAAGTAAGATTGAACTCGGGGGGGGGGGGGCACTAGTATATTCGGCTGACGGGATGTGTACTCCTTTCCGGGTATCGCTTTCGCCTCTTTTTTCTGACGCCAGGTAGCAACAAAAGAAAGCGATTTTGCTAGAGCCAGTTGTCAAAAGGGGTATTTCGTTAAAGCGAGTTGTTATTTCATCGTTTTCCAGCGTATGTTTTTACGCTTTGAAGCATACGTTTTGCCGCTTTTTTCTAAAGCCAACTATCATTTGGAGGGAAAAATTGTAAAGCCGGGTGAAAAAATCATCTCTTGGAGTGCACACCCCCGCACTAATGAAAGTAAAGTGACCCCCTCGCCTTGGTGATTGGAAAAATGGTTAATGCATTTTCCTTTTGATTTAACGGTTCGAAGGGAAGTTTAGGTACTTTGCTGTGCTCCTAGATGTAGTCCTTTTGATATCTGGATTATCTTCAGAGTTAACAGTTATTTAAAATAAAAAATGAAAATGAAACAGCGTTTTTCTCTGGAGGAAGAACGGTACAATCTTTACGAAAACCATAGTTTAGTGAGATAGGCCTACACAATATGGCGGTAAGCAGAAATCTGTCGCTCTTTTGGCTTACCATATCAGGATATATAAATTTATTAGCAGTACGACAGGAAAATGTTTTGAAGTAGCATTGTTAAGCTACTTAAGGGCAAACTGTTGCAAGCTCTCCGTGGAAGCGCGCTTTGTAGGCAAATAAAAAACGCTCTTTAGGTCGATCGCGAGTATTTTTTGTCAAAGTTAGGATTCCTCCCGCCCATCTTCTCCCTGTTTTCAGTGAGATTCAGGTCACATCTATCGAACGAACGTACGAGCAATTGAAGTAATGTTCTTTCTGTGGTTGTTTTATTTGGTACACCTATATACAATCTTGCTCGACTGACCTCACTACTATCTGTGTAGTAAGTTATTTTGGGTTGAATGGAATGAATTAGGAAATATAAAAGTCTTCAAAGTAAACTTAAAGCAAAGTACCTGAAGTTCCCTGCGAGCCATCAAATCAAAATGAAGATTCAGTAACGATTTCTCCAATCTTTGAAAAAGATTTGAAGCCTATGCTGGACGAGTTGGCGTAAACGGGCATGCTTTAAAAAGTAAATGTCATGGAACACGTACGCGGAAATGTAGCCCTATTAAGGCATACAACGAAGATATAGACAGTTGATGCGTAAAAACATAGGGTTAAACTCAAACTACCTAAAAAAGTTTTGCGTTGCCGGAAAATGAAAATGTGCAAATAAAAACATGAATTTGATGAGTAGGCCTTCACAGTGACATCACCTGCTATGCTTCGCCAACAATCTCAATATTAGCCTATTGTTTTTTATGTTATGATCACACAATGCGACAACCGGTGGCGCGTGACCTTCTCTCGCTCTGTAATGAATCTAGATCGTTACATCTCTATTCCTTGACAATATTTAGAAGGTCTCTTTGACAAACCATATGAATTAGATGATAATTTTCACATATTTTCGTCGTTAGAGTACGCTGGGTATCACAGCCTCTATTTTTTTCTGTTTATTATTTTCTATTTTTGTTGGCTCTGGTACACAGGTTAGCGAAAGAGATGATTTTATGAAATTTTGTAAGTAAAGTTCACAGAGTTGCAATCAATTGATTTTCCTTGAAAATGATGAACAAAACTTGCAATTTTTCTTCTAAATGGTATAACTTTAGACTGATAGAATTTAGAATTATCAAATTGGATTCAGTTAGATTTTGACAGAACGTTTGAAGTATGTGAAGGTAATAAAATCCTTGAAATTCAAGTCATACAGAGGTCTCCTATAATTCCAAACACAGAGAACGTAAACGCACATATCGTTATACTATTTCCGAACAAAAGGAAAACTGCAGCTAGACTAACTATTACTGAAATATTACCTCATTCTAGAAATTCTAACAATAACTCCTTTCCAAGTACAAGGCAATTTCTAAACTCGCATCTACCTATATCTGGCCAAAAAATCCAATAACTGTAGCCAAGTATGATATATCAGTTTAATGAATAAGTGTTGAATGTCCTTCATGGAACGAAAACAGTCTAAATGCTTACTTCTTTGACCGTCTAAGTCTATTAGTTAAAAATTCCTATAACATAAATTCTCGAACGGTTCTGTCCTCCAGATCTTATCTGCTGATTCGAAACACAGAGAGGTCATCCATATAAGAGCCATATCTTTTTGAGCTTGGACTTGCAAAGTTGTCAATTTTAGGGTATGGAATATCAAAATGGCTCACTTTATGAAAGTTGTACAAATTTTCTAAAATCTTGCCCTGAAAGCTCTTGAAGCTGTGGCACTTGATTGGAATTTATCAAATTAGAAATTAGTAATATGATAGCTATCCTACCAGGGATATGCATTAAATCTTGTCATTACTGTCTGATGATGATGATGCATCAAATGGGTTTGATGAGCTCCTTGATGTTGACGGCGAAGGCGGTATTGAATCACTCTCACTTGGTTGTATTGTATCTAAGTCAGCTAAGACACGTGATAAATCATTACGTTTTGCCGGTGTAATGTTTTGAGCGATATGAACGATAGCGTCCATCGCAACGTCTGGACTACTGTGCAGCAATCTGAATACAAAAACAATAACATTCATGTTAAAACAATGACACACAATTTTGCATCATAATACGCAAGGTTGATGCACGTCACAGAGTTAAAGGTGACCTGAAGAGAACATTTCATTTTCATAAATGAATTGCACTGTTGAATTGTGAAAATTACAATCGAAACAAATTTCAGTATCTTATATTTCATCTTTGGGTTATCGACTATTTCGTAGGACTGGCTCAAGACATCATCTTGTTTGCAAAAAGTTAAGATATTATACAACGCTGACCAGCATAGACCGTTTGAGGCGAAGTCCCCCTTTTACTACGCGGCATATTGACCATGGTTCCACAGAAAAATCTAATCAAAAATATTTTTGAATCAAAAATATTTTTGAATTAACTTGCCTTTCTAAACATCATATCATTCTGCTGAACGATTCGTATTACATTTACACAGCTCAGCTGCAAAGTTTCTTACAATGGTAACCTTTCCAAGATAAAATAAAGCTTATTTCCATATGTTTTCCTGGTAATGTGAAAATAAAATGACATCAGGCAATACTTAAGTCAATGGATAACTCCAAAATGAGATTAGATATCCTAGTCTGCGGTGCGACCTCTACGAGGGAGTGATAAGTATCTTCACGTGAGGTAAGAAATAGTTTCTATGAGGACAGAAATAGTGGATCTCTCCGAGGATTATCAGAATTTTCACAAGAGCTATGAAAATGGAGGCTGCTGTTTCATTTTCAATCCATGAAGCTATTTATCGCTGCAAAATAGTAAGACAAAATGGCCGACCGCTGGTTTCAGTGATCGGGCAAATTTGGTCGTCTGAAGGTCATAGCTCCATCATTTTTCAACGGATTTTCATGGGGATGGTGGCAAACTTTAATTGAACATCTGAAGAGCACCATAATGCAAAAGTTTGGCGAAAATCTGTTGCCGTTTTGTCGCAATCTTCAGACAAACGGGGCATAACTTTTTTGGGACACCCTGTATGTCACGAAAACAGTACTGGGAATAAACACAGTTCCTTCAAGGTAGGTGCCATTGACTGAACCAAGATGATTACAAAATCTAACTCCAGGAAGCGGAATAAAAAATTTGGTGAAACTTCACGTACCCTTTAATCTTCCTTAGAACAGCATCTCTTTTGATCCATTTTACATTTTCTCTGATAACAGAATCATCTCCCTTTTCAAGGTCGTTTTCAATCCACTTTGAAACAATCTCGTTGTCTTGCCACAAATAGGACTAAAAAGGAAAATTTCTTTATTCACATTTCTGAGAGCTTTCAGGGTTAAGCAGCTCTCACAAAGAAAATTTTCAAAATACAGGCCTAAAGTAATCACGGTGAGTGGAAGAGGAAGGCAAAGGAAAAAGACGGAAAATTCATCACATGTGGATGGGATGGTACGGAAAAAAATTGGCTGACTACCGGGTTAGTTTAAACGATGAATGTACAGACGTTTGGAAGCTTGCAGCTCTCAAATCATTTATCAGATTCCTATTATGCGCATACTAACCGGTTTTGTGTTGTACAGGGCCCGGTTGTTCAAAACTGGTATTAGGCTAATACCAGATTAGGACTATGCAAATGACTACAGAATCATGCCTTTAATCCAAGATTAGCGCTAATCGTGGTTTGAACAACCCGACCCAGGAAAATATAAAGCCCGAGGTCTTAAAAGTACAGACCGAGCTTGCGAGGTCTGTGCAATAAGACCAAAGGCTTTATAATTTCCTGTACAACTGCAAAAACGGTTAGTATGAGTTTTATTACCTGATAGCTTCTAATTTGACATATATCGTTTAGTCAAACGCATTTTGTTACTATTATGTCGCTTACGTTTATTGTAAATCTCACAGGCCTAAATCAGTTACTGTTGTGTCAAAAACGTGTCCTTGTATCGTATTATACAAGGCTACAGGAAAACCACGGGAAATGTGCGATTAACCAATGGGATTGGCGGGGTTCTTGTATTGCCTCGTTTTTGAAACGTCAGTCAGGAAATGAAAACTGATAATACCAGTGTGGCCAACATATCAACTTAGAGCAAGAACGTTCGTTTATCAAAATCGGTCACATGGCTCTCAAATTACAAGCGATTGGGTTTCAAATAGCATTGTAAATAGGGCTTATACTCTTTCTGTTTAGTTGACAGGGCAAGCTGTAAAGCAGTATTTATAAACATATTGATGCTTCTACCCTATGTAAAGAATTAAAGATGAAATGAAATGAATTATCAGTTTATGGGAATCTGAAAAAAATGGTTTGAGAGCTGTAGGTGCTGACATGTCTCTACACTTTTTTGATTCACCCTGTAGAAAAATTTGATGTTTGACGCCTGTAAAAAACGTAGCATTTTAAAGAAATAAAAGTTAGTGGCTCTTTCACTTACGCGTACCGATCCATTTGTCTCCAAAAACAATCTTTCTAGCATCGAATTCAAATGAGCATCTGAAGGTTCTCTGTTGAAAGAATATAAACAAGTTGCCATAGATAACAGGAAATTATCAAACATCACCTTATTCATTCTGAGGCATTATTTTGCTTGTGCTTCAAAGTTGCCTTTACTGCGTACAAGTAATACAGTAAAAACCCGCATATAAGAACCACCCACTTATAAGAACCTAAGGCCTAAAATGTTCTAATTTCACCCCATTACAGAAGAACCTATTCATCCTAAAATTCAAGGAAGGTTCTTATCTTAAAAAAGTTGAATGTAAACTATTGGTTGGTGATATGTGATAAAATGTTTTAAGAAATTTAGCCAAATACTTACGTAGATACAAAGCATATACAAACGATTCTTTGTAAATGGATTTGGTACAGATAAGGCCAGGTAGATAAGGTTGTTTTTTATAAAACTTTGTAATGATAGTGAGAGTGCGAAAACCTTGCTTTCTTATATTTGGCTTAAATTCCCGAAGATCTGTAATTAATTCTTTTGATAAGAACCTTGCATCCTGTTTTGAAAAATGGTATCACATGCATAAGAACCTAACCAGGGTGATTTCAAAATGTACGGTTCTTATATGCGGGTTTTTACTGTACATCATTTTAAGAGATGGCTACTATTACGAATACCTTGATCAGGGCTGGAAATAATATTGTGCTTTCTGGGACCATAGATGAGCAAATGAAGATCAATGAACTGTCTTCTTTGCAAGAACTTTGGTTTTTTGTCACTGACTGCTCCCCTCGTTTGCTAGGTATTCACGAAACAAATACTTATATCACCATAAGCACAGTAAAAGAAAAATATCAAATTCTTTCAAAAAATTTTGATTGCATAAAAGTGACGAGGTTAAGGTAAAAGGCTTTCCAAGCAGGCATTTGAATATATGGCATAACTTAATAAATAAATATGTGGAATATATTGCACAACTGAATCTTAAAATGATTGAATCAAATTTCACATTTCATTTCTTCTTTCAATTTCCTTGTTACACTGTTTCACTTTTCTTTCTGCCATTTTTGAAAAATTTCTGGGACCATTGGTGCTGTGGTCCGCTATTTCTTCCAGCCCTGACCTTGATAATTTCGTGATACAAAATATAGAGATGATTCGGGTTCATAATCAAACATTTAGTCTATGTGCAATTTTTCATGTCCTTAGGACCTGTTCATATGGAGGCGAGCCAGCCCGCTTACCGGGCTGGCCCGCTAAGTGAGCTGATTTCGCATTCTGTTCATATGGCAAATCCATCCCGCCTGCTGGGATGGAATTGGTCACGTGCCATCGTTGGTGGTATTGTTTTGCATGCCCACGCGTGCGTAGTAGAGGCGTTTTCGTCTCGGCAGGCGGGCTGGAGTGTTCATATGGGAAAATTTTGATCTCGCCAAGCGGGATCCCGGCAGTGTTTGAGTGAGATCTCGCCTACCGGGCCAGCCCGCCTGCTCATATGAACAGACAACAAACTTTGAATGGGAAACAGGGATAAGGTGAGATCTCGGCAAAAACCTCCAGCCCGGTAGGCGGGCTGGCTCACCTCCATATGAACAGGTCCTTAAGAATCAGAAATATTAATGATAAGATCATTTTAATTGTGATTTTTACAAGAGATTTCATCATCTTAAAAATCATTCAGGATGTGACATCATCAAGTTTATAAATCGTAAACCAGAAGAGTGAAAGACTTGTTTCATATGATATTGTAGATGTTCATAAATTATGGTTTTTTGATATTATCCAAATGTTTTCTCGAAAACTTTAGAAAAGCACGATGGTTTTATTTTTCAAGTCTTGTCTTGAATTTTTGATAAGGAAGAAAAACCCTCTAATCCTAAGAAATTATTTGAATATTTCAGAAAAGTCTAACGGTAGAATTATTAGCAAAGTAGCTAAGATTTCTTTCAAGCCATTTAATCATAAAAAAGATGTAGTAGCCATTTACATTAGCTATTTTAAAAAGAGAATCGATGTGGCTAAATTGAATCTACAGGGTGTCCCAAAAAAATTGTTCGACGTTTGATTAAATATGAAAAAATAACGAAATAATGAATGTGCTCTCTGTTAATATAACCATCTTAATGAGATTTCAAATTAATTTTAGACACTAGAAACTAGCAAATCGGCTAACTATTCACGGAATTACGAGCGTTCGAAGTTTAAGTTTGTGCGAAAGCTGAAACCAGACGCCCCTTAATTGCATATTTAGTGAAAGTAGAATCTCGGTTATTCAAAGCAAATCAAATGGAATTTGAAAATCACTTTCGATCAACTAGCTTTCTATAACATTGAATCAAGGTTATGGATGTTTGGAGGAATTCTGTTCAGCACAATTTAGAATTGCCCCATCTCTCATTGATTAAGTTTTCATTCCGTGTTTTGAAATGCTTGCAGTCTTAAGTAAATTTTGGCAACGGTTACCAGAATTAGATAACTTTGGAAGTATTTTGTGGTTTGCTTTGATATCCACGAGAGGTACAACATTGGACAGCCTTCTTTTACCTCGATTTTAGAACGTCTTTTTGGAAAACAAGTCCGTTAGGGGCGTCTGGTTTCAGTTTTCGCACATATTTGAACTTCAAAAGCTTGTAACTCAACGAATTCGTAGCGGATTTGCAAGATTTCGGCGTCTGAAATTAATTTAAAATCTGAGGAACAGGGATATCTAACCAGGAGCCTGTAACTTTTATCGTTATTTTCAACATTTAATCAAACGTCGAACAATTTTTCTGAGACACCCTGTACATGGCTGTATCGACTAGCTGCTATGAATAAATAGGCTAAAGAGGCGCCCACACAACCATTGTTTCCTTAGCTACATAATAAAGCGGCACGCGTCACAGTTAACAAATAAAATAGACTGTATTTTAAGCCTGGTTCTCAATAAGTCGTAATTCATCCCCGATCATTGCCTTACAGCATCGGTGATGATCGCCTTTGTCGGGCTTCCAGCAACGCAGTGTGATCAGAGGTTGGATTTTAATCAGAGGTTATCCAGTTTAATTTAGGATTAGCCACGCCTATGCTGCATGCATTTTTAACTAGAAACCAAGAATTTCGGCCAGCGTTTCTTAAACATTCCATAATAATCTTCAAGTTCACTACCTGCGCCCTTGTGAACATTTCAAAAACATGGTTTTTCAAAGCCTTTCCAATGTTTAGACATTACTCAAGTACCTTACGAATGATATGAAACATGAAACGAGTGAAAAAAATAAAGTAAAAATATATCAAGGATTTATCGTTATCAAAATAAATAGTTTCTTCAGTTATATTTTCCCAGTACTGGAGTTTCTTAATTTTTGGCAATCTGAGAGTTGAGTGTCTTATGAGCAGGTTCTTAAAAAAATACGTGTATGCTAAAACATCTGCCCTTGATGGAGGAATTCCTTTCATACGTACTTGACAGCTTCCGCTATCTTTTTCTTAACTTTTTCAACCGCAAGTAATCTTCGCAGTCTCCAATAAAAGAACTTTCTCGATGATCTCCACTTGAGAACCTCCTAAAAATGTATGCAATTTTATAAGTCTTCTTAACAGGGTCGGTCTATTTTGGCTGTGAAAACTGCATGAATTTTGACATTTTATTCTCTTTTCAAAGGGAATATTGCATATAATTTGGGTCCCTAGGGTGCGCTATCTGTTGAGGTCTCAATAAATCAAATTTTGCAATAAGTAGCAGGGCTTATTTCTAACTAAACTGAGTTTCCCTTTGTTTAAGCTGACGCTGTCAGCAAACACTAAAAAGTTATTGATATAAAGCTGCAAGGGTTTACGTAAGAGTTAAAGTAACTGTTGTCAAAAGTTTCGACTGCCTTTATCGGTGCGAATTGCTTCAAACGTTGGAATGAATTAGCTACTGTTTTTATTTAGCAATAGTATACAGGGTGCAAAATAAAATTTTGCCCCGTTTGCTTAAGGATTGCAACGAAAGGGCAAAAGATTCTCGTCAAACTTTTATATGATGTTGCTCTTCAGATTTTCAAATAAAGTTTGCTGCCATCCCCGTAAAAATCCGTTGAAAAATTATGGAGCTATGACCTTCAGAAGACCAAATTTGCCCGATGACTGAAACCAGCGGTCGGCCATTTTGTCTTACTAAATTGCAGTGATAAGTATCTTCACGTGACGTAAGAAATAATTTTTGTGAGGTCAGAAATAGTGGAACTCTCCGAGGATTATCAGAATTTTCACGAGAGCTATGACATTGGAGGCTGCTGTTTCATTTTCAATCCATGAAGCTATTTATCGCTGCAAAATAGTAAGACAAAATGGCCGACCGCTGGTTTCAGTGATCGGGAAAATTTGGTCTTCTGAAGGTCATAGCTCCATCATTTTTCAACGGATTTTCATGGGGATGGTAGCAAACTTTAATTGAACATCTGAAGAGTACCATCATGCAAAAGTTTGGCGAGAATATTTTGCCGTTTTGTCGCAATCTTCAGACAAACAGGGCACCACTTTTTTGGGACACCATGTATTGTAATCCAACGATGAATAAATTTTTTTCTTTTTTATATTCATTTATAGATTACAACATAAATTTACAAGCTATACTACTTTACAAAATTACTATACAACTATACAATACTTCTGGAGCGATGGAGCAAAAGACTATGACTACCTCGAAGCCATTTTGACATAGAGCTTAAAACTAAAGAATAAAATCAAAGTCTGTCTCAAATTACATGCCATAGGAAACGTCTGCGATCGAAACAAAATGTAAGTGTTTGCAGATATTGCGTGGCATCTAATTCGAGACAGACGTTTAACATACAACGAAAAGAAGAACAAAATAGAAGCAAAGAAAAGAAAAGAAGAAAACATTTATTTAAATGAGACATGGTGGTTGTGATTGGGAATAAATAATAAATAAATGAATAAAACCAAAATGAATTTTGAAACTTTAACTTACCGATACAACTCCTTTCTCTTGCATTCTGCCAGCAGTGTCATGAAGATCGGCGAACTGCAGAGCAATCTGTGGGAATAACATTTACTAATTGGTAAGATGCATCATAACGAACAAGCAACTTAAAAACAAAATATAACATCAATTAGCCAAAGGAAAAATGATTCTAGGGCGATCTGGCTGGTGTTTCGTCTCCTGTTTCGATGAAAGCTGTTGAACTCCAGGCCTGTAAAATTGTATGTGCATGAGAGGACTGCTCTCAGGAAATTTCCTGATTTTTCCTGCAAGGAGATCTTTCCTTGTGAGACAAACACTTTGCAGGTAAACTTGTGGTGGAGCTTTGTAAAGCACAATGGGTAATAATGACTAAATAATAGATTAGTTCGCGTGACAGCCCTCGGAAGGGGGGGGGGGGAGGGGGTACTTCATTGTTAAATGCTAAATGATATTGGACGTGCTCCTCATGTGGGTGGGTTTTTGATCTTAAATTCCCTACATATGGGTCTGTTTTTAAACATAATTCTGCTAGATGGGTAGTTTTTTGAGACTTTCCTTATCAATGGGTCAAATAATGAGAATCCGCACCAAACGACTGAAATTTTCCTTTTTATTTGGCTTGAGAAGCGACAAACTCAAGAAACGACAACGTTGTGTCTAGCAACAGCGACAAAAACAGCGTCTAACCAGTGAAAGCTGAAGAAATTTGAATAGACCTTGTCTCTTCAAATCGACAAATTGACACACATGAAATTTTCTGATACTCATGCAAATGGGTTCTAAATTCTTGAATATTCCGTCTCACATGGGTCCTTTTCTCAAAGTCCAGATCCCGGGGGGGGGGTACTTGACTAGGGAAGTGACGGGGGTGTGCGGAAAACCTCTCCATACCCCGCAGCCTGTCGCATAAAAATTTTGCCTCTCAAATACTGTGTAGAACGCAATTTTTGCTTGTGATACCCTGTCGCATAAAAATTTTGCCTCTCAAATACTGTGTAGAACGCAATTTTTGCTTGTGATACCCTGTCGCATAAAAATTTTGCCTCTCAAATACGGTGTAGAACGCAATTTTTGCTTGTGATACCCTGTCGCATAATTTTTTTTACCTATCATAATACCCTGTCGCATACTTTTCGCTAGAAAATGACACCCTGTCGCATAATTTTTACCGCAAAAGGACACCCTGTTGAGCGGCACATCCCGTCAGGTCAAGTATGGGAGTGCCCCCCCGGGGTCCAGATGCAGGTCGAACCACATTCACAATGAAGTACCTCCCTCCCCCCGGGACAGCTCACAGGTGAGAATTGTACACTTGGCAAGAACTTACCTTTAATACCTTTGCTAGTTTCTTCAAAAGCTGCCAGACTCTATATTTTCCCTTAAGATTCTGGGGGACCCTATTATCTTCACATGCCTACATTGGATGATCTTTGTTTCAGGAGACCTTTCACCAAATGGGCTTTGGTCACAGGAAGAAAAGATTTTAAAGACTGCCTGAAAGAAATAACAACTAACTGAAAGTATTCGTCTATTTACCTGTTTGTAAATAGGGGTTAGCTCTAGTTCTCTTTCTGCAATTTTTTGTTCTAAACTTCTTCTTTCAACTATGGACAGCTCTGCAAAGAAAATTTCACATATATCAAGTATGTTAAAAAAGTATCCACTGAAAAAGCACAAATTATGCAACCTGTAAAATCTTAAAGGACAAGTCCGGGGTTTATAAAATTAACGTCACAAACCAACGTTACCAACTGCCGAAGAATAATTGTAACTTCTTTCCACGTTCTGACATCCGTAACAGCTGTAAACCTGTAAAACATTCGTGATACGTTAGGTGAAAATATCGTCGCCATTTTGTAAGAGTACGCGATAAGCAGGCTAGCCTCGGTTTAGAGGTTAAGTTCAACGTGACTTCGAAGGCTACGAGGCTATGACCTTGTGCGTTTATGACGTCCCATCGCTCATTTCGCAGATTGAAATACACAATTTCGCAGAGAAAAGATAGAAAAAAATTGGGAAAAAGTACTATACACAATTCACAACAGTGTAATCTTTTATTTTCTCAAGAATTATACCAACCCCCGGACTTGTCTTTTAAAGCCTACACTTCAAATTGGCTCCAACATAATCTGTGGAACTTGAATGTTGGAATGGCTGATCCACGAACTACCGGAAAGGGAACGGTAAGACGGACTGTCTGTTGATTCTAATACAGAAATTCTTCAGGCAACTGTAGAATACATAAATGCAATACAACGCTTTGAATAAAATGCTGCCACTAATGATTAGCTGCTGCTACCTGCAAGGGGGATTTAATTATATTCTAGAGTAGTTACGTGTATTGTCTGGTTTTTTTGCTCCCAATTTATTAGTAGTTTTTAACTTTATGTTATGGTCGCAGGGTAGACACAGTCTTTTGCTCCCTAAGTATTGTTTTAATGGTACAATAGAGTAATTTTGTAAGTAGTGTAACTAGTAATTATGTCATTGTAACTTTTTATTGGATTGTATTAAAAAAATGCTCACTTTCTACTTTCGTTCCAATTGTTTAGTGATAACGAAACAGAAAAGCAAAGAAATCACCGTCAAGCTTTCCGCGATTTCTCTTTGATTTGATGTTCATCTTGGAATGACCTTTCATTGTATGATTACTTACCAGGCGATGCTAATTTGTGACAAAGGCTTGAATAAGTGTCATCCAAACGACGCATTGTCTTCACTAAATCTTTCATTTTGAATTTGATTTCAATGGTTCCAGCAGGCTCTAGGACTCCGCCTCTGTCGTAAAAAGAAAAATTTGAATTTCCCAATAAATAAATCATGCATAAAATTTTAACATGTTGTCAAGACAATCAAAATTTTGGGAAGATTGTGACACAATTTCTTTTTTAATCTTTTCTTGCACGTGTTAAGATTTGACAGGGCCGTGATGATCTACAAATAATGAATGGTCTCTGCCCAGAAACTTACGAGGGAGATTTGCTACCAGATCTCAATTATCTAACTATCCAACAAGAAATAAGTCAGATCTGGACACCCCATGGCAGAACCTAGAATTCTCCAAAAGCAGTTTTTCTATTCTGGTGCAAAGACGTGGAACGAGATCCCATTAGGGACAGTGCAAAGTTTATTCCATGACATGGCCGGTGCAAAACGTAACGGGGCAACTACTTTTTTTTAGCTTGTACAGAACTGGGTCAACACTTTCTACAAAGCAAATATGAACGGGGCAGTACCTTTTTATAAGCTCAAGATGAAGTTTGAAATATGAAATGGCTAATTTTGAGGCCAAAATTGTGGATCATACAAGTTGAGAAATGCTTGGAAGGATGTGTATGAACATGACGCAAAATGTCCTTGTCAGTTACTTGCAAAAATGATTCATCAGTCATTTCTCTTCATCTTCAAAGTCGATTTCTTCGTTTACAAAGTCTCGTAAAGGCAAGAATTGATTATGTTATCGTCTTTGGCTAATTCGTCGGTGGTACGATACAACATTTGTTGTTCATGAATACGGGGCAGATACATTTTTTTAAGGAAAGGGTGACAGGGCAGTTGGTTTTTTGGCAATAATTTCATACAGGGCGCGCAGATTTTTTTGCAAGAATTTTTGTTCTCCACCGGCCATGTAATATAATAAATTTTGCCCTGTCCCTTAGAAATCAGAATGAGTTCCATGAATACCATATTCAAAAGAAAACTGAAGGAATTCCTACAAAATTAGCATCCTTCCCGAAGCACGATCCCAAGAAAGTCCAGCAAATTTGAAAGATTTTATATGTAGATAGCTATTTATAATTATAGCGATAGTTGCTTTTTTAGCAGATAGGCTTTTCATGTTAAAGCACATATGTCACATTAGCAATTGGTTAATATAACAAACAAGTTTTGAGTCGAATTCCATTGTTTCGAGACTTTTTATTTCTGTATAATGAATTTTTATTGCAATGAAAATTCAGCCTCGATCCTGTGCTTTGTAATAAACAATAGAGAGAATTGTATTGCATGAATCAATCAGCTTCATGACAACTGCCTTTTAAAATATGATAAAATAAAATAATAAAATAATGTGCAGGTTCTCAAGGGGCCATCCCACAAGGAAAGATTAAAATTAATCTCCTTACAACTTAATTCCGTTTCCAAACATCGTCGAAACGGTGACTTTGCAGTTTTTTACAGGCGATATCATACAGACTTTTCATCTTTTTATCAAAATGAAAGCGGTATTTTGCGGACAAATCTTTGTACTTCACAGAGAAAGAAACCAAATGTTCATACCTTTACGATTGCTTGGATATAGGAGGATTTCGACGGTTGCTAATTAGTCGAAGCTACCAACCAAACTGCAGAAAACATTGAACACGTGCCTAACGCAATGGTGTTCAACGATTTGTTTACTATTTAGCGACGCAGCCACTTTAAAA
The DNA here is from genome assembly GCA_039566865.1 of Aurelia coerulea. Taxonomy (NCBI): domain Eukaryota; kingdom Metazoa; phylum Cnidaria; class Scyphozoa; order Semaeostomeae; family Ulmaridae; genus Aurelia; species Aurelia coerulea. The sequence continues at coordinate 22,346,377 of CM076947.1, read as the reverse complement.
TCCTTAGCTAAAGGAAAACGCAAAGATGTGCGGCCTTTTTCAGCAACGGTAAGGACACTGAAGAGATGATGATTAGAAAAATTTACCTGCATTCTGTATCAGCATACATTTCCATGTGTTCAGGATTGATAGTTGGATCGACTACGACCCATGCACCTCCTCTTAATTCTCCATGTGGCGGTATATAAATGAGGACAGGCTGATTGTATTTTCGCAATGCATCAACAATGTAGGAGCCATACTTTAATACTTGGTCATACATGTCTGTAAAGACGAACGAAGACAACGTCAGATGAAATGCCGAAGAACTGAGATGGCAATAATTGTAGAGATAGCTTACAGAGAAAACCAGTTAATGCTACAACGCACAAAATTTTTTCTGCAAGAAAGTTCGATCAGCAAATAGAAATAAGCGTTCCTTAATTTCGTAAAAAATTTCCCTTGCTATTTCAAAAGTTTCTTAATTTGTGATGTATTTTTTCTGCACGATTTCTAAGGAAGCCTCTGGGTTGATAAAAGTAATAAATCTGTCTTTTGTAAGATTTTTAAGAGAAGTTGCGTGCTTGTAACGAAAGAATAAGGGTATATCTAGAGTTCTGTCTGGCGGATTTTGTTTATTTGATTCAGAAGCCGAGCAGAAGGCATTGTAATTCTCGCGTATTAGGGCTTAAATGAAACGATCACAAAACAGCTCCTGGATCAAATAAACAAAATCCGCCAGACACAACTTTATATTTACCCCTCTGCTTTCGTTATAAGCACATAACTTCTCTTAAAACCCAATTTTTGCGTGCACAAGGCGACAGTTTGCCCTACTAGTTTCGGGGAAACTTTTGCGTCTTCGTTTGTTTTGAATTACTGGTTGAGAGATTTTCCTTTGTCTGCAGTGCTAATCGCTTTGAATTGAGGTGTCAATCAAACGCAACTGTTGCTATTGTATTACAAAATCTGCCCTCATTTCGAATAGTTGAATGAAAATGGCTAAGAATTTACCTTTCATTCCACCAGAAAATCCTCTCCAGTTAGCAAAAATGAATAAAGGCAATCCTTCCCGATTGAAATCATTTATTGTTTGTGCTGTTTTGAATGACGAATCCGGGTACCAAACTTGACCAGCTTGCATTAACACCTACAAATAAAAAATGTCCAATAACCTTTTTTGAAAGAAGACAATACAAAAAGGAGTTGCTCTGTTTTGAGGATCTTGGAACCAGCTTAACAGAGCGAGACGGAAAGGCTCCTTCTTGGCATTTCTGCTTCTGGAGTTACTAACACCTTCATGAAAGTCAACAGAGATTAGCTACGGAGATTCTACCAAGAACAAACTAACCAAGAATATCTCTTCAGGAACTATGCTATTTCTTACGAATCTATTTGATTTCCAAGAGGTCTACCATTTTCAGAAGATGCCCAAGATATTACATATTTGCAAGATTAAGAAGACAGTCTTTTAAAGCAAGTAAATTATTTGTCAATATGAACATCGAATAATAATATATGTTTATTCTGAGGCAAAAGAAAGGTGTTTAAATTAAACACGGTAAGAACAGTTGAAATAGCGGACAGCCATCAGGCCTTGGTGCTTACAAGAAGTCCGTAACAATCACAACAACGAAGAACACTGGATGATGAAAGTAACTGAAGAAAATTCAAACCACTCTTTTACAATAGCATATCATTGAGGATACAGTAAGGCCCCGCATTTAAGAAACCACCTGAAAGAAACTTTTAGTCTTCTGAAAAATAAATAGCCCCCTTACTTATAAGAAGCTCTTAAGGCTCATACCCAAAATGAAGCTTCTTGTATTTTGATCAACACTAAGTCCTGGTCTGATGGTCTGGGGAGTATTCCACTCGATGCAGGGCTCATAAGAAATCGCTACGAAGATGTCTTTGATTAACCAATCTTTACCTAAATTTCAATTGTTGTTCTTGACTATCATTGATAACAAACACATATGGATAATCTATCTATAAATAACCCCATTCTTTTGTAACCTATTTTCTTGGACTTTCCAGAAAAGAAATTAGAAACTTATGAAACTTCAGCTTAAAAAATGAAAGTATGATAGATATAAGAAAATGTTTAGGCTAAGGTGTGAAAAAATGGTTTCTTAAATGCGGGGCCTTACTGTATTCGGTAACCATAGCTGAAATGTAAACCATAGCTGAAATAACAAAAACTTACCTTAGTTTCAGAGCTGGGATCTGCGGGATCTGGAGGAATATGACTTTCCATAGCTCTTGTTTCTGGGCAAATAACACCAATAGGGATACCACCAAGCCTAAACGGATGGACATGAAGCACAGTTGTTTTAATGTAACGTATAAAACAATCTTCAGTTTCAGCAACCAACAAGGTACTAAACAAGGCTCAGGGGCGTCGGAGGAGATTCAGTCGTTAGAGAGTGTTATGTCTCGTTCAATTCCTTCCCTGACCATCCCCCCGGGTAATCCGGCGGTCAACAAAAATTCCTGGCTCAAATGCCCGGGGCCGGGGAAAAATTGACGGTCAAATGCCCGGGAGCCCGGCACTGAAAAAATGCTGTATTCCCAGTTACTGTTTAAGCAAAAGCTCTTGTTCTTGCCAAATGCTACTCAAATGCCCGGGGCCGGGGAAAAAGTACCGTCAAATGCCCGGGGGCCGGGGAAATTTATGTGTGCAAATGCCTAAATGCCTGGGGGTGTGGGGGTGTCCCGGGGGGGGGGATGGTCAGGGTAGGAATTGAACGAGACATTATTAAAGCTTTGAAAGTGCCATATAGACTTTTCTGAGTCTAAATTTCAATTTGTAAAAGAAAGGAGAAATTCTTGAACTCTCTCGAAGTTTTTTATTCTCCAAGCAAGTTTACCTGGAAATGAATAATTTATTCTTATCGATATGAAAAACAAATCAATATTACGTTACTTGGACTCCATATTTAGATCAAACAGCTTTGGTGCTACTTTTACAAAGGCTCTCAGGAAAGGTCTACTGGGATTCACATAATTCAAAGAGAACATATTTCTTACCTAGCTCTTCCACATACGACTGTTGTCGCCCAACCGGCCATAATCTCAGAAAATGATCCCTTGTCGAAGAGCCCACTTTGCCATAAATTTGAGTCATCTAAAAGGAATATAGAAGGTTTAGTGACAGCTAAAATCATGTATAAACTGAAGTTGCGTACCACCCTTTTTCTCGAAAGAAATCGAAATTCGTTCAGATGGAAAAGAGCCTGGCAAATAATAGACCTTTTAGCTATTCTGAAAAATTCAAATGGCCTAAATTTTCGAATGTGCACGATGTTATGTTGACAACAGCTCTAGAGCCACTCAATCGAACCTATGGTACAAAAAAGGAAAAAGAAGATCGCTCGTTCCAGGCCCTTTGTAGAATGTAGCTCCCAGGGGGTACTCCCTAACTTTCAATACGGGGGGGGGGGGTCCATGCCACTATTTCTTTGCTGACCCCTAAATATTAAGCCTAATGTTTTGGGGACCCCAAATATTGAGTCTAATGATTTGGAGACCCCAAATATTGTTATCTATTTCTGGGGCCCCTAAAATGTTTTTGAATGATTTCAATTTGAGCTTCTTGATCTTTCTCAGTTTTTGAATAATACCAAAACATTTATTTCATGCTTCGCAACTTCAGGGTAAAACTGCGCCATTCTTCCTTTCTTCAAAACTGTGGACCCCAAATATTGAATTTTGGTCCATGTTGTAATTCACAGACCCCAAATATTGATTTAACGTAAAATTTCGGACCCCAAATATTGGCACGGACTCCTCCGTATTGAAAGTCAATGAGTACCCCCCTTGGGATGTAGCTAAAAGGTCTATTATATTATTGCCTGACCCCATTGCTAGCGCAATCATTTATTGTGACTGTGACGCAACAATCAATCCAATCCATTTGACGTCACAATCAGTTATCAAACAAACCCACAAAAGTTGCTGCAAGCGATAAATTTTCGTAGTTGGCATCAGCATTGGTGGAGCACGGTCATGGATTTAAGACAAGAAAAAGTAGGTGAAGTGCATCTTATCGTACAGTAGGATGCATGTAACTCAAGAATACTTGCTCAACACAGGAAATGTCTTCTGCATTCTATGAGCTGACTGTCTAAAATTTGGATTAACGTTAAGGGTTCATGGTTAAGAGGAATCATTACAGATAACAAAGACGGAGCACAAAGACGGGTAACGAGCGCAACAACAAGTGAGTGATATTAAAGTCCGTCTTAAATTAGATGTCACCTGAGATCTGCGATAACGCAAAATTCCTTCGCATAATACCTCTATTGTTACTATTCGCGGATATTTGCAGGTGACATCTAATTTGAGACAGACTATAGATATTATGGTCAAATCTTGGACTACGTTCACACGATACCGGCAAACTTTAAAACGGCAAAATTGTGACGGTAGCAAAGTTAAAAATTATTATTCTCGTGCAAAATCGCCATTAGCTATGTTGTGTTTAGCCTAAACACATTCGATGACTTCACACGCAGAGCCACGCAGAGAGGACGGGTTGTGCAGCCCCTTCAAGTGACACGGCCAGGGGAAATCTTAAAACAAATGGAAAATTTAAGCAAAGCTCGTGACACACTAAAACACATTTCTGCGCGGAAGAAGGTTGAGTTTTTGCTAGATTCTATTTCTTTGTGGGTGATTTAAAAATTATTAACGGCTGCGTTGCCCAACGCAATTTTCAAGATCTGTATTATGGAAAGTAATTGAAACTATGCTCACTTGGATCTGCTCTCCCTTCGATCATGTGCCTTGGATTGTAAGAGCCTTTTGGCATGAAATCAATGTCCCGATTAACTGGATCGACAGTCGGCATTATGGGTAGTGGACTGTGACGCATCTAAAAATCGAATGAAAAAGTAATTTACAGAATGTAGTTCATTGAGTAAACCGTCTGCTTGCCTAATAATTCACTTATTGATACATCAGATACACAATAGACCTTCTAGCTATTCTAAAAAATAATCTGGATCGAGCAATATTTTTATACTTCTTCATACGAGAGGTTCGATAGAGTGGCGTTGGAGCTTCTATCGCTATTGTGCACATTCGAAAATTCTACAAAAGTATCAAGATATCGTTCGATTCAGATTCTTTTTAAAATAGCTAAAAGGTCTATTGCACTACACTTCTATTGAGGATTCATTATCCAACATATTTTGGGTATAAATTTACAAGACTCGTTCTAGTGGCCTCAAGTTCTTTGGTAAAAAATACATGTGTTAAATTAATTCACAGGTCAGGTTTCCACAGCAAACAAAACCAGAAGAGTAACCAGCAGTAACAAAGAGATAAAAAGGTAATGAGGATCAACTCAAAAGAGAGATGTTTAAATTCTGTCTCAAAATCAGACATCACGTGAGATTTGCGATAACGCAAACTTACTCATGCAAAACCCTTCAATTATTATCATTCGCAGGTATTTTCGCGCAACATCTAATTTGAGGCAGGTTATAGATGAAATGAGATATGTGTTATCTTATGAACCAGAAATTTCCCTGGCAACTACCGAATCAAAAACAGGCCCGTAGGAGCGTTTTTCAGATTGGGGAAGGGAGGGGGGCACTAATTGTCGCTGAAGGTGAGAAGGTCTCAGGGGTCCCGGAAAAACTTTTCGGCCAATGCCCTGTTTTCCTTTGGCAACGCCTTTCCTGTGCATTGCTGAAATGGCATTTTATGCTCAGAGGTCTTGGAGGCAACATAGGAAATTTATGAATCCAAATACATTTCAAACATGTTAGCTAAAATCAAACTACGACAGGATAAGACTACTTTGCCAAGAGTATTGTGTAAGATTTACTTGATACTTGATTTACAAAAGTCATCGTGAATTCTCGTAGATTAGATACGATTTAGATTATTAAAGTTTGGGTACTTAAAGGCTGAATTTTTCAAAGTTGGATTTTCTTGCATCGGAATCTCCAACCAATTCGTTTGCGATATTGACAAGGCTGAGTTTATCAACTCTGCCTTTTGTGCACATGTTGCACCATTAGGTGGTTGAGGCGGTTGTTTGTTGTTGTTGACCTAAAGATAGGTCTCGACTCGCTTCAGGGCTAAAGACCTCTCACTGATGATCAGTTTTCTACGTTATCATATGATGAATAAAAAAATGCAGCTTTTTGGAAAATATTAGGGGGGGGGGCCGGGCCCGATCGGCCCTAATAGCTGCTACGGGCCTGAAAAATCAAATTAATAATACCTTTGGAATGTAGGATAGCCACTGGACAATTGCACTCACTCCAGCAAAATCATCACGAACGGTCATATGTGAGACACCTGAAATTGAATATAAGGTGATTGATCTTTTTCTATTCATCGAAAATATTACAATACATTCTGCAATACTTTTCTAATTACTATACAACAATAAAGGGACGATAACACGAGGAGCGAAAGACAATGACTAACCCATGGCCAATATATAAAGACGCGCAACGTTAAACAAAAATACAAGGAAAAGTAACTTTTCTAAGCGCTAAATTAACTAATTACGAATATAAAGTAAACTGACAAAATTAGCTGCTAATGTATGGGAGTTTGCAGCAATTGAACCTTTAAAAGGGTTCTGTAGCATGAACGGCAATGGTTAGCCTTTCGTCACCATAAAAATTGATTTGAGTAAAACATTATTTTAAAGAGAGAAGAAACCATGAGGTAGCAATAGTGCATTTACACTATTGAGAAGATTAGATCTAGGCCCGTTATAAGAGTGACAAAGCAGCAGGAAATGTTCCGTGTCCTCTACCCTAGCATTTGTGGGACACAAAGGGTTGACTATACCTCTAAAGTTATGCCTAAATTTATGAAAATTTAGTTTGCTGAGTCCTACCTGTAGCTGAGTGAGAATAGTTGGAATTTTTGGATCATGAATACCATACACTAGTTTAGGAGCGGGTCAAATAAGTTTAGTCAATTTTGTTTTAAAAATGCTCAATTGATCTTTTTGAAAATTGATTCTTTGTTCAACCACATAGTTTAAAGGAAGTGTGCAATGGTATATAGGCTTCTCTATAAATAGAACAAAGAAAACACTCATTGTATCTTTGGATAGCAACTGTTCACAGCACGTGTGGGACATCGATTTAAATAGGCTATTTTTAGATTTTTTGCTCTTTGCAAATGCAAGCTTATAACCTTGCACAGACCCTTCAATGAAATGGCCTAAGCATTTCAAGGACTTATTGCAAGCAAGTTAATTCAAAGAATTATGAATATCTACGCAGATAATAATAAAAAACGGCTACATGTGTAACCCTCTTCAGCATTCTAAGCGCTGTTATAAACGAGGGCCCTGCAGCGTGCTTTCTCTTCTTAAAACTGTATTTCACTTCCTTATGACTTTGACATTAGGTTGTTTTTGTCTGCATTTATGTGAGAAATGGAAGATAGATAACTTTTCAAAATTTAAGCTACAAAGTAAACATACCATTTTTGTACATGACTTCTATGCCACCAAGCTGGTTGTTTGATGTATAAACCGGCCTTCCTAGTACCTAAAAGAAATAAACAAACCTTGCCAAATATAAATTGCAATTTAATGCTAGTAATAAACCTGGTTTACTCAGCATACATCGTGGCCTGGAACCCAGGCTACTTGCCCTAGATATATCATTAGAAGCTCCACCAGTTTCAAAATTCAAGAGAAGGCTTATTTCAAAATTTGGCGATTATTTGCTTCGAATAAGATATTCCTGAAAGAAGAAACAAATAACTTGGGCAACAATGTTAGACCGATGTTGGACCAATGGAACTTTCAAACGCTTTGACAGTCAACTGCAATGTAACATAACGTTTCGATCTATTTTCGATTTCTTCGCATATCCAAAACTTAACAAAGATTTAATAAAACTTATAAATAGGGCAAATAACTCGGACAGATTTCTATGTTTGAATAAATCTTGCAACAATTAGTAAAGAAAAACGATCCAATTTTTCAAACACTTTCTGTTTGTTAGCTTTGAATACCGTAAAAGCTCTATTAAGCCCCCCTCTCTATTAAGCCCCCTCTCTGTTAAGCCCCCGTCTCTAATACGCCCCTCCACTCTGATCCAAAATTTTAAATAAGCCCCCCTCTCTATTAAGCCCCCCCAACTTATATCAAATTAAAAAGAATATCAAATTCCAGAGGTTACCAAAGATTTCCCATTTATTGAGCAAATAAGTTTGCATGTTAATTTTGATATGGTTTGAAATAAAACTGGGTCGAATTTATGTATTTGACTCGTAAAATTGTATGTTGAATCCGGAAATATGGTGTAAAGGAACTAAAAAGCTATCATATATGTCCTTGTCATCTGATTTTGCGAATAAGCCCCCCTCTCTAATACGCCCCCCTCTGGAGTGTCAGAAATCAGATTAGCCCCCCTGGGGGTTTATAAAGCTTTTACAGTATGTGATGTGAAGTCGCTTTTGTCATCTGGTACTGTAAAAGGTAAGAAGATAGAAATAAGCTGTAACCTTGTTGAGTGCTCCAGCTCCTGTCAAAATGATATGCGAATTCTCCACTTGTATCACTCTTTGTCCCAGTCGTACAAGGTATGAACCAATTCCAACAGCTCTACATGTAACCTGAAAGTAAATAGACAATGTTGGATGGGTGAGTCCAGAGCTCTTGCCCGGTGTGATCTGCATGTGGTCAATGACTCGTACCCAGACTCCTGGCATATAATTATTACGTAACGTAATATCAGTTCAGTTCGAAGCATGGGCTCACGGAAAAGGTCGTAATCAGAATGGTATGGCATCGGGTCAACCGTAAAGCGTACATTCATTCAATCGTCAAACTTTATCAGCAGCAATTTAATTTACAGTTATGTACATATTTTGGTTAATTACATATGCCAGAAAATGTAAAGAAGTCGTCCTATTCTCATCCACATCTTCGTGCTGTAACTTTACAAAAGACAACAAAAATGAGTTGAGACCTCTTTATTGTATTGATAAGTTAACAATTCAAATAATCTCGTCAAAAACAAGGAGTTCACTGCAAACCAACGAAAATTTTGATTCAATTGGTGGGTAACTTTGCAGTGGTCGAAAAACGTTTCACTTCCTTTCAACATTTCAATAGTTGGCATAAATCATCTTTTATATGGCCATCAGAGTTGAACGACAATTCTTATTCAAATCATTTATTATATAATCGTCAATATTCAAGATAAAAATTTGCTGCGGTAAAGATAGGTGCAAAATAAATTCGCTTGATTGCACATTATCGTCAATGTACAGAAAATAAACGAAAATCTCTTTCGTTACAAAGAAATAGTGCAAACAACCATTGATATGCTTGAGTTTTATGACATTGAAGACAACCTTGTGAGCACCAAATTAAATTTTTGGCAGGAAGAAAGATTTTCCGTGACGTAAGGAACATTGGAACAATTCCTAGGAGCGGTGCACCTGTGCTCCCACATTCTCTCAATCTCTGGAAATTCGATCATACATTTTTATCCGATTTCATGGCCAGGCTCGTCCTCAGCACCAGAACCTAAAGATAATTGAACTCCCTGATAAATATCTTTCCATTTGAAGAGACTACTCACTAAATTCATGGTAACAATTTCATCATAAGCTTTGGATGTTTCGCCAGCAATGAGGCCAGAATACTTTAAGTTTTCAACGCCAAGTGCAGGATCTTTGCCTAAAATAAAGCAACATATTCATTGGGGGTCCTGAAAAGATCTCTGACTTCATGTAAAGAGATCTCTTTCACCAGCTCACAGTTCCTAGCATAAATATACATAAAAGAATTGGATTCAAATGCACGGCGCAGTTTGCTCAGTTTTGGAGCCAAGATTGAATAGCCTACAAGCAGACTCTGAGAAAAAAATTGAAAAGAGGAAGACAAGTAGAGTCTACGCAACTGATCCATTTTCTTGTTCACGGACATCAGCATTTTGTTTCAGCTACAGCTTTAATCTCGTCTGTGGAATGCATTGCACGCATAATTTCAATGCTTCGTCAAGCGTTTCCTGATTTCAGACATGCCATCTTGTTTGCTTCGAAGTTGAAATTTTGAAAGCCAAGGAGGACGATAGAATATCCCCCAAACCAGTCAAATTTGGTTCCTTGGTTTCTGGGAACATGGGAACAAGAAAAGTGGCTCTGTTGCGCAGATTATACTTTTCTGCGTCATTCCTGTCCTGTCCAATCTGCGTCATCCTGTCCTGTCCAAGATTTAAACGTAGTTGCAAACAGAACCATCATAGAAGCAACAATTACATCGAAGGAAGCAACAAAGCGTTTTAATTGATTGCTTAGAAAGTAAACAGCAGTCTACCGTTTTCAGAATTGGGTAGGCTTGGAGTGACCAATCAAACAGCATTGGTTCCAAATCTTTAAAAATGTGGGTGTAAAATTTGATGACCTATTTCTTTTAACTAAATGACTTCAAAGAAACTGTTGCTATTTTGTATTTTGCTATAATTCTACCGTTAGACTTACTGAAATCTTCAATATTTTCTGTATCTTTTTTTACAAGAATTCAAGAAAAACTTTCAAAAAACTGAAAACGATCGTAGTTTCTAAACTGTTTGACGCAACATAATATAATTTTCAAGAAAACACTAGATTACGAATGTCTACGATGTGGTATCATGCAAAAGTTTATCACTCTTCTGGTTTATGATTTAGAAATTTGATGACGTCACATCCTCAAATGTACGAAACAAACTGTAATTTCAAAGTTTCTGTAAAGTCTAACGGCAGAGTTATTGGTAAGTAGCTAAAGTTTCTTTCAAGCCATCCATTTAAAAAAATAGGTAGTAGAATTTTACACTCACCATTTTATGTCGATTTAAAGATTTGAAACCTATGCACGGTCAAACATACCCTAAGTTACCAAAGGTACCAGGAAAAACCATAGACACAGTGGACGTACCAATAATATCTGTGAGTCGATATCGTGATTCCCCTTCATCCTCAATTGGCTCAGCACGCACTGAATTACTCGCACTCATCTGAAACAATGGAAAGATTAACTAATACTGAATGGATACTTTTTACTCAAAGTTTGCAATTTCAAACCATTTCATAATAAGATCAGTCGATGTTCTATAACTAAGGTTTTGTTCTTATGTTTTTGCAGCATATTCCTCAGGCAATTTAAAAGGCCGCGCGCTCCACGATGACCTGACATAGGTATAGGAGGCAGGGGGCTAGGGCAGCTGCAGGACCTTTAATCAGGGACTATCTGTTGCATGTCAGGCTTCTTTTGAAACCCCCTAAACATTGGGCATCCCCTGAATTCATGTCAGAAATGGTTGCCCATTAAGAACGATAATTTATCAAAAGAAGTTCCTTTTTCATTAATCTATTTTAAAGTAGGCTGGAGGTATTCCTAGCTATTCAAAGCTAATTTAAGCCCACTGTGCATGCTGCATTCAGGCATGGGAACCTTAGTTTAACGTCCCTTCCGAAGGACTTTACAAGTAGTCCAGAGGAGAGTCATCCACAGGAAGTGTCGCTACATGTATTCCGTTAAGGATGCAATGCAGGAAAATATAGCTCAAAACACTTATTTCGTTGCTTTGCAAATTGATGGCACTGAAACATTTTGAAAACAAACAACCCATATGATATAAAACTATCAAATTACTCTACGAAACATTACAAGGACGTTAATACCACGGCGAGCGATAGACTATGACACCCCACGGCAGTTAACATTGAAAGAAATAAAAACTACCGGGTGAATCGGGAAAAATGTACCGCCCACCAGCAAAGCTGCACCCCAAGAGCCATCTAACCGATTCGCATAATTTGGTAAGATTGTATCAATGTGTCGAAGAGGCTTTAACTAAACTGTGTCCAGGCCTCAGTCAAGGAATTGCAGTTGGAATTTTAGACGGATCGGTTGTGTGACCCCCACGACACGACACCCGAGCAAGCAACCCCCCCCCCCTCCCGACCCACCAATTAAGTAAAAATACACATGATTACTACAAAAGAAATAAATCGACAATGAAAATCAGCACATACCTATGGAGTGCCAAAAGCAAAAAAAATAATTTAATGGTTGTATGTGCTAAAATTTAACATATGCTTGTTTATTTTAGTAAAATTTAACATATGCTTGTTTATTTGAGTAAAATTTAACATATGTTCGAGTAAAATTTAACATATGCTTGTAGTTATGTCAAATTTGACACATGCTTGTAGTTTTATAAAATTTGACATATGCTTATACAAACGAGGTCATATTTTCACATTGCTTAACCATGGCAACGAAGTTATATTTTCACATTGCTTAGCCATGGCAACGAAGTTATATCTTCGCATTGCTTAACCATGACAACGAATTCATTTTTACATTGCTTGACCATGGTAACGAAATTCAAATTGGATTCTGGTCACAAACAAAACAACTGCAGTGTCCTGGCATATTCTGAACCAACAAGGTGTATGTACTGGGCTCGGTTGTAACCAATAGTTTCAGGATCACTTCCTAACTGAGAATGGACGCTGGGAAGTTCTCTTAGGACATCTTCAACAGAATCACCCCTCCACTCAAAGATACACACGGCATGTCGATTAAAGCTAAAAGCAAACCAGCAAGCAAAAAGCAGCAAGCAGCCATCTTTATTTTTGTACAAGCTCGTTGCCACCTAGTCTCGTTGCGATTTCGTTACCATGGTCAAGCAATGTAAAAATGGATCAGTTGCCATGGTTAAGAAATATGAAAATATAACTTCGTTGCCATGGTTAAGCAATATGAAAATATGACCTCGTTTGTATAAGCATATGTCAAATTTTATAAAACTACAAGCATGTGTCAAATTTAACATAACTACAAGCCTATGTTAAATTTTACTCGAACATATGTTAAATTTTACTCGAATAAACAAGCATATGTTAAATTTTACTCGAATAAACAAGCATATGTTAAATTTTAGCACATACAACCATTAAATTAATTTCTTTGCATTTAGCACTCCATACATACCTTCTTGAAATCAGACGGAGTTAAGTATATATATTTGAAACCCTGCAAAAGAGAAATCATTATATAACTAAAGCAGGATCGTGAAAGTGATAAGGAACTTGAAATCGCTGAATAAGAAATGATCGTCTTCCATAGATTCTAAAGGACAGCGAAAAAGAAATTGGCTGCAGTCACATTGTGCATTTTTACTTTGTCGTATCTGTTCAAAACAACGGGTTATTTATGTTGTGTTATGTGACCGCATTTCGTGTTCATATACAACACTGTTACAATGCTTTAGCCCTGTGAGCTGATTCCATATTAGAACTATCAGATGGAAGACAACGGGCAAAACAAGGTCCCGAGCTATATCTTAGCTTTGTTTTAGAGAATAAACCAATCGCAAGATTGCATGGTTGTCACATGAAACATCATATCACTGACAACCGGGTGTCGTTGTAATGCCGTACTTTCTGGCGATTAAAATAAATTACAGAAAGTGAAGCAATTCACATCATAACGTGAAAATACAGTAGTTAGCCATTACATTAGCCATTGTATCTACCAAAAAGTATAAAAACAGTCGTCTCTTTAAAACATGAAGTTCTTACCTTATCTGGGCAACCCGGTTCGACCCATGCAACATGGAATATGTGTTTCACTTCTTCAGCGAGTCCGATTCTAGCACCGCTATTTGCTGATATGTAAATGAATGGGATTCCATGTGAACGAGCGTGGCAAGAGGCTTTCTGTAATGAGAAATAGGCATGTCAGTTGATGGAAAAACAGAGTTATTACATTGGTGATGGCGTGATTAATTGTCTAACGGTGTCTTCCTGACTTTTAACATTCCACACGAGAATAACAACAAACATTAAAAGCTAAAGTTTCAGGGGCACATAATTTTGAGAGGATACTTATATGAACAAAACGTATTTTGGGACGTTTTGCTGAAGAAATTTGGGGCCCTTTGATAAAAATTGTTGGGCAGAAAGAATGAAATATAAAATTGACGAATTTTGTGTATTTTTTACTGGTAGAGAATCTTTCTGCCGTTGTTTCCCTCAGATCTTCAAGAAAACTTTCTTGATAGTTTCTCCCAAATTTCTTTGGAAGAATTTGTCACCAACTTTTTGCAAGGGCCATATACCTATTAGCTATTCTAAAAAAGAGGCTGGATCGAACGATATTTTCATACGATTTTAAATGCAAGGTTTGACTGAGTGGCGTTGGAGATTCTATCACTATTATTCACATTCGAATATTCCACAAGATCCACACAAATGTCGTTCGATTCAGATTCTTTTCTAGAATAGCTAAAAGGTCTACTAATTTACACGTGACGCTGCTTTTAATATTTTCAAAGGTTACATAAGTCCTTTCACAGTCCCTTTCATGAAACGTAAAAACGCTGTTATTCTAAAAATGATAATGATATAGATAGCCACAATCTGGAATTACAGAGAATTACATAACGTACATTTCAAGCTATCCACTCCAAAGAAACGTAATAGCCATTTCCACAGCATAGGGCTCAAATCTTTAAAAAGGTGGGTGTAAAATTCTATTGCATGTTTCTTTGAATTTAAAGTGCTTGGAAGAAACTTGGCGTTGTTTGCTGTAAATCTGCCATGGAAATTTTTTGATATCTTTATCAATTTCAAAATGGCGGCATTTATTATATTTGAGGCTGTGACGCCATTAAATTTCTAAATCCGAAACCAAAAGAGCTGCAGAGTTCTTATTGCCACCGTACTGAAGACCTTTATAAACTATGGTTTTCTTGAAGATTTTGTAATTTTTCCTCAATTGATTTAGGATTTATGATGCTTTCATTTTTTCAATATTTTCCATGAATTCTTTCAAAAATAATTCAAATGACGCCATCTTGAAAATAATCTAGATATCAAACAATTTTCCACGGCAAACTTACAGCAAAGTACCCTAAGTTCCTTTGAAGTCATTCAATTCAAAGAAAAATGTAATACAATTTTACTCCCACCTTTTTCAAGATTTGAGCACTATGCTCATTTACACCCGTCTTTCTAAAGATTCGACGCTTATCTTGCAGTTCATAGCAGTAAATTACATACATGATAAAGCATGTCTTCAGGGGGTGCAAATGACCCAATCATATGCGTCAAGTCATTAGCAACGATCATGATCTCTCTTCCATTTGGGTATTCTGGTGTGATTAACTCCATTTTCCATGCAACCATTCCAATATCGTTTTCACCAGGCAATCTATTGATTTTGATCAGTTTCTCATTTTCATCAATACACATCTCGGTAACTTTGATCTAACAGGGAGGGAAGTCAGTGGTCATTGGTAGATAATATAAAAAACTGATCTAAATATTTGTAGGGGCGTCTATGGAATACTTTACAGCAAAATACACTGTGTTTGACCATGGAGCATTGCGGACACCTTTATTGTGCAGGAAATTTTGTAGGAAATTTTTATTCGATACTACTACCTTAAGTTCTCTGCGGAGGAGCATTGCTCGCGAAGCGAGCTACCTCTGCGAAGGAGCGAGTTAGCGTAGCGCTTGAGAAGATTTTCGCTAACTCGCTCCTTCGCAGAGGTAGCTCGCTTCGCGAGCAATGCTCCTCCGCAGAGGACTTAAGGTAGTAGTATCGAATAAAAATTTCCTGCAAAATTTCCTACAAAATAAAGGTGTCCGCAATGCTCCATGGTTTGACCTTCGTCGGGCTAAACTAACAAACCTAAAGATGGGGGGGGGGGGGGAGGGGTGGCTCTTGCTTGTGTAATTAAATATTTTCATACCAGCTAAAGCCCATATTCTGCTCAAGAAAACTTATATTACGCAAAATGCGAAGTATTTCTAGAGAAAGCGAATAATAGCCACGCGAAGAGCCAATTCAGTTCAGTTCATACACATTTCAAATTCACTACCTACCATTTATAATTTACTATACCAACAACTAACTAAACTACAAGGAAATAGGACAATATCACAGAAAATTGATACATAGATACGGACAATTAATACAATATACAAATACAGAGAAATGAGATAAATTGTATGGAGGGAAATACTTAAAGGAGGAGCTCTCTCAATAGATAAACTAATCGAGGAGAGAGCTCCCCCCCCCCACACTATCCTATGATAATTTCAAGTGATTTTGGTTGGATTGTTATTCCCCAATCAAATTAGTAGCCTTGTCCTCATGCAATCGATTTCTTAAAATAACCAAATCTTTTATAGGAGTTACCATGTCAAGAATGACCATAATCGGTATTAAAGAATCATCTAGCTAGATAGCAAAGTACAGACTTGCAAAGGTTTTCACTTTTTTTGATTCACCCATTACCACAGTAAACTCTCTCTTGAAGAACAAAGACTAAATAACAATAGGGCACAATTGCTTACGATTTCTCTTTGTGCATTATATTCTTCATCATTTTTGGTTGCCCATTGTTTCCATTCTTTATTTAAAGCCTAGGAGCAAAAAGCGAATCAAAGATACCTTAGGAGCAGAAAGCAAATCAAAGGCACCTGTTGAATGATGCTACATGAAGCCTTTACAAAATCAAAAGTATGATAGCTGTTCCGAGCAATGTTGCATAAAATAAAAGCGCAGAGGGCACCTGGATAGGTATATAATGGTACAGAGAAACATCTAAAAGTAACCAAAAATCTTGCAAAAAAATTGTCAAGTTTTATCGTCACAATTTGGCTTGATGAAAATTTTCAAATATCTGCAAAAATTCTGCGAGATTGATTCGCGGATCAAACAGGTTTACTATCCAAAATTAGACGACTACAGGAAACATGGTCGTTTGGACATTCGCTCACAAAGATTTGAGTCCAACTGCAGAATCTCAATAGGATCATAACTGATTTGATTCCTGTAAGTGATGAGGTTTGGAGAAATGCCCCTTGATTCAACAAGAATTAGAATCTTAAAGGGAAACTTAGCAGGCTTTCTACTATTCTTAATTGCACAAACCTGTTTGAAGAGCTCTGGAAAGTCATAGACATACGTTGTGCCAAGCGACTGAGCATTGAAACGTTTCAACTGTAATGAAAAAAGACGGGGATTAGCACAATTGACTATACTAATACACCAAGTCATGTATAACTACTCTTGCAATCTTTGTGGATGCGTGTTGCTGGCTGCACAAGATTTATGTTTCAGCATCAGAAGGCATATGCTTGTAAAGAGCAAGCATTATAACTGCATAACTTCTATAAATTTCTTGACAATGTTTTGGTTTGGTTTTGTCGACAATCTGTTTTGAAAATCGAATTTTTCTATAAATACGATAGATGATTCGTAGTTATTTAGTCAATAGGTTTCTCGTAGGTTGTACTTGATACAGTATACAAACAGTCGAAATTTGTAATCTTAAACTCTAAGAGGAAATTGAAATCTGTTCGAGATATCAAATGTTCGAAATAACGGGCAATACTTCATAAGTAAACATTTCGAAGGACAGGAAATGAATGGTTGTGTGAAACAGCAAATGTACCATATAATGGGCAGTCGAGATAGCGAATATAAATTGTTTTATCAAAATATTGCATCTAAAGACTTTTCCAGAAACTTTATATTCTGTGGGCAATATTCTGGGGCCACCCTGCCTGTAATAGACCATTTGCTAATTAAGATAAAGGGATTGGCGCGAGCGCGGCCAATTCCGACAGCCCTAGTAACAGTCGGAAATCCGGGGAGTCCTCTAATCAGCAAGCCGACCCGGCCCGATTTTCTGACCCGAAGCTGCATTTGGAGCCGATGCTCGATGGTTACTCAACCAATTTTAAAACAGAAAAGAAATGTACAAAAGATGACTCGTTTGTGAGTCTAATAACGCAATTTTGGTTTCGATATTACCCCCAGGGGTGGAGCGCGGGGGTTGCGAAAATGGGGAAAAATTTGGGCTACCCCATTTTGGGCCGTAACTTCGTTTTGCGAGGGGTACACGACCTTGGCATGTCAAAAATCGACGGGGAACCGTAATCTTTCACTACAAAACATTTAATCTCGAATTTATCTCCACAATTCGCAGAATAGCGAGCCTTTCTTTTTCCAAAGCTATGGGGAAAATCCCGAAAATTTCCACTTGGACCCTTTTTCCTCCCAAATGGATCATGCTCGTTTTCCTACTAAATGCACCCTTGCTAACTACAGATTAATGATTGAATACCTTAAGAAGGGTGGAAATAAGGTCCTCCAAAAGTTTGTTTCCAATTTCTCGATTTATCCACTTCAGAATCAGCCCAAGACGATCGGCCAGTTTTCGTTGATTTTTCCAAATTTTGTCTTGGACTTATTACATGTGAAGTAAGAGGTCAAAATCAGCTGATCGCTTGTTTATGTGCCCTACTCTACAAATCGATCATGGGAAATACATCGAATAAGATATTCTGAAGTGGAGAGGATTCCCTGAATTTCCGACTGTTACTAGGGCTGTCGGAATTGGCCGCGCTTGCCTCAATCCCTTTTTCATAGTTGGCAAATGGTCTATTGCAGATTTCGAAAACTCTTTAGGCAAAATGAAGTGCATGGTTGCAGGAAGAATGTCCAACAAATTTATGGGAGAATAATTCATAACACGGAAGAAGAGAAGTTGTACCTGCAAATGATCTTTAGTGACAATAGGTGTCGTAATCGGTAAGCCATCCAT
Organism: Aurelia coerulea; assembly: GCA_039566865.1. Lineage (NCBI taxonomy): Eukaryota > Metazoa > Cnidaria > Scyphozoa > Semaeostomeae > Ulmaridae > Aurelia > Aurelia coerulea. The sequence goes on along the minus strand of CM076947.1, from coordinate 22,327,781 downwards.
TGGACCTTGTCTTTCTCCGTAAGAGCTGAACACGATCTAAACGGACGAGAACAGAAGAGGTAATTAAAATAATGTACATAATGGTCTACTGCCAGATATGATGGCCAAACCATTAGCTTTGTAGAGGTCAATCTCCCTAATTTCTCGAAACCAACTGACGAAACACCCTTCAGAAAATACCGATTACCTTTTTGTCTTCAGTAATCTATTTCAAGTGAGCTGAGAGGATTTTTAGCTATTTAAAGCTAATTTAGGCCCACTATGCATGCCGCATCCATGCATGGCACCGCTAGTTTAACGTTCCTTCCGAAGGAACTGACAATACGTTTCTGACATACGTTCAACTGACATACGTTTTAGGACACATAAAACACTGATATAAATTCACAAATAAAAACAATTATTGACTAGTTAAAGGGGGCGTTCTCAACTGTGGACATTTTTCATGAGATTGGCTTCGCAAAAAATGTTTGCACTATCAATTGACATTATAGCTTATGACTCGAAAGGCTGCCTGTGGCGGTTGGAAAGCATATTTGAGTTCTATAATTATGAAAAGTTTCTTACTTGCTTTGTTCTCGGGTCTTCGATTTCTCTGTATATGTGAATATCCAAGTAGTATCCAGATTCGTTGGACAGGAACAATCGAAGTGGTATTCTCAGGCCATCTGGAGTCAACCTATGGTAATTGGAGAATATGGATGAATAGACTAACTATGGACCAATAGACCTTTTAGTTATTCTGAAAATAATCAGAATCGAAAGACATTTTGCTACATTTTGTAGAATTTTCGAATGTGCACAATAGCGATAGAAGCTCTAACGCCACTCGATCGAACGTCGCACATAAAACTGTATAAAGTATCGCTTAATCCAGAGTCTTTTTGAGAATAGCTAAAATGTCTATTTAGTGTTGAATGAATTAACGTAACATACGAATAAGTCACTAACTGACTCACTGACTCACTGGCTCACTAACGTGACGTCTCACTCACTTACTTTCATCCATATCTTTAATTTGGAAAAATCTCCATAATAGCAACCGATCCATTGCATTAGGAAACTCTTGAAAACTTGCTTGAAAACTCTTTATCCTAATGGACTAAATAAGCAATTTACTTATCTGCAATAGGTCCTTCCTTACTCTTTTCTCACATTCCTCCTATTCCCCTTTCCCTATTTACGCTACGCTACGTCACGGCGCATCTCGCATTCCTTCCTATTTGTCGAATCTTCTCTTCTCTTTCAAAATCAAAATCAAAATTTTAGAAAATCAAAATACGGGGAAATATTGGTTAAAATGCAGTTTAACGGACACAGCTTCCAAGGAAAACAGAAGTTGAATTGAATTGTATTATTAGAACTGATTGCTGATTGGCTTATTCGACAATAGTAATAAAAATCCTGTCATCTGATTGGATAATGTGAAATTCGATCATGATTCGACTGATTCGCAATTGAGATAGGACATCAAAATGTTTTAAACAAGGCCTAAATCTGCACTCAGGAACCGGTAATCGATAAATCTTTTACCTGAATATTTTCGGGGGCTGCCACCCCCAAACCCCCGCTGGTTCAGTAAATATACTTCAATCTAAGTTTAGTACTGATGCGTGTTTCATCAAAAAATCGGTAGAAAATTAAACACGGGGAAATGTGAAGAGTGTGTCTGCTAAAGTGCAAACTAGCTAAAACATTTTCCGTTACCTGATTGTCATTTGCATTTCAGCCAATAACAAACGTAATCTCCAAAGACGAATTCCATGACGAAGAACAATCGTTCTGATGCTCTCTTCGATCTAAGAAAGAACAAATAGACCACTTCATTTTACCAGGTTTCGAAAGAGTGCAACGGTTCAAGCTGGTAACTCTTCGCTATTCGAATTCTAAACGATTGAGATCGCGTTCGAGTTTCTATCATTTGCCAGAGAAAATCGATCATTCGAGCCTGTCGTTTTAAAGTTGTTCAAAACGTCCATTCAGGTAACCAAAAGAACAACAAGGCAAGATTAAGTTAACCTCAAGAATTACACGTGCCCTTTTTAAAAGAAACAAAGAATGTGGTCCAGTACTAAACATTTCTTAAAAATATCAGATCTGTGCCCTCCTGAATATTTTAAAACAAGGTGTTTTGAAGCCTGTCCAATGTTTAGATATTACTGAGTACTTTCCGAAAAATATGATACACACAAAACAAGTGAGAATAAAGAAAACATGCAAGAGTTTCTTAACTTTTTGGCGATCTGAGCGTCTGAGTTTCAACTATACATACTTTGGAGCCAGAACAGTCAGGCGGTCAGGGTTCGATACCCGGTGGTGCCTCACCGCTTGAGCGTGAAGACAAGGGATCGCGGGCTCGATTTGCGCGGACTTCTGTAATCCCAAATGCTTGGCGCTAAAAACCGCAACTTCACCTTCATCTTCTTCAGGGAGGTCACCAAGCTAAATCATAAGTGAAATAGCGCACTGAAATAGCATAAAGATTCAAAGCCATTTGTCCCTTACCCTAAAAAAGTTTTACTAAATCATATCTGATCTATAAAACATGCGAAAAAAGACACACCTGAAAAAAGCATGTATTTTAAAGCTAAAATTCTGTAACATTATGGTCACATAAATCTACATACCTTGTAAGGTTCGATGATAACAGTTGGCACAAAATTCAGAAAGAGATGATTGCAGTCTGTTCGTTTTTTCTATGATACAAATTGAAACATTACAATCATGCATCATGAAACAAATTTACAGGGTGGAAAGCATTTTAATTTCCGGCACCAACAAAAGTCTTTGAAAAATATTTTGCAAGAGCCAGGTGCTCCAAAAAGTGTCTTAGAGGTCGAGATTTATAATTCTGAAAATTGATTAGTTATCTCTGGTCACAATCGTAAATTTTAGTTGCTAAAATTTTGTTGATTTTCAGCTGATTATTTCTTGAAAATTAATTTTACTGGGAACAACAGCGAAAACAGATAAAACAACATCCCCAGTGGGGGGGGGGTGGCACTTGACTTAAATTTGTACGGGGGTGTGCCACGAAAAAAAATTTTCTTTACCCTGCTCCAGAATTTTTCGCTCATAACCCATTCTAGAAAAAATTGGTGACAAGTATACTCCAAAACATGAAAATTTGACCGAAAAACGACCCGATCTAACAAAATATCCCCTTTTGACAAGTTTTGACAACCTGCTCTAGAAAAATTGCCTTATTTTGATACCCTGTGCTAGAAAAATTGGTGAAAACGATACCCTTAAAAACAGCGCATCCCCGTCGGACAAATATACAAAGTAAAATTGGAAAATTGTTTCAAAATCATAAACAGCATTGACAGCTTTTCGTCTGGCACTCACCACACAGTATAAAATGTTCGAAAACAACTGAATAATGAAACATGACTTCTCAAAGTTAAAGGGGCATTCCGCAGAAAAAAACTGGATATCGGTGAACTGCGTTGTTTGCTTTTAAAACGAACATGCTTATCATTATAAACATTTTCCAATGTTTCTCCAACTTGAATAAAGCTCAAACCGGCCAAAAACGAAACAGGTATTTTTCAAAATAGAGACCGAGAACTCAGCCATTTCCTGGAATTTGAATCCGAGACAGAAAACGAGAATTCTCGGTAAAGCCGATCAATTCTCTTTCGCGTAGTCGACCGTGGACATACGAATGAACGAATACAACAGGACATTCAAACTCAATTTAACGAGCGTTGCGCAACGAGCCTATCAGAACTCGCCGATGACCAACCGATGGACAACAACGAAAATATTCTACCTTTGTTCGCCGAGAACGATGCATAAAATGGTAGGGTATTGAAATTAAAATTGGTCAAATGTTTCCTTCCATATCTCGCGTTTGAGAAATGCGATCGAGGAAAGGAAAACGATTTCCGAGGGCTGACATAATCTGTTTCTCGATCGGGATGACAAAGTGAATCTCTGCATGCATTTAATTAATGCCCCTTTAAGGTTGCTGTTATTTCCCTCTGACATTTCGATACGAAACCATACGAAAAACTCAATCCTAGGAATAGAGTTTGCCCTACGACGCTACCCACCAGACTGTGCAGAACGTCAACCCATCTATCAGTCCCTACTACGAAAATAAAGAATGTAAGGAACAAAAACCTTGAAATATTACTCACCACTTGACTGACAGCTAACTCTAACTCATCAAGTGCCTCAAGAAGAGTGATCTCGCTTGCCTTTTCCAAATATTCGAATGATGCTTCCTGTCAATAAAAACAAGATTGTCACAAATGAGATCTTCAATCGATGGCAGTAGAATTGGCGTCAAATTTCAGGTAATGTTTTCAGTCAGTAGTCAGTTGAAAAACTCCCTATAGGGGTCAGGACCTTTCATACGCAAGCCTTGTCTAGACTTATGACGACGATGAGTCCCTTGAATCCCTGCGGTAAACCTCGCTCAACAGTTGACCGAAGCACACTCTTTAAGCAAAAAAAGCACAGGGATACAAGTAACTCATCGTCATAAGTCTAAGCCTAATCTAAGTACCAATTCACATTAAAGGACACACGGCAATCCTAGAAAGAGTCTCCCAACGGTCAGAAGACACGGTCTCACGCATTTCAAACCCACACTGTTTATCTAACTGTCAGAAAAGAGTACACTCGCGTTTACCTGTTTGCAATGCAGCTAAAAAGCAACGAAATAATTTTGTCAAAATTAAAACGGAAACTGGATATTTACAAAAAAATAAATATCCAAAAATGCGTTCAAGTCAATCGTGATTGCTTATCAAAAAGTACTGTGTTGAAATATAATGGAAAATGAACGCCCTGTTCTGTCGTAAAGGTCTACAATAAATGTCTTGAAAAATTGTGTTGAGTGAAAAGAGTCAACAAAGGAATCTAAATAATATACTTGATATTGCCTGTGTTATTGTTCAGCCTTAGAGGCATATCACTCCGAAAAAATCTCGTACACCTTTGGCAAAAATCCTTTCGTTTTCAAGATATCCTCAAAAATCCTTTTGTTCTGACAAAATCTCGCACGCCTTTTCGAATGAGTGAAATGCCCCTCGGTTAAGCCCTGGCCAAACTAACGAACATTGTCTGCCAAAAATTTAAGAATTGTTTGCCAAGATAAATGTTTGCCAGCTTTGCCCCTTAGCAGAGCAGAAGCAGAAAGTGCAACTGAACTTCTTCAAAACATTGCCTAAAAGATCTAGTTGATTCTGCTTGTAAAGCAATGTTTTGCGACGAGGCCAAACAGGAACACATGGAGCACATTGCTTGAAAAGTAAATCGGAAACGTTTTGCAAACGATTCATGCTTGTCTGGTCAAGAATTTAAATGTAGAATAAAATGCAGAAACTTACTTAACATCGTTTTGTAAGATTACTTCATTAATTTCAAACCCAGCAAAGTACATACCTTTGTAACAAAATCCGAATGCCTGACGATGGATCTGATGAAAAACCGATGATCAGTAACTTCTTGCTTGTCAGACACCTGTAAAGATGAAAGCCACATGAAAGACATACTTCCTTTTGTACACCCTCCTCTAAGTATCAAATTTCTCCCCAGGGTTTGCACCATTTGCCGCCGAAGTTTCAGGTGTTTTGTACCGGGGAGATTCACTTCCTGTCCGGGGATAGATTTAATTTTATGTTTCTTCACGAGGCAAATCACAGGTGTAGACTGTGCCAGGGGTGTTAGACGGCGTTGTTTATGCCGCGTTAAGACAAAATCCATGATCTACTTTGAAAAAGCCGCGGAGCATTTAAAGTGTTTATGTCGTTATAAATGCATTCCCTAGCCTCGCTTTATCAGTTGTCCTTCAACGGCATCAGAAATGGTCATCAATCTCTCTATTTTCCGTGTTTTGCAAAATTACAATAAAATAACAAAAAAAGAAAACCGCGCTAATCCCCATGACAGTCCTCTGCAAAGACATCACATGACCAAATAAATATCTTGCATTTGTCCAGCGGCCTTTATACAGCGATATAAAACATGGCATATACTACAGTTTGCCACTTTGTGAATAAAGAATCAAATGATAGATAGTTACAACAACAAAGGAGCTTTGTCTTTAACCATAGAATAATTACAAGAAAGTGCTAAAAATTTACTTTTTCATTCCTTCAAGGTGGCCTAGTTTTAAATCCATTGCAAACCAAAGCGGGGAAATCTAATAAGCACAAAAGAACGGCAGGCGCCACTAATCTTTCTTTTGTTTTCATCGATCAAGAACATCAAATACAATAGGTTATATTTAGATGGACCCAGTCCCCCAAGCTAAGTTGCTTTTAACCCCGTTGATTTACTTTAAAAAGCGCCATAAACGTGCAAAACGATCAAAAACAAGCGGTGATAATATATGAGTTAAAGGCAAGGAGTCTGCGTATACGAAAACTTCAAGAATCTGCTGACTAGAGGTTCTCGATGGCGCATCTGATTGGCTAACGTTCTTGCGAAATGAAACTGATCACGTGAGGGTGAGACGTATTATGCAACAGCAGCTACTTTTTGTCAGTAATTAATTTTGAGTGGGCAGGAAGTACACGTTTTTTTATAAGAAACCAGTACTACGATGACCAAAAATTTAAGAAACTCTAGTACTACGCTCAAGAACAGTTAAGAAACTCTAAAACTTTATTTCTGTATGTCTCTCTTATTCAATGTCTCTCTAACAAAGGTACATTCGTCTTTTCTTGACTTTTAACTGCAAAATTGGTCAATTTTTGACTTAATGTGCATGGCTTCTTCTTGATGACGATGTCAATGCAAAATGGAAGCCCTTTGTCGAGAAGAAGGCTCAACTTCGAACAATACCGCAATTTTAGGCCCAAAAAATAAGAAACTAATTAAAGAAACTTTTACTACTAAAACACCGAAATTTTCAAGCGAAATTAAGAAACTTTTAGTACAAAGTGCTGACCCAAGTTTCTTATAAAAAAACGTGTACTGTTTAGTTTGTTTGATAGTAGTGCTAATTACTCTTTATTACATGGGTCACATGAAACAAGCCAAAGCAGGTCTATTTACCGTGACTCAATGCCTTTAAAATGCAAAACAATAAAGAATTACGATATTGCTTCAAGACCAACCTTCTTTGCAGCTCCTAAGTAAATGTGAATGTTGTTGTTCTGTGATGGTACTTGCTTGAGATCAAAATGACGCATGCGACTCAGTTCAAGTTGAAATGCTAATGCTGGTTCCAGATGACGGTATATCGAATCTTCTGCGAACTAAAACGAAGATAAATCATTGTTTATCATTTTTACATCACGTAAGATTTGAACCAACAATTATGATAAAATCATTAACTCATAAAACATGCTGAATCCTATCTTACCATTAAAATGCTGGCGACTGCCACCGGAAATTCTATCACACGAGCGACAACTTATAAGTCTCGTTCTTTAGTTCCTTGAAAACACCAGTCGCGGTTATAAAAAAGACCACAAAGAAAGCCACGCGAAACAAAGTTAATCCCTCATGACAGTTTTGTTTGTTGCAAACTCAAACATTTGTTTTGCACTCGTTTAGTACACGTCTTAACTGTTCTATAACAGTTTGGATCCAACGATATTTCAAACCCTTGGAAAGGTTTAGCTCTACCGCCACTCAATCGATCATTCTGCATAGAGATGTCAAAAAATCACTCGGTATGGGACTTATTTGTAGACTAGCTAAAAGTATATTTAGTTAAACAGAAACATGAATTTAAATTCCATTTGAAAGTTCTAAAGACTTTTGTGGAAGCTTCTATCACAACTGCATGCCTTCTAAAGTTTTCTGGAACAGTCTCAGTCAAAAGGTGTGTTTATTTGTGAGAAATCTGCTGTCTACAAGAATGTGACCTATCATATCATTAACTTACGTCTATCCTCGCTCTGTAGGTAAAGACCAACGGAAAAGTTCCCTGGGAAGAGAGAAAAATAACGTCACTGAGAGTGGTGATCAAAAATGGGCAATCATGGCTATAAAGTTATTGGATAAACAAGCAAATAAAGAAAAATAGAAGCACTAAAATACGATATGAAAGGAGGATCATTTCCGTTCTTATTTTCAATTCGTATCAAAGTGCTTATGATTTACAAAATTTACTTGTTTAACTCTGTACAATTGCACTACACGCAGCAAGAAGATTTATTGAAGTTATTAGCGGGCATACTTTGCTAAAATATGTGGAATGCGCAACAGACAACATCAGTTAAGGTTTATAAACACCTAATTCAAGTCAAGTGATCTATCTCTTGATAAAACATAGTTTGACTTCGTTTTACGAATTTTCAACCCATGAAAATTTGCACCACGAATTCAACATGAAAACTTGAAATGGGTAAAACAAACCTACTCAATTAGATCTACTATGCATAAAAGGTCCCTCCTAGAGCAACACTTGCAGGGCTGATAAAGTGTTCAACGGAGACTTTTCTTTCAAAATAATGAAGGAAAAAAGAGTTCCTTAGAAACACATGGGTCATCTTTCATATTTTAACCAGTATTACCAGTATTACAAAGCAATTCACATCTATAGTAAATACAAATTTGCTTGGGCCAGTAAATTTGAATTCTTTGAAGAGACGAAGGGTATGTGAAGTATCCTTGATGAATGTAGGTAGCAGCTGATTTATAGGCGTGGAAGGAGGCGATCTGGGCTGTTGGGCAAGAAATGGTTGATAATATGGGATGGCCAGGATTGTTAGGTTTACGAATTTTAGGAAGAATGTAGAAGATAGATGTAGAAGACAATTTAAAGGGGCAGCACGAGATTTTTGTAAACAAAGATAAAGATCAGCTGGCCAATATCATCAAATTCAATGAGAAATTCTTCTCTAATTGGCGCATGGCGTACAATTTCTTTAGCCTTCCTATTCCCTTTCGTGTGTTTAGGCTGAACACATCTGGAACTCATCGCTCAGAATCCAGCTGTATCTTTAGTAATTTGTTTTTGTTTTGTTTTGTCTTTTTGTTTGTTTGTTTGTTTTCTTTCTGCAATCTTAAGGAAGCTTGCAACCAAATAATAGATTTTACATAAAAAATCTTCACTCGAAATGATGCCTTAGCACTGTTTGTCTGAATTCTACAGGGTTCAAACATGTAGAAAACAGATTAAGTAGTGTAGGTAGTAATCTTCATTTGCAATGTATCTGCTGCACATTTTACTTGCCTGCTGTATCTTTATTATTGACGGCATAAAAAATATGATTGAGAATTCTAGTTCAAACATGTAGGCAATTTTTGGCCTGCATTAGTTTAGCTTGTACATCCCTTTAAATATACAATGGAAGATTACAAGCAAATTCAACAATTCAAACTTGCAATATAGCATACCTTGCAGTCTGTCAAGAGAATTGTGAATCTGCGAATTCCTTGCTTTCGTAAGATTTCTCTCTAGAAGAAAAGGATATAAAACGATACTGAAAAAGCTGAATAAATGTAAGCTGAAAGGACTCGTCAATATAAACTGCAAGGGCTCGTGGTTTCAATTAAACAGCACTTATTCAATCCTTCTCTTTGAGATGGCCAGGAAATGTTTAATTCCAGTTAACAAAAGAAATTTCTTAATGGCTCAGAGGATAGATGAATTATTGGTTGAATCGATCGATCAATAATCAACCAAAGTTCGAATCAAATGATATTTCAGATAATGGTTATTGATTGGAAGATATGAAATTACCGAAGAATCGTTCAATAGTTCAATCGTTCAATCGATCGATCGATCCATCAATCAATCAATCAATCAATCAATCAATGATAAACAATCAGTGAAAAAAGCCTGTTCCTGAAGGGAGCCTTATGTTGCGACAACTAGAATCCTATAATGTCAAACTTCCTCTTCACAACTATAGACCACCAATAGCAGGTTTACACCTACTACCATTGCATTAACAAACGATTTGTTTAATTTTCTGGTAACTAAACGTAAGAGAAGCTAATACGTATGAGCTCTAAATGGCGTACCCTGCTTTGTAATATCGCGCGAAATTTTTCCATGTGTTTTTCTTGATACGCAAGTGATACATCATCGTCTTTTATGCAAACATTGACAACATGTATTGGGTCATCACTCTTGTCGAATGAGTCCTATAAATAGAAAGATATTTGATTACTTGGAAAGCTGTAACTCTTTCTTCAGTAGAACAAATTGCAGAGGTTTAAAGGGCACACAAATTAAATTTACCCGCTTCATGTAGGACGAGGCGAAACCTACGTCCTAATCAAGTCAGTTATCCTACTTTCTAGGTGGCCCATCAACTCACAAGTGTGACAGGCCATCAATGCGTTGCATTGGAAAGTGACTGGCCATTAATATTATTGGAGATACTACAAAAAAATCTTGTTTTGTTAAGAAAAACTACTGGAGAAGAATTGTACGGTTTCCTTTATCCGGGAGTCACACCTCATCTTGGAATAATTTTCTCAGAGCTTGCAAATTGAGTGAGCGTGGCAGTAAAAAATCACATTGCCTGTCCGTACAGCAAAAAACGAAAGACTGCAATATATAACAAAACAAAACAAATATAAATCAAACACTCTGCATACCAACATTTCATAAGCGGATGAGATAGCATGGTTTCGGGGATCTCAATGAAATGGCGTTTGTAATGTTTAACTAGCAAACGTCACAGTACTATCAAAACAATAGAAAGATGGAACGTACAGTGCTGGTATTTTCTCTCAATGTCCCAAGCAATGAGCCTCCAGAATTTGCAGATGAAAACGACGACCTTGGGCTTTGCTTAGCATTTGGTTCGAATTCATTCACGAGGGAATCAAAATGCCTAAAATGTAGAAATGATATATTAACCTCGACGAATACTTTTCTCAGACTACCTTTACATGAGAAAACTCAGACTGACCTGAGTTTCAGATCGGTTTGAAATTTGGCTGTGTCTGCTAATTTGCCTCCCCCTCATCTGAAAATGTTCAGATCGGTTTGAGTCCAGCTCATTTACTCTGCACATGCGCATTTCACAAAAATGTTCCTGGATACAAACAATGAGCGCGTTTTAAAAATGTTAGTATTACTTCGTTTCAAAATATTTAGATCCAGCTGGTTGATTTTGAATGAAATCTTGATTGTTTTGATTGCCGAAGGAATGCAAGGAATGCCAATCATACTTTCTTTGAAAATTCATTCGCCCCGCAATGAAAAAAGTTTCTGCTCGCCTCACATGAAAATTTCAGGTCGATGTGAAAACGTAGACTTGCGACGTGATTCCTTGTATTCGGTCAACATTTTAACCTGATAACCATCCAATTCAATGAGCGATGCTGAGACTTTAATAATGATAATCATCATCATCATTATTAATTTATTTTACGTAAGCTACATTAAAGAAGAGTAGCTAAATTACAGCTAATTTAGGCCTACTTTACAAAATGTACAAATGCTAAAGTTAAATTAAGATTAAAGATTACTGAAAACTACTGAAAACTCAGACCGACCTGAGAAACCGACTGCGTCATGTGAGCACTCCAAGGGCTTTCGACCGCAGACCAAAATGAGTTTCAAAGCGATTTGAAACTCAGATCGGTCTGAGTTTGCTCATGTGAGGGTAGTTCAACTGATACTGGAATATCGGCAGGAGACCGTAGTTTCATGATAAAAAGAAGGACGAAAATTAGGCCCCGTTCATTACAAAAACGGAGAAAAAAACCTATTGTTCTGTTTGTTAGTGGAAATCCACAGAAACGAAGGTTTTTGAAAACGCACTTGATCAGTGCGAACGCACAAAAACGGAGGTTTCTGAAAACGCTCCAATATTCAACAATGAGTTTCACAAAAACGGAGCAATGTGAACGCACAAAAACGGAGGTTTTTCTCTCCGTATTTGTTATCAGGCGGATGTGAACGGACAAAAACGGATGTTTTTCCCTCCGTTTTTGCACGAAAACGGAGCAATGTGAACGGGTAGCTTGGATGCAACAAAAACGGATACCAACAAAAACGGGGCAGTGTGAACGGGGCCTTAGATTATATTGTTCTGTTTGTTGGCATATTCTATAGCTTTTGTAGCTGAAGGGCTTATCGTGTAAAAGAAACTAAAAATGAAATCTGCTTACTCGAGAAATTCTGCAACAGAGGAAAATGCTGTCATGGCGCCCATTCTTTCAAAGTCCTGACTGCTGCTACAGTCTCTATGAACGAGCTCATTCAGTTCTTCACTAAGACTGCGAACCTAAAAAAAGGAAGGATAGTCTTCAGTTGATGGGATTCTTGTTTGAGTCCAACATGTGGGTGGATACGTAATTCTCGTTTCAGCCATCATGTTGGTGGACACTTAATTCTTGAAGTGCAGAAAGCATGCCAGCCATCCTGAGGCGAAGGAGTCGAAGGATTTACTCAGAGGCGGAAAAACTGCACGAAGCTGCGATGGGCTTCACGGGAAGCTCGTTTGTCTCGAAGGAAGAAATGGGGAAGAGACAAGAACAAGGGAAAAAAAGAGCAAGTGGAATAAAAGGAGGAAAGAGGGGATGAAAGAGGAAAATAGAATGAAAGAAAATAGCAAAGGAGGAAACAAGAGAACATGGCGAACCAAGAATGAAAAGGGGGGAAAAGATACGAGGAAAAGAAAAACAAAGATCGAAAATGCAAAGAGAAGGAGGAAGAGAAAAGGAAGGACCACACAAGAGGAAAAGGCAATGTTAAGGTTATGTTCATCTACTGCACATATAATTTGAAATATGGTACAAGAAAATATTGATAAAACTATGTACAAGCAGATGGAGGAAGAATTATATTTGAGCTCTCTTCGCATGAAGGTAAATATTTTTCTACAAATTTCGTCCTGCCACGCAGGACTTCTTCAGGGCTGTTATGTGACAGTTATTTGCCATATCTATTTGTGTGCAGGGCTGTTATGTGCAAGAATTTACCGTGTGTTGCGCTCTGACTTTATTACAACCAATCAGATGCATGACAGATTGCCTTTAAACCAGGATAACAGCTATGGGGTTGAAAATTGTGCAAATCACGAAAGAAAACAACAAGCTTTCCTCACCCGAGTCATAGACATCGTTTTGAGCTTTTCTGCTGAAGTATTCCGACGTTGCTGCTCGATTCTACGTGAAATAGATAAATTATTTTAAAGTTTTCACAGGATAAAGGCTGATTTCCAGCCAGCGGAATTTCCAACCGCACGGGAAGTCTATTATTTATGAGAGAAAATACGTCTAGAAAGTTACGTCTAAGACTGCGTTCACACGATGCCGGCACATTTTGAAACGGTGAAAATGTGACGGTAGCAAAATTTGAGCTAGCGTTCACACGATACCGTTTTCAAAGAGTTCCGTTTTCAAAATCTACCGTTTTCAAAATTTGCAGGCAAAAAAATGTGCCGTTTTCGTGTGAACGCCTATCCGTCACAGTTTTCACCGTTTTTAAAATGTGCCGGCATCGTGTGAGCGCAGTCTACGTGACTTTTTATGGCGTAAAATTCCGCCAGCTAGGAACTGTCTACTCAAGCAAGAAAATTTCTACGTGTGTCAGCATATAGTATATCAATGTTTTTCTCTATTGATTTAAAAGTGAAGGTGAAGTTGCGTTTTTTAGCGCCAAGCGCTTGGATCGCAGAAGTAGAGAAGACCTAATCGAGCCCAAGACCCCTTGTCATGACGCTCAAATGGCGGGGCTCTACCTTGGATCGAACCCTTTCCACTTGACTGTTCTGGCTGCAATGTCAGAGGATTACACAACTGCGCTATAGCACCTTCAAGAAGTCACGATGACTTTCATAAAAATTTGCGAGAATTCTTTTCAAACCGGAGGAACCCAGTAGCATGAAAATGATTAAGGTGTTAAATATCCGCGCATCAAATCATGCGAAAGTCCCTGAACGCTCTTATAAACCATTCAATCCAAGGAAAGACGAAATGACCATTCAGAACACTATTTTAAATATTTGATTTCTATGTCTTACACAGCAAAGGTCCTATTGAAAAACTTACATATCAAAATGAAATTAGATCACGTTGAACATACCTGTTTGGATGTGTGATAGGCAGTCTGAATTGGAACGATATGTAGTTTATGACATCAATCTGTGAAGAGAATTTTCGTACTCAAGGAGATAGGTATCTGGCTGAGCAAAAAACGACACATAGAAACATAAAAAAGTAGCGATGGACCAGTAAGATATATATCAAAACAAATACGCTATGATTAGGCATTTTGACATTCGAAACTCAAACTTAATAGTTTTGTTCAAGCATCACTTAAAGGAACACTTCTTTAACCACTAGGCCATGTATCACAGACCATCTTAAACGATTTTAACTCTTTGCTTTAACCCTCAAGATTTAAAATTAGATGATTAATATTGTAACTTAATTACTTTTACTTTTAGCGATATAAATACTTCTGTTCGTAACAGGACCCTTACTGATAACAGTGCCTTTGGCACTGAAAAGGCTTTAACCTGTATAGGTATTTCTTTAATTATTATCATATTATAGGCAGATTCCTGATTCCTGCAGATTTGTTACATACTGTTATGTCGACGTCCGCCTCAATCAGGAAGCCAATGAATTATGTGATCACTCTTATTTTATATGTGGCTCACATGCTCGGCTCTATGAACGAGCAACTGAAAGCATAGGTTCCAAATCTTTAAAAAGGCTGGTGTAAAATTGACTGACCTATTTCTTTGAACTGAATGACTTCAAAGAAACTTGAGCAAATTCTCTATAACTCTACCGTTGGAATTTTCTGAAATCTTCATTTTTTTCAGAATCAGAGTGTTTTTTTTTTCTTTTTCAAGAATGCAAGAAATATTTTCAAAAAAACTTAAAACCAGCGTAATTTCTAAACTGTTTGACGTAACATGAAATAATTTCGAAGAAAACCATAGTTTATGAATGCCTACAATATGGTATCAAGCAAAAGTCTGTCACTCATCTGGTTTATGATTTAGAAATTTGATGACGTCACATCCTCAAATGAGTTGAAATGTAAGATACGCTGTAATTTCCAAAAATATTCAAAATTTCTAAAAAGTCCAACGGTAGAATTATAGATAAGTTTCTAAAGTTTCTTTCAAGCCATTCAATCGGAAGAAATAGGTCATTGAATTTTACACCCGCCTTTTTACGCCGAGAAAAAGATTTGGAAGTTTTTAGTGTGATATGCCGAGCCTACTAGATTTATAACAGAGACTTCTCGGCTTCGGTAGCAAACAACTGGGAACACCACGAACATACAAATAAAATACAGAGTAGGGCCTACCTGTCCATGTGAGAACGACGTTAATTCATACGCTTGGTAGCTTCTTCTGATGTATACCTGTCGAAATGAAGAGTCGTACTCAGAACCATAACTATTTATTTGAAGATTTATAGTCGTCTAACTTCATATAGCCATTGGTGGAAAAATAGCGGACCAAGGCACCAATGGTCCTAGAAATTTTTCAAGTCTCCAGAAAGAAAGAAATACGAGAAGAAGGGAGAATTGATGATTCGATTTTGCGTGAAAATGCAAAATTTTCTCTTTTGCATTTCAAAAAGATGTCCTTAGAAATTGAATTGAAGTTAGTTAATTTAGGCTGTCTCCAGACTACAATAATAACTAAATCATACTTGACTACAGCTTATAATTTAATGAGTAGTCAGTCGCAAAGTCAACAAAATTCGCTGAACATCCTTCACAACTAAGATTGAGGATTATTGACCAATCTCAAAATGTGTCCCATGTATTTCTATCACGACCTGCCAAAAAGTAGATCCTTTTTCGGAGCACCCTGCTGTCACAGAAAGTTTTTTCAACGACTTTTCGGTCCTTGAAATTAAAATATTTTTTCCACCCCTGCACATAGCAGTACGAAAATGATGACAGTCACTGAGCGTTGTTGACAAAACCCTATGGAACAGTGTGAGATGCAAAGAACCACGCAAACAATTAAAATATACCATCTTATCTACGATAAATACACTATGCAGCTACAACTACCCCCTTAGAAGTTCCAGGACGTGAAAAAGGCTTAGTTACCTCAAGAGCAGCCATCCTGATCAATTCATTTCGGTGAAAGAAGAAACTTGGGAGCACGTCAAACACTGCAGTTTCAGACAGGATAATATTCTGTAAAATATAGAGACAGCCAATTTCACAATGGTTGGGAATGCAAACATTTTACTCACTTCAAGACCCCTACTAAGAATTCACATGGATATCGTTGCAGACTACAGCTATCTATAGATCTAACTGTATTAACATGCAAAATAGCTGTGAAAGCGTTCATTGGAAAAACATTCATACGCTCTTGTTAAATCATTTCTTTGGTGGCATTCATAGAATACTGAGCATAATCGTAAATCCTGGCATATGATGTCGTTCTAAGGCAATTGCGAAATACGGAAACTGATCTTTTGCTACCTTTAAGGAAAACAAGCAATGGGCAAAAAGGTATATCTTTTCGTGGATCTAAACTATGGAATCAGCTTGACTATGATGTTAAACAGGCACCCTCCCTTGCCACTTCTAAAAGAAGATCGAAAGATAATTCGTAAAAAGTTCTGATAATCATAATTTTGTTGTTCTTGGCATTTTATGTTAATTTTTGGGTATTCAGTTTTTCATATTAGTTCTTTGATTGTTTGCCACAGCCCCCTGAAAGCAGTTCTTTAGGACTGACGGGGATACCGTGGCTAAAAAAGTAAAAATAGAAATATAAATTCTTTCATTCAGCATCTAAAGTTTTTCAAAGTATCAAAAACAGACTTTCAACTGTCGTCTCTCTGACGTTCTAACTTCTTTGCCACCAAACTGCTGATGCATTCACTTTAAAGTGAACACAAATATAAAGATGCACTTTGCATGTGGAAAATAATGGACGAAACAAGAACAAGTCTGAAGAAATCCCAAATGCTAATATCCATGGAGACAAATCTGGCGACAATGTTATATGACAACAAGAATCATGGATTACCTGAAGATTTTCTGGATTGAAATTCATTTCATACATGTCGATGGCTGACAAGAAAATCTTCTCATATTGATTATGACGCAGTTCGAAGGAAGGTTTATGGCTCTGGATCAGTATCTATAAAAAAAAACGAATGAATAAATTATTAAATAGGGGAACAAGGCCTCAAATCTTTAAAAATGTTGGTGTAAAATTCTATTACAATTTCCTTTGAATTAAATGGCTTGGAAGGAACTTCAGGTATTTTGCTGTAAATCTGCCGTGGAAATTTATTGATATATTGATTAGTTTCAAAATGGTGGCATTTATTAAATTTGAGGCTATGACTTCATCAAATTTCTAAATCCTAAACCAGAAAAGATACTGACTTCTGCTTTTCACCATATTGTAGGCCTTCATAAACTATGATTTCTTTGAAATTTATATGATTTTTCGTCCTTTAGGATTTACGACGATTTAAATGTTTTCAAAATTTTCCATCAGTTTTTTGAAAAAGCATTAAATTGCCGCCATTTTGAAAAAAACAAGATATCAAAAAATTTCCACGGCAGATTTACAGCAAAGTGCTATAAGTTCCTTTCAAGCCATTCAATTCAAAGAAAAATGGAATAGAATTTTACACCCACCTTTTTAAAGATTTGAAAGATTTGAGGCCTATGCTAAACAGGGGGTGACTCAAAAAAATGCCCCCTATTTGAAAATCATTACAGCAAAAGTACTAGCAGGATGATTATGGGGATTGATTTTTTTGATAACTAAAAGACTGAAGTATTTCTTGTATATTTTTAGTAATTTTAAAAGAAAGTTTCTCTCGGTAAATTCAAAAGACTTAAAAAACTAATCTTACACAACTGCCAGAAAATGGCCTAAAACGCGCGCTTAAATCTTCGAGGTCGTTTGAAATCTAATCCAAATCCTTTTGAGAATTAACATGACTAATGAAGAACTGAAACTGGCACGGAAACTAAAATTGATATCTTATTTATTGCTCTGAAGAAAGGCGCATTGAAAATAGAATAACTGACAAGTTATGTTTCTTTTATTTCGAGATGCCTTTGATGATGCGTTTTAGGCCATTTTCTGGAAGTATGCAAGACTAATTTTATGAATCTCTCGAATTTGCTACGGCACAGCTATCTTTAGAAATCTCGCTGCTATTAGAAAATAAATTGTGATGATTGTAGCGCAAATAGATTTTCTGCCGTGATTTTCGAACAGGGGGGACATTTTTTGTGTCACCCGGTATATCAGGCGATTTCAAAATTAACAGGCTTATTTGGAAAAATCTCAGTTTAATCAGATAGCAATAACCAAACAGCAGGTAGTGACAGATACAAGACTATGGAGATCTGAGCAAAACTACTTTGTTCTAAAGGGCAGTACAATTCAGCTATCAATGATAACTGAAAAACACCAAATATCCAGATCAAGTTTGTATTATGAGACCAAGCAAAACAGACTCAAGATAAATCTTTCCAAGTAGAATCAACAAGTTGTTAAATAATTTCGTCTGTAGTTTAAGATCATTTTAGTAATCTTCTCATTAACTTATTGGTATTTCGCAAGCAAAAGTAATTGATTCGTAAACATAACAGAGCTGCTAAATGTTCAGTGGCCGACACTTGGAAGGGGGCGAGGGGGTACAATGACCCCCCCACCACCAATGTTCACAGAACGAAGATCCCTTGTTTGAAAACAATGGTGATGAACAGTGCTCTTCGACTGAAAGAATAGCTTCGCCCCCGATATTTCGCAAAATGTCCGCCACTGAAAACGTTGTACTATTCATGTTGCTACCCGTACATCAAATCTCGTAAGTATAAATCTGCTGTGACTGACCTGCCTTGCTTTGAGTGTGACTTTCGCGTGTTCCTGTCTGTTTAGAAATGTAAGCTCATGAAGTAGAGTTTTGAGGTCTTCTGATAGTCCGGTTTCTCTGCCACACAAGCAGTCCTAAAACATGAATAAATGGATTTGTTATGTCTTAACTTCTTATTGGACTACGAAGACAGACTATTCAAACAAGGTCATGCCTTAATGAATTAAAAAATGAACTTAGTGAACCCCCGCTAACAGACAATTGATTCAGAAAAATCTACTCTATCATTAAATCACTGAAGTCAAACTCTGATGAGAACATGGGTTCGAAACGCCTCAGTGTGCCATAAATTTGTCTGTTTCTTTGCATCCGCCTCCTCCATAGTATATAATTTTTAGATTTGTTAGACAGTGAATTAGATTTCAACTGCGAAGCCAATATGATGCTGGCCGATTTTAGAAAAATCACAACAGGAAAACAGTAAATAGCAAACAAAAATAATCAAAAACGTGCTTGACAAACTAATTGTTCAAACGATACACTCGAATGGCCATCGCACTCACGCGACGCAACAAACGAGAGAGCGATTCGTCAAAATTCAAATTGCGTGAAATGTCATTAAAATTTGATTTTACTGCTGACTGTAAATTTCTTTTTGGAAGTTGATGTCGATTGTAAAATTAAATTGATTTTATAAAGGAAGCTATTGATTTCTTCTCAGCAACCCTCGCCTGAATAAATCAAAGATAACCGGATAATCTCGGCAACCCTCGCCTGAATATGCTCAGATAAATCAAAGGGAGTTTATCGGTTTTTCTGGTTCTTAACATATTTCCTTTGAGTTGTACCAAGTCATGAAACTCGCAGGGGTTACTTTTCATCTGACGGGGAAGTGCTATTTTGCCTGAAAAAAATGTACCCATAACTCAGCAAACAATTTTGAAACTTTAAAGGGTAAATTCCATTCCACAAACTTGATGCAAATGTGGGCCATAATTCTATGAACAAATTCCTGTAATTCTTGTAACTTTGTAAAATCCTATATTTCTGCAAAATGCCTGAAAACTACCCTCATAATACCAAAATACTAACAGACCCCCCGCCCCTTTTGAGGTGAAAATCGAATAATAATCTTCATCAAGGATCTACTTACAAGGAGATAAACAACAATGAGATTCTTCTTTGCAACTCCAGCATGCGATAGGATGTTTTGTACGACTGACTGGTTGTCGTCATCATTCAAGTTTGACAGCATCGATGAGACACATTTTTCGTAGTTGCCTGCAATAGTTAAGTCTCATATTAACCCAAGTCTAGTGAAGGGTGGTAGGTGGGACGCGGGGATGGCAATGGCCCCCACTGTTGAGGATAACAATTATCTTTTGTTTGAAAACAATAGGTTAAAACATTACTTTTTCAACTGAAACAAAAGCTGCGCCCTTAGCACAGTGTCCGCCATTGTCTAGGTTGATGGAAATTTGTACACTCCAAAAAACATTTTCTGTGCAAATAAGTTATGATTATTCATCAAAATGTGAAGTGTTTTCTCATAGCGAAAGACCTATTCACTGCGCTTGAAGTCACCTACAGTTAAAATTCGCATTAGTCAGACTTGAATAAGTTGGATTTTCCATCAGTCGGATAAAAATATCAGTTCCAGGGCCATTCGCATAAATCATTTGACATTTCTTCGCCTAAGTGAAATTTTTTAAGTCGCATATTTGTGCAAGTCGGATTTTTTGAGTAATTTTGTTTTCTAGAAGGTTATATCATTTTTCCTCTATTGGTTTAGGATTTACGATGATTTAAATTTCTTCAAAATTTTCCTTGAATTTTTTCAAAAACAATTAAATTGATTTAATTTGAAAAAAATCAAGATATCAAAAAATTTCCACGGCAGATTTACTGCAAAGCACCATAAGTTCCTTTCAAGCGATTCAATTCAAAGGAAACTGTCATAGAATTTTACACCCACCTTTTTAAAGATTTGAAAGATTTGAGCCCTTTATACCTTATGCTCTATATGCCCTATGCTTGAGCCCTATGCTGCTTGCTCTCCTTGATATCCAAGATGTAAACAGACTAGGCCGAGAAGGAATTCATTTCTACAGCCTTTATTTTTTCGGAGTCAAAATTCAAAAGGTATTTATCCTTCACGTAAGCCGAACGAAGAGACTATGCGAGTTTCACTATACATAGCAATCTTACACCAAATCTTAAAAAATCACAACGGAATAGATAAAAGGCTTACCTTCATTGAAAAGTAGTTCTACTTGTAGATACTTCCGGATCAAATTGAGAATGACAGTTTTTCGATGTGCTTTTAGGCCATTTCGATACCTTGAAGAGTAAAGCGAAAAATTTTATAAATCTGCATTGAAATATAAGCAATTTGACATAATTGAACAAGAACTTTGCAAATATCAAAGAGCTTACATCTTACTTTATTTACTTGATTATCTTAGGCCCAATTTAAACATCGTTTTTTGACGTGTCGAATCGAATTGTATCAAAACGGCAGAATCTGCCGTGTCTAAAGATCTGATTCAAATATCGTTTTTTGCCGTGTCGGATTGAAATTATAATGGTTAAAAAGGCCATCTTTCAAACCGCACAAGCACAGTGGCTGATCACACGTAGAAACCGCGGACCATGGCCTAGAATTGACTAATTAAACGCAGCAGAAATACGATGTTTAAATCAAGTCATTTTTCTGCCGTTTGATACGACAGACCTGATGAACTCCTGACGATGTTTAAACTGGGCGTTGGTACAATCACTGCACACGCAACAAGAGGAATATTTGAAAAAGCATACGGTTGAACGATACATCAGGGGAACACAAATGTGATCTCATTGAAGCGGCATTACAGTCTCATTTGAAGTTAATTGCGTATCAATAAGAAGGTTAGGAAGAACATCTCACAACTACCGTGATAGCTCCATTTAGCTCCTGGAATGGAGAAGGGGTGCGGGTCCGGGCGCAAATCGTTCCAAATATAGCCTACGAGATGTTGGATTGTCAAAATCTCTCAGATTTTTGAAGATTTCCTTCATGTTTCGGAAATTTACAAAGATTTCTTAGACTTTGTAAGATTGTTCAAGATGTTGTAAGATTTTTCAAGACTTCTGAGGATTTAAACGATTTTTAGATATTTAAGGAATGAAAGAGTTTAGCTGGAATTTGAAACTTTTGTTGGAGGAGATTTCTGGGATATTCTTAGAAAATTTATGAAGATTTCCACGAAAATTTACGAGATTTTTGAGTGATTGGCCCCTCGCCTTTAACTTATTGAATTAATTATATAGAGCGAGGGGGAGAGGTAAATAGAGCTTTCACGGTTGTTGCTACATAACACCACATTGCTTGGCTAAAGCAATAAATACTACAAACCTTTGGACGATTTCTCGAATCCCTTGTGTGTTGATAAAGAAAATGTCTTTCTCAGCTCTCTTCAGCAGAGTTGCAGCATGAGAGTCTATCACATTAGCAATCTATGATCAAGAAATTTGAGTAAATGTACAGCCTGGGCTTAACACCAAGCAAAAACATAAATCCATGTAAATTCCATATAAATTCGTGCAATCATTTAATTGGTTTAGGAGATGACTGGCAATAGACCTTTTAGCTATTCTACAAAAGAGTCTGGATCGAGTGTTATTTTATACACTTTTATACGTGAGATTCGGTCGAGTGGCGTTAGAGCTTCTATCACTATTGTGTACATTCGAAAATTTCTCAAGAATGTAACAAAATATCGTTCGATTCCGATTCTTTTCAGAATAGCTAAAAGGTCTAGTGCTACTAATCCTTTCCCTACTCACTATCGCGAGGGAAAATATAACAGCAATTCTATGAAACTCTTTGCGAATTTCCTTCAGAAACCAATAGAAATTTGCAGCAGATTTACCCCAAAACAAGATGGTGTCGCGTGTTCAATGTTGCTGTAACATCATGCAATCTGGATGAATACGTTATAGTCTCTACAGATTCTTAAACAATTACCTGTTGACTTGGAAATTTGGTAAGAATTGAAGTGATATTGCTTGAATATTGAGCAAGATATCCTTTGATTTTGTTTTCCACTTTTATGGGTATTCGACCAGATACTGATGCAAGAACGTCCTGTTGGCAAGAGAAGGGAAGTGCTATCCTTATTAACATTTTCAAATTTTGAAGAGATTAAAATCTTAGCAATGTTTCTCATTTGGCATTACTTTCATTCATTAGAAAGCGAGGGCACTCGAAACTTTTCTTAAAAGCTCCCCAAGTTCGAAACGAATTGCGGAAAATCAGCATGATCGATAGAAGAAAACGTCAGTTTTTAAGGTCCACAAGATCGTAGCAAGGAAAATTCTTTAGCTTTTATGGTTCACAATTTAGCAAGTTTGATTACGTAGCAATTGTAATGCTAGCATGAATATCATGAACATTAAAATTCTGAAAGATTGAAACCTCAATTGAGAGCGATTAGAGACTGCAGACAAAGGAAATTCTCTCAAGCAGTAATTCAAAACAAACAAAGCCGCAAATGTCGCCCGAAACCAATCGGGGAAACTCTTGCCTTGTGCATCTGAAAAATGGTTTTCAAGAGAAGTTATATGCTTATAAAGAAAGAATAAGGGTAAATCTAAAGTTATACCTGGCGGATTTTGTTTATTTGATTCTGGAGCTGTTTTGTAATTATTTCATTTAAGCCCCAAATATGCGAGAATTACAATGCCTTCTGCTCGGCCTCTGAATCAAACAAACAAAATCCGCCAGGCAGAACTTTAGATTTACCTTTCTTCTTTTGTTATAAGCACCTAACTTCTCTTAAAAACTATCTTTCGCGTGCACAAGGCGAGAGTTTGCCTCACTAGTTTCGGGGTAACCTTTGCGGCTTTGTTTGTTTTGAATTACTGGTGAAGAGAATTTCCTTTATCTGCAGTCACTAATCGCTTTGAATTCAGGTGTCAATCAAACGCAACTGATTCTATTGTATTACAAAATCTGCCCTTGTTAATGCGATAACATATTGTACAATTATTTCTATAGTTTTTGAACAAAGATCTTTTGTTAAAAAAAAATAAACAATCAACGCTTTTAAACTTTAACAATAGCTTTGCCCTCAATATCTAACAAGGTGTCTGTTACTTGTTTTGCGAGAATTCGACACCAATGCTTAAAAGGTGAGTCAGAGACTGAAAACGTGTAAGGAATTTCAAGTCACTTGAAGGTAGCTAAAAAGTACGACGAACCTGCATCTCTAATAACGGCAAAGATGGGTTTTTCAACGTTGTGTTCATTGTTTTAGCACAATCCTTCATCTAAAATGATACAGAGACGAATTTCAATAAATTAAACCAGTCTTGGAAAAGATAACATTCAAAATATTAATGGAAATGTGCAATGGTAAATCGTCTACAAATAGAACAAAAAACCACTTAGATAACATTTTATCAATGGCTATCCATTGTTCATGGGGCATGGCATGTGCACCTCTGATTCTAATGCGATATTTTCACATATTTTGCTCTTTGCAAAGGCAAGCTTTTAACCTCGCAAAACCCTTTGAACGAAAATTAAGCATTCTTAGATCAGAAAGTCTTTGATTGGCAATTCTGAATGTACCAAATAACTGTAGACTTTGAAATGTCTCTAACATAAAGGCTGGTTTCCTTAACGGTACTTAGCCATTCGATATTGAAGCTAACGATATTGAAGCTCATTTGAAATTACTGACGTTCCAAATCCTGTCCTTTTACAGATTCTTTTGTACGGTTTGGAAAGGCTTCAAATAAGTTTGCTTTGAAAAAGTTCACGAGGACACAGGTAGTAAACATAAGATTGTTAAGGAACCTTCAACAAACTTATAAGAAACTCTAAGAACTCAAAATCTGAAATTGTAAGAAACTTTCAGTGTTGATTCAAAGTCTTAGTTTCTTATAAAAATATGTGAACCCAAACAAGGAATAGCGGGGATCATAATGATATCAATAAAATTAGGTGGAGATAAAAGCTTTTAAAACATTACGTTCTCTTCAAAGTAAGGGTCTGGTAAAACATATCCAGATATCATATGAGATACCATTTCTGTTGCATGTTGACAAATCTAGCAAAAGAAATTAAAAATCCAAAGTCAATTCTATGCTAACATATCAACGAGATTCAAAGATAATTTAAGAGATTGAAAACACAATCGCTTAAGATCGAAGGTTGCTTATCCTTCAGCAAACAACTGAATGCGCACAAGGTAAACAAGAAAAAGTATATTTGGTAAGCAATAACAAGTACAGGGTGTCCCAAAAAATTGTGCCCCGTTTGCCTAAAGATGGCAACAAAACGGCAAAAGATTCGCACCAAAATTTTGCATGATCTTGCTTTTCAGATATTTAATTGAAGTTTGCTACCATCCCCGTAAAAAAAATCCGCTGAAAAGTGATGAAGCTATGACCTTCAGGAGACCAAATTTGCCCAGTGACCGAAAACAGCGGTCGGCCATGTTCTATTACTATTTTGCAGCGATAAATAGCTCCATGGATGAAATGAAACAGCAGCCTCCAATGTCATAGCTCTCGTGAAAATTCTGATATTCATCCGAGAGTTTTCAACTATTTCTTACCTCACATAAACTATTTCAGACATGACATGAAGCTATTTATCACTGCAAAATAGTAAGACAAAATGGCCGACCGCTGGTTTCAGTCATCAGGGAAATTCGATCTTCTGAAGATCATAGCTCCATCATTTCTCAACGGATTTTTACGGGGATGGCAGCAAACTTTATTTGAACATCTGAAGAGCAACATCATATAAAAGTTTGGCGAGAATCTTTTGCCGTTTAGTCGCAATTTTCAGGCAAACGGGGCACAAATTTTTTGGGACACCCTGTATATTTGGTAAATAATAACAAATATATTTGTAAGGTAAAGAATACAAAAGGTAATTCTTTCATATTTTGAAAGATGGTGCTCTTTAACTCGCAGTTAACTTACCAGTGTTATGTGGCAACTAAACGAAAATTGATTCTACTCAAGGGACGAGGAAAAAACTGAGGGGTCCAAGGATCGAGAAAAACACATATGGGTAAAAGTGGACTGCATGTCATGGTTTGCAGGCATTTCAAATTTAATCCATAACTGAATTTTGTTTACACCATTGAACAATCAACGTTAAAATGATGACAGGAAGTCTAAGCTCAATTCCTCTCCATCCGCAAAGCAAGCTAATATCAACAACATGGAAAAAACGATCAGTAAAACTAATGTCGAAGTTAATACCTGATGAAGTTTTTCTCCTTTAAGCTTGGGTCCTTGTGGCAAAGAGAACTTTCCAAGGAATAACTGAGCCTGTTAGATAAGAAGCTTACAATTAATCAGCTAACTTAAGTCCAATACATTTGATCTGAATACGAAAAGCGATTCAAATTTTCTGTGTAATGTCTAGAGCATAGGGCTCAAATCTTCCAAATGTTTAAAAAAAGGTGGGTGTAAAACTCAATGACCTTTTTACTTTAATTGAATAGCTTGAAAGGAACTTATGGTACTTTGCTGTAAATCTGCCATGGAACTTTTTTAATATCTCGATTTTCTTTAAAAATGGCGGCAATTTAAATATTTTTGAAAAAATTTAAATCATCGTAAATCCGAAACCAATAGAGGAAAAATGATATAACCTTCCACAAAACCATAGTTTATGAGGGTCTACAATATGGTGGCAAGCAGAAATCTGTAACTTTTCTGGTTTAGGAATTAGAAATTTGATGACGTCACAGCCTCAAGTTTAACAAATGCCTCCATTTTGAAACTAATCAAGATATCAATAATTTTCTACGGCAGATTTACAGCAGAAAGCCCCAAGTTCCTTTCAAGCCATTTACTTTAAAGGAAACTGTCATAGAATTCTACACAAACCTATTCAAAGATTTCAGCCCTATGATAATGTCTGGCACATAAAATTCTAAAAGTTTACTCAGTGCAAGGTGTCTATTCTCTCCTCTCCTCCTTCTGGCTCTTTTTCGAAATAGTTCTGCTGTTCAATGCAGCTTTCAAGTTCTTTACTACAAGAAAAGCATCCAAGAAGATTGTATGTAAATGTGTTGTTTTGAAATTTCATAACCCTGGCAGAAAATCTAGGCATGTTTATCAAATTCTCCCCTTCTGTAAATATTATAGAGAATTAAACAAACTATATATAGTAAAACTACGCACCTGCTTGACGCGACTTGGATCATCCAATTCAAGCCGGGCTACAACCATACCCGGATCAAGGACAGATCCTGGACACTTCACATAATGTACACTGCAAAAGGACAAATTGATTTTAACCATGTTCTCACAGCAGAATTAGTGCTGTCTTTCGAAGGAACAAGAGAGCGTTTCTAAGGATTGTTGTGCTTGTTCTAACGAACTGAAGCTGTCTCCATATCAATAGCCATTTGTATAAGTGTACAAGTAATCGGGATATAAAAACGTAATTGACATCCAATTTCTAACGATCCTTCTTGACACAACTTGTTAATGTAAATCAATTCAAATCACTAATGACTAAAAAGTGAGAATGAGAAAGACTAATCGGCTATGTATCTTTTCTTGCCTTGGGAAAAATTTCGAAGAGAGCAATTGGCAAGGTGAATTTTGTAAACAAATTAAGGCACATTTATCTGACCAGCCTCAAGAATAGATTTCACACCTTCAACGCAAGCGACCATAATGCTTTGCTTTCTCTGTTTAGTTGGATTTGAGTGAGGGCCTGTTTATATTAGGCGGGCCCCTAACCGGACTAGCTCGCCTAGGTGAGATCTGAGTGAACAAAGACGTCTTTTGTTGAATGAAGTTGTGTCTATATGAGCAGCGTGTCAGCCCGGTCAGCCGAGATCTGTGAATTGGGTAGACGGATCACGGTGAAGCGAGCTCATATAAACAGCGTCGGGCGGGCTGGCCCGGTTGACCGAGGTGAATATAATTGATTTGCGAAGGCGAGACTTCATTGTTTAATTTCAAAGTCTCTGTCTGGCCATTTTTCTTTCAAAATCCATTGATACGTCATAACATGCAGCATTACGAGGCCAGCCTGTCTGGCCGGGATAATTTTCACTCATATATAAACACAAAACTAAAATCATCACGCCTAGGCGAGCCAGCCCGGTCAGGCGGGCTGGCTCGCCTCATATAAACAGGCCCTGAAGGCGTATAGTCTACTCTCTACAAAGTCAAACCACTTTGTCTTTTCGGAAGCCTGAACCTTTTGTCTTAAAAAATCTGCTCTTGCTGGAGCAAGTAATAAACAACCAACGTTTTAATTTTCAAGAGCTATCAAAGTCCAAAGGACAAAAATCTCAACGAAGACTTACCATCCATTTTCTGGAGCATTCAATGTCATCACCATTTTCATCACCTACAAAATACGAAGGGTAAATTACATAACAGAAAGATTAAACACGAGGCTTCTCAAGAGAAGAGTAGCCTTCTCAAACACATCGGAGAGTTTCACTTTAGCGCAAGTATTCTACCATATGCTATGTTGTAGGTGTCGAAAAATATTCGAAAGATCCAAGGGTTACAAGAGCCTTTCGAAGCTTTCTTTATGGTAAGATCATAAATGACCAAAGGTATAAAATTAAACGAAATTAATATGGACCAATAGCAAATTGAACAGATGAGCGTTTTGTGGCATTAAAT
The DNA here is from genome assembly GCA_039566865.1 of Aurelia coerulea. Classification (NCBI taxonomy): domain Eukaryota; kingdom Metazoa; phylum Cnidaria; class Scyphozoa; order Semaeostomeae; family Ulmaridae; genus Aurelia; species Aurelia coerulea. The sequence goes on along the minus strand of CM076947.1, from coordinate 22,299,401 downwards.
TTCGTTGTGAAGCCTGTTTCTACCGGGTGAGTAAAAAAGACCCGGCGTTTGAGAGGCTACTGCTTCCTGAATAAATAAGCAATGACATTTTGCAATATTTGATTGAACAGCTAACATGTTTAAATATCTTTAGAATTTTTCCTGGCTGAAATAGCTCACTCCGTTCAGATTTTACAAGGGATTTTCTAAAAAAAAGTCCCTTCGAGAAACCTTAAAACACGTGCTAAAATCGTGAGCGATTTTCCCAAATATGTTTACTTTACAGCAACGACTTGAGCGCGCTTTAGCACATGCTATCCTCTTGGGGGAAATGAAAGAGTCTTTCGCCTGGTATAAATAACTTATTCAGGGGGATTCCATTCTCCCAAGAGGACAAAATAAATGAAAGCATGTAAGTGTCACAATTGCTAGGAAGGGAAATTTGGCTCGTCGTTTCATTAGTTTTTGCAGGTTTTTGAAAGATGCTTTCTGCAGAAAATCTCCCATATTGACGGGAAGGAATGGCCGATTAAAGCTGGGTAAATTACTGAACCAAATTGGACATATCGGGAATTAAACAAGGCAGTTTTCAAAATTATTACCTGGATTTCAGCGAGCAGCATTTTTTCAAACGCCGGGTGTTTTTATTGACTAAAAGAATACGTCTTCAACAATCACCGACTAAACAAGTTTACCTCAATTTCAGCATACGCTTCTCCTTGGAAAACATGACCACCATCTTCAACGAGATAATTGATGAGTTTTCCAGCAGACGATGACCTACAATTCACAATCCAGCATCAGAAACTGATGATTTATTAAGATTTGGTACACCTTTAACTTAACAAAATTACTCCAAAGAAACAAAATCGTTCATCTTTTTGTCTACTTTTTGCCTACATCTGATAAATCTGGTAAACATTGCCTGCGTCTTGCGGCAGCCAACGCAACAGAAAGCTTCGGCATTTCCTGATCAAAAACTACAGCCTATTTTGAATAAAGAATTAATAATAATGATAATACATGCAACGGGAAATTACAACTCTTCCACACAAGTATTCTGCTTGCCGTTGGCCTTTTCTTTTATGATTGTATCATGGCAGAGCAAAAACACTTGCACAGCTATTCAAATCATTCCCTGCCTTACAAAATTAAACTTAGGATTGAACAACTAATCACGTTACTTGAAATGACACGTAAAACCTGCTGCCCTTGGAAACAGTCTAAATTGACTACCGGGTGAGCCAGGAAAAAGTTTCCACTTTCGAAAATTAGTAGCACCACAAGTTCTTCATGAATTTGAATGATTCAAATTCTAGTTAAAAGCCAAAGATCGAAGTATTTTTGTGATTTTTCTCATCTTCTTACGAGCACTGCAAATATAGGTAAATTAAACTTTACAAAAATGTCGTGGTTGCAAAATGACTGAAAAATAGCCGAAAACACTAGATCAAATTGTTAGGACTCTCCTCGCACAGAACAATACCCACGGGTGTTTCACCTCTCTCAAGAGTTATAAGAAATACATTATCAAACAGATACTAAAGATTTTCAATCCCATGGCAATAAATGTGCAGACGAAATCTCTTACCCATGAAAAATTGCATTTTCTCTGTTGTTCTGAGCGAGGAGTCCTTTATGATTTGATCAAGCATTTTAGGTCTTTTTCAGTCATTTTGCGACCACAAAATTTTTGTAAACTTGAATTTACCAACTTTTCCAGTGCTCGTAAGAAGGCAGTAAAAATCACAAAAATACTTCAATCTTTTGGCTGTCAAGCAAATATTGATTCATTCCAATCCATCCAGTACTCTTGATGCTATGTATTTTCAAAAGTGGGAACTTTTTTCTGGTTCACCGGGTATACTTCTTTTATCTTCTTACCGCAGGGAAAAGTCTGAATTGTTTGCAAGGTTGATGGTCATGAAAAGGAGAAAACAGTGTATGATGCAAAGATTGCATACCTCAAAATAGTGGGGTCGTTCTCTTTTCTGAAGACACAAGTCTTGCCTTGTATGACAATACGATACCTACGATAAATTGCAGAGCAAAGGACCTAAATGTCTAGCAATTCACTGAATCAATCGCATAAAAATATTTCCAACCAACTGCAAAGGAGACGCTGTGCAGAATAACGATCACTAACAAAAAATTTGCTCCTAGAATGGACAAATAGATGGTATTAGCAAATTATTATAGACGCTTCAACTGGTTAGTGTACAATCAAAATGTTGTCAAGATCTCTAGCAATAAATCTATCTTTAATGCAATACTTGGTACTATCTTCAAAACAATTTACATGAATCTTTAAACAAGTTGCAAAATTTGAAGACAGAAAATTCAGCAAAAAATTTGCTAAAACTGACAAAAGAGCTAAAGACTGGGTTGGAAGTAAAGAGAAACCACACTTCTATGAGCGGTACGATGCGTTCACCAACGAACTGCGAAGAATCTATACACAAAAGATAAGATGAAAATACAAATTACCCATCAACTTCTTCTTTCATGTACGTAGTATGGCTGTTACCATCGTGAGAAACAAGCAAGCCACCGTCACTTAGTCTGAAAGAAAATTAATACGATACAAAAGTAGTGCATTTTTGTCACGCAATGTCTTGGAATTTGAGTGCATGAATGCCCGTGGCAGATGTGAAGATACATCATTCTTCTTTCGATATATGCTCATGTTTACTCTCAAAACCAATTTCTGGAATGCACAACGAGCGAGCTAGCTACCTGGATTTCAGAGAAACTCTTGGGGCTTTGTTTATTTTGAATTACTGGTTGAGAGAATGTCCTTTGTCTGCGATCGCTAATCGCTTTGAATTGCGGTGTCAATCAAAACCAATTCGTGCTATTGCCTTAGCAAATCTGTCCTTGTTGTCAAACCTCCAAAGTTTTATATCACTAGGTAATTTCAACTAAGCTAATAACAACCCTTGTTTGACAAGTGAACAAAACTACAACGAAGAAATTAATCGATAGAATCTTGACGTACCTGTGAACTTCAACTTCAATTGTAGAGTCGTTCATAACAACAAAGAAAGAACTAGGCCCATCTTTGTTTACCTAAAATTATGAATGATTTGCTGAGTAACTTCAAAGTAAACTAATACTTCTACAATGACGAAAGAAATTGCAAAATTAGGGTGAACCTACAGTGAGAAAGAAAGTTACTTGTTTTGTGAAAAAGAATTTTTGTAAATTAACTCTTTGAATAGAGCAAATGGAAAGTTTGCAGTGTAAAGTCAAATAAAAACAGGTACACAACAAGTCTTGATTAAACTTCGACAGAATGAACTATTTTCCAGCCAAATAAATCATGTAATGAGCAGCTTTTTGGATACATAATCAAATCAATGTAACAGTCGTTGGATAACCTGACAATTCTACACACAGTTAATATGAAGATGTACCGTTAATTTGTTATTATGGCCAGTAATTATTATAAGTAATTATGGCCAAATGAATCATGTAAATGAGCAGCTTTTTGGATACATAATCAACTCAATGTAAGAGTCGTTGAATAGCCTGACAATGCTACACACAGTTAATATGAAGATGTATCGTTAATTTGTTCTTCGCACGAATCAAACTAACAAGAGTGCGACGAAAACGCGTTTTTCGTTATTTAACGTTGCTCTTTATTCCCTCTTTATTGCTGCTATTAACTTATTATATCTCCTTCTGCAGTTGTTTCTCTTGCAGGACTTAGCAGTTTCCTCCTTGGTTACAGGTTAACTGGTTGTTATCTCTTTGCAGGAGTTTTGACACTTTCCTTTCCACAGATTACAATGTCTAATTGCATTTATGGGTTTATTCAACGTTGCTCTTTATCATTGCTGCTATTAACTTATTATATCTCCTTCTACAGTTGCTTCTCTTGCAGGACTTAGCAGTTCCCTCCTTGGTTACAGGTTTTTTTTACACATCAATCTAAAATTTTACAATAACAGAACATGGTTACAGGACGATACCACAGGGAGAATGAGAACAAATTGCAACCCCGTGGCATTAACAAATAACCTAAAACATTTACATGAAAATAATTAACTAAACTACAGCATAAACTAAAGCTACGTAAAGACATACAAAGGTGGGGGGAGGAGACGAAAATTTCACTGAAATGATTTGAGAAAATCTCTTTGGTGATTCAATGAACTCTAGTGTTGCTTTAATGATTGTTTCATTTGACTTATATCACCATACAAAATTATTGAAATTAGTTCCTTATTGGAAAGGTTCGACAAACCGTTTGAAAGCAAAATTGCCTGTTACAGGTTAACTGGTTGTTATCTCTTTACAGCAGTTAACCCTTTTCTTTCCACAGATGACAATGTCTAATTGCATTTATGGGTTTATTACGATGAGTCCCTTATTCAAAGCTATTTCTAAGATGAAAGACAAGAGTAAATAATACTCACCACGAGGGAATACTTGGTAGACTGATGAATGAGTTCAACGATTTCACTTGTTTTGAGCATTTCTGGTTTTGGAATTTGACCCCTGAGGAGAAATTACCATCAATGTTAATGTTGAACTATTGCAATGCAAAATCCTGGAAATAGTTTACCTGGTTAAATTAGATTTTAGATCTGATGTGAACAACTCCTTTTAATAACAAAATGCAACTGATATACGAAGAACAATAAATGCGTTCATCATTTTTTCTCGTAGAAATAATGTTTTAGCAGCTTCTGCTAACCGTGTAGTAAGCTCTAGTTTTTATCATTTGAATCGTTAACTCTTATGTTTTATCTAACGCCATATGGGGTAGTCACAGTCTATTGCTCCTCGTGGCATAGTTCTTGTAAGTAGTTTGTAGGTAGAGTAATCTGTAGCATGAATTGTAAATTTCTAAAGGTATATATAAAAATCTCTAGTTTGAAAACCCCATCTTTAAATAAGATTAACGGAAAGTATTAGGCCCACTTTAAACATCGTTTTTGCCGTGTTGAACTTAATAGATGCTGCTAAAAACTTCTAAGTGTCAATGGAATTCGACATAAAAACGATGTTTAAATCACCTGCCGTTTTGAAAAGATACAACGGCGGGACTTCACCAGCTCTGCCATATTGAACGGCAGAAAAACGACTTGATTTAAACATCGTATTTCTGCTGCGTTTAATCAATCAATCGTCGGCCATGGTCCGCAGTTGCTACGTGTGATCAGCCACTGCGCTTGTGCATTTTGAAAAATTGCCATTTTTACCATTCTAATTTCAATCCGACATGGCGAAAAACGATGTTTAAATCAGATTTTTAGACACGGCAGATTCTGCCGTTTTTAATACAGCTCGATACGACACGGCAAAAAAAAAACGATGTTTAAACTAGACCTTAGAACATCAATGAGCCTGTACCTTTCTAGTGCAGCTTTGAATGTGTGGTATGAATTGTTAATGTTAGTTTCAGCAACATGCAGTGCTCCGCAAATGACTGCAAGCAAAACATCTGGACTCTCAGCCTACAAAGCAGACAACAAGCATTAACCACGAGAACTAACACGTATTTAAAACATAGAATTAACAAGCCTGGATCATCTTACTTCATTATTATTTCATGGTAACTTCGGAAATCACAACAATAGTGTCGAATTGCCCATGGTTCCTTATGGTTTGGGAGAATCCAACAACACTTGAAAAATTCTATGCTTGGCAAAAATAATAAACTTCTTTAAGAAGGATGAAAAATCATTCAACATGACATGAATTTAGAAATGAAGTTCACAACAGAGCTACTGGAAGATGAAGTGACTAGAGGCAGATGAAGGAGCCAGGTTCTAGCCAGGTTCAAGCAGGTTTTAGGGAAATAAAACCAAGTCTACTGGGTGAGGCAACAACCCTTATAAAACTGAGAAAACATTTTGTCGATCGAGCTACTAATTCTTAAAATCTTTTTCCCTCAGTTTCAGATTTTAATATGGTTTAAGGCGAATAGTTCTTGTGCAAAGTTGGTTTTTTAAGGGACCCAGTAGATTATCCGCTTGTTATCTTCTGCCAATAAAGCCCTGCGTTTTATCAATTTTAGGTCTTTACTCATTAAGCAATAAATGTCTTTCATCAAGCATAGGGTGCAAAATCTTTAAAAAGGTAGGCGTAAAATTCTATTACACTTTTCTTAGAATTAAAGTGCCTGAAAGGAACTTAGGGTACTTTGCTGCAAATTTGCCGTGGAAATTCTTTTATATCTTGATTAGTTTCAAAATGGCGGCATTTATAATATATAATATTTGAGTGTGTGAATCTACAGAGGAGAATATTCTTGGCATAAAATTTGATCGATCTCTTTCCTTCAAACAACATGTCAAATCTCTATGTAAGAAAGCCAGCCAAAAACTTCATGCTCTTAACCGAATATCCTGTTACATGGACACAGAAAAACTGCAGCAACTAATGCGTGCTTTCATATTATCCCATTTTAGCTATTGTCCACTTGTTTGGATGTTCTGCGATAGAACCTTGAATCAAAGATAAATCACGTTCACGAAAGGGCTTTGCGCATTGCACAGAAAGATTACGAAAATGATTTTGGTTTTCTCCTGGAGCAAACAAATTCAGTGCCCATCCATATAAGAAACCTACAGTTGCTTATGACTGAGATTTTTAAAACAAAATTAGATCTAAGTCCAACTTTTATGAAGGATATTTTCACGCAGCGGAACACTGGCTACGACTTGAGGCATGGGACCGACGCGCTGCTTCCAAAAGTACGCACTACGTCCTTTGGAATCGAGTCTGTAGCTTTCCTTGGAAATAGAATGTGGCAGCTGCTACACCACGAGATAAAAGACTCCAGCACCCTTCAAATTTTCAAAAAGCAAATAAGGTGCTGGAATGGTGATAAATGCAACTGTAGGCTTTGCAAAACATATGTACAACAGGTTGGGTTCATAACAGGATAGTTAGTGAAATTACTGTAATTATACATATACATATTATTTTTAGATTAGATTGTAAATTTTGTAAATAAGTAGGCCTTAATTAGCTGTAATTTTAGCTATGGTTTTGTTTCAGCCTACTCTGTAAATAAATTAATGATGATGATGATGATGATGACGTCATCAAATTTCTAAATCTGAAACCAGAAGAGCGACAGATTTCTGCTTGCCACCATATTGTAGACCTTCATAAACTATGGTTTTCTTGAAAATTGTATCCTTTTCCTCTGTTGATTTTAAGATTTACAATAATTTGTTCAAAATTTCCAATGAATTTTTTCAAAAATAGTTAAAATGCCATCACTTTGAAAATAATCAAGATATCAAGAAATTTCCACGGCAGATTTACGACAAAGTGCCCCAATTTCCTTTCAAGTAATTAAATTCATAATCGAGTTTTACTCCCCTTTTTTAAGATTTGAAAGATTGAGCCTTATGCTCTTTTACGACAAAGCTCTCATTAAGGCCTAATACCTTGACGTTGTCTGCAATCAGATTATCTAGCCAAGCTGTATCGATTCTGTTTTTCAGGAAAATATCTGATTCTAAAACTCGAATTAAGAACTGGACTGTTGTTCTGAAGTCTCCACGGATTGATAACTCTTTTAATGCAAGAACCATGTTCCTGAAAGAAATATTCGAATTCGGTGAGTAAGGCAGCAAAAATGTGATAAAAAAGTAGTACCAAGTCCAAGATAAAGAACCAGAAACATTCAGCAGTCTGATTCCTTTTTGCCCAGAAACGGACGAATTCTTATTACAGCCTTTAAACCAAGTGGCACCCCAGACTGAGAGAAAAGCGTACATCACGTACTTGCCTTATACTGAGTACTGGAAACCTAATATCATTCGGAAAAAGACTTCCAGATACATATGAGAAAGTGTCTTCAATTAATGAGAGATATTTATGAGAGAAATGTCTTAAACGCGAGAAATGGCCACGTGGGTAGAAATAGTTATTGCTTCCCGTGGCCTTGCTCTAGTAATAGAGTAGAGTAGCTAATAAGCAGAGTAATTCGGTAAATATGTATTGTAAGTTATTAGCAGAATGTATAGAAAAATCTTCCATGAAAATGTAAATAGTCATGATCTGGAGAATCTACAGGGTTGTCAAAAAAAAAGAAATGTGCCCTGTTTGCCTGAAGATTGCGACCAAACGGCAAAAGATTCTTGCAAAGATTCTGCATCATGTTGCTCTTTAGATATCCAATCAAAGTTTGCTACCATCCCCATAAAAATCCGTTGAAAAATGACGGAGCTATGACCTCCAGGAGACTAAATTTGCCCAAAGACTGAAACAAGCGGTCGGCAATTTTGTCTTACTATTTTGCAGCGATAAATAGCTTCATGGATGGAAAATGAAACAGCAGCCTCCAATTTCATAGCTCTCGTGAAAATTCCGATAAACCTTAGAGAGTTCCACTATTTCTGGCCTCACAGAAACTATTTCTTACCTCACGCGAAGCTACTTATCACTGCAAAATAGTAAGACAAAATGGCCGACCGCTGGTTTCAGTCATCAGGCAAATTTGGTCTCCTGAAGGTCATAGCTCCATCATTTTTCAACGGATTTTTATAGGGATTGTAGCAAACTTTAAGTGGATATCTGAAGAGCAACATCGTGCAAAAGTTTGGCGAGAATCTGTTGCCGTTTTGTCACAATCTTCAGGCAAACGGGGCACAATTGTTTTGGGACACCCTGTAGATGAGCAGCGAGCAGTCAAACATGAAATCACACTTACTTTCTTGCAGAATCCCTATCTTCACCCCATGAGAAGACATGACCAAATTGTGAATCTGCAAATTCATGAAGACTGCCTTCAGCTGTGACACTGAAATATCCCCATGTATATTTGCTGCTGTGAAAATTCAGCTCTTGGATAGTGCCACTGTTTGGCTTGAAGCCCTAGAGACGAGGAATCAGTTATTTATATACAGCCTTTAAAATCTCACATTAAGCAACGGAACAATTTACTTAATATTTTTGTCTGATGTTAGAATCAGCAAATCATTTGAATTGATACAAAAAAGTAAACAAAACGAGTAAATGTATCTTTTATAACGAATAAAAGATATTGGTTGCGGTAACACTACTGTATTTTCCCGTTGTAATATGAATTGCTTCACTTTCTTGCAATTTGTTTTTGTGGCCAGAAAGTACGATACATAACGGTACAATGCCACCCAGTCAAACAGTGATATGATTTATCATGTGACAACTACGCAAGGCTGTGATTGGTTCATTCTCCAAAACAACGCAAAATATAGGTCCGGACTTTGTTTTGCCCGTTGCTTTGCATCAGATAATTTTCTTATGGAATCAGCTCTCAGGATCAAAGCGCTGTAACAGCGTTGTATGTAAAAACGAAATGCAGTCACATATCACAGCGTAGTTAACCCGTTGTTTTGAAGGTATACAACGAGGCAAAAACGTCTAGTGTGACCGCAGCCATTATGAAATATATACCGTTTTGTAACGTTTTGTGGCCTTCCTCTATATTCTCATAAAATTTACAATAACAAACAATTACAACATTACAAAACAATGGCAAAGTGAGAATGGAAATACACAACAACCCAAAAAACAACTTTGTGGCCCTTACTACCAGAAAACGATTTGCTACCGTTTTATAAATACAGTCATTGTACATTTTCACAAATGTCAGTTTCTCTTTGGGTCATCTACTAATTCAGTCAAATTCGATTAACCAGCTTATATAGGTACACTGGTGATATCAAAATGGCTGAACGCCTTAAAGGGGCTCCGTCGTCAAAATGTAAACAAAACGATGATTTTTGCAGTTTTTTGAAAGGTGATATCACACAGGATTTTCATATTTTTTTCAAAATGAAAGTTGCTGTTTGGACATTAATCATCGTACTTTACTAAGGAAGAAACCAAACATTCATATCTTCTACGATTGCTCGGATATAAGTGGATTTTTAAGGGTCACTTTTTGGTGGCTTGGGTGAAGCCACCACACAAACTTCAGAAGACAATGGATGAACAATGGATAATTGGTGACATTTGCGAGTTTACGGATTTGTTTACTGTTTGACGGTGGAGCCCCTTTAAAATAATTTAAAGTTCCCGTTGGTTCGATTGACAACAAACGCTACATCAATGAATAAAAAACTGAAAATAAATTACCTCATCAGGATTTTCAGCAGTAATTCTAGCAGCAATAACATGACCTTTTGGAACAGGAGACGATGTTGTCCTGAAATGAAACATCAACGTCACTTCCTCCATCACACATATCTTACTGCGGCATTTAAATCATCAATACTTCTAGACTCGAACATTGTGACACTATAATTAGCAAAGCTTTAGTTGCCAAGATTACTTTTATTAATCGTTACTTACGTTTCAAAATCAATAAGAGATTCTCCCCATTGCGAGGTACCATACAAAACTCTGATATCCTTTATTCTGTGTAATGGAATTCCCATGGCAATCTACAAAAGAAACTGTACAAGTCACGATCAAACCCTGCCATTTTCTGGTTTCAAACTGAAGACTGTTCATGACATAAATATTTGAAACATGAATAAGCTATACAGATATTTCCACACACACAAAAGTTTGCCTTCCTGAATCTGGTTGTTAAAGATGTCACTGCTTTGAAGCTGAAAATACGGCAAAATTTAAAAGACATATTGCTAGCCCTCTTCAAGCGTTGAAGAATACAGTTCTAAAGAGAATCGTTCATCGCTCTTCTGGACAGGCTTCGTTAAAGATATTTTGTGCCTGCAAGCAAATGGTTGGGGAAAATGTGTTTGGGCTCAAAGCACTCTTGAGTACAGTAAAGGTGCCAGCAACTAATTTGTGATTATATTTTGTGCATGCAAGCAGCGCTCACGTGCTAGCGTACATTAAGGCGGCCCGCTTCTAGAACGATATACGAGATTTAAAATAATCTTGCGTTAAGATTGCTGAGGATTCATCTCACATTTTCTATCGGAATGGCATTCGACATCTTTGCACCACATTAACGCACTGACCTAATTCCCCATTACAAAGTGTTCTTATGAGTTAAAGGGGCTCAGTCGTCAAACAGTAAACAAATCCGTAAACTCGCACGTGTCGAGGATTATCTATTGTTCATCCATTGTTCTCTGCAGTTTGTTTGGTGGCTTCACCCAAGCCACCAAAAAGTGACCGTTAAAAATCCACACTTACATCCGAGCAATCGTAGAAGATATGAATGTTTGGTTTGTTCCTTAGTGAAGTACAAGGATTAATGCCCAAGCAGCAACTTTCATTTTGAAAAAAATACGAAAATCCTGTGTGATGTCACCTTTCAAAAACTGCAAAAATCATCGTTTTGTTTACATTTTGACGACGGAGCCCCTTTAAGTGACCATTACCTGTAACTGTGCAGCTGGTAAATTTACATCTGTGATCATTTCTGTGCATGGATGTTCCACTTGTAACCTTGGATTCAACTCCAAAAAGTACACAGTCTTCGTTTTGAAATCATACAAATATTCCACAGTGCCAGCACTGACGTATCCAACTAATTTAGCGAGCTTTATTGCATCCTAAAACAGAAATTGCTGGTATGGTAATTTCACTTTTTTCAGTACTGTGTTCAACAGTGAGCGCATAGCATTAACTGATCCTTAGCCATATTCTAATACCGACTGTGCTAAACAATTTAGCTAGATTCAGGTGATGAGCATTCGTTTGGTAATCTTTGAAAGGATATCATATTTTGTGTATAAATTGAAAATTGTTTTGTCTTGAAGGCTGCAAACAAAGTAACGATTTCTAAATGTAGATGCAATGTAAAACTTCTTATTTATTTCAGATATTCTACAAAATAATCTGGATCGAGTGATATTTTTTATACATTTTTATACGATGTAGTCGATAGAGCTTCTATCATTGTTGTGGAAATTCGAATATTCTACAAAATATATATAAGAATATCCTTCGATTCAGACTTTTTGTAGAATAGCTAGCTAAAGGGTCTATGGGTAATTTGCGTTCCTAAAGTTTTATCCACTATCCAATACAAAATAGATCTTTTAGCTATTCTACAAAAGAGCCTGGATCGAGCGTTACTTTTATACATTTTTCTACTTAACGTTCAATCGAGTGGCGTTAGAACTTCTGTCACTATTATGATCATTCGAAGATTCTACAGAATGTAGCAAAATATCGTTCGATTCTGATTCTTTTCAGAATAGCTAAAAGGTCTATTGTCAATATTCGCTTTTTCTTTCATTGAAAATTTACGAGACATCCATTGCGACTACAAAACAAGCATGAATTTGTCTCTAATAAGATTTTCTCAGGATTGCGTTTGTTAGATAATACTCAAAAAAATCTCTTGTTGCGTGTTGTGCAATTGTACAAAGATAAACAAGTAAATAAAGTAAAATATAAGCACTATGATGCGAACTGAAATAAGCGCGACGTTTCGAGCATAGCCCGTTATCAAGCAAAGAAATATATATAAAAAAAAGAAATAGCTTGATATTTCTTTGCTTGATAACGGGCTATGCTCGAAACCTCGTGCTTATTTCAATTTGCATCAAAGTGCTTATATTTTACTTTATTTACTTGTTTATATTAGATACTACTGTTAGCAAATAGTCTTACTTCGTTTTAGACTGGAAAAGGATATGGAAACTGAGAAAGTTGTATTCTAACATTTAGCAGTCTCTTTAAAGGTGGCCTGAAGCGAAAATTTTTATTGATGCAAATGAAGGGCACTGTAGAATGATAGGAATCCTATTTAAATTTCTTTAATATCTAATATCGTAATCAAGTTATCCAATATTTTCAAGATTCAGCTGATGACGTCATTTTGTTGCAAATTACTAGGATAACATGTGGAAATATAGCTGTATATCTGAACTCTGAAATGTTACAGTTGTAGGAAGCATTTCAGCTGAGCTGAATACGTTATATAAATCGCCTCATGATAGGATGTGTAGAAAGGCATGTTAATTAAGCAAAGTTTCTCAATTAGATTTCTCTCTGGAAACATGGTCAACCTGGTTTACTTTCTTTACTTTTTGCAAACAAAATGACGTCATCAGCCAATCGTACAAAACAATGGATAACTCGAAAATGAAACAAGGTATAAAAAAAATTTAAACGACATTCTTTATCATTCAACTGCGCTATTCATTTGCATCAATAAAAATTTTCACTTCAGATCACCGTTAACATCTTGCATCATAGGTACATTTCCAACCACCCTTCCTGTGGACTTGCTACAAGTCTCTGTTTTGGTTCGTGAAAAAGAGACGGAAAACACGAGAGGAGAAAAATAAAGAAAAAAAGAGAAAGGAAATTCTTTCTTTTATTTTTTATATACTTATTTTCTTTATGGACCAAAAGATAGACTTGTAACAAGTCCACCCTTCCTGGAACAATTTATAAATAATACCTAGCATGTCATAACGTAGATTCATTTACCGTCTCCATCTTTTTGATGACTTCTTCACTGCAAATTGTTACGGGACCTTCCTCGATGATTTTCTGGTGCCTTCGCTGCACAGAACAATCTCTGCCAAATAAGGCAACTGCTTGTCCATAATTATCACCAAGCAATTGAACTTCAAGGTGCCGGGCCCTGAAAATGATGCAATTCAAATATTATACAAGGACCTTTTTGAGCAATCTTATGACGATACCGTCAAACCAAACTGGAACTTTTTTACTTCAAATTTTGTTCAGATGTGTGACTAAACGAGGAAACATTTCATACTCGGTAACTACATGCTTGCTACGGATTTCCTTTATCTTTCATGTTGCTTTGGAAAACTTCTCTGGACTAAACACTAACTTGAATAGCGAAAATATATAAATCACGAACAACAGAATTTCCCGTGCATGGAATTCAAGATTTTCTGAATATAGCTTAAAATATCAGGAGAGACTTAAGAGTTTCGGAATGAAATGCACCTGGAGCCAGTTGGGGGAATTACATCTCCAAAATGAATTTTGTGGCAAATTCTACTACAGTAGCAAAATTATAACAAGCTGGTGGGCGGCTACTATTCATCAATTCAATACAGAAGTACAGAAGCAGTAAATGCAACCGGGTGTCCCAAAAAGTACTCCTGTTTAAAAAATGACCAAAAATTGATAATCAAATCCTTCCTTTTGAATTGCTTTGTCATAGACCCAAAAATGTTCGCAGATGATAAAATGTTTGCTTTTGATACAGCAAGGTAGAAAAATTACACGTTGAAAAACCTTATTTTGAGCTATAGTTTTCAAGCAAAATATTCAATTTTGCCTAAGAGTCAAAATTTTCGGATTTTTTATCATCACTGAAGTCTCCAATGATAGTGCGCATTCATTTCTGTCATTTATGACCACATCAGAAGTTTTACATGCACAAAGACATTGATCTGGCAATAATCAGTGCTTTTTGCAGTATAATTCAAACCCAGGTAGCCCTAAAAGAGCTAAATTTGCTATTTCTAAACCAATTACAGGATCAGCTATGCCTTGGAACATAATTTAGTCCTTGATCTAGTTGACAAAAAAAGAAAATTGAAGATCAGCCGTGTAATCACATGTTGGTGATTTTTCAAACGGGAGTACCTTTTTTGGGACACAAGGTATATAAATACGAAGTTGACTAAATTTTCAAACTCATCATTTACTTTGTAAGGTACTTCATGAGGAATATCGGAGAACCTGGAACTTCTGCCAATACCTATAAATACAAAAGGGAAAATATTATTATTGTAGTTGATGAACAGCTATCAAGAATGCAAACAAGGGTTATGGGAGTAAAACTTGAAGTATTTTCAAAAGACACTTAGTGATTTACCTGACGATACATATTCGTGAATTCATCATCATTTCTCGCTTTCCTGATTCCCTTTCCTCCACCACCTTCAGCTGCCTTGATCATAACAGGATAGCCAATTTTAGCAGCAACCTACAAAATCATATTTTATGAAAACTTCATGTGCAGAAGAAACCTCATTGATTCTACTTTTACTTCAGCTTAACATAACAAATTGTTCTTTATGTTGTTATTTTCTACGAAGCGAAACGTTGAAGCAATGCAGCAGCACAGCGACTTGCGGAAGTAAACAAATCGATTTTTAGAGGTAATGTGCAAATGTAAATAAGCTCGTCTACAAAAAGAAAAAAGAAAAAAGAAAACACTTGGACACAACATTGTGTCTTGGGCTATCCATTGTTTATGAAGCGTGTGCAACTTAGATTTACATGAGTTATTTTAAGATTTTGTTGCTATTTGCAAATGTAAACTTTTAACCTTGCACAAATCCTTTAAATCAAGTGATTTGCACATCTACCACAGCATAGTTCTCGTTCTGGCCTATAACTAGTGCAACGAATGATTGAATTATCTGTCCAGACTAGAAACCACTTTGAGAATAGATAGCAGATGAGGGCATTACTTTCCGAAAGAGAGATGCAGCAGAATTGCCTCTGATAGGATTAGAAGCAGTCGGACGAAAATCCAAAACAAGATCAAATAGCATGATACTGGATTTCCTCTAAAGATAGGTGAATATTTCTGGGCGATAAAAATCAATCATTTGTCGTAGTCGGTTAGAAAATCTCTGCCCCAAAAGGTTTGACAGACTTCGAAGAGATATTCGTTTTTATTAGCACTGGTGAACCTGAAAACAGTTGTTTTAAAGATTTTGTAATTTGGTATATTTCGAACTACCGATCACACATCCTGAAGTTTTATGGAAGAAATCGACATGATGTACATACCTTTATCCCGTGCATAACATCAATCACACAGCCTTCGTTGTAGATGTCATTTGGTAATGCTTTTAGTTTGCCATTTTCAATGCATCCTTGCTGGTTCAGCATCAAGCCTTATATCAAATGAGCGAGCAGGATGAATAAATGATACAATACTCCCAAAACGAATCGTTTGTTACGCAAAATTAGATGTTAATTCAGGCCATTCACCGTTGCTACTGTATCAAGTGTTTTGTTTAATTTCTACCCTGATAATTACGCCAAACAGTCCCAGGGGTCAACAAAATTTCATGCACAAATGCTCAGGTTAGGGCAAGTTTCTTTTGGCGAATGCCTGGGAGCTGGGCACTGAGACCATGCCATATTCCCAGCAACTGTACATTGAGAACGCTCCTGGCATTGCCAAATGCCCCGAAGCCAGGGAAAAATTTAAGTAAAATGCCAGGGGGCCAGGACTATTTTTGAGCAGATATTCAGGGGTGTTCCTGGGGGGGATCGTCAGGGTGAAATTGAACGAGAAATAAACGATATAATGAACTTTGAAGTGTTATCCGCAAACATACGCAAATTTAACATGCCATCAGGTATGTCATTTATGTAGGTAGCCAAAACAATATTGGGCCTAAGATTGAGCCCTGCGGAACACCTGTAGTGATCTTTTAATATGATCAAATACAATGGCTTTTACACATCCAAAAAATAAGGAAAGTCAAACAGTTGAATGGGTTTTAAATTCTCTCAACCATTAAATCAAAACAAAAAACAAAACCGCTCATTGTGCATTCCAGACTAGGTTTTTAAGAGCAAATATGAGCATATCGAAAGGTGAAGGATGAAGCAATCAAGCAAACTGTAGAAAATAATGACATATGCCTAAAACAATGATCAATTGGGCGAGTGAGCTCCATTAATTTGCTATCCATAAAAGTATACTTTGTATCTTACAACTTTATCCAAGATGAAATCTTTCTTAACTGTTTTTTAAAAGTTAATACAGGGTGCGCCAAAATAAACTATGCACATTTGGCAGACCACAATAAATCGCACACTGAACCGATTTTGAAAATTTATGATTTAATCGTTAGCAGAAAGCCTGAATTAGATACTGGGATTTTTGCAAATTTTTTCATGTTCAGTCTTTAGAGCTAAAAGCGCGATTCCTAAAATTTCAGTTTTCGAAAACACAGAAAACGATCAAAAAACATCGATCAAGTTTTCTAAAGAATCGACATGAATGGACAAAGAAAGAAATTGTTCGTGGTGATTTGCGATTTAGAAATTGACCAATTGTAATCTGCTATACAAGAGTTGGTACTAAGCCCCCGAATCCCCCTGAAAATGTTTTCTCCTTTTTCATTCATGTTAAATCTTTTAAAATTTTATCGACGGTTTTTGATCGTTTTCAATGTTTTCGAAAAAGAACATTTAAAGAAACTCGCTTCCAGCTCTAAAAACTGAAAACAACAATTTTTTCAAAAAGTCTTAGAATCTAATTCAGGCTTTCTGCTAAAGATCAAGTCATAAATCTTCAAAATCGGTCCAGTGTACGATTTATTGTGGCCTGCCAAACATGCATAGTTTATTCTGGCGCACCCGGTAGCTCCTATAGACGAAAGGAAGGCAACAAATTCCGTGGCTTAGACTACTGTTTGACACTGAACCATAAGATGCATGGAAACACTCACCTGAGCCACTCCAAGGCAATGTCGGGATTCCAACAGTTTGACAAATGATAGAAGCTGCTACTTTGTCACCAAGAGCCCACATTGAAGAGGATGTTGGACCTGAAATCAATAACGCGAAGGCTCTTCATTAGTATTAGTCCATCACAATCACAGTGCACATTACCACGTGAAATTTGACTTTTGACACCTAAATGTTCATATTGCAAAATGAGTTGTGATCAGTTTGAATGTCTCAATATGAATACAACTCTATATCAGCTACAAAGATATCCCTGCAAATAAGAACCTACTTTTTTGAGAGCCATGCTGAAACAGGACCTTATCTTAAAGGTACTAAGACTAATTTCAAGGTATAAAGGTTCTTATTTGAAGGGTGCCTTGCGTAGGCCCTTTTAGAGTCTGCACCAAAGATGTTTAGCCCTGTTCTTTGTTTTGGCAAAGTTTTTATGTACCTAATAACTAACCCTGAGATTCAAACTTTAACAGCCGACTGGGACAAAAATCAGATTAATAACGAAGATCAAAAATCAACTTTGCTACCCCTGGAATAAGAACATATTCTTCATCAAACTGAAACAGGTTCTAAATTACAAGGTGTATAAGCTAGGAAAAACAGCCTCTAGGTTCTTATTTTTGCAGGTTTTTATATGCAGGGAATTACTCTATTTAGAAATGGATAACCAATCTTTGAACGCACACTGAATAGGAAGCTGACTAGATCTTGAAAAGCTGATATTTAGATTGAGCGCATTGTTTGCTAATTATACAGATATAAAACCACATCCGCTAAGAATCCTAAGGTGAATAACCTTAAAGCAAAAAGATTAGATTCGCATAGGTTTAAACATGGTTTAAATAGCCCAATGTGTTTATAATCCGGCGCGTTCCCAAAGAAATCTTGTAATTGAGGTTATTTACTCTAATGCTAAAGTTTTCCCCAGAAATGCTATGCGTTTCGAAACCCGGAAAAAATCCCAAATTGACTAGAAGTTAAAAGATGCTAATATCATGCTCAAATCTACAATAGTTTAAGGCCCTGTCCACACTGCACCGTTCTTGCACAAAAACTGAGGGGAAATGAACCGCTTTGGCCCGTTTACATTGCCAATAATGAAAAGTGGAAATGGTCAAAGACGTTTTTCATTCAGAGGAGTAAAATACTGGAACAGCCTCTCAGCTGAGTCCAAACAAGCCGTAAAACTCAATAGTTTTAAAACAACTATTTTGGAAATGATATCATTTCTTTATTGCATTTTCTTTTTCTTCTGTAAATTCGAACAATTTTGTATCTTAGATTTTCATTTTTACAATCATACATTGTAATCATGTTAATAGTATATTCGTTAAATTAAGATTTTTGACTAAGGTTCCCTTGTTAATCAGCCTTTAAAATCATACATTGTAATCAAGTTAACAGTATAGTCGTTAAATTAAGATTTTTGACTGAGGTTCCCTTGTTAATCAGCCTTTAAAATCATACATTGTAATCATGTTAATGGTATGTTCGTTAAATTAAGACTTTGGACTGAGGTTCCCTTGTTAATCAGCCTTTAAAATCATACATTGTAATCATGTTAATAGTATATTCGTTAAATTAAGATTTTTAACTGAGGTTCCCTTGTTAATCAGCCTTTAAAATCATACATTATAGACATGTTAATAGTATATTCGTTAAATTAAGATTTTTGACTGAGGCTCCCTTGTTGATCAGCCTTTAAAATCATACATTGTAATCAAGTTAACAGTATAGTCGTTAAATTAAGATTTTTGACTGAGGTTCCCTTGTTAATCAGCCTTTAAAATCATACATTGTAATCATGTTAATGGTATGTTCGTTAAATTAAGACTTTGGACTGAGGTTCCCTTGTTAATCAGCCTTTAAAATCATACATTGTAATCATGTTAATAGTATATTCGTTAAATTAAGATTTTTGACTGAGGTTCCCTTGTTAATCAGCCTTTAAAATCATACGTTGTAATAATGTCAATAGTATATTCGTTAAATTAAGATTTTTGACTGAGGTTCCCTTGTTAATCAGCCTTTAAAATCATACGTTGTAATAATGTCAATAGTATATTCGCTAAATTAAGACTTTGGACTGAGGTTCCCTTGTTGATCAGCCTTTAAAATCATACATTGTAATCATGTTAATAGTATATTCGTTAAATTAAGATTTTTGACTGAGGTTCCCTTGTTGATCAGCCTTTAAAATAATACATTGTAATCATGTTAATAGTATATTTGTTAAATTAAGATTTTTGACTGAGGTTCCCTTGTTGATCAGCCTTTAAAATAATACATTGTAATCATGTTAATAGCATATTCGTTAAATTAAGATTTTTGACTGAGGTTCCCTTGTTGATCAGCCTTTAAAATAATACATTGTAATCATGTTAATAGTATATTCGTTAAATTAAGATTTTTGACTGAGGTTCCCTTGTTGATCAGCCTTTAAAATAATACATTGTAATCATGTTAATAGCATATTCGTTAAATTAAGACTTTGGACTGAGGTTCCCTTGTTGATCAGCCTTTAAAATCATACATTGTAATCATGTTAATAGTATATTCGTTAAATTAAGATTTTTGACTAAGGTTCCCTTGTTGATCAGCCTTTAAAATCATACATTGTAATCATGTTAATAGTATATTCGTTAAATTAAGACTTTGGACTGAGGTTCCCTTGTTGATCAGCCTTTAAAATAATACATTGTAATCATGTTAATAGTATATTCGTTAAATTAAGATTTTTAACTGAGGTTCCCTTGTTAATCAGCCTTTAAAATAATACATTGTAATCATGTTAATAGTATATTCGTTAAATTAAGATTTTTAACTGAGGTTCCCTTGTTAATCAGCCTTTAAAATCATACGTTGTAATAATGTCAATAGTATATTCGCTAAATTAAGATTTTTGACTGAGGTTCCCTTGTTGATCAGCCTTTAAAATAATACATTGTAATCATGTTAATAGTATATTCGTTAAATCAAGACTTTGGACTGAGGTTCCCTTGTTGATCAGCCTTTAAAATCATACATTGTAATCATGTTAATAGTATATTCGTTAAATTAAGATTTTTTCCTGAGGGTCCCTTGTAAATCAACCTTTGCTGAAGGGTTATCCTTCTATAGATGAATGAAATACTTAAAATACATTGATCCACCTGATAACAAACATGGAGCCAAAAGTATCCAGTTTGCGTCCACATTGCTCTGGCGTTGTAAAACTCATTGTTGAATGTTGTAACGTTGTCAAAAATCTCCATTTTTGTGGATAACCACTCTTAACAGTGTTTTCGAAACCCCCGTTTTTGTGCTGTTTTTGTGTGGATCAGTGTGAACACTTTCACAAAAATGGATATTTTTCTCTCCGTCTTTGCACAAAAAACAGAGCAGAGTAACGGGGCCGAAGAAACATAGTATCAAAATGTGCAATAACAAAGTTTAGAATTACGTAGACTGCGAAATATTGAAAATACTCATCCCAATTTGCAGCTGTTAAAACATGAAAATAGTTGCAAAAAAACTTGAAACTGAAGTGGCAAAAAAAACTTTGATCATGAAAGGATTATCACATTTCTTACCAATAAAAGCGATGTCATGGGTTTGCAACAATTCTGGTAATCTTGGATTTTCAGAGGCATGTCCCCAACCAGCCCAAACTGCCTGAACAGGAATTCTTTTCGCAATGTCCAAAATTAGTTCAACGTTGGCATAATTTTGGTTGTTTGTTCCGCCTGGCACAGGAACATAATGGTCTGCCATTTTGATGTATTCAGCATTTGCCTGCATAAGTAACGCATAAATAGAAGTATTAATAAGAAAGGGCATTACGCATTGGATGAGCTCTTGTGAAGCAACCCAAGCTTTCAGCGTTGCAATAATATTTCTTGTTTAAAACTAACGCAGATTGAAAGCGATGTTATGTTTGACAAATTAATTGATACCGGGTGAATAAAAATGCGGGACGGTTGAAAAATACTTATTCCTGAATATAAATCCAGCAATATCATCCGACATCTTGTTTTATAGCTGATCTCTTGCTCAACTCTCGATGTCCTGTTGTGAAAACATACAGATCCAATACATTACCATGGTGGCACCTTTTTTTAAGGAAAGCAGACAAGACAAGATAACAGGCAAAGTCTGAACTAAACAATGCAAGTTTTAAAACTGCTTCCTAAGATTTTCTCCTAAAACACTAACGATCATTTATGTCTAGTGTACCGTTGAAGAGGGCCTAACGACTCGAAGAAAACAGGCATCAATTTGGTCTTTTGCGCTTTTCATTTTTCATTTTTCATTTCAGTGCTGACTAGTTTCGCCCAACAGGGCATCTTTAGAGCAACTGATTAATTCAAAGTATGAACCTCTATTTATACTGTTTATAGGTAACTGTAAAGGTTAATTAATTTACAATAGTGTCATTTTGCCTTTACAAGGCAACTTATACTGTCCTTATACTGATCTGTCCTTACACTGATCACTTATTTATATATTTCACTTATCTTCTAATACATGCCACAATCATATTTTGGCACTGTCCTTCTGCATAATATGTCAAGTAGCACCACAAAGTACAATGGACCAATCTTTCTCTTACTTAATTCAGATGACAAAAGCCACTTGTTATTGATGCTATATTGCAAACTGCCTTCACTCGAATGTAACAAGCTGTTTTGAGCCACATTTACATCAAATTTTGAACAATGGACAAACAAGGCCAATAATTCTTGGTTGAGGGTTTGGCAACTAAACAAAGGGAATCACATGATATAACTGTTTCTGTATATGAACTTTCAAGTCCTATGGATTTCCTTTAGTGTGACCTCTTCACATTATTTAGAACCTCTCGGCAAGGGTCCCTGTAATAGAGGCAACATCAATTGTAAGTCAGTTCTTACGTTACCAGCAGTTCTGAACAAGAAGCAAGAGATTATAAGGTACCAAAAATACTTCCATAAATCCATAAAACCTCAACCCTTCCCGGATATTTTCCACTCTGAGACTTATTACAAAATCGATCCTCTAGTGCTTCATTGAATAACTAACAGTGTTGTTTCCAATATTGTATTCCAGAATTTCCTATCAATCATTCATTTCCAAATGCTGACAAGTACTTGAAGTGTGTTCTTTAAGGGTGTTTCCTAGTAGCAAAAAGGTGTAGTTTTATCTCTCATTCCCTGGCAGTTGGCACCATCACAGGATACAACATGACACAAGGTGACAAAACTTCCCTGGCTCAAAACCACAGGCAGGACAAGTGAAAACTCCAGTCATTGATAATTACTGAAACAAACCTTGAGGTCTTCTGGAGTGACCATGACAACAAATTTAATTGCTCTGTCATTCCCAAATAAGTCATACGCCCAACCACGCATTGATCTCATGCACTTTACTGCTGCTATGCCATTGTTTGCTATAAGAACCTGCAAAGACAAAATAATCAAGTTTATGCATTAAATTCTCTTAACCCTATCTGACTTGGGGGGACCCTAATATATTTTTGTTTATACCTTTTTCCATGTATGCAGCAGGCCTCTGAGATTTCGTAAGTTTAACTTTGTATCATAGAGCAATAAAATTGTAACAATTTGGACATTCTATTTTTAGCCTTGTCTCCATGGTTACCAATTTGTCATACAGCACTCTGTGAAAAACACATTACTTTGTATCTCTCTTAATCATGTTTAATCGGTCCGATTAAGTCTAAATAATGAATTTATATATGTTTTGATCTATATCTTTCATTTCTTCATGAAAAGTCAAGTTTCATGACCTTTTTAGCAAGCTTTCATTTATATGACGTCATATGACATCATAATAATAATAATAATAATAATAATATAAGTAATTAAGGGAGTGGAAGGTCGTGAGACCTATAAAGCCCTGCTACGTTCTATCACACACGACTAAATCGTGTACGAGAATCTGTCTACGTGTTTTAGTCGATCATATGCTCGTTCAAATTGTTGCACTGTCGAACAGTTGATAACTTCGCTTGATAAATTATTCCAGTCATTAATGACTCGTTGCGTGAAAAATCTTTTACGAACGTTTAAGTTACACCTCTTCTTGAATAGCTTTAGTTTATGTCCTCTTGTATTGCTTTGTTTCAATTCGAAGAGCAAGGACGGATCAGTGTCCATGAAGCCCGTTAATAGTTTGAAGGTAAGAATCATGTCTCCGCGTTTTCTTCTGTACTCGAGTGATGGCAGGTCTAATGCTCTTAATCGATCACCGTATGACTTGTCCTTAATAGTTTTTACTAGTTTCGTGGCTCTGCGCTGTACACTTTCAAGCCTTTTGACGTACTTGATTAGGTAAGGGCTCCATATAGCTCCAGCAGACTCCAGTAAAGGTCTAACTAAACTCTTGTATAAAATTAAAAAGACTTCTTTATTAATGAATTTGATTGTTCGTTTTATTGACGCGAGGACTCCATTTGCTTTCTTTACGCATTCGGCAACTTGTTTTTCAAACGTAAGTTTACTATCTACAAAAACACCAAGGTCTTTTACATCTGCTGATATTGAGATGTCCGTTTCACATTTGTTCTTTTCGTCCTGAACATGATATCTCGGCGATATGTCGAGCTAATTGCCAAGATAGAGTACATGGCATTTGTCTGTATTAAGTGGAAGTTGCCACTGTTTCGACCATTTTCCAACGTTTGTAATATCAGACTGGATTTGGACTTTATTTCCAGCGCTTGATGAATATAGTTTCAAATCATCAGCAAACATTTTCACTTTGCATTCATCTAAGATGTCAGGTAAATCATTTATGTACAGTACAAAAAGTAATGGTCCTAGCACACTTCCCTGTGGTACACCGCTTAATACATTACTCCAATTCGATTTGTAACCGTTTAGAACGACGCGTTGTTTCCGATCACTTAGAAAAGATGATATCCAGGCAAGGATCTTTCCGTCAATTCCGTAATTCAGTTTGAGTAATAATCTTTCATGTGGTACCGAGTCGAATGCTTTCGCAAAATCAAAGTAGATAACGTCAACGCATTTTCCTTGATCTAACAAAGAAGTTACTTCTTCAAAAAATTCGAGTAGTTGCAACACGCAGGATCTTTTGCAACGGAATCCGAATTGATCAGGTGAAAAAAGGTTATGTTCGTCTAAATGATTTACGATACCGTTTTTTATTATTCTTTCCATCACTCTACATATAATCGAGGTAAGGCTAATCGGTCTATAGTTTTCTCTAGCATGTTTGTTACCTTTCTTGAATATAGGGGAGACATTGGCTAATTTCCACGTGTTGGGAAGAACCCCTGTGCACAGTGTTCCAGGGCATGTAATTAATGTGAAAAATGAAAGTATCAGAATTGTACCAAACTGATTTTTCTATTGTTCACCGTAGCCTGAGGAATGTCAAAACCCAAAAAAATTTCAAATCGGACAATCTAGTGCTGAGAAAACATTATTTCAAGTTAGGCCTAAAAAGTGTACTTCAGGCTTCTTTCTAAGCACAGCAAGACCACAAAATAGCACTAAGTTTCAAATTCAAATTTCTTGGCTTGCACTCACCTGATTTTCATAATCTTTGTTTTGTTTAACAGATTAAACCTTGCAGAGTATGTAGTGAAAAGGTGGATAGAAAATTTTATCTTGGGATGCGGAAATTTTGCGAATTCATAGTGGTAACCAAACGTCAAAAAAACTAAAACTGAATCACGAAGCGCTTCTTCAACATTAAAAACAAAAAATATATGTTTCAGAATTCTCGGAAAGTCTATTGTAAAATCAAGTTTAAGCTATTGGCAACACGTTTGCAAAACGGCTTAGTAGAATATGCTCTCAAATAATTTTGGCGAATTTTTGACGAAGACCAGTTTTGCACCTTTTCATAGTAAAAAATTGCATTTTTATGACGAAAACCTATTAGCAAAGGCAATATTTCATCATATCTCCACAATTTCAAATACATGCTTGTTAGCAATAGTAGTATAAAGTATTTTTACATAATTAACTAATTTTTAGGGGTTTTGAAAACATGCAGCCAACTCTACAATGATTTGTTATATCCCAAGGTGAAACATGCGCCTAGTTACATCGGAAAACAGAACAAACATCAAAATAGATATCTAATATGATTAGGGAATTGATCTCTAACCTCCTTTTTGACTATAAGAGGGAAATATTTGTTTCATTGAACATCTAGTTCAGTCTATAGTACAGTGGCAAATACAGACAGAATTTGCTAAAAAAGGCTTCCTCTTCACTGGCCTTCGTGAAAAATTCGCCAAAATTAGTTGAGAGCTTATTCTACTTAGCCCTTTTGCAAAAATGTTCCCAATAGGTTAAACGTGATTCTGCAATTGGCTTTACGAGAGTTCTGAAACATAGATTTTTTGTTTTCAATGTTGAAGGAGCGTTTCGTGATTCAGTTTTAGTTTTTATGAACGATTGGTTACCATTATGGATTTGAAAAATTTGCACATCCCAAGATGAAATTTTCAATCGACCTTTTCACTACATATTCTGCAGGGTTCAATCTGTCAAACAAAACAAACATCATGAAAATCGAGTGAGTGCAAGCCAAGAAATTTGAATTTGAAACTTAGTGCTATATTGTGGCCTTGCTGTGCTACAAAAGAAGCCTGCAGTACACTTTTTAGGCCGAACTTGAAATGATATTTTCTCAGCACTAAATTGTCCGATTTGAAAATTTTTTGCGTCTTGATATACCTCAGGCTACGGTTAGATATAGAAAAATCAGTTTTGTACAATTCTGAAATTTTCATTTTTTGGCATTAATTACACTAAAACGGAAATCTGGATCACAGTGCTGTGTCAAGGCTACTTTTGAAAATTAAATGCAATGGATGGGCGATGACATCCGCAGTTTCTTTTAGTACTCTAGGATGTATGTTATCTGGTCCAGGAGATTTCGATGTATTCAGAGATTTAATTATCTCGAGAATCGCTTCTTCACTAATTTCAACATTCTCTAAGACAGAACAACGATTGGAATTCGTTACGTTTGGCAGGCTTGATGAATCTTCTTTTGTGAATACTGAAGTAAAGAACTCATTTAAGATATCGACTTTCTGTTGTTCCGAGGATGTGTAAGAATTATCATCAGTTTTCAAATCAGGTACTTTTGACTTTGTTTTTAATTTAGAATTTGCATACTTCCAATATTTTTTGCTGTTCGATTTTATCGTAGTAGCGATGTTTTTCTCAAACTCCTTTATCTTTTTGCGAACTTTTGACTTTATCTTGTTTGAATGTCTTTTAAACCTGTCGTAATCTTTTCCTGTTTTTGTTACAATCCATCTTTTGTAGGCATTATGTTTCTTTTTCAACGATTTGAGAATGGATTTGTTCATCCAAGCTGGCTGTTTCTTATCTTGGTCCTTTGGAGTGCTACTGTACTTTGGGATGAATTTGTCCATTAAAAAGTTGAGTTTTGATTCTAGGTATGACATCATAGAGTCAGGAGTCATACCCGCGAGTTCTTGGTCCCAATCAATTCTCTTTAATTCATCGTTCAAAGACTTGTAATCACCTCGATCATACGCGTATCTATTCGAATCTGATGCTGGATTATGTTGTCTAACTACCTCAATTGTATATACCATCTCAACGGAGAGGTGATCACTTGATCCCAAGGGTTCCTTGTATTCTAATTTTTGAACAGAATTAGAATCATTAGTAAATATCAAATCAAGGCAGTTTGATCTTTGGCCTTGTCGATGTCTTGTTTCCATGTCAATGTGCTGTGTAAGTAGGCAATCATCGGTTGCCTCGAGGAATGCATAAGCTGGATGAGTTACATCTGTATTGGTTAGATGGTTTCCCCAGTCAATTTCTGGGTAGTTGAAGTCACCGAAAATTAATACACTGCTATAATACTTATTAGTAGTCACCGATTTCATTAGATTGATTAGGGATATGTGATTATCGAGTGAGGGGCTTCTGTAAACAACCCCACAGATCATTTTCTCTTGATTGCTTATTGATATTTCAACAAAAACTGACTCGATGGAGGGAACGCTGTAATCTAACTGCCGTGCTTTAATATAATCTTTGAGATAAAGAGCTACTCCTCTTGACTCGCTTTCTCCAAAATTTGTGAATATTTTATATCCATCGATAATGTAACTATTTTCAGTCCATTTGATAGTTACGTTTTTTGGTAGAATCTCTGTAACTGCACATAAATCTGTTTTTGATTGAATTAATAATGATCATAATGATCATCATGCTCTAGCAACAACAACAACATTGCTAAATGAATCCCCCCCTGGCATTGAGTGCTACAAAACACCCAGGTCAGACAGCGTTAAGATGTCAAAATGCTCTACATACATCTATTCACTGCTGTAAAGTTTAGTAGTTACTACTGCAACTACTACCTTACCCAATACCCCTTTATCGCCTAAACCAGAACTCATGATGTTACAGCTCAAAAACTGGACTAACATTCCTGCCTCAACCTTGTTTATGCCAATCAGTCAAATACGCAGTTAAACATGATCAAATGGCCATCAAAGAAGTACTCTAAAACTTGGAACTATTGCTTTATCAGTTGATTGTTTCTTGAAGAGGGGGTTTACAGATCAGGAAGAAATTCTTAATTCAGTTTGAGCTTTTAGCAAAATGACAAGGTGTGAACATTTCTTTACTCCCCAGAACCTAACTCCTGTGGTTTTCCTAAACCTACCTATTTTCTGGTAGATAATTCTGAAGGGTTTCTACTCTGAGTGTTAACCACATCTAAGTGAACAATTTATCCTACAAGGTTTACCTTTTCAATAGGTCTGTTACCACCAAACATGCGTACAAACTCAGCAGGAGAGGCAACCTGCAAGAAAGTAATTATTCAGCTATATATTGAGAATCATCATCAAATTGAACTGTACCTAAAAATAAATCATGATGGGGCGACATGGAATCAAATATGCCAATGGCAGAAAGATTTGTCAATTACAAAAAGCCTCAAATCATATATTTCATACAGTTTGGTAAATTTTTCGACAAACGGAAAAATGGAAAAAGTGTGACCAGAGCAAGTTTCGAACTCATGACCTCCTGTATTCTTATACAGCAAGCGTGCTTCATGGATGTCCATACATATACAGTATAACATAAATAAAATAAGGATTTTAACCATTGTTTACCTGGTTGTTATTGTTATCCATTGTTGTTGAACTGGAGAAATGTCATTCTCCACCCAGCTACCATTGAGACTGCTTTGCTAAGAGTGAACCTTTACTGGACCCCTGTTGTTTTTCTTTAGGTCATGGACAAGAATAAGGCTCAAAATATACATTGACATATGTCTGACAGGTCAACGGCTCTTATAGATTTCAGATAATTTCCATACAGTGCTAAATCTGGTGTAAGCACTCAAATTACATCACAATTACTAGTTGACTCATAACAAAAAAGACATATTGAAGGCTTTGAACTCTCACAACAACAAGACATATTGAAGGCTCTGACCTCATACATCCAGGAAGCCTTTGTTTTCAAAGTCCATTTGACAATCAATATTATAAAAGAGGTATTGAACATGTGAATGTGCATTAAAACATGTCCTCAAATTTCAAGATTATCTCCAAGGGGATTTGTTAACAGTGATATAGAGCCACAACAGATAAAATATAAATTCAACCATTGCTTGTGTAGATAAGGAGCTGGGGGCACAGAGGGCATCATCCTCCTCCAAGTACACCTTTGATTTCAAAGTTTAAAGGTAGTGTGCAATGATAAATAGGCTAACCTATGAATAGAACAAGGAAATCACTGAGACACAGCATTGTTTCTTAGATCTTATTCTTAGGCTATCCTTTGTTGACTTTGTGTACAACATTGATTTGAATTGGGTATTGTTGGATGCACTGCAAATGCAAACTGCTCAAAAGGAACTAAATTTCCTTCTTGGGAAAGATAAACATTCAGCTATTCTTTCCTGTCTTCCAGGAAATATCTTGTCATTTCCTGATGTTTCCAGGAGAAGATCCTGTTGTTACTGGGAAGCTTTAAAGTTGCATTTATCAGATCTACTGTATTCTTACAACTTGAAATTCATTCTTGAACTCACTTGGGTGGCTGAACAGCTAAGGGAAATGTCATGCATACCATTTCCTGCAAGATGAAGACATCCTCTATGGGGATGAACATCCAAATGTATTTCCCAGTTTCAAAGTGATAATGGTCTTCATCTTGAGTTCTTGGTTGAATTTACCCTCAAAATACTCCTTTCCCTGTTTTAGGTTACAAAATTCCATTCCAGTTCTGAAAACAACCTTTCTGAAAGCTGTACCCCTCTACAATACGTGAGAGATATCTGAGATAGCATTTATTTCCAATATCTATACATCCGCCCGCTTGCATGGTAGGACATCAGGCCTGAGACAGAACCTCTTTGGGTTGTGCAAATGGAAACATCTCCTCCGCAAATTTTGCAATTAATTATTCTGTCACTGATGAAACATAGCAAAATTTCCTTTGATGGCTTTTAAATCAATAACAAGCCATGAAAAAAATTCTAGCCTTCTCCTTTTTTCATTTATTTTTTATATATTTTTCGTTCTGTTTGACAATCTTACATTTTCCGTTCAAGAACCCATCTCTAAGGGGACCACTGCCACTACAATTAGGGGTGTGTTTATAGGCATTTATTTGTATGTATTAACATTGTAATATATCTACTTTGAGCTCTTAAAACTTGTACATTTTTTATTATTCTTTAGTGGAAAATTGATAATATATGCATAATACATACATACAACCTGTCTGTAATGTTTGAAATGTACAGTAAAGCAACTAGCAATAAAGCCTCTAAGAAGTGCAGTCTTCCATACATCGGAAAAAGGTTTATATTACATCTTCTATTTAAAAATTTCAACCCTACAATAAAGGCATGTGGTTTATACCTCTCAAGAATTATGATCTGCATTTGGAGACTCCTTAAATATTTTTGTTTTTGATGTATATGTATTTATCTTTTAAAATCATAGCCCTATCATAGCATCATCTCTTCATAGAAGAAACCATTAAAATACCTGCTTTGGTATCTTAATATTCGATTAAAGAATTAACTATTGATTGCTGGGCAGATATCATTAATAATGGAAAGCTCATCCAGTACAGGTGCCAAAAATACCAAATTATGTAAATCTGTTTAACATCGCCTTCAGCGAAATACTGAAATTGATCAGATCTCTGTTTGAATTCAAACAGATTCCCAAACATTGGTAAAACTTTAGCAGAACAATTGTTTAGAAGTGAAAGAATTAAAAAAGATTATATTTGAGGGCAACAAAGGTTGACAGAGGTGGAAAATTAAAAATAAATGAGCAAGCAAGCAAGCAATACTTGCCAGAAATGCTTTTGAGCAGCTGATATCAAAATTTTCCCTGAGAAATTTTGCTGCTAACATTATATACAATACATTTCCTTCAAGGAAATGTTGCATCCATCCATTTGGCTCACAGATTCAACAAAATTACTTTTTTCCAACTGTTTGCTTATCATTTATCATTCAGCTGGCAAATTCATCAATAATTTTGAATGACAAATTACTAATGGTCACATGACTGCAACAGCGGCTCTTTATTGGTTAGAATGTGTTCAACAACACCAATAATAATGAATCCAAGGACCACACTGGAAAGTTTGCAGAGTGTGCACAACAGGTTGTGCGTGCAATGACAGAGTAGAAATGATAGATAAGCTTTTGAAATCATAAATCAAAGTTTAAGATCCAAGGAAGAAAACTATTAGGTGCTGCCTAATTTGAGATTTGTTGGAAGGAGCTAGGAGAGTGGTCAAAGCCACAAATTTCCATGCATGCATGCGCATTTACTGCTCTGCCCTGTGCAAAAATATATTAAAGGCACAGCACTGATAATCAAAAGCTCTATTGTTTTAACCTATTTCTTTTAACAGTGTGCAAATCATGATGGTCCACTGGGGGGCAGGATTCTTCCACAGTAAAGGTACCTTGGGATGTGCAACCCTTACTGGTACAATTTTTTGGACTTCTATTCTCTTCTAACTGATTTTGTCCACTAGGGGGGAGGGGGTCTCACATGGGGTCTCACCTGAATCTGTTAAGATTGTCATTTTGGGGATGGAAATCTTGATAAAAAAAGCGCTATCAAAATAAGAGTTAATATTGTAAATAAGCTCTTTACAATGTACATTACTTGTACTCATCTGGAAAAAATTGGTGGGTACATGTGGGCCAGCAACAAGATAAACTGAAAAATCATAGGTATCTCATCTGCAGGCCTCTATCTAGGCAACTTTGACCAAGTGCAAAAAAGTTTATTCGTTAAGCAGGGGGGAGAGGGTTTAGATCCTAATAGCTAAATCCTTTAAAATGGGGACAAAAATATTTTGCAGAAGAACCCTAGACTTATAATTATGATTTTAACAGTTATTTTGTTAATTTACTGCTTAGGTTTTTGCCATTAAAATGTTGCAAAATTTTGTAAAGTTGTCTCTTACCATACCACACAAGGAAAAACCATGTAAATGGAATGGACTTCTGTTTAATTTAATATCAACATATCATGTTATTATATGAAGACACAGAAATCAAATGACACTTCACAGTGATCCAGAATGGGAAAATTTTGGAAAAAATGGATGAAATTAAGATTTAAGAAAATGCATTGCACTTATTTTTCCTTCAAAGAATAGACGTTCTTTAGTAAGGCACAAAAAATTTCAGTTCAATTGGGTGAACCAATTTTTTGAAAAAAATTAACAAAGTTGACCAAAACTGCAGAGTTGCAACATCTAATCAATTTCAGGAAGAAACTGGCAATCAACAACAAAATTCCTAATTTTCAAAACGGCATTTCTTTGCTTAACTTTGACCGATTTCCAAAAACTTTTTTTTTACTGAAGGACAATATCCTACTCTTCCTTAAAATCGTTCTGATTATGCTATATTTCGTATTATTTTGGGCAATTTTTGCTGTTTTTGAATATATACACATTTCTTCAAAAACGTTGCTTAAACTGCCTTAATTTGTGGTTAAATGCTGAAAACATAAATTACGCATCAAAACACACCTTAAAATAATCATCCACCCTAAAATTCAATGTATTTTGTAACATATCACAAAATATCTCGTTCAGAATCGTACCCAGAAAAATGTCACGACTGTTTTAAAAATGCTGGGGATTTTTTTATTTCAGCAATAATTGGTACAAAAACATAAATCCTCTATGTATCAACAAATTATTTACGAAATGTTCTCTCAAGTAAAATTAACGAATAGTACAGGTGCTAGCGCAAACTTTGACCATTAAAAAATTCACATTCTCCTCCACAGCGGCCAGAGAAATCACGAGAATAAAAGGAGTAATGCATTTCCCCTTTCATACCATTCAAGGAGTTTTGTTTTCTCCAGACAAGAATATGTTATATACAATTAGAGATTAGAAATCCAAAAACTATCCAAAAACCATCCAAAATTTGAGCCCAGAAGCAAACATCTTTTTTATATTTTTTTAAGAGCTTAAAATTGTTGAAAGGAAAATTCTGATCAAGTTATATCCTGTAATAACAACAGTGAAATAAGAGATTCCCAACCTATTTTGTTCAATGTTCAATCTGGGTATGCTAATTCTATAATTAATTCAACCATTTTCTTCAAAGCCAGTTCTGGGAACTTTCCCAGTTTTCTTGCTCCTTTGGGAGCTTGGGGGGCCAGAGGTTATATAGAAAACTTAAAACATGGTTATAGAAACGTAGCTGGAAAATTGGTGCCATTTTATTGAAGTAAATTTTATTTAAGGAAATTTACAATTTCATGACAACAGTGCACCATCTTGCATATCTTGCTCGATATGAAATTTGGCTAGTCAAATTGAGCTCCATTTTCCTCATAATGTTTGCAAGGGAAAAAACACATCAGAAGTTTTCATATGGACGTTGCTTGTTGCGCCCTCCAAAACTCAGTGGAAAATAACTTGCATGATATTTTCACTCAAATGTTGATTGCATCCGCTCCAATTATCAAACAAGGAAGGCAAAGTGTTTTGAAGAGAGGGACAGAGAAAACACTATAACTTTGAAAGTAGCGACACTGGATGATGCAAAGATTGAATCCATGTACTGTAGCTAGCGCTGAGCATATAGGAAACGTTTCATAGTCTATTAGTTTGTATTATTTACTTGTCTTAGTCCTGCCTCTGCGGAGGAGAGTGTAATTCGTTTTGATGTTGAAAGTTTGCCCTAATGGCTATACTATTCGTTAATTTTGCTTGAGAGAGAATTTTGTGAACAATTTGTTGACACGTAGAGGACATCATGTTTTTGTACCAAATATTTCTAAAATCACAAAAATCCCCAGCATTTTAAAACAGTTGTGACATTTTTTTGGGTACGATTCTGAACGAGATATTTTGTGATATGTTACAAAATACATTGAATTTTAGGGTGGATGATTACCTTAAGATGTGTTTTGATGCGTAATTTATGTTTTCAATATTTGAATAAAAATTAAGGCAGTTTAAGCAATGTTTTTGAAGAAATGTGTATATATTCAAAAACAGCAAAAATTGCCCAAAAGAATACGAAATATAACGTAATCAGAATGATTTTAAGGAAGAGTAGGATATTGTCTTTCAGTAAAAAAAAAGTTTTTGGAAATTGGTCAAAGTTAAGCAAAGAAATGCCGTTTTGAAAATTAGGAATTTTGTTGTTGATTGCCAGTTTCTTCCTGAAATTGATTAGATGTTGCAACTTTGCAGTTTTGGTCAACTTTGTTGATTTTTTTCAAAAAATTGGTTCACCCAATTGAACTGAAATTTTTTGTGTCTTACTAAAGAACATCTGTTCTTTGAAGGAAAAATAAGCACAATGCTCCATCGCAAGTTTCATTTTTTGCATTTTTTCCATCCTCTGGATCACTGTGCACTTGTTGGGGGAATTTTCACCAACTTACAGTGCATTCATTCTGATTCTTCTTTATTCCTTTCATTTGCAAACCTTCTTGCTCATCTTCAGTCTCTGAGTGATCTTCATCTACCATTATGGACATTTGGGAGTCTCCTCGTTCTTGACCCTCTTCTGCAGATAAACTTGCCCCCACATTTTCTGCCTGGTGGGACTGTTCCCCTTCGTCTGCTTTGCTCTTATCACCTACTTCCATGCTGATCTGATCAATCAATCAATTGTTCTTCTTTGTAAGCTAACTCCAGATATCCTATATATCATTATTCTCCAAGGTTTTAAATCTTGGGCGGCAGCCAGTGCACAGCGATGTGACCATTATTCAGGCCTAATGGCCTAAGCAAAATATGAAAATTGTTTTAGTAGGCCTGTTTACAAAATCAGACAATCCACGTCACTTGCATTTCCAGTCCACTGCACTAGCCAGGCAACTTAAATGTGGAGATAATTCAAGTTCTTGCTACGATAGAATGTGCAAATGCATTGATAGCAACCACGTTGATTTTCACCGCTCTTTGACCTTTTTGAAGTTCTCTCATCTATTATTTTCATACCCCGTGAGGTGAAGTGAAGTGGTGCCACTTCTGCACAGAAGAAACTCATATGTCATGGCTGAACACAATGGCGCGAATTTCAAATAACCATCACCAACATTTCCATACATCCATGAAATCGGCAAAGTATGTTATTCCAAAAATACGGCTTGTTGTCACATTTGCTATATACAAAATCAGCCTTCTTTAGGGGGGTCCTTCACTTTCGCATCTTTTATTTTTCATATTTTTACTGTACACATATTTACTATAACAAACTGCTGTCGCGTGCAGAAATGCTTCGCGGCAGCAGTTTATTATAACAAACTTGCAGAAATGCTTTGCGTACCGAGGTGCCAAACTTTGGAACAGTCTTTGTACACTTTAGGATAGTTGAGTCAGCACGCAGGCTAGGACCGTAAATCAATTATTCTTATTGAGGGGCTACCGTGGGTAAAAAAGATAAAATTAAATCAAATAAAAAATCAGCTTGAACAAAGATTGCAGAAAATTGAGAATCTCCAGCACCATGTAAGGACTAAGGCGATCCTTTCCTTGGCATTGGCATAATAGTTTCATTTTTATTTCATTACATGTTACTTAGAAGGTGCTTGAGTAATGTCTAAAGTTTGGATAGGGTTCAAACAACTTTTTTCCATAATTTTCATAAGTGCATAAAAGTAAACATGAAGATTTTTATGGAACTCATCAGAAATTCGTAAGGAACGAAATTTTTCAGCACTGGCTCATAGTTTCTTATGAAACTAATTTCACCTGGTGTAAAAATGCTTATAGTCTTCCTAAATACTGGTAACTATTTCTATTTTTTGGGCCTTTTAGTACAAAGACTATTGTTGCACTGCATGCCTACTTTCTATTTTCAATTTCAATTTTGCCATCTATTGAATACGAGAAAAAATCAGTTTAGCACGAAAATGACGAAGAATTTTATTCAGTCATTTGCCCCATCATCGGAGATTTTGGGAGCCAGCTCCTTGCTAGCCATGACTTCCAATAGCAACAGCTTTGTGGCTTGTAGTCTCTTTTTCAAACAAGTTGTACTCTCAAATTTCTCAAAACGAGAATTCTCATTTGCGTCATAATCACGCACTTTGTTTGGCTTTGTTTACAACAGGAAAGCATTGATAAAAACGTGATCAAATCTAATTAGTCACACGATCTACTTGTCAAAACAACTGGCCAATAGCATTTGAGGTCATACTCTAATTATTTTCAATACAATCTCGTGATTGCCAAAAATCAGCGTGTTCAGTGAAATTTGAAAAAAATCTGGCTATTCCTCGATATTTCAAAGAATGAAATCCTACTAATAGAAATTGAGGGGACCAATATTTCATTCCAGTTTATCATGATTGATCACTAATCTCTGATTGATCACTTCGATAGTTTTTTCAGCCTCACCTTCGTGAACAATTCAATTCAATGGGAACAGAACACACAAAATAAAATCAACATGGAAGACAGAGCCTGATCCCAGAGCAGGAGGAACATCGAAAGACAAATCAATCATGGAAAACCCATCAAACCTTCTGATAAAGATAAGAGAAATTAACCCACACATTGTCTGCAGCCTTTGTGCAGGATATTTTATCGATGCGACCACTATCACTGAATGCCTGCACACTTTTTGCAAGAGCTGTATCGTCAGATATTTGCAGACGAGTAAATATTGCCCAACATGTAGCACGAAAATCCACGAGACCCATCCACTTTACAATGTCAGATTAGACAGAACATTGCAAGAAATAGTCGAAAGCATTGTCACAGGGCTACGCGAAGATGAAGAAAACAGGAGAGCAGAGTTTTATGCAAGTAAAGGGCTTGAGCAGCCTAAAAATGGCAATGAGGGTGATAGCGAGGAGACTGCAAATGGTAATAGGCCTAGTCAGTCGAGAAACGACTTCTCCAAATACAAAGCACTGTACAGAGATGATGAACAGATAACACTTTGCATTGAGGTTGATTCAGCACAAGAGAATTTTCAAAATTTTGCAGTACCATTCCTGCAAAGGAAGTACCTTCGTTGTTCTGTTCGCGCAAAGTGTGGACATTTGATAAAGTTGTTGCAGAAACTAATAATGCCCCCCGAGGAGTTCCACATCCTTATTTATTGTAATGGAGAAATTGTCCCAAAAGACAAGACTATGAAATTTGTTTGGTTGGCTTATTGGAAGCAACAAAAACAACCAATGACTCTGTCATATAAATTCACAAAAGTAGATGTTGTGTAGTTATTCACTGACCGACCAGACTAAAAAGTTTGCTGTGCACAATACCCTGGAGGAAACCATGTGAAGTTCACACCGGAGATTTTCACTAAAACAATAGAAGAGCAATAGAAAATTATAAATTCCACACAAATGATCTCCAGTGTAGGCTGCATTGATTCCTAGGCAATACGATGCACAGAAAAAATATTTGTTTGTCATTTTTGGCTGCATATTAGCTGCACATATTTTTTTTATAAGAAACTGCTTATAAGAGACTCGGACTCTCAGGTCACAAAAAATTAAGAAACTCTTGGATGTTTTTCTTTATTCTCACTTGTTTCTTATATCATATTACTCGGAAAGTACTTGAGTAATGTCTAAACATTTGAAGGGCTTCAAAACACCTTGTTTGAAATGTTCAGAAGGGCACAGATCTGATAGTTTCAAGGAACTTTCAGTACTGTACTGGCCAAGATTCTTAGTTTCTAATAAGAAAAATATGTGTATTGGCAAGAGATCACATAAATTTTCTGGTATTTTCAACAGCACTCTAACTGCTGAAACTATGTAAAATTCATTGCAAAATTATACTAAAGTGTGCTGGCAAAAAGGAAACTTTCTAGTCTGGCTCACTGATATGACTGTAAATAGAAAAATTATTTGTGGGATATTGCAATTGTAACAAGAACTGATAATTTCAATTTTCCATGGACAATTTCTCCATGGACAAGCTTTGGTATGTCCATTTGCTGTTGTTCCATTGTTGAGAAAGACTGCACTCAATAAAGCTAATTGTAAAAAGCAAATCTTTAACTTTATAACATCCTTTACAATTTAAAAAAAACCTATACTCATATCTTTCTGTTAGTCTCTGTTTGAACTGCACATTCTTGCAAAAAACTTGTGGATGGCTAAATCAACAACACTTTTTTATATTTACTGTATATGTTACAAGAAACTCTTGAAATAAATTTAAATGTTACAAGAAACTCTTGAAATAAATTTAACCTCCCAGATCATCAAAAATTTAAGAAACTTGAATATAGTAAAAACCCGCATAGAAGAACCACCCACTTATAAAGACATAAGGCCTAAAATTTTCTAATTTCACCCCATTACAGAAGAACCTATTCATCCTGAAATTCAAGGAAGGCTCTTATCTTGAAAGAAGTTAAATGTAAACTACTGGTTGGTTATACAGTATGTGATAAAATATGTTAAGAAATTTAGCCAAATACTTAAGTAGATACAAAGCATATTTAAAAAATTCCTTGTCTTCCTTGTATGAATGGATTTGATACAGATAAGGCTAGGTACTGTAGATAAGGTTGTTCTTTATAAAATTGTGTTATGATTAGTGACCATAGTGAGTACCTGAAAACCTTGTTTTCTTATATTTGGCCTAAATTCCTGAAGATCTGTATTTAATTCTTTTGATAAGAACCTATATAAGAACAAAAATCAGCCATAATCGGGCAGAAATCCACCTTAAGTAGGGCAAATTTTTCTTAAACAATGGATTTTTTATCGGGCAGCCCCCCAAATTTTATCTCCCCCTACGCCGATGATAAGAACCTATTTAAGAACCTTGCATCCTGTTTTCAAGAATAGTATCATATGCATTTAAGAACCTAGGGACCTAAACAGGGTGATTTCAAAATGCAAGGTTCTTATATGCGGGTTTTTACTGTATGGAAAATTTTAGAGAAGAAACTTCCTTATTTCACCTGGGAAGCTTTTTTATTTTGCTTGAAGCAGTTATTCTCATTCTTGTTTGTTAAAAAAGGAAGGTGTAGTTTCATAAAACTGAATTCGAATTGAACTGAATTCAAAAGACTGAAATATTTTTGTAACTTTGATCGCAATTTTACGAGCAAAGAAAAGCTGGCTAAATTCGACTTTTACGAAAAGTTGTTTGCTGCGACATGGCTGAAAAAGGTCTACCCTGGGTACCAGAGCCTAAAATTTTTTTTTCTTCTCCTTTTTTATTTATTTTTTCATTTATTTTTTTTAATTTTTAGTCTCTGGTACCCAGGGTAAAAAGGGCCTAGGACACTTGATCAACTCGTCAGGAACAAGGACAGATTTTGTAACATAATAGCGTGAGTTGCTTTTGTTCACACCTGAATTCAAAGAGCTCGCAGACAAAGGAAATTCTTTCAACTAGTAATTCAAAACAAACAAAGCCACAAAGTTTCTCTGAAACCCAGGTAGCTAGAGGGCCTATTGTGCATTCCAGAAATTATTTCAATTCGAAGAAACTGCTAAGAAACGTTCAGTACTCAAAATGTCGTACATTTTTACAAAAAGTGCGTATGCCCAACAAAATTCACCAAGACTTCTATTTGATTCTGTTTTACAGTTTGTTCCTTTCTGCTGCCAAAATGCTTTGCATTGACATGCTTGCATCAAAACTTGTATGAATCCAGAAGCGAGATACGAGGCGTTTTCCGTGAATATAGCTTGCTTACCATGATTCACGAAGTTTGCCCGTGTGGGGTCCTTTCGCCCAAACAATTACATATAATGGAACCCATCAAAACCGGATGAATATTGTCCAATCCAGTGCATTGTTTGTTTGTTTGCGTTGTGGCCACATGTGGCCATCACGAAATTGTCAATCTCGATGTCAAATTGTGCACATGAAAGGGCATTTTAAATGAATAATGCACACATGATTTTGTTATTTCCGCTAGAACAACAAAGTGTGCTTTTAAAAACATGGAAGCTGGTGCAGAACAAGGTCGGCTGCAAAACTGCATCGAAGATATGAAATTAAAAGTATTTATACATGTTTTATATTTCTCTCCTGCCTAGTTTTCTCATACCCAAAAATCTGAAAGCTGTTGTATTGACGGTTAATAACGAGATGATATCCCAAATGTATCGTTTAATAAATATTTCTATTTGACCTGAAGTGGGAATACGCTGTTTTCGTTGGCACCACACCCATTTCAGATCACGTGATTATCCTCGCGGGAAACTTGTAAAGTGAGGTGAGGGGTAACGGTAACTTTAGTTCCCCCAAATCTTTGACTTGAAGTTGGTACGAAATGGTACAAACAATGTTAACTGAATTGTTTATTTGACTTTCTCTCGTACACTCTGAGTTTGTGTACAATACCCTGTTTGCAAAATTAGCCATCCATAGATAAAAAAGTATCAAAAATCACTCACGGTTTCCATATGGGCAGACATAGTGAAGTAGCTTGCCTCGTCACCCTCTTCCTCACTGAGCCCCGTGGACGTCACTTCTGGGTCATTATTATTCAAATCAGCAATGTCAGGCAGCGGCAATTTCACTCTGAGGACCATTTTCAATAAAACCACAGAATCGTTCGATTTCCGCGTGATTCTGACAAGGTCGTGCTCAAGACAAGTTACAGACTTCTCTTATCTCTCGTATCAAACATTGAATCAACCATAATATTCCAGAACAAGAGACTTCTTTCCAACTTTCAAAACACCAGCAACTGACAGAACACCGGGCTGTGGAGTTTTAACAACAACGTGTCTTTGGTTATTGATGATAATAGTTCCCCATTGTGTCGTTAGTCGATAATCACGCATTTGCATGTGATCAGAATGCGATGTTGGCAATAATACCTCCAAATTCACCCCTGTGTTTCATCACACGAATGCCTCTTGCATTCAGTTATATTATCCTTCTTTCACGTGTCAAGGATCGAGCATCAACGAAATCAAGACAGATCGAAGATTGAAGATAATTTCACTTTTTCTATGGAGGTGGTAAAATAACAGATCTGGCCTTCAGAACTTCGTGTTGCATTGCCAATAATCCAATAATGTGCTAATAATGCAGTTTACCCAACTGAATTCCCAACAGTTGCACTAGATTCCAATACGTTTTTGGAAGTTTTCCCATGGTACTTTCTACTCAGTGCTGTTCTCCATTGACAATCAAATCACAGAATTGATAAGTGTCTGGTTTATAAGAAACTAGTACTACGATGACCGACTCTAGCACTACATTCAAGAACAATTAAACAACTCTAAAATTTCATTTCTAGAATAAGAGTCGGTCGATTTACGGTTCGCGCGGCATTGCATTTGTAAAAATATCAACTTTTGACCGCAAAAATGGTAACTTTTCGCTTGCATGGCTTGTTCCCGGTGACAATATCAATGCAAAATGCAAGCACTTTGTCGATAAGAGGGCTCAACATCGAACTATAACGCAATTTTAGACCCCAAAAATAAGAAACTAATTAAGAACCTTTTAGCGCAGAGTGCTGATCCAAGTTTCTTATAAAAGAACGTGTATCTTGCTAATGCCACGTTGATTATAAACACTTG
The DNA here is from genome assembly GCA_039566865.1 of Aurelia coerulea. NCBI lineage: Eukaryota > Metazoa > Cnidaria > Scyphozoa > Semaeostomeae > Ulmaridae > Aurelia > Aurelia coerulea. Next base: position 22,258,042 of record CM076947.1, on the reverse strand, counting down.
ATAGCAATAATGAGCAAGGTTCAAAATGTCGTGTTTTTCAAATCTACTTTACTACACTCTTTTTTATAAGAACATTGTTTATAAGAATATTCAGGCTCAGAATCATCCAAATTTTAAGAATATTATAAGAATATTGCTCAGTCTCAGTTCGCATATTTGTGTATCATTTTCCAGCAGTTGCCTGTTTTGCCATGTTCATAACAGAGAATCGCATGACTAACTTATCTAATTTTTTCAAAAAGCATGTTGAATACTTTAAGAAAATGTTGAGGCTCAAAACGACACTTTCATTAATAAGAATATTGAGGCTGGATAAAATTTAAAGTATTCTTGTAAAAAAAGAGTGTATTGGAACTGAAAATACTTATTAATTTATCATACACTCTTTTTTATAAAATACTATGAATTTTTTCCAGCCTCGATATTCTAGCCTGAATATATTCTTAAAGTAAATCTTATTTTTTCAAATCTGATATGGAAATATGAACATCGCAAAACGGGCAACAGCTGAAAAATGAGGCACAAATCTGGGAGCTAAGGCTGAGCAATAGTATTCTTATAATATTGTTAAAAATTGGATGATTCTGAGCCTGAATATTCTTATAAACATTGTTCCTATAAAAAAGAGTGTACTGTCGTTTGATTGTCATAGTACCTACCCTGGGTACCAGAGCCAAAAATAATAAAATAAGAAAAATTAAAAAAAATAAAGAAGGAAAGAAAGTTGCTCCTTTCTTCCTTCTCTCTTCCTTTTCCAAATTTTTTTAATTTCCTTCTAATTTTGAGGCTCTGGTACCTAGGGTACATAGTACCATACCAACAAAAATGTTTCTATTGATTATAAACAGTTTGTTTACTCCGGTTTACTCCTGGTTTCATTATGAATCACTGTTGATTCGAAACGTTCCAGACAGCCTTTCAAATGATTTGAATCTAATCATTTTTGGCCTTATAGGCCTTTACTAATCATATCGAACTAGAAAATAGAAAATAGGTATGGCAAATAAACAAATAAATAAATAAATAGATAAACTAATAAATAAATAAGTGAAAAGTAATATGATTGTCCATGTCCCGTGACTGTCATCTTCATTCTCATTCTACAATGAAAATTGGAAATAAATTCCAAGAAACTCTTAAAAAACTTGCAATGCAGTACAGTCCTACAGTCGTGGCTTGTTTGTCTGGAAGGAAGATAAGAGAAGGGAAGAGAGAAAGCAGAATAAAAGGAAGGGAAAAAAAAGGAAACGATGAAGGGAGGAGTGAAGAAATGAAAGGAAACAGGTTGGAAAAATAGGATGGAACGAAAAAGGAGAGGAAAAGAAAAAAGGATGGAAGGAAGATCGGATGACAAAGAAACAAAAATTGAAAACATACAGAGACAGGAAGGACTGAATGAAGGAAAGAATAAAAGAATATCAATGTTTGGACTATGCTTTTTTCAGTTACAGTTTTGTGATCTAAGGAAGCTGTAAAAGTAATTTCAGTTCCTAGTGGATTATCGACTGAAATATGGGACTGCAGAAAATTGATAAAACAATGGAAGGAAGAATTCTGGTTTAACGTTCTTTCGCAGGAAGGCAAATATTTTTTCCACCACTGGGGGGGGGGTACTCAGCACATGCCGATATTTTTGGGTGCGAATTTTGCCGAAAGTGATATTTTTGGGTCTAAATTTTTGAGAATTTTTTGGGATTCTTGTAGACAACAAAAGGATTCCGGAAAAGTACACGAGGTTTCTAGAGTGATTTGCCTCTCAGAAAAAAATATACCAGTTTTCAAGTTTTTAAAAGAAGTTTCACTGCAAGTAAATCTTTATATCTACTTTGATCTAAGTTAAACCATTGAGATTTATATCAGACCTATTATTTCGGTTTGGCCTAGATTCGAGCTTCGTCCCGGGAACTTGGTTTACTGAAAGCTAAAAATAACAACCTTGGATCAATGGGTTTTAGAGATCGAGTCAAGAAACTATAAAGGCCAAATTCGTCAAAGTGGAGACCACCCACCCGCCGTCTTGGAGATCATTAACAAACAAGCGGTAACTTCATGATGAAAAAGTTTTGAAGTACTTGTAGACTTGGAGCAAGTCTAAAGTACTTGCGATGATGGCAAGGAAAAAATGAGACAAATTCAGTAAAGTTATTCACAAAATACAGATTCTTTACAATAAATTGTCCTAAACGCAAAATACAACTTAAAAACCAAAACCAATTGCTCAGACATCAAGGATTTAAATTTGAGTTTGCCTCCATGTATAACTTCCCTGGGTGATAAGGGCTTTACTGAAGACGTCTTTCCCTGCTGTTTCATTCTAAATCTCTGAGCCAGGGGAACACCTTAATGACCAAGTGCCACCTCCAAAGAATACAAGATGCTTTTCATCTACGCATTCTCCGGATGGGGTAAGCTGACTGAATAACTGAAGTAAGCCTGCGATTTTCCCTAAGCATAAATTTAACGGTCACAATTCCGCAAATTATGAAAACAATTATGTAGTTTTTGTAAACTCCTCTGGAACATCACCCATAATTCGGCAAAATGTTCGAAACGATACCCATGGCTCCCAAATTTGAAAAAGTATCCCACCAACCACCGACATGCTCAGATAACTCCAAGTGTGCATCAAATCGATGGCCTGCGCGCAACCTCAACACTCCTCCAAAAGAAAAATTATGAGGTCGTTCATCATATCGAGGCGAACAAGGGCAGATTTTGTAACACAATAGCATGAGATGATTTGTCGACACCTGAATTCAAAGCGATTAGCGACTGCAGACAAAGGAAATTCTCCCAACCATAAATTCAAACCATACAAAGCTGCAAAAGTTTCTCTGAAACCCAAGTAGCTAGCGCGCTCGTTGTGCATTCCAGAAATAGCTTTTAAGAGAAAACATGAGCATATATCGAAAGACGAAGGATGTATCTAAACATCTACCACGGGCATTTTTTGTTTGGTTCAGAAGCTGAGCAGTAAGTGTTTTAATTACACCCAAAATAATAAGAGATTTGAATCGCCTCCCAATTGGCTTTTGAATCAAACAAATGAAATGCCCGTGGTAGATGCTTAGATATACCCTTCTTCTTTCAATCTATACTCATGTTTGCTCTTAGAAACAACTTCTAGAATGCACAACGAGCGGCGCTAGCTACATGGGTTTCAGAGAAACTTTCGCGGCTTTGTTTGTTTTGAATTACTGGTTGAAAGAATTTCCTTTGTCTGCAATCGCTAATTGCTTTGAATTCAGGTGTCGACAAATCATCTCATGCTATTGTGTTACAAAATCTGTCCTTGTTCGCCTCGATATGATGAACGACGTCATAATTTTTCTTTTGGAGGAGTGTTGAGGTTGCGCGCAGACCATCGATTTGATGCACACTTGGAGTTATCTGAGCATGTCGGTGGTTGGTGGGATACTTTTTCAAATTTGGGACTGATCATGGAGGAGTGTTGAGGCTGCGCGCAGGCTACACATCGGTCATTAAGTGGAAAATTAACTATAACAGTGTCCCAATGCATTGCTACAAATTCCAAAAATCGTTAAATTTCAGCAACAGGAGGCACCCAGAACATTCTCTGTTATAACTGAAAAGGTCATCATATCAATTTTGTGAGAGAATTTATTTGGAAAATTTGGAAAATCAGTTCTGAAAGGGAATGACTACAGAGCCCCTTGAAATAACATGGCTCAGAACAAAGGTTATAAAAGTCATTTTGAAATGGTTCTTCTCAAACCTGAGCAACGCTGGATGCATTGGTAAATATCATTGGATCATTGTCATAAATTGCAAAAAGATATGAACTAACCAAAGTTGCATTTGTAGCAAAATGAAATGCTTGCGATTTTTGAAACTTTTCATAACATCTTGGGACACCCAGGAAGATATCATTAGCTGATAACCTACAAGGATTACAGTTTGATAACAAACTTTCTGCAGTCAATAATGACACTCAGTATTCCAAGCCTGGGTGCTTCTTTTCCACATGTTTTTCATAAAAATGCCGGTGTTTAAATTTGCTTTCACAATACATACACTTGAATGGGTATTGCTCAGTTCTGCGACAAACATGAAATTCCAGCTTGATACCACCGCAAAAGTCACATCGTGTCCCGACACCAGTTTCACACTTTGGATCACTTAAGGAACATTTATGATCGATCGGTCTTTGCAGTCCACAAGATTGACAGATACGTAATATTTCTTCAGCAACAACCTTGGGAGTTTGCTTCTTGCGAGTATATTTTTTTCTCTTCTTAGCTTTAACTTTATTAGCCAATCCATGCATTATGGAGTTATTTGGACGTTTTCTAGTACGTTTGCTTTTCCTTTCCGTCTTTGAATCAATGAAACATTCAGTTGATGCATCATCTTCAATCGAAACTGCACTGGTTGTTGTCGGACAAGGATCCATCTCAAGTACATTGTTGTTTTTGCCAGACACATCCACAGAAGAGCTGTCTTCAGCTGCAGGTTGTAACGAAGCCTTTTGTGGAGATTGGGAATAACTTGACTGATCAACGGGGTTCTCCAACGGAGGTGTTTGAATATGATTGTAGATGTTAGCGAAGGAAACGAACGAGGCCAATTTTAGAATGTCACTATCAGATGTCATGTTGTTTTCATTTTTGTCTGGAGTGCCACAAGAATCTTTGTCTGGGACATTGTTGTTCTGGTCGGCTGTAGTCGCAACATGGTTAGCAACATCACTAGGATCCATCTTTTGCATGACACTGTTACCATCTGGAGTGACGGGACTCGAAAAAAGCATACTTGGACTATCAGTGACATACACGTTAGGAATACCAACCATTTGACCATTCGTATAATTCCAGTAAGTAGCCTTTCCAACAGTACCCTTGGGAGCACGAGTTCTCCTACGATTTTTCAAACGACCTACCGTGCCGCAAGCGTCAGTCCTTCGTCCATTCATGTTGTATGGAACCATCGAAAATTTAACTTCTTCAAGAAACTTGTTGCCATTGTTCTCCATGTACACAAACCCTAAGCTTTTCGTTCCAAATTCATCATAAATATTAGGAGAGTAATGTACCATTGGTTGAGCCGCTTGCCACTGTCTATCAAGGTCTCCATTATCATTACTCTCTGCATGATCAGGAGAGCAGACATGCGCCCTATTTTCCTGCATCTTATTGCAGACTGTGCAGTAATAGCCATCAACTTTAGACACGCTCTGAAGACCTTCATCATTTCTCTTCAAAATCACAATTTTATTGTCTTCTTCACTGAAAATACTGTTGTCTGGTGATGCAGATTTTACATCATTTTCAGTCGTTGTAAATGATGATTTCAAGCTTGTTCCTTTTTGGCTGGTGCAGGGCGAAACCACCTGACATGCATCTATTCCTTCATCATTGCCACCATCATGGTGCTCTCTTTGAATTTTACATGTCAAAGATTCAAGAGATCCTGCTTTTATCAATTGCTGTGGAAGTTTGTGTAATGGTGTGGGGTGCTCTAGACTTTCAGCTTGAAACACCGCCGAGACAGTTGGAAAATCTTTTGTAGAACGATTCGATACATTAATTACAGGCGAACGTTCTTTATTCAGCATTCCTTGCTTAATCTCCAGATTATTCAATAGTTCTTTACTAACAGAATTGCCAGGGGTTAAACCATAAACACACGGGATAGATCCTTTGCCATGAAGTTTAGCATGTTGCATGTAGTACGTTTCATTCGTGAAAAAAATACCGCAGAATTTACAAGCGAGATCAAAATTTACTGTGGGATGCACCCTCGCAAAATGCGAGGAAAGAGATTTTTCGTTTTCACATCTTAAAGCACAAATTGGGCATCGGTATGTGATATGACTGGTCTTGAATGTTTCATTCGGATGCTCGTTAGAAATATGTTCCTCCATCATAGATTCAATATGAAATTCAAATTCACAAAACTGACAATGGAATATCACTGCCTTCTGCAGTGAGTCAACGGTTGGAGCACTGTGTGACTGTACTGGTCCATTACTATGCTTATATGGCGCTGCTTCTCGTGGAATCATACTACCAAAATGTGATGATCTGTTGCAGTACAGCTTTTGACTTCTTTTGATGCGATCATTTGGAGCACTGTATTCAGCCTTTTCCACGCCCGGCACAGTTGTTTTGATATCGTAATAATCAGATCTCTGCTCTGCCGTGTCTTCGTTTTCCTCTGCAGTGTCTGTTTCGCTATCATCAGGAAAGTTATCTGAATATTGACTTATATCGGACAAGCCATCATAAAGTTCCTGGTCGTCCGGATGACGTGAATTTCGAGAATGTTCGGACTCTGATCCAATCAATGCTACCCCAACATCTCGGTCCTTGGCTGCTTGTAAATTTAGGTCAAAGTTGACCTCCGTTGAGCACACCTTTTCAGTGACACTAAAAGCCTCGCGCTCACTCATATGACCTCTTTCAAAACCTTGAATTCCTACATTTTCTAGCGCAATTCCATGAAACTTATGCATGTGGTTTTTAAGAGATTCATTTCGTGTATATGAGGCATGACACATCTCACATTCATAGGGCTTGTTGTTATTTCTGTGTGTTATCATATGTTGATTGAGATGCCCAGTCTCCTTAAAAAGTCGTCCACATATCGAGCATTTAAATGGCCTTGCGTCTCCATGTGCACGGTAGTGACGCAACAGGTTCCACCGCTTTGTAAAATGCGCGTTACAAATTGGGCAATTTGATTGGCCCTCGGGGATGGATTCATATTCAAAGAACTGTTGATGACTTTTATCAACTGACGGAGATTCGTCAACATTAGAGGCAGAAGAAAGATAGTGCAACGTCGTACCTGGATGAGATGCCCAGTATACAGCATCGCCGGTGGGACAACTACGTGCTCTTTGAGAAGGAACATCTTGTACTACGGAAGGATGAGCATTTCCAGTGTCGTTTTGTGTTGTCGTTGAATTCGGGGAACTTTCGATTGAGGCATCTAAAAAGAGAAGAGATTTTTCTTCAAATAAATTGAAACAATCCTGAGGAAGTCCTGCATGGTAGGACGAAATATTGTCAATATATTTATTCTTTAAATTTAGTGTTGCTCTGAAGATACCCTTGTGGGCGAAACTAGTTAGCAGATAACTAAAAAAATAAAAAAGCGCAAAAGATCAACTCGATGCCTGCTCTCTATGGATGTTGTCCCTCTTCTTCATCGTTCACTTTTTATTCTTTAAATTTATACATATTTGCTGTTGATTTTTCGTTGAGTTGCGGCGTTTCTATCTAGAAATCTGTTCCAAGAAAAGTTGCATACAACTTCAGAATTGTGGGATTGATTTAACAAAAATCGAATACTACACATGAGCGTGATTGTCCATAGCCTACGAGTAGCCGAACAGGGTATCATTTTCAGGACTCCTACTCCGGGACAGGGTATCACTTTTGTATGGTCGGCTCCATGCCAGGGTCCATATTTTGTATAACTGACTACGTATCGTCGTTGTAAGCCATTTGCACTCCGCGAATATGATTTAAATCGTTTGGATGGCAACATTTCCGCATTTTCTGATAGATTTCCATCAAATTTCTTTCAAATTCCCATGGCAGGCTACAATTTTGTATGAAGAAACCCAAGAATAGTATTGTTTTTAAAGTTTTACTCCGGGACAGGGTATCATTTTCGGGAATTTTACTACGGGACAGGGTGCCTTTTCAGATTTTCCAGCGGCACGTCCCGGTATTTTCGTAAATCAAGTACCCCCCCCCCCCGGGTGATTGTCCACTGTTTGAATCTTCATTTCATTTTCATTTTTCATTTTAAATTATTCATACACAATATCCCTTCAGCATAATAAAACTACAAAAAAACATACAATGCAATTAATCAATATATTTATATAAAGAATAAAGGGTCTACGAAATAAAGAGATAAAGCTTGCTACGGCTGCCCAATTGATTATGATAATCCTCTATTCAAATAATGTGTGAAACGCGTCTCAACAAAGGCTGCATAAATTAAGTTCCAGAACTTAAGAGCTGGAACTGTAGTATTGGGATCTTTGTTGAAATTTGTTCCAGAGATTTTCCGGGCTGAGTCTGTTCATGATCTTATAGGCCATGATGCACGATCTACACGTAGGCTAGATTGTCCACTGTTTGAATCTTCTTAACGAGTAGATACTTTCTGATACTACAAACTAAACAATCTCCTGATCCTTTGTTGATTTATTGAGTAAAAATACGTAGAGTACTTATAATAAGGACAGAAATATGATATCAGCAAACAATTACAAAATTTACACTACAGCTTCATGGTTACTAGTAGGGCCATTCACTGGGAGGAGAAAATTTCTTTCGTGTACACGTTTTTTTTTATAAGAAACTTGGATCAGCACTTAGTACTAAAAGTTTCTTAATTTCGCATGAAAATTTCGGTGTTTTAGTAGTAAAAGTTTCTTAATTAGTTTCTTATTTTTTGGGCCTAAAATTGCGGTATTGTTCGAAGTTGAGCCTTCTTCTCGAGAAAGGGCTTCCATTTTGCATTGACATTGTCATCAAGAAGAAGCCATGCACATCAAGGCAAAAATTTACAAATTTTGCAGTTAAAAGTCAAGAAAAGATGAATGTACCTTTGTTAGAGAGACATAGAATAAGAGAGACATACAGAAATAAAGTTTTAGAGTTTCTTAACTGTTCCTGAGCGTAGTACTAGAGTTTCTTAAATTTTTGGTCATCGTAGTACTAGTTTCTTATAAACCAGTTTCTTATAAAAAAAAAACGTGTAACTGTATACATTAAATATCAAAGAACCGAAAATTTTAATGTCTGAGATTTGAGCATCACATAAAAATCCATGGAAAGACTTTTAACTGTTTAATGATGTCATGTCTTGCTAGCGAGTCATTTTGCACAAAAAAGGAATGTGTTGGGAGAATTACTTTGTGAGAGAAAGTTTATACGTCCGAAGATCTTGTGTCCAAAATGCACTTGTTCAAGAATTTTTGCATCTAATTCACTTCAAATCTTGACAGTGTTAAAAAGTTTGATAGAAATTTCTCGTCAGAATGGAGTTTTTATAAAGGGTTTCTTCTAAAAAAATGCGTGTACTAGTTCAGTGCGAGTACCGAATAATCATCCCCTCCCCCCCCCCCACTTATCAATTTTTGGAAATGTTTGCAGCTTATCCACTTTCACTCCAACCCCCCTTTTTATTAATTCTTGAAAAATTGAAATGGTAGTGAACATTACCTAATTTATCCTTGCATAAATATAACAAAGATATGTGTTGAACTAAGAAAACAACTTGCTTTCAATTTTTTTAGCCTCCCCCGATTGTTCCAGCTCCCGATTATTATTATATCGAACCATTTCCAGCCCCCCCCCAATCATTCTCATCCCCCCGTTTATTCAGTACTTGGGAGTATTTGATCTCACAAAAATTCTCCGGAAGTGAAGGTTAAGCTATCTTTTTAGCACCAAACACGCTGGGATCACGTAAAAATACTGATTATAACGGGTGCTAAGAAACTCCAGTACTGGGGAAAATATCTAACGCAACCATTTAGTTTTCAATTACTTACTTGAGTAATATCTGAACATAGTAAAGGCTTGGAAAAACTTGTTGTTAAATATGTGTAAAGGAAAAGGGCTGTGTGCTGAAAGGAGCCAAATCCACTTATACATTCAGATACATTGTATGCATTGACAGAGGGTAAATGACACACCATTGGCTATTGGCTAAACATTTGAGTTGGTGCCATTGCAGAATAGAGTACTTTTAAGGGCATACACACAACACAAAAAATAAAATTCAGCAGTCATATTTAAACAATTAAAATTAATAAACTTGTGTAAGCAACAGAGGCGGAAAAAGTGCGTGAAGCCGCGAAGCAGCTTTGCAGGAAGCTTGTTTGTCTAGAAGGAAGATAAGGGGAGGAAAGAGAGAAAGCAGAATAGAAGGAAGGAAAAGAAAAGACGATGAAGGGAGGGAAGAATAAATTAAAGGGAAAAAAGTAATAAAAAGGAGAGGAGAAAGAACAAAGGATGGAAAGGAGATCGGACAACAAAGAAAACAGAGGCTGATAATATAAGAGAGCAGAAAGGAATAAATAGAGGAAAGAATAAAAGAAAATTAATGTTTGGATCATTTCATTTACAGTGTTGTGATCCAAGGAAGCTTTATAAGTAATTTCATTTCGTAGTGGCTTATCAACTACATCGTAAACAGCATTGCAATTCAACTGAAATCCGGGACTATAGAAAATTGACAAAACAATGGAAGGAAGAATTCTGATTTGACTTTCCTTCGCAAGAAGGCAAAAAAAGTTTCCATCAATGGTAAGCAAATAAGGCAATCTCATGCAATGAAAAATTTGAAAGAGATCATATGGTGTCCAGTTATTTTGCAACACATATGGATTTCTGTCATTCTAAGAGATTCTAACGTACTATTGTTATAAATTTGGCACTGCACTGTAGCTGTGCCAAGCATAGTTCTTTGTAACATAACTCAGAAATCATCCATAAGAACTGAATATATGCATGTAGACATTGAATTTATTCGTGTTTAGTAACAAAGTTAATAGATATGGTGAAATGGGATTGTGGATTTTCTGATAATAATAATAATAATTTCGAATATCTAAACTGGATAGACACTTCAACTTACTAAAAGCTGTTTTCAACGTGTGTCCAGTATAAATTAAAGAGTGCAACCTAAACCTAAACCTAACCTAAAGAAAAGCAATATGAAAAAGTACTTGTCAATTTTTACAATAAAAGTGTCCGCGCATTTCAGCTAAAATGTTTTTTTTTTAAGTAAGAAAATCAGTTGTTGGCATTTCAAGAGGAGCTTCCAATGGGAGCATATTGTACTCTTTTGCACCGGTGAATGAGAAACTTTTTCTGGCGTACTCTATTTTAATCATTGGCAGACATATTATTTTTGAACTGTCTCAAGGTGCAACTGCTGGCTAGCCTTCTTGATAAATTACAAGTTAATGAAAAATCACTTTCCAGCTATCAACACTAAAAATTAAGAACAGGCTGCTAAGATTAGCCCTAAAGTAGTTTTTTGGCCAGCTTAAAATTTCTTGGAGTCTTGTCGGATTTCTGTGGAGCAAATACTATTATTATTCAGTTCTAACCATAGAAGCAAGATATCAAAGTCCGCATTGCGGATTTATGACAATGCAAAGTTACTTATGAAAACCATTTCTTCAATTCTTGCTATCCATGGGCACTTTCATGTGACACCTAATTTGAGACAAATTTCAATCTCTTTCTTTGCAACCACTAATTTATTTGTACTGGCAGCCCAATCAAAAGCAATAGAGGCTTTCGCTGATACATCTGTCCTCGTTATCAATGTTGAAGACTGAGCTCGGGGAGGGAAAACCTAGGTATATTTTGGGTACGGTGGGCGTACCCAGAAGAGTATCGTCATATCGGTCTAATGTCTTGTTCAATTCCTGCCCTGACCATCCCCCCCCCGGGACACCCCCGGGCATTCGCACAAAAAAATTTCCCGGCCCCCGGGCATTTCACCCTACATTTTTCCCCGGCCCCCGGGCATTTGAGTAGCATTTGGCAAGAACGAGAGCTTTTCCTTATACAGTAACTGGGAATATAGCATTTTTCCAGTGCCCGGCCCCCGGGCATTTGACCATCAATTTTTTCCCGGCCCCCGGGCATTTGAGCAAGGAATTTTTGTTGACCCCCGGTCTGCCCGGGGGGGGGGATGGTCAGGGTAGGAATTGAACGAGACATAAGGAAATCAATTATTTAATTTTAGTGTCCAGAACAGTATCTATTTTGATAACATTTTGAAATAAAGATACCCATTTTGGTGATTTTTGGTAGGAAAAAACCTGTATATAAATAAATGGGCCATTGAGAAAAAAATTAGTATGGTCAGGAATACACCCTAGAGGGGATAGCATCAAATTTTGTATAGGAAAATAAAGTCCGTGGCTAGTATCTTAAATTTTTGGGCCATTTTGCTACCAAAAGTTCCTTACCTATTTCTTATATTATTAATGCCGAATTTGGCTTTGTCTAAAGGGCTCCCAAATTACTTAGTAAGATCTCGAAACAAGCAAATAGCATAATTCGCACTCAAAATAATGTCCAAACAGTTGCTATAACTGTACAATGTCAAAACATTTTTGAGGGTTATGGGAAAATTAAAACTGCAAATTGCAAAAGTTCCTTAGCTTTTTAAATTCAGGTAGGATTGTTTCTAAACTTTCCAAAAATTGAGCCTACTGTTTCTTATAAGCGGTTTCCTATAAAAAATGTGTATTTGACTAATGGCAATGTGCTGCTTTCCGGGTATCATGTTTACTTCCTTTCTATCACTTGGTATTGAAAGAAGGCAATGTTCTGGAGTTGGTTGTCAAAATGGGATGTTTTGTTATAAGGGGTTGTTATTCAATTTCGCTCCCGTATCTTTGCGTTTTGGGCATACTTCAAAGTTGATCTTTCTGTAATCAGCTATCATTTGGAGGGGGAAATTGTAGGTCTGGGTGATGGGGAACACCCCTGCACAAATGAAAGTACCAGGGGCGGACTGGCACTTTTTTTCTGGGGTGGCGTTATGGCTCAGCAAGGGCCCGTTGGGCACGGCCAGTCCTTAATTGGGTGTGGTCACTTGAAAAAACCAAATTTCACTTACTATTATAAAAGTTGATATGAATTTTTGCGTTACTCAATCCGTTCGTTAGCGAGGAATCAATGCAAAGTGAAGCTTACTAAAGGCTGGAATCGGTTGCAACGAATTTGACATTTGACGAGCTATACCGTTTTAAATCTGTTTGATGATGAGTAAATATCTACATTTCTAGATTCTACTTCTAAATAACTTTTGCGTAAAGACCAAATCGAATACGCAACGCCTTGTCATCACGTTCAAGTGGTGGGGCCCTACCGGGTATCGAACCCACTCCACCTGACTGTTCTGGCTGCAAAGTCAGAGAGAGGATTACACCAATGCGCCACGACACCTTACACGGCGTGTCCAGGGTAAATTAAATGGGGGGGTACGAGAATGAGGGAGTCTGGGGGCGAAGCCCCCAGAAAAATTTTTAGGGCCGCGCCCTTTACTTTGGCTAGAATGCATCTCCCAATATCATGCTTGCCTTAAGCGACAAGGAAACCTTGATCGTTTTGTGACAGTTATCCTATGAATCAGAGCACGGAGAAAAATACTGAAGAAAGATCATTTACTTTGGCGTAGAATGCATCTCCCAATATCCTATGAATCTGAGCACGGGGAAAATTTTTGAAGAAGGATCCTTTACTTTGGCTTAAAATGCATCTCCCAATATTATGTTTGCCTTTAGCAACAAGAAAACCGTGATTGTTTTGCAACAGTTATCCTATGAATCAGAGCATGAGGAAAATTTTCGAAGAAAGATCCTTTACTTTCATCCGACAAGAAACCCTTGATCGTTTTGGAACGGTTATCCTATGGATCAGAGCACAAGGAAAACTTTTGAAGAAAGATCCTTCACTTTGGCTTAAAATGTATCTCCCAGTATCATGCTTGCCAGTACTACAAAGGAAGATTTGACATTTCTCGGAAAATTCTTACCCAATCTATACCCAGCTATTTTCTCTTCGGTTTTAGAGGAATCTCGAGGACTATCTTTCGACAAAAACGAGGAGGGGGAACTGCCCCCACACCCCCCGTGGCCACGTCACTGTCCGCCTGAATGTTCTGGCTGCAAAGTCAGAGGATTGCACCACTGCGCCATAACACCTTCTGCCAGTTTGGGAAAACGGAAGGCCCATGGTTGATTCCTCTATTAGTTGTATGGCAACTTGCAAGGTCTCTATCTAATACGTCTAGAATGTTGAAACAGAAAGGCCCATCTAAGGCTGAGTAACTATGAATGTCAACTGCACTGGAAGGACTTTTTGGCGCTTGACAATAAAGGGGTAGAACTGTAAAATAAGTTGAACGAAAAGGGCCCAAACTAATGAGCCAAAAATGGGAATCTTTTGCTTCACTACTGAGCCAGGAAGAGGGCCTACTGGGCCAATGGCCCGCTAGTTATAATATTAAAAGATACTCTGACTGAACGTGAAGAGGTCTTCATTTGGTTGGGGCCCAGAAACATTAGACGTGATAGCCATTGTTTCGAATCAGCTTGCGAAGCTTATGTGTATGGTTATAGATTGATCCTTAAATTCAAAAATTTCTCTTTATGAAGGGCCCCTTTTCAAAATTATAAGGGGGCCCGGGTGGCGATCGCCACCTAGCCACCCGGGCCAGTCCGCCCCTGGAAAGTACTGTAACTTACCCCAATGGGTAGATATGTTTGAAAAATTTGTTATGATAGGAACAGGTATTTGCCAGGGTGAATCTGAGTGCCTATTTTCGGAAGATCTTCGGCGCAGGGAAAGAACTCATCTGATTTTTGGCGCACATTTCTGGCGTAGAAAGAGGCCTAAAACAATGGGCAATTCAATGTCTCATTGTATTAAACAATAGATATCAATTACTTTTTGGCGCACACTGGCATGGCGCATAAAGTCATTACACTCGGAAATGTTCGGCGCAGAGCATTGGAGAGATTCACCCTGGGGTATTTGTTACTGTATTTTTAATTAAGCTTGGGGGGTACCTGGTCAAGTACTAAACTTGGTACAACAGGTGGGAGATACTGATATGGCAGGGCAGGGAATTGACAGGGTTGCATTTTTGGTACCCTGAAGAAGAGGGGTGCCCATTTTTTTAAATTAAATGTTCAGTTCAGTAGCTAATTTATTCTTCTGTAACAGGGCCATAGATATATCGATAGTATTGAAAATGAACAGTGAACGAGAAGGCCTGGAAAGATAGCAACAGTGCAGCTGCTTACCGAGAGGCCTGGGGCTTTTGCAAATCAGTTCTGATGGGCCTAAGCAGCCATTGTTGGCAGTTTTATCCGCTGTCAGGCATTTTTGTTCCACTAATCTTCTTGGAATTTGTTTACGACGACTTGACTTTTGAACCTCTTCGTCTTTGACCTTCTCTTTCGTGTCTTTCTCTGTCGTTGGTGCGCCACAACTTTGAGTACCATTGGGTGAAAGCTTTCTCCTCTTGTTTTGATCGTGGAATGTTTTGTGCAGAAGGAAATTCGCCACATTTTTGAACGTCTTTAGGCAAACACTGCACTTGAATTTTCTCTTCTTGCTGCACGTGATGTTATGTTTACTTCTGTGTAAATTAATGCAGAATTTTGTTTGATATTTCATCTCACAATCTTTGCATTTTACAGCACATTCTTCACAGAAATGTGACGATCTTCTTCCCATGTTTGAAACGCGGATTTGGACAAGGACAATCGCAACGGACGAAAACCCACTTCATTGGGAGAACAAAAGAAATCTCATGATATTTGAAGCTCTTTTTTTATTACACGCACGAGTACTTCCGCTTTTGTTTTCACCGCCAAAATTTTGAACCTTTTGTCACGTTTTCAAATGGCTTTTGTTCTTTTAAAAAGCTCCTCCGCCTTCAAAAACAACTATCACAGCTGGAGTCCCCGCAACCGGCAGATAGCGGTAAATTGTGGAATGTGGGCAAGTCCATAAACTGTGTTGCGAAGATCGACTTTATTTGGGTGTGGGGGGGGGGGGGATACTTTTTGCTAGGTTTAATGTTCTGCATCATGGGATCATGAAATCCTTTCTGACTGATTAGAAAACTTCTCATAAGTTGCCAAAATTACAGGAAGCGGTCATTTTGCTTTTTGTCGCTAAGGGTGTGCGTGGAGTGAAGTTTTAGGGCGTTTCAGCCAGGGGCGGCACAGAGGCACCAGCACGGGAGAGGGGGGAGGATCTTGGTTACATTTTGGGTAGGGTATGCAGCGAGCATATTCAAAGTGGTACCGTTGGCTAGACTAATTTTCACGAAAATTGTATCCTTGGCTAGACCAATTTTGACAATTATTCCCTGGACCAATATTGTCAAATTTGTACCAAATATGATAACATGACCGTTCGCTCAGAGAGTATAGACTCTAGCCTGTGTTCAGGAACACAGGCTAGAAGACTCTGGTTCGCTAGACCAATATTGTCAAAAATGATGGTACCATTGGCTAGACCGTTGCTAGGCCAAAGGTGCAAAAAAGTATACCCTTAGCTAGACTTAGGCGTCCGAAAAAGTATACCCTTCGTCGTGGCACATTCTCAGGTACCTCTACTATGGAAGAAACCCCCCTGTGGGTACCAACTCCTAAAATGGGGGCGGACACTGGATAGGATCTTGGCAGAAAATGGCACTTTGACAAATTTGATCGATACAAGTCTCTGTGCATACCAACTGGAGCACAAAATCACCAAGAAATTAATCCTTTCAGCCGACCGTATCCGTGCCTTCTCATGACAAACTAAGCGTAACCTTGCAGGCCTGTAGGAAGCATCTAACTTGGTGGAACGCTTCACTTCGCTTCACGCTTACACTGAAACAAAAGGGCACTTTTTAGGTATGGTTGGAATATCTGGAGCACGCTAACAGTGCTCCCCCCGGTTCATACGTCTGTAACCTCGCATCAAACCAATTAAGCACCTTGCCTTGATATTCTTCGTTTGATAAAGCTTAGAATATACCGCATTATACGCAAGAAGATTTGTCTTGGATGACACTACACGTCCTTTCTTTAAAGAAACTAAGAATTTATAACCGTTCTCAAAGTTTTCTAAGTTTTATGAAGCCGTAGTATTACAATGCTAGGAACAAGTGGGGCCACCGAGAGGTTTTGGAGGCCAGGGAGAAAATTGCGCGAAAAGGCCCCAAGTGAGCGAAGCGGGCAGAAAATAGAGGAGTACCTTACTTTATAAGGCCCCCTGGACCCCGGGGCAAATTGCCCCCTGCCCCCTCTCTACGGGATTGGGAACAAGTGAAAATAACGTGAAAATATGCTTGAATTTCTTAAAAAACGAGGAAAGTTTGAAATACTTTGAGAAATTTTCTCAATCTTTATCACTGCAAACAGTCGTATAGCATTTGTTTGGAATGCTACCGTAGAAAGTTCACTTAGGCATTTTCAACCAATAACAACGGCGATTTGGCACCATCAAAAGAACACATCTCTGTCTAACAGCAACTGATTGGATTTCCACAATTCATTGTAATTCAAGGAGTATATAAGCAAAAACATCACAAGTATTTCATACAAAAATCTTTCTCCCAAATTATATGATAGCATTTACTAGTATCGATCGATCATGTTTACAACAAGCTCATACAAAGGACGTCAGCCATTGGTTGGAAATAGATATTTTAGCTGCTTTAGCAACATGATCTAGAAATAAAATTTACCAATCGATATCCACAAATCATCGAAAACGTTTGAGTGACATCCTCATGTGTGGGTTTCTAAGGCTACATCAGCATAAGCGCACGAGCCAGGGGGCTGGGCTGGGAGGGGGACAGCCCCTAAAATTGGAAAATTCTACAAAAGATCAACCTTCGGGCAAAAATCCGCCGTCGAACAAAAATTTTCGTAAGCAATAGCCATATTTAATCGGGCAGCCCCTTAGATTTTATCTTCCCGTACGCTTATGCACAATAGACCATTGCATGCAAGGGTCAACGTTCTTACCCTATGTCAACTGCACTCTGACAGCTCGAGGACCCGTTTCGCGAGAAGCAGCACGCTCTTCGAATCTGAAAGGTTTCTTCATCAACAATGTCCTCCTATTTCGCATCCTTTAGCACAGACTTCGGTCGGTTAGTTTAGGAGGATGAGTGGTGCTTGGTATCAAAAAAAGGTGAAGCCTGCGAGATAAGGACATACTGCAATTTTCGCGAAGAATCACCTCAAAATCGCAATGTTTCCATCCTCTGTTTTGAGGATCTAATCAGGGTGCCGAATACGTTTTCAGTGCATAATAAATATTGGGTGCTTTCTATCGAAATTTCGAACATAATTAGCAAATAGTATTATAACTACAGTCACCAGCTTTCGCAAATTAATCTCAGCAATCAAGCCGCCATTTTCTCTTTCAGGAAGTTTTCTAGCTTGACAGCATCTTCAGCGAATTTTCGAATTCCTTCTGCAAGTTTTTCAGTTGCCATGGCATCTTCATTGAGAAGCCATCGGAATGATTTCTCATCAAGATGAACCTTCTCTATGTCTTTTGATTGAGCTAGAATAAATCAAATTGTTTAGTCATTATGTATTCATATTCTCTGTATGAGTCATCATAGCATAGGTTCCAAATCTTTTAAATCAACAAAAAAGTGGGTGTAAAATTCTATGACCAATTTCTTCTAAGTTGAATGGCTTGAAAGAAACTTTAGATACTTATTTATAATTCTACCGTTGGACTTTCGAGAAATTTCGAAATTTCTACTCATAATTTTGACATTTCCAACTCATTTGAGGATGAGACGTCATCAAATTTCTTAATCATAAACCAGATAAGTGGAAGACTTTTGCGTGATACCATATTGTAAGCATCGATAAACTATGGTTTTCTTCGAAATTATTCCATGCTGCGTCTAACAGTTTGGAAACTACAATGGTTTTAAGTTTTTTTTGAAAATTTGTCTTGAAGTCTTTAAAAAGAAGAAAAACGCTCAAAAACTGGAAATATTGAAGATTTTTGAAAAGTTCAACGGTAGAATTACAGCAAACCAGCTGAAGTTTCGTTGAAGCCATTCGGTTCAAAGAAATAGGTCATTGAATTTTACAACAAACTTTTTAAAGATTTGGAACCTATGCTAGTCATCATCTTCAGCAAGATTTTAGTCATCATATTCTATACACATAACAAAACGATCTTACATTTTCAAAGTATGGTTTCACGCAATTACTTGCCCAAGGCTTGCCCAAGCCGGACCAGAAATGATACTTACAAATTTCAAGGTAAAAAAGTAAAAATCACAAAATTCCATCAAAGAAATAAAGGGAAGAGGAAAAGAAAGGATAAACTAAGAGAAGTGATGGTTTGAAAAAAAGTCCTCCAAATGAAGGTCTTTGTTGATTGAAATCTTACAAAATCAGTAAAACGTGGGTAGTTTTATGACAAAGCAAAGGTGGGCACTAAAACTAAGAACAAAAAGGCAAATTATTGGAGGTCAAGGGGCTTGCCCCCGAGAAACTGTTCATGGCCACTCCCATTAGATCGTTAAAAAACGCCCCATTATTGGAGAAGTGGCCATTTAACGAGGCACAGGACCACGTTCGATGGAGGTCTTTCCACGAAAATTTTGGAAAATAGGATTTCAATTTCACGAGGATTAGATATTTTTGAAGTTCACAATATCAAAGGTGATAGCTTGATCAATTCTGAAAATTTCCTCGAAAATAGATAAGTTTGAATCTTCATTTGCATGAGATGGACTTTCACAGCCTTTTTCATTTACAAAAGTGAACGGACTTCAGCAAATTATTGGGGGGGGGGGCTGACGCTTGCCATATAGGAGAGAGTCTATAAGCAATGGATTGCCTATCAACCACTCGTGAAGCGGTCGCAAATTTTGGCTTGGCAGAAATCCGAGTTATTTGAAGCATCTGCCAAAAATTATTTGAGAAGGAAATATTGGATAACTTACCGGTCGCTTCGCTCAGCATTTTGGGAACATTCGCAGAGGATTGCTTCAGCTCATCTAATAACTTAGGCCTACGGTGAAGAAAAAGATCATGACTTTCTCCTTCAGTTTATAAACCTCGGCCTAGTTGCTCAAAACTAGCATTGAACTAATACAGCATTATAACTTTGTGTGTGGCGACAGAATTATTATGCATTTCAATCTGTTTTAGCAACCAGTCGGTAAGCCGGACGGGGCACATTTTCAGGGGGGGGGGCAAAACTGCAAATTTGAGGTAAAACAATAGGAAAATAACATATTTAGGCCATTTTCGAGAGGGCAGGAGGGGCGGCTGTTTTCTTGTCTACATGTCTATGAAATGTGATGCAACTTTTGATATCCATTAAAACTCTCAAATATTGGGCGTTTAAAAAATAGAACAAATCCTCCACCAAGGCTTTGATTACCAAGATTGTCACAGATACATTGGATTACTATGCACAGCGCAAAATCGCCATTAGCTATGTAGTGTTTAGCCTAAACACATTCGATGGCTTGACACGCAGAGCCACGCAGAGAGGACGGGTTGTACAGCCCCTTTAACTTAGAGACTGCAATCTTGTTTGAGTCAATCGGACAAGTGGTTGCTGATTTATGGCAAAATAAATGGTTGCTACAAAACAGCAGTTCTTTTGTTTTCCAACGACGTCAAAATCAAGCAAATATTGCAAGAAATATTGGTAATATCCGACGAAAAATAAATCGAAAGTAGTGTATGTAATTTTGCCTTGGTTTACATACGAGATTGTAAGATTATCACATCCAGCCAAAGCAAGTATTTGCTGTGTATTTCTGAATGAGGCACCCATAACAATTGTTTTGTATCCAAACTTCTTATAGTAGTTGTAAATAGCTGTCACACTCTTCACGCCTACAAAAAAAGTGAAATTAGAATAGTCGCCTCTACACTTTGACGTTCATAACCATCTTAATCTTAAAGTGTCGTGTGCATTAACATGTTTCCGAAAAGATGGGGAAGAATGTTAAAATAACACTAAGATTTGATAGCTCAGAGAAGTTCTAATAATTCTAATAATGGAGGAAAGATTATTCGTCAGAATAGCTAAAGGTTCATAGTTCTGATTGACAGGCTCAGAGGCCAACAAAGTGTGGGAACGGGGGAACACCGTTCCCAGGAAATTTTAGCAAGATTTTTAGGCTGCAGGAAATTTCTTTAAAAGAGGCTCAATTTTATGCTGGCGTCAAAACAAAGCAAAACCTGAACATGTCATAACTGTTATCTGGAAAACAAAATTGAATTGTTGCAGTAATTTTTACTAAGCAGAATCTTGACCAAGAGACTTGCATTAAGAATTGGAAAAAGATTGGTCGTTGTAAGTGGTAGATTCTGTCCATTGCTCTTCAGTTGGTTTTGTGCCTAGGTAGTGGCTTTTGTTTCAAGAAAGAAAGAAAGTAGCAACCAGATTTGTATGTGCATTTTGGTTGCTCTTGTTCAGGACGAAAGTCATGTGCATTTTGTTTGTTCACCTACACTTACTTTGCCTATTTTAGAGCCAGCTACAAACGAATCATTCTTCAACTTGTATGCAATATAAGCATTTGTTTTATGTTATGTTGAGTTTAAACCTTACGTTGTTTCAATTTTACTAAGTAGCATGTGAACTATATTCCACCTGAAACTTGCACGAACTACACTGTACCATCCCCTAAATCAGCGTAAAATCAAACAAACTTTGCAGGAAGTTTGGATACATGTTTTTCCGTTCGCAGGAAGAAAAAAATATTGTCGACCTCTGGAAAGGATATTTGATAGAACACAATTTCCCCAATATTTTGACACTAAACTTCAAGAAGAAATATCTATAGATATCTTATTCACAGTTAATTTCTACAATTGTAAGCTGGCAATAAGCTTTTTGAGATAGTCTTTAGTGCCACAAAAATTGATCTGACCTTTGATTTTTCGTAATAAAAACACTATGATGGCAAAGTGTCGACATGAAATGCAACGACTTCAATACCTGGATCTTCTGTTGGTGTGAATGTTTTCTGTCCAGTAGACTTAACATACCAGTCGTATATTCTTCCAACAAAAGGTGAGATGAGAGTGATGCCTGCTTCAGCACAAGCTACGGCCTAGATCCAAAATGAAATGTTATGAACAGCATAGGTTCCAAATCTTTAAATTCATGTAAAAAGGTCGGTGTAAAATCCTGACTTATTTCTTTGGATTGGAAAGGATTAAAAAAACGGTAGCTACTTATCTATGATTTTACCGTTGGACTTTTCAGAAATGTTGAATATTTTCTTAAATTACATCGTATTTCGTATTTCAACTCATTTGAGTATGTCACGTCGTCAAATTTGAAAATCGTAAACGAGAAGAGTGACAAATTTTTGCTTGATACCAAATTGTAAACATTCATAAACTAAGGTTTTCTTGAAATTTATTTCATGTTTCGGCAAAAGGTTTTAATTTTTTCCAAAATTTTTCTTTAATTCATAAAAAAGAAGAAAAGATTCTAATTCTAAAAATGTTAAAGGTTTTAGAAAAGTCCAACGGTAGGTTTATAACGAAACAGCTGAAGTTTCTTTGAAGCCATCAAATTCAAAGAAATAGGTCATATAATTTTACACCAACCTTTTTAAAGATTTGCAACCTCTGCCGTTATGAACATTGAACGAAAATCATACGGCAAGAAAGAACAGTATGAAGACTTTCCTTCTTGATTTAAGATCACGACTTTATACAGATCAGTAAAACAATTAAAGACCCTCTGCTAACCAAGACGCTTTGCGAGCATTCTTTGCGAGCATTCTTTGCTGTGCAACTAGAGATGGCACGTGCGAGGTATGTCCATTGCAAAGGACCCTTTGAAATTGGATAAAGGGAAATATCAACTCTTGGACTCTATGCTTTTGTCTACGCTAAAAACCCATTGTCAAACATGATCATTTGTGTGCCGCATGAAAAGGAAGGCAAAGTGAATTTAGGCCAGAAACGACTTTCGGATAATACGAAAGTTGACCTTGGCGCCACAAAGGATCATGGTTAGCAGTGGCTCTTTAAATAAAACATAAAGTAAGGGATAAGTCTCCACTTGTGCCAAAAGCAATAACAAGGGGCCCATTACACAGAGTGATGAATTAGGTTCTTACTTTAAGGGTACTTAGATAACAAGCTCTTAAAAGGTTTCTATTTGAAGGCTCCTTTTTGTAAATCTCTTAGGAGTCCTTACCATGATATTTTCAGCCCTGTTATTTGTTTTGGCAATGCTAATACGGCCCTAATAGCTAATTCTAAGCTTATAAACAACAGGGGGAGGAGCTTCAGACTTAAACGGCCAACTGGGACAAAAAGGAAAGTAATAAAGACGATAAAACACTCTCCGCTATTACTCTCATAATAAGAACATAATTTTTTTATCAAACTCAAACTGAAACAGGTTCTTAATTACGAGGTGCATAATTCAGGAAACACACCCTACCCTTCTTTTTGGTTGGTTCTTATTTTGATGGGGTTCTTAATATGCTGGGTTCTTATATGAAGGATTTTACAGTATGATTAAGAAAAGAGATACCTGAGCAAATGCAAAGAGAAGTGTCAAATTGCAATGTATGCCATGCTGTTCCTCAAGAATCCTACAGAACAAAATAAGACATTTTCTGTCTGTTCCAATACAAGTAAGCGAAATAAAGAGTGTTGTATTAGGAAGGGCCTGTTTATATGGGGAAAAACACCTCACCTGCCAGACCCGGGGCTGACAGGCGAGGTTCCTCCTTCCTATAGAATCCCATTGTTTTTTATTTTGCGTTTATATGACAAGCGCAGCACCACTGGTATAATGAGATCCCATCTCAACAGAGGTGGAATCTCACCTGGGCGAGGTAAAATTTTTCCATATAAACGAAACACTAACGGTATGGTGAGGTGCATTGACTTTCTTCGTTGATTTCTATTGGTTAATTCGTTATGATTTCATGGATGAGAGACTTTACTCCCCCTCGCCTCTCAGCCCCGGGGCTGACAGGCGAAGTAAAAATCTCATATAAACAGTGGCTGAAATTTACCTCACCTGTCAGCCCCGGGTCTGGCAGGTGAGGTGTTTTTCCTCAAATAAACAGACCCTAAGCTTAAGGTTGTTTTGGAGCTTTTAGCTAGGCTTGTCCCTTGTTTCCATGTGCTTTTCATTTGTTGGTGTCTCTGGTCAATAGCAACTCATACCATTTCTATGAAATAACAGGGAATCTTTAGGCCTTTGCAGAGTTGTTTCCCATGCAACAATCAAATTGTTAGAGCTAGCTTAAAAACAATGGTCATTGTATTTCAACAAATAAGGAGGCGTTAATACTTACTTAGCAGCTTGAATTCCTTCCCATGTTGAGCTGAGTTTGATCAGAACTCGTTCTTTGCTTATACCTGCTGCCTCATAAAGTGAAATAAACTTCTTTGCCTTCTCGATGGAGCCTTCAATGTCAAATGATAACCTGAAGAAGGTGGCAAGGTATTACAACAGTTTATTACCTGATTGATGCTTCAAAAACGAGGCAATACAAGAATCCCATTTATTAATCGAATATTTCCCGCGGTTTTTCCGTAGCCTTGTATAATACTATACAAGGACGCGTTTTTGACACCACAGAAACTGATTTAGGCCTGTGAGATTTACAATAAACTTAAGCGACATAACGGTAACAAAATGCGTTTGACTAAATGAAATAAGCCAACATTAGAAGCTATCAAGTAATAAAACTCACACTGTCCGGTTTTACAGTTGTACAGGAATATATAAAGCCCTCGGTCTTATTGTAAGACCTCGCAAGCTCGGTCTGTACCTATAAGACCTCGGGCTTTATATTTTCCTTTAGAAAACAAAACCGGTTAGCATGCGCATAAAAGCAGACCAGCAACTCTTTCTGCCATCTGGGAAGTGTTTACTTCTTCTGAAGCTGGCTTTTTCAAAATTGTGTACAGTTTACAGAATACAAAAATCAAATTGAATGGATAAACTAGAATTAAGTGAATTTTCTAACGATTTTACAATCACAGCATCTAAATGCAACATCGCTCAATTGTTTACGTGTCCTAATGGTATTCTCGTGTATATTTCATATGCACATGTCAAGGTAGATTCAATTTGTAAAGATCTGTATATAGAAACACTGCAACATGACAAACAACAACAGCAAACATGAATGAATTCAAAGAATGTATGCACACATGTTTTCATAAGAAACTTGGATCAACACTTAATACTAAAAGTTTCTTAATTTCAAATGAAAATTTCGGTATCTTAGTAGTAAAAGTTTCTTAATTAGTTTCTTATTTTTTGGGGCCTAACATTGTGTTATGGTTCGAAAATGAGCCTTCTCATCAACAAAGGGCTTGCATTTTGCAACGATATTGTCATCACGAATAAGCCATGCACATTAAGGCAAAAAGCTACTAATCTTTACAGTCAAAAGTAAAAAATGCCACGCGAACCGTAATCTACCGATTTTTATTCTAGAAATTAACCTTTGAGTTTCTTAATTGTTCTTGAACGTAGTACTAAAGTTTCTTAAATTTTTAGTCATCGTAGAACTAGTTTTTTATAAACCAGTTTCTTATAAAAAACGTGTATTGCCGATATTTCATCCTGCCTTGCAGGACTTCTTCAGGGCTGTCTACCTACAAATATTTTCATTTATTCGTCATCGCAAGCATCTTATCACAGTGGTTATCATGACCTTTCCTTTTCTATTTGTTTCCATTTGAAACTTGCTGAAGTAGCTTTAAGTCTTACAAACAAGAAACTGCGAAGGGGAAGTGTTGCACTAATCACAAACCTTGCATCAACTTCTGTTGAAACTCTGCCAGGTACCACTTTCAGGATCTCCATGCCAAATGAAACAAACTAAACGAGGAAATGAATGAATTTATTATTAGTACAATAGAACAATGTTTTGAAGTAGTATTGTTTCTTAAGGGAAAACTGTTGCATGCTCTCCATGGAAGCATGCTTAGTAGGCAAATACCGGGTGTCCCAAAATGATGTATTATCGTTTGATCGCTTATATCTTCATAACCAATGAACCGATTTTCAAAAACTTTATCTTATCTGATTGCCGAAAGGCTGAAATGTATTTGAGGATGTTGGCTGTGGTTTAGGCCAATTTCGTCATGTAAGATTGATAAACCAGCTCAAATTCAAGCCTTAGATGGCATGAAAAAGAAACGGCCTTCTTTGCCTGTCAACACTTTAGATGTGATGCAAAAGGCTGAAGTTTTATGTCGTTCATAAAATATATGGCGTTCAGAGAATACAAATTCAGTTAATACTGAGTTCAGAGAATACGAATACGAGTTCAGCTTTTGTATCACATCTAACATGCTGACTGGAAAAATAGGCCGTTTCTTTCTCATGCCATCTAAGGCTTGAATTTGCGCAAGTCTATCGATCTTCTTTTCGACATGAAAACGCCGTGGTAAAACCACAACCAACATCTTCAAATACAATTTAGCCTTTAGGTAATAAAATAAAACAAAGTTTTTGAAAATCGGTTCATTGGTTATGGACATGTAAGCAATCAAACAATAATACATCATTTTGGGACACTCGGTATAAAAAGCTCTTTAAGGCGTGGAGAATCGCAGGTCAATAGTAAGCTCTTTTGTAAAAGTTAGGATCCATCCAAACTGTCCCCTCCCGGTTTTCAGTGAGATTCAGGTTACGTTTATCAAACGAACGTATGAGCGATATAAGTAATGTGCTGTCCATGTTTTCTTTATTTACATTTGGTACACCCAAATATAATCTTTCTAGATGAACCTCACTGCTATCTGTGCATTGTAGTTTAGATAATAAATAAAGTTATTTTCAGTTGAATGTAATGAATTAGAAAATAAACTTATTCATCTCCATTTTATAGTACCTTAAGAAAGCACCAGATGAAAATGTAGAATAAAAATCATAGTTCTTGTAAAGGGCTTTTAACCTGAGAGCCCCTACAAATCATTGTCCAAGTCAAGAGGCAATTGTAAGGAAGCCATTATTCTTTTTAATCCTCACTGCATCACCCTGAAAACATCCCTCTTGTGACAGTTATTGATATAATGTAACCTACAATGTCTAATATTTTTAATTTTTTACCCAACAAATGCTTAAAGACCAATTTAGCAGACAATAAAATCAACTAAAAATTCCCGTTTATGCTAGGCTGAAATAAAATCTAAGAATAATACTTACAAGTTTATCCATGGCTGCAGTGACCTTTTCGTTGATATCTCTATGAAAAACATAATTCAAATTATGTGTCAAAACGTTTGGAGTTATTAAGTTTTGAACAACGATTCTTAGGAAATCCTTAGGGACCTTCAGCAAGAAAACAATGCAAATTTATGTGCTCAAGATTTATTCATTTACGCAATATTTTGCCACACAACCAGCAATATCAGCTTAACTGCACCCTTTCTTTAATGACAAAATAAATTTCTCCAACAAAGACATCACCAATAATAGAGCATTTCAATCAGAAACATAGCTACCTGCAGCATACTTACTTGCCATTAGCTTGACCATATTTGATGGCTTCATCTATGAGACCTTGATACTGTGGCAACTTGCTAGCAGCCAATATCAAAGACGGATTTGTTGTGGCATCGGTTGGCTGGAATTGGGCTATGGCTGTAAAAATGATTATCTGTTGTTATGTATAATTGAAGCTTAACAAGTAAAGAAAAAATCAAATACATCTTCTTTGAATAAGTATATCAGCCTTTCAGTGGTTTCAGATAATTTTCAGTTGGATATAGGCTAAGTACAGTAGATTCTGTATCAAATTAATTCTCTGTATTCCAGTTTGCAGCACAAGAACCCATCAAAGGAATGAAGAGGTTGACATGGCTAGGTCACGTGGAAAGAATGGATGATCAATGCATAGCAAAAATGGCTGTAATATAATGAATCAGAGATGGGGAAGAGAAAAGTGGGACTCCCAAAGCTAATACATTGACCAGATAAAAGAGTGATATGAAGAGATTTAATATTGACACAAACACATGGCAAAGATCTTCATCTGACAGAGCAACGTTGAGGACACTGATAAGAAATGGAGCAAGAAACTTGGAAGATAACTGGGTGACAAAACAGAAAGTGACAAGGGAGAGGAGAAGACAAGTAAGACGCACACTCCATGATGAAAACTGATCAAAGGAGCCTACTATTCCAGTTGGCAGTGAACAAAAGTATTTTGAAATTCAATAGAAACAAACACTAGCTCTGCAATGTTAGTCATCAAACTGGGTGCACTAAGAAAATGGTTAGACGTTTGAAAAATCATACAGGGTGTCTCAGAAAAATTGTTGGACTTTTAATTAAATATTGAAAAATAACGATATACTATACCAGGTTCCTGGCTAGATAACCCTGTTCCTAAGATTTTAAATTAACTTTTGACGCCAGAATCTTGCGAATCCGCAAAGAATAGACCTTTTCAAGGGTCTGGGGCTGGCGCGCCATTTTTCTGGAAGATGGCTGCGAGAGGGAATACCCTTATCGCTGCAATGGCGAAGTTTGGCTGCCTCGGAGGGGGTGGCGCACGAATCTCGCATTTAGCCTAACTTAATCGGCATGCAAGGGATGCAAGGCATCAATCAGTTAAACATTGAAATATAAAGATCGAAATTTTCGTTCGAAATAGTACGACATTGCACTCGAAATCGAATGATAACGAAAACATTAATGTCTGTTCTTATTTCCGAAACTTCCCACAACCAATCAGGCAACAAGTTCTAATCTAGTCCTTAAGTCTGTTTCTTCAGTTTGTGAATCCTTCTCATCCCTTGCGTGCCGATTAAGTTACGCTAAATGCGAGATTCGTACGCCACCTCTTCCAAGGGAGCCAAACTTCACCATTTGCAGCGAGAAGGGGATTCCCTCTCGCAGCCATCTTCCAGAAAAGTGGCGCGCCAGCCCCAAACCCGTGAAAAGGTCTATTCATTGAGTTACAAGCGTTTGAAGTTCAAGTTTGTGCGAAAGCTGAAACCAGACGACCGTAACCGACTTGTTCTTCTCAAAAAGACGTCCCAAAATGGAGGTAAAAATAGGACTTTCCAATGTCTTACCTTTTGTTGATATCAGAACAAATCAAATAGGGCTTAAAAAGTACTTTTATTCTTGTAACCGTTGCCAAAATTTAGTTAAGATTGCAAGTATCCAAAAGCATGGAATGAAAATTTAATCGATGTGAGAGAAGGCCAACCAATCCAAATTTTTCTCAACAAATTTCCTCCAAGCATCCATAACCTTGATTCATTGTTAGAGAAAGTTGGTTTTTCGAAAGTGCTTTTTGAATTCCATTTGATTTGCTTTGAATAAACGTGATTGTACTTTCACAAAATCTACAATTTAGGGGCGTCTGGTTTCAGCTTTCGCACAAACTTGAACTTCAAAAGCTCGTAGCTCCGTGAATATTTAGCCGATTTGCTAGCTTCTGGTGTCTAAAATTGATTTAAAATCTCAGAAATATGATTATTTTTCCTTGGCGCCCATTCATTACTTCGTTATTTTTTAATATTTAATCAAACTTCGAACAATTTTTTTGGGACACCCTGTAGTACCTAAGAGTTGTGGATGATTTTGAACACAAGCATGCAGGAATAAAAATCTAGGGGGGCTGCACAATGAAAAGTTCATTGTTTACTGACATTTTGCCTGACTAAGGCTAGCTTTTTGCCCAATTTTGGGCTGATCCATTAAAAAGTTTTCCAACACATCCCCCCCCCCCACATCGCTGGCTCGTACACTTAAGGATTTGAATGAATGCATGCTGCATTTGCAGCATATAGTATTTTTCTATACATGTTTTTACAGAATATTTTTACAGAAATTTTTAAGCAGACTTAATATTAAAATATTTGAACTGTAGCAGTGATATTTTTATTCTTTCTTTCTCTATTATACCTATAACGGCAGTTCAAGTTTTACCATCATAAATATAAGTCTTCAATGAGGCATTGCAATCTAATTCACCCACAAAAATCATACTCCTCAAAGTATTATTTGCTGTTTTAAGGCTGACCTGCACTTCAGTGGTTTTTGGTCAGCAACCAGTGTACTGTATGTATCTCAAAAATTCCTTTAAAAAAGCAAGCTCAATACACAGTTATCGAACTAGATTCTCTTCCATGGGCATGGGAAACTTTGTAATTCCTCGTAGCACCACAAGCTACAAACAAAGATCAATACTTTGTACTGGAGTCAAAATCTGGAATGAAATCCCACCTGACATACAAAATGTAAAATCAAAGAAAAATTTTCTA
This sequence comes from Aurelia coerulea, assembly GCA_039566865.1. NCBI lineage: Eukaryota > Metazoa > Cnidaria > Scyphozoa > Semaeostomeae > Ulmaridae > Aurelia > Aurelia coerulea. The sequence continues at coordinate 22,228,230 of CM076947.1, read as the reverse complement.
CGAGAACTAAAAAAATACATTAGCAATAACTACGATTGAAACTCTGACAATCCAAACTACCCCCACCTTATTGGCAATCCATCCTGTCAATATTTGAATTTATATTTCGCTTATTTTTTCTTAATCCTTTTATTTTTCTTAACCCTTTCATTAAAATTAAAGTAGATTGATAGATAATTTTTCTCCTAGTTTTTTCTATAACCTGTAGCATTGCATTACTTTCATAGTAAATTCAAACTGCTGTTCTTGAAATTGTAATTCACAAGAGGGGTGTATGGCTCGAAAGCTAATATGAGTTCTTTTCATATGTCCTTCAGCAATATTCTATTGTTAAATGTATGCATATTAAATGTCATTATTTGTTTTATACAATTTAGCTTTCTATTATACACTACACCAGTTGAGATGTATTAGTTTTAAATTTGCTGAGAATTACTTGAACACTATGTATGCTGTTTTTAGAGAGCATCCACGCAAGACAAGCCTGCTGGTCACTAACCATGAGCGTAGGGGAAGATCAAAACATGAGCGCAGGGCCTGATGATAAATTACTTGTTTACAAAAGTATTGCTCCACTCAAGGCGGATTTCTGCCTGATTATGGCTGATTTTTGCAAATTATTACAGCGTTGGGCGATCCAGCCTCTGTCTCCTACGCCTATGTCACTAACCAAAACTACTGCAACAGAGGTCATCTTTAATGCATACCTTGAAAATCTCCAGTATCTGCTACAACAGTTGTAAGCTTCTTTAGTTGTTCCAAAGCATTTTCAGTTGCCATGATTCAGATCTATATGAGTAAAAAAAGTTTTACTTTAAAGTTTGAATTTGTACAATTAATGAAACTGAAATTTGTAATTCATTTCATCAGAAATTCAACCAATGCCAGTCTGCAGAGTGTGGCAGCTGCACGCATGAGATTTTTTAAAAAAATTTTACATGCACGCCGATTTTGAACCAAATCTTTTGTTCATTACTTTGAAAACAAAGGAATTAGAACCTTGCACGCGAGCAAATAAAGGAATCAAAGACCTTGCATACTCTGCAGACTGGAACCAATGTATAACATACAGCTATGGTAGTTTCATACACAATTGAAATACTACCTTTTCTATCAATTCAACAACAAGTTTGAAGAGTGTTTGTCACTTAGGACACCTATAAAGAACTTTAATGAGCTTTTAGGCCAGGTGAACATCAACTCTTGTCAATAGTTCAACAGTTTTACTTTTATTCTAAGGACGTATTCTACAACAGTCCTCTTTACTGTATCAGTATTCTAACATAGAAAATGAAATAGTTTTTCCCTGAAATCACACAAAACATCTGACAAGATTGCTATCTCCTAATAACCACAATGGTCAAGCACACAATGTACTGTAGGATTAAATACACAGTAACCATGTAACTCTTGCAAACACCTTTGCATCCAGCTTGAAATATTTCTGATCGAGGTGATCCTTAAAGGGAATCAACATAGTTAAAAGCTGGCCCGGGGCAGGTCAAAAATATAATCTATTGTACTCAACAACTTTGACGCATCCGGTTTCATTGTGTAGGTAAAGAAACAATGGATTTATGGGCGTTTCTTTAGCTTATTTATAGCGGCTACGAGATATAGCTATGTCTATTCCCTTTAATAAAAAACACTTTGATATGACTGGTGAGTGGCATTTCTAAATTATTTTATCTAATGCCCACCCACTTTGTTAAGATTCTTTCCACGTTGTCATTTTTGTGTGTACCTTTTTGCTTTGGACGCTGCGAAGGAGAAGACAAAGTGCGACGACGCCCATCCCGGCCCAATCAACATTCATTTTCCTCCTTAAAATTTGGCCGTAAAGAAATGCTCACGCTATTATCTTCAAACAATCATGATACTCTATCCTTTCACAAGTTATAAAACGCAACCTGTACTTACGATTCTTGTATTATTCCCAAGAAGAGCTGTGTTAGGCCTCTCCACTTTCCAACTTCACGTTCTGAGAAAGGATTGACGCCTGCGCAGATGCACTAAAGTAAGCGAATGTTGCCAACTCACGAACGAGTTTGCATCTTGCTTTGTTATGTTGTGTTTTTCCAGTTTTTCGTTTCGGCTTTTCTTTTCTTCTCCTTCACCAGCAATTTTCCAGCAGAAACATGACTTATTTAACCAATTTATCTTGCGTCGTTTTTCGGGCGTTTTTCGTCTGAAATCTGAAATTCACTATCGATAGACGATGGCAAAATCCTTAGTTTTGTATATTGCAAAAATGGAGAACTTCCCACAAGGTTAGGAGGAAAATTTACAGTTTTCTTATTTCAAAGCTGCAATCATGGACAAAAAATAGTTTGAGACAAATTCAAAATTCAACACCTAACTTGGGACCTCACTACTGTATTGCAGATCCCCTCTGCCTCTCCCCCCTGTCAAGGAAGGTTCTCGGAGTTTCCAACATTGGGTGAGGGGAGGGGGAGGGAGTCCCTAATTCAAGATTCAAGATTCAAGATCCAAGATCCAAGATCCAAAGATCCGGAATTCAAGATTCAAAATGAAACACCCTAATTTAAGATCCAGAATTCAAGATTCAAAATGAAACACCCTAATTCAAGATCCAGAATTCAAGATTCAAAATGAAACACCCTAATTCAAGATCCGGAATTCAAGATTCAAAATGAAACACCCTAATTCAAGATCCGGAATTCAAGATTCAAAATGAAACACCCTAATTCAAGATCCGGAATTCAAGATTCAAAATGAAACACCCTAATTCAAGATCCAGAATTCAAGATTCAAAATGAAAGACCCTAATTCAAGATCCAGAATTCAAGATTCAAAATGGAAACACCCTAGTTCGGAATTGAAGAAGTTTTAAATGTTGCAATTTTGAAAAAAAATCATTTTGGATCCAGCAGTTATTGAGTGGAGTTGAATACAATGGATGTTTATTCAATAATTCTTCGACGTGATTTCAGCTCTTAAAGATATATTGGAATATGATGTCCACTAATCTGGATAATGACAAATAGTGAGTCGCGATAAGGTTTCTTGTATGGCCTAGGCATGAATTTCTGAGACGCGTGCCTAGGCCAAACAAGGAACTTTCTCGTTTTTCGATATTGGTCAACATCTGGAACAGTGCAAATCATATTGCTATGTATTTAAGAGCTGAAATCATTTGAAAGAAATGCAAATAAATTTCCATGATCTGAGACCCTCAACTCATCAGAGCCAAGGAAGCCAAAATTCAAAGTAAGAAGTTTTAGAAATTGAAACACTGAAAAACTTGGGTAAAACTTGTTGATGAACACAATTTGGAGTTAAAATGTTCACACCAAGTACACCCAACTTTCAGTTGCTATTACTGTGAGAGAATGTGAAAATCAGATACTAAGCCAGTGTCCAGCATTGCTTACATGAAGGGGCTTTGAAATTTCTTAGAAGCTCTCTTAAACAAGTACCTAAAATGCTGTTAAAAATTTGTATTTACTGTACTGCTCCAAAAATATAAATTACAAAGGTTTCTTAGCTTTTTTAATCCAGTTAGCATGGTTTTTAAACGTTGAAAAAGATTGGGCCTGAAGTTTCCTAGATTAGCGCAGTTCACTTAAAAAATCACTGGAACGGGTCAGTGGCGCTTAGTGGCCAAATGCTTTTTGCATGTGTTTTGTTAAGCTTTAAAGCCAAAAGCCGTTATAGCCTATTGGTTTTATGTGTTGTATCATTTTCATACTTAACTGGAAGCCAAAATAGAGTTTTGGCGAATCATTTTATTCCTTCATAGCTCGCACATGATATTTGGAATATCCAAGCTAACAAAATTCGTCAATAACATGCTAAGATAGTCTTTCGGTAAAATTGTTTCCAGAAAAATGTCAAATTAGGTATTCGAGGGAAATTTCACAAAAAAAGTATAGCTTTAACGGCTTCAAGCCTTGAAGGACAAGAAGCAAAATGCAAAAAGCCATTAAGCGGAAGTTCTTCATTGCAGTCGCGTGTCAAATTCAGGGGGTTATTTCATGCCTTTCGTGATTTGCATTTTATTTGAAGATTTATCACGCACAGAGCACCAGCAGGAGACTATTGCTACTTCAATGATTTTCATTCTGTGAAGAATTTCTCAGGATCTTATATATTGTTGGTGGACAGTGTTCGAATAATACACATTATGATATGATGTCTATCATTGTCGTCCTTGATCTGGGGGTGGGAAAGGGTAAAGTTGTTTTTGCCCCTCCCCAAAAATGTGATGATTGCTCGTTTCTCCCTTCAAAGAATTTCAGTTTCTCCCTTCTCCCACGGATATTTCAATCTACCTTCATTTCAAAATTTAATCTTGTTTTTATGCATTTTCTTTCAAACACCCAACTGGTTGGAAGATTGACGAATTTTAAGATATATAATTCAAGTCAATGTGCATCCAATCCAAGGAATGGTTAACCAACAGGCTTGATAACAGAAATAATATGATTCTGAAACAACGAAGATCGCCAAAATATCGTATTGCTGAGTACTGGAAAACTTTTTTTTTATATATATAATCAATTAAAATTTACATACTCAACAAGTACATCTACTGTGCCTATCATGGCGGGAATAGACACTAGGTCATCGGAGTTCCCACCATGAAAGGCACTTACAATTCAAAAATTACAATATACTGAACGAAAAAACAACAAACTAAAAGAAAAAGTTAATGTCTGTCTCACATTTGATGTCAGGCAATGACATCAAAACATTTTATAATTTGGGAGAAAATAGATGCAAGGCAGTTAACAGAGGGCCCTACGCGCGGACAAACAACTGCCGCCCCTCGCCACACGTGCCACCCCCACCGGGATAACACATGAAACTAAAGGCCAGCAGCCGCCCATCCACACAGCAGGACCCCATCCACCCACCACCCCGCACCCTAAGATGGAAAACTTTTGTCTTGGAATCCAAAGGTACTTCTTGCTTGTTTTGCTGTTCGCAAAATATTCCTGAGGTGATCGATTCGCATTCACTCAAAGGGCAAACTTTCAGAAAATCTTATGGAGCATTCGATTCTGTTCAAGAAAACTCTTTGAAGCCTTTTCTTTACTTATTGGATTTTCAAGAGTGATTTGCTCCTTACAATTGATCACACGGTTTGCTCATCCCTTTAAAATGTTTTGATGTTTTTGGACTGGAAAGAATTTTTAATGCCAGTGGTATAATACCGTAACATAACTTGCACTTAAAACAATGTCAGAAAAGTTGCTATCACTGTACATTGTCAAAACATTTTTAAGTGCAAAAAGTTTCTTTGCTTTCCAAATTCTGGTAGGGTGTGGTTTTTTTTCGAAACATGGAGCTAGCCGTTTCTGTTACTTGAGACAACTTATGAGTGTAATGTAATGGAATTGTTACAGATTCATTGCCTGAAGCCAAAAATAATCAATATTTTGAACCTGGAATCTGAGTTTCTCTATGCAGTGCAGTCATTTCTATGGCAACAACTTCCCATATGCTTGAGTTTCGAAAGTTAAGAAACCGTGCTAAAAACAATTATAAAAACTCGCAACGCATTTCTATCTTGTCGAAATAATTCAAACATTTTAAAGGGGGAAGGGAGTACGGCCTCGTAACATTTAAAACTTTTTGCAGAAATCGGTGTAAACATCGTTGGATTATTTATCGGGCAGCCCCTCCCTCAAATTTATCCCGTACGCTTATGGCAGTTTGATTTTTGTCGGTAGGCCCCCTTCAGGAGGGGTGTACACGTTTTTTTTATAAGAAACTTGGATCAGCACTTAGTACTAAAAGTTTCTTAATTTCGCATGAAAATTTCAGTGTTTTAGTACTAAAAGTTTCTTAATTAGTTTCTTATTTTTTTGGGCCTAAAATTGCGGTATTGTTCGAAGTTGAGCCTTCTTCTCGAGAAAGGGCTTCCATTTTGCATTGACATTGTCATCAAAAAGAAGCCATGCACATCAAGGCAAAAATTTACCAATTTTGCAGTTAAAAGTCAAGAAAAGACGAATGTACCTTTGTTAGAGAGACATAGAATAAGAGAGATATACAGAAATAAAGTTTTAGAGTTTCTTAACTGTTCTTGAGCGTAGTACTAGAGTTTCTTAAATTTTTGGTCATCGTAGTACTAGTTTCTTATAAACCAGTTTCTTATAAAAAAAAAACGTGTAGTGAATCACTCTTTCGAAAGGACGTATGAGATCTTTTCAAACGATAGGATCTTTAAAGATTTTTCTTGAAAACAAATGGATTTTTGGCAAAGGTGTACGAGACTTTTATAGCAGATGTTTGAGACTTTAAAGAAGTAATTTGCCCCTGAGAATCGATTACACGGTTTTTTTATAAGAAACTTGGATGAGCACTTAGCTAGTACTAAAAGTTTCTTAATTTCGCATCAAAATTGCAGTGTTTTAGTGGTAAAAGTTTCTTAATTATTTTGTTATTGTTTGGGGTCAAAAATTGTGTTATGGTTCGACGTTGGGTCTTCGTATCGACAAAGGGCTCAGGGGCGGATCCAGACCGGTTTCACCGGTTTCCGTGCATCGGTCAGATTTCCAAACCTAAGATAAATTTGTATTATCTGCCGGGTATCTGCCTAACTTTACAGAAAAGTAAAATAACTTGAACCTATTTTCACTCAGCAAACCAGTTTCAAGTCAAAAGGTGATAGTCTTCATAGACATGACATAGGGTACTTCTACACAAAATTTTTCATAAACAATAAGCAACCTACATATGGCAGTCATTTGGCTTTATTTGCTATGGTTCTCCAGGAGGTATGTGATTCGAAACCTGCGTTATCAGTTTCAAGTTGCGCAACAGATTTGCACATTTGATTCGCTTTGAATGGCTGTGACGTTTCGCAATTGTTTTGATATCAAGTCCTTATAATCTGATGAACCAATAAGGGTTGAGTGAACCTGTCCAGCGACTTCCGTGAACCGGTCGGCAATTGTTCGAAATCAGTGAACCTGTGTCGATTAGGAAGTAAACCGTTTCTGAAGGAAGTAAAATATGTTTGCAAAAGAAGTAGATTTTCATCGAATAGAACAAGAACGAGAAGGGCCAGCAGACGGCAATGGCTGACCCAGAAAAGGAAGATCTTTATCGACTTCACAGTGCCATCGAAGAGAAGAGTGAAGGAGAGATATAGCACACAAAACAAAAATACGAGTATATTTTAGGAAGTTTTGAAGTTGAAGGAAGGCGTAAGAGAATTTAACTTAAATTTTAAGGGTCTGAGGGATGACGAACATCGATGTGCACAGACATTCGTCGATAAAGTTATTATGCAGAGGATGGGGGTGGAAATTACACGGAAGAGCTCTAGACCTGCAGCCCATCATTATTTATGTAAAAGGGCGTTGCCCTTGTTTTCCGAGAGTCTGAAGGGCGTGGTCACGAAAAATTTTTCTGAGGGCTTCGCCCCCAGACCCCCTTTTTTGCCCCCTATAAACCGGTCAGAATTCAGGGCTGGATCCGCCCCTGGGGCTGTGATTTTGCATGATATTGTCACTACGAATAAGCCATGCACATTAAGGCAAAAAGTTACCAATGTTTTGCAGTCAAAGCTTGATATTTACAAACGCACTGCCACGCGAACCGTGATGTACCCACTCTCATTCTAGAAATAAAATTTTAGAGTTTCTTAATTGTTCTTGAACGTAGTACTAGAGTTCCTTAAATTTTTAGTCATCGTAGTACTAGTTTCCTATAAACCAGTTTCTTACAAAAAAAACCTGCAAAGAACCTCGTGAATATTCTGCAAAATATTTCATATTTGCATCCAAGGAATGCTTTACCAAAACAAAGATGTGCCACTGTAAGTTAAGTCAGTATCCATCTGAGGAATGCTTAACCAAAAGGCTTGATTTACAAAGATGTGCAAGGGCGCCGGAGCCACGGGGGCAGCGGGGGCAGTTGCCCCCGTTGCCCTAGTGGTACGGGGGCAGCGCGGGGGCAGCAAAGTGCCCTTTCCTAAAAATGTATTTCAGAGAACTATTGATTAATCGCATCTGTTAGTTGGAACTTGGAAGTGAGTTGTTTCTCGTCCGCAGTCACAATAATAGAACGATTCCTTCTGCTTTCAAGATTACCGTACGTTCGAAGGACAGTGGCGTCGCCACGGGGTGGTCCGGGGTTGACGTGTCGACGACAGTTTTCAGTCGACCACCGATGATATACTTTCTCGAAATCAGTCAAAAAGATTGGGGAGGGTAGATTTTTATTGACTCGAAACTATTGTGATAACTGGCCTTCCTCTTGAAATCTCAATTCCTTTATTAAAGATTGCGAGAAAGGCCTTAAATTTCAATTTCTAACCAAATCTTGTCCTTCCTCGTAAATAAATATATGATGTTCTTCTCTGTTTCTATATTTGTTGCACAAAAAGACCCGCTGTTGTAAAAAGAACTGCTTGAGATGGTTGCTTTTCCAGAAATATCGAAATAGATCAAATTAACATAAAGGGCGTTCCCATCATGCTCTCCGAGTGTCTGAAGGGCGTTTCCCACGTTTTCCGAGGGTCTGAAGGGCGTGGTCAGGAGAATTGTTCTGGGGGCTTTGCCCCTCAGACCCTCTTTTACCTTGCCGCCTCAGCTTTTTGGGCTGGCGACACCCGTGTCGAAATAGATGTTGAGCACAATATCCTAAACGACGATTACCGATTATTTTCAACGGCAAATTTTGACACCCTAAGGTGTCCTTTCTGCGATTCCTGCCCCCGCCGCATCATGGAGCCTCCGGCGCCTCTGAAGATGTGTCACTGTAAGTTAAGTCAGTATCCATCTGAGGAATGCTTAACCAAAAGGCTTGATTTACAAAGATGTGTCACTGTAAGTTAAGTCAGTATCCATCTGAGGAATGCTTAACCAAAAGGCTTGATTCACAAAGATGTGTCACTGTAAGTTAAGTCAGTATCCATCTGAGGAATGCTTAACCAAAAGGCTTGATTCACAAAGATGTGTCACTGTAAGTTAAGTCAATATCCATCTGAGGAATGCTTAACCAAAAGGCTTGATTCACAAAGATGTGTCACTGTAAGTTAAGTCAATATCCATCTGAGGAATGCTTAACCAAAAGGCTTCATTCACAAAGATGTGTCACTGTAAGTTAAGTCAGTATCCATCTGAGGAATGCTTAACCAAAATGCTTGATTCACAAAGATGTGTCACTTTAATTTACGTCCATCCGTCAATATCCATCTGAGGAATGCTTAGCCAAAAGGCTTGCTTCATAAAGATGTGCCACTGCAATTCAAGTCAATATCCATCTTAGGAATGATTAACCAAAGGCCTGATATAAAGTGAAGGTGCAAATTGAAATTTAGAAGATAGAGCATGTGCATATGGTACACAGTTATAGACATGAACATGACAAAAACCCATAAGAATTCTTAAGAATTTTCAAGAATTATTAGTACATTGTGATGAGGATTTGTGAGCAATATGGAAGATTCTGTTCTTTTCTAACAACAATTCAAATGAGAATTCTTAGGGATAAAAATCATGTTAACATGTTAAGGCCTGTACTGAATCTTGGCTCGTAAACAATTTTTCAGAGGAAGAAATCAATGAGAAAAAGAGACTGTGTCATTTCAGACCCAAAATCACACAATTATCATCTTAAATGAATACTGTACATATTTAAAATTTTAGCATTTGATACTTAACAAAACATGTGAGAACCCATATAGTCAAAGGTGGGTTTGGCATTGAACTTGCACTTATTTTGCAGCAAATAAGTCACACAGTTTGTAGCAAGTTTGTTTTGAATAAGTCTCAGATCAAGGTGTTACTTTACATAATGAAAAGCCACTGATCCATAAATTCCTATTCAACTTTAATGCAGCTATCATTTTATTGCCCTGACCCCACCTCCCCGGGATAGGCGGGGCTGATGCGGGGTCATTCACGTATTTCTCTTGTGAAAGTGAGCAATGTTCCCACCTATCGGGTCAACATTCTTCTGCCAATGGGAGGCGATAGCTCGTGCTTGTCCCCAGTTAAAGCCCCAATTATCATGTTTTTGAGCTTTTGAGGAGAAACGACTCGCCCCAGAGTTTTCACTGCTTCATGGGCAATATCTTTCAGTGAACAGGAAGTGAATAGACCTGCATCTGCTCTGCCTATCTACCGCTTTCTGCTTTTCTTCCTCTTATCTTAATGTTACGATACGCAGGATGTGAAAAAACCGCGAGTTCAAGTGGCGGCCAATGAGATAAGAGCTCTCATACAACAAAAGATTCTTCAACTGTAATAAAAGCAGGCTGATGGCAATGATGACGTAATCTGTATCAAATTACACAGCTATTGTTTTCATAATCCAGATCACTAGGAACCAAAGAAATCAAAACTACAGTGTCTTCACTGACATTCCTGGAGACCTCTGTGGTTCCAACAGTTCTTGTGTAAATGCTGCCTCAGGATTGCAGCGAATCATTGCTGAAGGCACTGGAATTTCTAATACAAATAGATATGTGCATGAAATAAATCACAAAGAAATGGAAAAAGTGTTTCTTTAGATCTATAAACATTGTTCAAAAAGGGATTTAAGTATTTGCAAGACCATCCAACACTTTCAGGATATGCAGTGCAGCAAACATCAGAATGTAACAAAATAACAAGCTTTTTCTTTTGATTGAAGTTACCATATTGATCACTTGCTGTGTCTTGTGCCATCACTAAAATCTTATGATGACAAAGATGTCCCCAACTTCTGTGTTTTCCCTGAGGAGCAAACAAAATTGATGCTTGAAAATGGTAACAGATTGTTTTCTATTCAAGATATGGTTCTCATTCAATTCCTACCCTAACAAGATCCTCCCCTGGCAGTCCAGGGGTCAACAATGAGAAAAAATGGGAAACATAGTAAATAAAGGAAACAGAACACTTGGTTTTCTGAATAGAAATATTAGAATAGACTCTCAAAATCTACGTTCAAAGGCTTGCAAAGCTATTGCAAGACCTACCCTAGAGTACGCTACACATATTTTTTATAAGGAACTAAGGTCCAGGCTAGTAGGCAGTTTGGGCAACTTTGCCACCAAAAGTTTCTTATGGGTTTCTTATATCTAAATGCCAGAAGTGTAGAGTTAATTTTGTTTGTCTAAAGGGTTCCCAAATTATTTAGCAAGATCTCAAAGCAAGTAAATAGCATAATTAGCACTCAAAATAATGTTCAAAAGTTGCTATAACTGTATGGTGTCAAAACATTTTTGAATGTGATAGGAAAATTAAAACTGCAAATTTAGAAAAGTTCCTTAACTAATTGAATTCAGGCAGGGTTGTTTCTTAACTTTCAAAAAATTGAGCCTACCGTTTCTTATAAAAAAATTACGTGCAGTGCAATATGGGATCCTTACACAAAGAAAAAACATAAATATGCGATTGAGACGATTCAACACAAAGCAGCAAGGTACGTGACAAAGAGATACAAAGTATGCCAGTGTACATGAAATGTCGAAGGAACTTCAGACAGGGACAAGTCATGTTTTACCAGATACATCATAACCAAGTTGAAATAAAGAAAGATGCGTACAGCAGGCAGTCATCCAATTCAAGACCATCTAAAGAAGCCTATGAGACACCAGGGACAGGCCCGCAATATTACAATTTTTCATTTTTCCCAAGAACAATTAAAGAATGGAATAGGCTCCCACAGGAAACAGTAGAGGTGAACTCATGAGTAGTCTTCAAAAATACTCTTGAAGTATAACTTTTTTTCTGTTCTAAATTCTTTACAATTGATTAATGATTTAGATAATTTCAAACCATAGGACAACAGTGTAACCTCTTTTCAACTTGAAGGTTGATTTTTTAGGTATTTCACATGCAGGGGTCCAGTGGCGGAAATTCAGCTTTTTGAGTGGAGGGGCAAGCACCGTCAATTTTCCGAGTCTAGGAAATGTTTTTGTTTTCAGGTATTTTGCTGGAAGACCGGACATAATAGGCTCCTTAAATGTGCTAAGAGAATATGTATAGGCCTATCAGATTTCAAAACTATTTATATTCAGCAGTTGATAGAAATAGGCAAGAATGTATTCTTAAGGTAGGCCCAACAGAGACAAGGACTCTGGGGGCACAGCCCCCAGGAAAATTTTTGAGGACACGCCCTCTGCTTTTGCTTAGAATGCCTTTCACGAACCTAGGTTTGCCAGTCCTGAATTGGGATTTTAACAAATTTGGAACATTTTTTAAATGGAGTAGCATCCCCCAGGCACGTTTTTGAATAAAAGTAATCGATTTAGGAGATCTCTTAGATCCCTTGTTTGCCAATGCCAAATCTGAATATTTGAAGACATGAATAACCACTTCTCAAAAGAAAATTTGCACGAAGAACCCCTACTCTGTCTAAGAACGCTCTTCGCAGTCCAATTTTTGCCTGGTCCTCAACATGGAAGTTTGTCTAGCTGATAGTTGGTCTAAAGTTTTTGTCCAGGAAAATTTTGAGAACTCCAACCTTTACATTGGCTTAGAATGTCTCTCCCAATCACGTTCCAACATCACTCGGAAATATTGCTACTCTCGGACCTATACCCAACAACTTTCTTCTCGTTTTTGAAATAAATGAAAGTGAATAAGAACTTTAGAATATGCTTTTGAGCTTGTGAATTTTGTTTGCTCTTTGCAGATGAAAACTCGTCTACTTCTTGATGGTGACTCGTTCCTTTGCTGCACTTTCGAGCCCACGTACGTTTCCGACTTTTACGGAAAATTTCCGAGTCTTGTCGAATTGGGGGGGGGGCAGTTGCCCCTCCAACCCCCCCCATAATTTCCGCCACTGCAGGGGTCCTTTAATGATATGACACTGAAGGTGGTGTGGTAATCCTCTGACTTGAAGCCAGAACAGTCAGGCGGAGTGGGTTCAATACCCGGTACCACTTGAACGTCATGAAAAGGAGTCGTGGACTTGATTAGGTCTGTTCTATTTCTGCGATTCCAGCGCTTGGCGCTGAAAAACGCAACTTTACCTTCACCTTTAAATGTTGAGCTCTTAGTCTTATGTTTCATTCACCTCAGATTTTCACTGATTTTCATGCTCCAAAGTTTCATGTAGGGTGTATTTTTTATAGTATGATGTTCATTGTGCTATGATGTGTTTCCCTTTTCCTTTATTGTCTATAATTTTTCTTTTTTCTCTAAATTGACACAACCTTCTTTAATAAGTAGTCAATTATTCAAGTAGAAGTAGAACCAAATTTTTACACAAATGCCTGGTGTGGGGAAGATTCTGTAAGAAATGTGGGGGGAAAGGACACGAGCAAAGTGGGGAAAGCGGAGGTACTGTGCCCTGCCACATTGGAACTACAATTCATACATTCATGAAAGAAAGTGTAAGTTATGAAAGAGTTTATACATCACCTTGTTGATAAAAGACTGGATTTGGCGCCATCCACAACTTCTCTGCTGTGCTCCTTGCTTGTTGTCCGCATATACCATTCAGACGTAGATTCATGTTCAGAAGGAGAATGAGATTCAACTCAGAATCATATTCAGCCTAGTATCCAATTTTTTTATGTTTCTTGTCAAACCCCAAGAAACCCTCTCATAATATTTTCTAATGATCATGCCTCAATATTTCTTTCTAGTTGATTTGATTCTCTTGAGGTATCCTGCTCTTGATGATACCAAAAGTGAGATTTTACAAGAACCAAAACTGAACAAAACTTATCCAATATATTAAACATGTTGAATGCTGGAGGCCATAGTTCCATATTGTTTGTTTTCACTTCACAACTACTGTACGTGAAACCCCAAAAGCTAGTAGGTAGCCTAGTTGCATCCTTTTACCTTGTCAACAACTTGCGGTTTTTTGGATGGATTGCAGATGGATTCTCCCAACATATACTATGCGAGTGTACGCGCAGTTCAATTCAAGCACCTCCCGCAAGAAAGTTCTAGACTTGCCCCAAGCGTGGCCCCAATAGACCTCGTCATGCCGAACAGCGAGCGAAGTGAGCTGGAAGGAACGAGTTTCGTCACTTTGTTGTGATGAGCAGAACTTATCGCAAATCTAGAACCTTGGTGCTGTGATACACGTATGTGACACACAGTGATATGAACCATGACCTAGAGTTGATAAGACAGTGGGCTCATGATTGGGAAATGTCGTTTAATCCAGATCCCCAAAAACAAGCTGTTGAATTGATATTTTCTCAGAAACGAATTGAAATGAATCATCCAGAAATTCGTTTTAATAACATACCAGTGATGAAAGTAGATGAACATAAACATCTAGGACTTATCCTGGACTCAAAGCTTTCATTTTCGGCTCACGTTAAGGCAGCTATCTCTAAAACGAGAAAGGGAATTGGTTTGCTGAAATATCTCTCCAAGTACCTACCCAGACATACCCTAAACGAATTATTTAAGCTCTATGTGCGACCTCACCTGGAATACGGAGATGTTATCTATCATATTTCGGCTAAAGTATGTGAGTTTAGCGGTAATACCATTTTGTCGAGCTTGATGGAAAAGTTGGAGTCCGTTCAGTATTCTGCTGCCCGTGCTGTTACGGGAACATGGAAGGGAACGTCACGCGAGAAGCTGTATGCAGAGCTTGGTTGGGAGTCACTGAGTTCCCGAAGATGGTGTAGACGCCTTACGTTGTTTTACAAAATGATAAATAATCTGATGCCTGAATATACAATAGATCAAATCCCACAGCTTCATCAGTCACAGTACCCTCTTCGCAATCAGGATGTCGTTGGACGAATAAGGGCAAGGACAGAAAAATTCAAATCTAGCTTTTATCCAAATTGCCTGTCTGAGTGGAATGAACTATGTCCGGAAATTAGAATTTCACCATCAGTTGCTATCTTCAAGAAAAAGTTGCTTCCGAAAATTGGCCCCCCTACTAAATCTGTCTTTGGAATCCATGACCCAACAGGCTTATCTTATCTTACTCAACTTAGAGTGTGTCTTAGCAAATTAAGCCTTCACAAATTTAAGCACAATTTTAGGGATATACCATAAATCCAATGTGCCCTACTAACGATGGTATTGAGAGCACGGAGCACTTTTTTGTTGCTTTGCCCCTCGTTTGAGGATCAGCGTCGAGACCTTCTCGCTGGAGTTTTTGCATTACTACGACCATTAGGATATATCGACCTTTCAAATGAAGTTTTGACGCAGCTTTTATTGTATGGTGATAAAGACCTCCCAAATGACGTCAACAGAAATATACTCGATTTGACTCTACAATACATCCACACAAGCGGTCGATTCAATTAAGATCACAGAAATCTAGCTAAATGCAACTCAACCACCATACCAAGTCCATATTCGTAAAGTATCCTGTTCGCCGAGTCCCGTTCCTCTATTCTTTTGTTCTTTTGTTTGTATAGTAGCTTTTCGTAACACACCCTTTAGCTATTCTACAAAAGAGCCTGGATTGAGCGTCTTTGGCTTTAATTAGCTGTAGTTAGCTACTTTTTCCTGCTGCCAACTGTAAATAAATCATTTATTATATTATCGCCGAGTTCCGTTCCTCTATTCTTTTGTTCTTTTGTTTGTATAGTAGCTTTTCGTAACACACCCTTTAGCTATTCTACAAAAGAGCCTGGATTGAGCGTCTTTCTTATGCATTTCAAATGCGACTTTCGATTGAGTGGCGATAAAGCTTCTATGACTATTGCGTACATTCGAAAATTCCATTTGCAAAATATCGTTCAATTCTAATTCTTTTCTGAATAGCTAGGGGGCTTCTTATATGTTTAGTTGTATTTTAGTTTATCTCCTTCATGTGATGGCCCTGGGGTAGTCATGATCTTTTGCTCCCCTTGGTATCGTTTCTGTGGTATTGTATGGTAGCTCGTTTGTAATCTTAGGTAATTCGTAAATTGTAAATTTTTAACATTGAATTTATAGAAAAAAAACACGTATTTCTTTTACAAGAACTGCCCTGCCCATAAGAAACCCAACTCTCAGATCGCCAAAAAATAAGGAACTCTAGACTAGTACTGGGAAAATATCAGTTGAGAAACTATTCATTTTGATAAGTCTGATAAAGGAGGCACTGAGCATTTTTTACTTTGGTCTCGCTTATTTACTGTATCATATTACTCGTAACGTACATGAGCAATGTCTAAACATTGATGCTTCAAAACATTGTTTTGGAATGTTCACGAGGGCATAGAAACATGAAATGAAGATTGTCATAGAACTTCTAAGGAACTCGTAAGAAACCCTGAGTACTGAAAATCTGATTATTTTAAGAAACTTTCAGTACTGGCCCGAATTCTTAGCTTCTTATAAAAAAATACATATATGTTGCCAGCAAGGGTTATCAGTGTATTTGCTGTCCAGGGTCCAGGGTACAATTCGGCAGCTCAGGTCTAAATCCTTTGAATAGCTGAGGTGAGGCTCCCATAGAGCTTTGAAATACATTACCTGCTTTTTAAAAAATGAAATGAATTTTACATTTTAGAGGCGATACAATCTTTGAGAAAGCAGTATTTAATCTCAACATTTGAGACATACAAATTGTTTTCTTTTCTTTCGTAAATTTTTTCTTTCAATGACACCTCAGGAGGGACCATTATGGAGACAAAGTCGCACTGACCTCTTTAATGCTATCCCTGCCAATTAAACCATGGGTGATTTTTAGATTACAACTCCAACTTTTATACTTAGATTATTGTATTATATCATTTTATGCACCTGTAATTAGACTTAGAACGCTTTTATTTATTGTTAGTAATTAGTCTGTTTTTCTCTCCTAAATTCATTAATTTTTTTTAATCCGTATAGCGAAATTTAACATACGTACATACATATATGCAGTTGAGTAAGCCCAAAATTGTTTATACCCATGCAAAATTCTGAGTATTTTGCTTTCATGATTGGGTAAGAAACATGAGTGGGTTTTTGAGGATTTCAGTGTTCGCTGATAACGTATTCGCTGATAACGTACTATTGTAGCAAGTTCGACTTCGGGGTGAAGAAATCCGTATTTTGCGCTTGAAACTAATTCGAACTTCAATAATGCAGTAGATTTATCTTTAGTATCGTAATCTGGTAAAAAAAGCGTTCATCATCAATGGTTCGTTCAGTACGTGGACAAAAACCAATCAGGGTGTACCACAAGGTTCAGTCTTGGGGCCCCTTCTGTTTAGCATCTATCTGAATGACTTGTTTCTGTCCTTAGAAGAGACCGAAGTCTGCAACTACGCAGACGATACAACAATTTATGTATGTGGTCCTAATGTCGAGAATATTATCGCAAAACTAGAGAATGATGCCTTTAAGATAAGTGAATGGTTTCCAAACAATCTTATGAAACTAAATGAAGATAAATGTCATTTGATGATTTTTGGTGGGAATTGTAACGAAGTCTCTGTCAAAATAGGAGAACCTAGTGTGAAACAAAGTAAAGAGGATAAGCTTCTAGGGATAACGTTTGATCAAACATTAAGCTTTAAACAACATGTTAAAACTCTTTGCAATAAAGCCAGCCAAAAACTTGACGCACTTGCAAGAATATCCTGCTACATGGACACGGAAAAGCTAAAGCAGGTAATGCAAGCATTTGTCTTGTCTCATTTTAGTTACTGCCCACTTGTGTGGATGTTTTATGACAGAACCTTGAGTCATAGAATAAATCATATCCACGAAAGAGCATTACGTTTTGTGTACAAAGACCATCAAACAGATTTTGAGTCTCTTCTCGAGCAAAGGACTTTTGGTATCCATCCACGTAAGGAATCTACAGTTGCTTATGACAGAAGTTTATAAAGCAAAGTCTGGTCTAAATCCACCTTTCATGAAGGATATTTTCAGTGAGCGCAATATTGGCTACAATCTAAGACATGGCAACGACTCACAGCTTCCAAAAGTGCGTACGACGAGCTTTGGAATTGAGACTATATCCTTCCTTGGAAACAGAATTTGGTCCACTTTGCCAAATGCAGTGAAACAAGCAAGCACTCTTCCTATCTTTAAAAACCTGATTAGATATTGGAAGGGCGAGAACTGCAACTGTAGGCTATGCAAGACATACATTCCGCAGGTTGGGTATCTAACATGATATTCATAATTATGTCATTATGTTTAATCTAATGTTTTTAACGGTTTTGTAAATAGGACTTTTTTCCCCCATTTATTTCATTTTATATGTTTGCTAAATAGTAGGCCTAAATTAGCAGTAATTTTGCTATCTAGTGTATTTTAAGCCTACTTTAAAGAGAGAAATAATAATAATAATAACAATATTGTAATAATAATAATATAATATAATTACGGTTATTGTAATAATAACAATAATAATAATAATAATAAATAATAATAATAAATGATAATGATAATAGTGGATACAAGTGAATAGAGCATATATAGATGTATATAAATGTATATAAATGTATATAAGCATATTGCAGTAAATTCTAGGGGATATCGGTGCAAAAGCGTGTTTATAGTGGATACAAGTAAATAGAGCGTTTATAGATGTATATAGATGTATATAAGCATAATGCAGTAAACTCTAGGGGAAATCGGTGTAAAAGCGTGTTTATAGTAGATACAAATGAATAGAGCGTATATAGATGTATATAGATGCATAAAAGCATATTGCAGTAAATTCTAGGGGATATCGGTGTAAAAGCGTGTTTATAGTGGATACAAGTAAATAGAGCCTATATAGATGTGTACAGATGTATTCAAGCATATTGCAGTAAATTCTAGGGCATATCGGTGTAAAACTGTGTTTATAGTAGATACAAGTAAATAGAGAGTTTATAGATGTGTACAGATGTATTCAAGCATATTGCAGTAAATTCTAGGGGATATCGGTGTAAAACTGTGTTTATAGTAGATACAAGTAAATAGAGAGTTTATAGATGTATACAGATGCATAAAAGCATATTGCAGTAAATTCTAGGGGATATCGGTGTAAAACTGTGTTTATAGTAGATACAAGTAAAAAGAGCGTATATAGATGTATATAGATGCATAAAAGCATATTGCAGTAAATTCTAGGGGATATCGGTGTAAAAGCGTGTTTATAGTAGATACAAGTAAATAGAGCGTATATAGATGTATATAGATTTATATAAGCATATTGCAGTAATTTCTAGGGAATATCGGTGTAAAAGCGTGTTTATAGTAGACACAAGAAAATACAGCGTATATAGATGTATATAGATGTATATAAGCATATTGCAGTAATTTCTAGGGAATATCGGTGTAAAAGCGTGTTTATAGTAGATACAAGTAAATACAGCGTATATAGATGTATATAGATGTATATAAGCATATTGCAGTGATTTCTAGGCGAAATCGGTGTAAAAGCGTGTTTATAGTGGATACAAGTAAATAGAGCGTATATAGATGTAGCGTATAGCGTAGATATAGCGTATAGCATATATAGATGTATATAAATGTATGTAAGCATATTGCAATGAATTCTAGGGGATATCGGTGTAAAAGTGTGTTTATAGTAGATACGAGTGAATAGAGCGTATATATATTTATATAGATGTATATAAGCTTATTGCAGTAAATTCTAGGGGATATCTGTGTAAAAGCGTGTTTATAGTAGATACAAGTAAATAGAGCGTATATAGATGCATATAGATGTATATAAGCATATTGCAATAATTTCTAGGGGATATCGGTGTAAGAGCATGTTTATAGTAGATACAAGTGAATAGAGGGTATATAGATGCATATAGATGTATATAAGCATATTGCAGTAATTTCTTGGGGATATCGGTGTAAAAGCGTGTTGATAGTAGATACAAATGAATAGAGCGTATATAGATGTACATAGATAAAAAGTGAACAAGATATAAAGATATAAAGAGCGTATATAGATGTATATAGATGTATATAAGCTTATTGCAGTAAATTCTAGGGGATATCGGTGTAAAAGCGTGTTTATAGTAGATACAAGTAAATAGAGCGTATATAGATGTATATAGATTATGACCACACGGTCCAAACTAGTTGGGAATTGAGAGAAAATGTGTATATATATATTCCTGTTCGTCTTTCTTTTTGTTCATCGATGTATATAGATGTGACAGGGACGCTGGAGCGATGGTAGGGCAAGGGGGGCGACTAGGAGCGTAAGGGCAATCGAGGCCGAAGGCGAGCGAAGCGAGCCTAAAAATTGGGGGGTCCGGGGGTACCCCCCGGGAACATTTTTGTGACCACGCCCTTTAGATTGGCTTAAAATGGTATCAAAAACGTTTTAACGAACATTAATCATGTTCTTTGACGAAATTTTTCGGCGATTCCTCCACATGTCCTCATTCCGAATCGCATAAAATCGTATATTGCTTATTTTGAAGTTGCAATTGAAAGTCATTTTTCGTTACTGGTGTGTTTTTGATAAGGAAATGAAGCTATGGCGGCTTTTCTGTCAAGTTTCAAAGTACATTTATTGTTTTTCATTGAAAGGGCACTTTTTGCCCCCCTTTCCCTCGTTAGGAAAGGGCAGGAGGGGCGCTTGACCCCCCGCGCCCCCCTCTCCGGCGTTCCTGGATGTGTATAAGCATAATGCAGTAATTTTTAGGGGTTATCGGTGTAAAAGCGTGTTTATTGTAGATACAAGTGAATAGAGCTTATACACGTTTTTTTTTTATAAGAAACTGGTTTATAAGAAACTAGTACTACGATGACCAAAAATTTAAGAAACTCTAGTACTACGCTCAAGAACAGTTAAGAAACTCTAAAACCTTATTTCTGTATGTCTCTCTTATTCTATGTCTCTCTAACAAAGGTACATTTGTCTTTTCTTGATTTTTAACTGCAAAATTGGTAAATTTTTGCCTTGATGTGCATGTCTTCTTCTTGATGAAAATGTCAATGCAAAATGGAAGCCCTTTCTCGAGAAAACGGCTTAACTTCGAACAATACCGCAATTTTAGGCCCAACAAAATAAGAAACTAATTAAGAAACTTTTACTACTAAAACACCGAAAATTTCATGCGAAATTAAGAAACTTTTAGTACTAAGTGCTGATCCAAGTTTCTTATAAAAAAAAAAACGTGTATATCAGTGTTCTAAATTGCACGTAAGCACTAAGAATAGAGAGGAGATAGACTCAAGTACTTATTATATTATCGACCAAAAAGACAATCGTCAAATCGAAATAAAAGAATCGGAAGAGACAAAAGACTTAGGAGTTATTGTTGATACCAAATTGAAATTTCAAAAACAAATCGCATCTTGCATAAAAAAGCGAACGGTGTCCTCGCTTCGATAAAAAGAACGATCAAGTATTTAAGTCTAGAAACCTTCAACACGTTGTACAAAGCTTTAGTTAGACCCTTGTTAGAATCCGCCGGCGCCGTATGGAGCCCAAGCCTCGTTAAAGACATTCGTTCGCTAGAAAGCGTCCAAAGAAGAGCCACGAAATTAGTGCCATCGCTGAGAAACTTGACTTACACTGAACGCCTTATTGCCCTTGATCTCCCAACTCTTGCATATAGAAGAACGAGAGGAGACATGATAATGGTTTTTAAGATCATGAAAGGTATCGTCGACTTGAACCATACAAACTTCTTCAAGTTAAGCACAACCAAAACAAGAGGACACGAGCTCAAGCTGTTTAAGCAAAGAAATCGCCTGAACGTAAGACGAAACTTCTTTTCACAAAGAATAGTAAAATCGTGGAATGAGTTATCCGAAGAGATTGTCAACTGTACGACAGTATTACATTTTGAAAAACGTTATGATAGCTTCCACCGCGAACACAAATACAACTTCTAGGGTTTTATAGGCTGTAAGCCTCGTATTCCCTCATTTAATATATTATTATTATTATTATTATAGATGTGTATATAGATGTATATAAGCATATTGCAGTAATTTCTGGGAGACATCTATATATGAGAATTTTTGTTAGTCATTTTCCTGTTATTCTTGTTTTTGATTTGTTAGTCTTAATTCGTATTTTCTCGTAGTTTCCAATACATTCTGTAACTTTATAGTTGATCTTTTATTTTTGTAAGAAGCTAAAGTGCGGGGCTGGTAGGCATTTTCTTGTAAACGTTTTGGTAATTTTGCTACCAACTGTTTCTTGCGTGTTTCTTATATTTTTAATGCTACAAGTGGAGAGTTAATTTGTTTTGTATAAATGGCTCAGTAAGATGTCTCACTGAAAGTAAACAGTTGCTATAAACTGTACAATGTCAAAACTATTTGATTGCAATAAGAAAATTAAATCTGAAATCGAAGTGTTGGCAGAAAACCGTAATTTCACCGAAAATCGAAGAACCAAGATTGCGACGATAATCATTTTAAATTTCATTTCAAAGTCCAGAGAGCAGAAACAGAGAAAAATTCAGTTTGACATTTTCATAAGATGTCGAGTTGACATTTTTCGACGGATCCAGTGATAAAAATTAAAACTGCAAATTACAAAAATTCCTTAGCTTTTTAAATTCAGGTAGGGTTGCTTTACCGTTTCTTATAAGCGGTTTCGTATAGAAAATACGTGTACACGTTTTTCTTATAAGAAACTGGTTTATAAGAAACTAGTACTACGATGACCAAAAAATTAAGAAACTCTAGTACTACGCTCAAGAACAGTTAAGAAACTCTAACACTTTATTTCTCTGTGTCTCTCTTATTCTATGTCTTTCTAACAAAGGTACATTCGTCTTTTCTTGACTTTTAACTGCAAAATTGGTAAATTTTTGCCTTGATGTACATGGCTTCTTCTTGATGACAATGTCAATGCAAAATGGAAGCCCTTTCTCGAGAAGAAGGCTCAACTTCGAACAATACCGCAATTTTAGGCCCAAAAAATAAGAAACTGATTAAGAAACTTTTACTACTAAAACACCGAAATTTTCATGCGAAATTAAGAAACTTTTAGTACTATATGCTGATCCAAATTTCTTATAAAAAAAACGTGTAGATCATAACAAAAATGAGAGATGGAAATTGAAGGCCATACAAACTATGCCCTCATCTTTTCTCCATCAGAAACATTACTCCTGGCTTGATAGTGACAAAGTTCCTTGACTTCGGACTAATGTCATTAAAGTAAAAGTTTTCCAACGGGATCTGGTCTATTACTGATACTGAGGACAAATAGACATGAAGTATGCACGATTTCTTTATGAAAGTACTGACACGTATTATTTATATAAGAAAGAAACTGCCCATAAGAAACTTAAGTCTTAGATTGGCAAACAATTGAGAAACTCTAGTACTGGGAAAGTATAAGTTACGAAACTATCTATTTTGATACGGCAAACCATCGACATATTTTTACTTTACTTTCACTTGTTTCCCTCTGTATCATATTACTTGAATAAGATCCAAACATTGATAATGCTTAAAAAACTTTTTTTTGAAATGTTCACGAGTTCATAGATAGTAAACATGAAGATTAACATGGAGCCTCTAAGAAACTCGTACAAAGCTCTGAGTACTAAAAATCCGATAATTTCAAGAAACTTTCAGTACTGGCCTTAATTCTTAGTTTCTTACCAAAAAGTTACTTGTTAAAAGTTGTCTAAATAATTATGATTGTCGAGTACCGGAGTTATTTGATTTGTATGAGAAGAATTTTTATTTCTCGCATGCATGTCATCCTGTGTGAAATTGCGATTGAGAAAAGCTGCACATTTATTCATTGCCACACAAACATGCATGACCTTTCACATAGCACGCAAACTTTATTTCTCCCGTACCCCCGTCCTTGAACAACAAAGCATTTCCGGTTTCCGCTTCTCCGCTTTTTGCTTGTAGACCTCAAAGTTCAGATCTCAAAACCCGGCAAAGTGCTTAACCGCTTACCTTCTCTTGAGATGAAAATGTACAGAAGAAAGCTGCAACTGCGAATTACATAGCAAAATTAGTATTTCACTTCATCGCATAACTGGCTGAAGCTCAAAGTCAACGATCATTAGAAACGAAAAGGATGGCTCTTAGATTTTGCGTTCAAGATTCAGGTTACAGTATTTTAAGGTCATATATATAGTGGCCACTAAGATACACGCATCGGAACGCCATCTTGAATTCTGGATCTTGAATTAGGGTGTTTCATTTTGAATCTTGAATTCTGGATCTTGAATTAGGGTGTTTCATTTTGAATCTTAAATTCTGGATCTCGAATTAGGGTGTTTCATTTTGAATCTTGAATTCTGGATCTTGAATTAGGGTGTTTCATTTTGAATCTTGAATTCCGGATCTTGAATTATGGTTATTCATTTTGAATCTTGAATTCCGGATCTTGAATTAGGGTGTTTCATTTTGAATCTTGAATTCCGGATCTTGAATTAGGGTGTTTCATTTTGAATCTTGAATTCCGGATCTTGAATTAGGGTGTTTCATTTTGAATCTTGAATTCTGGATCTTGAATTAGGGTGTTTCATTTTGAATCTTGAATTCTGGATCTTGAATTAGGGTGTTTCATTTTGAATCTTGAATTCTGGATCTTGAATTAGGGTGTTTCATTCTGGATCTTGAATTCCGGATCTTTGGATCTTGGATCTTGGATCTTGAATCTTGAATCTTGAATTAGGGACTCCCGGAGGGGGCCGGGGGGGCGGAGAGGATGCTCAACAAGTCAAAATATGGGGGGAAATGAATTTGTCTCATGTTTCCTTCGATTTTCAACCGTCCTAGTGCCGTAAAATTTCGAAATCGGTCAAATACAAAAATCGTATCAGCCGTAAAATAGCGAAATCCTAAAAATTGTAATAAAGCACTAAATTTTTACTTTCTGTAGCTAAAACTATACGCTGTATCCTCCTACATCCATTACACTCGAATTCGCTTGATATTATCCACTTTCCATGATTTTCGATATGAAAGATTGCTATCCTCGCCCCAGCCTCCTCAAACTTCATTGTTGATGTTGATGTTGTTGAACCGGCAGTCAATCAAAGCATCACGATTCAGAAAGATTCTCGTACCTTCTGGACATAATAGAAGGATTTGCTGATGCAAACAAAGTTTTTAAGTGGATTGCAAAGATTAAAGACAAAATTGCACTAGGCTTTCAATTGCTAAGCAGTATTATCTTGGCTGCAGAAGTCAAAGAATCCAATCTTCTGATTTAGGCCCAGCAAGCAGTCTACTTGGCCTCAACCAGTGAAACCAAGTTTTGACGCACGCAACCATGAATTCAGATCTAAATCTGGCAGATGAAGTTGACTTTATCAAGAACGATGTAAACTTTGCTGTAGAGCACATTGATGTATCTGGAAAGTTACCAGAAAAAGATGGTAGAATCTATATTAATATTCAAACAAAGGAGCTACAAAAGTTTTGTGTAGAGCTTTCAAGTGCAGGCTTCCAGGTATCAAACAGCAAGTCATACTCAATGTAATGGGGGTATAATTTGTGTAAATCTATGATGCAAAAAAGCAAAACAAATACAGATGGATATGTTTGACCAGAAACACCATGGTATATGCAGAGCTAAGACTACCGTTTATGTTGCACGTGCGAAGATGTTCTGCGCGCAATTTCAAATGCAACAAAGAAAACACAATAGATTCATTGTTTTTGAAACAATAGCCAGGCACACATGTTCTGTGTGCACTTTTCAAACTTCTCAGTTTGGATGCAGCAGGCTGAGACAAATTGATTTCTTTATGAATCGAGCATGTTGTGGCGCAGTGGTGCAATCCTCTTCTGACTTTGAAGCCAGAACAATCAGGTTCGATCCCAGGTAGAGCCCCACCAATTGAGGATCATGACAAGGGGAGCGGGCTTGATTAGGTCTGCTCTATTTGTGCGATCCCAGCGCTTGGCGCTAAGAACCACAGCTTCACCTTTACACAAACGTAATGGGAAGGTTTCCAAAATACCCACCCCTCCCCCCCCCCAAAGCCTCAAACAAAATTTTGGCAAATAGGGTATAAAAAGATGTGATCAATGAAAGATATTAAGATAAAGTAATTATGCTTAATTTCAGGTCGTTGGATGCAACTTTGATTGTAACAATGTAGACACAGTTCCAGAAAACCTACAAAAGGCATATGAAACTGTATACTCATTGCTGTCCAACATCAGCGCAAGTTATGACAGGACATTCAGTGATGAATTGGCAAGGAAACTGGGAAATCTAGCTGACAGGGAATGAAGGCTAGATGTGGTAGAATCATCTACTGTAGAAACAATTCAGATATTGCAATTATGTTTTTCTCACATCTTTTTGCTACACAATTCCATACAGCATGATGCCTCTAAAGTACAACCAAAAACTTTAAAGTACAACACCAAAAACCACTTTAATGTAGAGTAGAGTGGTTTTTGGTCATAGAACTATCATTATTGCAGAACACTGCATGCTTGGTATCATTTAAAACATATTTGAGAGCCGAATTTGAATCTTTCAAGCATTATGAAACTTTGTTGACTTAAGGGGGGCTCAGTCCTTAGGAATTATTTGAAGTTTTTGGTTATCTTTCTTGTAAAATAAATTTGGCATCCTATGAAACTGGGATGCCTTCTTATCAGGAATCTGCAAGCAGAATACGGTAAAATTTGCTCCTTATGAAACAATGAGCTCCAGAGTTGCACTTGGTTGAGGTTATTTTCGTCAAATTTTATTAAGATAGAATAGGAAGCAAGAAAACTGACTACAGTGCATTTGGTGACAGGCGACAGTCAAACTAAAGTAGTCACTTTATGCAAGATCTACAGTAACTTCATATTACTGTAATGCGCAGACATGCACGTTCGACTGATGTATAGGAGGTTTGAAAAATTTGTGAAGCAAAAACTTCTTAAAATTCCCAAAAGGGACTACATATTACAATGCTTGCAAGAATCAAGTTCTGCTCGCTAAGCTCTTTGAACCAAGAATTACAAAAACGAATAAAAGGAAACCAAAATTATGATTTTTAGCTTTATTGCGGAGTTACGTGCACTGTCTATATAAGCTTTAAAGACGCTTCACAGCTCTTAACCAAAAACTGAAGAATTTCTTCTTAACTTTGAATCGGTCTATAATTGCTTCTGGAAGAGTTTCTTAATGGCTACTGCAGTTCCTTGTGAGCAGTTTCCCATGAAAACAGAATAACTCACTGGCAAGCACACTGAAAACATCGCATATTGTGTTTTAATGCCTGCATTGCCTGCAATCCTTTATTCATCAATTTTTGTTTCATTCATCCATGAATCAAGGTGCATTTCACTCCCAAAAAATCTCCTACACCTTTGGTAAAAATCCTTTTGGCTTCAAGAAAAATCCTCAAAAATCCTCGCTCTTGTTCTGAAAAATCTCGTACGCTTTTCGAATGAATGAAATGCCCCTTTGCCATGAATACTGTATCTGTACAAACGAAATTCGTCCATCATCCCTATCCAATTTTAGATAATTAGGATGCAGATTTTTATGTGTAGATAGATTACAATACAAGTCACCATTAGAACATGATGAATTGTTTCACTTTCTTTAAATGCTTTTACTATTCACATCGTTATTTAAAGGGAAGTTTGAAATGAGACATATCGCTGCGTAGGAGCTCCAACTGTTTCAACTGTATTTGAATAATGGTGGCATTCGATCCTTATTGTGACGAGAAAAGAACGAAGGAATAGCAACATTATCAAGCTCTTCTTGCAATCCAGTAGAAGAAAAAACCACATGATTTTTGATCATAATATAGGCCACATCAACGCTGCATTATTGCCCATGATAAGTATAGCTGCAGCTTCGAACCAAACGAAACACTTTTTCTTGCAACATGTTGATCTTTTATCTCGGAAACATATCTCAGAAACACTACATCATAGTTCACCACACACCACAGAGATATAAAACTTTGAAGATTTAGATAATTTTAGCATCAAAAATAATAAAT
Organism: Aurelia coerulea; assembly: GCA_039566865.1. NCBI lineage: Eukaryota > Metazoa > Cnidaria > Scyphozoa > Semaeostomeae > Ulmaridae > Aurelia > Aurelia coerulea. The sequence continues at coordinate 22,200,482 of CM076947.1, read as the reverse complement.
TTTCATGCAGAATTAGGGGCAGGGCAAAGTTTATTCTATAGCATGGTCAGTGCAAAACGTAACGGGGCAACTACTCTTTTTGAACTTGTACAGAACTTTTTCAAGGAAAGGGTGACGGGTCAGTTGATTTTTTGCAATAATTTCATACAGGGCGACCATATATTTTTGCAAGAAGTTTTGTTCTCCACTGGCCATGTAATATAATAAATTGTCATACAGAATTAACAAACTTTTGCTGTTATGGATCGATCAACATTTTTTGTCAAACATGTACTGGCAGATTTTACCAGGCGCACGAAATTGTTTCCCAACTAGCTTTTCAAACATGGAACTAGCGTTTTTCAAATGTTCAGCCATCCTGAAACCAGTTCCTTATGGAAGAGTTTCTTAATGTAGCTAAACATTGCTGGTTTGGGAGACGAGATACGCTTTGTCCGGGGAAACTTATATGCCCCCCCCCCCCCGTGCAATGAGTTAAAGCTCACGCGCAGTAGCGTTTTTGGATGGGGCTCTGACGGGCGCATAACATGGGAAACATAAGTTTCCTCGGACAAAGCGTATCTCGTCTCCCGAACAATTACTGCAAAATTGCACGGTTACAAGGAATTGAAATCCTTCATTTTCAATGAGTAGAAAAAACCAGGCTTACAGAGCCTGTGCAGGTCTTCGTTGAATTCACTGAGCAATCATGCGCTGATTATTGACTTGATTACTTGCAAAATCATTCAAGGTAGTCATGCAAGTGTTTATGTTTGGTAATGATTCGAAATTAAAGCCTCTTGAAGCCGCTCTATCTTAAATTTATGAAGATAAAGAAGAGAAGAAATTGATCAATGAAGAAAGAAAATAAAATGAATATATTCCGCCTGATACTGGCTTCAAGAAATTGAAATTGGAGAAGTAAGGTTGGTTGAGTAATATGCTTTGTTTTGATATATACATCTTTAGATATGAACTTCGCTTCGCTGGTAAATAGAGCAAACATTGTTCTCTTCGTCTAAAACGTCAATAACTTCTTCCTTCCACTTTTCTGCACAGTTTCGATTTAATCATGTGCCCTACCGATTTTCATAACTTTTTGCTCAACCGGCACCGCCTGAATTTATCAATAAATAGCGCCAAGAGGTTTCAAGACTGCATAGATGATTGCTTTTGTGGAATGGAAGCTGACACGAACCGTCAAATGAATTCATATATCCTTCAAAAATTTAGCAGAGACGTAGGAACTAGGGGGCACAAGATTTTGCAACAAACCAAAGAATGACTTTTTTGTATCAGGAGGTGCCCCTTTTCAAGACTGATAAGGACAGAATGTTGTCTGGTTTTGATATTATTTATTTTGCGATTTTGTTGTGTTTACTTCTCGTTTCGTTATGTAGCGAAGAAAATTTGACATCTTTCAGGATTTGCACTCTTTTCTTTTGTGTATCACATTCTTACTGTTAAAATCCGACGCATATTATAGTGCTCTTCATATAAAAAAGTGACCTTGCAATATCATGTCCCTCCAAGTTTAAGATACTTCCTACGACATTGTATTTTTGGACGAGAAATTTTGCTGTGTCACTTTTCGGATCCTTGCTCAAAATGAGCCTAAAAACCTAAGGAAGTACTCTGAAGAACCTAAGAAAGTACTCTCATGCAGTGATTCATCCTGCAGCGTAATGTTTTCGTTCAACAGAACTGTCTTAATGAATCAATCAAAGGATGTCACGTTGAAATGGCAAAGTATGAACCTGCTTCAAAATGTGAGGAGAGTCGCCAACTGTCTGTAATTCCAGGCTAAAGGAATCACGAGGTGTCGTCACATCGAGAAGAAGGACCAGGACGCTGCTTCGATAGGCTCAGCTTCTCAGCTTCCTAAAACTACCTTCAGATGCTTGGTAGAAATGAATACACAAAAAAAGTATGATGCTGTTTTACTGTAATGGGTCTCGTATAGGAGGACAATAGTGACTTTTTGTTATATTGGTTAATGGAAATTGTAAATTTTTTTTACAAAACATGGACTAAGATTACACAAAACAAAGCTTTTTACTAACCAATCAGATATCTGACATTAATTCTCGTTCCAGTCAACAGAAGTATGGTACTGAGTATCAAAAGCAGTTTGCTATGAAAATCGAGATGTAATGTTGCTGATCGGGTAATGGGTCGTATAAAGAAGACAATAGTGATAATCCTGGTGATATTGGTTATTCTCACAATTGCAGTGGTTGTTTACATTGTTCGGCGTATACGACGGACGAGAGATAAGAAAACTAAACACATGGAAGAGGAAGAAGAAGAAGAAATTGTGGATGAAGAAGTTATTGAAATGCAAAAGGAACTTGTAGAAAAAACGCCATTAGCTGTGTACAGTAATCAAGATTTTGACAGTGACAAAGAAGAAATTACATCAGCTTCTAAAACGGGTGAGTTTATGTTTATCTATCTTAATTATTGAAGTGCAAAGGGAAGTCGTAGAGACACCATTAGCTGTGTACAGTAATCAATATTTTGACAATAACAAAGATGAAATTGCATCAGCTTCTAAAACGGGTGAGTTTCTGTAATTTATTTTACTTGTTGAAGTGCAAAGGGAAGTTGTAGAGACACCATTAGCTGTGTACAGTAATCAATATTTTGACAATAACAAAGATGAAATTACATCGGCTTCTAAAACGGGTGAGTTTCTGTAATTTATTTTACTTGTTGAAGTGCAAAGGGAAGTTGTAGAGACACCATCAGCTGTGTACAGTAATCAATATTTTGACAATAACAAAGATGAAATTGCATCAGCTTCTAAAATGGGTGAGTTTCTGCTAATCTATTTTACTTGTTGAAGTGCAAAGGGAAGTTGTAGAGACACCATTAGCTGTGTACAGTACTCAAGATTTTGACAATGACAAAGATGAAATTACTTCAGCCTCTAAAATGGGTGAGTTTCTGCTAATCTATTTTACTTGTTGAAGTGCAAAGGGAAGTTGTAGAGACACCATTAGCTGTGTACAGTAATCAAGATTTTGACCGCTACAAAGCTGAAATTACATCAGCCTCTAAAATGGGTGAGTTTCTGCTAATCTATTTTACTTGTTGAAGTGCAAAGGGAAGTTGTAGAGACACCATTAGCTGTGTACAGTAATCAAGATTTTGACATGTACAAAGCTGAAATTACATCAGCTTTTAAAACGGGTGAGTTTCTGTAATTGATATGGTTTCTGCTCATCTGTCTTACGTATTGAATTGCAAAGGGAAGTTGTAGGGACAACATTAGCTGTGTACATAATCAAGATTTTGACCGCTACAAAGCTGAAATTACATCAGCTTCTAAACGGGCGAGTTTCTGCTTATACCGGGTGAGTCAAAAAAGGCCCGGTGTTTGAAAGGTTACTGCTCCTGCTTCCTGAATATATCCCCATCCCAATTAGGGAACTCCCAACTTTCCCCAGTTCGAAAGATATTTAAAAACACACATCAAGATCTGAATTTAAATTGAAACACGACTCCCTGGAAGAGCAGCAAATAGGCCCCACTCCAACAGTTTAGAGATTACCTTTTCTTTTGTAATGTTGTAACTTTTTATGACACTCACCCGGTATATTTTCATGCACTTTTTCAGTTATTGCCCCAGCTCTAAATTACGATCAATCAACGTTATGGCAAAAATACCAAAAGCTGAAAACTGAAGAGGAGGAAAAGTATTGTGATCTGAGTTATGGCAGGATCAAGGTTGAGTTTTATCACCAATCCTACGTTCAAACCTTTAAAATGAGGATCGTCAATGCTCGAGGACTCAAATGCAATGATCCACGAAGAGAACTGAACTCGCGTGTAAAGGTATTGTTGATAACACCATTGAAAACACGACATATTCCACGAAGGACAAATGTCGTTGAGAACTCCAATGACCCTGATTACGATCAAGTACTTGAAATAAAACTGACACGAAAGACAACACGTGATTCAACAGTTGAAGTTAGCATGTGGAGTATTGATGAATTTTATAAAGAAAGTTTGATGGGAGGTTTCAGGATCAATTTGAAATCATATGACGTTGCACAGAGGAATATTATTGAAGAAGAGATTCAAGTTGATTTTGAGGTCAGTGCATTCTTTTGTATAGCTTCAGTCAAGGGCGCCTACCTTGTAGGAAAAATGCTTATTCCCAATACTGTACCCGTGACCCAGTACACAGAGTAATTGGTGTCCTGTGACCCAGTCCTGTTAATCTGTGTATATTATAAGCAACTATAACAGTTTTTTTTAGTCAAAACGACTTTTAAATTCTAACGTCTGTTAGTATTGACCAATCAAAAATCACGCTGTTTGGTTTCCTGTGGCCAACTCGTATAACAACTGATCTCATATTACATCAACACCGGAATTTGAAACCACAAAGTTATTCATACGTCATCTTGACCTTGACATGACTGAGTCTGTGTACTGCGTCACAGGACACCCCAATTACTCTACAGTACTGGGAATAAATACAGTCTGTCTCAAGAAACTGTCTGCCCATCATTGCAGGTCTTTCTGATAAGCCATTCTTGGGTTGCTTCCTGGTTTTTTTTTATCTAAAACGCCCGGAAAACGCCAACCTATGACTCAAATGTTGATGCCTCAGTGGTTGATGTTGAAATATTTCCTTTACTCAGCGAGATGTACCCTGAGAACATCAGGCTTGCTTATTACACTAAACTTCAACGTTGTGTGTACCTTTTTATGAGTGCTTTCGAACAATGGTGTAATCCTCTGACTTTGCAGCCAAAAGGTTCAAGCGGATAGCGTTTGAGTCCCATCACTTGAGCGTAATGACAAGTAGTCGCGGACTCGAGAAGGTCTTCTTTACTTCTGCGATCACAGCGCTTGGCGCTAAAAGCGAGGTAAAAAACTGCCACTTCGCCTCCACCTTCACGAGTATCGGATATTGGCTCCGCTAAAACCTTAAACTTGAAAGAGTTCATATTGCATTTGCATTTCAAATTGATACGAAATGGCAGAGTTCTCTGTCGAAGAAGGCGAGATTCATCAACAAAACATTGAAAAATGGCTTCAGAAATTTACGCGAGATCATGTTTGCTTAATTAAACTCTGTTAACTTGACCTGTCAACAAACCTTGAAAACTAGTATTTCAGTCAAAATAGAAATTAATGCAAGAACGGAAATTTTGCATGAATCATACTTACTCAATGTTCAATCTTGTTCAATGTCTTGTTCAATCCATAGGAGCATGAAAACCCAGGTCATATCATGGTATCTCTTGGCTACAACAGAGAAGAAGAAAAACTCATTGTAATTGTTATGAGAGGGAAAATGTTGAAATGTTCTGCACATGAAGATACTTTGCTTCAAGAAACTATAAGTAAGTACTAATTTGCACTTTTGGTTATGTTGCTCACGTGTGACATTGCCTTGATGAAACGGATATGATAAAAATTTGGTAAGAATGATAAAGTAGTGCCACATCTCCAAAATAAGCGTGCATGTGCTCCTTTTCTCTTCTTTGATACAAATAGTACTTGGGATGGAGTGTAATGCAACAACCTATTCCTCAAGAAAAAAGTCATTTCAAGAACAATAGAAGCATTTCAAGGTATAGTTCTTTAAAGAAATAAAAATTACAGGTCAAAGTTAAATTTTTTTTTGCAAAATTCCTGTGATATCAAATCATGACTAGGCCCTTTTTCAAAACCTCTGGTTTCGGGTGCACTCCAAATTTTGACCTTGTGAACTCGTATCTCCGGTGTTTGGTGGGCGATTTTGAAATGCAAGGTATGTGCATTTAAGTTGAAGATCAACAACTTTAGCTTTGAACTCAAAAAGCCCTGGTATTTTATCGTTTTGTTCCCTTGTGCAGTCAAAAGTGAGTACTTTTTAGCCATCCGATACGGAGTCATCATTAGGGATAAGAAGTCTTATGATCCCTAATTACAGCTGTTTGAATATACATTACCATCTTTTCTCGACAGATCCATACATAAAGGTGTATCTTTACAACAACAGAAAACGAATCAAGAAAGAAAAAACAGAAACAAAACGAGACCAAATAAATCCGGTTTATAACCAAGTGATGGAATTTCTGGTGCCTCAAAGCACGATCGAATCAACGAACTTAGTTTTTGTCGTTATGCACAAAGATGTACGGACAGATTCAAAAGAAAATATTGGTAGAATTATCATAGGTGCTAATTCGAGTGGACGGTGTTGGGAACATTGGAAGAAAGCGTTGTCAGCTGATGGAAAATTGATTGCACAATGGCATCAATTATGGCATTAAAATTTGCGAAATAAGGTACTGAAACATTTACTTCGAAATTTACAGCAAAAGGATGCTTTATGAAGGAGTAGATATAGCATACGATACTGGGTTGTATTACTATTCAGAAAGAGAGCAACAAAGGGACTTTAAATTCTTTGACTTGCGGAAACTCGTGAACAATGGGATATAGGGCTCTAATGTTTAGAAAGATGGGTGTAAAATTCTATCACATTTTTCTTTGAATTAAAATGGTTGAAAGGAACTCAAGGTACTTTGCTGTAAATCTACCGTGGAATTTTTTTGAAATCTTGATTAGTTTCAAAATGGTGGCATTTATTGAATCAGAGGAGTGACTTCATAAAATGTCTGCATGCGAAGCCAGAAGAGCTACAGTTTGTTGTTGCCACCATATTGTAGATCTTCATAAACACAGATTTAACATTTTTCCACTATTGATTTAAGGTCTACTATGATTTTCATTTTTTTCCAAATTTTCCACGAATCCTTTCCAACTTGTTTACAATGCCGCCATTTTGAAAAAAATCTAGATCGAAAATAATGTCCACAGCAGATTTACAGCAAAGTACCCTAAGTTCCTTTCAAGTCATTCAATTAAAGAAATTTGCAATTCAATGTTACATGTTTTACTTATTGCACAGTCCTCGCAAGCTCTGTCTGTACTTTTAAGACCTCGAGCTTTATATTTTCCTGTACAACACAAAACCGGTTAGTATGCGTATAGTAAAAAACTCGTACACCTTTGGCAAAATCATTTTGTTTTAAAAAAAATCCGTAAAAAATCCCTAAAATCCCTATTGTTTAAAAGATCTTGTATGCCTTTTTGGAAGAGTGATACACCTCTCGTTATGTTTGAACCTCAACAGTGAACCTAAACAGTAAACCATCAAAATGTTCAGTAAAAGCTAGCAAAAATGGTTTCTATTGACAAAAGAACAAAATAGGCTACAGATTCCCAGATGTATGAACTACGTCACAAGAGAATGTTGCAGAAAAAAGGTTCACCAAAGCAAATTTGAAATATATGAGACTATCTAACTGCTTTTGAGTTATTTTCGTAATCCTGCATCTTATCAAGACTAGAGTTTATTGTCCAAATACAAAAATCTTCTTGCAATTAGCTTAGGGATTTGTGGGCCTGTTGTCACTGAAAAGGTCAAGACGAGAGCAAAATAACATGAGGATACACTTTTTCATAAGAATAATGTTTATAAGAATATTCAGGCTCGGAATCTTCCAATTTTTGAGAACATTATAAGAATATCGCCAACCTATTTGTGTCTCATTTTTCAGCAGTTGCCTGTTTTGCGATGTTCATAACAGAGAATCGCATGAGTTCGAATTTCTTAAGAATATCGAAGCTGGACAAAATTTATAATACTTTTATAAAAATAGAGTGCAGCTAGTTAATTAACAAGATTGTTCATTCAAGTATAATGCTAGAGCACGAGATCAATGGATAAGTAATTGAATAACGTAACACCCTGTAATTATATCTGGAAACTGGTGTTTGCTGCAAATTACGGGGGGAATAGCTTACGGTTTTTCTAGGCAAGTTTCAGATCTGTGAATTGGATAAAACTTGCAAGAATACGAATTCATATCACTTTGCAAGTTTGATGCCTTTCTACCTTCAATCCATCAACTTTTGTCGGGAGTTCCTAGAAAGCAGGCCAATGCTGTCAAAATTAGAGCTTGCAGTTTCAGCGAATGTTCTAGGCCTGGCCTAAATCCAGCAAGAAACGAGCAAAGATCAAATATCGCGACATCAAGTGTTTTGCGCTTGGTCAGGTAACCATTTGAGGATGTCGTCAGCAAACAAAGCATGAATGTGATTGGCTGGCAGGTGACCAATTATTCACTGGGAGCCAATGAGCTGAGTTCACAAACCGAACGAACCCGGAATGAGAAGCTTTGCAATCAAAGCAAAATATTAAAAGATGGCTTCGTAAATTTTGCAAAAATACCAAAAGGTAAGCATTATTGTAAACAATGTTGATACTATATTTGATCTTAGAGTCTCTTGACTTCTTTGTAATCATTTTTTTTTTCAATTTTTTTACCAGTGGCACAATGCTGTTGTCCAGTTGGCCATCAGTTTGTTCATTTCCGCTCATGATTCACTGCACTCGTTAAAAATTCAGCTCCCTGATATTTTTTGTGATGAACTTTAAAGATTAGCTTCAAGATCTAGCGATTCATGCAAACTAAACGCTGTTTCTAAAATCTTTGTTGCAACATGAGTACTCTATGCTGTAAGTAACTGTGTGTATTTACATGATGAAGTTGGACCACAGGATTCATGATTAGCTCCTCTGCTATTTATCATTTGAGGTCGATGTTCTGCAGAATTCATTGGCTGATAATTTTCAAGACGTTTATACATGATTTCTTAAAAAGTGTATCATAATTAGCGTTGGGAATGCATACTGGCCTAAGAAATATTCAATCTACTCGTATGGCTACGTGGTATCCAACCCGAAGCACATCTTTATAATTAGCTATCAATTTTTGTTTGATCGAGGAGCAAAGCGAATGCAGAACGCGCGGTTCAATTTGTAGAAATTTAAGATATGAAAGAAGACTAGTGGATATATATGACCTTAAATATGATTCAGATGCAGCTTCATTGAATTGCATGAATCAAAATAGAATGTATGCAAGAACACTGTGAATATATATTTGGATTTCGTTAGTAGCTTCGTGGGAGCTCTTTTTTATCTACAGCAAATCTACATGTTATGTTTGTGCAAATTTCATCATTAACCCGAGACACTAATACTTTGTTGTAATTTTAGCAGTGTTACGCACGTGGGGGCACGAGGTCTTTAGCATGGATCTATAACTTCAAACAAACACATATTTTTCATCTGGAGCTGAAAGTTTCTTAACATCCTCATTATTGAAGTACTCAGATTTTCATTAGAGTTCCTTTCATAGCAGGCTCGACGTACGGCCTTTGTCCTTGTGAACATCTCAAAACGGCATTTTGTGAAACTGTAACACTATCTAGAAATTAGTACTCAAGTGCCTTCCGGGCAACCAAATACAAGAAAGAAGAATTGAGAATGAAATTAAAAAATGCAATGAATTTCCTCGACAAAAAGGAAAATTTTCCCAACTAGTTTGTCCAAGTGCTGTTGATTCTTGAGCTGTGAGTTGAGTTGTTATAAAGAGTTTCTTATAAAAAATACGTGTTTTCAAAGAAAGGTAGAGCCTTTTGAAACAAATTGATTGCGTTTCTCTTTTATTTACAGAGAAATGAGAAGACATTTGTCGTTGGTCTTGGCAGTGCTGGCAGCTTCTGGTAAGATTTGTACTTTAAAGTTTCATCATTCTGCTCTATAAAAAGGTTTCGAATTCATTGATTCCTTCAAAGCAGCGACAGATCAGTTGCTACGAACGGCACTCTGTATGCAACTAACCTGAAATCTATTTTTCTAACGCCGAATATTTGAAAATTTTAATGGATATCAAACTTTCCATCCATAGACATAGACAAGAAAATACTGCAATGACACTTACGTAGAAGCTGCGATGAAATTGGACGCCATTAATAACCCATAAGGCTTTAACCACGTGCGCGGGATGTCCCGTGCTTTCTGATTGTTTGCAAAAATCTTGTACATCCCCTAATCAAGAGGAAGTCTTTACAGGGAGACATGTCAGACCTTTACAATATTAAAACAGAATAAAAGTTTTAACCCTTGAAGAAGATTACTCCTACACAATTTGTGTTAAAAGATTTGCGCAAGGTTAAAAGCTTGCATTTGCAAAAACCAAAAAAATGCAAAACTATTATATTCACATCGATATTGCACACGTCCCGTGAACAATGGATAGCCAAAGAATCAATGCTGTTTCGAGGGTTTTCTTCGTTCTATTTACAGACAGGCCTATTTACCATTGCACGATTCCTTTAAATAGTTGCAGACGTTCTTTTCTTTCTTTACAGCTGTTTCAGCTGAACTTCTTTGGCCATCTGGGACATACGGTATTCCAGAAGCTGTGAATGGTTGTCCAGAATTTGGCAGTACATCATGGAAGAGAGGCTATACATACCACGACACAGCTGATATTGAGCCTTCGAATAAGAGGTCAGCGAATTACCATTTTGCTGGAAATTTCTCACAACATGGAATTGAGCAGAGATTTTGTATCAAAGATAAGCCTGAAGGTGGTAGTGAATTTTGGCCTGAGGGAAAATACTGCATCTACAAGAAAGGTTTGTGCAAAAAACATCTTTTTTCAGGCTTTTCGGAATTATCCATGGCAAGCAAGAAATTGGAGGTATTTAAGAATGGCTCGGAAATGTGAGTTCAAAGCTCCTACTTGTGTTCAAATCATAATAGAGGATGACCATAATAGAATGATACGAATTAAAATCATTGCAAAAACTCAAAGAACTGAAATGTTTAGAAGTACAACTGGATCAACTTCTTGTGAATTATCAAGACTGAAACATTACTTCGTGCGTGTTGTTGTAGAATAAACTTCGAAGCATTCTTTGACCAAAATGGTTTGCATTAAATTGAAAATAAAACAGGCTAGTGGTGAACTGCTAGAGGTTGCTTGACGTTTATCAGAACCCTTTTCTTCGAGGTTAGAATGTATCTTCGCTTTTAGCAATCAAGCTCTGGATACTGTGAGCATTGAAACACAAAATTTCGACACAAAAGACACTCTCATAGACGTAGGAGCCGGGAAGCACCGTACATCCCCAAGTTATTCATAAATGCCCTATTTTAACCTGGAAGTGCCCGATTCTCAGCATTTTTAGGGTTTAAAAGACTCCTCCAGTTCTGAGTAGTGCCCTGCGGACAACTGTACTCCTCGAAGTAGGAACTGCTTCCCACTCTCCTGGAAAGCAACTATTCTGTCCTCTCAGATCTGATAATACTTGTGGAATGTGGTCAGTGAATTTAAAAGGACAAAAAGAGCTATATCAATTGCTTAAAAATATCTTTTGGTAATGAAACTTGTCTCCGTAAATCGGTATCAACCAAACAAGTTAATGAGAGTCGGACTTTTCTTATTCCAAGCAATTCTAGATGAGCTGACCAAATTGCTGATACTTCATGTAGTATAACATTCATCGATGATCATCATAGGTCTTTACGCAAGATCCCCCAATCCATTGTAAAACTACGAGGATCTATGGAAAGATTGACTTAAAGGTTTCGCCTCCCTTCCATTTCACTCAAGGCCGTGCGTCTCTAACGGCAAACCACGAGATTTGCTAGTAGTATTTATTCGAGAGTATTTAGTTTGGAAAACAGAGCGCCTATGCAGCATCAAAGTCAGCTTCCCTTTGGCAATACAGGTTCGCCCCCAATTGAACAATATTTGGTGTAAAGGCCTATTGAACAGTAAAAATTAATCATAAATCATGCTATCTCTACTAATCACAAATCATTAATCATAAATCATGCTATCTCTACAAGGTGTATGTCCAACTGGCATGGATGAAGGATCAATTAGATGGGACGATGAACACTCAAAAGTTGATGAGAGAAATCGTCATGTAGGAGTTGTACCTGATGGTAATTATGATGATACATCAACGGAAATCAAGTACTGCTGTAGTACAAAGGGAGATGTGTCAAAACCAGTTAGCTTACCAAATACAATGCCATTCTATCTGATGACGTATCAATCACCGACTTGTCAGAAAGTGGCAGGAATGAAGGTTCGCTATAGACTTATGACGTGATTCCTCGTATTCGTTCAACATTCTAATCTGGTCTTTTATTTTCTCTCATATCAGTATGAGCGATAACGATCCAATTCAATGAGCGATGCTGAGACTTATGTAATGAGTCTAAGTTCGCTATGAATGATTTTTATTTAATCGTTGTGGAATGAGAAACGAACTAAAATCGTAAAAAAGAAATGTTTTATCAAACGTAAAATATTGCTTTGAAGGGTAAATCTCAAATGTGAATAACACAGCATTTGCCTCTACGTTTGATATACAGTAAAAGCCCGAGTGTAAGAACCTACAATTTTGCAAATGGTTTTAATAAAACAATTGACAATATGACAATGAATACAATGGATTAGTTCTTATAAAACAATAGAACATTTGACGATAAATACAATGGATTGGTTCTTATAAAACAATTGACAATATGACAATTTCAGCCCGTAGGTTCTTAATCCACATGGTTCTTATACGCGAGTTTTTACTGTAGCTTGCATGAAATATCACTTCAAAGATTTACACAATTAAATGCCATATTCCCCGTCTTTTCTAGGTCTCGAGTGAATTTGTCAAATTTGATGACAATGATAAAGGTAACACAAACGCTGCTTTAGGTGCACATCCATATGGACCAAGTGAAGATAAATTCAACACCAAGATTTATTACTGCTACTATGAACCAGGTAACGTAATGATCTCGATGTCTAAGTTACTGCGAAAGTAGATGGTCCAAATAGTATCTGTCCAGAAACGTGTGTGCCATTTGTCTGAAGATAGCGAGCTAACACTACCGGGTGACCCAAAAATAACTTAACGAGCTATAGATCATAACTAGCTCCCTGAATTAAAAGGCTGTTGAAAAATACTTTGTATCACAGTTTAATTGAAGAGCTTAGCTATCTTTTGAGATGCTGCAATGATTACGATCCGAGAAACCAGATTCAAAGAAAATTTTGAGCCTCGACTAAAATAATAGATATAATTTTCCGGTCAACGTTTTGTGAAAACTCAATGTAGCAATGGATGGATTTGAAGTCGTCTATTTTTGTTTGCAAAATGATTGACCTCTGTTCCTCATTCAATTTTCGTGCTCCAAAGCAAATTTGGAATTAATCTTTTCCACATCTCTCAAAATACGGACTGGAAAGGGAAGGAATAGTTCGAGAAATGAATGAATTACCATATATTTTAAACCGTTTTTTCGGAGAGTAGACATAACTTAAACTGACCACACAACATCTCAAAAGATAGATGAGGCCTTTAACTACATGCTGATACATTGTTTGCGTTCATAGCATTTGCTTACAGAAAACTATGTGCGATCTAGCTCGTGAAGTTTTTCTTGGGTCATCCTGGTAGAATAGAGGTTTGGAATTACAAATCAAACACACCCTTAATCAAATAAATGAGAAACTTACCAAAATATGATCCTTCCAATATCACATCGAAGCTAACTCTGAAGCCATAGGTCACTCAATGGTTCTTGCAGTGAAGTGATGCAAAAATGACTTCTGCTTCAAGGGGAACCGGCGTAATGTCGTGGTTCCATCAAGGTGTTGCTAGCCTTTGAGAATCGACTAACTTGCCAAAGCATCGTCTCTAGTGACATTTTGACGAACGTTGCATGGTAGCCTATGGAGACAAAGAATTGATATTAGTTTATTACAATAGTGTCCGAAATCAATTTCCAGCATTTGTGCCCGTGGTTGATTTTCCTGGTTAAACAAAGCGTGAGAACATTTCTATTCACTCATTTCCTATCAAACATTGCACATGAAGTCTCTAATTTCTTTTCCAGTTGATCTGATAAAGAAGTAAAAAGCTTAGCATTGTGATGTGTATAGATCTGTAACAGTAGACAGTAGACTCATTATGTTCGCAGTCTCGCTCCTCTGAACTAAAATGTCGTTACAGCTGCAACACTAAAGCGACACGACAATGACCAAAGCAATTCAGTTCCATAATCCAAAGCGAAGGGACTAAAATCGTGAGTTCACATAGACAGTAGCCTTGGATCAGACTGACCAGTTTCCCACCAGCTCCAACAATCTGGAATGAAAGATTCAAAATGCAAAACTGAGGCTATGAGAATTATGTGATATTGCATTGCATTGATAACCGAACTCTGCCTTTTTTGCAGGAGAGGAAAGCACTGATGATCTCGGAACTGGAAAAAGCATACAAGATGATAAGGTAAGCACAATTTTCCCGGGGGGTAGGGGAGGGGGTTAACTGCGATAGGCAAATGACGAGAATGAGCCATTTGACTTGTGTAATCACACCCTAAAATTTATAAATTTTCCAAAAACCATATCCCAAAATATATGGGCCATTCAAAATATATACCCTAAAATAGTGTACCCTGGGTACCAGACTCTCTTTTTATGTTAGAGAGTCTGGTACCCAGGGTATATTCTTTGTAAATGTGATTTCAAAAAATTATGATTTCTTTTAGGAACATGCTCCAAAATCATCGTCAGGATTCGCAGTTGCTATTGGATGCGGAGTCGCAGGGGCTATCGTTGGTACAGCTTCAATTGTATTTGCAACAAGAAGGATACTTGCAGCACGTGGAAAAGGAAGTTATGACGGTATGGAAGGACCTAAGCCAGATGCTCCTTGAGACTCGATAAGATAATGAAATGTAACGAATACGTGTAATTGAACACATAAATGATTAATCGTACTGGTTACAAATAAAAGGCCTAAATGTAGTTTGTGTTAACTAACATCGCTTAGGCAAGAGCAAAAGCTAATTCTGTGCTGATATTTATCAGTAAACGAGGTCCGAAGAAGGAGCATGGCGTGGAGTGTGTTATTCTATCACTAGAATACGTACGTTCTATAAGAATACCGACAGTGAAACAGGCTACTGTCTTGCCAAGGAAAGGCATTATATTCAAAAAGAATTCAAGGGGGTGCAATCCAATTTCTTAGTTACAGCGGTGCTCGCCCGGGGTTTTCAATATAATATAAAAGGACTGAATAATCACAAACAGAACATCATCTATTTACATAGTTTGCATCAACTTTCTATGTTTACCGAACTTGCAAATTTGATATCAGGTGTCAGGTATCAGGTCATCAGCATGAGCGTAGGGGAAGATCAAATTTGGGGGGGGGGCTGTCCTGCAAAAAATCCATTGTTTTCAAACTTTTTACCCGACTTAAGCCGGATTTCTGCCCGATTATGGCCAATTTTTGTAAAATTTTTCCAACGTTGGGACAACCATCCAGCTCCCCCATTCTTTTTTTTTTCTATCAAGATTAAAAACTACAATATTTATACTTACATTACACTGTACCATCCATAGTGAAGAAAGACATAAAGTCACCGGGTCTTCACTATGGATGGTACTTACAATTCAAATTAATTTTCAATACACAAAACAAAGAACAAAAACGACAAAATTAAAGATACATTACACAAAACAGACAACAAAACAACAAAGCTAAGGCAGATTACTGGTTAAAAAGGAAGATTTAAACTTTTAAACTCGTAGGAAAACGAGAAAAAACAAATATGTTGACCTACGCCTATGGTCAACAAGAGCTGTGCAGGATCGCTATGTTTGGAATAGACTAAAAAATGATCAAAGAACAAACATTGATGTTCTATTTTTCACCATCTTTCTGAAAGTATTAAGGCGAACTAATCTGCTAGCCCTCCACGTTTCCATCACCCCTGCTCCTCGAGAGCATTGCTCTGAAAATCAATGTGAATTAAGTTAAGTAACTTTCCTGTTGGTTTGAAACTAACGTTTGTAAAAAGTCGTATGTAAACTTTTATATAATATATTACTAACTACGAAGAGAAGATCTTTTAAATGATCTTCAATATTTATAATGTAGCTTCAATTGTAATTCGTTTATGATTTAAAAGTAAACTGAGAATCGGAGAATCGGAATGAATTGGGATTATTTTCTTGCATTGTCTTGCTTTTCAAAATAAACCAACGGAGTTAAAAGCAGCTTGGTTAAGGGGACTAGGGTTCTAGATAGCTAGGCAATTCTAGTACCTTTCCTCTTTTGTTCTTCTTAGACTTGATCATTGCATCTCAATGCCCTGCAATATCACTTCCTTGACTTTGAGAAACTTTATTGAGGAAACTTTCATGGGTATTGCCAATTCAAATAACCTGAATGCTCGTTAATGTAGATTGAATGAAATGGGTATTGCCATTAACATTGAGTCAAATTCCTTCTTAATATCCTATTGCTCATCTTTCCCCGACTCTGATTTGGGGCATATATCTTCCACCATATCATCAAAACTTGAATATCAGCAGTTTATCTAATGGACACAGTAGAAACCTGCACACATGATCATGACTTTAAAGAGCCAAACCAAAGGATGAAAAATTTAGAGAAAAATTTGTCTGAACTTTGTGAATGATGCATTATAAATTAAAAGCAAAATGTTTTAAAGTTCTAGATGCTTAATGAGTGTCCTATTATATATATACATATATTACCACGGTCCAGATCCAACAAAAAATACGTTACCAATTTTTCCCAAGGTCTATTTTCCTCTTAAATTTTTTGAGTCACTGGTACCCAGGAGGGTAAGGGGGATTTCACAGCATGGGCTCCAAATCTTTAAAAAAAGGTGGTGTTAAATTCAATGACCTATTTCTTTGAACTGAATGACTTCAAAGAAACTTTAGCTATTTATCTATAATTCTACCATTGGCCTTTTCTAAAATCTTCGATATTTTCAGAATTAAAGTGCTTTCTTCTTTTTCAAGAATTCAAGAATCATTTTCAAAAAAACTTAAAACCAATGTAATTTCTAAACTGTTTGATGCAACATGAAATAATTGCCAAGAAAACCATAATTTAGTGATGTCTATAATATGATATCAAGGAAAAGTCTGTTACCTTCTGGATTATGATTTAGAAATTTGATGATGTCACATCCTCAAATGAGTTGAAATGTAAGATATGCTGTAATTTCAAAAGATATTCAAACTTTCTGAAAAGTCCAACGGTAGAATTATAGATAAGTATCTAAAGTTTCTTTCAAGCCATTCAATCAGGAGAAATTGGTCATAGAATTTTACACCCACCTTTTTACGCCGAGTTAAAGATTTAGAACCTATGCTGCATTTGACTCATTCGAAAAAGCGTATACGAACAAAAGGATCTTTACGGATTGTGATTGATTTTTGGCAAAGGTATACGAGATTTTTTGGGAGTGAAATGCCTCTCAGGTACCCTGGGTACCAGACTCTCTAACATAAAAATGTTAGAGAGTCTGGTACCCAGGGTACCTCTCAGGTAATACCTTCTTTTCTACACTCCATCACTTCACCTGGATTTTCAATCAATCCCAGAATCATAAACACAAGTTATGCTAAGGCAGATGGTGTAAAAGCATGTTTTTACTGTACCTAGCTAGAAACAAGTAGAAAAGATTGATTTTTACTTAGCCCTCCGCAGAAGCTGTCTGTTGACCCCCGAGCAAAGCGAGCACTGTGTGTTCACGTGTCAAATGTTGTTGCTGTTGCTTCATGCAAAGATTCTCTCCTCCAAAATGGCTGCTAAATTGGAGCGGAATCCTGGAGTTGTTTTTGACCCAAGCTGGATTGGCAATGTGCGAATTAACTATGCTTGCACAAAGGCAAGAGGAGAGACTCTTGGTACAAGAAGATCGATAAAGAAGGAGTGGCAAGCTGCTTGGTTACTGAGGGCAATCACTTGCACTGATTTAACAACGCTGTCAGGTAATAAGAAAAAAGCGGCCTAAAAAAATGAAAGAGCCAAGTTCTCTGTACAACAATGGGCAGTTTTGCTCACACGGGTAACTAATAACGTGAAACGATTATGAAATACAACCGTATGATATTAATAATGTCAGAGATAGTGCATAAAAAGCACAGGGGTGAAACAGGAGTGCAGCAATATATGTTCAGAGTATGTATGATGGTTGACTTGCATTATTGCACACGGGAGATTTTCAATTGCCTATTCAAAATAGACGATGCAGAACGAAAAAAATTTCTCGTTGCAAACAGCCCCTATGCCATAATGCAAACGGAGGTCTTGTCGAAAAGTGCCATCCATGCTCTGCACAATCCATAACATACAGCCACAGCTTGGAATCAGCCAAGATTGCACCTTAGGAGCATTATTAAAGTCTTCCAATCGGTAAGGATTGCACAAAAATCTGATTTGTCAGTATATGAATTTATCTTTGTTTTTGAAGAAATTCTCTAACTTTTTCCTATAACTGTATTCCTCTGGGAGTTCAAAGAATTTTTTCTGCACGCTGCGCGTTCCACGCAGGAATGCAAGAACCTAATGTTATAAAAAGGTTGAGCACAAACAACTCTCCATCTTGGCCTAATTTCATACACAGCCAGGTAACTTTCCACCATTAAGCTGTTTAGAAATCATTGTTCGTATTGATATTAGAGTTTTCTTCAAAGTTGTCGTTAATAAAATAAATAAATAGATAATATAAAAAAGGGGCAGCTATTACGGTTTTTCAATTCGTTGTATTTATCGTTATTTAGAATTCGATTTTGCAGTTGTATCTTTATTTCGATGATTCATTGTGTTAAGTGTCAATCTAAATCGTGATTTTGGCTGTGTATGATAACCAACGCCACTACTCCTAATAAATGATTATTCCTTGTGTCAATTCTCGGAAAATTAAAAGGTAAATAATTTATTTTCGGTTCCATCACGAAGTGATGGATAAGAAAATAAGGATATCATTATTGTTCTCAAGTCTTCACCATTAATCATGCAATTGCATGAAATAAGATCGGTACAGATTGCACTGCTGTTTTATCACTTGTGTAGAATTTGTATTTTGTATATGTAGAAGCTGACATTGGCCTGAGCATGAGTTGCACAGAAATTGCATGGTTTCCACAGTTGAGAATTGTAGGTTAAGACGTTAGATCCTTTGTTTATTGCTGACTGTGTAGCTGAGTTAAAAAACATGTAAGCTCCTCATGTAAACGCAAAATCAATTTTGACTGTAAAGAGTATAAAAAGCAAGTTACAGTACCAATACATTGATTTAAAATGAAAAGTAGATAGACCACATTTCAGGAAGCATGAAAATGATAGAAATGGAACTGGAACAAGGATTTGATGGGTGGTTTTAGAGAAATGAAAATTGGGCGGAGAGCATATTCCAAACTTGTTCAATCATCTTAGATATATAGTATAATGTCAGAATCACATTCAAAGCAAATTACAAATCATTAAAGGCTCTCAAAGTATTCCATTCTCTGATGACATAAATTGCTCTTTTAGGTGATGATACAGCAGGAAATGTAAGGAGGTTATGTTTCAAGGCACAAAACCCAGTGAGGCAAGATCTTATTGATGCAATGGGTGTTAATCATCTTGGTATCACCTGTGGTGCTGTTTGTGTATATTCATCAAGAATACGCGATGCAGTCAAAGCATTGCAAGATGCCAGATCATCAGTGCCAGTTGCATCCGTTGCAGCTGGGTTTCCTGCTGGTAAGTTTTAGTTGAGCAAAGTGATGCTTTGGGAATTGAGGTAAGGTGGTAAAATCAGCCAAAATAAATCAAGCAGCAAATTCAGCCCCTAATTGACAACCTACAGTATATACAAATCATTCTTAACAGGCCTGGGCATAAGTTATTTTGGTGGTGCACAGTCAATCACGTGCCTTACTTAAAGTGCAATTGTGCATCTTTATGCTCCTGGGTTGTGGTTTCTTTTGAGGATAAAGAAAATCAGATCGTTATCACATTCATCAATTTCAATGTATAGCAAAACTACTGATGCTTGGCCAATTCTGTTCTTTCTAATTTTCTTATTTATCCAATCAGTCCACGACAGTGTGCCTTTAAGTGTTTTTTCATCTGACAAAGTGCTCATCAAAGAACAGTAATTAAAAAACTAATCAACTGCTTTCTTTCAGGGCAAACTCCACATTCAATAAGACTTCTGGAGATCAAAAATGCAGTTGCAGATGGTGCCAATGAAATTGATATTGTAATTTCTAGATCTCATGCTCTGCAAGGAAACTGGGAAGCAGTCTACCAAGAAGTAAAAGAGTGCAGAGAAGCATGTGGAGATGCACATCTCAAAACAATCATAGCTACTGGAGAGCTAGGTTCCCTTGAAAATGTTTATAAAGCGTCTATGGTGTCAATGATGGCAGGGTCTGATTTTATCAAAACATCAACTGGTAAAGAAGGTGTAAATGCAATCTTTCCTGTTGCTCTGATCATGGTGCGATGTATTAGAGAATATCTCGAGGTAAAAATAACAACATATCTTGCTTGCAAGGTTAAGAGTTTGTATTGCAAGTAGCAAAAATATCTAAAAATATCTCATTCAAATCAATGTTCCACACATGTCGTGAATAATGGATAGCCAAAGAAATAATGCTGTATCCTAATGTTTTCTTTGTTCTATTTATAAGTGGGTGGCAGAGTGACTCATACAGTTTCCGTCAGGTGACCGAAGTCAAACTTGGTCGTGTGAGGTAAAAATTTGGTTGGGATGCCTGACCAAGCAACTCACTTGGCCATCCTTTGGAAGGGACATTAGTCTGGAGGTCCAATGCCTGGATGTGCTATGCCTAGTAGGCCTATATTAGTTTTGAATAGCTAGACACTTTTCCAACCTACAAGGAATAAGGTTAATGAATGGATGAATGAATGAATTGATGAATGAATGAATGAAAAAGCAAGCCTATTTATCATTGCACGTTCCCATTAAAAGGAATGAACATAGTTAGCAGCTGTTATAAGCAGGCAAAGAAAACGCCTACACAGTACACACCCCTTGTTACTTTACCTACACAATGAAATGGCTTGTGCCAGGAGTTTCTAATACCATGAAGCTAGTGGCTTGGGACTACAGATTTTGATTTGTGACCCTGCTTTACAAGGAAGATAATGGAATGATGATAAAGAATTTCCATGGTAGCATGATGGGTGGGTAAGAAAATGTAGTGGGCTTCAAAACTGTGAGGAAACCTGTAATCTCCATTGTTTCAGTGATCTTGTGTAATCTTATTTTGGTGAATTGGGTGAATCCAGTCTGAAGTCACTGTTTAAATCTGTTTATATCTCTGCAATCTTACAACGTATGAATGTTTTGTTTGTCCATCTGTGAAATACAAGAGTTCATCTTCGAAACAGTGTTGTGGCGCAGTGGTGTAATCCTCTGACTTTGCAGCCAGAACAGTCAGGCGGAGTGGGTTCGATACCCGGTAGGACCCCACCACCTGAGCGTCATGACAAGGGGTCGCGGACTCTATTAGGTCTGCTCTATTTCTGCGATCCCAGCGCTTGGCGCTGAAAAACGCAACTTCACCTTCACCTTCACTTCACTTCACTAAACAACGTTTTCATTTTGAAAAGATATTGAAAAATCTGCGACGTGGCCCACTCAAAACTGCAATATCACTGTGTTAACAGAAAATGCTGTGACCTAGCCCCTTTGATATGATTTATTTTCTCAATCTATTTCTTATAACACAGTTTGAGACTACAGAAGAAATTAGTCAATTAAAATGTTCTTAAAATCTCTCTTATTCGTGTTTGCAAGAAGAGGAACATGCAATAGCACGAATTTTGATCATTATATATTGGTTTATGAGACGATGAACCGAGAATACATAAAGTTAAATGGCTGTTTATTGCATATTCTTCACTTTATGGCGTGTTAGTGGTTTCTCTTTCAAGAGGCTATAAATGGTCAACTCCATTTTAGCGTACTGGATACAAAGTTGGTTTCAAGCCTGCAGGAGGCATTCGCAGCGCCAAGGAAGCCCTTGTATGGCTATCTATGATGAAGGAAGAACTTGGTGATGAATGGACGAAGCCACATTTATTCAGAATTGGAGCAAGTTCGTTGTTGACTGATGTTGAGAGACAGCTCTATCATCATGTTTATGGAAGGTGAGCTGTGCATTTAAAACTACTTCAGGCAATGCCTTATCCTGAAATGCAAAACATCTCCACAGCCATTGTTTGGGGCTTCTTGCTTGCGGCGCGGCTTGCGGCTGGAATTAACTTCAATGGATGCTGGGCTGCGAGGCTCAAGACCGTCCCGACCAAATTCCGGTCAAGTGCCTCCTCCTAGAGTAAAGCTGCTTCGGGCAATGGCTTTATCCGAAATAGAGCAACAGGAAGTTTTTACCAAGATACGTTGCGTTCGTTGATGAAATTCCAATGGAATCGTTACTGATTCGCAATTGAAATGAATGCATCTCGGTAAAAGTTTCTCTCTGACATTTTGAGCAGTGTGGTCCATAATTTGCGATCTTTCAAAACGTTTTAATTATTGAGCCCAACATTGGAAAAAGTGTATCTTTGATGATAAATTGTATTAACTACTGTATTTCTTTAACTGATCCACTTTCATTTTTCCTCACTGGAATTCTCCTTTCTGCTTTCAGGTATGCAGCAGCGCATGAAATGGCCATGGCCTAACCAATTAAGGATTAACTTGTGCAGACATGTGACAATTTAGCATTTAGAAGCAGAATTTTAACATCCAAGGTACTCGTATATCCTGAAGAACTTAGAATCGAATGCCGTAAGATTTCTTTCAAAGCAAAAATATGAATTAGCCTCAGAGCTGACCATGCTCAGAGTAAAGCTATTGAGTGTCTGAGAATGATGTATCATCGTTTGCCAAAATATAATATCGTGGATTATGCACAGATTTGAATGAAATACCGATAGTTTTGTTTCAGAAGGCATAACTTGAATATTGAAATATATTGGACTGCAATCAGTTCAGTCATACCATTCTAAAATCACATGTTATTCTACCGTACTCTTGTAGTTATTTTGGAACATAATTCAGAGAGAACTTAAAGTTGTCATACGTTTTCCCCGAGTTTCAACTACAAAGATGAAAGCAAGGATGATTATCTTCCAAGAAAAAGAAAATCTAATGAAAAATTCTATGTACATCTTCGATATGGGTTTCTTATTCAAAAGTTCCTCAGAAGATGCAATTTCCACCTTTATAAAATTGAGAACGGGACGAAATTTCATCGTAGTTTGTAGCGTTTCAAAAATAGCTGGCCAAATAGAATTGCCCATCGTTCTGGAATGATTTGACAAATAGACGATTGCGCTAAAGATGGCGGCGAGGAACTATTTACCAAGATGCATTGCGTTCTTTGATCGAATTCCTATAGAATCGCTAAAGATTCTTCATTCAAACGCAATGCATCTTGGTAAAAAGCTCGACGCTGCCATCTTTAGCGCAATCGTCTATGGAAACATCAGGAGGACAGCGCAGTTTTAACATAAATCGAAGTAGCAAGGACAGATAATGTTACAATAGAACTTTAATTGACACCTAGATACAAAGTAATTTGTGATTGCAGGCAAAGGGAATTCCATGATCGGTTGGTCAAGACATAAACAAAAACGAAGCAAGCCGCAAAAATTGCCCTGAAACCCGGGTCGCTAGCGTGCTCGTTGTGCATTTCAGAAATGGTTTTCAAGAGCAAATATTAGCACATATCGACAGAAGAAGGATATATCTAAACTTCTGCCTCGGGCATTTTATTTTTTTCGTACAGAAGCTGAGCAGTAAGTGTTTTAATTACACCTAAAAAGTACGAAAATTGAATCCCCTCCCAATTGGCTTCTGCACAAAATAAATAAAATGCCCGAGGCAGAAGTTTAGATATATCCTTCTTCTTTCGATATGTGCTAATATTTGCTCTTGAAAACCATTTCTGAAATGCACAATGAGCGCGCTAGCGACCCGAGTTTCGGGGCAATTTTTGCGGCTTGCTTTGTTTTTGTTTATGTCTTAACCAACCGAGCATGGAATTCCCTTTGTCTGCAATCACAAATTGCTTTGTATCTAGGTGTCAATGAAAAGTAGCGAATTCTATTGTAACATTATCTGTCCTTGTTAATCGGAGTGCCAAGAACGATGACAAAAAAGGCCATGTACATGGATGTCAATTGATATTCGTATTCAGTGACAAATCCATGACAAGCCTCAGAGTCACAAATCCATTCGATAATCATTACGACAGTCCAGTTTGACAATCCATGCGTTTATGTATTAGATCTAAATCATTCTCATATCTTTCAATAGAACGAACTTTTCGGATCCATTCCAAGATCCATAATCAGCGCTTAAAAGTAAAATTTGACAGAATATATGTGAAATAAATTTCGGAATTGAAATTAGCTGTTTTTCTTCAAACCGATAGGTAATGCAAAATAATCGATGCATAATTTAGCAAAGGTCGATACATATCTTGGACACCAGGTATCACGAATTATTTTGCTTGAATTGGTAAATTGTATCATTTGCAGTTAGACGCCCTTGTGTACTTACATTGCCTTGATTCAAAAATTGATGTTCTTTCTTTGAAATGACGCATTTTTCTTGCTGCAACAATCTTGTAATCTGAGCTTGTAATATCCTGACTTGTGTTCACCGCCATTTTTTGTTAACTCCGTTTTATTTCATCTGAAAAATAAACAGAAATGAGAAAGACTGCTTGGATTGCGTCCACACGACACCGGCACCTTTTGAAAACGGTATAAAATGTGACGGATAGGCCTTCCGTTCACACGAAAACGGCACATTTTATGGCTGCAGATTTTTGAAAACGGTAGACTTTGAAAACGAAACTCTAACCGGCACATGTTGAAAAGTGAAAACGGTATCTTGCGAACGCTAGCTCAAATTTTGCTGCCGTCACATTTTTCACCACTTTCAAAATGTGCCAGCATCATGTGAATAGAACGCAGTCTAAGGGCCTGTTTACATGGGGAAAATCATCCCACCTTCCAGCCTGTGAGCTGAGAGGTGAGATCCCACCCTTCTATACGACCCCTTGTAATTTTCATCTTGCGTTTACATGGAAAGTGAGCCAGCCCGGCTAGGTGAGATCCCACTCGACGAGAGGTGGGATCTCACTGAAGTGGGATGAAGATTTTCCATATAAACGCTGAAAGGTGGGATGAAAAGCTGCAAGGTGGGATGAAATCCTCTGTTTTGCGCACGCGCCAATATGAAAACAAATATTATTGTCTGAAATCACGGGCTGGGAGGTGGGATGGAAATGCTGGAAGGTGAGATGAAAATTACATATAAACACACGCAGATTTCATCCCACCTGACAGCTGATAGCCTGGAAGGTGGGATGATTTTCCTCATATAAAGAGGCCCTAAGACACATGAACCTTGCGTTCCTCTCTCAATCAAAACAATCAAGATTTCTTTAAAATTCAGCCAGCTGGATCTAATTTTTTTCAAATGAAACAATGTCAAAATCTTAAACAATACAATCATGATTGTTTTGATTGCCAAAGGAACGCAATATGGAAACTTACCGTTTACCTGAGATGATAATGGAATACAGGATAATTGAAAAATGTAATGCTTGAAATCAGAATTGTTCGGGTATAAGATAATATGCGTTTTTGAAGGTCATTTTTTGGTCGCTTGAGTGAAGCTACCAAACACATTGTATACAACAATAGACACGTGCCTTCGCAAATTAATTTATTTGACAGCGCCCCCTTTTTGAGATCTGGTACTTGTTTGCGAAAGCAACTCAGGTAATAAGTCTGTATATTCAACAAAGACGAATTTCTTTGGGAGATTTTGAAAACACGACATGTGCACGCTCACTCAACTTGACAAAAGATACGAAACAAAGAAGAAGAGAAAAATCAGTGACAAAAAACTAAGAGGTGTAAAGAATATATCTGCTAAAGGCCACAAAGTCAGGGAGGTACCCCTAATAGCCAGAAGGTAAGACGATAGGCCTCTATAAATTTAAGGGTAGGTAGTACTGTGTAGTCAAGATGAGAAGGCCTAATTATAATTAAGTAGGCCTAAGTTTCAGTTTCATATTTTAAAATTCCACTACCTACCTACAATTCTATAAACACAAACTAAACATATACCTAATACAAATGGAACAAAATCAGAATTAATATACCAGATGAACTAAACAAAACAATGGTTATAAAATATGAAGAAAATTACATTTAGGAAATATACAATAGAGATTCTAAATCAAATTAACAACAAGAAGAATTGTATAAGTGGGGGAATTTCTTAAGGAGGAGCTCCCTCAGTAGCTAGGCTAATCGAGGAGAGAGCACCCCCTGTTTCAAAGATAATTGTTGAAAATTATTAATTCTTTCGAATTGTATATAAATTTGCAAAAATATTGACATTTCTATGGTTGGTAATTGTTTTCAAAGAAAAAAGCTTTGAGTTTTCTACGAAAGCTATAAGGCCTAATACCTAACCAGTCAGGACGATATCGACAAACCAAGACCAAAAAGGTATCAGTTTCCAAATAACGAAGGTCTCATAAAACCGATATCCTCACTGTAGCACATTTTCGATATCGAGCGTATCGAAAAACTGATACCGAGGGTATTGCATTGTTGCATTGCCAATTACTAAGGTATCAAAAAAGCGATACCAATTTGATATTGAATAAAATTTCTCTAGATTTAAAAAATCAGACCGATGAAGGGAATGTGTTCCTCAATATGGGAAACATCGGATCGCAAATATCATTAATCGGCCTGTTTGCTAAAACGAGTTAACGTCCATTAAAAAAAAACCAGACACCAGAACAAGAACCTCCTGGTCACTCCAACTCAAAACAATGGCACTTTGCAAAACATTTGGTTATCAATAACAAAAATGTACCAATGAGTAGAAGAAAGTCCACAGAACTCCAATATCAAGTTCTATTTGGTTATTCTAGGTTTATTTCTGCTTATAAGGGCATTTGAAGTGTTTTTTGTTGAAAAATGCAAAAATTTGCTTGAGAGCGAAAGATATCAGAAAGCCGATGCCTTTTTGGTCTTGTGGTCTCGGTTTGTTGATATCGTCCTGGCTGCTAACGTAACGGAGTGCAGTCACCCCAACAAATGGTGCCCCAAGTGCAATGCATATGGGTCTAATCACAGATAGAACTGATATTTTCATTGGAGTATTTGGCTCTCAGAAATAGTTTCTTTATTGATATGATAGATTAGAGGCTTCATTTCCCTGTCAACCATTGCTACTTTTAAGCCATGTGTAAGCAAGCAGAGAGGAGAATAAGTCAGTAGAAAAAAGTAAAGTGAAGTCACATATATTTTTAACAGAAACTAAGAATTTAACAAGTTGGAAAATACTGTATGCAGCCAGAATGACCACTTTTTGAAAGACATTTATCTGAAAAGTAGTCTCTATACAATCTGAAAGGCCACATCAGTCTGCAGAGCGTAGCAACTGCAGACATATATGCGGATATAAGTGCACATGGGAAGAAAGGCATTTTTTCTTAGATTTTCAATCAGCCATGATCTTATCAAGTTTTTCCATTTTAGCTGCCGTGATGGACTATTCTTCAAACGGAAAATATTCAACAACAGTCCCACAACAAATTTCAACCTCAATGATAAAACAAGAAACAATATGTGACAAGACAGAGGAAGAACTTACAAATTCAGTACAGCATGAAAAATACTCTGACCCTAATGTTGACGGAATAATTATCTGCAATGGAAATGATGTGAAAATTAAGACTGAAGAGGTAACTGATGAAATATTTGAACATGGAGATACAGATGCTAGATATCTTAACGGTGATGTGACAACTTACGTTTGTGATGTATGTGGTGAAGGATTTTGTGAAAATAGCAGTCTTGATTCACACAAGCAAAACACTCACATTCTATATTCTAGAGAAGATGATCTGACAACCTATGTTTGTGATATATGTGGACAGGGATTTAATGAAAGCAACAGTCTTGATGCACATAAACACAACTTTCATTTTAGACAGAAGTCTTATTATGTTTGTGAAGTATGTGGAAAAGAGTTTAGGGAAGGTTCTCAACTCAACAGACATACCAGGATCCATACTGGAGAGAAACCATACACTTGTGAGTTCTGTGGAAGAGAATTTAGGCACAGTCACCATCTCACTGAACATAGACGAATTCATACTGGAGAGAAACCTTATTTTTGCGAAGTATGTGGAAAGTTATTTAATCGAAGTGGCAGTCTCCTTAGACATAGACGAATACATACTGGAGAGAAACCTTACAGTTGTGATATATGTGGAAGCAGATTTAGTCGAAGTTGCAGTGTCATTTCACATAAACGAGTTCATACTGATGAGAAGCCGTATGGTTGTGGTATTTGTGAAGAGAGGTTTAGTGACATAAGTGGTGTTATAAGGCATGAACGAACTCATCCAGGAGAGAGACCATACATTTGTGATATATGTGGGAAAGGGTTTGAAACAAATAGAGATTTTGATGTACATAAACAATTACATATTTGAGAGACACCATATTAAAATGTAATGTTATGGAAAGGGATTCTGTTATATAGGAGCAGTTTCATTAGACAGAAATAAATTCATATCGGAGGAGAAAAAAAGATTTGATATATGAGTGAAAGTACAGTATTTGCTGGCAGTTGGAATTTCGTTAGACATACACAAGTTCATACAACTGTAGCTGTATCAAAATATATGTAAAAAGGAGTTGGTAACAGTATGGTCTGTATGTATCTGTATTATACTTAGCTGCAACTCACTAATTGAGCAAAAACGCTAAGGGAGTTGTTTGTTTTGGATTTCCAGTTTCCACTGAATAAATTCCTGTGAAGTGAGTTTTCTCAGCCTTGAGCATGATCACAATTTTACAAAAAAATATCGCTGAA
Source organism: Aurelia coerulea (assembly GCA_039566865.1). Classification (NCBI taxonomy): domain Eukaryota; kingdom Metazoa; phylum Cnidaria; class Scyphozoa; order Semaeostomeae; family Ulmaridae; genus Aurelia; species Aurelia coerulea. The sequence goes on along the minus strand of CM076947.1, from coordinate 22,171,834 downwards.
AAATGAAGTTTGACTACTTGCAAAAAGTTTATATTTCCACAAAGTTAGATTTACAGTTTTAGGATAAACTTGGACTTGCTACAAGTCTCTCTATTGTTACCAAAAGGCACAAAAGATAAACACAGAGCAGAAAGAGAGAGAGAGAAAAAACATCGTAGGACTTGTAGCAAGTCCAGGATAAACTAGGATATGCTGGAGCAGGAGTCACGAAACATTCTGATAGTAGGCATTGCTGTGGATTGACATGGGCCTTGGTAGATTTGGAGTAAATTTGGTGAATTGAAAATGTTGATGAAACTAGTCAAATTGATACAGGAAGGAAGAAAACAGTTGTGGCATGTTACCCCCGAGTTACCCTTCCCCGGGATGTTATCTTACAAGTGCAAATATAAATGTCCTGAAGGTTTCAGGAATCGTGTCGAGTTTGACTTGATCACGAAAATCTTCAAAAAAGACACAATAAGGGACAGGGCAAAATTTATTATATTACATGGCCGGTGGAGAACAAAATTTCTTGCAAAAAATCTGCTCGCCCTGTATGAAATTATTGCAAAAAAACCAACTGCCCCGTCACCCTTTCCTTAAAAAATGTATCTGCCCCGTATTCATGAACAACAAATGTTGTATCGTACCACCGACGAATTAGCCAAAGACCATAACATAATCAATTCTTGCCTTTACGAGACTTTGTAAACGAAGAAATCGACTTTGAAGATGAAGAGAAATGACTGATGAATCATTCTTGCAAATAACTGACAAGGACATTTTGCGTCATGTTCATACACATCCTTCCAAGCATTTCTCAACTTGCATGATCCACAATTTTGGCCTCAAAATTAGCCATTTCATATTTCAAACTTCATCTTGAGCTTATAAAAAGGTACTGCCCCGTTCATATTTGCTTTGTAAAAAGTGTTGACCCAGTTCTGTACAAGCTAAAAAAAGTAGTTGCCCCGTTACGTTTTGCACTGGCCATGTTATGAAATAAAACTTTGCACTGTCCCTAAAGCCAAAATTTGGCTTCAATAAAGCCAGGTTGCCAGGTTATACCGCACCGTAGCCTGCGTGCAGGTAAGGTCTGGACGGAGGCTACAATCCTGGCCAAAAGAAGAAAAGAAGCTGGGGACAGAAGCAAATTTCAGTGTTTTCCTGATGTTTTCCAGATATCGAGGTTAAAACATACATTTAGAGATTTAGAACATCCTGATCCCCCCCTTTCCCCCTAACTGAATGTTGAGAAGGAAGGTAGAATGGTGTTTGATTCAAGCAACATTGAAACGGGGGGAGCGGGGGCACGCAAACAAAGAATAAAGTAATGCAATTTTGTGTTCTGATTTGTCTCAAGTATTTTGGCCAAGATTGAATCCTGGCCAAAAGAAGCTTGGACATGACATAGGCAAATTTCAGTGTTTTCATGATGTTTACTAAAACATCCAGGCGAAAACACGTGCAGAAACTCATCATCTTCTCCCCCCCCCCCTAATTCGATGTTGAGAAGGTCGAATGGTGTTTGATTCAAGCAACATTGAAATGGGGGGGAGCGGGGGCAATTTGTGACCTGTATTTTGGCCAAGATTGTAGGCTAGCGAAGTTACCGACACTCACTTGTGTCCACTTGCGCTTGCCTGCTTGCTTCTATGGTCCCACTGAAGCAACAACAACCTCATTTCAAGATTTATTTCGATCAATCCCAACAACAGCAACAACATCGTTTCCGTTTTATTGAACGAAAGGCCACCAACAAGATGAAAAGGATGCGGCGCCCGTGAAGTTTGCCAAGTTTGCAATGTTTTAGAAGGTAAGAATGGCCCAAAACCAGACTCATGGAAAGCTCGACAAGTAATTTGTTCCAGAGGAATTTTGGCAGAGTGTAGCACTTACACTGCCGGGGGAGAGTGAAAATAATAGATAAATAGGCCTACCACAACCACTATTTATTCGGCAAAATTTAACAATAACAATGAGAAACAAAAGAAAGTTGGCGCTACACACTGAACGCAAGATCTCTTTGCAAATCGCCATACTCTGCAGTCTGGGCAGATGGAATGTTGTATCACTATGCCAGAATAGGATGACGTTTTTTTGTTCACTTTCCTTCCCATCACATCAGTTAAAATAATCCCTGAAGTATTGCTGTTTCTCAATGTTCAATCTCTGTTGTTTGTTGTGCTTTTTGATTACAAAGTCCAACTTTGTAATCTAAGAGGGGGCTCCAGGTCAGTCAGAAAGTCAGAAAGTCAGAAAGAAAGAAAGAAAGAAAGAAAGTCCGTCACGCTCGTTAAAGCAATTGATTAACGTTTTATCTCCGCTAATTGGCCCTGAAATAAAGAAAGCGCACAGGAAGCGCATACAAGACAGAAGTTTTTAGTAACATTTGACGTCGGCTTATTTCATGTTAGACAGATTTGACACCATAAGATGGATAAATCACCACGATGTTTACCCTGGCACAACAACAAATTTACCCAGAATTGGCCACGTTCTTGAATTCATTAGCAGCTTAATTATGTTAAAACAATCGTTTTCTAGAACGAACGCATCATTAGCCACTTATTGATAGTATTCATTATGCAAATAAGTCAACTTTAGGGGATGATGTAACCGGCAGCCTGCACAGAGGCTAGCATTCGCAGCAACACCAAAGGTAGAAGGACCCCCCTCCTACACAGCAACGGATGCAATCATCGCAGGTGAAGTTGAGAGGAAAGGTGCAGAATCCCAGCAAACAATGGCGCCATTGACTGGGGGAAGGGACGCGATCACACGAAACCAAAACATCTTCATGCATATGATTCTGCACATAGGTTATTTTCGTCAATGCTTGTCTCAAACTAGATGCCCACGAATAGAAACGTTCTGCAGGGTTCTGCATAAACATAAGTAATTTTGCGTTATCGTAAATCTGACATGACACAGATGCACCAATAGTTTCATGCAGAGACTAAGCAAACTAGGGGTAATGACTTTTGATTTTTTGCGTATCATCCTCGTTTGACATAAAGATCAAAATATTGCTTTTCAGGCGATTCTTGTCCTTATACAAGGCGCTTGATTTTCTGTTGAAGGCGACTTTAGCAGCAACATTCATCTCTCTGACTGTAGCTAAAACAGCATCAACGATCATTTGGGGTTATGAAGAAATCAATATTCAGATTTTCTTATGCTTGCTTAGCTCAGGACGGACTTTGTAATCATCCAAAAGGATCTTATGTTTCTAAGATGGACTGTATTCTTCCATCGCATTTCACGTTTGGTGAAAATGAGTACATAGTACATTGAATAATCTGTTTAATACCAAGCCTATGAAGACAATTTACCAAGTGAATAATAGGCAGATGAAAGTTGGGGGTCAGTCATTTCAAATAGCATGCAGTCATTTGGGGCACCCTCTCTGAAGATGAAGGTGGAGGTGAAGTTGCATTTTTAGCGCCAAGTGCAGGGATCACAGAGGTAGCTAAGTGCTAGTAGAGCTGTGACCCCTTATCATGAAGCTCAAGAGGTGGGGCTCCACCGGGTATCAAACCCTGTCCGCCTGACTGTTCTGGTTGTAAATTCAGTGGATTAAACCATTGCGCCACAACACCCTCCATATAGGCATGTCTAGACAATATTCATCAACTAGTTAAAACTTTGAATACATAGAATTAACTTTAAAAAAAACAGTATATAGCATAGAAGACTGAATGTTTTTGGGCCTAACCCTATATCAGTAGTAACGAATACAAGATATTGCTTAATTAACCGTACTTAATCAACCTATAACTTGAATTTTAGCATCAGATGGACTTAAACTTAACAGTTGTGTCAGGAAACACCCTTGGGAGTAATTAATGGCCCCATCACTCAAGAATACTTAAGAGGAAACACGTGGAACGCAATATTATTGGTTCAGGACTTGGTCGATTTTGAGGAGAAAAATAACTGATGGACGCATGTCAATCATGGCCTGCAGCACTTGTGTTGCATATCTCCATTTTTAGCAACCCTAGATATGTTAGATATTCTTGGTTACCAAAAAATCCAATTATTGGCAGCATAGGTTTCAAATCTTTAAAAAGACTGGTGTAAAATTCAGTGACCAAAATCTTTGAACTGAATGGCTTCAAAGAAACTTTAGCCGATTCTCTATAATTCTACCATTGGAATTTTCTGAAATCTTCAATATTTTCAGAATTAGAGTGTTTTTCTTCTTTTTCAAGAATTCAAGAAAAGTTTTCAAAAAAACTTAAAACCATCGTAATTTCTAAACTGTTTGATGTAACATGAAATAATTTCGAAGAAAACCATAGTTTATGAATGCCTACAAAATGGTATCAAGCAAAAGTCTGTCACTCATCTGGTTTATGATTTAGAAATTTGATGACGTCACATCCTCAAATGAGTTGAAATGTAAGATACGCTTTAATTTCCAAAAATATTCAAAGTTTCTGAAAAGTCCAATCCAATGGTAGAATTGATAAGTATCTAAAGTTTATTTCAAGCCATTCAATCAGAAGAACTAGGTCATTGAATTTTACACCCACCTTTTTACACCGAGATAAAGATTTGGAACCTATGCTATTATTGGCTATGTGTTTCATTTGAGATTTTCAGAAAATCGGGCTAGGTACGTTCGTAATAGAGATTAATGAATCCTCTGGTTTTGAAGCAGCCAATAATTTTGACTTGCTCCATAAATCAGCAAATACTGATCAGATTTACACTAAGTTGGTGTCAACCTTCAAGTTGGAGTCTCTTCAATTAGAATTCTTAAAAACGGGAACATTGAATTTGTTGCTGCGCTGCAGCAGCCACTCAAACGGAGCACATGTGTTTTTGGGACGCCCTGCATATTATTGTTAAAGTAACTTTATGTATTGATGGCCACATGTATATTTAAAGCTTTTTGTTCAAAATATTGATTATCGATGTATTCACAACCCACCAAGACTCCTTTTTATGTCGCGCATGTGGAAGATTTTCCACGTGCAATTTCAAAGAATAATAGAATAATTGTTTTTTTAAACAATAGCCAGGACCTGCATCTTCCGTTCGTCTTTTGCAAACTTTCCAGTCTGGCTAAACTCAATCGTTTCAGTGACTTAGCTCCGGATTCAACTTCCTATTATACCGGGTGGGCCAAAATAAACTATGCACGTTTGGCAGGCCACAATAATTCGTACACTGGACCGATTTTGAAGATTTATGGCTTAATCTTTAGCAAAAAGACTGAATTAGATTCTAGGCCTTTTTGCAAATTTTTCTGCTTTCAGTTTTCAAAGCTAGAAGCGAGTTTCTTAAAATGTTTGTTTCGAAAACATTGAAAACGATAAAAAAACGTCGATCAAATTTTAAGAGATTCAACATGAATGAACAAAGAGTAAAACGTTTTCAGGGTGATTTGGGGGTTTAGTATGAACTCTTGTATAGCAGATTACATTTGGTCGATTTCTAAATTGCAAATCACCACGAACAATTTTCTCTTTGTCCATTCATGTCGATTCTTTAGAAAACTTGATCGATGTTTTTTTTATCATTTTCAGTGTTTTCGAAAACTAAAAGTTTTGGAAACTCGCTTCTGGCTCTAAAAACTGAAAATGAAAGAAATTCCAAAAAATTCCTGTATCTAATTCAGGCTTTCTGCTAACGATTGAGTCATAAATCTTCAAAATCGGTGCAGCGGATGATTTATTGTGGCCTGCCAAACGTGCATAGTTTATTTTGGCGCACCCGGTATATTATATTTTACCAAATGTATAGCAATCTTTTTTATCAATTCATTTCCATTTTAGCTGCCATTATGGAATGTACCTCGACTGGAAAATGTTTAAAAGAATCCACGAGGAAAATTTTAGCCTCTTTTTTAAAACAGAGAGCAGCATCCGAAAGGATAGCAGACAAAAAAGATACTACAAGTGATGACAGTAATATCGACAAAATCTGCAATGGAAATGATTTGAAGATTAAGAATGAGGAGGAAACTAGTTCTAACGAAATATTTGAAGGAGGCGACACTGATGCTAGGTATCTCACAGAAGGTGTGGCAACTAATGTTCCTGATGTTTGTGCTGATGGATATAGTGAAAGTAGCACTCTTGGGGCACATAAACAAAACAATCATCTTTTACATTATGAACAACGTGATGTGACAACTTTCATTTGTGATATATGTGGACAAGGATTTAGTGAAAGTAGCAGTCTTGATGCACATAAACAACAAGTTCATGTTCTACATTGTGAACAACGTGATGTGATAACTTATGTTGGTGATACAGGTGGTGAAGGAGTTAATGAAAGCAGCAGTTTTGATGTGCATCAACAAAGCGTTCATATCTTAGATTGTGGACAACGTGATGTAACAACTTACGTTTGTGATATATGTGGTGAAGGATTTAGTAAAAGTAGCGGTCTTGATGCACATAAGCAGAAAATTCATTTTTTAGATTGTGGTCAACGTGATATGACAACTTTCATTTGTGATATATGCGGAAAAGGATTTAGTGAAACTAGCAGTCTTGATGCACATAAAGAAAACGTTCATAATTTAGATTGTGGACAACGTGATGTGACAACATTCGTTTGTGATGTATGTGGGCAGGGATTTAGTAATAGTAGCAGGCTTGATGCGCATAAACAGAAGGCTCATGTTGGAGAGAAGTCTTACATTTGTGAAATATGTGGAAAAGCCTTCAAGGAAGCTTCCCAACTCAGCAGACATTCAAGAATCCATACTGGAGAGAAACCATACGCTTGTGAGTTCTGTGGAAAGGACTTTAGATATAGTCACCATCTCACTGAACATCGGCGAATTCATACTGGAGAGAAACCTTACTTTTGCGATATATGTGGAAAGTTATTTAATCGAAGTGGCACTCTCCTCAGACATAAACGAATACATACTGGAGAGAAACCTTACAGTTGTGATATATGTGGAAGCAGATTTAGTCGAAGTGGCAGTGTCATTTCACATAAGCGAGTTCATACTGGTGAGAAGCCGTATGGTTGCAGTATATGTGAAGTAAGGTTTGGTGACAGTAGTGCTCTTGTTAGACATGGACGAACTCATACTGGCGAGAAGCCGTATAGTTGCAGTATATGTGAAGAGAGATTTAGTGACGGTGATGTAGCTCTCAGACATGAACGAACTCATAGCGGAGAGAGACCATACATTTGTGAATTGTGTGGAACTAGATTTACGCAAAGTGACCGCCTTAGTGCACACAAACTACTTCATACTCAATTGGAAAAGGAAATTATGCGTTAAAAGGATTTACTGTCAGTAGCATTCTTAATACTGTAAAATCCCGCATGAAAGAACACATGTTTTGGGGGTTCAGGCTGATCTGGTTCTTATTTATCGGGTGTTTTCTGCAAAATCAGGCTGAAAGTGTTCTTAAGGCGTTCTTAAAATGCAGGAATTCAGAGTTTTATACTAAACAGCATGTTGTGTCTGCAGCAAATAAAGACTGTTTTGTTAATGACAGAAACATATGATAACATTTATTTGGTTGCATGATTGTATTTAGCAAAGTTCAAACACATTGAACAGTATCTAATTCAGTAACTCATGCCATCCAGCTGTTTACTTAAGAACGATTTTCGTTTTTCAGGCTGAATGTGTTCCTATGTCTATGATACTTTTTAAACCAAATTTCAGCCTGAGTGTTCTTAATCCACTTGTTCTTTTATGCGGGTTTTTACTGTACTCATTAATTCGTACCGAAGAAAAAGAACACCTTTGTTAAGGATATCAACGTTAGGTACTAGACTATTTGTGTAGACATGGTAATAGGTAGTAGTTGTGTAGACATACGTACTTACTTAGCATGTGAACGGCTTTGATTTAAATTGGAGGGGAAGTTCAGTTCAGTTCATTTCATTGTTTACATTCTCATACATACAAATTAATAACAAAACAAAATTACACTAAACAGAATTGAAAATACCTTTTACAAAAAGGAACTACACGGAGACAAAAATTTGTACGTATAAGGATGATTTAAAGGAGGAGCTATCTAAGTAGGTATACTAACGACAAAGGAGCCCCCCCCCCCGTGTCTTAAAATCTTAATGTATTAAGCATTTATTACTTGTTAGAATTCATTTGGAAAAAACTTTATGAGCAAAACTTTAACACTGAAAATTCAGCAAGTGGTTCTTTGATTTGAATTTGAAGGAAACTTTTGTTGGAGAATTTCTAATTACCAAGGGCAAATCATTCCACAGTTTATACAGATATTTGATGGATTTCAAGACATATTGAAGACTCTTCTTTTGAGAAAAAATGACAGGTAGAATCCATTTTCTTCCCCCGGTGGAATCTATTTTCTTCCTCCGGTATAATCTATTGTCCTCCTCAGGTAGAATCTATTTTCTTCCTCCGAAAACAAATTCTGCCGGAGCAAGAAAAACAAATTCTACCTGAGGAAGAAAACAAATTCTACCTGAGGAAGAAAAACAAATTCTACCGGAGGAAGAAAACAAATTCTACCTGAGGAAGAAAAACAAATTCTACCTGAGGAAGAAAAACAAATTCTACCCGAGGAAGAAAAACAAATTCTACCGGAGGAAGAAAAACAAATTCTACCTGAGGAAGAAAAACAAATTCTACCGGAGGAAGAAAAACAAATTCTACCGGAGGAAGAAAAACAAATTCTACCTGAGGAAGAAAAACAAATTCTACCTGAGGAAGAAAAACAAATTCTACCCAAATTCTACCGAGGAAGAAAAACAAATTCTACCGGAGGAAGAAAAACAAATTCTACCGGAGGAAGAAAAACAAATTCTACCTGAGGAAGAAAAACAAATTCTACCTGAGGAAGAAAAACAAATTCTACCTGAGGAAGAAAAACAAATTCTACCTGAGGAAGAAAAACAAATTCTACCTGAGGAAGAAAAACAAATTCTACCTGAGGAAGAAAAAAATTCTACCTGAGGAAGAAAAACAAATTCTACCGGAGGAAGAAAACAAATTCTACCTGAGGAAGAAAAACAAATTCTACCGGAGGAAGAAAAACAAATTCTACCGGAGGAAGAAAACAAATTCTACCTGAGGAAGAAAAACAAATTCTACCGGAGGAAGAAAAACAAATTCTACCTGAGGAAGAAAAACAAATTCTACCTGAGGAAGAAAAACAAATTCTACCTGAGGAAGAAAAACAAATTCTACCGAGGAAGAAAAACAAATTCTACCTGAGGAAGAAAAACAAATTCTACCGGAGGAAGAAAAACAAATTCTACCTGAGGAAGAAAAACAAATTCTACCTGAGGAAGAAAAACAAATTCTACCGGAGGAAGAAAAACAAATTCTACCGGAGGAAGAAAAACAAATTCTACCTGAGGAAGAAAACAAATTCTACCGGAGGAAGAAAACAAATTCTACCTGAGGAAGAAAAACAAATTCTACCGGAGGAAGAAAAACAAATTCTACCTGAGGAAGAAAAACAAATTCTACCTGAGGAAGAAAACAAATTCTACCGGAGGAAGAAAAACAAATTCTACCTGAGGAAGAAAAACAAATTCTACCGGAGGAAGAAAACAAATTCTACCTGAGGAAGAAAACAAATTCTACCGGAGGAAGAAAAACAAATTCTACCTGAGGAAGAAAAACAAATTCTACCTGAGGAAGAAAACAAATTCTACCTGAGGAAGAAAAACAAATTCTACCTGAGGAAGAAAAAAACAAATTCTACCGGAGGAAGAAAAACAAATTCTACCTGAGGAAGAAAAACAAATTCTACCGGAGGAAGAAAACAAATTCTACCGGAGGAAGAAAACAAATTCTACCTGAGGAAGAAAAACAAATTCTACCTGAGGAAGAAAAACAAATTCTACCGCAGGAAGAAAAACAAATTCTACCTGAGGAAGAAAAACAAATTCTACCTGAGGAAGAAAAACAAATTCTACCTGAGGAAGAAAAAAACAAATTCTACCTGAGGAAGAAAAACAAATTCTACCTGGGGAAGAAAACAAATTCTACCTGAGGAAGAAAACAAATTCTACCTGGGGAAGAAAAAACAAATTCTACCGGAGGAAGAAAACCAATTCTACCTGAGGAAGAAAAACAAATTCTACCGGAGGAAGAAAAACAAATTCTACCTGAGGAAGAAAACAAATTCTACCTGAGGAAGAAAAACAAATTCTACCTGAGGAAGAAAAACAAATTCTACCTGAGGAAGAAAAAAACAAATTCTACCTGAGGAAGAAAAACAAATTCTACCTGGGGAAGAAAACAAATTCTACCTGAGGAAGAAAAACAAATTCTACCTGGGGAAGAAAAAAACAAATTCTACCGGAGGAAGAAAACCAATTCTACCTGAGGAAGAAAAACAAATTCTACCGGAGGAAGAAAACAAATTCTACCTGAGGAAGAAAAACAAATTCTACCGGAGGAAGAAAAACAAATTCTACCTGAGGAAGAAAACAAATTCTACCGGAGGAAGAAAACAAATTCTACCTGAGGAAGAAAAACAAATTCTACCGGAGGAAGAAAACAAATTCTACCTGAGGAAGAAAAACAAATTCTACCTGAGGAAGAAAAACAAATTCTACCTGAGGAAGAAAACAAATTCTACCTGAGGAAGAAAACAAATTCTACCTGAGGAAGAAAACAAATTCTACCTGAGGAAGAAAAATAACTTCTACCTGAGGAAGAAAACAAATTCTACCGGAGGAAGAAAAACAAATTCTACCTGGGGAAGAAAAAAACAAATTCTACCTGAGGAAGAAAAACAAATTCTACCTGAGGAAGAAAACAAATTCTACCGGAGGAAGAAAACAAATTCTACCGGAGGAAGAAAACAAATTCTACCTGAGGAAGAAAAACAAATTCTACCGGAGGAAGAAAAACAAATTCTACCTGAGGAAGAAAAACAAATTCTACTTGAGGAAGAAAAACAAATTCTACCGGAGGAAGAAAACAAATTCTACCGGAGGAAGAAAAACAAATTCTACCTGAGGAAGAAAAACAAATTCTACCTGAGGAAGAAAAACAAATTCTACCGGAGGAAGAAAAACAAATTCTACCTGAGGAAGAAAAACAAATTCTACCCGAGGAAGAAAAACAAATTCTACCGGAGGAAGAAAACAAATTCTACCTGAGGAAGAAAAACAAATTCTACCTGAGGAAGAAAACAAATTCTACCGGAGGAAGAAAAACAAATTCTACCTGAGGAAGAAAAACAAATTCTACCGGAGGAAGAAAAACAAATTCTACCTGAGGAAGAAAAACAAATTCTACCTGAGGAAGAAAAACAAATTCTACCTGAGGAAGAAAAACAAATTCTACCTGAGGAAGAAAACAAATTCTACCTGAAGAAGAAAAACAATATCAATAGATGCAAATGATACTTTTACAAGCGGACTAAGGATGTCTTTTGAGACCTGCGTATGGTATTCCCAAAAGATGACGTTCATTTGTTTGCCAATGGAAAAACTTCTGAAAGTTATTTCAAGCCTGAGCTTTTGCAAGCGTGCTTCATAGCATGGTAATCTGTTGACCAAGGTTTCTCCATTTCGCTGGCGAAAAGTAAACAGAAATAGGAAATTCGATTGCAGGAAATCTAGCCTAGCTTTTTCAATCAGACTTGGCAAAGTTGTAGATCAACAACCTAGCTAAAGATGGAACGAAAAAAATCAAACATTTTTCGAACAGTTTTGGAGATAAATCCACTTTTTTGAAGTTAGCAAAAGGATTTGAACTAGAATTTGCGAAACCAGGGTTGACGGAAACATTGCGATTTATACATCTTTCGATTGCCCAGATTCTACAGAACAACATCCTTTTTACCGCTTTTCGATAGGACGAATGATATTGGAGAAATTATCTGTTTTCTGAGGAGAGTGGTTTTGCAAAACGGCATTTCGCTGTGCACTAGAGCGGAAAGCAGAGTTACCTTTACAGCGATGATGAACGATGAACAACAACAACAAAATCAGGTTTGATTATCACTCAACAACAACGACAACAGCATAGCAGTAACTGAATACTGGGAGCTGGGAGATATGAGCCTGAGGATCTTCCCGCCGCTCGAAATTGATGAAGATATCTCTACAACAGAATCAGCTGAATGGTTTAAAGAAATTGCTAAAAGTGTAAGGAAGGAAGCTGCATATAGCCACCATCAAGATAAAGTCACTACCCAGTCCTTTCTTGGTGAAATTTGCAACATTTTTTAAGGTAAATGTCTTTTATAGGCCTACCTAGCTAGTAGCCCGCCTAGCTAGGCCTGTAATGAAGAAAGGCCAGGCAGGCGGCTGGTGTAATCTGCATAGCACAGGTTGCATAATAATGCAGGTTGCAGGTTATGTTTTATGGCCAAGGGCTGCATGCATGGCTGCACCAACCAAGGGGCAATGATAGAGGCAGAAGATAAATATGTAATATATAAACGCCCCTTAAAAAGGTCAATGCGACCTTGTTCTCCATAATGGTCCCTCCACCCAGAGAGGTGTTTGTTATATAAAAAGAAATGGGTTCAGGAGAAAAAGGATTTTTGTGTCAAAAACAGGACAGCCAAGAGAGGCATGTTGGATGAAACAGACCCTTTGGCTGTTTTTGACTATACAGGAATCATTTGTTGAGTGAATACAGTACATTATTTATCTTGAAAATTGATATCTTGGAATTATGAAAATTTTGCGTTCAAAATGTCAACTGTTATGGTTTAATTACAACTGGCAGCTCTCTTATTGATGTTATTTCCCAGCTTGTTATCAATCAACCAACTTGCAGGGATAAATGTTCTTCAAGAAACTATGTTGTTTTTTCACATTATGGCCAAAATTGGTGAAATATCATTTTGCAAAATTTCAATTTATTCCCATGAAATTCCCTAAAATTTAGAATAAAATTTTGTATGAATAATCAAATGTATTGATATTCCTCCTCTCATTCAATACGATCTTGTTTAACAACAACCCTCTTAAACTACTGTATATATACAATTTCTGAGACCAAAAAATTCTTGGAAAAAGTTTCTGTGACAGCTAGATAGTTGCTCCAACATAGAATCCCTTCCAACATAGAATTTTTACCCCTGCCAACTTTCTTATCAAGTTATTTCCATTTTAGCTGCTATGGAGGAATGTTTCTCAACTGGACAATCTTTAGAAAAATCTACACAACAAATGTCTACCTCAGTAACGCAACATCAAGCAACAGGTTACAGGATAGAGGGACAACTTATGAATTCATTAAAGGATGAACAATATTCTGGCCATAATGATGATAGTAATGTTGATAAGATATTTATCTACAATGGTAATGATTTCAAAGTTAAGATTGAGGAGGAAATTAATTCATACGAAATATCTGAAGAACAAGGTGCAAATGCTAAATATCTCACAGGTGATCTGACAACTTTCGTTTGTGATATATGCGGTCAGGGATTCAGTGAAAGTAGCAGTCTTGATGCACATAAAAAAGACATTCATATTAGAGAGAGGTCTTACTTTTGTGATGTATGTGTACTAGGATTTGATCTCAATGACGATTTTGAGCGACATGTTCAACAAATCCATTCTGGGGTGAAACCTTACCAATGCAGCATACTTGGAAGAGGACCTGAAGGCAGTCATGTTAACAAGAAATTTAAAGGCGATGGAAATGATGTGAAAATTGGAACTGAAGAGCGAGGCAACTCTTGTGCTATTCATGAAGAAGAATTTAATGATAGTAGCAATCTGAACAGACACATTCTAGAAAATGATATTCAGACTCTTGCTGGAGTGAATGGTTTTCTTGGTGATACTTGCAAAGATAAATGTAATTATCACAACAGTTTTCATAAAGTGAAGCAAAGCCATACTGAAAAGAAGCAACACATTTGTGATACATGTGGAAAAGTGTCTACTACAAGTGGAAATCTTACCAGACATAAAAGAATACATACTGGAGAGAAACCATTTCTTTGTGACACTTGTGGAAAAAAATTTAGTGAAAAGGGAAGTCTTGATAAACATAAACGAATCCATGCTGCGGAGACACCATACTCTTGTGGTGTGTGCGGAAAAGGGTTTACTTTGAATGGAAATCTAATGAAACATAAACTGATACATACTGGAGAGATGCCTTACATTTGTGATGTATGTGGTAAAGGATTTAATCAAAGTAGCCATCTCAAGAGACATGAACGAATTCATACTGGAGAGAAACCTTACATTTGTAATGTATGTGGACAAGGATTTAATCGAAGTAGTGGTCTCAGTACGCATAAACGAGTTCATACTGGAGAGAAACCTTACATTTGCGATGTGTGTGGACAAAGATTTAAGGAACGTAGTAGTCTCAATACGCATAAACGAATACATACTGGAGAAAAACCTTACATTTGTGATGTATGTGGACAAGCCTTTAATCAAAGTAGCAATCTCAATTCGCACAAACGAATTCATACTGGAGAAAAACCTTACATTTGTGATGTATGTGGACAAGGATTTAATCGAAGAAGTGGTCTCAATACGCATAAACGAGTTCACACTGGAGAGAAACCTTACATTTGTGATGTGTGTGGAAAGAAATTTGATGATAGTGCAAAACTTGATACACACATGCGAAGTCATACAGGAAAAAAACCGCACATCTGTGATGTGTGTGGAAAAAGATTTATTCAAATTTCCTTTCTCACTGCTCATAAACGAACACATACTGGAGAGAAAACTTTTATTTGTAGTCTATGTGAAAAAGGATTTACGGAGGAAGGTAATCTGAAACGACACCAACAACTTCATGCTGGGAAGACACCATACTTGTGCGATATTTGTGGAAAAGGATTCAGTCAGAGGGGCCATTTCAGTAGACATAAACAAATTCATACTGGCGAGAGACCTTACATTTGCGATACTTGTGGAAAAAGATTTACCTACAGAAGCCGTATCATTGCACATAAACGAATTCATACTGGAGAAAAACCTTATATATGTGATATATGTAGAAAAGGGTTTAAACAAAGTTCCCAGCTCAATGCACATAAACTAATTCATGCGAAGGAGAAACGTTACATCTGTGATGTATGCGGAAAAGGATGTAGTTATAAGGGTGATCTCGATAGACATAAACAAACTCATACTGGAAAGAAACGGTACATTTGTGATATATGTGACAAAGGATTTAGTCAAACTGGCCACCTCAATACACATAAGCGAATTCATACTGGAGAGAAACCGTACAATTGTGAAGTGTGTGGAAAAAGCTTTCGTCACAAAAGCAATCTCAATACACACAAACAATTTCATGCTGGTGGAGAGAAAGCTTACGGTTGCGACACGTGTGGGAAACAATTTAGTTACAGAAGCCAGTTTATTTCACACAAGCGAATTCACACTGGAGAGAGACCTTACAATTGTACTACATGCGGAAAATGTTTCAAACAAAGTTCCACACTTACTGCACATAAGCGAGTTCATACAAGAGAGAAACCCTACATTTCTTATGTTTGCGGAAAAAGAATTACTTTACAGTCCCATCCCATCTGAATACACATAAATGAATTCATACCGGAGAGAACCGGAACATTAGTTCATACCGGAGAGAAACTGGAACCTGATAGGAAATATTCATTGAGATTGGCACTCTGAAAGATAATAAGCGACTTGATCCTAGAGAGATGAGTATATAAATTTTGTGTGCCGGGTGTCCCAAAAAAAGGTATACTGATTTGGTTGATTCCAATGACGTAAATCTAGCTTTAATCAATGGCTAATCACTCTAAAACTGTTCTTCGATAGTTGTCTTGAACATAGGTACCTCATTTGTTTGTATTGATGCTTTGACAATGGCAACGACAACGACAATGACAACGAAAGTCCAGCACTTCGAAAATTTGGGGGTTTGGTGTGGAACTATGTGTTGTTAGTATTAGTGGGAAAAGATGTCCACAATTGCCAATTGTTATTATGATGTTGTTTGTTCGAAACGTTTGGATATTAATGTTCCAAAAAAGTAATCTTGTTCAACAAGGACAGATTTTGTAAGAAAATAGCGTGAGCAGCATTTGGTTGACACCTCAATTCAAAGCGATTAGCGATTGCAGACAAAGGAAACTCTCTCGGCCAGTCATTCAAAGCAAGCAAAGCCGCAAAAGTTTCTCTGAAAACCAAGGTAGCTAGTTCACTTGTTGTGCATTCCATAAATTGGTTTTAAGAGCAAACATGAGCATAGATCGAAAGAAGGTGGGGTTTGGTGTTGGGTCTAGCCAAGGGTATGATTTTTGACAATATTGGTCTAGCGAACGGTCATGATATCATATTTGGCATAAGTCTGACAATATTGGTCCAGGAAAGGTCAAAATTGGTCTAGCCAAGGGTACCATTTTCGTAAAAATTGGTCCAGAGAATGGTCAAATTGGTCTAGCCAAGGGTACCATTTTCGTAAAAATTAGTCTAGCCTATGGTACCATTTTGAATATGCTCGCAGCAGACCTCTACCCAATATTTGGCCAAGAACCCCCCCCCCCCGTGCATTTTACAAAGCACCTGCAAACTTTAATATTTCAGTTTTTATTATAAAAAACATTATGGACGCATGACCACGACTCTAGTTAAGCGAGTAGAATAGAAACGTGATATGAATGATAAACTCGTGCCACATCACATCTCCAAAATAAGCGTGCATGTACTCTTTTTCTCTTTCTTTGATAAGAATAGCGTGTTCAATGGAATGCAACGCAAGGATCGATTCCTCAAAAGAAAAACAATATCAAGAACAATTGAAGCATATCTCAAAGTATAATTCTTTTCAAAAGTAAAACCTGAAAATCGAAATTTGAACACAATTTGACATTCCTTTGCAAATAGACCATTCCCATGATTACGTCACCACCAGTGCGGCGCGCAATGCATGCTGGTACTGGTAGTTAAACACCTGGCCGAGTTAATGTGTTTTGTATAGGAAGTGTATGAGAAGTTGTGTATTGCGTTGAAAATATCGAAGAAAAATTCGAAAAATCAACTTCATTTACCGAGGAACATGTCCGTAGATGTTTCAGAAACTCAAGTCCTGGATTCAGTTTGACTAGAACGCAGACGAAGGAATTTTCAGGGGGAAGAGTTGACGAAAGTGCAGTGTGGCCTAATGAAAACATTGCGAGCGAAAAAGGAGGCAAGGAGGTGATTGTTTTCGGCTGATTCACATGCCGTTTACTGAATCCATTACCATTACAAAAAAGGAATCCTGAACTTTACATCTATATCTAATAACTCTATCTCAGTCGGAAAAAATTCTGAAAACAGGGACTGACGCAAACGTGGAAACATTTTACAGCGAGGAAGATCACGGGTTGGGAACAGCACACTTCAAGCGTATAAATGATGCCAGAGTTAAAAAAAACAGCATTTTGACTTTCTCAAAACCATGAAAAATTGAGAATTATGGTAAATTTTCGGATTTTCCTCTTTGCAGTAAGCAATATACTCAATTTTATGTGCTTAATGTAACCATAGCCGAATTGCAGCGATTTGACTTCAGTGATTTTTATCGCGTTCAGTACGTAAAGGGGGAAAGTTCTCCCTTCATACGATTGCTGTTGGAAGCCAAAAAATTAAAAACGTCAAAATCCCAATGGCTCTGTCTCTACACAAGATAATAAACTCAAAGTTTAGATTTTGGTCTAATTTTAGAGAAAGAGTTTAGCCCTTTCTCTCCCCCTTTTCTGGCCTCCTCAAATCACTTGCAATGTTTACGTTAGGCCGCATTACGTTTTCATTGACTTTCCTTGCGAATATTTCCTTCATCTCCGCTTCATCTGCACTTTTGTAGCACTTAAACGGTAAACCCCTCACTAGAGTCTCTAAAACATCTGCCGTTCGGAGAATTAAAACATCTAGGGACATGCTGTTCGTGGAATTTGGGTGATTTCTCAAATTTTTCTTGGATATTTCCAACGCAAAACACAACTTACCATATGCTCACAATATTTTCATTAGGCCACACTGAACTTTCGTCAACCCTTCCTCCTAAAAATTCTTTCGTCTGCGCTCTAGTCAAACGGAATCCAGGACTTGAGTTTCTTAAACATCTAGTGACATGTTCTACAGTAAATTTAGTTGATTTTTCGAATTTGTCTTCGATATTTCCAACGCAATACACAACTTATCATACACTTCCTATACAAAACACATTAACTCGGCCAGGTGTTTAACTACCAGTACCGGCATGCATTGCGCGCCGCACTGGTGGTGACGTAATCATGGGAATGGTCTATTGCCGGTGATATCTGATCATATGGCTAGGCCGTTTCTCAAATATGCTGGTTAGGCCGTTTTTAGGTGTACTCTAAATTTTGACTTGGCGAGCTTTGGTAGACGATTCTAAATTGCAAGGTATGTGCATTCAAGTCAAAGATAAACGAATGTAGCTATGTCTTCGGAATTTCCCGATACCTTATCGTTTTGTTACTTTACCCAATCAAAGGGGGTACTTTTTTGAGACATCTGGTAGATAAAACACAAAGTCTCTGCCCCAATTTTAATTATCAATCTCCAATTTCAATTGTAAACCAATGGATGAACAGAAACTCATATTTACAACGTCATACGAAGATGAACTCCTGTATACTCCAAACGCATCACTTCAGAAAATGAAAATCCATTTAATCAGAAAATCAATTAAAAAAAAAGCATTAATGTCAACTAGAACCAACAAACATTAGACATTGGATAGGGTATACAGGATTTCCAGGGCAGCCTACAACTTTGTATGAAGAAACTCATTAAAATTGTTTTAAAAATTTTACTCTATAAAATTGTGGTCGGTGGTCGGTGGTCGGTGGTAAGTGGTTTTCTTGGTCGGTGGTAAGTGGTTTTCTTGGTCGGTGGTAAGTGGTAAGTGGATTGTTGGTCGGTGGTCAGTGGTCGCTGGCTTTTTTGGTCGGTGGTAAGTGGTTTGTTGGTCGGTGGTAAGTGGTTTATTGGTCGGTGGTAAGTGGTTTTCTTGGTCGGTGGTCGGTGATAAGTGGTTTTCTTGGTCGGTGGTCGGTGGTAAGTGGTTTTCTTGGTCGGTGGTAAGTGAAGTGGTAAGTGGTTTTCTTGGTCGGTGGTAAGTGGTAAGTGGATTGTTGGTCGGTTGGTCGGTGGTCAGTGGTCGGTGGCTTTTTTGGTCGGTGGTAAGTGGTTTATTGGTCGGTGGTAAGTGGTTTATTGGTCGGTGGTAAGTGGTTTATTGGTCGGTGGTAAGTGGTTTTCTCGGTCGGTGGTCGGTAAATACAACTTACCCCCCCCCCCTTCAGTTTCTCAACGGATTTGGACGAATCACGAAAATCACCTTTGGCGATCGCCCCCCCCCTTGCCCCCCTGGCTACGCTACTGTGGTGGTCGGTGGCTATCATGGTCGGTGGTAAGTGCGGTAAGTGGACGGTGGTAAGTGTGGTCGGTGGTGTATGTGGTCGGTGTGGTCGGTGCTAAGTGGTTGTACACCACGCCCAACCTGCAAACCATAGCTTTTTGCCTTGTGGCGTCAGCAGAATCAACAACAACAACAATCTAATTTCAAAATAATTTCCCTCAGCAACAACCACAACGATTAGAATTTTGAAAATTGCCATTTTGGAAATTCATTTGAAGAAGCAAAGCAAATTGTTAGCAAGTTGTCAGTGTCATGTAGGTGTGCAAGAAGGCTTTGGAAGAGAGGAACCTAACAAGTAGGGTAAAGAATAAAAAGATTCATTTAAAAATCTAAATTTATTTTGTAGGCCTGTGTCAAATCAAATCATCAGTTTTTGGCAATTTTGTTCTGGATTATTAGTTGGGAGGCAAGAGGCCTAGATAAACCAGTCATAATAAATTGAATTTGAACTTTGTCTTTTTGGAAACTGGGACTGATCCAGTCTGAAGAGAGTGTGGCAACTGCATGCACCAGGCATGTGTGCAGAGTATGGTACTTGGCACATGCACACCGGAGATTTTCAATAGGCTATTCAATTTCAAATTAGACAATAGAGAACGAAAGAAACTTCTCCTTGCACACCGGAGATCTCGTTGAAAATTGCCATACTCTGCAGACTGGGCATGCACAAGATATTCTACAAACATTTTATGTGTGCACAGAATTTGAACAAGATCTGCTTTTGTTCACTGCTTTGCCTTTGAAAATAATAAAGGAATCAAAGACCTTGCATATGAATGAGCGCGCCACTGCCTCACTGATGTCCATAGATCTCATTGAGAACTGCCATACTCTGCAGGAGACTGGCTGCTTATTATATATCACAAATATGCACTGCCTATCACAAATATCCAATACGTTATCCAGCTGTTATTTGGCAGCTTGGTACAATAACAAATTACGAAACTTGTGAAGCTTTCAAAAGCAAATCTAAATTTTGTGAAAGAGATACCGTTACCAAGCGAGACCTAAGCCCAAAACCCAGAAAAAGTTTACCCAAATATGGTTTAGACCTTCTCAAGGTATATTGTCTGTGCACAGCTAAGGGGTGTCCCAAAAAAGGGCCAGGTCTATAACGCGGACCTCGCGGACCACGCGGACCCCGCGGACCTTCCCGAGAATCATGACTTTCCGGTCCGCGAAATCAGGGTCCACGTTTTAGAATTTTGCTATAGGCTGAAATTCTAAAACGCGGACCTGTATTTCGCGGACTTTTTAACAGGTCCGCGAAATCAAGGTCCGCGTTTTAGAATTTTACTATAGGCTGAAATTCTAAAACGCGGACCTTTATCTCGCGGACTTTTTGCTAGGTCCGTGAAGTCAAGGTCCTCGTTTTAGAATTTAACTATAGGCCGAAATTCTAGACCGCGGACCTTGATTTCGCGGACTTTTTACCAAATTTTTAACTTAGCCTTCCTATCAAAATATCATTGAAAATCGAACCAATTAGACAAGAAATAGGATCTTGAGAACCATCGCCAGTATCCCTCGAAGTTTTTACTGTAGTTTTAGGCCCAACGGCAAGATATGTTTCGATCAAAGGTTGTCGGCGGATAGTTGTTTGATAGTCGGAGGATTAATATCTCCAAACACAAGATAAATGTTCTCAAAACTCTGATAAACTTACAACATTTGTTTGCACTGCGAATGTAGATCCACTTTTTCCAAAACGTAACTGTCCCTGTCGTGCCTTGACTTGTATCATACTGATGTCATATTATCTAGCAGAAGGAAATTATATTGGTCCTTCGAAGTGTGGGTTCGCGTTCTAGATCTTTTCTTTTGGGCAAAATTCTAAAGCGAGGGTCTTATTTGACCCAAGATTTTGCAATAGACAAGAACTGCCCTTTTTATTTTCAGGAAGTGCCCCTTCAGCTTAGTCAAATAGTGCCCTTCTAGTGCAGTGCCCCCCCCCCCCTAGTTTGAGATGCTTCCTACGTCCTTTAAAAAAATTATGTCTACATGTCTTCCCATCTGACCTGTAAGAAGAAAAAGAAGCAAAGGGTAACCTACCTACTTACGGAAAGTGAGATAGTTAACTTTTTAGGCCTACTCGGCTGCAAAAGGGCAAGGCTACTCCATAGGTAAATTGTTTCTTCTTTCGCAATGCTACGGTGGGAGGCATTTAGTATTCACGGTTGCTAGAGAATTGCTGATCTTATAGAAGACATCGATCTCGTCATGAAAAAATATTAATAAGTGTAGCGTTGCGAAGGCGAGAACTGGCTTCCACGTATTATTTTGTGTAAGAAAGCGCTCTTTAGAAAGTTTGCCAGAGTTTGACAGAGTTTTGAGAATATTTGTCTTGTGTTTGGAGATATTAATCCTCCGACTATCAACAGAGACGTAGGAATCGGGGGGGCATTGGGGGCACGTGCCCCCCCAAGATTTTGAAATAAACAAAGAAGTGCCCTTTTTGTTTTCAGGAAATGCCCCTTTAGCTTAATGGAAAGGGTGCCCTCGAAGTGTCGTGCCCCTCCAAGTTTCAGATGCTTCCTACGTCCCTGACTATCAAACAACTATCCTCCGACAACCATTGATCGAAACATATCTTGCCGTTGGGCCTAAAACTACAGTAAAAACTTCGAGGGATACTGGCGATGGTTCTCAAGATCCTATTTCTTGTCTAATTGGTTCTATTTTCAATGAGATTTTGATAGAAAGGCTAAGTTTAAAAATTTCCCAAAAAAGTACTCCTGATCAAAAAATCAACAACAATTTGATGATCAAACCTTTGATAAAATTTTCTTTTTAAGTTGTTTTTTTTCAAAATCCAAAAATATTCATAGATGGTAAAATGTTTTGCTTTTGATGCAGCAAGATAGAAAAATTTCATTGGTTTATTTTATTTTTTTAACCTTATTTTGAGCTATGGTTTTCAAAGAGTTGAAATTGTCTAAGTCTCCGAATGATAGTGTGCATTTCTTTTTGTCATTTATGACTACATTCGAAGCTTTACATGTGCACAAAGAAATTGATCTAGCAATCATCAGTGCTTTTTTGCAGTATGATTCAAAACCAGATATCCCTAAAAGAATTAAATTTGCTAATTTTAAAGCCAATTACAAGATCAGCTACTGTATGTCTTGGAAAAATTTTTGGTCCTTGATCTACCGGGTGTCCCAAAAAAACGCAACAGATTTGAAAAATTCTACTGCAAATTGTTTCATACTCATTATTCAACAATTAGTTTTCTTCAAATCTGCAGTAATTAGATCAAATTTGGATATATTTTTCAGTATTTTTGGGGACTTGGTTGTAGAATTAAAAATCAGCAAACTTCCAATTTGCCCCCAGGTCAAAACCAGAGCTGCTTCATTAACAATGATGAATCATAATGTCAAATTGTAAAACATGGCAATCCCTGCAATTGCGACGAATTGCTGACAAACCCGCAACATGCAATTTAATTAAACATTTAACAGACGCTTTCATAAATATTCTGTAAAAAAACTGCCATGCTTCTTAAGTGTCCATGATGGTTGCTTGCTTTTTCTAAATGACTAGGCCATTATTAGATTGATACTTTAATTATAAATGATCACTGAAAGCTCCCTCAAGAATGGATAACTCATGAATCTGTAAGAGATCCCTTTGTTACAGCTTCTTAATGATAATGAAGCTGTGTGCTTGTTAATGTGTTCAAGTAAAGTTTCAGATATTGCCATTCTTTTAACTTTTTACAGTATACTTTGCAATAATGCTGGTAGCTCTGGTTTTGCCCTGACAGCAAATTTGAAGTTTGTTGATTTTTAACTCTTCAATCAAGTCACCAAAAATTCTGAAAAATATATCAAAATTTAATCTAATCATTGCAGATATAGGTAAGAATAATCATTTGATTATTAATATGAAACAGCTTCCGTCAGAATTTTTTGAATCTGTTGCGTTTTTCTGGGACACCCGGTACTTGACAAAAAAAAAAAAGAAAATTGAAGATCTATTTTTGGGACACCTTGTATTTTCATTGAAGGCTAAAAGAATTAAAGAAGGCTTAAAAGCATGGATATTTGAAAAAATTGAGAAAGGATATTTTTGTAAAAGTTTAGCATGGATATTTGAGAAGTTGAGAGAGGATATTTGTAAAAGTTTATCATGGATATTTGAGAAGTTGAGAGAGGATATTTGTAAAAGTTTATCATGGATATTTGAGAAATGTGGGAAGGCATATATGAGAAAATTTAGGAACGATTGTTTCAGCATCATTGTCTCTTAAACAATCATGCAATGAATTTACGAAGAAACAGGACATAGAAACGATGTCAGACATTGGACAACAGTTGAAAAGTAATATTGTTTGCAATGGCGCTTCATACAAATATGCTGAGATTGACCCTTTATGTACAGTATCTTAGCCTGTTAGCCAGACCCAATTTCAAATGAAATACTTTGAAATTGTGTCTGGTTTACAGGCTAACAGTATCTTACCCTGGGTACCAGAGCTCTGGTACCCAGGGTAACAGTATCTTGAAACTTTTTATCCTCAAATCGTAAACATTCTTGGTGACTCAACTTCCCAGACTATTTTATTTATCCATCAACCATCTCTCTTACCAACTGGTTCTCATTTCAGCAGCTGCGATGGAATGCACCTTCACTGAAAAATGCTTATTAAAAGAATCCACGAGGAATCCCAACCTCATTATTAAGCAAAGAGCAACATCTGAAAGGACAAAGGATCAAGTTCTAAGTTACGTAGAAGACAAAAAAGATACTGCAAGGGATGACAATAATGTCGACAAAATAATAATTTGCAACGGAAATGATCTGCAAATTAAGATTAAGGAAGAAGTTACTTCTAACGACATATTTGAAGAAAAAGACACTGATGCTCGCTATCTGACAGGTGATGTGGCAACAGACGTTCGTGGAAAATGCTTAAAAACACAGCGACAAACAACATGTACGAACATAGATGGACAAATTATGAATACAGTAGAGCATGAAAAATATTCCAACCCACATATGATTGTTGAAAAAATGATTATCTGCAATGAAACTGATTTACAAGTTAAGATTGAGAATGAAACTAACGATCATGAAATGTTTGGCGAAAGCGATGCTGATGCTAGATATTTCACAGGGGATCTGACAACTTATGTTTGTGATATATGTGGACAAGGATTCAGTGAAAGTAGCAGTCTTGATGCACATAAACGAAACGTTCATATTGGAGAGAGGCCTTACTTTTGTGATGTTTGTGGGATAGGCTTTAATCTCAAGGATGATTTTGAAAGACATGTTCAACAAATCCATTCTGGGGTGCAACCTTACCAATGCAGCATACTCGGAAAAGGATCTAAACACAGTCATGTTGACAAACAATTTACTAGCAATGAAAATGATGTGAAAATTGAGATTGGCGAAGAAGGCATGTTTTGGGATATCCATGAACAAGAATCCACAGATTGTAGCAATCTGAACAGACACAATTTTGGAAATGGTATTCAAACCCTTCCTGAAAGAAAAACGCTTCTTTGTGATAACTATGGGAAACGATTTAATGAAAGCGGCAATTTTCAAAAGCATAAACAAATTGATACTCAAAAGAAACTATGCATCTGTGATACATGTGGAAAAGTGTCAAAAACAAGTGGAAATCTTAAAAAACATAAACGAATACATACTGGAGAGAAACCATACTTGTGTGATGTATGTGGAAAAGGATTTAATGAAAGTGGAAATCGTGATAAACATAAGCGTATTCATACTGGGGAAAAACCCCACATCTGTGATGTGTGTGGAAAAGGATTTAGTTACAGTCACAATCTCAATAGACATAAGCGTATTCATACTGGGGAAAAACCCTACATCTGTGATGTGTGTGGGAAAAGTTTTAGTTACAGACAAAATCTCATTACGCATAAACGAATTCATACTGGAGAGAAACCTTACATTTGTGACGTATGTGGAAAAAGATTCAGTCAGAATTGTGATCTCGATAGACATAAGCGAATTCACATTGAGGAGAAACCTTTCATTTGTGATGTATGTGGGAAAGGCTTTAGTCAGAAAGGTGATCTTTATAGACATAGGCGAATTCACACTGGAGAAAAACCGTACATTTGTGATATATGTGAAAACAGATTTCGTTTCAAAAACAATCTCACTGAACATAGACGAATTCATACTGAGGAAAAACCATACAGTTGTGATGTGTGCAGAAAAGACTTTTGTCGGAAAAGTGATCTCAAAAGACATAGCCGAGTTCATACTGGAGAGAAACCATATATTTGTGACGTATGCGAAAAAGGATTTAGTGACATTGGCAATCTCAAGGCACATGAACGAATTCATACTTAGGGACACCGTACATCTGTGATGTGCAAAAAGGACGCAGTGAGACATAATGAGACATAAACACACATACTGGAGAGAAACCGTGCATCTGTGATATACATTGGAAAAGATACGGATGTAGTGATACATAACAAGACGGATGTAGTGATACGTAAAAGACGTAAACACATTCATACTGGAGTTCAATGGAGCCGCTGGCCTTCCGATGATTTGGTATTAGAATCTGAATTCTAATACCCTCCCACAAAATTCTTTGGTCTAGAGCAGTCTCAATGACGTAAAATCCTTTTATGTCGCTGTGCTACAAGAATAGGTCAACAGCGAGGTATTAGTTTTTCATTTCTAATCCCTTGGCGGCCACTGCATCCACTATCGTTATCGTTCTGCTGTAAAGATGAATCGCGTGTTGTATAAGAAGGGTACCGTTGGTTGGGGTGTATCTTTGGGGTGTTGGGGTTGTATATTTTCGTTGTTGTCGTCGCAGAGAAGTTTAACGCACGAACAGCGATTGCGCTTCAAAAAAGATGGGAAACCTTGTCTAAGAGTTATTTTGAAGAACAATCATCTGACTCAGTGTATGAAACATATGCCTGGGCTTGCGGAGGGGAGAGAAAAATGCTTATTTTTGCTGGCCCTGCCTCGTAATGGGTGATATATCATCGGTAAGTTTTGGAGTGATTTTCTTTTATTTCACGATATTTTGGTTTGGCCATACATGAACACACGTACAACGACGAAAAAGTACTTTAGATTCGATTTTTTCAATCGTCATGATTCATCTATGCTGTTATTTCATATAATCTGGTCAAATTGAGCAAGAGTAAGTTGTAATGATAGGTTATTTAGTCTAAACAAGCACAGTTACTCAAAAGTAACAGAAACAGCGAGAAAAGCTTTTTAGTGCACTGTTTCTTGCTATCTCCGTTGATGGTACTAGAATCTGAAAGCTAATACCCTGCGGCTCTAAGTTTGAGGCCAGGAGCCTTTAACAAAGAATGCAGGAAGTGGCGTCTAGCTCTTCAATGTATGAGCAAGAGTTGGCCGTAGCCGTTATCCACCAGTTTAGTAGAGACAGGTGACACTGACACAGCTTTCATGGAAACAAACTTAACAAGTTAAACCTTAGAAACTTAACGATGAATTGTTATCTTACGTGTTAATTCTATTTTTACATTGCCCTTGTTATTTTTACTAAAGCTGGATGTTTTATCGTTTTCAACAGGCCAGCAATGCGTTCTTCAAAGAAAGTGGCTACTTGTGTGGGTCCAACTTCTGGAAAATTGCAAACAAACATCAACATTCCCGGAAACATGTCAACAACCATACTACTTACAGGCTTCTTGGAAATGTTGATGAAGGGTGTGCACTTGATGAAGTACAACGAAGGGAAGTTAAAATCCACAACAACAAAGCCTCTCTATATGGCAAAATGCTTTTGCACCACATAGATGTTGCAGTTTTTCTACTTTGAAGAACAACTAGATCTTGCGCGATCTTGCGGCAATTTAGAGAAAATCTGGGCTTGAATTTCTTGTAGAAAGCAAAATCTTCCAGGGGCTTCGCCCCTGGACCCCAATGGGGGGCTTACAGCGCCCCCCATACCTCCAGCTGGTTTGGTTAACAATTCATTCGCTTCGCGAATAAATTGTTAACGGTTTGCTTTTGAGGGGAATTTGGGAACTAATACCTAAACTTTTTGGCTCCCAGCCGCCCCTGTACTGGAGAGAAACCGTGCATTTGTGATATACATTGGAAAGATTTAAGCTCCGGTCAAACGAGTAATGACCCAGCATCTTACCCAACATTTCGCCCAACATTATCTTAGCTGAAATGTTGGATCGTTTTGACCACCATGTTGGGTCACCCAACATCGTCACTTTCGATGTTGGGTGAAATTTGACAGAGATCAAAAATGTTGGGTAAGGCGCCCAACAATTCCTTTGTTCTGGGATGTTGGGTCAATTGTTGGGTCGTTTGACCACCTTATCCAACATTGTTGGCCATGCGCATGCGTAGTAGACTATGCGTAAAGGGCCTCAAAGTCACTGTTTATCCTCGAACAGTAACTGCCATGCAGAAAAATGTTTAGTTCTGACTTAGTTCATTTGAGATTATGGCAAAGAAGATGATGGAAAAAGGAGCATTTGATTTCGTAGAAGTAAACTGTTAATTTCGTGGAAGAAAATGTTGGGTCAAATGTTGGGTCAATTGTTGGATCGTTTGACCACTGATGTTGGGAGGCCTGCCAATGTTGGGTTGAATTTTGGATGAAATGTTGGTTGAGATGTTGGGTGAGATGTTGGGTCGTTTGACCGGAGCTTTAGCTGGAGAAGAGAAACCATGCGTTTGTGATATACGCGGGAACAGATTTCGTTCCAGAAACAATTTCACTGAACATGAGCGAACTCTTTTGTGATGCATATGCGGAAAAGAAATTAGTCCAAGGAGATATCGAAATACAAAAAAAGCAAGTTCTTACTGGAGAGAAACTGTACATTTGAGTTACATTTGTCAACTGTAATAAGTCTATCTGAAAGTTTAGTGACGAAAGTTTTTGTTGACGAAATAGACTTGGGGCAAGTCTACATGTGGGCCTTTGTAGGAAAGGGTTTAGGAAGCGGTCGTTCAATATCTGCTAGGGTGGGCCGGAGGGAAATCAGAATTTTTTCAAAAAATTTGGTGGCCCAGCCTGAAAATAATTTCTCATGGCCCATTCTTTGGTCGTGGGCTGTAACAAAGAGGTTTCGCTTACAAATAAAACTAGAAATAACTATAATTTATCAACTGCGTGCAGTAAATGTGAAAAGAATACTACTACAATAAAGAGAATTATCCCTCGTAAAGCCGGTAAAGCCGGCCAAAAGAATTCGTGGATGAAGTTTTGCTAATGGTCCTAATGCATGTAACCAGAGTTTTATGATCGTAAAAGTCACACTCAGATGAGAACGTAGGTTCGAAAGGGCTCAGTGTGCCAAAATTTGTCTGTTTCTTTGCGTCCGCCTTCTCCATTGTATATGTATTTTTCATAAAAAGTTCATGTATTTATTGTGGGCCACGGCCACCGGGCACCGTTTTCTTCTTCAACGCATTTTGGCCACATTTTGGCATGAAAGATAAAGACGCTGCGGAGTAGCATGGCAACGCAGCTACAATCGCCTTAGGAGGCCATTGTCTGAACATAGTCATGAAACTGCTGAAGAAGGCAACGAAGACAAAATAGCTACCTGGAAGGTAAGAATATACTTTGGGCCTCTTAAGGGAAGTGAAGGGAGGCTTCCCCTCATCTGGTAACGCACTGGCGCCTAAATAAAACTGGCCTAACCAGGCCTCTCTAAAGCCAATCAGCAGAATTAGGTACCTAGGCCTGGAAATAAAAGTGAGTTAAATACATTAATTCGACAAAGTTTTATCTCAAAACACATCAAAATTAACATGCAAACTTATGTAGCTAAATAAATGGAGAATATTTGGTAGCCTGTGGAATTTGATATAAGGGGGGGGGCTTAATTGAGAGGGGGGGCTTAATAGAGCTTTTACGGTAGGCCTGGAAATAAAAGTGGCGTGGAAACACGCCAAGATTGCTAGAAACACCCTTCTTTAGATAAAGCCACCCAGAATGGAAGAATAGAAGGACCAAGTTCATGTGCTCTCTTTTCGTTTGTCTGTGTGTTGTTGCCATTTTCATGGTGTTGTCGCCATTTTCATGAACCATGAAAATGGTGACAGACAACAAACAAATGCCAACGTAAAGTAATAGATGGCACAAGCAAGGCATGATGGTTGAATAAGAGCCTTTAACATTGAATTTAACGAAAAAAATTATACGATCACTAAAGAACTCAATTTTCCTTATTGCTTTCATACCTGGTATTTAATTCCAACTTCATTTCATAAGTGCCATCATATCGACATGGACATGGGGAGTGTAAGAGCTATCGTTGGAATATATCACTAATTAGGTACCAATGATAATAGCCTTACACCCAAGTGTATTCAAGGTGATGTCTTGGAAGGTGATGAGTGCGCAGTGAGCCCAATTTTGCTATACTTCGAGATGGAAAATATTTCCACTTTCACTGTGCACAGGAAATCTGAAGTAGTACGAGTTTTGACCGGTCTCAATCAAGAAGAAAAATATTTTTCATGCCCTGATGGTTCATCCGTACATATATGCATACATAAATTTATTTGATAATGCAGGTCTGGCTAGGGAAACTCGGAAGAGCTGATGTTGACCTTGAACTGCAAATACTAAAAGAAGCATAATTTGGTCTTAGAATTACATGCAATATAAAGTAGTCCTAATGTTAATAATAAATAAAATCCTTGTCTTTATTGGTTCCTATTGATGCTTCCTTGCAATAACTGATATTGTCTAATTTACAATTTTTTAATTTTCTTGAAAAAGTGTCTCTGTTATGACATGATTTTGCTTCCTGTTGATAAAAGATTCCATGTTAATGGTCCTTCATATCTCAGACTATTTCTTCCTTGTTCAGTTCTTGGTCTTACAAGATTGTGTTTATTGCATCCTCTCTGTGTGTGCTGCTTTTGAAACATTTCTGTAAGCGCTTCAGGGGCATTTTCATAGTATACTTCATGCATTACTAATGTTAAACGACGCTTGTATAATTTATATAGCTAAGAGAATTCCAATTAGCTGTGGATAAGGGATCCCTTCCAGCAGGAATGCTGTAAATTAGTCTGGCTGCTCTTTCATGGATCTTCTCTAATTCATTGAATGTTGCTTTCGAGCATGTTCCCCAGACAGAAATAGCATATACAACACAGGCAATCACCGGCTTGTAGTATACAGCACTTCCCAACACTTTTCTTGGCAGAAAATTTAATCTCTTTAGTTGAGCAACTTTAGCACTGAGCCCCTTTGCAACATTTTTAACTTATTCGTTCCATTTCAGTCTATTATCAATATTTATCCCACGACACCATGTTTCTGTTACAAACTCAATTGTGTCATTCCCAAGAGATAATTTTTGCCAATGAAAGGCTTAGCAGATATGATCATGGCCTGCGTCTTTTCCGTGTTCATGGTTAGCTTGTTTCGCTTGTTTCGCACACACCATTCATTGAGCTCTTTTGTTATTGTGTTCAAATGATCAAGTACTTTTTCCCCACACAGTATGCAGTCGTATCATCAGCATACAGTACATTTTTAACTCTCCTTCTTTTATGCATTCTGCCAGATCGTTTATGAAAATTTTAAACAGTTTGGGACCAAGGAGAGACCCTTGTGGTACTCCATACGTAATAACTACCAGCCTCTGATCTTGACCCATTTATCTCTGTAAATTGATGTCTGTCAGTGAGGTTATCCTCCATGATTTCGTAGCCACTTCCACTTATCCCAAGCCATTGTAGCTTTTCAAGTAAGATATGGTGGTCAATCGAATCAAAAGCTTTTCTAAAATCTATGAATAATGCGCCAAAAATTTCACCTCTGTCAATGATATGCTTCCATGTCTCTGTAAGAAGCAAAAGGAGGGTCTAACGTACCGCTGGGTGTAACCGACCGCTGGGTATAAAGTGGCATTAAGTGCTCATTTTAACACAATGCTTTGCAGCAAAACAGCAACGCGTCTTTGATGATTACAACAGATCCCGACACGGAAGAAGATTTTAAAGAGCTATTTGAAACCATGTCTTGAGTTTTAAGGGGTACAGTACTGTATATGCCCATGAATAACTGATCTGATGTTTTATTGTAAGTTATTAGTTATTTGTAAGTTTTTAGCATGGCCTCCTGTAAATCAATTATTATTATTGAGGGGCTACCATGGGTAAAAAAGATAAAATCAAATCATGTTAAATTTTATAATTTTAGGGCGGTTTGGGTGGTTATGATATGGTCGTATTGGTCAATGAACTGAACTGAAATAGGTTGTTTTGGATCATTCTGGGTAGTTGTAGTTAGTTCATTCCTTGTTTTAGAAAGTACATTTTGGCTGGAGATTCGCCTGTGGGTCTTTTATGGTCAGCCTGGTGTGCAATTTCTCATCAACTATCAGGGCTGGATGATTTTCTGACAATTTTTTCCATTTTTCTTTTCATGATAGCCTGGGCAGCGACTGGAAAGTTGTAAAAGATCGTCATAAGAACTCTCACGCTCAGTTACACAGCAACAAACAACATCTGAAAAGATTGTGACACAAGTACGGTATGATTTCAATACAGAAAGAAAAGACTTCCGACTCTGGTGGTGATAATAGTACTGAGAGGGCAGTTATCTGCAATGGAACTGATTTGAAAATTGAGATTGAAGAGGAAGCAAGCTTTTCTGAAGTATTTGCAGAAGAAGAAGCTGATGCTAGATATTTCACAGAGGATCTGACAACTTTCGTTTGTGATATATGTGGTCAAGGATTCAGTGGAAGTAGCAGTCTTGATGCACATAAACAAGACATTCATATTGGAAAGAGGTCTTACTTTTGTGATGTATGTGTACTAGGATTTGATCTGGAGGATGACTTTGAAAGGCATATTCAACAAATCCATTCTGGGGTGAAACCTTACCAATGCAGCATAGTTGGAATGGGAGATGAAAGCAATGATGCTGAGAATTCAATTATTTGCTGTGAAAATATTGTTAAGATTAAAGAGGAAAGGAAATCTTGCGAAATACATGGAGAAAAATTTAGTGATAGTAGCAGTCTGAATGGGCCCATTGCTGGATACAATACGCAAAGTCTTACTGAAAGAAATCAGGATCATGCTGCAGATTTTAGCGAGAGAGGAGAACTTGATCAACATCAGCAGGGTGATACCAGGGAAAAATCTTACCATTGTGATGTTTGTGGAAAAATGTTTAAACGGAGCTCTGATCTCATTGCGCATGGGCGAATTCATACTGGTGAAAAACCTTATATTTGTGAAGTATGTGGAAAAGAATTTAATCAAAAAGGCAATCTCAATGCACACAGACGAATTCACACTGGTGAAAAACGATACATTTGTGATACGTGTGGAAAGAAATTTACTTGTAGACACCATTTCACTAGACACAAAGGAATTCATTCTGGGGAGAAGCCATTCGTTTGTGATGTATGTGGAGAAAGATTTACCGGAAGTCAAAATCTCAATGCACATAAACGTAGTCACACTGGTGAAAAGCCATACATCTGTGATGCATGTGGAAAAGCATTTACTCGAAGCAGCAGCCTGATTATACATAAAAGAGTCCACACTGGAGAGAAGCCGTACATTTGTGATGAATGTGGAAAAGGATTTAATGATCATGGAAATCTCGAGAAACATAAGCGAATTCACTCTGGTAAAAAACCATACATTTGTGACACATGTGGAAAAAGATTTACTTGCATGCACCATTTCACTAGACACAAAGGAATTCATTCTGGGGAGAAATCGTTCATTTGTGATACATGTGGAAAAAGATTCATTGCAAGTGAATATCTCAACAGACACAAACAAATTCATACAAGGGAGAAAGCATACATTTGTGATGTATGTGGAAAAGCACTTACTCGAAGCAGCAGCTTAATCATACATAAACGAGTTCATACTGGAGAGAAACTGTTCGTTTGTGATGTATGTGGAAAGGGATTTAATCTCAAAGGGAATCTTGAAAAACATAAACGAATCCACACTGGTGAAAAACGATACATTTGTGATACATGTGGGAAAAGATTTAATTGCAGGCACCATTTCACGAGACACAAAAGAATTCATTCTGGGGAAAAACCGTTCATTTGTGATACATGTGGAGAAAGATTTAGTACAAGTGAATATCTGTGTGAACATAAACGTATTCATACAGGAGAGAAACCATACATTTGTGATGTATGTGGAAAAGCATTTAGTCGAAGTTGCTACTTGATTACACATAAACGAGTTCATACTGGAGAGAGACCGTACGTTTGTGACACATGTGGAAAGGGATTTAGTGTCAATGGAAATCTAGAGAAGCATAAACGAATTCATACTGGGGAGAAACCATACGTTTGTGATACATGTGGGAAAAGATTTAATTGCAGGCACCATTTCACTAGACACAAAGGAATGCATTCTGGAGAGAAACCGTATATTTGTGATGTGTGCGGAGAAGGGTTCAATGCAAGCGAATATCTCAAGAAACATAGTCAAATTCATACAGGAGAGAAACCATACGTTTGCGATGTATGTGGAAAAGCATTTAGTCGAAGTAGCTCTGTGGTTAAACATAAGCGGATTCATACTGGAGAAAAGCCATTCATTTGTGATGTTTGTGGAAAGAGATTTAATGATAATGGAAATCTAGAGAAGCATAAACGAATTCATACTGGGGAGAAACGGTACACTTGTGATACATGCGGCAAGCAATTTAATTGGAAGCACCATTTCACAAGACACAAAGGAATTCATTCTACGGAGAAAGCGTAAATTCTTTATATGCAGTGTGGACGACTATTTAACGCAAGTGGAGATTTTAAAAAACAGAACATCAACTAATTCTAATTTATATCGGAGGGACACAATAAATAAATAGTGATATATTAATTTACTCAAGGTGGCAGTTTCGTTAGACATTAACGAGTCCATACTCAAGGACAGCCGTATGTTTGTGATGAAGTATGCACGGAAATTGATTGAGTCACAGTACTTTCAATAAACACAAATATATCGATACTGGATAGAAGTCTTATATGTGTGATATGTGTGGACAAGGATTTTGTGATCTTATTAGATATCGTTAGAAGAGAAACAAGAGATAAGTAATGTATGTGGAATATGTTTTTTAGCAATCGGATGATATTGTTACTCTGTACATTTGGGATATATGTGGAAAAGGATCTCGTTACAAAAACAATCTAACTGCACAAAAGCGAAACTCATACCAGAGAGAAACCAGACAGGAGTAGCAAAGTTTGTTTTTGATCGTCTCTCAGTAGCTACTTTTTGTCCCAGTTGGCGGTTAAAGTCTGAATCTCCTCCCATGCTGTTTTTAAGCTTATGATTAGGTCCATAACAACTTTTCCAAAACAAATAACATGGATGAACATCTTTGGTGAAGACTTTCAGAGGGCCTACACAAGGCACCCTTCAAATAGGAAATAAGATCCTATTTCAGCATGGCTCCCCAAAAAAGTAGGTTCTCATATGCGGGGATTTACTATATTGTAGGCTCAGTCATGAGGTCAACGCGTTTAACACATTAAAAAAGACAGTATTTGCAGGCCTGCAGTCTGCTAGCCACCCGTCAGATTCATTAAAACTACTAAACCTTTGTGTTATTTTCCTTTATTTACTTTAAAATAAGATAGTTGCTGCCGAAGGCAGAATTACTATTCTCCTTCAATCAGTGAGCAAAATTAGCCTGCCTGTCTGCCGCCTGCCTGTGTAGACGGGCCAGCTGACGGCTGTGGGCTCGCGGCTTGTGAGCATTTATCCAACAAACAACAACAAAAATTCTCCAACAAAAGATAACGAGTTCTTCCTGCCTACTTAACTACCTAACTACGTCAATGCACGACAAAGGCTTTTTTTCTGAAAATGCAGAACTCAATATTACGGACCACAGAACCATGGACTACAGAACTACGGAACCAAGAGCCTTGGACTCAGGAACTAGAAACCGACGGAGGAGAGTAACTCAATATTCTAAATCATTTACCTTTTGAACCATTACCCAACTGTAAATTCAAACATAATACACGTTTCCTTAGCGATAATCATTCAATTAATTTCTATAAAATTGACCTCGCTACAGTCGCATTTGGTACAAATACTAATCGGCAGCACTCGCTGATTGATGTTATATCTAGTTGTATTTTATATAATTGTTAGTATCATTCGCAGTGGGAACTCGATGACGTCATTTCTTTTCCCGCTGTGAATGGTGCAGGTAGTTGTGTTATTGTTGGTTTTCGATGAACATGAAAGAACCTTTGTGTGGGCTACTTGTCAACTAATAATATTTTGCTACAATTAACAAGGAGGGTAAATAATAAAAGTTAGTTGGTTAATATTGGTAACATTTTTCTCGATTTGCATATGATTTTGTAATATGTTTCATCTCAGAATCGTTCAAAGATCTCTAAACTTCTAAACATGAATATTTTCCAGGCAATCATTTGTGTAGTTAGGCTCAGATTCATCCAATTTTTAAGAATGTTATAAGAATATTGCTCAGCCTCATCTCGCATATTTGTGTCCCATTTTTAGCAGTTACCTGTTATGCGATGTTTGTTATGATTGCTGAAATTGTTCCTGGGGGCAAGTCTGTTTAGTTAAATAGACATCTCTATTGTACTTACTTTATTTTTATTCCCACATTTGTGTTTCATTTCTACAATGACGTCTCTTCTGTTTTCTTTCCTGCAGCAGTTGCATATTGTGTTGCATATTGCCTA
Source organism: Aurelia coerulea (assembly GCA_039566865.1). NCBI lineage: Eukaryota > Metazoa > Cnidaria > Scyphozoa > Semaeostomeae > Ulmaridae > Aurelia > Aurelia coerulea. The sequence continues at coordinate 22,135,813 of CM076947.1, read as the reverse complement.
ACGTTGTATTTGCCGTCATTTGTGTCCATATTTCGTCAAAATTCTTGTGATATTCCTGGCACATGAAAAGAAATTAGCCGAAATTAGGAATATAGTGGTAATGAATCGATGGCGGATCTAGAGGGTGGCGGAGGTCGCTCAAGCCATGATCAGATTTGCAAGGATTTAAATGGTACAAAATAGCCCAAAACCGGAAAGCATAGCTTCCAATAGTTGGTATAAAATTCAATCACCCGTTTCTTTGAATTTCATGGCTTTGAAGAAACGTTAGCTACTTTGCTATAATGATACCGCACCGCTGGAGATTTTGGAAACCTTGAATAATTTTACAAAGGCTCAGTTCCATTAAATTTCTCATTCTGTTCGTTGTTCGTTCCGCATTTTAGCAGCAGCCGAATGAAAAATCGCTTTCAGTCAGTCCGGTTACAAAATAATCGCTTCGTTGAATAAGGGCGGGCGGGCTTTGCACTTTGCAGTTCTTTTTTTGCAATTTGGTGGACAATTTTAACATGATGTATCGATGACGATGTTTGTCCCAAAAACCGGTAGTTTTGACCAAATACTGTTTTGGAAAGCAAGAAGTAATTGTAGCCATAAAAGTACAAGTGTCCCAAAACCGGTTGCCAGACAAAGTGCTTTGGTGAAAAATTTGAAATCCTGGTCTCTCGGAAATTTACCGGACAAAGCTAGAACCGCTTTGGTGAAAAGTTGGATTTCTGGTCTTCTTTCCTTAGATTTGGCCGACAAAGGTAGAACCGCTTACGTGAAAATTTGAGATACTGGTCTTTTGCGTTTAAATTTGGCGGACTATGGTAGAACCAGCTTTCAGGTAAACTTTAGAATTATGATTTGATAAGAAATGGAAAACTTCAATTTTTGTGACAATTGATAGAACAGGAAGACTGGTTTTGAAATTTCACCTTTGTCCCAAAACTGGTTGTTTTGGGCAGGAGAATCGTATTGTGTGATGAAAGAACCGGTTATTTTTCCAATTTGGACAAACTGGGATCAAATATTTTACAGTACTTGCCCGCTCCTGGTTGAATTAACATAAACTTCCATTCAGCCCATTCACATCAATGACTTTGGTAGGTAAGGTACTTAATAATAAATTGTAAAGAGATTCGGATGCAAAAAAACGAGAAGATTTAGCACACTGAGGCCTTTCTGACTTGTGTCGTCATCAGAGTGTGACTTTAAACAGAACTAGTTCTGTTTAAAGTCACACTCTGATGACGACACAAGTCAGAAAGGCCTCAGTGTGCTAAATCTTCTCGTTTTTTTGCATCCGAATCACATCAATGAGATGGAGAAGATTTATTTTAAATTAAGACCGATTGCGTTGAAAGCATTTTCTGCAGTATGCGTAGCATCATTAATAGCGTTTTGTATGTATTGTAGTGTTAGCTCGAAATATACAGGGAGAGTACAAAAAGTTAGCATTTTTGGCGGGCTGTGAAATAAAAATTATTTGGCAGATATTTCGAAGCTAAATGTTAATCTATCAGTCAAAGGCTAACTTTAAGATGTGAGCATTTTTTGGGGGGTTTGTATGGGAACGGGAATTCCATGTTCCATTCTGGTCTATAATGTACTTGCCATGGACATTTGACTTGCATATCTGAAGCAGACAACTACATTGAATTTATTTATAGACCGGAACGGAACAGATATCCCCGCAAAACTGGTCAAAGATGCAGCAGAATGCATTTCCCAGCCCCTATGCCAAATATTCAATTCTTCCCTTACAACTGGTTTTAAACGGCTTAAATTCAATTGCCTTCAGAGGCAGTATTCTTTGGAACGCTTTACCTGATGAGATAAAGTCAAGCCAATCTATAGCCTCGTTCAAAATACATGTCAAACAATGGAATGGAGACAGTTGCAATTGTAATATCTGTAAGTAGCGGAAATTGTAAATATTGTATTTTTGTAAATAGTTGGTTTGAATTAGTTGCCCTATTTATAGAGTAAACTAAACTTTGTATCAAACTTTAAATAAATTCTTTATTATTATTATTATTATGGTATCTTTCCAGAACTATGGAAACACCCCCGTCTAAGTGCCCCAGCGAAAGGTCAGATGTTCACCAGGGTTTCAGTGACCAAAAATATGGTCAAATTTTCACCGGGGAGTTCCAATTACGTAACGGGTGGTAACGAGGACGGCATAATTATTGGCGGGAACTGTTTTTACGAGGACATATTTTCTCAAAATTCTCCCCGGGGTTCGCCAATTTGCAACCAAGGATTCACTTGAGAGGCATTTTATACCGAGGAGATTAACGTCTTGTCCGGGGACCGATTTGCCTCCAATTTTTTCGCCGAGGAAATCACCGGGGTAGGATGTACCAGGACACATGGACGGGGGTGTGTTTATGGCTGAAATCTTATGAATATATGATCAATGAATCGCATATGCAACTTGGTTTGATGCAATTCAGTCAAAACGATCTATATATGTTGAAACATTTGAAACCTCATCAGGTTAATGAGGTTCAAATGATAGTAAACATGTCCAGAAAATATAAAGTCAGAACACAGATTATGGCCAAAATCTTATGAATATATGATCAATGAATTTCATATGAAACTTGATTTGGTCAAATTCTGTCAAAACGAGCTATATTTGTTGAAACATTTGAAACCTCATCAGGTTCGAATGATAGTAAACTTGTCCAGAAAATATGAAGTCAGAACACAGTTTATTGCTGAAATCTTATGAATATATTATCAATGAATTTAATATGAAACTTGGTTTGGTCAAATTCAGTCAAAACGAGCTATATTTGTTGAAACATTTGAAACCTCATCAGGTTAATGAGGTTCAAATGATAGTAAACTTGTCCAGAAGATATGAAGTCAGAACACAGTTTATTGCTTAAATCTTATTAATATATGATCAATGAATCGCATATGCAACTTGGTTTGATGCAATTCAGTCAAAACGATCTATATATGTTGAAACATTTAAAACCTCATCAAGTTAATGAGGTTCAAATGATAGTAAACTTGTCCAGAAGATATGAAGTCAGAACACAGTTTATTGCTTAAATCTTATTAATATATGATCAATGAATCGCATATGCAACTTGGTTTGATGCAATTCAGTCAAAACGATCTATATATGTTGAAACATTTAAAACCTCATCAGGTTAATGAGGTTCAATTGATAGTAAACTTGTCCAGAAAATATGAAGTCAGAACACAGTTTATTGCTTAAATCTTATTAATATATGATCAATGAATCGCATATGCGACTTGGTTTCATGCAATTCAGTCAAAACGATCTATATATGTTGAAACATTTGAAACCTCATCAGGTTAATGAGGTTCAAATGATAGTAAACTTGTCCAGAAAATATGAAGTCAGAACACAGATTATGGCTGAAATCTTATGAATATATGATCAATGAATTTAATATGAAACTTGGTATGGTCAAATTCAGTCAAAACAATTCAGTCAAAACGATCTATATATGTTGAAACATTTAAAACCTCATCAGGTTAATGAGGTTCAATTGATAGTAAACTTGTCCAGAAAATATGAAGTCAGAACACAGTTTATTGCTTAAATCTTATTAATATATCAATGAATCGCATATGAAACTTGGTTTGATGCAATTCTGTCAAAACGAGCTATATTTGTTGAAACATTTGAAACCTCATCAGGTTCGAATGATAGTAAACTTGTCCAGAAAATATGAAGTCAGAACACAGTTTATTGCTGAAATCTTATGAATATATTATCAATGAATATAATATGAAACTTAGTTTGGTCAAATTCAGTCAAAACGAGGTATATTTGTTGAAACATTTGAAACCTCATCAGGTTCGAATGATAGTAAACTTGTCCAGAAAATATGAAGTCAGAACACAGTTTATTGCTGAAATCTTATGAATATATTATCAATGAATTTAATATGAAACTTGGTTTGGTCAAATTCAGTCAAAACGAGCTATATTTGTTGAAACATTTGAAACCTCATCAGGTTAATGAGGTTCAAATGATAGTAAACTTGTCCAGAAGATATGAAGTCAGAACACAGTTTATTGCTTAAATCTTATTAATATATGATCAATGAATCGCATATGAATATTGGTTTGATGCAATTCAGTCAAAACGAGGTATATATGTTGAAACATTCAAAACCTCATCAGGTTAATGAGGTTCAAATGATAGTAAACTTGTCCAGAAAATATGAAGTCAGAACACAGTTTATGGCTGAAATCTTATGAATATATGATCAATGAATTTAATATGAAACTTGGTTTGGTCAAATTCAGTCAAAACGAGCTATATATGTTGAGACATTTAAAACCTCATCAAGCTAATGAGGTTCAAATGATAGTAAACTTGTCCAGAAAATATGAAGTCAGAACACAGTTTATGGCTGAAATCTTATGAATATATGATCAATGAATTGCATATGAATATTGGTTTGATGCAATTCAGTCAAAACGAGGTATATATGTTGAAAAGTTTGAAACCTCATCAGGTTAATGAGGTTCAATTGATAGTAAACTTGTCCAGAAAATATGAAGTCAGAACACAGTTTATTGCTTAAATCTTATTAATATATCAATGAATCGCATATGAAACTTGGTTTGATGCAATTCAGTCAAAACGATCTATATATGTTGAAACATTTAAAACCTCATCAGGTTAATGAGGTTCAAATAATAGTAAACTTGTCCAGAAGATATGAAGTCAGAACACAGTTTATGGCTGAAATCTTATGAATGTATGATTAACGAATCGCATATTAAACTTGGTTTGATGCAATTCAGTCAAAACGAGGTATATTTGTTGAAACATTTGAAACCTCATCAGGTTAATGAGGTTCAAATGATAGTAAACTTTTCCAGAAAATATGATGTCAGAACACAGTTTATTGCTTAAATCTTATTAATATATGATCAATGAATTTAATATGAAACTTGGTTTGGTCAAATTCAGTCAAAACGAGCTATATTTGTTGAAACATTTGAAACCTCATCAGGTTAATGAGGTTCAAATGATAGTAAACTTGTCCAGAAGATATGAAGTCAGAACACAGTTTATTGCTTAAATCTTATTAATATATGATCAATGAATCGCATATGCAACTTGGTTTGATGCAATTCAGTCAAAACGATCTATATATGTTGAAACATTTAAAACCTCAGCAAGGTAATGAGGTTCAAATGATAGTAAACTTGTCCAGAAAATATAAAGTCAGAACACAGTTTATGGCTGAAATCTTATGAATATATGATCAATGAATCGCATATGAATATTGGTTTGATGCAATTCAGTCAAAACGAGGTATATATGTTGAAACATTTGAAACCTCATCAGGTTAATGAGGTTCAAATGATAGTAAACTTGTCCAGAAAATATGAAGTCAGAACACAGTTTATTGCTTAAATCTTATTAATATATGAACAATGAATCGCATATGCGACTTGGTTTGATGCAATTCAGTCAAAACGATCTATATATGTTGAAACATTTGAAACCTCATCAAGTTAATGAGGTTCAAATGATAGTAAACTTGTCCAGAAAATATAAAGTCAGAACAGAGTTTATGGCTGAAATCTTATGAATATATGATCAATGAATCGCATATGAATATTGGTTTGATGTAATTAAGTCAAAACGATATATATGTTGAAACATTTGAAACCTCATCAGGTTAATGAGGTTCAAATGATAGTAAACTTTTCCAGAAAATATGAAGTCAGAACACAGTTTATGGCTGAAATCTTATGAATGTATGATTAACGAATCGCATATTAAACTTGGTTTGATGCAATTCAGTCAAAACGAGGTATATTTGTTGAAACATTTGAAACCTCATCAGGTTAATGAGGTTCAAATGATAGTAAACTTGTCCAGAAGATATGAAGTCAGAACACAGTTTATTGCTTAAATCTTATTAATATATGATCAATGAATCGCATATATAACTTGGTTTGATGCAATTCAGTCAAAACGATCTATATATGTTGAAACATTTAAAACCTCATCAAGTTAATGAGGTTCAAATGATAGTAAACTTGTCCAGAAAATATAAAGTCAGAACACAGTTTATGGCTGAAATCTTATGAATATATGATCAATGAATTGCATATGAATATTGGTTTGATGTAATTCAGTCAAAACGAGGTATATATGTTGAAACATTTGAAACCTCATCAGGTTAATGAGGTTCAAATGATAGTAAACTTGTCCAGAAAATATGAAGTCAGAACACAGTTTATTGCTTAAATCTTATTAATATATGATCAATGAATTGCATATGCGACTTGGTTTGATGCAATTCAGTCAAAACGATCTATATATGTTGAAACATTTGAAACCTCATCAAGTTAATGAGGTTCAAATGATAGTAAACTTGTCCAGAAAATATGAAGTCAGAACACAGTTTATTGCTTAAATCTTATTAATATATGATCAATGAATCGCATATGCGACTTGGTTTCATGCAATTCAGTCAAAACGATCTATATATGTTGAAACATTTGAAACCTCATCAGGTTAATGAGGTTCAAATGATAGTAAACTTGTCCAGAAAATATGAAGTCAGAACACAGATTATGGCTGAAATCTTATGAATATATGATCAATGAATTTAATATGAAACTTGGTATGGTCAAATTCAGTCAAAACGAGCTATATTTGTTGAAACATTTAAAACCTCATCAGGTTAATGAGGTTGAAATGATAGTAAACTTGTCCAGAAGATGTGAAGTCAGAACACAGTTTATGGCTGAAATCTTATGAATGTATGATTAACGAATCGCATATTAAACTTGGTTTGATGCAAATCAGTCAAAACGAGGTATATTTGTTGAAACATTTGAAACCTCATCAGGCTAATGAGGTTCAAATGATAGTAAACTTTTCCAGAAAATATGAAGTCAGAACACAGTTTATTGCTTAAATCTTATTAATATATGATCAATGATTTAATATGAAACTTGGTTTGGTCAAATTCAGTCAAAACGAGCTATATTTGATGAAACATTTGAAACCTCATCAAGCTAATGAGGTTCAAATGATAGTAAACTTGTCCAGAAAATATGAAGTCAGAACACAGTTTATTGCTTAAATCTTATTAATATTTGAACAATGAATCGCATATGCGACTTGGTTTGATGCAATTCAGTCAAAACGATCTATATATGTTGAAACATTTGAAACCTCATCAAGTTAATGAGGTTCAAATGATAGTAAACTTGTCCAGAAAATATAAAGTCAGAACAGAGTTTATGGCTGAAATCTTATGAATATATGATCAATGAATCGCATATGAATATTGGTTTGATGTAATTCAGTCAAAACGAGGTATATATGTTGAAACATTTGAAACCTCATCAGGTTAATGAGGTTCAAATGATAGTAAACTTGTCAAGAAGATATGAAGTCAGAACACAGTTTATTGCTTAAATCTTATGAATGTATGATTAATGAATCGCATATTAAACTTGGTTTGATGTAATTCAGTCAAAACGAGGTATATTTGTTGAAACATTTGAAACCTCATCAGGTTAATGAGGTTCAAATGATAGTAAACTTGTCAAGAAGATATGAAGTCAGAACACAGTTTATTGCTTAAATCTTATTAATATATGATCAATGAATCGCATATGCAACTTGGTTTGATGCAATTCAGTCAAAACGATCTATATATGTTGAAACATTTAAAACCTCATCAAGTTAATGAGGTTCAAATGATAGTAAACTTGTCCAGAAAATATAAAGTCAGAACACAGTTTAGGGCTGAAATCTTATGAATATATGATCAATGAGTTGCATATGAATATTGGTTTGATGCAATTCAGTCAAAACGAGGTATATATGTTGAAACATTTGAAACCTCATCAGGTTAATGAGGTTCAAATGATAGTAAACTTGTCCAGAAAATATGAAGTCAGAACACAGATTATGGCTGAAATCTTATGAATATATGATCAATGAATTTAATATGAAACTTGGTATGGTCAAATTCAGTCAAAAAAAGCTATATTTGTTGAAACATTTAAAACCTCATCAGGTTAATGAGGTTCAAATGATAGTAAACTTGTCCAGAAGATATGAAGTCAGAACACAGTTTATGGATGAAATCTTATGAATGTATGATTAACGAATCGCATATTAAACTTGGTTTGATGCAAATCAGTCAAAACGAGGTATATTTGTTGAAACATTTGAAACCTCATCAGGCTAATGAGGTTCAAATGATAGTAAACTTTTCCGGAAAATATGAAGTCAGAACACAGTTTATTGCTTAAATCTTATTAATATATGATCAATGATTTAATATGAAACTTGGTTTGGTCAAATTCAGTCAAAACGAGCTATATTTGTTGAAACATTTGAAACCTCATCATGTTAATGAGGTTCAAATGATAGTAAACTTGTCCAGAAGATATGAAGTCAGAACACAGTTTATTGCTTAAATCTTATTAATATATGATCAATGAATCGCATATGCAACTTGGTTTGATGCAATTCAGTCAAAACGATCTATATATGTTGAAACATTCAAAACCTCATCAAGTTAATGAGGTTCAAATGATAGTAAAGTTGTCCAGAAAATATAAAGTCAGAACACAGTTTATGGCTGAAATCTTATGAATATATGATCAATGAATCGCATATGAATATTGGTTTGATGCAATTCAGTCAAAACGAGGTATATATGTTGAAACATTTGAAACCTCATCAGGTTAATGAGGTTCAAATGATAGTAAATTTGTCCAGAAAATATGAAGTCAGAACACAGATTATGGCTGAAATCTTATGAATATATGATCAATGAATTTAATATGAAACTTGGTTTGGTCAAATTCAGTCAAAACGAGCTATATTTGTTGAAACATTTAAAACCTCATCAGGTTAATGAGGTTCAAATGATAGTAAACTTGTCCAGAAGATATGAAGTCAGAACACAGTTTATGGATGAAATCTTATGAATGTATGATTAACGAATCGCATATTAAACTTGGTTTGATGCAATTCAGTCAAAACGAGGTATATTTGTTGAAACATTTGAAACCTCATCAGGCTAATGAGGTTCAACTGATAGTAAACTTTTCCAGAAAATATGAAGTCAGAACACAGATTATGGCTGAAATCTTATGAATATATGATCAATGAATTTAATATGCGACTTGGTTTGATGCAATTCAGTCAAAACGATCTATATATGTTGAAACATTTGAAACCTCATCAAGTTAATGAGGTTCAAATGATAGTAAACTTGTCCAGAAAATATGAAGTCAGAACACAGTTTATTGCTTAAATCTTATTAATATATGATCAATGAATTGCATATGCGACTTGGTTTGATGCAATTCAGTCAAAACGATCTATATATGTTGAAACATTTGAAACCGCATCAAGTTAATGAGGTTCAAATAATGGTAAACTTGTCTAGAAAATTTGAAGTCAGAACACAGTTTATTGCTTAAATCTTATTAATATATGATCAATGAATCGCATATGCGACTTGGTTTGATGCAATTCAGTCAAAACGATCTATATATGTTGAAACATTTGAAACCTCATCAGGTTAATGAGGTTCAAATGATAGTAAACTTGTCCAGAAAATATGAAGTCAGAACACAGATTATGGCTGAAATCTCATGAATATATGATCAATGAATTTAATATGAAACTTGGTTTGGTCAAATTCAGTCAAAACGAGCTATATTTGTTGAAACATTTAAAACCTCATCAGGTTAATGAGGTTCAAATGATAGTAAACTTGTCCAGAAGATATGAAGTCAGAACACAGTTTATGGCTGAAATCTTATGAATGTATGATTAACGAATCGCATATTAAACTTGGTTTGATGCAATTCAGTCAAAACGAGGTATATTTGTTGAAACATTTGAAACCTCATCAGGTTAATGAGGTTCAAATGATAGTAAACTTGTCCAGAAGATATGAAGTCAGAGCACAGTTTATGGATGAAATCTTATGAATGTATGATTAACGAATCGCATATTAAACTTGGTTTGATGCAAATCAGTCAAAACGAGGTATATTTGTTGAAACATTTGAAACCTCATGAGGCTAATGAGGTTCAAATGATAGTAAACTTTTCCAGAAAATATGAAGTTAGAACACAGTTTATTGCTTAAATCTTATTAATATATGATCAATGAATTTAATATGAAACTTGGTTTGGTCAAATTCAGTCAAAACGAGCTATATTTGTTGAAACATTTAAAACCTCATCAGGTTAATGAGGTTCAAATGATAGTAAACTTGTCCAGAAGATATGAAGTCAGAACACAGTTTATGGCTGAAATCTTATGAATGTATGATTAACGAATCGCATATTAAACTTGGTTTGATGCAATTCAGTCAAAACGAGGTATATTTGTTGAAACATTTGAAACCTCATCAGGCTAATGAGGTTCAAATGATAGTAAACTTTTCCAGAAAATATGAAGTCAGAACACAGATTATGGCTGAAATCTTATGAATATATGATCAATGAATTTAATATGCGACTTGGTTTGATGCAATTCAGTCAAAACGATCTATATATGTTGAAACATTTGAAACCTCATCAAGTTAATGAGGTTCAAATGATAGTAAACTTGTCCAGAAAATATGAAGTCAGAACACAGTTTATTGCTTAAATCTTATTAATATATGATCAATGAATTGCATATGCGACTTGGTTTGAACATTTGAAACCTCATCAAGTTAATGAGGTTCAAATGATAGTAAACTTGTCCAGAAAATATGAAGTTAGAACACAGTTTATTGCTTAAATCTTATTAATATATGATCAATGAATCGCATATGCGACTTGGTTTGATGCAATTCAGTCAAAACGATCTATATATGTTGAAACATTTGAAACCTCATCAGGTTAATGAGGTTCAAATGATAGTAAACTTGTCCAGAAGATATGAAGTCAGAACACAGTTTATGGCTGAAATCTTATGAATGTATGATTAACGAATCGCATATTAAACTTGGTTTGATGCAATTCAGTCAAAACGAGGTATATTTGTTGAAACATTTGAAACCTCATCAGGCTAATGAGGTTCAAATGATAGTAAACTTGTCCAGAAAATATGAAGTCAGAACACAGATTATGGCTGAAATCTTATGAATATATGATCAATGAATTTAATATGCGACTTGGTTTGATGCAATTCAGTCAAAACGATCTATATATGTTGAAACATTTGAAACCTCATCAAGTTAATGAGGTTCAAATGATAGTAAACTTGTCCAGAAAATATGAAGTCAGAACACAGTTTATTGCTTAAATCTTATTAATATATGATCAATGAATTGCATATGCGACTTGGTTTGATGCAATTCAGTCAAAGCGATCTATATATGTTGAAACATTTGAAACCTCATCGAGTTAATGAGGCTCAAATGATAGTAAACTTGTCCAGAAAATATGAAGTTAGAACACAGTTTATTGCTTAAATTTTATTAATATATGATCAATGAATCGCATATGCGACTTGGTTTGATGCAATTCAGTCAAAACGATCTATATATGTTGAAACATTTGAAACCTCATCAGGTTAATGAGGTTCAAATGATAGTAAACTTGTCCAGAAAATATGAAGTCAGAACACAGATTATGGCTGCAATCTCATGAATATATGATCAATGAATTTAATATGAAACTTGGTTTGGTCAAATTCAGTCAAAACGAGCTATATTTGTTGAAACATTTAAAACCTCATCAGGTTAATGAGGTTCAAATGATAGTAAACTTGTCCAGAAGATATGAAGCCAGAACACAGTTTATGGCTGAAATCTTATGAATGTATGATTAACGAATCGCATATTAAACTTGGTTTGATGCAATTCAGTCAAAACGAGGTATATTTGTTGAAACATTTGAAACCTCATCAGGCTAATGAGGTTCAAATGATAGTAAACTTGTCCAGAAAATATGAAGTCAGAACACAGATTATGGCTGAAATCTTATGAATATATGATCAATAAATTTAATATGCGACTTGGTTTGATGCAATTCAGTCAAAACGATCTATATATGTTGAAACATTTGAAATCTCATCAAGTTAATGAGGTTCAAATGATAGTAAACTTGTCCAGAAAATATGAAGTCAGAACACAGTTTATTGCTTAAATCTTATTAATATATGATCAATGAATCGCATATGAATATTGGTTTGATGCAATTCAGTCAAAACGAGGTATATATGTTGAAACATTCAAAACCTCATCAGGTTAATGAGGTTCAAATGATAGTAAACTTGTCCAGAAAATATGAAGTCAGAACACAGTTTATGGCTGAAATCTTATGAATATATGATCAATGAATTTAATATGAAACTTGGTTTGGTCAAATTCAGTCAAAACGAGCTATATATGTTGAGACATTTAAAACCTCATCAAGCTAATGAGGTTCAAATGATAGTAAACTTGTCCAGAAAATATGAAGTCAGAACACAGTTTATGGCTGAAATCTTATTAATATATGATCAATGAATCGCATATGAATATTGGTTTGATGCAATTCAGTCAAAACGATCTATATATGTTGAAACATTTGAAACCTCATCAGGTTAATGAGGTTCAATTGATAGTAAACTTGTCCAGAAAATATGAAGTCAGAACACAGTTTATTGCTTAAATCTTATTAATATATCAATGAATCGCATATGAAACTTGGTTTGATGCAATTCAGTCAAAACGATCTATATATGTTGAAACATTTGAAACCTCATCAGGTTAATGAGGTTCAAATGATAGTAAACTTGTCCAGAAGATATGAAGTCAGAACACAGTTTATGGCTGAAATCTTATGAATGTATGATTAACGAATCGCATATTAAACTTGGTTTGATGCAATTCAGTCAAAACGAGGTATATTTGTTGAAACATTTGAAACCTCATCAGGTTAATGAGGTTCAAATGATAGTAAACTTTTCCAGAAAATATGATGTCAGAACACAGTTTATTGCTTAAATCTTATTAATATATGATCAATGAATTTAATATGAAACTTGGTTTGGTCAAATTCAGTCAAAACGAGCTATATTTGTTGAAACATTTGAAACCTCATCAGGTTAATGAGGTTCAAATGATAGTAAACTTGTCCAGAAGATATGAAGTCAGAACACAGTTTATTGCTTAAATCTTATTAATATATGATCAATGAATCGCATATAAATATTGGTTTGATGCAATTCAGTCAAAACGATCTATATATGTTGAAACATTTGAAACCTCATCAAGTTAATGAGGTTCAAATGATAGTAAACCTGTCCAGAAAATATGAAGTCAGAACACAGTTTATTGCTTAAATCTTATGAATGTATGATTAACGAATCGCATATTAAACTTGGTTTGATGCAATTCAGTCAAAACGAGGTATATTTGTTGAAACATTTGAAACCTCATCAGGTTAATGAGGTTCAAATGATAGTAAACTTTTCCAGAAAATATGATGTCAGAACACAGTTTATTGCTTAAATCTTATGAATATATGATCAATGAATCGCATATGAATATTGGTTTGATGCAATTCAGTCGAAACGAGGTATATATGTTGAAACATTTGAAACCTCATCAGGTTAATGAGGTTCAAATGATAGTAAACTTGTCCAGAAAATATGAAGTCAGAACACAGTTTATTGCTTAAATCTTATTAATATATGAACAATGAATCGCATATGCGACTTGGTTTGATGCAATTCAGTCAAAACGATCTATATATGTTGAAACATTTGAAACCTCATCAAGTTAATGAGGTTCAAATGATAGTAAACTTGTCCAGAAAATATAAAGTCAGAACACAGTTTATGGCTGAAATCTTATGAATATATGATCAATGAATCGCATATGAATATTGGTTTGATGTAATTCAGTCAAAACGAGGTATATATGTTGAAACATTTGAAACCTCATCAGGTTAATGAGGTTCAAATGATAGTAAACTTGTCCAGAAAATATGAAGTCAGAACACAGTTTATTGCTTAAATCTTATGAATATATGATTAACGAATCGCATATTAAACTTGGTTTGATGCAATTCAGTCAAAACGAGGTATATTTGTTGAAACATTTGAAACCTCATCAGGCTAATGAGGTTCAAATGATAGTAAACCTTTCCAGAAAATATGAAGTTAGAACACAGTTTATTGCTTAAATCTTATTAATATATGATCAATGATTTAATATGAAACTTGGTTTGGTCAAATTCAGTCAAAACGAGCTATATTTGTTGAAACATTTGAAACCTCATCAAGTTAATGAGGTTCAAATGATAGTAAACTTGTCCAGAAAATATAAAGTCAGAACAGAGTTTATGGCTGAAATCTTATGAATATATGATCAATGAATCGCATATGAATATTGGTTTGATGTAATTCAGTCAAAACGAGGTATATATGTTGAAACATTTGAAACCTCATCAGGTTAATGAGGTTCAAATAATAGTAAACTTGTCCAGAAGATATGAAGTCAGAACACAGTTTATGGCTGAAATCTTATGAATGTATGATTAACGAATCGCATATTAAACTTGGTTTGATGCAATTCAGTCAAAACGAGGTATATTTGTTGAAACATTTGAAACCTCATCAGGTTAATGAGGTTCAAATGATAGTAAACTTTTCCAGAAAATATGATGTCAGAACACAGTTTATTGCTTAAATCTTATTAATATATGATCAATGAATTTAATATGAAACTTGGTTTGGTCAAATTCAGTCAAAACGAGCTATATTTGTTGAAACATTTGAAACCTCATCAGGTTAATGAGGTTCAAATGATAGTAAACTTGTCCAGAAGATATGAAGTCAGAACACAGTTTATTGCTTAAATCTTATTAATATATGATCAATGAATCGCATATGAATATTGGTTTGATGTAATTCAGTCAAAACGAGGTATATATGTTGAAACATTTGAAACCTCATCAAGTTAATGAGGTTCAAATGATAGTAAACTTGTCCAGAAAATATGAAGTCAGAACACAGTTTATTGCTTAAATCTTATGAATATATGATTAACGAATCGCATATTAAACTTGGTTTGATGCAATTCAGTCAAAACGAGGTATATTTGTTGAAACATTTGAAACCTCATCAGGTTAATGAGGTTCAAATGATAGTAAACTTTTCCAGAAAATATGATGTCAGAACACAGTTTATTGCTTAAATCTTATGAATATATGATCAATGAATCGCATATGAATATTGGTTTGATGCAATTCAGTCAAAACGAGGTATATATGTTGAAACATTTGAAACCTCATCAGGTTAATGAGGTTCAAATGATAGTAAACTTGTCCAGAAAATATGAAGTCAGAACACAGTTTATTGCTTAAATCTTATTAATATATGAACAATGAATCGCATATGCGACTTGGTTTGATGCAATTCAGTCAAAACGATCAATATATGTTGAAACATTTGAAACCTCATCAAGTTAATGAGGTTCAAATGATAGTAAACTTGTCCAGAAAATATAAAGTCAGAACAGAGTTTATGGCTGAAATCTTATGAATATATGATCAATGAATCGCATATGAATATTGGTTTGATGTAATTCAGTCAAAACGAGGTATATATGTTGAAACATTTGAAACCTCATCAGGTTAATGAGGTTCAAATGATAGTAAACTTGTCCAGAAAATATGAAGTCAGAACACAGTTTATTGCTTAAATCTTATGAATGTATGATTAACGAATCGCATATTAAACTTGGTTTGATGCAATTCAGTCAAAACGAGGTATATTTGTTGAAACATTTGAAACCTCATCAGGCTAATGAGGTTCAAATGATAGTAAACCTTTCCAGAAAATATGAAGTCAGAACACAGTTTATTGCTTAAATCTTATTAATATATGATCAATGATTTAATATGAAACTTGGTTTGGTCAAATTCAGTCAAAACGAGCTATATTTGTTGAAACATTTGAAACCTCATCAAGTTAATGAGGTTCAAATGATAGTAAACTTGTCCAGAAAATATGAAGTCAGAACACAGTTTATTGCTTAAATCTTATTAATATATGATCAATGAATTGCATATGCGACTTGGTTTGATGCAATTCAGTCAAAGCGATCTATATATGTTGAAACATTTGAAACCTCATCAAGTTAATGAGGTTCAAATGATAGTAAACTTGTCCAGAAAATATGAAGTCAGAACACAGTTTATTGCTTAAATCTTATTAATATATGATCAATGAATCGCATATGCGACTTGGTTTGATGCAATTCAGTCAAAACGATCTATATATGTTGAAACATTTGAAACCTCATCAGGTTAATGAGGTTCAAATGATAGTAAACTTGTCCAGAAAATATGAAGTCAGAACACAGATTATGGCTGAAATCTCATGAATATATGATCAATGAATTTAATATGAAACTTGGTTTGGTCAAATTCAGTCAAAACGAGCTATATTTGTTGAAACATTTAAAAACTCATCAGGTTAATGAGGTTCAAATGATAGTAAACTTGTCCAGAAGATATGAAGCCAGAACACAGTTTATGGCTGAAATCTTATGAATGTATGATTAACGAATCGCATATTAAACTTGGTTTGGTCAAATTCTGTCAAAACGAGCTATATTTGTTGAAACATTTAAAACCTCATCAGGTTAATGATGTTCAAATGATAGTAAACTTGTCCAGAAGATATGAAGTCAGAACACAGTTTATTGCTTAAATCTTATTAATATATAATCAATGAATTGCATATGCAACTTGGTTTGATGCAATTCAGTCAAATCGATCTATATATGTTGAAACATTTAAAACCTCATCAAGTTAATGAGGTTCAAATGATAGTAAACTTGTCCAGAAAATATGAAGTCAGAACACAGTTTATTGCTTAAATCTTATTAGTATATGATCAACGAATCGCATATGAAACTTGGTTTGATGCAATTCAGTCAAAACGATCTATATATGTTGAAACATTTAAAACCTCATCAGGTTAATGAGGTTCAAATGATAGTAAACTTGTCCAGAAAATATGAAGTCAGAACACAGTTTATTGCTTAAATCTTATCAATATATGATCTACGAATCGCATATGAAACTTGGTTTGATGCAATTCAGTCAAAACGATCTATATTTGTTGAAACATTTAAAACCTCATCAATTTAATGAGGTTCAAATGATAGTAAACTTTTCCAGAAAATATGAAGTCAGAACACAGTTTATTGCTTAAATCTTATTAATATATGATCAATGAAAAGCATATCCGACTTGGTTTGATGCAATTCAGTCAAAACGATCTATATATGTTGAAACATTCAAAACCTCATCAAGTTAATGAGGTTCAAATGATAGCAAAGTTGTCCAGAAAATATAAAGTCAGAACACAGTTTATGGCTGAAATCTTATGAATATATGATCAATGAATCGCATATGAATATTGGTTTGATGCAATTCAGTCAAAACGAGGTATATTTGTTGAAACATTTGAAACCTCATCAGGTTAATAAGGTTCAAATGATAGTAAACCTTTCCAGAAAATATGATGTCAGAACACAGTTTATTGCTTAAATCTTATTAATATATGATCAATGAATTTAATATGAAACTTGGTTTGGTCAAATTCAGTCAAAACGAGCTATATTTGTTGAAACATTTGAAACCTCATCAGGTTAATGAGGTTCAAATGATAGTAAACTTGTCCAGAAGATATGAAGTCAGAACACAGTTTATTGCTTAAATCTTATTAATATATGATCAATGAATCGCATATGAATATTGGTTTGATGTAATTCAGTCAAAACGAGGTATATATGTTGAAACATTTGAAACCTCATCAAGTTAATGAGGTTCAAATGATAGTAAACTTGTCCAGAAAATATGAAGTCAGAACACAGTTTATTGCTTAAATCTTATGAATGTATGATTAACGAATCGCATATTAAACTTGGTTTGATGCAATTCAGTCAAAACGAGGTATATTTGTTGAAACATTTGAAACCTCATCAGGTTAATGAGGTTCAAATGATAGTAAACTTTTCCAGAAAATATGATGTCAGAACACAGTTTATTGCTTAAATCTTATGAATATATGATCAATGAATCGCATATGAATATTGGTTTGATGCAATTCAGTCAAAACGAGGTATATATGTTGAAACATTTGAAACCTCATCAGGTTAATGAGGTTCAAATGATAGTAAACTTGTCCAGAAAATATGAAGTCAGAACACAGTTTATGGCTGAAATCTTATGAATATATGATCAATGAATCGCATATGAATATTGGTTTGATGTAATTCAGTCAAAACGAGGTATATATGTAGAAACATTTGAAACCTCATCAGGTTAATGAGGTTCAAATGATAGTAAACTTGTCCAGAAAATATGAAGTCAGAACAGAGTTTATGGCTGAAATCTTATGAATATATGATCAATGAATCGCATATGAATATTGGTTTGATGTAATTCAGTCAAAACGAGGTATATATGTAGAAACATTTGAAACCTCATCAGGTTAATGAGGTTCAAATGATAGTAAACTTGTCCAGAAAATATGAAGTCAGAACACAGTTTATTGCTTAAATCTTATGAATGTATGATTAACGAATCGCATATTAAACTTGGTTTGATGCAATTCAGTCAAAACGAGGTATATTTGTTGAAACATTTGAAACCTCATCAGGCTAATGAGGTTCAAATGATAGTAAACCTTTCCAGAAAATATGAAGTCAGAACACAGTTTATTGCTTAAATCTTATTAATATATGATCAATGATTTAATATGAAACTTGGTTTGGTCAAATTCAGTCAAAACGAGCTATATTTGTTGAAACATTTGAAACCTCATCAAGTTAATGAGGTTCAAATGATAGTAAACTTGTCCAGAAAATATGAAGTCAGAACACAGTTTATTGCTTAAATCTTATTAATATATGATCAATGAATTGCATATGCGACTTGGTTTGATGCAATTCAGTCAAAGCGATCTATATATGTTGAAACATTTGAAACCTCATCAAGTTAATGAGGTTCAAATGATAGTAAACTTGTCCAGAAAATATGAAGTCAGAACACAGTTTATTGCTTAAATCTTATTAATATATGATCAATGAATCGCATATGCGACTTGATTTGATGCAATTCAGTCAAAACGATCTATATATGTTGAAACATTTGAAACCTCATCAGGTTAATGAGGTTCAAATGATAGTAAACTTGTCCAGAAAATATGAAATCAGAACACAGATTATGGCTGAAATCTCATGAATATATGATCAATGAATTTAATATGAAACTTGGTTTGGTCAAATTCAGTCAAAACGAGCTATATTTGTTGAAACATTTAAAACCTCATCAGGTTAATGAGGTTCAAATGATAGTAAACTTGTCCAGAAGATATGAAGCCAGAACACAGTTTATGGCTGAAATCTTATGAATGTATGATTAACGAATCGCATATTAAACTTGGTTTGGTCAAATTCAGTCAAAACGAGCTATATTTGTTGAAACATTTAAAACCTCATCAGGTTAATGATGTTCAAATGATAGTAAACTTGTCCAGAAGATATGAAGCCAGAACACAGTTTATTGCTTAAATCTTATTAATATATGATCAATGAAAAGCATATCCGACTTGGTTTGATGCAATTCAGTCAAAACGATCTATATATGTTGAAACATTCAAAACCTCATCAGGTTAATGAGGTTGAAATGATAGTAAACTTGTCCAGAAAATATGAAGTCAGAACACAGTTTATTGCTTAAATCTTATCAATATATGATCTACGAATCGCATATGAAACTTGGTTTGATGCAATTCAGTCAAAACGATCTATATTTGTTGAAACATTTAAAACCTCATCAATTTAATGAGGTTCAAATGATAGTAAACTTGTCCAGAAAATATGAAGTCAGAACACAGTTTATTGCTTAAATCTTATTAATATATGATCAATGAAAAGCATATCCGACTTGGTTTGATGCAATTCAGTCAAAACGATCTATATATGTTGAAACATTCAAAACCTCATCAAGTTAATGAGGTTCAAATGATAGTAAACTTGTCCAGAAAATATGAAGTCAGAACACAGATTATGGCTGAAATCTTATGAATATGTGATCAATGAATTTAATATGAAACTTGGTTTGGTCAAATTCAGTCAAAACGAGCTATATTTGTTGAAACATTTAAAACCTCATCAGGTTAATGATGTTCAAATGATAGTAAACTTGTCCAGAAGATATGAAGTCAGAACACAGTTTATTGCTTAAATCTTATTAATATATAATCGATGAATCGCATATGCAACTTGGTTTGATGCAATTCAGTCAAATCGATCTATATATGTTGAAACATTTAAAACCTCATCAAGTTAATGAGGTTCAAATGATAGTAAACTTGTCCAGAAAATATAAAGTCAGAACAGAGTTTATAGCTGAAATCTTATGAATATATGATCAATGAATCACATATGAATATTGGTTTGATGCAATTCTGTCAAAACGAGGTATATATGTTGAAACATTTGAAACCTCATCAGGTTAATGAGGTTCAAATGATAGTAAACTTGTCCAGAAAATATGAAGTCAGAACACAGTTTATTGCTTAAATCTTATTAATATATGATCAACGAATCGCATATGAAACTTGGTTTGATGCAATTCAGTCAAAACGATCTATATATGTTGAAACATTTAAAACCTCATCAATTTAATGAGGTTCAAATGATAGTAAACTTGTCCAGAAAATATGATGTCAGAACACAGTTTATTGCTTAAATCTTATTAATATATGATCAATGAAAAGCATATCCGACTTGGTTTGATGCAATTCAGTCAAAACGATCTATATATGTTGAAACATTCAAAACCTCATCAAGTTAATGAGGTTCAAATGCTAGCAAAGTTATCCAGAAAATATAAAGTCAGAACACAGTTTATGGCTGAAATCTTATGAATATATGATCAATGAATCGCATATGAATATTGGTTTGATGCAATTCAGTCAAAACGAGGTATATATGTTGAAACATTTGAAACCACATCAGGTTAATGAGGTTCAAATGATAGTTAACTTGTCCAGAAGATATGAAGCCAGAACACAGTTTATGGCTGAAATCTTATGAATGTATGATTAACGAATCGCATATTAAACTTGGTTTGGTCAAATTCAGTCAAAACGAGCTATATATGTTGAAACATTTAAAACCTCATCAGGTTAATGATGTTCAAATGATAGTAAACTTGTCCAGAAGATATGAAGTCAGAACACAGTTTATTGCTTAAATCTTATTAATATATAATCAATGAATTGCATATGCAACTTGGTTTGATGCAATTCAGTCAAATCGATCTATATATGTTGAAACATTTAAAACCTCATCAAGTTAATGAGGTTCAAATGATAGTAAACTTGTCCAGAAAATATAAAGTCAGAACAGAGTTTATAGCTGAAATCTTATGAATATATGATCAATGAATCACATATGAATATTGGTTTGATGCAATTCTGTCAAAACGAGGTATATATGTTGAAACATTTGAAACCTCATCAGGTTAATGAGGTTCAAATGATAGTAAAATTGTCCAGAAAATATGAAGTCAGAACACAGTTTATTGCTTAAATCTTATTAATATATGATCAACGAATCGCATATGAAACTTGGTTTGATGCAATTCAGTCAAAACGATCTATATATGTTGAAACATTTAAAACCTCATCAGGTTAATGAGGTTCAAATGATAGTAAACTTGTCCAGAAGATATGAAGTCAGAACACAGTTTATGGCTGAAATCTTATGAATGTATGATCAATGAATTTAATATGAAACTTGGTTTGGTCAAATTCAGTCAAAACGAGCTATATATGTTGAAACATTTAAAACCTCATCAAGTTAATGAGGTTCAAATGATAGTAAACTTGTCCAGAAAATATGAAGTCAGAACACAGTTTATTGTTTAAATCTTATTAATATATGATCAATGAATTGCATATGCGACTTGGTTTGATGCAATTCAGTCAAAGCGATCTATATATGTTGAAACATTTGAAACCTCATCAAGTTAATGAGGTTCAAATGATAGTAAACTTGTCCAGAAAATATGAAGTCAGAACACAGTTTATTGCTTAAATCTTATTAATATATGATCAATGAATCGCATATGCGACTTGGTTTGATGCAATTCAGTCAAAACGATCTATATATGTTGAAACATTTGAAACCTCATCAGGTTAATGAGGTTCAAATGATAGTAAACTTGTCCAGAAAATATGAAGTCAGAACACAGTTTATTGCTTAAATCTTATTAATATATGATCAATGAATTGCATATGCGACTTGGTTTGATGCAATTCAGTCAAAGCGATCTATATATGTTGAAACATTTGAAACCTCATCAAGTTAATGAGGTTCAAATGATAGTAAACTTGTCCAGAAAATATGAAGTCAGAACACAGTTTATTGCTTAAATCTTATTAATATATGATCAATGAATCGCATATGCGACTTGGTTTGATGCAATTCAGTCAAAACGATCTATATATGTTGAAACATTTGAAACCTCATCAGGTTAATGAGGTTCAAATGATAGTAAACTTGTCCAGAAAATATGAAGTCAGAACACAGATTATGGCTGAAATCTCATGAATATATGATCAATGAATTTAATATGAAACTTGGTTTGGTCAAATTCAGTCAAAACGAGCTATATTTGTTGAAACATTTAAAACCTCATCAGGTTAATGAGGTTCAAATGATAGTAAACTTGTCCAGAAGATATGAAGCCAGAACACAGTTTATGGCTGAAATCTTATGAATGTATGATTAACGAATCGCATATTAAACTTGGTTTGGTCAAATTCAGTCAAAACGAGCTATATTTGTTGAAACATTTAAAACCTCATCAGGTTAATGATGTTCAAATGATAGTAAACTTGTCCAGAAGATATGAAGTCAGAACACAGTTTATTGCTTAAATCTTATTAATATATAATCAATGAATTGCATATGCAACTTGGTTTGATGCAATTCAGTCAAATCGATCTATATATGTTGAAACATTTAAAACCTCATCAAGTTAATGAGGTTCAAATGATAGTAAACTTGTCCAGAAAATATGAAGTCAGAACACAGTTTATTGCTTAAATCTTATTAGTATATGATCAACGAATCGCATATGAAACTTGGTTTGATGCAATTCAGTCAAAACGATCTATATATGTTGAAACATTTAAAACCTCATCAGGTTAATGAGGTTCAAATGATAGTAAACTTGTCCAGAAAATATGAAGTCAGAACACAGTTTATTGCTTAAATCTTATCAATATATGATCAACGAATCGCATATGAAACTTGGTTTGATGCAATTCAGTCAAAACGATCTATATTTGTTGAAACATTTAAAACCTCATCAATTTAATGAGGTTCAAATGATAGTAAACTTGTCCAGAAAATATGAAGTCAGAACACAGTTTATTGCTTAAATCTTATTAATATATGATCAATGAAAAGCATATCCGACTTGGTTTGATGCAATTCAGTCAAAACGATCTATATATGTTGAAACATTCAAAACCTCATCAAGTTAATGAGGTTCAAATGATAGCAAAGTTGTCGAGAAAATATATAGTCAGAAGACAGTTTATGGCTGAAATCTTATGAATATATGATCAATGAATCGCATATGAATATTGGTTTGATGCAATTCAGTCAAAACGAGGTATATTTGTTGAAACATTTGAAACCTCATCAGGTTAATGAGGTTCAAATGATAGTAAACTTTTCCAGAAAATATGAAGTCAGAACACAGTTTATTGCTTAAATCTTATTAATATATGATCAATGAATTTAATATGAAACTTGGTTTGGTCAAATTCAGTCAAAACGATCTATATATGTTGAAACATTTGAAACCTCATCAGGTTAATGAGGTTCAAATGATAGTAAACTTGTCCAGAAGATATGAAGTCAGAACACAGTTTATTGCTTAAATCTTATTAATATATGATCAATGAATCGCATATGAATATTGGTTTGATGTAATTCAGTCAAAACGAGGTATATATGTTGAAACATTTGAAACCTCATCAAGTTAATGAGGTTCAAATGATAGTAAACTTGTCCAGAAAATATGAAGTCAGAACACAGTTTATTGCTTAAATCTTATGAATGTATGATTAACGAATCGCATATTAAACTTGGTTTGATGCAATTCAGTCAAAATGAGGTATATTTGTTGAAACATTTGAAACCTCATCAGGTTAATGAGGTTCAAATGATAGTAAACTTTTCCAGAAAATATGATGTCAGAACACAGTTTATTGCTTAAATCTTATGAATATATGATCAATGAATCGCATATGAATATTGGTTTGATGCAATTCAGTCAAAACGAGGTATATATGTTGAAACATTTGAAACCTCATCAGGTTAATGAGGTTCAAATGATAGTAAACTTGTCCAGAAAATATGAAGTCAGAACACAGTTTATTGCTTAAATCTTATTAATATATGAACAATGAATCGCATATGCGACTTGGTTTGATGCAATTCAGTCAAAACGATCTATATATGTTGAAACATTTGAAACCTCATCAAGTTAATGAGGTTCAAATGATAGTAAACTTGTCCAGAAAATATAAAGTCAGAACAGAGTTTATGGCTGAAATCTTATGAATATATGATCAATGAATCGCATATGAATATTGGTTTGATGTAATTCAGTCAAAACGAGGTATATATGTAGAAACATTTGAAACCTCATCAGGTTAATGAGGTTCAAATGATAGTAAACTTGTCCAGAAAATATGAAGTCAGAACACAGTTTATTGCTTAAATCTTATGAATATATGATCAACGAATCGCATATTAAACTTGGTTTGATGCAATTCAGTCAAAACGAGGTATATTTGTTGAAACATTTGAAACCTCATCAGGCTAATGAGGTTCAAATGATAGTAAACCTTTCCAGAAAATATGAAGTCAGAACACAGTTTATTGCTTAAATCTTATTAATATATGATCAATGATTTAATATGAAACTTGGTTTGGTCAAATTCAGTCAAAACGAGCTATATTTGTTGAAACATTTGAAACCTCATCAAGTTAATGAGGTTCAAATGATAGTAAACTTGTCCAGAAAATATGAAGTCAGAACACAGTTTATTGCTTAAATCTTATTAATATATGATCAATGAATTGCATATGCGACTTGGTTTGATGCAATTCAGTCAAAGCGATCTATATATGTTGAAACATTTGAAACCTCATCAAGTTAATGAGGTTCAAATGATAGTAAACTTGTCCAGAAAATATGAAGTCAGAACACAGTTTATTGCTTAAATCTTATTAATATATGATCAATGAATCGCATATGCGACTTGATTTGATGCAATTCAGTCAAAACGATCTATATATGTTGAAACATTTGAAACCTCATCAGGTTAATGAGGTTCAAATGATAGTAAACTTGTCCAGAAAATATGAAATCAGAACACAGATTATGGCTGAAATCTCATGAATATATGATCAATGAATTTAATATGAAACTTGGTTTGGTCAAATTCAGTCAAAACGAGCTATATTTGTTGAAACATTTAAAACCTCATCAGGTTAATGAGGTTCAAATGATAGTAAACTTGTGCAGAAGATATGAAGCCAGAACACAGTTTATGGCTGAAATCTTATGAATGTATGATTAACGAATCGCATATTAAACTTGGTTTGGTCAAATTCAGTCAAAACGAGCT
The DNA here is from genome assembly GCA_039566865.1 of Aurelia coerulea. Lineage (NCBI taxonomy): Eukaryota > Metazoa > Cnidaria > Scyphozoa > Semaeostomeae > Ulmaridae > Aurelia > Aurelia coerulea. The sequence goes on along the minus strand of CM076947.1, from coordinate 22,110,099 downwards.
ATATTTGTTGAAACATTTAAAACCTCATCAGGTTAATGATGTTCAAATGATAGTAAACTTGTCCAGAAGATATGAAGTCAGAACACAGTTTATTGCTTAAATCTTATTAATATATAATCAATGAATTGCATATGCAACTTGGTTTGATGCAATTCAGTCAAATCGATCTATATATGTTGAAACATTTAAAACCTCATCAAGTTAATGAGGTTCAAATGATAGTAAACTTGTCCAGAAAATATGAAGTCAGAACACAGTTTATTGCTTAAATCTTATTAGTATATGATCAACGAATCGCATATGAAACTTGGTTTGATGCAATTCAGTCAAAACGATCTATATATGTTGAAACATTTAAAACCTCATCAGGTTAATGAGGTTCAAATGATAGTAAACTTGTCCAGAAAATATGAAGTCAGAACACAGTTTATTGCTTAAATCTTATCAATATATGATCTACGAATCGCAGATGAAACTTGGTTTGATGCAATTCAGTCAAAACGATCTATATTTGTTGAAACATTTAAAACCTCATCAATTTAATGAGGTTCAAATGATAGTAAACTTGTCCAGAAAATATGAAGTCAGAACACAGTTTATTGCTTAAATCTTATTAATATATGATCAATGAAAAGCATATCCGACTTGGTTTGATGCAATTCAGTCAAAACGATCTATATATGTTGAAACATTCAAAACCTCATCAAGTTAATGAGGTTCAAATGATAGCAAAGTTGTCCAGAAAATATAAAGTCAGAACACAGTTTATGGCTGAAATCTTATGAATATATGATCAATGAATCGCATATGAATATTGGTTTGATGCAATTCAGTCAAAACGAGGTATATATGTTGAAACATTTGAAACCACATCAGGTTAATGAGGTTCAAATGATAGTTAACTTGTCCAGAAAATATGAAGTCAGAACACAGTTTATTGCTTAAATCTTATGAATATATGATCAATGAATTTAATATGAAACTTGGTTTGATGCAATTCAGTCAAAACGATCTATATATGTTGAAACATTTAAAACCTCATCAGGTTAATGAGGTTCAAATGATAGTAAACTTGTCCAGAAAATATGAAGTCAAAACACAGTTTATTGCTTATATCTTATCAATATATGATCTACGAATCGCATATGAAACTTGGTTTGATGCAATTCAGTCAAAACGATCTATATATGTTGAAACATTTAAAACCTCATCAAGTTAATGAGGTTCAAATGATAGTAAACTTGTCCAGAAAATATGAAGTCAGAACACAGTTTATTGCTTAAATCTTATTAATATATGATCAATGAAAAGCATATCCGACTTGGTTTGATGCAATTCAGTCAAAACGATCTATATATGTTGAAACATTTGAAACCTCATCAGGTTAATGAGGTTCAAATGATAGTAAACTTGTCCAGAAAATATGAAGTCAGAACACAGATTATGGCTGAAATCTTATGAATATATGATCAATGAATTTAATATGAAACTTGGTTTGGTCAAATTCAGTCAAAACGAGCTATATTTGTTGAAACATTTAAAACCTCATCAGGTTAATGATGTTCAAATGATAGTAAACTTGTCCAGAAGATATGAAGTCAGAACACAGTTTATTGCTTAAATCTTATTAATATATAATCGATGAATCGCATATGCAACTTGGTTTGATGCAATTCAGTCAAATCGATCTATATATGTTGAAACATTTAAAACCTCATCAAGTTAATGAGGTTCAAATGATAGTAAACTTGTCCAGAAAATATAAAGTCAGAACAGAGTTTATAGCTGAAATCTTATGAATATATGATCAATGAATCACATATGAATATTGGTTTGATGCAAATCAGTCAAAACGAGGTATATTTGTTGAAACATTTGAAACCTCATCAGGTTAATGAGGTTCAAATGATAGTAAAGTTGTCCAGAAAATATAAAGTCAGAACACAGTTTATGGCTGAAATCTTATGAATATATGATCAATGAATCGCATATGAATATTGGTTTGATGCAATTCAGTCAAAACGAGGTATATTTGTTGAAACATTTGAAACCTCATCAGGTTAATGAGGTTCAAATGATAGTAAACTTTTCCAGAAAATATGATGTCAGAACACAGTTTATTGCTTAAATCTTATTAATATATGATCAATGAATTTAATATGAAACTTGGTTTGGTCAAATTCAGTCAAAACGAGCTATATTTGTTGAAACATTTGAAACCTCATCAGGTTAATGAGGTTCAAATGATAGTAAACTTGTCCAGAAGATATGAAGTCAGAACACAGTTTATTGCTTAAATCTTATTAATATATGATCAATGAATCGCATATGAATATTGGTTTGATGTAATTCAGTCAAAACGAGGTATATATGTTGAAACATTTGAAACCTCATCAAGTTAATGAGGTTCAAATGATAGTAAACTTGTCCAGAAAATATGAAGTCAGAACACAGTTTATTGCTTAAATCTTATGAATGTATGATTAACGAATCGCATATTAAACTTGGTTTGATGCAATTCAGTCAAAATGAGGTATATTTGTTGAAACATTTGAAACCTCATCAGGTTAATGAGGTTCAAATGATAGTAAACTTTTCCAGAAAATATGATGTCAGAACACAGTTTATTGCTTAAATCTTATGAATATATGATCAATGAATCGCATATGAATATTGGTTTGATGCAATTCAGTCAAAACGAGGTATATATGTTGAAACATTTGAAACCTCATCAGGTTAATGAGGTTCAAATGATAGTAAACTTGTCCAGAAAATATGAAGTCAGAACACAGTTTATTGCTTAAATCTTATTAATATATGAACAATGAATCGCATATGCGACTTGGTTTGATGCAATTCAGTCAAAACGATCAATATATGTTGAAACATTTGAAACCTCATCAAGTTAATGAGGTTCAAATGATAGTAAACTTGTCCAGAAAATATAAAGTCAGAACAGAGTTTATGGCTGAAATCTTATGAATATATGATCAATGAATCGCATATGAATATTGGTTTGATGTAATTCAGTCAAAACGAGGTATATATGTAGAAACATTTGAAACCTCATCAGGTTAATGAGGTTCAAATGATAGTAAACTTGTCCAGAAAATATGAAGTCAGAACACAGTTTATTGCTTAAATCTTATGAATGTATGATTAACGAATCGCATATTAAACTTGGTTTGATGCAATTCAGTCAAAACGAGGTATATTTGTTGAAACATTTGAAACCTCATCAGGCTAATGAGGTTCAAATGATAGTAAACTTTTCCAGAAAATATGAAGTCAGAACACAGTTTATTGCTTAAATCTTATTAATATATGATCAATGATTTAATATGAAACTTGGTTTGGTCAAATTCAGTCAAAACGAGCTATATTTGATGAAACATTTGAAACCTCATCAAGTTAATGAGGTTCAAATGATAGTAAACTTGTCCAGAAAATATGAAGTCAGAACACAGTTTATTGCTTAAATCTTATTAATATATGATCAATGAATTGCATATGCGACTTGGTTTGATGCAATTCAGTCAAAGCGATCTATATATGTTGAAACATTTGAAACCTCATCAAGTTAATGAGGTTCAAATGATAGTAAACTTGTCCAGAAAATATGAAGTCAGAACACAGTTTATTGCTTAAATCTTATTAATATATGATCAATGAATCGCATATGCGACTTGATTTGATGCAATTCAGTCAAAACGATCTATATATGTTGAAACATTTGAAACCTCATCAGGTTAATGAGGTTCAAATGATAGTAAACTTGTCCAGAAAATATGAAATCAGAACACAGATTATGGCTGAAATCTCATGAATATATGATCAATGAATTTAATATGAAACTTGGTTTGGTCAAATTCAGTCAAAACGAGCTATATTTGTTGAAACATTTAAAACCTCATCAGGTTAATGAGGTTCAAATGATAGTAAACTTGTCCAGAAGATATGAAGCCAGAACACAGTTTATGGCTGAAATCTTATGAATGTATGATTAACGAATCGCATATTAAACTTGGTTTGGTCAAATTCAGTCAAAACGAGCTATATTTGTTGAAACATTTAAAACCTCATCAGGTTAATGATGTTCAAATGATAGTAAACTTGTCCAGAAGATATGAAGTCAGAACACAGTTTATTGCTTAAATCTTATTAATATATAATCAATGAATTGCATATGCAACTTGGTTTGATGCAATTCAGTCAAATCGATCTATATATGTTGAAACATTTAAAACCTCATCAAGTTAATGAGGTTCAAATGATAGTAAACTTGTCCAGAAAATATGAAGTCAGAACACAGTTTATTGCTTAAATCTTATTAGTATATGATCAACGAATCGCATATGAAGCTTGGTTTGATGCAATTCAGTCAAAACGATCTATATATGTTGAAACATTTAAAACCTCATCAGGTTAATGAGGTTCAAATGATAGTAAACTTGTCCAGAAAATATGAAGTCAGAACACAGTTTATTGCTTAAATCTTATCAATATATGATCTACGAATCGCATATGAAACTTGGTTTGATGCAATTCAGTCAAAACGATCTATATTTGTTGAAACATTTAAAACCTCATCAATTTAATGAGGTTCAAATGATAGTAAACTTGTCCAGAAAATATGAAGTCAGAACACAGTTTATTGCTTAAATCTTATTAATATATGATCAATGAAAAGCATATCCGACTTGGTTTGATGCAATTCAGTCAAAACGATCTATATATGTTGAAACATTCAAAACCTCATCAAGTTAATGAGGTTCAAATGATAGCAAAGTTGTCCAGAAAATATAAAGTCAGAACACAGTTTATGGCTGAAATCTTATGAATATATGATCAATGAATCGCATATGAATATTGGTTTGATGCAATTCAGTCAAAACGAGGTATATATGTTGAAACATTTGAAACCACATCAGGTTAATGAGGTTCAAATGATAGTTAACTTGTCCAGAAAATATGAAGTCAGAACACAGTTTATTGCTTAAATCTTATGAATATATGATCAATGAATTTAATATGAAACTTGGTTTGATGCAATTCAGTCAAAACGATCTATATATGTTGAAACATCTAAAACCTCATCAGGTTAATGAGGTTCAAATGATAGTAAACTTGTCCAGAAAATATGAAGTCAAAACACAGTTTATTGCTTATATCTTATCAATATATGATCTACGAATCGCATATGAAACTTGGTTTGATGCAATTCAGTCAAAACGATCTATATATGTTGAAACATTTAAAACCTCATCAAGTTAATGAGGTTCAAATGATAGTAAACTTGTCCAGAAAATATGAAGTCAGAACACAGTTTATTGCTTAAATCTTATTAATATATGATCAATGAAAAGCATATCCGACTTGGTTTGATGCAATTCAGTCAAAACGATCTATATATGTTGAAACATTTGAAACCTCATCAGGTTAATGAGGTTCAAATGATAGTAAACTTGTCCAGAAAATATGAAGTCAGAACACAGATTATGGCTGAAATCTTATGAATATATGATCAATGAATTTAATATGAAACTTGGTTTGGTCAAATTCAGTCAAAACGAGCTATATTTGTTGAAACATTTAAAACCTCATCAGGTTAATGAGGTTCAAATGATAGTAAACTTGTCCAGAAGATATGAAGTCAGAACACAGTTTATTGCTTAAATCTTATTAATATATAATCAATGAATCGCATATGCAACTTGGTTTGATGGAATTCAGTCAAATCGATCTATATATGTTGAAACATTTAAAACCTCATCAAGTTAATGAGGTTCAAATGATAGTAAACTTGTCCAGAAAATATAAAGTCAGAACAGAGTTTATAGCTGAAATCTTATGAATAGATGATCAATGAATCACATATGAATATTGGTTTGATGCAATTCAGTCAAAACGAGGTATATATGTTGAAACATTTGAAACCTCATCAGGCTAATGAGGTTCAAATGATAGTAAACTTTTCCAGAAAATATGAAGTCAGAACACAGTTTATTGCTTAAATCTTATTAATATATGATCAACGAATCGCATATGAAACTTGGTTTGATGCAATTCAGTCAAAACGATCTATATATGTTGAAACATTTAAAACCTCATCAATTTAATGAGGTTCAAATGATAGTAAACTTGTCCAGAAAATATGAAGTCAGAACACAGTTTATTGCTTAAATCTTATTAATATATGATCAATGAAAAGCATATCCGACTTGGTTTGATGCAATTCAGTCAAAACGATCTATATATGTTGAAACATTCAAAACCTCATCAAGTTAATGAGGTTCAAATGATAGCAAAGTTGTCCAGAAAATATAAAGTCAGAACACAGTTTATGGCTGAAATCTTATGAATATATGATCAATGAATCGCATATGAATATTGGTTTGATGCAATTCAGTCAAAACGAGGTATATATGTTGAAACATTTGAAACCACATCAGGTTAATGAGGTTCAAATGATAGTAAACTTGTCCAGAAAATATGAAGTCAGAACACAGTTTATTGCTTAAATCTTATTAATATATGATGAATGAATCGCATATGCGACTTGGTTTGATGCAATTCAGTCAAAACGATCTATATATGTTGAAACATTTGAAACCTCATCAGGTTAATGAGGTTCAAATGATAGTAAACTTGTCCAGAAAATATGAAGTCAGAACACAGATTATGGCTGAAATCTTATGAATATATGATCAATGAATTTAATATGAAACTTGGTTTGGTCAAATTCAGTCAAAACGAGCTATATTTGTTGAAACATTTGAAACCTCATCAGGTTAATGAGGTTCAAATGATAGTAAACTTGTCCAGAAAATATGAAGTCAGAACACAGTTTATGGCTGAAATCTTATGAATGTATGATTAACGAATCGCATATTAAACTTGGTTTGGTCAAATTCAGTCAAAACGAGCTATATATGTTGAAACATTTAAAACCTCATCAGGTTAATGATGTTCAAATGATAGTAAACTTGTCCAGAAGATATGAAGTCAGAACACAGTTTATTGCTTAAATCTTATTAATATATAATCGATGAATCGCATATGCAACTTGGTTTGATGCAATTCAGTCAAATCGATCTATATATGTTGAAACATTTAAAACCTCATCAAGTTAATGAGGTTCAAATGATAGTAAACTTGTCCAGAAAATATAAAGTCAGAACAGAGTTTATAGCTGAAATCTTATTAATATATGATCAATGAATCGCATATGCGACTTGGTTTGATGCAATTCAGTCAAAACGATCTATATATGTTGAAACATTTGAAACCTCATCAGGTTAATGAGGTTCAAATGATAGCAAACTTGTCGAGAAAATATGAAATCAGAACACAGATTATGGCTGAAATCTCATGAATATATGATCAATGAATTTAATATGAAACTTGGTTTGGTCAAATTCAGTCAAAACGAGCTATATTTGTTGAAACATTTAAAACCTCATCAGGTTAATGAGGTTCAAATGATAGTAAACTTGTCCAGAAGATATGAAGCCAGAACACAGTTTATGGCTGAAATCTTATGAATGTATGATTAACGAATCGCATATTAAACTTGGTTTGGTCAAATTCAGTCAAAACGAGCTATATTTGTTGAAACATTTAAAACCTCATCAGGTTAATGATGTTCAAATGATAGTAAACTTGTCCAGAAGATATGAAGTCAGAACACAGTTTATTGCTTAAATCTTATTAATATATAATCAATGAATTGCATATGCAACTTGGTTTGATGCAATTCAGTCAAATCGATCTATATATGTTGAAACATTTAAAACCTCATCAAGTTAATGAGGTTCAAATGATAGTAAACTTGTCCAGAAAATATAAAGTCAGAACAGAGTTTATAGCTGAAATCTTATGAATATATGATCAATGAATCACATATGAATATTGGTTTGATGCAATTCTGTCAAAACGAGGTATATATGTTGAAACATTTGAAACCTCATCAGGTTAATGAGGTTCAAATGATAGTAAACTTGTCCAGAAAATATGAAGTCAGAACACAGTTTATTGCTTAAATCTTATTAATATATGATCAACGAATCACATATGAAACTTGGTTTGATGCAATTCAGTCAAAACGATCTATATATGTTGAAACATTTAAAACCTCATCAGGTTAATGAGGTTCAAATGATAGTAAACTTGTCCAGAAAATATGAAGTCAAAACACAGTTTATTGCTTATATCTTATCAATATATGATCTACGAATCGCATATGAAACTTGGTTTGATGCAATTCAGTCAAAACGATCTATATATGTTGAAACATTTAAAACCTCATCAAGTTAATGAGGTTCAAATGATAGTAAACTTGTCCAGAAAATATGAAGTCAGAACACAGTTTATTGCTTAAATCTTATTAATATATGATCAATGAAAAGCATATCCGACTTGGTTTGATGCAATTCAGTCAAAACGATCTATATATGTTGAAACATTTGAAACCTCATCAGGTTAATGAGGTTCAAATGATAGTAAACTTGTCCAGAAAATATGAAGTCAGAACACAGATTATGGCTGAAATCTTATGAATATATGATCAATGAATTTAATATGAAACTTGGTTTGGTCAAATTCAGTCAAAACGAGCTATATTTGTTGAAACATTTAAAACCTCATCAGGTTAATGATATTCAAATGATAGTAAACTTGTCCAGAAGATATGAAGTCAGAACACAGTTTATTGCTTAAATCTTATTAATATATAATCGATGAATCGCATATGCAACTTGGTTTGATGCAATTCAGTCAAATCGATCTATATATGTTGAAACATTTAAAACCTCATCAAGTTAATGAGGTTCAAATGATAGTAAACTTGTCCAGAAAATATAAAGTCAGAACAGAGTTTATAGCTGAAATCTTATGAATATATGATCAATGAATCACATATGAATATTGGTTTGATGCAATTCTGTCAAAACGAGGTATATATGTTGAAACATTTGAAACCTCATCAGGTTAATGAGGTTCAAATGATAGTAAACTTGTCCAGAAAATATGAAGTCAGAACACAGTTTATTGCTTAAATCTTATTAATATATGATCAACGAATCGCATATGAAACTTGGTTTGATGCAATTCAGTCAAAACGATCTATATATGTTGAAACATTTAAAACCTCATCAGGTTAATGAGGTTCAAATGATAGTAAACTTGTCCAGAAAATATGAAGTCAGAACACAGTTTATTGCTTAAATCTTATCAATATATGATCTACGAATCGCATATGAAACTTGGTTTGATGCAATTCAGTCAAAACGATCTATATTTGTTGAAACATTTAAAACCTCATCAAGTTAATGAGGTTCAAATGATAGCAAGTTGTCCAGAAAATATAAAGTCAGAACACAGTTTATGGCTGAAATCTTATGAATATATGATCAATGAATCGCATATGAATATTGGTTTGATGCAATTCAGTCAAAACGAGGTATATATGTTGAAACATTTGAAACCACATCAGGTTAATGAGGTTCAAATGATAGTAAACTTGTCCAGAAAATATGAAGTCAGAACACAGTTTATTGCTTAAATCTTATTAATATATGATGAATGAATCGCATATGCGACTTGGTTTGATGCAATTCAGTCAAAACGATCTATATATGTTGAATAATTTGAAACCTCATCAGGTTAATGAGGTTCAAATGATAGTAAACTTGTCCAGAAAATATGAAGTCAGAACACAGATTATGGCTGAAATCTTATGAATATATGATCAATGAATTTAATATGAAACTTGGTTTGGTCAAATTCAGTCAAAACGAGCTATATTTGTTGAAACATTTGAAACCTCATCAGGTTAATGAGGTTCAAATGATAGTAAACTTGTCCAGAAGATATGAAGTCAGAACACAGTTTATTGCTTAAATCTTATTAATATATGATCAATGAATCGCATATGCAACTTGGTTTGATGCAATTCAGTCAAAACGATCTATATATGTTGAAACATTTAAAACCTCATCAGGTTAATGACGTTCAAATGATAGTAAACTTGTCCAGAAAAAATAAAGTCAGAACACAGTTTAAGGCTGAGATCTTATGACTATATGATCAATGAATCGCATATGAATATTTGTTTGCTGCAATTCAATCAAAACGAGGTATATATGTTGAAACATTTGAAACCTCATCAGGTTAATGAGGTTCAAATGATAGTAAACTTGTCAAGAAAATATGAAGTCAGAACACAGTTTATTGCTTAAATCTTATTAATATATGATCAACGAATCACATATGAAACTTGGTTTGATGCAATTCAGTCAAAACGATCTATATATGTTGAAACATTTGAAACCTCATCAGGTTAATGAGGTTCAAATGATAGTAAACTTGTCCAGAAAATATAAAGTCAGAACAGAGTTTATAGCTGAAATCTTATGAATATATGATCAATGAATCACATATGAATATTGGTTTGATGCAATTCTGTCAAAACGAGGTATATATGTTGAAACAGTTGAAACCTCATCAGGTTAATGAGGTTCAAATGATAGTAAACTTGTCCAGAAAATATGAAGTCAGAACACAGTTTATTGCTTAAATCTTATTAATATATGATCAACGAATCACATATGAAACTTGGTTTGATGCAATTCAGTCAAAACGATCTATATATGTTGAAACATTTAAAACCTCATCAGGTTAATGAGGTTCAAATGATAGTAAACTTGTCCAGAAAATATGAAGTCAAAACACAGTTTATTGCTTATATCTTATCAATATATGATCTACGAATCGCATATGAAACTTGGTTTGATGCAATTCAGTCAAAACGATCTATATATGTTGAAACATTTAAAACCTCATCAAGTTAATGAGGTTCAAATGATAGTAAACTTGTCCAGAAAATATGAAGTCAGAACACAGTTTATTGCTTAAATCTTATTAATATATGATCAATGAAAAGCATATCCGACTTGGTTTGATGCAATTCAGTCAAAACGATCTATATATGTTGAAACATTTGAAACCTCATCAGGTTAATGAGGTTCAAATGATAGTAAACTTGTCCAGAAAATATGAAGTCAGAACACAGATTATGGCTGAAATCTTATGAATATATGATCAATGAATTTAATATGAAACTTGGTTTGGTCAAATTCAGTCAAAACGAGCTATATTTGTTGAAACATTTAAAACCTCATCAGGTTAATGATATTCAAATGATAGTAAACTTGTCCAGAAGATATGAAGTCAGAACACAGTTTATTGCTTAAATCTTATTAATATATAATCGATGAATCGCATATGCAACTTGGTTTGATGCAATTCAGTCAAATCGATCTATATATGTTGAAACATTTAAAACCTCATCAAGTTAATGAGGTTCAAATGATAGTAAACTTGTCCAGAAAATATAAAGTCAGAACAGAGTTTATAGCTGAAATCTTATGAATATATGATCAATGAATCACATATGAATATTGGTTTGATGCAATTCTGTCAAAACGAGGTATATATGTTGAAACATTTGAAACCTCATCAGGTTAATGAGGTTCAAATGATAGTAAACTTGTCCAGAAAATATGAAGTCAGAACACAGTTTATTGCTTAAATCTTATTAATATATGATCAACGAATCGCATATGAAACTTGGTTTGATGCAATTCAGTCAAAACGATCTATATATGTTGAAACATTTAAAACCTCATCAGGTTAATGAGGTTCAAATGATAGTAAACTTGTCCAGAAAATATAAAGTCAGAACACAGTTTATGGCTGAAATCTTATGAATATATGATCAATGAATCGCATATGAATATTGGTTTGATGCAATTCAGTCAAAACGAGGTATATATGTTGAAACATTTGAAACCACATCAGGTTAATGAGGTTCAAATGATAGTAAACTTGTCCAGAAAATATGAAGTCAGAACACAGTTTATTGCTTAAATCTTATTAATATATGATGAATGAATCGCATATGCGACTTGGTTTGATGCAATTCAGTCAAAACGATCTATATATGTTGAAACATTTGAAACCTCATCAGGTTAATGAGGTTCAAATGATAGTAAACTTGTCCAGAAAATATGAAGTCAGAACACAGATTATGGCTGAAATCTTATGAATATATGATCAATGAATTTAATATGAAACTTGGTTTGGTCAAATTCAGTCAAAACGAGCTATATTTGTTGAAACATTTGAAACCACATCAGGTTAATGAGGTTCAAATGATAGTAAACTTGTCCAGAAGATATGAAGTCAGAACACAGTTTATTGCTTAAATCTTATTAATATATGATCAATGAATCGCATATGCAACTTGGTTTGATGCAATTCAGTCAAAACGATCTATATATGTTGAAACATTTAAAACCTCATCAAGTTAATGAGGTTCAAATGATAGTAAACTTGTCCAGAAAAAATAAAGTCAGAACACAGTTTATGGCTGAAATCTTATGACTATATGATCAATGAATCGCATATGGATATTGGTTTGCTGCAATTCAATCAAAACGAGGTATATATGTTGAAACATTTGAAACCTCATCAGGTTAATGAGGTTCAAATGATAGTAAACTTGTCCAGAAAATATAAAGTCAGAACAGAGTTTATGGCTGAAATCTTATGAATAAATGATCAATTAATCGCATATGAAACTTGGTTTGATGCAATTCAGTCAAAACGAGCTATATATGTTGAAACATTTGAAACCTCATCAGGTTAATGAGGTTCAAATGATAGTAAACTTGTCCAGAAAATATGAAGTCAGAACACAGATTATGGCTGAAATCTTATGAATATATGATCAATGAATTTAATATGAAAGTTGGTTTGGTCAAATTCAGTCAAAACGAGCTATATTTGTTGAAACATTTGAAACCTCATCAGGTTAATGAGGTTCAAATGATAGTAAACTTGTCCAGAATATATGAAGTCAGAACACAGTTTATTGCTTAAATCTTATTAATATATGATCAATGAATCGCATATGCAACTTGGTTTGATGCAATTCAGTCACATCGATCTATATTTGTTGAAACATTTAAAACCTCATCAAGTTAATGAGGTTCAAATGATACTAAACTTGTCCAGAAAATATAAAGTCAGAACAGAGTTTATGGCTGAAATCTTATGAATAAATGATCAATGAATCGCATATGAATATTGGTTTGATGCAATTCTGTCAAAACGAGGTATATATGTTGAAACATTTGAAACCTCATCAGGTTAATGAGGTTCAAATGATAGTAAACTTGTCCAGAAAATATGAAGTCAGAACACAGTTTATTGCTTAAATCTTATTAATATATGATCAACGAATCACATATGAAACTTGGTTTGATGCGATTCAGTCAAAACGATCTATATATGTTGAAACATTTAAAACCTCATCAGGTTAATGAGGTTCAAATGATAGTAAACTTGTCCAGAAAATATGAAGTCAAAACACAGTTTATTGCTTATATCTTATCAATATATGATCTACGAATCGCATATGAAACTTGGTTTGATGCAATTCAGTCAAAACGATCTATATATGTTGAAACATTTAAAACCTCATCAAGTTAATGAGGTTCAAATGATAGTAAACTTGTCCAGAAAATATGAAGTCAGAACACAGTTTATTGCTTAAATCTTATTGATATATGATCAATGAAAAGCATATCCGACTTGGTTTGATGCAATTCAGTCAAAACGATCTATATATGTTGAAACATTTGAAACCTCGTCAGGTTAATGAGGTTCAAATGATAGTAAACTTGTCCAGAAAATATGAAGTCAGAACACAGATTATGGCTGAAATCTTATGAATATATGATCAATGAATTTAATATGAAACTTGGTTTGGTCAAATTCAGTCAAAACGAGCTATATTTGTTGAAACATTTAAAACCTCATCAGGTTAATGATGTTCAAATGATAGTAAACTTGTCCAGAAGATATGAAGTCAGAACACAGTTTATTGCTTAAATCTTATTAATATATTATCGATGAATCGCATATGCAACTTGGTTTGATGGAATTCAGTCAAATCGATCTATATATGTTGAAACATTTAAAACCTCATCAAGTTAATGAGGTTCAAATGATAGTAAACTTGTCCAGAAAATATAAAGTCAGAACAGAGTTTATAGCTGAAATCTTATGAATATATGATCAATGAATCACATATGAATATTGGTTTGATGCAATTCTGTCAAAACGAGGTATATATGTTGAAACATTTGAAACCTCATCAGGTTAATGAGGTTCAAATGATAGTAAACTTGTCCAGAAAATATGAAGTCAGAACACAGTTTATTGCTTAAATCTTATTAATATATGATCAACGAATCGCATATGAAACTTGGTTTGATGCAATTCAGTCAAAACGATCTATATATGTTGAAACATTTAAAACCTCATCAGGTTAATGAGGTTCAAATGATAGTAAACTTGTCCAGAAGATATGAAGTCAGAACACAGTTTATTGCTTAAATCTTATTAATATATGATCAATGAAAAGCATATCCGACTTGGTTTGATGCAATTCAGTCAAAACGATCTATATATGTTGAAACATTCAAAACCTCATCAAGTTAATGAGGTTCAAATGATAGCAAGTTGTCCAGAAAATATAAAGTCAGAACACAGTTTATGGCTGAAATCTTATGAATATATGATCAATGAATCGCATATGAATATTGGTTTGATGCAATTCAGTCAAAACGAGGTATATATGTTGAAACATTTGAAACCACATCAGGTTAATGAGGTTCAAATGATAGTAAACTTGTCCAGAAAATATGAAGTCAGAACACAGTTTATTGCTTAAATCTTATTAATATATGATGAATGAATCGCATATGCGACTTGGTTTGATGCAATTCAGTCAAAACGATCTATATATGTTGAATAATTTGAAACCTCATCAGGTTAATGAGGTTCAAATGATAGTAAACTTGTCCAGAAAATATGAAGTCAGAACACAGATTATGGCTGAAATCTTATGAATATATGATCAATGAATTTAATATGAAACTTGGTTTGGTCAAATTCAGTCAAAACGAGCTATATTTGTTGAAACATTTGAAACCACATCAGGTTAATGAGGTTCAAATGATAGTAAACTTGTCCAGAAGATATGAAGTCAGAACACAGTTTATTGCTTAAATCTTATTAATATATGATCAATGAATCGCATATGCAACTTGGTTTGATGCAATTCAGTCAAAACGATCTATATATGTTGAAACATTTAAAACCTCATCAAGTTAATGACGTTCAAATGATAGTAAACTTGTCCAGAAAAAATAAAGTCAGAACACAGTTTATGGCTGAAATCTTATGACTATATGATCAATGAATCGCATATGGATATTGGTTTGCTGCAATTCAATCAAAACGAGGTATATATGTTGAAACATTTGAAACCTCATCAGGTTAATGAGGTTCAAATGATAGTAAACTTGTCCAGAAAATATAAAGTCAGAACAGAGTTTATGGCTGAAATCTTATGAATAAATGATCAATTAATCGCATATGAAACTTGGTTTGATGCAATTCAGTCAAAACGAGCTATATATGTTGAAACATTTGAAACCTCATCAGGTTAATGAGGTTCAAATGATAGTAAACTTGTCCAGAAAATATGAAGTCAGAACACAGATTATGGCTGAAATCTTATGAATATATGATCAATGAATTTAATATGAAACTTGGTTTGGTCAAATTCAGTCAAAACGAGCTATATTTGTTGAAACATTTGAAACCTCATCAGGTTAATGAGGTTCAAATGATAGTAAACTTGTCCAGAAGATATGAAGTCAGAACACAGTTTATTGCTTAAATCTTATTAATATATGATCAATGAATCGCATATGCAACTTGGTTTGATGCAATTCAGTTACATCGATCGATATATGTTGAAACATTAAAAACCTTATCAGTTTAATGAGGTTCAAGTGATAGTAAACTTGTCTAGAAAATATGAAGTCAGAACAGAGTTTATGGCTGAAATCTTATGAATATATGATCAATGAATCGCATATGAATATTGGTTTGATGCAATTCAGTCAAAACGATCTATATATGTTGAAACATTAAAAACCTTATCAGTTTAATGAGGTTCAAGTGATAGTAAACTTGTCTAGAAAATATGAAGTCAGAACACAGTTTATGGCTGAAATCTTATGAATATATGATCAATGAATTTAATATGAAACTTGGTTTGGTCAAATTCAGTCAAAACGAGATATATTTGTTGAAACATTTGACACCTCATCAAGTTAATGAGGTTCAAATGATAGTAAACTTGTCCAGAAAATATAAAGTCAGAACAGAGTTTATGGCTGAAATCTTATGAATATATGATCAATGAATCGCATATGAATATTGGTTTGATGTAATTCAGTCAAAACGAGGTATATATGTTGAAACATTTGAAACCTCATCAGGTTAATGAGGTTCAAATGATAGTAAACTTCTCCAGAAAATATGAAGTCAGAACACAGATTATTTTTTTTTTTTTTTTTGTATAATCTCATAAAAATACAACAACTACAAAAGATTACAAAAACGATGCCACAAGGAGAATGGAAATACATATCAACCCTGTTGACATTTAACATATAGTTATAAATCTAAACATTAAAGAAGAAAATTAACTAATACAAACATTTACAAAGGGAGGATGTGTCCATGTATTGGGGGTTTGCAGCAGACATCAAAAGCGCTTTGTTGCGTGAACGAATTTTAGAGTAGCCTCGATTATTCTTTTATTAACGTCAGGTTGTAACCTTTCATTGCCATACAGAATGAGTTCAACTAATAATTCATTTGAGAGGTTAGAAAATCCACTAGGAGGCAATATTGCATTGAGACCATTGAGAAGCTCGCGTCTAGGTTCTTCATAAGATTGGCAAAGCAGCAGGTAATGTTCCGTGTCCTCAACACCATCATTTGCAGGACACATCGGGTCTATTGTATCTCTAAAATTGTGCCTAAATTTGTGAGAACTTAATTTGCTGAGGCCGACTCTTAACTGTGTAAGAATAGCTAAACCTTTCGGGTCATGAATCCCATATACTGGTTTCGAAGGGGGCCGAATTAGAGCTAATACTTTTGATTTAAAAACACTTAGCGAGGATGCCTGTCTAATTTCAGGATGGAGCTTGTCCCATTCGTTCAAACAATTTGGGTAAAAACTGTTTTTAAATCTCTCTGTCCTTGCCTTTATTTGCCCAATGACATGATGCTCACGAAGAGAGTACATAGGCTGTTCAAGTTGTGGTATGGGATGCCTTGTATACTCTGGCGTAACGTTATTTACAATCTTGTAAAACATAACAAGGCGTCTGCTCCAGCGTCGCAGGTTCAAAGATTCCCATCCGAGCTCATTGTACAGTTTCTCACGGGATGTCCCTTTCCAAGCACCAGTTACTGCCAACGCAGCAGAGTACTGAACCGATTCTAGCTTCTCCATTTGGGTATTCAAGATAGTATCATGACTGAATTCACAGATTTTTGCTGGGGTATGGTAGATAACATCACCATAATCTAAATGCGGTCTAACATAGAGTTTGTACAGCTCATTTAATGTGTGACGTGGCAAGTACTTTGAGAGGTATTTGATCATACCTATTCCCTGTCTAGATTTAGTAAGAGCTGTTTGTATATGGCTAGCAAATGACAACTTCGAATCTAATATAACACCGAGGTGCTTGTGCTCATCAACTCTCACCACTGGGTTACCTCCATAAAGAATATCAGGATGATCTGTTTTGACTCTTTTCGTAGAAAACGTCACTTCCACAGCCTGTTTATTTGGATCAGGATTGAATGACATTCTCCATTTAGACGCCCAAGCTTTTATGATATCTAGGTCATGATTCATGTCGGAAGCAGTAGCGTTTGAATTATGTGCAATAGTGAAAAGGGACGTATCATCAGCAAAGAGTTTAGCATTGCATCTAAGGTCCTCGGTCAGGTCGTTAATATACACAAGAAAGAACAAAGGACCAAGGATTGAACCCTGGGGAACGCCAGCTGTAACTGAACCCCAATTTGACGTTTTACCATTCAGAACCGTACGTTGTTTTCTGTTTGCAAGGAAGCTTCGAATGATTAGAAGTAGATCATCGCGAATACCACAACACTGCAGCTTATAGATAAGACCATCCTGCCACACTCTGTCAAATGCTTTAGATATATCAAGAATACACAGATTATGGCTGAAATCTTATGAATATATGATCAATGAATTTAATATGAAACTTGGTTTGGTCAAATTCAGTCAAAACGAGCTATATTTGTTGAAACATTTAAAACCTCATCAGGTTAATGATGTTCAAATGATAGTAAACTTGTCCAGAAGATATGAAGTCAGAACACAGTTTATTGCTTAAATCTTATTAATATATGATCAATGAATCGCATATGCAACTTGGTTTGATGCAATTCAGTCAAAACGATCTATATATGTTGAAACATTTAAAACCTCATCAAGTTAATGAGGTTCAAATGATAGTAAACTTGTCCAGAAAATATAAAGTCAGAACACAGTTTATTGCTTAAATCTTATTAATATATGATCAATGAAAAGCATATCCGACTTGGTTTGATGCAATTCAGTCAAAACGATCTATATATGTTGAAACATTTGAAACCTCATCAGGTTAATGAGGTTCAAATGATAGTAAACCTGTCCAGAAAATATGAAGTCAGAACACAGTTTATTGCTTAAATCTTATTAATATATGATCAACGAATCACATATGAAACTTGGTTTGATGCAATTCAGTCAAAACGATCTATATATGTTGAAACATTTAAAACCTCATCAGGTTAATGAGGTTCAAATGATAGTAAACTTGTCCAGAAAATATGAAGTCAAAACACAGTTTATTGCTTAAATCTTATCAATATATGATCTACGAATCGCATATGAAACTTGGTTTGATGCAATTCAGTCAAACGATCTATATATGTTGAAACATTCAAAACCTCATCAAGTTAATGAGGTTCAAATGATAGTAAACTTGTCCAGAAAATATGAAGTCAGAACACAGTTTATTGCTTAAGTCTTATTAATATATGATCAATGAAAAGCATATCCGACTTGGTTTGATGCAATTCAGTCAAAACGATCTATATATGTTGAAACATTTGAAACCTCATCAGGTTAATGAGGTTCAAATGATAGTAAACTTGTCCAGAAAATATGAAGTCAGAACACAGATTATGGCTGAAATCTTATGAATATGTGATCAATGAATTTAATATGAATATTGGTTTGATGCAATTCAGTCAAAACGAGGTATATATGTTGAAACATTTAAAACCTCATCAGGTTAATGAGGTTCAAATGATAGTAAACTTTTCCAGAAAATATGAAGTCAGAACACAGTATATTGCTTAAATCTGATTTATATATGATCAACGAATCGCATATGAAACTTGGTTTGATGCAATTCAGTCAAAACGATCTATATATGTTGAAACATTTAAAACCTCATCAGGTTAATGAGGTTCAAATGATAGTAAACTTGTCCAGAAAATATGAAGTCAGAACACAGTTTATTGCTTAAATCTTATCAATATATGATCTACGAATCGCATATGAAACTTGGTTTGATGCAATTCAGTCAAAACGATCTATATATGTTGAAACATTTGAAACCTCATCAAGTTAATGAGGTTCAAATGATAGTAAACTTGTCCAGAAAATATGAAGTCAGAACACAGTTTATTGCTTAAATCTTATTAATATATGATCAATGAATCGCATATGCAACTTGGTTTGATGCAATTCAGTCACATCGATCTATATTTGTTGAAACATTTAAAACCTCATCAAGTTAATGAGGTTCAAATGATAGTAAACTTCTCCAGAAAATATAAAGTCAGAACAGAGTTTATGGCTGAAATCTTATGAATAAATGATCAATGAATCGCATATGAATATTGGTTTGATGCAATTCAGTCAAAACGATCTATATATGTTGAAACATTTGAAACCTCATCAGGTTAATGAGGTTCAAGTGATAGTAAACTTGTCTAGAAAATATGAAGTCAGAACACAGATTATGGCTGAAATCTTATGAATATATGATCAATGAATCGCATATGAAACTTGGTTTGATGCAATTCAGTCAAAACGAGCTATATATGTTGAAACATTTAAAACCTCATCAGGTTAATGAGGTTCAAATGATAGTAAACTTGTCCAAAAGATATGAAGTCAGAACACAGTTTATGGCTGAAATCTTATGAATGTATGATTAACGAATCGCATATTAAACTTGGTTTGATGCAATTCAGTCAAAACGAGGTATATTTGTTGAAACATTTGAAACCTCATCAGGTTAATGAGGTTCAAATGATAGTAAACTTTTCCAGAAAATATGATGTCAGAACACAGTTTATTGCTTAAATCTTATTAACATATGATCAATGAATCACATATGAATATTGGTTTGATACAATTCTGTCAAAACGAGGTATATATGTTGAAACATTTGAAACCTCATCAGGTTAATGAGGTTCAAATGATAGTAAACTTGTCCAGAAAATATGAAGTCAGAACACAGTTTATTGCTTAAATCTTATTAACATATGATCAATGAATCACATATGAAACTTGGTTTGATGCAATTCAGTCAAAACGATCTATATATGTTGAAACATTTAAAACCTCATCAGGTTAATGAGGTTCAAATGATAGTAAACTTGTCCAGAAAATATGAAGTCAAAACACAGTTTATTGCTTAAATCTTATTAATATATGATCAATGAAAAGCATATCCGACTTGGTTTGATGCAATTCAGTCAAAACCATCTATATATGTTGAAACATTTAAAACCTCATCAAGTTAATGAGGTTCAAATGATAGTAAACTTGTCCAGAAGATATGAAGTCAGAACACAGTTTATTGCTTAAATCTTATTAATATATGATCAATGAAAAGCATATCCGACTTGGTTTGATGCAATTCAGTCAAAACGATCTATATATGTTGAAACATTTGAAACCTCATCAGGTTAATGAGGTTCAAATGATAGTAAACTTGTCCAGAAGATATGAAGTCAGAACACAGTTTATTGCTTAAATCTTATTAATATATAATCGATGAATCGCATATGCAACTTGGTTTGATGCAATTCAGTCAAATCGATCTATATATGTTGAAACATTTAAAACCTCATCAAGTTAATGAGGTTCAAATGATAGTAAACTTGTCCAGAAAATATAAAGTCAGAACAGAGTTTATAGCTGAAATCTTATGAATATATGATCAATGAATCACATATGAATATTGGTTTGATGCAATTCTGTCAAAACGAGGTATATATGTTGAAACATTTGAAACCTCATCAGGTTAATGAGGTTCAAATGATAGTAAACTTGTCCAGAAAATATGAAGTCAGAACACAGTTTATTGCTTAAATCTTATTAATATATGATCAACGAATCGCATATGAAACTTGGTTTGATGCAATTCAGTCAAAACGATCTATATATGTTGAAACATTTAAAACCTCATCAGGTTAATGAGGTTCAAATGATAGTAAACTTGTCCAGAAAATATGAAGTCAGAACACAGTTTATTGCTTAAATCTTATCAATATATGATCAACGAATCGCATATGAAACTTGGTTTGATGCAATTCAGTCAAAACGATCTATATATGTTGAAACATTTAAAACCTCATCAAGTTAATGAGGTTCAAATGATAGTAAACTTGTCCAGAAAATATGAAGTCAGAACACAGTTTATTGCTTAAATCTTATTAATATATGATCAATGAAAAGCATATCCGACTTGGTTTGATGCAATTCAGTCAAAACGATCTATATATGTTGAAACATTTGAAACCTCATCAGGTTAATGAGGTTCAAATGATAGTAAACTTGTCCAGAAGATATGAAGTCAGAACACAGTTTATTGCTTAAATCTTATTAATATATAATCGATGAATCGCATATGCAACTTGGTTTGATGCAATTCAGTCAAATCGATCTATATATGTTGAAACATTTAAAACCTCATCAAGTTAATGAGGTTCAAATGATAGTAAACTTGTCCAGAAAATATAAAGTCAGAACAGAGTTTATAGCTGAAATCTTATGAATATATGATCAATGAATCACATATGAATATTGGTTTGATGCAATTCTGTCAAAACGAGGTATATATGTTGAAACATTTGAAACCTCATCAGGTTAATGAGGTTCAAATGATAGTAAACTTGTCCAGAAAATATGAAGTCAGAACACAGTTTATTGCTTAAATCTTATTAATATATGATCAACGAATCGCATATGAAACTTGGTTTGATGCAATTCAGTCAAAACGATCTATATATGTTGAAACATTTAAAACCTCATCAGGTTAATGAGGTTCAAATGATAGTAAACTTGTCCAGAAAATATGAAGTCAGAACACAGTTTATTGCTTAAATCTTATCAATATATGATCAACGAATCGCATATGAAACTTGGTTTGATGCAATTCAGTCAAAACGATCTATATATGTTGAAACATTTAAAACCTCATCAAGTTAATGAGGTTCAAATGATAGTAAACTTGTCCAGAAAATATGAAGTCAGAACACAGTTTATTGCTTAAATCTTATTAATATATGATCAATGAAAAGCATATCCGACTTGGTTTGATGCAATTCAGTCAAAACGATCTATATATGTTGAAACATTTGAAACCTCATCAGGTTAATGATGTTCAAATGATAGTAAAGTTGTCCAGAAAATATAAAGTCAGAACACAGTTTATGGCTGAAATCTTATGAATATATGATCAATGAATCGCATATGAATATTGGTTTGATGCAATTCAGTCAAAACGAGGTATATATGTTGAAACATTTGAAACCACATCAGGTTAATGAGGTTCAAATGATAGTAAACTTGTCCAGAAAATATGAAGTCAGAACACAGTTTATTGCTTAAATCTTATTAATATATGATCAATGAATCGCATATGCAACTTGGTTTGATGCAATTCAGTCAAAACGATCTATATATGTTGAAACATTTAAAACCTCATCAAGTTAATGAGGTTCAAATGATAGTAAACTTGTCCAGAAAAAATAAAGTCAGAACACAGTTTATGGCTGAAATCTTATGACTATATGATCAATGAATCGCATATGGATATTGGTTTGCTGCAATTCAATCAAAACGAGGTATATATGTTGAAACATTTGAAACCTCATCAGGTTAATGAGGTTCAAATGATAGTAAACTTGTCCAGAAAATATAAAGTCAGAACAGAGTTTATGGCTGAAATCTTATGAATAAATGATCAATTATTCGCATATGAAACTTGGTTTGATGCAATTCAGTCAAAACGAGCTATATATGTTGAAACATTTGAAACCTCATCAGGTTAATGAGGTTCAAATGATAGTAAACTTGTCCAGAAAATATGAAGTCAGAACACAGATTATGGCTGAAATCTTATGAATATATGATCAATGAATTTAATATGAAACTTGTTTTGGTCAAATTCAGTCAAAACGAGCTACATTTGTTGAAACATTTGAAACCTCATCAGGTTAATGAGGTTCAAATGATAGTAAACTTGTCCAGAAGATATGAAGTCAGAACACAGTTTATTGCTTAAATCTTATTAATATATGATCAATGAATCGCATATGCAACTTGGTTTGATGCAATTCAGTCACATCGATCTATATTTGTTGAAACATTTAAAACCTCATCAAGTTAATGAGGTTCAAATGATAGTAAACTTGTCCAGAAAAAATAAAGTAAGAACAGAGTTTATGGCTGAAATCTTATGAATAAATGATCAATGAATCGCATATGAATATTGGTTTGATGCAATTCAGTCAAAACGATCTATATATGTTGAAACATTTGAAACCTCATCAGGTTAATGAGGTTCAAGTGATAGTAAACTTGTCTAGAAAATATGAAGTAAGAACACAGATTATGGCTGAAATCTTATGAATATATGATCAATGAATCGCATATGAAACTTGGTTTGATGCAATTCAGTCAAAACGAGCTATATATGTTGAAACATTTAAAACCTCATCAGGTTAATGAGGTTCAAATGATAGTAAACTTGTCCAAAAGATATGAAGTCAGAACACAGTTTATGGCTGAAATCTTATGAATGTATGATTAACGAATCGCATATTAAACTTGGTTTGATGCAATTCAGCCAAAACGAGGTATATTTGTTGAAACATTTGAAACCTCATCAGGTTAATGAGGTTCAAATGATAGTAAACTTTTCCAGAAAATATGATGTCAGAACACAGTTTATTGCTTAAATCTTATTAATATATGATCAATGAATCGCATATGCGACTTGGTTTGATGCAATTCAGTCAAAACGATCTATATATGTTGAAACATTTGAAACCTCATCAGGTTAATGAGGTTCAAATGATAGTAAACTTGTCCAGAAAATATGAAGTCAGAACACAGATTATGGCTGAAATCTTATGAATATATGATCAATGAATTTAATATGAAACTTGGTTTGGTCAAATTCAGTCAAAACGAGATATATTTGTTGAAACATTTGACACCTCATCAAGTTAATGAGGTTCAAATGATAGTAAACTTGTCCAGAAAATATAAAGTCAGAACAGAGTTTATGGCTGAAATCTTATGAATATATGATCAATGAATCGCATATGAATATTGGTTTGATGTAATTCAGTCAAAACGAGGTATATATGTTGAAACATTTGAAACCTCATCAGGTTAATGAGGTTCAAATGATAGTAAACTTGTCCAGAAAATATGAAGTCAGAACACAGATTATTTTTTTTTTTTTTTTTGTATAATCTCATAAAAATACAACAACTACAAAAGATTACAAAAACGATGCCACAAGGAGAATGGAAATACATATCAACCCTGTTGACATTTAACATATAGTTATAAATCTAAACATTAAAGAAGAAAATTAACTAATACAAACATTTACAAAGGGAGGATGTGTCCATGTATTGGGGGTTTGCAGCAGACATCAAAAGCGCTTTGTTGCGTGAACGAATTTTAGAGTAGCCTCGATTATTCTTTTATTAACGTCAGGTTGTAACCTTTCATTGCCATACAGAATGAGTTCAACTAATAATTCATTTGAGAGGTTAGAAAATCCACTAGGAGGCAATATTGCATTGAGACCATTGAGAAGCTCGCGTCTAGGTTCTTCATAAGATTGGCAAAGCAGCAGGTAATGTTCCGTGTCCTCAACACCATCATTTGCAGGACACATCGGGTCTATTGTATCTCTAAAATTGTGCCTAAATTTGTGAGAACTTAATTTGCTGAGGCCGACTCTTAACTGTGTAAGAATAGCTAAACCTTTCGGGTCATGAATCCCATATACTGGTTTCGAAGGGGGCCGAATTAGAGCTAATACTTTTGATTTAAAAACACTTAGCGAGGATGCCTGTCTAATTTCAGGATGGAGCTTGTCCCATTCGTTCAAACAATTTGGGTAAAAACTGTTTTTAAATCTCTCTGTCCTTGCCTTTATTTGCCCAATGACATGATGCTCACGAAGAGAGTACATAGGCTGTTCAAGTTGTGGTATGGGATGCCTTGTATACTCTGGCGTAACGTTATTTACAATCTTGTAAAACATAACAAGGCGTCTGCTCCAGCGTCGCAGGTTCAAAGATTCCCATCCGAGCTCATTGTACAGTTTCTCACGGGATGTCCCTTTCCAAGCACCAGTTACTGCCAACGCAGCAGAGTACTGAACCGATTCTAGCTTCTCCATTTGGGTATTCAAGATAGTATCATGACTGAATTCACAGATTTTTGCTGGGGTATGGTAGATAACATCACCATAATCTAAATGCGGTCTAACATAGAGTTTGTACAGCTCATTTAATGTGTGACGTGGCAAGTACTTTGAGAGGTATTTGATCATACCTATTCCCTGTCTAGATTTAGTAAGAGCTGTTTGTATATGGCTAGCAAATGACAACTTCGAATCTAATATAACACCGAGGTGCTTGTGCTCATCAACTCTCACCACTGGGTTACCTCCATAAAGAATATCAGGATGATCTGTTTTGACTCTTTTCGTAGAAAACGTCACTTCCACAGCCTGTTTATTTGGATCAGGATTGAATGACATTCTCCATTTAGACGCCCAAGCTTTTATGATATCTAGGTCATGATTCATGTCGGAAGCAGTAGCGTTTGAATTATGTGCAATAGTGAAAAGGGACGTATCATCAGCAAAGAGTTTAGCATTGCATCTAAGGTCCTCGGTCAGGTCGTTAATATACACAAGAAAGAACAAAGGACCAAGGATTGAACCCTGGGGAACGCCAGCTGTAACTGAACCCCAATTTGACGTTTTACCATTCAGAACCGTACGTTGTTTTCTGTTTGCAAGGAAGCTTCGAATGATTAGAAGTAGATCATCGCGAATACCACAACACTGCAGCTTATAGATAAGACCAGCATGCCACACTCTGTCAAATGCTTTAGATATATCAAGAATACACAGATTATGGCTGAAATCTTATGAATATATGATCAATGAATTTAATATGAAACTTGGTTTGGTCAAATTCAGTCAAAACGAGCTATATTTGTTGAAACATTTGAAACCTCATCAGGTTAATGAGGTTCAAATGATAGTAAACTTGTCCAGAAGATATGAAGTCAGAACACAGTTTATTGCTTAAATCTTATTAATATATGATCAATGAATCGCATATGCGACTTGGTTTGATGCAATTCAGTCAAAACGATCTATATATGTTGAAACATTTGAAACCTCATCAGGTTAATGAGGTTCAAATGATAGTAAACTTGTCCAGAAAATATGAAGTCAGAACACAGATTATGGCTGAAATCTTATGAATATATGATCAATGAATCGCATATGCAACTTGGTTTGATGCAATTCAGTCAAAACGAGGTATATATGTTGAAACATTTGAAACCTGATCAGGTTAATGAGGTTCAAATGATAGTAAAATTGTCCAGAAAATATGACGTCAGAACACAGTTTATTGCTTAAATTTTATTAATATATGATCAATGAATCGCATATGCGACTTGGTTTGATGCAATTCAGTCAAAACGATCTATATATGTTGAAACATTTGAAACCTCATCAGGTTAATGAGGTTCAAATGATAGTAAACTTGTCCAGAAAATATGAAGTCAGAACACAGATTATGGCTGAAATCTTATGAATATATGATCAATGAATCGCATATGAAACTTGGTTTGGTCAAATTCAGTCAAAACGAGCTATATTTGTTGAAACATTTGAAACCTCATCAGGTTAATGAGGTTCAAATGATAGTAAACTTGTCCAGAAAATATGAAGTCAGAACACAAATTATTGCTTAAATCCTATTAATATATGATCAATGAATCGCATATGCAACTTGGTTTGATGCAATTCAGTCAAAACGATCTATATATGTTGAAACATTTAAGACCTCATCAAGTTAATGAGGTTCAAATGATAGTAAACTTGTCCAGAAGATATGAAGTCAGAACACAGTTTATGGCTGAAATCTTATGAATGTATGATTAACCAATCGCATATTAAACTTGCTTTGATGCAATTCAGTCAAAACGAGGTATATTTGTTGAAACATTTGAAACCTCATCAGGTTAATGAGGTTCAAATGATGGTAAACTTTTCCAGAAAATATGAAGTCAGAACACAGTTTATTGCTTAAATCTTATTAATATATGATCAATGAATTTAATATGAAACTTGGTTTGGTCAAATTCAGTCAAAACGAGCTATATTTGTTAAAACATTTGAAACCTCATCAGGTTAATGAGGTTCAAATGATAGTAAACTTGTCCAGAAGATATGAAGTCAGAACACAGATTATGGCTGAAATCTTATGAATATATGATCAATGAATCGCATATGCAACTTGGTTTGATGCAATTCAGTCAAAACGATCTATATATGTTGAAACATTTAAAACCTCATCAAGTTAATGAGGTTCAAATGATAGTAAACTTGTCCAGAAAATATAAAGTCAGAACAGAGTTTATGGCTGAAATCTTATGAATATATGATCAATGAATCGCATATGAATATTGTTTTGATGCAATTCAGTCAAAACGAGGTATATATGTTGAAACATTTGAAACCTCATCAGGTTAATGAGGTTCAAATGATAGTAAACTTGTCCAGAAAATATGAAGTCAGAACACAGTTTATTGCTTAAATCTTATTAATATATGATCAACGAATCGCATATGAAACTTGGTTTGATGCAATTCAGTCAAAACGATCTATATATGTTGAAACATTTAAAACCTCATCAGGTTAATGAGGTTCAAATGATAGTAAACTTGTCCAGAAGATATGAAGTCAGAACACAGTTTATGGCTGAAATCTTATGAATGTATGATTAACGAATCGCATATTAAACTTGGTTTGATGCAATTCAGTCAAAACGAGGTATATTTGTTGAAACATTTGAAACCTCATCAGGTTAATGAGGTTCAAATGATAGTAAACTTGTACAGAAAATATGAAGTCAGAACACAGTTTATTGCTTAAATCTTATTAATATATGATCAATGAATTTAATATGAAACTTGGTTTGGTCAAATTCAGTCAAAACGAGCTATATTTGTTGAAACATTTGAAACCTCATCAGGTTAATGAGGTTCAAATGATAGTAAACTTTTCCAGAAAATATGAAGTCAGAACACAGTTTATTGCTTAAATCTTATTAATATATGATCAATGAATTTAATATGAAACTTGGTTTGGTCAAATTCAGTCAAAACGAGCTATATTTGTTGAAACATTTGAAACCTCATCAGGTTAATGAGGTTCAAATGATAGTAAACTTTTCCAGAAGATATGAAGTCAGAACACAGTTTATTGCTTAAATCTTATTAATATATGATAAATGAATCGCATATGCAACTTGGTTTGATGCAATTCAGTCAAAACGATCTATATATGTTGAAACATTTAAAACCTCATCAAGTTAATGAGGTTCAAATGATAGTAAACTTGTCCAGAAGATATGAAGTCAGAACACAGTTTATTGCTTAAATCTTATTAATATATGATCAATGAATTTAATATGAAACTTGGTTTGGTCAAATTCAGTCAAAACGAGCTATATTTGTTGAAACATTTGAAACCTCATCAGGTTAATGAGGTTCAAATGATAGTAAACTTGTCCAGAAAATATGAAGTCAGAACACAGTTTATTGCTTAAATCTTATTCATATATGATCAATGAATCGCATATGCAACTTGGTTTGATGTAATTCAGTCAAAACGATCTATATATCTTGAAACATTTGAAACCTCATCAGGTTAATGAGGTTCAAATGATAGTAAACTTGTCCAGAAAATATGATTTCAGAACACAGTTTATTGCTTAAATCTAATTAATATATGATCAACGAATCGCATATGAAACTTGGTTTGATGCAATTCAGTCAAAACGATCTATATATGTTGAAACATTTAAAACCTCATCAAGTTAATGAGGTTCAAATGATAGTAAACTTGTCCAGAAGATATGAAGTCAGAACACAGTTTATGGCTGAAATCTTATGAATGTATGATTAACGAATCGCATATTAAACTTGGTTTGATGCAATTCAGTCAAAACGAGGTATATTTGTTGAAACATTTAAAACCTCATGAAGTTAATGAGGTTCAAATGATAGTAAACTTGTCCAGAAAATATAAAGTCAGAACACAGTTTATGGCTGAAATCTTATGAATATATGATCAATGAATCGCATATGAATATTGGTGTGATGCAATTGAGTCAAAACGAGGTATACATGTTGAAACATTTGAAACCTCATCAGGTTAATGAGGTTCAAATAATAGTAGATTTGTCCAGAAAACATGAAGAAGTCAGAACACAGTTTATGGCTGAAATCTTATGAATATATGATCAATGAATCGCATATGAAACTTGGTTTGATGCAATTCAGTCAAAACGAGGTATATTTGTTGAAACATTTGAAACCTCATCAGGTTAATGAGGTTCAAGTGATAGTAAACTTGTCCAGAAAATATGAAGTCAGAACACAGTTTATTGCTTAAATCTTATTAATATATGATCAATGAATCGCATATGCGACTTGGTTTGATGCAATTCAGTCAAAACGATCTATATATGTTGAAACATGTGAAACCTCATCAGGTTAATGAGGTTCAAGTGATAGTAAACTTGTCCAGAAAATATGAAGTCAGAACACAGTTTATTGCTTAAATCTTATTAATATATGATCAATGAATCGCATATGCGACTTGGTTTGATGCAATTCAGTCAAAACGATATATATGTTGAAACATTTGAAACCTCATCAGGTTAATGAGGTTCAAATGATAGGAAACTTGTCCAGAAAATATGAAGTCAGAACACAGTTTATTGCTTAAATCTTATTAATATATGATCAATGAATCGCATATGCGACTTGGCTTGATGCAATTCAGTCAAAACGATCTATATATGTTGAAATATTTGAAACCACATCAGGTTAATGAGGTTCAAATGATAGTAAACTTGTCCAGAAAATATGAAGTCAGAACACAGTTTATTGCTTAAATCTTATTAATATATGATCAATGAATCGCATATGCAACTTGGTTTGATGCAATTCAGTCAAAACGATCTATATATGTTGAAACATTCAAAACCTCATCAAGTTAATGAGGTTCAAATGATAGTAATGTTGTCCAGAAAATATGAAGTCAGAACACAGTTTATGGCTGAAATCTTATGAATATATGATCAATGAATCGCATATTAAACTTGGTTTGATGCAATTCAGTCAAAACGAGGTATATTTGTTGAAACATTTGAAACCTCATCAGGTTAATGAGGTTCAAATGATAGTAAACTTTTCCAGAAAATATGAAGTCAGAACACAGATTATGGCTGAAATCTTATGAATATATTATCAATGAATTTAATATGAAAATTGGTTTGGTCAAATTCAGTCAAAACGAGCTATATTTGTTGAAAAATTTGAAACCTCATCAGGTTAATGAGGTTCAAATGATAGTAAACTTGTCCAGAAGATATGAAGTCAGAACACAAATTATTGCTTGAATCTTATTAATATATGATCAATGAATCGCATATGCGACTTGGTTTGATGCAATTCAGTCAAAACGATCTATATATGTTGAAACATTTAAAACCTCATCAAGTTAATGAGGTTCAAATGATAGTAAACTTGTTTAGAAAATATGAAGTCAGAACACAGATTATGGCTGAAATCTTATGAATATATGATCAATGAATTTAATATGAAACTCGGTTTGGTCAAATTCAGTCAAAACGAGCTATATTTGTTAAAACATTTGAAACCTCATCAGGTTATTGAGGTTCAAATGATAGTAAACTTGTCCAGAAGATATGAAGTCAGAACACAGTTTATGGCTGAAATCCTATGAATGTATGATTAACGAATCGCATATTAAACTTGGTTTGATGCAAATCAGTCAAAACGAGGTATATTTGTTGAAACATTTGAAACCTCATCAGGCTAATGAGGTTCAAATGATAGTAAACTTTTCCAGAAAATATGAAGTCAGAACACAGTTTATTGCTTAAATCTTATTAATATATGATCAATGATTTAATATGAAACTTGGTTTGGTCAAATTCAGTCAAAACGAGCTATATTTGTTGAAACATTTGAAACCTCATCAGGTTAATGAGGTTCAAATGATAGTAAACTTGTCCAGAAGATATGAAGTCAGAACACAGTTTATTGCTTAAATCTTATTAATATATGATCAATGAATCGCATATGCAACTTGGTTTGATGCAATTCAGTCAAAACGATCTATATATGTTGAAACATTTAAAACCTCATCAGGTTAATGAGGTTCAAATGATAGTAAACTTGTCCAGAAAAAATAAAGTCAGAACACAGTTTATGGCTGAAATCTTATGACTATATGATCAATGAATCGCATATGGATATTGGTTTGCTGCAATTCAATCAAAACGAGGTATATATGTTGAAACATTTGAAACCTCATCAGGTTAATGAGGTTCAAATGATAGTAAACTTGTCCAGAAAATATGAAGTCAGAACACAGTTTATTGCTTAAATCTTATTAATATATGATCAATGAATTGCATATGCGACTTGGTTTGATGCAATTCAGTCAAAACGATCTATATATGTTGAAACATTTGAAACCTCATCAAGTTAATGAGGTTCAAATGATAGTAAACTTGTCCAGAAAATATGAAGTCAGAACACAGTTTATTGCTTAAATCTTATTAATATATCAATGAATCGCATATGTGACTTGGTTTGATGCAATTCAGTCAAAACGATCTATATATGTTGAAACATTTGAAACCTCATCAGGTTAATGAGGTTCAAATGATAGTAAACTTGTCCAGAAAATATGAAGTCAGAACACAGATTATGGCTGATATCTTATGAATGTATGATCAATGAATTTAATATGAAACTTGGTTTGGTCAAATTCAGTCAAAACGAGCTATATTTGTTGAAACATTTAAAACCTCATCAGGTTAATGGGGTTCAAATGATAGTAAACTTGTCCAGAAGATATGAAGTCAGAACACAGTTTATGGCTGAAATCTTAAGAATGTATGATTAACGAATCGCATATTAAACTTGGTTTGATGCAATTCAGTCAAAACGAGGTATATATGTTGAAACATTTGAAACCTCATCAGGTTAATGAGGTTCAAATGATAGTAAACTTGTCCAGAAAATATGAAGTCAGAACACAGTTTATTGCTTAAATCTTATTAATATATGATCAACGAATCGCATATGAAACTTGGTTTGATGCAATTCAGTCAAAACGATCTATATATGTTGAAACATTTAAAACCTCATCAGGTTAATGAGGTTCAAATGATAGTAAAGTTGTCCAGAAAATATGAAGTCAGAACACAGTTTATTGCTTAAATCTTATCAATATATGATCAACGAATCGCATATGAAACTTGGTTTGATGCAATTCAGTCAAAACGATCTATATATGTTGAAACATTTAAAACCTCATCAAGTTAATGAGGTTCAAATGATAGTAAACTTGTCCAGAAAATATGAAGTCAGAATACAGTTTATTGCTTAAATCTTATTAATATATGATCAATGAAAAGCATATCCGACTTGGTTTGATGCAATTCAGTCAAAACGATCTATATATGTTGAAACATTTAAAACCTCATCAGGTTAATGAGGTTCAAATGATAGTAAACTTGTCCAGAAAAAATAAAGTCAGAACACAGTTTATGGCTGAAATCTTATGACTATATGATCAATGAATCGCATATGGATATTGGTTTGCTGCAATTCAATCAAAACGAGGTATATATGTTGAAACATTTGAAACCTCATCAGGTTAATGAGGTTCAAATGATAGTAAACTTGTCCAGAAAATATGAAGTCAGAGCACAGTTTATTGCTTAAATCTTATTAATATATGATCAATGAATTGCATATGCGACTTGGTTTGATGCAATTCAGTCAAAACGATCTATATATGTTGAAACATTTGAAACCTCATCAAGTTAATGAGGTTCAAATGATAGTAAACTTGTCCAGAAAATATGAAGTCAGAACACAGTTTATTGCTTAAATCTTATTAATATATCAATGAATCGAATATGCGACTTGGTTTGATGCAATTCAGTCAAAACGATCTATATATGTTGAAACATTTGAAACCTCATCAGGTTAATGAGGTTCAAATGATAGTAAACTTGTCCAGAAAATATGAAGTCAGAACACAGATTATGGCTGATATCTTATGAATGTATGATCAATGAATTTAATATGAAACTTGGTTTGGTCAAATTCAGTCAAAACGAGCTATATTTGTTGAAACATTTAAAACCTCATCAGGTTAATGGGGTTCAAGTGATAGTAAACTTGTCCAGAAGATATGAAGTCAGAAAACAGTTTATGGCTGAAATCTTAAGAATGTATAATTAACGAATCGCATATTAAACTTGGTTTGATGCAATTCAGTCAAAACGAGGTATATTTGTTGAAACATTTGAAACCTCATCAGGCTAATGAGGTTCAAATGATAGTAAACTTGTCCAGAAAATATGAAGTCAGAACACAGTTTATTGCTTAAATCTTATTAATATATGATCAACGAATCGCATATGAAACTTGGTTTGATGCAATTCAGTCAAAACGATCTATATATGTTGAAACATTTAAAACCTCATCAGGTTAATGAGGTTCAAATGATAGTAAACTTGTCCAGAAAATATGAAGTCAGAACACAGTTTATTGCTTAAATCTTATCAATATATGATCAACGAATCGCATATGAAACTTGGTTTGATGCAATTCAGTCAAAACGATCTATATATGTTGAAACATTTAAAACCTCATCAAGTTAATGAGGTTCAAATGATAGTAAACTTGTCCAGAAAATATGAAGTCAGAACACAGTTTATTGCTTAAATCTTATTAATATATGATCAATGAAAAGCATATCCGACTTGGTTTGATGCAATTCAGTCAAAACGATCTATATATGTTGAAACATTTGAAACTTCATCAGGTTAATGAGGTTCAAATGATAGTAAACGTGTCCAGAAAATATGAAGTCAGAACACAGTTTATTGCTTAAATCTTATTAATATATGATCAATGAATTTAATATGAAACTTGGTTTGGTCAAATTCAGTCAAAACGATCTATATATGTTGAAACATTTGAAACCTCATCAGTTTAATGAGGTTCAAGTGATAGTAAACTTGTCTAGAAAATATGAAGTCAGAACACAGTTTATTGCTTAAATCTTATTAATATATCAATGAATCGCATATGCGACTTGGTTTGATGCAATTCAGTCAAAACGATCTATATATGTTGAAACATTTGAAACCTCATCAGGTTAATGAGGTTCAAATGATAGTAATCTTGTCCAGAAAATATGAAGTCAGAACACAGTTTATTGCTTAAATCTTATTAATATATGATCAATGAATTTAATATGAAACTTGGTTTGGTCAAATTCAGTCAAAACGATCTATATATGTTGAAACATTTGAAACCTCATCAGGTTAATGAGGTTCAAATGATAGTAAACGTGTCCAGAAGATATGAAGTCAGAACACAGTTTATTGCTTAAATCTTATTAATATATGATCAATGAATCGCATATGCAACTTGGTTTGATGCAATTCAGTCAAAACGATCTATATATGTTGAAACATTTAAAACCTCATCAAGTTAATGAGGTTCAAATGATAGTAAACTTGTCCAGAAGATATGAAGTCAGAACACAGTTTATTGCTTAAATCTTATTAATATATGATCAATGAATTTAATATGAAACTTGGTTTGGTCAAATTCAGTCAAAACGAGCTATATTTGTTGAAACATTTGAAACCTCATCAGGTTAATGAGGTTCAAATGATAGTAAACTTGTCCAGAAAATATGAAGTCAGAACACAGTTTATTGCTTTAATCTTATTCATATATGATCAATGAATCGCATATGCAACTTGGTTTGATGTAATTCAGTCAAAACGATCTATATATCTTGAAACATTTGAAACCTCATCAGGTTAATGAGGTTCAAATGATAGTAAACTTGTCCAGAAAATATGATTTCAGAACACAGTTTATTGCTTAAATCTTATTAATATATGATCAACGAATCGCATATGAAACTTGGTTTGATGCAATTCAGTCAAATCGATCTATATATGTTGAAACATTTAAAACCTCATCAAGTTAATGAGGTTCAAATGATAGTAAACTTGTCCAGAAGATATGAAGTCAGAACACAGTTTATGGCTGAAATCTTATGAATGTATGATTAACGAATCGCATATTAAACTTGGTTTGATGCAATTCAGTCAAAACGAGGTATATTTGTTGAAACATTTAAAACCTCATGAAGTTAATGAGGTTCAAATGATAGTAAACTTGTCCAGAAAATATAAAGTCAGAACACAGTTTATGGCTGAAATCTTATGAATATATGATCAATGAATCGCATATGAATATTGGTGTGATGCAATTGAGTCAAAACGAGGTATATATGTTGAAACATTTGAAACCTCATCAGGTTAATGAGGTTCAAATGATAGTAAACTTGTCCAGAAAATATGAAGTCAGAACACAGTTTATTGCTTAAATCTTATTAATATATGATCAATGAATCGCATATGCGACTTGGCTTGATGCAATTCAGTCAAAACGATCTATATATGTTGAAATATTTGAAACCTCATCAGGTTAATGAGGTTCAAATGATAGTAAACTTGTCCAGAAAATATGAAGTCAGAACACAGTTTATTGCTTAAATCTTATTAATATATGATCAATGAATCGCATATGCAACTTGGTTTGATGCAATTCAGTCAAAACGATCTATATATGTTGAAACATTCAAAACCTCATCAAGTTAATGAGGTTCAAATGATAGTAATGTTGTCCAGAAAATATGAAGTCAGAACACAGTTTATGGCTGAAATCTTATGAATATATGATCAATGAATCGCATATTAAACTTGGTTTGATGCAATTCAGTCAAAACGAGGTATATTTGTTGAAACATATGAAACCTCATCAGGTTAATGAGGTTCAAATGATAGTAAACTTTTCCAGAAAATATGAAGTCAGAACACAGATTATGGCTGAAATCTTATGAATATATTATCAAAGAATTTAATATGAAACTTGGTTTGGTCAAATTCAGTCAAAACGAGCTATATTTGTTGAAACATTTGAAACCTCATCAGGTTAATGAGGTTCAAATGATAGTAAACTTGTCCAGAAGATATGAAGTCAGAACACAGTTTATTGCTTAAATTTTATTAATATATGATCAATGAATCGCATATGCGACTTGGTTTGATGCAATTCAGTCAAAACGATCTATATATGTTGAAACATTTGAAACCTCATCAGGTTAATGAGGTTCAAATGATAGTAAACTTGTCCAGAAAATATGAAGTCAGAACACAGATTATGGCTGAAATCTTATGAATATATGATCAATGAATTTAATATGAAACTCGGTTTGGTCAAATTCAGTCAAAACGAGCTATATTTGTTAAAACATTTGAAACCTCATCAGGTTATTGAGGTTGAAATGATAGTAAACTTGTCCAGAAGATATGAAGTCAGAACACAGTTTATGGCTGAAATCCTATGAATGTATGATTAACGAATCGCATATTAAACTTGGTTTGATGCAAATCAGTCAAAACGAGGTATATTTGTTGAAACATTTGAAACCTCATCAGGCTAATGAGGTTCAAATGATAGTAAACTTTTCCAGAAAATATGAAGTCAGAACACAGTTTATTGCTTAAATCTTATTAATATATGATCAATGATTTAATATGAAACTTGGTTTGGTCAAATTCAGTCAAAACGAGCTATATTTGTTGAAACATTTGAAACCTCATCAGGTTAATGAGGTTCAAATGATAGTAAACTTGTCCAGAAGATATGAAGTCAGAACACAGTTTATTGCTTAAATCTTATTAATATATGATCAATGAATCGCATATGCAACTTGGTTTGATGCAATTCAGTCAAAACGATCTATATATGTTGAAACATTTAAAACCTCATCAAGTTAATGAGGTTCAAATGATAGTAAACTTGTCCAGAAAATATAAAGTCAGAACACAGTTTATGGCTGAAATCTTATGAATATATGATCAATGAATCGCATATGAATATTGGTTTGATGCAATTCAGTCAAAACGAGGTATATATGTTGAAACATTTGAAACCTCATCAGGTTAATGAGGTTCAAATGATAGTAAACTTGTCCAGAAAATATGAAGTCAGAACACAGTTTATTGCTTAAATCTTATTAATATATGATCAATGAATTGCATATGCGACTTGGTTTGATGCAATTCAGTCAAAACGATCTATATATGTTGAAACATTTGAAACCTCATCAAGTTAATGAGGTTCAAATGATAGTAAACTTGTCCAGAAAATATGAAGTCAGAACACAGTTTATTGCTTAAATCTTATTAATATATCAATGAATCGCATATGCGACTTGGTTTGATGCAATTCAGTCAAAACGATCTATATATGTTGAAACATTTGAAACCTCATCAGGTTAATGAGGTTCAAATGATAGTAAACTTGTCCAGAAAATATGAAGTCAGAACACAGATTATGGCTGAAATCTTATGAATATATGATCAATGAATTTAATATGAAACTTGGTTTGGTCAAATTCAGTCAAAACGAGCTATATTTGTTGAAACATTTAAAACCTCATCAGGTTAATGAGGTTCAAATGATAGTAAACTTGTCCAGAAGATATGAAGTCAGAACACAGTTTATGGCTGAAATCTTATGAATGTATGATTAACGAATCGCATATTAAACTTGGTTTGATGCAATTCAGTCAAAACGAGGTATATTTGTTGAAACATTTGAAACCTCATCAGGCTAATGAGGTTCAAATGATAGTAAACTTTTCCAGAAAATATGAAGTCAGAACACAGTTTATTGCTTAAATCTTATTAATATATGATCAATGATTTAATATGAAACTTGGTTTGGTCAAATTCAGTCAAAACGAGCTATATTTGTTGAAACATTTGAAACCTCATCAGGTTAATGAGGTTCAAATGATAGTAAACTTGTCCAGAAGATATGAAGTCAGAACACAGTTTATTGCTTAAATCTTATTAATATATGATCAATGAATCGCATATGCGACTTGGTTTGATGCAATTCAGTCAAAACGATCTATATATGTTGAAACATTTGAAACCTCATCAGGTTAATGAGGTTCAAATGATAGTAAACTTGTCCAGAAAATATGAAGTCAGAACACAGATTATGGCTGAAATCTTATGAATATATGATCAATGAATTTAATATGAAACTTGGTTTGGTCAAATTCAGTCAAAACGAGCTATATTTGTTGAAACATTTAAAACCTCATCAGGTTAATGAGGTTCAAATGATAGTAAACTTGTCCAGAAGATATGAAGTCAGAACACAGTTTATTGCTTAAATCTTATTAATATATGATCAATGAATCGCATATGCAACTTGGTTTGATGCAATTCAGTCAAATCGATCTATATATGTTGAAACATTTAAAACCTCATCAAGTTAATGAGGTTCAAATGATAGTAAACTTGTCCAGAAAATATAAAGTCAGAACACAGTTTATTGCTTAAATCTTATGAATATATGATCAATGAATCGCATATGAATATTGGTTTGATGCAATTCAGTCAAAACGAGGTATATATGTTGAAACATTTGAAACCTCATCAGGTTAATGAGGTTCAAATGATAGTAAACTTGTCCAGAAAATATGAAGTCAGAACACAGTTTATTGCTTAAATCTTATTAATATATGATCAATGAATCGCATATGAAACTTGGTTTGATGCAATTCAGTCAAAACGATCTA
Organism: Aurelia coerulea; assembly: GCA_039566865.1. NCBI lineage: Eukaryota > Metazoa > Cnidaria > Scyphozoa > Semaeostomeae > Ulmaridae > Aurelia > Aurelia coerulea. The sequence goes on along the minus strand of CM076947.1, from coordinate 22,070,695 downwards.
TATATGTTGAAACATTTAAAACCTCATCAGGTTAATGAGGTTCAAATGATAGTAAACTTGTCCAGAAAATATGAAGTCAGAACACAGTTTATTGCTTAAATCTTATCAATATATGATCAACGAATCGCATATGAAACTTGGTTTGATGCAATTCAGTCAAAACGATCTATATATGTTGAAACATTTGAAACCTCATCAAGTTAATGAGGTTCAAATGATAGTAAACTTGTCCAGAAAATATGAAGTCAGAACACAGTTTATTGCTTAAATCTTATTAATATATGATCAATGAATCGCATATGCAACTTGGTTTGATGCAATTCAGTCAAAACGATCTATATATGTTGAAACATTTGAAACCTCATCAGGTTAATGAGGTTCAAATGATAGTAAACTTGTCCAGAAAACATGAAGTCAGAGCACAGATTATGGCTGAAATCTTATGAATATATGATCAATGAATTTAATATGAAACTTGGTTTGGTCAAATTCAGTCAAAACGAGCTATATTTGTTGAAACATTTAAAACCTCATCAGGTTAATGAGGTTCAAATGATAGTAAACTTGTCCAGAAAATATGAAGTCAGAACACAGTTTATTGCTTAAATCTTATTAATATATCAATGAATCGCATATGCGACTTGGTTTGATGCAATTCAGTCAAAACGATCTATATATGTTGAAACATTTGAAACCTCATCAGGTTAATGAGGTTCAAATGATAGTAAACTTGTCCAGAAAATATGAAGTCAGAACACAGATTATGGCTGAAATCTTATGAATATATGATCAATGAATTTAATATGAAACTTGGTTTGGTCAAATTCAGTCAAAACGAGCTATATTTGTTGAAACATTTGAAACCTCATCAGGTTAATGAGGTTCAAATGATAGTAAACTTGTCCAGAAGATATGAAGTCAGAACACAGTTTATTGCTTAAATCTTATTAATATATGATCAATGAATCGCATATGCAACTTGGTTTGATGCAATTCAGTCAAATCGATCTATATATGTTGAAACATTTAAAACCTCATCAAGTTAATGAGGTTCAAATCATAGTAAACTTGTCCAGAAAATATAAAGTCAGAACAGAGTTTATGGCTGAAATCTTATGAATATATGATCAATGAATCGCATATGAATATTGGTTTGATGTAATTCAGTCAAAACGATCTATATGTTGAAACATTTAAAACCTCATCATTTTAATGAGGTTCAAATGATAGTAAACTTGTCCAGAAAATATGATGTCAGAACACAGTTTATTGCTTAAATCTTATTAATATATGATCAATGAATCGCATATGCGACTTGGTTTGATGCAATTCAGTCAAAACGATCTATATATGTTGAAACATTTGAAACCTCATCAGGTTAATGAGGTTCAAATGATAGTAAACTTGTCCAGAAAATATGAAGTCAGAACACAGTTTATGGCTGAAATCTTATGAATATATCATCAATGAATTTATATGAAACTTGGTTTGGTCAATTCAGTCAAAACGAGCTATATGTTGAAACATTTGAAACCTCATCAGTTTAATGAGGTTCAAGTGATAGTAAACTTGTCTAGAAAATATGAAGTCAGAACACAGTTTATTGCTTAAATCTTATTAATATATCAATGAATCGCATATGCGACTTGGTTTGATGCAATTCAGTCAAAACGATCTATATATGTTGAAACATTTGAAACCTCATCAGGTTAATGAGGTTCAAATGATAGTAAACTTGTCCAGAAAATATGAAGTCAGAACACAGATTATGGCTGAAATCTTATGAATATATGATCAATGAATTTAATATGAAACTTGGTTTGGTCAAATTCAGTCAAAACGAGCTATATTTGTTGAAACATTTGAAACCTCATCAGGTTAATGAGGTTCAAATGATAGTAAACTTGTCCAGAAGATATGAAGTCAGAACACAGTTTATTGCTTAAATCTTATTAATATATGATCAATGAATCGCATATGAAACTTGGTTTGATGCAATTCAGTCAAAACGATCTATATATGTTGAAACATTTAAAACCTCATCAGGTTAATGAGGTTCAAATGATAGTAAACTTGTCCAGAAAATATGAAGTCAGAACACAGTTTATTGCTTAAATCTTATTAATATATGATCAATGAATCGCATATGAAACTTGGTTTGATGCAATTCAGTCAAAACGATCTATATATGTTGAAACATTTAAAACCTCATCAAGTTAATGAGGTTCAAATGATAGTAAACTTGTCCAGAAAATATGAAGTCAGAACACAGTTTATTGCTTAAATCTTATTAATATATGATCAATGAATCGCATATGCGACTTGGTTTGATGCAATTCAGTCAAAACGATCTATATATGTTGAAACATTTGAAACCTCATCAGGTTAATGAGGTTCAAATGATAGTAAACTTGTCCAGAAAATATGAAGTCAGAGCACAGATTATGGCTGAAATCTTATGAATATATCATCAATGAATTTAATATGAAACTTGGTTTGGTCAAATTCAGTCAAAACGATCTATATATGTTGAAACATTTGAAACCTCATCAGTTTAATGAGGTTCAAGTGATAGTAAACTTGTCTAGAAAATATGAAGTCAGAACACAGTTTATTGCTTAAATCTTATTAATATATCAATGAATCGCATATGCGACTTGGTTTGATGCAATTCAGTCAAAACGATCTATATATGTTGAAACATTTGAAACCTCATCAGGTTAATGAGGTTCAAATGATAGTAATCTTGTCCAGAAAATATGAAGTCAGAACACAGATTATGGCTGAAATCTTATGAATATATGATCAATGAATTTAATATGAAACTTGGTTTGGTCAAATTCAGTCAAAACGAGGTATATTTGTTGAAACATTTGAAACCTCATCAGGTTAATGAGGTTCAAATGATAGTAAACGTGTCCAGAAGATATGAAGTCAGAACACAGTTTATTGCTTAAATCTTATTAATATATGATCAATGAATCGCATATGCAACTTGGTTTGATGCAATTCAGTCAAATCGATCTATATATGTTGAAACATTTAAAACCTCATCAAGTTAATGAGGTTCAAATGATAGTAAACTTGTCCAGAAAATATAAAGTCAGAACAGAGTTTATGGCTGAAATCTTATGAATATATGATCAATGAATCGCATATGAATATTGGTTTGATGTAATTCAGTCAAAACGAGGTATATATGTTGAAACATTTGAAACCTCATCAGGTTAATGAGGTTCAAATGATAGTAAACTTGTCCAGAAAATATGAAGTCAGAACACAGATTATGGCTGAAATCTTATTAATATATATATGATCAATGAATTTAATATGAATATTGGTTTGATGCAATTCAATCAAAACGAGGTATATATGTTGAAGCATTTGAAACCTCATCAGGTTAATGAGGTTCAAATGATAGTAAACTTGTCCAGAAAATATGAAGTCAGAGCACAGTTTATTGCTTAAATCTTATTAATATATGATCAATGAATTGCATATGCGACTTGGTTTGATGCAATTCAGTCAAAACGATCTATATATGTTGAAACATTTGAAACCTCATCAAGTTAATGAGGTTCAAATGATAGTAAACTTGTCCAGAAAATATGAAGTCAGAACACAGTTTATTGCTTAAATCTTATTAATATATCAATGAATCGCATATGCGACTTGGTTTGATGCAATTCAGTCAAAACGATCTATATATGTTGAAACATTTGAAACCTCATCAGGTTAATGAGGTTCAAATGATAGTAAACTTGTCCAGAAAATATGAAGTCAGAACACAGTTTATTGCTTAAATCTTATTAATATATGATCAATGAATTTAATATGAAACTTGGTTTGGTCAAATTCAGTCAAAACGAGCTATATTTGTTGAAACATTTAAAACCTCATCAGGTTAATGAGGTTCAAATGATAGTAAACTTGTCCAGAAGATATGAAGTCAGAACACAGTTTATGGCTGAAATCTTATGAATGTATGATTAACGAATCGCATATTAAACTTGGTTTGATGCAATTCAGTCAAAACGATCTATATATGTTGAAACATTTGAAACCTCATCAGGTTAATGAGGTTCAAATGATAGTAAACTTGTCCAGAAATCATGAAGTCAGAACACAGATTATGGCCTAAATCTTATGAATATATGATCAATGAATTTAATATGAAACTTGGTTTGGTCAAATTCAGTCAAAACGAGCTATATTTGTTGAAACATTTAAAACCTCATCAAGTTAATGAGGTTCAAATGATAGTAAACTTGTCCAGAAAATATGAAGTCAGAACACAGTTTATTGCTTAAATCTTATTAATATATGATCAATGAATCGCATATGCGACTTGGTTTGATGCAATTCAGTCAAAACGAGGTATATTTGTTGAAACATTTGAAACCTCATCAGGTTAATGAGGTTCAAATGATAGTAAACTTGTCCAGAAAATATGAAGTCAGAACACAGTTTATTGCTTAAATCTTATTAATATATGATCAATGAATTAATATGAAACTTGGTTTGGTCAAATTCAGTCAAAACGAGCTATATTTGTTGAAACATTTGAAACCTCATCAGGTTAATGAGGTTCAAATGATAGTAAACTTGTCCAGAAGATATGAAGTCAGAACACAGTTTATTGCTTAAATCTTATTAATATATGATCAATGAATCGCATATGCAACTTGGTTTGATGCAATTCAGTCAAATCGATCTATATATGTTGAAACATTTAAAACCTCATCAAGTTAATGAGGTTCAAATGATAGTAAACTTGTCCAGAAAATATAAAGTCAGAACAGAGTTTATGGCTGAAATCTTATGAATATATGATCAATGAATCGCATATGAATATTGGTTTGATGCAATTCAGTCAAAACGAGGTATATATGTTGAAACATTTGAAACCTCATCAGGTTAATGAGGTTCAAATGATAGTAAACTTGTCCAGAAAATATGAAGTCAGAACACAGTTTATTGCTTAAATCTTATTAATATATGATCAATGAATCGCATATGAAACTTGGTTTGATGCAATTCAGTCAAAACGATCTATATATGTTGAAACATTTGAAACCTCATCAGGTTAATGAGGTTCAAATGATAGTAAACTTGTCCAGAAAATATGAAGTCAGAACACAGTTTATTGCTTAAATCTTATTAATATATGATCAATGAATCGCATATGCGACTTGGTTTGATGCAATTCAGTCAAAACGATCTATATATGTTGAAACATTTAAAACCTCATCAAGTTAATGAGGTTCAAATGATAGTAAACTTGTCCAGAAAATATGAAGTCAGAACACAGTTTATTGCTTAAATCTTATTAATATATGATCAATGAATCGCATATGCGACTTGGTTTGATGCAATTCAGTCAAAACGATCTATATATGTTGAAACATTTGAAACCTCATCAGGTTAATGAGGTTCAAATGATAGTAAACTTGTCCAGAAAATATGAAGTCAGAACACAGATTATGGCTGAAATCTTATGAATATATGATCAATGAATTTAATATGAAACTTGGTTTGGTCAAATTCAGTCAAAACGAGCTATATTTGTTGAAACATTTAAAACCTCATCAGGTTAATGAGGTTCAAATGATAGTAAACTTGTCCAGAAAATATGAAGTCAGAACACAGATTATGGCTGAAATCTTATGAATATATGATCAATGAATTTAATATGAAACTTGGTTTGGTCAAATTCAGTCAAAACGATCTATATATGTTGAAACATTTGAAACCTCATCAGTTTAATGAGGTTCAAGTGATAGTAAACTTGTCTAGAAAATATGAAGTCAGAACACAGTTTATTGCTTAAATCTTATTAATATATGATCAATGAATTTAATATGAAACTTGGTTTGGTCAAATTCAGTCAAAACGAGCTATATTTGTTGAAACATTTGAAACCTCATCAGGTTAATGAGGTTCAAATGATAGTAAACTTGTCCAGAAGATATGAAGTCAGAACACAGTTTATTGCTTAAATCTTATTAATATATGATCAATGAATCGCATATGCAACTTGGTTTGATGCAATTCAGTCAAATCGATCTATATATGTTGAAACATTTAAAACCTCATCAAGTTAATGAGGTTCAAATGATAGTAAACTTGTCCAGAAAATATAAAGTCAGAACAGAGTTTATGGCTGAAATCTTATGAATATATGATCAATGAATCGCATATGAATATTGGTTTGATGCAATTCAGTCAAAACGAGGTATATATGTTGAAACATTTGAAACCTCATCAGGTTAATGAGGTTCAAATGATAGTAAACTTGTCCAGAAAATATGAAGTCAGAACACAGTTTATTGCTTAAATCTTATTAATATATGATCAACGAATCGCATATGAAACTTGGTTTGATGCAATTCAGTCAAAACGATCTATATATGTTGAAACATTTAAAACCTCATCAGGTTAATGAGGTTCAAATGATAGTAAACTTGTCCAGAAAATATGAAGTCAGAACACAGTTTATTGCTTAAATCTTATCAATATATGATCAACGAATCGCATATGAAACTTGGTTTGATGCAATTCAGTCAAAACGATCTATATATGTTGAAACATTTAAAACCTCATCAAGTTAATGAGGTTCAAATGATAGTAAACTTGTCCAGAAAATATGAAGTCAGAACACAGTTTATTGCTTAAATCTTATTAATATATGATCAATGAATTGCATATCCGACTTGGTTTGAACATTTGAAACCTCATCAGGTTAATGAGGTTCAAATGATAGTAAACTTGTCCAGAAAATATGAAGTCAGAACACAGATTATGGCTGAAATCTTATGAATATATGATCAATGAATTTAATATGAAACTTGGTTTGGTCAAATTCAGTCAAAACGAGCTATATTTGTTGAAACATTTAAAACCTCATCAGGTTACTGAGGTTCAAATGATAGTAAACTTGTCCAGAAAATATGAAGTCAGAACACAGTTTATTGCTTAAATCTTATTAATATATGATCAATGAATTTAATATGAAACTTGGTTTGGTCAAATTCAGTCAAAACGATCTATATATGTTGAAACATTTGAAACCTCATCAGGTTAATGAGGTTCAAATGATAGTAAACTTGTCCAGAAAATATGAAGTCAGAACACAGTTTATTGCTTAAATCTTATTAATATATCAATGAATCGCATATGCGACTTGGTTTGATGCAATTCAGTCAAAACGATCTATATATGTTGAAACATTTGAAACCTCATCAGGTTAATGAGGTTCAAATGATAGTAAACTTGTCCAGAAAATATGAAGTCAGAACACAGTTTATTGCTTAAATCTTATTGATATATGATCAATGAATCGCATATGCGACTTGGTTTGATGCAATTCAGTCAAAACGAGGTATATATGTTGAAACATTTGAAACCTCATCAGGTTAATGAGGTTCAAATGATAGTAAACTTGTCCAGAAAATATGAAGTCAGAACACAGATTATGGCTGAAATCTTATGAATATATGATCAATGAATTTAATATGAAACTTGGTTTGGTCAAATTCAGTCAAAACGAGCTATATTTGTTGAAACATTTAAAACCTCATCAGGTTAATGGGGTTCAAATGATAGTAAACTTGTCCAGAAGATATGAAGTCAGAACACAGTTTATGGCTGAAATCTTAAGAATGTATGATTAACGAATCGCATATTAAACTTGGTTTGATGCAATTCAGTCAAAACAGGGTATATATGTTGAAACATTTGAAACCTCATCAGGTTAATGAGGTTCAAATGATAGTAAACTTGTCCAGAAAATATGAAGTCAGAACACAGTTTATTGCTTAAATCTTATCAATATATGATCAACGAATCGCATATGAAACTTGGTTTGATGCAATTCAGTCAAAACGATCTATATATGTTGAAACATTTAAAACCTCATCAAGTTAATGAGGTTCAAATGATAGTAAACTTGTCCAGAAAATATGAAGTCAGAACACAGTTTATTGCTTAAATCTTATTAATATATGATCAATGAAAAGCATATCCGACTTGGTTTGATGCAATTCTGTCAAAACGATCTATATATGTTGAAACATTTGAAACCTCATCAGTTTAATGAGGTTCAAGTGATAGTAAACTTGTCTAGAAAATATGAAGTCAGAACACAGTTTATTGCTTAAATCTTATTAATATATCAATGAATCGCATATGCGACTTGGTTTGATGCAATTCAGTCAAAACGATCTATATATGTTGAAACATTTGAAACCTCATCAGGTTAATGAGGTTCAAATGATAGTAAACTTGTCCAGAAAATATGAAGTCAGAACACAGTTTATTGCTTAAATCTTATTAATATATGATCAATGAATCGCATATGCGACTTGGTTTGATGCAATTCAGTCAAAACGAGGTATATATGTTGAAACATTTGAAACCTCATCAGGTTAATGAGGTTCAAATGATAGTAAACTTGTCCAGAAGATATGAAGTCAGAACACAGTTTATGGCTGAAATCTTATGAATGTATGATTAACGAATCGCATATTAAACTTGGTTTGATGCAATTCAGTCAAAACGAGGTATATTTGTTGAAACATTTGAAACCTCATCAGGATAATGAGGTTCAAATGATAATAAACTTTTCCAGAAAATATGAAGTCAGAACACAGTTTATTGCTTAAATCTTATTAATATATAATCGATGAATCGCATATGCAACTTGGTTTGATGCAATTCAGTCAAATCGATCTATATATGTTGAAACATTTAAAACCTCATCAAGTTAATGAGGTTCAAATGATAGTAAACTTGTCCAGAAAATATGAAGTCAGAACACAGTTTATTGCTTAAATCTTATTAATATATGATCAATGAAAAGCATATCCGACTTGGTTTGATGCAATTCTGTCAAAACGATCTATATATGTTGAAACATTTGAAACCTCATCAGGTTAATGAGGTTCAAATGATAGTAAACTTGTCCAGAAAATATGAAGTCAGAACACAGATTATGGCTGAAATCTTATGAATATATGATCAATGAATTTAATATGAAACTTGGTTTGGTCAAATTCAGTCAAAACGAGCTATATATGTTGAAACATTTAAAACCTCATCAAGTTAATGAGGTTCAAATGATAGTAAACTTGTCCAGAAAATATGAAGTCAGAACACAGTTTATTGCTTAAATCTTATTAATATATGATCAATGAATCGCATATGCGACTTGGTTTGATGCAATTCAGTCAAAACGAGGTATATATGTTGAAACATTTGAAACCTCATCAGGTTAATGAGGTTCAAATGATAGTAAACTTGTCCAGAAGATATGAAGTCAGAACAAAGTTTATGGCTGAAATCTTATGAATATATGATCAATGAATCGCATATGAATATTGGTTTGATGCAATTCAGTCAAAACGAGGTATATATGTTGAAACATTTGAAACCTCATCAGGTTAATGAGGTTCAAATGATAGTAAACTTGTCCAGAAAATATGAAGTCAGAACACAGTTTATTGCTTAAATCTTATCAATATATGATCAACGAATCGCATATGAAACTTGGTTTGATGCAATTCAGTCAAAACGATCTATATATGTTGAAACATTTAAAACCTCATGAAGTTAATGAGGTTCAAATGATAGTAAACTTGTCCAGAAAATATGAAGTCAGAACACAGTTTATTGCTTAAATCTTATTAATATATGATCAATGAATCGCATATGCGACTTGGTTTGATGCAATTCAGTCAAAACGATCTATATATGTTGAAACATTTGAAACCTCATCAGGTTAATGAGGTTCAAATGATAGTAAACTTGTCCAGAAAATATGAAGTCAGAACACAGATTATGGCTGAAATCTTATGAATATATGATCAATGAATTTAATATGAAACTTGGTTTGGTCAAATTCAGTCAAAACGAGCTATATTTGTTGAAACATTTAAAACCTCATCAGGTTAATGAGGTTCAAATGATAGTAAACGTGTCCAGAAAATATGAAGTCAGAACACAGTTTATTGCTTAAATCTTATTAATATATGATCAATGAATTTAATATGAAACTTGGTTTGGTCAAATTCAGTCAAAACGATCTATATATGTTGAAACATTTGAAACCTCATCAGGTTAATGAGGTTCAAGTGATAGTAAACTTGTCCAGAAAATATGAAGTCAGAACACAGTTTATTGCTTAAATCTTATTAATATATGATCAATGAATCGCATATGCGACTTGGTTTGATGCAATTCAGTCAAAACGATCTATATATGTTGAAACATTTGAAACCTCATCAGGTTAATGAGGTTCAAATGATAGTAAACTTGTCCAGAAAATATGAAGTCAGAACACAGTTTATTGCTTAAATCTTATTAATATATGATCAATGAATCGCATATGCGACTTGGTTTGATGCAATTCAGTCAAAACGAGGTATATATGTTGAAACATTTGAAACCTCATCAGGTTAATGAGGTTCAAATGATAGTAAACTTGTCCAGAAAATATGAAGTCAGAACACAGATTATGGCTGAAATCTTATGAATATATGATCAATGAATTTAATATGAAACTTGGTTTGGTCAAATTCAGTCAAAACGAGCTATATTTGTTGAAACATTTAAAACCTCATCAGGTTAATGAGGTTCAAATGATAGTAAACTTGTCCAGAAGATATGAAGTCAGAACACAGTTTATGGCTGAAATCTTATGAATGTATGATTAACGAATCGCATATTAAACTTGGTTTGATGCAATTCAGTCAAAACGAGGTATATTTGTTGAAACATTTGAAACCTCATCAGGCTAATGAGGTTCAAATGATAATAAACTTTTCCAGAAAATATGAAGTCAGAACACAGTTTATTGCTTAAATCTTATCAATATATGATCTACGAATCGCATATGAAACTTGGTTTGATGCAATTCAGTCAAAACGATCTATATATGTTGAAACATTTAAAACCTCATCAAGTTAATGAGGTTCAAATGATAGTAAACTTGTCCAGAAAATATGAAGTCAGAACACAGTTTATTGCTTAAATCTTATTAATATATGATCAATGAATCGCATATTCGACTTGGTTTGATGCAATTCAGTCAAAACGATCTATATATGTTGAAACATTTGAAACCTCATCAGGTTAATGAGGTTCAAATGATAGTAAACTTGTCCAGAAAATATGAAGTCAGAACACAGTTTATTGCTTAAATCTTATTAATATATGATCAATGAATCGCATATGCGACTTGGTTTGATGCAATTCAGTCAAAACGATCTATATATGTTGAAACATTTGAAACCTCATCAGGTTAATGAGGTTCAAGTGATAGTAAACTTGTCCAGAAAATATGAAGTCAGAACACAGTTTATTGCTTAAATCTTATTAATATATGATCAATGAATCGCATATGCGACTTGGTTTGATGCAATTCAGTCAAAACGAGGTATATTTGTTGAAACATTTGAAACCTCATCAGGTTAATGAGGTTCAAATGATAGTAAACTTGTCCAGAAAATATGAAGTCAGAACACAGTTTATGGCTGAAATCTTATGAATATATGATCAATGAATCGCATATGAAACTTGGTTTGATGCAATTCAGTCAAAACGAGGTATATTTGTTGAAACATTTGAAACCTCATCAGGTTAATGAGGTTCAAATGATAGTAAACTTGTCCAGAAAATATGAAGTCAGAACACAGTTTATTGCTTAAATCTTATTAATATATGATCATTGAATCGCATATGCGACTTGGTTTGATGCAATTCAGTCAAAACGATCTATATATGTTGAAACATTTGAAACCTCATCAGGTTAATGAGGTTCAAATGATAGTAAACTTGTCCAGAAAATATGAAGTCAGAACACAGTTTATTGCTTAAATCTTATTAATATATGATCAATGAATCGCATATGCGACTTGGTTTGATGCAATTCAGTCAAAACGATCTATATATGTTGAAACATTTGAAACCTCATCAGGTTAATGAGGTTCAAATGATAGTAAACTTGTCCAGAAAATATGAAGTCAGAACACAGATTATGGCTGAAATCTTATGAATATATGATCAATGAATTTAATATGAAACTTGGTTTGGTCAAATTCAGTCAAAACGAGCTATATTTGTTGAAACATTTAAAACCTCATCAGGTTAATGAGGTTCAAATGATAGTAAACTTGTCCAGAAAATATGAAGTCAGAACACAGTTTATTGCTTAAATCTTATTAATATATGATCAATGAATTTAATATGAAACTTGGTTTGGTCAAATTCAGTCAAAACGATCTATATATGTTGAAACATTTGAAACCTCATCAGTTTAATGAGGTTCAAGTGATAGTAAACTTGTCTAGAAAATATGAAGTCAGAACACAGTTTATTGCTTAAATCTTATTAATATATCAATGAATCGCATATGCGACTTGGTTTGATGCAATTCAGTCAAAACGATCTATATATGTTGAAACATTTGAAACCTCATCAGGTTAATGAGGTTCAAATGATAGTAAACTTGTCCAGAAAATATGAAGTCAGAACACAGTTTATTGCTTAAATCTTATTAATATATGATCAATGAATCGCATATGCGACTTGGTTTGATGCAATTCAGTCAAAACGATCTATATATGTTGAAACATTTGAAACCTCATCAGGTTAATGAGGTTCAAATGATAGTAATCTTGTCCAGAAAATATGAAGTCAGAACACAGATTATGGCTGAAATCTTATGAATATATGATCAATGAATTTAATATGAAACTTGGTTTGGTCAAATTCAGTCAAAACGAGCTATATTTGTTGAAACATTTAAAACCTCATCAGGTTAATGAGGTTCAAATGATAGTAAACTTGTCCAGAAGATATGAAGTCAGAACACAGTTTATGGCTGAAATCTTAAGAATGTATGATTAACGAATCGCATATTAAACTTGGTTTGATGCAATTCAGTCAAAACGAGGTATATTTGTTGAAACATTTGAAACCTCATCAGGCTAATGAGGTTCAAATGATAGTAAACTTTTCCAGAAAATATGAAGTCAGAACACAGTTTATTGCTTAAATCTTATTAATATATGATCAATGATTTAATATGAAACTTGGTTTGATGCAATTCAGTCAAAACGAGCTATATTTGTTGAAACATTTGAAACCTCATCAGGTTAATGAGGTTCAAATGATAGTAAACTTGTCCAGAAAATATGAAGTCAGAACACAGTTTATTGCTTAAATCTTATTAATATATGATCAATGAATTGCATATGCGACTTGGTTTGATGCAATTCAGTCAAAACGATCTATATATGTTGAAACATTTGAAACCTCATCAGGTTAATGAGGTTCAAATGATAGTAAACTTGTCCAGAAAATATGAAGTCAGAACACAGGTTATTGCTTAAATCTTATTAATATATCAATGAATCGCATATGCGACTTGGTTTGATGCAATTCAGTCAAAACGATCTATATATGTTGAAACATTTGAAACCTCATCAGGTTAATGAGGTTCAAATGATAGTAAACTTGTCCAGAAAATATGAAGTCAGAACACAGTTTATTGCTTAAATCTTATTAATATATGATCAATGAATCGCATATGCGACTTGGTTTGATGCAATTCTGTCAAAACGAGGTATATATGTTGAAACATTTGAAACTTCATCAGGTTAATGAGGTTCAAATGATAGTAAACTTGTCCAGAAGATATGAAGTCAGAACACAGTTTATGGCTGAAATCTTATGAATGTATGATTAACGAATCGCATATTAAACTTGGTTTGATGCAATTCAGTCAAAACGAGGTATATTTGTTGAAACATTTGAAACCTCATCAGGCTAATGAGGTTCAAATGATAGTAAACTTTTCCAGAAAATATGAAGTCAGAACACAGTTTATTGCTTAAATCTTATCAATATATGATCAACGAATCGCATATGAAACTTGGTTTGATGCAATTCAGTCAAAACGATCTATATATGTTGAAACATTTAAAACCTCATCAAGTTAATGAGGTTCAAATGATAGTAAACTTGTCCAGAAAATATGAAGTCAGAACACAGTTTATTGCTTAAATCTTATTAATATATGATCAATGAATTGCATATGCGACTTGGTTTGAACATTTGAAACCTCATCAGGTTAATGAGGTTCAAATGATAGTAAACTTGTCCAGAAAATATGAAGTCAGAACACAGTTTATTGCTTAAATCTTATTAATATATGATCAATGAATCGCATATGCGACTTGGTTTGATGCAATTCAGTCAAAACGATCTATATATGTTGAAACATTTGAAACCTCATCAGGTTAATGAGGTTCAAATGATAGTAAACTTGTCCAGAAAATATGAAGTCAGAACACAGTTTATGGCTGAAATCTTATGAATATATGATCAATGAATTTAATATGAAACTTGGTTTGATGCAATTCAGTCAAAACGATCTATATATGTTGAAACATTTGAAACCTCATCAGGTTAATGAGGTTCAAGTGATAGTAAACTTGTCCAGAAAATATGAAGTCAGAACACAGTTTATTGCTTAAATCTTATTAATATATGATCATTGAATCGCATATGCGACTTGGTTTGATGCAATTCAGTCAAAACGATCTATATATGTTGAAACATTTGAAACCTCATCAGGTTAATGAGGTTCAAATGATAGTAAACTTGTCCAGAAAATATGAAGTCAGAACACAGTTTATTGCTTAAATCTTATTAATATATGATCAATGAATCGCATATGCGACTTGGTTTGATGCAATTCAGTCAAAACGATCTATATATGTTGAAACATTTGAAACTTCATCAGGTTAATGAGGTTCAAATGATAGTAAACTTGTCCAGAAGATATGAAGTCAGAACACAGATTATGGCTTAAATCTTATGAATATATGATCAATGAATTTAATATGAAACTTGGTTTGGTCAAATTCAGTCAAAACGAGCTATATTTGTTGAAACATTTAAAACCTCATCAGGTTAATGGGGTTCAAATGATAGTAAACTTGTCCAGAAGATATGAAGTCAGAACACAGTTTATGGCTGAAATCTTAAGAATGTATGATTAACGAATCGCATATTAAACTTGGTTTGATGCAATTCAGTCAAAACAGGGTATATATGTTGAAACATTTGAAACCTCATCAGGCTAATGAGGTTCAAATGATAATAAACTTTTCCAGAAAATATGGAGTCAGAACACAGTTTATTGCTTAAATCTTATTAATATATGATCAATGATTTAATATGAAACTTGGTTTGGTCAAATTCAGTCAAAACGAGCTATATTTGTTGAAACATTTGAAACCTCATCAGGTTAATGAGGTTCAAATGATAGTAAACTTGTCCAGAAAATATGAAGTCAGAACACAGTTTATTGCTTAAATCTTATTAATATATGATCAATGAATCGCATATGCGACTTGGTTTGATGCAATTCAGTCAAAACGATCTATATATGTTGAAACATTTGAAACCTCATCAGGTTAATGAGGTTCAAATGATAGTAAACTTGTCCAGAAAATAAGAAGTCAGAACACAGATTATGGCTGAAATCTTATGAATATATCATCAATGAATTTAATATGAAACTTGGTTTGGTCAATTCAGTCAAAACGAGCTATATTTGTTGAAACATTTGAAACCTCATCAGGTTAATGAGGTTCAAATGATAGTAAACTTGTCCAGAAAATATGAAGTCAGAACACAGTTTATTGCTTAAATCTTATTAATATATGATCAATGAATCGCATATGCAACTTGGTTTGATGCAATTCAGTCAAAACGATCTATATATGTTGAAACATTTAAAACCTCATCAAGTTAATGAGGTTCAAATGATAGTAAACTTGTCCAGAAAATATGAAGTCAGAACACAGTTTATGGCTGAAATCTTATGAATATATGATCAATGAATCGCATATGAAACTTGGTTTGATGCAATTCAGTCAAAACGAGGTATATATGTTGAAACATTTGAAACCTCATCAGGTTAATGAGGTTCAAATGATAGTAAACTTGTCCAGAAAATATGAAGTCAGAACACAGTTTATTGCTTAAATCTTATTAATATATGATCAATGAATCGCATATGCGACTTGGTTTGATGCAATTCAGTCAAAACGATCTATATATGTTGAAACATTTGAAACCTCATCAGGTTAATGAGGTTCAAATGATAGTAAACTTGTCCAGAAAATATGAAGTCAGAACACAGTTTATTGCTTAAATCTTATGAATATATGATCAACGAATCGCATATGAAACTTGGTTTGATGCAATTCAGTCAAAACGATCTATATATGTTGAAACATTTGAAACCTCATCAGGTTAATGAGGTTCAAATGATAGTAAACTTGTCCAGAAAATATGAAGTCAGAACACAGTTTATTGCTTAAATCTTATTAATATATGATCAATGAATCGCATATGCGACTTGGTTTGATGCAATTCAGTCAAAACGATCTATATATGTTGAAACATTTGAAACCTCATCAGGTTAATGAGGTTCAAATGATAGTAAACTTGTCCAGAAAATATGAAGTCAGAACACAGATTATGGCTGAAATCTTATGAATATATGATCAATGAATTTAATATGAAACTTGGTTTGGTCAAATTCAGTCAAAACGAGCTATATTTGTTGAAACATTTAAAACCTCATCAGGTTAATGAGGTTCAAATGATAGTAAACGTGTCCAGAAAATATGAAGTCAGAACACAGATTATGGCTGTATGAATATATGATCAATGAATTTAATATGAAACTTGGTTTGGTCAAATTCAGTCAAAACGATCTATATATGTTGAAACATTTGAAACCTCATCAGGTTAATGAAATTCAAGTGATAGTAAACTTGTCTAGAAAATATGAAGTCAGAACACAGTTTATTGCTTAAATCTTATTAATATATGATCAATGAATCGCATATGCGACTTGGTTTGATGCAATTCAGTCAAAACGATCTATATATGTTGAAACATTTGAAACCTCATCAGGTTAATGAGGTTCAAGTGATAGTAAACTTGTCCAGAAAATATGAAGTCAGAACACAGTTTATTGCTTAAATCTTATTAATATATGATCAATGAATCGCATATGCGACTTGGTTTGATGCAATTCAGTCAAAACGATCTATATATGTTGAAACATTTGAAACCTCATCAGGTTAATGAGGTTCAAATGATAGTAAACTTGTCCAGAAAATATGAAGTCAGAACACAGTTTATTGCTTAAATCTTATTAATATATGATCAATGAATCGCATATGCGACTTGGTTTGATGCAATTCAGTCAAAACGATCATTTGAAACTATCAGGTTAATGAGGTTCAAATGATAGTAAACTTGTCCAGAAGATATGAAGTCAGAACACAGATTATGGCTGAAATCTTATGAATATATGATCAATGAATTTAATATGAAACTTGGTTTGGTCAAATTCAGTCAAAACGAGCTATATTTGTTGAAACATTTGAAACCTCATCAGGTTAATGAGGTTCAAATGATAGTAAACTTGTCCAGAAGATATGAAGTCAGAACACAGTTTATTGCTTAAATCTTATTAATATATGATCAATGAATCGCATATGCAACTTGGTTTGATGCAATTCAGTCAAAACGATCTATATATGTTGAAACATTTAAAACCTCATCAAGTTAATGAGGTTCAAATGATAGTAAACTTGTCCAGAAAATATGAAGTCAGAACACAGTTTATGGCTGAAATCTTATGAATATATGATCAATGAATCGCATATTAAACTTGGTTTGATGCAATTCAGTCAAAACGAGGTATATTTGTTGAAACATTTGAAACCTCATCAGGTTAATGAGGTTCAAATGATAGTAAACTTTTCCAGAAAATATGAAGTCAGAACACAGTTTATTGCTTAAATCTTATTAATATATGATCAATGAATCGCATATGCGACTTGGTTTGATGCAATTCAGTCAAAACGATCTATATATGTTGAAACATTTGAAACCTCATCAGGTTAATGAGGTTCAAATGATAGTAAACTTGTCCAGAAAATATGAAGTCAGAACACAGTTTATGGCTGAAATCTTATGAATATATGATCAATGAATCGCATATGAAACTTGGTTTGATGCAATTCAGTCAAAACGAGGTATATTTGTTGAAACATTTGAAACCTCATCAGGTTAATGAGGTTCAAATGATAGTAAACTTGTCCAGAAAATATGAAGTCAGAACACAGTTTATTGCTTAAATCTTATTAATATATGATCAATGAATCGCATATGCGACTTGGTTTGATGCAATTCAGTCAAAAGGATCTATATATGTTGAAACATTTGAAACCTCATCAGGTTAATGAGGTTCAAATGATAGTAAACTTGTCCAGAAAATATGAAGTCAGAACACAGTTTATTGCTTAAATCTTATTAATATATGATCAATGAATCGCATATGCGACTTGGTTTGATGCAATTCAGTCAAAACGATCTATATATGTTGAAACATTTGAAACCTCATCAGGTTAATGAGGTTCAAATGATAGTAAACTTGTCCAGAAAATATGAAGTCAGAACACAGTTTATTGCTTAAATCTTATTAATATATGATCAATGAATTTAATATGAAACTTGGTTTGATGCAATTCAGTCAAAACGATCTATATACCGGTATGTTGAAATATTTGAAACCTCAACAGGTTAATGAGGTTCAAGTGATAGTAAACTTGTCCAGAAAATATGAAGTCAGAACACAGTTTATTGCTTAAATCTTATTAATATATGATCAATGAATCGCATATGCAACTTGGTTTGATGCAATTCAGTCAAAACGAGGTATATTTGTTGAAACATTTGAAACCTCATCAGGTTAATGAGGTTCAAGTGATAGTAAACTTGTCCAGAAAATATGAAGTCGGAACACAGTTTATGGCTGAAATCTTATGAATATATGATCAATGAATCGCATATGAAACTTGGTTTGATGCAATTCAGTCAAAACGAGGTATATTTGTTGAAACATTTGAAACCTCATCAGGTTAATGAGGTTCAAGTGATAGTAAACTTGGCCAGAATATATGAAGTCAGAACACAGTTTATGGCTAAAATCTTATGAATATATGATCAATGAATCGCATATTAAACTTGGTTGGATGCAATTCAGTCAAAACGAGCTATATTTGTGAAACATTTGAAACCTCATCAGGTTAATGAGGTTCAAATGATAGTAAACTTGTCCAGAAAATATGAAGTCGGAACATAGTTTATACAATGGAAAGTAGCAAGGGTTGCAGGAGCCATGGATGATTTGAATAACTATAGGCCACTTTCTTTTCTTTGCACCATGTCTAAAATTTTCGAGAAAATTGTTCACGACCAGGTTGTGGACTATCTGGTAGAAAAGAATATTTTCGCAAAAAGTCAATATGCCTATCGAAAGCTGCATTCAACGATTACATCAGTAAGAAAAGTACTGATGATTGGCTTTCTAATATTGATTCTAAAAAGGTGAACTTGACTTTGTTTTTGGACCTTAAGAAAGCCTTTGATACGGTTGACCACAAAATTCTCCATGACAATCTTGAGGCCTATGGAGTCAGAGGTACCGAAATAGCGTGGTTTAGGTCATATCTTAATGAAAGAAGGCAATTCTGAAGGGTTAATGGGCACAATTGGAAAACTATGACAGTAACTTGTGGAATCTCTCAAGGATCCTGCCTAGGTCCTCTCTTATTCACTATTTATCTAAATTATTTTGAAGACTGTTTGCATATTTCATCTACAAGCATGTACGCATATGATACGCATACAACAATATCTGCCGGGGATTATAAAGAGCTCGTACAAAAAACTCAGGCAGAGCTTGAAAACATCTTAGAATGGATGATGATAAATAAGATGAGCGCCAATCCCCAAAAGACCGAATATATGATTATTGGACACCACACCCTCGTAGGACCAATAAGATCACAAATCTCGCTAAGTTTGAAATGAATGGGACAGAAATTAAGAGAACAAAAAAAGTAAAGTCCCTTGGGTTGACTATAGATGAAAAACTCAACTGGAGCAACCATTTTAAACTCTTAAAGGGAAAGGTTGCTGCTGGATTGTCATCCTTGAAACAACTTAAAAACATCCTTCCCCAGTCTCAATTTTGTTCTGTTTATAGAGCCTTCGTCGAAAGTCATATTCGATACGCTGATGTCATTTGGGGTAACCTATCTCAGACTAAATTGCATACCCTACAAAGTTTCCAGGACCGAGCTTTGTGTGAGGATCTCATCAAATTTGACCAGGCAGTAATGATTTTCAAAATCAACAATAAACTACGTCCAGAAAGCTTGTGGAATATTAGATTTCAGCAAAGACGTGAGATTTCTTGTTATAATGCCAGAAACTGTTAGAACCTCGAAATCCCAAAGACGAACTTAGAAAAGACGATAAAAGGCTTTCACTACACCGGTCTTAGCGTGTGGAATAACATTCCAATTGATATTAGAGAACTCCGCTCCGCTTGATCTATCAAATAAAACAAAATCTAAAAAAATTGTATAGAGCCTGAAAACGAAAACACGACTCCCTCGAAGAACAGCATCTAGACACATTTATTTATGTACATGGTGTCCCAAAAAAATTGTGCCCCGTTTGCCTGAAGATTGCGACAAAACGGCAAAAGATTCTCGCCAAACTTTTATATGATGTTGCTCTTCAGATATTCAAATAAAGTTTGCTGCCATCCCCGTAAAAATCCATTGAAAAATGATGGAGCTATGACAGTCATAGTATGACTGTCATAGCTCCATCGAGCTATTGAACGTCGAGTTGTTGCGGAGCTGATCACACGTGCAAATTCTTGAAGCTGTTATTAGTCGATATTTTCCAATTTTTCTTTCGTTCAATGGCATCCAAAATTGTTCCAGAGCCTGAAGAAATGGATCAGCTCATTATGGACACAATTACAAAAATTCGAAAGTCAAAAAAACGTGCATATTCGGAGCTAGTTTGTGCAAAGTTATCAGAGGCTTATGGCCTAGACAAGTCTCCTGCCTCGCTGCAGCTCACGATGATGATGACTACGGGAAGGATTGAAAACATCCCAACGAAAGAGGGTCTGGAATCCCTGAGAATAAATGAATCGAAGGTAAATTTATATGCTGAGAGTCACGTTGAAAATGGAAAAGGTAGAAAGCTATCAAACGATGAGGTCAGGATTATCGAGTGCAGGAATGAACTGCGGGCCGTTGCCGAAGCAGAGAGCCAGGGTTCTGCTGAAAATGAAAAGATGTGTGCTAGTGATATGGAATCTGACAGTGATAGTGATACAGAAAGTATACCAAGTGAATCAGTTTTAGATAGAGAAAGAAATTGGTTACAAGATGGGTTAGTATGTAGCCAGAAGTCTGGGCTTGAAAAAGATGAAACTTTACAAAACAAAGAGAAAATAGGAGGAAAAACAGGAGAGGATATGAATCAGATAATAAATGACCAAACTGGATATAAATTAAATCAGAGAATGGATGATATGGAGAAAAAGCTGTCCTATGCCATAAACATGATAAATAAGAAAGAAAATGAAGAAAATAATGTAGAAAAAAAGGTAGGGTATCATGGTTTGTTAGCCAGGATATACGTTCTAGAAAATGAAAAAAGGGACCTTTCATTGGAGAACGTGGCCCTTAAAAATAAACTTTCAGATTTAAAAAAATTAGCCGATGTTGGAAATTTTCATATTCCAAAAGAAAAAAAATCTAATCCAAATATTGGTTTTGGTGAGTTAAGACACGCTAGGCCCAATGTTGTTGATAAAAAAACAGCAGGGATGACCAGGGATTTGCTGGAGACAAATGACATTCCCTTATGGGGAGTATCAACAAAGGCTCCACGAAGCTTCCAGCCAATGCCATCTCAAGAGACAAAAAGTAAGATCCCAGACAGCGAATACACTTTTGGAAATCGTCGACGTGCGACCACTTACAACGATAGCGAGACGGAAATATCTAAAGATTCACAATGGGAAGTACCAACAACAAGAAAAGCTGCACGAAGCTTCCAACCAAAGGCATCCCAAGTGGCAACAAGAAATAGATACCAAGTCTTAGAAAATGAGGACATTGCCAGCAATCATCGTGGGAATACACAAAATGAGTTAAACAAATTCCAGACAGAGGAATCAAAAGTGGCAGATAGACCAATAGCAAGAGGGGCCAATCCAGAATCGATGACAATCCCAGGACGGTACAAAAAAAGTAGAGAAGAAGAGACTTTTGTAGCTGATTCAAATAACGAGCGCAGATTTGTAGCCACAGAAAGAAACATAATGCCTGGGATCTACGACTACAATGAAGTGGTAAAGATGCGACCAAATCAATCAAGGATCAATCAATACAATCCCTTTGCCGAAACCACGCCTTGGGGAACTGTAGGAATGGAAAGAAACGTAGTCCCTGGTGAAAATTCGTATTCAGAGGCCGTGAGAAAGCATAGCAATGAAAATAACGAAGCCCATCACGCTCAAGCTAGATCAACATCACGGGAAAACAAACCGAGCACTCAGCTTCAGCTAAATGCGGGATCGTTTCAGCGGCCAAACAGGAAAAGACCAGTGATAAGTTTGGTTGGAGATTCGATAATAAAAGGAATTCGAAAAAATGAAATTAATCAACACGTGAAATATATGTCAATTTTTGTAAAGACTTTCCCAGGTGCAACCACGGAGGACATGGAGTCATACATAGTTCCGACTCTGAAGAGAGAACCTGATGCTTTGATAATACATTGCGGCACGAACGATTTGAGAAAAGATGACCCAGAGACAATCGCGAAAAAGATCACTGAAATCGCCGTGAAATCAAAGAGAATAGTTCAAAATGTGGCTGTGTCCAGTATCTTAGCACGTGGCGACTCTGATCTTATGGAAGGGAAGAGACTCCAGGTAAATTCACTTTTAGCCAAATCACTTGCAGAAAATAAAATACACTTCATTCGACACGAAAATGTTGATCAAGATTGGCGTTATTTACTATACGAAGATGGTATTCATCTCAACAATGACGGTACAAATGTTTTAGGACAAGATTTTGTCAATTATATCAACACTATCTGACTGAATGAACTAACTTCTAACCTTGTAAATAGCATTAACATTTCGTCAATTTCATTTAGAGAAAGCCATACATTAACATGCCCACCAGACCTTGGTAGTTCACCAGACTCCTTAGAAAAGAGCAAACATGATGAAGTTCCCAGCATAGGGTCACCTGAACAACTCTATTCGCCTTCTTCTCCCTCTAATCTTACCATATGTTCCTCAAATACGCCTAGTGAATCTGAACTTTCTTCTTCCGTATCTTCAATCAGATCCACGCAACCGAATAATTCGAGTGACATTGAGGAGTTTTTTAATCTAAGAACAAAACATCCGAACAATCCTTTAATTGGATTCTTAAATATAAATAGTATTCGAAACAAAATAACTGATTTGAGACTGGTGATGGAAAGATGCTTGCCTGATATTTTGGTAATAGAAGAAACTAAACTAAATTCAGATTTCAAAACTGAGACCTTTCTTATAAATAACTATCAAAGACCGATTCGTCGTGATAGGAATGAATTTGGTGGGGGTTTGATGCAATTTATTAGGAAAGGGGTTGTCTGCAATAGAGTTTCTAAATTTGAGAGTCCTTCGATCGAGATCATCTGCTCTGATTTGATGGTTTGCAAAAAGAGATGGGCTATTTTTAGCATTTACCGACCTCCAGATGCTGCCAACTTAGATCTATTTTTCAGAGAACTGTCTTCTTCATTAAACTTGGCCTTGGACAAATACGATAATGTTATGATTATGGGCGATATAAATATTGACACTCATGATATTCAGCATCCCGGATATAATAAGTTAAATTCCTTCATTGACGTGTTTGGACTATCAAATTTAGTAAAGGCTAAGACATGTTTCACAAAAGGTCATAGTTCGTCGATTGACGTCATGCTCACGAATAAAGCCAGATGTTTTCAAAATACTACTGTTTTTGAAACTGGTCTAAGCGACTTTCATGGTCTTGTCTCAACTTTAATGAAAACACACATACCCCGTCTCAAACCTAAGATGATTAAATATCGTACCTATAAAAAATTTGACCCTGTAAAGTTTCTTCAAGATGTAAAGAATACTGACTTTAAAGTAGATTCAAATGATGCAGATTTGTCTTATAGGAATCTTTCATCTGCTTTCCGAAAATTGGTAGATAAACATGCTCCTTTAAAAACTAAAATTCAGAGGGGAAATACTGCTCCTTTTATGAATCAGCAATTACAGAAAGCAATTTATACAAGATCGAGGCTCAAAAAAAGACTAAATAAAAATCCTACCACAGAAAATAGAACTAATTTCAAAAAGCAACGAAATAAATGTGTCTCCATAAGAAAGAAGGCAATGAAAAACCACTTTAAAGAAGCAACTAAACATGGAACTATGTCTAATAAAGAATTCTGGGATCTTGTTAAACCATTTCTTTCAAATAAAGGAGGACTTACAAGTAGCGATATTTCTCTTGTGAAAAATGATACCGTTATAACTGATGACCAGGAATTGACAGAGATTTTCAATGATCACTATGTAAATATAGTAGAAAAATCCAGCGGTAAGAAGCCCATCAGCCTTGCTAAAGATACTGGAATTTCTGACGACCGCCAAGTTGTTCGCTTGATTCTGGATAAGTATAAAAACCACCCTAGTGTCCTAGCTGTTATTCAAAACCCAGAGAAAGTGTTAGACACTTTCACCTTTCATGAGATAGACAATCAAGTAGTTGCAAAACTATTGAAATCATTGGATGGCAGAAAATCTACTGGTGAAGACCAAATACCCCCGAAGTTAGTATCTCTCGCAGCTAACGAGCTTACAAACACTTTAAGGGAGTCAAAGGGGCTAAATAGCCAATTTGGGCTTGCAAACTAAAAAGGTTTTTCCTCATCAACCCCATATCTCATATTTCTGAAATTGGTATCAGAAGAAAGCTTGAAGTCTGAAGTTTCAAAAAATTTCAAATTTTCAAAAAATTTGCAAAACAATACGTCATGACCAGGGGGTTAAGTTGTAAAGGTAAAATGATCGATTTTCACAACCTCAACTTTAAACTGCAAAGGCTTCCAAACTTGATTCAATATGTAAGAAAGCTTTTGCCTACAGAATTTTCAAGATATTTCCAAGAGCCTTATGATAGCTTTTTTAAATATTTCATTAAAATTCAAAATGGCGGCATGCGCAAGACTACAGCTAAATTTCAAATTTTGAATTGTTATAATTCAAGACAGGGAGGTGATATTAAAAAAATGGATCATAGGGATAAAGATAATGGTTATTACTATAACTGTACCAAATTTCATGACAATCAGATGAATACTACTGAAGTTTTATCAATTTTTGTCCGAAAAATTGCATTTTCGGCAAACGTAAGTTAAAGTTTGCACCAAGTAAATTACTTTGGTTTTGTTTATATTCTCAAATTTTATGGAACTACTCTGGGCAAAACAATTTTCTGAAGTCATTTACACATAAATTCAATACACTGAAGTGCTCTATGATCTCATACTATTGTTAAAGTTGCCATTTTCATGAGATCTTACTTCTCAGAGCCAACGAGCGTTTCAGTACAAGACTCTATATTTACACAAACTTGTTTGTCTTCATTTAAACCATGTCATTTTCTTTAAACTCTTCTCTATTTGCCTCCTTTCACTATAAGGTAGCCTATTTTGTTCTTTCTAGCTCAAAAAACATGATGTCAGAGCTTCTAAAAGCTGCAAAATCAATACGTCCACTATTGAACAGCATGCTTATGCAAACACGGGAAATTGTTATTGGCCATGCTAGTGATTTTCCTTTGGTTTTGTTCTCAAAATCCTTTCCTCAATATAGAAAATCCATGATAACATCTTTGAAGAATACGTTATCTTGTTGGAAATATCTGTGTCAAATACAATCTTCCACTAAATGCAAGACAAAGGAAGTGGATGACATTCATTGTGTCCTAGTGGGTTGTAGATTGTGGTACCTATCAATCACATGGATCATACAGTTATGTGCAACTCAACAGTTATGTCTGTGCATCTCACAACATATAATCTTCAAGCATGCACCTTGGACACAATATTGCAAGTAGCAACACTTTCATTTGGAAGCACAAATGGAATTATTTGGCTATATATTTCTTCTTGACAGGAAATGTCAATGAGATTGCAAAAGAGCAGTTTTAGGCCCAACTGAACTCAGTTGAAACTCTTCTCAGCAATTTGGTCTTGCTTGCCTTTTTACCACTGCCTACTAGAATACTCTGGCCAAAACTTAACAATCAATCTTCTTTTGGCAAACTTTTCATGTCCACAAATAAATAAATCTCATTCAAGCGTCCACACAAACAGCAGATGGCCGGAGCCAACAGCCAAGCAACATTATCATCCTCTCCTCGCTTCTCCATAAATTGACTCGCTCCACCTGACCTTTAGTCACTTTTTTTTATCAAAACCTGCTCTTCTTGGCGTTCTCTTAACTCTCTTCATCCTCATTGCAATGAATATTGTAAATTTCAGCAAAAAACCAAGTCTACGTTGCTTACAATAACACTGAACTCGAATGGGCCTAAAGCAAAAAGTGCATCTATTTATTTTCGCTCTTTTATGATGCATTGTGGGTCTATCCTACATGTGATATATAAAAATCGGACCAGGAAAGGACAGAGAGTGAGGGAATCAAACCTTTTTTCGATTGAATGAACATTTACGGGAAAACCCCCATGGCAACGGCGAAAAACACAGTTGCTAAGGAAGAAAAACATTGGGTGCTCATTATAAAACCATTGTTTTGTGTGATTAGAATTGAAAATTTCGAAAAATGAACTTTTCCATCAGAATCTTCAATAAATTTTGGGGGTTATGATAACAAAAACCGAAATTTCGACGAAAAATATTTTTTAGCCCCTTTGACTCCCTTAACCACGGCAATAAACAGTAGCATTCGAAATTCTAGTTTCCCAAACGATGCAAAAAAGGCAGCGGTCTGCCCTTTGGATAAGGGGGAACCAAATCGCACAGTAGAAAGGAATTTTCGCCCAGTTAGTGTTCTCAATACCTTTTCAAAGATATATGAAAAAGTTCTAAAACATCAACTGATTGGACATTTAGATAGCACGCTTTCTATCTTTATTGCGGCATACAGACGAACATATGGAACTCAACACGTCTTGATACGTCTCATAGAAGATTGGAGGGCTAACCTCGACAACGACTATCTCGTAGGAGCAATCCTAATGGATCTTTCAAAAGCCTTCGACTGTATTCCGCATGACTTACTTATTGCCAAATTACATGCATATGGATTTGACGAAGATGCACTAGTCCTTACCTATTCTTACCTCAAAAGACGAAAACAATGTGTTAGGATAAATAATACGTATAGTTCTTTTCAAGAGGTTATATCTGGTGTACCCCAAGGCTCTGTGCTGGGACCAATCCTTTTCAACTTTTACATCAATGACTTATTTTACTTTATAAAACAGGCAACGCTTTATAATTACGCTGATGATAATACACTCACTTATTTTTCTAAAAGCATGCCCGATCTTGTAAATATTTTAGAAAAAGAAACAGGAGTTGCCTTGTCCTGGTTGGAACAAAATGAAATGATTGCTAACCCTGAAAAATTCCATGCTATATTGCTCAGAAAAACCGGACAAATACTAGTGGAGAACAAATTAACATTAACGGCAAAATAATCAAATCTGAGGAGACTGTGAAACTTTTAGGCGTTACGCTGGATTATAAACTTGATTTCGACCCACATATTTCGAATCTTTGCAAAAAAGCTGCAGCACAATTAAATGTTCTTAAAAGATTAAAGTCGTTCATTGGCTGCAAAGAAAAAACGATTCTTGTTCAGAGCTTTGTATATTCTAATTTTGATTACTGTCCCTTGGTCTGGTATTTTTCATCTTCCAAATCATTACAGAAAATTGAAAAGTTACAAGAACGCGCTCTAAGATTTCTCTATAATGATCATACCAGTTCGTATAACGATTTGCTTTCGAAGTCAGATAAATGCACAATGCTCATTGCTCGCCAAAGAGTCCTGTGCATAGAAATATTCAAAACAGTGAAACAGTTGAACCCACAGTTCATGCAAAACGTTTTTAAATTACGGTCATCAAATTATTCATTAAGAAATCCAAATAACTTAGCCCATGTTAGGCCTAATCAAACAACATTCGGGTCCAACAGTCTGATGTCTATTGGGCCACAGATTTGGAATGGCCTACCAAACGAGCTGAAAGCAGCAGAAAACTTGAAAACTTTTAAAAATCTGATAAAACGATGGGACGGACCCTCCTGTAAATGCAGTGCTTGTCATTGCCTGCCTAGTGTTACAAATTAGTGCCTGTTAGTGCAATTTAATTTTATGATTTATAAAACAAAAACAAATTTAATTTACTTCCTGTAGTTATATTCGATTTTGATTAGTTAACTTTGTATATATGTATATATGTGTATATATTGTTAGCTATAGTGGTTAATCGAATCAAAATAAATTTACAAACAAACAAACATGACTTTCAGAAGACCAAATTTGTCTGATGACTGAAACCAGCGGTCGGCCATTTTGTCTGATTGGTTTCAGTGATAAATAGCTTCATGTGCTGTAAGAAATAGTTTTTGTGAGGTAAGAAATGGTTGAGTTGAACTCTCTGACGATGATCGGAATTCTCACGAGAGCTATGAAATTGGAGGCTGCTGTTTCATTTCATCCATGAAGGTATTGTTATCGCTGCAAAATAGTAAAACAAAATGGCCGACCGCTGATTTCAGTCATCCGGCAAATTTGGTCTCCTAAAGGTCATAGCTCCATCATTTGTCAACGGATTTTTACAGAGATGGTAGCAAACTTTAATTGAATATCTGAAGCGCACCATCAAGCCAAATTTTGGCGAGAACCTTTTGCCGTTTTGTCGCAATCTTCAGGCAAACGGGGCACAATTTTTTTGGGACACCCTGTATATATTCTTAAATCAATCTACTATGTATATAATTATGTATTTATTTTGTAATTTATTTTTGTAGCTGAAGGGATTACGTGTATAAAGAATAAAAAATAAATAAAATAAAAAAAAGGAATTTTTGTTCCCGTACAAACATCTTATCAGCATTAATCTAATTTCTGGAAGTAAAAGACAAATGATTCTACCAAACAAAATTTTCACATGAATATTCGGGGAAACTTTTTCTCCATATGAACAGGCCCTAAGTTAACTTTTGACTGATAGAGTAATGTTTCAATCTTGAAGATCGGCCACGCTGCAACTCGCTGCAAACATATAATATATATTTCTCTCATCCATTCAAAGTATCCTTTAAGAATTTTTCACTGTTGAGGATCCATTAAAACTGAATTTTAGAAAATTTGTGAAACATGCTGTCCTTCAAAGAAATGTCACTAATTCCTGAACTCAAAGAAATGTCATCAGTTATTTTATTACGCACTTGCTAAGTTTTATCAATGCAATCATCATTTCATGAGACTACTCTATGTTGTGGTTTTGTTGTTGATCCAGCAACAGTGGGCAATTGATGGGTCTGACCATGGGTAGTTAGACACTGCTGGTGTGCTTCTATGGAGGAGCGCTGGATATTATGTATCTGCGGGGAAATTTTTTTGCAGTAATTCCCCTGCAGATATCTCCTCCGCAGTACTATAAAAATTTCCCCCGCAGATACATATTATCCAGCTCTTCTCCATAGAAGCACACCAGCAGTGTCTAACTACCCATGGTCTGACGTACGTCTACTAATCCATTGGCTAATATCAAATGACACACCTCCATATTAGTCACGTGATAACAATATTTTGAATGAAAATCAACGACGCGCATACATCCTTGCATCCACGTTGAAGAGAAGCATTCGAGAGGAGAAGAAGATTGTGATCGCAGCCATCGCAGCAAATAGGCAACAAAATGGACGGTGTAACTCAAGCAAAGAAGCGTAAAGTTGATGGAAATGAAAAAGAAACAAATGGCAATCCTTATTTGGTATGTATGCTGTTTCGCAACGGTGTTGTTTGTGATCAGTGGCTGCAAATCTTAGCGATCGCGGAACTGCGTTGCTAATTAAATTTGCACTAAATTGGCCTAACCAACCTCTCTGCAAGATATGTGTCACATTGATTGTATGTTTTCGGAATTGCCAATAAATAAATAACGCGGAATTGTTAAGGAAAAGCACGAGGTAGAAATTAAACCAAAAGCATGGTTTAAAGCTCTTTATTTTGTTTTTGTTTGCGAGTGAACTTTAGAAATTTTATTTTGTAAACCGGCATAGAGGCATTTGGATTGATCACTCATTAACTTCTGTTCTCTTTCGAATAGCAACAATTTTAAGATACACACACAGAAATTTGCCTTTTCAGGTATCAATGCACACAGCCAATATCAATGCACACAAACAACAGGCTCTTGTGCATTATGTTATGAAACTTTTGAAGTACGTACGAAATAACTATTGCAAAGTTTCACAGATTTCTAAACGTACTTCAAAAGTTTCATAACATAATGCACCAGAGCCTGTTGTTAAGAAATCTGTGAAACTTTGCAATAGTTATTTCGTTTCTATCAAACGTGGATGTGTTTAGTATAATCAGCTGTTTGTGATGACACCAGGAAATAATTTTTGAGTTTGAGTTTTGTCAGGCCTATACTAACTATAGGATATTGGCTGTGTGCATTGATATTGCTAATGTCAATGGTCTCAAAATTACTTCCTGAAAAGGCAAATTTCTGTGTGTGTATCTTAAAATTGTTGTTATTCTGAAAGAGAACAGAAGTTAGTGAGCCATCAATCCAAATGACCTTTGCAACTGAAAGGTATTTGTGGTCTTGAGAAAATCACTTACTGACTTATTAATTGGTTTCAAAAGCCCATTATCTTGAAGGAAGAGATCTGGCTCAGGTTTCTCCAGGGGGTACTTGACCTAAATTTGTAGCAGGATGTGCCCACACAAATTTAATGATACTCCATTCTAGAAAAATTTGGTCAAAAGTATACTCCCAAAACATAAAAGATTTACTAAATAACAACCCAATCTAGCAAAATTTCCCCTTTTGACATGTTTTGACAAGCAGCTCCAGAAAAATTGCCTTGTTTTGATACCCCGCTCTGGAAAAATGATACCCTGAAAAACGGCACATCCCCCTTGGACAAATATACAAAGTACCCCTGGGTCTCTCCATGATTTCTCTGGTTACCACAGTGGCGAATATAGCAATGTGGTGCTCTGCCTCCCCTGGTGAAAAATCCTGCAGGATCTTGTCAGGATCCTTTCATAGGATCTTGTCAGGATCCTATACAGTTCCTGTACAAGATCCTATTGGATCCTATATAGGATCCTGTAGGATCTTGTAGGATCCTGAAGGAATTTTCACTGGGTCCTCCCCCAGTGTAGGCACAGGGACACAGGAGTGATGGCAGGCCAAGGGGATGAACAAGAACACAAGGGCAGTTTAGACCCAACAAGGTGGGTGAAGCAAACCAAAAATTTGGGGGGAATCTTGGGGTACATGTATTTTTTTCATAAGAAACTACCCATAATAAGAAACTCAACTATCAGATCACCAAAAAATTAAGAAACTCCAGTACTGGGAAAATATAACTTAAAGGGAGTACAACGACCAGCATGCTTTGTATGAAGTCAGCGACTTACTCTGCACAGCTTCCAGAATAACTGACTGTACGAAATTCTCAAAAACAAAAACAAACGACGGCAAAGGCTGCTGGTCTTTGTACTCCCTTTAAGAAACTGTTTATTTTGACAAAGGGAATCCTCAATATCTTTTACTTTATTTTCACTCATTTCCTGTTTCATAATACTCGGAAGGTACTTGAGAAAGTCTAAACATTGGAAAGACTTCAAAAAACTTTGTTTTAAAGTGTTCAGGAGGGTGCAGGTAGTGAACATGAAGATTGTTATGGAGCCTCTAAGAAACTCGCAAGAAACACTGAGTAATCAAAATCTGATAATTTTAAGAAACTTCCAGTACTATACTGGCCGAAATTCTTAGTTTCTTATGAAAAAATATGTGCACACTCATTTTTTCCGTTAAAAACAGCTCATAAGAAATGGTAGGCTCAATTTTGCTAAACTTGAGAGGCTACCCTACCTGAATTAGAAAAGCTAAAAACTTGTGATTTGCATTGTCAAAATGTTTTGACACTGTACGGTAACAGTTAAGGTGAAGTTGCTTTTTTCAGCGCCAAGCGCTGGGATCGCAGAAATAGAGCAGACCTAATCGAGTCAGCGACCCCTTGTCATGACGCTTAAGTGGTGGGGTCCTACCGGGTATCAAACCCACTCCGCCTGACTGTTCTGGCTGCAAAATCAGAAGATTACACCACTGCGCCACAACACCTTCCTAACAGTAACTTCTTTGACATTTTTTTAAGTGCAAATTATGTTATTACTGAATGTTTTGAGATCTTAAAGTTAGTTTGTGTACATTGAGGCATTTTTGCCTTAATGTAAGTTTAAATCAGGGAGCTAGGAGTTGGGCCTAAGTTGCATTTTGCTGAACATTGCTAATGCGTCATTGCCTAGTCATCTCTGTATGGCAGTCACAAGATGCAGTCACAAGATGCACATAAGTGCGTCATTTGGTTCATTCTATATCCTAGTTCCTGGTTCATGTCGCAACACAAATATGTAAGCAGCTTCCAGCCAATCATTTGATAGGATGACTGTATTTCCTCATTCCATATTTGGTTTGCCCTACTAACTATATCTACCTGTACAAAAATACAAGGCTAAACTTGGCCTTGTACAGGCCAATTTTTAGCCTTGTAGAGGGGATTATGACCTTGTTATGACCTTGTACTAACCTTGGAAGAAAATTACAAGGCTATCAGTAAGATTCCAAGCTGCAACCAGTCTAACACAAGGTTTCCACAAGGCTTCTACAAGGCTAATTAGCATTTTTCAAGCCATTTACAAGGTTACAGCAAGGCTATTCCAGGCTATAACGAGGTTACAAGGCCATAACTACAAGGCTTGTACATGGCTATTACATGGCCTTGTATTTTCGTACAGGTAAGTCTGTCCTTGTGCTATCAACTCAGTCAGAAAATATTTGGCAGCAGTGCAGACTTCAATTTCCCCACCCTCCCTCCCCCTTTTCGCCTAGTATTTCAATGCACATTTGACTAGGGGGGGGGGGATATTTCATATTCATTCAAATTCAACATACAGTATTTAGGTATCTTAATTAGTGTTATTAGTGTAATTGTTTGTAATTGTTGATTGTTGTATTGGTATTGTTAATTGTATTGGGAGTAGTTCTGTAAGTTGTCTTTTGTAATGAATGACAACTTTGGCCCAACACTGTCTCTTTCTCATGGTCCTCTGATTTAACATGGAGATACATAAATAGCTAACTCAAGAGCTGCATATGCAGGTCTAAAATTAGCCTTTTGTATTTGATGATTTTGACGTGCATTTCTTTTCACCAGGGGAGCAATTACGTGCCTAGGCGTTTCTTTGTCCTATATTGCCTCTACTTAGCTCCATCAGCTAACCTTAAAGGCACCAGTGGGCATAAATAGTGCGCTCATGACCAATATCAAGTTCTTTTTAGTCATGAAACGAAAGTTGTGATTTGATATTGCTATTGACATTAAAGGGAATAGACATAGCTATATGGACAAGCTGCTACAGTATAAATAGGCTCAAAAAATGCCCACAACCCGATTGTTTCCTTCGCCACACAATGAAACTGCAGGGGTCAAAGTTGTTGAATACAATAGATTATATTTTTAACTTGGCCTGGGCCAGCTTTTAACTATGTCGATTCCCTTTAAACTAAAGAAATCTCCAAGGATAATGCAAGGATTAGGAAGTCTTTCGTCTCCACTGCTAATGACTTTAGCACTAATTGTGCGATAACAAAGGGCTGTCAGCAGGTTGTCAGCAAAATTCAGGATGTCGTTAACGCTCAGCTATTTATATGGACTCAATTCCTGTAAGAAGAGATCACATGATTTCTTTTAATTTCGCGTGATCACATGATTTCATTTCACTTCATTTCACTGTTCCTGATTTTGTATTTTCATTGTCACAGAAAATTGAAAAGGATGATGATGATATAGTGCTAAGCACATCATTGTCATTCACAGCAAAGCTTAATGGTTTACAGTCACCACTTGAGATCATCCAGGTAAGGTGCATTATGCAACATTTTTTCTGCTTGTGCTCGTCTCTTCTGTGATTCTGACTTGTACTTTTACTGATATTCAATTTCTATATACGATTACACTGAAGATGGTGGCGAGGGACTTTTTACCAAGATGCATTGTGTTCGAATAACAAATCTTTAAAAATTCTATGGGAATTTGATGTAAGAACGCAGTGCATCTTGGTAAAAAGTTCCTCGTCGCCATCGTTAGCGTAATCGTCTGTTCGATTTTCTTTGCAGAATACAAAACCTAATACAATATACAGTACTGTACGTTTATCAAAAAGTTGTATTCTTCGTGACCCAAGAAAAGCAAGCTTATCTTGCTTGGACTGTTTACAAAACAATGGAAAAAATAACATAATATTTATAAAAAATGATATTGGGTATACATTTTAAGATGTTGGTCCAAGGACCGGGTGGTATGTTTTTGAAGCTGTGATAGCGTGCCCCTGAACCAAAATCTGTTCAAGTGCCTCCTGCTCCAGGACACTATTGTTCTTACTGTATATGGAATGAAATCTACAGTATGTTTATGCAAGGAGCAAGATTGTTTCAAATTTCTGTTCTTGTATATTTACAACAGGAGAATGGAGGAAAGATCTTGCAGTTGGAATCAAGACCAGCTAAAAATGATCCAGAAAAACATGATTTTCTTGTCAATCTTGATGATGATGACAGCATTGAGACTGTTTGTGAAAAGATCATGTCTGCTTTAAAACCAGTTGTTGAGAATGTTGATAAGCATGGTGGTGAGAAAGGTGAGATTGTTTCTCTCTATTTTTACCTAGCCTCCGAAGGTAGCTTATCGAGGCAGCATCCTATGGTCCTCCTTCCCGATGTGGCCACATCACCACACCTTGTGATTCCTTTAGCCTGAAATTACGGAGAGTTGGCGACTCTCCTCGCAGCGCAGGTATTGCAGGTTTGGCAGGGCGTGAGTACTCGGACCACAACCTTCAGATTGGTAGTCAAGCATGCTACCACTTGGCCATCCCCACTCTACACAGGTGATATGGGACCAAACAGAATGTGTGTTTCCACTTAATGATAATCTCAGAAATATTGTTTTTCATTCAGATGCAGACTTCATTGGTAAACTGGGGTTTTATAGAAAATATACTGGGTGAGTCAGAAAAACGCATGCCATTTGAAAGGCTACTGCTCCGTAAATATCAAACAACCATGTTCTGCAATGTCTGATTGAATAGCCAATATGTTAAATTATTTTTAGATATTTTTCTGTCTTCAGTCAGTCAATTTTATTAGGTATTTTCTCGAGACAGTCGCTTCGAGGAACCCTCAGAACCCTCAGAAACATCCTTACAGCAACGACTTGAAGAAACTTTTGTATGCTCTACCCTCTTAGGAGGATGAAAAGTTTTGCCCTTAGTATGGGAACTTAACTTATTCAAGGGGATTCCTTCTTCCCAAGAGGTAAATTATATGCTGATACATGTAAGTGTCATTGCATCATATCATGTCCTTTCCAGTGATGAGCAGCCCCAGAATATTCATATTTCGTTGTAGTTAGTTGTTTTTATCTGTGATATGAAAAAGAAATAAGTGTCATTGCTGACAGGGTGGAAAACCGGTGAAACGTTGCTCGCCGCTTTCACTCGTTTTTGCAGGTTTTTGAAAGGGTCTTTATGCAGAAAATCTCGCATATCCACGAGAAGGAATGACCGATCAAAGCTGGGTAAATAACGGAATCTTATCAAACATATCAGCTTCGAAATAAGACGATTTTCAATATGATTGCTATGAAATTCAGGGGGCAGTATTTTCTCAAATGCTGTACGTTTTTTTACTCGCCCGGTACTTGTCCACCCTTGTCCAAAACTACTCAGGGACAGTGCAAAATTTATTATATTACATGGCCGGTGGAGAACAAACATTCTTGCAAAAAATCTGCGCGCCCTGTATGAAGTCATTGCAAAAAAAAAACCAACTGCCCCGTCACCCTTTCCTTAAAAAAATGTTTCTCCAATATTCATGAACAACAGATGTTGTAAATACCACCGATGAATTAGCCAAAGATCATAACAAAATCAATTCATGCCCTTACGAGTCAACGAAAAAATCGACTTTGAAGATGAAGAGAAACTACTGATGAATCATTCTTGCAAACAACTCGCATGATTCACAATTTTGTCCTCAAAATGAGCCATTTTATATTTCAAACTTCATCTTGAGCTTATAAAAAGTTACTGCCCCGTTCATATAGTTTTGTAAAAAGTGTTGACCCAGTTCTGTACAAGCTCAAAAAAAAGTAGTTGCCCCGTTACGTTTTGCACCGGCCATGTTATAAAATAAACTTTGCATTGTCCCTCAAGTTTCGTTTTAGTCTTAAGCTTCATTATGATGAAAACGGTACCAAATAGTCCAAAGAAAGTTACTGCACTATAGGTGAATGACCATATCATTGTTATACTTTCACACAATAAAAATTGTCATTGAGTTAAAGACAAATGATGGATATATTTCGTCTAGTTTAAAAATAAAACAAAA
Source organism: Aurelia coerulea (assembly GCA_039566865.1). Lineage (NCBI taxonomy): Eukaryota > Metazoa > Cnidaria > Scyphozoa > Semaeostomeae > Ulmaridae > Aurelia > Aurelia coerulea. The sequence goes on along the minus strand of CM076947.1, from coordinate 22,033,946 downwards.
GATGGCTGAGTCCTTTCATTTGTCCGATTGATTTGCTAATCTCTCGAGATCATCAAAGACAATGGAATACAATAGGCTATATTTATATTGCCCAGGCCCCTGACTTAAATCGCCTGATATCGCAGTCATTAGTCTTTAGGTTTAAACCTAAGCAAATTTTGTTGCAATATCCATTCGTCGTTGCAATCATGACTATTGCTATTGCAACAGATAACCTAGATAACTGTTTATAACTATGTTGCGATAGATATCTCTAGCACTACTGCTAGACCACAATTTTATTGAAACGGATTTCTGGATCTAAGTTATCCTTTTTGTTACAAAATGATTGGTGGTCGACTGTGTCTCTCCATAATTTACGGCTGTTTATATTTTGGCAAGTGCCGATACACAAGGGGGCTTGGGGTACCAGGTACTCTGAGGTAGGCGCAGAAAAATCACACCAAAATTAGCTAAAACCTTGAAACCTGGAAACAGAAAGGTCAAAACCTGAAACAACACTGTTTTGATGAAAATTTCACCTTTTCCAGTAGGCATCCATTTTTTCCTACATTTTGATTTTTATTGACTCTTTTGATTTCTTATTAAACATCCGAGAGCTGGATGATTAAGTGAACAGACGCTGTTGCTGCAAGCAACTCGAAAATCATGAATTTTGAATGATAACAATATTGAAACCCTGTGCACGATAAATGGCCCAAACCTGTAATCCATGTAAGATCTTGAGAGGCGAAGCCCGTAAAACTGATCATTTTAGGTGTAAAGTCCCAAATCTGAGGACTAAAACTGGCTAATTGCGCAACTCTTGAAACCCCAAAGCCATCATTTTAGGATACCATGCATATGAAGCTGATTTCCACTCAGTAGAATTTCCGAGTGGACATTATTTTACACACTGAAGAGGCTCTGATAGGGGTTTTGGGAGCAAAGGAGCATGGGCTAAAAAGGGCCGGGAGCAAGGGAGCATGACAAGAAAATTCGGGAGCTTGGGAGCACATGTATTTCTGGAGAGTGCACTTCAAACATTTTATGCTTTTCATTAAAGTCCCTTGCTTCCTCTAACCATTGTACAGTTTAAACTGCAATGAGAAAATGACCATGCTTTGGAACCTTTTTGAAGTACACAAACATGGAATCTTACGACAAAAGTGCCGTTCTATGCCAATGGAATGAACGTGGCCTTAAACAAATTTTCTATGCGTATCGCCTATTTTGCTACATTGCCCCATTGCCTCATTCACTAACATGCCCTTACAGGTCTTTTCAAAACATCAAGGAGGTACTGTCTTTTCACGAGGCTGGTGCAGAAATGTACGAGCAATCATCAAATAAACATGTATACGTGGTAGCCATATTGACTGCAAAGGGACCATGAGACTTTAAATGCTCAAATTTGAATAAAGAAAAGAACAGAAACATCTTAGACATTAATGGGAGCACAAAGCTAATTTTCAAGGGAGCAAGGGAGCATGCTGCTTTTTAAGAGGGGAGCAAGGGAGCAACCATCCCTCTATCAGAGCCTCATTAAAAGGCTTGTCACACGTCATATTCTATTCAAATTCAAAGCTTTATGTACTCTCGTAATTAAAAGATTTCCAGTCTGCTCGGAAAGTTCTGCTAAGTGAAAATCAGTCTTAAGAATCAGCATAGGGCTCAAATCTTTCAAATCTCTAAAAAGGTGGGTGTAAAATTCTTTATGATATATTTCTTTGAATTGAATGGCTTGAAAGGAACTTATGGCACTTTACCGTAAATCTGCCGTGGAAATTTTTTGATATCTTAACTTTTTTCAAAATGGCGGCAATTTAATTATTTTTGAAAAAATTGAAGAAAAATTTTAAAAAACTTTAAGTCATCGTAAATCCTAAACCAATAAAGGGAAAATGAGATGACCTTCAAGGAAAGCATAGTTTATGAAGGTCTACAATATGGTGGCAAGCAGAAATCTGTAGCTTTTCTGGTTTTGGATTTAGAAATTTGATGACGTCATAGCCTCAAATTTGATAAATGCTGCCTATGTTTTAAGAATCTATCTTCAACAGTTCCATGGTTTCCAAGACACATCGATGATTTGGACAAGTTTGCAGATAGAGTGCTCAGCTATGGGGCAGAGCTTAATGCGGATCATCCAGTAAGTATGCAATTATTTTGGTAAATAGAACCTTGTAAATTTCATATGAATGATCATTTTCTATGGTTATGATGGAGCAAGAGAAGCAAGACCCGGAAAGCACACCTACACCAAGTGATGATGAAACGTTGAGTAAAGCAGAAGCGTTACAACTTATCTTATTTGCACTGACAACTGCGTCTCGTGCATGCAGTCTCGTGCATGCAGATAAGACCACGGGCCACTGCAACAAAGTTATTTATCCAAAGCCAAATCAGTATAAGGGAAGGAAAAAAGCCGACAAACTTCCAACAATTTCCAGAAAAACAAAATAGACATGAACAGCACATAACCTTGATCCTAGCAATTGCACCAAAATAGCCTTCAGGAAAATAAACAAACTTCGAACAGCGACAGCGAAATTTCCAACTTGCTACGTCGGATCACAATAACGGTATGAGGAAATGCTGCCTAACCAGCATGAATAATACGCCCACGGGCACCACGTGATCCCAGGCTAACCAAAAAGGTCGCAGAGTATACTGCTAGAAAATAACGACCACGCTCCTCCGGGGAGGTATTAACTCCAGTTAAACTAGCGTCTAACTGCCATGTAAATTTCATATGAATGTCAGACTTTGTCCCGTATTAATAAATTTTGTAAACTTGTCTAATTTTGTAACTGCAAAACTGTGATTAAGTCCACAGGGACTGCATTGCTACCGGATGTCCAAAAAGTACTCCTGTTTAAAAATTCACCAATAATTTATTATCAAACCTTTGATAAAATTTTCTTTTTGAGTTGCTTTGTCAAAGATCCAAAATATTCATAGATGGTAAAATGTTTGCTTTTGATACAGCAAGGTAGAAAAATTACACATTGAAAACCCTTATTTTGAGCTATACTTTTAAAGCAAAATACTAAATCTTACCGCAGAGTCAAAATTTTCAGATTTTTTATCATCATTGAAATCTCCAATGATAATGCACATTTCTTTCTGTCATAGAAACTTTACATGCACAAAGAAATTGATCCGGCATTCATCAGTGCTTTTTTGCAGCATGATTTAAAATCAGGTAGCCCCAAGAAGAGCCAAATTTGCCAATTTTGAAAGCAATTACAAAATCAGCTATATCTGGGAAAATAATTGGGTCCTTGATCTACTTAACAAAAAAAGAAAATTGAAGATCGGTCGTGTAATCAAATTTTGGTGATTCTTCAAACGGGAGTACTTTTTTGGGACACCCGGTAGAAAGATTTCATGGTTGATTTTATATTAAATGATGCATTGCTAAATGCTTAGTACCACATCTTGCAAGATTGAAGATCTCGAAACGTTTGGCATTTACATTACCTGAGATTGTTTTGTTACCTCTAGGGATTCACAGATCCTGTCTACAGAGCAAGGAGAAAAGAATTTGCCGATATTGCCATTAATCACCGCCAGTAAGTTTTTTTTCAATTCAGAAACTCTGTTTCCGCAGATTTTGTGACAGTTATTTCCTAGTATTTCATTCATCTAATTATTCGAAAGTAGAGTAGCATCCTCATTGAAAAACAACACAGACAACTGATCATTTGACGACGAAGGACAAACCTTGGATGAAAGTCATTTGGAATTTGCCATTTCTAGAGCAAGCATGAATTGTCGGTACCCTGGTCAGTTTTATCTTTCAATTTCACACCTCGTTCAGAATACTGATGAAAATATAACCTTTCTCAAACTTTATTTCAGTCAGAACGAAATACCAAATGTGACATACACAGAAGAGGAGATTAAGACATGGTAACGCAGCATAATTTTTTAACTTCTCTACTATAGTGTTTTTCTCTTTATTTGGAAGATGAGCAGATATTGATGTGCTACTTCCTAGCCAGTTAAAATAAAGCACTGGTAGGATTTACCAGACAGTGGAATGTATCAAAGAGTTAGCGCTCAACATCCAGAATAAGCTCTCAAATACAAACGCTAACTCAAGAGAAGCTTCCGTGAACATTGCTCTTCTTTTTTCATTATTTCATTATTTTTACACGGTAGCCCCGCCAATCGAGAGGATTGCTTTACAGGGGGCCGTGCCAAACTTTACAATATTACTAGAAATTACTAAAAAATTACCTATATTTACAATCCAAAAAAAAATAAATGAAAAATAGTGGAGTTAGCCTGGGAGAAGCAAATTACTCTTCAGCCTACTTTTAAAAATGCTAAGAGAGGACGCTTGTTTGACATCCAAAGGCAATTCATTCCAAGTCTTTGCACCCCGGAAAGATATCGCTTTCTGCCCATTGCAAGTTTTCATCCTTGGAACAAGGACATCGGCAATGGCATTCCGCAAATTCATACTGATATCACGCGCAGAGTTTTTCTTGAAAAGGTTTGAAAAATAGCGGGGTGCAAGACCTGACAATGCTTTGCATGTAATAGTAGCTGTCTCGCATTCAGTACCATTATTACTTATGATAAAACTCTTTACATTTCCCATGGGACATTTTCACAGCAAAAACGTAGTTATCACAACGATGGCTTTCGTGAATTTAAACTCAGTTATTCAAAATGTTGTGGAAGATAATTTGTTTCTTAGGAGGGCTAGAGCCCCCCCCCCAATAATCTCAAAAACAATGGAGCTACAATGCTGCTGAGCAACACTTCCTTAACAATGTTAACAGCTAGTTATTTCAATAGATGATTACTATAAAGATGTCTGCAAGGACTTTTTACCAACATGTATTGTGTTCTATAATTGAATCCCTGTATGATCTTTAAAGATTCTTAATTAGAACGCAGTGCATCTTGGTAAAAAGTTCCTTGACGCCATGTTGTGTATTTGGTCTTTGACGCAAATACACAAAAACTAAATTTAAAGATCGGTAGCATTATTGATTTTTTTGCTGATTTTATCATAATACAGTAAAAACCCGCGTATAAGAACCTACAATTTTGCAAGTCAGCCTAACTAGTAGGTTCTTATGTTTTGGGTATTTAGTGGGAAATGAGGCTTTTCAGGTTCTTAAAATGGTTCTTATTATATTCATGGCTTTCAGGAATTTCTTTTCTTCAGATTCAAACTTCAGGCCTATTATTTACTGTCAGTTCAAATTGTTGAGTTTGTGAGATATATTCCCCGACAGAAATTTGTGGAAGAATCAGAAATGTTCATATAAATGCTTTTATAGTGATTTGATTAAAGAAAACATGTTTAAATCCTGAATATAACTGTCACATTACAGCCCTGAAGAAGTTCTGCATGGCAGAATTCCCACACATTTACTGTTGTTCCTTCGTCATGTTGCGGTGTTCTTGCCTACAAATTTATTAACACAATGTAGGTATGTTGGTAAGAAGTTCCTCGCCGCCATCTTTAGCGTAATCGTCTATTTTAACTCGATTCTATCACTGGTATGCATATTGATGATATTATCTGACTCCATTAATGCAATGATGTTCTTCGTGCAGGGGAACAATATTTAAAAATTTGACCAAGCTTTACCCTTCCCACGCCTGCAAAGAGCTCAATGACGTATTTCCAGAGCTGATCAAAGAATGTGACTACAAGTATGGACTTTTCATATTCCAATATTCAACTATAACCTTAAACTTTGGCTGTTTTGTAAATATTCAGAATGTATATATCCAGAAGTCAGTTTGGATGCGAATCAATTCTCGTACCTTTTAGGTGTAATTAAAACACATACTGTTCAGCTTCCGCACTAAAAAAATAAAATACCCGAGGCAGATGTTTAGATATATCCTTCTTCTTTAGATATGTGCTCATTTTTGTTGTTGAAAATAATTTATGGAGTGCACAACGACAAGTTTGCTACCTAGGTTTCAAGGAAACTTTTGCGGCTTGCCTTGTTTTTGTTTATGACTTGACCAACCGGACATGGAATTCCCTCCGTCTACAATCACAAATCGCTTTGTATCTAGGTGTCAATAAAAGTAGCGAATCCTATTGTAACATTATCTGTCCTTGTTTATTATCTATGGTTTCACGAGACACCCTGTAGAAGAACAAGATTGCCTGGATTTTCGTATCATATGCTGCAGAGTATTCTTTTGCGTCCTTCAAACCAATATATTTCTTTTTACAGAGAAGACACGATTCCACAGCTTCGCAAAGTTTCCAGATTCTTGAAGGGTAAGAAGAGCCCAACTTTTCTGATATTAGATTTTGTTGCTCAACATGTTGACGATTTTTCGTGTGCTTGCTTCAGACTGTTTGCGAAGATTATGGCTCCAACATTAATATTTTAGCTCTCGAGGCACCAATATCAACAAATCTGTGTTCAAGTTAAGTATCTAGGGAAACAAGGACAGATTTTGTAACACAATGGAATGAAATGCTTTTGTTGACACCTGAAGTCAAAACGATTTGTGGCTGCAGACAAAGGAAATTCTTTCAACCATAAATTCAAAACAAACAAAGCCGCAAAGTTTCCCTGAAACCCAGGTAGCTAGCGCGCTCGTCTTATATTCCAGAAATTGTTTTTAAGAGCAAACATGAACATATATCGAGAGAAGAAGGATATATGTACACATCTACCTCAGGCATTTTATTTCTTTGGTTCAGAAGCTCAGCATCACGTGTTTTAATTACATCCAAAAAAATAAGAGCATTGAATCGCGGCCCAATCGGCTTGTGAATCAAATAAATTAGATGCCCGTGGCAGATGTGTAGATATATCCTTCCTCTTTCGATCTATGCTCATGTTTGCTCTTAAAAACAATTTCTGGAATGCACAACGAGCGCGATAGCTGCGGCTTTGCTTGTTTTGAATTACTGGTTGAGAGAATTTCCTTTGACTGCGATAGCTAATCGCTTTGAATTGCGGTGTCAATCAAAAGCAACTTGTGCTACCGGGTGCGCCAAAATAAACTATGCACGTTTGGCAGGCCACAATAAATCGTACACTGGACCGATTTTGAAGATTCATGACTTAATCTTTAGCAAAAAGCCTGAATTAGATCCTAGGATTTTTTGCAATTTTTTCTGTTTTCAGTTTTAAGAGCTAGATGCGAGTTTCTTAAAATTTACGTTCCCGAAAACACTGAAAGCGATCAAAATACATCGATCAAATTTTCTAAAGAATCGACATGAATGGACAAAGAGAACAATTTTTCGTGGTGATTTGGGATTTAGAAATAGATTAATTATATCGATTAATTGTATCGATTAATTAATCGATTTCTAGATCCCGAATCACCACGATTCATGTTGATTCTTTATAAAATTTGATCGACGTCTTTTGATCGTTTGCAGTGTTTTCGAGAATGAACATTTTAAGAAACTCGCTATTAGCTCTGAAAACTGAAAACAGAAAAATTTGCAAAAAATCCTAGAATCTAATTCAGGCTTTTTTGCTAAAGATTAAGTCATGAATCTTCAAAATCGGTCCAGTGTACCATTTATTGTGGCCTGTCAAACGTGCATAGTTTATTTTGGCGCACCCGGTATTGTCTTACCAAATCTGTCCTTGTTGTCAAGGGATATTTTGAAACTGATTAGCCATCGATTGAAATCGCTGGACCCAACCAAATCCGTGTAATTTTTTCTGAGACACCCAGTACAGTAAAAACCCGCATATAAGAACCTTTCATTTTGAAATCACCCTGTTTAGATTCTTATGCATATGATACTATTCTTGAAAACAGGATGCAAGGTTCTTAAATAGGTTCTTATCAAAAGAATTAATTACAGATCTTCAGCAATTTAGGCCAAATATAAGAAAACAAGGTTTTCACATACACACTATCATGACACAATTTTATAAAGAACAACCTTATCTACCTTGCCTTATCTGTATCAAATCCATTCATATAAGGAATTTTTTATATAGGCTTTGTATTTACTTAAGTATTTGACTAAATTTCTTTACAGAAAAATCTTATAACATATTACCAACCAAGTTGAGAAATGCTAAGGATTGTATAAAAATGACGACATGCAAGAACGATTCAACTTTCATTTTAGATAAGAACCTTCCTTGAATTTCAGGATGAATAGGTTCTTCTCCAATGGGGTGAAATAAGAACATTTTAGGCCTTGGGTTCTTATAAGTGGGTGGTTCTTATATGCGGGTTTTTACTGTAGACTACGGCCGTACCTTATTCTTATTTCTTAGGTGAAACTGTAAAAATATCTAAAACTGTGATTCAGACACTGCTGTCGAATACTCAATGATGTCACACCTCAAATGATATATTTTTCAGGAAAGACTGGCTTCCAATTACGACCAGTTGCAGGTCTGTTGTCATCGAGGGATTTCTTGGCAGGTCTGGCTTTTCGTGTGTTTCATTCCACACAATACATAAGACATTCATCAATGCCTATGTACACACCTGAGCCGTAAGTAGCTCTTTCAATGACTATTTGAAGTTGTATTATGTTTTAACGAATCTTTTTGATCAACTTTGACAGGTTTTTTTATATTCAATATAAAATTTTTCAGAACTAACTACTTAAGACACTACGTACTCACTACGTTACTTCACTACAAGGGCGATACCACGGAGTGCAGGAGACTATGACAACTCCGCAGTCATTAACATAAAGGACGTGTAACTAAACAGCATAGGTTCCAAATCTTTAAATCGGTGTAAAAAGGTGGGTGTAAAATTGTATGATCTGTTTCGTTTAATTGAAAGGCTTGAAAGGAACTTTGGCTACTTATCTATAATTCTACCGTTGGACTTTTCAGAAATCTTCCATTCTTTCGAAATTACTGCGTATTTTATATTTCAACTCATTTGAGGATGTGACGTCATCAAATTTCTAAATCGTAAACCAGAAGAGTGACAGACTTTTGCTTGCTACCACATTGTAGACATTCAAAAACTATGGTTTTCTCTAAAAGTATTTCATGTTTCATCAACAAAGTTAGACGTAACGATGGTTTTAAGATTTTTAAAAATTTTTTCTTGAATTCTTAGAAAAGAAGAAAAACACTTCTGAAAATATTGAAATTTTTTCAAAAGTCCAACGGCAGAATTATAGCAAAGTAGATAAAGTTTCTTTGGAGCCGTTCAGTTTAAAGAAATAGGGCATATACTTTTACACCCACCTTTTCAAAGATTTGGAACCTATGCTTAACTAAACTAAAGTTAAATATACAGCTACGAAAAAATACACATAAACAATTTTTACTGATAAATACTAAAGTTGGTTTCACTTTGTATGTCGGGCTAAATTTGGGCTAACATATGCTTCATGCCTGTTTTCCTTCCAAAATAGGGATGTGTGCCACGAACTGATTGGTCATGTGCCATTATTTGCCAATCCTGAGTTTGCCAGATTTTCACAGGTGAGTGACAAAACCCGCGAATATGAACCTATCTTTCTCAAACCAAGCTGTTTTGGTTCTATGCAAATGACAGCACTCACGCAATCAGGTTTTAGGTTCCTAAATTAGGTTGTTAAATCAATGCTTTTTTATTTGCATTCTTTAGAATGCCTCTGTTTAAAGGGGCTGTACAAGATTTTTATAAACAATTGAAAAGTACGTGACAACCCGCGCACGTGACTAATGCCTTGGGTTTTTAATGGCGGCCAGTTTCATCGCAGCTGCTACGTACGTTTCATTGCAGTGTTTTCTTGTCTTTGTCTATGAAATATAATGGAACTTTTGATATCCATTAAAACTTTCAAATATTTCACGTTGGAAAATAAAACTAATCCTCCACGAAAAAGCTTCGATCACCAAAATTGTCGCAGATACTTTTGATTACTATTCTCTGTGCAAAATCACCATTAGCTATGTTGTGTACAGCCTAAACACATTCGATGATTTGACACGCAGCGCCACGCAAAGAGGACAGGTTCTATAGCCCCTTGATTGGTTTTACTTTATTACATACGGGTCAAGTAGATGTATTCTTTGCATTTTGTATGAAGGTAGAGTGGGGTAATTTGGATCTAGAATTAGCAAGATCTCAAATTGGATAGCTGGTAAAACGACAACAAAATACAAACACTTTGAAAAGTTTCATTTTATTGACATTCAGTGCCTCTCGTTTCATGACAAAAAATCTCAGCTCTGATAAAGGCAGTTCAGTATTTCTAAAACATTTTCTCTTTTGGCAACTAATATAGGCTCACTTTTACCGACAAAATTCCACGTTTCTGCTCCCAGCAAATGCAAGCTTTTAACTTTGCACAAACCTTTTAAGTTCTTATCTCCATCTTCTTAGCTGGTGAATGTCTTACTTTACTTCTAGGAAATTGGTTTGTTGTCACTAGGTATTTCAGATGATTGGGTGATGAAGCTTGCAACGGTAATTTGAATACAATTATTTTGCTCTTGAAGATATCTGTTGTTTACATGAAGACTATTAAAGAGATTATTGATTAGATTATCTTATGCTGGGTGTCCCCCAAAAAGTTAAGGCGCTTGCAAATTCAACTAGAAAACTGGATGGACTTGAATGGAATTAACTCAGCCTGATAGCCAAAAAACCGAAGTGTTTTTATGATTTTTCTCGCGTTCTTATTGATGTTGAAAATATCCCTCGTTTACAAAATGCCTGAAAAACATCCTGAAACACTCAATCAAGTTGTAAAATAACTTCTTACTTGAAAAGCAACACAAAAAGGAACTGTTAAAAACTCATAATTTTTTGTGATTGTATTGCATACTATATTCACACTTGAGTACTATATCTGAGAAGTGCTACCTTTAAAGCACTTAGTTTTTGAGCTACAAACGAATTCTCTTTCTTGCAAAATGGATTTTACGTCGAGTAACTCATCTGAGAGAGACTTGTAGCAAGTCCACTTATCTGTAGCAATGGTACAAAATTACAAAGTGCATCCTAATTCAGGGGCCCAAAATGCTGAAGCACGAATTAAGAAACGTTCGGTACTACTGGGTGTCCCAAAAAAGTACTTCTGTTTAAAAATCACCAACAATTGATTATCAAACCTTTGATAAAATATTCTTTATGAGTTCTTTCGTCAAAGACCCAAAAATATTCTTGGATGATAAAATGTTTGCTTTTGATATAGCAAGGTAGAAAAATCACACGTTGAAAAACTTTATTTTGAGCAATAATTTTCAAGCAAAATACTCAATCTTACCTAACAGTCAAAATTTTCAGATAATGTTAAAACAAATTAAAAGATCAGCTTTATCTTGGAAAATAATTTGGTCCTTAATTTACTTGAAAAAAAAGAAAATTGAAGATCGGCCATGTAATCGAATTTTAGTAATTTTTCCAACAGGAGTACTTTTTTTGGGACACCCGGTATAGAAAGGAGAAATTTCATGTGAAATTATGAAACTGTTAGTGCTATCAGCGTCTCGAAGTTTCTTATATAATCGTACAGATGCAGATGTATTATCTTACATTCTATTTTTTCCAGTTGTATTGGTTTACTGTTGAATTTGGACTTTGCCGACAGAAAGGAGAGCTCAAGGCATATGGCGCAGGTTTACTGTCATCATTTGGAGAATTACAGGTACGAAGCATATGTCCCAAATCTTTATCTCGGCGTAAAAAGGTGGGTGTAAAATTCAGTGACCTATTTCTTCTGATCGAATAGCTTGAAAGAAACTTTAGATACTTATCTATAATTCTACCGTTGAACTTTTCAGAAATTTTGAATATTTTGAAAATTACAGCGTATCTTACATTTCAACTCATTTGAGGATGTGTGACGTCATCAAATTTCTAAATCATAAACCAGATGAGTGACAGACTTTTGCTTGACACCATATTGTAGGCATTTATGAACTATGGTTTCCTTCGAAATTATTTCATGTCACGTCAAACTGTTTAGAAATTACGATGGTTTTAAGTTTTTTGAAAATTTTTCTTGAATTCTTGAACAAGAAGAAAAAAACTCTAATTCTGAAAATATTGAAGATTTCAGATAATTCCAATGGTAGAATTATAGAGAATTAGCTAAAGTTTCTTTGAAGTCATTCAGTTCAAAGAAATAGGTCACTCAATTTTACACCAGCCTTTTTAAAGATTTGGAACCTATGCTCAGGTACGAGCGTGTCAAAAGAAGATACAATAACACTCATTATAGCGGAACGGAGATTTTACCATGATCTTTTGCATCGTTTGGGATTTCGATTTAAACGATTGGTCGATCTTTCTTCGAATGCAAAGGATCGTGGTCAAAATATCCTTTCCATTCCCAGGGTGGCTGCTTGAAATCCATTGATACGGTGGTGTGCACGCCAAGAAATAATTTTTCCACCCGGTTCTAGAATTTTTCGATCAAAACGATATCCGGTTTCAGAAAATATCAACCGAAAGTTTATCCAAAGCGTAAAATTACGCTGAAAAACAACGAGGTAACAATCCGCTCCAACAAATTATCCCTTTTGGCAACCGGTTTAAGAAAAGTTGCCTTCTTTCATCCGGCGTTGGGAAGAAGAGGTGAAAACGATACATGGAAAGGAGTGCACATCCCATGAGCAAAATATACTAAGTACCTCCCCCTTCCAGGTTTCTATTATCTTTAGCCTTATTGTCCATTGGCAGAATATCATTTTACTTCACCAACATTGTTCACAAATTTGAAATATAAGCCAGATGAGTCATTAAAGCAGTCCCCTTGTCAAAGGCCACTGCTCCCTGAATATCAAGATAATAACATTGGCAAATATATAATTTAACAGCAGACATATTCAAATCCATTGTAAAATTTACTTGACTGAAGTCGGTTTCTCCGTCCTGAAGTTATTAGCCTTCAAAACAGTGCTTAAACCGTGACATTGTTCGGGATTATCAGTGAAAGTCTTACGGATTTTCTCCAGAATAGCTAGACCCCCGTTTAAGCGCTTTGGAATATGCGCACTAGCGATTACAGGGTCATCATCCTTCATTTTTCTTTTGTGAATTCACGCATGCCCCAAAACGCTTCACCCATTCCATTGATCAGCTAACCAATCAGAGTTATCGTCTTTTCCATTGTGATTTACAACAAGGGGAGTTCGCAGTATCCCGAACAAGACCAAATTTTGCGAATATTTCTGCCTTACTGCGATGACTTGCACGCGTTTTAGCACCTGTTATCCTCTCAGGAGCATGAAGTTGCTCGGAATAGTTTCGTCATGCTGCTCTGGATGGCATGCTAAAACGCGTTCCAGTCATTGATGCTAGGCAGACATATTCGGAAAATTTGGCGAACTATCTTATCCGCATGTTCAGTATTCCACACGAAAAGAATCTTTCTTTCTTTTTTATATCTATGTTAATAGACCTTTAGCTATTCTGAAAAGAATCAGAATCGAACGATATTTTGCTGCATTTTGTAGAATTTTCGAATGTGCACAATAGTGATAGAAGCTCTAACGCCACTCGATCGAACTTCGCGTATAAAAATGTATAAAAATAACGCTCGATCCAGGCTCTTGTGTAGAATAGCTAAAAGGTCTATTGCCTTGGGGTATACACAGGCTTTTGCTCCACGGGGGTATTCGTCCCAGTAGTATTGCAGAGTTATTCTTGTAAGTATAGGGTGCTTATTTCAATTCGCATCAAAGTGCTTATATTTTACTTATTTACTTGTTTATCATTGTACAATTACACTACACGCAACAAGAAGATTTTTTTAAGTATAGTGTAGGTTGTAATATGTATTGTAGCATTTTATTGGATTATATTGAAAAACTGAATTTCATGAGTATCAGATCCTGAAAGCAGCAAAACTTACCAATTGAGTTTCCCGCCTTCAGATTTCCTTTCGATCACTTTCGGAGCCATTTGGCAAGAATCTGTGAAATATAAAAAACTTGATAGAAATCTTACTTGAAAGGAACAGGTCGAGGACAATAGTGTAGTGATTGAAAAATATTACATAATGAAAAATGCAAGTATACTGCTGAAACTTTTTCAAACATGGCAATGTTTGTTGAGTTGTTCGAAAGAGTTCAAGACATAAGGCAAATATAGTATTATTTCGTAGCCAGGCAGAAAGTTGAAGCAATGAAAAACGTTTGCAATGAACTCATTACAAGTTTGCGAGTAATATTTTATGATTTCTTCCTTTCAATATGCCTGCTCTACTGAGTGAAACCTTGACTTACTTCAAACTGAATCATAGGTTTTTAACCAAGGGGGTGTTCTCTCCTCGATTAGTTTATTAACTGAGAGAGCTCCTCCTTGAAGAAAATTCTTCTCCATACAAATTCCTAATGTTTGTGTAATCTTATTGTACTTTTGTTATCTTCTGTAATTTGTCATTGTGATATTCAGTAAATTTTATTTTAAAGGATTTTTGTATGTAGTGGAATTTTTAAAATAAAACTGAACTGAACTGAACTTGACGCACATTTAGATGGGCACTCGTTTAATTTTGTTTGCTTTTACAAGTGCCCATAAGGGAGGCTTGTTGATTTAAGAGAGGGCCTCCGTTTTAGGGATTCAGGATATGAATGAGAAAATAAATGACAAACATACATAAATATTGATCAGATAAATACTAGTAATTAAATTATATCTTTCGTAGTATTGCATCGAGAGTGATAAATGCAGGAGATTGCCATTCGAGCCAGAAAAGGCCTGTGTTCAAGAATACCCAATCACCAAATTTCAACCAATTTATTTTGTGGCCAACTCTTTTGATGATGCTAAAGAGAAACTCAGGTATGTTTTTTTTCGCAATCTTGGATATGAATTTTGGGGGAATTTTGCTTCCAGGTAATTAATATAGACTCTCTCTCCCTTTCCTCCAAACTTTATATGCCTATTGCTTGGGTGCTATTTATCACTTTCCATTTCTTTTTTGCCATCAGTTATTGCTGCTGAAGGCAGCCTTACTATTCTTCTTCAATCAGCGAGCGAAATTAGCCTGCTTGTCTGCCGTACTCTGTAGTAGACGGATGAAGAAAAACAAATTCTACCGGAGGAAGAAAAACAAATTCTACCTGGGGAAGAAAAACAAATTCTACCGGAGGAAGAAAAACAAATTCTACCTGAGGAAGAAAAACAAATTCTACCGGAGGAAGAAAAACAAATTCTACCTGGGGAAGAAAAACAAATTCTACCGGAGGAAGAAAAACAAATTCTACCTGGGGAAGAAAAACAAATTCTACCTGAGGAAGAAAAACAAATTCTACCTGGGGAAGAAAAACAAATTCTACCTGAGGAAGAAAAACAAATTCTACCTGGGGAGGAAAAACAAATTCTACCGGAGGAAGAAAACAAATTCTACCTGAGGAAGAAAAACAAATTCTACCTGAGGAAGAAAACAAATTCTACCTGAGGAAGAAAAACAAATTCTACCTGAGGAAGAAAAACAAATTCTACCTGGGGAAGAAAAACAAATTCTACCTGGGGAAGAAAAACAAATTCTACCTGGGGAAGAAAAACAAATTCTACCTGGGGAAGAAAAACAAATTCTACCTGAGGAAGAAAAACAAATTCTACCTGAGGAAGAAAAACAAATTCTACCTGAGGAAGAAAAACAAATTCTACCTGGGGAAGAAAAACAAATTCTACCTGGGGAAGAAAAACAAATTCTACCTGGGGAAGAAAAACAAATTCTACCGGAGGAAGAAAAACAAATTCTACCTGAGGAAGAAAAACAAATTCTACCTGGAGAAAGAAAAACAAATTCTACCTGGGGAAGAAAAACAAATTCTACCGGAGGAAGAAAAACAAATTCTACCTGAGGAAGAAAAACAAATTCTACCTGAGGAAGAAAAACAAATTCTACCTGAGGAAGAAAAACAAATTCTACCTGAGGAAGAAAAACAAATTCTACCGTATTTGATGAATTTGATACGTGCCGTTTTATTATGTTGCTAAAGAAGCAGTGGGTACGCTTTCTTGAGACTACATTAATGCCCCGCATTTAAGAAACTTTTATACATTTAAGATACTTTTATACATTTTCTCTATACGAGACGTTCGATCGAGTGGCGTTAGAGCTTCTATCATTACTGTGCTTTGTCCATGCTTGTTCGACAGGTTGTCAGAAACCAGTACTCGGGGACTTCGGAGCACCAAAACCGATCTATTTGCCCCGTATCTACGAACAACATGTGACCAAAAATGTTTTTCTTTTAGAGGGGCGAAATTATGGAATGGCCTTGACCGCAAAATCAAAAGCAACAAAAACCTTCAAACAATTTAAATCCTGGCTTGAAAACTCTAGAACATGATGGAACCATTTTTTATTCCTGCCGATCGTTCTATTTTTTTAAACTTTTACTTCGTTATTTCTTATTGTGTATTTAGATTGCAAATTTGGGGATGTTACCTTTTTCTTTGTACAGGGCAGTTTGAAAAACAATTTATGTATAGAATTGATACCTTTACCCTGTTTAAATAAACAAAATTGAATTGAAATGGAATGGAATGGAATGGAATGGAATGGAATGGAATGGAATGGAATGGAATGGAATGGAATGGAATAGAATAGAATGCGCACAGTCGGAAGTATTTCCAAATGCATGAAAATACCGTTCGATTCAGGTTCTGTTTCAAAATAGCTAGAAGGTCTATGAAATCATTCTTTCTATTATCAGGTCTTGGGCATGTCGTATCCCGCGTCCAGTCCACGTGCATTACAATCCTTACACAGAAACAGTGGAGGTGATTGAAAACAAAGAACAGGTAACTGACATTATTGCTGAACTCAAGTCACAAATGGACAACTTGAAAGACGTTGTTAAGAACATGAGTTGAATTGAATTGGATTGAATGGATGTCATTGGAATGGAATTTTAGATCCAGGACTGTATGACTATAAGACTTTTGTAATTGGGTTTTTCTGGCTATGGAATTTTAGACATTTCTTTCGTATTTATTCATTGTAGTTATCCGTTATTTAAATTATAGTTCGTTTCCCTTTATTCATTTGCAGAAACAGAGCGGAATTCCGGCACTGAATTTTCAGAAGGAACCAAAAACTTTAATATGGGGATTGTAGGAGGTTATCAAGAACCGTAGAATTACGAACATTTTCAGAAAAACTGAAAAGCCACCTCTAAATGCAGTAAAAACGTCATGAATTTTCCACTATTTGTATACACAGGGTGTCCCAAAAAAAATGTGCCCCGTTTGCCTGAAGATTGCGACAAAACAGCAAAAGATTCTCGCCAAACTTTTGCATGATGTTGCTCTTCAGATATTCAATTAAAGTTTGCAACCATTCCCGTAAAAATCCGTTGAAAAATGACGGAGCTATGACCTTCAGGAGGCCAAATTTGCCTGATGACTGAAACCAGCGGTCGGCCATTTTATCTTGCTATTTTGCAGTGATAAGTATCTTCACATGAGGTAAAAAATAATTTTTGTGAGGTAAGAAATAGTGGAACTCTCTGAGGATTATTGGCATTTTCAAGAGAGGTATGACATTGGAGGCTGTTGTTTCATTTTCAATCCATGCAGCTATTTATCACTGCAAAATAGTAAGACAAAATGGCCGACCGCTGGTTTCAGTGATCGGGCAAATTTGGTCTCCTGAAGGTCTAACCTGACCTCAGTTCTATATCACAGACGACTGGCTCTCGTTACAATTTGTATGACCTCAAAAACTGAAAGCTAATTCAGATGCCTTATATCTGCTGGTTGAAAATGAAGTTTTGTGGAATTTTCCCCAAAATTATATCGACATGGATATCTTTGAAGATTTGTCTTTAATTTTGTAACACAATTTGCCTCGAATCACTATTCTAAAGAAGGCTAAAACCTATAACCGTCAGCCCCTATTACTACTACAAGAAATAATAGTATGCGCAAAACAATGTCTTCCCCTCCTTTTGATATATCTCAGGTAACACTGCAATTTATCAGGACCGTCGAGAGGGGATGGGTTAGGGAAGTAAAAGGTCCGGGGCCCGTAAAGATATCGTTCCACAGAAATTGATTATTTCTGTAAAATCTCTTTACATCAACTTTTTATGGCCATCTATCTGCCTTAAAACATAGTATAGTCATAGACATAGGAAAATGGTTTCTCATTGGCTATGCGTAAAGGTTCGTGCCCTCCTTTGAAAGTTAATCACCTCGTAAAAAAGCGAGTCTTTAATCCTCTTATTGTTAACCGTAAATACCGATTTCTTAATAACTTTGTCACGGAATATATAAACAATTTTTCTAAATTAGTTTTCTTAAAAGGGGCGTTTCCCTCATTCTCCGAGAGTCTGAAGGGCGTGGTCTTGGAAAATTGCGGCAGTCTGCGGGGGCCCTATCCTGTGAATCACTCCAGGACCCAGCTTGGCTCTCGACCCCTCGACGGCCCTGCAAATTATAGAAATTTCTTTTCCCAGTTAAAACGAAGTATTCCCTCCAGCAGTGTTTGCACGGATTCCGCTCTGCAATTCATAATGGCTTATAGGGGCTCCGTCTCCAAATTTCGGTCGAAATGGTGATTTTGTAGGCTTTTGATGGGCAATATCATACAGACGTTTTACCTATTTTTTCGAAAATGAAAGCATCATTTTGAAGATAAATCTTTGTACTTTACAGAGGAAATAGCCAAGCATTCATATCTTTTACGATTGCTTGGATACAATACAAGTTGAGTTTTAATGAGCACTTTTTGGTGACTTGGGTGAAGCCACCAAGGAAACTGCAGAAAACAATGAAGAACATTTGACACGTGCGGTTTTTACGGATTTGTTTACAGTTTGGCGACGGAGCCCCTTTTAAACTTTGTATGGGGTGTACTTTACTTTGTAGCTATGTAGTAATGAAAGAAAGCATTAGAGCATTAAAGAATGAACTGTTTGCAAAATAAATGAGGACTAGATGTACTAAAGACTTGTGTTTCTTGCTAAGCTCCTTGCCGAAACAGCATTTAAATAGAGATCTAAATGAGTCTAAGCCCACTAAAGCTGTAAAACACATGTAAGAAAGAATTCTGATGGGGCATGGGTTCCGAATCTTTAAAAAAAGGTTGGTGCAAAGTCAATGTCACCTATTTCTTTGAACTGAATTAGTTGCAAAACAGCATAGGTTCCAAATCTTTAAATCGGTGTAAAAGGTGGGTGTAAAATTGTATGACCTGTTTCTTTAATTCAATGGCTTGAAAGAAACTTTCGCTACTTATCTATAATTCTACCGTTGGACTTTTCAGAAATCTTCAATTCTTTCGAAATCGCAGCTTATTTTATATTTCAACTCATTCGAGGATGTGACGTCATTAATTTTCTAAATCGTAAACCAGAAGAATGACAGATTTTTGCTTGCTACCACATTGCAGACATTCATAAACTATGTTTTTCTTAAAAAATTGTTTCATGTTTCATCGACAAAGTTAGAAATTGCGATGGTTTTAAGATTTTTTCAACATTTTTCTTGAATCCTTAGAAAAGAATAAGAACACTGTAATTCTGAAAATATTCAAATTTTTTAAAAGTCCAACAGTAGAATTATAGCAAAGAAGGTAAACTTTATTTGGAGCCTTTCAGTTTAAAGAAATAGATCATATAATTTTACACCCACCTTTTTAAAGATTTGAAACCTATGCTTTGCAAAACTGTACCGTAGCTCCCTAGCTCTGCATTGCCCGTTGGACTTTTCTGAGATCTTCAATTTTCTCAGAATAAGAAAGTGCTTTTCTTTTTTCAGAGTTCAAGAAAAATTATGAAAAAACTTTAAGCCAATTTTTTTAAGGAAAAATAGGATAATTTTCAAGGAAATCATAGTTTATGAATGTCTACAAGACATTAGTGATCTGCAAATGGAGTTATAAGCTCTAACATTTCATGTTCATGTTGAAAGCAAAACAAGAGACGTCTGTTTCTTCTTTGACTAATGGGTTTACTTGTAGACTATGAAAAAATTAGAAGTCTGATCATTTAAAAATTGAAGCGAAGGGAGCATTGTTGAATTTTTGAAGCAAAAAGCCTACCTAGAAGTAAACATTTCATCGAAGAAATATACACTCGAGAACAGCCTATCGCAGTTGAGCCAGAATTCATTTGTGAAAGATCAAGTTGGACAAAGTGGCAATTTCGATGTTATACTTTACAGAGAGCAGCAACCGCTGTCCTTTTTATTTTGCCGTTTTCGCAAAATACGTAGTTGTAAAATCTATTCTTTCAAACAATCGTGAATCACTTTATCATTGCGGACACGTCTTAAATTATTTTGTTTTACAAATATCTCTTGCTGACTAGGGGCGCGGATCAAGCCCGAAGTTGAAGGGGGGGGGGGACCTGCAACAGGTGCCAAAAGTATGAGGGAAAGTAAGGGCGCCTAAGTAAAATTCTTAGGTTTTTCTACAAATAAACGCCTACGTTTCCCCACATTTAGATTGAAACTGTTTGAAAAGGAGTGCGCTATAGGGTCATGTGAGAGTAGCTCTTCTCGCCAAGAAGGGGTGCCATGCTGACTTTTCATTGTGGAAGGGGGGGCACTTGCCCCCCCCCCCCACCTAAATCCACCACTGGATGAGTCAGATGAGACGGTTTGTCAATATGAAAAGTTTGGCGGCAAATTGGTTAGTTCCCAGTCTTTCGGTAGCAGCAGAACTAATGGAGGGAAATCTCCAAGTAGTGCTACGTTGCCACGTGATGGCTTACCTTGTGTTGTTGTTGAGATGCAGGTTGATGCAATCACAACAACAAAGAAAATATTTCATAAAAGTTTGTAGCTATACTTTGTACAGTGCAAAAAGAGGTGAGATCCTCCAGAGCAAGAAATGCGAGGTAAGAATAATTTCAAACAAGAACATTTGCTGGTATCAGGGCCTTATAAAACGACAAAAGCCCTTGCCAAGTAGGCCTAATAATGTGCATTTAGTAGTACCGTAGGCCTAAAAACATCCAAGAAAGCCCACCCCACCAGGCAGGAGGATATTCAACGATGAAATTCTTGTTATTAAAAATTATCGACAATCCAGTTAATATTATGGTACATAACATCTGGGTATGTGCTAACTCCGGGTTAGAAAGTATGTGGTACATTTGATCACAAAGCAAAATGTCTCTAGTTATGAAAAGTAAGGCAACAAAGACATAATAGAAAAACAAATAGTACCTTTAATATAGGGCTTATCCAACAAATTGAGTTGATTTGATAGATCTGAAGTAACTGAAGATTCCTTCATATGATAAAGGACCTGTGGACATAAACAAATTTGTTCATATGAATCTTACTCAGTAGCCTACTAAAAGTTTCTGAAAAGATTTTATCAATTTATTTTAATGCTCAATGTATCTTTTCAAGGTTTCTTGGAAGATTTTTTACTGTTAGTTACCAGTTGAAATTGTTCATAGGCATTGTATTCAAGAAACAATTGAAAATATGCTATGGATTTCTTGGACCAAACCAACTGGTTTCTTATTGTGTCCTGGTACTCAACTGGTTCGGTTTCTCAATTTTTAGTGATTTGAGAGTTTCTTTTGAAGAGTTTCTTGCAGAAAAACATTTTCAGAAATAATATTTTTGCCTGCCAAGTTTGATTTTTTTGACGATTTTAGTATGTAGCAACATTTATTTCTATTGATATACTAAGATCATCATTCGAACATAAAAAATCATGATTCATTCTTCATACAGTAACTTTTAGTCTGAATGACTGAATAACTCTTTTATTTCTAGACATCCTGGATTAGTCTCCAATAGTTGAACAAAGACCTTCCAAGGAGTTTCTAGCAATCAAGACCTGTTTGCAATAAAGTGATGCATAAAATGGAGAATGGAGGTGACAATATCGCAGAAGGTAATTCCATTTTGCTAGAAACTTGGATTGTACAAAGAATTTCAAATCTTTGGCTGAAAACCCTTTTGTACTCAGAAGCTCTGTGAAAGCATTTGTAAGATGTTCAACTCCAACAGTTTCAAACAAAGCTATGCTATCTACATATTTGATTTTACTGGACATTCACATTTGCTTTGAAGTCTTTCTTGAATTTCAGATTCAAATGATAATGAGTAATGCTGCGAGGGGAGCATTAGGTGTATCCACCCCAGGGCCCGTACCTTTTTTGCCTCAATGTAATACATTATTGGATTGGGCCCAAAAATTCTACAGAGACGTCATTCACCCTGGCACCCAGTTTTGCTGTTGATGTAGCCCCTGGGGGGACCACTGGGTACCTGATGTGTTATCATGCTCATACAAAAAAGCGTGGGAAAGGGTGCCTTTCTTGAAAGTAGACAGGGGGCCCGTGCGGGCCCGTGCTTAGGGGTGCCAATTCGATCATAATTTAAAAAAGGGTGCACTTTTCTGCATTTGATAAATTTAAACTCCTGTACAATGATATTTTAATCAAAATTTATAAAATAGAATTCGTAACGAGTCAAAAAACTTAGCAGAACAGCACAAGATGGGGTAGGAAGTCAGAAGCAGTTTTCTCCTCTTCAAATCATACCGGCAATATTAGCAATTTTAGTAACTGACTTGTCAGCGATTAGGGTACCTGAACAAGACAAGTTCTATTTTGACACAGGAAAGGGTATGTTCTCAAGACAATTTTCCGCAATTAGGGTATGTACTTTGCTAAAACAGGTCAGCATTTAGGGTGCATATGTTAAGCCTTTGTACGAGCATGATACTACAGGAAAGTATAAGAGTGGTCCCCCCGGGTGTAGCCCCCAACGTTTTCCTAGATACTTTAAAGAAGTATCCCCAAATTTAGATACATTAGATACATCTCATACATTGTAGTTTTTCTCATGTACAGTTCCATGGTTTCCTCAAACAATAAGCGATTTGGACAGATTTCAAAGTGAAGCTGATAGTGCTGAAGTTGAGCAAGATATCAATCATCCTGTAAGTATAAAATCTTTTTTTGCAACTGGAACTAAAGAGTCCAGCTCTCTGACATGACAATGAAAGTTGCCTTGTAAAGAATATATTTCAAACATCTGGGTGCAATACCATAAAAAGCTCTATTAAGCCCCCTCTCTATTAAGCCCCTCTCTATTAAGCTCCCCTCTCCAATAAGCCCCTCCCCTCTGAGCCAATTTTTCAATAAGCCCCCCTCTCTAATAAGCCCCCTATCTTTTAGCCCCCCTTTGGAGTAGCCAAAATTAAATAAGCACCCCACGGGCTTGATAGAGCTTTTACATTAAAACAGTGGGAGCAAAACATCATGGTTAGCTGGCTGCACTGAAGGTGTGAAACCTATTCTTCAGAAGGCAAGTTGCTCTTGTCAGAGAGCTTTTGTTTGGCAAAATTCACCCTTTCTTTCAATACTTTGTCAGTTGTCTACATAAATCTTTGATCAAACACTCCATAGATAACGTCCAGTTTTCATATATGCTCAAAGGATAGTTGTTTGTTATTGTATCAGATTTGCTGTTAATGCATTGTGAAATATTAGTTTGAGGAAAAAGGGAATTGCACAAAGAATATAAAGTACAAAGAATATGAATGAAAATAACCGTGTAAATGAAAAGGGGAAATATGGCCCCTTTGTCTCTCAAACCCAGCATCAAGAACATGAACTTTAGACAATATTTTGGGATTCTAGTTCAACAAAATGATCTTAAAGTAGATATCACATTAGCAGAGAAAACAATTTGTAACCCAAACCATATTATACTGATTGATTAAGTCTTAATAAATCAAATTGATGAAATCAAGAATGTGATGAGTCGCACTGACTTTGTCATAAGTTGAGTCTGGTTCCCATATGATCGTTCCAAACGTTTCCCATCGTTGGAAAATTTTTCAGCGACACAAGCGACGGGAGCGACAGAAATGATCGAGTTGTTTCCATTCTTTCCACATGATGCTATCGCTGACTGTTTGAAAAGTGGTCTCAATTGAAAATATTTTGATTACTGGCAGTCCCGCGCGTTAGTGGAATAGAATGTTTTTGCACCTCAGCGACACGACAGGGTGTCGCTCTTTTCGCCACGATCGCTAACAGAAAAAATATGGTCCATTAAATCATTTGTGTTGCTGCGGTCGGTAGTAAATTTTTCAGCGAGGGAAGCGGCGAAGAAGATACAGTATCAACGATCATATGGAAATCAGGCTTTAGTCCTATGACTTCGTTTCTTGTTCTTTTTTATACTGTCAAAGAACTAAGATTCAAACAAATCTTCTTTTTGCCAGGTATTTACAGATCTCGTCTACCGTGCAAGGAGGAATGAAATCGTTTCCTTGGCTGTCAATTATAAGCAGTGAGTAGCGATGAATACTTAACTGGTGGCAATCTCTCCATTTCTTTATAACCTAGACTCTTAGACAAGATAAGACTAGGGCACCGTTAGACTTGTTGCGTTCAATCCTAGTAATACCCTGGGTACCAGAGCCAAAAAAATAATAATTGGCTCTGGTACCCAGGGTATCCTAGTAATGGCTACCACCCACCCCCTACTCGCTTACAGTGTATCGATAACACTGTGCCAGGGTAACAAGGACAGTTTTTGTAATACAATGGCATCAGTTACTTCAATTGACACATCAAGTTAAAGCGATTAGCGATTGCAGACAAAGAAAATCCTCTCAACCAGAAATTCAAAGCAAACAAAATAGCAAAAGTTGCTCCAAAACCAGTAGGGCAAACTCTCGCCTTGCGCACATGAAAGGTTGTTTTTAAGAGACGATATATGCTCATAACGAAAGAAGAAAAAAGGTAAATCTAAAGTTCTACCTGGCGTATTTTGTTTATTTGATTCAGAATCTGAGCAGAAGGCATTCTAATTCTTGCATATTTAGGACTGAAATGAAACAATTACCACACAGCTCCTGAATCAAATCAACAAAATCCGCCAGGCAGATCTTTAGATTTACCCTTCTTCATTCGTTACAAGCACATAACTTCTCTTAAAAATCATATTTCGCGTGCACAAGGCGAGTGTTTGCCCTACTGGTTTCTGAGCAACTTTTGCGGCTTTATTTGGTTTGAATTACTGGTTTAGAGAATTTCCCTTGTCTGCAGTCAATAATCGCTTTGAACTGAGGTGTCAATCAAAGGCAACTGATGCTATTAAAATTACAAAATCAGTCCTTGTTGCCTAGCCTAAGTTTCAGTCTGAAAACGATAAAGCAAAGGTACATGGTAGTATTTAATTCATTAGTCATTGAATGACACACAATCGTTATCATTCTAAAGCTGAAAAATTTGATCGTAATTTTCTGATTTTTTCAGGACCGTGTAAACAAAACGCCTTCCTGCTAAAATGTTACAGTACTCTAGAACAGAATGACCCATCGCAATGAAACAAAATTCTTCATCTAAATTAGCCCTTTTACTTCAATTTGATGGATGATTCAATTGAATCGGTGCATCACCGATAACCATACGTTTCATCAAACACTGATTGATTCATCATTTTGATACATCAATCGAAGGCAGAAGAAAATATCGTGGTCAAACTCACCTTGTGCTACTCTTGATGACTGCCAAAGATTCGTATGTCTAAGTTGTTTTATTTCGTTTAAAGTGACCAAGACTTCCCAGTGGTGAATTATACTGAAGAAGAAATAAAAACTTGGTTAGTTATCTTTTGATTTGATATCACGTTTTAACAGTACTCATTATGGAACGATGCTTGCTAAAGATGATGTAAAAAAGGATCTTAAAACTTAGCATTATTTGTAGCCTACTAGTGAACACATAGGGCTACATCATTTACTGATCAAAAAGAGGTACCAAGCCTCGGACTTTAGCTCAAAGCTGTAACGAACTTGTAATGGTATCTACCGGGTGAGTCAGAAAAAAGAATCCCCTCATGGAAGGCCACTGCTCCATGAATATCAAAGCAGTAATATTGAAAACTGTCTCGTTTTATTGCCAATATATTCAAATAGGTTCAGTAATTTACCCGGCCTTTATCGGCCATTTCTTCCCGTCGATATGGGTGACTTTCTGCAGAAAGCCCCTTCCAAAAACCTGTAAAATCGAAGGAAAACAATGAGCAGATTTTCCTTCCTAAAATTGATGACATTCACATAAATTCATGTATTTTTTCCTCTTGGGAGAATGGAATCCCCCTGAATAGGTCATCGATACCAGAGGGAGGACTTGTTCATCCTCCAAGGAGGATAGCTAAAGCATTGCTGTAAGGCCATTGTAAGGCAGAAATGTTGGGAAATTTGTTCATGATTTTGGGCCCGCTTTGAAGGTTTTTTGAAGAGGCTTTCTCGAGAAAATCCCTCATGATTTCAGAATGGAGGGGCCGATTTCAGTCAGGTAAATTTTATAGTAGAATTGAGCATTTCTACCATTAAACTATATATTTGCTGATATCATTGTCTTGATATCCAGGTAGCCGTGACCAAGGAAACGGGGATTCTTTTTTCTGACTCACCCGGTATGTCTTTATGAAGCTTTATTAAACAAGTCTCATTTTATGTAAGAAAGAAATGTTAGTGGCCTGACTTATGTAAACACGTGCACTGACTGATCTTTCATGAATTTATGCACTTAAAAAATTTCTTTTTGCAGGAAAGATATTTATCGAGGACTTACAAAGTTGTATCCAACGCATGCTTGCAAAGAATTCAACGATACATTTCCGGAGCTTTCAAGGACATGTGGATATGAGTAAGACCCCTTTTACATTGCATCAGTACAATTTTGGATCCGTAATGAGGGTGTAACAGATCAAGCATAGGGCTCAAATCTTTCAAATCTTTAAAAAGGTGGGTGTGAAATTCTATTCCGTTTTTCTTTGAATTGAATGGCTGGAAAGGAGCTCATATTACTTTGCTGAAAATCTGCCGTGGAAATTTTTTGATATCTTGATTTTTTTCAAAATGGCGGCAATTTAATGATTTTTGAAAAAATTGATGGAAAATTTTGAAAACATTTAAATCATCGTAAATCCTAAACAAAAGGAGACAAAATCATATAACTTTCAAGAAAACCGTAGTTTATGAAGGCCTACAATGTGGTGAAAAGAAGAAATCAATATCTATTCTAGTTTAGGATTTAGAAATTTGATGACGTCATAGCCTCAAATTTGATAAATGCCGCCATTTTGAAACTAATCAAGATATCAATAAATTTCCACGGCAGATTTACAGCAAAAAACACTAAGTTCCTTCCAAGCCATATAATTCAAAGGAAACTGTAATAGAATTTTACACCGACCTTTTTAAAGATTTGAGCCCTATGTTAACAGATCAGCATCTTGCTTACACCGTTTCTCCAAATCTGCTACCCTTTGTGACTTTTTTCTATCGAAAAATATTGTTCTACCGGGTGTCCCATAAAAAGTATTCCTTTTTAAAAAATCATCAAAGATTGATTATCAAGCCTTTGACAAAATTTTCTTTTTGAGTTGTTTTGTCAAAGACCCAAAAATATTCATAGATGATAAAATGTTTGCTTTTAATACAGCAAGGTCGAAAAATTACACGTCGAAAAACCTTATTTTGAGCCATAGTTTTTAAGCAAAATACTCAATCTTGCCTAAGAGTCAAAATTTTCAGATTTTTTATCATCATTGAAGTCTCCAATTATGGTGCGCATTTCTTTCCATCATTTATGACCGAACTAGAAGCTTTGCATGCACAAAGAAATTGATCTGGCAATCATCAGTGCTTTTTAAACGAATTACAAGATCAACTGTATCTTGGAAAATAATTTGGTTCTCGATCCACTCCACAGAAAAAGAAAATCGAAGATCGGCTGTGTAATCAAATTTTGGTGATTTTTCAAATAGGAGTACTTTTTTGGGACACCCGGTGGAGCAGTGCAGACGCTCTTGAACCGTAACAAATTTGTAATGAATGAAAACAGGACTAATACAGTTTAAACGTGGTCTAATCAGATTAGGCATGACAATTTTTTACAAAATGTTTGAAAGGCTTGAATGTGTATTTATTTCATCTCTTATCGTTTGGATACTGATGTGAAATTATGTGATCAAGTGAACTTCGTTGGTGAAGTTACTTTGAAATCAATTTCTTCGAGAGAGATTATTTAAGTTTTCATAATGAAGTGTTGCTTTTCAACTATTCCTATTCAATCATTGGTGATTAGATGCTGCAGCTCTGCTTGAGTTTCACAGCTTTGTTCTTTTGCAGAGGAAAACATTGTTTACGGCTATGGAGGAGCTAGCGTAAGAGAATGATCTCCTCTGCAGCACTATAGAAATTTTTCCGATGCAGGTACATATAAATTGCAGCGCTCCTCCATAGGAGCACACCAGCAGTGTCACCTATGATTTAATGCAATGCTTCCGATGCTTCACCACTTAGAAAAGATTAAACATGTTTTACAATCTAATGAACATTCTGGTGCCATCTTTACATACATTTTTACATATATCTTTCCATTTTTCCACATTTTTTGCAGTTTCAATTACCTTTGTTCCTTTTTCATGTTTCTAGAGATGACAAGATTCCAAAGCTATCTACTGTTTCAAACTACTTGAAAAGTAAGAGCTTGCCTTTGTTACGATACAACAGTCAGAACGATTTTTCAATGACAAAATATTGATGAGTTTCACCTATTTCCATTATTTCATGACTTTCCAACGGTAGTTTTAAAGGGAATAAGCACAGTTAAAGCTGGAAGTAACCCAAGGTTTCTTGGCTGGTTAGAAATAGGTAATTTGGTAATTTTGCCACGTGCAATTTCTTTCTGTGACTTAGGAAACAATGGCTGTGTAGGCATTTTATTTAGCATATTCATGCACTATTCGTAATTAGCTATGAAGGTGAGGGTGAAGGTGTGGCTTTAGTGCCAAGCAATGGCGTAATGGAGCAGCTCGGGGACCGTTGGTTATTTAGCTATACAGGGGGCGCCTGGCGGCGGATATATCAACTAAAGCGTTTCCAAAGTCCAAAAAATTATCTTATGGGCAAATTCACTTTGAAGGCAAGCCCAGCACGTCAAAACCCCAATAACCAGAGTTTGGAGGCTTTGTATATAGAGGCACGTTGGCACAAGAAACATTGGAGAGGGTGGCTGAGATTGACTGTGGGTGAAGCGTGCCAAATTTGAGATGCAGGGCATCTTCTCATGAACATTTTTCGTCGTGGTCGTCTGGGATGGCAAAAGTAGAGAAGACCTAATCGAGTCCGCGACCCCTTGTCGTGACATTCAAGTGGTGGGGCTCCAATCTTTTCTTATAATTTAATTCTTTCAAACTTAATTCTTTTAAGGAGAGTTGCCCTTCGGCAGAGCTGGTTTTTCAAGGGGCCTCTGATCAAAACATTATTAAAATCTAAGAAAATAAATTGAAAAATTAGCAATGAAATCAAACTACTATAAAACCTTCTTTACAATATTATATAATCTTAGAAACTTATGTACAATACTTTACAATATTAGAAACTTATGTACAATAATGTCAACATTTGTAATTTCCACCTGACTGTTTTGTCTGCAAAGCCAGAGGATTACACCACTACACCTCAACACCTATTCATATTTCTTTCAAGCTACTTTCCTAAATTTCTTTAGGTAAGACTGGCTTCACATTACGACCAGCTGGAGGATTCATAAATCCAAGGGTTGGTTTGGCCGCTCTAGCACTTCGCATATTCTTCTGCACACAATACATTCGCCATCCAACTCAACCTGGCTACACTCCTGAGCCGTGAGTCAAATTCTCGTTCATGCTTTTGATTAAATATCCTCTGCTAAACTAACAAGGCCTTGCGCGCTGTTGCTGTCCCATAAGTCACCGAGAAGGGACTTTCAGATCATCTGAATGTCTGCGAAGCTAGGCCATAACAAGTGAAATGTCAAGTTAAAATGGATACAGGAAACAAAATGGGTAATTCAGGAGGCCCAGAAGAAAGCAAAGTGGTTCTAATCTTAATTCCCTTCTTTGAGCCTGATAGGAGGAACCACAAACATCGCCTGAGCTTGTTTTCGTGTTATTGTTTGTCGTTTTTGTGTTGTTTTTCTCGTGCATAGCACGCAATAATTGTTAGCAACGGGTTATAGCTATTATTTCATTTTAAGAAGTTTTTTTATCAAAGCAAGTACTATATTTCCTATATTTCCTATATAAGTACTATATTTCATTTTAAGAATTTTTTCATCAAAGCAAGTACTGTATTCCTAATAAGGCGTAGATGATGATGTTTCCCTCATAGTTGTGATAACAGATATATAACTCGTTTAAAATCGTGTCAAAAATTTGTCGCCAAGATTTGTTGGAGAGGAGCAGCCATGTTATCCATGGGACTTTGAAACTAATTGCAAAGCAGAAGAAATTAGTAATTTAGCGTCAATATTCGAATCACCTAGCGGAGCATCAACTGATATCAACGAAGGAAATTGTAATTTAATCGCTTCTTTTATTGTACTCTAAGGCTCTCAACTTGTCATCCATAGGTGTGGCTGAAATATGTTTTACTATCCTTGAATACATTCAATACTTCTTTGCAATGATAAAGCTGTTAGCTGTTCTTCAAGAGAGTCTGTTCTTCAAGAGCGAAATTTTAACATAATATTTGGAATATTTGAGTATGCACAACGGGGATAGAAGCTCCAACGCCACTCAATGGAGCTTTTCATATTCTATATTTTTTAAGTGAAAATCGGTTCTTTGTAAATTGATGTGCAAGGCTCTATAAA
Source organism: Aurelia coerulea (assembly GCA_039566865.1). Lineage (NCBI taxonomy): Eukaryota > Metazoa > Cnidaria > Scyphozoa > Semaeostomeae > Ulmaridae > Aurelia > Aurelia coerulea. The sequence goes on along the minus strand of CM076947.1, from coordinate 22,003,425 downwards.
TTTTCGTGTGATATCTTTCTTTCATTTCTCTCTCTTTTTTAATCTTATCTTTCTTTTTTAGCGATATCTGTCATGAGATGATGGGTCACATTCCGCTGTTATTAAATCCAGATTTTGCAAATTTTGCACAAGTAAGTAGATTTTTCTGGTTTATTGCCAGTTGAACTTTTACTATAACTAACCCTTGAAGGTGTTGTGGCGCAGTGGTGTAATCCTCTGACTTTGCAGCCAGAACAGTCAGGCGGAGTGGGTTCGATACCCGGTTGGACCCCATCACTTGAGCGTCATGACAGGGGTCGCGGACTCGATTAGGTCTGCTCTATTTCTGCGATCCCAGCGCTTGGCGCTGAAAAACGCAACTTCACCTTCACCAACCCTTCATATGTAATCACAAAGTTTGAATTTCTGCGTTGACTGCTTTTGTTCTTATACGCTATTTATACATCAAAACTTATTATCTCATCTGCGAGCCAGTAGGCTTCTAATCATTCACTAGATATTTTTTATATATTCATCTAAAATTTTAGAATACATGTTACAACCTACTATACTTTCTAATTACTATACAACTATACGACACTACAAGGACGGTAACCACAGGGAGCAACAGACAATGACTAACCCATGGTCGTAACATAAAGAAACATCCAACTTAATTATAACTAATATACAGTTACAATTACTATATATTTGATTAGATATTTAGACATTTTGTAAATTATTTCATCGCAAAATCTTTCAGCCGCTGTTCAACATGTCCTTATCGTCGTTCCATTGAATCTTTCGCAAATGTGATAATGAATTTTAGGCCCTTTTTGAATTGTTTTGAGAGGGCACCATTTCCCCGGGGGGGTCACTACCACATGTACCAGTACGGGATGTGCCATTTTTTGGGGTACCTTTTTTCAGGCTGAAAATTAATTTTAGGGTGTCATTTTTGGTAACATCACAAATGAACATAAATTTTAGGGTGTCATTTTGGAAGAAAAACGCTTCAGGGTATTGAATTTGATCTAATCTCAGATACTTGGTTAGAACTTCAAATTTTGGTCACAATTTTAGGGTATCCATTTTGAATGGCCCGTAAATTTTGGGGTATGGTTTTTGAAAAATTTCATAAATTTTAGGGTATGATTTTACAATTCAAAATGGCACACCCCCGTCATCCGCCTATTGAAGTGACCCCCCGGGACCATTTCGCAAAATTGCTTGCAGCTTGAATATGTTTTGGGGAATTTTTTCATTATATTTTTACCTAGTATCTGAATATAATCTCAGGACAATCAGAATCTAGGCTAAGCTATGCTAAATAATAATAATACATTTATTTAAAGTTGGCTAAAGGAATAGTTTATAAACTAATAAAGGCCAACTGGTGTTACCTATTTACAGTGTTCTCTTTTATCTACATATCATACAATTGCAATTGGATCCCGTCCAATCTTTAATGCTGTTTTTAAATTGACTGTTGCTTTTTGCAGATTTTATTGTGTCAGCGAGTGTGTTCCAAAGTATGCTTCCTCTAAATGACAAAGAATCATTCCCGTATCTCAGAGTCCTCGTATTTGGACGAGATCCTTTACTCTAAGATTATAATTTATGGGTTTACGTTTGAAGAGGTCCCATAAGAAGGAGGGATTGCCAGAGGTTAAGCATTTGTAGACCTCAAGCATTAGCTTTTGCAAGTTTCTTGTATGTATTGTGTGTTCGCCTCTCTTATGAAAGAGCTCTTCAAACGTAGACCCATAGTCATCTAGCAGCCCTCTCAGGGCACGTTTATGAAGTCTATTGATATCATCGTTCGATGTTTTCCCACAGAACATCCAGATCAATGGACAGTAATTGAAATTAGACAGTATAAAGGAATTGTATAATATGATGCTATGTCCTGGTCCTTCCTCTCGTTGTGACCGCACTGCATGTAATGATTCCGTTAGCTTGAAATTACAAGAGGGTTGCAACCAACGAGGGTGACCTCCTCATTCTACTTATAGCAGGTTCAGCAGAGTTGGACTCGAAATACCAACCTTGCAAAATTTTGAAATGATTTGAATCATCGTAAATCCTAAACCTATAGGGGAAAAATGATACAACCTTCAAAAAAATCATAGTTTATGAAGGTCTTCAATATGGTGGCAAACAGAAATCTGTAGCTTTTCTAGTTTAGGATTTAGAAATTTGATGACGTCTTAGCCTCAAATGTAATAAATGTCGCCATTTTGAAACCAATCAAGATATCAATAAATTTCTACGGCAGATTTACAGCAAGAAACCCCAAATTCCTTCGAAGCCATTTAATTAAAAGAAAACTGTAATAACATTTTACACTGGTTTTTTTTTTATATTTGAGCCCTATGTTACCTTAGGATTGATAATCAAAAGCGTGCTACAGCTAAACCATCCCCGCATCTGGTCATTGCGCAAAAAAAATTTTGTATTAAATAGTGCATGTTACCTGCAAAATAATCATCCATTTCAATAAATCGGATGAAAAGTTAAAGAATTCCAGGCTCACAAGCATTTCGACTTTTTAGACCTGTGACTATACTTTATCATAGGAAGTTGGATTGATGTCTTTTGGAATATCAGATGAATGGGTTGAAAAGTTAGCCAATGTAAGTTTTTCATACTGCGTAAAAAGTTTAAACGCGATCCTCGTAATTTCGCTCCTTCGCAGAATTTTACCAAATTAAATTTTCTCATCTAAGTTAGCCTTTGCATGATTGATTAACATTAATTTTGGAATATTAGCCGCATACATATTATTCCACAGCCCGCCAAACGGGCAAAATTTTGTTTGACCCACCCGGTATAGTAGAAATTTATATGGTTCAAGTATTCTGTTGAAAATGAGCTATTTTGATATCAATAATAGCCTAGATCTCCTTTCAGATATTCTGGTTTAGTGGTGAAATTGGTGTTTGTCGCGAGGAAGGAGAGCTGAAGGCCTATGGAGGCGCATTGTTGTCATCCTTTCAAGAACTTCGGGTAAGTTTATTTCTGATGCAGCGACAGCGAAACTTAATTTGAGTTTACTATATTTTCTAATTTCTTCTTTTCTTTATGTATATATAACTTTGAAAAAAGTCTATGCAACTTGATCATGGAAATATATAAGTGCCTATCGTGCGAAAATCCATCCTTTATGTGGAATATTTTCAAACGAAAGGAACTAACATATAATATAAGATCAGGTTCACTGTTAATGCTGCCACAAGCGAAAACTACAACCTATGGGACCAATTCATTTAGCTTTATAGGTAGCATCCTCTGGAACAGCCTACCTGTCACTAAAAAGCTCACCATCTGTAGTAGGTTTCAAAAGATCAATAAAAAAAATGGGTGAAATAGCACATGCAAAAATTGCAAAAAACAATATCTTTGGTAATCCCTCCGCGAAAAGTAATTGTGTAGATGAATTTATTTTCCTTAGTATTATTGTAAATTTTCCTTCTTATACCGGGTGCGCCAAAATAAACTATGCACGTTTGGAAGGCCACAATAAATCGTACACTGGACCGATTTTGAAGATTTATGATAACTTAATCGTTAGCAGAAAGCCTGAATTAGATACTGAGATTTTTTGCAAAATTTTTCACTTTCAGTTTTAAGAGCTACAATCTTGGCCAAAATGTTTGGGACAAGTTACAAACTTGCACTACTTCGGTCTTTGATTACGTGCCCCCCGCTCCCCCCGTTTCAAAGTTGCTTGAATTAAACACCATTCGACCTTCTCAACATTGAAGTAAGGGGGAGGGGGGATTAGGAGACTCTAAACCTATGTTTTCTCCTCGATATTTTAGGAAACATCATGAAGACACTGAAATTTGCCTGTGTCCCAGCTTCTTTTAGCCAGGATTGTAGAAGCGAGTTTCCTGAAATTTTAGTTTTCGAAAAACACTGAAAACGATAAAAAATCATCGATCAATTTTTTCAAAGAATCGACATGAATGGACAAAGAAAGAACTTGTTCGTGGTGATTTGGGATTAATTGCAATCTGCTGTACAAGAGTTCGTACTATGCCCCTAAATCCCCCTGAAAACGTTTTCTCTTTGTTCATTCATGTTGAATCTTTTCAAATTTGATCGACGTTTTTTGATCGTTTTCCATGTTTTCGAACACGAAGATTTTAAGAAACTCGCTTCTTGCTCTAAAGACTGAAAACGCAAAAATTTGCAAAAAGTCCTAGAATCTAATTCAGGCTTTCTGCTAACGATTAAGTCATAAATCTTCAAAATCGGTCTTGTGTACGATTTATTGTGGCCTGCCAAACGTGCATAGTTTATTTTGGCGCACCCGGTAGATAGTTGGTTTGAATTAGCTATTGTATATAAGCTACTGTAAATACCAACTGTTAAGAATTTAATGATAATATTAATAATAATTCTCTTAAGAATCTTTTTTGAGTGTACAACGAGATAGTTAGCCATACTGGTTTCAGGGCATCTTTTGCTGCTTTGTTGGATTTATCGCTTGGTAGAACTTTCTTTTCCCTGCGATCGCTGGGATAATTTGGTTACCGTTCATCAGAGAACCCTGCAGTTGCTCATGATAGAGATCTACAAAACAAAATCTAATTACTAATATCAATCATAGCTTCATAAAGCAAATTTTTGAGGAAAAACAACTTGCCTTGGAATCTATAAGGTCAGATTTAAGGGGAAAACATAGGAGACACGTTATTTTGCTCATAACATCATATATATTTTTTAACTAGTTGGAATTAATTAGCAATTATAGTTATAATAGACCTTTTAGCTATTCTCAAATAGAATCTGAATCGAACGATATTTTGCTACATTTTGTAGAATTTTCGAATGTGCACAATAGTGATAGAAGCTCCAAAGCCACTCAATCGAACGTCGCATATAAAAATGTATAAAAATAACGCTCGATCCAAGCTCTTTTGTAGAATAGCTAAAAGGTCTATTGTTTAGCCAACTTTGAATTAAAGAATTGATAATAATGATCGCAGACCGTTTTGAAATGGCATGTCAATCAAAAGCAAATGATGTTTTATTGTGAATCTGTACAGGCTGTTACACGTACTTTTCGAATGGGATCTCCTCTTCCCCTTACTCTCCCCCTAATGCGTTTCGAACTCTATTTTTTTTTCTTTTTCGTAGCATTGCATCGAGAGTGACCAATGCGAAAGAGTACCTTTCGACCCTGACGAAGCATGTACTGCGGAATATCCCACTGCAAGATTTCAGCATCGCTATTATGTTGGCAACAGCTTAGGCGAATGCATAGAATCAATCAGGTCAGTTGAGTTAGTACTATTTCCCTTGTATCTTTTTTAAACCTAATGCCAAATATATGTCCCTTTGCACCCTGCTTTAGAGCCTTGAGAAACAAAGAAAACGTTTGTACACAAGGCATTAGTTGCTTTTAATTGACACTAGAATTCGAAGCGATTAGCGATTGCAGAGAAAGGAAATTCTCTCAATCAGTAATTCAAAACAAACAAAGCCGCAAAACTTGCCCTGAAACCAGTAGGGCCAACTGTCGTCTTGTGCATACGAAGGTGGTTTTTTTAAAGAGAGGTCGTGAGTATCTAACGAAAGAAGAAGGATAAAGGTAAAGATCTGCCTGGCGGATTTTGTTTCTTTACCGAAAAAGAAATATTTCCCATCATCAGTAAATCTACGGTTTTTTTCTCCCCATAGGTCGTGGATGTCCCGTATTCCACGCTCGTTTGCTGTGCAGTTCAACACAAACACACAGAGAATTGAGATCATCCAGAATAAAGAACAAAAAACATCAAACGGTATATGATTTTAAATCGACAATAAATACATTTTCTGAAGAATTTACAAAAATGAAATTATTTATTACACTACAAGGACAATACCATGGGGAGCAGAGCAGAAGACCATGACTGCCCAAATAGATACTTTGTGAAGGACATCTCTTAAATTAATTGCGAAGGTGTTGTTTGTTTTTACTGTACAGTAATAGTCAACAAGAATGATGTGTGTTGAATACTGTTTGCCAAACTGTCAACCAAAGTGAATCAGGAAAATTATGCGATGTGGATATTTGAAAGGTACTTTGTCCATGTAAGTAAAGCGACTTTGCTATTTTCACGAGATATTTCATGTGATCACTTTCCCGTAGTTCCTAAAAGATAGCCTGGTCTAATATAAGCAAACTGATGATTTGCCTGCGGCTGCGATTCCAGAACTGAACCCGAAGTTTCATAGCAGGCAGCCTCATTGTGAAATTTAGATTCTAGTTTTTCATGTGTTCAGTTAAATTCTACCAATCACAGTGATCTCCTTGGGCTCTTCGTCAGCATCGTGTCAGCACATTTTGACAAGAGTGTATACGCTGCTGTACTTACATGGACACATTATCTTAAAATGAAGCCAAGATTTTGCAGCTAAAACTATCAATAATTCAACTAACATGAACTTCAGTATTTAAAAGGAATGAATTATAGTGCAGAAACATATGTATCTGAGTATTTTTTGGATGTAAATTTGTGGCAACATACTTTTCTCTGTTCTTTATGATGCCAAGAGACAGAAAAACATTGGTGCCAATTTTTCTAAACAGTTTTATGGCAATTTTATCGAGTTTTTTTCTTGGGGAATACATCCTTGAGAAGAATGACATTTTAAAAACAGGCCTAAATTTACAGCTCTTTACAGAATGGATAAAACCAATTTTTGCTGCCTTTATTGACACCTGAATTCAAAGCAAATTGCTGTCGCAGGCAAAGGAAATTCCCTCAACGTGTAATTCAAAACAAACAAAGCCGCAAAAGTTTCTCTGAAACCCAGCAATCGTTGTGCATTCCAAAAATTGTTTTTAAGAGCAAACATGAGCATATATCGAAAGAAGAAGTATACACATCTACCTCTGCCATTTTATTTATTTAGTTCAGAAGCTGACCAGTAAGTATTTTAATAACACTAAAAAAATGAGAATTGAATCGCCTCCCAATGGCCGCCTTTTGAACTAAACAAATAAAATGCCCGAGGTAGATGTGCAGATATATCCTTCTTCTTTTGATCGATGCTCATATTTGCCAACAACCACTTACATAAACAACTTCTGGAATGCACAACAAGTGAGCTAGCTACCTGGGTTTCGAAGAAAATTTTGCGGCTTTGTTTGTTTTGAATTACTGGTTGAGGGAATTTCCTTTGTCTGCGATCGCAGATCGCTTTGAATTCAGGCGTCAAAAAAGCAACGAATGCTGTTGTCTTAGAAAATCTGTCCTCGTTGCTGAATGAGGCAACAACAACTGCTCCTTTTGTGAAATTGTATGGATTAATCTAACAGACCGATCACCATCGCAATCACTGTTAATCACTGTTAATCACATTCACAATCACATACACAATCACCACATTCTGCAATACATTCCCAACTTTCCCATAAACATCTACAACAAGATATACAACATTCGCAACATTCTTCACATGTATTTGTATCCACATTCAATTTTCCAATGAAATGAGTTGGCTGGATGTCAATTGGTGTAGCTGTGGGTTGTTCTGTTACTATCGGTAGATTCACTGATTCCGCATTAGATGCCACGTTGTAAGTCACTTGATCCCCCTGCAAATTAGAATGATACTAAATATTGGGGGTCGTAGGAGATGACGGTTCGCAGTTTTTAACCTTTTTAGACCGGTGTAAGATACAGCTACGAAAAATATCCAATTTGAATTCGATGTAATTTTTGAAAGAATTCCACCAACTTTCCCTTTTACCAGCTGATATAAGGTAATGGAATTCGCTTTATGTTTTTGGGGGCACGGAAATGACAACGAGGCAGTTGTCTGTGACATGGAAGCGAGGGTATATTTGCAAAGCGTAGAAAGATGTCATAACAGTGTTCTGAAACATTTTGGCCGGTTTTACAGTTTTCATACTCCTTACCATCTCGAAAACACCAACTTTGAAATATTCGTAAAATCAGCATGTTTACGAGAGCATAGCGAGAGCACAGATTAACCATCGACATAGACTTGAGGCATGTCTTACCATCGACATAACGAACCATTGTGGCCTGACAGGGGGTCCAGTCAGGGAGAGGGCCAAAGCAAAAATTTTGAAAAATACCCTCAAATGGTAGTATCTTTTCACAGAAACCCCCAAATGGTAGTTCGTGGACCTAAAATTGGACCATTTGGTAGCTTCTGGTAGCGAACATTTTCTTCAGATTTTCGAAATTTTCTATTGTAAAAACTGATTGAACAAAGCAAGAAAACTTCAAAATTCAATGATAATTATTGCTGCAACGACCATATTGCCATGCGGAGGAGCCTACTGAGTTGAAATCTTATAAATAGCCAGGAATATTGGAATACCCCAAATTGGTAGTACAAGTTTGACAAATAGGGCCATTTGGTAGCCATTTAGTAAGACCCTCAAACCGACTGGACCCCCCTGTTGGGCCATAATGGGAGTACCCCCCGGGGGGAAACATAGACGTGCTTTGCCGTATATCATGTGACCTATGTATAACACAATTCATGTGATCACACACATGATTTGATTTCACATCAGCCACCAAGAACCATGAGTCAGCAGATTCTTTCATTCTTGACGTTTGTGTATACGCACAGGTAACGGGGAAAAATTTGTATAAAAGTAACAAGTACCTCCATCTTTACTTCAGTGTTTACCAAATTTGCTAATTTTGTCTAGATTCGTTTAGGCCAACCACGACAATGTTTATGATACAAACAGTTCCGGTTTCCACTCATTTACAAATTTTTTCCCGTTACCTGTGGTATACGTGGTCAAATAATGAGAATTTAAAAAAACTTTCGATAATGGAATAATGAGAATCTTAAGAAACTTTCATGGAAATACTCACTTCATGCTCTCCATCAGCAACTATTGGTGTCTGAATTTGAGTTTCATTTCCAGACTCGATATCATTATCATGTTGGCTTTGGGCCTCAGGAGCTGTTTCCGCAATATTCGGTGCATGAACAAAGACAGCTATCTCCTCAGAATTCTGGATCGTGTTATCTTTGTCTGTATGTGATTGTTCACCATTTCCAAACAGATTGTCATCATTTTGGGACATGTTTTCCTCATGACTTTGTGACATTTTTGATGCATTTAACTAAAAAGACTTCTGTTTACCACCAGTTTTATACCACATCCACCCAAAATATTCTGAGGTTCCCACAAGTCTTTGCAACAAGGAAGAAAACGCCGAGAGCGCTGCAGTTTCCCTTGCGTCATTCATTTTTGACATTTGTGTGAATCCCCACAAAGATCGTATTTCCAAAGTGAAACATACAGCACATCACATCCGTCACGATTTTGCTTGTTTATTATTATGGAAACATACACTCTTTTTTTTTTATAAGAATACTATAAATTTTTTCCAGCCTCAATATTCTTAAGCAATTTTTCGTTTTGAGCCTTAACATATTCTTAAAGTATTCTTATTTTTTCAAATCTGATATGGTTTCAGGGGAACATTGTTCAAAGAAGTGTCATATTATTATGAAGAAATGGTCGAACGAAAGACAAATCTAAGCAATTGTAACAATAAGAATGTTATGAACATCGCAAAACAGGCAACTGCTGGAAAATGAGACACAAATATACGAGCTGAGGCTGAGCAATATTCTTATAATATTCTTAAAATTTGGATGATTCTGAGCCTGAATATTCTTATAGACAATATTCTTATAAAAAAAAGAGTGTATGTAATCATCACCCATCACTCCAGTCATCACCATAGCTAAATCATAGGTAACGGGGAAAAATTTGTATAAAAGTAACAAGTACCTCCATCTTTACTTCAGTGTTTACCAAATTTGCTAATTTTGTCTAGTCTAGATTCGTTTAGGCCAACCACGATACAAACAGTTCCGGTTTCCACTCAGTGGCGGGGTGGCAGGGGGGCCAGGGGGGCCATGGCCCCCCCTGAATGGGAGCGCAGATAGAGATCAGGGGGCGCCAAAGTTGCCTGTTTGTTGCTGACTGTGGACAAGAAATTTACTTTCCTCAACAAAAAGGGTCGGTGACGTCTTTGCAAGATCATCTGAATGAAGAAAGGCTTTATTATGATTTCAGTCAGTGACCTGGTCACACGTGGGGATTGGGGGCATTTGCTTCAACTTATATCAAAAGATGGTTTTTGAGATTCTTCAAAAAACGAAGAGAAAGTACTTGGATGTAGGTGGGGAAGGGTAAAGAAGAAAGACTGGATAGTGACTGGGAGAGTCGTTCTAAGCCACTGCAAAGATTGACTTTTCAAAAAATTTTCCCAGACGAACTATCACAGAGTTGTTCTGTGAGAATCATTCAGAATTGCGAGAATCGCCCTAAAACAAGAGAAAATGTGATCGCACAAAGGTTTGCCTTGGAAGAAAAGCCAAAGAAACTTGTGTTTGCTCTAAAATTTTCTTGGGTATGCTCAATTGTATAAACAACTGTTGCAAACTGCTCAAATTCTATTTTAGACACCCCCGTCTAAGTGCCCCGGTGAGAGGTCAGATATTCACCGGGGTCCTATTGACCGAAATATATGGTCAAATTTTCACCGGGGACGGCATAATTATTGGCGGGGAACTGTTTCTATAATGAAACATTTTCTCAAAATTCTCCCCGGGGTTTGCCAATTTGCAGCCGACGTTTCACTTGTGAGGCATTTTATACCGGGGAGATTCAAGTCTTGTCCGGGGACCTATTTTGCTAAAAAAATTTCACCGAGGAAATCACCGGGGTAGAATGTACCGGGGCACTTAGACGGGGGTGTTTTTAGGACAACTAACATTGGATTGCTAGAAGCGTTCTAAGCCAAAGTAGAGGGCGTGTCCTCAAAAATTTTCCTGGTGGCTTCGCCCCCAGTCTCTCATTTTCCTACCTTCCCACTTGACCTGGCCACGCCGTTGACTTCAATTAAGTTTCTTTGAGACTTTACTCGGAAATGGGACGAGTTTTTCCATTAATTGCTCGCATTTGCAGTCAAAAGATATTCATTAGATCTTAAAGTTAAGTTGCAAAAACTTCTTTTCATTGGCCTTTGCAAAATATATCACATATACTGTAACAATATCCAGCAGTTGTAGAAACGCATGCGTTTACGGAAACATATTACATAGGAGGGGCGCCAAAATTGACTTGACCACCCCAGTAAAACTATAGCCACCCCGCCACTGTTTCCACTCAAAATAAAAAGAAATTTCTTTTTTATTTTGAATGGAAACCGGAACTCTTTGGATCACAAACATTGTCGTGGTTGGCCTAAACGAATCTAGACAAAATTAGCAAATTTGAAACACTGAAGTATATATGGAGGAACTTGTTACTCTAATACAAATTTTTCCCCGCTACCTGTGACAATGCCAGGCATTTTTCAGTCCTGCACTGCATAGTGTCAACACATTTTTGTGAGAATTGGAAAATTGCAGCAGCAAGTTACTAAGCATCTTAGCTTAATTTGTATAGGTAGCTCCCAGTAACCCTGGGTAGCTCCGTTTCTTAATTTGTTTTAAAGAACGCCGGTCAACCAGCATCCTTTGCGCGCGTCGCATTTTGCCTTTCGACTGCAGCAGCCATTTTCATATGACATTACTCAGCAAAGTGCGACCGCAAAGGATGCTGGTTACCCGGCGTTCTTTAAATTGAGCTTAATAAGAACAAAACAATGTGCAACTCACGAACTCAGACCACATCGTTTGGTCGTACAAGTGTCAAAACAACATTCCTCCACCATCTCCTTCATGTGATACATGTATTTTTTATAAGAAACTAATAATTTGGGCCAGTTTCTGAAAGTTTCTTAACCCTATTTGTACTGGGCGATTTTTTAGGCACTTTGTACTGGGGGGGGGGGGGGGGGACTTTTTTCCAAAAGTACAAAAGATAAAACAATAAAACCTACCCTTATTGTTCTTTAGACAATTGGCTATTCAAATTCAACCATGACAATTAATTGAGGTGCTTATGTGTTTCTTGGAGGTTCCATAAGAACAATCTTAGCCTACGTGTAGACCGCCAGTGCCCCAACCATGACTATGCCCCAACCTTTAAGGCTAAAATTTCAATCAACACCCCTTCTCAGTTAGGTCCAAGTAGCGACACCCAAATAAGCTATTGTAGCATAGATACCTGGGGGGGGGGGTACTTAGTATATTTGTCCGAAGGGGATGTGCCGTTTTTAAGGGTATCGTTTTCATCAATATTTTTAGAACAGGGTATCAAAACATGTCAAAGGGAATATTTTGCTAGATCGGGTCGTTTTTCGGTCAAATTTCATGTTTTTGAGTATACTTTTCATCAATTTTTTCTAGAACAGGTTATCATTTTGAGCGAAAAGCCTGGAGCAGGGTAAAAAAAATTTTTTCGTGGGCACACCCCCGTACAAATTTAAGACAAGTACCCCCCCCCCGGGCATAGATATCTAGCTTGTGTATCGCACATATTAGAAATCATAAGTGCCCCATTTACACTGCTTCTCAAACGAGCACCCCTAAAAATTAAAGAGGAGTACCCCTGTACGAGGTCATCCATAAAGTATGTACTTGCTAGTTGCAGGAGGGGGTCAAGCCAGAACTGTACGTTCTATGTGAGATTGCCCACGCCTATTTCTGTCATTCAAGGAGCATACAAGAGGGGACTAGCCTGCGTGCAGACTCAACTCCTCAAAAGTATAGACTTTCGAGGAGTTGAGTCTGCACGCAGGCTGGAGGGGACCGAAAATCAGAAAATTCACTGAGGACAGTTGACGGCTCCAGTAAAATTATCAATTTCGCGTCAGCTAAACCTTCCTCGACTTATCAAGTAAAATAAACATATTGTTCAAACTCCTCACATTATCTTTACCCTTAAAATCCAGTTGCCGATGCCAAAATAACCCATTAATCCTTTCTCTGATATTACTTTAACGAGCAAACTCCTTCTTCGGCTCTCAGCTGTGACTTTGGATGCCTTTCACATTGGACCTAAATACGCCTTGGGAATGCATATATGGCCTAGTTTAAACATTGTTTTTTGCCTTGTCGAATAGAATGGTACTAAAAACGGCAGAATCTGCCGTGTCTAAAAATCTGATTTAAACATGGTTTTTTTGCCGTGTCGGATTGAAGAATTGAACTTAAATTAAAATGACAATTTTTCAAAGTGCACAAGCGCAGTGGCTGATCGCACGTAGAAACCACGAAATACGACGTTTAAATCAAGTCGTTTTTTGCCGTTTAATACGACAAAGCTGGGGAACTCCTGCCGTTTTATCTATTCGAAACGGCACGTGATTTAAACATCGTTTTTATGTAGGGAAAAAGCTTTGGGATGAGATTCCTGCCACAAAATTAAGACTTTGTCAGCGCTTTTGAAGATGTACTAACCCCATTTGGAACTATATGATTCACTAAAATGCGTTTACAGCGAATTTAGGCCCCGTTTACACCATACTGTTTTTTAAATGAAAACTGTACAAAATCCGTTTTGGCCTTCCGTTTACACTGAAACGTTTTTGTAATCGGCATCAAATGCAACAGGATTTTGAAAACGGCACGATTTGAAAACGGCATGGCACGTTTCAGTGTAAACGAAAACGTCAGAATTTTGTTACGGATTCAAAGAAAGGAAGATCATTATTCCTCCGTCCTCTCTTTGAATCCGTAACGATATTGTTCCCTTTACACTGAAAATGTTCATGCCATTTTGAAATCGTTCTGTTTTCAAAATAATTTTCATTTGTGCCTGCTACGAAAACGGTTTTTTGTAACAAAACGGCATGATTTCGTACCTACCGTTTTAATTTGGAAACGGTAAAAAGTGTAAACGGGGCCTTAGAAAACGCGTTATCCAAATTCTAACGCTTCTATAGACCAATGTCAACCAGCCTTCATGCCATGTGTGTAAAATTATGTATGTATGTAAAGTTTCGCCATGAAATTAAGTATTAGATTCAACATGAATCCAAAGAAAAGGCCAAAGAAAAATATACGTTCACACTTCACAGGCCATATTCACAAAAACGGCTGCGGGCAGGTGACATGACGGTGAGCCTAAAAACCAAAAAGATTTCCCCGGGAATAAACTGAGACTAAAGAAGAACTTACTTCGTTCACTTTCAAAACTTTTCAGCTCTTGTAAAGCCAGGGGTCCTTCGCCAGTGTCTTGCAAAGTGTAAACAAATATCTCTCGCGAGCTGTACAGCAGATTCAAAGCGACGAAGGAAGACAGGATGCTCCTTGAACACTCCATGCACAATTCGACCAAACTTTGAATTTTCATTCACGTTCCAATTCACTTCTGCCTGGAAGACTGGTTTCATCTCCCTTGATGGTTAAATCTTTCTCTGTTGAAAGATAGAATTGTCCGTCCGATTCCCAGGAGGAGCAGAAATGATAGAGCTTCAATATGCTGTGAAGGTCCTTGTCTCTTGGGACTCAAATGTTATTATAATTCTTGTTCATACTGACGATAAGGGAATACGTGGTTTAACTTCTATTGTATTGTAGCATATAAGCTTTGTCAAATGGGGAAGAGGAGCGGGGGAGGGGGGCAACTTAATTGTTTCGTAAAGAACTCAGCAATTTCAGAAGGGAGAGAAACAAAATAACTGTACATTTAATCCAATCATCTTGCCTACCATTCTCATCTTTGCAAGAAAGCCCGCTTGTACACTCATTTTACTAAGATAGCTCCTGCGAAGCTCATAAGATCGTCCAAAAATTAAGAAACTCCTGCTATATCTTTAGCCCTTAGCATATTTTTTACCGCATTTCCACTTGTTTTCTGTTTCATATTACTCAGAAGGAACTCGAGTGGTGCCAAGGCACTAGAAATGCTTCAAAAATCCTTGCTTTAAAATGTTTATGAGGGCACAGGAAGCAAACATGACGATTCTATGGAAACTTTTAGAAACTCGTAAGAAACTCTAATTCAAAAATCTGAACAATTTTAAAAAACTTTCACTTGGTATAGAAAAATACTAATTGTATCCTTCTTGTGCCCTCATGAACATTTCAAGACGAAGTTCTTCTTGCTTACTAAAATAAACAGTGCCTTGACTGTATGTTCGGAACTACAAGCTCTGCCAAAACTCTTGAAAAAAATCACGTGCTGTTGCTCTTCTTACAATTTTTTTCTCCTTGTGCGATTACGCAGTGATTTAGAACACGATAGCGCTGTCGAATTCCATTTCTTCATATCTGGTGATTATATTTTCAGACCAATATTTTTCAGGGGGTGGGGGGGGGGGGCGGAAAAAAGAGTGAAGTGAAGTTTCCTGTTGTGTATTTTGGATGGTTAATCAGAGAAAAAAGCAGGAAAATGAAGTTGTTTTGGCAAGGATTGTAGGTCAAAAGAAGTAAGTTAGAAAAAGCGAAACAAAAATCTGCTTTAATAAAGAACAACAGAACTGATTCAAATCGCTGCACTTTTCTGAGTTTGAAAGTGCATCAACAGTTCTGCCAGTGAGTAAAAAAACGATCCTAGTTTGAAAAAGGTCATTGCTCCCTTCATTCAATAGTGAATTAGCCTGCGCTGCGTGCAGACTTTGCTTACTGGGGAGGGGAGGGAAGAAAGGAACTCTCCTCTCCTCCCCAGTGATCAAAGTCTGTGCGCAGGCTAATAGTGGATCTGTCTTAATGGATCTTTAAATCTACCTGACTGAAATGGGCTTCTTCTTTCAAAAGTTATAAGGGATTTTCTCAAGAAAGCTCTTTCAAGAAACCTTCAAAACAGGCCTAAAATCGTGACCAAATTTTCTGCCTTACAGCAATGACTTTTACATGCTATAGCACGTGTTATCTCTTTGAGAGAGCGAAAGTATCATGCCTGGGAACATAACAACATTATTCAGGACGATTTATCCTCCCTAAAGGATAACACGAGCTATAACGTGTTGAAGTTATTGCTGTAAGGCTAAAATGTTAGGAAAATACTGATGAATAATATCCAATAACAAAACACGTGATCCTATTCTACTAGAAGGGTCCTAGGCCCTAGTCTAAATACTACTGTGATTATTATAGATCTGTTTTGAAAGTTTCCTGAATGGGCTTAACGTATGTTCCTGAAACTGGGGTTGCTGCTGTTGTTTTTGTTGATTTTGGCATCAGATTGGTTCTTTGCCCCCCTAAGAGTTCAAGGCTGGTATCGGATCGGGCCTGTCTACTTTTGAAAGCTGTGTCCCTCAAGTGAAAAATATTCCCTATATTCTTGTTTATGAGTCTGCTTCTTCTGCATCATATACTTAAATACATTAACTTTCCATGAAATTGACAAGAATGTCTCTGATTTTAAAGCAATGTCCTTTACCTGATATCCTTCAACCTTCTTCGTTCTTCATTTCGTCCGATGTTTTACGACAGCATTCGCAGCAAAGTAAATAATGGATTGACCCAAAGCAAATTGCTGTACAGCAGAAACAAAAACAGCAGCAACATCCACAAAGTCCACTGCAGAAACTCAGACAACTGTCCCTCGATTCCTCCTTGTTTTCTAACTTTCCTTCTTCGTTAACTCCTAAACATTTATCTGCCTCCTGATTTGTTTGATGCTCCTGTAATAGAAGATATTATCTGGTGAGATATCGCAGATACCGGGTGAGCCGGAAAAAGTTCCCACTTTCGAAAATTCGTAGCACCACAAGTACTTCATAGATTTGTATGATTCAAATTCTAGTTAAAAGCCAAAAGATCAAAGTATTTTTGTGATTTTTCTCATCTTCTTACGAGAACTGCAAACATAGGTAAATTCAACTTTACAAAAATTTCATGGTTGCAAAATGACTGAAAAAGGGCCTAAAAGACTTGCTCAAATCGTTAGGACTCTCCTCACAAAGAACAATACGCACGGGCGTTTCACCTCTCTCAAGAGTAGTAAGACATCTAGATTCTCAAAGAACGTAAATGCAAGTTCTATATTTTTGAGAAATCTTTATTAATTTTATATAGTTATCGAGGAGGCTCATGATTTATAGATTCTCAAAGAGATACTAAAGATTTTCAATCCCATGGCAATAAATGTGCAGACGATATCTCTCACCCATGAGAAATTGCTTTTTCTCTGTTGTTCTGAGCGAGGAGTCCTTTACAATTTGATCATGTATCTTAGCCCTTTTCAGTAATTTTGCAACCACATATTTGTTCTGAATTTGAATTTACCAATTTTTCTAATGCTTGTAACAAGACGAGAAAAATCACAAAAATACTTCGATCTATTGGCTGACAAGCAAATAAGCAAATAAGCAAATAGTCCATCCAGTACTCTTGATGCTATGAATTTTCAAAAGTGGGAATCTTTTTCTGGTTCACCCGATATAACACACAATCCCCGTTGGAATGGCTACCGTTCTTGATATTAAATGGTCTGTCTCAACCAGTGTGGTTTGGTTTGCACGTGTAATCAACTTTTTGTCGCCATTTTCATAGGCCAGGAAAATAGCAACCAGAAAGGCCAACGACAACGAAGAGATGCCAAACGCTATGCATGTTGGTTGAAACAGACCTTTGAAGCAATAGCGAGACATTGAAATGCACTTGGCTAAATCGGCCATTCAGTTCTGTAGTTATTCTAGAGAAAGTCTCTTCAAGAAGCTTTCAAACCGCCCCAAAGACCCCAATCAAATTCCCTTAAATCTTTTTGCCTAGCAGCAACCTTCAACCCCTTTTAGCATTGACACAAATTCTTAAGTTCTTTAGTTCTACTTTCTACCCGGTGAATAAAAAAGGCCCGGCGTTTGAAAGGCTAATGCTCCCTGAATATATAGGAAATATTATTTTTCAATATCTAGTTGAATAGCTAACATGTTCAATAACTTTTAGAATGTTTCATGGCTGAAATCGGTTGCTCCGCTAATATTTTGCGAGGGATATTCTAAAAAAGGCCCTTCAAGAAATCCTGAAAAACGTGCTAAAATAATCAGCAATTTTCCCTAATGTGTTTACCTTACAGCAATGACTCGAGAACGCTTTAGCATGTGCTATAGTATCCTCTTACGGGAATATGGGAATAGATGTGAGAATTTGGTAGAGAATCACTACTACAGAAAAACATCTATTCCATTAAGGCAGAGAAATTCATAGAGAATCATCAATTGCTTTCTAATAGCAATGATCCGATGCATAATTGAACGCTGAGTTCAAAAAAGTTATTCAGAACTCTGTAAGTATTTTAGGAACAGATATACTAAGCTTTAAACAGATTGCAATAGATGTGAGAATTTGGTACAGAATCACTACCACCGAAAAACATCTATTCCATTAAGGCAGAGAAACTCATCAATTGATTTTTAATAGCAATGTTCCGATGCAAAATTAAACGCTGAGTTCATAAAAGTCAATCAGAACTCTGTAAGTATTTTAAGAGCAGAGATATTGAGCTTTAAACAGATTGCAATAGATGCGAGATTTTGGTACAGAATCACTACCACCGAAAAGCATCTATTCCATTAAGGCAGAGAAACTCATCAATTGATTTTTAATAGCAATGTTCCGATGCAAAATTAAACGCTGAGTTCAAAAAAGTCAATCAGAACTCTGTAAGTATTTTAAGAGCAGAGATATTGAGCTTTAAACAGATTGCAATAGATGCGAGAATTTGGTACAGAATCACTACCACCGAAAAGCATCTATTCCATTAAGGCAGAGAAACTCATCAATTGATTTCTAATAGCAATGTTCCGATGCAAGATTGAACGCTGAGTTCAAAAAAGTCATTGAGAACTCTGTAAGTATTTTAAGAGCACAGATATTGAGCTTTAAACAGATTGCAATAGATGCGAGAATTTGGTACAGAATCACTACCACCGAAAAGCATCTATTCCATTAAGGCAGAGAAACTCATCAATTGATTTCTAATAGCAATGTTCCCATGCACAATTGAACGCTGAGTTCAAAAAAGTCATTGAGAACTCTGTAAGTATTTTAAGAACAGAGATAATGAGCTTTAAACAGATTGCAATAGATGCGAGAATTTGGTACAGCATCACTACCACCGGAAAGCATCTATTCCATTAAGGCAGAGAAACTCATCAATTGATTTCTAATAGCAATGTTCCGATGCAAAATTGAACGCTGAGTTCAAACAAGTCAATCAGAACTCTGTAAGTATTTTAAGAGCAGAGATATTGAGCTTTAAACAGATTGCAATAGATGCGAGAAATTAGTACAGAATCACTACCACCAAAAAGCATCTATTCCATTAAGGCAGAGAAACTCATCAATTGATTTCTAATAGCAATGTTCCGATGCAAAATTGAACGGTGAGTTCAAAAACGTCATTGAGAACTCTGTAAGTATTTTAAGAGCAGAGATATTGAGCTTTAAACAGATTGCAATAGATGCGAGAATTTGGTACTGAATCACTACCACCGAAAAGCATCTATTCCATTAAGGCAGAGAAACTCATCAATTGATTTTTAATAGCAACATTCCGATGCAAAATTAAACGCTGAGTTCAAACAAGTCAATCAGAACTCTGTAAGTATTTTAAAAGCAGAGATATTGAGCTTTAAACAGATTGCAATAGATGCGAGAATTTGGTACAGAATCACTACCACCGAAAAGCATCTATTCCATTAAGGCAGAGAAACTCATCAATTGATTTCTAATAGCAATGTTCCGATGCAAGATTGAACGCTGAGTTCAAAAAAGTCATTGAGAACTCTGTAAGTATTTTAAGAGCACAGATATTGAGCTTTAAACAGATTGCAATAGATGCGAGAATTTGGTACAGAATCACTACCACCGAAAAGCATCTATTCCATTAAGGCAGAGAAACTCATCAATTGATTTCTAATAGCAATGTTCCCATTCACAATTGAACGCTGAGTTCAAAAAAGTCATTGAGAACTCTGTAAGTATTTTAAGAACAGAGATAATGAGCTTTAAACAGATTGCAATAGATGCAAGAATTTGGTACAGCATCACTACCACCGAAAAGCATCTATTCCATTAAGGCAGAGAAACTCATCAATTGATTTCTAATAGCAATGTTCCGATGCAAAATTAAACGCTGAGTTCAAACAAGTCAATCAGAACTCTGTAAGTATTTTAAGAGCAGAGATATTGAGGTTTAAACAGATTGCAATAGATGCGAGAATTTAGTACAGAATTACTACCACCAAAAAGCATCTATTCCATTAAGGCAGAGAAACCCATCAATTGATTTCTAATAGCAATGTTCCGATGCAAAATTGAACGGTGAGTTCAAAAACGTCATTGAGAACTCTGTAAGTATTTTAAGAGCAGAGATATTGAGCTTTAAACAGATTGCAATAGATGCGAGAATTTGGTACAGAATCACTACTACCGAAAAGCATCTATTCCATTAAGGCAGAGAAACTCATCAATTGATTTTTAATAGCAATGTTCCGATGCCAAATTAAACGTTGAGTTCAAAAAAGTCAATCAAAACTCTGTAAGTATTTTAATAACAGAGCTATTGAGCTTTAAACAGATTGCAATAGATGCGAGAATTTGGTACAGAATCACTACCACCGAAAAGCATCTATTCCATTAAGGCAGAGAAACTCATCAATTGATTTCTAATAGCAATGTCCCGATGCAAAATTGAACGGTGAGTTCAAAAACGTCATTGAGAACTCTGTAAGTATTTTAAGAACAGAGATATTGAGCTTTAAACAGATTGCAATAGATGCGAGAATTTGGTACAGAATCACTACCACCGAAAAGCATCTATTCCATTAAGGCAGAGAAACTCATCAATTGATTTTTAATAGCAACATTCCGATGCAAAATTAAGCGCTGAGTTCAAAAAAGTCAATTAGAACTCTGTAAGTATTTTAAGAGCAGAGATATTGAGCTTTAAACAGATTGCAATAGATGCGAGAATTTGGTACAGAATCACTACCACCGAAAAGCATCTATTCCATTAAGGCAGAGAAACTCATCAATTGATTTCTAATAGCAATGTTCCGATGCAAGATTGAACGCTGAGTTCAAAAAAGTCATTGAGAACTCTGTAAGTATTTTAAGAGCACAGATATTGAGCTTTAAACAGATTGCAATAGATGCGAGAATTTGGTACAGAATCACTACCACCGAAAAGCATCTATTCCATTAAGGCAGAGAAACTCATCAATTGATTTCTAATAGCAATGTTCCCATTCACAATTGAACGCTGAGTTCAAAAAAGTCATTGAGAACTCTGTAAGTATTTAAGAGCAGAGATATTGAGCTTTAAACAGATTGCAATAGATGCGAGAATTTGGTACAGCATCACTACCACCGAAAAGCATCTATTCCATTAAGGCAGAGAAACTCATCAATTGATTTCTAATAGCAATGTTCCGATGCAAAATTAAACGCTGAGTTCAAACAAGTCAATCAGAACTCTGTAAGTATTTTAAGAGCAGAGATATTGTGCTTTAAACAGATTGCAATAGATGCGAGAATTTAGTACAGAATCACTACCACCAAAAAGCATCTATTCCATTAAGGCAGAGAAACCCATCAATTGATTTCTAATAGCAATGTTCCGATGCAAAATTGAACGGTGAGTTCAAAAACGTCATTGAGAACTCTGTAAGTATTTTAAGAGCAGAGATATTGAGCTTTAAACAGATTGCAATAGATGCGAGAATTTGGTACAGAATCACTACCACCGAAAAGCATCTATTCCATTAAGGCAGAGAAACTCATCAATTGATTTTTAATAGCAATGTTCCGATGCCAAATTAAACGTTGAGTTCAAAAAAGTCAATCAAAATTCTGTAAGTATTTTAAGAACAGAGATATTGAGCTTTAAACAGATTGCAATAGATGCGAGAATTTGTTACAGAATCACTACCACCGAAAAGCATCTATTCCATTAAGGCAGAGAAACTCATCAATTGATTTCTAATAGCAATGTTCCGATGCAAAATTAAGCGCTGAGTTCAAACAAGTCAATCAGAACTCTGTAAGTATTTTAAGAGCAGAGATATTGAGCTTTAAACAGATTGCAATAGATGCGAGAATTTAGTACAGAATCACTACCACCAAAAAGCATCTATTCCATTAAGGCAGAGAAACTCATCAATTGATTTCTAATAGCAATGTTCCGATGCAAAATTGAACGGTGAATTCAAAACGTCATTGAGAACTCTGTAAGTATTTTAAGAGCAGAGATATTGAGCTTTAAACAGATTGCAATAGATGCGAGAATTTGGTACAGAATCACTACCACCGAAAAGCATCTATTCCATTAAGGCAGAGAAACTCATCAATTGAATTTTAATAGCAACATTCCGATGCAAAATTAAACGCTGAGTTCAAAAAAGTCAATCAGAACTCTGTAAGTATTTTAAGAACAGAGATATTGAGCTTTAAACAGATTGCAATAGATGCGAGAATTTGGTACAGAATCACTACCACCGAAAAGCATCTATTCCATTAAGGCAGAGAAACTCATCAATTGATTTCTAATATCAATGTTCCGATGCAAAATTGAACGCTGAGTTCAAAAAAGTCATTGAGAACTCTGTAAGTATTTTAAGAGCAGAGATATTGAGCTTTCAACAGATTGCAATAGATGCGAGATTTTGGTACAGAATCACTACCACCGAAAAGCATCTATTCCATTAAGGCAGAGAAACTCATCAATTGATTTCTAATAGCAATGTTCCGATGCAAAATTGAACGCTGAGTTCAAAAAAGTCATTGAGAACTCTGTAAATATTTTAAGAGCAGAGATATTGAGCTTTAAACAGATTGCAATAGATGCGAGAATTTGGTACAGAATCACTACCACCGAAAAAGGTTTATTCAATTAAGGCAGAGAAACTCATCAATTGATTTCTAATAGCAATGTTCCGATGCAAAATTAAACGCTGAGTTCAAAAAAGTCAATCAGAACTCTGTAAGTATTTTAAGAGCAGAGATATTGAGCTTTAAACAGATTGCAATAGATGCGAGAATTTGGTACAGAATCACTACCACCGAAAAGCATCTATTCCATTAAGGCAGAGAAACTCATCAATTGATTTCTAATAGCAATGTT
The DNA here is from genome assembly GCA_039566865.1 of Aurelia coerulea. Taxonomy (NCBI): domain Eukaryota; kingdom Metazoa; phylum Cnidaria; class Scyphozoa; order Semaeostomeae; family Ulmaridae; genus Aurelia; species Aurelia coerulea. The sequence continues at coordinate 21,980,477 of CM076947.1, read as the reverse complement.
CCGATGCAAAATTAAACGCTGAGTTCAAAAAAGTCAATCAGAACTCTGTAAATATTTTAAGAGCAGAGATATTGAGCTTTAAACAGATTGCAATAGATGCGAGAATTTGGTACAGAATCACTACCACCGAAAAGCATCTATTCCATTAAGGCAGAGAAACTCATCAATTGATTTCTAATAGCAATGTTCCCATGCAAAATTGAACGCTGAGTTCAAAAAAGTCATTGAGAACTCTGTAAGTATTTTAAGAGCAGAGATATTGAGCTTTCAACAGATTGCAATAGATGCGAGATTTTGGTACAGAATCACTACCACCGAAAAGCATCTATTCCATTAAGGCAGAGAAACTCATCAATTGATTTCTAATAGCAATGTTCCCATGCACAATTGAACGCTGAGTTCAAAAAAGTCATTGAGAACTCTGTAACTATTTTAAGAGCAGAGATATTGAGCTTTCAACAGATTGCAATAGATGCGAGATTTTGGTACAGAATCACTACCACCGAAAAGCATCTATTCCATTAAGGCAGAGAAACTCATCAATTGATTTCTAATAGCAATGTTCCCATGCAAAATTGAACGCTGAGTTCAAAAACGTCATTGAGAACTCTGTAAGTATTTTAAGAACAGAGATATTGAGCTTTCAACAGATTGCAATAGATGCGAGATTTTGGTACAGAATCACTACCACCGAAAAGCATCTATTCCATTAAGGCAGAGAAACTCATCAATTGATTTCTAATAGCAATGTTCCCGTGCAAAATTGAACGGTGAGTTCAAAAAAGTCATTGAGAACTCTGTAAGTATTTTAAGAGCAGAGATATTGAGCTTTAAACAGATTGCAATAGATGCTAGAATTTGGTACAGAATCACTACCACCGAAAAAGGTTTATTCAATTAAGGCAGAGAAACTCATCAATTGATTTCTAATAGCAATGTTCCGATGCAAAATTAAACACTGAGTTCAAAAACGTCAATCAGAACTCTGTAAGTATTTTAAGAGCAGAGATATTGAGCTTTAAACAGATTGCAATAGATGCGAGAATTTGGTACAGAATCACTACCACCGAAAAGCATCTATTCCATTAAGGCAGAGAAACTCATCAATTGATTTCTAATAGCAATGTTCCGATGCAAAATTGAACGCTGAGTTCAAAGAAGTCATTGAAAACTCTGTAAGTATTTTAAGAGCAGAGATATTGAGCTTTAAACAGATTGCAATAGATGCGAGAATTTGGTACAGAATCACTACCACCGAAAAAGGTTTATTCAATTAAGGCAGAGAAACTCATCAATTGATTTCTAATAGCAATGTTCCGATGCAAAATTAAACGCTGAGTTCAAAAAAGTCAATCAGAACTCTCTAAGTATTTTAAGAGCAGAGATATTGAGCTTTAAACAGATTGCAATAGATGCGAGAATTTGGTACAGAATCACTACCACCGAAAAGCATCTATTCCATTAAGGCAGAGAAACCCATCAATTGATTTCTAATAGCAATGATCCCATGCAAAATTGAACGCTGAGTTCAAAAAAGTCATTCAGAACTCTGTAAGTATTTTAAGAGCAGAGATATTGAGCTTTAAATATATTGCAATAGATGCGAGAATTTGGTACAGAATCACTACCACCGAAAAGCATCTATTCCATTAAGGCAGAGAAACTCATCAATTGATTTCTAATAGCAATGTTCCCATGCAAAATTGAACGCTGAGTTCAAAAAAGTCAATCAGAACTCTGTAAGTATTTTAAGAACAGAGATATTGAGCTTTCAACAGATTGCAATAGATGCGAGATTTTGGTACAGAATCACTACCACCGAAAAGCATCTATTCCATTAAGGCAGAGAAACTCATCAATTGATTTCTAATAGCAATGTTCCCATGCAAAATTGAACGCTGAGTTCAAAAAAGTCATTGAGAACTCTGTAAGTATTTTAAGAGCAGAGATATTGAGCTTTCAACAGATTGCAATAGATGCGAGATTTTGGTACAGAATCACTACCACCGAAAAGCATCTATTCCATTAAGGCAGAGAAACTCATCAATTGATTTCTAATAGCAATGTTCCGATGCAAAATTGAACGGTGAGTTCAAAAAAGTCATTGAGAACTCTGTAAGTATTTTAAGAGCAGAGATATTGAGCTTTAAACAGATTGCAATAGATGCGAGAATTTGGTACAGAATCACTACCACCGAAAAGCATCTATTCCATTAAGGCAGAGAAACTCATCAATTGATTTCTAATAGCAATGTTCTGAATCAAAATTAAACGCTGAGTTCAAAAAAGTCAATCAGAACTCTGTAAATATTTTAAGAGCAGAGATATTGAGCTTTAAACAGATTGCAATAGATGCGAGAATTTGGTACAGAATCACTACCACCGAAAAGCATCTATTCCATTAAGGCAGAGAAACTCATCAATTGATTTCTAATAGCAATGTTCCCATGCAAAATTGAACGCTGAGTTCAAAAAAGTCATTGAGAACTCTGTAAGTATTTTAAGAGCAGAGATATTGAGCTTTCAACAGATTGCAATAGATGCGAGATTTTGGAACAGAATCACTACCACCGAAAAGCATCTATTCCATTAAGGCAGAGAAACTCATCAATTGATTTCTAATAGCAATGTTCCCATGCAAAATTGAACGCTGAGTTCAAAAAAGTCATTGAGAACTCTGTAAGTATTTTAAGAGCAGAGATATTGAGCTTTCAACAGATTGCAATAGATGCGAGATTTTGGTACAGAATCACTACCACCGAAAAGCATCTATTCCATTAAGGCAGAGAAACTCATCAATTGATTTCTAATAGCAATGTTCCCATGCAAAATTGAACGGTGAGTTCAAAAAAGTCATTGGGAACTCTGTAAGTATTCTAAGAGCAGAGATATTGAGCTTTCAACAGATTGCAATAGATGCGAGAATTTGGTACAGAATCACTACCACCGAAAAAGGTTTATTCAATTAAGGCAGAGAAACTCATCAATTGATTTTTAATAGCAATGTTCCGATGCAAAATTAAACGCTGAGTTCAAAAAAGTCAATCAGAACTCTGTAAGTATTTTAAGAGCAGAGATATTGAGCTTTAAACAGATTGCAATAGATGCGAGAATTTGGTACAGAATCACTACCACCGAAAAGCATCTATTCCATTAAGGCAGAGAAACCCATCAATTGATTTCTAATAGCAATGTTCCGATGCAAAATTGAACGCTGAGTTCAAAAAAGTCATTGAGAACTCTGTAAGTATTTTAAGAGCAGAGATATTGAGCTTTAAACAGATTGCAATAGATGCGAGAATTTGGTACAGAATCACTACCACCGAATAGCATCTATTCCATTAAGGCAGAGAAACTCATCAATTGATTTCTAATAGCAATGTTCCCATGCAAAATTGAACGCTGAGTTCAAAAAAGTCATTGAGAACTCTGTAAGTATTTTAAGAGCAGAGATATTGAGCTTTAAACAGATTGCAATAGATGCGAGAATTTGGTACAGAATCACTACCACCGAATAGCATCTATTCCATTAAGGCAGAGAAACTCATCAATTGATTTCTAATAGCAATGTTCCCATGCAAAATTGAACGGTGAGTTCAAAAAAGTCATTGGGAACTCTGTAAGTATTCTAAGAGCAGAGATATTGAGCTTTCAACAGATTGCAATAGATGCGAGAATTTGGTACAGAATCACTACCACCGAAAAAGGTTTATTCAATTAAGGCAGAGAAACTCATCAATTGATTTTTAATAGCAATGTTCCGATGCAAAATTAAACGCTGAGTTCAAAAAAGTCAATCAGAACTCTGTAAGTATTTTAAGAGCAGAGATATTGAGCTTTAAACAGATTGCAATAGATGCGAGAATTTGGTACAGAATCACTACCACCGAATAGCATCTATTCCATTAAGGCAGAGAAACTCATCAATTGATTTCTAATAGCAATGTTCCCATGCAAAATTGAACGCTGAGTTCAAAAAAGTCATTGAGAACTCTGTAAGTATTTTAAGAGCAGAGATATTGAGCTTTAAACAGATTGCAATAGATGCGAGAATTTGGTACAGAATCACTACCACCGAAAAGCATCTATTCCATTAAGGCAGAGAAACTCATCAATTGATTTCTAATAGCAATGTTCCCATGCAAAATTGAACGGTGAGTTCAAAAAAGTCATTGGGAACTCTGTAAGTATTTTAAGAGCAGAGATATTGAGCTTTAAACAGATTGCAATAGATGCGAGAATTTGGTACAGAATCACTACCACCGAAAAAGGTTTATTCAATTAAGGCAGAGAAACTCATCAATTGATTTCTAATAGCAATGTTCCGATGCAAAATTAAACGCTGAGTTCAAAAAAGTCAATCAGAACTCTGTAAGTATTTTAAGAGCAGAGATATTGAGCTTTAAACAGATTGCAATAGATGCGAGAATTTGGTACAGAATCACTACCACCGAAAAGCATCTATTCCATTAAGGCAGAGAAACTCATCAATTGATTTCTAATAGCAATGTTCCCATGCAAAATTGAACGTTGAGTTCAAAAAAGTCATTGGGAACTCTGTAAGTATTTTAAGAGCAGAGATATTGAGCTTTCAACAGATTGCAATAGATGCGAGAATTTGGTACAGAATCACTACCACCGAAAAAGGTTTATTCAATTAAGGCAGAGAAACTCATCAATTGATTTCTAATAGCAATGTTCCGATGCAAAATTAAACGCTGAGTTCAAAAAAGTCAATCAGAACTCTGTAAGTATTTTAAGAGCAGAGATATTGAGCTTTAAACAGATTGCAATAGATGCGAGGATTTGGTACAGAATCACTACCACCGAAAAGCATCTATTCCATTAAGGCAGAGAAACTCATCAATTGATTTCTAATAGCAATGTTCCCATGCAAAATTGAACGCTGAGTTCAAAAAGTCATTGAGAACTCTGTAAGTATTTTAAGAGCAGAGATATTGAGCTTTAAACAGATTGCAATAGATGCGAGAATTTGGTACAGAATCACTACCACCGAAAAGCATCTATTCCATTAAGGCAGAGAAACTCATCAATTGATTTCTAATAGCAATGTTCCGATGCAAAATTAAACGCTGAGTTCAAAAACGTCAATCAGAACTCTGTAAGTATTTTAAGAGCAGAGATATTGAGCTTTCAACAGATTGCAATAGATGCGAGAATTTGGTACAGAATCACTACCACCGAAAAGCATCTATTCCATTAAGGCAGAGAAACTCATCAATTGATTTCTAATAGCAATGTTCCCATGCAAAATTGAACGTTGAGTTCAAAAAAGTCATTGAGAACTCTGTAAGTATTTTAAGAGCAGAGATATTGAGCTTTCAACAGATTGCAATAGATGCGAGATTTTGGTACAGAATCACTACCACCGAATAGCATCTATTCCATTAAGGCAGAGAAACTCATCAATTGATTTCTAATAGCAATGTTCCCATGCAAAATTGAACGCTGAGTTCAAAAAAGTCATTGAGAACTCTGTAAGTATTTTAAGAGCAGAGATATTCAGCTTTCAACAGATTGCAATAGATGCGAGATTTTGGTACAGAATCACTACCACCGAAAAGCATCTATTCCATTAAGGCAGAGAAACTCATCAATTGATTTCTAATAGCAATGTTCCCATGCAAAATTGAACGCTGAGTTCAAAAAAGTCATTGAGAACTCTGTAAGTATTTTAAGAGCAGAGATATTGAGCTTTCAACAGATTGCAATAGATGCGAGATTTTGGTACAGAATCACTACCACCGAAAAGCATCTATTCCATTAAGGCAGAGAAACTCATCAATTGATTTCTAATAGCAATGTTCCCATGCAAAATTGAACGTTGAGTTCAAAAAAGTCATTGAGAACTCTGTAAGTATTTTAAGAGCAGAGATATTGAGCTTTCAACAGATTGCAATAGATGCGAGGATTTGGTACAGAATCACTACCACCGAAAAGCATCTATTCCATTAAGGCAGAGAAAACCATCAATTGACTTCTAATAGCAATGTTCCCATGCAAAATTGAACGCTGAGTTCAAAAAAGTCATTGAGAACTCTGTAAGTATTTTAAGAGCAGAGATATTGAGCTTTAAACAGATTGCAATAGATGCGAGAATTTGGTACAGAATCACTACCACCGAAAAGCATCTATTCCATTAAGGCAGAGAAACTCATCAATTGATTTCTAATAGCAATGTTCCGATGCAAAATTAAACGCTGAGTTCAAAAAAGTCAATCAGAACTCTGTAAATATTTTAAGAGCAGAGATATTGAGCTTTCAACAGATTGCAATAGATGCGAGAATTTGGTACAGAATCACTACCACCGAATAGCATCTATTCCATTAAGGCAGAGAAACTCATCAATCGATTTCTAATAGCAATGTTCCCATGCAAAATTGAAAGTTGAGTTCAAAAAAGTCATTGAGAACTCTGTAAGTATTTTAAGAGCAGAGATATTGAGCTTTCAACAGATTGCAATAGATGCGAGATTTTGGTACAGAATCACTACCACCGAAAAGCATCTATTCCATTAAGGCAGAGAAACTCATCAATTGATTTCTAATAGCAATGTTCCCATGCAAAATTGAACGCTGAGTTCAAAAAAGTCATTGAGAACTCTGTAAGTATTTTAAGAGCAGAGATATTAAGCTTTCAACAGATTGCAATAGATGCGAGATTTTGGTACAGAATCACTACCACCGAAAAGCATCTATTCCATTAAGGCAGAGAAACTCATCAATTGATTTCTAATAGCAATGCTCCGATGCAAAATTGAACGGTGAGTTCAAAAAAGTCATTGAGAACTCTGTAAGAATTTTAAGAGCAGAGATATTGAGCTTTCAACAGATTGCAATAGATGCGAGATTTTGGTACAGAATCACTACCACCGAAAAGCATCTATTCCATTAAGGCAGAGAAACTCATCAATCGATTTCTAATAGCAATGTTCCCATGCAAAATTGAACGTTGAGTTCAAAAAAGTCATTGAGAACTCTGTAAGTATTTTAAGAGCAGAGATATTGAGCTTTCAACAGATTGCAATAGATGCGAGATTTTGGTACAGAATCACTACCAACGAAAAGCATCTATTCCATTAAGGCAGAGAAACTCATCAATTGATTTCTAATAGCAATGTTCCCATGCAAAATTGAACGCTGAGTTCAAAAAAGTCATTGAGAACTCTGTAAGTATTTTAAGAGCAGAGATATTAAGCTTTCAACAGATTGCAATAGATGCGAGATTTTGGTACAGAATCACTACCACCGAAAAGAATCTATTCCATTAAGGCAGAGAAACTCATCAATTGATTTCTAATAGCAATGTTCCCATGCAAAAGTGAACGCAGAGTTCAAAAAAGTCATTGAGAACTCTGTAAGTATTTTAAGAGCGGAGATATTGAGCTTTCAACAGATTGCAATAGATGCGAGATTTTGGTACAGAATCACTACCACCGAAAAGCATCTATTCCATTAAGGCAGAGAAACTCATCAATTGATTTCTAATAGCAATGTTCCCATGCAAAATTGAACGCTGAGTTCAAAAAAGTCATTGAGAACTCTGTAAGTATTTTAAGAGCAGAGATATTGAGCTTTCAACAGATTGCAATAGATGCGAGATTTTGGTACAGAATCACTACCACCGAAAAGCATCTATTCCATTAAGGCAGAGAAACTCATCAATTGATTTCTAATAGCAATGTTCCGATGCAAAATTAAACGCTGAGTTCAAAGAAGTCATTGAGAACTCTGTAAGTATTTTAAGAGCAGAGATATTGAGCTTTAAACAGATTGCAATAGATGCGAGAATTTGGTACAGAATCACTACCACCGAAAAGCATCTATTCCATTAAGGCAGAGAAACTCATCAATTGATTTTTAATAGCAATGTTCCGATGCAAAATTAAACGCTGAGTTCAAAAAAGTCAATCAGAACTCTGTAAGTATTTTAAGAGCAGAGATATTGAGCTTTAAACAGATTGCAATAGATGCGAGAATTTGGTACAGAATCACTACCACCGAAAAGCATCTATTCCATTAAGGCAGAGAAACTCATCAATTGATTTCTAATAGCAATGTTTCGATGCAAAATTAAACGGTTAGTTCAAAAAAGTCAATCAGAACTCTGTAAGTATTTTAAGAGCAGAGATATTGAGCTTTAAACAGATTGCAATTGATGCGAGAATTTGGTACAGAATCACTACCACCGAAAAGCATCTATTCCATTAAGGCAGAGAAACTCATCAATTGATTTCTAATAGCAATGCTCCGATGCACAATTGAACGTTGAGTTCAAAAAAGTCATTGAGAACTCTGTAAGTATTTTAAGAGCAGAGATATTGAGCTTTAAACAGATTGCAATAGATGCGAGAATTTGGTACAGAATCACTACCACCGAAAAGCATCTATTCCATTAAGGCAGAGAAACTCATCAATTGATTTCTAATAGCAATGTTCCGATGCAAAATTGAACGGTGAGTTCAAAAACGTCATTGAGAACTCTGTAAGTATTTTAAGAGAGGAGATATTGAACTTTAAATAGATTGCAATAGATGCGAGAATTTGGTACAGAATCACTACCACCGAAAAGCATCTATTCCATTAAGGCAGAGAAAATCATCAATTGACTTTTAATAGCAACGTTCCGATGCAAAATTAAACGCTGAGTTCAAAAAAGTCAATCAGAACTCTGTAAGTATTTTAAGAGCAGAGATATTGAGCTTTAAATATATTGCAATAGATGTGAGAATTTGGTACAGAATCACTACCACCGAAAAGCATCTATTCCATTAAGGCAGAGAAACTCATCAATTGATTTCTAATAGCAATGTTCCGATGCAAAATTAAACGTTGAGTTCAAAAAAGTCAATCAGAACTCTGTAAGTATTTTAAGAGCAGAGATATTGAGCTTTAAACAGATTGCAATAGATGCGAGAATTTGGTACAGAATCACTACCACCGAAAAGCATCTGTTCCATTAAGGCAGAGAAACTCATCAATTGATTTCTAATAGCAATGTTCCGATGCAAAATTGAACGGTGAGTTCAAAAACGTCATTGAGAACTCTGTAAGTATTTTAAGAGCAGAGATATTGAACTTTAAACAGATTGCAATAGATGCGAGAATTTGGTACAGAATCACTACCACCGAAAAGCATCTATTCCATTAAGGCAGAGAAACTCATCAATTGATTTCTAATAGCAATGTTCCGATGCAAAATTGAACGGTGAGTTCAAAAACGTCATTGAGAACTCTGTAAGTATTTTAAGAGCAGAGATATTGAACTTTAAATAGATTGCAATAGATGCGAGAATTTGGTACAGAATCACTACCACCGAAAAGTATCTATTCCATTAAGGCAGAGAAACTCATCAATTGATTTTTAATAGCAACGTTCCGATGCAAAATTAAACGCTGAGTTCAAAAAAGTCAATCAGAACTCTGTATGTATTTTAAGAGCAGAGATATTGAACTTTAAACAGATTGCAATAGATGCGAGAATTTGGTACAGAATCACTACCACCGAAAAGCATCTATTCCATTAAGGCAGAGAAACTCATCAATTGATTTCTAATAGCAATGTTCCGATGCAAAATTGAACGGTGAGTTCAAAAACGTCATTGAGAACTCTGTAAGTATTTTAAGAGCAGAGATATTGAGCTTTAAACAGATTGCAATAGAAGCGAGAATTTGGTACAGAATCACTACCACCGAAAAGCATCTATTCCATTAAGGCAGAGAAACTCATCAATTGATTTCTAACAGCAATGTTCCCATGCAAAGTTAAACGCTGAGTTCAAAAAAGTCAATCAGAACTCTGTAAGTATTTTAAGAGCAGAGATATTGAGCTTTAAACAGATTGCAATAGATGCGAGAATTTGGTACAGAATCACTACCACCGAAAAGCATCTATTCCATTAAGGCAGAGAAACTCATCAATTGACTTTTAATAGCAACGTTCCGATGCATCATTAAACGCTGAGTTCAAAAAAGTCAATCAGAACTCTGTAAGTATTTTAAGAGCAGAGATGTTGAGCTTTAAACAGATTACAATAGATGCGAGAATTTGGTACAGAATCACTACCACCGAAAAGCATCTATTCCATTAAGGCAGAGAAACTCATCAATTGACTTTTAATAGCAACGTTCCGATGCAAAATTAAACGCTGAGTTCAAAAAAGTCAATCAGAACTCTGTAAGTATTTTAAGAACAGAGATATTGAGCTTTAAACAGATTGCAATAGATGCGAGAATTTGGTACAGAATCACTACCACCGAAAAGCATCTATTCCATTAAGGCAGAGAAACTCATCAATTGATTTCTAATAGCAACGTTCCGATGCAAAATTAAACGCTGAGTTCAAAAAAGTCAATCAGAACTCTCTAAGTACTTTAAGAGCAGAGATATTGAGCTTTAAACAGATTGCAATAGATGCGAGAATTTGGTACAGAATCACTACCACCGAAAAGCATCTATTCCATTAAGGCAGAGAAACTCATCAATTGATTTCTAATAGCAATGTTCCGATGCAAAATTGAACGGTGAGTTCAAAAACGTCATTGAGAACTCTGTAAGTATTTTAAGAGCACAGATATTGAGCTTTAAACAGATTGCAATAGAAGCGAGAATTTGGTACAGAATCACTACCACCGAAAAGCATCTATTCCATTAAGGCAGAGAAACTCATCAATTGATTTCTAACAGCAATGTTCCCATGCAAAGTTAAACGCTGAGTTCAAAAAAGTCAATCAGAACTCTGTAAGTATTTTAAGAGCAGAGATATTGAGCTTTAAACAGATTGCAATAGATGCGAGAATTTGGTACAGAATCACTACCACCGAAAAGCATCTATTCCATTAAGGCAGAGAAACTCATCAATTGACTTTTAATAGCAACGTTCCGATGCATCATTAAACGCTGAGTTCAAAAAAGTCAATCAGAACTCTGTAAGTATTTTAAGAGCAGAGATGTTGAGCTTTAAACAGATTACAATAGATGCGAGAATTTGGTACAGAATCACTACCACCGAAAAGCATCTATTCCATTAAGGCAGAGAAACTCATCAATTGACTTTTAATAGCAACGTTCCGATGCAAAATTAAACGCTGAGTTCAAAAAAGTCAATCAGAACTCTGTAAGTATTTTAAGAACAGAGATATTGAGCTTTAAACAGATTGCAATAGATGCGAGAATTTGGTACAGAATCACTACCACCGAAAAGCATCTATTCCATTAAGGCAGAGAAACTCATCAATTGATTTCTAATAGCAATGTTCCGATGCAAAATTGAACGGTGAGTTCAAAAAAGTCATTGAGAATTCTGTAAGTATTTTAAGGGCAGAGATAGTGAGCTTTAAACAGATTGCAATAGATGCGAGATTTTGGTACAGCATCACTACCACCGAAAAGCATCTATTCCATTAAGGCAGAGAAACTCATCAATTGATTTCTAATAGCAATGTTCCGATGCAAAATTGAACGGTGAGTTCAAAAAAGTCATTGAGAATTCTGTAAGTATTTTAAGAGCAGAGATAGTGAGCTTTAAACAGATTGCAATAGATGCGAGATTTTGGTACAGCATCACTACCACCGAAAAGCATCTATTCCATTAAGGCAGAGAAACTCATCAATTGATTTCTAAGAGCAATGTTCCGATGCAAAATTTAACGGTGAGTTCAAAAACGTCATTGAGAACTCTGTAAGTATTTTAAGAGCAGAGATATTGAACTTTAAATAGATTGCAATAGATGCGAGAAATTGGTACAGAATCACTACCACCGAAAAGCATCTATTCCATTAAGGCAGAGAAACTCATCAATTGATTTTTAATAGCAATGTTCCGATGCAAAATTAAACGCTGAGTTCAAAAAAGTCAATCAGAACTCTGTAAGTATTTTAAGAGCAGAGATATTGAGCTTTAAACAGATTGCAATAGATGCGAGAATTTGGTACAGAATCACTACCACCGAAAAGCATCTATTCCATTAAGGCAGAGAAACTCATCAATTGATTTCTAATAGCAATGTTTCGATGCAAAATTAAACGGTTAGTTCAAAAAAGTCAATCAGAACTCTGTAAGTATTTTAAGAGCAGAGATATTGAGCTTTAAACAGATTGCAATTGATGCGAGAATTTGGTACAGAATCACTACCACCGAAAAGCATCTATTCCATTAAGGCAGAGAAACTCATCAATTGATTTCTAATAGCAATGCTCCGATGCACAATTGAACGGTGAGTTCAAAAAAGTCATTGAGAACTCTGTAAGTATTTTAAGAGCAGAGATATTGAGCTTTAAACAGATTGCAATAGATGCGAGAATTTGGTACAGAATCACTACCACCGAAAAGCATCTATTCCATTAAGGCAGAGAAACTCATCAATTGATTTCTAATAGCAATGTTCCGATGCAAAATTGAACGGTGAGTTCAAAAACGTCATTGAGAACTCTGTAAGTATTTTAAGAGAGGAGATATTGAACTTTAAATAGATTGCAATAGATGCGAGAATTTGGTACAGAATCACTACCACCGAAAAGCATCTATTCCATTAAGGCAGAGAAACTCATCAATTGACTTTTAATAGCAACGTTCCGATGCAAAATTAAACGCTGAGTTCAAAAAAGTCAATCAGAACTCTGTAAGTATTTTAAGAGCAGAGATATTGAGCTTTAAATAGATTGCAATAGATGCGAGAATTTGGTACAGAATCACTACCACCGAAAAGCATCTATTCCATTAAGGCAGAGAAACTCATCAATTGATTTCTAATAGCAATGTTCCGATGCAAAATTAAACGTTGAGTTCAAAAAAGTCAATCAGAACTCTGTAAGTATTTTAAGAGCAGAGATATTGAGCTTTAAACAGATTGCAATAGATGCGAGAATTTGGTACAGAATCACTACCACCGAAAAGCATCTGTTCCATTAAGGCAGAGAAACTCATCAATTGATTTCTAATAGCAATGTTCCGATGCAAAATTGAACGGTGAGTTCAAAAACGTCATTGAGAACTCTGTAAGTATTTTAAGAGCAGAGATATTGAACTTTAAACAGATTGCAATAGATGCGAGAATTTGGTACAGAATCACTACCACCGAAAAGCATCTATTCCATTAAGGCAGAGAAACTCATCAATTGATTTCTAATAGCAATGTTCCGATGCAAAATTGAACGGTGAGTTCAAAAACGTCATTGAGAACTCTGTAAGTATTTTAAGAGCAGAGATATTGAACTTTAAACAGATTGCAATAGATGCGAGAATTTGGTACAGAATCACTACCACCGAAAAGCATCTATTCCATTAAGGCAGAGAAACTCATCAATTGATTTCTAATAGCAATGTTCCGATGCAAAATTGAACGGTGAGTTCAAAAACGTCATTGAGAACTCTGTAAGTATTTTAAGAGCAGAGATATTGAACTTTAAATAGATTGCAATAGATGCGAGAATTTGGTACAGAATCACTACCACCGAAAAGCATCTATTCCATTAAGGCAGAGAAACTCATCAATTGATTATTAATAGCAACGTTCCGATGCAAAATTAAACGCTGAGTTCATAAAAGTCAATCAGAACTCTCTAAGTATTTTAAGAACAGAGATATTGAGCTTTAAACAGATTGCAATAGATGCGAGAATTTGGTACAGAATCACTACCACCGAAAAGCATCTATTCCATTAAGGCAGAGAAACTCATCAATTGATTTCTAATAGCAACGTTCCGATGCAAAATTAAACGCTGAGTTCAAAAAAGTCAATCAGAACTCTCTAAGTACTTTAAGAGCAGAGATATTGAGCTTTAAACAGATTGCAATAGATGCGAGAATTTGGTACAGAATCACTACCACCGAAAAGCATCTATTCCATTAAGGCAGAGAAACTCATCAATTGATTTCTAATAGCAATGTTCCGATGCAAAATTAAACGCTGAGTTCAAAAAAGTCATTGAGAACTCTGTAAGTATTTTAAGAGCAGAGATATTGAGCTTTAAACAGATTGCAATAGATGCAAGAATTTGGTACAGAATCACTACCACCGAAAAGCATCTATTCCATTAAGGCAGAGAAACTCATCAATTGATTTTTTAAAGCAATGTTCCGATGCAAAATTAAACGCTGAGTTCAAAAATGTCAATCAGAACTCTGTAAGTATTTTAAGAACAGAGACATTGAGCTTTAAACAGATTGCAATAGATGCGAGAATTTGGTACAGAATCACTACCACCGAAAAGCATCTATTCCATTAAGGCAGAGAAACTCATCAATTGATTTCTAATAGCAACGTTCCGATGCAAAATTAAACGCTGAGTTCAAAAAAGTCAATCAGAACTCTCTAAGTACTTTAAGAGCAGAGATATTGAGCTTTAAACAGATTGCAATAGATGCGAGAATTTGGTACAGAATCACTACCACCGAAAAGCATCTATTCCATTAAGGCAGAGAAACTCATCAATTGATTTCTAATAGCAATGTTCCGATGCAAAATTAAACGCTGAGTTCAAAAAAGTCATTGAGAACTCTGTAAGTATTTTAAGAGCAGAGATATTGAGCTTTAAACAGATTGCAATAGATGCAAGAAATTGGTACAGAATCACTACCACCGAAAAGCATCTATTCCATTAAGGCAGAGAAACTCATCAATTGATTTTTTAAAGCAATGTTCCGATGCAAAATTAAACGCTGAGTTCAAAAATGTCAATCAGAACTCTGTAAGTATTTTAAGAACAGAGACATTGAGCTTTAAACAGATTGCAATAGATGCGAGAATTTGGTACAGAATCACTACCACCGAAAAGCATCTATTCCATTAAGGCAGAGAAACTCATCAATTGATTTTTAATAGCAACGTTCCGATGCAAAATTAAACGCTGAGTTCAAAAAAGTCTATCAGAACTTTCCATTTTTTTAAGAACAGAGATATTGAGCTTTAAACAGATTGCAATAGATGCGAGAATTTGGTACAGAATCACTACCACCGAAAAGCATCTATTCCATTAAGGCAGAGAAACTCATCAATTGATTTCTAATAGCAATGTTCCGATGCAAAATTAAACGCTGAGTTCAAAAAAGTCATTGAGAACTCTGTAAGTATTTTAAGAGCAGAGAGATTGAGCTTTAAACAGATTGCAATAGATGCAAGAATTTGGTACAGAATCACTACCACCGAAAAGCATCTATTCCATTAAGGCAGAGAAACTCATCAATTGATTTTTAATAGCAACGTTCCGATGCAAAATTAAACGCTGAGTTCAAAAAAGTCAATCAAAACTCTGTAAGTATCATAAGAGCAGAGATATTGAGCTTTAAACAGATTGCAATAGATGCGAGAATTTGGTACAGAATCACTATTACCGAAAAGCATCTATTCCATTAAGGCAGAGAAACTCATCAATTGATTTTTAATAGCAACGTTCCGATGCAAAATTAAACGCTGAGTTCAAAAAAGTCAATCAGAACTCTCTAAGTACTTTAAGAGCAGAGATATTGAGCTTTAAACAGATTGCAATAGATGCGAGAATTTGGTACAGAATCACTACCACCGAAAAGCATCTATTCCATTAAGGCAGAGAAACTCATCAATTGATTTCTAATAGCAATGTTCCGATGCAAAATTAAACGCTGAGTTCAAAAAAGTCATTGAGAACTCTGTAAGTATTTTAAGAGCAGAGATATTGAGCTTTAAACAGATTGCAATAGATGCGAGAATTTGGTACAGAATCACTACCACCGAAAAGCATCTATTCCATTAAGGCAGAGAAACTCATCAATTGACTTTTAATAGCAATGTTCCGATGCAAAATTTAACGGTGAGTTCAAAAAAGTCATTGAGAACTCTGTAAGTATTTTAAGAGCAGAGATATTGAGCTTTAAACAGATTGCAATAGATGCAAGAATTTGGTACAGAATCACTACCACCGAAAAGCATCTATTCCATTAAGGCAGAGAAACTCATCAATTGATTTTTTAAAGCAATGTTCCGATGCAAAATTAAACGCTGAGTTCAAAAATGTCAATCAGAACTCTGTAAGTATTTTAAGAACAGAGACATTGAGCTTTAAACAGATTGCAATAGATGCGAGAATTTGGTACAGAATCACTACCACCGAAAAGCATCTATTCCATTAAGGCAGAGAAACTCATCAATTGATTTCTAATAGCAACGTTCCGATGCAAAATTAAACGCTGAGTTCAAAAAAGTCAATCAGAACTCTCTAAGTACTTTAAGAGCAGAGATATTGAGCTTTAAACAGATTGCAATAGATGCGAGAATTTGGTACAGAATCACTACCACCGAAAAGCATCTATTCCATTAAGGCAGAGAAACTCATCAATTGATTTCTAATAGCAATGTTCCGATGCAAAATTAAACGCTGAGTTCAAAAAAGTCAATCAGAACTCTCTAAGTATTTTAAGAACAGAGATATTGAGCTTTAAAAAGATTGCAATAGATGCGAGAATTTGGTACAGAATCACTACCACCGAAATGCATCTATTCCATGAAGGCAGAGAAACTCATCAATTGATTTCTATTAGCAATGCTCCGATGCAAAATTGAACGGTGAGTTCAAAAAAGTCATTGAGAACTCTGTACGTATTTTAAGAGCAGAGCTATTGAGCTTTAAACAGATTGCAATAGATGCGAGAATTTGGTACAGAATCACTACCACCGAAAAGCATCTATTCCATTAAGGCAGAGAAACTCATCAATTGACTTTTAATAGCAACGTTCCGATGCAAAATTAAACGCTGAGTTCAAAAAAATCAATCAGAAGTCTGTAAGTATTTTAAGAGCAGAGATATTGAGCTTTAATCAGATTGCAATAGATGCGAGAATTTGATACAGAATCACTACCACCGAAAAGCATCTATTCCATTAAGGCAGAGAAACTCATCAATTGATTTTTAATAGCAACGTTCCGATGCAAAATTGAACGTTGAGTTCAAAAAAGTCAATCAGAATTCTGTAAGTATTTTAAGAACAGAGATATTGAGCTTTAAACAGATTGCAATAGATGCGAGAATTTGTTACAGAATCACTACCACCGAAAAGCATCTATTCCATGAAGGCAGAAAAACTCATCAATTGATTTCTAATAGCAATGCTCCGATGCAAAATTGAATGGTGAGTTCAAAAAAGTCATTGAGAACTCTCTAAGTATTTTAAGAGCAGAGATATTGAGCTTTAAACAGATTGCAATAGACGCGAGAATTTGGTACAGAATCACTACCACCGAAAAGCATCTATTCCATTAAGGCAGAGAAACTCATCAATTGATTTTTAATAGCAATGTTCCGATGCATCATTAAACGCTGAGTTCAAAAAAGTCAATCAGAACTCTGTAAGTATTTTAAGAACAGAGATGTTGAGCTTTAAACAGATTGCAATAGATGCGAGAATTTGGTACAGAATCACTACCACCGAAAAGCATCTATTCCATTAAGGCAGAGAAACTCATCAATTGATTTCTAATAGCAATGTTCCCATGCAAAATTGAACGCTGAGTTCAAAAAAGTCATTGAGAACTCTGTAAGTATTTTAAGAGCAGAGATAGTGAGCTTTAAACAGATTGCAATAGATGCGAGATTTTGGTACAGCATCACTACCACCGAAAAGCATCTATTCCATTAAGGCAGAGAAACTCATCAATTAATTTTTAATAGCAACGTTCCGATGCAAAATTAAACGCTGAGTTCAAAAAAGTCAATCAAAACTCTGTATGTATTTTAAGAGCAGAGATATTGAGCTTTAAACAGATTGCAATAGATGCGAGAATTTGGTACAGAATCACTACCACCGAAAAGCATCTATTCCATTAAGGCAGAGAAACTCATCAATTGACTTTTAATAGCAACGTTCCGATGCATCATTAAACGCTGAGTTCAAAAAAGTTAATCAGAACTCTGTAAGTATTTTAAGAGCAGAGATATTGAGCTTTAAACAGATTGCAATAGATGCGAGAATTTCGTACAGAATCACTACCACCGAAAAGCATCTATTCCATTAAGGCAGAGAAACTCATCAATTGACTTTTAAAAGCAATGTTCCGATGCAAAATTAAACGCTGAGTTCAAAAAAGTCAATCAGAACTCTGTAAGTATTTTAAGAGCAGAGATATTGAGCTTTAAACAGATTGCAATAGAAGCGAGAATTTGGTACAGAATCACTACCACCGAAAAGCATCTATTCCATTAAGGCAGAGAAACTCATCAATTGACTTTTAATAGCAACGTTCCGATGCATCATTAAACGCTGAGTTCAAAAAAGTCAATCAGAACTCTGTAAGTATTTTAAGAGCAGAGATGTTGAGCTTTAAACAGATTACAATAGATGCGAGAATTTGGTACAGAATCACTACCACCGAAAAGCATCTATTCCATTAAGGCAGAGAAACTCATCAATTGACTTTTAATAGCAACGTTCCGATGCAAAATTAAACGCTGAGTTCAAAAAAGTCAATCAGAACTCTGTAAGTATTTTAAGAACAGAGATATTGAGCTTTAAACAGATTGCAATAGATGCGAGAATTTGGTACAGAATCACTACCACCGAAAAGCATCTATTCCATTAAGGCAGAGAAACTCATCAATTGATTTCTAATAGCAATGTTCCGATGCAAAATTGAACGGTGAGTTCAAAAAAGTCATTGAGAATTCTGTAAGTATTTTAAGGGCAGAGATAGTGAGCTTTAAACAGATTGCAATAGATGCGAGATTTTGGTACAGCATCACTACCACCGAAAAGCATCTATTCCATTAAGGCAGAGAAACTCATCAATTGATTTCTAATAGCAATGTTCCGATGCAAAATTGAACGGTGAGTTCAAAAAAGTCATTGAGAATTCTGTAAGTATTTTAAGAGCAGAGATAGTGAGCTTTAAACAGATTGCAATAGATGCGAGATTTTGGTACAGCATCACTACCACCGAAAAGCATCTATTCCATTAAGGCAGAGAAACTCATCAATTGATTTCTAAGAGCAATGTTCCGATGCAAAATTTAACGGTGAGTTCAAAAACGTCATTGAGAACTCTGTAAGTATTTTAAGAGCAGAGATATTGAACTTTAAATAGATTGCAATAGATGCGAGAAATTGGTACAGAATCACTACCACCGAAAAGCATCTATTCCATTAAGGCAGAGAAACTCATCAATTGATTTTTAATAGCAATGTTCCGATGCAAAATTAAACGGTTAGTTCAAAAAAGTCAATCAGAACTCTGTAAGTATTTTAAGAGCAGAGATATTGAGCTTTAAACAGATTGCAATTGATGCGAGAATTTGGTACAGAATCACTACCACCGAAAAGCATCTATTCCATTAAGGCAGAGAAACTCATCAATTGATTTCTAATAGCAATGCTCCGATGCACAATTGAACGGTGAGTTCAAAAAAGTCATTGAGAACTCTGTAAGTATTTTAAGAGCAGAGATATTGAGCTTTAAACAGATTGCAATAGATGCGAGAATTTGGTACAGAATCACTACCACCGAAAAGCATCTATTCCATTAAGGCAGAGAAACTCATCAATTGATTTCTAATAGCAATGTTCCGATGCAAAATTGAACGCTGAGTTCAAAAAAGTCAATCAAAACTCTGTAAGTATTTTAAGAACAGAGATATTGAGCTTTAAACAGATTGCAATAGATGCGAGAATTTGGTACAGAATCACTACCACCGAAAAGCATCTATTCCATTAAGGCAGAGAAACTCATCAATTGATTTCTAATAGCAATGTTCCGATGCAAAATTGAACGGTGAGTTCAAAAAAGTCATTGAGAATTCTGTAAGTATTTTAAGGGCAGAGATAGTGAGCTTTAAACAGATTGCAATAGATGCGAGATTTTGGTACAGCATCACTACCACCGAAAAGCATCTATTCCATTAAGGCAGAGAAACTCATCAATTGATTTCTAATAGCAATGTTCCGATGCAAAATTGAACGGTGAGTTCAAAAAAGTCATTGAGAATTCTGTAAGTATTTTAAGAGCAGAGATAGTGAGCTTTAAACAGATTGCAATAGATGCGAGATTTTGGTACAGCATCACTACCACCGAAAAGCATCTATTCCATTAAGGCAGAGAAACTCATCAATTGATTTCTAAGAGCAATGTTCCGATGCAAAATTTAACGGTGAGTTCAAAAACGTCATTGAGAACTCTGTAAGTATTTTAAGAGCAGAGATATTGAACTTTAAATAGATTGCAATAGATGCGAGAAATTGGTACAGAATCACTACCACCGAAAAGCATCTATTCCATTAAGGCAGAGAAACTCATCAATTGATTTTTAATAGCAATGTTCCGATGCAAAATTAAACGGTTAGTTCAAAAAAGTCAATCAGAACTCTGTAAGTATTTTAAGAGCAGAGATATTGAGCTTTAAACAGATTGCAATTGATGCGAGAATTTGGTACAGAATCACTACCACCGAAAAGCATCTATTCCATTAAGGCAGAGAAACTCATCAATTGATTTCTAATAGCAATGCTCCGATGCACAATTGAACGGTGAGTTCAAAAAAGTCATTGAGAACTCTGTAAGTATTTTAAGAGCAGAGATATTGAGCTTTAAACAGATTGCAATAGATGCGAGAATTTGGTACAGAATCACTACCACCGAAAAGCATCTATTCCATTAAGGCAGAGAAACTCATCAATTGATTTCTAATAGCAATGTTCCGATGCAAAATTGAACGGTGAGTTCAAAAACGTCATTGAGAACTCTGTAAGTATTTTAAGAGAGGAGATATTGAACTTTAAATAGATTGCAATAGATGCGAGAATTTGGTACAGAATCACTACCACCGAAAAGCATCTATTCCATTAAGGCAGAGAAACTCATCAATTGACTTTTAATAGCAACTTTCCGATGCAAAATTAAACGCTGAGTTCAAAAAAGTCAATCAGAACTCTGTAAGTATTTTAAGAGCAGAGATATTGAGCTTTAAATATATTGCAATAGATGTGAGAATTTGGTACAGAATCACTACCACCGAAAAGCATCTATTCCATTAAGGCAGAGAAACTCATCAATTGATTTCTAATAGCAATGTTCCGATGCAAAATTAAACGTTGAGTTCAAAAAAGTCAATCAGAACTCTGTAAGTATTTTAAGAGCAGAGATATTGAGCTTTAAACAGATTGCAATAGATGCGAGAATTTGGTACAGAATCACTACCACCGAAAAGCATCTATTCCATTAAGGCAGAGAAACTCATCAATTGATTTCTAATAGCAATGTTCCGATGCAAAATTGAACGGTGAGTTCAAAAACGTCATTGAGAACTCTGTAAGTATTTTAAGAGCAGAGATATTGAACTTTAAACAGATTGCAATAGATGCGAGAATTTGGTACAGAATCACTACCACCGAAAAGCATCTATTCCATTAAGGCAGAGAAACTCATCAATTGATTTCTAATAGCAATGTTCCGATGCAAAATTGAACGGTGAGTTCAAAAACGTCATTGAGAACTCTGTAAGTATTTTAAGAGCAGAGATATTGAACTTTAAATAGATTGCAATAGATGCGAGAATTTGGTACAGAATCACTACCACCGAAAAGCATCTATTCCATTAAGGCAGAGAAACTCATCAATTGATTTTTAATAGCAACGTTCCGATGCAAAATTGAACGCTGAGTTCAAAAAAGTCAATCAGAACTCTGTATGTATTTTAAGAGCAGAGATATTGAACTTTAAACAGATTGCAATAGATGCGAGAATTTGGTACAGAATCACTACCACCGAAAAGCATCTATTCCATTAAGGCAGAGAAACTCATCAATTGATTTCTAATAGCAATGTTCCGATGCAAAATTGAACGGTGAGTTCAAAAACGTCATTGAGAACTCTGTAAGTATTTTAAGAGCAGAGATATTGAGCTTTAAACAGATTGCAATAGATGCGAGAATTTGGTACAGAATCACTACCACCGAAAAGCATCTATTCCATTAAGGCAGAGAAACTCATCAATTGACTTTTAATAGCAACGTTCCGATGCATCATTAAACGCTGAGTTCAAAAAAGTTAATGAGAACTCTGTAAGTATTTTAAGAGCAGAGATATTGAGCTTTAAACAGATTGCAATAGATGCGAGAATTTCGTACAGAATCACTACCACCGAAAAGCATCTATTCCATTAAGGCAGAGAAACTCATCAATTGACTTTTAAAAGCAATGTTCCGATGCAAAATTAAACGCTGAGTTCAAAAAAGTCAATCAGAACTCTGTAAGTATTTTAAGAGCAGAGATATTGAGCTTTAAACAGATTGCAATAGAAGCGAGAATTTGGTACAGAATCACTACCACCGAAAAGCATCTATTCCATTAAGGCAGAGAAACTCATCAATTGATTTCTAATAGCAATGTTCCCATGCAAAGTTAAACGCTGAGTTCAAAAAAGTCAATCAGAACTCTGTAAGTATTTTAAGAGCAGAGATATTGAGCTTTAAACAGATTGCAATAGATGCGAGAATTTGGTACAGAATCACTACCACCGAAAAGCATCTATTCCATTAAGGCAGAGAAACTCATCAATTGACTTTTAATAGCAACGTTCCGATGCAAAATTAAACGCTGAGTTCAAAAAAGTCAATCAGAACTCTGTAAGTATTTTAAGAGCAGAGATGTTGAGCTTTAAACAGATTACAATAGATGCGAGAATTTGGTACAGAATCACTACCACCGAAAAGCATCTATTCCATTAAGGCAGAGAAACTCATCAATTGACTTTTAATAGCAACGTTCCGATGCAAAATTAAACGCTGAGTTCAAAAAAGTCAATCAGAACTCTGTAAGTATTTTAAGAACAGAGATATTGAGCTTTAAACAGATTGCAATAGATGCGAGAATTTCGTACAGAATCACTACCACCGAAAAGCATCTATTCCATTAAGGCAGAGAAACTCATCAATTGATCTTTAATAGCAATGTTCCGATGCATCATTAAACGCTGAGTTCAAAAAAGTCAATCAGAACTCTGTAAGTATTTTAAGAGCAGAGATATTGAGCTTTAAACAGATTGCAATAGATGCGAGAATTTCGTACAGAATCACTACCACCGAAAAGCATCTATTCCATTAAGGCAGAGAGACTCATCAATTGATTTTTAATAGCAATGTTCCGATGCAAAATTAAACGCTGAGTTCAAAAAAGTCAATCAGAACTCTGTAAGTATTTTAAGAACAGAGATATTGAGCTTTAAACAGATTGCAATAGATGCGAGAATTTCGTACAGAATCACTACCACCGAAAAGCATCTATTCCATTAAGGCAGAGAAACTCATCAATTGATCTTTAATAGCAATGTTCCGATGCATCATTAAACGCTGAGTTCAAAAAAGTCAATCAGAACTCTGTAAGTATTTTAAGAGCAGAGATATTGAGCTTTAAACAGATTGCAATAGATGCGAGAATTTCGTACAGAATCACTACCACCGAGAAGCATCTATTCCATTAAGGCAGAGAGACTCATCAATTGATTTTTAATAGCAATGTTCCGATGCAAAATTAAACGCTGAGTTCAAAAAAGTCAATCAGAACTCTGTAAGTATTTTAAGAGCAGAGATATTGAGCTTTAAACAGATTGCAATAGATGCGAGAATTTGGTACAGAATCACTACCACCGAAAAGCATCTATTCCATTAAGGCAGAGAAACTCATCAATTGACTTTTAATAGCAATGTTCCGATGCAAAATTTAACGGTGAGTTCAAAAACGTCATTGAGAACTCTGTAAGTATTTTAAGAGCAGAGATATTGAGCTTTAAACAGATTGCAATAGATGCGAGAATTTGGTACAGAATCACTACCACCGAAAAGCATCTATTCCATTAAGGCAGAGAAACTCATCAATTGACTTTTAATAGCAACGTTCCGATGCAAATTTAAACGCTGAGTTCAAAAAAGTCAATCAGAACTCTGTAAGTATTTTAAGAGCAGAGATATTGAGCTTTAAACAGATTGCAATAGATGCGAGAATTTCGTACAGAATCACTACCACCGAAAAGCATCTATTCCATTAAGGCAGAGAAACTCATCAATTGATTTTTAATAGCAATGTTCCGATGCAAAATTAAACGCTGAGTTCAAAAAAGTCAATCAGAACTCTGTAAGTATTTTAAGAGCAGAGATATTGAGCTTTAAATAGATTGCAATAGATGCGAGAATTTGGTACAGAATCACTACCACCGAAAAGCATCTATTCCATTAAGGCAGAGAAACTCATCAATTGATTTCTAATAACAATGCTCCGATGCAAAATTAAACGGTGAGTTCAAAAAAGTCATTGAGAACTCTGTAAGTATTTTAAGAGCAGAGATATTGAGCTTTAAACAAATTGCAATCGATGCGAGAATTTGGTACAGAATCACTACCACCGAAAAGCATCTATTCCATTAAGGCAGAGAAACTCATCAATTGACTTTTAATAGCAACGTTCCGATGCAAAATTAAACGCTGAGTTCCAAAAAGTCAATCAGAACTCTGTAAGTATTTTAAGAACAGAGATATTGAGCTTTAAACAGATTGCAATAGATGCGAGAATTTGGTACAGAATCACTACCACCGAAAAGCATCTATTCCATTAAGGCAGAGAATCTCATCAATTGATTTTTAATAGCAATGTTCCGATGCATCATTAAACGCTGAGTTCAAAAAAGTCAATCAGAACTCTGTAAGTATTTTAAGAGCAGATATATTGAGCTTTAAACAGATTGCAATAGATGCGAGAATTTGGTACAGAATCACTACCACCGAAAAGCATCTATTCCATTAAGGCAGAGAAACTCATCAATTGACTTTTAATAGCAATGTTCCGATGCAAAATTAAACGCTGAGTTCAAAAAAGTCAATCAGAACTCTGTAAGTATTTTAAGAGCAGAGATATTGAGCTTTAAACAGATTGCAATAGAAGCGAGAATTTGGTACAGAATCACTACCACCGAAAAGCATCTATTCCATTAAGGCAGAGAAACTCATCAATTGATTTCTAATAGCAATGTTCCCATGCAAAGTTAAACGCTGAGTTCAAAAAAGTCAATCAGAACTCTGTAAGAATTTTAAGAGCAGAGATATTGAGCTTTAAACAGATTGCAATAGATGCGAGAATTTGGTACAGAATCACTACCACCGAAAAGCATCTATTCCATTAAGGCAGAGAAACTCATCAATTGATTTTTAATAGCAATGTTCCGATGCATCATTAAACGCTGAGTTCAAAAAAGTCAATCAGAACTCTGTAAGTATTTAAGAGCAGAGATATTGAGCTTTAAACAGATTGCAATAGATGCGAGAATTTCGTACAGAATCACTACCACCGAAAAGCATCTATTCCATTAAGGCAGAGAAACTCATCAATTGATTTTTAATAGCAATGTTCCGATGCATCATTAAACGCTGAGTTCAAAAAAGTCAATCAGAACTCTGTAAGTATTTAAGAGCAGAGATATTGAGCTTTAAACAGATTGCAATAGATGCGAGAATTTCGTACAGAATCACTACCACCGAAAAGCATCTATTCCATTAAGGCAGAGAAACTCATCAATTGATTTTTAATAGCAATGTTCCGATGCAACATTAAACGCTGAGTTCAAAAAAGTCAATCAGAACTCTGTAAGTAGTTTAAGAGCAGAGATATTGAGCTTTAAATAGATTGCAATAGATGCGAGAATTTGGTACAGAATCACTACCACCGAAAAGCATCTATTCCATTAAGGCAATGAAACTCATCAATTGACTTTTAATAGCAACGTTCCGATGCAAAATTAAACGCTGAGTTCAAAAAAGTCAATCAGAACTCTGTAAGTATTTTAAGAACAGAGATATTGAGCTTTAAACAGATTGCAATAGATGCGATAATTTGGTACAGAATCACTACCACCGAAAAGCATCTATTCCATTAAGGCAGAGAAACTCATCAATTGATTTTTAATAGCAATGTTCCGATGCATCATTAAACGCTGAGTTCAAAAAAGTCAATCAGAACTCTGTAAGTATTTTAAGAGCAGAGATATTGAGCTTTAAACAGATTGCAATAGATGCGAGAATTTCGTACAGAATCACTACCACCGAAAAGGATCTATTCCAATAAGGCAGAGAAACTCATCAATTGATTTCTAATAGCAATGCTCCGATGCAAAAGTGAACGGTGAGTTCAAAAAAGTCATTGAGAACTCTGTAAGTATTTTAAGAGCAGAGATATTGAGCTTTAAACAGATTGCAATAGATGCGAGAATTTGGTACAGAATCACTACCACCGAAAAGCATCTATTCCATTAAGGCAGAGAAACTCATCAATTGATTTTTAATAGCAATGTTCCGATGCAACATTAAACGCTGAGTTCAAAAAAGTCAATCAGAACTCTGTAAGTAGTTTAAGAGCAGAGATATTGAGCTTTAAATAGATTGCAATAGATGCGAGAATTTGGTACAGAATCACTACCACCGAAAAGCATCTATTCCATTAAGGCAATGAAACTCATCAATTGACTTTTAATAGCAACGTTCCGATGCAAAATTAAACGCTGAGTTCAAAAAAGTCAATCAGAACTCTGTAAGTATTTTAAGAACAGAGATATTGAGCTTTAAACAGATTGCAATAGATGCGATAATTTGGTACAGAATCACTACCACCGAAAAGCATCTATTCCATTAAGGCAGAGAAACTCATCAATTGATTTTTAATAGCAATGTTCCGATGCATCATTAAACGCTGAGTTCAAAAAAGTCAATCAGAACTCTGTAAGTATTTTAAGAGCAGAGATATTGAGCTTTAAACAGATTGCAATAGATGCGAGAATTTCGTACAGAATCACTACCACCGAAAAGGATCTATTCCAATAAGGCAGAGAAACTCATCAATTGATTTCTAATAGCAATGCTCCGATGCAAAAGTGAACGGTGAGTTCAAAAAAGTCATTGAGAACTCTGTAAGTATTTTAAGAGCAGAGATATTGAGCTTTAAACAGATTGCAATAGATGCGAGAATTTGGTACAGAATCACTACCACCGAAAAGCATCTATTCCATTAAGGCAGAGAAACTCATCAATTGACTTTTAATAGCAACGTTCCGATGCAAAATTAAACGCTGAGTTCAAAAAAGTCAATCAGAACTCTGTAAGTATTTTAAGAACAGAGATATTGAGCTTTAAACAGATTGCAATAGATGCGAGAATTTGGTACAGAATCACTACCACCGAAAAGCATCTATTCCATTAAGGCAGAGAATCTCATCAATTGATTTTTAATAGCAATGTTCCGATGTATCATTAAACGCTGAGTTCAAAAAAGTCAATCAGAACTCTGTAAGTATTTTAAGAGCAGATATATTGAGCTTTAAACAGATTGCAATAGATGCGAGAATTTCGTACAGAATCACTACCACCGAAAAGCATCTATTCCATTAAGGCAGAGAAACTCATCAATTGATTTTTAATAGCAATGTTCCGATGCAAAATTAAACGCTGAGTTCAAAAAAGTCATTGAGAACTCTGTAAGTATTTTAAGAGCAGAGATATTGAGCTTTAAACAGATTGCAATAGAAGCGAGAATTTGGTACAGAATCACTACCACCGAA
This sequence comes from Aurelia coerulea, assembly GCA_039566865.1. Lineage (NCBI taxonomy): Eukaryota > Metazoa > Cnidaria > Scyphozoa > Semaeostomeae > Ulmaridae > Aurelia > Aurelia coerulea. The sequence continues at coordinate 21,952,902 of CM076947.1, read as the reverse complement.
AAGCATCTATTCCATTAAGGCAGAGAAACTCATCAATTGATTTCTAATAGCAATGTTCCCATGCAAAGTTAAACGCTGAGTTCAAAAAAGTCAATCAGAACTCTGTAAGTATTTTAAGAGCAGAGATATTGAGCTTTAAACAGATTGCAATAGATGCGAGAATTTGGTACAGAATCACTACCACCGAAAAGCATCTATTCCATTAAGGCAGAGAAACTCATCAATTGACTTTTAATAGCAACGTTCCGATGCAAAATTAAACGCTGAGTTCCAAAAAGTCAATCAGAACTCTGTAAGTATTTTAAGAACAGAGATATTGAGCTTTAAACAGATTGCAATAGATGCGAGAATTTGGTACAGAATCACTACCACCGAAAAGCATCTACTCCATTAAGGCAGAGAAACTCATCAATTGATCTTTAATAGCAATGTTCCGATGCATCATTAAACGCTGAGTTCAAAAAAGTCAATCAGAACTCTGTAAGTATTTTAAGAGCAGAGATATTGAGCTTTAAACAGATTGCAATAGATGCGAGAATTTTGTACAGAATCACTACCACCGAAAAGCATCTATTCCATTAAGGCAGAGAAACTCATCAATTGATTTCTAATAGCAATGCTCCGATGCAAAATTGAACGGTGAGTTCAAAAAAGTCAATCAGAACTCTGTAAGTATTTTAAGAGCAGAGATGTTGAGCTTTAAACAGATTACAATAGATGCGAGAATTTGGTACAGAATCACTACCACCTAAAAGCATCTATTCCATTAAGGCAGAGAAACTCATCAATTGACTTTTAATAGCAACGTTCCGATGCAAAATTAAACGCTGAGTTCAAAAAAGTCAATCAGAACTCTGTAAGTATTTTAAGAACAGAGTTATTGAGCTTTAAACAGATTGCAATAGATGCGAGAATTTGGTACAGAATCACTACCACCGAAAAGCATCTATTCCATTAAGGCAGAGAAACTCATCAATTGATTTTTAATAGCAATGTTCCGATGCATCATTAAACGCTGAGTTCAAAAAAGTCAATCAGAACTCTGTAAGTATTTTAAGAGCAGAGATATTGAGCTTTAAACAGATTGCAATAGATGCGAGAATTTCGTACAGAATCACTACCACCGAAAAGCATCTATTCCATTAAGGCAGAGAGACTCATCAATTGATTTTTAATAGCAATGTTCCGATGCAAAATTAAACGCTGAGTTCAAAAAAGTCAATCAGAACTCTGTAAGTATTTTAAGAGCAGAGATATTGAGCTTTAAATAGATTGCAATAGATGCGAGAATTTGGTACAGAATCACTACCACCGAAAAGCATCTATTCCATTAAGGCAGAGAATCTCATCAATTGATTTTTAATAGCAATGTTCCGATGCATCATTAAACGCTGACGCTGAGTTCAAAAAAGTCAATCAGAACTCTTTAAGTATTTTAAGAGCAGAGATATTGAGCTTTAAACAGATTGCAATAGATGCGAGAATTTCGTACAGAATCACTACCACCGAAAAGCATCTATTCCATTAAGGCAGAGAAACTCATCAATTGACTTTTAATAGCAATGTTCCGATGCAAAATTAAACGCTGAGTTCAAAAAAGTCAATCAGAACTCTGTAAGTATTTTAAGAGCAGAGATATTGAGCTTTAAATAGATTGCAATAGATGCGAGAATTTGGTACAGAATCACTACCACCGAAAAGCATCTATTCCATTAAGGCAGAGAAACTCATCAATTGATTTTTAATAGCAATGCTCCGATGCAAAATTGAACGGTGAGTTCAAAAAAGTCATTGAGAACTCTGTAAGTATTTTAAGAGCAGAGATATTGAGCTTTAAACAGATTGCAATGGATGCGAGAATTTGGTACAGAATCACTACCACCGAAAAGCATCTATTCCATTAAGGCAGAGAAACTCATCAATTGACTTTTAATAGCAACGTTCCGATGCAAAATTAAACGCTGAGTTCAAAAAAGTCAATCAGAACTCTCTAAGTATTTTAAGAACAGAGATATTGAGCTTTAAACAGATTGCAATAGATGCGAGAATTTGGTACAGAATCACTACCACCGAAAAGCATCTATTCCATTAAGGCAGAGAATCTCATCAATTGATTTTTAATAGCAATGTTCCGATGTATCATTAAACGCTGAGTTCAAAAAAGTCAATCAGAACTCTGTAAGTATTTTAAGAGCAGATATATTGAGCTTTAAACAGATTGCAATAGATGCGAGAATTTCGTACAGAATCACTACCACCGAAAAGCATCTATTCCATTAAGGCAGAGAAACTCATCAATTGATTTTTAATAGCAATGTTCCGATGCAAAATTAAACGCTGAGTTCAAAAAAGTCATTGAGAACTCTGTAAGTATTTTAAGAGCAGAGATATTGAGCTTTAAACAGATTGCAATAGAAGCGAGAATTTGGTACAGAATCACTACCACCGAAAAGCATCTATTCCATTAAGGCAGAGAAACTCATCAATTGATTTCTAATAGCAATGTTCCCATGCAAAGTTAAACGCTGAGTTCAAAAAAGTCAATCAGAACTCTGTAAGTATTTTAAGAGCAGAGATATTGAGCTTTAAACAGATTGCAATAGATGCGAGAATTTGGTACAGAATCACTACCACCGAAAAGCATCTATTCCATTAAGGCAGAGAAACTCATCAATTGACTTTTAATAGCAACTTTCCGATGCAAAATTAAACGCTGAGTTCCAAAAAGTCAATCAGAACTCTGTAAGTATTTTAAGAACAGAGATATTGAGCTTTAAACAGATTGCAATAGATGCGAGAATTTGGTACAGAATCACTACCACCGAAAAGCATCTACTCCATTAAGGCAGAGAAACTCATCAATTGATCTTTAATAGCAATGTTCCGATGCATCATTAAACGCTGAGTTCAAAAAAGTCAATCAGAACTCTGTAAGTATTTTAAGAGCAGAGATATTGAGCTTTAAACAGATTGCAATAGATGCGAGAATTTTGTACAGAATCACTACCACCGAAAAGCATCTATTCCATTAAGGCAGAGAAACTCATCAATTGATTTCTAATAGCAATGCTCCGATGCAAAATTGAACGGTGAGTTCAAAAAAGTCAATCAGAACTCTGTAAGTATTTTAAGAGCAGAGATGTTGAGCTTTAAACAGATTACAATAGATGCGAGAATTTGGTACAGAATCACTACCACCTAAAAGCATCTATTCCATTAAGGCAGAGAAACTCATCAATTGACTTTTAATAGCAACGTTCCGATGCAAAATTAAACGCTGAGTTCAAAAAAGTCAATCAGAACTCTGTAAGTATTTTAAGAACAGAGTTATTGAGCTTTAAACAGATTGCAATAGATGCGAGAATTTCGTACAGAATCACTACCACCGAAAAGCATCTATTCCATTAAGGCAGAGAAACTCATCAATTGATTTTTAATAGCAATGTTCCGATGCATCATTAAACGCTGAGTTCAAAAAAGTCAATCAGAACTCTGTAAGTATTTTAAGAGCAGAGATATTGAGCTTTAAACAGATTGCAATAGATGCGAGAATTTCGTACAGAATCACTACCACCGAAAAGCATCTATTCCATTAAGGCAGAGAGACTCATCAATTGATTTTTAATAGCAATGTTCCGATGCAAAATTAAACGCTGAGTTCAAAAAAGTCAATCAGAACTCTGTAAGTATTTTAAGAGCAGAGATATTGAGCTTTAAATAGATTGCAATAGATGCGAGAATTTGGTACAGAATCACTACCACCGAAAAGCATCTATTCCATTAAGGCAGAGAATCTCATCAATTGATTTTTAATAGCAATGTTCCGATGCATCATTAAACGCTGACGCTGAGTTCAAAAAAGTCAATCAGAACTCTTTAAGTATTTTAAGAGCAGAGATATTGAGCTTTAAACAGATTGCAATAGATGCGAGAATTTCGTACAGAATCACTACCACCGAAAAGCATCTATTCCATTAAGGCAGAGAAACTCATCAATTGACTTTTAATAGCAATGTTCCGATGCAAAATTAAACGCTGAGTTCAAAAAAGTCAATCAGAACTCTGTAAGTATTTTAAGAGCAGAGATATTGAGCTTTAAATAGATTGCAATAGATGCGAGAATTTGGTACAGAATCACTACCACCGAAAAGCATCTATTCCATTAAGGCAGAGAAACTCATCAATTGATTTTTAATAGCAATGCTCCGATGCAAAATTGAACGGTGAGTTCAAAAAAGTCATTGAGAACTCTGTAAGTATTTTAAGAGCAGAGATATTGAGCTTTAAACAGATTGCAATGGATGCGAGAATTTGGTACAGAATCACTACCACCGAAAAGCATCTATTCCATTAAGGCAGAGAAACTCATCAATTGACTTTTAATAGCAACGTTCCGATGCAAAATTAAACGCTGAGTTCAAAAAAGTCAATCAGAACTCTGTAAGTATTTTAAGAACAGAGATATTGAGCTTTAAACAGATTGCAATAGAAGCGAGAATTTGGTACAGAATCACTACCACCGAAAAGCATCTATTCCATTAAGGCAGAGAAACTCATCAATTGATTTCTAATAGCAATGTTCCCATGCAAAGTTAAACGCTGAGTTCAAAAAAGTCAATCAGAACTCTGTAAGTATTTTAAGAGCAGAGATATTGAGCTTTAAACAGATTGCAATAGATGCGAGAATTTGGTACAGAATCACTACCACCGAAAAGCATCTATTCCATTAAGGCAGAGAAACTCATCAATTGACTTTTAATAGCAACGTTCCGATGCAAAATTAAACGCTGAGTTCCAAAAAGTCAATCAGAACTCTGTAAGTATTTTAAGAACAGAGATATTGAGCTTTAAACAGATTGCAATAGATGCGAGAATTTGGTACAGAATCACTACCACCGAAAAGCATCTACTCCATTAAGGCAGAGAAACTCATCAATTGATCTTTAATAGCAATGTTCCGATGCATCATTAAACGCTGAGTTCAAAAAAGTCAATCAGAACTCTGTAAGTATTTTAAGAGCAGAGATATTGAGCTTTAAACAGATTGCAATAGATGCGAGAATTTTGTACAGAATCACTACCACCGAAAAGCATCTATTCCATTAAGGCAGAGAAACTCATCAATTGATTTCTAATAGCAATGCTCCGATGCAAAATTGAACGGTGAGTTCAAAAAAGTCAATCAGAACTCTGTAAGTATTTTAAGAGCAGAGATGTTGAGCTTTAAACAGATTACAATAGATGCGAGAATTTGGTACAGAATCACTACCACCTAAAAGCATCTATTCCATTAAGGCAGAGAAACTCATCAATTGACTTTTAATAGCAACGTTCCGATGCAAAATTAAACGCTGAGTTCAAAAAAGTCAATCAGAACTCTGTAAGTATTTTAAGAACAGAGTTATTGAGCTTTAAACAGATTGCAATAGATGCGAGAATTTCGTACAGAATCACTACCACCGAAAAGCATCTATTCCATTAAGGCAGAGAAACTCATCAATTGATTTTTAATAGCAATGTTCCGATGCATCATTAAACGCTGAGTTCAAAAAAGTCAATCAGAACTCTGTAAGTATTTTAAGAGCAGAGATATTGAGCTTTAAACAGATTGCAATAGATGCGAGAATTTCGTACAGAATCACTACCACCGAAAAGCATCTATTCCATTAAGGCAGAGAGACTCATCAATTGATTTTTAATAGCAATGTTCCGATGCAAAATTAAACGCTGAGTTCAAAAAAGTCAATCAGAACTCTGTAAGTATTTTAAGAGCAGAGATATTGAGCTTTAAATAGATTGCAATAGATGCGAGAATTTGGTACAGAATCACTACCACCGAAAAGCATCTATTCCATTAAGGCAGAGAATCTCATCAATTGATTTTTAATAGCAATGTTCCGATGCATCATTAAACGCTGACGCTGAGTTCAAAAAAGTCAATCAGAACTCTTTAAGTATTTTAAGAGCAGAGATATTGAGCTTTAAACAGATTGCAATAGATGCGAGAATTTCGTACAGAATCACTACCACCGAAAAGCATCTATTCCATTAAGGCAGAGAAACTCATCAATTGACTTTTAATAGCAATGTTCCGATGCAAAATTAAACGCTGAGTTCAAAAAAGTCAATCAGAACTCTGTAAGTATTTTAAGAGCAGAGATATTGAGCTTTAAATAGATTGCAATAGATGCGAGAATTTGGTACAGAATCACTACCACCGAAAAGCATCTATTCCATTAAGGCAGAGAAACTCATCAATTGATTTTTAATAGCAATGCTCCGATGCAAAATTGAACGGTGAGTTCAAAAAAGTCATTGAGAACTCTGTAAGTATTTTAAGAGCAGAGATATTGAGCTTTAAACAGATTGCAATGGATGCGAGAATTTGGTACAGAATCACTACCACCGAAAAGCATCTATTCCATTAAGGCAGAGAAACTCATCAATTGACTTTTAATAGCAACGTTCCGATGCAAAATTAAACGCTGAGTTCAAAAAAGTCAATCAGAACTCTCTAAGTATTTTAAGAACAGAGATATTGAGCTTTAAACAGATTGCAATAGATGCGAGAATTTGGTACAGAATCACTACCACCGAAAAGCATCTATTCCATTAAGGCAGAGAATCTCATCAATTGATTTTTAATAGCAATGTTCCGATGTATCATTAAACGCTGAGTTCAAAAAAGTCAATCAGAACTCTGTAAGTATTTTAAGAGCAGATATATTGAGCTTTAAACAGATTGCAATAGATGCGAGAATTTCGTACAGAATCACTACCACCGAAAAGCATCTATTCCATTAAGGCAGAGAAACTCATCAATTGATTTTTAATAGCAATGTTCCGATGCAAAATTAAACGCTGAGTTCAAAAAAGTCATTGAGAACTCTGTAAGTATTTTAAGAGCAGAGATATTGAGCTTTAAACAGATTGCAATAGAAGCGAGAATTTGGTACAGAATCACTACCACCGAAAAGCATCTATTCCATTAAGGCAGAGAAACTCATCAATTGATTTCTAATAGCAATGTTCCCATGCAAAGTTAAACGCTGAGTTCAAAAAAGTCAATCAGAACTCTGTAAGTATTTTAAGAGCAGAGATATTGAGCTTTAAACAGATTGCAATAGATGCGAGAATTTGGTACAGAATCACTACCACCGAAAAGCATCTATTCCATTAAGGCAGAGAAACTCATCAATTGACTTTTAATAGCAACGTTCCGATGCAAAATTAAACGCTGAGTTCCAAAAAGTCAATCAGAACTCTGTAAGTATTTTAAGAACAGAGATATTGAGCTTTAAACAGATTGCAATAGATGCGAGAATTTGGTACAGAATCACTACCACCGAAAAGCATCTACTCCATTAAGGCAGAGAAACTCATCAATTGATCTTTAATAGCAATGTTCCGATGCATCATTAAACGCTGAGTTCAAAAAAGTCAATCAGAACTCTGTAAGTATTTTAAGAGCAGAGATATTGAGCTTTAAACAGATTGCAATAGATGCGAGAATTTTGTACAGAATCACTACCACCGAAAAGCATCTATTCCATTAAGGCAGAGAAACTCATCAATTGATTTCTAATAGCAATGCTCCGATGCAAAATTGAACGGTGAGTTCAAAAAAGTCAATCAGAACTCTGTAAGTATTTTAAGAGCAGAGATGTTGAGCTTTAAACAGATTACAATAGATGCGAGAATTTGGTACAGAATCACTACCACCTAAAAGCATCTATTCCATTAAGGCAGAGAAACTCATCAATTGACTTTTAATAGCAACGTTCCGATGCAAAATTAAACGCTGAGTTCAAAAAAGTCAATCAGAACTCTGTAAGTATTTTAAGAACAGAGTTATTGAGCTTTAAACAGATTGCAATAGATGCGAGAATTTCGTACAGAATCACTACCACCGAAAAGCATCTATTCCATTAAGGCAGAGAAACTCATCAATTGATTTTTAATAGCAATGTTCCGATGCATCATTAAACGCTGAGTTCAAAAAAGTCAATCAGAACTCTGTAAGTATTTTAAGAGCAGAGATATTGAGCTTTAAACAGATTGCAATAGATGCGAGAATTTCGTACAGAATCACTACCACCGAAAAGCATCTATTCCATTAAGGCAGAGAGACTCATCAATTGATTTTTAATAGCAATGTTCCGATGCAAAATTAAACGCTGAGTTCAAAAAAGTCAATCAGAACTCTGTAAGTATTTTAAGAGCAGAGATATTGAGCTTTAAATAGATTGCAATAGATGCGAGAATTTGGTACAGAATCACTACCACCGAAAAGCATCTATTCCATTAAGGCAGAGAATCTCATCAATTGATTTTTAATAGCAATGTTCCGATGCATCATTAAACGCTGACGCTGAGTTCAAAAAAGTCAATCAGAACTCTTTAAGTATTTTAAGAGCAGAGATATTGAGCTTTAAACAGATTGCAATAGATGCGAGAATTTCGTACAGAATCACTACCACCGAAAAGCATCTATTCCATTAAGGCAGAGAAACTCATCAATTGACTTTTAATAGCAATGTTCCGATGCAAAATTAAACGCTGAGTTCAAAAAAGTCAATCAGAACTCTGTAAGTATTTTAAGAGCAGAGATATTGAGCTTTAAATAGATTGCAATAGATGCGAGAATTTGGTACAGAATCACTACCACCGAAAAGCATCTATTCCATTAAGGCAGAGAAACTCATCAATTGATTTTTAATAGCAATGCTCCGATGCAAAATTGAACGGTGAGTTCAAAAAAGTCATTGAGAACTCTGTAAGTATTTTAAGAGCAGAGATATTGAGCTTTAAACAGATTGCAATGGATGCGAGAATTTGGTACAGAATCACTACCACCGAAAAGCATCTATTCCATTAAGGCAGAGAAACTCATCAATTGACTTTTAATAGCAACGTTCCGATGCAAAATTAAACGCTGAGTTCAAAAAAGTCAATCAGAACTCTGTAAGTATTTTAAGAACAGAGATATTGAGCTTTAAACAGATTGCAATAGAAGCGAGAATTTGGTACAGAATCACTACCACCGAAAAGCATCTATTCCATTAAGGCAGAGAAACTCATCAATTGATTTCTAATAGCAATGTTCCCATGCAAAGTTAAACGCTGAGTTCAAAAAAGTCAATCAGAACTCTGTAAGTATTTTAAGAGCAGAGATATTGAGCTTTAAACAGATTGCAATAGATGCGAGAATTTGGTACAGAATCACTACCACCGAAAAGCATCTATTCCATTAAGGCAGAGAAACTCATCAATTGACTTTTAATAGCAACGTTCCGATGCAAAATTAAACGCTGAGTTCCAAAAAGTCAATCAGAACTCTGTAAGTATTTTAAGAACAGAGATATTGAGCTTTAAACAGATTGCAATAGATGCGAGAATTTGGTACAGAATCACTACCACCGAAAAGCATCTACTCCATTAAGGCAGAGAAACTCATCAATTGATCTTTAATAGCAATGTTCCGATGCATCATTAAACGCTGAGTTCAAAAAAGTCAATCAGAACTCTGTAAGTATTTTAAGAGCAGAGATATTGAGCTTTAAACAGATTGCAATAGATGCGAGAATTTTGTACAGAATCACTACCACCGAAAAGCATCTATTCCATTAAGGCAGAGAAACTCATCAATTGATTTCTAATAGCAATGCTCCGATGCAAAATTGAACGGTGAGTTCAAAAAAGTCAATCAGAACTCTGTAAGTATTTTAAGAGCAGAGATGTTGAGCTTTAAACAGATTACAATAGATGCGAGAATTTGGTACAGAATCACTACCACCTAAAAGCATCTATTCCATTAAGGCAGAGAAACTCATCAATTGACTTTTAATAGCAACGTTCCGATGCAAAATTAAACGCTGAGTTCAAAAAAGTCAATCAGAACTCTGTAAGTATTTTAAGAACAGAGTTATTGAGCTTTAAACAGATTGCAATAGATGCGAGAATTTCGTACAGAATCACTACCACCGAAAAGCATCTATTCCATTAAGGCAGAGAAACTCATCAATTGATTTTTAATAGCAATGTTCCGATGCATCATTAAACGCTGAGTTCAAAAAAGTCAATCAGAACTCTGTAAGTATTTTAAGAGCAGAGATATTGAGCTTTAAACAGATTGCAATAGATGCGAGAATTTCGTACAGAATCACTACCACCGAAAAGCATCTATTCCATTAAGGCAGAGAGACTCATCAATTGATTTTTAATAGCAATGTTCCGATGCAAAATTAAACGCTGAGTTCAAAAAAGTCAATCAGAACTCTGTAAGTATTTTAAGAGCAGAGATATTGAGCTTTAAATAGATTGCAATAGATGCGAGAATTTGGTACAGAATCACTACCACCGAAAAGCATCTATTCCATTAAGGCAGAGAATCTCATCAATTGATTTTTAATAGCAATGTTCCGATGCATCATTAAACGCTGACGCTGAGTTCAAAAAAGTCAATCAGAACTCTTTAAGTATTTTAAGAGCAGAGATATTGAGCTTTAAACAGATTGCAATAGATGCGAGAATTTCGTACAGAATCACTACCACCGAAAAGCATCTATTCCATTAAGGCAGAGAAACTCATCAATTGACTTTTAATAGCAATGTTCCGATGCAAAATTAAACGCTGAGTTCAAAAAAGTCAATCAGAACTCTGTAAGTATTTTAAGAGCAGAGATATTGAGCTTTAAATAGATTGCAATAGATGCGAGAATTTGGTACAGAATCACTACCACCGAAAAGCATCTATTCCATTAAGGCAGAGAAACTCATCAATTGATTTTTAATAGCAATGCTCCGATGCAAAATTGAACGGTGAGTTCAAAAAAGTCATTGAGAACTCTGTAAGTATTTTAAGAGCAGAGATATTGAGCTTTAAACAGATTGCAATGGATGCGAGAATTTGGTACAGAATCACTACCACCGAAAAGCATCTATTCCATTAAGGCAGAGAAACTCATCAATTGACTTTTAATAGCAACGTTCCGATGCAAAATTAAACGCTGAGTTCAAAAAAGTCAATCAGAACTCTGTAAGTATTTTAAGAACAGAGATATTGAGCTTTAAACAGATTGCAATAGATGCGAGAATTTGGTACAGAATCACTACCACCGAAAAGCATCTATTCCATTAAGGCAGAGAATCTCATCAATTGATTTTTAATAGCAATGTTCCGATGTATCATTAAACGCTGAGTTCAAAAAAGTCAATCAGAACTCTGTAAGTATTTTAAGAGCAGATATATTGAGCTTTAAACAGATTGCAATAGATGCGAGAATTTCGTACAGAATCACTACCACCGAAAAGCATCTATTCCATTAAGGCAGAGAAACTCATCAATTGATTTTTAATAGCAATGTTCCGATGCAAAATTAAACGCTGAGTTCAAAAAAGTCATTGAGAATTCTGTAAGTATTTTAAGAGCAGAGATATTGAGCTTTAAACAGATTGCAATAGAAGCGAGAATTTGGTACAGAATCACTACCACCGAAAAGCATCTATTCCATTAAGGCAGAGAAACTCATCAATTGATTTCTAATAGCAATGTTCCCATGCAAAGTTAAACGCTGAGTTCAAAAAAGTCAATCAGAACTCTGTAAGTATTTTAAGAGCAGAGATATTGAGCTTTAAACAGATTGCAATAGATGCGAGAATTTGGTACAGAATCACTACCACCGAAAAGCATCTATTCCATTAAGGCAGAGAAACTCATCAATTGACTTTTAATAGCAACGTTCCGATGCAAAATTAAACGCTGAGTTCCAAAAAGTCAATCAGAACTCTGTAAGTATTTTAAGAACAGAGATATTGAGCTTTAAACAGATTGCAATAGATGCGAGAATTTGGTACAGAATCACTACCACCGAAAAGCATCTATTCCATTAAGGCAGAGAAACTCATCAATTGATCTTTAATAGCAATGTTCCGATGCATCATTAAACGCTGAGTTCAAAAAAGTCAATCAGAACTCTGTAAGTATTTTAAGAGCAGAGATATTGAGCTTTAAACAGATTGCAATAGATGCGAGAATTTGGTACAGAATCACTACCACCGAAAAGCATCTATTCCATTAAGGCAGAGAAACTCATCAATTGATTTCTAATAGCAATGCTCCGATGCAAAATTGAACGGTGAGTTCAAAAAAGTCAATCAGAACTCTGTAAGTATTTTAAGAGCAGAGATGTTGAGCTTTAAACAGATTACAATAGATGCGAGAATTTGGTACAGAATCACTACCACCGAAAAGCATCTATTCCATTAAGGCAGAGAAACTCATCAATTGACTTTTAATAGCAACGTTCCGATGCAAAATTAAACGCTGAGTTCAAAAAAGTCAATCAGAACTCTGTAAGTATTTTAAGAACAGAGTTATTGAGCTTTAAACAGATTGCAATAGATGCGAGAATTTCGTACAGAATCACTACCACCGAAAAGCATCTATTCCATTAAGGCAGAGAAACTCATCAATTGATTTTTAATAGCAATGTTCCGATGCATCATTAAACGCTGAGTTCAAAAAAGTCAATCAGAACTCTGTAAGTATTTTAAGAGCAGAGATATTGAGCTTTAAACAGATTGCAATAGATGCGAGAATTTCGTACAGAATCACTACCACCGAAAAGCATCTATTCCATTAAGGCAGAGAGACTCATCAATTGATTTTTAATAGCAATGTTCCGATGCAAAATTAAACGCTGAGTTCAAAAAAGTCAATCAGAACTCTGTAAGTATTTTAAGAGCAGAGATATTGAGCTTTAAATAGATTGCAATAGATGCGAGAATTTGGTACAGAATCACTACCACCGAAAAGCATCTATTCCATTAAGGCAGAGAATCTCATCAATTGATTTTTAATAGCAATGTTCCGATGCATCATTAAACGCTGACGCTGAGTTCAAAAAAGTCAATCAGAACTCTTTAAGTATTTTAAGAGCAGAGATATTGAGCTTTAAACAGATTGCAATAGATGCGAGAATTTCGTACAGAATCACTACCACCGAAAAGCATCTATTCCATTAAGGCAGAGAAACTCATCAATTGACTTTTAATAGCAATGTTCCGATGCAAAATTAAACGCTGAGTTCAAAAAAGTCAATCAGAACTCTGTAAGTATTTTAAGAGCAGAGATATTGAGCTTTAAACAGATTGCAATAGAAGCGAGAATTTGGTACAGAATCACTACCACCGAAAAGCATCTATTCCATTAAGGCAGAGAAACTCATCAATTGATTTCTAATAGCAATGTTCCCATGCAAAGTTAAACGCTGAGTTCAAAAAAGTCAATCAGAACTCTGTAAGTATTTTAAGAGCAGAGATATTAAGCTTTAAACAGATTGCAATAGATGCGAGAATTTCGTACAGAATCACTACCACCGAAAAGCATCTATTCCATTAAGGCAGAGAGACCCATCAATTGATTTTTAATAGCAATGTTCCGATGCAAAATTAAACGCTGAGTTCCAAAAAGTCAATCAGAACTCTGTAAGTATTTTAAGAGCAGAGATATTGAGCTTTAAATAGATTGCAATAGATGCGAGAATTTGGTACAGAATCACTACCACCGAAAAGCATCTATTCCATTAAGGCAGAGAATCTCATCAATTGATTATTAATAGCAATGTTCCGATGCATCATTAAACGCTGAGTTCAAAAAAGTCAATGAGAACTCTGTAAGTATTTTAAGAGCAGAGATATTGAGCTTTAAACAGATTGCAATAGATGCGAGAATTTCGTACAGAATCACTACCACCGAAAAGCATCTATTCCATTAAGGCAGAGAAACTCATCAATTGATTTCTAATAGCAATGTTCCCATGCAAAGTTAAACGCTGAGTTCAAAAAAGTCAATCAGAACTCTGTAAGTATTTTAAGAGCAGAGATATTGAGCTTTAAACAGATTGCAATAGATGCGAGAATTTGGTACAGAATCACTACCACCGAAAAGCATCTATTCCATTAAGGCAGAGAAACTCATCAATTGACTTTTAATAGCAACGTTCCGATGCAAAATTAAACGCTGAGTTCCAAAAAGTCAATCAGAACTCTGTAAGTATTTTAAGAACAGAGATATTGAGCTTTAAACAGATTGCAATAGATGCGAGAATTTGGTACAGAATCACTACCACCGAAAAGCATCTATTCCATTAAGGCAGAGAAACTCATCAATTGATCTTTAATAGCAATGTTCCGATGCATCATTAAACGCTGAGTTCAAAAAAGTCAATCAGAACTCTGTAAGTATTTTAAGAGCAGAGATATTGAGCTTTAAACAGATTGCAATAGATGCGAGAATTTGGTACAGAATCACTACCACCGAAAAGCATCTATTCCATTAAGGCAGAGAAACTCATCAATTGATTTCTAATAGCAATGCTCCGATGCAAAATTGAACGGTGAGTTCAAAAAAGTCAATCAGAACTCTGTAAGTATTTTAAGAGCAGAGATGTTGAGCTTTAAACAGATTACAATAGATGCGAGAATTTGGTACAGAATCACTACCACCGAAAAGCATCTATTCCATTAAGGCAGAGAAACTCATCAATTGACTTTTAATAGCAACGTTCCGATGCAAAATTAAACGCTGAGTTCAAAAAAGTCAATCAGAACTCTGTAAGTATTTTAAGAACAGAGTTATTGAGCTTTAAACAGATTGCAATAGATGCGAGAATTTCGTACAGAATCACTACCACCGAAAAGCATCTATTCCATTAAGGCAGAGAAACTCATCAATTGATTTTTAATAGCAATGTTCCGATGCATCATTAAACGCTGAGTTCAAAAAAGTCAATCAGAACTCTGTAAGTATTTTAAGAGCAGAGATATTGAGCTTTAAACAGATTGCAATAGATGCGAGAATTTCGTACAGAATCACTACCACCGAAAAGCATCTATTCCATTAAGGCAGAGACACTCATCAATTGATTTCTAATAGCAATGTTCCGATGCAAAATTAAACGCTGAGTTCAAAAAAGTCAATCAGAACTCTGTAAGTATTTTAAGAGCAGAGATATTGAGCTTTAAATAGATTGCAATAGATGCGAGAATTTGGTACAGAATCACTACCACCGAAAAGCATCTATTCCATTAAGGCAGAGAATCTCATCAATTGATTTTTAATAGCAATGTTCCGATGCATCATTAAACGCTGACGCTGAGTTCAAAAAAGTCAATCAGAACTCTTTAAGTATTTTAAGAGCAGAGATATTGAGCTTTAAACAGATTGCAATAGATGCGAGAATTTCGTACAGAATCACTACCACCGAAAAGCATCTATTCCATTAAGGCAGAGAAACTCATCAATTGACTTTTAATAGCAATGTTCCGATGCAAAATTAAACGCTGAGTTCAAAAAAGTCAATCAGAACTCTGTAAGTATTTTAAGAGCAGAGATATTGAGCTTTAAAGAGATTGCAATAGAAGCGAGAATTTGGTACAGAATCACTACCACCGAAAAGCATCTATTCCATTAAGGCAGAGAAACTCATCAATTGATTTCTAATAGCAATGTTCCCATGCAAAGTTAAACGCTGAGTTCAAAAAAGTCAATCAGAACTCTGTAAGTATTTTAAGAGCAGAGATATTAAGCTTTAAACAGATTGCAATAGATGCGAGAATTTCGTACAGAATCACTACCACCGAAAAGCATCTATTCCATTAAGGCAGAGAGACCCATCAATTGATTTTTAATAGCAATGTTCCGATGCAAAATTAAACGCTGAGTTCAAAAAAGTCAATCAGAACTCTGTAAGTATTTTAAGAGCAGAGATATTGAGCTTTAAATAGATTGCAATAGATGCGAGAATTTGGTACAGAATCACTACCACCGAAAAGCATCTATTCCATTAAGGCAGAGAATCTCATCAATTGATTATTAATAGCAATGTTCCGATGCATCATTAAACGCTGAGTTCAAAAAAGTCAATGAGAACTCTGTAAGTATTTTAAGAGCAGAGATATTGAGCTTTAAACAGATTGCAATAGATGCGAGAATTTCGTACAGAATCACTACCACCGAAAAGCATCTATTCCATTAAGGCAGAGAAACTCATCAATTGACTTTTAATAGCAATGTTCCGATGCAAAATTAAACGCTGAGTTCAATAAAGTCAATCAGAACTCTGTAAGTATTTTAAGAGCAGAGATATTGAGCTTTAAACAGATTGCAATAGAAGCGAGAATTTGGTACAGAATCACTACCACCGAAAAGCATCTATTCCATTAAGGCAGAGAAACTCATCAATTGATTTCTAATAGCAATGTTCCCATGCAAAGTTAAACGCTGAGTTCAAAAAAGTCAATCAGAACTCTGTAAGTATTTTAAGAGCAGAGATATTGAGCTTTAAACAGATTGCAATAGATGCGAGAATTTGGTACAGAATCACTACCACCGAAAAGCATCTATTCCATTAAGGCAGAGAAACTCATCAATTGATTTCTAATAGCAATGCTCCGATGCAAAATTGAACGGTGAGTTCAAAAAAGTCATTGAGAACTCTGTAAGTATTTTAACAGCAGAGATATTGAGCTTTAAACAGATTGCAATAGATGCGAGAATTTGGTACAGAATCACTACCACCGAAAAGCATCTATTCCATTAAGGCAGAGAAACTCATCAATTGACTTTTAATAGCAACGTTCCGATGCAAATTAAACGCTGAGTTCCAAAAAGTCAATCAGAACTCTGTAAGTATTTTAAGAACAGAGATATTGAGCTTTAAATAGATTGCAATAGATGCGAGAATTTGGTACAGAATCACTACCACCGAAAAGCATCTATTCCATTAAGGCAGAGAAACTCATCAATTGATCTTTAATAGCAATGTTCCGATGCATCATTAAACGCTGAGTTCAAAAAAGTCAATCAGAACTCTGTAAGTATTTTAAGAACAGAGATATTGAGCTTTAAACAGATTGCAATAGATGCGAGAATTTGGTACAGAATCACTACCACCGAAAAGCATCTATTCCATTAAGGCAGAGAAACTCATCAATTGATTTCTAATGGCAATGCTCCGATGCAAAATTGAACGGTGAGTTCAAAAAAGTCATTAAGAACTCTGTAAGTATTTTAAGAGCAGAGATATTGAGCTTTAAACAGATTGCAATAGATGCGAGAATTTGGTACAGAATCACTACCACCGAAAAGCATCTATTCCATTAAGGCAGAGAATCTCATCAATTGATTTTAATAGCAATGTTCCGATGCATCATTAAACGCTGAGTTCAAAAAAGTCAATCAAAACTCTGTAAGTATTTTAAGAGCAGAGATATTGAGCTTTAAACAGATTGCAATAGATGCGAGAATTTGGTACAGAATCACTACCACCGAAAAGCATCTATTCCATTAAGGCAGAGAAACTCATCAATTGATTTCTAATAGCAATGCTCCGATGCAAAATTGAACGCTGAGTTCAAAAAAGTCAATCAAAACTCTGTAAGTATTTTAACAGCAGAGATATTGAGCTTTAAACAGATTGCAATAGATGCGAGAATTTGGTACAGAATCACTACCACCGAAAAGCATCTATTCCAGTAAGGCAGAGAAACTCATCAATTGACTTTTAATAGCAACGTTCCGATGCAAAATTAAACGCTGAGTTCCAAAAAGTCAATCAAAACTCTGTAAGTATTTTAAGAGCAGAGATATTGAGCTTTAAACAGATTGCAATAGATGCGAGAATTTGGTACAGAATCACTACCACCGAAAAGCATCTATTCCATTAAGGCAGAGAAACTCATCAATTGATTTCTAATAGCAATGCTCCGATGCAAAATTGAACGCTGAGTTCAAAAAAGTCAATCAAAACTCTGTAAGTATTTTAACAGCAGAGATATTGAGCTTTAAACAGATTGCAATAGATGCGAGAATTTGGTACAGAATCACTACCACCGAAAAGCATCTATTCCATTAAGGCAGAGAAACTCATCAATTGACTTTTAATAGCAACGTTCCGATGCAAAATTAAACGCTGAGTTCCAAAAAGTCAATCAGAACTCTGTAAGTATTTTAAGAACAGAGATATTGAGCTTTAAACAGATTGCAATAGATGCGAGAATTTGGTACAGAATCACTACCACCGAAAAGCATCTATTCCATTAAGGCAGAGAATCTCATCAATTGATTATTAATAGCAACGTTCCGATGCAAAATTAAACGCTGAGTTCAAAAAAGTCAATCAAAACTCTGTAAGTATTTTAAGAGCAGAGATATTGAGCTTAAACAGATTGCAATAGATGCGAGAATTTGGTACAGAATCACTACCACCGAAAAGCATCTATTCCATTAAGGCAGAGAATCTCATCAATTGATTTTTAATAGCAATGTTCCGATGCATCATTAAACGCTGAGTTCAAAAAAGTCAATCAGAACTCTGTAAGTATTTTAAGAGCAGAGATATTGAGCTTTAAACAGATTGCAATAGATGCGAGAATTTCGTACAGAATCACTACCACCGAAAAGCATCTATTCCATTAAGGCAGAGAAACTCATCAATTGACTTTTAATAGCAATGTTCCGATGCAAAATTAAACGCTGAGTTCAAAAAAGTCAATCAGAACTCTGTAAGTGCTTTAAGAGCAGAGATATTGAGCTTTAAACAGATTGCAATAGAAGCGAGAATTTGGTACAGAATCACTACCACCGAAAAGCATCTATTCCATTAAGGCAGAGAAACTCATCAATTTATTTCTAATAGCAATATTCCCATGCAAAGTTAAACGCTGAGTTCAAAAAAGTCAATCAGAACTCTGTAAGTATTTTAAGAACAGAGATATTGAGCTTTAAACAGATTGCAATAGATGCGAGAATTTGGTACAGAATCACTACCACCGAAAAGCATCTATTCCATTAAGGCAGAGAAACTCATCAATTGATTTCTAATAGCAATGCTCCGATGCAAAATTGAACGCTGAGTTCAAAAAAGTCAATCAAAACTCTGTAAGTATTTTAACAGCAGAGATATTGAGCTTTAAACAGATTGCAATAGATGCGAGAATTTGGTACAGAATCACTACCACCGAAAAGCATCTATTCCATTAAGGCAGAGAAACTCATCAATTGATTTCTAATAGCAATGTTCCCATGCAAAGTTAAACGCTGAGTTCAAAAAAGTCAATCAGAACTCTGTAAGTATTTTAAGAACAGAGATATTGAGCTTTAAACAGATTGCAATAGATGCGAGAATTTGGTACAGAATCACTACCACCGAAAAGCATCTATTCCATTAAGGCAGAGAAACTCATCAATTGATTTCTAATAGCAATGTTCCGATGCAAAATTAAACGCTGAGTTCAAAAAAGTCAATCAGAACTCTGTAAGTATTTTAAGAGCAGAGATATTGAGCTTTAAACAGATTGCAATAGATGCGAGAATTTGGTACAGAATCACTACCACCGAAAAGCATCTATTCCATTAAGGCAGAGAAACTCATCAATTGATTTCTAATAGCAATGTTCCGATGCAAGATTGAACGCTGAGTTCAAAAAAGTCATTGAGAACTCTGTAAGTATTTTAAGAGCACAGATATTGAGCTTTAAACAGATTGCAATAGATGCGAGAATTTGGTACAGAATCACTACCACCGAAAAGCATCTATTCCATTAAGGCAGAGAAACTCATCAATTGATTTCTAATAGCAATGTTCCGATGCAAAATTGAACGGTGAGTTCAAAAAAGTCATTGAGAACTCTGTAAGTATTTTAAGAGAAGAGATGTTGAGCTTTAAACAGATTACAATAGATGCGAGAATTTGGTACAGAATCACTACCACCGAAAAGCATCTATTCCATTAAGGCAGAGAAACTCATCAATTGACTTTTAATAGCAACGTTCCGATGCAAAATTAAACGCTGAGTTCAAAAAAGTCAATCAGAACTCTGTAAGTATTTTAAGAACAGAGATATTGAGCTTTAAACAGATTGCAATAGATGCGAGAATTTCCTACAGAATCACTACCACCGAAAAGCATCTATTCCATTAAGGCAGAGAAACTCATCAATTGACTTTTAATAGCAATGTTCCGATGCAAAATTAAACGCTGAGTTCAAAAAAGTCAATCAGAACTCTGTAAGTATTTTAAGAGCAGAGATATTGAGCTTTAAACAGATTGCAAAAGAAGCGAGAATTTGGTGCAGAATCACTACCACCGAAAAGCATCTATTCCATTAAGGCAGAGAAACTCATCAATTGATTTTTAATAGCAATGTTCCGATGCAAAATTAAACGCTGACTTCAAAAAAGTCAATCAGAACTCTGTAAGTATTTTAAGAGCAGAGATATTGAGCTTTAAACAGATTGCAAGAGATGCGAGAATTTCGTACAGAATCACTACCACCGAAAAGCATCTATTCCATTAAGGCAGAGAAACTCATCAATTGACTTTTAATAGCAACGTTCCGATGCAAAATTAAACGCTGAGTTCAAAAAAGTCAATCAGAACTCTGTACGTATTTTAAGAGCAGAGATATTGAGCTTTAAACAGATTGCAATAGATGCGAGAATTTGGTACAGAATCACTACCACCGAAAAGCATCTATTCCATTAAGGCAGAGAATCTCATCAATTGATTTTTAATAGCAATGTTCCGATGCATCATTAAACGCTGAGTTCAAAAAAGTCAATCAGAACTCTGTAAGTATTTTAAGAGCAGAGATATTGAGCTTTAAACAGATTGCAATAGAAGCGAGAATTTGGTACAGAATCACTACCACCGAAAAGCATCTATTCCATTAAGGCAGAGAAACTCATCAATTGATTTCTAATAGCAATGTTCCCATGCAAAGTTAAACGCTGAGTTCAAAAAAGTCAATCAGAACTCTGTAAGTATTTTAAGAACAGAGATATTGAGCTTTAAACAGATTGCAATAGATGCGAGAATTTGGTACAGAATCACTACCACCGAAAAGCATCTATTCCATTAAGGCAGAGAAACTCATCAATTGATTTCTAATAGCAATGCTCCGATGCAAAATTGAACGCTGAGTTCAAAAAAGTCAATCAAAACTCTGTAAGTATTTTAACAGCAGAGATATTGAGCTTTAAACAGATTGCAATAGATGCGAGAATTTGGTACAGAATCACTACCACCGAAAAGCATCTATTCCATTAAGGCAGAGAAACTCATCAATTGACTTTTAATAGCAACGTTCCGATGCAAAATTAAACGTTGAGTTCCAAAAAGTCAATCAGAACTCTGTAAGTATTTTAAGAACAGAGATATTGAGCTTTAAACAGATTGCAATAGATGCGAGAATTTGGTACAGAATCACTACCACCGAAAAGCATCTATTCCATTAAGGCAGAGAAACTCATCAATTGATTTCTAATAGCAATGCTCCGATGCAAAATTGAACGCTGAGTTCAAAAAAGTCAATCAAAACTCTGTAAGTATTTTAACAGCAGAGATATTGAGCTTTAAACAGATTGCAATAGATGCGAGAATTTGGTACAGAATCACTACCACCGAAAAGCATCTATTCCATTAAGGCAGAGAAACTCATCAATTGACTTTTAATAGCAACGTTCCGATGCAAAATTAAACGTTGAGTTCCAAAAAGTCAATCAGAACTCTGTAAGTATTTTAAGAACAGAGATATTGAGCTTTAAACAGATTGCAATAGATGCGAGAATTTGGTACAGAATCACTACCACCGAAAAGCATCTATTCCATTAAGGCAGAGAAACTCATCAATTGATCTTTAATAGCAATGTTCCGATGCATCATTAAACGCTGAGTTCAAAAAAGTCAATCAGAACTCTGTACGTATTTTAAGAGCAGAGATATTGAGCTTTAAACAGATTGCAATAGATGCGAGAATTTGGTACAGAATCACTACCACCGAAAAGCATCTATTCCATTAAGGCAGAGAAACTCATCAATTGATTTCTAATAGCAATGCTCCGATGCAAAATTGAACGGTGAGTTCAAAAAAGTCATTGAGAACTCTGTAAGTATTTTAAGAGCAGAGATGTTGAGCTTTAAACAGATTACAATAGATGCGAGAATTTGGTACAGAATCACTACCACCGAAAAGCATCTATTCCATTAAGGCAGAGAAACTCATCAATTGACTTTTAATAGCAACGTTCCGATGCAAAATTAAACGCTGAGTTCAAAAAAGTCAATCAGAACTCTGTAAGTATTTTAAGAACAGAGATATTGAGCTTTAAACAGATTGCAATAGATGCGAGAATTTCGTACAGAATCACTACCACCGAAAAGCATCTATTCCATTAAGGCAGAGAAACTCATCAATTGACTTTTAATAGCAACGTTCCGATGCAAAATTGAACGCTGAGTTCAAAAAAGTCAATCAGAACTCTGTAAGTATTTTAAGAACAGAGATATTGAGCTTTAAACAGATTGCAATAGATGCGAGAATTTGGTACAGAATCACTACCACCGAAAAGCATCTATTCCATTAAGGCAGAGAAACACATCAATTGATTTTTAATAGCAATGTTCCGATGCAAAATTAAACGCTGAGTTCAAAAAAGTCATTGAAAACTCTGTACGCATTTTAAGAACAGAGATATTGAGCTTTAAACAGATTGCAATAGATGCGAGAATTTCGTACAGAATCACTACCACCGAAAAGCATCTATTCCATTAAGGCAGAGAAACTCATCAATTGATTTCTAATAGCAATGCTCCGATGCAAAATTGAACGCTGAGTTCAAAAAAGTCAATCAGAACTCTGTAAGTATTTTAAGAACAGAGATATTGAGCTTTAAACAGATTGCAATAGATGCGAGAATTTGGTACAGAATCACTACCACCGAAAAGCATCTATTCCATTAAGGCAGAGAAACTCATCAATTGATTTCTAATAGCAATGCTCCGATGCAAAATTGAACGTTGAGTTCAAAAAAGTCATTGAGAACTCTGTACGTATTTTAAGAGCAGAGATATTGAGCTTTAAACAGATTGCAATAGATGCGAGAATTTGGTACAGAATCACTACCACCGAAAAGCATCTATTCCATTAAGGCAGAGAAACTCATCAATTGACTTTTAATAGCAACGTTCCGATGCAAAATTAAACGCTGAGTTCAAAAAAGTCAATCAGAACTCTGTACGTATTTTAAGAACAGAGATATTGAGCTTTAAACAGATTGCAATAGATGCGAGAATTTGGTACAGAATCACTACCACCGAAAAGCATCTATTCCATTAAGGCAGAGAAACTCATCAATTGATTTTTAATAGCAATGTTCCGATGCAAAATTAAACGCTGAGTTCAAAAAAGTCATTGAGAACTCTGTAAGTATTTTAAGAGCAGAGATATTGAGCTTTAAACAGATTGCAATAGATGCGAGAATTTGGTACAGAATCAGTACCACCGAAAAGCATCTATTCCATTAAGGCAGAGAAACTCATCAATTGATTTCTAATAGCAATGTTCCCATGCAAAATTGAACGCTGAGTTCAAAAAGGTAATTGAGAACTCTGTAAGTATTTTAAGAGCAGAGATAGTGAGCTTTAAACAGATTGCAATAGATGCGAGATTTTGGTACAGAATCACTACCACCGAAAAGCATCTATTCCATTAAGGCAGAGAAACTCATCAATTGACTTTTAATAGCAACGTTCCGATGCAAAATTAAACGCTGAGTTCAAAAAAGTCAATCAGAACTCTGTACGTATTTTAAGAACAGAGATATTGAGCTTTAAACAGATTGCAATAGATGCGAGAATTTCGTACAGAATCACTACCACCGAAAAGCATCTATTCCATTAAGGCAGAGAAACTCATCAATTGATTTCTAATAGCAATGCTCCGATGCAAAATTGAACGGTGAGTTCAAAAAAGTCATTGAGAACTCTGTACGTATTTTAAGAGCAGAGATATTGAGCTTTAAACAGATTGCAATAGATGCGAGAATTTGGTACAGAATCACTACCACCGAAAAGCATCTATTCCATTAAGGCAGAGAAACTCATCAATTTACTTTTAATAGCAATGTTCCGATGCAAAATTAAACGCTGAGTTCAAAAAAGTCAATCAGAACTCAGTAAGTATTTTAAGAACAGAGATATTGAGCTTTAAACAGATTGCAATAGATGCGAGAATTTGGTACAGAATCACTACCACCGAAAAGCATCTATTCCAATAAGGCAGAGAAACTCATCAATTGATTTTTAATAGCAATGTTTCGATGCAAAATTAAACGCTGAGTTCAAAAACGTCAATCAGAACTCTGTAAGTATTTTAAGAGCAGAGATATTGAGCTTTAAACAGATTGCAATTGATGCGAGAATTTGGTACAGAATCACTACCACCGAAAAGCATCTATTCCATTAAGGCAGAGAAACTCATCAATTGATTTCTAATAGCAATGCTCCGATGCAAAATTGAACGCTGAGTTCAAAAACGTCATTGAGAACTCTGTACGTATTTTAAGAGCAGAGATATTGAGCTTTAAACAGATTGCAATAGATGCGAGAATTTGGTACAGAATCACTACCACCGAAAAGCATCTATTCCATTAAGGCAGAGAAACTCATCAATTGACTTTTAATAGCAACGTTCCGATGCAAAATTAAACGCTGAGTTCAAAAAAGTCAATCAGAACTCTGTACGTATTTTAAGAACAGAGATATTGAGCTTTAAACAGATTGCAATAGATGCGAGAATTTGGTACAGAATCACTACCACCGAAAAGCATCTATTCCATTAAGGCAGAGAAACTCATCAATTGATTTTTAATAGCAATGTTCCGATGCAAAATTAAACGCTGAGTTCAAAAAAGTCATTGAGAACTCTGTACGTATTTTAAGAACAGAGATATTGAGCTTTAAACAGATTGCAATAGATGCGAGAATTTCGTACAGAATCACTACCACCGAAAAGCATCTATTCCATTAAGGCAGAGAAACTCATCAATTGATTTCTAATAGCAATGCTCCGATGCAAAATTGAACGCTGAGTTCAAAAAAGTCAATCAGAACTCTGTAAGTATTTTAAGAACAGAGATATTGAGCTTTAAACAGATTGCAATAGATGCGAGAATTTGGTACAGAATCACTACCACCGAAAAGCATCTATTCCATTAAGGCAGAGAAACTCATCAATTGATTTCTAATAGCAATGTTCCAATGCATCATTAAACGCTGAGTTCAAAAAAGTCATTGAGAACTCTGTAAGTATTTTAAGAGCAGAGATATTGAGCTTTAAACAGATTGCACAAGATGCTAGAATTTGGTACAGAATCAGTACCACCGAAAAGCATCTATTCCATTAAGGCAGAGAAACTCATCAATTGATTTCTAATAGCAATGTTCCCATGCAAAATTGAACGCTGAGTTCAAAAAGGTAATTGAGAACTCTGTAAGTATTTTAAGAGCAGAGATATTCAGCTTTAAACAGATTGCAATAGATGCGAGATTTTGGTACAGAATCACTACCACCGAAAAGCATCTATTCCATTAAGGCAGAGAAACTCATCAATTGACTTTTAATAGCAACGTTCCGATGCAAAATTAAACGCTGAGTTCAAAAAAGTCATTGAGAACTCTGTACGTATTTTAAGAGCAGAGATATTGAGCTTTAAACAGATTGCAATAGATGCGAGAATTTGGTACAGAATCACTACCACCGAAAAGCATCTATTCCATTAAGGCAGAGAAACTCATCAATTGACTTTTAATAGCAACGTTCCGATGCAAAATTAAACGCTGAGTTCAAAAAAGTCAATCAGAACTCTGTACGTATTTTAAGAACAGAGATATTGAGCTTTAAACAGATTGCAATAGATGCGAGAATTTGGTACAGAATCACTACCACCGAAAAGCATCTATTCCATTAAGGCAGAGAAACTCATCAATTGATTTTTAATAGCAATGTTCCGATGCAAAATTAAACGCTGAGTTCAAAAAAGTCATTGAGAACTCTGTACGTATTTTAAGAACAGAGATATTGAGCTTTAAACAGATTGCAATAGATGCGAGAATTTCGTACAGAATCACTACCACCGAAAAGCATCTATTCCATTAAGGCAGAGAAACTCATCAATTGATTTCTAATAGCAATGCTCCGATGCAAAATTGAACGCTGAGTTCAAAAAAGTCAATCAGAACTCTGTACGTATTTTAAGAGCAGAGATATTGAGCTTTAAACAGATTGCAATAGATGCGAGAATTTGGTACAGAATCACTACCACCGAAAAGCATCTATTCCATTAAGGCAGAGAAACTCATCAATTGACTTTTAATAGCAACGTTCCGATGCAAAATTAAACGCTGAGTTCAAAAAAGTCAATCAGAACTCTGTACGTATTTTAAGAACAGAGATATTGAGCTTTAAACAGATTGCAATAGATGCGAGAATTTGGTACAGAATCACTACCACCGAAAAGCATCTATTCCATTAAGGCAGAGAAACTCATCAATTGATTTTTAATAGCATTGTTCCGATGCAAAATTAAACGCTGAGTTCAAAAAAGTAATTGAGAACTCTGTACGTATTTTAAGAACAGAGATATTGAGCTTTAAACAGATTGCAATAGATGCGAGAATTTCGTACAGAATCACTACCACCGAAAAGCATCTATTCCATTAAGGCAGAGAAACTCATCAATTGATTTCTAATAGCAATGCTCCGATGCAAAATTGAACGCTGAGTTCAAAAAAGTCAATCAGAACTCTGTAAGTATTTTAAGAACAGAGATATTGAGCTTTAAACAGATTGCAATAGATGCGAGAATTTGGTACAGAATCACTACCACCGAAAAGCATCTATTCCATTAAGGCAGAGAAACTCATCAATTGATTTTTAATAGCAATGTTCCGATGCAAAATTAAACGCTGAGTTCAAAAAAGTCATTGAGAACTCTGTAAGTATTTTAAGAGCAGAGATATTGAGCTTTTAACAGATTGCAATAGATGCGAGAATTTGGTACAGAATCACTACCACCGAAAAGCATCTATTCCATTAAGGCAGAGAAACTCATCAATTGATTTCTAATAGCAATGTTCCCATGCAAAATTGAACGCTGAGTTCAAAAAGGTAATTGAGAACTCTGTAAGTATTTTAAGAGCAGAGATAGTGAGCTTTAAACAGATTGCAATAGATGCGAGATTTTGGTACAGCATCACTACCACCGAAAAGCATCTATTCCATTAAGGCAGAGAAACTCATCAATTGACTTTTAATAGCAACGTTCCGATGCAAAATTAAACGCTGAGTTCAAAAAAGTCATTGAGAACTCTGTACGTATTTTAAGAGCAGAGATATTGAGCTTTAAACAGATTGCAATAGATGCGAGAATTTGGTACAGAATCACTACCACCGAAAAGCATCTATTCCATTAAGGCAGAGAAACTCATCAATTGACTTTTAATAGCAACGTTCCGATGCAAAATTAAACGCTGAGTTCAAAAAAGTCAATCAGAACTCTGTACGTATTTTAAGAACAGAGATATTGAGCTTTAAACAGATTGCAATAGATGCGAGAATTTGGTACAGAATCACTACCACCGAAAAGCATCTATTCCATTAAGGCAGAGAAACTCATCAATTGATTTTTAATAGCAATGTTCCGATGCAAAATTAAACGCTGAGTTCAAAAAAGTCATTGAGAACTCTGTACGTATTTTAAGAACAGAGATATTGAGCTTTAAACAGATTGCAATAGATGCGAGAATTTCGTACAGAATCACTACCACCGAAAAGCATCTATTCCATTAAGGCAGAGAAACTCATCAATTGATTTCTAATAGCAATGCTCCGATGCAAAATTGAACGCTGAGTTCAAAAAAGTCAATCAGAACTCTGTACGTATTTTAAGAGCAGAGATATTGAGCTTTAAACAGATTGCAATAGATGCGAGAATTTGGTACAGAATCACTACCACCGAAAAGCATCTATTCCATTAAGGCAGAGAAACTCATCAATTGACTTTTAATAGCAACGTTCCGATGCAAAATTAAACGCTGAGTTCAAAAAAGTCAATCAGAACTCTGTACGTATTTTAAGAACAGAGATATTGAGCTTTAAACAGATTGCAATAGATGCGAGAATTTGGTACAGAATCACTACCACCGAAAAGCATCTATTCCATTAAGGCAGAGAAACTCATCAATTGATTTTTAATAGCATTGTTCCGATGCAAAATTAAACGCTGAGTTCAAAAAAGTAATTGAGAACTCTGTACGTATTTTAAGAACAGAGATATTGAGCTTTAAACAGATTGCAATAGATGCGAGAATTTCGTACAGAATCACTACCACCGAAAAGCATCTATTCCATTAAGGCAGAGAAACTCATCAATTGATTTCTAATAGCAATGCTCCGATGCAAAATTGAACGCTGAGTTCAAAAAAGTCAATCAGAACTCTGTAAGTATTTTAAGAACAGAGATATTGAGCTTTAAACAGATTGCAATAGATGCGAGAATTTGGTACAGAATCACTACCACCGAAAAGCATCTATTCCATTAAGGCAGAGAAACTCATCAATTGATTTTTAATAGCAATGTTCCGATGCAAAATTAAACGCTGAGTTCAAAAAAGTCATTGAGAACTCTGTAAGTATTTTAAGAGCAGAGATATTGAGCTTTTAACAGATTGCAATAGATGCGAGAATTTGGTACAGAATCACTACCACCGAAAAGCATCTATTCCATTAAGGCAGAGAAACTCATCAATTGATTTCTAATAGCAATGTTCCCATGCAAAATTGAACGCTGAGTTCAAAAAGGTAATTGAGAACTCTGTAAGTATTTTAAGAGCAGAGATAGTGAGCTTTAAACAGATTGCAATAGATGCGAGATTTTGGTACAGCATCACTACCACCGAAAAGCATCTATTCCATTAAGGCAGAGAAACTCATCAATTGATTTCTAAGAGCAATGTTCCGATGCAAAATTGAACGGTGAGTTCAAAAACGTCATTGAGAACTCTGTAAGTATTTTAAGAGCAGAGATATTGAGCTTTAAACAGATTGAAATAGATGCGAGAATTTGGTACAGAATCACTACCACCGAAAAGCATCTATTCCATTAAGGCAGAGAAACTCATCAATTGATTTCTAATAGCAATGTTTCGATGCAAAATTAAACGGTGAGTTCAAAAACGTCGTTGAGAACTCTGTAAGTATTTCAAGAGCAGAGATATTGAGCTTTAAACAGATTGCAATAGATGCGAGAATTTGGTACAGAATCACTACCACCGAAAAGCATCTATTCCATTAAGCCAGAGAAACTCATCAATTGATTTTTAATAGCAACGTTCCGATGCACAATTGAACGCTGAGTTCAAAAAGGTCAATCAGAACTCTGTAAGTATTTTAAGAACAGAGATATTGAGCTTTATCCAGATTGCAATAGATGCGAGAATTTGGTACAGAATCACTACCACCGAAAAGCATCTATTCCATTAAGGCAGAGAAACTCATCAATTGATTTTTAATAGCAATGTTCAGATGCATCATTAAACGCTGAGTTCAAAAAAGTCAATCAGAACTCTGTAAGTATTTTAAGAGCAGAGATATTGAGCTTTAAACAGATTGCAATTGATGCGAGAATTTGGTACAGAATCACTACCACCGAAAAGCATCTATTCCATTAAGGCAGAGAAACTCATCAATTGATTTCTAATAGCGATGCTCCGATGCAAAATTGAACGCTGAGTTCAAAAAAGTCATTGAGAACTCTGTAAGTATTTTAAGAGCAGAGATATTGAGCTTTAAACAGATTGCAATAGATGCGAGAATTTGGTACAGAATCACTACCACCGAAAAGCATCTATTCCATTAAGGCAGAGAAACTCATCAATTGACTTTTAATAGCAACGTTCCGATGCAAAATTAAACGCTTAGTTCAAAAAAGTCAATCAGAACTCTGTACGTATTTTAAGAACAGAGATATTGAGCTTTAAACAGATTGCAATAGATGCGAGAATTTGGTACAGAATCACTACCACCGAAAAGCATCTATTCCATTAAGGCAGAGAAACTCATCAATTGATTTCTAATAGCAATGCTCCGATGCAAAATTGAACGGTGAGTTCAAAAAAGTCATTGAGAACTCTGTAAGTATTTTAAGAGCAGAGATATTGAGCTTTAAACAGATTGCAATAGATGCGAGAATTTGGTACAGAATCACTACCACCGAAAAGCATCTATTCCATTAAGGCAGAGAAACTCATCAATTGACTTTTAATAGCAACGTTCCGATGCAAAATTAAACGCTGAGTTCAAAAAAGTCAATCAGAACTCTGTACGTATTTTAAGAACAGAGATATTGAGCTTTAAACAGATTGCAATAGATGCGAGAATTTGGTACAGAATCACTACCACCGAAAAGCATCTATTCCATTAAGGCAGAGAAACTCATCAATTGATTTTTAATAGCAATGTTCCGATGCAAAATTAAACGCTGAGTTCAAAAAAGTCATTGAGAACTCTGTACGTATTTTAAGAACAGAGATATTGAGCTTTAAACAGATTGCAATAGATGCGAGAATTTCGTACAGAATCACTACCACCGAAAAGCATCTATTCCATTAAGGCAGAGAAACTCATCAATTGATTTCTAATAGCAATGCTCCGATGCAAAATTGAACGCTGAGTTCAAAAAAGTCAATCAGAACTCTGTAAGTATTTTAAGAACAGAGATATTGAGCTTTAAACAGATTGCAATAGATGCGAGAATTTGGTACAGCATCACTACCACCGAAAAGCATCTATTCCATTAAGGCAGAGAAACTCATCAATTGATTTCTAATAGCAATGCTCCGATGCAAAATTGAACGCTGAGTTCAAAAAAGTCATTGAGAACTCTGTACATATTTTAAGAACAGAGATATTGAGCTTTAAACAGATTGCAATAGATGCGAGAATTTGGTACAGAATCACTACCACCGAAAAGCATCTATTCCATTAAGGCAGAGAAACTCATCAATTGACTTTTAATAGCAACGTTCCGATGCAAAATTAAACGCTGAGTTCAAAAAAGTCAATCAGAACTCTGTACGTATTTTAAGAACAGAGATATTGAGCTTTAAACAGATTGCAATAGATGCGAGAATTTGGTACAGAATCACTACCACCGAAAAGCATCTATTCCATTAAGGCAGAGAAACTCATCAATTGATTTTTAATAGCATTGTTCCGATGCAAAATTAAACGCTGAGTTCAAAAAAGTCATTGAGAACTCTGTACGTATTTTAAGAACAGAGATATTGAGCTTTAAACAGATTGCAATAGATGCGAGAATTTCGTACAGAATCACTACCACCGAAAAGCATCTATTCCATTAAGGCAGAGAAACTCATCAATTGATTTCTAATAGCAATGCTCCGATGCAAAATTGAACGGTGAGTTCAAAAAAGTCATTGAGAACTCTGTACGTATTTTAAGAGCAGAGATATTGAGCTTTAAACAGATTGCAATAGATGCGAGAATTTGGTACAGAATCACTACCACCGAAAAGCATCTATTCCATTAAGGCAGAGAAACTCATCAATTGACTTTTAATAGCAACGTTCCGATGCAAAATTAAACGCTGAGTTCAAAAAAGTCAATCAGAACTCTGTACGTATTTTAAGAACAGAGATATTGAGCTTTAAACAGATTGCAATAGATGCGAGAATTTGGTACAGAATCACTACCACCGAAAAGCATCTATTCCATTAAGGCAGAGAAACTCATCAATTGACTTTTAATAGCAACGTTCCGATGCAAAATTAAACGCTGAGTTCAAAAAAGTCAATCAGAACTCTGTACGTATTTTAAGAACAGAGATATTGAGCTTTAAACAGATTGCAATAGATGCGAGAATTTGGTACAGAATCACTACCACCGAAAAGCATCTATTCCATTAAGGCAGAGAAACTCATCAATTGATTTTTAATAGCATTGTTCCGATGCAAAACTAAACGCTGAGTTCAAAAAAGTCATTCAGAACTCTGTACGTATTTTAAGAACAGAGATATTGAGCTTTAAACAGATTGCAATAGATGCGAGAATTTCGTACAGAATCACTACCACCGAAAAGCATCTATTCCATTAAGGCAGAGAAACTCATCAATTGATTTCTAATAGCAATGCTCCGATGCAAAATTGAACGCTGAGTTCAAAAAAGTCAATCAGAACTCTGTAAGTATTTTAAGAACAGAGATATTGAGCTTTAAACAGATTGCAATAGATGCGAGAATTTGGTACAGAATCACTACCACCGAAAAGCATCTATTCCATTAAGGCAGAGAAACTCATCAATTGATTTTTAATAGCAATGTTCCGATGCAAAATTAAACGCTGAGTTCAAAAAAGTCATTGAGAACTCTGTAAGTATTTTAAGAGCAGAGATATTGAGCTTTAAACAGATTGCAATAGATGCGAGAATTTGGTACAGAATCACTACCACCGAAAAGCATCTATTCCATTAAGGCAGAGAAACTCATCAATTGATTTCTAATAGCAATGTTCCCATGCAAAATTGAACGCTGAGTTCAAAAAGGTAATTGAGAACTCTGTAAGTATTTTAAGAGCAGAGATAGTGAGCTTTAAACAGATTGCAATAGATGCGAGATTTTGGTACAGCATCACTACCACCGAAAAGCATCTATTCCATTAAGGCAGAGAAACTCATCAATTGATTTTTAATAGCAATGTTCCGATGCAAAATTAAACGCTGAGTTCAAAAAAGTCATTGAGAACTCTGTAAGTATTTTAAGAGCAGAGATATTGAGCTTTAAACAGATTGCAATAGATGCGAGAATTTGGTACAGAATCACTACCACCGAAAAGCATCTATTCCATTAAGGCAGAGAAACTCATCAATTGATTTCTAATAGCAATGTTCCCATGCAAAATTGAACGCTGAGTTCAAAAAGGTAATTGAGAACTCTGTAAGTATTTTAAGAGCAGAGATAGTGAGCTTTAAACAGATTGCAATAGATGCGAGATTTTGGTACAGCATCACTACCACCGAAAAGCATCTATTCCATTAAGGCAGAGAAACTCATCAATTGATTTCTAAGAGCAATGTTCCGATGCAAAATTGAACGGTGAGTTCAAAAACGTCATTGAGAACTCTGTAAGTATTTTAAGAGCAGAGATATTGAGCTTTAAACAGATTGAAATAGATGCGAGAATTTGGTACAGAATCACTACCACCGAAAAGCATCTATTCCATTAAGGCAGAGAAACTCATCAATTGATTTTTAATAGCAATGTTCCGATGCAAAATTGAACAGTGAGTTTAAAAACGTCATCGAGAACTCTGTAAGTATTTTAAGAGCAGAGATATTGAGCTTTAAACAGATTGCAATAGATGCGAGAATTTGGTACAGAATCACTACCACCGAAAAGCATCTATTCCATTAAGGCAGAGAAACTCATCAATTGATTTTTAATAGCAACGTTCCGATGCAAAATTAAACGCTGATTTCAAAAAAGTCAATCAGAACTCTGTAAGTATTTTAAGAACAGAGATATTGAGCTTTATCCAGATTGCAATAGATGCGAGAATTTGGTACAGAATCACTACCACCGAAAAGCATCTATTCCATTAAGGCAGAGAAACTCATCAATTGATTTTTAATAGCAATGTTCAGATGCATCATTAAACGCTGAGTTCAAAAAAGTCAATCAGAACTCTGTAAGTATTTCAAGAGCAGAGATATTGAGCTTTAAACAGATTGCAATTGATGCGAGAATTTGGTACAGAATCACTACCACCGAAAAGCATCTATTCCATTAAGGCAGAGAAACTCATCAATTGATTTCTAATAGCAATGCTCCGATGCAAAATTGAACGCTGAGTTCAAAAAAGTCATTGAGAACTCTGTAAGTATTTTAAGAGCAGAGATAGTGAGCTTTAAACAGATTGCAATAGATGCGAGATTTTGGTACAGAATCACTACCACCGAAAAGCATCTATTCCATTAAGGCAGAGAAACTCATCAATTGACTTTTAATAGCAACGTTCCGATGCAAAATTGAACGCTGAGTTCAAAAAAGTCATTGAGAACTCTGTACGTATTTTAAGAGCAGAGATATTGAGCTTTAAACAGATTGCAATAGATGCGAGAATTTGGTACAGAATCACTACCACCGAAAAGCATCTATTCCATTAAGGCAGAGAAACTCATCAATTGACTTTTAATAGCAACGTTCCGATGCAAAATTAAACGCTGAGTTCAAAAAAGTCAATCAGAACTCTGTACGTATTTTAAGAACAGAGATATTGAGCTTTAAACAGATTGCAATAGATGCGAGAATTTGGTACAGAATCACTACCACCGAAAAGCATCTATTCCATTAAGGCAGAGAAACTCATCAATTGATTTCTAATAGCAATGCTCCGATGCAAAATTGAACGGTGAGTTCAAAAAAGTCATTGAGAACTCTGTAAGTATTTTAAGAGCAGAGATATTGAGCTTTAAACAGATTGCAATAGATGCGAGAATTTGGTACAGAATCACTACCACCGAAAAGCATCTATTCCATTAAGGCAGAGAAACTCATCAATTGACTTTTAATAGCAACGTTCCGATGCAAAATTAAACGCTGAGTTCAAAAAAGTCAATCAGAACTCTGTAAGTATTTTAAGAACAGAGATATTGAGCTTTAAACAGATTGCAATAGATGCGAGAATTTGGTACAGAATCACTACCACCGAAAAGCATCTATTCCATTAAGGCAGAGAAACTCATCAATTGATTTTTAATAGCAATGTTTCGATGCAAAATTAAACGCTGAGTTCAAAAAAGTCAATCAGAACTCTGTACGTATTTTAAGAACAGAGATATTGAGCTTTAAACAGATTGCAATAGATGCGAGAATTTGGTACAGAATCACTACCACCGAAAAGCATCTATTCCATTAAGGCAGAGAAACTCATCAATTGATTTCTAATAGCAATGCTCCGATGCAAAATTAAACGCTGAGTTCAAAAACGTCATTGAGAACTCTGTACGTATTTTAAGAGCAGAGATATTGAGCTTTAAACAGATTGCAATAGATGCGAGAATTTGGTACAGAATCACTACCACCGAAAAGCATCTATTCCATTAAGGCAGAGAAACTCATCAATTGACTTTTAATAGCAACGTTCCGATGCAAAATTAAACGCTGAGTTCAAAAAAGTCAATCAGAACTCTGTACGTATTTTAAGAACAGAGATATTGAGCTTTAAACAGATTGCAATAGATGCGAGAATTTGGTACAGAATCACTACCACCGAAAAGCATCTATTCCATTAAGGCAGAGAAACTAATCAATTGATTTTTAATAGCAATGTTCCGATGCAAAATTAAACGCTGAGTTCAAAAAAGTCAATGAGAACTCTGTACGTATTTTAAGAACAGAGATATTGAGCTTTAAACAGATTGCAATAGATGCGAGAATTTCGTACAGAATCACTACCACCGAAAAGCATCTATTCCATTAAGGCAGAGAAACTCATCAATTGATTTCTAATAGCAATGCTCCGATGCAAAATTGAACGCTGAGTTCAAAAAAGTCAATCAGAACTCTGTAAGTATTTTAAGAACAGAGATATTGAGCTTTAAACAGATTGCAATAGATGCGAGAATTTGGTACAGAATCACTACCACCGAAAAGCATCTATTCCATTAAGGCAGAGAAACTCATCAATTGATTTCTAATAGCAATGCTCCGATGCAAAATTAAACGCTGAGTTCAAAAAAGTCATTGAGAACTCTGTACGTATTTTAAGAGCAGAGATATTGAGCTTTAAACAGATTGCAATAGATGCGAGAATTTTGTACAGAATCACTACCACCGAAAAGCATCTATTCCATTAAGGCAGAGAAACTCATCAATTGACTTTTAATAGCAACGTTCCGATGCAAAATTAAACGCTGAGTTCAAAAAAGTCAATCAGAACTCTGTACGTATTTTAAGAACAGAGATATTGAGCTTTAAACAGATTGCAATAGATGCGAGAATTTGGTACAGAATCACTACCACCGAAAAGCATCTATTCCATTAAGGCAGAGAAACTCATCAATTGATTTTTAATAGCAACGTTCCGATGCAAAATTAAACGCTGAGTTCAAAAAAGTCAATCAGAACTCTGTAAGTATTTTAAGAACAGAGATATTGAGCTTTATCAAGATTGCAATAGATGCGAGAATTTGGTACAGAATCACTACCACCGAAAAGCATCTATTCCATTAAGGCAGAGAAACTCATCAATTGATTTTTAATAGCAATGCTCCGATGCAAAATTGAACGCTGAGTTCAAAAAAGTCATTGAGAACTCTGTACGTATTTTAAGAGCAGAGATATTGAGCTTTAAACAGATTGCAATAGATGCGAGAATTTGGTACAGAATCACTACCACCGA
Organism: Aurelia coerulea; assembly: GCA_039566865.1. Lineage (NCBI taxonomy): Eukaryota > Metazoa > Cnidaria > Scyphozoa > Semaeostomeae > Ulmaridae > Aurelia > Aurelia coerulea. The sequence goes on along the minus strand of CM076947.1, from coordinate 21,916,580 downwards.
AAAGCATCTATTCCATTAAGGCAGAGAAACTCATCAATTGACTTTTAATAGCAACGTTCCGATGCAAAATTAAACGCTGAGTTCAAAACAGTCAATCAGAACTCTGTACGTATTTTAAGAACAGAGATATTGAGCTTTAAACAGATTGCAATAGATGCGAGAATTTGGTACAGAATCACTACCACCGAAAAGCATCTATTCCATTAAGGCAGAGAAACTCATCAATTGATTTTTAATAGCATTGTTCCGATGCAAAATTAAACGCTGAGTTCAAAAAAGTCATTGAGAACTCTGTACGTATTTTAAGAACAGAGATATTGAGCTTTAAACAGATTGCAATAGATGCGAGAATTTCGTACAGAATCACTACCACCGAAAAGCATCTATTCCATTAAGGCAGAGAAACTCATCAATTGATTTCTAATAGCAATGCTCCGATGCAAAATTGAACGGTGAGTTCAAAAAAGTCAATCAGAACTCTGTACGTATTTTAAGAACAGAGATATTGAGCTTTAAACAGATTGCAATAGATGCGAGAATTTGGTACAGAATCACTACCACCGAAAAGCATCTATTCCATTAAGGCAGAGAAACTCATCAATTGATTTTTAATAGCATTGTTCCGATGCAAAATTAAACGCTGAGTTCAAAAAAGTCATTGAGAACTCTGTACGTATTTTAAGAACAGAGATATTGAGCTTTAAACAGATTGCAATAGATGCGAGAATTTCGTACAGAATCACTACCACCGAAAAGCATCTATTCCATTAAGGCAGAGAAACTCATCAATTGATTTCTAATAGCAATGCTCCGATGCAAAATTGAACGCTGAGTTCAAAAAAGTCAATCAGAACTCTGTAAGTATTTTAAGAACAGAGATATTGAGCTTTAAACAGATTGCAATAGATGCGAGAATTTGGTACAGAATCACTACCACCGAAAAGCATCTATTCCATTAAGGCAGAGAAACTCATCAATTGATTTTTAATAGCAATGTTCCGATGCAAAATTAAACGCTGAGTTCAAAAAAGTCATTGAGAACTCTGTAAGTATTTTAAGAGCAGAGATATTGAGCTTTAAACAGATTGCAATAGATGCGAGAATTTGGTACAGAATCACTACCACCGAAAAGCATCTATTCCATTAAGGCAGAGAAACTCATCAATTGATTTCTAATAGCAATGTTCCCATGCAAAATTGAACGCTGAGTTCAAAAAGGTAATTGAGAACTCTGTAAGTATTTTAAGAGCAGAGATAGTGAGCTTTAAACAGATTGCAATAGATGCGAGATTTTGGTACAGCATCACTACCACCGAAAAGCATCTATTCCATTAAGGCAGAGAAACTCATCAATTGATTTTTAATAGCAATGTTCCGATGCAAAATTAAACGCTGAGTTCAAAAAAGTCATTGAGAACTCTGTAAGTATTTTAAGAGCAGAGATATTGAGCTTTAAACAGATTGCAATAGATGCGAGAATTTGGTACAGAATCACTACCACCGAAAAGCATCTATTCCATTAAGGCAGAGAAACTCATCAATTGATTTCTAATAGCAATGTTCCCATGCAAAATTGAACGCTGAGTTCAAAAAGGTAATTGAGAACTCTGTAAGTATTTTAAGAGCAGAGATAGTGAGCTTTAAACAGATTGCAATAGATGCGAGATTTTGGTACAGCATCACTACCACCGAAAAGCATCTATTCCATTAAGGCAGAGAAACTCATCAATTGATTTCTAAGAGCAATGTTCCGATGCAAAATTGAACGGTGAGTTCAAAAACGTCATTGAGAACTCTGTAAGTATTTTAAGAGCAGAGATATTGAGCTTTAAACAGATTGAAATAGATGCGAGAATTTGGTACAGAATCACTACCACCGAAAAGCATCTATTCCATTAAGGCTGAGAAACTCATCAATTGATTTCTAATAGCAATGTTCCGATGCAAAATTGAACGGTGAGTTTAAAAACGTCATTGAGAACTCTGTAAGTATTTTAAGAGCAGAGATATTGAGCTTTAAACAGATTGCAATAGATGCGAGAATTTGGTACAGAATCACTACCACAGAAAAGCATCTATTCCATTAAGGCAGAGAAACTCATCAATTGATTTTTAATAGCAACGTTCCGATGCAAAATTAAACGCTGATTTCAAAAAAGTCAATCAGAACTCTGTAAGTATTTTAAGAACAGAGATATTGAGCTTTATCCAGATTGCAATAGATGCGAGAATTTGGTACAGAATCACTACCACCGAAAAGCATCTATTCCATTAAGGCAGAGAAACTCATCAATTGATTTTTAATAGCAATGTTCAGATGCATCATTAAACGCTGAGTTCAAAAAAGTCAATCAGAACTCTGTAAGTATTTCAAGAGCAGAGATATTGAGCTTTAAACAGATTGCAATTGATGCGAGAATTTGGTACAGAATCACTACCACCGAAAAGCATCTATTCCATTAAGGCAGAGAAACTCATCAATTGATTTCTAATAGCAATGTTCCGATGCAAAATTGAACGCTGAGTTCAAAAAAGTCATTGAGAACTCTGTAAGTATTTTAAGAGCAGAGATATTGAGCTTTAAACAGATTGCAATAGATGCGAGAATTTGGTACAGAATCACTACCACCGAAAAGCATCTATTCCATTAAGGCAGAGAAACTCATCAATTGACTTTTAATAGCAACGTTCCGATGCAAAATTAAACGCTGAGTTCAAAAAAGTCAATCAGAACTCTGTACGTATTTTAAGAACAGAGATATTGAGCTTTAAACAGATTGCAATAGATGCGAGAATTTGGTACAGAATCACTACCACCGAAAAGCATCTATTCCATTAAGGCAGAGAAACTCATCAATTGATTTCTAATAGCAATGTTCCGATGCAAAATTGAACGGTGAGTTCAAAAAAGTCATTGAGAACTCTGTAAGTATTTTAAGAGCAGAGATATTGAGCTTTAAACAGATTGCAATAGATGCGAGAATTTGGTACAGAATCACTACCACCGAAAAGCATCTATTCCATTAAGGCAGAGAAACTCATCAATTGATTTTTAATAGCAATGTTCCGATGCAAAATTAAACGCTGAGTTCAAAAAAGTCAATCAGAACTCTGTAAGTATTTTAAGAACAGAGATATTGAGCTTTAAACAGATTGCAATAGATGCGAGAATTTGGTACAGAATCACTACCACCGAAAAGCATCTATTCCATTAAGGCAGAGAAACTCATCAATTGATTTTTAATAGCAATGTTCCGATGCAAAATTAAACGCTGAGTTCAAAAAAGTCAATCAGAACTCTGTACGTATTTTAAGAACAGAGATATTGAGCTTTAAACAGATTGCAATAGATGCGAGAATTTGGTACAGAATCACTACCACCGAAAAGCATCTATTCCATTAAGGCAGAGAAACTCATCAATTGATTTCTAATAGCAATGTTCCGATGCAAAATTGAACGCTGAGTTCAAAAAAGTCATTGAGAACTCTGTAAGTATTTTAAGAGCAGAGATATTGAGCTTTAAACAGATTGCAATAGATGCGAGAATTTGGTACAGAATCACTACCACCGAAAAGCATCTATTCCATTAAGGCAGAGAAACTCATCAATTGATTTTTAATAGCAACGTTCCGATGCAAAATTAAACGCTGAGTTCAAAAAAGTCAATCAGAACTCTGTACGTATTTTAAGAACAGAGATATTGAGCTTTAAACAGATTGCAATAGATGCGAGAATTTGGTACAGAATCACTACCACCGAAAAGCATCTATTCCATTAAGGCAGAGAAACTAATCAATTGATTTTTAATAGCAATGTTCCGATGCAAAATTAAACGCTGAGTTCAAAAAAGTCATTGAGAACTCTGTACGTATTTTAAGAGCAGAGATATTGAGCTTTAAACAGATTGCAATAGATGCGAGAATTTGGTACAGAATCACTACCACCGAAAAGCATCTATTCCATTAAGGCAGAGAAACTCATCAATTGATTTCTAATAGCAATGTTCCGATGCAAAATTGAACGCTGAGTTCAAAAAAGTCAATCAGAACTCTGTAAGTATTTTAAGAACAGAGATATTGAGCTTTAAACAGATTGCAATAGATGCGAGAATTTGGTACAGAATCACTACCACCGAAAAGCATCTATTCCATTAAGGCAGAGAAACTCATCAATTGATTTCTAATAGCAATGCTCCGATGCAAAATTGAACGCTGAGTTCAAAAAAGTCATTGAGAACTCTGTACGTATTTTAAGAGCAGAGATATTGAGCTTTAAACAGATTGCAATAGATGCGAGAATTTCGTACAGAATCACTACCACCGAAAAGGATCTATTCCATTAAGGCAGAGAAACTCATCAATTGACTTTTAATAGCAACGTTCCGATGCAAAATTAAACGCTGAGTTCAAAAAAGTCAATCAGAACTCTGTACGTATTTTGAGAACAGAGATATTGAGCTTTAAACAGATTGCAATAGATGCGAGAATTTGGTACAGAATCACTACCACCGAAAAGCATCTATTCCATTAAGGCAGAGAAACTCATCAATTGATTTTTAATAGCAATGTTCCGATGCAAAATTAAACGCTGAGTTCAAAAAAGTCAATCAGAACTCTGTAAGTATTTTAAGAACAGAGATATTGAGCTTTATCACAGATTGCAATAGATGCGAGAATTTGGTACAGAATCACTACCACCGAAAAGCATCTATTCCATTAAGGCAGAGAAACTCATCAATTGATTTTTAATAGCAATGTTCCGATGCATCATTAAACGCTGAGTTCAAAAAAGTCATTCAGAACTCTGTAAGTATTTTAAGAGCAGAGATATTGAGCTTTAAACAGATTGCAATAGATGCGAGAATTTGGTACAGAATCACTACCACCGAAAAGCATCTATTCCATTAAGGCAGAGAAACTCATCAATTGATTTTTAATAGCAATGTTCCGATGCAAAATTAAACGCTGAGTTCAAAAAAGTCAATCAGAACTCTGTAAGTATTTTAAGAACAGAGATATTGAGCTTTAAACAGATTGCAATAGATGCGAGAATTTGGTACAGAATCACTACCACCGAAAAGCATCTATTCCATTAAGGCAGAGAAACTCATCAATTGATTTTTAATAGCAATGTTCCGATGCAAAATTAAACGCTGAGTTCAAAAAAGTCAATCAGAACTCTGTAAGTATTTTAAGAACAGAGATATTGAGCTTTAAACAGATTGCAATAGATGCGAGAATTTGGTACAGAATCACTACCACCGAAAAGCATCTATTCCATTAAGGCAGAGAAACTCATCAATTGATTTTTAATAGCAATGTTCCGATGCAAAATTAAACGCTGAGTTCAAAAAAGTCAATCAGAACTCTGTAAGTATTTTAAGAGCAGAGATATTGAGCTTTAAACAGATTGCAATAGATGCGAGAATTTGGTACAGAATCACTACCACCGAAAAGCATCTATTCCATTAAGGCAGAGAAACTCATCAATTGATTTCTAATAGCAATGTTCCGATGCAAAATTGAACGCTGAGTTCAAAAAAGTCATTGAGAACTCTGTAAGTATTTTAAGAGCAGAGATATTGAGCTTTAAACAGATTGCAATAGATGCGAGAATTTGGTACAGAATCACTACCACCGAAAAGCATCTATTCCATTAAGGCAGAGAAACTCATCAATTGATTTTTAATAGCAACGTTCCGATGCAAAATTAAACGCTGAGTTCAAAAAAGTCAATCAGAACTCTGTAAGTATTTTAAGAGCAGAGATATTGAGCTTTAAACAGATTGCAATAGATGCGAGAATTTGGTACAGAATCACTACCACCGAAAAGCATCTATTCCATTAAGGCAGAGAAACTCATCAATTGATTTCTAATAGCAATGTTCCGATGCAAAATTGAACGCTGAGTTCAAAAAAGTCATTGAGAACTCTGTAAGTATTTTAAGAGCAGAGATATTGAGCTTTAAACAGATTGCAATAGATGCGAGAATTTGGTACAGAATCACTACCACCGAAAAGCATCTATTCCATTAAGGCAGAGAAACTCATCAATTGATTTTTAATAGCAATGTTCCGATGCAAAATTAAACGCTGAGTTCAAAAAAGTCAATCAGAACTCTGTAAGTATTTTAAGAACAGAGATATTGAGCTTTAAACAGATTGCAATAGATGCGAGAATTTGGTACAGAATCACTACCACCGAAAAGCATCTATTCCATTAAGGCAGAGAAACTCATCAATTGATTTTAATAGCAATGTTCCGATGCAAAATTAAACGCTGAGTTCAAAAAAGTCAATCAGAACTCTGTAAGTATTTTAAGAACAGAGATATTGAGCTTTAAACAGATTGCAATAGATGCGAGAATTTGGTACAGAATCACTACCACCGAAAAGCATCTATTCCATTAAGGCAGAGAAACTCATCAATTGATTTCTAATAGCAATGTTCCGATGCAAAATTGAACGGTGAGTTCAAAAAAGTCATTGAGAACTCTGTAAGTATTTTAAGAGCAGAGATATTGAGCTTTAAACAGATTGCAATAGATGCGAGAATTTGGTACAGAATCACTACCACCGAAAAGCATCTATTCCATTAAGGCAGAGAAACTCATCAATTGATTTTTAATAGCAACGTTCCGATGCAAAATTAAACGCTGAGTTCAAAAAAGTCAATCAGAACTCTGTAAGTATTTTAAGAACAGAGATATTGAGCTTTAAACAGATTGCAATAGATGCGAGAATTTGGTACAGAATCACTACCACCGAAAAGCATCTATTCCATTAAGGCAGAGAAACTCATCAATTGATTTCTAATAGCAATGTTCGGATGCAAAATTGAACGGTGAGTTCAAAAAAGTCATTGAGAACTCTGTAAGTATTTTAAGAGCAGAGATATTGAGCTTTAAACAGATTGCAATAGATGCGAGAATTTGGTACAGAATCACTACCACCGAAAAGCATCTATTCCATTAAGGCAGAGAAACTCATCAATTGATTTTTAATAGCAATGTTCCGATGCAAAATTAAACGCTGAGTTCAAAAAAGTCAATCAGAACTCTGTAAGTATTTTAAGAGCAGAGATATTGAGCTTTAAACAGATTGCAATAGATGCGAGAATTTGGTACAGAATCACTACCACCGAAAAGCATCTATTCCATTAAGGCAGAGAAACTCATCAATTGATTTTTAATAGCAATGTTCCGATGCAAAATTAAACGCTGAGTTCAAAAAAGTCAATCAGAACTCTGTAAGTATTTTAAGAACAGAGATATTGAGCTTTAAACAGATTGCAATAGATGCGAGAATTTGGTACAGAATCACTACCACCGAAAAGCATCTATTCCATTAAGGCAGAGAAACTCATCAATTGATTTCTAATAGCAATGTTCCGATGCAAAATTGAACGGTGAGTTCAAAAAAGTCATTGAGAACTCTGTAAGTATTTTAAGAGCAGAGATATTGAGCTTTAAACAGATTGCAATAGATGCGAGAATTTGGTACAGAATCACTACCACCGAAAAGCATCTATTCCATTAAGGCAGAGAAACTCATCAATTGATTTTAATAGCAACGTTCCGATGCAAAATTAAACGCTGAGTTCAAAAAAGTCAATCAGAACTCTGTAAGTATTTTAAGAACAGAGATATTGAGCTTTAAACAGATTGCAATAGATGCGAGAATTTGGTACAGAATCACTACCACCGAAAAGCATCTATTCCATTAAGGCAGAGAAACTCATCAATTGATTTTTAATAGCAATGTTCCGATGCATCATTAAACGCTGAGTTCAAAAAAGTCAATCAGAACTCTGTAAGTATTTTAAGAGCAGAGATATTGAGCTTTAAACAGATTGCAATAGATGCGAGAATTTGGTACAGAATCACTACCACCGAAAAGCATCTATTCCATTAAGGCAGAGAAACTCATCAATTGATTTTTAATAGCAATGTTCCGATGCAAAATTAAACGCTGAGTTCAAAAAAGTCAATCAGAACTCTGTAAGTATTTTAAGAGCAGAGATATTGAGCTTTAAACAGATTGCAATAGATGCGAGAATTTGGTACAGAATCACTACCACCGAAAAGCATCTATTCCATTAAGGCAGAGAAACTCATCAATTGATTTCTAATAGCAATGTTCCGATGCAAAATTGAACGCTGAGTTCAAAAAAGTCATTGAGAACTCTGTAAGTATTTTAAGAGCAGAGATATTGAGCTTTAAACAGATTGCAATAGATGCGAGAATTTGGTACAGAATCACTACCACCGAAAAGCATCTATTCCATTAAGGCAGAGAAACTCATCAATTGATTTCTAATAGCAATGTTCCGATGCAAAATTGAACGGTGAGTTCAAAAACGTCATTGAGAACTCTGTAAGTATTTTAAGAGCAGAGATATTGAGCTTTAAACAGATTGCAATAGATGCGAGAATTTGGTACAGAATCACTACCACCGAAAAGCATCTATTCCATTAAGGCAGAGAAACTCATCAATTGATTTTTAATAGCAATGTTCCGATGCAAAATTAAACGCTGAGTTCAAAAAAGTCAATCAGAACTCTGTAAGTATTTTAAGAACAGAGATATTGAGCTTTAAACAGATTGCAATAGATGCGAGAATTTGGTACAGAATCACTACCACCGAAAAGCATCTATTCCATTAAGGCAGAGAAACTCATCAATTGATTTTTAATAGCAATGTTCCGATGCAAAATTAAACGCTGAGTTCAAAAACGTCATTGAGAACTCTGTAAGTATTTTAAGAACAGAGATATTGAGCTTTAAACAGATTGCAATAGATGCGAGAATTTGGTACAGAATCACTACCACCGAAAAGCATCTATTCCATTAAGGCAGAGAAACTCATCAATTGATTTTTAATAGCAATGTTCCGATGCATCATTAAACGCTGAGTTCAAAAAAGTCAATCAGAACTCTGTAAGTATTTTAAGATCAGAGATATTGAGCTTTAAACAGATTGCAATAGATGCGAGAATTTGGTACAGAATCACTACCACCGAAAAGCATCTATTCCATTAAGGCAGAGAAACTCATCAATTGATTTTTAATAGCAATGTTCCGATGCAAAATTAAACGCTGAGTTCAAAAAAGTCAATCAGAACTCTGTAAGTATTTTAAGAGCAGAGATATTGAGCTTTAAACAGATTGCAATAGATGCGAGAATTTGGTACAGAATCACTACCACCGAAAAGCATCTATTCCATTAAGGCAGAGAAACTCATCAATTGATTTCTAATAGCAATGTTCAGATGCAAAATTGAACGGTGAGTTCAAAAAAGTCATTGAGAACTCTGTAAGTATTTTAAGAGCAGAGATATTGAGCTTTAAACAGATTGCAATAGATGCGAGAATTTGGTACAGAATCACTACCACCGAAAAGCATCTATTCCATTAAGGCAGAGAAACTCATCAATTGATTTTAATAGCAATGTTCCGATGCAAAATTAAACGCTGAGTTCAAAAAAGTCATTCAGAACTCTGTAAGTATTTTAAGAGCAGAGATATTGAGCTTTAAACAGATTGCAATAGATGCGAGAATTTGGTACAGAATCACTACCACCGAAAAGCATCTATTCCATTAAGGCAGAGAAACTCATCAATTGATTTCTAATAGCAATGTTCCGATGCAAAATTGAACGGTGAGTTCAAAAACGTCATTGAGAACTCTGTAAGTATTTTAAGAGCAGAGATATTGAGCTTTAAACAGATTGCAATAGATGCGAGAATTTGGTACAGAATCACTACCACCGAAAAGCATCTATTCCATTAAGGCAGAGAAACTCATCAATTGATTTTTAATAGCAATGTTCCGATGCAAAATTAAACGCTGAGTTCAAAAAAGTCAATCAGAACTCTGTAAGTATTTTAAGAACAGAGATATTGAGCTTTAAACAGATTGCAATAGATGCGAGAATTTGGTACAGAATCACTACCACCGAAAAGCATCTATTCCATTAAGGCAGAGAAACTCATCAATTGATTTTTAATAGCAATGTTCCGATGCAAAATTAAACGCTGAGTTCAAAAACGTCATTGAGAACTCTGTAAGTATTTTAAGAACAGAGATATTGAGCTTTAAACAGATTGCAATAGATGCGAGAATTTGGTACAGAATCACTACCACCGAAAAGCATCTATTCCATTAAGGCAGAGAAACTCATCAATTGATTTCTAATAGCAATGTTCCGATGCATCATTAAACGCTGAGTTCAAAAAAGTCAATCAGAACTCTGTAAGTATTTTAAGAGCAGAGATATTGAGCTTTAAACAGATTGCAATAGATGCGAGAATTTGGTACAGAATCACTACCACCGAAAAGCATCTATTCCATTAAGGCAGAGAAACTCATCAATTGATTTTTAATAGCAATGTTCCGATGCAAAATTAAACGCTGAGTTCAAAAAAGTCAATCAGAACTCTGTAAGTATTTTAAGAGCAGAGATATTGAGCTTTAAACAGATTGCAATAGATGCGAGAATTTGGTACAGAATCACTACCACCGAAAAGCATCTATTCCATTAAGGCAGAGAAACTCATCAATTGATAGCAATGTTCCGATGCAAAATTAAACGCTGAGTTCAAAAAAGTCAATCAGAACTCTGTAAGTATTTTAAGAGCAGAGATATTGAGCTTTAAACAGATTGCAATAGATGCGAGAATTTGGTACAGAATCACTACCACCGAAAAGCATCTATTCCATTAAGGCAGAGAAACTCATCAATTGATTTCTAATAGCAATGTTCCGATGCAAAATTGAACGCTGAGTTCAAAAAAGTCATTGAGAACTCTGTAAGTATTTTAAGAGCAGAGATATTGAGCTTTAAACAGATTGCAATAGATGCGAGAATTTGGTACAGAATCACTACCACCGAAAAGCATCTATTCCATTAAGGCAGAGAAACTCATCAATTGATTTCTAATAGCAATGTTCCGATGCAAAATTGAACGGTGAGTTCAAAAACGTCATCGAGAACTCTGTAAGTATTTTAAGAGCAGAGATATTGAGCTTTAAACAGATTGCAATAGATGCGAGAATTTGGTACAGAATCACTACCACCGAAAAGCATCTATTCCATTAAGGCAGAGAAACTCATCAATTGATTTTTAATAGCAATGTTCCGATGCAAAATTAAACGCTGAGTTCAAAAAAGTCAATCAGAACTCTGTAAGTATTTTAAGAACAGAGATATTGAGCTTTAAACAGATTGCAATAGATGCGAGAATTTGGTACAGAATCACTACCACCGAAAAGCATCTATTCCATTAAGGCAGAGAAACTCATCAATTGATTTTTAATAGCAATGTTCCGATGCAAAATTAAACGCTGAGTTCAAAAACGTCATTGAGAACTCTGTAAGTATTTTAAGAGCAGAGATATTGAGCTTTAAACAGATTGCAATAGATGCGAGAATTTGGTACAGAATCACTACCACCGAAAAGCATCTATTCCATTAAGGCAGAGAAACTCATCAATTGATTTTTAATAGCAATGTTCCGATGCATCATTAAACGCTGAGTTCAAAAACGTCATTCAGAACTCTGTAAGTATTTTAAGAGCAGAGATATTGAGCTTTAAACAGATTGCAATAGATGCGAGAATTTGGTACAGAATCACTACCACCGAAAAGCATCTATTCCATTAAGGCAGAGAAACTCATCAATTGATTTTTAATAGCAATGTTCCGATGCAAAATTAAACGCTGAGTTCAAAAAAGTCAATCAGAACTCTGTAAGTATTTTAAGAGCAGAGATATTGAGCTTTAAACAGATTGCAATAGATGCGAGAATTTGGTACAGAATCACTACCACCGAAAAGCATCTATTCCATTAAGGCAGAGAAACTCATCAATTGATTTCTAATAGCAATGTTCCGATGCAAAATTGAACGGTGAGTTCAAAAAAGTCATTGAGAACTCTGTAAGTATTTTAAGAGCAGAGATATTGAGCTTTAAACAGATTGCAATAGATGCGAGAATTTGGTACAGAATCACTACCACCGAAAAGCATCTATTCCATTAAGGCAGAGAAACTCATCAATTGATTTTTAATAGGAACGTTCCGATGCATCATTAAACGCTGAGTTCCAAAAAGTCAATCAGAACTCTGTAAGTATTTTAAGAACAGAGATATTGAGCTTTAAACAGATTGCAATAGATGCGAGAATTTGGTACAGAATCACTACCACCGAAAAGCATCTATTCCATTAAGGCAGAGAAACTCATCAATTGATTTTTAATAGCAATGTTCCGATGCAAAATTAAACGCTGAGTTCAAAAAAGTCAATCAGAACTCTGTAAGTATTTTAAGAGCAGAGATATTGAGCTTTAAACAGATTGCAATAGATGCGAGAATTTGGTACAGAATCACTACCACCGAAAAGCATCTATTCCATTAAGGCAGAGAAACTCACCAATTGATTTTTAATAGCAATGTTCCGATGGAAAATTAAACAGTGAGTTCAAAAAGGTCAATCAGAACTCTGTAAGTATTTTAAGAGCAGAGATATTGAGCTTTAAACAGATTGCAATAGATGCGAGAATTTGGTACAGAATCACTACCACCGAAAAGCATCTATTCCATTAAGGCAGAGAAACTCATCAATTGATTTCTAATAGCAATGTTCCGATGCAAAATTGAACGGTGAGTTCAAAAACGTCATTGAGAACTCTGTAAGTATTTTAAGAGCAGAGATATTGAGCTTTAAACAGATTGCAATAGATGCGAGAATTTGGTACAGAATCACTACCACCGAAAAGCATCTATTCCATTAAGGCAGAGAAACTCATCAATTGATTTCTAATAGCAATGTTCCGATGCAAAATTGAACGGTGAGTTCAAAAACGTCATTGAGAACTCTGTAAGTATTTTAAGAGCAGAGATATTGAGCTTTAAACAGATTGCAATAGATGCGAGAATTTGGTACAGAATCACTACCACCGAAAAGCATCTATTCCATTAAGGCAGAGAAACTCATCAATTGATTTTTAATAGCAATGTTCCGATGCAAAATTAAACGCTGAGTTCAAAAAAGTCAATCAGAACTCTGTAAGTATTTTAAGAGCAGAGATATTGAGCTTTAAACAGATTGCAATAGATGCGAGAATTTGGTACAGAATCACTACCACCGAAAAGCATCTATTCCATTAAGGCAGAGAAACTCATCAATTGATTTTTAATAGCAATGTTCCGATGCAAAATTAAACGCTGAGTTCAAAAAAGTCAATCAGAACTCTGTAAGTATTTTAAGAGCAGAGATATTGAGCTTTAAACAGATTGCAATAGATGCGAGAATTTGGTACAGAATCACTACCACCGAAAAGCATCTATTCCATTAAGGCAGAGAAACTCATCAATTGATTTTTAATAGCAATGTTCCGATGCAAAATTAAACGCTGAGTTCAAAAAAGTCATTGAAAACTCTGTAAGTATTTTAAGAACAGAGATATTGAGCTTTAAACAGATTGCAATAGATGCGAGAATTTGGTACAGAATCACTACCACCGAAAAGCATCTATTCCATTAAGGCAGAGAAACTCATCAATTGATTTTTAATAGCAATGTTCCGATGCATCATTAAACGGTGAGTTCAAAAAAGTCAATCAGAACTCTGTAAGTATTTTAAGAGCAGAGATATTGAGCTTTAAACAGATTGCAATAGATGCGAGAATTTGGTACAGAATCACTACCACCGAAAAGCATCTATTCCATTAAGGCAGAGAAACTCATCAATTGATTTTTAATAGCAATGTTCCGATGCAAAATTGAACGGTGAGTTCAAAAAAGTCATTGAGAACTCTGTAAGTATTTTAAGAGCAGAGATATTGAGCTTTAAACAGATTGCAATAGATGCGAGAATTTGGTACAGAATCACTACCACCGAAAAGCATCTATTCCATTAAGGCAGAGAAACTCATCAATTGACTTTTAATAGCAACGTTCCGATGCAAAATTAAACGCTGAGTTCAAAAAAGTCAATCAAAACTCTGTAAGTATTTTAAGAACAGAGATAGTGAGCTTTAAACAGATTGCAATAGATGCGAGATTTTGGTACAGCATCACTACCACCGAAAAGCATCTATTCCATTAAGGCAGAGAAACTCATCAATTGATTTTTAATAGCAATGTTCCGATGCAAAATTAAACGCTGAGTTCAAAAAAGTCATTGAGAACTCTGTAAGTATTTTAAGAGCAGAGATATTGAGCTTTAAACAGATTGCAATAGATGCGAGAATTTGGTACAGAATCACTACCACCGAAAAGCATCTATTCCATTAAGGCAGAGAAACTCATCAATTGATTTCTAATAGCAATGTTCCCATGCAAAATTGAACGCTGAGTTCAAAAACGTCATTGAGAACTCTGTAAGTATTTTAAGAGCAGAGATATTGAGCTTTAAATAGATTGCAATAGATGCGAGAATTTGGTACAGAATCACTACCACCGAAAAGCATCTATTCCATTAAGGCAGAGAAACTCATCAATTGATTTTTAATAGCAATGTTCCGATGCAAAATTAAACGCTGAGTTCAAAAAAGTCAATCAGAACTATGTAAGTATTTCAAGAGCAGAGATATTGAGCTTTAAACAGATTGCAATAGATGCGAGAATTTGGTACAGAATCACTACCACCGAAAAGCATCTATTCCATTAAGGCAGAGAAACTCATCAATTGATTTTTAATAGCAATGTTTCGATGCAAAATTAAACGCTGAGTTCAGAAAAGTCAATCAGAACTCTGTAAGTATTTTAAGAGCAGAGATATTGAGCTTTAAACAGATTGCAATTGATGCAAGAATTTGGTACAGGATCACTACCACCGAAAAGCATCTATTCCATTAAGGCAGAGAAACTCATCAATTGATTTCTAATAGCAATGCTCCGATGCAAAATTGAACGCTGAGTTCAAAAAAGTCAATCAGAACTCTGTAAGTATTTTAAGAACAGAGATATTGAGCTTTAAACAGATTGCAATAGATGCGAGAATTTGGTACAGAATCACTACCACCGAAAAGCATCTATTCCATTAAGGCAGAGAAACTCATCAATTGATTTTTAATAGCAATGTTTCGATGCAAAATTAAACGCTGAGTTCAAAAACGTCAATCAGAACTCTGTAAGTATTTTAAGAGCAGAGATATTGAGCTTTAAACAGATTGCAATAGATGCAAGAATTTGGTACAGAATCACTACCACCGAAAAGCATCTATTCCATTAAGGCAGAGAAACTCATCAATTGATTTCTAATAGCAATGTTCCGATGCAAAATTGAACGCTGAGTTCAAAAAAGTCAATCAGAACTCTGTAAGTATTTTAAGAACAGAGATATTGAGCTTTAAGCAGATTGCAATAGATGCGAGAATTTGGTACAGAATCACTACCACCGAAAAGCATCTATTCCATTAAGGCAGAGAAACTCATCAATTGATTTTTAATAGCAATGTTTCGATGCAAAATTAAACGCTGAGTTCAAAAACGTCAATCAGAACTCTGTAAGTATTTTAAGAACAGAGATATTGAGCTTTAAACAGATTGCAATAGATGCGAGAATTTGGTACAGAATCACTACCACCGAAAAGCATCTATTCCATTAAGGCAGAGAAACTCATCAATTGATTTTTAATAGCAATGTTCCGATGCAAAATTAAACGTTGAGTTCAAAAAAGTCATTGAGAACTCTGTAAGTATTTTAAGAGCAGAGATATTGAGCTTTAAACAGATTGCAATAGATGCGAGATTTTGGTACAGAATCACTACCACCGAAAAGCATCTATTCCATTAAGGCAGAGAAACTCATCAATTGATTTCTAATAGCAATTTTCCCATGCAAAATTGAACGCTGAGTTCAAAAACGTAATTGAGAACTCTGTAAGTATTTTAAGAGCAGAGATATTGAGCTTTAAACAGATTGAAATAGATGCGAGAATTTGGTACAGAATCACTACCACCGAAAAGCATCTATTCCATTAAGGCAGAGAAACTCATCAATTGATTTCTAATAGCAATGCTCCGATGCAAAATTGAACGGTGATTTCAAAAAAGTCATTGAGAACTCTGTAAGTATTTTAAGAGCAGAGATATTGAGCTTTAAACAGATTGCAATAGATGCGAGAATTTGGTACAGAATCACTACCACCGAAAAGCATCTATTCCATTAAGGCAGAGAAACTCATCAATTGATTTTTAATAGCAATGTTCCGATGCATCATTAAACGCTGAGTTCAAAAAAGTCAATCAGAACTCTGTAAGTATTTTAAAAACAGAGATATTGAGCTTTAAACAGATTGCAATTGATGCGAGAATTTGGTACAGAATCACTACCACCGAAAAGCATCTATTCCATTAAGGCAGAGAAACTCATCAATTGATTTCTAATAGCAATGCTCCGATGCAAAATTGAACGCTGAGTTCAAAAAAGTCATTGAGAACTCTGTAAGTATTTTAAGAGCAGAGATATTGAGCTTTAAACATATTGCAATAGATGTGAGAATTTGGTACAGAATCACTACCACCGAAAAGCATCTATTCCATTAAGGCAGAGAAACTCATCAATTGACTTTTAATAGCAACGTTCCGATGCAAAATTAAACGCTGAGTTCAAAAAAGTCAATCAGAACTCTGTACGTATTTTAAGAACAGAGATATTGAGCTTTAAACAGATTGCAATAGATGCGAGAATTTCGTACAGAATCACTACCACCGAAAAGCATCTATTCCATTAAGGCAGAGAAACTCATCAATTGATTTCTAATAGCAATGCTCCGATGCAAAATTGAACGGTGAGTTCAAAAAAGTCATTGAGAACTCTGTACGTATTTTAAGAGCAGAGATATTGAGCTTTAAACAGATTGCAATAGATGCGAGAATTTGGTACAGAATCACTACCACCGAAAAGCATCTATTCCATTAAGGCAGAGAAACTCATCAACTGACTTTTAATAGCAATGTTCCGATGCAAAATTAAACGCTGAGTTCAAAAAAGTCAATCAGAACTCTGTAAGTATTTTAAGAACAGAGATATTGAGCTTTAAACAGATTGCAATAGATGCGAGAATTTGGTACAGAATCACTACCACCGAAAAGCATCTATTCCATTAAGGCAGAGAAACTCATCAATTGATTTCTAATAGCAATGTTTCGATGCAAAATTAAACGGTGAGTTCAAAAACGTCAATCAGAACTCTGTAAGTATTTTAAGAGCAGAGATATTGAGCTTTAAACAGATTGCAATAGATGCGAGAATTTGGTACAGAATCACTACCACCGAAAAGCATCTATTCCATTAAGGCAGAGAAACTCATCAATTGATTTCTAATAGCAATGCTCCGATGCACAATTGAACGCTGAGTTCAAAAAAGTCATTGAGAACTCTGTACGTATTTTAAGAGCAGAGATATTGAGCTTTAAACAGATTGCAATAGATGCGAGAATTTGGTACAGAATCACTACCACCGAAAAGCATCTATTCCATTAAGGCAGAGAAACTCATCAATTGACTTTTAATAGCAACGTTCCGATGCAAAATTAAACGCTGAGTTCAAAAAAGTCAATCAGAACTCTGTACGTATTTTAAGAACAGAGATATTGAGCTTTAAACAGATTGCAATAGATGCGAGAATTTGGTACAGAATCACTACCACCGAAAAGCATCTATTCCATTAAGGCAGAGAAACTCATCAATTGACTTTTAATAGCAACGTTCCGATGCAAAATTAAACGCTGAGTTCAAAAAAGTCAATCAAAACTCTGTAAGTATTTTAAGAACAGAGATAGTGAGCTTTAAACAGATTGCAATAGATGCGAGATTTTGGTACAGCATCACTACCACCGAAAAGCATCTATTCCATTAAGGCAGAGAAACTCATCAATTGATTTTTAATAGCAATGTTCCGATGCAAAATTAAACGCTGAGTTCAAAAAAGTCATTGAGAACTCTGTAAGTATTTTAAGAGCAGAGATAGTTTGCTTTAAACAGATTGCAATAGATGCGAGATTTTGGTACAGCATCACTACCACCGAAAAGCATCTATTCCATTATGGCAGAGAAACTCATCAATTGACTTTTAATAGCAACGTTCCGATGCAAAATTGAACGGTGAGTTCAAAAACGTCATTGAGAACTCTGTAAGTATTTTAAGAGCAGAGATATTGAGCTTTAAATAGATTGCAATAGATGCGAGAATTTGGTACAGAATCACTACCACCGAAAAGCATCTATTCCATTAAGGCAGAGAAACTCATCAATTGATTTTTAATAGCAATGTTCCGATGCAAAATTAAACGCTGAGTTCAAAAAAGTCAATCAGAACTATGTAAGTATTTCAAGAGCAGAGATATTGAGCTTTAAACAGATTGCAATAGATGCGAGAATTTGGTACAGAATCACTACCACCGAAAAGCATCTATTCCATTAAGGCAGAGAAACTCATCAATTGATTTTTAATAGCAATGTTTCGATGCAAAATTAAACGCTGAGTTCAGAAAAGTCAATCAGAACTCTGTAAGTATTTTAAGAGCAGAGATATTGAGCTTTAAACAGATTGCAATTGATGCAAGAATTTGGTACAGGATCACTACCACCGAAAAGCATCTATTCCATTAAGGCAGAGAAACTCATCAATTGATTTCTAATAGCAATGCTCCGATGCAAAATTGAACGCTGAGTTCAAAAAAGTCAATCAGAACTCTGTAAGTATTTTAAGAACAGAGATATTGAGCTTTAAACAGATTGCAATAGATGCGAGAATTTGGTACAGAATCACTACCACCGAAAAGCATCTATTCCATTAAGGCAGAGAAACTCATCAATTGATTTTTAATAGCAATGTTTCGATGCAAAATTAAACGCCGAGTTCAAAAACGTCAATCAGAACTCTGTAAGTATTTTAAGAGCAGAGATATTGAGCTTTAAACAGATTGCAATTGATGCAAGAATTTGGTACAGGATCACTACCACCGAAAAGCATCTATTCCATTAAGGCAGAGAAACTCATCAATTGATTTCTAATAGCAATGCTCCGATGCAAAATTGAACGCTGAGTTCAAAAAAGTCAATCAGAACTCTGTAAGTATTTTAAGAACAGAGATATTGAGCTTTAAGCAGATTGCAATAGATGCGAGAATTTGGTACAGAATCACTACCACCGAAAAGCATCTATTCCATTAAGGCAGAGAAACTCATCAATTGATTTTTAATAGCAATGTTTCGATGCAAAATTAAACGCTGAGTTCAAAAACGTCAATCAGAACTCTGTAAGTATTTTAAGAACAGAGATATTCAGCTTTAAACAGATTGCAATAGATGCGAGAATTTGGTACAGAATCACTACCACCGAAAAGCATCTATTCCATTAAGGCAGAGAAACTCATCAATTGATTTTTAATAGCAATGTTCCGATGCAAAATTAAACGTTGAGTTCAAAAAAGTCATTGAGAACTCTGTAAGTATTTTAAGAGCAGAGATATTGAGCTTTAAACAGATTGCAATAGATGCGAGAATTTGGTACAGAATCACTACCACTGAAAAGCATCTATTCCATTAAGGCAGAGAAACTCATCAATTGATTTCTTATAGCAATGTTCCCATGCAAAATTGAACGCTGAGTTCCAAAAACGTCATTGAGAACTCTGTAAGTATTTTAAGAGCAGAGATATTGAGCTTTAAACAGATTGCAATAGATGCGAGAATTTGGTACAGAATCACTACCACCGAAAAGCATCTATTCCATTAAGGCAGAGAAACTCATCAATTGATTTCTAATAGCAATGCTCCGATGCAAAATTGAACGGTGATTTCAAAAAAGTCATTGAGAACTCTGTAAGTATTTTAAGAGCAGAGATATTGAGCTTTAAACAGATTGCAATAGATGCGAGAATTTGGTACAGAATCACTACCACCGAAAAGCATCTATTCCATTAAGGCAGAGAAACTCATCAATTGATTTCTAATAGCAATGTTCCGATGCATCATTAAACGCTGAGTTCAAAAACGTCATTCAGAACTCTGTAAGTATTTTAAGAGCTGAGATATTGAGCTTTAAACAGATTGCAATTGATGCGAGAATTTGGTACAGAATCACTACCACCGAAAAGCATCTATTCCATTAAGGCAGAGAAACTCATCAATTGATTTCTAATAGCAATGCTCCGATGCAAAATTGAACGCTGAGTTCAAAAAAGTCATTGAGAACTCTGTAAGTATTTTAAGAGCAGAGATATTGAGCTTTAAACAGATTGCAATAGATGCGAGAATTTGGTACAGAATCACTACCACCGAAAAGCATCTATTCCATTAAGGCAGAGAAACTCATCAATTGACTTTTAATAGCAACGTTCCGATGCAAAATTAAACGCTGAGTTCAAAAAAGTCAATCAGAACTCTGTACGTATTTTAAGAACAGAGATATTGAGCTTTAAACAGATTGCAATAGATGCGAGAATTTCGTACAGAATCACTACCACCGAAAAGCATCTATTCCATTAAGGCAGAGAAACTCATCAATTGATTTCTAATAGCAATGCTCCGATGCAAAATTGAACGGTGAGTTCAAAAAAGTCATTGAGAACTCTGTACGTATTTTAAGAGCAGAGATATTGAGCTTTAAACAGATTGCAATAGATGCGAGAATTTGGTACAGAATCACTACCACCGAAAAGCATCTATTCCATTAAGGCAGAGAAACTCATCAACTGACTTTTAATAGCAATGTTCCGATGCAAAATTAAACGCTGAGTTCAAAAAAGTCAATCAGAACTCTGTAAGTATTTTAAGAACAGAGATATTGAGCTTTAAACAGATTGCAATAGATGCGAGAATTTGGTACAGAATCACTACCACCGAAAAGCATCTATTCCATTAAGGCAGAGAAACTCATCAATTGATTTTTAATAGCAATGTTTCGATGCAAAATTAAACGCTGAGTTCAAAAACGTCAATCAGAACTCTGTAAGTATTTTAAGAGCAGAGATATTGAGCTTTAAACAGATTGCAATAGATGCGAGAATTTGGTACAGAATCACTACCACCGAAAAGCATCTATTCCATTAAGGCAGAGAAACTCATCAATTGATTTCTAATAGCAATGCTCCGATGCACAATTGAACGCTGAGTTCAAAAAAGTCATTGAGAACTCTGTACGTATTTTAAGAGCAGAGATATTGAGCTTTAAACAGATTGCAATAGATGCGAGAATTTGGTACAGAATCACTACCACCGAAAAGCATCTATTCCATTAAGGCAGAGAAACTCATCAATTGACTTTTAATAGCAACGTTCCGATGCAAAATTAAACGCTGAGTTCAAAAAAGTCAATCAGAACTCTGTACGTATTTTAAGAACAGAGATATTGAGCTTTAAACAGATTGCAATAGATGCGAGAATTTGGTACAGAATCACTACCACCGAAAAGCATCTATTCCATTAAGGCAGAGAAACTCATCAATTGATTTCTAATAGCAATGCTCCGATGCAAAATTGAACGGTGAGTTCAAAAAAGTCATTGAGAACTCTGTAAGTATTTTAAGAGCAGAGATATTGAGCTTTAAACAGATTGCAATAGATGCGAGAATTTGGTACAGAATCACTACCACCGAAAAGCATCTATTCCATTAAGGCAGAGAAACTCATCAATTGATTTCTAATAGCAATGCTCCGATGCACAATTGAACGCTGAGTTCAAAAAAGTCATTGAGAACTCTGTACGTATTTTAAGAGCAGAGATATTGAGCTTTAAACAGATTGCAATAGATGCGAGAATTTGGTACAGAATCACTACCACCGAAAAGCATCTATTCCATTAAGGCAGAGAAACTCATCAATTGACTTTTAATAGCAACGTTCCGATGCAAAATTAAACGCTGAGTTCAAAAAAGTCAATCAGAACTCTGTACGTATTTTAAGAACAGAGATATTGAGCTTTAAACAGATTGCAATAGATGCGAGAATTTGGTACAGAATCACTACCACCGAAAAGCATCTATTCCATTAAGGCAGAGAAACTCATCAATTGACTTTTAATAGCAACGTTCCGATGCAAAATTAAACGCTGAGTTCAAAAAAGTCAATCAGAACTCTGTACGTATTTTAAGAACAGAGATATTGAGCTTTAAACAGATTGCAATAGATGCGAGAATTTGGTACAGAATCACTACCACCGAAAAGCATCTATTCCATTAAGGCAGAGAAACTCATCAATTGATTTCTAATAGCAATGCTCCGATGCAAAATTGAACGGTGAGTTCAAAAAAGTCATTGAGAACTCTGTAAGTATTTTAAGAGCAGAGATATTGAGCTTTAAACAGATTGCAATAGATGCGAGAATTTGGTACAGAATCACTACCACCGAAAAGCATCTATTCCATTAAGGCAGAGAAACTCATCAATTGACTTTTAATAGCAACGTTCCGATGCAAAATTAAACGCTGAGTTCAAAAAAGTCAATCAGAACTCTGTAAGTATTTTAAGAACAGAGATATTGAGCTTTAAACAGATTGCAATAGATGCGATAATTTGGTACAGAATCACTACCACCGAAAAGCATCTATTCCATTAAGGCAGAGAAACTCATCAATTGATTTTTAATAGCAATGTTTCGATGCAAAATTAAACGCTGAGTTCAAAAAAGTCAATCAGAACTCTGTAAGTATTTTAAGAGCAGAGATATTGAGCTTTAAACAGATTGCAATTGATGCGAGAATTTGGTACAGAATCACTACCACCGAAAAGCATCTATTCCATTAAGGCAGAGAAACTCATCAATTGATTTCTAATAGCAATGCTCCGATGCAAAATTGAACGGTGAGTTCAAAAAAGTCATTGAGAACTCTGTACGTATTTTAAGAGCAGAGATATTGAGCTTTAAACAGATTGCAATAGATGCGAGAATTTGGTACAGAATCACTACCACCGAAAAGCATCTATTCCATTAAGGCAGAGAAACTCATCAACTGACTTTTAATAGCAATGTTCCGATGCAAAATTAAACGCTGAGTTCAAAAAAGTCAATCAGAACTCTGTAAGTATTTTAAGAACAGAGATATTGAGCTTTAAACAGATTGCAATAGATGCGAGAATTTGGTACAGAATCACTACCACCGAAAAGCATCTATTCCATTAAGGCAGAGAAACTCATCAATTGATTTTTAATAGCAATGTTTCGATGCGAAATTAAACGCTGAGTTCAAAAACGTCAATCAGAACTCTGTAAGTATTTTAAGAGCAGAGATATTGAGCTTTAAACAGATTGCAATTGATGCGAGAATTTGGTACAGAATCACTACCACCGAAAAGCATCTATTCCATTAAGGCAGAAAAACTCATCAATTGACTTTTAATAGCAACGTTCCGATGCAAAATTAAACGCTGAGTTCAAAAAAGTCAATCAGAACTCTGTACGTATTTTAAGAACAGAGATATTGAGCTTTAAACAGATTGCAATAGATGCGAGAATTTGGTACAGAATCACTACCACCGAAAAGCATCTATTCCATTAAGGCAGAGAAACTCATCAATTGATTTCTAATAGCAATGCTCCGATGCAAAATTGAACGGTGAGTTCAAAAAAGTCATTGAGAACTCTGTAAGTATTTTAAGAGCAGAGATATTGAGCTTTAAACAGATTGCAATAGATGCGAGAATTTGGTACAGAATCACTACCACCGAAAAGCATCTATTCCATTAAGGCAGAGAAACTCATCAACTGACTTTTAATAGCAATGTTCCGATGCAAAATTAAACGCTGAGTTCAAAAAAGTCAATCAGAACTCTGTAAGTATTTTAAGAACAGAGATATTGAGCTTTAAACAGATTGCAATAGATGCGAGAATTTGGTACAGAATCACTACCACCGAAAAGCATCTATTCCATTAAGGCAGAGAAACTCATCAATTGATTTTTAATAGCAATGTTTCGATGCAAAATTAAATGCTGAGTTCAAAAAAGTCAATCAGAACTCTGTAAGTATTTTAAGAGCAGAGATATTGAGCTTTAAACAGATTGCAATTGATGCGAGAATTTGGTACAGAGTCACTACCACCGAAAAGCATCTATTCCATTAAGGCAGAGAAACTCATCAATTGATTTCTAATAGCAATGCTCCGATGCAAAATTGAACGCTGAGTTCAAAAAAGTCATTGAGAACTCTGTACGTATTTTAAGAGCAGAGATATTGAGCTTTAAACAGATTGCAATAGATGCGAGAATTTGGTAGAGAATCACTACCACCGAAAAGCATCTATTCCATTAAGGCAGAGAAACTCATCAATTGACTTTTAATAGCAACGTTCCGATGCAAAATTAAACGCTGAGTTCAAAAAAGTCAATCAGAACTCTGTAAGTATTTTAAGAACAGAGATATTGAGCTTTAAACAGATTGCAATAGATGCTAGAATTTTATACAGAATCACTACCACCGAAAAGCATCTATTCCATTAAGGCAGAGAAACTCATCAATTGATTTTTAATAGCAACGTTCCGATGCAAAATTAAACGCTGAGTTCAAAAAAGTCAATCAAAACTCTGTAAGTATCATAAGAGCAGAGATATTGAGCTTTAAACAGATTGCAATAGATGCGAGAATTTGGTACAGAATCACTATTACCGAAAAGCATCTATTCCATTAAGGCAGAGAAACTCATCAATTGATTTTTAATAGCAACGTTCCGATGCAAAATTAAACGCTGAGTTCAAAAAAGTCAATCAGAACTCTCTAAGTACTTTAAGAGCAGAGATATTGAGCTTTAAACAGATTGCAATAGATGCGAGAATTTGGTACAGAATCACTACCACCGAAAAGCATCTATTCCATTAAGGCAGAGAAACTCATCAATTGATTTCTAATAGCAATGTTCCGATGCAAAATTAAACGCTGAGTTCAAAAAAGTCATTGAGAACTCTGTAAGTATTTTAAGAGCAGAGATATTGAGCTTTAAACAGATTGCAATAGATGCAAGAATTTGGTACAGAATCACTACCACCGAAAAGCATCTATTCCATTAAGGCAGAGAAACTCATCAATTGATTTTTTAAAGCAATGTTCCGATGCAAAATTAAACGCTGAGTTCAAAAATGTCAATCAGAACTCTGTAAGTATTTTAAGAACAGAGACATTGAGCTTTAAACAGATTGCAATAGATGCGAGAATTTGGTACAGAATCACTACCACCGAAAAGCATCTATTCCATTAAGGCAGAGAAACTCATCAATTGATTTCTAATAGCAACGTTCCGATGCAAAATTAAACGCTGAGTTCAAAAAAGTCAATCAGAACTCTCTAAGTACTTTAAGAGCAGAGATATTGAGCTTTAAACAGATTGCAATAGATGCGAGAATTTGGTACAGAATCACTACCACCGAAAAGCATCTATTCCATTAAGGCAGAGAAACTCATCAATTGATTTCTAATAGCAATGTTCCGATGCAAAATTAAACGCTGAGTTCAAAAAAGTCATTGAGAACTCTGTAAGTATTTTAAGAGCAGAGATATTGAGCTTTAAACAGATTGCAATAGATGCAAGAAATTGGTACAGAATCACTACCACCGAAAAGCATCTATTCCATTAAGGCAGAGAAACTCATCAATTGATTTCTAATAGCAATGTTCCGATGCAAAATTAAACGCTGAGTTCAAAAAAGTCATTGAGAACTCTGTAAGTATTTTAAGAGCAGAGATATTGAGCTTTAAACAGATTGCAATAGATGCAAGAATTTGGTACAGAATCACTACCACCGAAAAGCATCTATTCCATTAAGGCAGAGAAACTCATCAATTGATTTTTTAAAGCAATGTTCCGATGCAAAATTAAACGCTGAGTTCAAAAATGTCAATCAGAACTCTGTAAGTATTTTAAGAACAGAGACATTGAGCTTTAAACAGATTGCAATAGATGCGAGAATTTGGTACAGAATCACTACCACCGAAAAGCATCTATTCCATTAAGGCAGAGAAACTCATCAATTGATTTCTAATAGCAACGTTCCGATGCAAAATTAAACGCTGAGTTCAAAAAAGTCAATCAGAACTCTCTAAGTACTTTAAGAGCAGAGATATTGAGCTTTAAACAGATTGCAATAGATGCGAGAATTTGGTACAGAATCACTACCACCGAAAAGCATCTATTCCATTAAGGCAGAGAAACTCATCAATTGATTTCTAATAGCAATGTTCCGATGCAAAATTAAACGCTGAGTTCAAAAAAGTCATTGAGAACTCTGTAAGTATTTTAAGAGCAGAGATATTGAGCTTTAAACAGATTGCAATAGATGCAAGAAATTGGTACAGAATCACTACCACCGAAAAGCATCTATTCCATTAAGGCAGAGAAACTCATCAATTGATTTTTTAAAGCAATGTTCCGATGCAAAATTAAACGCTGAGTTCAAAAATGTCAATCAGAACTCTGTAAGTATTTTAAGAACAGAGACATTGAGCTTTAAACAGATTGCAATAGATGCGAGAATTTGGTACAGAATCACTACCACCGAAAAGCATCTATTCCATTAAGGCAGAGAAACTCATCAATTGATTTTTAATAGCAACGTTCCGATGCAAAATTAAACGCTGAGTTCAAAAAAGTCGATCAGAACTTTCCATTTTTTTAAGAACAGAGATATTGAGCTTTAAACAGATTGCAATAGATGCGAGAATTTGGTACAGAATCACTACCACCGAAAAGCATCTATTCCATTAAGGCAGAGAAACTCATCAATTGATTTCTAATAGCAATGTTCCGATGCAAAATTAAACGCTGAGTTCAAAAAAGTCATTGAGAACTCTGTAAGTATTTTAAGAGCAGAGAGATTGAGCTTTAAACAGATTGCAATAGATGCAAGATTTTGGTACAGAATCACTACCACCGAAAAGCATCTATTCCATTAAGGCAGAGAAACTCATCAATTGATTTTTAATAGCAATGTTCCGATGCAAAATTAAACGCTGAGTTCAAAAAAGTCAATCAGAACTCTGTAAGTATTTTAAGAACAGAGATATTGAGCTTTAAACAGATTGCAATAGATGCTAGAATTTTATACAGAATCACTACCACCGAAAAGCATCTATTCCATTAAGGCAGAGAAACTCATCAATTGATTTTTAATAGCAACGTTCCGATGCAAAATTAAACGCTGAGTTCAAAAAAGTCAATCAAAACTCTGTAAGTATCATAAGAGTAGAGATATTGAGCTTTAAACAGATTGCAATAGATGCGAGAATTTGGTACAGAATCACTATTACCGAAAAGCATCTATTCCATTAAGGCAGAGAAACTCATCAATTGATTTTTAATAGCAACGTTCCGATGCAAAATTAAACGCTGAGTTCAAAAAAGTCAATCAGAACTCTCTAAGTACTTTAAGAGCAGAGATATTGAGCTTTAAACAGATTGCAATAGATGCGAGAATTTGGTACAGAATCACTACCACCGAAAAGCATCTATTCCATTAAGGCAGAGAAACTCATCAATTGATTTCTAATAGCAATGTTCCGATGCAAAATTAAACGCTGAGTTCAAAAAAGTCATTGAGAACTCTGTAAGTATTTTAAGAGCAGAGATATTGAGCTTTAAACAGATTGCAATAGATGCAAGAATTTGGTACAGAATCACTACCACCGAAAAGCATCTATTCCATTAAGGCAGAGAAACTCATCAATTGATTTTTTAAAGCAATGTTCCGATGCAAAATTAAACGCTGAGTTCAAAAATGTCAATCAGAACTCTGTAAGTATTTTAAGAACAGAGACATTGAGCTTTAAACAGATTGCAATAGATGCGAGAATTTGGTACAGAATCAGTACCACCGAAAAGCATCTATTCCATTAAGGCAGAGAAACTCATCAATTGATTTCTAATAGCAACGTTCCGATGCAAAATTAAACGCTGAGTTCAAAAAAGTCAATCAGAACTCTCTAAGTACTTTAAGAGCAGAGATATTGAGCTTTAAACAGATTACAATAGATGCGAGAATTTGGTACAGAATCACTACTACCGAAAAGCATCTATTCCATTAAGGCAGAGAAACTCATCAATTGATTTCTAATAGCAATGTTCCGATGCAAAATTAAACGCTGAGTTCAAAAAAGTCAATCAGAACTCTCTAAGTATTTTAAGAACAGAGATATTGAGCTTTAAAAAGATTGCAATAGATGCGAGAATTTGGTACAGAATCACTACCACCGAAATGCATCTATTCCATGAAGGCAGAGAAACTCATCAATTGATTTCTATTAGCAATGCTCCGATGCAAAATTGAACGGTGAGTTCAAAAAAGTCATCGAGAACTCTGTACGTATTTTAAGAGCAGAGCTATTGAGCTTTAAACAGATTGCAATAGATGCGAGAATTTGGTACAGAATCACTACCACCGAAAAGCATCTATTCCATTAAGGCAGAGAAACTCATCAATTGACTTTTAATAGCAACGTTCCGATGCAAAATTAAACGCTGAGTTCAAAAAAATCAATCAGAAGTCTGTAAGTATTTTAAGAGCAGAGATATTGAGCTTTAATCAGATTGCAATAGATGCGAGAATTTGATACAGAATCACTACCACCGAAAAGCATATATTCCATTAAGGCAGAGAAACTCATCAATTGATTTTTAATAGCAACGTTCCGATGCAAAATTAAACGTTGAGTTCAAAAAAGTCAATCAGAACTCTGTAAGTATTTTAAGAACAGAGATATTGAGCTTTAAACAGATTGCAATAGATGCGAGAATTTGTTACAGAATCACTACCACCGAAAAGCATCTATTCCATGAAGGCAGAAAAACTCATCAATTGATTTCTAATAGCAATGCTCCGATGCAAAATTGAATGGTGAGTTCAAAAAAGTCATTGAG
Organism: Aurelia coerulea; assembly: GCA_039566865.1. Lineage (NCBI taxonomy): Eukaryota > Metazoa > Cnidaria > Scyphozoa > Semaeostomeae > Ulmaridae > Aurelia > Aurelia coerulea. The sequence continues at coordinate 21,887,726 of CM076947.1, read as the reverse complement.
AACTCTCTAAGTATTTTAAGAGCAGAGATATTGAGCTTTAAACAGATTGCAATAGACGCGAGAATTTGGTACAGAATCACTACCACCGAAAAGCATCTATTCCATTAAGGCAGAGAAACTCATCAATTGATTTTTAATAGCAATGTTCCGATGCATCATTAAACGCTGAGTTCAAAAAAGTCAATCAGAACTCTGTAAGTATTTTAAGAACAGAGATGTTGAGCTTTAAACAGATTGCAATAGATGCGAGAATTTGGTACAGAATCACTACCACCGAAAAGCATCTATTCCATTAAGGCAGAGAAACTCATCAATTGATTTCTAATAGCAATGTTCCCATGCAAAATTGAACGCTGAGTTCAAAAAAGTCATTGAGAACTCTGTAAGTATTTTAAGAGCAGAGATAGTGAGCTTTAAACAGATTGCAATAGATGCGAGATTTTGGTACAGCATCACTACCACCGAAAAGCATCTATTCCATTAAGGCAGAGAAACTCATCAATTGATTTTTAATAGCAACGTTCCGATGCAAAATTAAACGCTGAGTTCAAAAAAGTCAATCAGAACTCTGTATGTATTTTAAGAGCAGAGATATTGAGCTTTAAACAGATTGCAATAGATGCGAGAATTTGGTACAGAATCACTACCACCGAAAAGCATCTATTCCATTAAGGCAGAGAAACTCATCAATTGACTTTTAATAGCAACGTTCCGATGCATCATTAAACGCTGAGTTCAAAAAAGTTAATCAGAACTCTGTAAGTATTTTAAGAGCAGAGATATTGAGCTTTAAACAGATTGCAATAGATGCGAGAATTTCGTACAGAATCACTACCACCGAAAAGCATCTATTCCATTAAGGCAGAGAAACTCATCAATTGACTTTTAAAAGCAATGTTCCGATGCAAAATTAAACGCTGAGTTCAAAAAAGTCAATCAGAACTCTGTAAGTATTTTAAGAGCAGAGATATTGAGCTTTAAACAGATTGCAATAGAAGCGAGAATTTGGTACAGAATCACTACCACCGAAAAGCATCTATTCCATTAAGGCAGAGAAACTCATCAATTGATTTCTAACAGCAATGTTCCCATGCAAAGTTAAACGCTGAGTTCAAAAAAGTCAATCAGAACTCTGTAAGTATTTTAAGAGCAGAGATATTGAGCTTTAAACAGATTGCAATAGATGCGAGAATTTGGTACAGAATCACTACCACCGAAAAGCATCTATTCCATTAAGGCAGAGAAACTCATCAATTGACTTTTAATAGCAACGTTCCGATGCATCATTAAACGCTGAGTTCAAAAAAGTCAATCAGAACTCTGTAAGTATTTTAAGAGCAGAGATGTTGAGCTTTAAACAGATTACAATAGATGCGAGAATTTGGTACAGAATCACTACCACCGAAAAGCATCTATTCCATTAAGGCAGAGAAACTCATCAATTGACTTTTAATAGCAACGTTCCGATGCAAAATTAAACGCTGAGTTCAAAAAAGTCAATCAGAACTCTGTAAGTATTTTAAGAACAGAGATATTGAGCTTTAAACAGATTGCAATAGATGCGAGAATTTGGTACAGAATCACTACCACCGAAAAGCATCTATTCCATTAAGGCAGAGAAACTCATCAATTGATTTCTAATAGCAATGTTCCGATGCAAAATTGAACGGTGAGTTCAAAAAAGTCAGTGAGAATTCTGTAAGTATTTTAAGGGCAGAGATAGTGAGCTTTAAACAGATTGCAATAGATACGAGATTTTGGTACAGCATCACTACCACCGAAAAGCATCTATTCCATTAAGGCAGAGAAACTCATCAATTGATTTCTAATAGCAATGTTCCGATGCAAAATTGAACGGTGAGTTCAAAAAAGTCATTGAGAATTCTGTAAGTATTTTAAGAACAGAGATAGTGAGCTTTAAACAGATTGCAATAGATGCGAGATTTTGGTACAGCATCACTACCACCGAAAAGCATCTATTCCATTAAGGCAGAGAAACTCATCAATTGATTTCTAAGAGCAATGTTCCGATGCAAAATTTAACGGTGAGTTCAAAAACGTCATTGAGAACTCTGTAAGTATTTTAAGAGCAGAGATATTGAACTTTAAATAGATTGCAATAGATGCGAGAAATTGGTACAGAATCACTACCACCGAAAAGCATCTATTCCATTAAGGCAGAGAAACTCATCAATTGATTTTTAATAGCAATGTTCCGATGCAAAATTAAACGCTGAGTTCAAAAAAGTCAATCAGAACTCTGTAAGTATTTTAAGAGCAGAGATATTGAGCTTTAAACAGATTGCAATAGATGCGAGAATTTGGTACAGAATCACTACCACCGAAAAGCATCTATTCCATTAAGGCAGAGAAACTCATCAATTGATTTCTAATAGCAATGTTTCGATGCAAAATTAAACGGTTAGTTCAAAAAAGTCAATCAGAACTCTGTAAGTATTTTAAGAGCAGAGATATTGAGCTTTAAACAGATTGCAATTGATGCGAGAATTTGGTACAGAATCACTACCACCGAAAAGCATCTATTCCATTAAGGCAGAGAAACTCATCAATTGATTTCTAATAGCAATGCTCCGATGCACAATTGAACGGTGAGTTCAAAAAAGTCATTGAGAACTCTGTAAGTATTTTAAGAGCAGAGATATTGAGCTTTAAACAGATTGCAATAGATGCGAGAATTTGGTACAGAATCACTACCACCGAAAAGCATCTATTCCATTAAGGCAGAGAAACTCATCAATTGATTTCTAATAGCAATGTTCCGATGCAAAATTGAACGGTGAGTTCAAAAACGTCATTGAGAACTCTGTAAGTATTTTAAGAGCAGAGATATTGAGCTTTAAACAGATTGCAATAGATGCGAGAATTTGGTACAGAATCACTACCACCGAAAAGCATCTATTCCATTAAGGCAGAGAAACTCATCAATTGACTTTTAATAGCAACGTTCCGATGCATCATTAAACGCTGAGTTCAAAAAAGTTAATGAGAACTCTGTAAGTATTTTAAGAGCAGAGATATTGAGCTTTAAACAGATTGCAATAGATGCGAGAATTTCGTACAGAATCACTACCACCGAAAAGCATCTATTCCATTAAGGCAGAGAAACTCATCAATTGACTTTTAAAAGCAATGTTCCGATGCAAAATTAAACGCTGAGTTCAAAAAAGTCAATCAGAACTCTGTAAATATTTTAAGAGCAGAGATATTGAGCTTTAAACAGATTGCAATAGATGCGAGAATTTGGTACAGAATCACTACCACCGAAAAGCATCTATTCCATTAAGGCAGAGAAACTCATCAATTGATTTCTAATAGCAATGTTCCGATGCATCATTAAACGCTGAGTTCAAAAACGTCATTCAGAACTCTGTAAGTATTTTAAGAGCTGAGATATTGAGCTTTAAACAGATTGCAATAGATGCGAGAATTTGGTACAGAATCACTACCACCGAAAAGCATCTATTCCATTAAGGCAGAGAGACTCATCAATTGATTTTTAATAGCAATGTTCCGATGCAAAATTAAACGCTGAGTTCAAAAAAGTCAATCAGAACTCTGTAAGTATTTTAAGAACAGAGATATTGAGCTTTAAACAGATTGCAATAGATGCGAGAATTTCGTACAGAATCACTACCACCGAAAAGCATCTATTCCATTAAGGCAGAGAAACTCATCAATTGATCTTTAATAGCAATGTTCCGATGCATCATTAAACGCTGAGTTCAAAAAAGTCAATCAGAACTCTGTAAGTATTTTAAGAGCAGAGATATTGAGCTTTAAACAGATTGCAATAGATGCGAGAATTTCGTACAGAATCACTACCACCGAGAAGCATCTATTCCATTAAGGCAGAGAGACTCATCAATTGATTTTTAATAGCAATGTTCCGATGCAAAATTAAACGCTGAGTTCAAAAAAGTCAATCAGAACTCTGTAAGTATTTTAAGAGCAGAGATATTGAGCTTTAAACAGATTGCAATAGATGCGAGAATTTGGTACAGAATCACTACCACCGAAAAGCATCTATTCCATTAAGGCAGAAAAACTCATCAATTGACTTTTAATAGCAATGTTCCGATGCAAAATTTAACGGTGAGTTCAAAAACGTCATTGAGAACTCTGTAAGTATTTTAAGAGCAGAGATATTGAGCTTTAAACAGATTGCAATAGATGCGAGAATTTGGTACAGAATCACTACCACCGAAAAGCATCTATTCCATTAAGGCAGAGAAACTCATCAATTGACTTTTAATAGCAACGTTCCGATGCAAATTTAAACGCTGAGTTCAAAAAAGTCAATCAGAACTCTGTAAGTATTTTAAGAGCAGAGATATTGAGCTTTAAACAGATTGCAATAGATGCGAGAATTTCGTACAGAATCACTACCACCGAAAAGCATCTATTCCATTAAGGCAGAGAAACTCATCAATTGATCTTTAATAGCAATGTTCCGATGCATCATTAAACGCTGAGTTCAAAAAAGTCAATCAGAACTCTGTAAGTATTTTAAGAGCAGAGATATTGAGCTTTAAACAGATTGCAATAGATGCGAGAATTTCGTACAGAATCACTACCACCGAGAAGCATCTATTCCATTAAGGCAGAGAGACTCATCAATTGATTTTTAATAGCAATGTTCCGATGCAAAATTAAACGCTGAGTTCAAAAAAGTCAATCAGAACTCTGTAAGTATTTTAAGAGCAGAGATATTGAGCTTTAAACAGATTGCAATAGATGCGAGAATTTGGTACAGAATCACTACCACCGAAAAGCATCTATTCCATTAAGGCAGAGAAACTCATCAATTGACTTTTAATAGCAATGTTCCGATGCAAAATTTAACGGTGAGTTCAAAAACGTCATTGAGAACTCTGTAAGTATTTTAAGAGCAGAGATATTGAGCTTTAAACAGATTGCAATAGATGCGAGAATTTGGTACAGAATCACTACCACCGAAAAGCATCTATTCCATTAAGGCAGAGAAACTCATCAATTGACTTTTAATAGCAACGTTCCGATGCAAATTTAAACGCTGAGTTCAAAAAAGTCAATCAGAACTCTGTAAGTATTTTAAGAGCAGAGATATTGAGCTTTAAACAGATTGCAATAGATGCGAGAATTTCGTACAGAATCACTACCACCGAAAAGCATCTATTCCATTAAGGCAGAGAAACTCATCAATTGATTTTTAATAGCAATGTTCCGATGCAAAATTAAACGCTGAGTTCAAAAAAGTCAATCAGAACTCTGTAAGTATTTTAAGAGCAGAGATATTGAGCTTTAAATAGATTGCAATAGATGCGAGAATTTCGTACAGAATCACTACCACCGAAAAGCATCTATTCCATTAAGGCAGAGAAACTCATCAATTGATTTCTAATAACAATGCTCCGATGCAAAATTAAACGGTGAGTTCAAAAAAGTCATTGAGAACTCTGTAAGTATTTTAAGAGCAGAGATATTGAGCTTTAAACAGATTGCAATAGATGCGAGAATTTGGTACAGAATCACTACCACCGAAAAGCATCTATTCCATTAAGGCAGAGAAACTCATCAATTGACTTTTAATAGCAACGTTCCGATGCAAAATTAAACGCTGAGTTCCAAAAAGTCAATCAGAACTCTGTAAGTATTTTAAGAACAGAGATATTGAGCTTTAAACAGATTGCAATAGATGCGAGAATTTGGTACAGAATCACTACCACCGAAAAGCATCTATTCCATTAAGGCAGAGAATCTCATCAATTGATTTTTAATAGCAATGTTCCGATGCATCATTAAACGCTGAGTTCAAAAAAGTCAATCAGAACTCTGTAAGTATTTTAAGAGCAGATATATTGAGCTTTAAACAGATTGCAATAGATGCGAGAATTTGGTACAGAATCACTACCACCGAAAAGCATCTATTCCATTAAGGCAGAGAAACTCATCAATTGACTTTTAATAGCAATGTTCCGATGCAAAATTAAACGCTGAGTTCAAAAAAGTCAATCAGAACTCTGTAAGTATTTTAAGAGCAGAGATATTGAGCTTTAAACAGATTGCAATAGAAGCGAGAATTTGGTACAGAATCACTACCACCGAAAAGCATCTATTCCATTAAGGCAGAGAAACTCATCAATTGATTTCTAATAGCAATGTTCCCATGCAAAGTTAAACGCTGAGTTCAAAAAAGTCAATCAGAACTCTGTAAGAATTTTAAGAGCAGAGATATTGAGCTTTAAACAGATTGCAATAGATGCGAGAATTTGGTACAGAATCACTACCACCGAAAAGCATCTATTCCATTAAGGCAGAGAAACTCATCAATTGATTTTTAATAGCAATGTTCCGATGCATCATTAAACGCTGAGTTCAAAAAAGTCAATCAGAACTCTGTAAGTATTTAAGAGCAGAGATATTGAGCTTTAAACAGATTGCAATAGATGCGAGAATTTCGTACAGAATCACTACCACCGAAAAGCATCTATTCCATTAAGGCAGAGAAACTCATCAATTGATTTTTAATAGCAATGTTCCGATGCATCATTAAACGCTGAGTTCAAAAAAGTCAATCAGAACTCTGTAAGTATTTAAGAGCAGAGATATTGAGCTTTAAACAGATTCCAATAGATGCGAGAATTTCGTACAGAATCACTACCACCGAAAAGCATCTATTCCATTAAGGCAGAGAAACTCATCAATTGATTTTTAATAGCAATGTTCCGATGCAACATTAAACGCTGAGTTCAAAAAAGTCAATCAGAACTCTGTAAGTAGTTTAAGAGCAGAGATATTGAGCTTTAAATAGATTGCAATAGATGCGAGAATTTGGTACAGAATCACTACCACCGAAAAGCATCTATTCCATTAAGGCAATGAAACTCATCAATTGACTTTTAATAGCAACGTTCCGATGCAAAATTAAACGCTGAGTTCAAAAAAGTCAATCAGAACTCTGTAAGTATTTTAAGAACAGAGATATTGAGCTTTAAACAGATTGCAATAGATGCGATAATTTGGTACAGAATCACTACCACCGAAAAGCATCTATTCCATTAAGGCAGAGAAACTCATCAATTGATTTTTAATAGCAATGTTCCGATGCATCATTAAACGCTGAGTTCAAAAAAGTCAATCAGAACTCTGTAAGTATTTTAAGAGCAGAGATATTGAGCTTTAAACAGATTGCAATAGATGCGAGAATTTCGTACAGAATCACTACCACCGAAAAGCATCTATTCCATTAAGGCAGAGAAACTCATCAATTGATTTTTAATAGCAATGCTCCGATGCAAAATTAAACGCTGAGTTCAAAAAAGTCAATAAGAACTCTGTAAGTATTTTAAGAGCAGAGATATTGAGCTTTAAATAGATTGCAATAGATGCGAGAATTTGGTACAGAATCACTACCACCGAAAAGGATCTATTCCAATAAGGCAGAGAAACTCATCAATTGATTTCTAATAGCAATGCTCCGATGCAAAATTGAACGGTGAGTTCAAAAAAGTCATTGAGAACTCTGTAAGTATTTTAAGAGCAGAGATATTGAGCTTTAAACAGATTGCAATAGATGCGAGAATTTGGTACAGAATCACTACCACCGAAAAGCATCTATTCCATTAAGGCAGAGAAACTCATCAATTGACTTTTAATAGCAACGTTCCGATGCAAAATTAAACGCTGAGTTCAAAAAAGTCAATCAGAACTCTGTAAGTATTTTAAGAACAGAGATATTGAGCTTTAAACAGATTGCAATAGATGCGAGAATTTGGTACAGAATCACTACCACCGAAAAGCATCTATTCCATTAAGGCAGAGAATCTCATCAATTGATTTTTAATAGCAATGTTCCGATGTATCATTAAACGCTGAGTTCAAAAAAGTCAATCAGAACTCTGTAAGTATTTTAAGAGCAGATATATTGAGCTTTAAACAGATTGCAATAGATGCGAGAATTTCGTACAGAATCACTACCACCGAAAAGCATCTATTCCATTAAGGCAGAGAAACTCATCAATTGATTTTTAATAGCAATGTTCCGATGCAAAATTAAACGCTGAGTTCAAAAAAGTCATTGAGAACTCTGTAAGTATTTTAAGAGCAGAGATATTGAGCTTTAAACAGATTGCAATAGAAGCGAGAATTTGGTACAGAATCACTACCACCGAAAAGCATCTATTCCATTAAGGCAGAGAAACTCATCAATTGATTTCTAATAGCAATGTTCCCATGCAAAGTTAAACGCTGAGTTCAAAAAAGTCAATCAGAACTCTGTAAGTATTTTAAGAGCAGAGATATTGAGCTTTAAACAGATTGCAATAGATGCGAGAATTTGGTACAGAATCACTACCACCGAAAAGCATCTATTCCATTAAGGCAGAGAAACTCATCAATTGACTTTTAATAGCAACGTTCCGATGCAAAATTAAACGCTGAGTTCCAAAAAGTCAATCAGAACTCTGTAAGTATTTTAAGAACAGAGATATTGAGCTTTAAACAGATTGCAATAGATGCGAGAATTTGGTACAGAATCACTACCACCGAAAAGCATCTACTCCATTAAGGCAGAGAAACTCATCAATTGATCTTTAATAGCAATGTTCCGATGCATCATTAAACGCTGAGTTCAAAAAAGTCAATCAGAACTCTGTAAGTATTTTAAGAGCAGAGATATTGAGCTTTAAACAGATTGCAATAGATGCGAGAATTTTGTACAGAATCACTACCACCGAAAAGCATCTATTCCATTAAGGCAGAGAAACTCATCAATTGATTTCTAATAGCAATGCTCCGATGCAAAATTGAACGGTGAGTTCAAAAAAGTCAATCAGAACTCTGTAAGTATTTTAAGAGCAGAGATGTTGAGCTTTAAACAGATTACAATAGATGCGAGAATTTGGTACAGAATCACTACCACCGAAAAGCATCTATTCCATTAAGGCAGAGAAACTCATCAATTGACTTTTAATAGCAACGTTCCGATGCAAAATTAAACGCTGAGTTCAAAAATGTCAATCAGAACTCTGTAAGTATTTTAAGAACAGAGTTATTGAGCTTTAAACAGATTGCAATAGATGCGAGAATTTCGTACAGAATCACTACCACCGAAAAGCATCTATTCCATTAAGGCAGAGAAACTCATCAATTGATTTTTAATAGCAATGTTCCGATGCATCATTAAACGCTGAGTTCAAAAAAGTCAATCAGAACTCTGTAAGTATTTTAAGAGCAGAGATATTGAGCTTTAAACAGATTGCAATAGATGCGAGAATTTCGTACAGAATCACTACCACCGAAAAGCATCTATTCCATTAAGGCAGAGAGACTCATCAATTGATTTTTAATAGCAATGTTCCGATGCAAAATTAAACGCTGAGTTCAAAAAAGTCAACCAGAACTCTGTAAGTATTTTAAGAGCAGAGATATTGAGCTTTAAATAGATTGCAATAGATGCGAGAATTTGGTACAGAATCACTACCACCGAAAAGCATCTATTCCATTAAGGCAGAGAATCTCATCAATTGATTTTTAATAGCAATGTTCCGATGCATCATTAAACGCTGACGCTGAGTTCAAAAAAGTCAATCAGAACTCTTTAAGTATTTTAAGAGCAGAGATATTGAGCTTTAAACAGATTGCAATAGATGCGAGAATTTCGTACAGAATCACTACCACCGAAAAGCATCTATTCAATTAAGGCAGAGAAACTCATCAATTGACTTTTAATAGCAATGTTCCGATGCAAAATTAAACGCTGAGTTCAAAAAAGTCAATCAGAACTCTGTAAGTATTTTAAGAGCAGAGATATTGAGCTTTAAATAGATTGCAATAGATGCGAGAATTTGGTACAGAATCACTACCACCGAAAAGCATCTATTCCATTAAGGCAGAGAAACTCATCAATTGATTTTTAATAGCAATGCTCCGATGCAAAATTGAACGGTGAGTTCAAAAAAGTCATTGAGAACTCTGTAAGTATTTTAAGAGCAGAGATATTGAGCTTTAAACAGATTGCAATAGATGCGAGAATTTGGTACAGAATCACTACCACCGAAAAGCATCTATTCCATTAAGGCAGAGAAACTCATCAATTGACTTTTAATAGCAACGTTCCGATGCAAAATTAAACGCTGAGTTCAAAAAAGTCAATCAGAACTCTGTAAGTATTTTAAGAACAGAGATATTGAGCTTTAAACAGATTGCAATAGATGCGAGAATTTGGTACAGAATCACTACCACCGAAAAGCATCTATTCCATTAAGGCAGAGAATCTCATCAATTGATTTTTAATAGCAATGTTCCGATGTATCATTAAACGCTGAGTTCAAAAAAGTCAATCAGAACTCTGTAAGTATTTTAAGAGCAGATATATTGAGCTTTAAACAGATTGCAATAGATGCGAGAATTTCGTACAGAATCACTACCACCGAAAAGCATCTATTCCATTAAGGCAGAGAAACTCATCAATTGATTTTTAATAGCAATGTTCCGATGCAAAATTAAACGCTGAGTTCAAAAAAGTCATTGAGAATTCTGTAAGTATTTTAAGAGCAGAGATATTGAGCTTTAAACAGATTGCAATAGAAGCGAGAATTTGGTACAGAATCACTACCACCGAAAAGCATCTATTCCATTAAGGCAGAGAAACTCATCAATTGATTTCTAATAGCAATGTTCCCATGCAAAGTTAAACGCTGAGTTCAAAAAAGTCAATCAGAACTCTGTAAGTATTTTAAGAGCAGAGATATTGAGCTTTAAACAGATTGCAATAGATGCGAGAATTTGGTACAGAATCACTACCACCGAAAAGCATCTATTCCATTAAGGCAGAGAAACTCATCAATTGACTTTTAATAGCAACGTTCCGATGCAAAATTAAACGCTGAGTTCCAAAAAGTCAATCAGAACTCTGTAAGTATTTTAAGAACAGAGATATTGAGCTTTAAACAGATTGCAATAGATGCGAGAATTTGGTACAGAATCACTACCACCGAAAAGCATCTATTCCATTAAGGCAGAGAAACTCATCAATTGATCTTTAATAGCAATGTTCCGATGCATCATTAAACGCTGAGTTCAAAAAAGTCAATCAGAACTCTGTAATTATTTTAAGAGCAGAGATATTGAGCTTTAAACAGATTGCAATAGATGCGAGAATTTGGTACAGAATCACTACCACCGAAAAGCATCTATTCCATTAAGGCAGAGAAACTCATCAATTGATTTCTAATAGCAATGCTCCGATGCAAAATTGAACGGTGAGTTCAAAAAAGTCAATCAGAACTCTGTAAGTATTTTAAGAGCAGAGATGTTGAGCTTTAAACAGATTACAATAGATGCGAGAATTTGGTACAGAATCACTACCACCGAAAAGCATCTATTCCATTAAGGCAGAGAAACTCATCAATTGACTTTTAATAGCAACGTTCCGATGCAAAATTAAACGCTGAGTTCAAAAAAGTCAATCAGAACTCTGTAAGTATTTTAAGAACAGAGTTATTGAGCTTTAAACAGATTGCAATAGATGCGAGAATTTCGTACAGAATCACTACCACCGAAAAGCATCTATTCCATTAAGGCAGAGAAACTCATCAATTGATTTTTAATAGCAATGTTCCGATGCATCATTAAACGCTGAGTTCAAAAAAGTCAATCAGAACTCTGTAAGTATTTTAAGAGCAGAGATATTGAGCTTTAAACAGATTGCAATAGATGCGAGAATTTCGTACAGAATCACTACCACCGAAAAGCATCTATTCCATTAAGGCAGAGAGACTCATCAATTGATTTTTAATAGCAATGTTCCGATGCAAAATTAAACGCTGAGTTCAAAAAAGTCAATCAGAACTCTGTAAGTATTTTAAGAGCAGAGATATTGAGCTTTAAATAGATTGCAATAGATGCGACAATTTGGTACAGAATCACTACCACCGAAAAGCATCTATTCCATTAAGGCAGAGAATCTCATCAATTGATTTTTAATAGCAATGTTCCGATGCATCATTAAACGCTGACGCTGAGTTCAAAAAAGTCAATCAGAACTCTTTAAGTATTTTAAGAGCAGAGATATTGAGCTTTAAACAGATTGCAATAGATGCGAGAATTTCGTACAGAATCACTACCACCGAAAAGCATCTATTCCATTAAGGCAGAGAAACTCATCAATTGACTTTTAATAGCAATGTTCCGATGCAAAATTAAACGCTGAGTTCAAAAAAGTCAATCAGAACTCTGTAAGTATTTTAAGAGCAGAGATATTGAGCTTTAAACAGATTGCAATAGAAGCGAGAATTTGGTACAGAATCACTACCACCGAAAAGCATCTATTCCATTAAGGCAGAGAAACTCATCAATTGATTTCTAATAGCAATGTTCCCATGCAAAGTTAAACGCTGAGTTCAAAAAAGTCAATCAGAACTCTGTAAGTATTTTAAGAGCAGAGATATTAAGCTTTAAACAGATTGCAATAGATGCGAGAATTTCGTACAGAATCACTACCACCGAAAAGCATCTATTCCATTAAGGCAGAGAGACCCATCAATTGATTTTTAATAGCAATGTTCCGATGCAAAATTAAACGCTGAGTTCAAAAAAGTCAATCAGAACTCTGTAAGTATTTTAAGAGCAGAGATATTGAGCTTTAAATAGATTGCAATAGATGCGAGAATTTGGTACAGAATCACTACCACCGAAAAGCATCTATTCCATTAAGGCAGAGAATCTCATCAATTGACTTTTAATAGCAACGTTCCGATGCAAAATTAAACGCTGAGTTCAAAAAAGTCAATCAGAACTCTGTAAGTATTTTAAGAACAGAGATATTGAGCTTTAAACAGATTGCAATAGATGCGAGAATTTGGTACAGAATCACTACCACCGAAAAGCATCTATTCCATTAAGGCAGAGAATCTCATCAATTGATTTTTAATAGCAATGTTCCGATGTATCATTAAACGCTGAGTTCAAAAAAGTCAATCAGAACTCTGTAAGTATTTTAAGAGCAGATATATTGAGCTTTAAACAGATTGCAATAGATGCGAGAATTTCGTACAGAATCACTACCACCGAAAAGCATCTATTCCATTAAGGCAGAGAAACTCATCAATTGATTTTTAATAGCAATGTTCCGATGCAAAATTAAACGCTGAGTTCAAAAAAGTCATTGAGAATTCTGTAAGTATTTTAAGAGCAGAGATATTGAGCTTTAAACAGATTGCAATAGAAGCGAGAATTTGGTACAGAATCACTACCACCGAAAAGCATCTATTCCATTAAGGCAGAGAAACTCATCAATTGATTTCTAATAGCAATGTTCCCATGCAAAGTTAAACGCTGAGTTCAAAAAAGTCAATCAGAACTCTGTAAGTATTTTAAGAGCAGAGATATTGAGCTTTAAACAGATTGCAATAGATGCGAGAATTTGGTACAGAATCACTACCACCGAAAAGCATCTATTCCATTAAGGCAGAGAAACTCATCAATTGACTTTTAATAGCAACGTTCCGATGCAAAATTAAACGCTGAGTTCCAAAAAGTCAATCAGAACTCTGTAAGTATTTTAAGAACAGAGATATTGAGCTTTAAACAGATTGCAATAGATGCGAGAATTTGGTACAGAATCACTACCACCGAAAAGCATCTATTCCATTAAGGCAGAGAAACTCATCAATTGATCTTTAATAGCAATGTTCCGATGCATCATTAAACGCTGAGTTCAAAAAAGTCAATCAGAACTCTGTAATTATTTTAAGAGCAGAGATATTGAGCTTTAAACAGATTGCAATAGATGCGAGAATTTGGTACAGAATCACTACCACCGAAAAGCATCTATTCCATTAAGGAAGAGAAACTCATCAATTGATTTCTAATAGCAATGCTCCGATGCAAAATTGAACGGTGAGTTCAAAAAAGTCAATCAGAACTCTGTAAGTATTTTAAGAGCAGAGATGTTGAGCTTTAAACAGATTACAATAGATGCGAGAATTTGGTACAGAATCACTACCACCGAAAAGCATCTATTCCATTAAGGCAGAGAAACTCATCAATTGACTTTTAATAGCAACGTTCCGATGCAAAATTAAACGCTGAGTTCAAAAAAGTCAATCAGAACTCTGTAAGTATTTTAAGAACAGAGTTATTGAGCTTTAAACAGATTGCAATAGATGCGAGAATTTCGTACAGAATCACTACCACCGAAAAGCATCTATTCCATTAAGGCAGAGAAACTCATCAATTGATTTTTAATAGCAATGTTCCGATGCATCATTAAACGCTGAGTTCAAAAAAGTCAATCAGAACTCTGTAAGTATTTTAAGAGCAGAGATATTGAGCTTTAAACAGATTGCAATAGATGCGAGAATTTCGTACAGAATCACTACCACCGAAAAGCATCTATTCCATTAAGGCAGAGAGACTCATCAATTGATTTTTAATAGCAATGTTCCGATGCAAAATTAAACGCTGAGTTCAAAAAAGTCAATCAGAACTCTGTAAGTATTTTAAGAGCAGAGATATTGAGCTTTAAATAGATTGCAATAGATGCGACAATTTGGTACAGAATCACTACCACCGAAAAGCATCTATTCCATTAAGGCAGAGAATCTCATCAATTGATTTTTAATAGCAATGTTCCGATGCATCATTAAACGCTGACGCTGAGTTCAAAAAAGTCAATCAGAACTCTTTAAGTATTTTAAGAGCAGAGATATTGAGCTTTAAACAGATTGCAATAGATGCGAGAATTTCGTACAGAATCACTACCACCGAAAAGCATCTATTCCATTAAGGCAGAGAAGCTCATCAATTGACTTTTAATAGCAATGTTCCGATGCAAAATTAAACGCTGAGTTCAAAAAAGTCAATCAGAACTCTGTAAGTATTTTAAGAGCAGAGATATTGAGCTTTAAACAGATTGCAATAGAAGCGAGAATTTGGTACAGAATCACTACCACCGAAAAGCATCTATTCCATTAAGGCAGAGAAACTCATCAATTGATTTCTAATAGCAACGTTCCGATGCAAAATTAAACGCTGAGTTCAAAAAAGTCAATCAGAACTCTGTAAGTATTTTAAGAACAGAGTTATTGAGCTTTAAACAGATTGCAATAGATGCGAGAATTTCGTACAGAATCACTACCACCGAAAAGCATCTATTCCATTAAGGCAGAGAAACTCATCAATTGATTTTTAATAGCAATGTTCCGATGCATCATTAAACGCTGAGTTCAAAAAAGTCAATCAGAACTCTGTAAGTATTTTAAGAGCAGAGATATTGAGCTTTAAACAGATTGCAATAGATGCGAGAATTTCGTACAGAATCACTACCACCGAAAAGCATCTATTCCATTAAGGCAGAGAGACTCATCAATTGATTTTTAATAGCAATGTTCCGATGCAAAATTAAACGCTGAGTTCAAAAAAGTCAATCAGAACTCTGTAAGTATTTTAAGAGCAGAGATATTGAGCTTTAAATAGATTGCAATAGATGCGAGAATTTGGTACAGAATCACTACCACCGAAAAGCATCTATTCCATTAAGGCAGAGAATCTCATCAATTGATTTTTAATAGCAATGTTCCGATGCATCATTAAACGCTGACGCTGAGTTCAAAAAAGTCAATCAGAACTCTTTAAGTATTTTAAGAGCAGAGATATTGAGCTTTAAACAGATTGCAATAGATGCGAGAATTTCGTACAGAATCACTACCACCGAAAAGCATCTATTCCATTAAGGCAGAGAAACTCATCAATTGACTTTTAATAGCAATGTTCCGATGCAAAATTAAACGCTGAGTTCAAAAAAGTCAATCAGAACTCTGTAAGTATTTTAAGAGCAGAGATATTGAGCTTTAAAGAGATTGCAATAGAAGCGAGAATTTGGTACAGAATCACTACCACCGAAAAGCATCTATTCCATTAAGGCAGAGAAACTCATCAATTGCTTTCTAATAGCAATGTTCCCATGCAAAGTTAAACGCTGAGTTCAAAAAAGTCAATCAGAACTCTGTAAGTATTTTAAGAGCAGAGATATTAAGCTTTAAACAGATTGCAATAGATGCGAGAATTTCGTACAGAATCACTACCACCGAAAAGCATCTATTCCATTAAGGCAGAGAGACCCATCAATTGATTTTTAATAGCAATGTTCCGATGCAAAATTAAACGCTGAGTTCAAAAAAGTCAATCAGAACTCTGTAAGTATTTTAAGAGCAGAGATATTGAGCTTTAAATAGATTGCAATAGATGCGAGAATTTGGTACAGAATCACTACCACCGAAAAGCATCTATTCCATTAAGGCAGAGAATCTCATCAATTGATTATTAATAGCAATGTTCCGATGCATCATTAAACGCTGAGTTCAAAAAAGTCAATGAGAACTCTGTAAGTATTTTAAGAGCAGAGATATTGAGCTTTAAACAGATTGCAATAGATGCGAGAATTTCGTACAGAATCACTACCACCGAAAAGCATCTATTCCATTAAGGCAGAGAAACTCATCAATTGACTTTTAATAGCAATGTTCCGATGCAAAATTAAACGCTGAGTTCAATAAAGTCAATCAGAACTCTGTAAGTATTTTAAGAGCAGAGATATTGAGCTTTAAACAGATTGCAATAGAAGCGAGAATTTGGTACAGAATCACTACCACCGAAAAGCATCTATTCCATTAAGGCAGAGAAACTCATCAATTGATTTCTAATAGCAATGTTCCCATGCAAAGTTAAACGCTGAGTTCAAAAAAGTCAATCAGAACTCTGTAAGTATTTTAAGAGCAGAGATATTGAGCTTTAAACAGATTGCAATAGATGCGAGAATTTGGTACAGAATCACTACCACCGAAAAGCATCTATTCCATTAAGGCAGAGAAACTCATCAATTGATTTCTAATAGCAATGCTCCGATGCAAAATTGAACGGTGAGTTCAAAAAAGTCATTGAGAACTCTGTAAGTATTTTAACAGCAGAGATATTGAGCTTTAAACAGATTGCAATAGATGCGAGAATTTGGTACAGAATCACTACCACCGAAAAGCATCTATTCCATTAAGGCAGAGAAACTCATCAATTGACTTTTAATAGCAACGTTCCGATGCAAAATTAAACGCTGAGTTCCAAAAAGTCAATCAGAACTCTGTAAGTATTTTAAGAACAGAGATATTGAGCTTTAAATAGATTGCAATAGATGCGAGAATTTGGTACAGAATCACTACCACCGAAAAGCATCTATTCCATTAAGGCAGAGAAACTCATCAATTGATCTTTAATAGCAATGTTCCGATGCATCATTAAACGCTGAGTTCAAAAAAGTCAATCAGAACTCTGTAAGTATTTTAAGAACAGAGATATTGAGCTTTAAACAGATTGCAATAGATGCGAGAATTTGGTACAGAATCACTACCACCGAAAAGCATCTATTCCATTAAGGCAGAGAAACTCATCAATTGATTTTTAATAGCAATGTTCCGATGCAAAATTAAACGCTGAGTTCAAAAAAGTCAATCAGAACTCTGTAAGTATTTTAAGAGCAGAGATATTGAGCTTTAAATATATTGCAATAGATGTGAGAATTTGGTACAGAATCACTACCACCGAAAAGCATCTATTCCATTAAGGCAGAGAAACTCATCAATTGATTTCTAATAGCAATGATCCGATGCAAAATTGAACGGTGAGTTCAAAAAAGTCATTAAGAACTCTGTAAGTATTTTAAGAGCAGAGATATTGAGCTTTAAACAGATTGCAATAGATGCGAGAATTTGGTACAGAATCACTACCACCGAAAAGCATCTATTCCATTAAGGCAGAGAATCTCATCAATTGATTTTAATAGCAATGTTCCGATGCATCATTAAACGCTGAGTTCAAAAAAGTCAATCAAAACTCTGTAAGTATTTTAAGAGCAGAGATATTGAGCTTTAAACAGATTGCAATAGATGCGAGAATTTGGTACAGAATCACTACCACCGAAAAGCATCTATTCCATTAAGGCAGAGAAACTCATCAATTGATTTCTAATAGCAATGCTCCGATGCAAAATTGAACGCTGAGTTCAAAAAAGTCAATCAAAACTCTGTAAGTATTTTAACAGCAGAGATATTGAGCTTTAAACAGATTGCAATAGATGCGAGAATTTGGTACAGAATCACTACCACCGAAAAGCATCTATTCCATTAAGGCAGAGAAACTCATCAATTGACTTTTAATAGCAACGTTCCGATGCAAAATTAAACGCTGAGTTCCAAAAAGTCAATCAAAACTCTGTAAGTATTTTAAGAGCAGAGATATTGAGCTTTAAACAGATTGCAATAGATGCGAGAATTTGGTACAGAATCACTACCACCGAAAAGCATCTATTCCATTAAGGCAGAGAAACTCATCAATTGATTTCTAATAGCAATGCTCCGATGCAAAATTGAACGCTGAGTTCAAAAAAGTCAATCAAAACTCTGTAAGTATTTTAACAGCAGAGATATTGAGCTTTAAACAGATTGCAATAGATGCGAGAATTTGGTACAGAATCACTACCACCGAAAAGCATCTATTCCATTAAGGCAGAGAAACTCATCAATTGACTTTTAATAGCAACGTTCCGATGCAAAATTAAACGCTGAGTTCCAAAAAGTCAATCAGAACTCTGTAAGTATTTTAAGAACAGAGATATTGAGCTTTAAACAGATTGCAATAGATGCGAGAATTTGGTACAGAATCACTACCACCGAAAAGCATCTATTCCATTAAGGCAGAGAAACTCATCAATTGATTATTAATAGCAACGTTCCGATGCAAAATTAAACGCTGAGTTCAAAAAAGTCAATCAAAACTCTGTAAGTATTTTAAGAGCAGAGATATTGAGCTTAAACAGATTGCAATAGATGCGAGAATTTGGTACAGAATCACTACCACCGAAAAGCATCTATTCCATTAAGGCAGAGAATCTCATCAATTGATTTTTAATAGCAATGTTCCGATGCATCATTAAACGCTGAGTTCAAAAAAGTCAATCAGAACTCTGTAAGTATTTTAAGAGCAGAGATATTGAGCTTTAAACAGATTGCAATAGATGCGAGAATTTCGTACAGAATCACTACCACCGAAAAGCATCTATTCCATTAAGGCAGAGAAACTCATCAATTGACTTTTAATAGCAATGTTCCGATGCAAAATTAAACGCTGAGTTCAAAAAAGTCAATCAGAACTCTGTAAGTGCTTTAAGAGCAGAGATATTGAGCTTTAAACAGATTGCAATAGAAGCGAGAATTTGGTACAGAATCACTACCACCGAAAAGCATCTATTCCATTAAGGCAGAGAAACTCATCAATTTATTTCTAATAGCAATATTCCCATGCAAAGTTAAACGCTGAGTTCAAAAAAGTCAATCAGAACTCTGTAAGTATTTTAAGAACAGAGATATTGAGCTTTAAACAGATTGCAATAGATGCGAGAATTTGGTACAGAATCACTACCACCGAAAAGCATCTATTCCATTAAGGCAGAGAAACTCATCAATTGATTTCTAATAGCAATGCTCCGATGCAAAATTGAACGCTGAGTTCAAAAAAGTCAATCAAAACTCTGTAAGTATTTTAACAGCAGAGATATTGAGCTTTAAACAGATTGCAATAGATGCGAGAATTTGGTACAGAATCACTACCACCGAAAAGCATCTATTCCATTAAGGCAGAGAAACTCATCAATTGATTTCTAATAGCAATGTTCCCATGCAAAGTTAAACGCTGAGTTCAAAAAAGTCAATCAGAACTCTGTAAGTATTTTAAGAACAGAGATATTGAGCTTTAAACAGATTGCAATAGATGCGAGAATTTGGTACAGAATCACTACCACCGAAAAGCATCTATTCCATTAAGGCAGAGAAACTCATCAATTGATTTCTAATAGCAATGCTCCGATGCAAAATTGAACGCTGAGTTCAAAAAAGTCAATCAAAACTCTGTAAGTATTTTAACAGCAGAGATATTGAGCTTTAAACAGATTGCAATAGATGCGAGAATTTGGTACAGAATCACTACCACCGAAAAGCATCTATTCCATTAAGGCAGAGAAACTCATCAATTGACTTTTAATAGCAACGTTCCGATGCAAAATTAAACGTTGAGTTCCAAAAAGTCAATCAGAACTCTGTAAGTATTTTAAGAACAGAGATATTGAGCTTTAAACAGATTGCAATAGATGCGAGAATTTGGTACAGAATCACTACCACCGAAAAGCATCTATTCCATTAAGGCAGAGAAACTCATCAATTGATCTTTAATAGCAATGTTCCGATGCATCATTAAACGCTGAGTTCAAAAAAGTCAATCAGAACTCTGTAAGTATTTTAAGAGCAGAGATATTGAGCTTTAAACAGATTGCAATAGATGCGAGAATTTGGTACAGAATCACTACCACCGAAAAGCATCTATTCCATTAAGGCAGAGAAACTCATCAATTGATTTCTAATAGCAATGCTCCGATGCAAAATTGAACGGTGAGTTCAAAAAAGTCATTGAGAACTCTGTAAGTATTTTAAGAGCAGAGATGTTGAGCTTTAAACAGATTACAATAGATGCGAGAATTTGGTACAGAATCACTACCACCGAAAAGCATCTATTCCATTAAGGCAGAGAAACTCATCAATTGATTTCTAATAGCAATGTTCCCATGCAAAGTTAAACGCTGAGTTCAAAAAAGTCAATCAGAACTCTGTAAGTATTTTAAGAACAGAGATATTGAGCTTTAAACAGATTGCAATAGATGCGAGAATTTGGTACAGAATCACTACCACCGAAAAGCATCTATTCCATTAAGGCAGAGAAACTCATCAATTGATTTCTAATAGCAATGCTCCGATGCAAAATTGAACGCTGAGTTCAAAAAAGTCAATCAAAACTCTGTAAGTATTTTAACAGCAGAGATATTGAGCTTTAAACAGATTGCAATAGATGCGAGAATTTGGTACAGAATCACTACCACCGAAAAGCATCTATTCCATTAAGGCAGAGAAACTCATCAATTGATTTCTAATAGCAATGCTCCGATGCAAAATTGAACGCTGAGTTCAAAAAAGTCAATCAAAACTCTGTAAGTATTTTAACAGCAGAGATATTGAGCTTTAAACAGATTGCAATAGATGCGAGAATTTGGTACAGAATCACTACCACCGAAAAGCATCTATTCCATTAAGGCAGAGAAACTCATCAATTGACTTTTAATAGCAACGTTCCGATGCAAAATTAAACGTTGAGTTCCAAAAAGTCAATCAGAACTCTGTAAGTATTTTAAGAACAGAGATATTGAGCTTTAAACAGATTGCAATAGATGCGAGAATTTGGTACAGAATCACTACCACCGAAAAGCATCTATTCCATTAAGGCAGAGAAACTCATCAATTGATTTCTAATAGCAATGCTCCGATGCAAAATTGAACGCTGAGTTCAAAAAAGTCAATCAAAACTCTGTAAGTATTTTAACAGCAGAGATATTGAGCTTTAAACAGATTGCAATAGATGCGAGAATTTGGTACAGAATCACTACCACCGAAAAGCATCTATTCCATTAAGGCAGAGAAACTCATCAATTGACTTTTAACAGCAACGTTCCGATGCAAAATTAAACGTTGAGTTCCAAAAAGTCAATCAGAACTCTGTAAGTATTTTAAGAACAGAGATATTGAGCTTTAAACAGATTGCAATAGATGCGAGAATTTGGTACAGAATCACTACCACCGAAAAGCATCTATTCCATTAAGGCAGAGAAACTCATCAATTGATCTTTAATAGCAATGTTCCGATGCATCATTAAACGCTGAGTTCAAAAAAGTCAATCAGAACTCTGTAAGTATTTTAAGAGCAGAGATATTGAGCTTTAAACAGATTGCAATAGATGCGAGAATTTGGTACAGAATCACTACCACCGAAAAGCATCTATTCCATTAAGGCAGAGAAACTCATCAATTGATTTCTAATAGCAATGCTCCGATGCAAAATTGAACGGTGAGTTCAAAAAAGTCATTGAGAACTCTGTAAGTATTTTAAGAGCAGAGATGTTGAGCTTTAAACAGATTACAATAGATGCGAGAATTTGGTACAGAATCACTACCACCGAAAAGCATCTATTCCATTAAGGCAGAGAAACTCATCAATTGACTTTTAATAGCAACGTTCCGATGCAAAATTAAACGCTGAGTTCAAAAAAGTCAATCAGAACTCTGTAAGTATTTTAAGAACAGAGATATTGAGCTTTAAACAGATTGCAATAGATGCGAGAATTTCGTACAGAATCACTACCACCGAAAAGCATCTATTCCATTAAGGCAGAGAAACTCATCAATTGACTTTTAATAGCAATGTTCCGATGCAAAATTAAACGCTGAGTTCAAAAAAGTCAATCAGAACTCTGTAAGTATTTTAAGAGCAGAGATATTGAGCTTTAAACAGATTGCAATAGAAGCGAGAATTTGGTACAGAATCACTACCACCGAAAAGCATCTATTCCATTAAGGCAGAGAAACTCATCAATTGATTTTTAATAGCAATGTTCCGATGCAAAATTAAACGCTGACTTCAAAAAAGTCAATCAGAACTCTGTAAGTATTTTAAGAGCAGAGATATTGAGCTTTAAACAGATTGCAATAGATGCGAGAATTTCGTACAGAATCACTACCACCGGAAAGCATCTATTCCATTAAGGCAGAGAAACTCATCAATTGACTTTTAATAGCAACGTTCCGATGCAAAATTAAACGCTGAGTTCAAAAAAGTCAATCAGAACTCTGTACGTATTTTAAGAGCAGAGATATTGAGCTTTAAACAGATTGCAATAGATGCGAGAATTTGGTACAGAATCACTACCACCGAAAAGCATCTATTCCATTAAGGCAGAGAAACTCATCAATTGACTTTTAATAGCAATGTTCCGATGCAAAATTAAACGCTGAGTTCAAAAAAGGCATTGAGAACTCTGTAAATATTTTAAGAGCAGAGATATTGAGCTTTAAACAGATTGAAATAGATGCGAGAATTTGGTACAGAATCACTACCACCGAAAAGCATCTATTCCATTAAGGCAGAGAAACTCATCAATTGATTTCTAATAGCAATGTTCCGATGCAAAATTGAACGGTGAATTCAAAAACGTCATTGAGAACTCTGTAAGTATTTTAAGAGCAGAGATATTGAGCTTTACATAGATTGCAATAGATGCAAGAATTTGGTACAGAATCACTACCACCGAAAAGCATCAATTCCATTAAGGCAGAGAAACTCATCAATTGATTTTTAATAGCAATGTTCCGATGCAAAATTAAACGCTGAGTTCAAAAAAGTCAATCAGAACTCTGTAAGTATTTTAAGAACAGAGATATTGAGCTTTAAACAGATTGCAATAGATGCGAGAATTTCGTACAGAATCACTACCACCGAAAAGCATCTATTCCATTAAGGCAGAGAAACTCATCAATTGATTTTTAATAGCAATGTTCCGATGCAAAATTAAACGCTGAGTTCAAAAAAGTCATTGAGAACTCTGTAAGTATTTTAAGAGCAGAGATGTTGAGCTTTAAACAGATTACAATAGATGCGAGAATTTGGTACAGAATCACTACCACCGAAAAGCATCTATTCCATTAAGGCAGAGAAACTCATCAATTGACTTTTAATAGCAACGTTCCGATGCAAAATTAAACGCTGAGTTCAAAAAAGTCAATCAGAACTCTGTAAGTATTTTAAGAACAGAGATATTGAGCTTTAAACAGATTGCAATAGATGCGAGAATTTCGTACAGAATCACTACCACCGAAAAGCATCTATTCCATTAAGGCAGAGAAACTCATCAATTGACTTTTAATAGCAATGTTCCGATGCAAAATTAAACGCTGAGTTCAAAAAAGTCAATCAGAACTCTGTAAGTATTTTAAGAGCAGAGATATTGAGCTTTAAACAGATTGCAATAGAAGCGAGAATTTGGTACAGAATCACTACCACCGAAAAGCATCTATTCCATTAAGGCAGAGAAACTCATCAATTGATTTTTAATAGCAATGTTCCGATGCAAAATTAAACGCTGACTTCAAAAAAGTCAATCAGAACTCTGTAAGTATTTTAAGAGCAGAGATATTGAGCTTTAAACAGATTGCAATAGATGCGAGAATTTCGTACAGAATCACTACCACCGAAAAGCATCTATTCCATTAAGGCAGAGAAACTCATCAATTGACTTTTAATAGCAACGTTCCGATGCAAAATTAAACGCTGAGTTCAAAAAAGTCAATCAGAACTCTGTACGTATTTTAAGAGCAGAGATATTGAGCTTTAAACAGATTGCAATAGATGCGAGAATTTGGTACAGAATCACTACCACCGAAAAGCATCTATTCCATTAAGGCAGAGAAACTCATCAATTGACTTTTAATAGCAATGTTCCGATGCAAAATTAAACGCTGAGTTCAAAAAAGGCATTGAGAACTCTGTAAGTATTTTAAGAGCAGAGATATTGAGCTTTAAACAGATTGAAATAGATGCGAGAATTTGGTACAGAATCACTACCACCGAAAAGCATCTATTCCATTAAGGCAGAGAAACTCATCAATTGATTTCTAATAGCAATGTTCCGATGCAAAATTGAACGGTGAATTCAAAAACGTCATTGAGAACTCTGTAAGTATTTTAAGAGCAGAGATATTGAGCTTTACATAGATTGCAATAGATGCGAGAATTTGGTACAGAATCACTACCACCGAAAAGCATCAATTCCATTAAGGCAGAGAAACTCATCAATTGATTTTTAATAGCAATGTTCCGATGCAAAATTAAACGCTGAGTTCAAAAAAGTCAATCAGAACTCTGTAAGTATTTTAAGAACAGAGATATTTAGCTTTAAACAGATTGCAATAGATGCGAGAATTTGGTACAGAATCACTACCACCGAAAAGCATCTATTCCATTAAGGCAGAGAAACTCATCAATTGATTTTTAATAGCAACATTCCGATGCAAAATTAAACGCTGAGTTCAAAAACGTCATTGAGAACTCTGTAAGTAATTTAAGAACAGAGATATTGAGCTTTAAACAGATTGCAATAGATGCGACAATTTGGTACAGAATCACTACCACCGAAAAGCATCTATTCCATTAAGGCAGAGAAACTCATCAATTGATTTTTAATAGCAATGTTCCGATGCATCATTAAACGCTGAGTTCAAAAAAGTCAATCAGAACTCTGTAACTATTTTAAGAGCAGAGATATTGAGCTTTAAACAGATTGCAATAGATGCGAGAATTTCGTACAGAATCACTACCACCGAAAAGCATCTATTCCATTAAGGCAGAGAAACTCATCAATTGATTTTTAATAGCAATGTTCCGATGCAAAATAAACGCTGAGTTCAAAAAAGTCAATCAGAACTCTGTAAGTATTTTAAGAGCAGAGATATTGAGCTTTAAACAGATTGCAATAGATGCGAGAATTTGGTACAGAATCACTACCACCGAAAAGCATCTATTCCATTAAGGCAGAGAAACTCATCAATTGATTTCTAATAGCAATGTTCCGATGCAAAATTGAACGGTGAGTTCAAAAAAGTCATTGAGAACTCTGTAAGTATTTTAAGAGCAGAGATATTGAGCTTTAAACAGATTGCAATAGATGCGAGAATTTGGTACAGAATCACTACCACCGAAAAGCATCTATTCCATTAAGGCAGAGAAACTCATCAATTGACTTTTAATAGCAACGTTCCGATGCATCATTAAACGCTGAGTTCAAAAAAGTCAATCAAAACTCTGTAAGTATTTTAAAAACAGAGATATTGAGCTTTAAACAGATTGCAATAGATGCGAGAATTTGGTACAGAATCACTACCACCGAAAAGCATCTATTCCATTAAGGCAGAGAAACTCATCAATTGATTTTTAATAGCAATGTTCCGATGCATCATTAAACGCTGAGTTCAAAAAGTCAATCAGAACTCTGTAAGTATTTTAAGAGCAGAGATATTGAGCTTTAAACAGATTGCAATAGATGCGAGAATTTGGTACAGAATCACTACCACCGAAAAGCATCTATTCCATTAAGGCAGAGAAACTCATCAATTGATTTTTAATAGCAATGTTCCGATGCATCATTAAACGCTGAGTTCAAAAAAGTCAATCAGAACTCTGTAACTATTTTAAGAGCAGAGATATTGAGCTTTAAACAGATTGCAATAGATGCGAGAATTTGGTACAGAATCACTACCACCGAAAAGCATCTATTCCATTAAGGCAGAGAAACTCATCAATTGATTTTTAATAGCAATGTTCCGATGCAAAATTAAACGCTGAGTTCAAAAAAGTCAATCAGAACTCTGTAAGTATTTTAAGAGCAGAGATATTGAGCTTTAAACAGATTGCAATAGATGCGAGAATTTGGTACAGAATCACTACCACCGAAAAGCATCTATTCCATTAAGGCAGAGAAACTCATCAATTGATTTCTAATAGCAATGTTCCGATGCATCATTAAACGCTGAGTTCAAAAAAGTCAATCAGAACTCTGTAAGTATTTTAAGAACAGAGATATTGAGCTTTAAACAGATTGCAATAGATGCGAGAATTTGGTACAGAATCACTACCACCGAAAAGCATCTATTCCATTAAGGCAGAGAAACTCATCAATTGATTTCTAATAGCAATGTTCCGATGCATCATTAAACGCTGAGTTCAAAAAAGTCATTCAGAACTCTGTAAGTATTTTAAGAGCAGAGATATTGAGCTTTAAACAGATTGCAATAGATGCTAGAATTTGGTAGAGAATCACTACCACCGAAAAGCATCTATTCCATTAAGGCAGAGAAACTCATCAATTGATTTTTAATAGCAATGTTCCGATGCAAAATTAAACGCTGAGTTCAAAAAAGTCAATCAGAACTCTGTAAGTATTTTAAGAACAGAGATATTGAGCTTTAAACAGATTGCAATAGATGCGAGAATTTGGTACAGAATCACTACCACCGAAAAGCATCTATTCCATTAAGGCAGAGAAACTCATCAATTGATTTTAATAGCAACGTTCCGATGCAAAATTAAACGCTGAGTACAAAAAAGTCATTCAAAACTCTGTAAGTATTTTAAGAACAGAGATATTGAGCTTTAAACAGATTGCAATAGATGCGAGAATTTGGTACAGAATCACTACCACCGAAAAGCATCTATTCCATTAAGGCAGAGAAACTCATCAATTGATTTTTAATAGCAATGTTCCGATGCAAAATTAAACGCTGAGTACAAAAAAGTCATTCAAAACTCTGT
Source organism: Aurelia coerulea (assembly GCA_039566865.1). NCBI lineage: Eukaryota > Metazoa > Cnidaria > Scyphozoa > Semaeostomeae > Ulmaridae > Aurelia > Aurelia coerulea. The sequence goes on along the minus strand of CM076947.1, from coordinate 21,860,441 downwards.
AAGTATTTTAAGAACAGAGATATTGAGCTTTAAACAGATTGCAATAGATGCGAGAATTTGGTACAGAATCACTACCACCGAAAAGCATCTATTCCATTAAGGCAGAGAAACTCATCAATTGATTTTTAATAGCAATGTTCCGATGCAAAATTAAACGCTGAGTTCAAAAAAGTCATTGAGAACTCTGTAAGTATTTTAAGAGCAGAGATATTGAGCTTTAAACAGATTGCAATAGATGCGAGAATTTGGTACAGAATCACTACCACCGAAAAGCATCTATTCCATTAAGGCAGAGAAACTCATCAATTGATTTCTAATAGCAATGTTCCGATGCAAAATTGAACGGTGAGTTCAAAAAAGTCATTGAGAACTCTGTAAGTATTTTAAGAGCAGAGATATTGAGCTTTAAACAGATTGCAATAGATGCGAGAATTTGGTACAGAATCACTACCACCGAAAAGCATCTATTCCATTAAGGCAGAGAAACTCATCAATTGATTTTAATAGCAATGTTCCGATGCATCATTAAACGCTGAGTTCAAAAAAGTCAATCAGAACTCTGTAAGTATTTTAAGAACAGAGATATTGAGCTTTAAACAGATTGCAATAGATGCGAGAATTTGGTACAGAATCACTACCACCGAAAAGCATCTATTCCATTAAGGCAGAGAAACTCATCAATTGATTTTTAATAGCAATGTTCCGATGCAAAATTAAACGCTGAGTTCAAAAAAGTCAATCAGAACTCTGTAAGTATTTTAAGAACAGAGATATTGAGCTTTAAACAGATTGCAATAGATGCGAGAATTTGGTACAGAATCACTACCACCGAAAAGCATCTATTCCATTAAGGCAGAGAAACTCATCAATTGATTTTTAATAGCAATGTTCCGATGCAAAATTAAACGCTGAGTTCAAAAAAGTCAATCAGAACTCTGTAAGTATTTTAAGAGCAGAGATATTGAGCTTTAAACAGATTGCAATAGATGCGAGAATTTGGTACAGAATCACTACCACCGAAAAGCATCTATTCCATTAAGGCAGAGAAACTCATCAATTGATTTTTAATAGCAATGTTCCGATGCAAAATTAAACGCTGAGTTCAAAAAAGTCATTGACAACTCTGTAAGTATTTTAAGAGCAGAGATATTGAGCTTTAAACAGATTGCAATAGATGCGAGAATTTGGTACAGAATCACTACCACCGAAAAGCATCTATTCCATTAAGGCAGAGAAACTCATCAATTGATTTCTAATAGCAATGTTCCGATGCAAAATTGAACGGTGAGTTCAAAAACGTCATTGAGAACTCTGTAAGTATTTTAAGAGCAGAGATATTGAGCTTTAAACAGATTGCAATAGATGCGAGAATTTGGTACAGAATCACTACCACCGAAAAGCATCTATTCCATTAAGGCAGAGAAACTCATCAATTGATTTCTAATAGCAATGTTCCGATGCAAAATTGAACGGTGAGTTCAAAAACGTCAATCAGAACTCTGTAAGTATTTTAAGAGCAGAGATATTGAGCTTTAAACAGATTGCAATAGATGCGAGAATTTGGTACAGAATCACTACCACCGAAAAGCATCTATTCCATTAAGGCAGAGAAACTCATCAATTGATTTCTAATAGCAATGTTCCGATGCAAAATTGAACGGTGAGTTCAAAAACGTCATTGAGAACTCTGTAAGTATTTTAAGAGCAGAGATATTGAGCTTTAAACAGATTGCAATAGATGCGAGAATTTGGTACAGAATCACTACCACCGAAAAGCATCTATTCCATTAAGGCAGAGAAACTCATCAATTGATTTTTAATAGCAATGTTCCGATGCAAAATTAAACGCTGAGTTCAAAAAAGTCAATCAGAACTCTGTAAGTATTTTAAGAGCAGAGATATTGAGCTTTAAACAGATTGCAATAGATGCGAGAATTTGGTACAGAATCACTACCACCGAAAAGCATCTATTCCATTAAGGCAGAGAAACTCATCAATTGATTTTTAATAGCAATGTTCCGATGCAAAATTAAACGCTGAGTTCAAAAAAGTCAATCAGAACTCTGTAAGTATTTTAAGAACAGAGATATTGAGCTTTAAACAGATTGCAATAGATGCGAGAATTTGGTACAGAATCACTACCACCGAAAAGCATCTATTCCATTAAGGCAGAGAAACTCATCAATTGATTTTTAATAGCAATGTTCCGATGCAAAATTAAACGCTGAGTTCAAAAAAGTCATTGAGAACTCTGTAAGTATTTTAAGAACAGAGATATTGAGCTTTAAACAGATTGCAATAGATGCGAGAATTTGGTACAGAATCACTACCACCGAAAAGCATCTATTCCATTAAGGCAGAGAAACTCATCAATTGATTTCTAATAGCAATGTTCCGATGCATCATTAAACGCTGAGTTCAAAAAAGTCAATCAGAACTCTGTAAGTATTTTAAGAGCAGAGATATTGAGCTTTAAACAGATTGCAATAGATGCGAGAATTTGGTACAGAATCACTACCACCGAAAAGCATCTATTCCATTAAGGCAGAGAAACTCATCAATTGATTTTTAATAGCAATGTTCCGATGCAAAATTAAACGCTGAGTTCAAAAAAGTCAATCAGAACTCTGTAAGTATTTTAAGAGCAGAGATATTGAGCTTTAAACAGATTGCAATAGATGCGAGAATTTGGTACAGAATCACTACCACCGAAAAGCATCTATTCCATTAAGGCAGAGAAACTCATCAATTGATTTCTAATAGCAATGTTCCGATGCAAAATTAAACGCTGAGTTCAAAAAAGTCAATCAGAACTCTGTAAGTATTTTAAGAACAGAGATATTGAGCTTTAAACAGATTGCAATAGATGCGAGAATTTGGTACAGAATCACTACCACCGAAAAGCATCTATTCCATTAAGGCAGAGAAACTCATCAATTGATTTTTAATAGCAATGTTCCGATGCAAAATTAAACGCTGAGTTCAAAAAAGTCAATCAGAACTCTGTAAGTATTTTAAGAGCAGAGATATTGAGCTTTAAACAGATTGCAATAGATGCGAGAATTTGGTACAGAATCACTACCACCGAAAAGCATCTATTCCATTAAGGCAGAGAAACTCATCAATTGATTTTTAATAGCAATGTTCCGATGCATCATTAAACGCTGAGTTCAAAAAAGTCAATCAGAACTCTGTAAGTATTTTAAGAACAGAGATATTGAGCTTTAAACAGATTGCAATAGATGCGAGAATTTGGTACAGAATCACTACCACCGAAAAGCATCTATTCCATTAAGGCAGAGAAACTCATCAATTGATTTTTAATAGCAATGTTCCGATGCATCATTAAACGCTGAGTTCAAAAAAGTCAATCAGAACTCTGTAAGTATTTTAAGAGCAGAGATATTGAGCTTTAAACAGATTGCAATAGATGCGAGAATTTGGTACAGAATCACTACCACCGAAAAGCATCTATTCCATTAAGGCAGAGAAACTCATCAATTGATTTTTAATAGCAATGTTCCGATGCAAAATTAAACGCTGAGTTCAAAAAAGTCATTCACAACTCTGTAAGTATTTTAAGAACAGAGATATTGAGCTTTAAACAGATTGCAATAGATGCGAGAATTTGGTACAGAATCACTACCACCGAAAAGCATCTATTCCATTAAGGCAGAGAAACTCATCAATTGATTTTTAATAGCAATGTTCCGATGCAAAATTAAACGCTGAGTTCAAAAAAGTCATTCAGAACTCTGTAAGTATTTTAAGAGCAGAGATATTGAGCTTTAAACAGATTGCAATAGATGCGAGAATTTGGTACAGAATCACTACCACCGAAAAGCATCTATTCCATTAAGGCAGAGAAACTCATCAATTGATTTCTAATAGCAATGTTCCGATGCAAAATTGAACGGTGAGTTCAAAAAAGTCATTGAGAACTCTGTAAGTATTTTAAGAGCAGAGATATTGAGCTTTAAACAGATTGCAATAGATGCGAGAATTTGGTACAGAATCACTACCACCGAAAAGCATCTATTCCATTAAGGCAGAGAAACTCATCAATTGATTTTTAATAGGAACGTTCCGATGCATCATTAAACGCTGAGTTCCAAAAAGTCAATCAAAACTCTGTAAGTATTTTAAGAACAGAGATATTGAGCTTTAAACAGATTGCAATAGATGCGAGAATTTGGTACAGAATCACTACCACCGAAAAGCATCTATTCCATTAAGGCAGAGAAACTCATCAATTGATTTCTAATAGCAATGTTCCGATGCATCATTAAACGCTGAGTACAAAAAGGTCAATCAGAACTCTGTAAGTATTTTAAGAACAGAGATATTGAGCTTTAAACAGATTGCAATAGATGCGAGAATTTGGTACAGAATCACTACCACCGAAAAGCATCTATTCCATTAAGGCAGAGAAACTCATCAATTGATTTTTAATAGCAATGTTCCGATGCAAAATTAAACGCTGAGTTCAAAAAAGTCAATCAGAACTGTGTGAGTATTTTAAGAGCAGAGATATTGAGCTTTAAACAGATTGCAATAGATGCGAGAATTTGGTACAGAATCACTACCACCGAAAAGCATCTATTCCATTAAGGCAGAGAAACTCATCAATTGATTTTTAATAGCAACGTTCCGATGCAAAATTAAACGCTGAGTTCAAAAAAGTCATTCACAACTCTGTAAGTATTTTAAGAGCAGAGATATTGAGCTTTAAACAGATTGCAATAGATGCGAGAATTTGGTACAGAATCACTACCACCGAAAAGCATCTATTCCATTAAGGCAGAGAAACTCATCAATTGATTTCTAATAGCAATGTTCCGATGCAAAATTGAACGGTGAGTTCAAAAACGTCATTGAGAACTCTGTAAGTATTTTAAGAGCAGAGATATTGAGCTTTAAACAGATTGCAATAGATGCGAGAATTTGGTACAGAATCACTACCACCGAAAAGCATCTATTCCATTAAGGCAGAGAAACTCATCAATTGATTTCTAATAGCAATGTTCCGATGCAAAATTGAACGGTGAGTTCAAAAACGTCATTGAGAACTCTGTAAGTATTTTAAGAGCAGAGATATTGAGCTTTAAACAGATTGCAATAGATGCGAGAATTTGGTACAGAATCACTACCACCGAAAAGCATCTATTCCATTAAGGCAGAGAAACTCATCAATTGATTTCTAATAGCAATGTTCCGATGCAAAATTGAACGGTGAGTTCAAAAAAGTCATTGAGAACTCTGTAAGTATTTTAAGAGCAGAGATATTGAGCTTTAAACAGATTGCAATAGATGCGAGAATTTGGTACAGAATCACTACCACCGAAAAGCATCTATTCCATTAAGGCAGAGAAACTCATCAATTGATTTTTAATAGCAATGTTCCGATGCAAAATTAAACGCTGAGTTCAAAAAAGTCAATCAGAACTCTGTAAGTATTTTAAGAGCAGAGATATTGAGCTTTAAACAGATTGCAATAGATGCGAGAATTTGGTACAGAATCACTACCACCGAAAAGCATCTATTCCATTAAGGCAGAGAAACTCATCAATTGATTTTTAATAGCAATGTTCCGATGCAAAATTAAACGCTGAGTTCAAAAAAGTCAATCAGAACTCTGTAAGTATTTTAAGAGCAGAGATATTGAGCTTTAAACAGATTGCAATAGATGCGAGAATTTGGTACAGAATCACTACCACCGAAAAGCATCTATTCCATTAAGGCAGAGAAACTCATCAATTGATTTTTAATAGCAACGTTCCGATGCAAAATTAAACGCTGAGTTCAAAAAAGTCATTCAGAACTCTGTAAGTATTTTAAGAACAGAGATATTGAGCTTTAAACAGATTGCAATAGATGCGAGAATTTGGTACAGAATCACTACCACCGAAAAGCATCTATTCCATTAAGGCAGAGAAACTCATCAATTGATTTTTAATAGCAATGTTCCGATGCAAAATTAAACGCTGAGTTCAAAAAAGTCATTCAAAACTCTGTAAGTATTTTAAGAACAGAGATATTGAGCTTTAAACAGATTGCAATAGATGCGAGAATTTGGTACAGAATCACTACCACCGAAAAGCATCTATTCCATTAAGGCAGAGAAACTCATCAATTGATTTTAATAGCAATGTTCCGATGCATCATTAAACGCTGAGTTCAAAAAAGTCATTCAGAACTCTGTAAGTATTTTAAGAGCAGAGATATTGAGCTTTAAACAGATTGCAATAGATGCGAGAATTTGGTACAGAATCACTACCACCGAAAAGCATCTATTCCATTAAGGCAGAGAAACTCATCAATTGATTTTTAATAGCAATGTTCCGATGCAAAATTAAACGCTGAGTTCAAAAAAGTCAATCAGAACTCTGTAAGTATTTTAAGAACAGAGATATTGAGCTTTAAACAGATTGCAATAGATGCGAGAATTTGGTACAGAATCACTACCACCGAAAAGCATCTATTCCATTAAGGCAGAGAAACTCATCAATTGATTTTTAATAGCAATATTCCGATGCATCATTAAACGCTGAGTTCAAAAAAGTTAATCAGAACTCTGTAAGTATTTTAAGAGCAGAGATATTGAGCTTTAAACAGATTGCAATAGATGCGAGAATTTGGTACAGAATCACTACCACCGAAAAGCATCTATTCCATTAAGGCAGAGAAACTCATCAATTGATAGCAATGTTCCGATGCAAAATTAAACGCTGAGTTCAAAAAAGTCAATCAGAACTCTGTAAGTATTTTAAGAGCAGAGATATTGAGCTTTAAACAGATTGCAATAGATGCGAGAATTTGGTACAGAATCACTACCACCGAAAAGCATCTATTCCATTAAGGCAGAGAAACTCATCAATTGATTTTTAATAGCAATGTTCCGATGCAAAATTAAACGCTGAGTTCAAAAAAGTCATTGAGAACTCTGTAAATATTTTAAGAACAGAGATATTGAGCTTTCAACAGATTGCAATAGATGCGAGAATTTGGTACAGAATCACTACCACCGAAAAGCATCTATTCCATTAAGGCAGAGAAACTCATCAATTGATTTTTAATAGCAATGTTCCGATGCAAAATTAAACGCTGAGTTCAAAAAGTCATTCAGAACTCTGTAAGTATTTTAAGAACAGAGATATTGAGCTTTAAACAGATTGCAATAGATGCGAGAATTTGGTACAGAATCACTACCACCGAAAAGCATCTATTCCATTAAGGCAGAGAAACTCATCAATTGATTTTTAATAGCAATGTTCCGATGCATCATTAAACGCTGAGTTCAAAAACGTCAATCAGAACTCTGTAAGTATTTTAAGAGCAGAGATATTGAGCTTTAAACAGATTGCAATAGATGCGAGAATTTGGTACAGAATCACTACCACCGAAAAGCATCTATTCCATTAAGGCAGAGAAACTCATCAATTGATTATTAATAGCAATGTTCCGATGCAAAATTAAACGCTGAGTTCAAAAAAGTCATTCACAACTCTGTAAGTATTTTAAGAACAGAGATATTGAGCTTTAAACAGATTGCAATAGATGCGAGAATTTGGTACAGAATCACTACCACCGAAAAGCATCTATTCCATTAAGGCAGAGAAACTCATCAATTGATTTTTAATAGCAATGTTCCGATGCATCATTAAACGCTGAGTTCAAAAAAGTTAATCAGAACTCTGTAAGTATTTTAAGAGCAGAGATATTGAGCTTTAAACAGATTGCAATAGATGCGAGAATTTGGTACAGAATCACTACCACCGAAAAGCATCTATTCCATTAAGGCAGAGAAACTCATCAATTGATTTTTAATAGCAATGTTCCGATGCAAAATTAAACGCTGAGTTCAAAAAAGTCAATCAGAACTCTGTAAGTATTTTAAGAGCAGAGATATTGAGCTTTAAACAGATTGCAATAGATGCGAGAATTTGGTACAGAATCACTACCACCGAAAAGCATCTATTCCATTAAGGCAGAGAAACTCATCAATTGATTTTTAATAGCAATGTTCCGATGCATCATTAAACGGTGAGTTCAAAAAAGTCAATCAGAACTCTGTAAGTATTTTAAGAGCAGAGATATTGAGCTTTAAACAGATTGCAATAGATGCGAGAATTTGGTACAGAATCACTACCACCGAAAAGCATCTATTCCATTAAGGCAGAGAAACTCATCAATTGATAGCAATGTTCCGATGCAAAATTAAACGCTGAGTTCAAAAAAGTCAATCAGAACTCTGTAAGTATTTTAAGAGCAGAGATATTGAGCTTTAAACAGATTGCAATAGATGCGAGAATTTGGTACAGAATCACTACCACCGAAAAGCATCTATTCCATTAAGGCAGAGAAACTCATCAATTGATTTTTAATAGCAATGTTCCGATGCATCATTAAACGCTGAGTTCAAAAAAGTTAATCAGAACTCTGTAAGTATTTTAAGAGCAGAGATATTGAGCTTTAAACAGATTGCAATAGATGCGAGAATTTGGTACAGAATCACTACCACCGAAAAGCATCTATTCCATTAAGGCAGAGAAACTCATCAATTGATTTTTAATAGCAACGTTCCGATGCAAAATTAAACGCTGAGTTCAAAAAAGTCAATCAGAACTCTGTAAGTATTTTAAGAGCAGAGATATTGAGCTTTAAACAGATTGCAATAGATGCGAGAATTTGGTACAGAATCACTACCACCGAAAAGCATCTATTCCATTAAGGCAGAGAAACTCATCAATTGATTTTTAATAGCAATGTTCCGATGCATCATTAAACGGTGAGTTCAAAAAAGTCAATCAGAACTCTGTAAGTATTTTAAGAGCAGAGATATTGAGCTTTAAACAGATTGCAATAGATGCGAGAATTTGGTACAGAATCACTACCACCGAAAAGCATCTATTCCATTAAGGCAGAGAAACTCATCAATTGATTTTAATAGCAACGTTCCGATGCAAAATTAAACGCTGAGTTCAAAAAAGTCAATCAGAACTCTGTAAGTATTTTAAGAACAGAGATATTGAGCTTTAAACAGATTGCAATAGATGCGAGAATTTGGTACAGAATCACTACCACCGAAAAGCATCTATTCCATTAAGGCAGAGAAACTCATCAATTGATTTTTAATAGCAATGTTCCGATGCAAAATTAAACGCTGAGTTCAAAAAAGTCAATCAAACTCTGTAAGTATTTTAAGAACAGAGATATTGAGCTTTAAACAGATTGCAATAGATGCGAGAATTTGGTACAGAATCACTACCACCGAAAAGCATCTATTCCATTAAGGCAGAGAAACTCATCAATTGATTTTTAATAGCAATGTTCCGATGCAAAATTGAACGCTGAGTTCAAAAAAGTCATTGAGAACTCTGTAAGTATTTTAAGAGCAGAGATATTGAGCTTTAAACAGATTGCAATAGATGCGAGAATTTGGTACAGAATCACTACCACCGAAAAGCATCTATTCCATTAAGGCAGAGAAACTCATCAATTGATTTCTAATAGCAATGTTCCGATGCAAAATTGAACGGTGAGTTCAAAAACGTCATTGAGAACTCTGTAAGTATTTTAAGAGCAGAGATATTGAGCTTTAAACAGATTGCAATAGATGCGAGAATTTGGTACAGAATCACTACCACCGAAAAGCATCTATTCCATTAAGGCAGAGAAACTCATCAATTGATTTCTAATAGCAATGTTCCGATGCAAAATTGAACGCTGAGTTCAAAAAAGTCATTGAGAACTCTGTAAGTATTTTAAGAGCAGAGATATTGAGCTTTAAACAGATTGCAATAGATGCGAGAATTTGGTACAGAATCACTACCACCGAAAAGCATCTATTCCATTAAGGCAGAGAAACTCATCAATTGATTTTTAATAGCAATGTTCCGATGCAAAATTAAACGCTGAGTTCAAAAAAGTCAATCAGAACTCTGTAAGTATTTTAAGAGCAGAGATATTGAGCTTTAAACAGATTGCAATAGATGCGAGAATTTGGTACAGAATCACTACCACCGAAAAGCATCTATTCCATTAAGGCAGAGAAACTCATCAATTGATTTTTAATAGCAATGTTCCGATGCAAAATTAAACGCTGAGTTCAAAAAAGTCAATCAGAACTCTGTAAGTATTTTAAGAGCAGAGATATTGAGCTTTAAACAGATTGCAATAGATGCGAGAATTTGGTACAGAATCACTACCACCGAAAAGCATCTATTCCATTAAGGCAGAGAAACTCATCAATTGATTTTTAATAGCAATGTTCCGATGCAAAATTAAACGCTGAGTTCAAAAACGTCATTGAGAACTCTGTAAGTATTTTAAGAACAGAGATATTGAGCTTTAAACAGATTGCAATAGATGCGAGAATTTGGTACAGAATCACTACCACCGAAAAGCATCTATTCCATTAAGGCAGAGAAACTCATCAATTGATTTTTAATAGCAATGTTCCGATGCATCATTAAACGCTGAGTACAAAAAGGTCAATCAGAACTCTGTAAGTATTTTAAGAACAGAGATATTGAGCTTTAAACAGATTGCAATAGATGCGAGAATTTGGTACAGAATCACTACCACCGAAAAGCATCTATTCCATTAAGGCAGAGAAACTCATCAATTGATTTTAATAGCAATGTTCCGATGCAAAATTGAACGCTGAGTTCAAAAAAGTCATTGAGAACTCTGTAAGTATTTTAAGAGCAGAGATATTGAGCTTTAAACAGATTGCAATAGATGCGAGAATTTGGTACAGAATCACTACCACCGAAAAGCATCTATTCCATTAAGGCAGAGAAACTCATCAATTGATTTTTAATAGCAATGTTCCGATGCAAAATTAAACGCTGAGTTCAAAAAAGTCAATCAGAACTCTGTAAGTATTTTAAGAGCAGAGATATTGAGCTTTAAACAGATTGCAATAGATGCGAGAATTTGGTACAGAATCACTACCACCGAAAAGCATCTATTCCATTAAGGCAGAGAAACTCATCAATTGATTTCTAATAGCAATGTTCCGATGCAAAATTGAACGCTGAGTTCAAAAAAGTCATTGAGAACTCTGTAAGTATTTTAAGAGCAGAGATATTGAGCTTTAAACAGATTGCAATAGATGCGAGAATTTGGTACAGAATCACTACCACCGAAAAGCATCTATTCCATTAAGGCAGAGAAACTCATCAATTGATTTCTAATAGCAATGTTCCGATGCAAAATTGAACGGTGAGTTCAAAAACGTCATTGAGAACTCTGTAAATATTTTAAGAGCAGAGATATTGAGCTTTAAACAGATTGCAATAGATGCGAGAATTTGGTACAGAATCACTACCACCGAAAAGCATCTATTCCATTAAGGCAGAGAAACTCATCAATTGATTTTTAATAGCAATGTTCCGATGCAAAATTAAACGCTGAGTTCAAAAAAGTCAATCAGAACTCTGTAAGTATTTTAAGAGCAGAGATATTGAGCTTTAAACAGATTGCAATAGATGCGAGAATTTGGTACAGAATCACTACCACCGAAAAGCATCTATTCCATTAAGGCAGAGAAACTCATCAATTGATTTTTAATAGCAATGTTCCGATGCAAAATTAAACGCTGAGTTCAAAAAAGTCAATCAGAACTCTGTAAGTATTTTAAGAGCAGAGATATTGAGCTTTAAACAGATTGCAATAGATGCGAGAATTTGGTACAGAATCACTACCACCGAAAAGCATCTATTCCATTAAGGCAGAGAAACTCATCAATTGATTTTTAATAGCAATGTTCCGATGCAAAATTAAACGCTGAGTTCAAAAAAGTCAATCAGAACTCTGTAAGTATTTTAAGAGCAGAGATATTGAGCTTTAAACAGATTGCAATAGATGCGAGAATTTGGTACAGAATCACTACCACCGAAAAGCATCTATTCCATTAAGGCAGAGAAACTCATCAATTGATTTTTAATAGCAATGTTCCGATGCATCATTAAACGGTGAGTTCAAAAAAGTCAATCAGAACTCTGTAAGTATTTTAAGAGCAGAGATATTGAGCTTTAAACAGATTGCAATAGATGCGAGAATTTGGTACAGAATCACTACCACCGAAAAGCATCTATTCCATTAAGGCAGAGAAACTCATCAATTGATTTTTAATAGCAACGTTCCGATGCAAAATTAAACGCTGAGTTCAAAAAAGTCAATCAGAACTCTGTAAGTATTTTAAGAGCAGAGATATTGAGCTTTAAACAGATTGCAATAGATGCGAGAATTTGGTACAGAATCACTACCACCGAAAAGCATCTATTCCATTAAGGCAGAGAAACTCATCAATTGATTTTTAATAGCAATGTTCCGATGCAAAATTGAACGCTGAGTTCAAAAAAGTCATTGAGAACTCTGTAAGTATTTTAAGAGCAGAGATATTGAGCTTTAAACAGATTGCAATAGATGCGAGAATTTGGTACAGAATCACTACCACCGAAAAGCATCTATTCCATTAAGGCAGAGAAACTCATCAATTGATTTCTAATAGCAATGTTCCGATGCAAAATTGAACGGTGAGTTCAAAAACGTCATTGAGAACTCTGTAAGTATTTTAAGAGCAGAGATATTGAGCTTTAAACAGATTGCAATAGATGCGAGAATTTGGTACAGAATCACTACCACCGAAAAGCATCTATTCCATTAAGGCAGAGAAACTCATCAATTGATTTCTAATAGCAATGTTTCGATGCAAAATTAAACGGTGAGTTCAAAAACGTCATTGAGAACTCTGTAAGTATTTTAAGAACAGAGATATTGAGCTTTAAACAGATTGCAATAGATGCGAGAATTTGGTACAGAATCACTACCACCGAAAAGCATCTATTCCATTAAGGCAGAGAAACTCATCAATTGATTTTTAATAGCAATGTTCCGATGCAAAATTAAACGCTGAGTTCAAAAAAGTCAATCAGAACTCTGTAAGTATTTTAAGAGCAGAGATATTGAGCTTTAAACAGATTGCAATAGATGCGAGAATTTGGTACAGAATCACTACCACCGAAAAGCATCTATTCCATTAAGGCAGAGAAACTCATCAATTGATTTTTAATAGCAATGTTCCGATGCAAAATTAAACGCTGAGTTCAAAAACGTCATTGAGAACTCTGTAAGTATTTTAAGAACAGAGATATTGAGCTTTAAACAGATTGCAATAGATGCGAGAATTTGGTACAGAATCACTACCACCGAAAAGCATCTATTCCATTAAGGCAGAGAAACTCATCAATTGATTTTTAATAGCAATGTTCCGATGCATCATTAAACGGTGAGTTCAAAAAAGTCAATCAGAACTCTGTAAGTATTTTAAGAACAGAGATATTGAGCTTTATCCAGATTGCAATAGATGCGAGAATTTGGTACAGAATCACTACCACCGAAAAGCATCTATTCCATTAAGGCAGAGAAACTCATCAATTGATTTTTAATAGCAATGTTCCGATGCAAAATTGAACGCTGAGTTCAAAAAAGTCATTGAGAACTCTGTAAGTATTTTAAGAGCAGAGATATTGAGCTTTAAACAGATTGCAATAGATGCGAGAATTTGGTACAGAATCACTACCACCGAAAAGCATCTATTCCATTAAGGCAGAGAAACTCATCAATTGATTATTAATAGCAATGTTCCGATGCAAAATTAAACGCTGAGTTCAAAAAAGTCAATCAGAACTCTGTAAGTATTTTAAGAGCAGAGATATTGAGCTTTAAACAGATTGCAATAGATGCGAGAATTTGGTACAGAATCACTACCACCGAAAAGCATCTATTCCATTAAGGCAGAGAAACTCATCAATTGATTTCTAATAGCAATGTTCCCATGCAAAATTGAACGCTGAGTTCAAAACAGTCATTGAGAACTCTGTAAGTATTTTAAGAGCAGAGATATTGAGCTTTAAACAGATTGCAATAGATGCGAGAATTTGGTACAGCATCACTACCACCGAAAAGCATCTATTCCATTAAGGCAGAGAAACTCATCAATTGATTTCTAAGAGCAATGTTCCGATGCAAAATTGAACGGTGAGTTCAAAAACGTCATTGAGAACTCTGTAAGTATTTTAAGAGCAGAGATATTGAGCTTTAAACAGATTGCAATAGATGCGAGAATTTGGTACAGAATCACTACCACCGAAAAGCATCTATTCCATTAAGGCAGAGAAACTCATCAATTGATTTTTAATAGCAATGTTCCGATGCAAAATTAAACGCTAAGTTCAAAAAAGTCAATCAGAACTCTGTAAGTATTTTAAGAGCAGAGATATTGAGCTTTAAACAGATTGCAATAGATGCGAGAATTTGGTACAGAATCACTACCACCGAAAAGCATCTATTCCATTAAGGCAGAGAAACTCATCAATTGATTTTTAATAGCAATGTTTCGATGCAAAATTAAACGCTGAGTTCAAAAAAGTCAATCAGAACTCTGTAAGTATTTTAAGAGCAGAGATATTGAGCTTTAAACAGATTGCAATTGATGCGAGAATTTGGTACAGAATCACTACCACCGAAAAGCATCTATTCCATTAAGGCAGAGAAACTCATCAATTGATTTCTAATAGCAATGCTCCGATGCAAAATTGAACGCTGAGTTCAAAAAGTCAATCAGAACTCTGTAAGTATTTTAAGAACAGAGATATTGAGCTTTAAACAGATTGCAATAGATGCGAGAATTTGGTACAGAATCACTACCACCGAAAAGCATCTATTCCATTAAGGCAGAGAAACTCATCAATTGATTTTTAATAGCAATGTTCCGATGCAAAATTAAACGCTGAGTTCAAAAAAGTCAATCAGAACTCTGTAACAATTTTAAGAGCAGATATTTTGAGCTTTAAACAGATTGCAATAGATGCGAGAATTTGGTACAGAATCACTACCACCGAAAAGCATCTATTCCATTAAGGCAGAGAAACTCATCAATTGATTTCTAATAGCAATGTTCCCATGCAAAATTGAACGCTGAGTTCAAAAAAGTCATTGAGAACTCTGTAAGTATTTTAAGAGCAGAGATAGTGAGCTTTAAACAGATTGCAATAGATGCGAGATTTTGGTACAGCATCACTACCACCGAAAAGCATCTATTCCATTAAGGAAGAGAAACTCATCAATTGATTTCAAATAGCAATGTTCCCATGCAAAATTGAACGGTGAGTTCAAAAACGTCATTGAGAACTCTGTAAGTATTTTAAGAGCAGAGATATTGAGCTTTAAATATATTGCAATAGATGCGAGAATTTGGTACAGAATCACTACCACCGAAAAGCATCTATTCCATTAAGGCAGAGAAACTCATCAATTGATTTTTAATAGCAATGTTTCGATGCAAAATTAAACGCTGAGTTCAAACAAGTCAATCAGAACTCTGTAAGTATTTTAAGAGCAGATATATTGAGCTTTAAACAGATTGCAATTGATGCGAGAATTTGGTACTGAATCACTACCACCGAAAAGCATCTATTCCATTAAGGCAGAGAAACTCATCAATTGATTTCTAATAGCAATGCTCCGATGCAAAATTGAACGCTGAGTTCAAAAAGTCAATCAGAACTCTGTAAGTATTTTAAGAACAGAGATATTGAGCTTTAAACAGATTGCAATAGATGCGAGAATTTGGTACAGAATCACTACCACCGAAAAGCATCTATTCCATTAAGGCAGAGAAACTCATCAATTGATTTTTAATAGCAATGTTCCGATGCAAAATTAAACGTTGAGTTCAAAAAAGTCAATCAGAACTCTGTAAGTATTTTAAGAGCAGAGATATTGAGCTTTAAACAGATTGCAATAGATGCGAGAATTTGGTACAGAATCACTACCACCGAAAAGCATCTATTCCATTAAGGCAGAGAAACTCATCAATTGATTTCTAATAGCAATGTTCCCATGCAAAATTGAACGCTGAGTTCAAAAAAGTCATTGAGAACTCTGTAAGTATTTTAAGAGCAGAGATAGTGAGCTTTAAACAGATTGCAATAGATGGGAGAATTTGGTACAGAATCACTACCACCGAAAAGCATCTATTCCATTAAGGCAGAGAAACTCATCAATTGATTTTTAATAGCAACATTCCGATGCAAAATTAAACGCTGATTTCAAAAAAGTTAATCAGAACTCTGTAAGTATTTTAAGAACAGAGATATTGAGCTTTATCCAGATTGCAATAGATGCGAGAATTTCGTACAGAATCACTACCACCGAAAAGCATCTATTCCATTAAGGCAGAGAAACTCATCAATTGATTTTTAATAGCAATGTTCCGATGCATCATTAAACGCTGAGTTCAAAAAAATTCAATCAGAACTCTGTAAGTATTTTAAGAGCAGAGATATTGAGCTTTAAACAGATTGCAATTGATGCGAGAATTTGGTACAGAATCACTACCACCGAAAAGCATCTATTCCATTAAGGCAGAGAAACTCATCAATTGATTTCTAATAGCAATGCTCCGATGCAAAATTGAACGCTGAGTTCAAAAAAGTCATTGAGAACTCTGTAAGTATTTTAAGAGCAGAGATATTGAGCTTTAAACAGATTGCAATAGATGCGAGAATTTGGTACAGAATCACTACCACCGAAAAGCATCTATTCCATTAAGGCAGAGAAACTCATCAATTGACTTTTAATAGCAACGTTCCGATGCAAAATTAAACGCTGAGTTCAAAAAAGTCAATCAGAACTCTGTACGTATTTTAAGAACAGAGATATTGAGCTTTAAACAGATTGCAATAGATGCGAGAATTTCGTACAGAATCACTACCACCGAAAAGCATCTATTCCATTAAGGCAGAGAAACTCATCAATTGATTTCTAATAGCAATGCTCCGATGCAAAATTGAACGGTGAGTTCAAAAAAGTCATTGAGAACTCTGTACGTATTTTAAGAGCAGAGATATTGAGCTTTAAACAGATTGCAATAGATGCGAGAATTTGGTACAGAATCACTACCACCGAAAAGAATCTATTCCATTAAGGCAGAGAAACTCATCAATTGACTTTTAATAGCAATGTTCCGATGCAAAATTAAACGCTGAGTTCAAAAAAGTCAATCAGAACTCTGTAAGTATTTTAAGAACAGAGATATTGAGCTTTAAACAGATTGCAATAGATGCGAGAATTTGGTACAGAATCACTACCACCGAAAAGCATCTATTCCATTAAGGCAGAGAAACTCATCAATTGATTTTTAATAGCAATGTTTCGATGCAAAATTAAACGCTGAGTTCAAAAACGTCAATCAGAACTCTGTAAGTATTTTAAGAGACGAGATATTGAGCTTTAAACAGATTGCAATTGATGCGAGAATTTGGTACAGAATCACTACCACCGAAAAGCATCTATTCCATTAAGGCAGAGAAACACATCAATTGATTTTTAATAGCAATGTTCCGATGCAAAATTAAACGCTGAGTTCAAAAAAGTCATTGAGAACTCTGTACGCATTTTAAGAACAGAGATATTGAGCTTTAAACAGTTTGCAATAGATGCGAGAATTTCGTACAGAATCACTACCACCGAAAAGCATCTATTCCATTAAGGCAGAGAAACTCATCAATTGATTTCTAATAGCAATGCTCCGATGCAAAATTGAACGCTGAGTTCAAAAAAGTCAATCAGAACTCTGTAAGTATTTTAAGAACAGAGATATTGAGCTTTAAACAGATTGCAATAGATGCGAGAATTTGGTACAGAATCACTACCACCGAAAAGCATCTATTCCATTAAGGCAGAGAAACTCATCAATTGATTTCTAATAGCAATGCTCCGATGCAAAATTGAACGTTGAGTTCAAAAAAGTCATTGAGAACTCTGTACGTATTTTAAGAGCAGAGATATTGAGCTTTAAACAGATTGCAATAGATGCGAGAATTTGGTACAGAATCACTACCACCGAAAAGCATCTATTCCATTAAGGCAGAGAAACTCATCAATTGACTTTTAATAGCAACGTTCCGATGCAAAATTAAACGCTGAGTTCAAAAAAGTCAATCAGAACTCTGTACGTATTTTAAGAACAGAGATATTGAGCTTTAAACAGATTGCAATAGATGCGAGAATTTGGTACAGAATCACTACCACCGAAAAGCATCTATTCCATTAAGGCAGAGAAACTCATCAATTGATTTTTAATAGCATTGTTCCGATGCAAAATTAAACGCTGAGTTCAAAAAAGTCATTGAGAACTCTGTACGTATTTTAAGAACAGAGATATTGAGCTTTAAACAGATTGCAATAGATGCGAGAATTTCGTACAGAATCACTACCACCGAAAAGCATCTATTCCATTAAGGCAGAGAAACTCATCAATTGATTTCTAATAGCAATGCTCCGATGCAAAATTGAACGCTGAGTTCAAAAAAGTCAACCAGAACTCTGTGAGTATTTTAAGAACAGAGATATTGAGCTTTAAACAGATTGCAATAGATGCGAGAATTTGGTACAGAATCACTACCACCGAAAAGCATCTATTCCATTAAGGCAGAGAAACTCATCAATTGATTTTTAATAGCAATGTTCCGATGCAAAATTAAACGCTGAGTTCAAAAAAGTCATTGAGAACTCTGTAAGTATTTTAAGAGCAGAGATATTGAGCTTTAAACAGATTGCAATAGATGCGAGAATTTGGTACAGAATCAGTACCACCGAAAAGCATCTATTCCATTAAGGCAGAGAAACTCATCAATTGATTTCTAATAGCAATGTTCCCATGCAAAATTGAACGCTGAGTTCAAAAAGGTAATTGAGAACTCTGTAAGTATTTTAAGAGCAGAGATAGTGAGCTTTAAACAGATTGCAATAGATGCGAGATTTTGGTACAGAATCACTACCACCGAAAAGCATCTATTCCATTAAGGCAGAGAAACTCATCAATTGACTTTTAATAGCAACGTTCCGATGCAAAATTAAACGCTGAGTTCAAAAAAGTCAATCAGAACTCTGTACGTATTTTAAGAACAGAGATATTGAGCTTTAAACAGATTGCAATAGATGCGAGAATTTCGTACAGAATCACTACCACCGAAAAGCATCTATTCCATTAAGGCAGAGAAACTCATCAATTGATTTCTAATAGCAATGCTCCGATGCAAAATTGAACGGTGAGTTCAAAAAAGTCATTGAGAACTCTGTACGTATTTTAAGAGCAGAGATATTGAGCTTTAAACAGATTGCAATAGATGCGAGAATTTGGTACAGAATCACTACCACCGAAAAGCATCTATTCCATTAAGGCAGAGAAACTCATCAATTGACTTTTAATAGCAATGTTCCGATGCAAAATTAAACGCTGAGTTCAAAAAAGTCAATCAGAACTCAGTAAGTATTTTAAGAACAGAGATATTGAGCTTTAAACAGATTGCAATAGATGCGAGAATTTGGTACAGAATCACTACCACCGAAAAGCATCTATTCCAATAAGGCAGAGAAACTCATCAATTGATTTTTAATAGCAATGTTTCGATGCAAAATTAAACGCTGAGTTCAGAAACGTCAATCAGAACTCTGTAAGTATTTTAAGAGCAGAGATATTGAGCTTTAAACAGATTGCAATTGATGCGAGAATTTGGTACAGAATCACTACCACCGAAAAGCATCTATTCCATTAAGGCAGAGAAACTCATCAATTGATTTCTAATAGCAATGCTCCGATGCAAAATTAAACGCTGAGTTCAAAAAAGTCATTGAGAACTCTGTACGTATTTTAAGAGCAGAGATATTGAGCTTTAAACAGATTGCAATAGATGCGAGAATTTGGTACAGAATCACTACCACCGAAAAGCATCTATTCCATTAAGGCAGAGAAACTCATCAATTGACTTTTAATAGCAACGTTCCGATGCAAAATTAAACGCTGAGTTCAAAAAAGTCAATCAGAACTCTGTACGTATTTTAAGAACAGAGATATTGAGCTTTAAACAGATTGCAATAGATGCGAGAATTTGGTACAGAATCACTACCACCGAAAAGCATCTATTCCATTAAGGCAGAGAAACTCATCAATTGATTTTTAATAGCAATGTTCCGATGCAAAATTAAACGCTGAGTTCAAAAAAGTCATTGAGAACTCTGTACGTATTTTAAGAACAGAGATATTGAGCTTTAAACAGATTGCAATAGATGCGAGAATTTCGTACAGAATCACTACCACCGAAAAGCATCTATTCCATTAAGGCAGAGAAACTCATCAATTGATTTCTAATAGCAATGCTCCGATGCAAAATTGAACGCTGAGTTCAAAAAAGTCAATCAGAACTCTGTAAGTATTTTAAGAACAGAGATATTGAGCTTTAAACAGATTGCAATAGATGCGAGAATTTGGTACAGAATCACTACCACCGAAAAGCATCTATTCCATTAAGGCAGAGAAACTCATCAATTGATTTCTAATAGCAATGTTCCAATGCATCATTAAACGCTGAGTTCAAAAAAGTCATTGAGAACTCTGTAAGTATTTTAAGAGCAGAGATATTGAGCTTTAAACAGATTGCAATAGATGCGAGAATTTGGTACAGAATCAGTACCACCGAAAAGCATCTATTCCATTAAGGCAGAGAAACTCATCAATTGATTTCTAATAGCAATGTTCCCATGCAAAATTGAACGCTGAGTTCAAAAAGGTAATTGAGAACTCTGTAAGTATTTTAAGAGCAGAGATAGTGAGCTTTAAACAGATTGCAATAGATGCGAGATTTTGGTACAGAATCACTACCACCGAAAAGCATCTATTCCATTAAGGCAGAGAAACTCATCAATTGACTTTTAATAGCAACGTTCCGATGCAAAATTAAACGCTGAGTTCAAAAAAGTCAATCAGAACTCTGTACGTATTTTAAGAACAGAGATATTGAGCTTTAAACAGATTGCAATAGATGCGAGAATTTCGTACAGAATCACTACCACCGAAAAGCATCTATTCCATTAAGGCAGAGAAACTCATCAATTGATTTCTAATAGCAATGCTCCGATGCAAAATTGAACGGTGAGTTCAAAAAAGTCATTGAGAACTCTGTACGTATTTTAAGAGCAGAGATATTGAGCTTTAAACAGATTGCAATAGATGCGAGAATTTGGTACAGAATCACTACCACCGAAAAGCATCTATTCCATTAAGGCAGAGAAACTCATCAATTGACTTTTAATAGCAATGTTCCGATGCAAAATTAAACGCTGAGTTCAAAAAAGTCAATCAGAACTCTGTAAGTATTTTAAGAACAGAGATATTGAGCTTTAAACAGATTGCAATAGATGCGAGAATTTGGTACAGAATCACTACCACCGAAAAGCATCTATTCCAATAAGGCAGAGAAACTCATCAATTGATTTTTAATAGCAATGTTTCGATGCAAAATTAAACGCTGAGTTCAAAAACGTCAATCAGAACTCTGTAAGTATTTTAAGAGCAGAGATATTGAGCTTTAAACAGATTGCAATTGATGCGAGAATTTGGTACAGAATCACTACCACCGAAAAGCATCTATTCCATTAAGGCAGAGAAACTCATCAATTGATTTCTAATAGCAATGCTCCGATGCAAAATTGAACGCTGAGTTCAAAAAAGTCATTGAGAACTCTGTACGTATTTTAAGAGCAGAGATATTGAGCTTTAAACAGATTGCAATAGATGCGAGAATTTGGTACAGAATCACTACCACCGAAAAGCATCTATTCCATTAAGGCAGAGAAACTCATCAATTGACTTTTAATAGCAACGTTCCGATGCAAAATTAAACGCTGAGTTCAAAAAAGTCAATCAGAACTCTGTACGTATTTTAAGAACAGAGATATTGAGCTTTAAACAGATTGCAATAGATGCGAGAATTTGGTACAGAATCACTACCACCGAAAAGCATCTATTCCATTAAGGCAGAGAAACTCATCAATTGATTTTTAATAGCAATGTTCCGATGCAAAATTAAACGCTGAGTTCAAAAAAGTCATTGAGAACTCTGTACGTATTTTAAGAACAGAGATATTGAGCTTTAAACAGATTGCAATAGATGCGAGAATTTCGTACAGAATCACTACCACCGAAAAGCATCTATTCCATTAAGGCAGAGAAACTCATCAATTGATTTCTAATAGCAATGCTCCGATGCAAAATTGAACGCTGAGTTCAAAAAAGTCAATCAGAACTCTGTAAGTATTTTAAGAACAGAGATATTGAGCTTTAAACAGATTGCAATAGATGCGAGAATTTGGTACAGAATCACTACCACCGAAAAGCATCTATTCCATTAAGGCAGAGAAACTCATCAATTGATTTCTAATAGCAATGCTCCGATGCAAAATTGAACGCTGAGTTCAAAAAAGTCAATCAGAACTCTGTACGTATTTTAAGAGCAGAGATATTGAGCTTTAAACAGATTGCAATAGATGCGAGAATTTGGTACAGAATCACTACCACCGAAAAGCATCTATTCCATTAAGGCAGAGAAACTCATCAATTGACTTTTAATAGCAACGTTCCGATGCAAAATTAAACGCTGAGTTCAAAAAAGTCAATCAGAACTCTGTACGTATTTTAAGAACAGAGATATTGAGCTTTAAACAGATTGCAATAGATGCGAGAATTTGGTACAGAATCACTACCACCGAAAAGCATCTATTCCATTAAGGCAGAGAAACTCATCAATTGATTTTTAATAGCATTGTTCCGATGCAAAATTAAACGCTGAGTTCAAAAAAGTAATTGAGAACTCTGTACGTATTTTAAGAACAGAGATATTGAGCTTTAAACAGATTGCAATAGATGCGAGAATTTCGTACAGAATCACTACCACCGAAAAGCATCTATTCCATTAAGGCAGAGAAACTCATCAATTGATTTCTAATAGCAATGCTCCGATGCAAAATTGAACGCTGAGTTCAAAAAAGTCAATCAGAACTCTGTAAGTATTTTAAGAACAGAGATATTGAGCTTTAAACAGATTGCAATAGATGCGAGAATTTGGTACAGAATCACTACCACCGAAAAGCATCTATTCCATTAAGGCAGAGAAACTCATCAATTGATTTTTAATAGCAATGTTCCGATGCAAAATTAAACGCTGAGTTCAAAAAAGTCATTGAGAACTCTGTAAGTATTTTAAGAGCAGAGATATTGAGCTTTTAACAGATTGCAATAGATGCGAGAATTTGGTACAGAATCACTACCACCGAAAAGCATCTATTCCATTAAGGCAGAGAAACTCATCAATTGATTTCTAATAGCAATGTTCCCATGCAAAATTGAACGCTGAGTTCAAAAAGGTAATTGAGAACTCTGTAAGTATTTTAAGAGCAGAGATAGTGAGCTTTAAACAGATTGCAATAGATGCGAGATTTTGGTACAGCATCACTACCACCGAAAAGCATCTATTCCATTAAGGCAGAGAAACTCATCAATTGATTTCTAAGAGCAATGTTCCGATGCAAAATTGAACGGTGAGTTCAAAAACGTCATTGAGAACTCTGTAAGTATTTTAAGAGCAGAGATATTGAGCTTTAAACAGATTGAAATAGATGCGAGAATTTGGTACAGAATCACTACCACCGAAAAGCATCTATTCCATTAAGGCAGAGAAACTCATCAATTGATTTCTAATAGCAATGTTCCGATGCAAAATTGAACGGTGAGTTCAAAAACGTCAATCAGAACTCTGTAAGTATTTTAAGAGCAGAGATATTGAGCTTTAAACAGATTGCAATAGATGCGAGAATTTGGTACAGAATCACTACCACCGAAAAGCATCTATTCCATTAAGGCAGAGAAACTCATCAATTGATTTTTAATAGCAACGTTCCGATGCACAATTAAACGCTGATTTCAAAAAAGTCAATCAGAACTCTGTAAGTATTTTAAGAACAGAGATATTGAGCTTTATCCAGATTGCAATAGATGCGAGAATTTGGTACAGAATCACTACCACCGAAAAGCATCTATTCCATTAAGGCAGAGAAACTCATCAATTGATTTTTAATAGCAATGTTCAGATGCATCATTAAACGCTGAGTTCAAAAAAGTCAATCAGAACTCTGTAAGTATTTTAAGAGCAGAGATATTGAGCTTTAAACAGATTGCAATTGATGCGAGAATTTGGTACAGAATCACTACCACCGAAAAGCATCTATTCCATTAAGGCAGAGAAACTCATCAATTGATTTCTAATAGCGATGCTCCGATGCAAAATTGAACGCTGAGTTCAAAAAAGTCATTGAGAACTCTGTAAGTATTTTAAGAGCAGAGATATTGAGCTTTAAACAGATTGCAATAGATGCGAGAATTTGGTACAGAATCACTACCACCGAAAAGCATCTATTCCATTAAGGCAGAGAAACTCATCAATTGACTTTTAATAGCAACGTTCCGATGCAAAATTAAACGCTGAGTTCAAAAAAGTCAATCAGAACTCTGTACGTATTTTAAGAACAGAGATATTGAGCTTTAAACAGATTGCAATAGATGCGAGAATTTGGTACAGAATCACTACCACCGAAAAGCATCTATTCCATTAAGGCAGAGAAACTCATCAATTGATTTCTAATAGCAATGCTCCGATGCAAAATTGAACGGTGAGTTCAAAAAAGTCATTGAGAACTCTGTAAGTATTTTAAGAGCAGAGATATTGAGCTTTAAACAGATTGCAATAGATGCGAGAATTTGGTACAGAATCACTACCACCGAAAAGCATCTATTCCATTAAGGCAGAGAAACTCATCAATTGACTTTTAATAGCAACGTTCCGATGCAAAATTAAACGCTGAGTTCAAAAAAGTCAATCAGAACTCTGTACGTATTTTAAGAACAGAGATATTGAGCTTTAAACAGATTGCAATAGATGCGAGAATTTGGTACAGAATCACTACCACCGAAAAGCATCTATTCCATTAAGGCAGAGAAACTCATCAATTGATTTTTAATAGCAATGTTCCGATGCAAAATTAAACGCTGAGTTCAAAAAAGTCATTGAGAACTCTGTACGTATTTTAAGAACAGAGATATTGAGCTTTAAACAGATTGCAATAGATGCGAGAATTTCGTACAGAATCACTACCACCGAAAAGCATCTATTCCATTAAGGCAGAGAAACTCATCAATTGATTTCTAATAGCAATGCTCCGATGCAAAATTGAACGCTGAGTTCAAAAAAGTCAATCAGAACTCTGTAAGTATTTTAAGAACAGAGATATTGAGCTTTAAACAGATTGCAATAGATGCGAGAATTTGGTACAGCATCACTACCACCGAAAAGCATCTATTCCATTAAGGCAGAGAAACTCATCAATTGATTTCTAATAGCAATGCTCCGATGCAAAATTGAACGCTGAGTTCAAAAAAGTCATTGAGAACTCTGTACGTATTTTAAGAGCAGAGATATTGAGCTTTAAACAGATTGCAATAGATGCGAGAATTTGGTACAGAATCACTACCACCGAAAAGCATCTATTCCATTAAGGCAGAGAAACTCATCAATTGACTTTTAATAGCAACGTTCCGATGCAAAATTAAACGCTGAGTTCAAAAAAGTCAATCAGAACTCTGTACGTATTTTAAGAACAGAGATATTGAGCTTTAAACAGATTGCAATAGATGCGAGAATTTGGTACAGAATCACTACCACCGAAAAGCATCTATTCCATTAAGGCAGAGAAACTCATCAATTGATTTTTAATAGCATTGTTCCGATGCAAAATTAAACGCTGAGTTCAAAAAAGTCATTGAGAACTCTGTACGTATTTTAAGAACAGAGATATTGAGCTTTAAACAGATTGCAATAGATGCGAGAATTTCGTACAGAATCACTACCACCGAAAAGCATCTATTCCATTAAGGCAGAGAAACTCATCAATTGATTTCTAATAGCAATGCTCCGATGCAAAATTGAACGGTGAGTTCAAAAAAGTCATTGAGAACTCTGTACGTATTTTAAGAGCAGAGATATTGAGCTTTAAACAGATTGCAATAGATGCGAGAATTTGGTACAGAATCACTACCACCGAAAAGCATCTATTCCATTAAGGCAGAGAAACTCATCAATTGACTTTTAATAGCAACGTTCCGATGCAAAATTAAACGCTGAGTTCAAAAAAGTCAATCAGAACTCTGTACGTATTTTAAGAACAGAGATATTGAGCTTTAAACAGATTGCAATAGATGCGAGAATTTGGTACAGAATCACTACCACCGAAAAGCATCTATTCCATTAAGGCAGAGAAACTCATCAATTGATTTTTAATAGCATTGTTCCGATGCAAAATTAAACGCTGAGTTCAAAAAAGTCATTGAGAACTCTGTACGTATTTTAAGAACAGAGATATTGAGCTTTAAACAGATTGCAATAGATGCGAGAATTTCGTACAGAATCACTACCACCGAAAAGCATCTATTCCATTAAGGCAGAGAAACTCATCAATTGATTTCTAATAGCAATGCTCCGATGCAAAATTGAACGCTGAGTTCAAAAAAGTCAATCAGAACTCTGTAAGTATTTTAAGAACAGAGATATTGAGCTTTAAACAGATTGCAATAGATGCGAGAATTTGGTACAGAATCACTACCACCGAAAAGCATCTATTCCATTAAGGCAGAGAAACTCATCAATTGATTTTTAATAGCAATGTTCCGATGCAAAATTAAACGCTGAGTTCAAAAAAGTCATTGAGAACTCTGTAAGTATTTTAAGAGCAGAGATATTGAGCTTTAAACAGATTGCAATAGATGCGAGAATTTGGTACAGAATCACTACCACCGAAAAGCATCTATTCCATTAAGGCAGAGAAACTCATCAATTGATTTCTAATAGCAATGTTCCCATGCAAAATTGAACGCTGAGTTCAAAAAGGTAATTGAGAACTCTGTAAGTATTTTAAGAGCAGAGATAGTGAGCTTTAAACAGATTGCAATAGATGCGAGAATTTGGTACAGCATCACTACCACCGAAAAGCATCTATTCCATTAAGGCAGAGAAACTCATCAATTGATTTTTAATAGCAATGTTCCGATGCAAAATTAAACGCTGAGTTCAAAAAAGTCATTGAGAACTCTGTAAGTATTTTAAGAGCAGAGATATTGAGCTTTAAACAGATTGCAATAGATGCGAGAATTTGGTACAGAATCACTACCACCGAAAAGCATCTATTCCATTAAGGCAGAGAAACTCATCAATTGATTTCTAATAGCAATGTTCCCATGCAAAATTGAACGCTGAGTTCAAAAAGGTAATTGAGAACTCTGTAAGTATTTTAAGAGCAGAGATAGTGAGCTTTAAACAGATTGCAATAGATGCGAGATTTTGGTACAGCATCACTACCACCGAAAAGCATCTATTCCATTAAGGCAGAGAAACTCATCAATTGATTTCTAAGAGCAATGTTCCGATGCAAAATTGAACGGTGAGTTCAAAAACGTCATTGAGAACTCTGTAAGTATTTTAAGAGCAGAGATATTGAGCTTTAAACAGATTGAAATAGATGCGAGAATTTGGTACAGAATCACTACCACCGAAAAGCATCTATTCCATTAAGGCAGAGAAACTCATCAATTGATTTCTAATAGCAATGTTCCGATGCAAAATTGAACGGTGAGTTTAAAAACGTCATTGAGAACTCTGTAAGTATTTTAAGAGCAGAGATATTGAGCTTTAAACAGATTGCAATAGATGCGAGAATTTGGTACAGAATCACTACCACCGAAAAGCATCTATTCCATTAAGGCAGAGAAACTCATCAATTGATTTTTAATAGCAACGTTCCGATGCAAAATTAAACGCTGATTTCAAAAAAGTCAATCAGAACTCTGTAAGTATTTTAAGAACAGAGATATTGAGCTTTATCCAGATTGCAATAGATGCGAGAATTTGGTACAGAATCACTACCACCGAAAAGCATCTATTCCATTAAGGCAGAGAAACTCATCAATTGATTTTTAATAGCAATGTTCAGATGCATCATTAAACGCTGAGTTCAAAAAAGTCAATCAGAACTCTGTAAGTATTTCAAGAGCAGAGATATTGAGCTTTAAACAGATTGCAATTGATGCGAGAATTTGGTACAGAATCACTACCACCGAAAAGCATCTATTCCATTAAGGCAGAGAAACTCATCAATTGATTTCTAATAGCAATGCTCCGATGCAAAACTGAACGGTGAGTTCAAAAAAGTCATTGAGAACTCTGTAAGTATTTTAAGAGCAGAGATATTGAGCTTTAAACAGATTGCCATAGATGCGAGAATTTGGTACAGAATCACTACCACCGAAAAGCATCTATTCCATTAAGGCAGAGAAACTCATCAATTGATTTGTAAAAGCAACGTTCCGATGCAAAATTGAACGCTGAGTTCAAAAAAGTCATTGAAAACTCTGTAAGTATTTTAAGAGCAGAGATATTGAGCTTTAAACAGATTGCAATAGATGCGAGAATTTGGTACAGAATCACTACCACCGAAAAGCATCTATTCCATTAAGGCAGAGAAACTCATCAATTGATTTTTAATAGCAATGTTCCGATGCAAAATTAAACGCTGACTTCAAAAAAGTCAATCAGAACTCTGTAAGTATTTTAAGAGCAGAGATATTGAGCTTTAAACAGATTGCAATAGATGCGAGAATTTCCTACAGAATCACTACCACCGAAAAGCATCTATTCCATTAAGGCAGAGAAACTCATCAATTGACTTTTAATAGCAATGTTCCGATGCAAAATTAAACGCTGAGTTCAAAAAAGTCAATCAGAACTCTGTAAGTATTTTAAGAACAGAGATATTGAGCTTTAAACAGATTGCAATAGATGCGAGAATTTGGTACAGAATCACTACCACCGAAAAGCATCTATTCCATTAAGGCAGAGAAACTCATCAATTGATTTCTAATAGCAATGCTCCGATGCAAAATTGAACGGTGATTTCAAAAAAGTCATTGAGAACTCTGTAAGTATTTTAAGAGCAGAGATATTGAGCTTTAAACAGATTGCCATAGATGCGAGAATTTGGTACAGAATCACTACCACCGAAAAGCATCTATTCCATTAAGGCAGAGAAACTCATCAATTGACTTTTAATAGCAACGTTCCGATGCAAAATTAAACGCTGAGTTCAAAAAAGTCAATCAGAACTCTGTAAGTATTTTAAGAACAGAGATATTGAGCTTTAAACAGATTGCAATAGATGCGAGAATTTGGTACAGAATCACTACCACCGAAAAGCATCTATTCCATTAAGGCAGAGAAACTCATCAATTGATTTTTAATAGCAATGTTCCGATGCATCATTAAACGCTGAGTTCAAAAAAGTCAATCAGAACTCTGTAAGTATTTTAAGAGCAGAGATATTGAGCTTTATACAGATTGCAATAGATGCGAGAATTTCGTACAGAATCACTACCACCGAAAAGCATCTATTCCATTAAGGCAGAGAAACTCATCAATTGACTTTTAATAGCAATGTTCCGATTCAAAATTAAACGCTGAGTTCAAAAAAGTCAATCAGAACTCTGTAAGTATTTTAAGAGCAGAGATAATGAGCTTTAAACAGATTGCAATAGAAGCGAGAATTTGGTACAGAATCACTACCACCGAAAAGCATCTATTCCATTAAGGCAGAGAAACTCATCAATTGATTTCTAATAGCAATGTTCCCATGCAAAATTGAACGCTGAGTTCAAAAAAGTCATTGAGAACTCTGTAAGTATTTTAAGAGCAGAGATATTGAGCTTTAAACAGATTGAAATAGATGCGAGAATTTGGTACAGAATCACTACCACCGAAAAGCATCTATTCCATTAAGGCAGAGAAACTCATCAATTGATTTTTAATAGCAACGTTCCGATGCATCATTAAACGCTGAGTTCAAAAAAGTCAATCAAAACTCTGTAAGTATTTTAAGAACAGAGATATTGAGCTTTAAACAGATTGCAATAGATGCGAGAATTTGGTACAGAATCACTACCACCGAAAAGCATCTATTCCATTAAGGCAGAGAAACTCATCAATTGATTTTTAATAGCAACATTCCGATGCAAAATTAAACGCTGAGTTCAAAAACGTCATTGAGAACTCTGTAAGTAATTTAAGAACAGAGATATTGAGCTTTAAACAGATTGCAATAGATGCGAGAATTTGGTACAGAATCACTACCACCGAAAAGCATCTATTCCATTAAGGCAGAGAAACTCATCAATTGATTTTTAATAGCAATGTTCCGATGCATCATTAAACGCTGAGTTCAAAAAAGTCAATCAGAACTCTGTAAGTATTTTAAGATCAGAGATATTGAGCTTTAAACAGATTGCAATAGATGCGAGAATTTGGTACAGAATCACTACCACCGAAAAGCATCTATTCCATTAAGGCAGAGAAACTCATCAATTGATTTCTAATAGCAATGTTCCGATGCAAAATTGAACGGTGAGTTCAAAAACGTCATTGAGAACTCTGTAAGTATTTTAAGAGCAGAGATATTGAGCTTTAAACAGATTGAAATAGATGCGAGAATTTGGTACAGAATCACTACCACCGAAAAGCATCTATTCCATTAAGGCAGAGAAACTCATCAATTGATTTCTAATAGCAATGTTCCGATGCAAAATTGAACGGTGAGTTCAAAAACGTCATTGAGAACTCTGTAAGTATTTTAAGAGCAGAGATATTGAGCTTTAAATAGATTGCAATAGATGCGAGAATTTGGTACAGAATCACTACCACCGAAAAGCATCTATTCCATTTAGGCAGAAAAACTCATCAATTGATTTTTAATAGCAATGTTCCGATGCAAAATTAAACGCTGAGTTCAAAAAAGTCAATCAGAACTCTGTAAGTATTTTAAGAGCAGAGATATTGAGCTTTAAATAGATTGCAATAGATGCGAGAATTTGGTACAGAATCACTACCACCGAAAAGCATCTATTCCATTAAGGCAGAGAAACTCATCAATTGATTTTTAATAGCAACATTCCGATGCAAAATTAAACGCTGAGTTCAAAACGGTCATTGAGAACTCTGTAAGTATTTCAAGAGCAGAGATATTGAGCTTTAAACAGATTGCAATAGATGCGAGAATTTGGTACAGAATCACTACCACCGAAAAGCATCTATTCCATTAAGCCAGAGAAACTCATCAATTGATTTTTAATAGCAATGTTCCGATGCAAAATTAAACGCTGAGTTCAAAAAAGTCATTGAGAACTCTGTACGTATTTTAAGAACAGAGATATTGAGCTTTAAACAGATTGCAATAGATGCGAGAATTTCGTACAGAATCACTACCACCGAAAAGCATCTATTCCATTAAGGCAGAGAAACTCATCAATTGATTTCTAATAGCAATGCTCCGATGCAAAATTGAACGCTGAGTTCAAAAAAGTCAATCAGAACTCTGTAAGTATTTTAAGAACAGAGATATTGAGCTTTAAACAGATTGCAATAGATGCGAGAATTTGGTACAGAATCACTACCACCGAAAAGCATCTATTCCATTAAGGCAGAGAAACTCATCAATTGATTTTTAATAGCAATGTTCCGATGCATCATTAAACGCTGAGTTCAAAAAAGTCATTGAGAACTCTGTAAGTATTTTAAGAGCAGAGATATTGAGCTTTAAACAGATTGCAATAGATGCGAGAATTTGGTACAGAATCAGTACCACCGAAAAGCATCTATTCCATTAAGGCAGAGAAACTCATCAATTGATTTCTAATAGCAATGTTCCCATGCAAAATTGAACGCTGAGTTCAAAAAGGTAATTGAGAACTCTGTAAGTATTTTAAGAGCAGAGATAGTGAGCTTTAAACAGATTGCAATAGATGCGAGATTTTGGTACAGAATCACTACCACCGAAAAGCATCTATTCCATTAAGGCAGAGAAACTCATCAATTGACTTTTAATAGCAACGTTCCGATGCAAAATTAAACGCTGAGTTCAAAAAAGTCAATCAGAACTCTGTACGTATTTTAAGAACAGAGATATTGAGCTTTAAACAGATTGCAATAGATGCGAGAATTTCGTACAGAATCACTACCACCGAAAAGCATCTATTCCATTAAGGCAGAGAAACTCATCAATTGATTTCTAATAGCAATGCTCCGATGCAAAATTGAACGGTGAGTTCAAAAAAGTCATTGAGAACTCTGTACGTATTTTAAGAGCAGAGATATTGAGCTTTAAACAGATTGCAATAGATGCGAGAATTTGGTACAGAATCACTACCACCGAAAAGCATCTATTCCATTAAGGCAGAGAAACTCATCAATTGACTTTTAATAGCAATGTTCCGATGCAAAATTAAACGCTGAGTTCAAAAAAGTCAATCAGAACTCTGTAAGTATTTTAAGAACAGAGATATTGAGCTTTAAACAGATTGCAATAGATGCGAGAATTTGGTACAGAATCACTACCACCGAAAAGCATCTATTCCAATAAGGCAGAGAAACTCATCAATTGATTTTTAATAGCAATGTTTCGATGCAAAATTAAACGCTGAGTTCAAAAACGTCAATCAGAACTCTGTAAGTATTTTAAGAGCAGAGATATTGAGCTTTAAACAGATTGCAATTGATGCGAGAATTTGGTACAGAATCACTACCACCGAAAAGCATCTATTCCATTAAGGCAGAGAAACTCATCAATTGATTTCTAATAGCAATGCTCCGATGCAAAATTGAACGCTGAGTTCAAAAAAGTCATTGAGAACTCTGTACGTATTTTAAGAGCAGAGATATTGAGCTTTAAACAGATTGCAATAGATGCGAGAATTTGGTACAGAATCACTACCACCGAAAAGCATCTATTCCATTAAGGCAGAGAAACTCATCAATTGACTTTTAATAGCAACGTTCCGATGCAAAATTAAACGCTGAGTTCAAAAAAGTCAATCAGAACTCTGTACGTATTTTAAGAACAGAGATATTGAGCTTTAAACAGATTGCAATAGATGCGAGAATTTGGTACAGAATCACTACCACCGAAAAGCATCTATTCCATTAAGGCAGAGAAACTCATCAATTGATTTTTAATAGCAATGTTCCGATGCAAATATAAACGCTGAGTTCAAAAAAGTCATTGAGAACTCTGTACGTATTTTAAGAACAGAGATATTGAGCTTTAAACAGATTGCAATAGATGCGAGAATTTCGTACAGAATCACTACCACCGAAAAGCATCTATTCCATTAAGGCAGAGAAACTCATCAATTGATTTCTAATAGCAATGCTCCGATGCAAAATTGAACGCTGAGTTCAAAAAAGTCAATCAGAACTCTGTAAGTATTTTAAGAACAGAGATATTGAGCTTTAAACAGATTGCAATAGATGCGAGAATTTGGTACAGAATCACTACCACCGAAAAGCATCTATTCCATTAAGGCAGAGAAACTCATCAATTGATTTCTAATAGCAATGCTCCGATGCAAAATTGAACGCTGAGTTCAAAAAAGTCAATCAGAACTCTGTACGTATTTTAAGAGCAGAGATATTGAGCTTTAAACAGATTGCAATAGATGCGAGAATTTGGTACAGAATCACTACCACCGAAAAGCATCTATTCCATTAAGGCAGAGAAACTCATCAATTGACTTTTAATAGCAACGTTCCGATGCAAAATTAAACGCTGAGTTCAAAAAAGTCAATCAGAACTCTGTACGTATTTTAAGAACAGAGATATTGAGCTTTAAACAGATTGCAATAGATGCGAGAATTTGGTACAGAATCACTACCACCGAAAAGCATCTATTCCATTAAGGCAGAGAAACTCATCAATTGATTTTTAATAGCATTGTTCCGATGCAAAATTAAACGCTGAGTTCAAAAAAGTAATTGAGAACTCTGTACGTATTTTAAGAACAGAGATATTGAGCTTTAAACAGATTGCAATAGATGCGAGAATTTCGTACAGAATCACTACCACCGAAAAGCATCTATTCCATTAAGGCAGAGAAACTCATCAATTGATTTCTAATAGCAATGCTCCGATGCAAAATTGAACGCTGAGTTCAAAAAAGTCAATCAGAACTCTGTAAGTATTTTAAGAACAGAGATATGGAGCTTTAAACAGATTGCAATAGATGCGAGAATTTGGTACAGAATCACTACCACCGAAAAGCATCTATTCCATTAAGGCAGAGAAACTCATCAATTGATTTTTAATAGCAATGTTCCGATGCAAAATTAAACGCTGAGTTCAAAAAAGTCATTGAGAACTCTGTAAGTATTTTAAGAGCAGAGATATTGAGCTTTTAACAGATTGCAATAGATGCGAGAATTTGGTACAGAATCACTACCACCGAAAAGCATCTATTCCATTAAGGCAGAGAAACTCATCAATTGATTTCTAATAGCAATGTTCCCATGCAAAATTGAACGCTGAGTTCAAAAAGGTAATTGAGAACTCTGTAAGTATTTTAAGAGCAGAGATAGTGAGCTTTAAACAGATTGCAATAGATGCGAGATTTTGGTACAGCATCACTACCACCGAAAAGCATCTATTCCATTAAGGCAGAGAAACTCATCAATTGATTTCTAAGAGCAATGTTCCGATGCAAAATTGAACGGTGAGTTCAAAAACGTCATTGAGAACTCTGTAAGTATTTTAAGAGCAGAGATATTGAGCTTTAAACAGATTGAAATAGATGCGAGAATTTGGTACAGAATCACTACCACCGAAAAGCATCTATTCCATTAAGGCAGAGAAACTCATCAATTGATTTCTAATAGCAATGTTCCGATGCAAAATTGAACGGTGAGTTCAAAAACGTCAATCAGAACTCTGTAAGTATTTTAAGAGCAGAGATATTGAGCTTTAAACAGATTGCAATAGATGCGAGAATTTGGTACAGAATCACTACCACCGAAAAGCATCTATTCCATTAAGGCAGAGAAACTCATCAATTGATTTTTAATAGCAACGTTCCGATGCACAATTAAACGCTGATTTCAAAAAAGTCAATCAGAACTCTGTAAGTATTTTAAGAACAGAGATATTGAGCTTTATCCAGATTGCAATAGATGCGAGAATTTGGTACAGAATCACTACCACCGAAAAGCATCTATTCCATTAAGGCAGAGAAACTCATCAATTGATTTTTAATAGCAATGTTCAGATGCATCATTAAACGCTGAGTTCAAAAAAGTCAATCAGAACTCTGTAAGTATTTTAAGAGCAGAGATATTGAGCTTTAAACAGATTGCAATTGATGCGAGAATTTGGTACAGAATCACTACCACCGAAAAGCATCTATTCCATTAAGGCAGAGAAACTCATCAATTGATTTCTAATAGCGATGCTCCGATGCAAAATTGAACGCTGAGTTCAAAAAAGTCATTGAGAACTCTGTAAGTATTTTAAGAGCAGAGATATTGAGCTTTAAACAGATTGCAATAGATGCGAGAATTTGGTACAGAATCACTACCACCGAAAAGCATCTATTCCATTAAGGCAGAGAAACTCATCAATTGACTTTTAATAGCAACGTTCCGATGCAAAATTAAACGCTGAGTTCAAAAAAGTCAATCAGAACTCTGTACGTATTTTAAGAACAGAGATATTGAGCTTTAAACAGATTGCAATAGATGCGAGAATTTGGTACAGAATCACTACCACCGAAAAGCATCTATTCCATTAAGGCAGAGAAACTCATCAATTGATTTCTAATAGCAATGCTCCGATGCAAAATTGAACGGTGAGTTCAAAAAAGTCATTGAGAACTCTGTAAGTATTTTAAGAGCAGAGATATTGAGCTTTAAACAGATTGCAATAGATGCGAGAATTTGGTACAGAATCACTACCACCGAAAAGCATCTATTCCATTAAGGCAGAGAAACTCATCAATTGACTTTTAATAGCAACGTTCCGATGCAAAATTAAACGCTGAGTTCAAAAAAGTCAATCAGAACTCTGTACGTATTTTAAGAACAGAGATATTGAGCTTTAAACAGATTGCAATAGATGCGAGAATTTGGTACAGAATCACTACCACCGAAAAGCATCTATTCCATTAAGGCAGAGAAACTCATCAATTGATTTTTAATAGCAATGTTCCGATGCAAAATTAAACGCTGAGTTCAAAAAAGTCATTGAGAACTCTGTACGTATTTTAAGAACAGAGATATTGAGCTTTAAACAGATTGCAATAGATGCGAGAATTTCGTACAGAATCACTACCACCGAAAAGCATCTATTCCATTAAGGCAGAGAAACTCATCAATTGATTTCTAATAGCAATGCTCCGATGCAAAATTGAACGCTGAGTTCAAAAAAGTCAAT
This sequence comes from Aurelia coerulea, assembly GCA_039566865.1. Lineage (NCBI taxonomy): Eukaryota > Metazoa > Cnidaria > Scyphozoa > Semaeostomeae > Ulmaridae > Aurelia > Aurelia coerulea. The sequence continues at coordinate 21,824,189 of CM076947.1, read as the reverse complement.
CAGAACTCTGTAAGTATTTTAAGAACAGAGATATTGAGCTTTAAACAGATTGCAATAGATGCGAGAATTTGGTACAGCATCACTACCACCGAAAAGCATCTATTCCATTAAGGCAGAGAAACTCATCAATTGATTTCTAATAGCAATGCTCCGATGCAAAATTGAACGCTGAGTTCAAAAAAGTCATTGAGAACTCTGTACGTATTTTAAGAGCAGAGATATTGAGCTTTAAACAGATTGCAATAGATGCGAGAATTTGGTACAGAATCACTACCACCGAAAAGCATCTATTCCATTAAGGCAGAGAAACTCATCAATTGACTTTTAATAGCAACGTTCCGATGCAAAATTAAACGCTGAGTTCAAAAAAGTCAATCAGAACTCTGTACGTATTTTAAGAACAGAGATATTGAGCTTTAAACAGATTGCAATAGATGCGAGAATTTGGTACAGAATCACTACCACCGAAAAGCATCTATTCCATTAAGGCAGAGAAACTCATCAATTGATTTTTAATAGCATTGTTCCGATGCAAAATTAAACGCTGAGTTCAAAAAAGTCATTGAGAACTCTGTACGTATTTTAAGAACAGAGATATTGAGCTTTAAACAGATTGCAATAGATGCGAGAATTTCGTACAGAATCACTACCACCGAAAAGCATCTATTCCATTAAGGCAGAGAAACTCATCAATTGATTTCTAATAGCAATGCTCCGATGCAAAATTGAACGGTGAGTTCAAAAAAGTCATTGAGAACTCTGTACGTATTTTAAGAGCAGAGATATTGAGCTTTAAACAGATTGCAATAGATGCGAGAATTTGGTAAAGAATCACTACCACCGAAAAGCATCTATTCCATTAAGGCAGAGAAACTCATCAATTGACTTTTAATAGCAACGTTCCGATGCAAAATTAAACGCTGAGTTCAAAAAAGTCAATCAGAACTCTGTACGTATTTTAAGAACAGAGATATTGAGCTTTAAACAGATTGCAATAGATGCGAGAATTTGGTACAGAATCACTACCACCGAAAAGCATCTATTCCATTAAGGCAGAGAAACTCATCAATTGATTTTTAATAGCATTGTTCCGATGCAAAATTAAACGCTGAGTTCAAAAAAGTCATTGAGAACTCTGTACGTATTTTAAGAACAGAGATATTGAGCTTTAAACAGATTGCAATAGATGCGAGAATTTCGTACAGAATCACTACCACCGAAAAGCATCTATTCCATTAAGGCAGAGAAACTCATCAATTGATTTCTAATAGCAATGCTCCGATGCAAAATTGAACGCTGAGTTCAAAAAAGTCAATCAGAACTCTGTAAGTATTTTAAGAACAGAGATATTGAGCTTTAAACAGATTGCAATAGATGCGAGAATTTGGTACAGAATCACTACCACCGAAAAGCATCTATTCCATTAAGGCAGAGAAACTCATCAATTGATTTTTAATAGCAATGTTCCGATGCAAAATTAAACGCTGAGTTCAAAAAAGTCATTGAGAACTCTGTAAGTATTTTAAGAGCAGAGATATTGAGCTTTAAACAGATTGCAATAGATGCGAGAATTTGGTACAGAATCACTACCACCGAAAAGCATCTATTCCATTAAGGCAGAGAAACTCATCAATTGATTTCTAATAGCAATGTTCCCATGCAAAATTGAACGCTGAGTTCAAAAAGGTAATTGAGAACTCTGTAAGTATTTTAAGAGCAGAGATAGTGAGCTTTAAACAGATTGCAATAGATGCGAGAATTTGGTACAGCATCACTACCACCGAAAAGCATCTATTCCATTAAGGCAGAGAAACTCATCAATTGATTTTTAATAGCAATGTTCCGATGCAAAATTAAACGCTGAGTTCAAAAAAGTCATTGAGAACTCTGTAAGTATTTTAAGAGCAGAGATATTGAGCTTTAAACAGATTGCAATAGATGCGAGAATTTGGTACAGAATCACTACCACCGAAAAGCATCTATTCCATTAAGGCAGAGAAACTCATCAATTGATTTCTAATAGCAATGTTCCCATGCAAAATTGAACGCTGAGTTCAAAAAGGTAATTGAGAACTCTGTAAGTATTTTAAGAGCAGAGATAGTGAGCTTTAAACAGATTGCAATAGATGCGAGATTTTGGTACAGCATCACTACCACCGAAAAGCATCTATTCCATTAAGGCAGAGAAACTCATCAATTGATTTCTAAGAGCAATGTTCCGATGCAAAATTGAACGGTGAGTTCAAAAACGTCATTGAGAACTCTGTAAGTATTTTAAGAGCAGAGATATTGAGCTTTAAACAGATTGAAATAGATGCGAGAATTTGGTACAGAATCACTACCACCGAAAAGCATCTATTCCATTAAGGCAGAGAAACTCATCAATTGATTTCTAATAGCAATGTTCCGATGCAAAATTGAACGGTGAGTTCAAAAACGTCATTGAGAACTCTGTAAGTATTTTAAGAGCAGAGATATTGAGCTTTAAACAGATTGCAATAGATGCGAGAATTTGGTACAGAATCACTACCACCGAAAAGCATCTATTCCATTAAGGCAGAGAAACTCATCAATTGATTTTTAATAGCAATGTTCCGATGCAAAATTAAACGCTGAGTTCAAAAAAGTCAATCAGAACTCTGTAAGTATTTTAAGAACAGAGATATTGAGCTTTAAACAGATTGCAATAGATGCGAGAATTTGGTACAGAATCACTACCACCGAAAAGCATCTATTCCATTAAGGCAGAGAAACTCATCAATTGATTTTTAATAGCAATGTTCCGATGCATCATTAAACGCTGAGTTCAAAAAAGTCAATCAGAACTCTGTAAGTATTTTAAGAGCAGAGATATTGAGCTTTAAACAGATTGCAATAGATGCGAGAATTTGGTACAGAATCACTACCACCGAAAAGCATCTATTCCATTAAGGCAGAGAAACTCATCAATTGATTTCTAATAGCAATGTTCCGATGCAAAATTGAACGCTGAGTTCAAAAAAGTCATTGAGAACTCTGTAAGTATTTTAAGAGCAGAGATATTGAGCTTTAAACAGATTGCAATAGATGCGAGAATTTGGTACAGAATCACTACCACCGAAAAGCATCTATTCCATTAAGGCAGAGAAACTCATCAATTGATTTTTAATAGCAATGTTCCGATGCAAAATTAAACGCTGAGTTCAAAAAAGTCAATCAGAACTCTGTAAGTATTTTAAGAGCAGAGATATTGAGCTTTAAACAGATTGCAATAGATGCGAGAATTTGGTACAGAATCACTACCACCGAAAAGCATCTATTCCATTAAGGCAGAGAAACTCATCAATTGATTTTAATAGCAATGTTCCGATGCAAAATTAAACGCTGAGTTCAAAAAAGTCAATCAGAACTCTGTAAGTATTTTAAGAACAGAGATATTGAGCTTTAAACAGATTGCAATAGATGCGAGAATTTGGTACAGAATCACTACCACCGAAAAGCATCTATTCCATTAAGGCAGAGAAACTCATCAATTGATTTCTAATAGCAATGTTCCGATGCAAAATTGAACGGTGAGTTCAAAAAAGTCATTGAGAACTCTGTAAGTATTTTAAGAGCAGAGATATTGAGCTTTAAACAGATTGCAATAGATGCGAGAATTTGGTACAGAATCACTACCACCGAAAAGCATCTATTCCATTAAGGCAGAGAAACTCATCAATTGATTTTAATAGCAATGTTCCGATGCAAAATTAAACGCTGAGTTCAAAAAAGTCAATCAGAACTCTGTAAGTATTTTAAGAACAGAGATATTGAGCTTTAAACAGATTGCAATAGATGCGAGAATTTGGTACAGAATCACTACCACCGAAAAGCATCTATTCCATTAAGGCAGAGAAACTCATCAATTGATTTCTAATAGCAATGTTCCGATGCATCATTAAACGCTGAGTTCAAAAAAGTCAATCAGAACTCTGTAAGTATTTTAAGAGCAGAGATATTGAGCTTTAAACAGATTGCAATAGATGCGAGAATTTGGTACAGAATCACTACCACCGAAAAGCATCTATTCCATTAAGGCAGAGAAACTCATCAATTGATTTTAATAGCAATGTTCCGATGCAAAATTAAACGCTGAGTTCAAAAAAGTCAATCAGAACTCTGTAAGTATTTTAAGAGCAGAGATATTGAGCTTTAAACAGATTGCAATAGATGCGAGAATTTGGTACAGAATCACTACCACCGAAAAGCATCTATTCCATTAAGGCAGAGAAACTCATCAATTGATTTCTAATAGCAATGTTCCCATGCAAAATTGAACGCTGAGTTCAAAAAAGTCATTGAGAACTCTGTAAGTATTTTAAGAGCAGAGATATTGAGCTTTAAACAGATTGCAATAGATGCGAGAATTTGGTACAGAATCACTACCACCGAAAAGCATCTATTCCATTAAGGCAGAGAAACTCATCAATTGATTTTTAATAGCAACGTTCCGATGCATCATTAAACGCTGAGTTCAAAAAAGTCAATCAAAACTCTGTAAGTATTTTAAGAACAGAGATATTGAGCTTTAAACAGATTGCAATAGATGCGAGAATTTGGTACAGAATCACTACCACCGAAAAGCATCTATTCCATTAAGGCAGAGAAACTCATCAATTGATTTTTAATAGCAATGTTCCGATGCAAAATTAAACGCTGAGTTCAAAAAAGTCATTCAGAACTCTGTAAGTATTTTAAGAACAGAGATATTGAGCTTTAAACAGATTGCAATAGATGCGAGAATTTGGTACAGAATCACTACCACCGAAAAGCATCTATTCCATTAAGGCAGAGAAACTCATCAATTGATTTTTAATAGCAATGTTCCGATGCATCATTAAACGCTGAGTTCAAAAAAGTCAATCAGAACTCTGTAAGTATTTTAAGAGCAGAGATATTGAGCTTTAAACAGATTGCAATAGATGCGAGAATTTGGTACAGAATCACTACCACCGAAAAGCATCTATTCCATTAAGGCAGAGAAACTCATCAATTGATTTCTAATAGCAATGTTCCGATGCAAAATTGAACGGTGAGTTCAAAAACGTCATTGAGAACTCTGTAAGTATTTTAAGAGCAGAGATATTGAGCTTTAAACAGATTGCAATAGATGCGAGAATTTGGTACAGAATCACTACCACCGAAAAGCATCTATTCCATTAAGGCAGAGAAACTCATCAATTGATTTCTAATAGCAATGTTCCGATGCAAAATTGAACGGTGAGTTCAAAAACGTCATTGAGAACTCTGTAAGTATTTTAAGAGCAGAGATATTGAGCTTTAAACAGATTGCAATAGATGCGAGAATTTGGTACAGAATCACTACCACCGAAAAGCATCTATTCCATTAAGGCAGAGAAACTCATCAATTGATTTTTAATAGCAATGTTCCGATGCAAAATTAAACGCTGAGTTCAAAAAAGTCAATCAGAACTCTGTAAGTATTTTAAGAGCAGAGATATTGAGCTTTAAACAGATTGCAATAGATGCGAGAATTTGGTACAGAATCACTACCACCGAAAAGCATCTATTCCATTAAGGCAGAGAAACTCATCAATTGATTTTTAATAGCAATGTTCCGATGCAAAATTAAACGCTGAGTTCAAAAAAGTCATTCAGAACTCTGTAAGTATTTTAAGAACAGAGATATTGAGCTTTAAACAGATTGCAATAGATGCGAGAATTTGGTACAGAATCACTACCACCGAAAAGCATCTATTCCATTAAGGCAGAGAAACTCATCAATTGATTTTTAATAGCAATGTTCCGATGCATCATTAAACGGTGAGTTCAAAAAAGTCAATCAGAACTCTGTAAGTATTTTAAGAGCAGAGATATTGAGCTTTAAACAGATTGCAATAGATGCGAGAATTTGGTACAGAATCACTACCACCGAAAAGCATCTATTCCATTAAGGCAGAGAAACTCATCAATTGATTTTTAATAGCAATGTTCCGATGCAAAATTGAACGGTGAGTTCAAAAAAGTCATTGAGAACTCTGTAAGTATTTTAAGAGCAGAGATATTGAGCTTTAAACAGATTGCAATAGATGCGAGAATTTGGTACAGAATCACTACCACCGAAAAGCATCTATTCCATTAAGGCAGAGAAACTCATCAATTGATTTTTAATAGCAACGTTCCGATGCAAAATTAAACGCTGAGTTCAAAAAAGTCAATCAGAACTCTGTAAGTATTTTAAGAACAGAGATATTGAGCTTTAAACAGATTGCAATAGATGCGAGAATTTGGTACAGAATCACTACCACCGAAAAGCATCTATTCCATTAAGGCAGAGAAACTCATCAATTGATTTTTAATAGCAATGTTCCGATGCAAAATTAAACGCTGAGTTCAAAAAAGTCAATCAGAACTCTGTAAGTATTTTAAGAGCAGAGATATTGAGCTTTAAACAGATTGCAATAGATGCGAGAATTTGGTACAGAATCACTACCACCGAAAAGCATCTATTCCATTAAGGCAGAGAAACTCATCAATTGATTTTAATAGCAATGTTCCGATGCAAAATTAAACGCTGAGTACAAAAAAGTCAATCAGAACTCTGTAAGTATTTTAAGAACAGAGATATTGAGCTTTAAACAGATTGCAATAGATGCGAGAATTTGGTACAGAATCACTACCACCGAAAAGCATCTATTCCATTAAGGCAGAGAAACTCATCAATTGATTTCTAATAGCAATGTTCCGATGCAAAATTGAACGGTGAGTTCAAAAAAGTCATTGAGAACTCTGTAAGTATTTTAAGAGCAGAGATATTGAGCTTTAAACAGATTGCAATAGATGCGAGAATTTGGTACAGAATCACTACCACCGAAAAGCATCTATTCCATTAAGGCAGAGAAACTCATCAATTGATTTTTAATAGCAACGTTCCGATGCAAAATTAAACGCTGAGTTCAAAAAAGTCAATCAGAACTCTGTAAGTATTTTAAGAGCAGAGATATTGAGCTTTAAACAGATTGCAATAGATGCGAGAATTTGGTACAGAATCACTACCACCGAAAAGCATCTATTCCATTAAGGCAGAGAAACTCATCAATTGATTTTTAATAGCAATGTTCCGATGCATCATTAAACGCTGAGTTCAAAAAAGTCAATCAGAACTCTGTAAGTATTTTAAGAGCAGAGATATTGAGCTTTATACAGATTGCAATAGATGCGAGAATTTGGTACAGAATCACTACCACCGAAAAGCATCTATTCCATTAAGGCAGAGAAACTCATCAATTGATTTTTAATAGCAATGTTCCGATGCAAAATTAAACGCTGAGTTCAAAAAAGTCAATCAGAACTCTGTAAGTATTTTAAGAGCAGAGATATTGAGCTTTAAACAGATTGCAATAGATGCGAGAATTTGGTACAGAATCACTACCACCGAAAAGCATCTATTCCATTAAGGCAGAGAAACTCATCAATTGATTTCTAATAGCAATGTTCCGATGCAAAATTGAACGCTGAGTTCAAAAAAGTCATTGAGAACTCTGTAAGTATTTTAAGAGCAGAGATATTGAGCTTTAAACAGATTGCAATAGATGCGAGAATTTGGTACAGAATCACTACCACCGAAAAGCATCTATTCCATTAAGGCAGAGAAACTCATCAATTGATTTTTAATAGCAACGTTCCGATGCAAAATTAAACGCTGAGTTCAAAAAAGTCAATCAGAACTCTGTAAGTATTTTAAGAACAGAGATATTGAGCTTTAAACAGATTGCAATAGATGCGAGAATTTGGTACAGAATCACTACCACCGAAAAGCATCTATTCCATTAAGGCAGAGAAACTCATCAATTGATTTTTAATAGCAATGTTCCGATGCAAAATTAAACGCTGAGTTCAAAAACGTCATTGAGAACTCTGTAAGTATTTTAAGAACAGAGATATTGAGCTTTAAACAGATTGCAATAGATGCGAGAATTTGGTACAGAATCACTACCACCGAAAAGCATCTATTCCATTAAGGCAGAGAAACTCATCAATTGATTTTTAATAGCAATGTTCCGATGCATCATTAAACGCTGAGTTCAAAAAAGTCAATCAAAACTCTGTAAGTATTTTAAGAGCAGAGATATTGAGCTTTAAACAGATTGCAATAGATGCGAGAATTTGGTACAGAATCACTACCACCGAAAAGCATCTATTCCATTAAGGCAGAGAAACTCATCAATTGATTTCTAATAGCAATGTTCCGATGCAAAATTGAACGGTGAGTTCAAAAACGTCATTGAGAACTCTGTAAGTATTTTAAGAGCAGAGATATTGAGCTTTAAACAGATTGCAATAGATGCGAGAATTTGGTACAGAATCACTACCACCGAAAAGCATCTATTCCATTAAGGCAGAGAAACTCATCAATTGATTTCTAATAGCAATGTTCCGATGCAAAATTGAACGGTGAGTTCAAAAACGTCATTGAGAACTCTGTAAGTATTTTAAGAGCAGAGATATTGAGCTTTAAACAGATTGCAATAGATGCGAGAATTTGGTACAGAATCACTACCACCGAAAAGCATCTATTCCATTAAGGCAGAGAAACTCATCAATTGATTTTTAATAGCAATGTTCCGATGCAAAATTAAACGCTGAGTTCAAAAAAGTCAATCAGAACTCTGTAAGTATTTTAAGAGCAGAGATATTGAGCTTTAAACAGATTGCAATAGATGCGAGAATTTGGTACAGAATCACTACCACCGAAAAGCATCTATTCCATTAAGGCAGAGAAACTCATCAATTGATTTTTAATAGCAATGTTCCGATGCAAAATTAAACGCTGAGTTCAAAAAAGTCATTGAAAACTCTGTAAGTATTTTAAGAACAGAGATATTGAGCTTTAAACAGATTGCAATAGATGCGAGAATTTGGTACAGAATCACTACCACCGAAAAGCATCTATTCCATTAAGGCAGAGAAACTCATCAATTGATTTTTAATAGCAATGTTCCGATGCATCATTAAACGGTGAGTTCAAAAAAGTCAATCAGAACTCTGTAAGTATTTTAAGAGCAGAGATATTGAGCTTTAAACAGATTGCAATAGATGCGAGAATTTGGTACAGAATCACTACCACCGAAAAGCATCTATTCCATTAAGGCAGAGAAACTCATCAATTGATTTTTAATAGCAATGTTCCGATGCAAAATTGAACGATGAGTTCAAAAAAGTCATTGAGAACTCTGTAAGTATTTTAAGAGCAGAGATATTGAGCTTTAAACAGATTGCAATAGATGCGAGAATTTGGTACAGAATCACTACCACCGAAAAGCATCTATTCCATTAAGGCAGAGAAACTCATCAATTGATTTTTAATAGCAACGTTCCGATGCAAAATTAAACGCTGAGTTCAAAAAAGTCAATCAGAACTCTGTAAGTATTTTAAGAACAGAGATATTGAGCTTTAAACAGATTGCAATAGATGCGAGAATTTGGTACAGAATCACTACCACCGAAAAGCATCTATTCCATTAAGGCAGAGAAACTCATCAATTGATTTTTAATAGCAATGTTCCGATGCAAAATTAAACGCTGAGTTCAAAAAAGTCAATCAGAACTCTGTAAGTATTTTAAGAGCAGAGATATTGAGCTTTAAACAGATTGCAATAGATGCGAGAATTTGGTACAGAATCACTACCACCGAAAAGCATCTATTCCATTAAGGCAGAGAAACTCATCAATTGATTTTTAATAGCAATGTTCCGATGCAAAATTGAACGCTGAGTTCAAAAAAGTCATTGAGAACTCTGTAAGTATTTTAAGAGCAGAGATATTGAGCTTTAAACAGATTGCAATAGATGCGAGAATTTGGTACAGAATCACTACCACCGAAAAGCATCTATTCCATTAAGGCAGAGAAACTCATCAATTGATTTTTAATAGCAATGTTCCGATGCAAAATTAAACGCTGAGTTCAAAAAAGTCATTCACAACTCTGTAAGTATTTTAAGAGCAGAGATATTGAGCTTTAAACAGATTGCAATAGATGCGAGAATTTGGTACAGAATCACTACCACCGAAAAGCATCTATTCCATTAAGGCAGAGAAACTCATCAATTGATTTCTAATAGCAATGTTCCGATGCAAAATTGAACGGTGAGTTCAAAAACGTCATTGAGAACTCTGTAAGTATTTTAAGAGCAGAGATATTGAGCTTTAAACAGATTGCAATAGATGCGAGAATTTGGTACAGAATCACTACCACCGAAAAGCATCTATTCCATTAAGGCAGAGAAACTCATCAATTGATTTTTAATAGCAATGTTCCGATGCAAAATTAAACGCTGAGTTCAAAAAAGTCAATCAGAACTCTGTAAGTATTTTAAGAGCAGAGATATTGAGCTTTAAACAGATTGCAATAGATGCGAGAATTTGGTACAGAATCACTACCACCGAAAAGCATCTATTCCATTAAGGCAGAGAAACTCATCAATTGATTTTTAATTATAAATGTTCCGATGCAAAATTAAACGCTGAGTTCAGAAAAGTCAATCAGAACTCTGTAAGTATTTTAAGAGCAGAGATATTGAGCTTTAAACAGATTGCAATAGATGCGAGAATTTGGTACAGAATCACTACCACCGAAAAGCATCTATTCCATTAAGGCAGAGAAACTCATCAATTGATTTCTAATAGCAATGTTCCGATGCAAAATTGAACGCTGAGTTCAAAAAAGTCAATCAGAACTCTGTAAGTATTTTAAGAGCAGAGATATTGAGCTTTAAACAGATTGCAATAGATGCGAGAATTTGGTACAGAATCACTACCACCGAAAAGCATCTATTCCATTAAGGCAGAGAAACTCATCAATTGATTTTTAATAGCAATGTTCCGATGCAAAATTAAACGCTGAGTTCAAAAAAGTCAATCAGAACTCTGTAAGTATTTTAAGAGCAGAGATATTGAGCTTTAAACAGATTGCAATAGATGCGAGAATTTGGTACAGAATCACTACCACCGAAAAGCATCTATTCCATTAAGGCAGAGAAACTCATCAATTGATTTCTAATAGCAATGTTCCGATGCAAAATTGAACGCTGAGTTCAAAAAAGTCAATCAGAACTCTGTAAGTATTTTAAGAACAGAGATATTGAGCTTTAAACAGATTGCAATAGATGCGAGAATTTGGTACAGAATCACTACCACCGAAAAGCATCTATTCCATTAAGGCAGAGAAACTCATCAATTGATTTTTAATAGCAATGTTCCGATGCAAAATTAAACGCTGAGTTCAAAAAAGTCAATCAGAACTCTGTAAATATTTTAAGAACAGAGATATTGAGCTTTAAACAGATTGCAATAGATGCGAGAATTTGGTACAGAATCACTACCACCGAAAAGCATCTATTCCATTAAGGCAGAGAAACTCATCAATTGATTTTTAATAGCAATGTTCCGATGCAAAATTAAACGCTGAGTTCAAAAAAGTCATTGAGAACTCTGTAAGTATTTTAAGAGCAGAGATATTGAGCTTTAAACAGATTGCAATAGATGCGAGAATTTGGTACAGAATCACTACCACCGAAAAGCATCTATTCCATTAAGGCAGAGAAACTCATCAATTGATTTCTAATAGCAATGTTCCGATGCAAAATTGAACGCTGAGTTCAAAAAAGTCAATCAGAACTCTGTAAGTATTTTAAGAGCAGAGATATTGAGCTTTAAACAGATTGCAATAGATGCGAGAATTTGGTACAGAATCACTACCACCGAAAAGCATCTATTCCATTAAGGCAGAGAAACTCATCAATTGATTTCTAATAGCAATGTTCCGATGCAAAATTGAACGGTGAGTTCAAAAAAGTCATTGAGAACTCTGTAAGTATTTTAAGAGCAGAGATATTGAGCTTTAAACAGATTGCAATAGATGCGAGAATTTGGTACAGAATCACTACCACCGAAAAGCATCTATTCCATTAAGGCAGAGAAACTCATCAATTGATTTTTAATAGCAATGTTCCGATGCAAAATTAAACGCTGAGTTCAAAAAAGTCAATCAGAACTCTGTAAGTATTTTAAGAGCAGAGATATTGAGCTTTAAACAGATTGCAATAGATGCGAGAATTTGGTACAGAATCACTACCACCGAAAAGCATCTATTCCATTAAGGCAGAGAAACTCATCAATTGATTTCTAATAGCAATGTTCCGATGCAAAATTGAACGGTGAGTTCAAAAAAGTCATTGAGAACTCTGTAAGTATTTTAAGAGCAGAGATATTGAGCTTTAAACAGATTGCAATAGATGCGAGAATTTGGTACAGAATCACTACCACCGAAAAGCATCTATTCCATTAAGGCAGAGAAACTCATCAATTGATTTTTAATAGCAATGTTCCGATGCAAAATTAAACGCTGAGTTCAAAAAAGTCAATCAGAACTCTGTAAGTATTTTAAGAACAGAGATATTGAGCTTTAAACAGATTGCAATAGATGCGAGAATTTGGTACAGAATCACTACCACCGAAAAGCATCTATTCCATTAAGGCAGAGAAACTCATCAATTGATTTTTAATAGCAATGTTCCGATGCAAAATTAAACACTGAGTTCAAAAACGTCAATCAGAACTCTGTAAGTATTTTAAGAGCAGAGATATTGAGCTTTAAACAGATTGCAATAGATGCGAGAATTTGGTACAGAATCACTACCACCGAAAAGCATCTATTCCATTAAGGCAGAGAAACTCATCAATTGATTTCTAATAGCAATGCTCCGATGCACAATTGAACGCTGAGTTCAAAAAAGTCATTGAGAACTCTGTACGTATTTTAAGAGCAGAGATATTGAGCTTTAAACAGATTGCAATAGATGCGAGAATTTGGTACAGAATCACTACCACCGAAAAGCATCTATTCCATTAAGGCAGAGAAACTCATCAATTGATTTTTAATAGCAACGTTCCGATGCAAAATTAAACGCTGAGTTCAAAAAAGTCATTCAGAACTCTGTAAGTATTTTAAGAACAGAGATATTGAGCTTTAAACAGATTGCAATAGATGCGAGAATTTGGTACAGAATCACTACCACCGAAAAGCATCTATTCCATTAAGGCAGAGAAACTCATCAATTGATTTCTAATAGCAATGTTCGGATGCAAAATTGAACGGTGAGTTCAAAAAAGTCATTGAGAACTCTGTAAGTATTTTAAGAGCAGAGATATTGAGCTTTAAACAGATTGCAATAGATGCGAGAATTTGGTACAGAATCACTACCACCGAAAAGCATCTATTCCATTAAGGCAGAGAAACTCATCAATTGATTTTAATAGCAATGTTCCGATGCAAAATTAAACGCTGAGTTCAAAAAAGTCAATCAGAACTCTGTAAGTATTTTAAGAACAGAGATATTGAGCTTTAAACAGATTGCAATAGATGCGAGAATTTGGTACAGAATCACTACCACCGAAAAGCATCTATTCCATTAAGGCAGAGAAACTCATCAATTGATTTTTAATAGCAATGTTCCGATGCAAAATTAAACGCTGAGTTCAAAAAAGTCAATCAGAACTCTGTAAGTATTTTAAGAGCAGAGATATTGAGCTTTAAACAGATTGCAATAGATGCGAGAATTTGGTACAGAATCACTACCACCGAAAAGCATCTATTCCATTAAGGCAGAGAAACTCATCAATTGATTTCTAATAGCAATGTTCCGATGCAAAATTGAACGGTGAGTTCAAAAAAGTCATTGAGAACTCTGTAAGTATTTTAAGAGCAGAGATATTGAGCTTTAAACAGATTGCAATAGATGCGAGAATTTGGTACAGAATCACTACCACCGAAAAGCATCTATTCCATTAAGGCAGAGAAACTCATCAATTGATAGCAATGTTCCGATGCAAAATTAAACGCTGAGTTCAAAAAAGTCAATCAGAACTCTGTAAGTATTTTAAGAGCAGAGATATTGAGCTTTAAACAGATTGCAATAGATGCGAGAATTTGGTACAGAATCACTACCACCGAAAAGCATCTATTCCATTAAGGCAGAGAAACTCATCAATTGATTTTTAATAGCAATGTTCCGATGCAAAATTAAACGCTGAGTTCAAAAAAGTCAATCAGAACTCTGTAAGTATTTTAAGAGCAGAGATATTGAGCTTTAAACAGATTGCAATAGATGCGAGAATTTGGTACAGAATCACTACCACCGAAAAGCATCTATTCCATTAAGGCAGAGAAACTCATCAATTGATTTCTAATAGCAATGTTCCGATGCACAATTGAACGCTGAGTTCAAAAAACGTCATTGAGAACTCTGTAAGTATTTTAAGAGCAGAGATATTGAGCTTTAAACAGATTGCAATAGATGCGAGAATTTGGTACAGAATCACTACCACCGAAAAGCATCTATTCCATTAAGGCAGAGAAACTCATCAATTGATTTTTAATAGCAACGTTCCGATGCAAAATTAAACGCTGAGTTCAAAAAAGTCAATCAGAACTCTGTAAGTATTTTAAGAACAGAGATATTGAGCTTTAAACAGATTGCAATAGATGCGAGAATTTGGTACAGAATCACTACCACCGAAAAGCATCTATTCCATTAAGGCAGAGAAACTCATCAATTGATTTTTAATAGCAACGTTCCGATGCAAAATTAAACGCTGAGTTCAAAAAAGTCAATCAGAACTCTGTACGTATTTTAAGAACAGAGATATTGAGCTTTAAACAGATTGCAATAGATGCGAGAATTTGGTACAGAATCACTACCACCGAAAAGCATCTATTCCATTAAGGCAGAGAAACTCATCAATTGATTTCTAATAGCAATGTTCCGATGCAAAATTGAACGGTGAGTTCAAAAAAGTCATTGAGAACTCTGTAAGTATTTTAAGAGCAGAGATATTGAGCTTTAAACAGATTGCAATAGATGCGAGAATTTGGTACAGAATCACTACCACCGAAAAGCATCTATTCCATTAAGGCAGAGAAACTCATCAATTGATTTTTAATAGCAATGTTCCGATGCAAAATTAAACGCTGAGTTCAAAAAAGTCAATCAGAACTCTGTAAGTATTTTAAGAACAGAGATATTGAGCTTTAAACAGATTGCAATAGATGCGAGAATTTGGTACAGAATCACTACCACCGAAAAGCATCTATTCCATTAAGGCAGAGAAACTCATCAATTGATCTTTAATAGCAATGTCTCGATGCAAAATTAAACGATGAGTTCAAAAAAGTCAATCAGAACTCTGTAAGTATTTTAAGAGCAGAGATATTGAGCTTTAAACAGATTGCAATAGATGCGAGAATTTGGTACAGAATCACTACCACCGAAAAGCATCTATTCCATTAAGGCAGAGAAACTCATCAATTGATTTCTAATAGCAATGTTCCGATGCAAAATTGAACGCTGAGTTCAAAAAAGTCATTGAGAACTCTGTAAGTATTTTAAGAGCAGAGATATTGAGCTTTAAACAGATTGCAATAGATGCGAGAATTTGGTACAGAATCACTACCACCGAAAAGCATCTATTCCATTAAGGCAGAGAAACTCATCAATTGATTTTTAATAGCAACGTTCCGATGCAAAATTAAACGCTGAGTTCAAAAAAGTCAATCAGAACTCTGTAAGTATTTTAAGAACAGAGATATTGAGCTTTAAACAGATTGCAATAGATGCGAGAATTTGGTACAGAATCACTACCACCGAAAAGCATCTATTCCATTAAGGCAGAGAAACTCATCAATTGATTTCTAATAGCAATGTTCCGATGCAAAATTGAACGGTGAGTTCAAAAAAGTCATTGAGAACTCTGTACGTATTTTAAGAGCAGAGATATTGAGCTTTAAACAGATTGCAATAGATGCGAGAATTTGGTACAGAATCACTACCACCGAAAAGCATCTATTCCATTAAGGCAGAGAAACTCATCAATTGATTTTTAATAGCAATGTTCCGATGCAAAATTAAACGCTGAGTTCAAAAAAGTCAATCAGAACTCTGTAAGTATTTTAAGAACAGAGATATTGAGCTTTAAACAGATTGCAATAGATGCGAGAATTTGGTACAGAATCACTACCACCGAAAAGCATCTATTCCATTAAGGCAGAGAAACTCATCAATTGATTTTTAATAGCAATGTTCCGATGCGAAATTAAACGCTGAGTTCAAAAACGTCAATCAGAACTCTGTAAGTATTTTAAGAGCAGAGATATTGAGCTTTAAACAGATTGCAATTGATGCGAGAATTTGGTACAGAATCACTACCACCGAAAAGCATCTATTCCATTAAGGCAGAGAAACTCATCAATTGACTTTTAATAGCAACGTTCCGATGCAAAATTAAACGCTGAGTTCAAAAAAGTCAATCAGAACTCTGTACGTATTTTAAGAACAGAGATATTGAGCTTTAAACAGATTGCAATAGATGCGAGAATTTGGTACAGAATCACTACCACCGAAAAGCATCTATTCCATTAAGGCAGAGAAACTCATCAATTGATTTCTAATAGCAATGTTCCGATGCAAAATTGAACGGTGAGTTCAAAAAAGTCATTGAGAACTCTGTAAGTATTTTAAGAGCAGAGATATTGAGCTTTAAACAGATTGCAATAGATGCGAGAATTTGGTACAGAATCACTACCACCGAAAAGCATCTATTCCATTAAGGCAGAGAAACTCATCAATTGATTTTAATAGCAATGTTCCGATGCAAAATTAAACGCTGAGTTCAAAAAAGTCAATCAGAACTCTGTAAGTATTTTAAGAACAGAGATATTGAGCTTTAAACAGATTGCAATAGATGCGAGAATTTGGTACAGAATCACTACCACCGAAAAGCATCTATTCCATTAAGGCAGAGAAACTCATCAATTGATTTTTAATAGCAATGTTCCGATGCAAAATTAAACGCTGAGTTCAAAAAAGTCAATCAGAACTCTGTAAGTATTTTAAGAGCAGAGATATTGAGCTTTAAACAGATTGCAATAGATGCGAGAATTTGGTACAGAATCACTACCACCGAAAAGCATCTATTCCATTAAGGCAGAGAAACTCATCAATTGATTTTTAATAGCAATGTTCCGATGCAAAATTAAACGCTGAGTTCAAAAAAGTCATTGAGAACTCTGTAAGTATTTTAAGAGCAGAGATATTGAGCTTTAAACAGATTGCAATAGATGCGAGAATTTGGTACAGAATCACTACCACCGAAAAGCATCTATTCCATTAAGGCAGAGAAACTCATCAATTGATTTTAATAGCAACGTTCCGATGCAAAATTAAACGCTGAGTTCAAAAAAGTCAATCAGAACTCTGTAAGTATTTTAAGAACAGAGATATTGAGCTTTAAACAGATTGCAATAGATGCGAGAATTTGGTACAGAATCACTACCACCGAAAAGCATCTATTCCATTAAGGCAGAGAAACTCATCAATTGATTTCTAATAGCAATGTTCCGATGCAAAATTGAACGCTGAGTTCAAAAAAGTCATTGAGAACTCTGTAAGTATTTTAAGAGCAGAGATATTGAGCTTTAAACAGATTGCAATAGATGCGAGAATTTGGTACAGAATCACTACCACCGAAAAGCATCTATTCCATTAAGGCAGAGAAACTCATCAATTGATTTTTAATAGCAATGTTCCGATGCAAAATTAAACGCTGAGTTCAAAAAAGTCAATCAGAACTCTGTAAGTATTTTAAGAACAGAGATATTGAGCTTTAAACAGATTGCAATAGATGCGAGAATTTGGTACAGAATCACTACCACCGAAAAGCATCTATTCCATTAAGGCAGAGAAACTCATCAATTGATTTTTAATAGCAATGTTCCGATGCAAAATTAAACGCTGAGTTCAAAAAAGTCAATCAGAACTCTGTAAGTATTTTAAGAGCAGAGATATTGAGCTTTAAACAGATTGCAATAGATGCGAGAATTTGGTACAGAATCACTACCACCGAAAAGCATCTATTCCATTAAGGCAGAGAAACTCATCAATTGATTTTTAATAGCAATGTTCCTATGCAAACTTAAACGCTGAGTTCAAAAAAGTCAATCAGAACTCTGTAAGTATTTTAAGAACAGAGATATTGAGCTTTAAACAGATTGCAATAGATGCGAGAATTTGGTACAGAATCACTACCACCGAAAAGCATCTATTCCATTAAGGCAGAGAAACTCATCAATTGATTTTTAATAGCAATGTTCCGATGCAAAATTAAACGCTGAGTTCAAAAAAGTCAATCAGAACTCTGTAAGTATTTTAAGAACAGAGATATTGAGCTTTAAACAGATTGCAATAGATGCGAGAATTTGGTACAGAATCACTACCACCGAAAAGCATCTATTCCATTAAGGCAGAGAAACTCATCAATTGATTTTTAATAGCAATGTTCCGATGCAAAATTAAACGCTGAGTTCAAAAAAGTCAATCAGAACTCTGTAAGTATTTTAAGAGCAGAGATATTGAGCTTTAAACAGATTGCAATAGATGCGAGAATTTGGTACAGAATCACTACCACCGAAAAGCATCTATTCCATTAAGGCAGAGAAACTCATCAATTGATTTTAATAGCAACGTTCCGATGCAAAATTAAACGCTGAGTTCAAAAAAGTCAATCAGAACTCTGTAAGTATTTTAAGAACAGAGATATTGAGCTTTAAACAGATTGCAATAGATGCGAGAATTTGGTACAGAATCACTACCACCGAAAAGCATCTATTCCATTAAGGCAGAGAAACTCATCAATTGATTTCTAATAGCAATGTTCCGATGCAAAATTGAACGGTGAGTTCAAAAAAGTCATTGAGAACTCTGTAAGTATTTTAAGAGCAGAGATATTGAGCTTTAAACAGATTGCAATAGATGCGAGAATTTGGTACAGAATCACTACCACCGAAAAGCATCTATTCCATTAAGGCAGAGAAACTCATCAATTGATTTTTAATAGCAACGTTCCGATGCAAAATTAAACGCTGAGTTCAAAAAAGTCAATCAGAACTCTGTAAGTATTTTAAGAGCAGAGATATTGAGCTTTAAACAGATTGCAATAGATGCGAGAATTTGGTACAGAATCACTACCACCGAAAAGCATCTATTCCATTAAGGCAGAGAAACTCATCAATTGATTTCTAATAGCAATGTTCCGATGCAAAATTGAACGGTGAGTTCAAAAAAGTCATTGAGAACTCTGTAAGTATTTTAAGAGCAGAGATATTGAGCTTTAAACAGATTGCAATAGATGCGAGAATTTGGTACAGAATCACTACCACCGAAAAGCATCTATTCCATTAAGGCAGAGAAACTCATCAATTGATTTTTAATAGCAACGTTCCGATGCAAAATTAAACGCTGAGTTCAAAAAAGTCAATCAGAACTCTGTAAGTATTTTAAGAACAGAGATATTGAGCTTTAAACAGATTGCAATAGATGCGAGAATTTGGTACAGAATCACTACCACCGAAAAGCATCTATTCCATTAAGGCAGAGAAACTCATCAATTGATTTTTAATAGCAATGTTCCGATGCATCATTAAACGCTGAGTTCAAAAAAGTCAATCAGAACTCTGTAAGTATTTTAAGAGCAGAGATATTGAGCTTTAAACAGATTGCAATAGATGCGAGAATTTGGTACAGAATCACTACCACCGAAAAGCATCTATTCCATTAAGGCAGAGAAACTCATCAATTGATTTTTAATAGCAATGTTCCGATGCAAAATTAAACGCTGAGTTCAAAAAAGTCAATCAGAACTCTGTAAGTATTTTAAGAACAGAGATATTGAGCTTTAAACAGATTGCAATAGATGCGAGAATTTGGTACAGAATCACTACCACCGAAAAGCATCTATTCCATTAAGGCAGAGAAACTCATCAATTGATTTTTAATAGCAATGTTCCGATGCAAAATTAAACGCTGAGTTCAAAAAAGTCATTGAGAACTCTGTAAGTATTTTAAGAGCAGAGATATTGAGCTTTAAACAGATTGCAATAGATGCGAGAATTTGGTACAGAATCACTACCACCGAAAAGCATCTATTCCATTAAGGCAGAGAAACTCATCAATTGATTTTTAATAGCAACGTTCCGATGCAAAATTAAACGCTGAGTTCAAAAAAGTCAATCAGAACTCTGTACGTATTTTAAGAACAGAGATATTGAGCTTTAAACAGATTGCAATAGATGCGAGAATTTGGTACAGAATCACTACCACCGAAAAGCATCTATTCCATTAAGGCAGAGAAACTCATCAATTGATTTCTAATAGCAATGTTCCGATGCAAAATTGAACGGTGAGTTCAAAAAAGTCATTGAGAACTCTGTAAGTATTTTAAGAACAGAGATATTGAGCTTTAAACAGATTGCAATAGATGCGAGAATTTGGTACAGAATCACTACCACCGAAAAGCATCTATTCCATTAAGGCAGAGAAACTCATCAATTGATTTTTAATAGCAACGTTCCGATGCAAAATTAAACGCTGAGTTCAAAAAAGTCAATCAGAACTCTGTAAGTATTTTAAGAACAGAGATATTGAGCTTTAAACAGATTGCAATAGATGCGAGAATTTGGTACAGAATCACTACCACCGAAAAGCATCTATTCCATTAAGGCAGAGAAACTCATCAATTGATTTCTAATAGCAATGCTCCGATGCAAAATTGAACGGTGAGTTCAAAAAAGTCATTGAGAACTCTGTACGTATTTTAAGAGCAGAGATATTGAGCTTTAAACAGATTGCAATAGATGCGAGAATTTGGTACAGAATCACTACCACCGAAAAGCATCTATTCCATTAAGGCAGAGAAACTCATCAATTGATTTTAATAGCAATGTTCCGATGCAAAATTAAACGCTGAGTTCAAAAAAGTCAATCAGAACTCTGTAAGTATTTTAAGAACAGAGATATTGAGCTTTAAACAGATTGCAATAGATGCGAGAATTTGGTACAGAATCACTACCACCGAAAAGCATCTATTCCATTAAGGCAGAGAAACTCATCAATTGATTTTTAATAGCAATGTTCCGATGCAAAATTGAACGCTGAGTTCAAAAAAGTCAATCAGAACTCTGTAAGTATTTTAAGAGCAGAGATATTGAGCTTTAAACAGATTGCAATTGATGCGAGAATTTGGTACAGAATCACTACCACCGAAAAGCATCTATTCCATTAAGGCAGAGAAACTCATCAATTGATTTCTAATAGCAATGCTCCGATGCACAATGGAACGCTGAGTTCAAAAAAGTCATTGAGAACTCTGTACGTATTTTAAGAGCAGAGATATTGAGCTTTAAACAGATTGCAATAGATGCGAGAATTTGGTACAGAATCACTACCACCGAAAAGCATCTATTCCATTAAGGCAGAGAAACTCATCAATTGATTTTTAATAGCAACGTTCCGATGCAAAATTAAACGCTGATTTCAAAAAAGTCAATCAGAACTCTGTAAGTATTTTAAGAACAGAGATATTGAGCTTTATCCAGATTGCAATAGATGCGAGAATTTGGTACAGAATCACTACCACCGAAAAGCATCTATTCCATTAAGGCAGAGAAACTCATCAATTGATTTCTAATAGCAATGTTCCGATGCATCATTAAACGCTGAGTTCAAAAACGTCATTCAGAACTCTGTAAGTATTTTAAGAGCAGAGATATTGAGCTTTAAACAGATTGCAATAGATGCGAGAATTTGGTACAGAATCACTACCACCGAAAAGCATCTATTCCATTAAGGCAGAGAAACTCATCAATTGATTTTTAATAGCAATGTTCCGATGCAAAATTAAACGCTGAGTTCAAAAAAGTCAATCAGAACTCTGTAAGTATTTTAAGAACAGAGATATTGAGCTTTAAACAGATTGCAATAGATGCGAGAATTTGGTACAGAATCACTACCACCGAAAAGCATCTATTCCATTAAGGCAGAGAAACTCATCAATTGATTTTTAATAGCAATGTTTCGATGCAAAATTAAACGTTGAGTTCAAAAAAGTCATTGAGAACTCTGTAAGTATTTTAAGAGCAGAGATATTGAGCTTTAAACAGATTGCAATAGATGCGAGAATTTGGTACAGAATCACTACCACCGAAAAGCATCTATTCCATTAAGGCAGAGAAACTCATCAATTGACTTTTAATAGCAACGTTCCGATGCAAAATTAAACGCTGAGTTCAAAAAAGTCAATCAGAACTCTGTAAGTATTTTAAGAACAGAGATATTGAGCTTTAAACAGATTGCAATAGATGCGAGAATTTGGTACAGAATCACTACCACCGAAAAGCATCTATTCCATTAAGGCAGAGAAACTCATCAATTGATTTCTAATAGCAATGTTCCGATGCAAAATTGAACGGTGAGTTCAAAAAAGTCATTGAGAACTCTGTACATATTTTAAGAACAGAGATATTGAGCTTTCAACAGATTGCAATAGATGCGAGAATTTGGTACAGAATCACTACCACCGAAAAGCATCTATTCCATTAAGGCAGAGAAACTCATCAATTGACTTTTAATAGCAACGTTCCGATGCAAAATTAAACGCTGAGTTCAAAAAAGTCAATCAGAACTCTGTACGTATTTTAAGAACAGAGATATTGAGCTTTAAACAGATTGCAATAGATGCGAGAATTTCGTACAGAATCACTACCACCGAAAAGCATCTATTCCATTAAGGCAGAGAAACTCATCAATTGATTTCTAATAGCAATGCTCCGATGCAAAATTGAACGGTGAGTTCAAAAAAGTCATTGAGAACTCTGTACGTATTTTAAGAGCAGAGATATTGAGCTTTAAACAGATTGCAATAGATGCGAGAATTTGGTACAGAATCACTACCACCGAAAAGCATCTATTCCATTAAGGCAGAGAAACTCATCAACTGACTTTTAATAGCAATGTTCCGATGCAAAATTAAACGCTGAGTTCAAAAAAGTCAATCAGAACTCTGTAAGTATTTTAAGAACAGAGATATTGAGCTTTAAACAGATTGCAATAGATGCGAGAATTTGGTACAGAATCACTACCACCGAAAAGCATCTATTCCATTAAGGCAGAGAAACTCATCAATTGATTTTTAATAGCAATGTTTCGATGCAAAATTAAACGCTGAGTTCAAAAACGTCAATCAGAACTCTGTAAGTATTTTAAGAGCAGAGATATTGAGCTTTAAACAGATTGCAATTGATGCGAGAATTTGGTACAGAATCACTACCACCGAAAAGCATCTATTCCATTAAGGCAGAGAAACTCATCAATTGATTTCTAATAGCAATGCTCCGATGCACAATTGAACGCTGAGTTCAAAAAAGTCATTGAGAACTCTGTACGTATTTTAAGAGCAGAGATATTGAGCTTTAAACAGATTGCAATAGATGCGAGAATTTGGTACAGAATCACTACCACCGAAAAGCATCTATTCCATTAAGGCAGAGAAACTCATCAATTGACTTTTAATAGCAACGTTCCGATGCAAAATTAAACGCTGAGTTCAAAAAAGTCAATCAGAACTCTGTACGTATTTTAAGAACAGAGATATTGAGCTTTAAACAGATTGCAATAGATGCGAGAATTTGGTACAGCATCACTACCACCGAAAAGCATCTATTCCATTAAGGCAGAGAAACTCATCAATTGATTTCTAATAGCAATGCTCCGATGCAAAATTGAACGGTGAGTTCAAAAAAGTCATTGAGAACTCTGTAAGTATTTTAAGAGCAGAGATATTGAGCTTTAAACAGATTGCAATAGATGCGAGAATTTGGTACAGAATCACTACCACCGAAAAGCATCTATTCCATTAAGGCAGAGAAACTCATCAATTGACTTTTAATAGCAACGTTCCGATGCAAAATTAAACGCTGAGTTCAAAAAAGTCAATCAGAACTCTGTAAGTATTTTAAGAACAGAGATATTGAGCTTTAAACAGATTGCAATAGATGCGAGAATTTCGTACAGAATCACTACCACCGAAAAGCATCTATTCCATTAAGGCAGAGAAACTCATCAATTGATTTTTAATAGCAATGTTTCGATGCAAAATTAAACGCTGAGTTCAAAAAAGTCAATCAGAACTCTGTAAGTAATTTAAGAGCAGAGATATTGAGCTTTAAACAGATTGCAATTGATGCGAGAATTTGGTACAGAATCACTACCACCGAAAAGCATCTATTCCATTAAGGCAGAGAAACTCATCAACTGATTTCTAATAGCAATGCTCCGATGCACAATTGAACGCTGAGTTCAAAAAAGTCATTGAGAACTCTGTACGTATTTTAAGAGCAGAGATATTGAGCTTTAAACAGATTGCAATAGATGCGAGAATTTGGTACAGAATCACTACCACCGAAAAGCATCTATTCCATTAAGGCAGAGAAACTCATCAATTGATTTTTAATAGCAATGTTTCGATGCAAAATTAAACGCTGAGTTCAAAAAAGTCAATCAGAACTCTGTAAGTAATTTAAGAGCAGAGATATTGAGCTTTAAACAGATTGCAATTGATGCGAGAATTTGGTACAGAATCACTACCACCGAAAAGCATCTATTCCATTAAGGCAGAGAAACTCATCAACTGATTTCTAATAGCAATGCTCCGATGCACAATTGAACGCTGAGTTCAAAAAAGTCATTGAGAACTCTGTACGTATTTTAAGAGCAGAGATATTGAGCTTTAAACAGATTGCAATAGATGCGAGAATTTGGTACAGAATCACTACCACCGAAAAGCATCTATTCCATTAAGGCAGAGAAACTCATCAATTGACTTTTAATAGCAACGTTCCGATGCAAAATTAAACGCTGAGTTCAAAAAAGTCAATCAGAACTCTGTACGTATTTTAAGAACAGAGATATTGAGCTTTAAACAGATTGCAATAGATGCGAGAATTTGGTACAGCATCACTACCACCGAAAAGCATCTATTCCATTAAGGCAGAGAAACTCATCAATTGATTTCTAATAGCAATGCTCCGATGCAAAATTGAACGGTGAGTTCAAAAAAGTCATTGAGAACTCTGTAAGTATTTTAAGAGCAGAGATATTGAGCTTTAAACAGATTGCAATAGATGCGAGAATTTGGTACAGAATCACTACCACCGAAAAGCATCTATTCCATTAAGGCAGAGAAACTCATCAATTGACTTTTAATAGCAACGTTCCGATGCAAAATTAAACGCTGAGTTCAAAAAAGTCAATCAGAACTCTGTAAGTATTTTAAGAACAGAGATATTGAGCTTTAAACAGATTGCAATAGATGCGAGAATTTGGTACAGAATCACTACCACCGAAAAGCATCTATTCCATTAAGGCAGAGAAACTCATCAATTGATTTTTAATAGCAATGTTTCGATGCAAAATTAAACGCTGAGTTCAAAAAAGTCAATCAGAACTCTGTAAGTAATTTAAGAGCAGAGATATTGAGCTTTAAACAGATTGCAATTGATGCGAGAATTTGGTACAGAATCACTACCACCGAAAAGCATCTATTCCATTAAGGCAGAGAAACTCATCAACTGATTTCTAATAGCAATGCTCCGATGCACAATTGAACGCTGAGTTCCAAAAACGTCATTGAGAACTCTGTAAGTATTTTAAGAGCAGAGATATTGAGCTTTAAACAGATTGCAATAGATGCGAGAATTTGGTACAGAATCACTACCACCGAAAAGCATCTATTCCATTAAGGCAGAGAAACTCATCAATTGACTTTTAATAGCAACGTTCCGATGCAAAATTAAACGCTGAGTTCAAAAAAGTCAATCAGAACTCTGTACGTATTTTAAGAACAGAGATATTGAGCTTTAAACAGATTGCAATAGATGCGAGAATTTGGTACAGCATCACTACCACCGAAAAGCATCTATTCCATTAAGGCAGAGAAACTCATCAATTGATTTCTAATAGCAATGCTCCGATGCAAAATTGAACGGTGAGTTCAAAAAAGTCATTGAGAACTCTGTAAGTATTTTAAGAGCAGAGATATTGAGCTTTAAACAGATTGCAATAGATGCGAGAATTTGGTACAGAATCACTACCACCGAAAAGCATCTATTCCATTAAGGCAGAGAAACTCATCAATTGACTTTTAATAGCAACGTTCCGATGCAAAATTAAACGCTGAGTTCAAAAAAGTCAATCAGAACTCTGTAAGTATTTTAAGAACAGAGATATTGAGCTTTAAACAGATTGCAATAGATGCGAGAATTTGGTACAGAATCACTACCACCGAAAAGCATCTATTCCATTAAGGCAGAGAAACTCATCAATTGATTTTTAATAGCAATGTTTCAATGCAAAATTAAACGCTGAGTTCAAAAAAGTCAATCAGAACTCTGTAAGTAATTTAAGAGCAGAGATATTGAGCTTTAAACAGATTGCAATTGATGCGAGAATTTGGTACAGAATCACTACCACCGAAAAGCATCTATTCCATTAAGGCAGAGAAACTCATCAACTGATTTCTAATAGCAATGCTCCGATGCAAAATTGAACGCTGAGTTCAAAAAAGTCATTGAGAACTCTGTACGTATTTTAAGAGCAGAGATATTGAGCTTTAAACAGATTGCAATAGATGCGAGAATTTGGTACAGAATCACTACCACCGAAAAGCATCTATTCCATTAAGGCAGAGAAACTCATCAATTGACTTTTAATAGCAACGTTCCGATGCAAAATTAAACGCTGAGTTCAAAAAAGTCAATCAGAACTCTGTAAGTATTTTAAGAACAGAGATATTGAGCTTTAAACAGATTGCAATAGATGCGAGAATTTGGTACAGAATCACTACCACCGAAAAGCATCTATTCCATTAAGGCAGAGAAACTCATCAATTGATTTTTAATAGCAATGTTTCGATGCAAAATTAAACGCTGAGTTCCAAAAAGTCAATCAGAACTCTGTAAGTAATTTAAGAGCAGAGATATTGAGCTTTAAACAGATTG
Organism: Aurelia coerulea; assembly: GCA_039566865.1. NCBI lineage: Eukaryota > Metazoa > Cnidaria > Scyphozoa > Semaeostomeae > Ulmaridae > Aurelia > Aurelia coerulea. The sequence continues at coordinate 21,797,266 of CM076947.1, read as the reverse complement.
CAATTGATGCGAGAATTTGGTACAGAATCACTACCACCGAAAAGCATCTATTCCATTAAGGCAGAGAAACTCATCAACTGATTTCTAATAGCAATGCTCCGATGCAAAATTGAACGGTGAGTTCACAAAAGTCATTGAGAACTCTGTAAGTATTTTAAGAGCAGAGATATTGAGCTTTAAACAGATTGCAATAGATGCGAGAATTTGGTACAGAATCACTACCACCGAAAAGCATCTATTCCATTAAGGCAGAGAAACTCATCAATTGATTTTTAATAGCAACGTTCCGATGCAAAATTAAACGCTGATTTCAAAAAAGTCAATCAGAACTCTGTAAGTATTTTAAGAACAGAGATATTGAGCTTTATCCAGATTGCAATAGATGCGAGAATTTGGTACAGAATCACTACCACCGAAAAGCATCTATTCCATTAAGGCAGAAAAACTCATCAATTGATTTTTAATAGCAATGTTCCGATGCATCATTAAAGGCTGAGTTCAAAAAAGTCAATCAGAACTCTGTAAGTATTTTAAGAGCAGAGATATTGAGCTTTAAATAGATTGCAATAGATGCGAGAATTTGGTACAGAATCACTACCACCGAAAAGCATCTATTCCATTAAGGCAGAGAAACTCATCAATTGATTTTTAATAGCAATGTTCCGATGCAAACTTAAACGCTGAGTTCAAAAAAGTCAATCAGAACTCTGTAAGTATTTTAAGAACAGAGATATTGAGCTTTAAACAGATTGCAATAGATGCGAGAATTTGGTACAGAATCGCTACCACCGAAAAGCATCTATTCCATTAAGGCAGAGAAACTCATCAATTGATTTTTAATAGCAATGTTTCGATGCAAAATTAAACGCTGAGTTCAAAAAAGTCAATCAGAACTCTGTAAGTATTTTAAGAACAGAGATATTGAGCTTTAAACAGATTGCAATAGATGCGAGAATTTGGTACAGAATCACTACCACCGAAAAGCATCTATTCCATTAAGGCAGAGAAACTCATCAATTGATTTTTAATAGCAATGCTCCGATGCAAAATTGAACGCTGAGTTCAAAAAAGTCATTGAAAACTCTGTAAGTATTTTATAAGCAGAGATATTGAGCTTTAAACAGATTGCAATAGATGCGAGAATTTGGTACAGAATCACTACCACCGAAAAGCATCTATTCCATTAAGGCAGAGAAACTCATCAATTGACTTTTAATAGCAACGTTCCGATGCAAAATTGAACGGTGAGTTCAAAAAAGTCATTGAGAACTCTGTAAGTATTTTAAGAGCAGATATATTGAGCTTTAAATAGATTGCAATAGATGCGAGAATTTGGTACAGAATCACTACCACCGAAAAGCATCTATTCCATTAAGGCAGAGAAACTCATCAATTGATTTCTAATAGCAATGCTCCGATGCAAAATTGAACGGTGAGTTCAAAAAAGTCATTGAGAACTCTGTAAGTATTTTAAGAGCAGAGATATTGAGCTTTAAACAGATTGCAATAGATGCGAGAATTTGGTACAGAATCACTACCACCGAAAAGCATCTATTCCATTAAGGCAGAGAAACTCATCAATTGACTTTTAATAGCAACGTTCCGATGCAAAATTAAACGCTGAGTTCAAAAAAGTCAATCAGAACTCTGTAAGTATTTTAAGAACAGAGATATTGAGCTTTAAACAGATTGCAATAGATGCGATAATTTGGTACAGAATCACTACCACCGAAAAGCATCTATTCCATTAAGGCAGAGAAACTCATCAATTGATTTTTAATAGCAATGTTTCGATGCAAAATTAAACGCTGAGTTCAAAAAAGTCAATCAGAACTCTGTAAGTATTTTAAGAGCAGAGATATTGAGCTTTAAACAGATTGCAATTGATGCGAGAATTTGGTACAGAATCACTACCACCGAAAAGCATCTATTCCATTAAGGCAGAGAAACTCATCAATTGATTTCTAATAGCAATGCTCCGATGCAAAATTGAACGGTGAGTTCAAAAAAGTCAATCAGAACTCTGTAAGTATTTTAAGAACAGAGATATTGAGCTTTAAACAGATTGCAATAGATGCGAGAATTTGTTACAGAATCACTACCACCGAAAAGCATCTATTCCATGAAGGCAGAAAAACTCATCAATTGATTTCTAATAGCAATGCTCCGATGCAAAATTAAACGGTGAGTTCAAAAAAGTCATTGAGAACTCTGTAAGTATTTTAAGAGCAGAGATATTGAGCTTTAAACAGATTGCAATAGATGCGAGAATTTGGTACAGAATCACTACCACCGAAAAGCATCTATTCCATTAAGGCAGAGAAACTCATCAATTGACTTTTAATAGCAACGTTCCGATGCAAAATTAAACGCTGATTTCAAAAAAGTCAATCAGAACTCTGTAAGTATTTTAAGAACAGAGATATTGAGCTTTATCCAGATTGCAATAGATGCGAGAATTTGGTACAGAATCACTACCACCGAAAAGCATCTATTCCATTAAGGCAGAGAAACTCATCAATTGATTTTTAATAGCAATGTTCCGATGCATCATTAAACGCTGAGTTCAAAAAAGTCAATCAGAACTCTGTAAGTATTTTAAGAGCAGAGATATTGAGCTTTAAACAGATTGCAATAGATGCGAGAATTTGGTACAGAATCACTACCACCGAAAAGCATCTATTCCATTAAGGCTGAGAAACTCATCAATTGATTTCTAATAGCAATGCTCCGATGCAAAATTGAACGGTGAGTTCAAAAAAGTCATTGAGAACTCTGTAAGTATTTTAAGAGCAGAGATATTGAGCTTTAAACAGATTGCAATAGATGCGAGAATTTCGTACAGAATCACTACCACCGAAAAGCATCTATTCCATTAAGGCAGAGAAACTCATCAATTGACTTTTAATAGCAACGTTCCGATGCAAAATTAAACGCTGAGTTCAAAAAAGTCAATCAGAACTCTGTAAGTATTTTAAGAACAGAGATATTGAGCTTTAAACAGATTTCAATAGATGCGAGAATTTGGTACAGAATCACTACCACCGAAAAGCATCTATTCCATTAAGGCAGAGAAACTCATCAATTGACTTTTAATAGCAATGTTCCGATGCAAAATTAAACGCTGAGTTCAAAAAAGTCAATCAGGACTCTGTAAGTATTTTAAGAGCAGAGATATTGAGCTTTAAACAGATTGCAATAGATGCGAGAATTTCGTACAGAATCACTACCACCGAAAAGCATCTATTCCATTAAGGCAGAGAAACTCATCAATTGCTTTCTAATAGCAATGTTCCCATGCAAAATTAAACGCTGAGTTCAAAAACGTCATTGAGAACTCTGTAAGTATTTTAAGAGCAGAGATATTGAGCTTTAAACAGATTGCAACAGATGCGAGAATTTGGTACAGAATCACTACCACCGAAAAGCATCTATTCCATTAAGGCAGAGAAACTCATCAATTGATTTCTAATAGCAATGTTCCCATGCAAAATTGAACGGTGAGTTCAAAAAAGTCATTGAGAACTCTGTAAGTATTTTAAGAGCAGAGATATTGAGCTTTAAACAGATTGAAATAGATGCGAGAATTTGGTACAGAATCACTACCACCGAAAAGCATCTATTCCATTAAGGCAGAGAAACTCATCAATTGATTTTTAATAGCAATGTTCCGATGCAAAATTAAACGCTGAGTTCAAAAAAGTCAATCAGAACTCTGTAAGTATTTTAAGAACAGAGATATTGAGCTTTAAACAGATTGCAATAGATGCGAGAATTTGGAACAGAATCACTACCACCGAAAAGCATCTATTCCATTAAGGCAGAGAAACTCATCAATTGATTTCTAATAGCAATGTTCCCATGCAAAATTGAACGGTGAGTTCAAAAATGTCATTGAGAACTCTGTAAGTATTTTAAGAGCAGAGATATTGAGCTTTAAACAGATTGCAATAGATGCGAGAATTACGTACAGAATCACTACCACCGAAAAGCATCTATTCCATTAAGGCAGAGAAACTCATCAATTGACTTTTAATAGCAATGTTCCGATAAAAAAATTAAACGCTGAGTTCAAAAAAGTCAATCAGAACTCTGTAAGTATTTTAAGAGCAGAGATATTGAGCTTTAAACAGATTGCAATAGATGCGAGAATTTGGTACAGAATCACTACCACCGAAAAGCATCTATTCCATTAAGGCAGAGAAACTCATCAATTGATTTCTAATAGAAATGTTCCCATGCAAAATTGAACGGTGAGTTCAAAAACGTCATTGAGAACTCTGTAAGTATTTTAAGAACAGAGATATTGAGCTTTAAACAGATTGCAATAGATGCGAGAATTTGGTACAGAATCACTACCACCGAAAAGCATCTATTCCATTAAGGCAGAGAAACTCATCAATTGATTTCTAATAGCAATGTTCCCATGCAAAATTGAACGGTGAGTTTAAAAACGTCATTGAGAACTCTGTAAGTATTTTAAGAGCAGAGATATTGAGCTTTAAACAGATTGCAATAGATGCGAGAATTTGGTACAGAATCACTACCACCGAAAAGCATCTATTCCATTAAGGCAGAGAAACTCATCAATTGACTATTAATAGCAACGTTCCGATGCAAAATTAAACGCTGAGTTCAAAAAAGTCAATCAGAACTCTGTAAGTATTTTAAGAACAGAGATATTGAGCTTTAAACAGATTGCAATAGATGCGAGAATTTCGTACAGAATCACTACCACCGAAAAGCATCTATTCCATTAACGCAGAGAAACTCATCAATTGATTTTTAATAGCAATGTTCCGATGCAAAATTAAACGCTGAGTTCAAAAAAGTCAATCAGAACTCTGTAAGTATTTTAAGAGCAGAGATATTGAGCTTTAAACAGATTGAAATAGATGCGAGAATTTCGTACAGAATCACTACCACCGAGAAGCATCTATTCCATTAAGGCAGAGAAACTCATCAATTGATTTTTAATAGCAATGTTCCGATGCAAAATTAAACGCTGAGTTCAAAAAAGTCAATCAGAACTCTGTAAGTATTTTAAAAACAGAGATATTGAGCTTTAAACAGATTTCAATAGATGCGAGAATTTGGTACAGAATCACTACCACCGAAAAGCATCTATTCCATTAAGGCAGAGAAACTCATCAATTGATTTCTAATAGCAATGTTCCCATGCAAAATTGAACGGTGAGTTCAAAAACGTCATTGAGAACTCTGTAAGTATTTTAAGAACAGAGATATTGAGCTTTAAACAGATTGCAATAGATGCGAGAATTTGGTACAGAATCACTACCACCGAAAAGCATCTATTCCATTAAGGCAGAGAAACTCATCAATTGATTTCTAATAGCAATGTTCCCATGCAAAATTGAACGGTGAGTTTAAAAACGTCATTGAGAACTCTGTAAGTATTTTAAGAGCAGAGATATTGAGCTTTAAACAGATTGCAATAGATGCGAGAATTTGGTACAGAATCACTACCACCGAAAAGCATCTATTCCATTAAGGCAGAGAAACTCATCAATTGACTATTAATAGCAACGTTCCGATGCAAAATTAAACGCTGAGTTCAAAAAAGTCAATCAGAACTCTGTAAGTATTTTAAGAACAGAGATATTGAGCTTTAAACAGATTGCAATAGATGCGAGAATTTCGTACAGAATCACTACCACCGAAAAGCATCTATTCCATTAAGGCAGAGAAACTCATCAATTGATTTTTAATAGCAATGTTCCGATGCAAAATTAAACGCTGAGTTCAAAAAAGTCAATCAGAACTCTGTAAGTATTTTAAGAGCAGAGATATTGAGCTTTAAACAGATTGAAATAGATGCGAGAATTTCGTACAGAATCACTACCACCGAGAAGCATCTATTCCATTAAGGCAGAGAAACTCATCAATTGATTTTTAATAGCAATGTTCCGATGCAAAATTAAACGCTGAGTTCAAAAAAGTCAATCAGAACTCTGTAAGTATTTTAAGAACAGAGATATTGAGCTTTAAACAGATTTCAATAGATGCGAGAATTTGGTACAGAATCACTACCACCGAAAAGCATCTATTCCATTAAGGCAGAGAAACTCATCAATTGACTTTTAATAGCAATGTTCCGATGCAAAATTAAACGCTGAGTTCAAAAAAGTCAATCAGAACTCTGTAAGTATTCTAAGAGCAGAGATATTGAGCTTTAAACAGATTGCAATAGATGCGAGAATTTCGTACAGAATCACTACCACCGAAAAGCATCTATTCCATTAAGGCAGAGAAACTCATCAATTGATTTCTAATAGCAATGTTCCCATGCAAAATTAAACGCTGAGTTCAAAAACGTCATTGAGAACTCTGTAAGTATTTTAAGAGCAGAGATATTGAGCTTTAAACAGATTGCAATAGATGCGAGAATTTGGTACAGAATCACTACCACCGAAAAGCATCTATTCCATTAAGGCAGAGAAACTCATCAATTGATTTCTAATAGCAATGTTCCCATGCAAAATTGAACGCTGAGTTCAAAAAAGTCATTGAGAACTCTGTAAGTATTTTAAGAGCAGAGATATTGAGCTTTAAACAGATTGAAATACATGCGAGAATTTGGTACAGAATCACTACCACCGAAAAGCATCTATTCCATTAAGGCAGAGAAACTCATCAATTGATTTTTAATAGCAATGTTCCGATGCAAAATTAAACGCTGAGTTCAAAAAAGTCAATCAGAACTCTGTAAGTATTTTAAGAACAGAGATATTGAGCTTTAAACAGATTGCAATAGATGCGAGAATTACGTACAGAATCACTACCACCGAAAAGCATCTATTCCATTAAGGCAGAGAAACTCATCAATTGACTTTTAATAGCAATGTTCCGATAAAAAAATTAAACGCTGAGTTCAAAAAAGTCAATCAGAACTCTGTAAGTATTTTAAGAGCAGAGATATTGAGCTTTAAACAGATTGCAATAGATGCGAGAATTTGGTACAGAATCACTACCACCGAAAAGCATCTATTCCATTAAGGCAGAGAAACTCATCAATTGATTTCTAATAGCAATGTTCCCATGCAAAATTGAACGGTGAGTTCAAAAACGTCATTGAGAACTCTGTAAGTATTTTAAGAACAGAGATATTGAGCTTTAAACAGATTGCAATAGATGCGAGAATTTGGTACAGAATCACTACCACCGAAAAGCATCTATTCCATTAAGGCAGAGAAACTCATCAATTGATTTCTAATAGCAATGTTCCCATGCAAAATTGAACGGTGAGTTTAAAAACGTCATTGAGAACTCTGTAAGTATTTTAAGAGCAGAGATATTGAGCTTTAAACAGATTGCAATAGATGCGAGAATTTGGTACAGAATCACTACCACCGAAAAGCATCTATTCCATTAAGGCAGAGAAACTCATCAATTGACTATTAATAGCAACGTTCCGATGCAAAATTAAACGCTGAGTTCAAAAAAGTCAATCAGAACTCTGTAAGTATTTTAAGAACAGAGATATTGAGCTTTAAACAGATTGCAATAGATGCGAGAATTTCGTACAGAATCACTACCACCGAAAAGCATCTATTCCATTAAGGCAGAGAAACTCATCAATTGATTTTTAATAGCAATGTTCCGATGCAAAATTAAACGCTGAGTTCAAAAAAGTCAATCAGAACTCTGTAAGTATTTTAAGAGCAGAGATATTGAGCTTTAAACAGATTGCAATAGATGCGAGAATTTGGTACAGAATCACTACCACCGAGAAGCATCTATTCCATTAAGGCAGAGAAACTCATCAATTGATTTTTAATAGCAATGTTCCGATGCAAAATTAAACGCTGAGTTCAAAAAAGTCAATCAGAACTCTGTAAGTATTTTAAGAACAGAGACATTGTGCTTTAAACAGATTGCAATAGATGCGAGAATTTGGTACAGAATCACTACCACCGAAAAGCATCTATTCCATTAAGGCAGAGAAACTCATCAATTGACTATTAATAGCAACGTTCCGATGCAAAATTAAACGCTGAGTTTAAAAAAGTCAATCAGAACTCTGTAAGTATTTTAAGAACAGAGATATTGAGCTTTAAACAGATTGCAATAGATGCGAGAATTTCGTACAGAATCACTACCACCGAAAAGCATCTATTCCATTAAGGCAGAGAAACTCATCAATTGATTTTTAATAGCAATGTTCCGATGCAAAATTAAACGCTGAGTTCAAAAAAGTCAATCAGAACTCTGTAAGTATTTTAAGAGCAGAGATATTGAGCTTTAAACAGATTGCAATAGATGCGAGAATTTGGTACAGAATCACTACCACCGAAAAGCATCTATTCCATTAAGGCAGAGAAACTCATCAATTGATTTCTAATAGCAATGCTCCGATGCAAAATTGAACGGTGAGTTCAAAAAAGTCATTGAGAACTCTGTAAGTATTTTAAGAGCAGAGATATTGAGCTTTAAACAGATTGCAATAGATGCGAGAATTTGGTACAGAATCACTACCACCGAAAAGCATCTATTCCATTAAGGCAGAGAAACTCATCAATTGACTATTAATAGCAACGTTCCGATGCAAAATTAAACGCTGAGTTTAAAAAAGTCAATCAGAACTCTGTAAGTATTTTAAGAACAGAGATATTGAGCTTTAAACAGATTGCAATAGATGCGAGAATTTCGTACAGAATCACTACCACCGAAAAGCATCTATTCCATTAAGGCAGAGAAACTCATCAATTGATTTTTAATAGCAATGTTCCGATGCAAAATTAAACGCTGAGTTCAAAAAAGTCAATCAGAACTCTGTAAGTATTTTAAGAGCAGAGATATTGAGCTTTAAACAGATTGCAATAGATGCGAGAATTTGGTACAGAATCACTACCACCGAAAAGCATCTATTCCATTAAGGCAGAGAAACTCATCAATTGATTTCTAATAGCAATGCTCCGATGCAAAATTGAACGGTGAGTTCAAAAAAGTCATTGAGAACTCTGTAAGTATTTTAAGAGCAGAGATATTGAGCTTTAAACAGATTGCAATAGATGCGAGAATTTGGTACAGAATCACTACCACCGAAAAGCATCTATTCCATTAAGGCAGAGAAACTCATCAATTGCCTTTTAATAGCAATGTTCCGATGCAAAATTAAACGCTGAGTTCAAAAAAGTCAATCAGAACTCTGTAAGTATTTTAAGAGCAGAGATATTGAGCTTTAAACAGATTGCAATAGATGCGAGAATTTGGTACAGAATCACTACCACCGAAAAGCATCTATTCCATTAAGGCAGAGAAACTCATCAATTGATTTCTAATAGCAATGCTCCGATGCAAAATTGAACGGTGAGTTCAAAAAAGTCATTGAGAACTCTGTAAGTATTTTAAAGGGGCATTCCTCGAAAATTCAATGCATGCAGAGATTCATTTTGTGATCCCGATCGAGAAACAGATTATGTCAGCCCTCGGAAATCGTTTCCCTTTCCTCGATCGCACTTCTCAAACGCGAGATATGGAAGGAAACATTTGACCAATTTTAATTTCAATACCCTACCATTTTATTCATCGTTCTCGGCGAACAAAGGTAGAATATTTTCGTTTTTGTCCGTCGGTCGGTCATAGGCGAGTCTCCATAGCCTCGTTGCGCAACGCTCGTTAAATTGAGTTTGAATGTCCTGTTGTATTCGTTCATTCATGTGTCCATGGTCGACTACGCGAAAGAGAATTGATCGGTTTTACCGAGAATTCTCGTTTTCTGTCTCGGATTCAAATTCCAGGATATGGCTGAGTTCTCGGTCTCTATTTTGAAAAATACCTGTTTCGTTTTTGGCCGGTTTGAGCTTTATTCAAGTTGGAGAAACTTTGGAAAATGTTTATAATCATAAGCATGTTCGTTTTAAAAGCAAACAACGCAGTTCACCGATATCCAGTTTTTTTCTGCGGAATGCCCCTTTAAGAGCAGAGATATTGAGCTTTAAACAGATTGCAATAGATGCGAGAATTTGGTACAGAATCACTACCACCGAAAAGCATCTATTCCATTAAGGCAGAGAAACTCATCAATTGACTATTAATAGCAACGTTCCGATGCAAAATTAAACGCTGAGTTTAAAAAAGTCAATCAGAACTCTGTAAGTATTTTAAGAACAGAGATATTGAGCTTTAAACAGATTGCAATAGATGCGAGAATTTCGTACAGAATCACTACCACCGAAAAGCATCTATTCCATTAAGGCAGAGAAACTCATCAATTGATTTTTAATAGCAATGTTCCGATGCAAAATTAAACGCTGAGTTCAAAAAAGTCAATCAGAACTCTGTAAGTATTTTAAGAGCAGAGATATTGAGCTTTAAACAGATTGCAATAGATGCGAGAATTTGGTACAGAATCACTACCACCGAAAAGCATCTATTCCATTAAGGCAGAGAAACTCATCAATTGATTTCTAATAGCAATGCTCCGATGCAAAATTGAACGGTGAGTTCAAAAAAGTCATTGAGAACTCTGTAAGTATTTTAAGAGCAGAGATATTGAGCTTTAAACAGATTGCAATAGATGCGAGAATTTGGTACAGAATCACTACCACCGAAAAGCATCTATTCCATTAAGGCAGAGAAACTCATCAATTGCCTTTTAATAGCAACGTTCCGATGCAACATTAAACGCTGAGTTCAAAAAAGTCAATCAGAACTCTGTAAGTATTTTAAGAACAGAGATATTGAGCTTTAAACAGATTGCAATAGATGCGAGAATTTGGTACAGAATCACTACCACCGAAAAGCATCTATTCCATTAAGGCAGAGAAACTCATCAATTGACTTTTAATAGCAATGTTCCGATGCAACATTAAACGCTGAGTTCAAAAAGGTCAATCAGAACTCTGTAAGTATTTTAAGAGCAGAGATATTGAGCTTTAAACAGATTGCAATAGATGCGAGAATTTGGTACAGAATCACTACCACCGAAAAGCATCTATTCCATTAAGGCAGAGAAACTCATCAATTGATTTCTAATAGCAATGTTCCCATGCAAAATTGAACGCTGAGTTCAAAAAAGTCATTGAGAACTCTGTAAGAATTTTAAGAGCAGAGATATTGAGCTTTAAACAGATTGCAATAGATGCGAGAATTTCGTACAGAATCACTACCACCGAAAAGCATCTATTCCATTAAGGCAGAGAAACTCATCAATTGATTTCTAATAGCAATGCTCCGATGCAAAATTGAACGGTGAGTTCAAAAAAGTCATTGAGAACTCTGTAAGTATTTTAAGAGCAGAGATATTGAGCTTTAAACAGATTGCAATAGATGCGAGAATTTGGTACAGAATCACTACCACCGAAAAGCATCTATTCCATTAAGGCAGAGAAACTCATCAATTGATTTTTAATAGCAATGTTGCGATGCAAAATTAAACGCTGAGTTCAAAAAAGTCAATCAGAACTCTGTATGTACTTTAAGAACAGAGATATTGAGCTTTAAACAGATTGCAATAGATGCGAGAATTTGGTACAGAATCACTACCACCGAAAAGCATCTATTCCATTAAGGCAGAGAAACTCATCAATTGATTTCTAATAGCAATGTTCCCATGCAAAATTGAACGGTGAGTTCAAATAAGTCATTGAGAACTCTGTAAGAATTTTAAGAGCAGAGATATTGAGCTTTAAACAGATTGCAATAGATGCGAGAATTTCGTACAGAATCACTACCACCGAAAAGCATCTATTCCATTAAGGCAGAGAAACTCATCAATTGATTTCTAATAGCAATGCTCCGATGCAAAATTGAACGGTGAGTTCAAAAAAGTCATTGAGAACTCTGTAAGTATTTTAAGAGCAGAGATATTGAGCTTTAAACAGATTGCAATAGATGCGAGAATTTGGTACAGAATCACTACCACCGAAAAGCATCTATTCCATTAAGGCAGAGAAACTCATCAATTGATTTTTAATAGCAATGTTGCGATGCAAAATTAAACGCTGAGTTCAAAAAAGTCAATCAGAACTCTGTATGTACTTTAAGAACAGAGATATTGAGCTTTAAACAGATTGCAATAGATGCGAGAATTTGGTACAGAATCACTACCACCGAAAAGCATCTATTCCATTAAGGCAGAGAAACTCATCAATTGATTTCTAATAGCAATGTTCCCATGCAAAATTGAACGGTGAGTTCAAATAAGTCATTGAGAACTCTGTAAGTATTTTAAGAGCAGAGATTTTGAGCTTTAAACAGATTGCAATAGATGCGAGAATTTCGTACAGAATCACTACCACCGAAAAGCATCTATTCCATTAAGGCAGAGAAACTCATCAATTGATTTTTAATAGCAATGTTCCGATGCAAAATTAAACGCTGAGTTCAAAAAAGTCCATCAGAACTCTGTAAGTATTTTAAGAACAGAGATATTGAGCTTTAAACAGATTGCAATAGATGCGAAAATTTGGTACAGAATCACTACCACCGAAAAGCATCTATTCCATTAAGGCAGAGAAACTCATCAATTGATTTTTAATAGCAACGTTCCGATGCAAAATTAAACGCTGAGTTCAAAAAAGTCAATCAGAACTCTGTAAGTATTTTAAGAGCAGAGATATTGAGCTTTAAACAGATTGCAATAGATGCGAGAATTTGGTACAGCAACACTACCACCGAAAAGCATCTATTCCATTAAGGCAGAGAAACTCATCAATTGATTTCTAATAGCAATGTTCCGATGCAAAATTGAACGCTGAGTTCAAAAACGTCATTGAGAACTCTGTAAGTATTTTAAGAGCAGAGATATTGAGCTTTAAACAGATTGCAATAGATGCGAGAATTTCGTACAGAATCACTACCACCGAAAAGCATCTATTCCATTAAGGCAGAGAAACTCATCAATTGATTTTTAATAGCAATGTTCCGATGCAAAATTAAACGCTGAGTTCAAAAAAGTCCATCAGAACTCTGTAAGTATTTTAAGAGCAGAGATTTTGAGCTTTAAACAGATTGCAATAGATGCGAGAATTTCGTACAGAATCACTACCACCGAAAAGCATCTATTCCATTAAGGCAGAGAAACTCATCAATTGATTTTTAATAGCAATGTTCCGATGCAAAATTAAACGCTGAGTTCAAAAAAGTCCATCAGAACTCTGTAAGTATTTTAAGAACAGAGATATTGAGCTTTAAACAGATTGCAATAGATGCGAAAATTTGGTACAGAATCACTACCACCGAAAAGCATCTATTCCATTAAGCCAGAGAAACTCATCAATTGATTTTTAATAGCAACGTTCCGATGCAAAATTGAACGCTGAGTTCAAAAAAGTCAATCAGAACTCTGTAAGTATTTTAAGAGCAGAGATATTGAGCTTTAAACAGATTGCAATAGATGCGAGAATTTGGTACAGCAACACTACCACCGAAAAGCATCTATTCCATTAAGGCAGAGAAACTCATCAATTGATTTCTAATAGCAATGTTCCGATGCAAAATTGAACGCTGAGTTCCAAAAACGTCATTGAGAACTCTGTAAGTATTTTAAGAGCAGAGATATTGAGCTTTAAACAGATTGCAATAGATGCGAGAATTTGGTACAGAATCACTAAGACCGAAAAGCATCTATTCCATTAAGGCAGAGAAACTCATCAATTGATTTCTAATAGCAATGTTTCGATGCAAAATTAAACGGTGAGTTCAAAAACGTCATTGAGAACTCTGTAAGTATTTTAAGAACAGAGATATTGAGCTTTAAACAGATTGCAATAGATGCGAGAATTTGGTACAGAATCACTACCACCGAAAAGCATCTATTCCATTAAGGCAGAGAAACTCATCAATTGATTTTTAATAGCAATGTTCCGATGCAAAATTAAACGCTGAGTTCAAAAAAGTCAATCAGAACTCTGTAAGTATTTTAAGAGCAGAGATATTGAGCTTTAAACAGATTGCAATAGATGCGAGAATTTGGTACAGAATCACTACCACCGAAAAGCATCTATTCCATTAAGGCAGAGAAACTCATCAATTGATTTTTAATAGCAATGTTCCGATGCAAAATTGAACGGTGAGTTCAAAAAGTCATTGAGAACTCTGTAAGTATTTTAAGAACAGAGATATTGAGCTTTAAACAGATTGCAATAGATGCGAGAATTTGGTACAGAATCACTACCACCGAAAAGCATCTATTCCATTAAGGCAGAGAAACTCATCAATTGATTTTTAATAGCAATGTTCCGATGCAAAATTAAACGCTGAGTTCAAAAAAGTCAATCAGAACTCTGTAAGTATTTTAAGAGCAGAGATATTGAGCTTTAAACAGATTGCAATAGATGCGAGAATTTGGTACAGAATCACTACCACCGAAAAGCATCTATTCCATTAAGGCAGAGAAACTCATCAATTGATTTTTAATAGCAATGTTCCGATGCAAAATTTAACGCTGAGTTCAAAAAGTCAATCAGAACTCTGTAAGTATTTTAAGAGCAGAGATATTGAGCTTTAAACAGATTGCAATAGATGCGAGAATTTGGTACAGAATCACTACCACCGAAAAGCATCTATTCCATTAAGGCAGAGAAACTCATCAATTGATTTCTAATAGCAATGTTCCGATGCAAAATTGAACGCTGAGTTCAAAAAAGTCAATCAGAACTCTGTAAGTATTTTAAGAGCAGAGATATTGAGCTTTAAACAGATTGCAATAGATGCGAGAATTTGGTACAGAATCACTACCACCGAAAAGCATCTATTCCATTAAGGCAGAGAAACTCATCAATTGATTTTTAATAGCAATGTTCCGATGCAAAATTAAACGCTGAGTTCAAAAAAGTCAATCAGAACTCTGTAAGTATTTTAAGAACAGAGATATTGAGCTTTAAACAGATTGCAATAGATGCGAGAATTTGGTACAGAATCACTACCACCGAAAAGCATCTATTCCATTAAGGCAGAGAAACTCATCAATTGATTTCTAATAGCAATGTTCCGATGCAAAATTGAACGCTGAGTTCAAAAAAGTCAATCAGAACTCTGTAAGTATTTTAAGAGCAGAGATATTGAGCTTTAAACAGATTGCAATAGATGCGAGAATTTGGTACAGAATCACTACCACCGAAAAGCATCTATTCCATTAAGGCAGAGAAACTCATCAATTGATTTCTAATAGCAATGTTCCGATGCAAAATTGAACGGTGAGTTCAAAAAAGTCATTGAGAACTCTGTAAGTATTTTAAGAGCAGAGATATTGAGCTTTAAACAGATTGCAATAGATGCGAGAATTTGGTACAGAATCACTACCACCGAAAAGCATCTATTCCATTAAGGCAGAGAAACTCATCAATTGATTTCTAATAGCAATGTTCCGATGCAAAATTGAACGCTGAGTTCAAAAAAGTCAATCAGAACTCTGTAAGTATTTTAAGAGCAGAGATATTGAGCTTTAAACAGATTGCAATAGATGCGAGAATTTGGTACAGAATCACTACCACCGAAAAGCATCTATTCCATTAAGGCAGAGAAACTCATCAATTGATTTTTAATAGCAATGTTCCGATGCAAAATTAAACGCTGAGTTCAAAAAAGTCAATCAGAACTCTGTAAGTATTTTAAGAGCAGAGATATTGAGCTTTAAACAGATTGCAATAGATGCGAGAATTTGGTACAGAATCACTACCACCGAAAAGCATCTATTCCATTAAGGCAGAGAAACTCATCAATTGATTTTTAATAGCAATGTTCCGATGCAAAATTGAACGGTGAGTTCAAAAAAGTCATTGAGAACTCTGTAAGTATTTTAAGAGCAGAGATATTGAGCTTTAAACAGATTGCAATAGATGCGAGAATTTGGTACAGAATCACTACCACCGAAAAGCATCTATTCCATTAAGGCAGAGAAACTCATCAATTGATTTTTAATAGCAACGTTCCGATGCAAAATTAAACGCTGAGTTCAAAAAAGTCAATCAGAACTCTGTAAGTATTTTAAGAACAGAGATATTGAGCTTTAAACAGATTGCAATAGATGCGAGAATTTGGTACAGAATCACTACCACCGAAAAGCATCTATTCCATTAAGGCAGAGAAACTCATCAATTGATTTTTAATAGCAATGTTCCGATGCAAAATTAAACGCTGAGTTCAAAAAAGTCAATCAGAACTCTGTAAGTATTTTAAGAGCAGAGATATTGAGCTTTAAACAGATTGCAATAGATGCGAGAATTTGGTACAGAATCACTACCACCGAAAAGCATCTATTCCATTAAGGCAGAGAAACTCATCAATTGATTTCTAATAGCAATGTTCCCATGCAAAATTGAACGCTGAGTTCAAAAAAGTCATTGAGAACTCTGTAAGTATTTTAAGAGCAGAGATATTGAGCTTTAAACAGATTGCAATAGATGCGAGAATTTGGTACAGAATCACTACCACCGAAAAGCATCTATTCCATTAAGGCAGAGAAACTCATCAATTGATTTCTAATAGCAATGTTCCGATGCAAAATTGAACGGTGAGTTCAAAAAAGTCAATCAGAACTCTGTAAGTATTTTAAGAGCAGAGATATTGAGCTTTAAACAGATTGCAATAGATGCGAGAATTTGGTACAGAATCACTACCACCGAAAAGCATCTATTCCATTAAGGCAGAGAAACTCATCAATTGATTTTTAATAGCAATGTTCCGATGCAAAATTAAACGCTGAGTTCAAAAAAGTCAATCAGAACTCTGTATGTATTTTAAGAACAGAGATATTGAGCTTTAAACAGATTGCAATAGATGCGAGAATTTGGTACAGAATCACTACCACCGAAAAGCATCTATTCCATTAAGGCAGAGAAACTCATCAATTGATTTTCTAATAGCAATGTTCCGATGCAAAATTGAACGCTGAGTTCAAAAAAGTCATTGAGAACTCTGTAAGTATTTTAAGAGCAGAGATATTGAGCTTTAAACAGATTGCAATAGATGCGAGAATTTGGTACAGAATCACTACCACCGAAAAGCATCTATTCCATTAAGGCAGAGAAACTCATCAATTGATTTCTAATAGCAATGTTCCGATGCAAAATTGAACGCTGAGTTCAAAAAAGTCATTCAGAACTCTGTAAGTATTTTAAGAGCAGAGATATTGAGCTTTAAACAGATTGCAATAGATGCGAGAATTTGGTACAGAATCACTACCACCGAAAAGCATCTATTCCATTAAGGCAGAGAAACTCATCAATTGATTTTTAATAGCAATGTTCGATGCAAAATTAAACGCTGAGTTCAAAAAAGTCAATCAGAACTCTGTATGTACTTTAAGAACAGAGATATTGAGCTTTAAACAGATTGCAATAGATGCGAGAATTTGGTACAGAATCACTACCACCGAAAAGCATCTATTCCATTAAGGCAGAGAAACTCATCAATTGATTTCTAATAGCAATGTTCCCATGCAAAATTGAACGGTGAGTTCAAATAAGTCATTGAGAACTCTGTAAGTATTTTAAGAGCAGAGATTTTGAGCTTTAAACAGATTGCAATAGATGCGAGAATTTGGTACAGAATCACTACCACCGAAAAGCATCTATTCCATTAAGGCAGAGAAACTCATCAATTGATTTTTAATAGCAACGTTCCGATGCAAAATTAAACGCTGAGTTCAAAAAAGTCAATCAGAACTCTGTAAGTATTTTAAGAACAGAGATATTGAGCTTTAAACAGATTGCAATAGATGCGAGAATTTGGTACAGAATCACTACCACCGAAAAGCATCTATTCCATTAAGGCAGAGAAACTCATCAATTGATTTTTAATAGCAACGTTCCGATGCAAAATTAAACGCTGAGTTCAAAAAAGTCAATCAGAACTCTGTAAGTATTTTAAGAGCAGAGATATTGAGCTTTCAACAGATTGCAATAGATGCGAGAATTTGGTACAGAATCACTACCACCGAAAAGCATCTATTCCATTAAGGCAGAGAAACTCATCAATTGATTTTTAATAGCAATGTTCCGATGCAAAATTGAACGCTGAGTTCAAAAAAGTCATTCAGAACTCTGTAAGTATTTTAAGAGCAGAGATATTGAGCTTTAAACAGATTGCAATAGATGCGAGAATTTGGTACAGAATCACTAAGACCGAAAAGCATCTATTCCATTAAGGCAGAGAAACTCATCAATTGATTTCTAATAGCAATGTTCCGATGCAAAATTGAACGGTGAGTTCAAAAACGTCATTGAGAACTCTGTAAGTATTTTAAGAACAGAGATATTGAGCTTTAAACAGATTGCAATAGATGCGAGAATTTGGTACAGAATCACTACCACCGAAAAGCATCTATTCCATTAAGGCAGAGAAACTCATCAATTGATTTTTAATAGCAATGTTCCGATGCAAAATTAAACGCTGAGTTCAAAAAAGTCATTCAGAACTCTGTAAGTATTTTAAGAGCAGAGATATTGAGCTTTAAACAGATTGCAATAGATGCGAGAATTTGGTACAGAATCACTACCACCGAAAAGCATCTATTCCATTAAGGCAGAGAAACTCATCAATTGATTTTTAATAGCAATGTTCCGATGCAAAAGTGAACGGTGAGTTCAAAAAAGTCATTGAGAACTCTGTAAATATTTTAAGAACAGAGATATTGAGCTTTCAACAGATTGCAATAGATGCGAGAATTTGGTACAGAATCACTACCACCGAAAAGCATCTATTCCATTAAGGCAGAGAAACTCATCAATTGATTTTTAATAGCAATGTTCCGATGCAAAATTAAACGCTGAGTTCACAAAAGTCAATCAAAACTCTGTAAGTATTTTAAGAGCAGAGATATTGAGCTTTAAACAGATTGCAATAGATGCGAGAATTTGGTACAGAATCACTACCACCGAAAAGCATCTATTCCATTAAGGCAGAGAAACTCATCAATTGATTTTTAATAGCAATGTTCCGATGCAAAATTGAACGCTGAGTTCAAAAAAGTCAATCAGAACTCTGTAAGTATTTTAAGAGCAGAGATATTGAGCTTTAAACAGATTGCAATAGATGCGAGAATTTGGTACAGAATCACTACCACCGAAAAGCATCTATTCCATTAAGGCAGAGAAACTCATCAATTGATTTTTAATAGCAATGTTCCGATGCAAAATTGAACGCTGAGTTCAAAAAAGTCATTGAGAACTCTGTAAATATTTTAAAAACAGAGATATTGAGCTTTCAACAGATTGCAATAGATGCGAGAATTTGGTACAGAATCACTACCACCGAAAAGCATCTATTCCATTAAGGCAGAGAAACTCATCAATTGATTTTTAATAGCAATGTTCCGATGCAAATATAAACGCTGAGTTCAAAAAAGTCATTCAGAACTCTGTAAGTATTTTAAGAGCAGAGATATTGAGCTTTAAACAGATTGCAATAGATGTGAGAATTTGTACAGAATCACTACCACCGAAAAGCATCTATTCCATTAAGGCAGAGAAACTATCAATTGATTTCTAATAGCAATGCTCCGATGCAAAACTGAACGGTGAGTTCAAAAAAGTCATTGAGAACTCTGTAAGTATTTTAAGAGCAGAGATATTGAGCTTTAAACAGATTGCAATAGATGCGAGAATTTAGTACAGAATCACTACCACCGAAAAGCATCTATTCCATTAAGGCAGAGAAACTATCAATTGATTTCTAATAGCAATGCTCCGATGCAAAATTGAACGGTGAGTTCAAAAAAGTCAATCAAAACTCTGTAAGTATTTTAAGAGCAGAGATATTGAGCTTTAAACAGATTGCAATAGATGCGAGAATTTGGTACAGAATCACTACCACCGAAAAGCATCTATTCCATTAAGGCAGAGAAACTAATCAATTGATTTCTAATAGCAATGTTCCGATGCAAAATTGAACGCTGAGTTCAAAAAAGTCAATCAGAACTCTGTAAGTATTTTAAGAGCAGAGATATTGAGCTTTAAACAGATTGCAATAGATGTGAGAATTTGGCAGAGAATCACTACTACAGAAAAACATCTATTCCATTAAGGCAGAGAAATTCATAGAGAATCATCAATTGATTTCTAATAGCAATGTTCCGATGCAAAATTGAATGCTGAGTTAAAAACATCACTTAGACTGCTGTAACTATTGCAGGAGTAGAGATATTCAACTTTAATCCCAATTGCGATAGATGTGAGAATTTTGTAGAGAATCACTACTACAGAAAAACATCAATTCCATTAAGGGTGAAAAATTTATAGTGAATCATTAATTGATTTGCTATAGCAATGTTTTGATGCACAATTGAATGCTGAGTTCTAAAACGTCACTTAGACTGCTGTAACTATTGCAGGAGTAGAGATATTCAACTTTAATCCCAATTGCGATAGATGTGAGAATTTTGTAGAGAATCACTACTACAGAAAAACATCAATTCCATTAAGGGTGAAAAATTTATAGTGAATCATTAATTGATTTACTATAGCAATGTTTCGATGCACAATTGAATGCTGAGTTAAAAAACATCACTTAGACTGCTGTAACTATTGCAGGAGTAGAGATATTCAACTTTAATCCCGATTGCAATAGATGTGAGAATTTTCTAGAGAATCACTACTACAGAAAAACATCAATTCCATTAAGGGTGAAAAATTTATAGTGAATCATTAATTGATTTGCTATAGCAATGTTTTGATGCACAATTGAATGCTGAGTTGAAAAATGTCCTTTAGCTTAGATAGTTGCAACTGTTGTGATATCTTGGGAGAATTGTTGGTGCACGCGCAATATTTTTGATACTTTTTTGCAATGTTTTTTACTTCATTCCTCAATGTATGGATGCAACTTTGTCGAGTTTTGTAAAAATGTATAAATTCCTGTCTGGTTGATGTCATTGCGCGCAACGGAGGAGCGATCTAAAACAGTCATTCTATTTTTGGGTATGATAATATTTATCAACCAAATGCTAATAGTTGTAGTAACCTATAAAGACAAGATTAACAAAAGAGTATTAATTGCTAGCAGGATGACCATTGTTGCTTATTTTAGCTCATTGTTCTCCGTCCTTAGAAAACAATGAACTTGTCTTGGTTAGGAGAATTTGCAGCAAAATTTTTTTACTGAATTTAAGTCGATGCATCTGTACTCTAGCTGAACTCTGAAGTGAACTGGCTACGAAACAAACAAGTTTTTCTCTAAACAGTGACAGAAGATGCCGTAAATCGTAAGTAAAAGCAAGAGACTATTATTGATAAAATTCACGGTTTGGTTTCATAGGGGTTTTACAGCCAAGTTAATAAACACTGTGATATCATAGATTCGATTATAAAAGTGCTTTCATGTTACGTGAACAGTCATAAATTGTTATTAGTAGGTAGATCATTTGTTTATTCTGTGTTCGTGTTGTTATTAAGTAAGATGATGCTCTTGTATGTAGCTATCTTTTAAATGAAATGAAATATATTGAGAATTTGTCCATATCTCCCTTCGTATTCTCCCTGCAGAAACTTGCACCGAGAATTAATTCACGCTATCTGAATTCGACAATAAGGATGTGAATTCAACAGTAGAAACCCTAATCAAACACCAGTTGTCGCGATAACTGCATATCAATCGGTTCGGGCAGATAGCGAAATTACGACAATGCATAATGTAAGTATGATCAAACACTACTGTTTCAGACGGACAAGTATTTTTGGCATGTTGTAAAAACCAGACCCTAAGACCCTGGGACCCCTGAGACCCCTAGGACCTTCAAGTACCAGAAATGAAAGGACCCTTAACACCAGAGCGTCATAATGAGGAAGTTGTGCATTATTGACTTCCCCTCTTCCATCCCATGAACTTCCACTCTTTCAAACCAAAGCCAGGAATGATGCAAAGAGTTTATACCATGAAGAAGTACTATTTTGACTATCTCCTATTGTGTTATTTTAAAGACTTTTTGCATGAATAAAGGCATCCTGACGTTGGTTTGAACGGACGAAAGTTCGTAGGATGACAGATGGGAAGCTCATACAACACGTAGCCTCTTGTTTGACAGCTTGATGACATTGATCTATTGTTTGTCTGTGGTGATGTCCCTCTGGTGTTAAGGGTCCTTTTCATTTTTAGTACTTAAAGGTCCTAGGGGTCTCAGGGGTCCTAGGGTCTTAGGGTCCGGTTTTTACAACATGCCGTATTTTTGACGTAAACGGCCCTCATAGATATCTTACATCGTTCTCATCATCATCGCCATCGGGTGACAATCTTTGTTCCTCTGGTGCAGAATCACTGATGCGAGATTCATTTCTCTGTTCCTGATCGACTTCACTCACTGCCTCGTCTGTTCTCGACTCTTGTTGATTCGTTGCATATTCGTCATATTGAGACAACATCATAACTTCACTCACTGCCTCGTCTGTTCTCGACTCTTGTTGATTCGTTGCATTTTCGTCATATTGAGACAACATCATAACTTCACTCACTGCCTCGTCTGTTCTCGACTCTTGTTGATTCGTTGCATATTCGTCATATTGAGGAGACGACATCATAAAAACCTTCCTGCTGGCTTCTGTGCTTTAGGCCGTGCTTCAGGATCCCTTGCTGATGTGATCTGACTTTCAATGAAATCCAAAGCCGAGGAAATATTTGGGATGACTTGAACCAGGAAAAGGGAGGGGAAAGTCACTTTTCTTTCGGAACAGTTCTTCGAAAGTCCAAATGCGGAAGTATTTTTTCATAGAAAATTTCCTGCTTCGATAGACAAAAATTAAAATGAGAAAATCTTACTGACTGAGTTGCCTACTGGTTGCTTGACACACAATCTTCATGTCAACTACCTGTCCTGTGCCCTCGTGAACATTTCAAAACAATGTTTTTTCAAGACTTTCCTATGTTTGAAAGTTACTCAAGTATAGAGACGTAGGACCCGGGGGGACTGGGGCACGTGCCCCCCTCCCAAGATTTTGCAATAAATAAAGAAGTGCCCTCCTTATTTTCAGGAAGTGCCCCTTTAGCTGTATTAAAAAGTGCCTTTGGAGTGTCGTGCCCCCAAAATTGAGATGCTTCCTACGTCCCTGCTCAAGTAAATTCCAAATAATAAAATACCGTACAGGAAACGAATGAAAATCATGTAAAATATGCGAAGGATTTCCTTTATGAAATAGTTAGTATCTTAAATTTGTTCCCAGTATGGAGTTTGTTAATATTGTGACGATCTGACGTTGAGGAAGGAATTTTCTTATTATAAAGCGGTTTCTTATAAGTAATATGTGCGATAGACAAATATAGATTCCTTGGGATTGGAAAAATTTAAGGAAGGCTGTGTAAAAATTAGGAAATAATTGCATTTTATTTTTATTCCAGTGGTATGCAGTCAACAAAAATAAGGCTAGTTTTACAAAAAATTTCTCAGAGGTCTGGTACCCACCAGTACATAATGGCGCGAAATTTTTTTACAGTTGTAAACAAACAAAATGGCGTCGAGGGTGCCGAGCGGCCTGAGAATTATAGCCCTTAGAAAAGTTGTCGAGAGCATTGATATGCACGTGGAAAATATAAGCTGGCAGCCTCATGAATTGAAAGATAACATTCTCTACTTGCTGTCGAAGAGAGGAAGGATAACTGATGATAATATTGGAAAGGTAAGCCAAGTTTTTACCAGGCTTGAATTTAGGCCCAAAAATTCCTTACAGGAGGACAGACACTGAGACAGGTAGGTAAAACAGCGATGCAATCCGTACCTTTAACTATTAATGCAATCGCACAGTTATTGTTAGTTAAAGTCTTGAACCAGCAATGATTGCGTTAAAGTCATAATATTGTTCAGTGCAATAAGCTGTGCTCTGCAATCACGATGTGCGGATTGCACCGCCGCTTTACCTGCAAAGATCGCGAGCACAACACAACTGACGTCAAATGAATATACAGATAGATAGGTGCATCCGACCAGGAAAGAGAGATATTTAGGCAGAGAATATGCTATCAAACAAAATACTTGCTGATCACTTTTTTGTGAGCACGAAAAGACATATGTGCTTTATTGTTATGTTATTGTTTTAATTTTCTTACAAATGTCTAATCTCTTCATCCAACATCAACAAGTCTGTTGACATGTTGTTTTGCATGATTTTGCTTTTATTGCAGTTTCTACTTCTACTCTTGCTAATATTTATCTTAGCTCTTGCCTTTTACTTATATGCATGCAGACAACTAGGATTGTAGTTTCAACTGGGCGTGTGTACTAGTATAAGTATGCAAATGTTGAATTTAATGAACATGAAGAAAGATGCTGCACATATTTTATATAGATAGGAAACTTAGGTCTAGGGTTGGTAGCCAGTTTATTAAATTTTACGCCACTTTTGTTACCAAAGGTTTACTATGATTCTTTGATTTTCAATGCTTTAAAGACGTGATTGATTCGGTTTTGTTTAAAAAACTTCAAAAGCACCTGTCAAAGAACATAGTGCTCAAATCTTTAACAGCGTCAGTGTAAAATTCTATCAAAATTTTCCTTTGAAATGAATGGCTGGGAAGGAAATTAGGGTTTTTGCTGTAAATTCTGCCATAGAATGTTATTGATATCTTGATTAGTTTAAAAAGGGTGGAATTTATTAAACTTGAGGCTATGGCGTCATCAAATTTCTAAATCCTATACCAGAAAAGCTATAGATTTCTGCTTGCCACCATATTGTAGACTTTCTTACAGTAAACTATGGTTTTCTTGAAGGTTGTATCATAGGTTTAGGATTTATGATAATTTGAATTTTTCCTAATTGTCCATGAATTTTTCAAAAATAATGAAACTGTTGCCATTTTTTAAAGATCAAGATATCAAAAATTGCCCACGGCAGATTTACAGCTAATTACTACAAGTTTCCTTCAAGCCATTCAATTCAAAGAAAATTTCATAGAGTTGTACACCCATTTTTTTATAAGATTTGAGCCCTATGCTCTGTCAAAGTAGAATCATACTGTCAGAAAGTCAACACATTTTGCATTACCTGAAAAACTTGAAGCTTCAAATTGCTAGAGTTTCTTAGTTTGTTAGTCCAATAATCCTGGTTTCTTACTGTTGAAACATTGAACTGAGAGTTTCTTATGAGCGAACATAAGCGGATTCTTGAAAAAATGAGACATGATTCCATGATGGACCTTGCAGGGTCTTTCAGCCCAGAATAAGAGAAGATATTGAAGAAATTTACCTTTCTGTTTATTTCTTTGTAGATTCTTCACCGTGATGTCATTGAATTAGATCTTTCTGAGTCTGAAGTGACAGACAGAGGACTAGGAGATATTTATCTTTGTAAAGAATTAAGGAAATTAGATTTGAATGCTGGTAAAGGCAACAGAATGCAAGTTACTGCTGAAGGTAAGTTTCTTTTACAGCTTCTGCCCCCATCCCCAAGATAAACACTACACAGAACAAAGGGCTCAAATCGTTAAAAAGGTTGGTGTAAAATTCTATTTCAATTTTCTTTGAAATAAATGGCTGGAAAGGAACTTAGGGTTGTTTGTTGTAAATCTTCTGTGGAAATTTATTAATAGCTTGATTAGTTTCAAAATGGCGGCATTTATTAAATGTGAGGCTATGACGTCATCAAAGTTCTAAATCCTAAACCAGAATAGCTACAGATTTATGCTTGCCATCATATTGTAGACCTTCATAAACTATCGTTTCCTTGAACGTTATATCATTTTTCCCTCTATTGGCTTAGGACTTACAGTGATTTAAAATTTTCAAAACTTTCCTATGAATTTTTTCAAAAATAATTAATTTGCCATCATTTTGAAAAAAATGAGGATATCAAAAAACTTCCATGGCAGATTTACAGCAAAATACCATAAGTTCCTTTCAAGCCATTCAATTCCAAGAAAAATGTCATAGAATTTTAGACCCACCTTTTCAAAGATTTCAGAGATTTGAGCCCTATGCTACTACACAGTGTTCCCTGAATGAAGTTCATTTTTTTTCCAGCCAAGCACAAAGAGAGACCTTTTGCAAAAAGCTCAAACCCCGCTAAAATACACTCATTTCTATAAGAAACCACTTGCAAGGAACTTCAGGCTAAATTTGTTAAAACAAGAGAAATTTTGCTACCTGAATTGAAAAAGCTAAGAAACTTTTGAAATTTGCTAAATTCTCCAGGTCATTTGACAATGTTTTGTGACTGTACGGTAATGACAAATGTTCTGACATTGTTTTGAGTTTTGTTTTAAGATCTTTGGAAGCACTTTCAACAAAGAATTATTTCTGACTTAAGAAACTTATGGAAACCTTTGGTAGCGAAATGTTCTAAAATGTTAGAAAACTTTCTACCAACGCCACACCTAAGTTTCTTATGAAAGATATTTATAATTTTGATTTGGAGTTTGTTATGCATCAGTTTGCTTCCCATGATTTTAAATACATATGGATGATTTACAGTTAAATGCACAAACTGTTTGAAACATCATGAAATTTGAACAGAGTATCAGTTTTTTAAGATTTGAAATATTTCAAACCCAAACTGAGTGATGAAGTATGAAATATTTTAAACTGAAAATCAAACACAATTAAACTTAAGAGCTATCCTTTACAACATTGACTAAAGATCAGCTTGAAGGTAAATTTCAAATGAATTCATATCCGGCTTTTCTCCCAAACATCACATTTGCCAATGGCAGGAATAGAAAATTCTGCTAGCATCTTGGAGAAAAGGTTTCTTCTTTAGCTTAAAATTACTTTTACAGATAAATCTTAAGTGTGCTTTTACAAATAAATCTTAAGAGAGATTTTTTCTCAGTCTAAGATTCTTTGATTATTTATTGAGAATTTTGGCAGAAATTTTAATAACACTTTAAATGTAGAGATAATCAAAGTGCTTCCAATGATCTCAAGACAAGTGTTGATAATAATTTTTTGAAAGATACATTCTGGACCCTTTTTCATCACAGCATCATCTGTTCTCAATCGTCCTTCAACCGTTGAAGATACATGATTTTGCCATGCTTTCATCCTATGAACTAGTTTTTTCTGTATCAGATGGGAGATATTGCTGAAGACAGAAATCTGACAAAGTTGCAACTTGATTATTATTCCCATTCCATGCGATAGTAAATCAGTCTTTCAAGAAGTTTTGTTTTGCATTTAATAAATACACCAGAATTTCCCAAATGCTACAGTTTAGCAAGGAATAAACAATCACTGAATTAGCACCCTGGGGGGGGGGGTACTCCCATTGTAGCCTGACAGGGGGTACAGTTAGGGTTAAAGAGGGCCAAAACTGTTTTGGCTTCAAAAATCAAAATTCATCTGCACCCAGCCATTTTATGCAAAAGCAAATATCTTTTGCTATGCAACTTTAAAACTTTAAATGTAATTTATCCAGAGGCATTGGAACCAAAAGCAAACCGGAGGCATGTGTCCTCCCTAAGATTTGGCAATTATTCCAAAAAGTGCCCTGTTTGTTTCAGGAGGTGTTCCTTTTCAAGACTGATTTGGACAGAATGTTGTTTTGATTTGTCATTGTGATAGTTATTCAGTGATTTAGCTACGTTGATCCTTCGTGTTGTTTTGTCGAGAAGTGTAAATAAATCATAGATCTATCAGGATTGGCTCTACTTTCTGCTGTTTACCACAGTATTCATTTTAAATCTAATGCATAATAACATGGCTTTCTTATGAAAAAAGTTCCCTTGAATTGTTGTGCCCCCTCTCACGTTTATGGTGCTTCATACAGCCTTGTCTTTCTCAAAAGCATTACTAAATGTTAGTTCCATTCTCTTGTTCCTCAAGGTATAGGGAAAATAATAAAACACTTCAAGCTACTGCAAATCGTCTTATTACGAAGATGTGAATTGATTGAGGATACTGCTGTTTCGCCACTGTGCCCCTCCAATATTCGAGGTGCTTCATACAGCCTTGTCTTTCTCAAAATCATTACTAAATCTCAATTCTCATTCTCTTGTTCCTCAAGGTATAGGGAAAATAGTAGAACACTGCAAGCTACTACAAATTGTCTTATTACGAAGATGTGAATTGATTGAGGATACTGCTGTTTCTCTACTAGCTACAAGCTGTCCAAATTTAACTCAGCTTTGCCTTGATGGATGCAAGGGCGTTACAGATGAAGCAACTGAATGCTTAGGAAAATACAGCAGTAAACTAAAATATCTTGATATCTCCAGGACCCAGGTATTATATTGATTTTTTATTGTAACCTTTGCAGATTGAAATGAGCAATTTGTATACAAAAATTTATCTCAATTGTAATTGAAAAACATACATAAAAAGTGGAGGTATCAGTTTTTATGGGGATTTTATAAAGATAATGAACTTCCAACGTGAAATCCAATGCATGCAAAAAGTTCTTGGGACAGTTTAAGGCACACTGTTGTGTATTTGCGTAAGACTCCGCGGTCCCTGTGGGTCCTGTTTTGTATTCACAATGTTTACATGTTGATTATAAAACGCTGCTTACAAAAAATGCTGAAAAGTTGAATCATAGTTGACGACCCCCGTTTCTGGTACCGTTGCCCAATTTTATCTCAAACTAGTGCTCATTTATAAACTGCAGTACTACCGGGTGTCCCAAAAAAGTATAAGGATTTGGTTGGCTCTAGCGATGTGCATTTAGCTTCACCCAATGGCTAATCCCTCTCAAATGTTCCCCAATAGTTAACTTTAACAATAACATAGATACCTTGTTTGTTGGTATTGGTGCTTTTATAACAGATATATCAATCTTGAAAGGTCACATTTGCATCCACCTACAAACCAGAGCTTTCGCCTTTGGTCTAGGAAAATTCTTGAGGTACAGCAAATAAATCAACAATAGCCTTGATAAAATGTGAATAATGTTAGATCTTTATATTCTGTTTACCAGCAGCCCCCTCCAGTCACTTATTGGGCAGTTTCTTAATTTTTCTTTAATTTCAGCTTTTGATTTCGAAGTACTTCAAGAATTTGCTTAGGCCAAAATCCAAAGCTCTGGTCGGCAGGTGGACGCAAATTTGAGTTTTGAAATAAATGCTTCTGCTCTCAAAGCAGCAATACCAACAAACGAGGTATTTTATGTTCCATTTAACTACTGAATTGAAGAAAAGTTTGAAGAAAAGTTTGAGAGCGATTACCCATTGCCATTGGTTAAAGCTAGATTCACATCATTAGACCCAACCTAATATATAGTGAACGATGAAGAAGAGGGACAACATCCTCAGAGAGCAGGCATCGAGTTGATCTTTGCGCTTTTTTTCATTTATTCAGCTATCTGCTAACTAGTTTCGCCCACTAGGGCATCTTCAGAGCAACTGATTAAGTTAAAGGATCGACCTCTATTTATAGTAAAATGTATGTCCATAAAAGGTTAATTAATTTACAAGTATCATTTTGTCCTTATAAGGTAAAAATGTCCTTGTCATGTGTTGTTTCTGTTGTTAGCCTCGTTCTCGTTGTTTTTCAGTTGAGTCGTTGTCGTCGTAGGGGTCGGTTCTCGTGTCCTGGTGTTGTATTTTCGTGCTTTGTCTTTTGACGTCAGATCTTCGTTCATCGTTCTTCGAGCGTCGCTTTTCCAATTTTATTACAGTGCTTCTTTGCCAGTGGCTGATTCCCTGAATCTTAACCCACCTCGGGTGTACCTTTACCCTGTTCGTTCAGTTCGGTTCGGTTCTTTTCTTTGGCGTTGTTCGCAGTGCGATGTTGTCGTTTTGATGTGCTGTTGTTACGGGGTTCTGTTTCCTTCGACGTCAGTGTGTAGTTCGTAGTCAGATATTTTCCAACCTAAGACCCAACCTAAGACCCAACCTAAGACCCATAAGACCCAACCTAATATGTATACTTTTTTGGGACACCCGGTACACTCATAGAAAATGTTTTGTTTGTTTTGCTAGGATAAGCAGGTCGAGCGATATTCGGAACCTATTTATGAGACATTCTGTAACTCATCATCCCTAAGTAATATCTGATAACTATACATGTATCGACTTGAATCATGTTAGTTCTTTATTTTTTTACTTTATTTTTGGCTTTAACTTGTATTTTTTTGTGCATATTGAATGAATACAGGGTGTCCCAGAAAAACTGTTCGACGTTTGATTAAATTTAAAAAATTAACGATAAAATGTTCAGGCTCCTGGTTAGATAACCCTATTCCTAAGATTTTAAATTAATTTTAGACGCCAGTCTCTTGCAAATCCGCTAAGAATTCACGGAGTTTCAAGCTTTTGAAGTTCAAGTTTGTGCGAAAGCTTAAACCAGACGCCCCTAACTGACTTGTTTTCCTAAAAGGCGTCCCAAAATCGAGGTAAAAGAAGAATGTCCAATGTTTTACGCCTCGTCGATATCAGAGCAAACCAAATAGGACTTCCAATGTTATTTAATTCTTATAGCCGTTGTCAAAATTTAGTTAAGAATGCAAGTATCTAAAAACATGGAATGAAAACTTAATCAATGAGAGACGGGGCAATTCCAAATTGTGCTGAACAGGATTTCCCCAAGCATCCATACCCTTGATTCAATGATCTAAAAAGCTGATTTATCGAAAGTGATTTTGAAATAACATTTGATTTGCTTTGAAGAAGCGAGATTCTGCTTTCACAAAATATGCAATTTAGGGGCGTCTGGTTTCAGCTTTCGCACAAACTTGGTCTTCGAAAGCTCGAAGCTCCGTGAATATTTAGCCGATTTGTTAGCTTCTGGTGTCTAAATTTAATTAGAAATTTCAGCAATATGTTTATCTTACCGTGGAGCGAATTCAGTATTTCGTTATTTTATAATATTTAATCAAACATCGAACAATTTTTTGGGACACCCTGTAGAATAGGGCATAACTATGATGTCGCCTCTCTATGTTACCTCGGCAATAGTACTGACAAATGTTTAAAATATGCTGTTCTTTTTTCGAAGGTAACTGACAAAGGCCTATCATATCTTGCTGATGGTTGCTGTTCCGATGTTTTATTTGTAAGTTTTCCAAAACCAATAATTTCACTCAAATCCGTGAGAAAGAACTTCATATACGTTGAGAATTTTACATTTATATACATTTTTTCCTTGTTTAGGCACGGTAGCCCCGTCAGTCCATAAGGACTTCTTTTCAGGGGCCACTAAATTTGTTGTAAATAAGGAGAAAATTTTCTACATCAAAAAGAATAAAACTTTTGTTGATAGCCGAAAGATATTTCTCTTATTTTTTATTAGAATCAAAAGTAAATTAAATTTACAAAAAGTCCTTCAATTCAAGACGGGCCTAAATCCTTTCATGGATTCATTGGGACTCCTCCTTACTCCGAGTAACATGCAAAAACATTCCCCCAAGAGTTGAAAACGATTTTGCAAGAGTATCAGATCAAAGGCGTTACTGCTTTTATAAAGACTTAACTCTTGAGGAAGATGGAATATGTTTTAGAGAGGGGATTTTTAAAGACTTTGATCGAGGCCATATTCATTTTCTTGATTTTATTGTAAGTTTTTCCTTTGTAGACAATTGGTTTGAATTAGCTATTGTATATAAGCTGCTGTAAATACCAACTGTAAAGAATTTAATAATAATGAATAATGATAATTTACCAATGTTATTACCTTAATTTCCAAGGGGCAGTGGCCTTTCAAAAGGGGTTGTGATTTTCTACTCACCTGCTACATAACAGATAATTCCAATTGAAATTTCTTTTCATCTTCAGGAGCTGCACGTCGGTTACTGCAAAGATGTTAGTGATAATGGTATTGATATGCTTTTAAATTATTGCCCGAATCTACAAATACTGATGTTCGATGGCTGCCCATTAGTAACTGACAGATCACGAGAGAACATTGGACTACTTGGTAGAAGGATGAAGCAGTTATCTTGGACAGTCACATTCCATTAAGATTCATAGGTAACAAAGTTTCAAGCGAATCTTGTTCTATTTTTAAACTACCGTGTGTCCCAAAATGATGTGCTTGGTAGAAGGATGAAACAGTTATCTTGGACAGTCACATTCCCTTAAAATTCATAGGTAACAAAGTTTCAAGCGAATCTTGTTCTATTTTTAAACTACCGTGCGTCCCAGAATGATGTGCTTTGTAGAAGGATGAAACAGTTATCTTGGACTGTCACGTTCCATTAAGATTCATAGGTAACAAAGTTTCAAGCGAATCTTGTTCTATTTTTAAACTACCGTGTGTCCCAGAATGATGTGCTTGGTAGAAGGATGAAACAGTTATCTTGGACTGTCACGTTCCATTGAACTTCATAGGTAACAAAGTTTCAAGCGAATCTTGTTCTATTTTTAAACTACCGTGTGTCCCAGAATGATGTGCTTGGTAGAAGGATAAAACAGTTATCTTGGACTGTCACGTTCCATTAAACTTCATAGGTAACAATGTTTCAAGCGAATCTTGTTCTATTTTTAAACTACCGTGTGTCCCAGAAAGATGTGCCTCGTAGAAGGATGAAACACATTATCTTGGACTGTCACGTCCCATTAAACTTCATAGGTAACAAAGTTTCAAGCGAATCTTGTTCTATTTTTAAACTACCGTGTGTCCCAGAATGATGTGCTTGGTAGAAGGATAAAACAGTTATCTTGGACTGTCACGTTCCATTAAACTTCATAGGTAACAATGTTTCAAGCGAATCTTGTTCTATTTTTAAACTACCGTGTGTCCCAGAAAGATGTGCCTCGTAGAAGGATGAAACACATTATCTTGGACTGTCACGTCCCATTAAACTTCATAGGTAACAAAGTTTCAAGCAAATCTTGTTCTATTTTTAAACTACCGTGTGTCCCAGAATGATGTGTGTTCACCAAACCGTACAGTCATGTATTATCCACCGATTTCAATGAATTACCTATTGTTTTGAAGAAAATAGGCTGACTTAGATTAAGAAATTTATTTCAGTAAAATCTGTCATATTGCTCTAGAATTATAGACAATTTTACTTGGAAGCTATTTTGAGAAGTCCCGAGAAAAGCTAAAATAGCGGTCAAATTTCGTCCTGTTTGCAGCTGTAGTGGCGTGAACATAGTATCGTTATCTTCTATGGAAATTGAGCAAGCAACTCATATACATTTACATGTAAGAGGCACATATTTTTCATTAGCTCCTTGGAGGATCATCATGCTCGCTTTTGGTTTTTGAGCCAACCCTTAGGAAAAACGCCATTAAAATAATTGGTTCTCCCTTTTCTCGAAAGTTTGAGTTTTGAATTATGTTCAAAAATAGCTCTCAAGCAAAGCAGCCCGTAGTTCTGAAATGGTACGAAACAAGGACAGCTTTTGTAAGACAGTAGCATGAGTTTCTTTTGATTGACACCGCCATTGAAAGCGATTAGCGATCACAACAAAAGAAATTCTCTCAACCAGTAATTCAAAACAAGCAAAGCCGCAAAAGTTTCTCTGAAACCCAGGTGGCTAGCTCGCTCGTTGTGCATTCCAGAAATTGTTTTTAAGAGCAGACATGAAGATAGATTGAAAGATGGAAGATATATCTACATATCTGCCTCGGGCATTTTAGTTATGTCGTTCAAAAGCCGATTGACAGGCAATTTAATTCTCTTAATTTGTTGGGTGTAATAAAAACACTTACTGCTCAGCTTCTGAACGAAATAAATAAAATTCCCGATGTAGATGTGTAGATATATCGTTCTTCTTTCGATATATGCTCATGATTGCTCTTAAAAACCACTTCTGGAATGCACAACAAGCGAGCTAGCTACCTGGGTTTCAGAAAAATTTTGCGGGTTTGTTTGTTTTGAATTACTGGTTGAGGGGATTTTCTTTGTCTGCGATCGCTAATCGCTTTGAATTCAAATGTCAACGAAAGCAACTCTGTCTTACCTTTGGTCTTACAAAATCATTCCTTGTTATGGTACGACATATTTCAATAAAACAAATTTCTACATCTAAGTTAGGCTTACTGTAGACTTGCCCCAAGTCTATTTCGTCAAAACATTGTATAAGGGAAAAGCGAAATTTTCGTAGTTTACTTTCAGCCAGATAGACTTATCACAGTTGACGAAATAGACTGGGGGCAAGTCTAGGCTTTTTGCTGCAAAGTGATTGGCACTTAATTCAACTCAACACATCATTCATGACAGCACATTTTGGAAAGCACTGACACATCATTTTGGGACACCCAGTAAATTTGTCTATATATTTATTCCATAAAATCAACTACATTTAACAGATAAACTAAGGTAAGATTAACTTAGATATGAAAATTTATTTCACACAAAAAATCGGTCAAGCGGATCTAAAGTTATGGGTGATTTTAGTTTGAAGCTATTTCTTGAAAGCATTAATATTTGATGATTTACTTTACTTACCACTCTGTTTTGAAAACTAATGGAATCATTTTGCATAAATTTCTCCACTGCTTCTCCAATCCTTCATCTGTCCTCTTCAATTTGTTTCGTTCTCCTGAAGGATACCAGGAGGTGCTTCATTTGATATATCTTTTAGAGCAGAGCTGCATCTAAAATAGAAAGCGATTTCAAAACATTAGGACGGCGCTGCAAACTTGCTCATTGTAAACTTGCTACAAACTTGCTCAAACTGTAACTTGCTGTACACTGCCATCCATTTCTCTTCTGTTTTCCCGACTTTTTTCAGTTTCTTTTGGGAAAATATTTTGATTTATTTGAGATCTTTCCAAGGTTAAGTTGATTGTAGGTCCTTGTAAGCAGAGAAAAGCAAGTATCAAGGGACAACAAATGTATATTGGAAAGCTCTAGGAGCCTTAGGAATACGGCAACTGACCCAAGGTTATCAAAAAACTCCAAAAATGGACAGAAATATTTTTCGTTTAGAAATGCCTGGTCTTGGAATAGCCTCTCAGCAGCATAAGTTCCAAATCTTTAAAAAGGCTGGTGTAAAATTCAGTGACCTATTTCTTTGAACTAAATGACTTTAAAGAAACTTTAGCTAATTCTCTATTATTCTACCGTTGGACTTTTCTGAATTTTCCAACAGTTTCAGAATTAGAGTGTTTTTCTTCTTTTTCAAAAATCCAAGAAAAATTTTCAAAAAAATTTAAATCTATCGTAATATCTAAACTGTTTGACGCAACATGAAATAATTTCGGAGAAAACCATAGTTTATGAAGGTCTACAATATGGTATAAAGCAAAAGTCTGTCACTCATCTGGTTTATGATTTAGAAATTTGATGACGTCACATCTTCAAATGACTTGAAATGTAAAGATACGCTGTAATTTCGTAAAATATTCAAATTTCTGGAAAGCCCAACGGTAGAATTATAGATAAGTACCTAAAGTTTCTTTCAAGCCATTCAACAGAAGAAATAGGTTACTGAATTTTACACCCGCCTTTTTATGCCGAGTTAAAGATTTGGAACCTATGCTCCTCTCAGCTGAGTGTAAGCTGGCATATCCTCCCTGAATAGATTTAAACGATGTATATAGGAAGATAGGAAAGCTAGTTGTAAATAACGTGTTTGCCATATGGATTTTCTTTTATTGTAAATATATAGTTTAGATTATAGGGTATTTTATTGATATTAGAATGAATTGTATTTGGTTAATTTAGGTTATGATAGTATTTAATTTTGTAAATGTTTTAGTGGAGGGCTCCATGAAAATCAGCATTGCTGAAGGGCTACCCTCGTTAAATATTTGAAATGATAATTTATCATTGTCAGGATAGGACCAGTCACGACGCATGGCAAATGAGAAACAGTTGCATCCCAGTACAGACCTCTTCTAAAAGTACAGACCTCTTCTAATGATAACTTCCCACTTGACTAAATGTTTATCTTTCAAGGAATTTGGCTAACCATGATTCTTTGCAGCCACAAAATCGGCTTTTATATGACATAAAGTCGTTTCTAGTCTGTTAGTTAATTTTGCTTTGCTGTTCATTTGGCACTAAGGATCGTCGTTAAGGCTTAATAGACCTTTTAGCTATTCTGAAAAATCAGAATCGAACGATATTTTGCTACATTTTGTAGAATTTTTGAATGTTCACAATACACTATAGTGATAGAAGCTCTAACGCCACTCTATCGAACCTCACGTATATAAATGTATAAAAATAACGCTCGATCCAAACTCTTTTGTAGAATAGCTAAAAAGTCTATTCTCGGTTCAGTGAACCCCTTGTTTAATGAGATCTGGACTTATTTAAGGTTTGCTTGAAGGTTCGTTGTGTAAGGGGGGGGGGGGGTCACTTGTAGATTGGTTATTCTTTTCGTATAGTTCCTTGTCAGTCTATTATTTTTGCATTCATTTTCCCGCATGGTTGTTATGTGTTTTAATGCTCCTTGTACTGTCGTCTTGTAATGTTATTGTTTGTTAGTAAATTGTACACTTTAAGAGAATTTATATAAAAAAAGGATGGTCGTTTGCGATGGGTCTTTAGGAAGCTAAATTGACCGTAAAACACTCTTATGGTTCGATTTTGTAATCTCACTGGCGCAAGTCAGCTAAGACTCTACATCCGAGCTGAAGCTATTAGACCATCTTGTTTTATGATATTCCCATGGAGCCTTATAACTTGTTAGTTATACTCAAACCTCGAAATCGTATTATGGTCTCATAAGCTTTTACTTTTTACCCTTGTTTACACCAAGAATAACCTATCTTTTTTACCTTACTCTGGATTACAAGGAATACTGTGGCAGCAGCTGAATAGTTGTCAAGTGTCGCTAAGTTACATCTAAAGTGTATTAAGTGAAATTAGCTTGTTTATATGCGATTTATGTTATAAGTTCATTGTGGTTGTCTTCCAATGTATTTGATTGCATTTTGCAAAGCTTGGAGACATTGCAATTATGTAAGGTTTTCTATAATGAGAAAACCATGTGATAGACTAGACGTTAGATTTTAAAGTAATGCTGATTTCGGTTGCGAAGTCTGCGTATAAGAACCTTCGAACCTAAAGTTTTGTGGAAACTTTTCTGAAATTTGTTAATTGAAGCATACAGAAATCTTTGATAGAAAAAGCCTTGCAAAGACAGTATTTGTCCTTGAAACACGCCAAACTATGTTTGGGTAACTGATCTACATTATGTCAACAGAAAGTACTGACATATAACAGGCTAAACTTTGACAGGCATCAAGTAAAGGGGCCTGAGCCACCTGTATCCTGGGGCGTCAAGAAATGTTCTGGCGTTTGAAAAAGCGTAGTACCTAAAATACTGGATTGATTTGGATGAATTGAATTTCGCTTGATAACAGAAAGAATGAAGTAATTATGAGATTTTGCTTGAATTTTTATGAGCAAGGAATTAGGTAAATTCAACTTTAGCAAAATTCATTGGTGGATAATTGGTTGAAAAGGGCCTAAAACACTCGATCAAAGTGTAAGGAATCTCTCACGCAGAACATTATGCAATTTCGTTAAATCTATCAAAAGATTTATGAGAGATGAATTTTTAAATAAACATCAAATTTTTCTCGATCCTACGGATATTCGGTTTGAGCAGTTTATTAACGATTTGATGAGTGTTTTAGGCCCCTTTTCGGCCATTTTGCAAACAAAGAGTGCATTTTCGTGATGTTTAATTTACCTATATGTTCAGTCCTCTTAAGAGCGCGAGAGAAATCAAAAGATACTTTGGTTATTCGGCTGTCAGACCGAATTTGATTCATTTCATTGCATCGAGTAATCTAGCCGCTATGAATTTTCAAACGTTTAAACTCTTTTGCGCACCTACACATGCTTTAGAAAGATGTTTCAAATTGCTAGATGCACAAAGCATGTACCGGGTGAGCCAGAAAAAAGTTCCCATTTTTGAAAATTCATAGCATCAAGAGTACTGTAAGGATTGGAATGAATCAATATTTGCTTCACAGCGAAAAGATTGAAGTATTTTTGTGATTTTTCTCGCCTTGTTACAAGCATTGGAAAAATTTTTTCAATTCAAAACACATGATCAAATCATATAGATTCATCGCTCAGAACAACAGAGAAAAAGCAATATCTCATAGGCGAGAGATATCCTCTGCAGATTTATTGCCATGGGATTGAAAATCTTTAGTATCTGTCTGAGAATCTATGTCTTATTACTCTTGAGAGAGGTGAAACGCCCGTGTGTATTGTTCTGTGTGAGGAGAATCCTAACGATTTGATCAAGTGTTTTAGGCCCTTTTTCAGTCATTTTGAAAACACGAAATTTTTTGTAAAGTTGAATTTACCTATCTTTGCAGTGCTCGTAAGAAGACGATAAAAATCACAAAAATACCTTGATCTTTTGGCTTTTAACTAGAATTTGAATCATTCAAATCCATGAAGTATTTGTGGTGCTACGAATTTTCGAAAGTGGGAACTTTTTTCTGGCTCACCCGGTAGTTGGTATTGTATTTGTATCGTAATGTGCCTTCTTATTTGCACTACTCTTACATTTTAGAACTCAGAATCAAGAATCTTTGCAAGGCAGAGATCAAAAACGGTTTTTATTTAAATGCAGATTTTACCGTAGTAGCCTTAAGTTTGGTTTGAATATATTAGAAAGGGGCCTAATTTATGAAGTTTTAAATACCCTGTTGTAAATATGGAAGTTTAGTTTGTGTAAATTAATACATAAGTTAGCAAGTAAAAGATAAATGAATATGATATCTTGAATATGTAGAAATTCTACCACCCATTGATGCGTTTCTTTATTCAGTATATGCTCGCGTTTCTGTACTGGGTGTCCCAAAAAATTGTGTCCCGTTTGCCTGAAGATTGCGACAAAACGGCAAAAGATTCTCGCCAAATTTTTGCATGATATTGCTTTTCAGATATTCAATTAAAGTTTGCTACCATCCCCATAAGAATCCGTTGAAAAATGATGGAGCTATGACCATCACGAGACCAAATTGCCCGGTGACTGAAACCAGCGGTCAGCCATTTTGTCTTACTATTTTGCAGCGATGAATAGCTTCATGGATGGAAAATGAAACAGCAACCTCCAATGTCATAGCTCTCCTGAAAATTCCGACAATCCTCAGAGAGTTCCACTATTTCTGACCTCACAGAAATTATTTCTTACCTCATGTGAAGCTACTTATCACTGCAAATAGTAAGACAAAATGCCCGACAGCTGGTTTCAGTCATCAGGAAAATTTGGTCTTCTGAAGGTCATAGCTCAATCATTTGTCAACAGATTTTTACGGGGATGGCAGCAAACGTTATTTGAACATCTGAAGAGCAACATCATATAAAGTTTTGCAAGAATCTTTTGTCCGTTTGTTGCAATCTTTAGGCAAACGGGGCACAATTGTTTGGGACACCCTGTATGTAGTTGTTTGTTAACATTTCTCACGCAAACTTTCCACGAAAATTATTTGATGATTTGGTCACAATTTATGACGAATTCATAAGGCCTCCGTCTCCGAATTTCTGTCGAAATGGTGATTTTGAAGTTTTTTATTGGCAATATCACACGGACGTTTACCCGTTTTTTCGAAAATGAAGCATCATTTTGAAGACAGATCTTTGCACTTCACAGAAGAAAATCCAAACATTCATATATCTTACGATTGCTTGGATATAAGTGGATTTTTTTAACGAGCATCTTTTGGTGGCTTGGGTGAAGCCACCAAACAAACTGCAGAAAAAATGAAGAAAAATGTAGCGCCAAGAAAGGGAATGTAAAGTTTATTATTTGGTTGCCAGCTTCCTTAAGACACCACATAATTACAAACAAACATAACTATTAAAATCAGACACATACAGAAGGGATTCGGGTGCTCTCGAATAACTTTCAAAGTGGTTGTTTGTGTCCTTGACAAAACTTTGCATATGGAAATTGAAAAATAAAGCCTTTTAACTAAAATGCGACATTTGTGAAATACTATTGTCCAGAACATGGTTTTTCATGCCACAATTTCATCATCGCTATCCTGAAGAAATAAAGTAATGATCAGTTGGTAACTTAAAGAGATTACAAAGACCAGCATGCTTTGCACAAAGTCAGCGACTTGCTCTGCACAGCTTCCCGAATAACTGATGGTACGAAATTCACAAAAACAAAAACAAACGACGGCAGAGGTTGCTGGTCTTTAAACACTCCCTTTAAAGAGTGATTACTGATTTTTCAGAAATTTTCAATGGATCACCCAGTCACACGATACGACACCTAAGGGATGAAACAAACGAAAAAACGGTTTGATATTACAAGGGTTTGGAACGTAGCCTTGTTTTTTCCAGAGCTTCATTGCAAAGATAGTTCATCGGATTAAGCGAGGTCAGGATTCAGTGTGACTACGTCATGATTCAATAGCAAAAACATCACCATCTCCAGTAGTGCGTCATTTGGCGTATCCTTCCTTTTGGTATTAGGTGTTAGGATGAAAACGTTTCCCTTTGGTTGTTTTGGTGTGGATAAAATGATGCCCTCCCTGAAAGATTTGGCAAAAGTCCCAAATAAAGATTGAATTACATTTGCTTAGAGGGAATCTAAGCATGTTTAAGCCTTTGATGTAAATAACCTTACCAAGACAATAGGCCGTAACACGTGCTGCACCATATTTGGGTAACTGATCTATGTCACCAGGAAATAGCGATCTCTGATAGGCTAGAAGTTGACCGCAAATGGCTTCAGCCATTTTCATATGCTTACATTCCCTTTAATTGATGAAGTTATATACGATCTTGCTCGTGAACTTTGTTTTATAAGAAGATATTAGCTTGTACCTGAAGGGCTTAGCTATCTTGTGAGATGCTGCTTCGTCAGTTTAAGTAATGAATACCCTCTGAAAGAAACAAAATCCAGTTTTTCGCATGGTTATCAGAGCTCAAAATGACCATGCAGCGTCTCAAAAGATAGCCAGGCCTTTCCACTAAATGGTGATGCAAGCATTTTTCAAGTAACTTTAGAGTTATGGTTTATTTAGGGTTATGATTTAGCTCGTGAACTTTCTTTTGGGCCACCCGTTAATGTTAATGTTACTTGTTAGTTGTTACATACAATCTGACTTAGGGCCTTTTTTTTAATTCGTCTCGCTCAAAGAAAATCGCCAGTTTGCTAATAACAGATATTCTGTGAGTTGCAATGAACTGTTTTCAGTATCGGCAGGCAGAAGAATGTGATTCATTTTACCGTAATTTGAACAAAAAATTCATCCAAACATTCTTTCTGAAACAAGTGGAAGGACATGAGATGTTACAAGAAATCCTGAATCTGAAGCTAAGAAGTCTCCTGGGCAGGGCCGTGGAGAGAGGGCCCGGGCCACAGGGGCAGAGATGGAACGGGGCTCCCGGTGCCGGAAAATTTTGTGGACTACGCCCTTTTATCCTTGGGCCACACCCTCCTATGCACTGGTAAAATGCTGCTTTTAGATTATATTTAGAATCTCAGTGGGCCCGCGGGCCTGAAAATGTTCCTGAAAGAAAACTACAACAAAGAAGAAATACATATCTTATTTTGCGGGCCCCCACAGGCCCCGGGCCCCCTGGTAACTACCCTGGTAACTACTCTGGCTAGCCCCCCCCCCCCCCTTCTCGACGGTCCTGCTCCTGGGCATGATGGTACAAACTTCTTGATCATAAAAGCTGCATATGAAATCTTAGTGAGACCGCTTATTCACTTGTACAATATCTTTCTGAGTTCTGGCATTGTGCGAAATGTTTGGAAGATTGCTAAAGTTATACCAATCTTCAATAAAGGCGAAACCTCCCTACCCGAAAACCACAGGTCAATCTCTCTACTATCATGCTTTGAAAAACTCTTGGAGAAGCTAATGGCAAAAAGAGTACTATGTTTCATTCGAAAATATAAGATACTTTATGAGCTCCAATTTGGTTTTCACGAAAGCCATTCTACTCTGCACGCACTATGCTAGCCTTGATAAAAATACTTTCTGCGTACGAGTCTTTCTCGATGTCTATAAAGCATTTGATACGATCGACCATTCTATATCCTCATCTCAAAACTTGATCATTATGGCTTCAGAGGAGTTGTGAATAAATGGTTCTCAAGCTGTCTCAAAAACAAACAGCAATTCACTATTTGCAAATGGTCAAAAGTCTGATTACGGTCAAATAACTAAAGGTGTACCACAAGGGTCTGTGCTTGGCCCAATTCTGTTTACACTTAATGTTAATGACATGGCAATGGCACTAAACCTAGATCACGCCTATTGGCTGATGATATAAATATCTTTAGTTTCGATGCAGATATAAGCAATTCAACGAATTGTATCGATGTAGAATTCAGTACATTATATAAATGGTTTAATCAAGATAAATTGAAAGTTAATTTGGACAAAACAAATTATTGTACTTCAGTCCGAATAAAAATATGAAAATGATCGTGATGTAAAAATACTTGTGGGTGATGACATACAGGAAGCTTCAGATATTATTATAAGTATCTTGGACTCAAAATAGATTCTAAACTAACCTGGAGTAAAAAACATGCGTAGAGAAGATTAAAGATGAAAACGTTAAAATTGCATCTCTTTCTTTTTATTTTGAAAATACATTAATTGAAAACAAGCACTACAATTTCACATTCGTTCGACTGGGACGAGGAAACCCTGGATTTCATTCCAAGCACTAGAGTTTCTTAATTTTTTGGCGGTCTGAGAGATGAATTTCTTAAAAGCAATTTCTTACAAAAAATAAGTGTACTCAGCAAATCTTCCTGTTGCCAAACGTAATTACAAATGCTTTATCCGCACTACTTCACAATCTCGACAATTTCAAAAACACAGCAGAAAGGGCGTGATATATTGGTATGAGCCAAAAAATGGTAAAATAACTAACATCCCTATTTAGTTATTATTTGCATTATTTATTACAAAGTTAACAATACAGAATTAAAGAAAGTTAATACAACTTTCCATATTTCAAACAAACCGCCATTTCTTCCTCTTCTACAAAAGGTGTATTACTCGTAACCGACTTGGCAAACAGTGGTTTTGTCGGTAGAATTGCACAGAAAAACAAGGAAATCACTGTTTATAGTGGAATTGATTTTAGTCCGTTGATTGTGTTCGGTCAGCCTGTTTTTTAAGAAGCGAGGCGTCATCAGCTGTCCTCTGATAAGGAGCTTACTTCGCTTGTACATTGCTTAACGATACAAGTTATTTCAAATGCGCATTTTGTGGACCCATAGTTAAAGAGCCGTTGTCACCCGGGGTCCTTTGCTGGCACGCTGAAATTACAGACTGAATGAAAGTAAAATTTGGCCTAAGCGGAAACCATGGATCCACACTGCAGTAGTTGAACTCATAGGAAAGTTTTACTTTGGTTGAACTGTTCGCTGACTTTGGTAGTTCGAGTCCCCACCCTGCCAAACCAGCTACGCGAGGAGAGTCGCCAGCTCTCTGTAATTCCAAGCTAATCAGAAGGTGTGGTAATAGGTGAAGGTGAAGGTGAAGGTGAAGGTGGAGGTGAAGGTGAAGTTGCGTTTTTCAGCGCCAAGCGCTGGGATCGCAGAAACAGAGCAGACCTAATCGAGTCCGCGACCCCTTGTCATGACGCTCAAGTGGTGGGGTCCTACCGGGAATCGAACCCACTCCGCCTGACTGTTCTGGCTGCAAAGTCAGAGGATTACACCACTGCGCCACAACACCTTCTAGTTTCTTAGCTAGTTTCCTAGTTTCTTCTAGGTCATAGCCAAAGAAAGGACGAGGACACTGCTTTGACCAGACAAGAATCTCTCTGAAGTCTTCAAAATCTTCTGCCTTTTAGAGTAGAGGGTTCAGAAGGCCTTCCAAACCTACCAAGCCTACCGCTTTGAGAATTGTTGAGTTAATCAGATATAACTTCTGAGTCTACCAAGTTTATGGTTTTCAGAATTGGTACCAATCAAGCACACATAAGTATTTCGTTGTTATAAACCTGCGAACCAGATTCCATGACGGAAAATGTCCATGACGTCATATCTGCGCCATCTTCCCTGAGACTCCATCACTATGGTGGAATGATAGATTTATGAGATTATTTACCGTGAACAGGCTGAAAGCAATCCTAAATAGCGTGAAGAGAAGAACTGAACTGTTCCTTCGCAGCTTCCAATCCTGTTCATCCTACCATCCTAGGCGAGATTGTTGAACTCGTTGCTATGATAAAAGTAAAACCAAGGACCCACTCTATATTTTTACCTCAGATTTGGCGTGAACAGACTGGAAGCAATCCTAAATAGTGTGAAGAGAAGAACTGTTCCTTCAAAGCTTCCAACCCCGTTCATCATAGGCAAGGCTATATGGATCTTATAGTAAAACCAAGGACCCACTCTTTATTTGCCTCAGGTGCACTCACCAGGAGCTGCAACTTGAGGGTGTGAAAAGTAAGATTTCCACAGGCGGCAACCCATATTCGAACTCGCGACCTTCTTGTGGAACCATAAACCACGAAGAGATCCAATAGATTCCGTAATTTGAATGATAGAGAGCTCGTTGGAGGGTCTTAAAGAATGTGTAATGCGAGTGGGGAGTTAGAAGCAGATTACTAAAGTCTGTAATGTGAAGCGGCCTGTTCTCGTCTAGTTGACTGGCATTAAGCAAATGTATTCAGATCCTCTATTATGTAATCCCCATTCCGTTACTTTTATTTTGCTGGTACCATACACTTTGACACTATCTGGCCCATAGTTATTAAAAGGGATGAGAAATGGCAACCATTCCCAACTGAGTCCCCAGGGCCTTTTGTCATATGGGGACTTTTTGTCTCTGTCCCAATTTGACAAAAGGCCGCGGGGACGAGGTTGAACTATTTCCACTATTTCACCTTTTCACAATTTGTCACAACAACGATCTAGTGTCGGTGGCTCATAAATTTCGGCAGATATACCATTCCA
The DNA here is from genome assembly GCA_039566865.1 of Aurelia coerulea. Classification (NCBI taxonomy): domain Eukaryota; kingdom Metazoa; phylum Cnidaria; class Scyphozoa; order Semaeostomeae; family Ulmaridae; genus Aurelia; species Aurelia coerulea. The sequence continues at coordinate 21,752,629 of CM076947.1, read as the reverse complement.
TAATTCGAGAGCTGCGTAATCAAAGCATTTTTTGCAAATTCCATCCTATAATTAGGGATCTGGAGTGCCTCGCATTATAGGTCGAATGAAAAGATCTCAGTTGGTATTTAGTCCATAGGCTTTCAGGGCATGTCTTTTCATAATCTCGTAGGTGACATTCCTATCGCAATGGAAAAGATTTTATACCGAGTGTCCCAAAAAAGTACTCCTGTTTAAAAAAATCACCAACAATTTATTATCAAACCTTTGATAAAATTTTCTCTTTGAATTGCTTGCCAAAGACCCAAAAATATTCACAGACGATAATATGTTTGTTTTGATACAGATACAGCAAGGAAGAAAATTTACGCGTTGAAAAACTTTATTTTGAGCAATAGTTTTAAAGCTAAATACCCAATCTTGCCTAAGAGTCAAAATTTTCAGATATATCATCATTGAAGTCTCCAATGATAGTTCGCATTTACTTCTGTCATTTATGACCATTCTAGAAGTTTTTCATGCAAAAAGAAATTAATTTGGCAATCATCAGTGCTTTTTTGCAGTATGATTCAAAAACCAGGTAACCCTAAAAAGAGCGAAATTTGCTCATTCTAAAACCACTTAAAAGATCAACTATCTCTTGGAAAATAATTTGGTCTTTGATCTACTTGAGAAAAAAAGAAAATTGAAAATCCGCCGTGTAATCAAATTTTGGTGATTTTTCAAACGGGAGTACGTTTTTCTGGGACACCCGATACGTTTAACCAGGGAGCCGACTATTTATCTCTCGTTGCTGATGTCCCCACAAAGACAAAGTGAGAAGCAGGCAGAGGAACCAGAACTAAGGTAAAGAAGACCGAAGAAAGGACTGAATTTCTGCACCCATTACTGAATATGTAGTTGCTATGGGAATTATGAAGCTTCACCAGAGCGTCCTTTACAGCCCGGGGGGAGGGGTACTCCCAAACTTGACCTGACGGGATGTGCTGCTCAACAGCGTGTCCTTTTACGGTAAAAATTATGCGACAGGGTGTCCTTTTCTAACGAAAATTATGCGAAAGGGTATTATAATACTGTAGGTAAAAAGTTTATGTGACAAGGTATCACAAGCAAAGATTGCGTTCTAAACTATATGTGAGATGCAAAATTTTTATGCGACAGGGTATGACAAGCAAAAATTGCGTTCTACACTATATTTGAGATGCAACATTTTTATGCGACAGGGTATACTTTTGGCCAGCATAGGAATCATTCGTCGTACATAGCCGATTGCTCGTGGCCCATGGTCGAAACCGCCAAAGCCTCATTTTCACAGACCAATCAGACGGCTAAAAAGCGAGGGAGACAAAAGAAACTCGTGAAGATTTTCCTAAATTTTACCTTCCTTCATAAAACGCAACCAGGACAAAAAACTGCTTGAGATTTCCCGAATTTTTTTAAAGCAATCTACTCTTCAGATGTTTGGGAGTAAAAGTTTGGATGCCGGTTAAAAAATCTCCAGGATTGGTGGAGTTATGGCCAAAAACAAATCGACAAGGCACTGAACCTTGAACAATAGAGATTCTGGCCGGGAGACAATAGTAATAACAAAAGTGATTGTTGTAAGAACGACCCGAAAACGCCACAATCTTTGTTTTCAATTGTTCTTGCTATTGTCTTTCGCTAAATTTTCTTTTGATACTGAGCAGCTGATACTGAGCAGCTGAAACGAATGATGAAGGCATTTATCTTGTCCCAATTCAACTACTGTCCTCTTGTATGGATGTTCTGTGACAGAACATTGAACAATAAAATTAACCATATTCACGAACGGGCATTGCGAATAACTTACAAAGATATGAGAACAGATTTTGATACGATGTTACAGAGAGACAAGTCGGTCCCACTCCACATAAGGAATTTACAATTGCTAATGACTGAAGTCTTTAAGACAAAATTGAGCCTTAATCCCAGCTTCATGAAGGACATTTCCCCTGAAAAACAAGTTTCTTATGGGTTAAGAGGCTGCCATAACCTATCCTTGCCACAAGCACGCACTACGTGCTATGGCTTAGAGACAATATCGTTCCTTGGGTGTAGATTATGGCAGGCACTTCCCAATGACCTAAAACAGTCAGATACTCTCTCCAGTTTCAAAAGGAAAATCAAAACCTGGAGGGGAGAGGAATGTAATTGTAAAATATGCAGACCTTTCGTGGCACAGGTTGGGTTCTTGAGCTGATATTGAATTTTCTGCTGTATTTACCGAAAAAAAAAAGTAAGAAAACATTGTAAATATTGTAAATGTGTCTGTATTTAATCATTCGTAATTTAATTTATTTTTTACTTTTTTCTTACAAATTTTACCTTTTTAGATAGTAGGCTTGAATTAGCTCTTAGTTATAGCTATTGTATCTATATGTATATATGTCTTGTATGTATATATATATATATATGTAGGCCTACTTTAAATAAATTGATAATAATAATAATAATAATAATAATAATAATAATAATAATAATAATAATAATTTAAATAAATTGATAATAATAATAATAATAATCTTGTATTGAAGATTCAATGCCCCTCCGGTTTCTATGTGAATTGAAAAAGTCTACAAAGGCTTGTTCGCGCATTTCAAGTCATGTGGCAATACTCTAGGGAAGTTTCTGTATTGTACTACTGTTTACATTCATGGCAAAAGTTTGCTCGTTGCAAAATAACTTATAAAATTCAAAAGAGGTTTTATCAAGAGGCTTTATTACCTGACTTGAAGTGGCGTAAACAGGTCTCGACAAGCCTTCGCCGATTTTGTCTATTGGAAAGGCAATAACTCCGCCAATCCTGAAGATATTTTATCCGGCATCCAAATTTTTACTCCCAAACATCTGGAGAATAGATTGCTTTAAAAAAATTCGGGAAATCTCAAGCAGTTTTTTGTCCTGGTTGCGTTTTATGAAGGTAGGTAAAATTCAGGAAAATCTTCACAGGTTTTTTTTGTCTCCCTCGCTTTTTAGCCGTCTGATTGGTCCGTCAAAATGAGGCTTTGGCGGTTTCGACCATGGGCCACGAGCAATCGGCTATGTACGACGAATGATTCCTATGCTCTTTTGGCCTATTTTTTATGCAACAGGGTGCAGAGTGTGGGGACGTTTTCCGCACATCCCCGTCACTTCTCTAGTCAAGTACCCCCCCCCCCCCGGGTTTTACAGCCTCCTCTGTAGCCAATCAAATTGCAAATCGTCAGTGTGCGCAACTTATACAGTGAATATGTAGGTATAGTCACATGTGTATAGGTTTTGTGAATCCTTACGCTTGAGCAACCTACCGACCATAACAAGGTACAGTGGTTTATGAGCCAATTTAAACTGGAATACACGTGCCAAGACAGGTAGAACACTCACTTAATAAACCATGAAGCAGGATATTTCCGCATGACACATTGTACACAGCTAGAAATCTCTCGTACCACAGATTATATGATATGTAACAGGAGAATGGTTGCACCAATGACCTTTTTGGCAAATTGCGAAATATTACAGATTTATCAAATTCTCCTCTTGCACCATACAGTTGCGGCTGTTGCTTTTGTCTGTTGATTGGTTTTTAGGACGTTGGCAGTCGAACAAGGACAAAGTTCCGTGTGAGGCGTGAACCAATTTGGAGGGGCTCTTGGCTAAATTTTGGGCAGGAATGTCAGGCCAACATATTCAAAATGGTATGCGCGCCCAGTTTAAAGCAATAGCGTGTTAAATCCCTTTTTAAGCGAGTCAATGGAAACGCTACTATCAGTTTTACCGTGAACCCGTTTTTATTCGTTTTCAGTCGTTTCCAGTGGTCATTTTTATTCATTTTATCCCCTTTTTGTTGATTTAAGCTGCTAAAAGTACAGCATGTTGTTGCTGTTTCAACTGAGTTTACAGTTATCCGTTGAATGCGTTTCCACTAACCCACAGAAGGGTTGAAAGCACGGGGGGGGGGGTCTTGGCCAAATTTTGGGTAGGGGTCTGCCGCAAGCATCTTCAAAAGGGTACCGTTGGCTAGACTAATTTTTACGAAAATGGTACCCTTGGCTAGACCAATTTGACCATTGTTTTAACCAATTTTTACGAAAATGGTACCCTTGGCTAGACCAATTTTGACCATTTCCTGGACCAATTTGTCAAATTTGTGCCAAATATGATGTCATGACCGTTTGCTAGACCAATATTGTCAAAAATGATACCCTTGGCTAGACCGTTGCTGGCCAAAATTGCAAAAAAGGATGCCCTTGGCTAGACTAGAGGTCCGAAAAAGTATACCCTTGCTCGCGGCACATCCTCAGGTACCTTTACTATGGAAGAACCCCCCCCGTGGTTGAAAGATACCCGGGTTAAAATTAGTCCACTCTGATCCACTCTCGAAAAGGTCCATTTTGCTCGTCCTGCCACAGGTTATGTTGCAATTCTCTAAATTCAAAAGTCAATCAGGACTCTCAATTGCAATGAAATATCTAAGCAATTTTTCTAAACTACAATCCTGGACAAAATATTTGGAACAAAGTTAGTTTTTTGGAGATTATCTCAGTTCTTCTCACTCTTACATTTGCACCACCCCCTCTTACCCCCGAAACAATGTTGGTTAGCATCTTGAAGCTGAAAGCATCCAAACAATATATTATCGGGGGTAAAAGGGAGGTTGTTCAATTGAAATTGTAGAATCTTACGTTGTTTCAATATATTTTGTCCAGGATTGTAGCCTTTTAAAAAAGGGTGTTTCCCTCATTCTCCGAAAGTCTGAAGGGTGTGGTCGCAGAAAATTCTTTAGCGGTTAGGGAGCAGTCATTTTTATTAATCCTGGGTACCAAGGCAGAGGATAAGTTCACACAATTAGCAACAATTTGATACCCCATCTGAAGTTTAGAAAATGTTTCCGTGCCCAAACATCTTTCGGCAAAATAGTTTGGTACCCCATCCAGACATCTTTGAAGCGATCTTTGACGGTCGAATGATTCATCATTTCCAGATGTCTGTTAATATTTCTTGTAGATGATGATTGATAAATACATACAAAATATTTCAAACAAAATCGTTTCGTACCCCATAAAATTGATCTTGATATTTTCGTACCCCCACAAAGCAATGAAAACAAGTTTCATACCCCTCCCAAAAATCAGATCAGAAAGATCAGATTTTTCAAAGGCAGCCAGGGAATGTGCCAATTTAGTTTCCGTATTCAGCTCATTCCATAATTTTGCTCCTCAATAAGAAAATGCTTTTTGACATGTGCATGTTTTAACAGAGGTATCTGCAAATTTTTTGTTTCGGTAGAGCGAAGATTGCGACCACTGTCTGAGCATTTAGTGACAAGCTCCCATAACTATTGAGGAGCAAGTGATTTCAAGTAGCAGAAAGATCAGATTTTTCAAAGGACTGTGCCAATTTAGTTTCCGTATTCAGCTCATTCTACAATTTTGCTCCTCGATAATAAAATGCTTTTTGACCTGTGCATGTTCTTAACAAAGGTATTCGCAAATTTTTTGCTTCGGTAGAGCGAAGATTACCACCACTCTCTGAGCATTTAGTGAAAAGTTCACCTAACTATTGAGGAGCAAGTGATTTCAATGCTTTATAGGTCAGCGATGCTGTTTCTTTTCTGATAAGATCTTTAATTCATGGCCAACCAAGCTTTTGGAGCAGAGGGACAGCAGAAGGAACGTAAGGACTATTTGTAGTTATTCCTGCAGCTCTACTTTTTATCCTTTGGAGAGAATTAAGTTCAGTTTCACTACAACAACCCCAAACCGAGCAGCAATAATTGAAATGTGGCTCAACAATTCCTCTATATATTTCCAGGAGATCACCTGATGGAAGAAATTTCTTGGCATGCTTATTAATAAGACGAAGAGCTCGTAGTGCCTTAGCCTTAACTTGTTCAATATGGCGATCCCATTGGAGTTTGTCATCAATTTGAACTCCCAGACACTTTGAATCGGTTATAATATTGATCTTTTGATCACCTATTTCAAAACTAGGCTTAGCGTCAGTCTACTTTTCAATCTTTTGAATATTTGGTCTGGATCCTATTATCAAAGACCGTGTTTTTACAACGTTCAAAGACAGTTTATTGCCATTTAGCCAGTTTTGTAAATTTACAAGATCCTGGTTTAAATCATCCTGCAGCTCAGAAAGGCATCTTGAGGAATGCGAAATCGCAGTATTCTCAGCGCACATAGTGACCGTTCCTTTTTGAGGCAGAATGGTAGCCTGATAACCAGACTCTACTGAGGAAAATTTTTCTTCAGTATAGGGATTGGTTATCAGGCTAGCAGAATGGTAGATCATTTATATAAATAAGGAGCAGAAGTGGGCCAAGACAGGAGCCCTGGGAGACCACACAGCTTATTTCGTTGTACCAGAGAGGGTGGAATTAACCTAGGAGTTGAGTTGGTCTCGTTGCTTATGACCACACAGAGTCCGAATCACAAGGTCAGTAATGCGGCATACGAGGCCAGGGCTACCGATACACCTTTGTAGCTTTGCTATTGTGCGGAAGATATAAAAAGGGTTTCGATATCGCGTGATATGATATTTCTTGGATTCTCGTGTCGATGGGCAGACAAACTGGAACACAACTACCTGGAAAATCTATCAACATTTGTAGGCGACAAGCCGCAGACGGAGCAGGATGGGAAAGCAGAATCACGAGAGATCATGTCATGAATATTACCGCCATTGCACACCAGTTCTCATCGGAACCTCGCCAGTCAGTTGCATGTATTTGCATATATGTCAATGACGCCACCAAGGGCTGCAAGAAGAGTTTTGCGTAAAATAAAAAACCATACCAGATTGGTACCGGGTGAGTCAGGAAAAGAATCCCCGTTTGAAAAATCACGGCTCCCTGGATATCAAGACAATGATATCGCAAATAAATATTTTGATGGTAGAAATGTTCAAATCTGCTATAGAATTTACCTGACTGAAATCGGCTACTCCATTCCGAAACTACGAGGGATTTTCTTGAGAAAGCTTCTTCAAACACCTCCAAAACGTGCCCAAAATCATGAACAAATTCTTGACAATTTCTGCCTTAAATGGCCTTACAGCAATGACTTGTGGACGCTTTAGCACGTGCTATCCTCTTGGGAGGATGAACAAGTCGTCCTCCCCTGGTGTCGATGATGACCTATTCAGGGGAATTCCATTCTCCCAAGAGGACAAAATACATGAATGTATGCGAGTAAACAAGGACAGATAATGTTACAATAGAACTCGCTACTTTTCATTGACACCTAGATACAAAGCAATTTGTGATTGCAGACAAAGGGAATTCCATGCTCGCTTGGCCAAGACATAAACAAAAACAAAGCAAGCCGCAAAAATTGCCCTGAAACTCGGGTCGCTAGCGCGCTCGTTGTGCATTCCAAAAATGGTTTTTGAAAGCAAATATTAGCACATATCGAAAGAAGAAGGATATATCGGGGATATATCTAAACTTCTGCCTCGGGCATTTTATCTATTTTGTGCAGAAGCCAATTGGGAGGGGATTCAAATCCTCTTACTTTTTAGGTGTAATTAAAACACTTACTGCTCAGCTTCTGTACGAAAAGAATAAAATGCCCGAGGCAGAAGTATAGATATATCCTTCTTCTTTCAATTTGTGCTAATATTTGCTCTTAAAAACCATTTTTGGAATGCACAACGAGCGCGCTAGCGACCCAACTTTTAGGACAATTTTTGCGGCTTGCTTTGTTTTTGTTTATGTCCTGACCAACCGAGCATGGAATTCCCTTTGTCTGCAATCACAAATTGCTTTGTATCTAGGTGTCAATGAAAATTCTATTGTAACATTATCTATCCTTGTTTATGCGAGTGTCATCATTTTTAGGAAGGAAAATTTTCTCATTGTTTACATTCGTTTTTGCAGGTTTTTGGAAGGGGCTTTCTGCAGAAAATCACCCATATCCACGGGAAGGAATGGCCTATTAAGGCCGGGCAAATTACTGAACCTAATTGAATATATTGGCAATAAAACAAGACAGTCTTCAATGTTATTTCTTTGATAGTCATGGAGCAGTGGCCTTCCAAGCGGGGATTCTTTTTTGACTCGCCCGGTGGTACTTCTTTGTTTCTTTTCTTTGTTGATTATTCTCTGGCATTGCTTTTCAAACGACACAAGTCCCTTGTTTTGTCCAGGAATAACATGAAGGTATTTGTTTGTGTGATTTTCGAAAATCCTAGAGGAATTAAAGCTATTTGCTGCGAAGAAAGCTAGGGCCTACCTTCACCCGCCGCAGAATCCCAGTAATCGGCATTAAATCACTCTTTTTCGCAATAATAACCAGCGGATACATTAACGAATAACTTCACCACAAATCCAATTTCTTTCCGCCATTTAATAATCAATAATTTCGATAAAATGTGACAAGACTTTACAGCTTCTGCAGCAAACCGTCCAAACTACCGTCGAATCAAAGTTTTCTTGTTGCAAACACGTTGGAAGTCTTGCAAGACTTGCATAAAACAAAAGGTTTTGCAAGACTTAGGTGGGCTAGCACCCTGATAGCCATTTGCAATTTCGAAAACGCGATGCTTAGCCTACCTTGGGTATCAGACTCTCTAAAATCTAGTACCCATGCAAGGCTTGGCCAAGGTCCTCGGAACGAGGGACTCGTGTCATTTAAAAAGCCAAGGGCAAGAGAATAATCAACAAAGAAACAAAAAAGGACCAATCTGGTGTCTGGCATCTTTTTTGGCATTCTACACTAAACATTTCTTACGGCCCTTGACGTCACCGATAAATTCGCTATGTCTTCACTGTTTCAAAACATTTTTCGGGCTGATGCCCGGGGGGGGGGTACTTGACTTAAATTTGTACGGGGGTGTGCCCACGAAAAATTTTTTTTTTACCCTGCTCCAGAATTTTTCGCTCAAAATGATAACCTGTTCTAGAAAAAATTGGTGAAAAGTGTACTCAAAAACATGAAAGTTGACCGAAAAACGACCCGATCTAGCAGAATATTCCCCTTCGACATGTTTGAACAACCTGCTCTGGAAAAATTGCCTCATTTTGATACCCTGTGCTAGAAAAAATAGGTGAAAACGATACCCTTAAAAACGGCACATCCCCGTCGGACAAATATACTAAGTACCCCCCCCCCGGGGGCTGATGTTTAAAGATGTTACTATTTTTCCTGGTTTCACTTCATTCCTGCACTGCTAAAATAAAGCTCCCAAGCAAGCCTTTTGAATACGCGCCAAGTTCTGATTCTACTACTGATTCTACGTTAGTTCATCCCCAAAAGTAACCGAATAAAGTACAGCACGAGCTCATTGAACGAGAAGGCAACCGATTCGTGTTGCAAGGATGTCTTTTTGAGAACTTCAAGGTCGTCATAAACACTCAATACATGTATGTTTCATAAGAAATCGCTGATAAGAAACTCAGCTCTCGCATTGCCAAAAATTTAGAAGCTCCAGTACCAGAAACTATAACTTAAGCATCTTAGATGTAAGATGTCTAAACAATGGAAAGGCTTCAAAAATTTGCTTTTCAAATTGGTGGGAAAGGGCACAGAACAGTAAATATGAAGGTTGATTTATAATATGGATCCTCGAAATAACACATGTTTCAGCAAAAAAATATCAGGTCCTTTTATGCAGGTTTTTACTGCATTACAAAGTTCAGAGCCAAATTTCTCCATGGGTAGTTAGACACTGCTGGTGTGCTTCTATGGAGGAGCGCTGGGTAAGATGTATCTGCGGAGGAAATGTTGTATATCACTGCGGAGGAGATATCGAAAGAACGAAAGACAGCGAAGAGAGAAGAAATTCATTTTAATATTTTCGTTCTTTCGATATCTCCTCCGCAGTTCTATAAAACATTTCCTCCGCAGATACATATTACCCAGTGCTCCTCCATAGAAGCACACCAGCAGTGTCTAACTACCCATGGTTTCTTCTGAAACATATGATGAGTTATTCTGGGTACCAGACTCTCTTGAAACAATTATGAATAAGTGTAATGTAAAGGGTGATAATGCACCCGATTCTTGACTCTGTTCTAACAGTGTCTTACAGCGAAAAGTGCAATACACTGTGCTGAGTTTGTAAATGAGTGTAGAGTAACAACCATTTCACAGCAGGAACAAGCAAAAGAAGGGTCTGCAAAATATATTACAAGTTTGTGATTCTCATATGTTTATTCTCCTACCAGCCTCTGGCCATAAGATGTACAACCTCATATCTATAACGCAATATACTGCTTTCTATAATCTCATCTCAAAGTCAAAATGTGACCTAAATAAAACCAACAGCATACTGACAAAGACAAGTATTGTTATCTATTTGCCAGGTTTGTCGTAAAATAAAATAACTAAATTTGAGTCTAAGTCTAGTAATGTCATCACTCTGCACAGCATTTATCGGCTAGGCCAAAGGACAAACAAATTTTTGTAAACAACAACTACCTCCGCATTCCTTGGTGTGGCCTTAGGCCCCTTCAAAACACCGCACCTTCCGTTTTTACGCTATTCCACCATCAAGCTAATCCCTCGGAAATTCTTCCATAGCCCACCCAATGAAAGAAAACATTTCGCACATATCAGCGCTCAATGTATTGCTTCTAATAATACCGTCGTTACATACCGATGGAACAACTCCTTTTCTAGTGGGCGTACTGCATGACGTATGTTTCAGAGTGCCAAATATGTTGGATCTGACTTTTTTCCAAACAAAACAGCATAGCAGTTTCTCCGTGACCACCAAGACATTCCTGTTTCGTGTCCCGGAAATTTCCAGAAAATCTGAAACCAGTTGAACCAAAATGTTTTTCAAAGAGTTGCGTGGGTAGACAATTTATCTTAAGATCTGAATAGTGTGGAATTCATAGTTTTTCCAGAACTCGAGATGCATCCCAAGGTAGAAGAAGCAAGTTTGTTTCAAAATACTTAGAAATCAAATTTCCGTGTCATGGTACTGTGGTGGAGGATAATGAGAACTGACAAAATAGGCCTAAGTTTCCTTTCCTTGTTTGGTTTACAAGCAATGTGATTGGCCTAATTTTCCTGAGGTGTGTCAACTTTTAAGCCAATCAAGATCTGAGTTCTATGCATAACAGTGTGTCAAAATGTTCGAAAACATGAACTCGTCCCATGGCTTTCTTTTCTTTGCCCATGCTGTGCAATATGATGACAATTTTACACTTTGGGCGTCTCTAAAATTCCATCAAAATCATTTGTTGTATGAACATAAATCTTTCTAAATACTCTAAATTAACTTTAAATACTAATGTATACTACGTTACATACAATCAACAGCGTACCAAAACAAAGCAAAATGCACAACGATTTGAGAAAGAACTAGATAATCGTAAAGCTTGCACGATAAATTAGAAAGGACCAAGTTAGGAAAGTTAGCACGGTTGAGTAACATATGGTTACATATTCTAGTCTCGCTCTATCTAAGAAAAGTGAATCTTTGCCCAACGGACCATAAAAGCTTGTCTGCAGGGAAGGTGGTAGTGGAATTGAACTGATTTTAAGAGAAGTTAGACAAGTTAGCGTTAACCTCTGACTCTTTCACAAATCCCCAAATCCCTCCCCGATGTTTATCCAAACCCTGGCACATGAAAGTAAACGAACAATGAAATGTCGTGGAAATTATGCCCTTGCCAGGACTAATTTCTAAACGAAATTGCCCCAAATTTTGGCCTTTCAAATTTGTTCCTTGCCTGGGTTCATTGTAGAACGAGATGCATCTTGGTCAAATACTAGACTCATTATTTCAGTGTAGCATTGCTCCTCTGAGCTGATACGTCGCTGCACTTTCTGAAGCAAAAAAGCGATAATAACACAACATCAATCCAATTCAATGAGTCAAAGTGAAGGGACTTGTATTGTGAGTCTAGTGAAATGCCTGTAGACGCCATCTTTTCGGTACACTTCCATTATAGTCCGAAATGTGGAATTGTTGGGGAGACGAGATGCGGTTTGTCCAAGGAAACTTACGAATCCCCGCGTGCAGTAGGTTCATGCTCGTGCACCTATCAGAGTTCCAGCCCAAAAACGCTACTGCGCATGAGCATTAACCTACTGCACTGTGGGACACATACATTTCCTCGGACAAACCGTATCTCGTCTCCCCAACAATACTAGAAAATCCAACTGCAGCTGTGTGAAGCTGTGTCATTGCAGCTAAACCCCCGGTTGACACGGTTGACACTTTGTGTGTTAACATTTTTGGACTTGTTGCTCAATATTTGGTTATCTGTGGTGTACACAATTAATCTCATGTCCAACAAAGTATCCAGTTAGCCATCCTAGATGGCCACTAAAGTTTCAGTAATTTCTCTAATTTGCTAAAAAGAGCAATTAATGGGCACGTGCTTCAGCTAGTTTCTTGTTGGAAATTGCAGATCGAAAGTGGCTACGCATTATTTATACAATTTTTTAATTTGACACGTATTCTTCATAAAAACTTAACAGTTTGACCCAGCACTGAAAATTCTTTCAGTACTCGCGTTTCTCGAGAGCTTCTACAGTGTCACAAACTTCTTGTTTCACAAAATTCTTGTCTGTTAATGGGTGGGTAACTTTGAATCTTGAGAGTAATGGTTATTTGCACGAAACCAGGTTTTCTCCTGACATTGCGTGTACTTTTTTTAACGAAGAATTTTGGCCAGTACAGTATTGAAGGTTTCTTAAAATTATCAAATTTCGAGTACTTAGTTCCTTACGAGTCTCTTAAAGGCTCCATAACAATCTTCATGTTCACTGCCTGTTCGCTCGTGAACGTTTCAAAACAAGGTCTTTTCAAGGCAACACTCGAGTACTTTCCAAGTAAGGTGATACAGGAAACAAGTGAAAAGAAAATAAAAATATGCTAGAATTTCCTTTATCAAAATGAATAGTTTCTTAAGTTTTATCTTTCCAGTACTGGGGTTTCTATATTGTTGGAGATCTGAGAGTTGAGTTTCTTAAGTTTCTTACAAAAAATACGTGTTTTCAAGAAACGATACCGAATAACAAAGAACATTTGGCAAACATGGTTTGCAAGACGTGAAAAAGAGGCCCATTTCATGCATGTTGGTTAAGAAATGCACCTCTAAAAACTAAAGTACTGTAAAAGTAATACTTGAGCAACCTTCTCATTTCGTTTAAACCTTTTCTACTTCACCTTAGATAGACTTGCTCCAAGTCTTTTCAGTGGACTATCAGCATCAAAATAATATATTTACTTCTGCGGGGGCGTAAGATACTAAGGTGACGCCCCCGCAGGAGTAATTATATTCTTTTAATGCTGATAGTCCACTGAAGACTTGGAGCAAGTCTACTTTTACCTCAATTGCACATTTGTTTATTTGGTTCTGAAAGCTGAAAGTCCCTAAACCCTAACCCTAACCCTAACCCTTGGTCAATTTGAGGAGCGTTCTAAGAAACTGTTCGGAAATTTCATCTGAAAATTTTGGAAAACTTCAGTACTAGGCTGTGTCAATTCTTTAGCTTCTCTTCTCGTAAAAAACACGTGTACATTAGAAACTGTAACATTTGTTTTCTGTAAGAATCTACCACAAGACGAATGTGGAGTTATCTTAACAGGCCACTTCCAAGAAACTTCCTTAGTAACAGACTCTTAAACAAAACAAGAGATAAACCGTTGACTACAGACCATAGAGGCCTAGTCTAGGTCATATTCATAGTTCCCCTGTGTCCGGTTTGATAATACACAAGTACGACGTCAGCGGACTTGCGGTCAGTAAGTCTCGTTGGACTAAGGGGCATAATTGAAAGTCTAACAATGGTGCTATTGGAACTTATCGTAGAAAGGTTGATAAGAAGACGGACCATTCATTGAATCGCAATCAGTTTAGGAAGCCATAACTCTAATGTTATGTTACGCTAGATGTCATCTCGTTGAATGGGCTTGTTCCATCTCAGAATGTGGACATGGCCCGTGTCACGACCTTGGTTTCTTTGGAAAGAGATCAACCTTTCTGTGGTGTGAAATCTAATCGTCTCAAATTCTCAAAATTATGTTCTCAAAATGCGCGGGGGGGGGGGGGGGCAAGCGCCCCTCCTGCCCTTTCCTAACGGGGGCAAGGGGGGCAAAAGTGCCCTTTCTCAAAAGTCACTGAGTTTTTGGTGCAGGAAGTAGGACCAAAAAGTTCAAGACCGTAATCGAAAATTTTTAGGCTCGCTTCGCTCGCCTTCGGTCTTGATTGCTTACGTTCCTAGTCGCCCCCCTTGCCCTACCACCGCTCCGGCGTCCCTGCTCAAAACTGAGTTTTTGGTGCAGGAAGTAGGACCAAAAAGTTCAAGACCGTAATCGAAAATCTTACTCTGTCGGTTATTGCTACCTATCATTTTATTCCATAGTGACTATTGCTCCATCGATTATGATTTGTTTACTGGTAAAAAATACTTTCAGCAAGTTAGCCTCTTTCCTTGCCGATGCTCAAATCAATGAAACGAAAATAATGGACAAGTAATTTTGTTGTGACTCGAAATTAAACATTACCAGCTTTTAAAAATAGTATTTTTGTGAAGAAGGTATGTGCCATGAAAACGGTATACTATAATTGCCCAACCCCTCTTCTTGATAGCCTGTTGGGCCTTTCGATTTAGAGATCGTGGCTTTTACAAGTTTTCCTTCCAGGTGATATTTGTCGCGGCATCTGACGTACACGTATTTTTTAAAAGAAATTACACAAACTGCAACTTTTCAGTATAGTACAGTCCCAGTATAGTATTTGTATTTTGACCATGACCATGTTTTGACAGCGTCAGTGTGACAGTTTTTGATGCTTTTGGCTCGGTTTCAGATGCTTAAATCTGCCATAGACATTCGCGTGACTGTTTCTATGGCGATTAAAGTTGTTTGGACTAAAAGATTTGGCTTCGGTATTGACAACTTTCTCTTTGTTTCAATTAAAGCTAATGAAACTTCGGTTTACGACACATTTTGGCTAAATGAATGATTCGTTTACGCTTATGTATAAGCTAATTTCCAATGTTCTTCCTTAAGTAAGACAATTAATATAATAGCGGTAATTAGAGCACATGGGTACATTCTCATAGCTGTTCCGAACAAAACTTGTAAACAGTAATCAAAATAGTACCTAAGCCTGAATCTTGCGGAACAACAAAGTATTATTCGTCAACAACACTCCTAATTTGTAAACAATCATCAAATGTTTTTCCGAAGTGTATCCTTGGGGGCAGTCACTGTAGACTAAAAGGGGGCTCCTCACAAAGATTTTAGAATCCAAGGTCCAGATGTTGAGGTAAGGCCGTTTTATTATCTTATGAAAGAAATTTGAAAGTTAGCTCATGTTTCAGCGAAATCAAAGTAAATTGCCACCTCAATCTCAACGCTAAATCTTGCAGTCTACGAAAGGGAGAGGTTTGAGTTGATATGACAAAACTTTTGAGACGAAGCTAAGGGCATCAGGCAAAGCAAAGCTCGTAGAATAAATGACTCTTGGGGACTGTTGATATAAGAATATATACTAGTTGTCAAGAGCCCATCAAATTGGCTATTCCATTTTCTAAAGGCTCTGGCCCTAAATCTCCCTAAATGCAATCATACAGGTTTTGCAAAGCCTTGAAATTAAAGGGTACAGGTCTGTCGAAGTTCAGTGGAATTGCTAAATATATAAATCGCTAGTTGCTTAAAATCAAGTTTTCTGGCTTATCAAATCTAGGTGGGGTGACAACGAACAAAAAATATGGTGACGGTAGAACCCTTTCAAGTGCAACAGTTAACATTAGCAAATGACGTTAGCAAATGTAAAATTTCCTGCCTGACATGCCTGTTTGGGGGTGCGGGTGGGAGTGGGGGTGTGACTTGGCAAGATTTTACAAACATGTAGGCGTTGTGTCAAACTTGAGATAATTGTTGCAGACCACACCAGACCTGTTTGTTGTTTACTAACTATTTGATCATCTTGTGTGTCATCTTTATATTATGAGTCATCGCGAGATTAGCAGATTTAGAATGGAATAGCCAACTCTTAAAATCAAGGTATAAAATTAAATCTTAAAATGAAAATATGAGATATGTACTAATCAAAATAAAGATATATAAAGAACATTCTTCCATCATTTCAAACCAGTTGAAACTCGTCAAATAAATGAACTAGAATATTTTCGTGAAGGAATTCTTCGAGAGTTAGCACTGTGCCAACTCTCTGACGTCAAACTAAACCCCCGGAAATGACTATGAAACAACAGGAACACGATCGTGTTTCAATGATTTACCGGAGGGGTACTCTTGCTGAATAACAAAAATATAGGCATATAGGAATATCTTAACCGAAACTTTGGTTCGGTCCGAGTTTGATAAAATTGTCCCGAATTATATACAGATGATGGCTAAAGTTTTCAAAAGGGGAAACTGTACGCTGACAATTATATCATGATGCAAGATTTTGCAGATTTTGCTGCGATTCTAATCACATTTTTGAAGGTATCACTATCAGTAGCATCGCAATTGTTTTCCTGTATAGTATTGCCCCGAGTATTGCGACAAAAAATTTTCAAGAAACTATTTTCATTTTGGAATCGCTTTTCTCTGATATTTTAGTACTCGGAAGGTGCTTTAGTACTATGCATGGCTCTCACCCAGCTACATGAGAATTGATTGTGAAATATTCACAAGAGTAAAGTATTAAGGATAAAAATAAGGAATTTCAGCGAGCTCCTAAGAAATCTCAAGACAATCGTGTGTATTTTGCGTTTAGAAACTTTTATCCCCTTTGAAAAACTTTGCACACTCTGAAAATATTTACATGTGTATTTACCCATCTTGCAGGCAGCTTATTTACAGAAACATGCACGACTTCCTTTGACCAATTGTGTCGCCTTCTTTTCCTACAATATCTCCGAAATCGTTCAAGATGTAGCTTCGATCATCGGGAACCCCCTGGTCAATGAAACCAACTCTTCGGCTATCGACATGGAGTGGAAAGTCTAACAATGCACGAAGAAAGGGGGGCACTTCCTGGTCAAGGCTTTCGGTTGTGCTCTCAGGACTACTGGGCATGATCGAGGAGGCGTCGCTATCCCCATTACTAGATGCATCGCACCAACTCTTTGGCGTGTCACAAGTTGGCAAACTTTGGCCTGAACAAGCAGACATTTGTCTATCGTATGACATGGGTGAAATTTGAGAGTCATGTCTGTGTTTTCTCTCGAGTTTTTCGAAACTCGCTCTCCGTTCTTCTCTGATTTCAGAAACTGGTTCTACTTTAAAGTTTGCTTTGTTTTCTGGTGCATAGTAATGGAAGGTTGACCCGGAACTGTTCGAGCTGTTAACCATGAATTTCGGATTAAAATTCTCAAACTGTGCTTGGCTCTTCGTGTTTTCGTACAACATCGTCTGCGTCTCATTCCGCCTGCCTGTCAACATGATGTACTCGCACGATGGGTTATTGCCCCCTTCCTCTTTGTGTTGCCTTTCTCCAGCCACTGTCTTCAAGTCGAAAATCGCGTTGTGAAAAGCGGCAGCAATTTCTGGAGATATCATCCTTTGTGCTTGCTTTCTGTCTTTCTTCTTTCTCGGAGCGTATCTGTAATTTGGGTGATCTCTCATGTGAAGTACGCGCAATTTCTCAGCTCGCTCAACGTAAGGTCGCTTGTCGTTGGTTGTCATTCCGTTCCATACTTTTCCAAGTAGTTTACTAATTTCAGCATTGTGCATCGTCGGGTTTTCTTTTGCGTATTTTTTCCTCATAACTTTGGCCCAAAGTAGGAATGAATTCATCGGTCGTTTAACTTCTCCGCTGTCATCATCGGGCAGTGCGAAATTTGCCATGTCTTGTCTTCCATGCACCATAGGCATATCGTAAAAACTTTGCTGCTGCGGTATAATGCTAGGCGAAAATCGTTGCCTGTTGTCTGCAAATTGCCAATACATGTTTGATAATGTTATGCGTCGTAAAGACTTGTCGTATTTATGTTTGTTTACTAATAATGGATACTTGAAGATCAGGCCTCGCTGTTTTGCCGTTCGTCACTCAGTCTTCGCCAGTACTTTATGATACTCCTGTCAAATTGCGCCTTTATCTGCTGCGGCTTTGGAATGTTGTCATCTGATACGCGCTTGTTGACGCATGCGTCATACACTAGTCATACGTAGTGCTTTAAATATCATCTGTCAAAGCGACCGTAAAATCAAAGTTTCTTGACCCCCAGTCTGGGGCCCCAGAACCATTACATTCGCCCCAAGTCTTTTTCGTCAATTGTAGTAAGAACAACAATTACCATGTTTCATAAAGCCCAAGCCTTGAAAGGAACAGCTTCATAACTTTGATTACAGCTGCGTAAATGTGCGTAGCATACGAGCGTTTTTCTTACTTCCATAAACTTAAGGACACGTCACATGTTTTTCTCGTCAATGCGTACTCTTGCACATATCTTGTTCATGTCACTGACAGTGATAACCAGACGTTTTAATCATTTACTACTCAACGCTTGTTGACGTAGACCTGAAACCAGAATTTAAAAGTCGCCGCGCGTTTCTTAAATCTGCCTCGTGTTACTTCATCAATATCATATTAATCATATATATAATACATATAACATCAAATGCACTGCCTATTATAAGGCATGGCGATAATAAACTAACCTAAGATAACAGCAACAGTAACCAGAAAAATAACAATAAATTAACATTAAAAACATTAAAAGGATCCTGGTTGTGAAATATCCATTTCGCCTCTACGTCTATGGAATGCTTCTTTTAAACATTTTCCTAAAACTCTTGTATTTTCTGCACTGTCATCGGCAAATACTTGCGTAAAAAGTTATATATCGTCGATGCTTTTAGCGATACAATACACTATAATTTTATCTTGAAACTTCTTTATTTCTACATCTCGATCTCTACAGAAAATCTGCGCGTGATATCAGTATGAATTTGCGGAATACCATTGCCGATGTCCTTGTTCCAAGGATGAAAACTTGCAATGGGCAGAAAGCGATATCTTTCCGGGGTGCAAAGACTTGGAATGAATTGCCTTTGGATGTCAAACAAGCACCCTCTCTTAGCATTTTTAAAAGTATGCTGAAGAGTAATTTGCCTCTCTCAGGCTAACTCCATTGTTTTTCATTTATTTTTTTATTTTGGATTGTAAATATAGGTAATTTGTTAGTAATTTTTAGTAATATTGTAAAGTTTGGCACGGCCCCCTGTAAAGCAATCCTCTCGATTGACGGGGCCACCGTGTCAAAATAATGAAAAATGAAAATGAATGAAAATACAGTCCGACCATATTTTTCTTCAGAATGAAAATCAAATTTGAGATCTTAATTATTCCTTTTTTACAAGAAACTTTGCTCTGATTTTCATAGTGGAGTTTCTTAACGCAAGACCCAACTCTATCATTTTATCAATATTCATTGAAGACTGCTTCTTGAACCCGAGCTTGAACCGAAATTTACAAGGAAGAACCACAGGCAAAAATTACCCATACGCGTTAGTATTAGTTGAATTGCTGATCCATTTTCTGTTCAACAACAGCACTTTAAAGCTCAAAATTAAAACTGGAAAACTTTCTTAATTTGAAATTGAAATCATCTCCAGTATAGTTTCTAATTTTCTAGAAGAGAGATGCTCTAGAGTTTATATAAACGGTTTCTTATGAAAAAAGTGAATTATATTTTGGTAATTTCTACCCTGGGTACCAGAATGTTAGAGAAGCTGGTACCCAGGGTAGGTCATTTCATGCCCTCTCATTTCGTAACATTATTTCAGACATTCATATAGATATGAGACAAGGCAAAGGCTGCCAGAGAGCAGCGAAAATTTCAACGAAAATGTCTGTTGAAAGTAAAGGTACGCTATAAGAAAAACTGAAATTATGAAACTGTGAATAGAAAGTGGCTTGGCTTCAATGAAGTTACTCTTGCTAAAAATATATTTATTTTACCTTCACGTTTCAACTGCTGCTTTCTTTATCATGCCTCTAAATGACAGTTCGAAGGAGAGTTCGTAGGCTTAAATAAGAAATCCTGAAATTAAAATTGCGAAAATTGTTTAAAAGGAGAATAAACGAATGATATGATGTAAGAGGCATTGGTGGCAGTGCTCTATATCAAAGGAATACACTCTTTTGTTATAAAAACCGCTTGCAACAAACCCCAGTAGCTTCTTCCAAAAAATGAAGACACTTTGCTAAGCCTGTTTTCCACGAGGCGGAATTGTTCGCTCGAACTCGAAATTCCGCTCGAAATTTTTTTCTGGGCATGCGCAGAGTTTGAGCGCACAATATTTTTTTGATTTGTTTTCATATATATATTCAATCTAAAAAATTCACATGACAGAGTACTACCTACACTACTTAATCTACTTTACAACACTACGACTACGATACCAAGGGGAGCAAAATACTATGTCAACCCCGAGGCCTTATAAAGAAGAAAAACATTGAAAAAGTACATTTATATAAACCAGACAAACAGAGCTACAAGCTAAGGCATCTTGCAACCAAACAATTTCGAGTGAAGATTTGCAAGGTTTAGAACCAAGAAAGGCAATGTAAACTCTATTATTTGGTTGCAATCTTCCTTAAGACACATAATTGCAGAAAGAAAACAGCAAACAAACAAACAAACAAACAAACAGACAAAATTTGATTGTTTGATTTGCAGAGAAAATGTTCGAGCGGAATCAGGACTTCGAGCGAAAAAAATCCAGAGAAAATGTTCGAGCGGAATCAGGAGTTCGAGCGAAAAGAATCCGCCTCGTGGAAAACAGGAGTATTCTATATGTCGAGCCTTCGAGCCTCGAGCCTTAAAGCCTCGAGCCTTCGAGCCTTGTGTTTCGAGCCTCGAGCCTTCGAGCCTCGAGCCTCGAGCCTTCGAGCCTTGTGTTTCGAGCCTTCGAGCTTCGAGCCTCCTGTTTCAAGCCTCGAGCCTTCGAGCCTTGTATTGCAGGCTACATATTGCCAGACTGGATCAAACATAATAACAAATGAGGCGACATGTTTTAATGCAGGTATATATCAACTAAGAACACAGAAATCTAACAATACCGTAAAACTATATTTTGAACATGAAATTGAAAGCAACAACGGCATAAGAACTTGAGGCATAAGAGCCTTTTTCACCCTTGAGAAACCTGTCTTCTCACAATTGTGCTCACTCTCACTTTGTGCTCACTCTCACAATCTACAGATTTTGCAGCGATTCTTGCTGTTGCCGTGATTCAAATCCTAGCAATTTTGAGTGCGATTTCTGTTAAAATTTGCCATAGGACTTTGATGGGTACTTTTGAAGTCCTTTCAACAAAATTAAATTATCTTTGCCAAAAAATTAGAGCAGTAACAATTTATTCAAGCATTGGAGCATTATTATTAACAATTTAAGAAAGAGATATCTGGTATCAAAAATGGCCTAAAATTTAAGAAACTGGCTGCCAACGCTGGGCCTAAGTTTCTCACAGAAAATACGGGTATACTAAGATAAAGTTACATGATTGAGGTCTGTTGGCTCATGATATACATACAACAGGAAGGCTCGAGGCTCGAAACATAAGGTTCGAGGCTCGAAGGCTCGAGGCTCGAAACACAAAGCTCGAAGGCTCGAGGCTCGAGGGCTCGAGGCTCGAAGGCTCGAAGTTTAGAAACACTCGGAAAACAGACTCTAGAGGTGATCAGAGGTTCAATTCTAGGTTGCAAAACTTTTAAAAAGTGCATTTCAAACCCAAATACTAAAAAGTATAAATTTGTTTCTGATTTGGTTCTTCCTTTTAATTCTCTGAGTTGAAAAGGCTTTCTTTCCGATCCTCGATGAATTGCAATAAATGATAAACTTCAATTGTTTGAAAAGTAAGAAACTCTTCAAAACACGTTGAAGTTAAGTTAAGAAGCCGTGCCATAAAGATCAGATCCAAGTTTCTTTAAAAAGCGTATTGACATGTCGGAAGAGCCGACCAGATCAAATCGTTCGCAAAACTTGTGTCAGTGGTCTGAGACTGGGTCAATTTCTTACTTCCCGAGTCCCTGCCGAGTACGAGTATTTTGGCCATTGGAAGGCAAATACACCGCAAAGCAATTAGGGAGCAAAGACAACTATTTCTAGAATTACATATTGATATATAAGAGCCTTTATATTTCGCCTCCTCAGCATAAAAGGGTTCTTCAGAACTAAGTAATTTTGACCCATTGAACAGTTTAATGTTCTGGCCATAATTGCTGTTCAGGCCACAAATGTGAATGAGGTCGCTTTGACAGATGTGTTTTACCCCAGTTACGTGAGTGAGTGAGTAACCAAACAAAGCGCGGATTTGCGGTTCACTTTTACTCGTAAATACGGGAAATAATATCAGTTATGCTTGATAAAACGAAGTTTCTTTCTTGCTCAAAATAATATCTGATGTCTTTGAGGGACGCTCGAATTTATGCAATTATGAACTTCAAAAATTCCCTCTGCAAATGCGGCTTTGTGGCGTTAATTAGTGACCACATTTAGAGAAGATCCTGCTTTGAGGCTGCGTCTTTGCACTGTGATAAGAACACAGGGTGTGTAAATATTGTTGCATTTTAACTCTTATCTTTCTTCTATAATCCAGCTCAAACAGTTCTGTTTACTGCAATATTGCAGTGTCCATAGGGTAAATTGTTGCATTCATAACTGGATCAAATGTTCAGTTTTGTACCAGTCGTCATGACCACTGTAGTTCACTTTTGTAGTAAATCTATTTGACGGAAATAAAAATGAAATTATTCATTCAGTTGAAATAATTCACCGGGCTTTCGTACATCAATATACTATACTCTGGGTACCAGACTCTCAAAAGTCTGAAAGTCTGTTACCCACGGTCACTGCTTCAATATTGCAGTTTTCAAAAATTTTTGTAATTTAATTACAGTTGACGAAATAAACTTGTGGTGGTAGTATACAGTACAGTTAAACCAAAATCAAGCATTTGCTTTTATGCAAAATAAATGCAGCAATTCTGCCGCTGTAGTCGAAGCTTTGGTGCAAAAATTTGTAAGAATTATCGGTTAAGTTTACAAATGCTGCTTGCTCTTAAGCCTAAATTAAAGAAGGCGGAATTTTGTTGTCGGTGGTTGTACTATGCAAAAGTGCAGCGGCCTATAGAGTGCAGGGCGGAAGCCCAATTTATCTGAGTGAGTAAAAGCATTATTTTAACAAGCCAGTACACGCATTTTTTTTTATAAGAAACTAAGAATTTGGGCCAGTACTAGTAGTTTCTTAAAATTATCAGATTTTGAGTACTCAGAGTTTCTTACGAGTTTCTTAAAGGTTCCATAACAATCTTCATACTCACTACCTGTGCCCTCGTGAACATTTCAAAACAAGGTTTTTTAAGCCTTTCCAATGTTTAGACATTACTCAAGTACCTTACGAGTAATATGATACAGGAAACAAGTGAAAGTAAAGTAAAAACATGTCGAGGATTTCCTTTATCAAAATAAATAGTATCTTAGCTTATGTTTACCCAGTACTGGAGTTTCTCAATTTTTTGGCGATCTGAGGGTTGAGTTTCTTATAAGCAGTTTCTTATTAGAAAAAATACGTGTATATGTGTTTACCCATGCTATTTTCAAGATAAATTCCTTTAAAACAGACATGGAAGTCAGATCCGCTGTTAGTTGGTCTGCCGCTCCAAATAGAAAGCTTCTCTTTTTAAAATTAGAACACTAAAATACGATTAATTGAATTGTTATTGCCTGTTATAAATAGTAACATCGGCTGGGCTTGTATTCGGCTAGTAACTACTCCTTGCGGCAAAACATTGACTCACTTCACTGTGGTCCTCGCGAAAAATATCGACAAATCCGTTTTGCGGAATGAAAGCCTTTCGTCCTAATCTGTCTTCCTAAAACTGAACAAATCTATTATTAAAAGGGACTCTGACGTCAGAAACATCGATTTTTAACAACCGCAAGGAAAGTAGAAATCTTGTGATAGATCCTTCATGATTACGTCAGAGAGATTAGTAAGTTAGAGACAAAACAAATTTTAGGTGTTTCCTGACTATGATCATGATGATGCTGGAAAAGCCAGGATAGGAGGGGTGATTGGAGCCACCTTGCCTGTTTACCGCTTGTCACTATTAACAGAGAAAGTAACTGGGAACATGGGCTTTCTATCGTAGTAAATAGTAATGCCGAAGATTGGAGCCTGAGTCAGCAAGTTCCGATAACTTTGATTGATGAACAGAAAGAGGACCATTTTCATTCGCTCTTCCACAGAATAGCATAAGAAGAGAAAGGCAGAATTTTTAGTGAAGAAGATCGGTACAAACCAAAGAAGGTTGCTGAAGTCATATCTTAGAGTCTAAGCACGTACATTTCATTAAAGGAATCATGCCTTTAAGGCTGTATGCTATGCTTTCATGAATATCAATATCAATAATTGATAATGTGAAAGTAAATTGAAATTTGAAAGCACCATAGAAGTAGAAGATATACACTAAACGTATCGAGTAGTGCCTTTCGGCAGGATGAGGCGACGACGCGCTGACTGCACTCGTTTCAGGCCCCTGCGGCTGCGCTGCGTCCTCTTGAGCTGCGTCGTGAATCATAAACTCGCTATTACAGGCGAAGGACGCAGCCCTGGGGGTGGGGGGGGGGGGTACATAGTACATTTGTCCGACGGGGATGTGCCGTTTTTAATGGTATCGTTTTCACCAATTTTTTCTAGCACAGGGTATCGAAATGAGGCAATTTTTCTAGAGCAGGTTGTCAAAACATGTCAAAGGGGAATATTTTGCTAGATCGGGTCGTTTTTCGGTCAAATTTCATGTTTTTGAGTATACTTTTCACCAATTTTTTCTAGAACAGGTTATCATTTTGAGCAAAAAATTCTGGAGCAGGGTAAACAAAATTTTTTCGTGGGCACACCCCCGTACAAATTTAAGTCAAGTACCCCCCCCCCCCCGGGGGACGCAGCCCGATACGTTTAGTCTATAATATCAAAGATTTTTAATTTGTGTCTTTTGATATACTGTACGTTCCTGCAACCACCCTTGAAACCTATATTTTGTTCGGGATATTCGTCAAAGTTTGACCATCGCTGAAGGCAGTATAATTTTCTGAACCCTTGAAAAGTGACAACGGAACCCAAGGTAGTATTTTGTAGTAAGAGGATCAGTAAAAAATTTGTCCTGGTTCAGAAAATGATATCCCACACTGATTGAATAACGGTTACACCTAATCTAGTTGGATGAAAATCAGACTTCATGGTAAGCCATAGGTTTGTGGGTCGTCGTTTGGTTTTTGCTGTGTTCAAGCATATCATGGCTCTTTTCAGAAATAGAATTTGCGTCATGATTTACAAACATACACAAGAAATGACAAGATTTGATCATGGGAGATTCTCACACGTGAAGAATGTGTCTAACTTGCAGTTTCTACATTTTAAAGGGTCTGTTTCATCCAGCATGCCTTGCACGTGCCATCTCTTGGTTGGCCTTTGTTGCCGCCATTTTCATGGCCCATGAAAATGGCGGACAACAAAGGAAAACCAAGAGATGGCACGTGCAAGGAATGCTGGATGAAAGAGACCCTTTAAATGAATTTGAATGCTTGCCTTTTTGTCTATTTTTCTCGTTTCAATCCTTGCCGTAGCTGGCGTGTTTCTTGTCTCCCATCATAACGTTTGAACATGTATGGCCTTGGCCTAATCAAAAGTCACTGCGTTGCTCATAAGAAAACCTACTTGAGAACCATGACTTTATCAAACAACTTCAACAACAAATTTTGATTTGGTCATGCATGCTCAAACGTTATGATGGCAGACAAGAGACAGGCAAGCTACGACGATGGTTCAAACCAGAAAAAAGAACAAAAGGTAAGCATTTTCAAGTTCAAGTAAAATATAGAAATAGCAAGCTACAGACACATCCTTCACGTGTCAGAATCAACCATGATTAGATGCATTAAGAAATGGTTCTGCCAAAGGATATTGTGAGGTAAAAGAAAAAAAACATAAATTTCGGACCATAAAAGGCATAGGCCAGACTGCATCGAATTACCCTGAAAGAAGTCAGATCATTTTCCCAAGAATATATGAATTTATGATTTCATTTTAGACTGACGACGTGATTCCTTCTTTCGTTCAACGTTTTTAATCTGACGTTTTCTTTCTACTCTTCAAGGACTTCGCTTTGAAAAGTCGAACTTTGATCAAATCAACCAATCAACGCTAGGTATAGGCACGTGGTCTGACCTTATTTAGAAAGTAGCGATCTGATTGGTCCCGCCGTAAACGCGGCGAAGATGGCCTAAATTAGTCTGCGTTTTGAAGCTATATGAATCTCAGTTTGAAGCTATAACATAATTCAATTCAATGCGGAAAACTGAGACTCATCGTCATAAGTCTAATTTAATTTTACAATATATATACAGGATGTCCCAAAAAATTGTGCCCCGTTTGCCAGAAGATTGCGACAAAACGGCAAAAGATTCTCGCCAAACTTTTGCATGGTGGTGCTCTTCAGATGTTCAATTAAAGTCTGCCACCATCCCCGTAAAAATCCGTTGAAAAATGATGGAGCTATGACCTTCAGAAGATCAAATTTGCTGATGACTGAAACCAGCTGTCGGCCATTTTGTGTTACTATCTTGCAGTGATAAATATCTTCACATGAGGAAAGAAATAATTTCTGTGAGGTCATAAATAGTGAAACTCTCCGAGGATTATCGGAATTTTCACGAGAGCTATGACATTGGAGGCTGCTGTTTCATTTTCAATCCATGAAGCTATTTATCGCTGCAAAATAGTAAGACAAAATGGCCGACCGCTGGTTTCAGTGATCGGGCAAACTTGGTCTCCTGAAGTTCATAGCTCCATTATTTTTCAACGGATTTTCATGGGGATGGTGGCAAACTTTAATACCATGCAAAAGTTTGGCGAGAATCTTTTGCCGTTTTGTCACAATCTTCAGACAAACGGGGCACAATTTTTTTGGGACACCCTGTAGTTTAGTCGTTGGAAGTCATAAAGTTGTTGTCGGGGAAGATAATAAATGCGATAGCCGTCAAACGATATCTCTACAGGGTGTCCCAAAAAAAATGTGCCCTGTTTGCCTAAAGATTGCGACAAAACAGCAGAAGATTCTCGCCAAATTTTTGTATGATATTGCTCTTCAGATGTTCAAATAAAGTTTGCTGCCATCCAGGTAAAGATCCGTTGAAAAATGATAGAACTATGACCATCAGAAGACCAAATTTGACCGATGACTGAAACCAGCGGTCGGTCATTTTGTCTTACTATTTTGCAGCGATAAATAGCTTCGTGGATGGAAAATGAAACAGCACTCTCCAATGTCATAGCTCTCGTGAAACTTCCGATAATCCTCAGAAAGTTCCACTATTTCTGACCTCACAGAAAATATTTCTTACCTCATGTGAAGTTATTTATCACTGAAAATAGTAAGACAAAATGGCCGACCGCTGGTTTCAGTCATTAGGCAAATTTGGTCTTCTAAAGGTCATATCTCCATCATTTTTTAACAGATTTTGACGAGGATGGCAGCAAACTTTACTTGAACATCTCAAGAGCAACATAATATCAAAGTTTGGCGAGAAGCATTTGTCACTTTGTCACAATCTTCAGGCAAACGGGGCACAATTTTTTTTTTGGGACACCCTGTATACAATTTGTAGATTTTTTGGATAATGAGCACAAGGAGCTCTGATGCCAATCAGTCGAGCCTGTGATATAAAAATGCATAATTATATTGCTGATCCAAAGTCTTTTTGTACAATAGCTAAAATTTCTCTTGGCTTGAAAATTCTGCAAAGTGTCAGAAGATTAGGAAAATCAAAAGATTAGGAAAAATCGGAGCCAGGGCACCAGGAGTACCGTGCCCTAGCAAGCTTTTCGAAAGCACCCTAGTTCACCCTCAAAATGCCTCCTTTTCAGCTCTTTTTAAGGATCACAAGTATGCCCTAGAGCTGCTTCATTCGTCCACGATTAACCACTCTCCTCCACAGAGGCACAAGATGGGGAGGCAGTGGCAGTATGGCTGCCTACGTCATTCTTGACTAGAGGGACTGGGCTCCACGGAAGAGGTTCAAACTAACAAATCGCTTCCTTGACAAAATAGATCATGGACTAAAATCACTTCCCTGGCATCCAAGACTCTACCCTGGGTGCCAGACTCTCAGTCTGGTACCCAGGGTACCAAGACTCTCGCGTGAACGCTTGGCAAGTTGACACAGGGAACCAGGCTGATGTGGAGGGAGGATGAAAAGACTCCTCTTCCCTTGCCTTTGCAAAGGAGAGTGCTGATTAAAAAAGAGGAATAATTTGAGCCTATGGCAGACAAGGTGAGACTATCTTGAATGTTTAGGTTGGGTGAATCTGTATCCAGGACAAATCCAAAGACGCAGGTGATCGGACCTTTGGTACATCAAACGTCCAACATTTCTTCTTGCGTCATCTAGTCTGGTATCACATGATTTTCTGGTTGGCTTATTTTTGTGCCCCCTGGAAAGTCTCTATTTTTCACATGATTATTGAGGAGTAAGGATGAAATTGAAGATGTGCTACTATTTTCTTCGTAATTTGAATCCAAGCATTGGTCAATACGCAAGGAGTGATTCCTGGCAAATTAAAACCACAATGACCGCGTATCAACAAAACTCAAGTCACATCGTAAGATAGATGACTGTGTCACGTTGCATTTATTTGTACTTGGAGATAATTCACGTTGCATGCTCAGTCCAGTGTTCTTTGCAAACTGTTATGTGTATTTTAAGTCTTCTGAACAGGGACGTAGGAAGCATCTCAAACTTGTGGGGGCACGACACTTCAAGAGGACTATTTTCATTAAGCTAAAGGGGCACTTCCTAAAAATAAAAAGGGCACTTCTTTGTTTATTGCAAATTTGGGGGGCAAGTGCCCCTTTGCCCCCCGGTTCCTACGTCTCTGCTTCTTAATAACTCCGTTTATTTACTTCAAAGAGCCAATCTTACCCAGGACCCAGGGTGACAAGGACAGATTTGGTAAGACAATAGCACGAATTGGTTTTGATTGACACCGCAATTCAAAGCGATCGCAGACAAAGGAAATTCTCTCAACCAGTAATTCAAAACAAGCAAAGCCCGCAAAAGCTTCCCTGAAAGCCAGGTAGCTAGCTCGCTCGTTGTGCATTCCAGAAACTGTTTTAAGAGCAAACAAGAGCATTTATCGAAAGAAGAAGGATATATTTACACATGTATCACGGGCATTTTATTTCTTTGGTTCAGAAGCTGAGCAGTAAGTGTTTTAATCACACCCAAAAAGATAAGAGAATTGAATCGCCTCCCAATCGGTCAGTTGCTAATTCTAAATCAATGACAAGATCAGCTATGTCTGGGGAAAGAATGTGATCTATGATTCACTTGGCAAAAAAAAGGTGAAGGTGAAGTTGCGTTTTTCAGCGCCAAGTGCTGGGATTGCAGAAATAGAGCAGACCTAATCGAGTCCGCGACCCCTTGTCATGACGCTCAAGTGGTGGGGTCCTACCGGGAATCGAACCCACTCCGCCTGACTGTTCTGGCTGCCAAGTCAGAGCATTACACCACTGCGCCACAACACCTTCAAGAAATTTGAAGATTGGCCGTGTTACCAAATTGTAGTGATTGTTCAAACGGGAGTACTTTTTTAGAGATATCCTGTAGGATGGTGGAGAATTTAGAAATAGATTTGGCAAACATTCTTGAGTACCCTTTCAATTTCACCTGGAATAGTCTGCTTGCTCAAGAAATGATCCTTCAGAAAAGGTCTATCAATTACAGTAGTTAACAGATTTCTGATGTTAGCGCGAATTCAGTTAATCCACGATTGACGTAGTTCGAAACTATACGTAAGATAGTATTTGTGTAACTAACGAGATTCTGACGACCAGAGGTCAAAGCCAGGAGCAGCTGTGCGGGAAATGCTACATTGCTTTAACAAAGAAAGAGTGCATTTAGACATCCATGATGTACTAGCATCTGTATCAAATAGAGGATTTTAGGGTTGGAGAGCGAGGATCAGGGTAGACTCAATACATTTGACATGTCCTAGCTTCACTATTTTACTGTAATATAGCCTAAACAATTGGGCCTAAATCATAAAACTAGCTATCGGTCGAATGCTTCTTCAAGCTATGATTGCAAAAATGCCTTCATGTATGCCATTTTCTAATTAGCACAAAAAGGAGGCAACTTTTTGTCGCTGATTGAGATGTTCTTGTCCGGTTTCACAGCTCTAGAGAAGTAAGGCCCTCATTGAAGCGACAACAGCAACATCAACATCAATTAATTAAATGAGATAAGCGCAAGTTGAGGGTCCTTGTGCAGTGATGCTAGGTCAGAATTGACAAGGCACTTTCATGATTCATCGTCCTAGTTTATTGCTACTATTACCTAAATCACCAGCGTCCTTAGTGCTCAAACATGGACCAATTAAGTACAGCTTAAAAACAGAACTTCGCAAGGTTCGGTTCACCAGGTACCTTTTCGTAGCTCAACAAAAACGAGGCCCTTTAGCATTCGATTGAAGAAGTTCTAAGGTTCAGATCTTTTAGCTATTGTACATAAGAGTCTTGATTGAACGATCTTCTCATACATTTTGTACACCAAAGGTTCCATTGAACGGCGTTAGCGCTTCTATCACTGTTATGTAAATTAAAGAATTCTGCTGATTTCTTCAAAATGCATAAAAATATCGTTCGATCGAGACTTTCCTGTAGAATAGATAAAAGGTCTATTACTTCTTTGACGTCTCTTCAATCAAGATCGAGGCAGGAAAGTCAATTCAACTCTGTTTTTCTCCATAGTTCTACAAAATGCGAGGGGACCTCATGCATGGGGTTTAGTATATATATGTGCCTCTAAAAATCCAGAGAGGGCTCCATTAACTAGAGCAACATTTTCAAAATATAACCCCAGAACTAGGGGCAGGGCCTCCGACGACGGAGGGGCCGGGGTGGCCATGGCCCCCCCCACTTTTTTGCAAATCATACCGTTTTGAAAGGCAGCTCATCATGTTGTGCTGTGGTAATTTTTTGTATCAAATTTGGCCCCCCCAACTTTTCTGATCTCGTCGGGGGCCTTGAGGGGGAAAGTTCCACAAGAACCGTGACAAGAATTTGCTACGTATCATTAGTTGAGCTAAATTCCTTTTCACGAAAGTTTTTCAGTCATAATTTTTGATAATAGCAAATAATAGCTAACATTTACCCATCACTGCAGCAAATCTCTGTAAAGCAGACTCATAACTCAAGCAAACGTCACGAAACAAGACCCATAACCTTGGGAAAATGTCACACATAAACCCATAGCTCGAGTTATTCTCTCCCTCTCCAAGTGAAACTACAGTACATCCTGCCATCCCTATGAATCAATGGACTGGTCAATAAAATGTTGAAAGAGCAATCTTATTTACTACGTAGGCATCGATGCTTTGTGGTTTCAAATCCAAACACATATTTTTCCTTTTCTAACAACTAGCTGGTCAAAAATATTTGAACAAAGATTTCTCTGACACAATTCCTGAAACGACCACCACGGAAACCAAAGTTTTGGAAACCCAGGCTACACACTGACGTTTATCTTGGCATTAGGGAACTGGTCTTGAGGCTACTACTTGACGTCATATGAAATCACAGCCGAAACTGGAGAAGTCTCTGCGTAGTTTCAAATGAAGCACTCAATGCTAGAGGGCTGTTTCTGATGAATTGCATAAGTTAAACAAACAGAGTATCAGCTTTTGAGGTGGTGTATCATCGATCAAACTTTAATGAATTATCGTCATTTTGCAGTGAAAAAGCCCCAGAAAAAGTTTAAAGATTTGGTTGGGTCTAGTGATGTGAACTAAGTTTTAATCATTGGCTAATCACTCTCAACATGTTCCTCGACAATTGACTTGAAAATAGATAACTCGTTTCCCCGGGGGGTACATGACTTGAGGATGGACGAGGGTCTGCCACCCGGTTTTCAGAAAGCTACCCTCTTCTAATTACCGAAACTTGCTTTTGATACCCACTTCTATGATGAATTTTGGCGGAAAACTGCCCATTTTAACCATTTTTTGCGAATTTCAGCGAAACCCCACCCATGTTTATGGAAAATTTGCTGAAAAAGGACCCTTGTTTAGAGAATTTTAGGCCCAAAAACCCACCCATATGGGCGGCACATACCCGTACCCTAAATATGTTATGTACCCCCCCCCCCGGCTCGTTTCTTGGTATAGGTAATTGGAGAGTGGAAATAACAATCTTGAAAGTTCAAATTTGCGTCTACCTCCAAACCAGAGCTTTGGCCAGTTGGCCTCAGGAAATTCTTGAAGCATATCGAAATTAATAACTGAGGTAAAAGCAAGGTCCAAAATCTGCATAATGAGTGACTTCTAGCAGACAGAATATAATATGTGTGTGTAACGTATCACTGCAATCGTTTGTTACTGTTCACCCTTTCCAAAAACTTGTCGAATACAGAACATTAGTTTAACACACTTCTACTGACGCTAATCAGGATCAGTTACAAACTTTCCTTGTTAATCATGCCTCTAATACTGCTTTTTTATCTGGATTTCCTCCATCAAACATCGTCAATAACTGAATCACTAACTAAAGTTATTAGAATATAAAAACTTTACCTTGCGATATGTAGCAAGATTCCTTACCCCTCTGATCTAGTCCGATTTGTTGGTCTAAAGATTACATCAATAATCAGATCTTCTATGCCCTACAGCTATAAAGGGTTTTCGAAAAACACTTGAATTATTTCGACGGATAGGGTTGCATGATGAAGGAAGAGCTCTGGCTGTTTTGCCAGGAGGGGGAAATATGAGACTGGGTAATCTTTATAAAAGTTGATGTAAACAAAAGAATGAGAGCCTATGACCGATCCTTGGTGGACATCAACTAACACTACCTTCGATATACGCAACTAAACTTGATACGAAAGAACAACGTTGAAGAAAGTCACTTTCGACAAGTAGTTTGCTAAACCAAACAGGTTAAGAAAACTATGGCAAGCAATTTATTCCAATGTTTTAAAGTCTTACGCAATATTTTAGCCATAGAACTGCAAGAGTCACTTCGAGTAAGTCTTTCTTACAGAAGAAGATTGTTTATGTCAAAAAGTTCACCAAAACGTTTTCTGCATCTTGGACAGCCGAAGGGAAGGAAAGTAACAAAGAAAGCACATAATCTTATTCAGTTACTGACTTAATCACTTGAAAATGTCATTTAATGAGTTCACCTGAATCAAAATGCAACTCAGTCCACTTAAAATCACTAAAGAAGATTTGCACTTTCTCAAAAGTAAAGACGGTTTTAAGAAATGAAAGTGGACGGAGAAAGGATTAGTAGTGGGAGGAAAAATCAAATTCTTTTAGGAATCTGTGAATTTTCTCACAAATTAGATAAAGTGGAGACCAACACTGTGAATCTACACCTACCACAAGCAAGAGCAAATTTGTAAATACTAAAACTTATACCATGGGTAGTTAGACACTGCTGGAGTGCTTCTATGGAGGAGCGCTGGATATTATGTATCTGCGGGGGAAATTTTTTTGCAGTACTGCGGAGGAGATATCGAAAGAACAAAAATATTAAACTATTAAATTGAATTCTTCTCTCTCCTTCTCTCTTCGCTTCTGATATCTCCTCCGCAGTACTATAACAATTTCCCCCGCATATATCTCCTCCGCAGTACTATAAAAAGTTTCCCCCGCAGATATCTCCTCCGCAGTACTATAAAAAATTTCCCCCGCAGATACATATTATCCAGCTCTTCTCCATAGAAGCACACCAGCAGTGTCTAACTACCCATGCTTATACCGGGTGAGCCAGAAAAAAGTTCCCACTTTTGAAAATTCATAGCACCAACAGTAATGGATTGGAATGAATCAATATTTGCTTGACAGCCAAAAAATTGAAGTATTTTTGTGAATTTTCTCACCTTTTTACGAGCACTGGAAAAATTGGTAAATTCAAGTTTATAAAAACTTGATGGTTGCAAAATGACTGAAAAAGGCCTAAAATGCTTGATCAAATCCTAAAGGACTCCTCGCTCAGAACAACAGAGAAAATGCCATTTCTCATGGGTGAGAGACATCGTCTGCACATCTATTACCATGGGATTGAAAATCTTTAGTATCTGTTTGAAAATCTATGTCTTATTACTCTTGAGAGAGGTCAACTGCCTGTGCGTATTGTTCTATGCGAGGAGCGTTCTAATGATTTGATCAAGTGTTTCAGGCCTTTTTCAGTCATTTTGCAAATATGAAATTTCTTTAAAGTTGAATTTACCTATACTTGCAGTGCTCGTAAGAAGACGAGAAAAATCACAAAAATACCTTGATCTTTTTGCTTTTAACTAGAATTTGAATCATTTAAATCCACGAAGTACTTTTGGTGCTACGAATTTTCGAAAATGGGAATTTTTTCCTGGCTCACCCGGTATACTATGGAGGAGGCGGACATAAAGAAACAGAAATTTTTTGGCACACTGTAAAAACTAAAGGCATTGGCTGTATAACAAGGGTTGATGTCCTCCTGAAGATTAAGATTCAGTTCAAGTTCAGTTTAATTTCAAAACTCCAATACATACATAAATCTCTCTGATAATAACATGCAACGGTAAATAAAGTAACGATTAAGAAAGGAACAAATTATACAACATGATTACATAGAATGACGTATGGAGAGGCCCCCTGTACTTAAAACTAAATCTTCGAATGATAAACATATGTTGATGCTAGGACTGATTTCAGAAAAGTTGTCTACAGGAGGTTTTAGGACTGGTATCTTGGTGGAGAAAGATGTTGTTTCAGTTCACGACGGAAAATCATTACTGAAGGAGACTGTTTGATATTGGAGGGAGTTTAATTGCAGGATGTAGCGCCAAGCAGTGTCCTGATCTTTCCTCTCGATTTGACATTTCATGATTCCTATAGCCTTGAATGACAGAGAGTAAGCGATTCTCCTCAATCTACGTAGAACCTTTGACATGCTGGGAACAAGAACTACCAACCTTCATATGGGTAGTCAAGGATGCTACCACTAAGTCATCCCTACTACAATGGTAAAAGGGCACTCTCCCTCGCAGAGACTGTTCTTGAATACCGCAAATCGGTTCATGACATTTGTTGTCCCTTTTCTCATTTGCTACATAATCATAGAAGTCGTGAACAATTTTCGAATGAATTTCTGACCATTCTGCTGTGTAAAGGAAGACGTAAGAATGCTGCACGAGCATTACTTTCTATAGGGGGGGGGGGGGGTTCCATCAACATTTCTCTGTGGTGTGCTCCTTCTTCAGTTGATACAGTCCAATTGCCACAGTCACACAGTTACAATTTCAAATTCAATTTAAAATTTCAATTTCAATGTCAATGTCAAATAGCCTAAAATAGGGCTAAACTAGGGCTATAAGAGAGAACTTAAACAACTAAACTAAGATAGGCTAAACTAAACTAAACTAGACTAAACTAAACTAAACTAAACTAGACTAAACTAAACTAAACTAAACTAAACTAAACAAAACTAAACTAGACTAAACTAAACTGAACTAAACTAAACTAAACTAGACTAAACTAAACTAAACTGAACTAAGCTAAACTAAACTAAACAAAACTAAACTAAACTAAACTGAACTAAGCTAAACTAAACTAAACAAAACTAAACTAAACTAAACTAAACTAAACAAAACTAAACTATGCTAAACTAAACTAAAAACTAGACTAAACTAAACTAAACTAGACTAAACTAAACTAGACTAAATTAAACTAGACTAAATTAAACTAAACTAAGCTAAACTAAACTAAATTAAACTAAACTAGACTAAACTAAACTAAACTAAACTAAACTAAACTAGACTAAACTCAACTAAACTAAACTAGACTAAACTAAACTAAACTAAACTAGACTAAACTAAACTAGACTAAATTAAACTAGACTAAATTAAACTAAACTAAGCTAAACTAAACTAAACTAAACTAAACTAAACTAAACTAGACTAAACTAAACTAAACTAGACTAAACTAAACTAGACTAAATTAAACTAGACTAAACTAAACTGAACTAAACTAAACTAAACTAAACTGAACTAAGCTAAACTAAACTAAACTAAACTAAACTAAACTAAACTAAACTAAACTAAACTAAACTAAACTAGACTAAACTAAACTAAACTAGACTAAACTAAACTAGACTAAATTAAACTAGACTAAATTAAACTAAACTAAGCTAAACTAAACTAAATTAAACTAAACTAAACTAAACTAAACAAAACTAAACTATGCTAAACTAAACTAAACTAAACTAGACTAAACTAAACTAAACTAAACTAAACTAAACTAGACTAAACTAAACTAGACTAAACTAAACTAAACTAAACTAAACTAAACTAAACTAAACTAAACTAAACTAAATTAAAAGCTAAACTAAACTAAACTAAACTAAACTAAACTAAACTAAACTAGACTAAACTAAACTAAACTAAACTAAACTAAACTAAACTAAACTAAACTAAACTAAACTAAACTAAACTAAACTAAACTAAACTAAACTAAACTAGACTAAACTAAACTGAACTAAACTAAACTAAACTAAACTAAACTAAACTAAACTAAACTAAACTAAACTAAACTAAACTAAACTAAACTAAACTAAACTAAACTAAACTAAACTAAACTAAACTAAACTAAACTAAACTAAACTAAACTAAACTAAACTAAACTAAATTAAACTAAACTAAACTAGACTAAACTAAACTAAACTAAACAAAACTAAACTAAACTAAACTAAACTAAACTAAACTAAACTAAACTAAACTAAACTAAACTAAACTAAACTAAACTAAACTAAACTAAACTAAACTAAACTAGACTAAACTAAACTGAACTAAACTAAACTAAACTAAACTAAACTAAATTAAACTAAACTAAACTAAACTAAACTAAATTAAAAGCAATCTGTCCCCTATTGTTTTGACCTTGGTTACTGCTTTATTTACCTTATTTACGCTGCAGCTAAATTCATGCATCACTGAGTCTCTATGACCCTGATTTCTTTGGATAAAGCAAATTAACACCAACTTCTGGAATATACAATAGAGATCTTTATCGATTTTATTTCCATTCATCGAAGGGGACAGATTGCCTTTAAACTAAACTAAACTAAACTAAACTAAACTAAACTAAACTAAACTAAATTAAACTAAACTAAACTAAACTAAACTAAACTAAACTAAACTAATTAAACAGCAACAAAGCAAAAGCAATTACTTTACTATATACATATAAAAAACAAGCTTGATGTGGAGAGGTTGGAAGGGTAGTTGATGTAGCGAAGTTTCTATAGTTATATACTTTACCAAACTTTTATCACAAACAACAGATTGATATAATATTTATCTTCAAGATGAATCCAATTGGGCTTTACCTATATGCTCGATATACTTACAACATTGGGTATCTATTTCTGTGCTATTTTGTATTTTGTATTTCGTTCACAGCACTTTCTTAACAATATTAACATCTTGTTACATCACAGGTTCCGCCTTCACAGGTTCAGCTGGTTGATCTTATGACTACCACGCATGCGTTGTATGACCTCAAGTTGGCAGATTGGAGTCACACAACAAGCTGTGGCTGGGGAAAAGTTACTTGCTCAATATTTCATCTTAGTTTCTCTGAAAATTCTCTGAAAAACGCTCAAAATGGGGTTGAATGATGCAGATGTTAAGAAGCAGGTAATTGTTAAGATTTTAAGCTAGCTTTCAATCTTTTAAACTATGTTTACCAAGAGAAGCAAGGAGATGAAAACATGGCCTAGCCAAGCCAATCATATTTAGGCCGTCTGTCTGCACTGCAGTCTCGCTGCAGGTTCGGTATCCACTCTGGTCTACACAAAACACAACGGATTAAACTGTACTGCGTGAGACAATTTTAGGTGGTATTGGAAATTCGATAGAGTATTTACTATCCTCATATAATTTGTCAATCCTGTTTTTGAAAATGTTTAACGACTTTGATGTAATGATGTCATCAGAGAGACCATTCCAGTAGTCTGTTACCCTCAAGCTGAAAAACTGCTTCCTAATGGTAGTATTGAATCTCTGCTTCTTCAATTTTTGGCTGTTCCCCCTAGTACGTGACTCTTTTTCTAATGGTAACAGAGTATCACTGTTCACTGCATACATGTGATTCTTGAACTTGAAGGCTTCAATGAGGTCACCTCTTAATCTCCTGTATACTAAACTTGGAAGCTTAAGTGCCTCAAGTCTGTCTGCATATTCCATATCCTTCATGCCTGGCACTAACTTTGTTGCTCTCCTCTGAACTCCCTCTAACAACTGCACATCTTTCTTATAAACTGGTGACCACACACTGTTACAGTACTCCAGATGTGGCCTAACCACACTCTTGTACAACTGGATCAGCATATCCCCATCAAGATGCTCAAATGATCTGCGAATCATTCCAAGTTTACTATTAGCTTTGCTTACTGCTGCCTCTATTTGTTTGTTAAACTTTAACTGATGATCAATAAGTACCCCAAGATCCTTTTCACAACACGATTCTTCAACTTGTACTTGTTGATCAGTCTCATTCATAGCTGGAATTTTATCATCCAATGTATGACCCTGATACTCTAGCCATGTTCTTACTGAAGGATTCTTGTGATGATCTTAGCGCATTTTGCATATGCCATAGGGACATGTATTTTTAAACTAAGATCTCATGATGTTGATGTATATATATTATCAATAAATAATAACAGTTTCTTTATTCACCTCACGTTGCAACAAATTCATTTATCATAGATCCAGCACATGATGGATTTTATCTATCAAGAAGCCAAAGAAAAATCTGAAGAAATTGATGCAAAGGTAGGTTAGGTATCAGTGTAAAAAACAAAAGCCAGATTTTGCAATACACATAGATTTTTTTAAGAAACTAAGAATTTGGGCCAGTATTGACAGTTTCTTAAAATTATCAGATCTGTGCCCCCTGAACATCTTAAAACAAGTTGTTTTTGAAGACTTTCCTATGTTTAGACATTACCCAACGGGTACTTTCCGAGTTGATACAGGAAACAAGCAAGAATAAAGGAAAACATGCTTGAGTTTCTTAATATTTTGGCGATCTGATAGTCTGAGTTTCTTTTAAGCGGTTTCTTATAAAAGAATACGTGTAATGGCATATGTGTTGGTTTTAGAGGGCACAGACTGTGAAGTAAAGAGCTAATGAATAGCAATAACAAAAAGGGGATTTCTACCATCAATGTTAAGTCAAATTGCCAATGTAAACAAAGGGGAAGAGGCCCCAAAACCTTGATTGCTCACATTTGTTATTTGACATTGTGAATGTGAAATTTGACATTGTGAATCTTGATTTATCATTTTAGGGTAGCCAACCCATTTTACCCCTGCAGATCCTATCAAAAGTGGAAGGCTAGGCCTAGAAATCAGCCTAAACTGCATCTATCCAATCCAGGAGCTGTACAGTAGAAATTGCGATTGTCATATATTTATGGGTGTGTGTTTCTAATTTAGATACAGTATCTGCTTGAGGCTATTCAGCATGTCTTTAAGATCTTTCTTTTCTCTATCAGGCTGAAGAGGAATTCAACATAGAGAAAGGTAGACTTGTACAACAAGAAAGATTGAAAATTATGGCTTTTTATGAGAGAAAAGAGAAGCAAATTGAGTTGCAAATGAAAATGTATGTTCTCAATCTTTCTGCTTGTTTATTAATATTTACAAATGAATCAAATATGTTGGCATTAGAAGCAACATCTGGCATCTAGAGTGTTAAAAAATTGTACTTCTGCCCTCTTGCCGAAAACTTCTTCACTTTTGGTTAATCCAAATGACTCCCCAAATTGCTGGCCGCAACAAATTCTTTTCAACGGTACAGTATATGTTGGCTAAGTCCTCCCATCACCTTTCTTTCATTATCCTTTCCTAAAATTCTAGTTTATTATGATTCATCCAAAACATTCAAGTTTAGGGCTATGTCAGGAACATTTACCCTTTAAGATATTAGGATTTGAATTATATCTGATATTAAACTGTGGAATATTGCAAACTTTGAGTGATAGCATCAACCGGTATTGCAATGTATGCAATTAAAGTTATAATTTTGCAACCTTTGTTCAAAAATATTTTTTGTAGAAATCACAAATGTCTCTTTCTATGCATTTTCATTTGCTTTACAGTCAGCGGTCCAATTTTCTAAATCAGTCAAGATTAAAGATTCTTAAATCTCAAGACGACAATATCCAGGTATGCATGAAATTGATGACGTTTTTGGTTCCTGATAAAAGCTTGTGTTGATAATGAGCCTTTGTGAAGAGCAGCCATTTAATGTTGCAAATTAAACAGAGTTTTTAGCTGACACGTAGAATCTATCTGTTCGATAATGAATCAGAACTTTGGGCCAAGAGATATCTGTACTATCTTTGGCATATGCTTTGAAAGATTTATAACAACATAAAACATAATTAGATCTCATGACAAAACTGATAAATTCAAATGATTTTGTCTATTAAAGGGGCTCCGTCGCCAAACCGTAAACAAATCCGTAAACTCGCACATGTCGCCAATTATCCATTGTTCATCCATTGTTCTCTGCAGTTTGTTTGGTGGCTTCACCCTAGCCACCAAAAAGTGACCGTTAAAAATCCTCTTATATCCGAGCAATCGTAGAAGATATGAATGTTTGGTTTGTTCCTTAGTGAAGTACAATGATTAATGCCCAAACAGCAACTTTCATTTTGAAAAAAATATGAAAATCCTGTGTGATATCACCTTTCAAAAAACTGCAGAAATCATCGTTTTGTTTACATTTTGACGACAGAGCCCCTTTAACATGGCAAATTTCAAGAGCAGAACTTTTTCCAGAATATAACATTCATAATTAATGTTGCCAGACGCTACTAGAGGAAACAAGAAGCAAACTTGGACATGTTACTGATGATAAAGCAAAATACAAGAATGTCCTGGAGGGTCTTATTACTCAGGTATTTATTTATATATGTGTTCTTTGCCATTGCAATGTTTACTGCCAGCTGTCATTGATAAACATTGTAAAATTGATGTGCAGTACAGTACATGCTTCGTGTTCATTAATATGGTTATAATTCTTATCATTTGATAATAATAATACTTTCAGACAGTATCCATTACATTTACCAAAATTATATGAATTTTTATAAAGATTTTTCTATTACAGTTGGGTTGTGTTTTTTCTGAAACACCCTATATATATCAAATAAAGGATTTTTCATTCTCTCGTAGGGTCTATTTCAAATCTTGGAACCAACTGTTACTCTTAGATGCCGTAAAGTTGACATAGCTCTTGTCAAGGTATGTGCTCTTCTTTATATATACAGTTATACCTCCCATTGTATTCAAAAATTGCTGTCAACAGTCCTTTTTGACAAACTTTTGGCAAATGCATTTTAGCAAAAGCAAATGCAAAATTCTTCAGAAAAATTTCTAATTTTTTAAACAATCCTCATTTATAACTTGTAAGATTAGACCTTGCAAGAAGAAACGCTTGAGCTCAATCAAGCATCTCCACACACACCTGGAAAATTTCTAGGAGCTTAATGTGAGTGCTTAGGTTGATAACCTTTTGATGCAATGAATGTATGTGCATATATATTTCACTACAAAGGGTCCATTATATTTGGCCCATTCTGGTCATTTCTTGTTGTCTTTTGTGCTTGGTCATTGACAATATTTTAATGTCCTGGGATTAACTCCTTTTCAAACTTTTGCCTTACATTTAGTTTTAACAATATCTCTTATTGTGTGTGGACCTGCATAAGAAATAATATTGAAACATTGCTGACTGTTGAAGAAAGTTCATGCAGTGCTGTTACATAATTAGGAGGGGGAACACTTACCATTCTCAAAAAGAGGCAATGGGCTGATTTCTATGAAATGTTCTTAAAAATGAACTATTTCTGAAAAGGTCTATTGATATTTTAATATTGCGACACAGGAAACCAAGGAAAAGGCCAACAGCGTTTACAAGGCCCAAACTGGGAAAGATTGCAAGATAGTTGTAGATGAAGAAGAATTTCTGGGCAGTGAGTGGTAAGATATATTTGATTCCCTTTTAAAAGCACCTTTTTCAAGAAAGGATGTCAAATTTGTTTTGTTTTTGTTTTGTTTTAATGAGGATTTAAAAAACTATGCATTTTGAATGATTGAACACTTTTCCAAATCTTCCGTGCAAGCAAATTCTACAGAGGATCTGTCCACCGACAAAGCTACATGCATGCTGTAACCTTCCAGTTATCTATAAAAATTTCATATTCATTGTCTTAGAGAAGTTTCAATTTAAAGGGAGGGCAGGTGATAGGAATTGTTGAATGGGAGCGCAACAAGAGTTTAAAAATACTTCATTGAAATCATGGATCACATAATTCAAATTTTGACCTTGCCACATAAAATAGCGTGAAACTTTTTGTTTTTGTAAGAGAGGGTACTAATTTGTAGCATAGGGCTCAAATCTTTCAAATCTTTAAAAAGCTCGGTGTAAAATTCTATTATATTTCTCTTTGAATTGGATTGCTTGAAAGGAACTTATGGTACTTTGCTGTAAATCTGCCGTGGAAATTTTATGATATCTTTATTTTTTTCAAAATGGCGGCAATTTGATAATTTTGAAAAAATTCATGGAAAATTTTGAAAAATTTAAATCATTGTAAATCCTAAACTAATAGAGGAAACATTACATAACCTTCAAGAAAACCATATATTATGGAGGTCTACAAGATGATGGCAAGCAGAAATCGGTAGCTTTTGTAGTTTAGGATTTAGAAATTTGATGACGTCATAGCTTCAAATTTAATAAATACCGCCGTTTTGAAACTAATCAAGATATCAATGAATTGCCACGGCAGATTTACAGCAAAAAACCCTAAGTTCCTTCCAAGCTATTTATTTCAAAGAAAACGGCAATAAAATTTTACACCGACCTTTTTAAAGATTTGAGCCCTATGTTCTAATTTGTCATTTTCTCGGTAAAAATTATTTCACTCTGCACACCAGAGAAACGATATTAGTGTAGTTTATACGCAGGTTTTTACAGTTAGCCTATTGCCTGATAAAGACCATTTGAATGAAGAAGTCTGTTTCCAGATCTTCTGAAAGTGATGTTTAAAGGGAATCTAAGCATATATAAACTTTAGACAAAAATAACCTTGCAAAAACAATAGGATGTGACACATGCTGCACCATATTTACTTTTATATGCTTATATTCCCTTTAAGTCATGGAAGTTGTCTTTTGACTCAACCATTATCTATCTGCGTAACTTGTAAATGTTTTGCAGGCTGCTGATCGTCTTTCAGTATATTATAGATATTGCTGCATGCATGTTTGTTTTTACCGTAGCTCCGGTGGAGTTGAATTACTTGCAAAGGATGGGAAAATTCGAGTTGTGAATACATTGGAGAGTCGACTTGAACTTCTAAGTAGACAGGTATGATTTACAATTTTTGAAACAATTTATTCTGAGTTTATTTGTCTCGATAAATGAATGTTGTGTAAGAAGTTCTCACATTCGATAAATTTTTTGAATCAGTGCGCACTGGCCATGCCATTCTATCATCTGGTTTTAAGTCTTTTCTATGCCACAACGATGATACATTTTGTTAGGCCATTCTGTGCCAGACCCTAGATTCCCGCTCGTAAGCAAGTTCTTTGTAAACTTTCAGAGATGCAGGGGAATCCGAATTAGCGGCATTAAAAACCAAAGCTTGTTTTTCAAGTTCTGTATGACTCTCTTCACAAGAAATTTCAGTAGTCTTCTCCGTTTCAAAGCAAAAACAATAAAGCAATGAAATTAGGTACCAAATGAAACTTTATAAACTAATTTTATCATATTCTATTTGTTTTAGATGTTGCCTGAGATTAGATCACGCCTCTTTGGAGATAATGCTTCCAGAAAATTCTACAATTAGGGGCAGCAGGGGACAGTATGCTTGAATAGATTTGCGTAATCTAACTTTTATTTAGGATTAAGGAAGTAAAAAACAACAAAGTTTAGAACTGTATGCTATGAATAGCGAAATCTCGATTTTTGAAAGTATCAGCAAGAATTAACAAGTTAAGAAGTATTATAGAGGTGGTACTCATAATATGGCCAAGTGGGACATCTTGAAAATTTTTGTATATTTAAATATGATTCAATTTTATTTTATTGAAAGAATTTTGACATATGCTGTCTTGTTTTTATTACATTCTATGTACAACTGCAATACCATCAACTGCAATACCATCAATTGATCGGTGGAAAGTGATTATTATTATTATTATTATCAATTTCTTTACCGTTGGATACATAGAAAATATAGCTAAAAGAAATCAGCTAATTAATTCCAACGTTAATTAAAATTTTAAAATACAAATGTTACATCAGAAAAAAGGGGATAAAATATTTACAATTCATCAAAAGTATACAGTTTAAAAGCATAAAAGCGTATAAAAGCAGATATTCAAATATTATTATCATAAAAAGCCCAAGTTCGGAATAAAGACGCGGCATAATTTGCATGGGCAATTTTC
Source organism: Aurelia coerulea (assembly GCA_039566865.1). Lineage (NCBI taxonomy): Eukaryota > Metazoa > Cnidaria > Scyphozoa > Semaeostomeae > Ulmaridae > Aurelia > Aurelia coerulea. Next base: position 21,708,144 of record CM076947.1, on the reverse strand, counting down.
TCCGTTCCAATTTTTTATTTTTGTTTTAAACTGACAAAGGGATTCTGAATTTCGTATAGCTGGTGGTAACGTTTGCCACAGCTGCGGACCTTTGAATCGGATGCTTTCTGTCCATCAACAGTGTGCGACACTGTTTGAAAGTAAAAGATTTTTAGCATTTTCTCGGGGACTACTCTCATTTTTTTTTTCATTTTACAATATTTATACAGGTTAATAGGATTCATATAAAAATATGTTTTTCAACCTGACCTGTTTAAACAAAAAGAAAAAAACCTAACCACTAAAACTAAGAACAAAAGAAATTTACATGCCTAATTTACAATATTATACAAAACTAAGACTAATTAATAAAATTAAAGTTGTCCCTGTCTATAGTTGTCCTTTAAAGGTTTTTAGGGAGGGTGCCAATTTTGTCTCTTTTTCTAGGTTGTTCCACAGTTTCGCACCGCGATAAGAAAACGCCTTTTGGCCATTGATAGTTTTCAGGAACGGTATCTTAAGATCAGTTTCTGATGAGCGCAGAAACCGCTCTCTGCCGTCCGAACATTTTATGAATAATTTGTTCAAGTAGTCTGGGGCAAGCGAATTCAAAGATTTATAAGTTAGCGTGGCTGTCTCTTTTCTTACAAGATTTCTGATATTTGACCAGCCAAGATTCTCAATTATCGGAGCAGCAGAAGCATCGTATCGGCTGCTCGTTACAATTCTTGCAGCTCTATTTTGGATCTTTTGCAAGGCGTCAATTTTTGATTCACTACAGCAGCCCCAAACGGAACAACAGTAACTCAAATGGGGCTCAACAATTCCTCTATACATTTTGTTGAGTACGTCAGATGGAAAATATTTCTTAGAATACTTAATAAGTCCAAGGGCTCGATTTGCCTTGGTCTTGATAGTGTCAATATGTTTGTCCCAATTAAGTTGACTGTCTATCTGAACACCTAGGTATCTTGTATTAGTAATCATTTCAATGTCCTGATCACCTATTGAAAAAGATGGTTGAGCATCAGGCTGGCTTTTGATCTCTAATTAAAAGGGATTCTTGCTAACAGATTACAAGGTTTGTTCGTCCGCAACCCTCAAGCAAAATTATCGCGCACGTTGCGGACAGTCTTTTCTATTGAGTAGATCATATCATCTGAGTAATTCCAGCACTTCTATGATATATTTAAAAATCATGGCGCGCTTAAGGTTACTTACTTCAGTGATACGTTAAAGTCATGATTTTAGATTTTAAACTACCGGTAAAAACTTATGTTGACTTATGCTTCGAAGTGTTCCAGTTGGATGATAAAAAAGTTTCTGTATTTGAAAAGTCATGGTTATTTGAAAATTTACCAAAACTTTTTATGGTTGTATATCGAAGATCAAACTATCAGTATTGATTATTGCCAATTGAAGTGTCTAGAGAAGAAGAACCTTCGAGGTGAGGTACAGAGGGAATGACGCCACATCCGACTGCGACGAATACATATACTGTATATATACAGATCCCAGTCATCGTTTCAACTGCCGAATCTCATAACTTTTATGAAATACCTTGTTTTCAACAATGCTGCGAAACGAAATTGCAGCTGTTAAATTTCTACAGATCAGTCTATTCGAACTCTGTAACAAAGTTGCTTATCCCAGAGAGAAATCTCATCGTTAATCAAAAGATGATGTAGAATTGTTGGCTGAGACTCCACGGAAAGGTCTCTAAAACTCATGACTCAAGATTTGGTTTTCCAATGTATCAATTCATGATTGGCTGCCCTTAGGACCGTAGTTCTTGTTCTGTTGAATTGATTTTTGAATGAGTTGATCTTGGATATGCATGACGAAAAAAAAGTTTAGCTGCCGGATAAAAGTTTGCGGATTCGTTCACACATCAAATTTTCTCGTAGCCTATAAGTACACGAGTACAGTAGTGTCCCGCATACAAGAAACAACTTTTTCAATTTCAGGTCTGATGCGTTTCTTATAAAATGAGATAAACTTGCAAATCAGGGCAAAGTTTCTTATTACAAAAATCATATACTGTTGAACCAGACATGATCTCTACTGATGATTATTATTTTGAATTGTATTTGTAAATTTTCACTTCCAGAAAATGCTACAGTTATTTCAGGAAGGTGCTTTTTGCATACAAAATTCTTTTTTTCATTTGAATAGGTACAGTTCATTACAACTGGAAAGCTGAACAATTCCAAGGTTTCAATCCATAGTTTTTAAATACGAAACAAGCTTTTTTCAGATCTGAACAAGTTTCTTATAAAATGGGGTATTATTTTGAAAATCAGGGTCTGTGTTTCTTAAATTTGTGTTTCTTATATGCGGGACACTACTGTATGTCATCTTTCATCTCAATACAGTAACGTATCACATTGTTTTTATAAAGCATCTCAATCAGGAACGTTGCTGCGCAGCCTGCCTACACGAAATTTGATTGGTCCATACTTAACAGGTTATCATTGAATTTGATGTTCTTTATACTCAGTCCTATTGTGTCCAGTATTTAATGCCGTTTCATAAACATTGATGACATGATTAAACCTTAAAATGTCTTGAATCCTGATAGACAGACAGAACTATAATTTAATCACAAATAAATCATTTACCATTTCATTATCACATGATCAAATACTCATGATAATAAGCGTATACGATCGTGTGCAATGAAGCGCAAAGCATGTAGCGGCTTCACTTCACTACGCACTGAAATGGTTTCACATCAATATTTAATTAGCGCGGTTTAATTTCATTAGAAATTTCCTCCTAAATTCCAATTAATTAGAATACTTTGCCGTGATTCTATTTCCCGAGAATGATACATATTTGAAGTAGCCGAATGCAAGATTTGTTGACGTTTGCGATGGATTTAGATGCAAGAATGATTGGTATTGATCGGTAGAGACATCAAGACTTTGTTTTGATTTGATGAACTTTGAAAAGAAATGCCAAGTATAGCCTCATGATTCTTCAATGGATGTTTATAATGGCTGCAGCTCTCCAAGGAAAAGGTAAGTAACGTTGATATTTCGTGAAATCGTTGGCCAATTCATTTGCTGCTGATACAGTTTATTGCTGAAATATTCGCTGTAAAATTGATACAAATTGAAATAAGATCACATTAGGTATTACACTCTTTTTTTTATAAGAATACAGTATTGTTTACAAGAATATTCGGGCTCAGAATCATCCAAATTTTAAGAATATTATAAGAATATTGCTCAGCCTCAGCTCGTTTATTTGTGTCTCATTTTCCAGCAGTTGCCTGTTTTGCGATGTTCATAACATTCATATTGTTACAATTGCTTAAATTTGTCTTTCGTTCGACCATTTCTTCATAATGATATGACACTTCTTTGAACTATGTTCCCCATGAAACCATATCAGATTTGAAAAAATAAGAATACTTAAAGAATATGTTAAGGCTCAAAATGAAAAATTTCTTAAGAATATTGAGGGTGGAAAAAATATATAGTATTCTTATAAAAAAAAGAGTGTAAACTCTCTTTTATAACAATACTTTAAATTTTTTCCACCCTTGATATTGTTTAGAAATTTTCGTTTTGAGCCTGAAATATTTTTAACGTATTCTTATTCTTATTAAAAATGCGACACAATATGCGAGCTGAGGCTGAGCAATAGTATTCTTATAGTATTCTTAAAAATTGGATGATTCTGAGCTTGAATATTCTTATAAACATTATTCTTATAAAAAAGGAGCGTACGCTAAAATCACATTACTGATTATGCTGTTTGCTGTTGGGTGAAGTTGGCACCGTTTGACTGCGGCTTTGCATCAACTGATCTAGTCAAGCTACTTTACCAAATTTATCAGAATATACTTTGCATTCTTTCAACAGCAATGGCTGATTGGCCAGAAGGAACATACTCCTTGCCCAGGCCTATAACTGGCTGTCCACCAGAATGGCAAGAAGGAATGAGATACCAGGACTCAGAGAATGTTTTGAACTCAAACAAGAAGTCAAAATCATATCATTTATCAGGATCTGTGAATGAACATGGAGTGAGACAAGAATTTTGTACTAAAGTAGATTATAATGATGGATCAGGAGACTGGCCTTCTGGACAATATTGTATATATCGTTATGGACCAAATTGTCCATCAGGACTCAAAGAAGGTGAGGTGAATTTTTTACTAGAATAGATTATAATGATGGATCAGGAGATTGGCCTTCTGGACACAACTGTATATATCGTTATGGACCGAATTGTCCATCGGGACTCAAAGAAGGTGAGGTGAATTTTGTACTAGAATAGATTATAATGATGGGTCCTCTGGACAGTACTGTATGAATCGTTATGGGCCAAATGGTCCGTTAGGACGAAAAGAACGTGAGGTGAATTTTTTACTAGAATAGATTATAATGATGGGTCCTCTGGACAGTAGTGTATATATCGTTATGGGCTAAATTGTACCCAAAGACGGTGAGTGGAGTTTGAATGCATCCTTGTGACTTTAGGTAGCATAAACAGTTAAAGGTACCCAGATTTCTAAAAAATAAAGGCTAGATTATTACACCGATAAGCACGTATGAATTTCGTGAAATGATTTCACGTTATTCAGCGCAGTCGAACGCGAAGGCATGCTTTCTCTATTAATTTTGATTTGAATGCACTATAAGTGTGACATCAATTCATGAAACAAGAAAGATGCAATTCTAAAAATATCAAAGACATCAAAGATTGCCAATAAGAAATTGTAAGAGAGCACTTGAAGTTCGTTTTAAGTAATTAAATCAAATAGAAGATGCATTGACCGCTTTTGCTAGATTTGAAGGAAAGAAGTGCGGCTTATACGCGGGTTTCATGGTAACAGTTTTTTCTAATTCCTTACCTATTTCCTTTAGGATGGATATTCTGGGATGATGAAAATGACGAGATGATTGATGCTGAAAGTTTATATCAAGGATATGTTCCAGCTGGAATTTATGAAAAAGATACTTTGATTTACACATGTTGTAGAACGGATGGGGATAAGAGAGTATGTTCCTTCTTCTATTGTAGTCTTTAGCAGAACATAGGTTGCTAGCGTCTGCCAAAATGGAATGGTGCCATGGTACACAAAGTGCTTAATAAGATTGCTGTTAAAGGAATTGTCAAGTGCCGTTCATAGCCAGAACCAGATGAATAGTTTTGTTTCCTCCACAATTTTCTCCTGAATCACTTTGCGATATTTTCAGAATTGAGATAGCCTTTCTATTGCAGCAGTCCCAAAATTTCACTACTTTCGCAGATCACATGTTAAAATTTTACATAATGATTTGCACAGCTAATCGTTACCTTGATTATTTCACCCACAAAGTAAAGTTTTTGTTATTTCGCTCCAAAAAATATCCAATTTTGCAATAAATTCTCATACGTTTACTATCTACTCTCCATAAGAAAAGATGGTTAAAGCAAATTTGCTTGTGTTAAGGTTTACCGTATTAAGCTCTATTAAGCCCCCGGGGGGCTTATTAAATTTTGGACACACCACATTTTGTGGATTAAACATACAATTTTACGAGTTAAACACACGAATTCGACACAGTTTGCTCTCAAACCATATCAGAATTAACATGCAACCTTTTTAGCTCAATAAATGGAAAATCTTTGGTAACCTCTGGAATTTGATATAAGTTGGGGGCTTAATAGAGAGAGGGGGGCTTGATAGAGCTTTTACGGTATATGCGGCTAATACGTAGGTTATAGTTTATATGCTTTTTCGTGTCATAGTTTCTTGATGAATTGAATTCTCTTTTCTTTGAAAAAAATGGTCAATGCAAACCCTTTTGTGTTAATGTTTATATGCGGCTTATACGAGGGTTTTAGTTTATATGCCTCTTCGTGTCATAGTCTCTTGATGAATGAAATTATCTTTTCCCTTGAAAGGTACCCATCCCATTACCTTTGGCACAGCCATTTTACCTGCTTGCCTTTGGATCAACCGAATGCCAAAAAGTTACTGGTGCAAAAGTGATTTCAGAGTTTGTGCAATGGGATGATGAAGATAAAGCAAATAGAAATGATAATAGTTTTATTGTACCATATGATGTGAAGAAAGGACGGTGGAATACCAAGATATATTACTGCTTTTATGAATTTGGTAAGTCTTTCCGGGTAGTTTTCTGCCTCTTCTACGTATTGCTGTTTCATAGTTAATACAATTTGCAACAATATCTTCCCCCGGGGGTATTTTACCAGGTTTTTGTCGGGGACATGCCATCGAAGCTTCAAAAATCCGTTTCTTATACCAATTTTTCGAAAATGTATACCCGACCTTATGCCAATTTTCCGAAAAAGTATATCGATACCGTACCTAATACCAAAATCTTAAAAGTCGATACCGTTCCTTATACCAAAATCGTGAAAATCGATACCGCTCCTTATGCCAAAAATTGCGAAAATCGATACCCTTCCTGATGGCATGTCCCTGTACCCAAAATATGTGCAGTGCCCCCCCCCCCGCTTTTTCCATTTACTTCTGTCACTTGTGATGTCTTCAAGATTGTTAATATTTATATATTCATCTTTGAGCTGCCTTATTATTTGGCTGTGTAATGAAGTTGAATGAAGTTCAAGTGGAATTTGTTTTTTATGGCAAGACATCGTTTTGTCTGAAGCTAAATCAATTCTGTTTTGGGCTTTAGGGGCTTGTGGAACAAATGGAGCAGTTTGTCAGAACAGTACGGAATTTGATAACTCACAATCAGCAAAAAGTGCAGTCATTACTAGTAAAGAGAAGAAATCTCAAGTAAGTAAAATTTACTGAATAGCTTAAAGGCGCCTTTGCAACCGGCATGCTTAGCGAATGAATCTCTTTTGTGGCCTCTTTGTTGTCACCCGTCGTCGCTATTTTTATGGTCCAGCAACAACAAAGAGATCACTTTCTGTTCTTTTCTCTACTTGATAGGTTTTAAATTGCAACCAGGTTTTAGCACTATGGGTCTCGATTTCTTATGAGAGGCCCTCTTAAATCCAGCACTCATGTTGAAGGATTACCCTCCCCAGTCAGGAATGGATACACGAACAATATGAAATATGGCACATGCCAAGCATGCTGGTCCAAAGCGCCTTTTTACGGAGAAGTTGCATGAGCTGGGTCAATGCTTTTGCCAAGTTTAGCTTGATATCACCATATTCGATAGTTCCATAAGTTTGTATGAAAAGTTTTCTAAGTAGTAATTTTTGGATTCGTAACTATTGAGCTTTGTTTCTTGGAGAAAAATGTCTTCCGTTAGTCCTTGTGTTGCTTATACCAGAAGTCTCAGAAAGCCAATAGGAAGGCCAGCCAATAACAAACAATCCACTTCTTCTACTTCATAGATCATAGTCATAAAAGAGGTAGATATGCCAAAATATGTGTTCCATACGACCAAAGTAAGGCTTGCTTTGATTTCGGCCTCAAACTTCGAATTGCACTGCAAAAATTTTTTAACAAAGCATGTTGCTTGAAAGTCTTTTTTTCTAACACAGCAACTTTTCTACTATGTCCTATATCCACTCTATGCACAGCTTAAGGCTGATTTCCACAAGGTGGAATTTTCTAAACGGACGGAATTTTACAAAATAAAATGTTTGGCATGAGTAACATTCTGTTCAGATTTAAAGCGACATTTTCTCTCGTCAACAATTGATCTCTAGTCCACTCGGAAAATTTCACTGAGTGGAAATAATCTCGAACCAAAACAAAAAGTCATGGGTGTATCTCTCCCTTAACAAACGCACGCGACTTCTGCGAGAAAAATGATATCTATTGACATTCAGCGAATTCTCGGTACTAAAGAGGAAATTCCAGGGAAATTTCCCGATACTGCTGGAAGCGATATGCCTCTTCTTGTGAATAAAAACATCTTCAGTTCGAACCAGATATACCGTTTTCCTCGACGCCCCTTCATATTTTGTTATTCTTATTTTCTCTCCAGTTGCCTGGTTTCGCCACAACATCAGAGCGCACATCAGGACTGGCAGTTGCTGTTGGCAGCATCGTTGCCGGTGCAATTTGCGGAACAGCAGTTCTGGCGTTTGTTGTTAAGCACTATTTGAACAAAAAGGCCGATGCAATTAGGCGTGGAGATGTTGATGATGATGAAGAAGAAGTCTTTCCAATGCCTGATGAAATGTGGTAGCATCATCTACTGCAGTTGTGGTGTTTGTTGTTAAGCACTACTTGAACAAAAAGGCCGATGCAATCAGACATGGAGATGCTGATGATGATGAAGAAGAAGTCTTTCCAATGCCTGATGAAATGTGGTAGCATCATCTAAGCTTGATGCAGGCGTAATTTACGGACTGCAGTTGTGGTGTTTGTTGTTAAGCACTACTTGAACAAAAAGGCCGATGCAATCAGACGTGGAGATGCTGATGATGATGAAGAAGAAGTCTTTCCAATGCCTGATGAAATGTGGTAGCATCATCTAAGTTTGCTGCAGGCGTAATTTGTGGACAACAGTTCTGGCTTTTGTTGTTAAGCATTATTTGAACAAAAAGGCCGATGCACTCAGATGTGGAGATGTTGATGATGATGAAGAAGAAGTCTTTCAAATGCCTGATGAAATGTGGTAGCATCATCTAAGTTTGTTGCAGGCGTAATTTGTGGACAGCAGTTCTGGCTTTTGTTGTTAGGCATTATTTGAACACAAAGGCCGATGCACTCAGATGTGGAGATGTTGATGATGATGAAGAAGAAGTCTTTCAAATGCCTGATGAAATGTGGTAGCATCATCTAAGTTTGTTGCAGGCGTAATTTGTGGACAGCAGTTCTGGCTTTTGTTGTTAAGCATTATTTGAACAAAAAGGCCGATGCACTCAGATGTGGAGATCTTGATGATGATGAAGAAGAAGTCTTACCAATGCCTGATGAAATGTGGTAGCATCATCTAAGTTTGTTGCAGGCGTAATTTGTGGACAGCAGTTCTGGCTTTTGTTGTTAAACATTATTTGAAAAAAAAGGCCGATGCACTCAGATGTGGAGATGTTGATGATGATGAAGAAGAAGTCTTTCAAATGCCTGATGAAATGTGGTAGCATCATCTAAGTTTGTTGCAGGCGTAATTTGTGGACAGCAGTTCTGGCTTTTGTTGTTAAGCATTATTTGAACAAAAAGGCCGATGCACTCAGATGTGGAGATGTTGATGATGATGAAGAAGAAGTCTTTCCAATGCCTGATGAAATGTGGTAGCATCATCTAAATTTGCTGCAGGTGTAATTTGCGGAACAGCAGTTCTTGCGTTTGCTGTTAAGCACTACTTGAACAAAAAAAGCCGATGCACTCAGATGTGGAGATGCTGATGATGATGAAGAAGAAGTCTTTCCAATGCCTGATGAAATGTGGTAGCATCATCTAAGCTTGATGCAGATGTAATTTGTGAACAGCAGTTCTGGCGTTTGTTGTTAAGCATTATTTGAACACAAAGGCCGATGCACTCAGATGTGGAGATGTTGATGATGATGAAGAAGAAGTCTTTCAAATGCCTGATGAAATGTGGTAGCATCATCTAAGTTTGTTGCAGGCGTAATTTGTGGACAGCAGTTCTGGCTTTTGTTGTTAAGCATTATTTGAACAAAAAGGCCGATGCACTCAGATGTGGAGATGTTGATGATGATGAAGAAGAAGTCTTTCCAATGCCTGATGAAATGTGGTAGCATCATCTAAGTATGTTGCAGGCGTAATTTGTGGACAGCAGTTCTGGCTTTTGTTGTTAAGCATTATTTGAAAAAGAAGGCCGATGCACTCAGATGTGGAGATGTTGATGATGATGAAGAAGAAGTCTTTCAAATGCCTGATTAAATGTGGTAGCATCATCTAAGTTTGTTGCAGGCGTAATTTGTGGACAGCAGTTCTTGCGTTCGCTATCTAATCGTCTAAGCACTATCTAATCGAAGAGGCCGATGTAATTAGGCATGGATATGCAATCATGATAATGAAGAAATATTTCCAAAGAACGACCAGATTTTGTAGCATTGTGCAAACTTTCTGTATTGGCGGTTTCATTCATAGGGTCTATGATGGCGTAGATGACCAATAAACCGTTACAAGAACAGCGATTACCGGTGGGTCTGAACTGTATAGACCGTTGACAGTTGCCAACTGTAAAGATAGTTCTTGATTTTAATCGTTAGGCCCAGTTTAAACATCGTTTTTTGCCGTGTTGTGTCGAATTTGATAGATGCTCCTAGAAACTTCTAACTATCCATTAAATTTGTCATAAAAACAATCTTTAAATCACCTGCCGTTTTGAACAGATAAAACGGCAGGAGTTCACGTTCACCAGCTCTGTCGTATCAAACGGCCGAAACACGACTTGATTTAAACATTGTATTTCTGCCGCGTTTAATTGATCAATTCTAGTCCATGGTCCGCAGATGGTCCGCAGTCTACGTGTGATCAGCCACTGCGCATGTGCATTTTGAAAAATGGCCATTTTTTTCAACCATTTTAATTTCCATCCAACATGGCAAAAAAGATGTTAAATCAGATATTTAGATATGGCAAATTTTGCCGTTTTTAATACAGTTTCTAACTATAGGCTTAAAGACCAGACGTACCAGGAAAAGGAAAAGCTCGTGCAGGAAAAATTTTGCAACCAATTTCTAACATTTTATTCCATCATCCTAGTGACTTTGGAAATATAATTTTGAGATTTTCGTCATTCTACGTGCATAATTTCCTCCTGTTGTCAGGATTTAGCCAAAAGTTATATATCTCAATGTACCAAAAAGCAAGCCAATATTCTAGATTCAGTGTCTGCTATTTTTTCAATGCTTATCCCAGAAATATTGCAAAGTATCCCTGAACTCAATACTAGATATAAAGAAATATTCAGTATGTTAGTTGAGTTTACTTCCAAGGCTACCTCAGGGGTTCTCATTGCGCTGATGCCTTTGCATGATTTTTGACAAGCTTTTGAAATATGGTGGTTTTTTAACAGTACAGTAAACTAGTATTCCGAGCCCTAGAATCGAAGTTTAAAAGAACTTCCTGTATGGGGAATCAAGCTCTCATTTACTTTGAACTATAGGTACCATCAGCGCTCGATTTTACTAACTGTCTATCTCCTTGGAGCAGTATATTCGTCTGAGCCCTGAGCCTCCTGCTTCGAAAACAGAAGCTTTAGTCCCTGGGGGGGGGGGGGGGGTACTTCACTATAAATTCATACAGGGGTGTGCGGCGCCAGAATTTCTGTTATGACCCAAGCCCAGAATTTTGGTCAAAATATGATACTCTATCCCAGAATATAGGTCAGATATTGATACCAATCCCAGAATTTTGAAGAAGTAACAAAGAACAATTCAACGTTAATTGGCATTCAATTTCAAGGCGAAAGAACGGATTTCGTCTCAGTTATGGTTACAAGCAGAACAAATCTGTTCTGAATCAATGGGGACATTCAACACCCATTACCAGAATCATTAGTATAACAGTTAACCCCAATCACAGAAAATTTCCAGAAAAAGCATACCCCATTCCCACAATTTTTAGGCCAAAAACTACCTAAACTGGCGCACATCCCCGTCTGACCCGATAGTGAAGTACCCCCCCCCCCCCCCGAGGCTTTAGCAAACTTCGGAGAGATCTAACACAATCAGTCGAGCACACCAAACTGAAAAAAGGCCAACTAGGGGGCTAATTGTTTCATAACAATGAATTTGAGTACGCAGTGGCATCTTACAGATTATGTGTAGAAAGGCCTTTGGGTTATTCTTTGACGTATGTAGAAGTAACGCATTCATTCAAATCACCTTGTAAATATTTTGACTTTAGATACGCTCTTAAAGTATTCTTGTTAGAAAGTAAGACTGAGATTGTTGCTATTTGTAGTTAGCGTCTCTTTACTTCTCTGGCTCTTCAAATGATAGGTACTCCATGGTACGCGGTTGTGTCATTTTTGAGGGTACCTTTTTTATGATAGAATCCGGATTTATGGGTGTGATTTTGAAGACAATTTGATAATTTCCGGAATTATGGGTATGATTTTTGGTAACAGATCATTTTAAGGGTATATTTTTCACTGTCTGTGGAATTATGTGTAATTTTTCGGATTTTCCCGGATTTATTGGCATTTATGGGAAACTTAAGTTATCCCCCCCCCCCCTGGTGACAACCACATCGACCCGGCATAGCTTTTACTTGAATACGGCACGAAATAAACAGGGGATGCTAAGTGGCTTCGTCGGTCACCGGCACAATGTAAACGGTGAATACGGCATCATTTGATGTCGTATCCATACCTAGGCGATAATTTGGCAAACGAGAGTATGCGCCATGACAAATTCTCGCTCTGTGCATGGTCAAAACCTATCGTATTCATTTTGTACCGGTATAGTGTAAACGGCGATAGTGTTATGCCGTATTCGTTTCGTACCGGCATAATGTAAATGGGGCCTTAAGTTGCACCGTGTGAGTCAAACTCGGTTTCGGAATTTGTCGATATGCTAGGCAATAAATTATCTGTCAATTTCAATGAACCGAAGGTTGCTCTGTGATTGGTTAATCTCACCGATGTAAACAAACAGGCTGATTGGTCCAAAACGAAATCTGTCCTTGTTTGCACCGGGTGAGTCAAACTCGGTTTCGGAATTTGTCGATATGCTAGGCAATAAATTATCTGTCAATTTCAATGAACCAAAGATTGCTCTGTAATTGAATTTAGATACTGCGACATATTTCAATGAAATATTCAGGGTTATGGATGATTTGGCGGGAAACCTTTCTGAAAATGCTCAAATCGTTTTATCATCGCTTGGCCAGTTCATTTTAGAATGATTGTATTATATGTTCATCTTCCAAGAAACTCAAATGACAAACACTCATACCTGGGAATAGTACACGAATTCTTGGCGTCTGCAAATTTTCACCATCGTGAATACGTTGGACAAACTATGGTTTATTTCATAGCGGAAATGCTAAATTAGATGTAAACATTTATTTCGCCAAATCGGTCAAACCGTTCAAAAGTTATTCAGAACTTGGTTTGACAAGCAGGGGCAGATTTTGTCACAATAACATGAGGTTATTTTGATTGATACACCATTTGAAAGCGATTAATGGCTGCCGAAAAAGGAAATGGATGGCTAAATATCTTGTTGTGCATGCGATAAGGGGTCTTGAAAAGAAGAAATTAATCTGTATCAATAAAAGAAGACGATTTAAACATTTGCCGTCTAAATGTTACTGATCTCATCTAAATCTGAACAGTAAGCAATGCAAATCGGTTGTGTTTTCATTTGTAATAAAACACTTATTGCTCGGCTTCTGCTTAGATATTTCCAGACGCTTGCGTTTGCATGTGATATGCAAGAGCCTCTGCCCGAGTGACATACCACTCCTTCAAAGCCTTTGCAAAAATCTTCTAATTTTCAAGAAAATCCCCAAATTATTCTTCTTTGAAAACTCCCGTACTCTCTTTGAAAAGAGTGGTGCACCCTACAGCCTCTGTCTACGAAATCATACATCTAAGGCCTAAGTGTTTACCGATAAAGGTGGCGAGACCTGTCAAAGCCCGTCGAAAACACATTCACGTACCATTCCCAGTCCTACAAACATTTCATGTTCTTTAAAACAACTCTATCCTTATAATAACAAGCTAAGCGGTGATTAGCAGTTGATGATAGCGTTTCTGTAATATCCTAGTATTCATATTAACACCATGTTCAGTGAAGCTCATTGGATCGACCCTGCAACCGGTCAGTCGTTGAATCGGAGGTCAAAAAAGATATTGATACTAGCTTGTGTTTGCATGGCCTAGGCAATCTCATTTATATCGGAATTTCTGCATTTCTTCGCTCAAGTACAAAATACAATACTCCATTATCAATGTCTTGTCTCTCCAATATTCTGAGTCGTGAAAAATCCACAATTTATGAACTTCAACTGTAAAATTTTCCGATTTTTCTCCATTTCAGGTAGCACTTGCATTCTTTACGAAAGCTTTTTCATTTAGCGACCTGACGGGTGATTCGTTATGCATGGGCAACTATCAATGGCCTTTTGATCTTGTGTAATGATTCCTCTCCCGATGTGATCACATACTGTAAATATTTTTGTCAATGCTCGCAACCGATTCCTAACGTAGGCCATCCTATACCGCGAAAATGGAGGTAAGAATGTCTTTTTTATCTATCTTATTCATTTTATTTGATAATGCATCTATCGTGTTGATATTTTGGCAACCTTTTGCAAGAATTTGGTAGAGCTATCATGTCGAAGTTTATTGCAAAGAGCGGGAAACGAAAGATAAGAATGTAGGCCGGGAGAATGAGCAAAGAAGCGTCATGTTTGTACTTTTACTTCATGCTACCAAACTAGTTGGATAACTGCCCATTTTCGGCTTCACGGAAGCTTCATGCCAGATCTGAGCCACTGGAATTTATGCAGCTCAACCCAACTAGAAGTAGTTTTCGAAAATCATTGGATATTTCAGATTAGTAAAAGAACAATAAGCAAAACATGATTTTGCAGGTCCTTAGGGGATAATACCATCTGTGCTGAACAGCAATTTATCATAATATAACGCCTTCATCTTTCGTATCTTATGATATCTACCAGTGCTCAAATTACTAGCATTTCGAACAGAAACTTTTCCTATATCTTGATGAACAGTCAGGCATAATTTTTACGGCAGAAATGTTCATGTTTACGTTTCGATGCACTCTCTTGCACTGTTAACGCATGATGAAGCATTGCGATACATTATATAAATCAATGAAAGATCATGATTTTCTACAGAATATTCAAACTTAGAGAGTGTGTTATGAATGGGGGGCCCTACTTAGTTTAAATGTTTGTGTGGCACAGTTGTGAGCTACTTATCATGAAATTTGTTTCAACCAACCTTTGCATTGGAAGGTAACATTTGAAGTAGCAAGAATGGCTTTGATATCAACAGAATGTTATTATAACCACTAACTTTTCTTCAAATGATTCAAATAACATAACATTTTCATGGACAAACAGTATTGTCAATCAGGCATCAGTCGAGGGATCATAAATGTGGAGTTTGAATTTTGAGTAGTCGTTGAGGTTTGATCTCAGAGGGTTGTCTTCGAAAATTCAATACCAACTCCGACGACATAGCATTAATTTCCAAACTATTCAAACAATATAAGTTGCAAGAATTTCCAATGAATACAGCCCTAATTTCTGAACTCGAAACTAGAAATCCTCCAAAAACAGCTAATTAGACAATCAAGATCTTTCGACAAATGCCTACTTGGTAATAGTATGATAAAAGATGCGATCTAATATTGCTGCAAACTTATTCGTCAAAATCTAGTTTTGGAGTATTTTAATTTTACCCATAGTTCGGCCTCATTAATTAACCATTCCAGCAGATGATAGAATGAACAATTAAAACAGCTCACATTCACCTATTTTGTTGGAGCTTTATGAATGAGTGCTGAACTCTTTCCTTATGATTATACCGGATGAGTAAAAACACCTTTCCCCTTTGAAAGGCCCCTGCTCTCTGGATATCAAGATGATGATATTGGCAACTATACCGGGTGTCCTAAAAAAATTTCTACAGATTTGGTTGACTCTAGCGCTGTCAAATCAGTGGTTAATCACTCTCAAAATGTTCCTCGATAGTTAATTTGAACATAGATACCTCGTTTGTTGGTATTGGTGCTTTGGGAGCAGAAATAAGAAGTGTGGAGCTTGAATTCTGAGTAGTCGTTGAGGTTTGATCTGAGAGGGTCGTCTTCGGGAATTCAATACCAACTCCGATGACATAGTATTAATTTCCAAACTATTCAAACAACATAAGTTGCCAGAATTTCCAATGAGTACGGCCCCAATTTCTGAACTGCTCTCTGGATATCAAGATGATGATATTGGCAACTATACCGGGTGTCCCAAAAAAATTTCTACAGATTTGGTTGACTCTAGCGCTGTCAAATCAGTGGTTAATCACTCTCAAAATGTTCCTCGATAGTTAATTTGAACATAGATACCTCGTTTGTTGGTATTGGTGCTTTGGGAGCAGAAATATCAATCTTGAAAGCTCAAATTTGCTTCTTCCTGCAAACCAGAGCTTTAGCCTTTTGGCCTAAGCAATTTCATAAGGCACATCGCATAAATCAACGATAGCCTTGATAAAATTTGAACAATATTAGATCTTGTGTTATTCTGTTTTCCAGAAGTCACCCCCAGTCACCCATTGGGAAGTTTCTTAATTTTTCATTAATTTCAGTTCTAAATTTTGATGTGCTTCAGCAATTTACTTAGGCCAAAAGGCCAAAGCTCTGGTTTGTAAGTAAATGCACATTTGAGCTTTCAAGACTGATATCTCTGCTATCAAAGCACATATACCAAAAAACGAGGTATCTATGTTGAAGTTAACTATCGAGGAACATTTTGAGAATGATTAGCCACTGATTAAAGTGAAATTCACATCGCTGGAGTCAACCAAATCTGTATCCATTTTTTTGGGACACCCGGTATAATTTAATGAGCGACATGACATGTGCAAATCTATTTCAATATTTACTTGACTGAAACTGGCAACTTCGTTCTGAAAGCATGAAGGATTTTCTCAATAAAACCCCTCCAAGAAACCTAGCAAACGTGCGTAAAACACGAACAAATTATCCCAATAATTCTGCCTTACAGCAATGACTTCAACACGTTCTTAGCACGTGTTATCCTCTTGGGAGGATGAAATCACCTGGAATAATGTTGGTATGCTCCAAGAGAGGTCACTTTCGTCCTCCTAGAGGGATAACACGTGCTAAAGCACGTAAAAGTCATTGTAAGAAGGCAGACAATTAGGTCGTTATTCAAATCCTGTTTTGAAGATTTCTTGAAGGGGATTTCTGGAGAAAATCCTTCATGATTTCATAACAGAGTCGCAGATTCCAGTTAGGTACATTTTAAAGTGGATTTAAACATGTCATCTATTGAGTAATACACCAGCAAATGTTATTGTCTTGATGTCCAGGGTGCAGTGTCCTTTCAAATGGGGCTTGTTTTTTTAGCCACCCGGTATAAACAAGGAAATATGTTGTAACACAATAGCAGGAGTTATTTTTGTTGACACCTGACATTAAAGCGATTTGCGATTGCCGATAAAAGAAATTCCCTCAACCAGTAATTCAAAACAAGCAAAGCCGCAAAAAGTATCTCTGAAACCCAGGTAGCTAGCGTGCTCATTGTGCATTCCAGAAATTATTTTAAGGGCAAACATGAGCATATATCAAAAGTAGAAGGATATATCTACATACCTACCAAGGGCATTTTATTTCTTTAATTCAGAAGCTGAACAGTAAGTCTTTTAATTACACCCAAAAAATAAGAAACTTTAAATCGCCTGCAATCGGCTTTTGAACCAAACAAATTAAATGCCCGAGGCAAATGTGTAGATATAGCCTTCTTTTTTCAATATATGTTCATGCTTGCTCTTGAAAACAATTTCTGGAATGCAAAACGAGTGAGCTAGCTACCTAGGTTTCGGAGAAACTTTTGCGGCTTTGCTTGTTTTGAATTACTAGTCGAGAGAATTTCTTTTGTCTGTGGTCGCTAATCGCTTTGAATTGCGGTGTCAATCAAAGCAACTCATACTATTGTCTTACAAAATCTGTCCTTGTTTTCCCGGTATCATGATGATAAAAGATTGAAGCAACTCACCCAAGTTCTCTTCTCGGAGCTTTGGAAATCAGTGCCAATGTCAGCTTCTGTATGCAGCATTTCTGCAATAAAGAAATTGAAATTTTGAGTGAGCTTGAATAGTTAACACGTGCACAGATCTCGGAATTATCATCATTTGTTCCAATCAACTACTTCTCAGGCCCGTCGGAACGAAATTCATATTGGGGGGGCTGAAGCTTCATGCGAGCGGAGTGATGATAAATGGGGGTCCGGGGGCTTGCCCTCGGGAAAATTTTTCATGGACACGCCCTTTAGATCGTTGGAAAACGCCCCATTTTTGGAGAATTGGTTATTTAAATAAGCAAAGGATGAAGTCTGATGGGGGTCTTTCCGAGAAAATTCTGAAAAATGGGACTTCAATTTCAGGAGGATATAGATTATATTTGAATTCCATAATATCAAGGATGATAGCTTGATCAATTCTAATAACTTCCTCGAATATAAATAAGTTTGAATCTTCATTTCCATGAGATGGGCTTTTACAGCCTTTTTTACTTACAAAAGTGAACGAACTGCAGCAAATTATTGGGGGGGCTGAAGCCCCCCCAGCCCCCCCCGGTTCCGACGGGCCTGCTTCTGATGATGAATGTTTGATATGCTGGTAGATGCTCTTAATATAATTGATTTGAACTGAAAAATCTGTCCTCGATTACCGTTTCTGCTAAAAATCGTCGACACGTTTCACCAAGAAATTTTCATTTTGGCATTGCTTGTCTGACCGCTTAAAACTACATGGATAATTTGATTTTGCTTTTGGCACGATATTCAGTTTCATTGCTTGAGCTTGTTAAGTCTTTATCTTTCACAAGGAGAAATATTCATGTAAAGTCTCTTGGTTATATTAGAATTTTTTATCTTGCAGGCCTTTCGCAGCCATATACTGTTAGCTCTCGTGGTCATTCTATCGATTAGTTGTAAGTATATGTGGTCAAGTCAATGTTTTTATGGTGCTAACAATCTCTGGACTTGCCTTTCTGAAAGTGTCTATTTTAACCAGCATGTACAGGGTGTCCCAAAATAATTGTGCCCCGTTTGTCTGAAGTTTGTGACAAAACGGCAAAAGATTCCCGCCAAACTTTTGCATGATGGTGCTCTTCAGATGTTCAATTAAAGTTTGTTACCATCCCCATGAAAATCCCTTGAAAAATGATGGAGCTATGACGTTCAGGAGACCAAATTTGCCCGATCACTGAAACCAGCGGTCGGCCATTTGGTCTTATTATTTTGCAGCGATAAATAGCTTCATGGATTGAAAATGAAACAGCAGCCTCCAATGTCATAGCTCTTGTGAAAATTCTGACAATCCTCGGAGTGTTCCATTATTTCTGACCTCACAGAATTATTTCTCACTTCATATGAAGTTACTTATCACTAAAAAAAAGTAAGACAAAATGGTCGACCGCTGGTTTCAGTCATCAGGCGAATTTGGTCTTCCGTAGGTCATAGCTCCATCATTTCTCAACGGATTTTCGTGGGAATGGTAGCAAACTTTAATTGAACATCTGAAGAGCACCATCATGCTAAAGTTTGGCGAGAATCTTTTGCCGTTTTGTCGCAATCTTCAGACAAACGGGGCACAATTATTTTGGGACACCCTGTACTGCACGTGCCAACTCTTTGTTGGCCTTCGTTTTCGCCATTTTCATTGGCCATGAGACTAGTGACAACAAAGACCAACCAAGAGACGGCACATGCAAGGCATTCTGGCTGAAACAGACCATTTAAACGTTATGATACTTTGATGAAAGGAGGCAGTCTTCTCTGATCATGATCAACTTCTTCAATTTGTATGACCATGTAACAAGGACAGATAATGTTACAATAGAGCTCGCTACTTTTCATTGACACCAAGATACAAAGCAATTTGTGATTGCAGACAAAGGGAATCCCATGCTCGGTTGATCAAGACATAAACAAAAACAAAGCAAGCCGCAAAAATTGCGCTGAAACTCGGGTCGCTAGCGCGCTCGTTGTGCATTCCAGAAATGGTTTATAAGATCAAATATTAGCACATATGGAAAGAAGAAGGATATATCTAAACTTCTGCCTCGGGCATTTAATCTATTTTGTGCAGAAGCCAATGGGGAGGGGATTCATTTCTCGTACTTTTTAAGTGTAATTGAAACACTTACTGCTCAGCTTCTTTACGAAAAAAATTAAATGCCCGAGGCAGAAGTTTAGATATATCCTTCTTCTTTCGATATGTGCTAATATTTGCTTTTTGAAACCATTTCTGGAGTGCACAACGACCGAGCTAGCGACCCGAGTTTCAGGGCAATTTTTGCGGCTTGATGTCTTGACCAACCGAGCATGGAGTTCCCTTTGTCTGCAATCACAAATTGCTTTGTATCTAGGTGTCAATAAAAAGTAGCGAGTCCTATTGTAACATTATCTGTCCTTGTTTGATCATGTTTCTGATTGATTGATTGATTGATTGATTGATTGATTGATTGATAGATTGATGTTGTGATTGATTCATTGGTTGACTGATGAATCGGAGGGCAAGAACGACAGTTTTCAATATTATTGCTTTGATATTGAAGGAGTAGCATTTCTTCAAACGCCAGGCATTTTTAATAACTCACCCGGTACAATATGATGGTAAGCAGAAATCAGTAGCATTTCTGCTCTATGATTCAGCAATTCGATGATGTCACAACTGAAAATTTCTGTACCAAGAAAACGCTGTAATTCTGAAAATAATCGACGTATAAAGGTTTGCCAATAAACACTATAACCAAATTAATGAAGTTCCTTTTAAAGGCAATCTGTCCCCTTCGATGAATGAAAATAAAATCGATAAAGATCTTTATTATATATTCCAGAAGTTGGTGTTAATTCGCTTTATTCAAAGAAATCAGGGTCATAGAGACTCAGTGATGCATGAATTTAGCTGCAGCGTAAATAAGGTAAATAAAGCAGCAACCAAGGTCAGAACAATAGGGGACAGATTGCTTTTAAGCCATCAAAGCAAAACAAAAAGGCATTATCCTATCGTGTA
This sequence comes from Aurelia coerulea, assembly GCA_039566865.1. NCBI lineage: Eukaryota > Metazoa > Cnidaria > Scyphozoa > Semaeostomeae > Ulmaridae > Aurelia > Aurelia coerulea. Next base: position 21,687,505 of record CM076947.1, on the reverse strand, counting down.
ATGTTTATTAAAGATTTGATCTCATGCTGAACTGCGTTGTATTTGGGTACCATTAGAGGAAGACAATCGGCAAAACAAAATACACTAATAACAACTGCTTCATTTTTAGTCATCAACGTTGAAGCACAAGGAAAGCCAAAACCAACGAAAAAGCCAACAACACCAAAAGTTACGACGCCTAAACCCACAAAACCACCAACACCACCCGCGGAAGGTAAGATTTTGCAACCGAGTTAGTATAATTGATGCTCACATTTTAACTAAGCTACAAATGTGCCAAAATGAACAAAGTCTTTTGATATGTAAAAGCAAGGGAATCTTTTAATTGTTTGTGTGTTTCATAACTGTTAAAAGACCTAATTACAGCTGAATCATTTTCAATCTTCCACTGAGTTGTCGAAAAATGATTTGATACGTTATTTCAATTCTTAGGAATGCAGCATTCTTGGAGGGGGGAAGTATCTTATTTTTTCTGGGACAGGGATGTGCCATTTCTTAGGGGTATTTTTCAAAACGTTGCAGAATCATGGGTATCTTTTTCAGACATTTTGCAAAGGCATTACAGGGAATTTGTCATAATTTCTGGAATTATGGCCCAGGTTTTGATCAGATTTACGGAATTATGGCCCTAAAACATTCCTTGAAATCTACGGAATCATGGGTACCACTATTTCGGGCAATCTTTCCTAAATGTGTTTTCTATATTTTTCTAAACAGGAAAAGACTACTATGTAACATTGAAATTGCTTGGGCAAGAATGCAGTGCAGATATAACTAATGTCGCAAGTGCCAAATTTCAAGAACTGAGAGCAAAGTTATATGATGCTGTAAGTGCCAGTTAAGACTAAATCATGCCATGTACCATTTTTATTAAGATACGGTATGGTAGCGAAGTGCAGTTGATTAAAAAGCATTATGCACAGCTCATACCAACATGGCGTATTTTGTCTCGGAAATATTCATCTCAAATTAACCAGAACTACGAAACGCAGGCTTCATGACTAAGATGCCAAAGCATTAATTCATTAACAAACCACTGATGTATGAATAGGAGCATAGGTTCCAAATCTTTAAAAAGGCAGGTGTAAAATTCAATGACCTATTTCTTTGAACTGAATGGCTTCAAAGAAACTTTTGCTATTTTGCTATGCTTCTGCCGTTGGACTTTTGTGAAATCTTCAATATTTTCAGAATTGAGTGCTTTTCTTTTTTTTTCGAGAATTCAATTTTCAAAAAAACTTAAAAACATCGTAATTTCCAGATTGTTTGATGTGAAATAATTTTCAAGAAAGTTTATGAATGTCTACAATATCGTATCAAGAAAAAGTCTGTCACTTTTGTCGTTCATGATTTAGAAATTTGATGACGTCAAGCCCTCAAATGAGCTGAAATATAAAACATGCTGTAATTTAAAAAAATATTCAAATTTTCAAAAAATCCAACGGTAGAATTATAGATAGGTAGCTAAAGTTTCTTTTAAGCCATTCAGTTGGAAGAAATAGAACATAGAACTTTACACCCACCTTCTTGCGCTGATTTAAAGATTTGAAACCTATGCTATGAATAGGAATGACTGCAAATCCAGTTGAAATAATGATGAAAAGTACATAAAACATCTGATTCAAATAGATACAATTTTGGCACGAGTAGAATCACAGATGATGCTAAAGATGGCGACGAAGAACTTATTACCAAGATACATTGCCCTCTAATAGCCTCTTTAGTTATTTAAAAAGAAGTGTTTGAATCAAACGACATTTTACTAATTTCGAAAAATTTTGGGATGTGGACAATCGTGAGAAGAGCCTCGAACCTCTCGTATCAAAATTAATAGAAACATCACTCGATCCAAGCTCTTTTGTAGAATAGTTAAAAGGTCTATTACGAATCTTGTAATTTTCTGTAAGGATTCGATAAAAGAACCCACTGCATCTTGGAAAAGGGTTCCTCGCTGCTGCCATCTTTAGCGTACCAGTCTATCTTTCAACACTTGAATGTGGTTTGCCAGCCAATTAAGTACGTTTATTAGATAGTAGAGTAGCATAGATGCATCGTGTTTATTTCACGTTGATATTTCATGATTTGCCATTTGATTTCAATGTATGAATTCAATATTTATCATTTCAGACCCTCCAAATGTACGCAAACTATGACTACTATCAAGATCTTCTTACGCTAAGTTTTGAGTAAGTATCATGCTTGATTCGTGTATCATGTCTTGCTAGTTGGTATCTTGGAATCAGTAATCAGTGTCTCGGTATTTTTGTTTTCTAAGTTAAACCTCGTGTCAAAAATCGAATAAAAGTATATGTTTTTGCAATAACTTACACAAATTGAGCAGCTATTCTTTTAACTTTGCCCCTGTGATCCTCTTTCCAGTGCCAATCTTTTTCACAGTCAGTGAGAGGACTTTGTAAGCTTGTCCTTGAAGAAAAAAGACCCATATTATAAACCTTGCAGCAAGATAATTGAGAATCTGTGTATATCTTCAACAATGAAAGCACCTTGCAAAGCCCTGAGGGTGAAGTTACCCAAAACCAGGAGACAGGGACTTGTGGACCCCAGTTTTAGGCCATAATTTCTGATTAATCCCCCGTTTCGGGTTATATTTAGTTGGGCAGATATACCTGTTGACTATCATCAAGAATTTTGTCTGTTTAGGGACTGTTCATTATTTATAAAGGGGTTGGTACCGAAGAGAAAAGGGTTGGGTAAGAGAAATTTTCTAACATGAAAAGGTTGGGTAAATATTTTTTCATGTAATTTCAAGGTTGGGAAAACAAAATTTTCCCACCAATTAATGCCAAACGTTTAAAGTCCAAAATTATCAATAACATCATCAACATCATCAACACTATCCATTTCACTTTCAGTGTCTACTTTTTTCATCTTTGTCATCAATATTTACAGTATTGAATTGATAATTTACATGGTTTGATGTTGAAACAATGTTTATAGGTAGGGGTTGAGCAACATTTTTTCAACCTGAAAATTGTTGAGTAGATGTTTTTGCTGTCACTTTTAGAGTTGGGTAAGAAGATTTTTTGGACAAGAAAACATTTCTCTTCAGTACCAACCCCTCTGTAAATAATGAACGGTCCCTTAGTCCGGCTCCTTCACATTACTTTTTGTAAAGAATGTATTGTCAGAGCTTCTACACAGTGCGAATGGAGAAGAAAGGTTTTCGCATTTGAAATGTCTTTGTAGGTGTAGGATTATAAGAATTCTCCAATTTAGGGTATTTCATGGCAAAATTTGAGCCAGTCTTGGGTGGTCTTTTGTACCACCCAATCTTCGGTACTTTTGTCTAGGTATCCTAATCAAGTCCCCGTCCCCAATCTTGGGTAGTTTCACTCCCGGTGCACAGCAGTACTGCATTGATGAACAGGTCGATGAACGATGACATGACCCAACAAATAGGTCTACAAAGTTTCTAATTACAGATTTACATTTATGGGAAGCTACGTGTCTAAAAAAATTTGAATATCTAAAGTTACCGAGCAGTGATAATGATGCGTTTCTTTTCATAGTTGCACAGAAGGTGGTATCATGGCACATTTCGCTATTAGATTCACAAAGAAGGCTAAAGGACATATGAACATTTTCTCACAAGCCGTACAAGCTGGTAAAATTGGAGAACTCGAAATTCAACCAAGCTACATTGAAGTCAGTAAGTACATAAATATTCTTTGTTATTAATTCTAACAAAACAGAAGGAGTCCTCCTTATGACTAGGGTGGAGGCTGTGTACTTTTCCTTCTTCTCTGAAAGAGTAAAAACTCACTTTTTTGTGAGTAAAATGAGTTAACATGTTTGCTGGGCTGTGGAATAAAAATTACGAGGCCGATATTCAAAACTGAAATGTGTATCTATCAGTCAAAGGCTAACTTAGATTAGAAAATTTTGTTTGGTTAAATCATTCATCTATTTCTAAATCAACGATAACATTTTTAAAATTTAATTGCAAGTAGACCAGATTGGAATATAGAATTTTTGTTTCCATACAAACCCCTGATCAGCATTTTCTTAATTGATTAAAGCATGCTTTTAACTGTAGCTGTTTTCTGTTCACAGCCGATTTGGATCAGAATTTATTGGTTGGTGGAGCTCCAGCTGGCGCATGTATGGGAGGATGCCCACAAACTTGCGCACCTGCTTGTGATGCCTCGTGCTGCGGAGGAGATCAAGGCCAAGAGCAGACAATTTATGTTCCAATTCCCATGGCACAGCCTCCTCCTCCACCACCAGCACCAAACTGTGCTGTAGGATGCCCTGCAACTTGCGCCCCAGCCTGCACTCCAACTTGCTGCTTCGTTCAGAAGAGATGGCTCGCAAAGAAAGCTAAGGCCCAAGCCAAAAGCAAAGTCGCCAAAGTAAACAGAGTTTATCGACCACAGTTCTAGACCGCTATGAAGATATGAAGAGACACGAGAATATCGTAACCAGAATGATTTTAGATGTTGTAATTTCAAGCCATTTTCACATTTTTGTATTTGATTAGTTTGGAGTTCGAACTTTATCCAATATTTTTCCCGAATCGGCCTAGCCTTGTAACGCTTTGTACAGTCAGATAATCGTAATATCTATTGTCCAAGAGCGATACAAAGGCTGTAGGGAAAAATTAGCAAGAAGAATACACAATTCAACTCTTTCAAAATCTACTAATAGAAAGTCAAAATTCAAAAATCATGCACTGTATTCACAAGACAATAAATCTCGTGGTTATATTTCTCCACCGTAATGCATCGCTATCGAAAAACAGCGTTCTATGGAGAGAGAAATCACTTTTTTCAAAATTTCGCTTGAAATTATTCAACATTGCAAAAGAGAAAGGCTGCGAAATTACAACATCACCCATCAAGTTTCTGTACCCTGACCAGACCGTATGTGACTATATAATGTAAGGACTGTTAATAGTTATAATCAACAATTTTGAACTTTGTACTTACTACTAGTAAGAAAGACGGCGTAGAAAAGTCATGGATCAAATGAGCGAGATCGAAGGCTTGAAATATTTGTAAATCTTTAGGATTTTGTTCAATAATGTGCGTTCATGCATTTGACAATCAACCGTGTATGTTTTCCACATGTAGATCTCATTTGTTTTAGAATAACTGTTGTGAAAATGTCGTCGTTCGTGCTGTTATTCAAATGTGAAGCATAAAGCTCGGATGATTTTGTGGGGTCTGCAGGGTTAGGCTGGGAGTAAAATTGATATGGTCTGCAGAGGTGAAATGGGTAAACTGGGGGAAATATGGATCAACACTTGCAACACCAAGGAGCGTACACTAATTTTTTTTATAAGAAACCGCTTATAAGAAACGGTAGGCTCAAATTTTCGAAAGCTAAGAAACAACCCTACCTAAATTGAAAAAAGCTAAGAAACTTCTGTAGTTTTCAGTTTTAATTTTCCTGTCACACTCAAAAATATTTTGACATTGTACAGTTATAGCAACTGTTTAGACAATATTTTGAGTGCGAATCATGTTATTTACTCGTTTTGAGAGACTTACTAAGTAATTTGGGAGCCCTTTAGACAAGACAAAATCAACTCTAAACTTCCGGTAATAAAAATATAGGAAACACGTAAGAAACTTGTGGTAGCAAAATGGCCCAAAAATTTAAGAAACTGCCTACCAGCCCCGGACCTTAGTTTCTTATGAAAAAAAATTAGTGTAGTTCAAAAAGTTGTAGCTAGATATTATTTGTGCATTTCGATTTTTGCAAAATATACTCACATTTTCTCCTTACTCGTTGCCCATTTTACCTGCAGTTGACCCAGTTTACCCTTCTAAAACACATTTGGCAATTTCAAGGAGGGTCATTCTTGGAGCTACAGTTAGAAAATTGGTTGAATCAAGACTTTTACCAAATCTAGTTTTCCCAACAAGGACATATAGAATTACAATAGGATCCAGTATTTTTTTTTACACTTATTGCAATTGCAGATGCAGACAAAGGGAATTCGATGCTTGGTTGGTCAAGTCATTAATAAAACAAAGCAAGACTAAAAGTTGCTCTGAAACATAGGTTGCTAGCTCGCTCGTTGTGCATTCCAGAAATGGTTTTCAAGAGCAAACATGAGCGAGCATAGATCAAAGGAATAAGAATATATCTGAACATCTGCCTCGGGCATTTTATTTGTTTGATTGTGCAGCTGAGCAGTAAGTGTTTTAATCATAACCAACAAATACGAGAACTGAACCGCTTCCCAATCGGCTTTTGAACAGAATAAATAAAATACCCGAGACGGAAGTTTAGATATGTCCATCTTCTTTTAATGTATGCTCATGTTTGCTTTAAAAAACCATTTCTGTATGCACATCGAGCTGAGAAGTAAGTGTTTTAATTACAACCAAAATACACGAGAATTGAGTTGCTTCCCAATCGGCTTCTGGACCAAAGAAATAAAATGCCCGAGATAGAGGGATGGTATAATTTAAGATTCAAGATCCAAGATTCAAGATCCAAGATCCGAGATATTAAGATCCGAGAAATTAAGATCCGAGATATTAAGATCCAAGATATTAAGATCCGAGATATTAAGATCCGAGAAATTAAGATCCGAGATATTAAGATCCGAGATATTAAGATCCGAGAAATTAAGATCCGAGATATTAAGATCCGAGATATTAAGATCCAAGAAATTAAGATCCAAGATTCAAGATCCAAGATCCGAGAAATTAAGATCCGAGATATTAAGATCCGAGATATTAAGATCCGAGAAATTAAGATCCGAGATATTAAGATCCGAGATATTAAGATCCGAGAAATTAAGATCCGAGATATTAAGATCCGAGATATTAAGATCCGAGAAATTAAGATCCGAGATATTAAGATCCGAGAAATTAAGATCCGAGATATTAAGATCCAAGAAATTAAAATCCGAGAAATTAAGATCCGAGAAATTAAGATCCGAGATATTAAGATCCAAGAAATTAAGATCTGAGAAATTAAGATCCGAGAAATTAAGATCCGAGATATTAAGATCACGTATTTTTTTTATAAGAAACTAAGAATTTTGCTCAGTACTGAAAGTTTCTTGCGAATTTCTTAGAGGTTCTATAACAATCTTCATGTTCACTACCTATGCCCTCGTGAATATTTCAAAACAATGTTTTTGAAGTATTTCCAATGTTTAGACATTGCTCAAGTACTTTTCGAGTACTGAGTAAAAACACAGTAAAATATGGAAAAAACTTCCTTTGTCAAATTAAACAGTTTCTTAATCAATATTTTCCCAGTGCTGGAGTTTCTTAATTTTCGGACTTTTAGTCAAGTGAAGGGTATACTTTTTTGCAATTTTGGCCTAGCGAACAGTCATGATATCATATTTGGTACAAATTTGACAATGTTTGTCCAGGAAATGGTCAAAATTGGCCTCTAGGGCTAGAGCCAAGGGTACCATTTTGGTAAAAATTGGTCCAGAGAATGGTCAAATTAGTCTAGCCAATGGTACCATTTTCGTAAAAATTAGTCTAGCTAACGGTACCATTTTGAATATGCTCGCGGCAGACCCCTACCCAAAATTTGGCCAAGAACTCCCCCCCGCCCAGTGGGGCAGTTTCTTGCATAAAAATAGGCGTGAATTGAGTTTCTTATGGGCAGTTTCTTGTGAAAAAATACGTGGGTTGTTCTCCATATTGGTACCCTGGGTACCAGCCTCTCTAACGTTAAAAACAGTTAAAAACTATTTTTAACGTTAGAGAGGCTGGTACCCAGGGTACCATATTGGAAATGTATCTACACATACTTTTTTATGAGAAAGTGCCCATAAGAAACTAAACTCTCAGATTGCCTCTTACAAGAGGACTTGGGCAAGTCCACAGATCGCCAACCAATTAAGAAACTCCAGTACTGAGAAAATATAAGTTAAGAAACTATTTCTCGTAAGGTATTTGAGTAATTTCTAAATATTGGAAAACATCGTTTTGAAATATTCACGAGGGCATAGGTAGTGAACATGAAGATTGTTATAGAACCTCTAAGAAACTCGTTAGAAACTTTGAGTACTGAGCCAAATTCTTAAAAAGATACGTGATCTTTGATATCTCGGATCTTAATATCTCGGATCTTAATATCTCGGATCTTAATTTCTCGCATCTTAATATCTCGGATCTTAACATCTCGGATCTTAATATCTCGGATCTTAATTTCTCGGATCTTAACATCTCGGATCTTAATTTCTCGGATCTTAATATCTCGGATCTTAATTTCTCGGATCTTAATATCTCGGATCTTGATATCTCGGATCTTAATTTCTGGGAGCTTAATATCTCGGATCTTAATATCTCAGATCTTAATTTCTTGGATCTTAATATCTCGGATCTTAATATCTCGGATCTTAATTTCTCGGATCTTAATATCTCGGATCTTAATATCTCGGATCTTAATTTCTCGGATCTTAATATCTCGGATCTTAATATCTCGGATCTTAATATCTCGGATCTTAATTTCTTGGATCTTAATATCTCGGATCTTAATTTCTCGGATCTTAATTTCTCGGATGCTTTCTGGCACTAATGACTGGCACATTAATATTGAGCGTGGAAAATTTACAGGAAATATTTTCATTGATTTGAAAAAGGCTTTTGATACTGTTGATCATGCCATACTTATTCAAAAGCTATCTAAGTACGGAATTCAGGGTCTTGAGCTTCAATGGTTCAATTGAGGATCTAACCGAAACGCTCAACAACGAATTGAAATGTTTGAAAGAATGGCTTCAGGGCAATAAATTGTCTTTGAATGTAATCAAGACTCAGGCAATGGTAATCGGATCTAGACCAAATCTTAAAAAGATTGGTGAAAACACTGTGGATTCTCCTGCATTTGTTATCGATGATTCCCCTGTAGAACTCGTCGACAGTATTAAGTATCTTGGTGTCCAAGTTGACCAGTACCTCGTGTGGGACGAGCAAATTAAATCTGTTCAAGCCAAAGTCTCCCGCTCGTTAGGTTTTTTAAAATATGCAAAGAAATTTTTGCCAAAAACTGTACTTTGCAAATTATATAGAGGTATTGTAGAGCCACATTTTCGGTACTGCTGTTCTGTGTGGGGGAACTGTGCTGAGTTCCGACTGGTTAAGCTTCAGAAATTGCAGAATCGTGCCGCTAGAATTATTACAAATAGCAGCTACGATGCTCCTGCCGAAGCTTTGATTACAGAGTTAAAATGGCCAACTGTGAGGGATATGATCAGAAGTGAGACTGCAACAACTGTATATAAATCTGTTAATAGTCTCGCGCCTGATTATCTCTCGCATTTATTTGTTAGAAATTCTGATCGCAATATTATCAACCTTAGAAATGCCGAAACTGACTTGCTAGTGCCATTCATGAAAACTAGTAATGGACAGAAAGCGTTCGCATTTCGTGGAGCAAAAATCTGGAATGATCTCAGCCGCGAGGCCAAGCAAGCTCCCTCTTTATCTTCTTTTAAGAACAAGATAAAGGGTCGGTTGTAAATTTATTGTAAATAGTTGTAGATAAATTATTTATGATTGTAATTAGTTTCCTTTTCCCATTATTAATTTTAGTAGATTTTTTAATTTGTAAAGTTTTTGGCACGGCCCCCTGAAAATCAGTCATACTGACTGACGGGGCTACCGTGCATAAATAATTTTAAAATGAAAAAAAATGAAATGAAAAATGAAAACTTAATATCTCGGATTTTAATTTCTTGGATCTTAATATCTTGGATCTTAATATCTCGGATCTTAATATCTCGGATCTTAATTTCTCGGATCTTAATATCTCGGATCTTGGATCTTGGATCTTGAATCTTAAATTATACCATCCCCTTGGCCAAATTTTGGGTAGGGGTCTGCCACGAGCATATTCAAAATGGTACCATTGGCTAGACTAATTTTTACGAAAATGGTACCCTTGGCTAGACCAATTTTGACCATTTCCTGGACCAATTTGTCAAATTTGTACCAAATATGATATCATGACCGTTCGCAAGACCAATATTGTTAAAAATTATACCCTTGACTACACTAGAAGTCCGAAAAAGTATACCCTTGCTCGCGGCACATCCCCGGTACCTTTACTATGGAAGAACCCCCCCCCCCCCGTGTGCGGGCTACACTATTGTCTTACCCGTGCCATTATTGTCTGTACTCACGGAGGGTGGGGGGGGGGGTTCTTCCATAGTAAAGGTACCTGCCCGGGGGGGGGGGGTACTTAGTATATTTTGCTGATGCCATGTGCACTCCTTTCCGGGTATCGTTTTCGCCTCTTTTTTCTAACGCCGGGTATCAGAAGAAGGCAATTTTTCTAAAGCCGGTTGTTCAAACGTGTTATTTCATTGTTTTTCGACGAATTTTTACGTTTTGGGATATGCTTTTCGCCGATTTTTTCTAAAGCCGGCTATCATTTCGAGGGAAAATTTCTAAAGCCGGTTGAAAATTTTTTCATGGAGTGCACCCCCCGTACAATTGAAAGTCAATTACCCCCCCCCCCCCGGGTACCTGGTGATGTGTCTCGAGCAAGGGGATACTTTTTCGGACTTCTAATACTTTTTAAAATTTTGCAAAGGTTATCATGTTTGATAATATTGGTCTAGGGAACGGTCATGCCATCAAATTTTGGTACCAAGGGTATCATATTTGGTAATACACGTATTTTTTCTAATAAGAAACTGCTTATAAGAAACTCAACTCTCGGATCGCCAAAAAATTAAGAAACTCCAATACTGGGAAAATATAAGTTAAGAAACCATTTATTTTGATAAAGGAAATCCTCGAAATGTTTTTACTTTACTTTCACTTGTTTCCTGTATCATATTACCCGTAAGGTACTTGAGTAATGTCTAAACATTGGAAAGGCTTAAAAAACTTTGTTTTGAAATGTTCACGAGGGCACAGGTAGTGAACATGAAGATTGTTATGGAACCTCGTAAGAAACTCTGAGTACTCAAAATCTGATAATTTTAGGAAACTTCCAGTACTGGCCCAAATTCTTAGTTTCTTATAAAAAAAAATGCGTGTATTGCTCTAGGGAACGAACGGTCATGTTATCATATTTTGGTACCAGATGGTCAAAATTGGTCCAGCCAAGAAAGGGTACCATTTTGAATATGCTCGTGGCAGACCCCTACCCAAAATTTAGCCAATACCCCCCCCCCTCTCTCCGGTGTTTGTACAGAATAACCGGGGTCACTGGGGGAACGTAGCCGCAAGATTTTGCAATAAATCACCAAACAAAGAAGTGCCCTTTCTATTTTAGGCAGTGACCCTTCAGCAGCGCCCTTGAAGTGTCGTGTCCTCCAAGTTTGAGATGCTTCCTACAGTCCTGCTGTCCTGGAAAAGACACGAGTCACTTTTTAAGACCATAGGAAATATGAAAAATTAGCAATACTTACGATCTCCTCGAATTGTCTTTCACACCATTTTGGGGTTGTTGTCGTAGAGGGGTATCGTTCAGCAATCTGCATGCTTCCAACCTTCTTTGGTAGTTTAGTTACTGATCTACAATTCGTCTCAATTCGTTTGTTTGTCCAAAAGTTCGCTTGGAAAATATCAACTTGTTTAGATACATATCAATAGTTGCTGAAATTGAACTCCAGGAAAACAAAGCCTTGTCCACATCACCATATCATATCGTTGTATGGCACCAGATGGCACTACAGGAATCTTTTGGCTGATCGGAGATTCAAGACTTTTGCTCAAAATCTAACGCCATCCTTTCACATTTGAGGGCCTTGAGGTTGCATAAATTCCATAGAATACATCCAAATGAGAATGCTGCAACCTTAACATTTCGAAAGGAATATCGCAACGTGTCCTTCTTCGAATGAATAAGCTATCCAACTTGGGAAACGCACTAGTCTACGTCTTCTCTGCGAAATTCATATCATCCATTTCCATGACTTCGAGCACCGATTTCGTAAGCATGGTTTTCAATATCTTCCAGTAGTGGAGGCAGAATTCCCCGAAGGATACAGAAAACATCAGCGGTTTGCACCAGGGAATTGATTGTATTCTTTTCTGGCCTGCCCCTTTTCCCTCCAGAGAATGCTTTCTCTAGGACAATTAATTGTGAAGCGCGAGCAAAGAGCAAACCATGAAAAAAAAACATGAAAGAATGAAAGCTGAAACAAGGCAAATAACAAGGACAGAGATGTTACAATAAAACTCGCTACTTTTCATTGACACCTAGATACAAAGCAATTTGTGATTGCAGACAAAGGGAATTCGGGAATTCCATGCTCGCTTGGTCAAGACATAAACAAGCCGCAAAAATTGCTCTGAAACTCGGGTCGCTAGCGCGCTCGTTGTGCATTCCAGAAATGGTTTTTAAGAGCAAATATTAGCACATATCGAAAGATGAAGGATATATCTAAACTTCTGCCTCGGGCATTTTATTTATTTTCTGCAGAAGCCAATTGGGAGGGGATTCAATTCTCGTACTTTTTAGGTGTAATTAAAACACTTACTGCTCAACTTTTGTACGAAAGAAATAAAATGCCCGAGGCAGAGCAGAAGTTTAGATATATCCTTCTTCTTTCGATATGGGCAAATAACTTTTCCTTTTTTCAGAGTGACTTCCAACTTTCCGCCCCTCCCTCAGTTTTGCTGTGAATACACTCTTTTTTTATATAAGAATATTGTTTATAAGAATATTCAGGCTCAGAATCATCCAAATTTTAAGAATATTATAAGAATATTGCTCAGCCTCAGCTCGCATATTTGTGTCTCATTTTCCAGCAGTTGCCTGTCTTGCGATGTTCATAAGATTCTTATTCTTTCATTCGACCATTTCTTCATAATGATATGACAATTCTTTGAACTATGTTCCCTTGAAACCATATCAGATTTGAAAAAATAAGGATACTTTAAGAATATGTTAAGGCTCAAAATGAAAAATTTGTTAAGAATATTGAGGCTGGAAAAAATTTATAGTATTCTTATAAAAAAAAGAGTGTAACCATTTTGCAACCGTATGCTCTGTTTAAATTCAGGGGGACACTCAGCACATATGCAAACAGGGAGGGGGTCAGGTCAGTGGGAGAAATTTTCAGGCAACCCAAACATATCAGTTTGCTTTGGACCCAAAAATATCACTTTCGGCAATATTCTAACTGTGAAATATCGGACTTACCTCCCCGTATATGCATGTGCTGAATGCCCCCTGGGTTAACCTGTGTACAGTCTTTGTTTTGTGTAAATTTAAATCTTATGACAGAAAGACTGCTCCAGCTGTTTGATAGCGATTTAGTGTACAAATATTTTTTCTAAGAAACTGCTTATTTTTTCTGAGAAACTGCTTATTTTTTCTAAGAAATTGCTTACTTAAACTCTCAGATCGCCAGTACACGTATCTTTTTATAAGAAGCTAAGAATTTGGGCCAATATTGAAAGTTTCTGAAGGTTATCACATTTTGAGTACTCTCAAGTACCAAATAAACGAGGGGGGCGGTAAGATTAACCGGGGGCGGGGGTTAGAAATAGTTCGATATAATGATAATCGGGGCACTGTTACCGGATGTTACCTCGTGAACATTTCAAAACAATGTTACAAGATGAGTACTATAATACAGGAAACAAGACGACGTTCTGGCGAGCTCTCAACCTATAAGCCAGGAAATTCATGCAGAAACATCGTTTTCATCTCATTATACCATAGGATTGATCTATCTATGCCTACATATTTCAGAAAGAAAAAAGAAATGAAAAGTGCTTTTCTAATCTGAATCTATTCATTCTGCTCCAAAACGACATAATCGGTATCTGAAAACCACCACCATGAACTTTATAAAGACCATTCCATAAAGCCATAGCCCCCTGTCCTCCCTTTAGTAAGATAGTTTCAGCTTTTTGAAATATTTGAGAAAGTTGTTGTTTTTTCCAATAATCTTTGGCATATTTTCATCATCTTTTAATTCGCTGTTTGTATTTTATTTCTTATTTAGGTAGTTTACAGTACATTTACTTAAAATATTTGTATTTGCTTGAAAACACTTGGCAATTGATGACTAAAAATGGAACTTGACATTGACCTCTGGTCGCTTCTTCTAGAGTTTCTTAATTTTTGGGAAGGGACTACTACAGTTTCTTATAAGCGGTTTGTTATACAAAATGAATGCTCCGGTGCTTCTCTTGAGGTAATTTGCAATGGGAAATAAATAGTGCATCTAACGCAGGCCCGTAGGAAGCGGGGGGGGGGGGCAGGGGGGCTCAAGCCCTCCCAATGATTTTGAAAACAATGGTGCTACGTCACACACATTAATTGGATGTATTGTTCTCCATTGTTTTAAGAACAATTGCTCCCCCCATCCGAAGCTGCTTCCTACGGCCCTGATCTAACGACAGCGGGATATTTTGACAACAAAAAGCCAGTCAGAGGTGGTCAGAGGACGAGAGAAAAATGAACAGTCAAACGAAGAATGTTTTATGAATTTCAGTCATCTAAACTGGTCATTGACCTTTGAATACATCTTAAAGAATATATGTAAAATACACAAAACGTTAAACTTTCAAAGAAGAAACTAGTTTAACAGTGACTTTATACTGCACTAACACCACGGTTGAAATTGAAAATCTAGCCCTGATCATTGCCAAACTAAAACCATTAAAGAGAATCGACATAGTTAAAAGCTGGCCCGGGCCAAGTCAAAAATATAATCCATTGTACTCGACAACTTTGACGCATCCGGTTTCTCTGTGTAGCTAAAGGAACAATGAGTTTGTGGGCGTTCCTTTAGCCTATTTATAACGGCTACGAGATATAGCTATGTCTATTCCCTTTAAAGTTCTGCCCGAGGGGTCTAAAGGCTGATTTCCAGTCAGTGGAATTTTCCGAGCGGGCGGAATTTCCTTTGTTTGCGTGAGAAAATGTCGCCCTGGAATTGAATAGAAAGTTACGGCTGAGCGACTTTTTATTGTCTAAAATTCCGCCCGCTCGGAAAATTCTACTGACTGGAAATTCGCCTTAATCGAACAGGGGATACTCGGAATTTTCTAGCAGAAAGCAAAGGAACACTAGTGAAAATAATCTGGGACCAAGGGAACAAATTTGTGACAAATCATGTAAATATAAAAGATTGCTTTGAAATCAGTATTTGTTGCAAAAGTCGCAATCGCCTGTTGTAGCGCATTTTAAATCGGGGATGAAATGAAAGACAGACAAGGCCGTCATACAAAATGACTCCATATGACAATCTTTACAAAAATGATATGAATTCAAGGAATTTCACGATCGAGACCCATACTTATGCGGAATCCATTCCTTAAATCTTTTTATTTCTTGCTCTGATAATGAATTAAGAATGAATGAAAATTAACATCACAGAAAAATCTGGGCTCCCTCTGTATTATCTTATTTTACAGAAATTTTCTCTTTTAGATCCACAATTATGAGAAGCAATCACCTGTCAGTGTATATCAATGGCAAATTGTTTCTTGTGACATAAGCTTTAAACACTTTATTGCAGGTGCAATCAAGGGCCCCTACCTTGTAGGAAGTGTGTTTATTCCCAGTATTGTAGAGTAATTGGTGTCCTGTGACCCAGTACAGATGGTGTCCCAGAACCGTACCGTGATCCAGCAGTACACAGCACAGAGTCAGTAGATGACGTATGAATAACTTTGTGGTTTCAAATTCCGGTGTTTATGTAATACGAGATCAACTGTTATACGAGCTGGCCACAGGGAATCATACAGCGTGATCTTTGATTGGTCAATACTAACAGTGCAAATGATTTTTAATAGTATGCACGATATATTCGAGTAAGTCAAACAAGTGTTACAACTTTAATCCCAGGGGGAACACTCAGCACATACGCATACGGGGAGGGGGGGGGGGGTCAGTCCGAGAAATTTTCAGGAAACCCAAAAATATCAGCTCATTTTATACCTTGACATCTGTAAACGAACATAAAAGATCCTGAAACAATCCAAATCGATGCCAGGATTGCCTCTAAAGAACCCAGAAATATCATTTTGACAATATTTGATGCCCAAAAATATCAAAGACATAATTTCAGTTTATTTGAACCCAAAAATATCACTGTCGGCAATATTCTGACCCAAAAATATCGGACTTACCTCCCCGTATGTGCATGTGCTGAGTGCCCCCCCCCCCCCCTGGGACTTTAATGCAATCTGTTGCGGCAAAAAGCTAGCTCGCAGCAGCGCTACATTTCCTATTTGAAGTAAATTTCTAATTCGGTATCTATTTGATTCCATTAAACCTTATTACTCGTCCTTCAAAAAAATGAACTATGTTATGATCATAATACAAACCAAGAAATTACGTCATCTGCATGCAGTTAAACTATTCTGTCTGGTATCAAATGTTCATTGTTTGTTTAAAAAAATGAAAAATATTTCCTCTGAATTCGTTTACGTCCATTGAGATCGCAACTTCGACTAAATTCTTTTTCACATATATCACAAATCTAAGGTTGCTTTACAGTATGAATTCGTTTATGTCTATCGAGATTGCTACTGTTATTAAATCCTTGTCCACATACATCACAAACGTAAGGTTTCTCTCCAGTATGGATTCGCGTATGTCTATCGAGATTGCCATTGTTATTAAATCCTTGTCCACAAACATCACAAACGTAAGGTTTCTCTCCAGTATGAATTCCTTTATGTGTATTGAGATTGCCATTGTTATTAAATCCTTGTCCACATACATCACAAACGTAAGGTTTCTCTCCAGTACGGATTCGTTTATGTCTCTTGAGATGGCTACTATTATTAAACCCTTCTCCACAAACATCACAAACGTAAGGTTTCTCTCCAGTATGAATTCGCGTATGTCTATCGAGATCGCCACTGCTATTAAATCCTTTGCCACATACATCACAAACGTAAGGTTTCTCTCCAGTATGAATTCGCTTATGTGTATTGAGACCACTACTTTGATTAAATCTTTGTCCACATACATCACAAACGTAAGGTTTCTCTCCAGTATGAATTCGTTTATGTGTATTGAGATTGCTACTTTTATTAAATCCTTGTCCACATACATCACAAACGTAAGGTTTCTCTCCAGTATGAATGCGTTTATGTGTATTGAGATGACAACTTTGATTAAATCCTTGTCCACATACATCACAAACGTAAGGTTTCTCTCCAGTATGAATTCGTTTATGTTTATTGAGATCGCCACTTTGACTAAATCCTTGTCCACATACATCACAAACGTAAGGTTTCTCTCCAGTATGAATTCGTTTATGTGTATTGAGATGACCACTTTGATTAAATCCTTGTCCACATACATCACAAACGTAAGGTTTCTCTCCAGTATGAATTCGTTTATGCGCATTGAGATTGTCATTTTGAGTAAATCCTTGTCCACAGACATCACAAACGTAAGGTTTCTCTCCAGTATGAATGCGTTTATGTGAATTGAGATTGCTACTATCATTAAATCCTTGTCCACAAACATCACAAACGTAAGGTTTCTCTCCAGTATGAATTCGTTTATGTGTATCGAGATTACAACTTTGATTAAATCCTTGTCCACATACATCACAAACGTAAGGTTTCTCTCCAGTATGAATTCGTTTATGTTTATTGAGATCGCCATTTTGACTAAATCCTTGTCCACATACATCACAAACGTAAGGTTTCTCTCCAGTATGAATTCGTTTATGTGTATTGAGATCGCCACTTTGATTAAATCCTTGTCCACATACATCACAAACGTAAGGTTTCTCTCCAGTATGAATGCGTTTATGTTTATTGAGATTGCCAATTTGACTAAATCTTCGTCCACATACATCACACATGTAAGGTTTCTCTCCAGTATGAATTCGTTTATGTTTATTGAGACTACTACTTTGATTAAATCCTTGTCCACATACATCACAAATGTAAGGTTTCTCTCCAGTATGAATTCGTTTATGTGTATTGAGATTACTACTTCTATTAAATCCTTGTCCACATACATCACAAACGTAAGGTTCCTCTCCAGTATGAATTCGATTGTGTATATCGAGAGCACCACTTTGATGAAACTCTGTTTCACGTAGTTCACGGACACAAGGTTTCTCTCCTGTTTGTATTTGAAACTGAGCTTCATCAAGATCAAAAGTAATTTCTGAGTAACTATCAATATCAATAGCACCATATTTTTTCTTTACTTTCTTGCTCCTCATGAGCAATTTTTTCCTTGCATTTGATATCTGTTGCGGTTGCACCAGCGGCATCCTCGATCTGCACCATTTTCGATGTCTTTCGAGGAATCCACTATCAAAATAATTGCCACACATTGGACAGCGCTTCACCGTACCTAGGAATAAAATGAGTTGCTTAGATTTGCAAAAGTGAATAAACTGACGAAAGCGTGTACTCTCGATTACCAAATAATCACCCCCCCCCCGCTTATCAATTGTTGAAAAATTGTCCACCCCCTTCACCTTTATTCCAAACATACGGGCGTGAAATATACGGGTTGCAATATATAGAATAATAGCGCCTAGGGTAAGTTGGGGAGGGGGCAACTGTTGATAGCAGCAAAATGGTAGATTTTATGGGATGAATGTCTTTAGGGAGATTTCTAGTTAAAGCAATAGTGTGACGAAGCAATGGTAGCATATTGTTCTAATCTATGAAAACCTGTGCTTGTTGGTCATCAATTCAAAATTTTGTAGGTTCTTCCAAAAACTCTGTTTATGAAATAATGAAAATTAAGCTGCAAATGTTTTCAAATTCAAAAAGTCTTGCAGGAAGAGTTTCCCCATTCAAGAGAAACACATTACCAGAAGTATAAAATGTTCTCTGTCAACAGCGGAGAGAACACTCATGTGAGTTAGGTTGGAATCAATATTAAATCAAATAATTCACATAAGAAACATAGGGCCAGAGCTAGTAGATTTCAAGTTCTTTTGAAAGGCTGTAAATGACTTGTCGCTGACTACCGGGTGTCCCAAAATGATGTATTATCGTTTGATTGCTTATATGTCCATAACCAATGAACCGATTTTCAAAAACTTTATTTCATCAGATTGCTGAAAGGCTAGATTGTATTTGAGGATGTTGGTTGTGGTTTAGGCCGATGTCTTCATGCCGAAAAGAAGATCGATAAACCTGCTCAAATATTCAAGCCTTAGATGGCACGAAAAAAAAATGGCCTACTTTCCCAGTCAACATTTTAGATGTGATGCAAAAGGATAATGTCGTCCAGAGAATATGAATTCGGATAATACTGAGTTCAGCCTTTTGCATTACATAAAAAATGGTACTGGGATAATAGAAACATTCTGCAGCAGGAGAATTGGAAGAAATTCTTTTTGTAAAACGTAAGGAAATGGAACACAAAGCTTCATTCATCTACACTTTTCAAGAGTCCCCAAAGCAACATTATTAGCCAATCACTTTCTAGGTTACTATACTATCATTTTCTACCATATCTAGTCTTTTTTTACTTGAACCAACTATGAGATTCGAAAGAAGAGTCCATTATTCATTGGCAACTTAGAGCAATATAAGTAAATCTTTATTTTAGGTGATAAAACATAGTTCCATAAACAATGCAAATTCGTGAAATTTTATCAAATGTTATTAAATTTTGAAATCTTTCGATAAATTGTACAGATGACAAAAAGGCAATTTCATTCAGTAGCAAAAATTTGATAATTTCGAAACGTACCGCTGATAAACTGCTGTTGTTTCTTGTCTTCTTCATCTGGTGTATCACTAATTCCTAGCTCTGCAGCATAATCTTCCCCATACCAAACAAGTAGCTCTTCTCCGGTCTGTATCTTTTTGTATACCCTATGATGTATAATATATCCAGCAATCAAGACAAAGAAGCATTCCTCCAGGGCCTTAGGAATAGAGTAGCATCAACGTAGCATGGTCGCTTTCTGTCAGCCAACCATTTCGGTTGTCAGTAGCTGCTGCTCTGTTTTTGAACTCAGTAGAAAATAGTATTACATCAGCAAATGACAAAAAGACCGCGAAAATATTTTGGTTAAGCTCATGCAAATAAAATTTGGTGCTTCTTCCTCGTACAAGGCAATTGCTATGGAAATTTAAGTATCTTTTAAATTCACATTACGTTTTTCTTGGCTGCAAATTTCGTCTTCTCTCTGTGACTACAGTCTTCAGCGAAAGTAAAAGTATGGATGCTTAATATGCATGTAATACGAAGTTGTCGCCTGCAACCTGATGCCTGTAATTCATTACTCAAAAGAAAAATATCCCACATACAACACGCTTAGCACAGCTTTCTCAATGAGGATGAATGATAATTTGTTGGCAGGTGCAATGCTCATAATGTAATCTTTGATACAGAAAATGAAAATTGCTCGTAGGGGTAACAATACAAGGACAATGCTACTCCAGGTCCGTCTCATAGTTTTTGGGTAAAGAATCCTAGAACAGATTTGTTCTCATGGCACGAGTTTCTTGATAAAGGTCTTTTAGAATCAAGCTGTACAACTGCAAATATCAATTGTTTTTGAAGATTGGTATGGTTATTGTTCAAATGTAAAATGTGAAGTGAAATCTTTGTACCTTTGGAGTAGAAGTTGGAAAAAATACAGCAAGAATTTCAAACAACTAGGATGCTTGCGTATAGCAAGTTTTTGTCTTTTGCACTCTATCTGCTTTATGCTAAATATGAAAATGTTTCCAAAGTTGTTTCAGGCCAGGATAAAAGATGATGTGTCAAATAGCAGTTACCTGTAGTAAATATCGTTTCGATATTGGTAAGCTACCAAATTCTGTTCTGCTTCTGTCCTTGCACAATTGATAAAGCGCAGCCAGTTGCCACTTTTTTCATCTTTTCCATCGATGTAATAACGTACCTCGCCATCTTGCATGATCTATAATCATAGCAAAAAATTACATGTCTATCGTCAGCGCTGCAGTTCAATATAGTGTCAAATAGCCGAGCAATATGTAAAATAATTCAATCATTTGACAGTTTATTCAGAATCTGTACCACTAGAAGGCTTTTCCAGTACCTAGGTAAGAACTGTTCTTGAGTCGATATAGTTGCCAAACGAGTCTCTCGCTTTAAAATCAATCTTTAAAGTTTAGAATTATTACCACATAATGACATAACTTAGAATTTACTAAAGTGCCAAGATTCCGGTGGCAACTAATACCTTTACCAAGTGGAAACTTCCCCTATAGAAAGTTTTCCGATCATGTCCTTGTTTCGTCCTATTCATATCTTACAGCTTCATAATTTTCTGTCCACATTTCAGTCCGTTCGTTGTTTGTGGCACAATGTAGAAAAGAAGCAATGATTATGATGATTATTATCAATTTATTTACCGTTGGATTACAATAGAAAATAGCTAAAAGTTAGCAAATTAATTCCAACGTTAACTAATTCCAACGTTTACCATTTGCGTTTGATAATGAAGAATCACTTTAATTTAATTGGATTCTTACCTCCCACATATAGCTAGTGTCTCTTCCATCATGTACTGATTCCTTGTGGATCTTTTTGCCTTGATAAGGACCAAATCTCACTGAACATTCAATTTCTTCAGTTGCAAAAACGCCCAGTCCTGCATGTTCGATGGAAGATTCCTTTATTTCAAATCCTTTTGGTAGCGATGCGCGTGCCTTTGTCTTCTCTTTGCTAATCTCGTCAAGTGCAGAATCTTCTATTGGAATGAGTGGTCCATGTATGGGACAATCGCCATGATTAAAATCGCCACATTCTTCGCAAACTGCAAAAAAGCAATGCTTGTTGAAAAATTCTTCTGAAAATATTGGAAAGATCAACAAGTTAGAGAGCTGTCCGAAGAATCATAATTCATTATCTTGATTTGCTTTCTGGACAGTCAAAGCATTAAAGCTGCTTATCTGGTACTTACACAAATAATGGTCATCATTTGGAACCTCTGCCTCTGTGTAGTCAACTCGTTCTTTCCTTTTTGGATACCGTCTCTCTGTCCACTGCTCATGATCAGACCTTTCTATCTTTGAAGATACGATGGTTTCATTTTTTCTCCTCCTTTTTCGAATTGGCTGGAACTTCTCATTTGCTTCCTGTGTATTGATACTATCATTTCTCTTTTGCAAGCTGGCTTCCTCTTCTTGCTCTTCTGTTTTGCTGCTCAGCTTTCGTTTTCTTTTGGGTGCATAATTTTTGGCCTACAAGCGATAATACTTGCAAAAATATGGATAATAGAAAATCAAAGTTTTGTTCCTTTGACAACAAAAGTGAAAGATAAAGCAACTGTATTGATGAGAAGCACAAGCTATAGACCCAATCGGCTAAGGTTTGTCTTACCCATTTCCAGTCATGTGATGTGACCAAAACTCCTGGCAAGAGAAATCAAAAGATGTTTTGTCAAGAGATTGATCACATGACTCGAAATGGACGTGTGAACAAACCTTGGCCGATTTTGTCTATTGTGTTACCTAAAATGATTTCTCTTATATTTCTTTTACGTACAATTTTCAAGAATAATCAAGGTTCCAACATCACCGATGAGTTTTTGCAATTTCATTGTCAACATTTCTGCAGAGTTTTTCAACTGTTGACCAAGCTGAATCCATAAAACTGTTACAGGACAATATATAGCAGTTACATCACACAAAATATTGGAACCTAAATATTGTTAACAAACAGCACATTCATTATTTGAGTTTCTCAACAACAAACATATACCTGACTATAGTTTTATGTAAAAGAATTTCTTAACAAAAATGTGTGTCTTTACCTTTGCCTCTTTGCTGCTTTTGCTCGTAGTTGCAATCCCAAACAACGCAGCAGGCTTCGTTACTTTCTTGACAACTATAATATAAGGAGTAAACAGATTAAATTATTGTTCTACGCCCAGTAAAAAGCACTACAGTAAATAAGAATATAAAAAAATAAGTACCTCCTAACGGTGCAAATCCAGGTATATTTGGTACTTACAGTTGTAGGGTACTAAAAGTCAGTCACTTTCAGCCAATTTCACAAGTGTAAACCCCTATTGTTTGTCCAATCAGCAGTTTTAATAACGACAATTTAAGAATTGATTTAAAAACTCATCGAGGCTGTTTTCCTGTATTGCTTCCTATATATAAGAAGCATTCTAGGCTGCTGCAGAAATTCACAGGTTCTTTTATGCGAGCTTTTACTGTATCATCAAAAATTAAAATGTAGCAGCCTTGAAAGTCATAAATATATGCAATCGCAATGAGAAGACAAAGGATGCATTACAAATGGATAGAAATTCATGGCCTGGAAAATATCCGATTGTCTTTGCCCGGAATTTGAGTATTTTTGAAACATCTGATCACATTAGTTACACAAATCTCAACTTTTCAGGTAGTAAATTTTAAGGAATAAGAAAATTGTTTCATCGAGTTGTGTGACATTGAACAACCCCCTGACAACAGCAATGTTTCCATACATTCACAAGAAATATTTTATCAAAGTATTTTCTTGCTAGTGGGTTGAACCGCAGTGCTTATCTGTCCTCCCTGACGAAGATAATCTTACTTAAAGTACCCTGGTGGCGAAGGTGCTAAATGAATTGAAAACTTTATCTATTTCATTTATCTTCTGATCTAGCTTTGTCGATTTCCATCAAGTCTTTATATGCAGTCCAAACACTTTACAATTCCTCAACTCCACCTCTTAAACATACATCCATTTTTCATACAACAGTTAAAGAAACACAACGAGCAAATACTATGATCTTAAAATCAGGACTTATAGGATTGGCTTACATCTAGTTTCTCTATTTGAAGAGATACACCATTAGAAACTTATTGAAAAGAAACACATTTAAAGTTGACTTGCTCCAAGTCTATTCCTTGGTCTATCAGCGCCAAAGGAATAAAATTACTTCTGCGGAGGCGTACGTAAGAGGCCATTGAGGTCCCTCGTTTCTCCTTCGCAGCAACCTCGATCGCCTCTTACGTACGCCCCCGCAGATGTAATTATATTACTTTAGCGCTGATAGACCACGGAGTAGACTTGGAGCAAGTCTACATTTAAAGATATACGACCTGATGCTGTTACCTGGTATATTTTTTTGGTTAGCGAGTTTCTTCTTGTTTTCTTCCTCTCTCTTTTTCTTCTCTTCTGCTGCATTTGGAAACCATTGCTCATCATCGTCAGATTCACTTGTAAAATATTCATCATCTGATATCTTATCAACCTTTTTTATCTGAACATACAATAATGGCTTCACTGGCAACCCTAAATGCAAGTAAAATTTAACAGTGAAAATATGAACACAGAATTAAAATAAATCATATCTTGAAGGAGATCTTTTATTATTTGCTCATTAATAGGATTCGTTGACCTCCTTCCTTGAGGAGGGTAAACGGGCATATTGATGGTATTGAGGACTGGCCCCTATGGTACCAGGTACTTACACCTTTGGTACTGGGTACTGGTGAGAATTACTGTGGCATCGCAGACATTTCTTTTGGACTGGAACGCAAACCTTATCAACTTTTTCATTCCGAATTTTTCCAGTAATTTTCCGTAATTTTCTACCAGGTGTCCCAAAAAAGTACTCCTGTTTAAAAAATCACCAAAAATCAATTATCAAATTTTCTTTTTGACTTATTTTGTCAAAGACCCAACAATATTTACAGATGATAAAATGTTTGCTGTTGATACAAGAAGGTGGAAAAATTACACGTTGATTAACCTTACTTTGAGCTATAGTTTTTAAGCAACATACTTAATCTTGCCTAAGAGTCAAAATTTTGAGAATTTTTATCATCATTGAAGTTTCCAATGATAGTGTGCATTTAATGCAGTAATTTATGATCAAACAAGATGCTGTAAATCCACAAAGAAATTGATCTGGCAATCATCAGTGCTTCTTTGCAGTATGATTCAAAACCAAGAAACCCTAAAAAGAGCTTAAAGTTGCTCATTTTAAGCCAATTACAAAATCAGCTAGCCTGGGAAAATAATTTGGCTCTTGATCTTACAGTCCTTTTCGGGAATAAAACAACACGCGTGCGGCAAAACACACAGGCAAATTCATTTGCGCGTGCGATTCGCACACGTAGTTATTCAAGACACAAAAATAGGTCTTCAAGTCTCCCTTTACTGATAAAGATAATCACATTACTGATAAAATGAATATCATTTGTTCATATGTTTATGTGTCAATGAAGTTTTTGTTTTTACAGAACTATACTCAGCAGTTTCTTCCTCAGTAAACTCAGACTCGTCAGTGTCTGATCTGATTCTTCCGAACTATCAATGTCAACAGGACAAATCCCTTGTCTGCTCGGTTCATTTTCTTCATGAACATCAGTATCGGTAACAGCAATTACCTTCGCTCTATGAGCACTAAATGTCACAATTATTTATAACTGTGGGAATTGCCACTTGGGACTTTGTCGAAAGTGTTATAAGATTTGTCAGTAATCATGGTTTATTGAAGCACACGATTTGACAATGGATGTGTCGAATATCAAAGTAAAATAACACTTCGCGTGTGCGATGAAAAGCACTCGTGACTCAATTTGCATGTGTGCCAACGTGTACGTGTGCGATCGCACGCGTCAAACGAAAGGGCCTGGATCTATTTGACAAAAAAAGAAAATTGAAGATCGGTCGTATAATCAAATTTTGGTGATTTTTCAAACAGGAGTACTTTTTTGGGACACCTGGTATTTAAAATTGTACTGTTTTCCTTTTCCGATAATCCCTGGTACTGACCTTTAAAGGTACTAGAAACCAGACGTTTCGGTACCTGGTACTGTCACTGCGGTACTATGGTACGTTTTACTTGTCACCATCCTATTCCTTGTTTGAATAAAATGAGATGTTGTCGTTGTAATTTTGTTATATATGATATTCGTTGAATAAACATATTCCTTTAACTTTGCAACACCGCCTGAAGACGCATTTCAGGGCGATTTCGTCTTTTTTGTATCTGCCATCATATCAATTCAATTTGATCGAATTATTTCCTCCCCCATCAAATTCATGGTTTTGAAGGAAAAGTAAAAATACGTAATTATAACTACCTATAACAGCAGTATGTGTGCACTATTCACTTTTACATGAGCGACGTTGCTCAGCTTCGCAATCATATACTAACACAACTGAAGGTGGCGACTTTTTTGTCTGATCCTTAATTTTTTACTTTCCTTTTATAATTTTTTGAGATATCATAAGAACATGGATGGAAAGGTGGAATCTTTAAAGCCATTCATGATTTCATCAATAATTCAATCTGAGAAATTTAACTACATTTCATACTTACCACAACTTTTCATGAATTCATAATTTGAAATGATATTTCTCTGTCTGATAATTTCATATTCGGTCAGTTGATCTTCATCATAAATTTCCATTTTCTATGAAAAAGATATTCTAATCAACAAAAGGGTATTTGAAATATGAAATAATTGGGATTTTCTGGCAAAAAATAAATAGGGACGACTGCACTTTAGCGGACCAGCTTTGTGTCATCAATCATCCCAAACTAGCTAGAATTCTAATCCTAGAATTAGTAATCTAATCCTTACACTAGAATAGAATTTACCAAAATTTTCCAAAATTTACCCTCTTACCCTGAAACCCCTGTTCCAAACCCTAACCCTGACCCTTATCCCATGCCACATAAAATGCCGATATCGAAAGCAGCTAGCCAACATTTATTTGGATAAGATACTTTCTAGAATTAAAAGTTCAAATGACAAATGACATAAAAAAGTGTTTATGAATAGAAAATATAAACTCTGTAATATCATTAAAGGCATTGAGTCCATATAACGCGCGCTCATGACCAATATCAACTTCTTTTCAATCATAAAACAAAAGTTGTGATTTAATCGCTTTTGAAATTAAACCAAAGAAAATTTCTGAGGATAATGCAAGGATTAAGAAGCCTTTAGTCTCCACTGCTAATGACTTTAGCACTATTGTGCGATAACAAAGGGCCGTCAGCGAGTTGTCAGCAAAAATTCACGATAGCGTTAACGCTCAGCTATTTATATGGACTCAATGCCTTTAATTAATTCTGCTCTTTCATGTTCTTTTTTTCAAATGGGCATATTTTTATTGCACAAGGATAAGGAAGGAAAGGAGACAAGTCTGATTATTAGACAACGCGAATTTGGAGCCTCAAAAAGACTTTCGTTTTGCTTTCTGTTTATTTTATTTTATTGAGTGCACTCAGAGGTGTGAGCTCTATTCTTTAGAATTCCAAATTGCTTTGTCTTTTCAGGAACCAGAGTCTTTTGTTTCAAAAGATTTGCCCACGTTTATCGCAACGATATTAAACTTTATTCGATACACATTTTTGAATTCAACTGATGCCAACTGGCTGGGTGACAATATCAATTTCTAAATTCAATTAAATTCAGGCACAAGTTAAAGGGAAAAGTGCTCATCAATAACAAAATACAAACAGCTATTTCATTATCAATTCTTTCTTGAACCTTTGTGTATATTTTGAAATGAAATTCTTCATTCGGTATTTCACTTTGCTTCACACCAACACAAAAAAGAGCAGCAGTAAAAACTTTGATATGTTCTCCAATTTACAGTCCAAATGAAAGAAAAGAGTTTATGAATCAGTTGTACAAGCAGCTATTTCATTATCAATTCTTTCTTCTTTCTTTGTGTATATATTTTGAAATGAAATTCTTCATTCGGTATTTCACTTTGCTTCACACCAACACAAAAAGAGCAGCAGTTAAACTTTGATATATTCTCGAATTTACAGTCCAAATGAAAGGAAAAAGAGTTCATGAATAAGTAATACAAACCTCTGTTTTATTATCTACCAATTCGCTTCTTTATTTGTGTCTCTTTGTATTAATTTTCAAGATGCAATCTTTCACTTGAATTAATCTTGCCTTCTTCGTCTTGCTTCAAAACCCAAAAGAAACTTCTCCAAATGCTGACGCCATTTGACCTTTGCGCGCGAAAAGCTCACGTGACTACTACCAACGTACTGATTGGTTCTAGTTCTTTGCATCTATCACATGACCATACTCCGGTCACCTGATTCGATGAAAATTGGGTCTTTAAAGTCACGTGGACACCATTTTGGCGCGAATCTTCGGAATATCTTGAATAGACTTATTACCTATGATCCAAAAGTTGGGTTGTTTCTAACAGGTTGTTTTCCTGTGCTGTAACATACATACTTTTCCTTTTTTGATACGTAAATTGTAAATAGTAGGCCTTGATTAGCTGTAAGTTAGCTATCTGTGTTTGAAGCCTACTGCAAAGGAATAAGTACAAGTAGTGGTAAGAATAAGTAGTAAGTGACCCAAAAACTGCAGGCTCCACAAAATCTGTATCGAATTGGAAATTTCTTCATACCTGTAGAGTAGCGTCGCCCATTATGGCCAGTCGCCCATTATGGCCGGCTAACAAGAGAATTTAAATTTCAGTGGACTGACGACTAGTAATAAAATTGCAATTGCGCGGAAAATCTTCGCTGACATCTGTTTTATCATGATTTGACCTTCACTGAAGTTTCAGTTCATTTGCATTGAAACCCGACGAGATGGTTTGTGCATATCTCTAACTGATTCTTTCAAGTATTGCAAATTTCATGATTCTATTTACATTCCTTCCATCTTCTTCGTTCGCTCAGCACCTTGCGGTTTGAAATTTTTCAAATATGCTTTGATTTTTCGGAAGTCCTGTCTCTTCAGACGAAATCTAGACTACAATGAAACTAAAGCAAAGTGACTTCTGATTCAGATTTAAGGTTATGAAGTCTAAGTGCTGCTAATGGCTATTTTCGTCGCCCATTATGCCCATCAGTTTACCAGAGAAGTTTCCAATCGCTTCAAAATATTAAAACGCAACATTTATTTAAAAAAAACACCCAATTTGGGTTAAAATCTTACTTACTGACTTGGAAAATCATCGAAACCTAGAAAAATGCAGCATTATATTAAGTCTATTTTCATTTTAGAAACTAAGCCAAAATTCATCCATCCATGCACAAGAGACAAGGCAGGATTTAAAACAACTCGAAGCATGTATTTCAATAACCAAAACTCGAAAATTAGGCTATTTCTTATCGATATTTTTGGGTTTAAAGTACCAAATGATAAACAAAGAACAGTAATTAAAGCTGTTTTTCTTATTAAAGCTTTTTACCGGAGAGTAGCGTTCATCGTTTCTCCTGCGGCCATAATGGGCGACGCGAGAAGAAAAGTACGTTTTTACCCCCTTCTTTAAAATCTTCTAAAATCAGTATAAAGAGTTTACGTAAAAAATAGATACTCTGTGATCTTTTTCTCCATTAGTTGGTGATATAATCTGGCTATTTGGTTTTTTCATTAATTGCTCCTTTTACATCTAACTCAGAACTTCGCGACGACATGGGCATAATGGGCGACAACACTCTATCTCGAGTCGCGTTTTCTGCAAACCGTTGAGAGAGAACAGGAAGGAACAGTAAAACCGCCAATTCTAGGACCAAAATCACAAAACTGGTCTAAGCGGGGCCAAAAACCATAAACCGTCAGCAACTACGACCCCCAACTAAAGCGTTATGTATCATTGGTGAATACAGAGACGTAGGTAACGGAGGGCACTGGGGGCACCTGCCCCCAACATTTTGCAACAAACCAAAAAGTGCCCTTTTTGTCTCAGGATGTGCCCTTTTTCAAGACCGATGTGGAAAGAAAGTCGTTTAATTTTGTGATTATTTTTGTGCGATTTAGTTATGTTTACTTCTCACTTTGTTTTATTGTGAAGGAAATTTGATATCTATCAGGATTCACACTATTTTATTATATACATCATATTCTTACCGTTAAAAATCTGATGTATATTAAAGTGTCTTTCTTACAAAAAAGGTTCCCCTAAAACTGCCGCTCCAAGTTTAAGATGCTTCCTACGGCCCTAGGTGAAGATAAGGGACATCATGAGAAGAAAATCAAGCTTATAGTATTGGCTTTTTTGAAAAATTAAGGCTACACCATAAAATCATAAGAATCCATGTGTACACCACTTTAGACAAAATCAGGATGGATATACAAGGCGAGTCTGAAAAAACGTGTGGGCGTTTGCTAGACTGATTACGATGAGTCCCAGTAATCGCTATTCAAAATGAGACTATTACACCAGACCGAGACCGCTCATACTGGTAGTTAGGAGCGTCCGTCAGTATTTCAATAGCAATTACTACGATCATATCATCAGTCTAGGCGTTTGCCATATTATTTTTTTATGTAATTTACGTTGCAAGGTTGTTCCTTTGAAAGTTCATTCCATAGGAAAAAGGCTAACTTCGACAGAAAACTCCTTTTGGTCAAAGTTGGGTTTTCTGTTCCATAACTACGAACGATTTTAGTAAAAGTCTTAATATAAACACTGTGTCACAAGAACCCCAAAATAGGCCTCATATTCATCTTTTGCAGTAATTTATTTTGAGTGGGCAGGAAGTATTTTTAGCTACTTAAAGCTAATTTAAGCCCACTATGCATGCCGCATACAGGCATAAGACCCCTAGTTTAACGTCCCTTCCGAAGGACGAAGAGGTGAGTTGCGAGGCCAGGCCTCCGAGAGGTCACCCATCCCAAGTTTGACCTCACTCGACCGAACTTAACTTCAGTCACCTTACAGAAACTAGGCTATATGAGCCGCTCGGCCACTCAACCCTTGCATGCACGCATGCACTTCTGGACCATAACAAGCATACTGCTTCTCTACCAGTTACAAGAAACAATGCATTCATTGTGTCACAACACTAAAGGAAAAACGATTGTTGCTGATTTTGCAGCCCAAGGGGACTATTCATTTAAATGGCATTGCTATGAAGCAGACTGTCTTTCCTAAATATGAGTGATGTTTTAACGGCAAGGAACATTGAGATCGAGACAAGAAAACGCTTAGCCAGATGCTACGTTTTGTCAACACTTTTATATGCAAGTGAAACCTGGACGCTTAACGCTTATACACGGAAGAAAATAAACAGTTTTGAAATGTGGATGTATAGAAAAATGCTTAAGATCACATACGCAAGTCACACTACAAATGAGGAGGTTTCGAAACGTGTCAATGAAAAAAGTTTGTCACTAGAGAAAAGCATAAAAATGAGAAAAACGCAATATTTTGGTCATTTGATAGGAAAAGATAAAATGCAAAAACTTTTATTGGAAGGAAGGGTGTGTGCAAAGAGAACAAGGGGACGTCCCCGTAAAACGTGGATGAAGAACATCATGGAATGGACAAAGTTAAACTTTGAGCAATGCATAAGAGGAGCTGAAGACCGTGACTACTGGAGAGGATTAACGACGAATCTTCCAGATGAAGCTGTCACCGAATGATGATGATGAAGCAGACAGTTCTTATATAAAGATACCTTTTTCTCAAAATCATGATATCACAATGTCGCAGATAAAAATGGAAAGAAATGACTGATTTCAATGAATTAAATTTCGATAACAAATTCAATCTTTCTTGTGCAACAGTTAACTTCAGCAAGTCCGGTTTGATTTATTTTTCATCAAAATATGGCTTGCTAAACGTCCTACGATTTTCCTGACTCACTCGAGTCTATATTTTTAGTTCAAAATTTACAACATTTCCTTGACAATAGCGTTCAGCTCATATCCTTCATCAGCTTGATAATATCTGGGTAAATAACTTTATAAGCACTTTCTCCCCAAATAAAGTCCAAATGATTCCACGAATCAATATTCTTGCTGTAAATCAAATGCTTGATTTGTGGCTTGAGTGTTGCGACGTCCGTCGGATCTGCAAGCCAGTCATTTGTTCCTGTGAAGATGGCTGTTGGTACAGGATTGTCGGCTACCTTGTACAGCGGAGGAGTTGGCTAAATGAAGAAAAATAAGTGATGACACGACAATGTGCAAAAAAAAAATTTTTCTATCAAGATTAAAAAACTACAAAATTTATACTTACATTACACTGTACCAGCCATGGTGAAGAAAGACAAAGTCACCGGGTCTTCACTATGGATGGTACTTACAATTCAAATTAATTTTCAATACACAAAACAAAGAACAAAAACGACAAAATTAAAGATACATTACACAAAACAGACAACAAAACAACAAAGCTAAGGCAGATTACTGGTTAAAAAGGAAGATTTGAACTTTTAAACTCGTAGGTGTAAAACGAGAAAAACAAATTTCAGTGTTTGTTCCCGGTAATCTACCTCAGCAATGTGGAACGACAAAGAAAGAAAATGAGAACACAACACAAAACTAATAGGGAAGTGCTGTTGCCAATATGGCATCGCTGGATCAATCAAATCGGCCAGAATTTTTGAGAAATGAGATCGTCGCATCCAGTATTACTCTATGCAAAAAATGATTCAGTATTACTCTATGCAAAAAATGATCAATAGCAATCGCTTACCAAAATGTTCTCAAAACCACTGGGTGTCCCAAAAAAATGTATACGGATTTGGTTGACTCCAGCGATGTGACTTTAGCCTCAATCAATGTCAAATCACTCCAAAAATGTTCCTCAATAGTTAACTTGAACATAGATACCTCGTTTGTAGGTAGTTGTGCTTTGAGAGCAGACATGCTAATCTTGAAAGCTCAAATTTGCCTCTTCCTGCAAACCAGAGCTTTAGCCTTTTGGCCTGAGCAAATTCTTAAGGCACAGCGTATAAATCAACGATAGCCTTGATAAAATTCGAGCAATATTGGATCTTGAGAGTTATTTTGTTGTCCAGAAGTTATCCCCTAGTCACTTGTTGGGTAGTTTCTTAATTTTTTATTAATTTCAATTCTTAATTTCGATGTGCTTCTGGAATTTGCTTAGGCCAGAAGGCCACAGCTCTGGTTTGCACGCGGATGCAAATTTGAGCTTTCAAGATTTATATTTCTGCTCTCAAAGCACCAATACCTACAAACGAGGTATCTATGTTCCAGTTAACTATCGAGAAACATTTTGAGAGTGATTAGCCATTGGTTACGACAGGTTAACAAATTTGGCTTTCTAATTAGCTGATCCAGCATTTAAAATAAATTTCATTGGTTGGAATTTAAAGGCATTTAAAGTCATGTTAAGACGACTAACTGCACATACCTAAAGGTCACAAATCTGCTGACTCATGGTTCTCGATGGCACGTCTGATTGGCTAACGTTCGTATGAAATGAAACTGACCACATGAGACGAATTGTGCAACAGTAGGCCCTTTTAGTTTGTTAGGAAAGATAATTGATCTTTATCACATGGGTCAAAAGATGCATGGAAAAGCAGGTCTATTTATCATGACTCAATGCCTTTAGCCCAGGGAGGGGGGGGGCATAACGTATTCAGGGTACAGGTAAGTGCCGCCCATATGGGTGAGTGTTTAGGCCAAAAATTCTCTAAACGAGGGTTCGTTTTCGGCAGATTTTCCATAAACATGCGTGGGGTTTCGCTGAAATAAAAGTAGGTACTAACGCAAGTTTCGGTAATTAGAAGAGGAAGGATAGCCTTCTGAAAACCAGGCGGCAGACTCCCATCCATCCACAAATCATGTACCCTCAGGGCTTTAACCTGGTTTTAGATAGGGCTACAAATGTAGAAAGAGGTATAATGCAAAACATACCTGCTTGTAATGTTTCATATTTCCTTCTTTACCAAAGTCGTATTCTTGGAATTTATTCGATCTGACCATCTGAAAATTAATGCAAAATTCTGTTATAAGTTTTATTGG
This sequence comes from Aurelia coerulea, assembly GCA_039566865.1. Taxonomy (NCBI): domain Eukaryota; kingdom Metazoa; phylum Cnidaria; class Scyphozoa; order Semaeostomeae; family Ulmaridae; genus Aurelia; species Aurelia coerulea. The sequence goes on along the minus strand of CM076947.1, from coordinate 21,653,945 downwards.
GTACATTTTATCTGAAGTCCTTGTAAACTTCTTGGAGAAAACGAAAAATATAAATGTAATTTTGAATGAATCCAATAGTAAATTAATCCAGTAGACAGTTCAGATCTTGTTTATTACAACTAATTGAAGCGTTAGAAGACTGGACATCTTATCTTGACAAAGGTGATCACATCGACATTATTTATTTCGATTTCTCGAAAGCATTTGACTCGGTACCACACAAACTACGATTAACAAAACTCAAATTGTATGGTATTACCTGAAAGCTATACGATTGGATAGGGAAATTTAAAAAAAATCGAAGGCAAAGAGTCGTCCTTAACGGTTTTAAATCAGATTGGATAAAAGTTACTAGTGGAGTTCCCCAGGGTAGAGTTCTCGGACAATTGTTGCTTTTAATTTTCGTTAATGATCTACCAAGACATACTAAGTTCTGCAAAATAAAAATGTTTGCAGACGACATCAAACTATACACCAAGGCAAAAGATAATCATGCCCGTATTCAGTACGATATAACAAAAGTTTGTGACTGGTCTAAAAATTGGCAGCTACCGTTGAATTCACAAAAATGTAAAGAATTACGACTTGGCATCAGCAAAGACAGTGCAGAGGCTTACATCTTGTCGTCTCAAGACGATACAGAAACAACTATATCGAGAGTGGAAGAAATGAAAGACCTTGGAGTGGTGATGGATAGCAAACTAAAATTCGATAAACATATTGCAGAAATATCTAAAAAAGCCACTGGAGTGTTAGCATCAATCAAGAGAACACTGACTTACATAGACAGAAACGTCTTCATTGGTCTTTACAAGAGTCTCGTCAGACCTTTGCTAGAAACATCCGTCTCCGTATGGAACCCGTATATGGTTAAACATGTAAAACAACTAGAAGCCGTTCAAAGAAGAGCAACAAAGCTTGTTCGCGGCATCAACCAGTTATCATATAACGAAAGACTACACGCTTTAAAATTGCCGACCCTTCAGTATAGGAGACGGCGCGGTGACATGATCACAACTTATAAAATATTTCATGGCCTCGTTGACACTGACCCCTCAAAGTTCTTTAAAATCAACGACAATAAGACAAGGGGCCATAAATACAAAGTCGTGTTGAACAAATGCAGACTAGATGTGAGAAAGAACTTTTATTCCCAGCGCATCATAAAAGAGTGGAACTGCTTGCCAGCTAACATCGTCGAAGCAAAAGATGTGATAACGTTTGAGAAACTCTTTGACCGCCTACACGGGGATTCAAAATTCGAATTCAAATTAAACTAGATTAGTAATCATAGACAATCAGGGTTTTATAGGCCTTGGCCTTCCAGCCCCTTAACCAACATTTATTATTATTATTATATAAATGAGTCAATAATTTTTGTTCTCGACAATATCAGGCTGCTTCGTTGTGTGTGCGTATACGAGTTTGGGTTTCCTCTCAATATTGCCCCTTCCAAATTACATCAAGGCCCAAGGGGGAGGGGGTAGGGGGTACACTGGTATGTTTAGGATAGGGATGCTCACCTATTCCTACCTATTCATTACCTATATATTACCTATTCACCAGGGATGCTCAGGTTATTTTTTTGGGTCTAAAATTTGGACAACAGTTATTTTGTGAGTCAATCATTTGTACAGATATTTGTTTGGGTTCCTGAAATTCTGGCTTACATTTTTCGGTCTCGAATATGGGAAAAATTAAATAATAGGGAAAAATATAATTTACAAAAGAAATTATTATCAAGTAGCATCACTCAAATAAAAAAACTTAAATATCCAAATACATTATGAGAAATCTAATCAGGTGGGCACTTCTCTACAGATTTAAGATACTGATTTCATAACTTTTGGGTAAAAGAGGGTTCTTTAAAAACCCCCTGATAAGGGTTTTTATAAGCACCTCTAGGGGTTGCCTATTTGTAGGCTGTTGAAAAACCCCTGAAGGTTTTTCTTAGCACCTTAATTTTTTTGAGTGTGGGGTCAGAAAAACGATTTTTTGGGTCTATATTCATGCTAGAAATCATTTTTTGGGTTGATGCGTTGTACTCTAGCATGTGTACCCCTATAATAAATGAACCTGAGTACTCCCTGGGCATCAAGGACTCTATGAAGATAGAAGCTTAACCCGCATAAACCAACCTTGGTTTTTCCTGGGAAGCCTGAATAGGTTCTTAATTAACTGGCTACTATTCTAAATTCCAGCTTGTAAGGTTCTCATAAGAAGGTTCTTATATACGTACAGGCCTTGCACATTAACACTGTTTTCCAGCCCAAGAATTTGTCAGAATTGTTGAGAAAAATTATAGGTCTGCAATACCCTTTTCAGAATGACACAGTTAAACCAGCTTTATTTAAACCATGTTAAATTTTAACCAATCAAATGCATTTGACTTGTTGAATTCACCAATTAGAATGCAACATGCCATAACCTGATTTACTTCAGCTGGTTTAACCTTGCCAATGTGAATAGGGTATAAGAATACCTGTTTAAAAACCCTTTAGTCTTTTGTACCAATGTAGAAGTCTGATCAGAATGTGAAGAATTCTGAAGATTTTAATTTTAATAATTTGAATGAAAGCTATTATATAAGAACCTTTCCCAACTTCAGCCTCTTAGGGGCTCTTATTTAGGGGGTTTAAAAGATTATATTTCAGCCTCAAGGTTCTTATAAAAACAGGTTCTTTTATGCGGGTTTCTACTGTATTGGTTTGATACCAAATTGATATCAAGAATGATTTAAAGAAATCAAAGGGCTAGGGGTGCATTGATTAGTTGGCGTCAGGCCTAGACCTCTATCTTCATGAAACCCTTGGTCACATAAGAGACTCAGTTCAAATAGTAATGTCATCAATTCAGTTCAACAAAACAGGAAAATAGTTGCTGTTGATCCAAGATAGCAATAAGTGGGAAGAATGTGGTAACTTCAAGCATTAAATCCATATAGATACATGAGCGTTAACGCTATATCCTGAATTTTTGCTGACAAACTGCTGATGATTCATTGTTATTGCACAATAGTACTAACATCAGAAGCAGCAGGGAACACAGACTTCTTCGGAAATTTCTTTGGTTCTACCGGGTGTCCCAAAATGATGTATTATTGTTTAATTGCTTACATGTCCACAACCAATTTTCAAACATTTTGTTTTATTTGATTGCCTAAAGGTTAAATTGTTTTTAAAGATGCTTGTTGTTGTGGTTTGACCAGTTTTTGAAAATCGGTTCATCGGTTATGGACATATAAGCAATCAAACGATAATACATCATTTTGGGACGCCCGGTATTTCAATAGCGAAAGAACAACAACTTTTATCTATGCCGACTCAATGCCTTCAAAATGTCCTGATTGGTTAATATCAGCATCATCGAATCATCGAATCGTTGATGTTTTTTCAAAACCCTTCTATAATTGGGGGGGGGGGGGTGAGTGGCTGAGCGGCTGATACAGTTTCCATCAGGTCACTGAAGTTGAGCTCGGTTCAGTGAGGTCAAACGTCAGATGGGTGACCTCTGAGGCTTGACTTCGCAACTGACCTCGCCATTCTTCGGAAGGGACGTTAAAATAGAAGTTCCATGCCTGGGTGCTTAAATTAGCTTTGAAGGGAATAGACCTAGCTATATCGACAAGCTGCTATAAATAAGCTGACGAAACGCCCACAAACCCATTGTTTCCTTTGCTACACAATGAAACGGCAGGCGTCAAAGTTGTTGAATACAATAGATTATATTTCTAACTTGGCCCGGGCCAGCTTTTAACTTTCCTGCCTACTCAAAAAATAAATTACTGAAAAAAAGAACAAATTTGGAGAGGCAAGTGACAACTTCATCGAAAACAAAGAATAATGACATTATATACAGACCTGGGCGAAATGAATGACGTCTTGAACAGAAGTTCCTGCGGGTGTGTGGCTTATGTATATTGGCAATCGCGTCTGAAAAGAAAAACAAATTTATGTCGACGACAAACAAAACAGTATAAAATCGATCGTCAAATTCCATTCTTTAAGAGAAGGATAAAAAACTAGCCATGACGATAATTCCTATTTTGTTAATTATTATGTAGTGATCTTTTGAATAGTAAATGTTCTGCCACGGCCCCCTGAAAAGCAGTTCTTGTGGACTGATGGGGCTACCGTGCCTAAATAAATAAAAATGAAATGAATGAAATTTGAAACGGAACTGACGTCAATCAAAGAGACAGTAGAATGAATATCATAAACAATAGTTGTCTTGAAAGTTATATGATTTTTTCTCCTTTGGTTTAGGATTTACGATGATTTAAATGTTTCAAAACTTTCCATCAATTTTCTCACAAATCTTTAAATTGCCGCCATTTTGAAAAAATCAAGATATCAAAAAATGTCCATGGCAGATTTACAGCCTAGTACAATAAGTTCCTTTCGAGCCATTCAATTCAAAGATAAATGGAATAGAATTTTACACCCACCTACCACCTTTTTAAAGATTTGAAAGATTTGAGACTATGCTTGCAAATGGAATTTTCTGAAGTCTTCAATATTTTAAGAATGAGAGGGTTTTTGAATTCGAGAAATCATTTCAGTTCCATCGTAATTGCTAAAATTTCTGACGAGACATAAAATTATTTTCAAGAACGCATTTCTACAACAAGGTATCAACCAAAAATCTGTCACTATTCTGGTTTGCCGATTAGAAATTTGAAAACGTCACATCCTCAAATAAATTGAAATATGAACTACGCTGTAATTTAAGCAAAATATTAAAGATTTTTGAAAAGTCAAACGGTAGAATTATAGATAAGTAGCTAAAGTTTCTTTCAAGCTATTCGATTCAAATTAATAGGACGTAGGACTTTAGATCCACCCTTTTAGACAGATTATGAAGTAGAAATACCCAAAATTCTAATTCTATATACCGGGTGAGTCAGAAAAAAGAATCCCCGTTTGAAAGGTCACGGCTCCCTGGATATCAAGACAATCATATCGGAAAAAATATATGGTTTAATAGTAAGAATGTTCAAATCTACTATAAAATTTACCTGACTAAAATCGGCCACTCCATTCTGAAATTATGAGGGATTTTCTCCAGAAAGCCTCTTCAAAAACCTTCAAAACGGGCCCAAATTTATGAACAAATTTCCCACACATTTCTGCCTTACAGCAATGACTTGTGAACGCTTTAGCACGTGCTATCCTCTCGAAAGGATGAACAAGTCCTCCCCCTGGTATCGATGACCTATTCAGGGGGATTCCATTCTCCCAAGAGGACAACATACATGCATTTATGTGAGTGTCATCAATTCTAAGAAGGAAAATATGCTCATTGTTTTCATTCGTTTTTGCAGGTTTTTTGAAGGGGCTTTCTGCAGAAAGTCACCCATATCCATGGTAAGGAATGGCCGATTAACGCCGGGTAAATTACTGAACCTAATTGAACATATTGGCAATAAAACAAGATATTTTTCGATATTATTGCTTTGATATTCATGGAGCAGTGGCCTTCCAAGCGGGGATCCTTTTTTCTGACTCACCCGGTATAATAAAGTCTGTATCATTTTTTGCATGATACCGGATGAGTCAATAAAAAAAATCCCCGTTTGAAAGATCATGGCTCCCTGGATATCAAGACGATTATATTGGCAAATATATAATTGAATGGTAGACATGTTTGAATCTATTTCAAAATTTACCTGACTGAAATTGGCCACTCCGTTCTGAAATTAAGAGGGGTTTTCTCAAGAAAGCCTTTTCAAGAAACCTTCAAAACGTTTCCAAAATCACAGGCGGGTCATACCGCAATTACTTCTGCACGCTTTAGTATGTGCTATCCTTTTGGGAGGATGAACAAGTCTTCCCCCTGGTATCAATAACAAGGGGATTCCATTCTCCCGAAAGGACAAAATGAAATAGATGTGAGTGTCATCATTTTTAGGAAGGAAAACCAAGGAGAAATTGATCATCGTTTTCATTCGTTTTTCCAGGTTTTTAGAAGGGGCTTTCTGCAGAAAATCTTCCATATACATGGGAAGGAATGGGTAACTAAAGCCGGTTAAATTACTGAACATAATTGAACATATTGGCAATAAAACAAGACAGTTTTCAATATTATTGCTTTGATATTCATGGAGCAGTGGCCTTTCAAACGGGACTTGGTTTTTTTTACTCATCCGGTAGAAAAATTGGAATAGGAGTAGTTAATAGAACTTACATCGTTGAGATTCGTTGTATCAAATCCGCACAAGAGGAAAATGATATCAGCACAAACCACATCAGTGTAATCATTTTTACAGAGAGTATCAGCCAGTAACTTCATGAGCCAGTTTGAAGGTGCAAAATCCTTTATCCCAAGAATCTTTATCAAGAACTGCAAATAAAAATAGGACATCATAACATTATTTACAGTTGGTATGTACATAGTTATTAAAAACTAATTTAAACCAACTATTTACAATATAACAAAATTATTACAAATTAAACATTTACATCTTTTGCCATCCCATTTTTTGATCCCCCTTTTAAAACCTCTTAAGGTATCAGCTCTCTTTAGTTTATCATCTAGAGTGTTCCACAGGAGACTACCTCTAAACGAAAGAGAATTTAGTCCATAATCGATGTGACTGCGCTGATGGAAGCCTGCATAGCTCTTGGTGCGGAGATTGTAAGGTATATCCTTTTTAACAAAGAATTCCCAAATATATGAAGGATTTAGATGGTTCATGGTCTTATAACTTTCAATCATAAGACTTTGTAGATTCTTTTGATGAACTGTAATGCTTTCAGTCCTGGCTAAACACTGATCAAATGATGAGTCGTAATCTCCGTATAAAACTCTCAAGGTACGTTTACTTGTCCTATTTACTATCTTTGTTAGCAATTTTGCTACAAAATAGCAGACATGCTACAGCATCCTGGTTTCTTCAACGCAATTTCGATTAAGAGGGTTGGGCTCCACCAAAGCCTGAAGTCAAGTCTCAGGGGAGGGGGGAACTTGACTTTTAATTTTACGGGGGTGTGCACGCCAAGAAATAATGTCTTCACCGGCTTCAGAATTTGTCCCTTGATATGATAGCCGGTTATAGAAAAAATCGGCGAAAAATAAACTCCCACATGTAAAAAATTCATAGAAAAAAAATAAAAACCATGAAATAATACTTCTGACAAGCAGCTTTAGAAAAATTGCATTCTCTTGATACCGGGAGTTAGAAAAAGAGGCGAAAACGATACACATTCCGTCAGCAAAATATACTAAGACACCCCTCCCCAAGAAGCCCAGTACTCTAATTTAAACGCAGTCACGTTAAAACAGGAACCAAGATGACGGTACAGTATGCTTGCTTTTTACGTGGCGAAAAATGTTGCTTGGAAAACGACTGAGATTTATCCAAATTTTACTCTAGAATTTTTTATTTAAAATTGTCCACAAAAGTTTACAGCTTTTCTTGGTCATACATGTAGCAATGTATATTCGTGTGGTACAAAATATACGAGTGTCCCAAAAATTTGTTTTACATTTGATTGAATGTAAAAAATAAAGACAAATGAACGGGCTCCATGATAAAGTAGGTTCGTCCCTAATACTTCACATTAATTTCAGACATCAGAATTTTGCAAATCCGTTGAAAATTCACTGAGTTAAGACCTTGTGAACATCATGTTTGTGTGACAGTTAAGGCCAGGGATCCTCAAATGCCTTGGTATGCAAAAAGCTCCTAGTGTGACCAGTAGGGAGGTAATTATTTAGGTAGCAACAGCAATAACTACGACGAAAATTGTACGTCTAAAGTGCAGCTTAGTAGAAAGTTCCTGGCCGCAACCTTGGGGAAAAGGGAAACTGTGTATTGAAACATCCTAGGTCAATTTCAGCTGGTCTCAACATCTCACTCAGTAGAACAGACCTAACGCTGGATTCACCTTAAATACAATACAAGGTTGTACAGTATAGATACGGATGAGTACCTTTGTTTATTTGCTGAAGATTAACCAAGTTTGGTTCGAAACGTTGTCATCTTTGTCCCTTTAGTTCTTGTTTTAGTTTCCCCTCTTTTTATCCCAGGGCTGGGGGTTTAGGGCTCAGGTCCCCTTTGTCGCATTGGAAATGCAACTCACGCTTGTTTACCTCGGATTGCTTGTTTTTCTTAAAGTATAATTTGCCTTGTGCCGTTCATTTATTTGCTGAAAATAGTTCGAAATGTTATCATTTTCATTTTTTTTTTTTCATTTTAAAATTATTTATGCACGGTAGCCCCGTCAGTCAGTATGACTGATTTTCAGGGGGCCGTGCCAAAAACTTTACAAATTAAAAAATCTACTAAAATTAATAATGGGAAAAGGAAACTAATTACAATCATAAATAATTTATCTACAACTATTTACAATAAATTTACAACCGACCCTTAATCTTGTTCTTAAAAGAAGATAAAGAGGGAGCTTGCTTGGCCTCGCGGCTGAGATCATTCCAGATTTTTGCTCCACGAAATGCGAACGCTTTCTGTCCATTACTAGTTTTCATGAATGGCACTAGCAAGTCAGTTTCGGCATTTCTAAGGTTGATAATATTGCGATCAGAATTTCTAACAAATAAATGCGAGAGATAATCAGGCGCGAGACTATTAACAGATTTATATACAGTTGTTGCAGTCTCACTTCTGATCATATCCCTCACAGTTGGCCATTTTAACTCTGTAATCAAAGCTTCGGCAGGAGCATCGTAGCTGCTATTTGTAATAATTCTAGCGGCACGATTCTGCAATTTCTGAAGCTTAACCAGTCGGAACTCAGCACAGTTCCCCCACACAGAACAGCAGTACCGAAAATGTGGCTCTACAATACCTCTATATAATTTGCAAAGTACAGTTTTTGGCAAAAATTTCTTTGCATATTTTAAAAAACCTAACGAGCGGGAGACTTTGGCTTGAACAGATTTAATTTGCTCGTCCCACACGAGGTACTGGTCAACTTGGACACCAAGATACTTAATACTGTCGACGAGTTCTACAGGGGAATCATCGATAACAAATGCAGGAGAATCCACAGTGTTTTCACCAATCTTTTTAAGATTTGGTCTAGATCCGATTACCATTGCCTGAGTCTTGATTACATTCAAAGACAATTTATTGCCCTGAAGCCATTCTTTCAAACATTTCAATTCGTTGTTGAGCGTTTCAGTTAGATCCTCAATGCTCTTAGAGGAATAGGATATGCTAGTATCGTCGGCGTACATCGTAACTTTGCAGTTTTTCAAGGCGAATGGCAAATCATTTATATAGATTAGGAAGAGTAGCGGACCTAAACAAGAGCCTTGTGGAACACCACAGCTGATGCTTCCGATGTCAGATTCCACTCCATTAACCTTAGTGAATTGCTGCCTACTGCTGAGATATGATTTGAACCATTGAAGCTCAAGACCCTGAATTCCGTACTTAGATAGCTTTTGAATAAGTATGGCATGATCAACAGTATCAAAAGCCTTTTTCAAATCAATGAAAATATTTCCTGTAAATTTTCCACGCTCAATATTAATGTGCCAGTCATTAGTGCCAGAAAGCAAGCAAGTTACAGTGGAATGCAGAGCTCTAAAACCTGATTGGCCAGAATACAGAAGTTTATTTTTGTCTAGATCATCTATCCTTTTAGTTATTTTTTGAGTTTGCCCTCCTTTTATCCCCTGGAGGTTTAGGCCTCGGGTCCCCTTTGTCACATTGGAAATGTAACGACGCCTGTTTTCCTCGGATTACTTGTTTGTTTTTGGAGTATAAATTTGCCTTGTGCCGTTTATTTATTTGCTGAAGATGAATCAAGTTTTTTCGAAACGTTGTCGTCTATATAGTTCTTTTTTTATATTGCCTTCATTTTATGCCCTGGGGGTTTAGGTCTCTGGTCCCATTTGTCGTGCTGAAAATGCAACTCACGCTTGTTTACCTTGGATTACTTGTTTTTTCTTTAATATAAATTTGCCTTGGACCATTTATTTATTCATTGAAGATGAACCAAGTTTGGTTCGTAACGTCCGTTGTCATCTATCCTATCTCTGCCTTGTTCTTTTTCAGATACGAAGAGGAAAGTTCATACCTCAACTTCGGGTGTGACATAGGATAAAACTTTGATTGCTCCTTCTATATGTCCCACTGTAGTCACTGGTGCGAGTGCGAAGAACGCTTTGATCTTCTGGGCCAAATCGGGATTGCGCCCGAATCCTGCAAATCCGATCAGAGTTCCCTGGGAATGGCCAACATAAAATAGCTGCTTCTGTTTGGAAACTCCAAGAGCGTAATTTATGGCTGCTGGAAGATCATACTTCGCCATTTCATCCCAACTAAAATGGAAAAAAAATGCAGTTGTATTCGTATTGAAAAAGTAAGCAGCGAAAAACAAAAAAATTCTACTTAATTGATACCAACCCATACGCGCACACTATACAAAGGATGTCTCTAGCGAAAATGTTCTCTGTAATTTGTGCTTCCTTCTATTTGTTATCTGGTCAAAAGCAGTTGCTCCTGCACTTCATAAGGATGTTTTTATGATTTTATTATATCTCAATTTCCCGGGGGGGGGGGGGGGTACATAACATATTAATGATACGGGTATGTGCCGCCTATTATGGGCGGGTTTTTGGACCCAAAATTTTCTAAAAAAGGGTCCTTTTTCGGCAGATTTTCCATAAACATGGGTGGGGTTTCGCTGAAATTCGCAATGCGCAATGCGCAATGCGCAGTTTTCCACCAAAAAACATCGTAAAAGTGGGTATCTAAAGCAAGTTTCGGTAATTAGAAGGGGGTAGCTTTCTGGAAACCGGGCGGCAGACCCCCGTTCATCCTCAAGTCATGTACCCCCGGTTCAATCGAGGAGCGGGGGGGGGGGGGTAAGTCCTATAGGGGGCCTGATACATGTGCCTGCCCGAGTTATGGGGTTAATTTGCGATATTTTGCCCTGGTTATAGGTCCTAACTCTGAATTCTCAAAGGCACATATATACCAACTCCATTTAGGAGTTGCCCCCCGCGATTCTGATGTGTGTTATGCACGTTCAACCCAAAATGAACATAAAGTTTATTAATATATTAAGATTAGTGGAGGAAATTTTGATTCAGTTGAACCATGCAATCAGGGGAAGGGGGCAACTCCTATTTTTGAAATGACAGTGAATATCACATTCGACAATGGTTTTTAGAAATTTGTGACAAATTGTTTGTGGTATTATTTCAAGAGATTTCATTACTAGTGGGCATCATTTTGGAAGACCAGGTTGCATACTCTCAAAGTTGACGGTAGGGAACACAATTAGGGACATGGTCGCATAAACGCTGGGATAACTTTCAAATATTGAAAAATGGTTAACCATAATTAAATTTCTTTTCAGGATGCTCCAAGCTGAGAACGAGAGACCTGGTCTAGGGAAAATGAAAAAGGGCCCCATTTTGACTTAGGCCACTGGGGCAAAAGTACTAATTGTTCCTTCACTACTGGGCAAAGCAAAGGCCACACTGGGGCAAATGTCCCACCAGTCAGTACGTTAAAAAATGCTCTGAGAGACAATAAGATCTGAGCAAGAAAGTCCATGCAGTTGGTTTGGATATAGCCACGAAATGCCCTCAATGAGATAAGTGTAACGAGCAAAGACGTTTCTGATATCACGAACCTGAAAGCCCAAAATTTCGGATCCTTGATTGTCATGTTAACGTGCTTATTGGAATAAGTGTTGCCTCTGCTGTTCCCAAGCCACACATCATATCCGAGGTCTGCCAAGATGAAACCGAGGCTCTGTTCGGGCAAATTCATTACGTAATCAGCACTGGAGGAAACGAGGCCATGTTGCATGAAAACCACCTGACCATTCGATGGTACTCCCTTGATGCCTTTCGGGATTCGCTGCAAGCTAAGAATATAGCCGTCCTCTGTTGTCACATGGTGCTCCTCCACAGGGTACCCAAAGAATTTGATCATTTGTGACTGAAAGAAGCGAATGAAAGAGGACGAAATCAAGGGGTATATCATGGATGCTCTTTCATTTGTGTGATTTTCTCAAAACAGAGACGCAAAATATTTTAATATTCGGGTATAAGAGCAAGCATGCCCTGATACACGTGGTGCCCTTGGGAGCTTGATAGCGCCTTTATGTGACACAAGGGCTGAAGAAACATATGGATCGTTTCGAGGGGCGTAGCACTCTCTAAAAATCTCGTACACCTTTGGAGAATGTTCTTTTGTTTTCAAGAAAAATCCGTAAAAGATCCCTGAAAATCCTATCGTTTTAAAAAACCTCGTACGCTTTTTCAGAAGAGTAATACACCCCTCGGATCGTTTCGCCGTTACGAGAAAGGATCATGTTCAATTTATCAAAGCAGTCACTCGAATACATTCCGTGTGACCGTTTCGCCTAAAATGAAATGTGGGTTTGATTGACGTCATTAATATCGATGATTTACATTCAACTGATATCAAAGATAAAGAACGGATAAAGAAGGATGAATAGCAATTGTTGCAGATAAAAAGAATACAATTGTGGCATTATTGTGATGGTTTGCCACTATTGTGATCGTCGTTGGTCCATCAATTTTGTGTTATTGCTGCTTTCAACCATGAAAATTTTTCGAGAAAGGTGCTTTGCAAAGGCTCCGCAAAACGTGCAAATTTCCTGTGTAAGTAACTCGATTTTGGCAACTAATAAACTGATTTTGGAAATATCAAAGTTTGGGAATCCAAAATCCTCGCTTTACCTTCAAAAATTGCCAAAGTTGATAAGCATGCACAGAGACGTAGGAACCGGGGGGGGGGCACTGGGGGCACGTGCCCCGCAAGAGTTTGCAATAAACAAAGAAGTGCCCTTTATTTTCAGAAAGTGTCCCTTTAGCTCAATGAAAAAAGTGCCCTTGAAGTGTCGTGCCCCTCCAAGTTTGAGATGCTTCCTACGCGCCTGAGCATGCAAAAACTGAAATAATATCGCGGCTTTGGAGAAGAATTCTTCATTAAAACAAGATTGGCCTGGCACTCTCCCCGTACTTTTTAAAGACTTAGGGGGGAGGGGCAAAGGAACAGAGCAGCTGTCTGCAGCTTTCAATCTTGCCAACCTCCAAATACCAATCTCCCCTTATCATCAGCGTTGCTGCAGCCAATGTTCCAGAAACTCGAGGGGCATTTCACTCCAAAAGATCTCGTACACCTTTGGCAAAAATCCTTTTGTTTTAAAGAAAAATCCATCAAAAATCCGCACAAATCCTTTTGTTCTGAAAAAATCCCGTACGCTTTTTGGAATGAGTGAAATGCCCCTCGCAGAAACTACCCTGTGTTGTTGGGCATAAAGCATATGGACAACACGGAAAGTGGACAGTACCTTGGGGATAGATCTTGGTCAAAAACAGACCAAAATATGAGATGATCCGCTGACCTGACTGATAACGGCATAACCAAGACGGATTACTACATTGTAAGCTATAACAACAAGCTGATCTTGCCACGAAAAACAACACGAAACAGAAGAAAGAAACAATAACATACTGTATTCAACTTTGCTTCTGGCAGATCTTCCCTCAACCGAGGTCTTGGGTTTGCAAAACAATGCAATGCACAGCAAATTACGAGTACCAATCTTGCATATTCCATGTTTGTTGCAGCAAATCGACTTGGCAGCGAGCACTCGTTTCCTCGTCCAAAGTAAAGAGCGCAGTGCTTGCACAACAAAACTTGAAGGCGGATTGCCTTTTATTTTGCTGTTTTCTCACTTTGGCACTTTGGTCATGTGCTAGGCAGGTCAGGTGACAGATTTTTTGTCTGCTTGCCATAAATTTGATGATTGTTTCACACTTTTGTTTCAACAGTCCCAGATCGAGTTCCGCGAACGACAGGGCGTCCATAGCTTCCTGACATGTTTACATGCATAAAGCACATAAAATTGTCACAAGACGACTTGGGCAATTCCAATAAAGTTGTAGCCTGCGCGCAGACCATAAAACTGCTAACAAACGGTTTCAAGTAAATTTTGCTTCCTGTCATTAATTCAAGGAATGAACCACACAAGAATTTTGTTATCAAAGATAAGGCTGAGAAAAGCTATGGGATGAGGAAAGGGGTCAAAGACTTTGGAATTTGGCACAGGACAGGTTGGCACACAAATAACTGAACCCTTCTTTTAAGCATTGAACTTTACTTTGGAACTGAACAAAAATGAACTTCTAGATCCGAGGGAAATCTTTACATTGATTTAAGGATCTTGCCTCTAACTAAGTTAAAAGAACTGTAACTAACTTAAGAGCGATGATTTCTTAATAATGGTAGCACGCTTAATTACCAAACTGAAGGTTGGTGGATCGGGTTCCCACCCTGCCAAACCAGCTCAGTGATGAGGAGAGTCGCCAATTCTCTGTAATTCCAGGCAAAAGAAATCTCGAAAGAAATCATGAGATGTGGTCACATCGAGAAGGACCAGGACGCTGCTTCGATAAGCTAAGCTTCTCAAGCACGACTCGAAGCATGAGCCACGACTATAAATCATACGGGAAAGAGCAGGGAGCACACTAATCTTTTAGAGCATTACTTGGAAAAATCAAAAAGGCAAGTACTGCTTATGAAGGGGAGGGGGGTTGCATTTATGAGCAATGGCGTGAAATTTTTAAACAAATTTGCACCAATGCTTAATAAATCTTTCCACTTGAGCTGAGACTTGAGCGACTACAAATACGGATACTACTTCCGTATCCCTGTGTTCATCCGCGATCAAAGGTTGGCGCAAATAATAGACATGCTCACAGGACACATTTGTGTTACATAATAAAAGATATTTCCAATCCCTTCGCACAAGAACGCGACGGCAAAGAAAAAAGACTCGGGTCAAACATTGTTTAACACGTAGTATTCATTCTATATTATTGTATTTGCACCATTGCACTTTGGTGGAGGGATTTCAGGGTGCTAGATTACGAATGTCGGTTTGGCCTGGTGTTGGTACTAACATTCACGAACTTGAAAAGGCTCTCTGCACTTCAAGAGCCATTAATTTTAAGCCAAATTTCGTACTCTAAGGCAGGGTACATCCTACCTGAATTGGTTGCTGTGTTTGACAAAGGGAAGGGCGGGTGGGGATGTTCTCTTCTGAAACATTTGCGTCAGTTTTGAGTTCAACTTTGACGACACATGGGCGTAGGAGGCGTATTGCCAGTTTATAGATTTATGTGTTACAAATTTTGCTGTCCTGTGATTGGTTCATCCGTGATGCATATTTTAAGTTAACTCTGATGGGAAAAATGGATACCTTTGTTTTTGTGGGATTGAATCTGTTATAAAATTGTTGGGGTCCTGTGACTGGTTTATCCAGGATCCATGTGGGCATTGTTCTCGTGGATCTTATGTGAAATCATCATTATTCACTTGAATAAGAACAGTATTCTGATCTCTTGACATAGCGCAGGCCATTCGTTCACGAGGAGAAAGTGTTTGCCGCTTTCTTTAGTAACTAATTCCTCTTCCTGAGTTGCTAAAGTGCTTTACACAAGTGGGTGTTTGCCGACTGACTAAAAGGGGGCCCCGCAACACTAAGCACAGCTGGCAGCGGCCACCCACCTACTTCTTTTAATCATACACGTTTTTTTTATAAGAAACTGGTTTATAAGAAACTAGTACTACGATGACCAAAAAATTAAGAAACTCTAGTACTACGCTCAAGAACAGTTAAGAAACTCTAAAACTTTATTTCTTTGTGTCACTCTTATTCTATGTCTTTCTAACAAAGGTGCATTCGTCTTTTCTTGACTTTTAACTGCAAAATTGGTAAATTTTTGCCTTGATGTGCATGGCTTCTTCTTGATGACAATGTCAATGCAAAATGGAAGCCCTTTCTTGAGAAGAAGGCTCAACTTCGAACAATACCGCAATTTTAGGCCCAAAAAATAAGAAACTGATTAAGAAACTTTTACTACTAAAACACCAAAATTTTCATACGAAATTAAGAAACTTTTAGTACTAAGTGCTGATCCAAGTTTCTTATAAAAAAAACGTGTATGTTTCATGAATGTGTAAAGTGATGTCTCACTCGTCCTGACATTAATCAGGTTTTCCAGAAATCTGCCAAGAGTCAACCAAAGGCGAGATAATATTTGCGTTTCCTTAGACACTGATCTGCGCTACACTCTTCGTAAAATCTCAATATCGCTTTATTTGGAAGGGTTTTCCCTCAAATTACAGCGGGAGGTGTCGCTGTCGGATAAAAACTGCGGTGGTAAAATCAACCCTACGAAAGTTTCACTTTAGTGTTTACCGCTCAGCAACAGGATCTTCACCCAGGGGGGGGGGTACATAACATATTTAGCGTACGGGTATGTGCCGCCCATATGGGTGGGTTTTTGGGCCCAACATTCTCTAAACAAGGGTCCTTTTTAGGCAGATTTTCCATAAACAAGGGTGGGGTTTCGCTGAAATTCGCAAAAAATGGTTAAAATGGGCAATCTTACGCCAAAATTCATCATAAAAGTGGGTATCAAAAGCAAGTTTGGGTAATTAGAAGAGGGTAGCTTTCTGAAAACCGGGCGGCAGACCCCCGTCCATTCTCAAGTCATGTACCCCCCCCCCCCGGGATCTTCACGAGCCTCTCTAGATAAGTTCCGACATTACCTCAGGAGAAATCAGATTCTGGAGCATTAAAAAGCGGATTATCTTTTACAAACACCAACACAAACAAAATCAGCATCATTATTCCTTGGCGGCCCTGTTTAGCTTACCCCGAGCATTGTGCAACAACAACTTAACAACTAATCACCAACATTTTATTACATGACCGATCTTCGATTTTCTTTTTTTGCCAAGTAGATCCAGGACCAAATTATTTTGCCAGACATAGCTGATCTTGTAATTGGCTTAAAATTAGCAAATCTACAGCCTCTATCCATTTATTTATCAGCAGCAAGGTCGTTTTGCTAAAAAATGCATCTTGAAAAGATAATCTTGGATGAAAATCGGCTCTTTGACAACACAGCTATGAAGAATAGAGAAAACATACACAAACAATATTCATGGTGAGTTATGATAACTCAGATCTCTAATATCGTATGATCTGAAGAAGTCTTACATCAATGGTATTATCTTACCCTGGGTACCAGGCTCTGGTACTCAGGGTAGGTATTATCTAAACATATCAAAACATATCAAAACATGCTTATATCAACATATATTAAAACTATAACGGGACTATAAACGAGTGATCCAATCTATTGTTTGAAACCAATATCGAAAACAAAAAAATCAGCCACTGAGGTTTTCTAAATTTTGGTAAGATCTTTCTTAGAGATTACAAGGTAAAATATACTGCCTTGTGGGTAAGACCTGGCTCAAACCTCGCTCATCTCATGTGCCCAACTTACTTCGAGAATTAAGTACATGAGGGGCACGACGTTTCAATCAATTGGGCAAGGCCGATGAGCTAGGAGCAGCAACCTACTTTGGATCGGCAGAGCTTGCCAAGCTGCACGACTCAAGCACGGCTTGGTTTCAAACGTCAAACTTCTCATGTGCCGAACTCTCAACTCACAAGAGCATTTGTTTACGCGCCTAAACTAAACAAGTTACTTCCTGTAACAATTGAATTGTAAAAGATATTTGGAGCGACATAATTAAGTTCGACGTTTGAGACGGAAGGCGTGCTAAACATGCATAAGTGTCGCTCAGAACTGAGTTAGGTTCGGCACATGAGAAGTGCGACGCTTGAACCAGGCTAAAGTGTTGTTCTTGGGCAAATCAACGAAAAAGATTTATGGCTTGGTACTCATTGCTCCCAAGCTTATTTCCCAATGCTAATGCAGCTTCGCGACCAAATGAAATTTCAGTTAGGGAAGTATTACAAGTTTTTCAAATTTTCTGGCCATGATCAGTGGTTTGTAGTTGTTGGATTCCATTCCTTTACGACGACCCTCTGAACCAGGTTGATAATGTGCTGGAAGGGTTCTTCATTGGCATGTTTCAAACAGTCCTGTTCTGTCGTCTGGGGTTCCTATCATTCGGTATCGTGCGCCTATGCTGGCCTTACATCAAATGTGAAACAGTTCCCAGTATTTGTCAGTAATTAATTGTATTGTATGCGTAGCTTTTTGTAGATGTTTTACTTAATCTCATTTATTTGCATGTCTTTATGTTAATGGCCACGGGCGTAGTCATTGTCTTTTGCTGCCTGTGGTATCGTACCTGTAGTGTTGTATTGTAGTATAGTAATTAGAAAGTATAGTAGGTAACATGTAATGTAACATTTTATGAATATAAAAAAAAAAAAAAAAAAAAAACAGTGGAAATCATGTTTACGATCATCTACCGGGTGTCCCAAAAAAAGTACTCCTGTTTAAAAAATCCCCAAAAATTGATTATCAAACCTTTGATAAAATTTTCTTTTTGACTTGTTTTTTCAAAGACCCAAAAATATTTATAGATGCTAAAATGTTTGCTTTTGATGCAACAAGATAGAAAAATTACACATTGAAAAAACCTTATTTTGAGCTATACTTTTTAAGCAAAATACTCAATCTTGCCTAACAGTCAAAATTTTCAGATTTTTCATCGTCATCGAAGTCTCCAATGATAGTGTGCATTTCTTTCTGTCATTTATTACCAAACTAGAAGCTTTATATGCACAAAGAAATTCATCTGGCAAGCATAAATGCTTTTTGCAGTATGATTCAAAACCAGGTAGCCCTAAAAAGAGCTAAATTTGCTTATTTTAAACAAATTACAAGGTCAGCTATGTCTGGGAAAATAACTTGGTCCTTGATCTACTCGGCAAAAAATAAAATTGAAGATCGGTCATGTAATCAAATTTTGGTGATTTTTCAAACGGGAGTACTTTTTTTGGGACACCCGGTACAAATCTGCTAATAACAGAATTTAGCTCATTTGTTTCATAAGCTTAATGATATCAGGGTAGAGAATCTTATAAGCATTCTCTCCCCAAATGAAGTCCAAATGATTCCAAGAATCAATAATCTTACTGTAAATCAAATGCTTTATCTGTGTCTTTAGATATGCAACATCAGTGGGGTCCGCTGCCCAGTCATTTGTTCCACTGAATATTGCTGTCGGCACTGGGCTGTCCGTAGCGTTGTACAATGGGGCAGTCGGCTACAATAGAATATATCATTGTTATAACAGGTAAGTTGAATGGAAGGTTTATTGTTTTTGTTGGCCTATAAAGTACCAAAACAAAAACATGTAAAAGTCATTGCTGTAAGAAAGGAAACTTGGTCGTGATTTTAGGCCTGTTTTGAACGTTTCTTGAAGGGGCTTTCTTGAGAAGATCCCTCGTAACTTCACAAAGGAGCGGCTGATTTCAGTTTGGTAACTTTTAAAATATATCTAAACACGTTCATCATTGAGCATAGCCTGATTCACAGACCAAACGAGAACTGAGCAGTGGCCTTTCAAACGTGGATCCTTGTTGTTTTACTCACCTGGTAGAAAAAGAGAACGCTGAACAGTGGTCTGAAAAAGACCTTCTGAGGGATAAAATTGTCTTATGCATGAGACTGGGTCAAGGCCACAAGTCCTTTTATAGAGAAGCAAAATAGATGAATAAAGAGTACGATATAAAGTTAAAACCTGGTTATAGTGTTTCATGTTTCCTTCTTTACCAAAATCATATGCCTGGAATTTATTCGATCTGACCATCTGAAAAGTAATTTGAGAATGGGTTATTCAAGCCTTTTAAACCTTCTGCTATAAAATCAGAACATTTCTTGAAGACTTCGCAGATATCGTTAGCTTGGGTGAGTTAACCTCATGGATAGTCTTTACTTTCATAATTCAAGCTTGAACTGATATTGACGTTTCGATTGCTACTGATGAATGCAAAAAGGTTGGCTCTGCACTAGACTCATTCCAAAGTCCCATTTGTCCCAACAAACAGGCAAAGAGATCTGTATGGGAATGAGAATGCCACGTTCAAACCTTGCCATCGAAATTTAAATCATATTTCTGAAACTGACGAAATTGTATTTTAAATCAAATTTCAATTTCAATGGCAAGTAAATCATGGGCCGGAATCGAACATGGAGTTCTTGTTCCCATGCAAACTCCTTACCATCATTTTCCCCCTGGTTTTTCGCTCTAAATGATGAGTGAACTTAACAAACAAAATTTTCATACAGTAAAAACCCGCATATAAGAACCTTACATTTTGAAATCACCCTGCTTAGGTTCTTATGCATATGATACTATTCTTGAAAACAGGATGCAAGGTTCTTAAATAGGTTCTTATCAAAAGAATTAATTACATATCTTCAGGAATTTAGGCCAAATATAAGAAAACAAGGTTTTCACGTACTCACTATCATGACACAATTTCATAAAGAACAACTTTATCTACCTAGCCTTATCTGTATCAAATCCATTCATACAAGGAATTTTTTACATATGCTTTGTAAATTGGCTAAATTTCTTAAAACATTTTATCACATATTACCAACCAGTAGTTAAGTTTTTTAAGATAAGAACCTTCCTTGAAGTTAAGGATGAATAGGTTCTTCTTTAAGGGGGTGAAATTAGAACATTTAGGCCTCAGGTTCTTATAAGTGGGTGGTTCTTATATGCGGGTTTTTACTGTATCTAAGTTAGCATTTGACTGATAAGCTAACATTTCAGTTTTGAATAGCGGCCTCGTACTTTTTATTCGACAGCCCGCCAAACATGTTAACCTTTCTTGACTCACCCTGTGGAACGATTTCATTCCGAAGCAGTGTAAATGCTCTTGAACCGTAACAACTTTGTACCGGATTAAAATTGTACCGGTACGGAGTAAACGTGGTTTAAAAAGGTACCTGAGAGAAATGAATGACATCTCGAGCAGATGATCCGGCCGGTGTGTGGCTTATGTAAATTGGTAATCGTGTCTGAAAATAGAAATATGGAAACGTTCTTAACTGGCCAAATCAACAAGAACAGATTTTGTAAGACAATAGCATGAATTGCTTTTGTTGACACCCGAATTCAAAGTGATCAGCGATCGCAGACAAAGGAAATTCTCTCGACCTTAAATTCAAAACAAGCAAAGCAGCAAAAGTTTCTCTGAAACCCAGGTAGTTAGCGCACTCGATGTGCATCCCAGAATTTTTTTTAAATAGTAAGCATGAGCATATATCGAAATAAGAAGGATATATCTACAGATCTACCACGGGCACTTTATTTCTTTGATTCAGAAGCTGAGCAGTAAGTGTTTTAATCACACCCAAAAATTAAGAGAACTGAATAACTGAATTTCGCCTCCCAATCGGCTTTTGAACCAAACAAATTAAATGCCTGAAGCAGATATGAAGACATATCCTTCTTCTTTCGATTTATGTTCATGTTTGCTCTTCAAAACAATTTCTGGAATGCACAACAAGCGAGCCGTCTACCTGGGTTTCAGAGAAACTTTGTCGGCTTTGCTTGTTTTGAATTACTGGTTGAGAGAAAAGCAGGATAAAGGGTCGTTTGTTGCCATGTCGAATCGAACTGTATTAAAAAGGGCAGAATCGGCCGTGTATACAAATCTGATTAAAACCTCGTTTTTTGCCGCGTCGGATTGAAATTGAAATGGTTAAAAATGACCATTTTCAAAATGCTGGTCTTTGTATTCCCTTTCAGGACATTGATTTAAAGATATTGGTGTTTGGTTAAAGCTGACATCATGTTTTCGGTCATTGGTGTTTTGTGCCAATGATTTGATGAGATCTCGTGTATCTAAAGATATTCAAAGATATTTACGTTATTCAGGTTCTTCTTATCTTTCCCACACATGAGGAAGATGACATCATCACACACTACGTCAGTGTAATGATTTCCACAGATGGTCCGTGCTAGTAATTTCATCAGCCAGTTGGATGGCGCAAATTCCTTTATTCCAAGGATCTTTACTAGGAACTGCAAAGAAAAAGATATTAGTACCGTGTGAGTCAGAAAAAATGTCGCACGTTTAACAAGCCATATTTTAATTAAAAAAAACCAGTCAAATTGGGTGCATTGAAGCAAGGGCGCCTACCTTGTAGGAAGTGTGTTTATTCCCAGTACTGTGCCCTTAACCCAGTACACAGAGAGAGCCAGTAGGAAGAGTAATTGGTGTCCTGTGACCCAGTCCTGTTAATCTGTGTATATCATAAGAAACTTTTTTTTAGTTACGAGGATTTTCAAATTCTAACGTCTGTTAGTGTTGACCAAGCAAACATCACGCTGTCTGGTTCCCTTTAGCCAACTCGTATAACAATTGATCCCGCATTACATCAACACCGGAATTTGAAACCACAAAGCTATTCATACGTCATCTTTACTGGGATACTTTGTGTACTGGGTCACAGGACACCAATTACTCTACAGTACTGGGAATAAATACAGTTCCTTGCCCTTGGATGGAGCTTTATCTTTTGAAGAAGGATTGAAACATTTATAGAAATTCAGTTTGTTAATATCGGTCATTTCTTTTCATAACTATTTATGATTTTATGATCTAGCTATTTTTGTGAAAGTATTATCAGTTTAAGAACTTTCTGCTTCCAAATCATTGCTCCATCCAGCACAGGGCTCAAATCTGTGAAAAGGTGGGTGTAAAATTCTATTAAATTTTTCTTTGAATTAAATGGCTTGGAAAGAAATAAGGGTACTTTGCTGTAAATCTGTCTGGAAATCTTTCGATACGTTGATTATTTTCAAAATGGCGCCATCTATTTTATTTGATGATGTGACAAAATCAAATTTCTAAATCCCAAACCAGAAGAGCTACAGATTTCTGCTGGCTTACCATATTGTAGACCTTCATCATGGGTGGAAAAAATAGCGGACCACGGCACAAATGGTCCCAGAAGTTTTTTCAGGTCTCCAGAAAGAAAGAAATGCAAAAAGAAGGGGAATTGATGATTCGATTCTGCGTGAAAATCCAAAATGTTCTCTTTGCATTTCAAACTAAGCCTTTATAGCAATTGGAATGATGTTTGGTTAATTTAGGCTATTTCCAGACTACAACAACACTGTTTATGATCTGGTAAGTAGTCAGTCGTAACGTCAACAATATTCGCTAAATATCCTTTACAACTGAGATTGAGGATTACAGACCAATCTTCAAAATCTGTCCCATACGTATTTCTATCATGACCTGCCAAAAATAGATTTTTGTTTGGAGCACCCTGCTCCTGCTGTCAGAGAAAGTTTGTCAACGACTTTTCTGTCCCAAAAACTAAAATACTTTTTCCACCCCTGACCTTCATAAACTATGGGTTTCTTGAAGATAATATTATTTTACCATCATTGGTTTAGCATTTACGTTGATTTTAATATTTGTTTAAACTTTCCATGAATTCTTTAAAAAACGATTAAAATGCCGCCATTTTAATAATAATTTAAAGAAGAGGTAATAAATTCCAAGAAAAACGTAATGAAATTTTACGCCTTCCTTTTTAACGATTTAAAAGATCTGAGCCCTACGCTGCACCATCATAGATATGATTTAATGGCAAATAACATCAGAGAGATTCCTCACCTCAACCTCAGGCGTTAGATATGCCATCACTCTGTTAGCCCCCTTTATGTGTCCCACTTTCACAAAAGGTGCTAGTGCAAAGAATGCTTTGATTTTCTGTGCCAAATCATGATTGCGACTAAATCCAGCAAATGCAATGAGAGTTCCCTGGGAATGGCCTACATAAAATAACTGCTTCTGTTTTGAAACACCAAGTGCGTAGTTTATGACTGCAGGAAGATCGTATTTTGCCATTTCATCCCAGCTAAAATTAAAAGAATATGATTTAGAAGATTACATCAGTTGTTTGTACGTGTAGCTATGATTCTTTAAAATTTACACGAAGATTTTGATTATAAATCAAACACATAGCCTTGAATATAAATCCAAGAAAAAGGTTGATGCTGAGGTAACATTGTCACAAAATTAATTGCATTCCTGTGAGAGCTTCTAATCAAAATAAACATGGCTGCAAACGATGTCATGGAACCAACATGACTAAGTGTCTTCTTGTGCACGCAAACCAACATGGCTAAGTGTCTTCTTGTACACGCAAACCAACATGGCTAAATGTCTTCTTGTACACGCAAACCAACATGGCTAAGTGTCTTCTTGTACACGCAAACCAACATGGCTAAGTGTCTTCTTGTACACGCAAACCAACATGGCTAAATGTCTTTTGTGTCTTCTTGTGCACGCAAACCAACATGGCTAAGTGTCTTCTTGTACACGCAAACCAACATGACTAAGTGTCTTCTTGTGCACGCAAACCAACATGGCTAAGTGTCTTCTTGTACACGCAAACCAACATGGCTAAATGTCGGACAAATGCATCGAATAAATCAATGATCACCTTGCTAAAATTTGAAAATATTAGATCATGTTAGATTTTGTTTGTTAGAAGTCACCCATTGTGCAGTTCTATCATTTTTCTTTTTGCGTTAAGTTTTTAATATTAGTTCGATGTGCTTCAAGAATTTGCTCAGGTCAAAAAGCTAAAGCTCTGGTTTGCAGAAGGATGCAAATTAGACTTTTTAAGGTTAACATTTCTGCTTCCAAAGCACGCACCAATACGAACAAACGAGGTACATATGTCCGAGTCAGCTACCGAGGAACATTTTAAGAGTGATTTGCATTTGACGAAAGCTAAATTCGCATCGTTGGACGAATCTGTACACTTTTTTCGGACGTCCGGTAACTGAGCAATGGCAAATGTAATGCATGGACCAACCTGGACTTGCTCCAAGTCTACTCCTCTGATCCATCCCGGAGAGAAAGAGAAAATAGACTTGGAGCAAGTCTAGGACGAACCTGAAAGCCCAGAATTTCGGATCCTTGATTGTCATGTTAACATGCTTATTGGAATAAGTGTTGCCTCTGCTGTTCCCAAGCCACACATCATATCCGAGATCTGCCAAGATGAAACCGAGGCTCTGTTCAGGCAAATTCATTACGTAATCAGCACTTGATGAAAAGAGGCCATGTTGCATGAAAACCACCTGACCATTCGATGGTACTCCCTTGATGCCTTTCGGTATTCGCTGCAAGCTAAGAATATAGCCGTCTTCTGTTGTCACATGGTGCTCCTCCGCAGGGTACCCAAAGAACTTGATCATTTGTGACTAAAGGATTGAATAAACAAAGGAATAAAACTACATTATTACACTAAATTAGCAAGGGTTCTATTTTAACGGAAATTTAAGCAATCACAAATTAACGGCAATCGTGAAATCAGTTTCTCAAGTGTGCTATAATTAACACAAGTCAGCGTGGTTTTAATCAACGCGAAATTTTTCAATTCGCATCAATTAGGGGACTTAGGGCACCGTGCTAACTTGGTGTAACAAGGTAGGGTAATATAAATCAGTGAACTCTATGAAAGGAAAAGTTGAAAATATTTAGGGGCAAAATAAAAGAACAAAACAAACACTGATTCGCTGTATTGTCACACAACTGATTGCCTTTCAACATATTTGACTTCATGTCCCTTGTTTCCATGGTGTAATGGACCACATAAAGACTTAGGAACAAAATCACCCCTTCCACCTTCTTCATGAAAAATAACACAGTAGAAAACTATCTGGCCATCGATTTGATTCGTACATTACATCACCAGGTTGTAAATTGTGAAACACTAAACTATTTAGGGGTAAATGGCAAGACAATAATGCCAGTGTGAGATGGAAGCACACAGAGCCATAGAGCCATGCAGGTTGGCTTGCAGGCCTGATACTCTTATGTCATATGGCAAAAAGCTATATTTAATATCGGTTTGCAGAAAGCTATAAACTCCTGCGGGCATGATGCTAACTAGAGGCTTAACTGACATCACTTCATACAGGTCTGTCCCATAGATGGGTCTGCCCGATGCAAGCACTGCATAAACAGGGACTAATATAAAAACAACAAGGTAACACAAGACAATTAAAAAAACCAATACACACTGTATTCAAGTTTGCTTCTGGCAGATCCTTCTGCAACCGAGGTCTTCGGTTCGCAAAACAATTCACTGCGCAGCAGATAACAATCACCAATCTTGCATAGTCCATGTTGGTAGCAGCAACTCTAGATTGAGCACTTGTTTCTTGTCCAAGATGAATGACGCAGCCGCGCTTGCAAAGCTGTAGTGTAGGTGGGATGCCGTATATTGTGTTGTTTTAGCACGGCTGTCATTGCCAATATTTTTCGCAGGTGTCACAGCTTGTTGTGGGTTGGGTTTTTATTTTAGGATCGTTGGCACGCAGCTTTAATTACTATTTCCAATATAAGATAAAAATAGACCATGGACAATAATACACCATTTCAGCAACGACAACACGAGTTCTCTTGAGATCCTTCAGATGAAATGAGTGTTTGAATGAACATTCTTTAAAAAGCAGCTCAATGTGTGTTTGAAACAAAATTCCTTTCATCGGGCCTTATCAGGGAAATACTTAAGCTTCAATTGTTTGTTATTGGTGTGTTAAGCTTGATGCTTCTTCTCCCATCTCCTTATATGCTTACATCATAACTGAATGACTTCGCCATATACTCAACGTATATACTACTGCAACGACCAATATGCGGAAGAGCTATATATTCAGGCAGAATTGAGATTTTGTGTTTCTGGATTTTTCAGTGCACGCCTAATAAACAAATTTGCAAAGTTTGTTGTATGCATAGAGATGGCATTGTTCCATTTTTACGTACGACAAAACTGGTTTGAGTTGGTCCTAAGCATAACAATAACATATACAAGGTTTGAGTGTCAACTCTTTAAAAGGGTAGACAGAGGCAAGAAAGAGCCGGATGGCTAACGGACTGATAGCGTGTAGCTGTCGACGAAGAAGAACTATGGAGTTCTCGATGAAATGAGTCTCTGCTCATAGCACATCGTAACTATAAGCTGAGCAGCCTGGCATTTTAAATGTATTTTTTCCATCATGAATTTAAGGATTTAGTTATTACTGTGCCAAGCTTTCGACCTGTGGGGAGGCGGTACTTTGTTAAAAAGGACCGAAATGTGTGGACAAGCTTTTACATTATAAACCTCGCCCCATAAAAATTGTGCCAAAAATATATCCTTCTCCAATCTAGATTTCACTTAAAGTACACAATATATGGTACACTGTCCCATAATTTTGTTATCATTTATCATACTCTTTCCCATAATCATGATCGGAAAAGGACACCCCGTTTAGAGGAACATCCTGTCAGGGACACACTCCCTATGAAGGGGCTTTAAAACGCTTCCAATGAGCATCTTGCTTCTTCAGATTTTGTAAATAAAAACATTAGAATCTGCAGAGAAATGATCAGGGTTATATGGCTGCTCCATCTTCTTGTATGATCGAAGAACTGTTTAAGACTTGTTTATCAAGCTAAGTATTCTACATATTGTGGCAAAAAGGAGGTATCCTGTTCCGTGTAACCAGACCATATAAATGATGTATGCAGTAACAGTGGAGTGTGCTGAAATTAATTTTAGCATGGTTTTCAAGTTTTCAAACGATAGAAATCAACAATAAGTCGGGAATAAGATTCGAAGCCAATCAAATTCATTCCTGTATTCAAACACAACAACTCCTCGATATTCAAATTCTATAAAAACAGGTTATAAAATACAACAGACCCTGATGGTCTCTACATGATCAAATCATCAACGTATAAGGCCAAATCATAATTTTGCCACCTATACAATGTTCAGTGTATCGGCAGTGATGACTCATTTGGCAGTTCATTTGTGAACAATTAAAATGACGTAAGAAAAGATTAGCAACACGGTAACACGGGGAAACAACGCCATTCTACAAAAACATATGAGAATAATTATTTTACTTTCCCCTGATCAAAAGTCAAAGGAATACATTGTTTAAAAAATCGTACAAAAAACTGTTTTCATAGTATATTTTTGATTCATAATGTGTGGAAACGTCAATCCACCTGCTACAAATACCACACCAGTGCACGAATAACACAGAGACCAGGCTTGTTTTTAATAGAGGACGGTAT
This sequence comes from Aurelia coerulea, assembly GCA_039566865.1. Classification (NCBI taxonomy): domain Eukaryota; kingdom Metazoa; phylum Cnidaria; class Scyphozoa; order Semaeostomeae; family Ulmaridae; genus Aurelia; species Aurelia coerulea. The sequence goes on along the minus strand of CM076947.1, from coordinate 21,626,034 downwards.
CATACTAACTTCCACAAATGATGACGATGATGATGATGATGATGATGATGATGATGATGATGATGATGATGATGATGATGATGATGATGATGATGATGATGATGATGATGATGATGATGATGATGATGATGATGATGATGATGACGATGATGATGATGATGATGATGATGACGATGATGATGATGATGATGATGATGATGATGATGATGATGATGATGATGATGATGATGATGATGATGATGATGATGATGATGATGATGATGATGATGATGACGATGATGATGATGACGATGACGATGATGATGATGATGATGATGATGACGATGATATGGATGAGTACGAATATTGGCTAATTCTTGACACAGAGTAACGCACCTAGCATCGTGACACAACCCTAAAAACATATAAAGTTGAAGCCTCCGCGTGAGATGATGGATTCCAAATTTTGAAAATTGGTTGCATTCTTTTTATTGTACGACTTTTAAAACATTGGATATATTTTATCATTGCACACACCTTGTATATATTTCAGGGGGATTCCATTCCATTCTTGTATATATATTTGAATTAAATTGAACGGGGAGTGATCTTCCCAAATTAGACATACCCAGTTCTCAGCTTACATTCGATACTTCTTTGAGCCAATCTGTTTTCATGTCTTTAATAATCTCACGGTAAACCAACTGAGTTGCATCCATACCCCATATGAAATCCAGATGCATCCAAGGATCGATTTGTTCATGTTTCTGTACAACGGTTGGGTGTAGCTTCGCTATCAAACGTTTGACGTCATCGGGATCTGCCAGCCAATCATTACCGCCAGAATATAGCACCGTGTTAACATTGAATTTTGTTAAGTCGTACTCTGGTGGCGTTGGCTACGAAACAAGAATAATCGATCATAATCATTACATAAAAATATGCAAACAAACATACCAAGTGACCCGACAAATTGTTATGGTCTGAAAGGCAAGCAAATCTAAAAGGGCTCCGTCGTCAAAATGTAAACAAACGATGATTTTTGCAGTTTTTTGGAAGGTGATATGACACAGGATTTTGGTATTTTTTTCAAAATGAATGTTGCTGTTTGGGCATTAATCATTGTTCTTCAATAAGGATTCATATCTGCTACGATTGCTCGGATGTAAGTGTATTTTCAACGGTCGCTTTTTGGTGGCTTGGGTGAAGCCACCAAACAAACTGCAGAGAACAATGGATGAACAATGGAAAATCGGCGACACGTGCGAATTTATGGATTTGTTTACTGTTTGACGACGGAGCCCCTTTAATTTTGCAGCCAAAAAAATTCCTCTTTTTCTAGATTGTATCTCTGACGAAAAAAATTTTGGAATGGAAAAGTTTTTTGCCCAGAATGTGAAGTATTCTGAAACGTTACTATGACCTACCTGAAGAACAGCACAAATAGAGGCAACGTATCTTCTGGTAAAATGCATAATGTTGTTGAGTGTCATTCAAAGTTATAAACGAGCTTCCCCTAACACATGAAACCGTAAACCATCATCTTTGATTTCATACCGGGTGTCCCAAAAAGTAGCCTAGGATACCCAAAAAGAAGGTCTGTTTGAAAAATCACCAACATTTGATTTTAAGGCTGATGTTTAAATTTTCTTGTTTGACATGTAGATCAAAGACCACATCATTTCCTTAGGCATAACTGATAGGCATATCGGTATTAAAATGAGCAATAATCGATACTGATCGACAATGATTGATAATGATGATCGATCATAACGGTGATTGGTAACTTGTCAGGAAATGTTTCAAGTTGAGTCAACACAGAAAGGTCTAGAGAAAATTTCTGCTTATTTGGTTGGAGTTTATTGGTAAGAGTTCGTGGGTAAGATCCTTTATCAATAAGATTCTCAGTATCCAAATCTCCGTATATCAGCGTACATAGTGACCTTTCCTTTTTTAGGCAGAATGGTAGATCATTTATGTAAATAAGGAACAGAAGTGGGCCAAGACAGAAGCCCTGGGGGACACCAGCCAAAAGTTAAATTACCTGATGGTAAATGTCCATGTTTTCTTCTTTACCATAGTCATATTTCATGAACTTTTTAGATCGATATGCCTGTGAATAAAAAACTTCATATATCAACGCAATTGCAGGGAAAACTTCTGGTCTTCTATTTCGACAAGAAATGTCAGTGCTTTCCGTTAAACTATTAAATCAATGAGCTAATGCAAAATGGTCAATACCATATGGAAAAATAAGTTAGGAGGTTGGTAACAAGGACAGATTTGGTAAGACAATAGCGCGAGTTCGTTTTGATTGACACCGCAATTCAAAGTGATTAGCGATCGCAGACAAAGGAAATTCTCTCAACCAGTAATTCAAAACAAGCAAAGCCGCAAAAGTTTCTCTGAAACCCAGGTAGCTAGCTCGTTCGTTGTGCATTCCAGAAATTGTTTTTAAGAAAAAACACGAGCATAGATCGAAAGAAGAAGGATATATCTACACATCTGCCACGGGCATCTAATTTATTTGAATCAAGAGACGATTGGGAAGCGATTCAATTCTCACATTATTTTGGGTGTAATTAAAACACTTACTCCTCAGCTTCTGAACCAAAGAAATGAAATGCCGGAGGTAGATGTGTAGATATATCCTTCTCCTTTCGAGATATGCTCATGTTTGCTCTTAAAACAATTTATCGAATGCATAACAAGCACGCTAGCTACTTGGGCTTAAGGGAAACTTTTGCGGCTTTGTTTTTATTGAATTTAAGGTTGAGAGAATTTCCTTTGTCTGTAGCTACTAATCGCTTTGAATTCAGGTGTCAACAAAAGTATCTCATGCTATTGTGTTACAAAATCTGTCCTTGTTGAGGTAGGTATCTTCAACGCTGCTGCGTAGCTACCGAAAAAGCGCTAAAGCCGGGGGGGGGGGCTTACTTAATTTCAGAAACTGGAGAGAGGGGCCTTAAAGCAAGAGAGCTGATTAAAGAGTGGGGTTATTTACTCATTAGGTCTTCTACCCCATATTTTGATGAATCAACATACAATTTGCGAGCTAAATACATAAATTCAATGTAATTTCAATCCAAAACCATATAAAAACTAACATTGAAACTAGGAAGTAAATAGGGATTTCTTAACATCTTTAAAAAGGTCGGTGTAAAATTCTGTTACAGTTTTCTTTGAAATAAATGGCTTGAAAAGAACTTAGGGTTTTTTGCCATAAATCTACCGTGGAAATTTATTGATATCTTGATTAGTTTCAAAATGGTGGCATTTATTAAATTTGAGGCTATGACGTCATAAAATTTCTAAATCCTAAACCAGATTTCTGCTTGCCGCCATATTGTAGACCTTCATAAACTATGACTTTCTTGAAGGTTAAATCATTTTTCCTCTATTGGTTTAGGATTTACGATGATTTAAATTTTTTCAAAATTTTCCATGAACGTTTTCAAAAATAATCAAATTGCCGCCATTTTGAAAAAAATCAAGATATCAAAAAATTTCCATGGCAAATTTACAGCAAAGTACCAGAAGTTCCTTTCAAGCGATTCAACTCAAAGCAAAATGTCATAGAATTTTACACCCACCTTTTTAAAGATTTGAGCCCTGTGCTGGATTTCTTGTGTATCGCATCAAATTCCCCCACTACTATAACACATGATCTTACTGCTGTCAAAAATCCGAAAACGTTCCATAAATTCGATCAATAATAGTTGTTTTGGTATCCCTTCAGAATATATTTCATCAACTTGGAACAGAGAATTTGGTTATCGACGGCAATACTCTCAGACTTACCATGGTGGAGCCTTTAAATACGTGGTTTTAAGGCAACCAGGACGACGGGACAGAACATAATTAGGGTATTGGGATGTGCGGCTTTTATGGGTTGGTCCCATTGCTAATATCTTAGAAGTTCTGAAACTTACCTGTGCATAATGTACCATGTTTTGTACAGAGGTTCCAGCAGGAGAATGAGTTGTGTAAACATCTAAACGAGTCTGTAGAGAAGAAATACTTATAAATTAACACAACAGTGGAACAAATCTTTTTTGCTGCTGGCAAGCACAAAATATTGTGATTTTGGGCAAATTTCAAGGTTTTTTGAAGAGGCTTTCTCGAGAAAAACCCTCATGATTTCAGAACGCAATGGCTGATTTCAGCCAGGTAAATTTTGAAATAGAATTGAACATGTCTACTATTAAAATTATATATTTGCTGATATCATCGTCTTGACATCCAGGGAGCTGTGATCTTTCAGACAGGGGATTATTTTCATTGAGTCAACCGGTAGCTTTCATCAGCAGTGATCCAAATAAAAAAGAAACAGACAATATCCCCGCAAATGAGAACCTATTTCTTTATAGGCAGACTGAAATAGGTTCTTCTTTTAAAGGTACTAAGACTAATTTAAAGCTATAAAAAGGTTCTTATTTGAAGAGTCCCTTGCGTATGCTGTTTTAGAATCTTCACCAAAGCTGTTCAGCCCAATTATTTGTTTTGGCAAAGTTAACATGGACCTAATAACCGATTCTAAGCTGACAAACAGCAGAGGAGGAGATTCAAACTTTAACAGCCGACTGGGACAAAAATAAGCTAATAACGACGATCAAAAACCAACTTTGCTACCCCTGCAATAAGAACATATTTTTCATCAAACTGAAAGGGGTTCTTAATTACAAGGTGCATAAGTTAAGAAAAACAGCCTCTAGGTTCTTATTTTTGTAGGTTCTAATATGCGGGGATTTACTATAGCACTCACCTCATTCATTTGGGGTCTGTCATAGCCACACAACGTGAAAACGATACTGGCACATATTTTTTCACCAAATGATTCAGTGCAGAAATGTGAAGCAAGCCATTTTATGAACCATGTCTGTGGTAGAAAATCTCTTACTCCAAAGATCTTGAACAGGAACTGTAAAAGAAGAAACAAGATTCTTAGGATTACCTACACGTATTTTTTCATAAGAAACTGCTCATAAGACATTCAATTTTCAGAACAATAAAAAATTACAAAAAAAACTCCAGTACTGAGAAAAACGTATTTAAGCAGCTATTCATTTTAGTCCAGGAAATCCTTAGCATGCTTTTTTCATATTTTCACTGGATATTTCTCACTACTTGAGTAATGTGTAAACATTGCAAAGACTGCAAATAATTTTGGCTTGAAATGTTTAGGAGGGCCTAGAAGTAGACAATGAGACTGTTATGAAAGTCGTAAGAAACTTGTAAGGAACTTTAAGTATTCAAAACCTGATAATGTGAAGAAACTTTCAGCACTGGCTCCACAAAAAGGTGTATGGAATGTTATACTTCACATTCATTTGATAGCTGAAGCTATAGAGCTCTTCTTGCAGCGGCAATCTCGGACCAAACAAAAGCAAATACAGTTAACGCAATCCATATCATAATGAGAAAATCCACGCGTTAAGGAGAAACGAAAAACAGTGAAAACGCGATCGAACATGTTTAATCACAATCGCTGGTGAAAAAACAGCTTTTACTGCCTAAGCCAATCAGCGATCTGCTTTTCTGAAAAATATCGCGTGGCAGTAATATGAGCCCTAATCCCGTTGACAGGGTGTTAATTCTACTTGATGCCTTTGATATAGCGCTAGCGCGGGAAAATTTTTCACCAAGCATCAAAACTTCGTTCGATCATTCATTTGGTTACAGGATGAAAGTTTATCTAATTTCGATCCTACTAGTTCGAAGATGGCTCGACTCCGATAACTTTATTCGAAACAAAGGAACTTACGAAAAACGTTGCCCCTCTTCTTGTCAAGAGAAAAATCTCACTTCTCGGTAATTTACATTTGAAACAACGATTCAGGTAAAAGGGCATTGATATGCAGCACTAGATAATATAACAACTGAACTTACCCAGCAAGCAAGAATTTTCAGCGAATGGTCGTCCTTCTTGCTCCTCGCGTTCTCATAGCAAGACTGATTTGGCGCCAAATTTGTCTGGCCTGATGTGGTGATGCACGTGGATTTCATCTTCACTTCGTGTTTAACTAAAACCTGATATACATTCCTGTAACAAGCATTCGTTCCAATATTTAGTATTGTATCTTAGATCTGCTTTCTCATTCACGAAACTTTCTTCTCGGCTTCCTTTTTCTGATAAATTTTCGCCGATGTTGGACATATTGTACCATGTCAATAATGTTTGTTCTCAGTGCACAGTCTCGTGTTTGCGATTACACGAAGTCGATTCAAGCTGTGGTTCAGAGGTCAATGATGACAGATGTACATTGTTTCTGTTTGGTTTTAACTTACGTCATCATACATTGATTAGCTGCTAACAGATTCACAGCCAAAAAGCTCTTGAAATAGGAAACAAGAATCGATTGCACCGTTGTCATTTACCAAAGGTTTACCATACCATAGGTAATCTCAGTGCAGACCGCCTCTGCATATCTACTGAGATATTCGGATAAGTCACATCGTCGCTTTCTCATTGTCAAATCTTTCCCCTTCTGGAATCTTTCCCCATATTTGAGGATTTTCGGTCGATTTTCTTACCCATGTTTAAGGATTTTACGGGGAGAAGTATGTTAAACTTCTTATAAAACAAGTTTCATTTCACTTTAAACGTACGATTATGAATGAAGATAGAGTTACTATAGACCAAGTTTCAGAACTAAAACGAAAATATCCAACGTCAAAAATGAAAATCTCGAAAAATACTTTTTTACGATTCAACAAGCTACCCATTCCTAGTGGAAGAGTTACATTTGAAACCAATCGTTGGGGATTTTCGAAGTTTAAAACCGATCCTTTTTTGGGTCGCACGTACCCATTGCTCTATACATAGTAAAGTAACCCCCTCTCTCGGCCCCTCGTCTTCCTCGCTGACGGCAGGTTTCTTTTCTCAAATTAACCAATTGTAGAAGTTCTTTGTGTGCACGTATTTTTTCTAATACTAAAGGTCCGGGCTGGTAGGCAGTTTCTTAAATCTTTGGGCCATTTTGCTACCAACAGTTTCTAACGTGTTTCTTATATTTTTTCAAAACAAGTGAATAACATGATGCACTCAAAATATTTTCCAAACAGTTGCTATGACTGTACAGTGTCACAACATTTTAAGTGCGATAGGAAAATTAAAACTGCGTAGCTTTTTAACTTCAGGTAGAGTTGTGTCTTAACTTTCGAAAAATTGAGCCTACGCCGTTTCTTATAAGCGGTTTCTTATAAAAGAATACGTGCAGTTATACATTATAGAACTCTTAATTTAATTTGTAAGATTTTTTGCACAGTCCCCAGAAAAGCAGTCACTCTTTAATGAAGGGGTAAACGTAGTAAAAGAATTTAAAATGAAATGAAATGAAATATAAAATAATTCAGAAACTGCTTTTAACATAAAATAGGAAAGTCCAGTACTAGGAAAATGTAACTCATTAAGAAGCTACGCGATTTTTGGATAAGAACCTATGGTCCACCAACCTGGTACGTAGTTCAAATTTTCAAATCAAACTTTGAAATAGATCAAATTTTAAGAATCTTTCTGAACCAAAAGTTTCTAATGAGTTTCTCATAATTTAATGGTCGAAGTGTAGAGTTGATTTTTGTTACACAGGCTTCCACGTCCACAATACTTAATAAAATCGCAAAGCAAGTTATGACATAGTTCACATTCAAACCAATGTCCAAGTAGTTGCTATCACTGTTAAGAACATTTTTGAACAACCTGGAAAAATTGAAACCACAAATTACAAAAGTTTCTTAGCCTTTCATTCCAATTTTTTTTAGCAGGTTCCTCAGCTTTCGCAAAATTGAGCCTACTCTTCCTTGCAAGCTTTTTCTTAGAAGAAACGAGTGTTTTTCGCAAAAATTGATCCAGGCTGAAATTATTAGTCTGTTAATAAAACAAATACGCTCACAGGAAAAGGGTCCTTTCGTACCTGAACATTATGTTGCTTGTCAATTGCTACACTCCTGCCGAGCCGAGACTCAAGTATGTGTGTTGGGATTTCGAGGTTTTCGAGCACCACATTACATGGCCAAGACCTGAAGACAGTAGCCTGTTGATAAGATATTTAACCCTTCGATAAATTCAGCTTGTGAATAAGCTCCGATCAGTAAATAATAATGAGTGGAAGAGTCTTATCCTTTTTCCTTCATGCAGTCAAGTCACTTTATCTGCATCACCCGCCTGCCATCACCCTCATTTTTTCTAATCAGCGCTTGCACATCAGCTAAGACGAATACTTAAAATCCATATACCATTTTGCAGTGACATCATCAAGCAAGTGACTCAGAGAAGTAAGAGCAGGAGGGGGCACTGGGGGCACTTGTCTCCCCAAGATTTTGCAATTATAACGCAAAATTGCTGTTTTTATTCCGGGGAGTGCCCCTTTAAGACTTCAGCTTGATAAACAAATGCCCTTGCCCCTTGGAAGTATCGTCCCCTCCCCCCCCCCCCCCCACCCCTCACACTTTTAGCTACGGCCCTGAAGTTACTAGTGAATACTGTCAGAATCTATTGTGTGTCGAAGCATTGGAAACCGTTCCAAAATGGTCGACTTTATTATCTTCTCTCGTCTCTCTAAATTCAGAACGGTGCTATTATACGATTCAAGGATGAAGGTACTGAATATCACACAGAAAGGCCATTGAAGATCTAAACCAGCCACAGGAATCATGCTGTGCTGGCTGTGGTACAATTCTCTTTGACTTTGACTGAACGATCAACGCTTTTTTGTGTACTTTGATTGACGTGCCAAAGCTTGGATATATCGTGTTCAAGCAGGGTATATATATAGCAGGGTTCAAGCAGGGTTCAAGCAGCGTGATATATCGTGTCCCTGGTGTTCAAGGTAAAAAGCTTGGATAAGCTGCCCGCAGCTTCGTTCAAACGCTTGAATACACATCGCTTCAATGACAAACGCTTAGATACATTCGCGACAACAGGCAAGGCAAAGCCTCAATCTTCCCAGTGAATCTACCATTCTGGCTCAGATGTGCTTTGGAAAGTCAGAAAGTTTCAGGGCCATAATTGTTCCCCAAGTAGGATTATAACAAAAAAATCTACTAGAGGGGGCAGATTTGCCCCCTCCCCCTAACCAAAATAGGGTTAAATGAAAAACCTCCCAGAAATCATGTTTCACTTCAAAGGTCACTCAGCCGTAATTTTCTATTCAATTCCAGAGCGACATTTTCTCTCGCATACAACAGAAATTCCGCCCGCTCGGAAAATTCAATTGACTGGAAATCAGCCTTTATGGTTATGGGCGGCATGTACCCGTTGCTCAACCTCGTCCCCAGGGCCTTTTATCATATTGGCACCGAGATTAAAATTGTCTCCTTGACAATATATGACAAAAAGGCCTGGGGACGAGGTTGCCCGTTGCTCCACATATGGAAGTTATCCCCCCCCCTCCCCCATGGGGTAAATGGTTTCGTAAACTTCCGGTGCTGATTACTTAAAGAATCGTTAAGCTTAAGGAGCTTAAATATGGAAAAAGATTAAAAAACAGGCCAAATAGGACAGGGCTGTAAATTCTTTCAACAGTTTTACATGAATTTTTACACGAAGGCTTCGAATTCCCTTCTCATGAAAATGTGAATTGGCAAAAAAATTACCCGACTAAGGGGTCGCGTTTGAATTCCCTGCAAAATCAGAGAACTTATTATCCATACCTGATAAGACCGAAGATTTCATGAAAAAGATTATGCGATTTTGGAATTTTGGGTTAGGACAGGCCTTTGAAGTCTTCTTCAGGATTTTGAGCCCTTTAAACCTTACTGAAGATCTTGGGACCGAGATTAGGTGTGCCTTAGGGCTTTGATGCCTACCAAAACGCGACAAAAATATCTCTGTCATGATACTAAAGATTTAAGAACTGAACGGAAACAAGCCTTTGAGCTAGGGGTAGAGTTTTGAACTTTGGAGAAAGTACGGAACTGTATCCCATTTACGAGACTGAAGATTGTCAAAACCAAATTTTGACAACAAGGGTTAGGGCTTTGAATTTCTTGGAGAATTCAGAAACTTGTCAATTCTACGAGGCTGAAGATTTCGAAAGTAAAACTAGGGGAAGCCGGGTTAAAGCTTTGAATTTCCCTTGAGAACTTGGAAACTTGTCACTTTTACGAGATGAACGATTTTAGGATCGAGATTGTGAGACTTTGAGCTAGATTCTCGAACTCCATTAAAAATACATTCATTCTTATTCATAAAACTTGGCTATTGGTCACTGCTGTGCATGGTTTCCATAGCCGTAGGAACCGGAGGCACTGGGGCCACATGCCCCCAATAATTTGCAAAAAAGAAAGTGCTCTTTTCATTTTCAAGAAGTGCCCCTTTAGCTTCATGACAAAAGCGACCTTTAAGTGTTGTGCCCCCTCCCCCCTTCCAAGTTTGAGATGCTTCCTGCGGCCCTAATGGTTTCGATTGATTTCGGGCTCGATTGATTTTTCAGGAAACTAAATTTACGTTTATCAAAATTCATTGAGGGCACTTGAATCAACATCTAAAAATGGGCCAAATAATCGCAATTATAGATTATACTTATTAGTGTTATTTAGGGTCGGTGATGCATCTTCTGCTTGAAAACTCGTTATAAAAATCGAAGACGAAGGAGTCTCTAAAAGGGATACAGATAGCTGTATTTCGTAGCCGTTATTTTACGAGACTAAATATTTTAGAACTGACACTCTATGTGTGTAGGGATAGAGTTTATGTTTCACGGAAAGTACGGAAATTCATCCTTACAAGACAGGGTTTTGAAACAAAACCTCAGTGAAATAGGGTTAGGGCTTTGAATTTCCTGGAATTTTTACGAAATTGAAGATTTTGGAACTGTAACTAGGCTAATATGGGGTAGACATATTTTTTTTATAAGAAACTGCCCATAAGAAACTCAACTTTCAGATCACCAAAAAATTAAGAAACTCCGGTACTGGGAAAATGCAAGTTAAGAAACTATTTATTTTGATAAAGGAAATCCTTCACGTACACTCATTTTTTTTTATAAGAAACCGCTTATAAGAAACGGTAGGCTCAATTTTTCGAAAGCTAAGAAACAACCCTACCTGAATTGAAAAAAGCTAAGAAACTTCTGCAATTATCAGTTTTAATTTTCCTATCACACTCAAAAATATTGTGACATTGTGCAGTTAAAGCAACTGTTTGGACATTCTTTTGAGTACGAATCATGTTATTTACTCGTTTTGAGATTTTACTAAGTAATTTGGGAGCCCTTTAGACAAGACAAAATCAACTCTAGACTTCCGGCAATATAAATATAAGAAACACGTAAGAAACTTTTGGTAGCAAAATGTTCCAAAAATTTAAGAAACTGCCTACCAGCCCCGGACCTTAGTTTCTTATAAAAAAAATGAGTGTATTTTTACTTTACTTTCATTCGTTCCCTGTATCATATTACTCGTAAGGTACATGAGTAATGTCTCAACATTGGAAAGGCTTTAAAACCTTCACGAGGGCATAGGTAGTGAACATGAAGATTGTTAGGGAACCTCTAAGAAACTCGTAAGAAAATCTGAGTACTCAAAATATGATAATTTTAAGAAACTGTCAGTACTGGCCCAATTTCTTAGTTTCTTACAAAAAAAATACGTGTAGCGCTTCTCCTGAAATTGAATCTTTATGGCCCCTCGCTTTCCAAACGATGGCTCTTCAGATTTTCATGATCAAACAAGAAGGGTGTTTCACCATACCACACTTTTCGAGAGTTTGGAGGGCGTGGTTAATAAACATTTTTATGAGGTGGCTTTGATTCGAGACCCCTATTATTCCTTCAAATGGCCTTCTATAGGCTGCATCCACAGCCAGGGGGGGGGCTACTTACGTTTCCATACAACGGGGTTGCGCAAATCAGAACCCAAGAGTGCCACTCATAAATCCGGTATGGTATACACGTATTTTTTATAAGGAACTAAAAATTTGGGCCAGTACTGGAATTTCATAAAATTATCAGACTTTGAGTACTCAGAGTTTCTTACGAGTTTCTTAGAGGTTCCATAACAATCTTCATGTTCACTACCTGCGCCCTCGTGAACATGTCAAAACAAGGTTTTTTAAGCCTTTCCAATGTTTAGACATTACTCAAGTACCTTACGAGTGATATGATACAGGAAACAAGTGAAAATAAAGTAAAAACGTGTCGAGGATTTCCTTTATCAAAATAAATAGTTTCTTAGCTTATATTTTCCCAGTACTGGAGTTTCTTAATTTTTTGGCGATCTGAGAGTTGAGTTTCTTATAAGCAGTTTCTTATAAGAAAAAATACGTGTACCCTGAAATCCAGGATAAATCGAAGAGGTATACTTAACAATCCGGCAAAAGTGATAAAGTATAGCCTTGCATGATTTTACAAAACATCCTGCCCTTAAATCCAGAAAGCATTAAATACTGCCAAAAATTATACCCATAAATCCAGATACCACAACCCCTTACTACATACAGACTACTTACGTACCCCCCCCCCCCAGGATGCGCCACTAAGTTTCATAACTTTTCACATATTGCCCTACCCTTATTTGTTTTCTTTCAGTTCTTTCTAGTGAAATTCACGAGCTTCCGAAGAACCCAGGAAATTCAAATCCAAGGCCCCATTGCCAGAATGGTAGATTCACTGGGAAGATTGAGGCTTTGCCTTGCCTGTTGTCGCGAATGTATCTAAGCGTTTGTCATTGAAACGATGTGTATTCAAGCGTTTGAACGAAGCTGCGGGCAGCTTATCCAAGCTTTTTACCTTGAACACGATATATCCAAGCTTTGGCACGTCAATCAAAGTACACAAAAAAGCGTTGATCGTTCAGTCAAAGTCAAAGAGAATTGTACCACAGCCAGCACAGCATGATTCCTGTGGCTGGTTTAGATCTTCAATGGCCTTTCTGTGTGATATTCAGTACCTTCATCCTTGAATCGTATAATAGCACCGTTCTGAATTTAGAGAGACGAGAGAAGATAATAAAGTCGACCATTTTGGAACGGTTTCCAATGCTTCGACACACAATAGATTCTGACAGTATTCACTAGTAACTTCAGGGCCGTAGCTAAAAGTGTGAGGGGTGGGGGGGGGGGGGGGGGGGGGACGATACTTCCAAGGGGCAAGGGCATTTGTTTATCAAGCTGAAGTCTTAAAGGGGCACTCCCCGGAATAAAAACAGCAATTTTGCGTTATAATTGCAAAATCTTGGGGAGACAAGTGCCCCCAGTGCCCCCTCCTGCTCTTACTTCTCTGAGTCACTTGCTTGATGATGTCACTGCAAAATGGTATATGGATTTTAAGTATTCGTCTTAGCTGATGTGCAAGCGCTGATTAGAAAAAATGAGGGTGATGGCAGGCGGGTGATGCAGATAAAGTGACTTGACTGCATGAAGGAAAAAGGATAAGACTCTTCCACTCATTATTATTTACTGATCGGAGCTTATTCACAAGCTGAATTTATCGAAGGGTTAAATATCTTATCAACAGGCTACTGTCTTCAGGTCTTGGCCATGTAATGTGGTGCTCGAAAACCTCGAAATCCCAACACACATACTTGAGTCTCGGCTCGGCAGGAGTGTAGCAATTGACAAGCAACATAATGTTCAGGTACGAAAGGACCCTTTTCCTGTGAGCGTATTTGTTTTATTAACAGACTAATAATTTCAGCCTGGATCAATTTTTGCGAAAAACACTCGTTTCTTCTAAGAAAAAGCTTGCAAGGAAGAGTAGGCTCAATTTTGCGAAAGCTGAGGAACCTGCTAAAAAAAATTGGAATGAAAGGCTAAGAAACTTTTGTAATTTGTGGTTTCAATTTTTCCAGGTTGTTCAAAAATGTTCTTAACAGTGATAGCAACTACTTGGACATTGGTTTGAGTGTGAACTATGTCATAACTTGCTTTGCGATTTTATTAAGTATTGTGGACGTGGAAGCCTGTGTAACAAAAATCAACTCTACACTTCGACCATTAAAATATGAGAAACTCATTAGAAACTTTTGGTTCAGAAAGATTCTTAAAATTTGATCTATTTCAAAGTTTGATTTGAAAATTTGAACTACGTACCAGGTTGGTGGACCATAGGTTCTTATCCAAAAATCGCGTAGCTTCTTAATGAGTTACATTTTCCTAGTACTGGACTTTGCTATTTTATGTTAAAAGCAGTTTCTCAATTATTTTATATTTCATTTCCTTTCATTTTAAATTCTTTTACTACGTTTACCCCTTCATTAAAGAGTGACTGCTTTTCTGGGGACTGTGCAAAAAATCTTACAAAATTAAATTAAGAGTTCTATAATGTATAACTGCATGTATTCTTTTATAAGAAACCGCTTATAAGAAACGGCGTAGGCTCAATTTTTCGAAAGTTAAGACACAACTCTACCTGAAGTTAAAAAGCTACGCAGTTTTAATTTTCCTATCGCACTTAAAATGTTGTGACACTGTACAGTCATAGCAACTGTTTGGAAAATATTTTCAGTGCATCATGTTATTCACTTGTTTTGAAAAAATATAAGAAACACGTTAGAAACTGTTGGTAGCAAAATGGCCCAAAGATTTAAGAAACTGCCTACCAGCCCGGACCTTTAGTATTAGAAAAAATACGTGCACACAAAGAACTTCTACAATTGGTTAATTTGAGAAAAGAAACCTGCCGTCAGCGAGGAAGACGAGGGGCCGAGAGAGGGGGTTACTTTACTATGTATAGAGCAATGGGTACGTGCGACCCAAAAAAGGATCGGTTTTAAACTTCGAAAATCCCCAACGATTGGTTTCAAATGTAACTCTTCCACTAGGAATGGGTAGCTTGTTGAATCGTAAAAAAGTATTTTTCGAGATTTTCATTTTTGACGTTGGATATTTTCGTTTTAGTTCTGAAACTTGGTCTATAGTAACTCTATCTTCATTCATAATCGTACGTTTAAAGTGAAATGAAACTTGTTTTATAAGAAGTTTAACATACTTCTCCCCGTAAAATCCTTAAACATGGGTAAGAAAATCGACCGAAAATCCTCAAATATGGGGAAAGATTCCAGAAGGGGAAAGATTTGACAATGAGAAAGCGACGATGTGACTTATCCGAATATCTCAGTAGATATGCAGAGGCGGTCTGCACTGAGATTACCTATGGTATGGTAAACCTTTGGTAAATGACAACGGTGCAATCGATTCTTGTTTCCTATTTCAAGAGCTTTTTGGCTGTGAATCTGTTAGCAGCTAATCAATGTATGATGACGTAAGTTAAAACCAAACAGAAACAATGTACATCTGTCATCATTGACCTCTGAACCACAGCTTGAATCGACTTCGTGTAATCGCAAACACGAGACTGTGCACTGAGAACAAACATTATTGACATGGTACAATATGTCCAACATCGGCGAAAATTTATCAGAAAAAGGAAGCCGAGAAGAAAGTTTCGTGAATGAGAAAGCAGATCTAAGATACAATACTAAAT
Source organism: Aurelia coerulea (assembly GCA_039566865.1). Taxonomy (NCBI): domain Eukaryota; kingdom Metazoa; phylum Cnidaria; class Scyphozoa; order Semaeostomeae; family Ulmaridae; genus Aurelia; species Aurelia coerulea. Next base: position 21,610,633 of record CM076947.1, on the reverse strand, counting down.
ATTGGAACGAATGCTTGTTACAGGAATGTATATCAGGTTTTAGTTAAACACGAAGTGAAGATGAAATCCACGTGCATCACCACATCAGGCCAGACAAATTTGGCGCCAAATCAGTCTTGCTATGAGAACGCGAGGAGCAAGAAGGACGACCATTCGCTGAAAATTCTTTCTTGCTGGGTAAGTTCAGTTGTTATATTATCTAGTGCTGCATATCAATGCCCTTTTACCTGAATCGTTGTTTCAAATGTAAATTACCGAGAAGTGAGATTTTTCTCTTGACAAGAAGAGGGGCAACGTTTTTCGTAAGTTCCTTTGTTTCGAATAAAGTTATCGGAGTCGAGCCATCTTCGAACTAGTAGGATCGAAATTAGATAAAAGTTGTATCCAATTTAGCCTTGCCTTCTCAACAAATACAGTATCATCTCCCTTCCTTAATATGCAGAAACTTAATCAATGGGATTTTACTCTCCCATAGGGACAAATTATATTATGGTAATACATGCAAATGTCATTGCTGTTAGGGAGGAGAACCGACGAAATTTTGGCTGTCATTTTTCTCGTTCTTCGCAAGGGTTTTTGAAAGGGGCTTTCTGCAGAAAATCTCCCACATCCACGAGAAGGAGTGACCAATTAAAGCCAGGCAAATTACTGAATTTAACACAAGATACCGGCAATCAAACAAGACATTTTTCAATTTAATTTCTTTGTTATTTAGGGAGCAGTACTTTTTCAAATGCCATACAATTCGTTTTGCTCACCCAAAAGTTACAATTCATTTCGTGATAAATCTTTTTATAATGAGCCTTTATTGAACCAACAAAGACTTTGCTGACACTTTGATTCAAAATCAGAAATAGTCATTAACAACAGTTCATGGGCAGAAGAACAAGAGCAGATTTTGTGACACAATATCATATAGCATGAGCATATATCAAAAGAAGAATGATATACCTAAACATCTACCTCGGGCATTCTATTTCTTTGGTTCAGAAGTGGAGCAGAAAGTGTTTTAATTACACCCAAGAAAGTAAGAGATTTGAATCGCCTCTCAATCGGTTTTGAAATCAAATAAATTAAATGCCCATGGAAGATGTCTAGATATATCCTTCTTCTTTTGATATGTGCTCATTTTTGCTCTTATAAACCATTTCTCGAATGCACAATGAGTGAGCTAGCTACCTGGGTTTCAGATAAATTTTTTTTGCAGCTTTGTTTGTTTTGAATTACTGGGTGAGAGAATTTGCTTTGTCTGCGGTTGCTAATCGTTTTGAATTGTGGTGTCAGTCAAAACCAATTTGCGCAATTGTCTTGCCAAATCTGTCCTTGTTGGGAATAAATTGAGCTAGATACATGCAGCAGTAAGGTTTCAGCAAGCTTGATTTGTATTGAATAATTACCTTTAACTCTGGCACAAAGTCTGCAGCATATTTCAAAGGACTCTCCATATTTCCAAGATATGAAACTGGACCAAGACCAAAAAACTTTTTGATGGATTTTGCGAGGTCTTGGTTTGATGAAAATTCTGCAAATGCAATCATTGTTCCTTGAGAATGTCCAACGTAATAAAGTTGCTCTTGTTTTGTGTGTTGCTTTATGTAGTCAATGACAGCAGGAAGATCAAGACTGGCCATCTCATCCCAACTGTAAAGAATAGTCATTCATTACTATGCGCATACTAACCGGTTTTATGTTGTACAGGAAAATATAAAACCCAAAGTCTTACAAGTACAGACTGAGCTTGCGAGGTCTGTGCAATAAGACCGAGGGCCTACAGTATATTTTTCCTGTGTACAACTACAAAACCGGTTGGTATGAGTTTTATTACCTGATAGCTTCTAATTTTGACTTATGTCATTTAATCAAACGCATTTTGTTATTATGTCGTTTGAGTCGATTGTAAATCTCACAAGGCCTTAATCAGATGCTGTGGTGACAAAAACACATCTTTGTATCGTATTATACTGTACAAGGCTACAGGGAAACCCTGGGAAATGTGCGATTAACCAATGGGAGTGGAGGAATTCTTGTATTGCCTCTTTTTTGACACGTCAGTCAGGTAATAAAGGTCAAATTGCAAAAACAAACAATGTTTTGTTCAAACCACATTCCACCAACTGAGAATCTGAATATACAACTCTGAGTAACAGAGATCTTGAATAATTCACAGGATGGCCAGTCTTCTGATCCCTTCTCCCTTACCAAAGTTGTAACTTGCAGAGCAGAAAAGAAGACTTTTGATATCATAATGATCATATCTTCACATTCTGAACTCCTTAATTTGAACATTCGATAGAAAAATTTCAAAATGCCCTCGATTATGCACTAAAACCAGAGAGCTATTACAACGAATTTTATCTCGCAATCTTCCAAAAATTCCGCAAAAACGAGATGTAATCCAGCATGTTTGGTCTCAATTTAAAACATAACAGAATCCTGTTTCAAACCAGAGTCACAGAACCCAATTCAGAGTTGGGTGGCAAGAACCTAATACAAACTCTTATATTAGCGGTTGGCATATATCAGGCTGGTAGCACGATATTCAACCTACATAGACAAAAATAGTTCTTTCTGAAAGAAAACACCTTTTTCTAGAAATTTTTTGATTAGAACATTTTTATCAAACTTCATGTAATTTGCAATGAAAACTGGTTGATCTTTTACAACCGTCCTGTGAAAACTGCTTGGGGAGAAGTGACAGAAGGTGATGATCGATAAGGAATTTCTGGGGATAAACAGCTCTTTTTCAAAATATTTCATGGGGTGAATGAGTTAAATATTGACTGGAAAGCAATGATGATTATTTCATTCTAAATGATATTATTACATTACAAGCAATTATTCATGACATCTACAGTAACTGTTTGTTAAAACATCAAAATACTGGGTATGGAAATGAGATACTGTACAAACCTGAATCTCCAGAAGTCATCTGAATGAACACTGAGTGTTTTATGTGCCCTTGAATAAGTATTTCCTCTGCTGTTTCCAAGCCAAACATCAAATCCCGCATCTGCCAATAAGAATCCAAGGCTCTCATTACGAAGATTAACTATCCAGTCTGCACTTGAGCAGAGCAAGCCATGTTGAAGGAAAGCAACAGGCCTTGTTTCATTAGGCGATCTTCTCTCTCCTCTGCCATGAGGGATTCTATGCACTCCAAGGATGTAACCATCTTTTGTTGTTATAAAATGCTCTTCAACAGGATATCCGTTGTGAATTATGATCTGAGGCTAAAATACAATAAACAATTCTTGAAAATGTTTTCAGTTTCAGTTTTATATTTCAAACTTCATACATACAATTTAGACTTATTACAGTTCGTCCCTAGTTTTCGCTAGCTATTGAGTAGAATTACTAATTGAATTGAATGGAATCGCTCTCCCAAACAGGGACTCATAATCAAACTATCTCAAAATCAGGACAAAAACTCGTTTTCACGTCAAGTTCCTGACGTTACAATCAGATTGCAGCATTCGGGGCTGCTCGGCTGTGATTGGCTCATTTAAATTTCCCGCGTAAATTTTTGAGTTTTCGGTAAAATTTTCGGTAGTTTTGGAATTGTCGGTGCCCTTGGTCACCCTGTCAAGAAGACAGCGCTTCGCGTTGCTTTTTGCCAAAATGGAGGTTGTTATCTGTTATCATCGCAGCTACGGACAGAATAAAGATGATCTCAAAAGGCACTGTACGAAAGAGTTTTGAAGGGAAAGGATGCATTTGTTTGTTTGCCAACTTGCTGTAGGAAGACCAAGGAAGACTTACTGTTTGTCGAAATTAAATCGTGAAACACAGGATTCCTTTTTGGCCTGAGCAAAACAAAAAAGGAGCTTGAGGTAAGCACTTCGACCCGGCAAAAAGTTAAGAGAAAACTCTCATTCGATGTGGAAAAGATACCCGAAAATTCTTGAAACATTCCTTTATAAACAGCAGAAGTATTCGTATTTGAAATTCTGTGCAAATTATAGTAGATTTGTCAAAGAGGCTTGAACCTTGAAAACGTTTCTACGTTCTTGCAATAAAGGAAGGTGCCGATCAATTATCTTTCCTCCTGAAGTTTAAAATCACAGACAAAGCTGCTTAAACAGAAACTATTTTCAATCTTACGAAACAAATGTGTCATAAGAGTTTTGTGGATAACTATATATTTTTTAGGAGAATTTTTTATAGTTTTGAGAAGCCTTTTTGGGTGTTTTTCTTTGCGAGAATAATTTGCGTTCGTTTCTTGAGCTTCCTCGACCGAAGAACATTCTAGAAAACATTGCATAGTTCCCCTGAAGATAACGCCAGAAAACTCGCCCATTTTAAGATAAAGAATAACCGAAAATTGTTGAAACGTTTATGTTTTGTTTACCATAGTATTAACAGCAGAAATATTAGTGCTTGAAATTATTACAAAATGGCTCGTGCAGGTTTTTGCGTAAAACAGTCTCACAATAGGTTGCAGAAGGCTTCAGCAAAAAGTTTCTGAAATATACCTTGGGTTCCTTTAGCAATCGAAACAATCATGATTGTATTGTTTTAGATTTATCATTGTTTCATTTGAAAGAAATTAGATCCCACTGGCTGGCTGAATTTGACGAAATCTTTATTGTTTTGATTGTCAAAGGAACGCAAGTTTGTCTGGTTCACTCATTCCGAAAAAGTTTGAAGGCGTGGAAAAGTCACATGACCTCCATCACAGCTAGGAAGTCTCCCTGCGGCACGACCGATCAATCGAATCCATCAATCAATCAATCAATCAATCAATCAATCAATCGACCGACCAAGTTTCGGTCGAATTCTCGTACAGTAGTTTTGTCCTCGTTTTCACATAGCTTTTTTATGAGTCGTAGATTGAGCGAAAAGGTTAAAGTCAAAAATATAAAAAACGAGCGAAATTTACGACGAATTGTAATCAGTCTACATACAATTCAACTATATTAACTATACAACAAAATACAAGACTTAATAGAAAATATTACAGAATATTAATACAATTGTAAATTAAATTAATATAATATACGAATACTAACAAAGGGAAAAACATGAACTGTATGCAGAGAATTACTTGGAGGAGGAGCCCCCTCAATAGCTAAAACTAATTGAGGAGGGTCATGAACGACAATGTTTTTCATGACATGTACTTGGAAAACTTTTTGTCTATTCTGGGAAGCATGCTTTCCAATTGAGAAGCAATTTCTTGAAGACAATCAGCTTTGGAGGAGAAATTTTGCTACTCACTTGGAAGCAGGCCAGACAACAAATTATATGAAATATGAAAATGATAATTCTGTCAAAAGTGCATGATCTTTTGGTATATGAAGGGTGTTTCAGAAAAATGCAGCCCAACTGCAATAGAGGATTACTCTAAAGATGGTGGAGAAGAACTTTGTACCAAAATCTGATTAAAGAGCACAGTGCATCTTGGTAAAAAGTTCCTTGCCGCCATCTTTAGCGCAATCGTCTGTTGAAAATCTTCAAAAATTGATATGATTTTAGTAGATGAAATGTCTACCGTCTGACGTCAATTCAATGATGAATAATTCAATTAATACACCCAACCTAGGATATTATTGGGAAGAAAATAGGTTAAATCCTTTCAGATGGTATGTGTAAATTGATTCACATATTATTCTTTTATTTGCTGAAGAATCTTGAATAAAGTTTTGCGTTGTTTTCTTCCAGGGGGGTATATTCAAAATTTCAGCTTAGAGGTCAGGGGCTTTGGGGGCTTATTCACGATCAAATGACAAGGATATAGAGGATAATCTTTTATGCTATCTAACTGACTATTTAATTAGAGTTATCAACTGAAGGTTCTAGAGGACAAGTAGCAGGGGCGGATCCACGCCAGGTTGTCAGGCTTGAATAAACCGGTAAGATTTCCAGAGGACAGTTTTAAATACAATTCTGGCTGTATCCTTTTACCATATGGAAGGCAAGGAGGCATGGAACTGAGGTGCATACTGTGAATTTCTGCTGTTGAAAATATATCAGCTTCTCCTGATCGATGAAGAGGAGATTACACGCGCTCCTTTGTCATTTGGGAGATAGAGTGAAGGGGGCTTAATAATAGAGCTTTTTAGGGCATTTAAATTTCGGCTTAATGGGGAGGGGCTTATCTGAGGGGGGCTTAATAGAGAAAGGGGGCTCAATAGAGGTTTTACGGTATTGTCTCTAAAAGAATAGCATCCTCCCACCCACACTTTGTGAAATTTCCAGTTATTTTTTGGACTGTTGATTCTTCTCTTTCCGTTAAATAAAAAAAACCTTCTATTTTCATTTGTAAGAAGGTTAGGTTGAAGTTTTTTACCTAGACTATTTTAAGTTTAACGTTGATCTCGTTTATAAATATGTATGGTTATTTTTTTACATTTATTTTTCAAACTCTATTTGGCAGAATTTATATTTTACAGCATATCTTACCACTGTCATGGAGGCTTCTGGGTCAGCTGCAGATGTGCAAGCCAGTTGCAATGAAAGTATTTGTAGGCCAACTGCCAAAGCAAGGTACCCCAAATTCATCTTGCTTCTTCTCCTCTTGCCTCCACCAGGCCTTGTTGTTTGAATGTCTAACAGATGACAAAAGTTGCTCCTTGCTAAACATGGACAGCCTTTCTCACCACTTCCTCCAAGACTTCTGCATGGACTTTGAGCTCGAAATAACGCCAGTAACGTACGCTGAAGAATGCCCCTTGTCCCCAAAACAATAATGTAAATTGCACGTGGGGCAACACTTGCAGAATCTTACGACTTTTTTAACTTTTTGTTGTTGTTCAAGTAGCCTCTTTTCCAAATTGAGACAAGCGGAAAATGGTCTCGTCAACGTGAAAATTTCTCGAAACCTTGAGATATTTAAAGACGTTGTGCCCCCCCCCCCCCCCTTCTTATGAATCTGGGCGAAAATAATTTTCATACCGTGCAAAATTTATCTTGAGACCGCAAAGGATCCTGGGAGAACTGGGCCTTAAAAGGGGCCTTTGCAACAGGCATACTTTGTGAACACATCTATTTGTGGTCGCTTTGTTTTCTCCGCCTCGCCAACCACCTTTAAATGTTCCTGTAAAACAGGTTTCGTTCAAAGTTTTAGAAATTTTGAATAACCACCGGGTATCCTTGTCGCGTAAGTGGGGCGTAAGTGGCAACATTGAGCAATATTCGATCAGTGATCCACAGATCCACCATTGTAATCTGCTTGGTTCATCAAGCGATCAAGATGAGGCTGGATGGGGGTACGTACCAACGGGTAAAAGACTTTATTCCTATGCTTCAGACCACTTGAAAAATGCATCTCTTTGTTTTAAACCATGCGCAAACGGTAAAAATGTTTCTAAAAAACAGAGAAGATGCAAAGGAAAAGAATGAATGTCATGAAACTGGTATAAAACTGGTGGTGAAATTAGAATAAATAAAAACATAAGATCCTTTTGGATGATTACAAAGTCTGTCATGAGCTAAACAAGCATAAGAATATCTGAATATTGATTTCTTCATAACCCCAAATGATCGTAGATGCTGTTAGAGAGATGAGTGTTGCTGCTAAAGTGGCCTTCAATGGAGAATCAAGCGCCTTGTATAAGGACAAGAATAGCCTCAAAAGCAATATCTTGGTCTTTATGTCAAACGAGAACGATACGCAAAAATCAAAAGTCATTACCCCTAGTTTGCTTAGTTCGTGCACAAAACTAGTGGTGCATTTGTGTCAAATGAGATGTCATGTGAGATTTACGATAACGCAAAATTACTTATGCAGAACCCAACAGAACGTTTCAATTGTTGCTATTCGCGGGCATCTAATTTGAGACAAGCAGTCACGAAGATGACCTCTGTGCAGAATGATATGCATGAAGATGGTTTGGTTCAGTGTGATCTCGTGCCTTTCCCCTGTCAATGGCGCCATTGTTTGCTGGGATTCTGCAACTTTCTGTAGCTGTGTAGGAGGGGGATCCTTCTACCTTCGGTGATGCTGCGAATGCTAGCCTCTGTGCAGGCCGCCGGTTACATCATCCTCTAAAGTTGACTTATTTGCATAATGAGTACTATCAATAAGGCTAATGATTCGTTCGTTCTAGAAAACGATTGTTTTGACATAATTGAGCTGCTAATGAAGTCAAGAACATGCCAATTCTGGGTAAATTTGTTGTTGCGTCAGGGTAAACATCTTGGTGATTTATCCATCTTAAGGTGTCAAATCTGTCTAACATGAAATAAGCCGACGTCAAATGTTCCTATAGGATCGCGGGAAACTTCTGTCTTGTATGCGCTTTATGTGCGCTTTCTTTATTTCAGTGCCAATTAGCTGAGATAAAACGTTAATCAATCACTTTAACGAGCGTGACGGAAGTGGGTTACTTACTTACTTACTTTCTTTCTTTCTTTCTTTCTTTCTCACTGACTGACATCGAAGCCCCTTCTTAGATTACAAAGTGGACTTTGTAATCAAAAATAATTACATCTCTAAACCCTTACTGTTCATTCTAACGATATAAAATCAAGTGTCTGTTTGATTCAAAGTTGACAAATTCTGGGGAAAATATCGGGTATTTATTTCCTTATCGGGATGGATTTTTGTTACAAAGCTTCCAGAAAGCAAATATTATGATAATGACACAAACAAGGTATTAGCATGCAGCTGACGAGCTTAGCCATCTCTTGAAATGTAGCTTGTTCACTTTAAGCTCTAACTGCCCTCCGAAAAATCAGTTTCAAAAACATGGTAATTCATTCATCTCTCGGACTTTCCTGGCCTTTCGAGTTACAGTAAGAACCCGCAAAATAGAAACAAGTTTTTTTCAAAACAGCCTGTTGGGTTTTTAAAGGGCATTAATCTGCAAACAGGCTGAAATGTTTGTTAAGAAACCTTCAAATCTTTAAAGAAACCCCAGAGCAAACGCCATCAAGCAGTATGTTCTTGTTACGTAGCATTCTCTCCAAATTTGGTCAATCATAGCATGCATGCCAAGTATACTGTAGATGGAGATGCTTTTGCATGAAATCTCTGAAAAATATTTAGCACCTGATTTTAACAAAAATTACTAAATATGAAAATTTTTTGGGATCCTCCAATAGGAAACCTTCCAAGAAACAGGCTGAGAAGTTTCTTATACGAGGGCACCATTTCTCGACAAAATCAGCCCGAGGTTTCTTATAGAGTGGTTTCTATTTTGCGGGTTCTTACTGTAGTGTTTCGTGACATGAGAAAAAGCCGAATTCCAAATTTGCTTTGGAACACAAAACTGGAATAAGGTGTAGAGACCAGTCCTTTTGCAAACAACAGACTTCCCAGACGACTTCAAATCCATCTGTTGGCTACGTTTTCAAATACTGTAGACTGGAAAAGGATGGCCAAAAACGAGAGATGTAGGATTCTCTTTTAAACTCGCTTTTTCGGATAGTAACCATTGCTTCAGGTGAATATATAGCATCTCAAAAGGTCGCTAAGCTTTTCTACTAAATGGGGAAATAAAGTACACGTTTTTTTTATAAAAAACTTGGATCAGCACTTAGTACTGAAAGTTTCTTAATTTCGCATGAAAATTGAGGTGTTTTAGTAGTAAAAGTTTCTTAATTAGTTTCTTATTTTTTGGGCCTAAAATTGCGATATAGTTCAAATTTGAGGCTTCTTCTCAACAAAGGGCTTCCCTTTTACATTGACATTGTCATCACGAATAAGCCATGCACATTCAGGCAAAAAATTACCAATTTTTGCAGTTAAAAGTTAAAAAAAGTTGAAGGTAGCTTTGTTAGAGAGACATAGAATATAAGAGACATACATAAATTGAATTTTAAGAGTTTCTTAACCATTCTTGAGTTTCTCAAATTTTTGGTCATCGTAGTACTAGTTTCTTATGAACCAGTCTCTTATGAAAAAAACGTGTATTCATCAACAGCCCGCGATTGCAGAGAGCCATTTACACAATTTATGATCTAGCTGGTGAAGTTGTTTTGGGTCGTCCATTCCAAAAGCTCAAAATCACAAACAACGGTAGAAACCTGCCGATAAGAACCTTTAAGTTTTCAAATCAGCAGAATGAAGGGTTGATTCACATATAATTAGGATAGAATGAGAAAAGGTGTTCGGTTTTCGTTTGAAGGTTCTTAGAATAGGCCATTTTAACATCTAGAAAAGGGTCTGGGGAGAGAAATATTTTCCTTGTAAATGGCGGACTCAATTCTAGTAAAAGGCTGCCACAGGGCTTTTACGCATGACAAAATCGAACTCTGCAAGTCTATTGGTTTCAAATTCACGGTGAAAAATAAGGAAATGTATTGCCCAAGATGTATCTGAAAAGCTGCCAAAGAGTTCAAGATATCGTTCGTGAAAGCCTTGAGGCAGCCATTTACCAGAATTGTGTCGGCCATGCACCAGAAAAATAGTGCTCTCCCTAGACCAATTCCAAATGTCAAAATGGTCTACTAAGGACCAGACATTGTTCTAAACTCGAAAGAAACTGTTTATGTTTTAGTTCAACGTGTGGGTCTAGTTTGATTAGATTCTTAGGGTTTAATTTTCCATTGTTCCCCGGACAGAGGATAATATTCAATTCGATACAGTTTGCAATAGCCTAAAGGCTTCAACTCAGTTCTAAAAGTAACAACCTACATCAAATCTTAGCCTGAGTAACTTTGCTGTTTAAAGGACATAATTGTCAAACTTTCATCCTGAGCGTAAGGTTCTTACTCCTAGGTTTTTACTAAGTAATAAATGTCCAATTCGTTGATCGGGTTTCCTTGGAATCGCCAACCAAAATCAAAAGAATAAACAACAAGATCAATAGGTTTTTCAACTTTCCAGTGCCATGACAATGATTATCTGTTTTAGAGCTGCCAATCAACTTAAAGGGGCTAGGTCACTAACTTCTGTGGAAATGGGGGTTTTAGGCGCTCATAAGATCCACATTTTTATCGAAATGGAACTGTAATTTTGAAGATTGATTCTTGAATTTCATAGAGAAAAAAATAAAACAGTCTTAAGTTGTAAGATTGCGGAGGTACATGCAGATTTCGAAAAGTCACTTCGGAGTGGATTCACCCCATCCAATAAAATAAATCCACAAAACAATGAGCATTGCCTAAAACAATACCGGGTGAGCCAGAAGCAATTTCCCACATTCAAAAATTCAGAGCACCAAGCATACTCGACGAATTTGAATGATTAAAATTCTGGTTAGAAGCTGAAAAACGAAGTATTTTCGTGATTTTTCCCTCATTTCTATCAACGCTGAAAATATAGGTAAATTTTGACTTTACGAAAATTTCTTGGATACGAAAAGCCTGAAAACGGCCCTAACAGCACTTGATCAAATCGCAAGGAATCTCCTCACACAAATGTAACTCTTCATAAGTGCATTTCACCTCTCTCAGGAGTTACAAAAAAACTTATTTTCAAAGAAACACTGAAGTTTTTCAATCCCATGGCAATAAATATGCAGATCTCTCATCCGTGATAAATTGTACTCCCTTTATTCTTCTCTAAGAGAGGTTTTTTCATGACTTGATTAAGTGCTTTAGGCCTTTTTCAGACATATTGCAACAAGTAAATGTTCGTAAAGGCGAATTTACCTATATTTCCAATGCTCATAAGAAAGTGAGAACAATTACAAAACTACTACAGCCTCTTGTCTATCAAGCAAAATTCGATTCATTCCATTCCATCAAATACACATAGTGCTTATGAATTTTCAAAAATGGGACCTTTAGTTATCTGGTGGAGAACACAGATTTGTTTGCAATTTCATGACCAAGCCCCCATAAACAAACGTAAACGTATGCAGCTATTTGATTTGTCCCAGGACCTGATCACCTAAGTGCTTTAACACAGCATCACCTTCATTTTTCCCAATAACTTCCGAAATGAGAGCATCAATTTTCTTGTCTTTCGCTGCTTTCAATCCCTCTGGCGTCTCTAGAACTTCAGTTAAAAGTTTCAAAGCATGTGTAACACCTTTCTTATCAAATGACTTGAAACCTTGGCATATAGCCCCAATGAGGTTAAATTCTACCAGTTTTGGGATGATTTTCTTGATTTTGATGATCGAAGACAGCGCTCGATAAACTGTTAGTTGTTGGTTGGCATCAGTAGCTGCGAACATCCACTGGAAAGAAAAATAAATTCGTCATGTTCTGCTTCATAACCTTCGAGAAAAACATGGATATCAAAACTAATTTTTCTTTAAATTGTTTAAAGTTGGCAACTGACATAGCTAATTCAAGCCAACAAATTAAATACGCAAATACACATATACAAGTAAAACAAGTCAATAAGATTACAAAGTTTATATCAAATTACGAAGTTCATATTAAAAATGTGTACAATTATAGAAAGCCGAGTTGAGGAATGTACTGCCTGCAAAGTTTGCAGTCGCAGCCTTCATTGTTCCGATGTTTTATTCTATTTTCAAGTTGTTGCACAGACTTTGAATCCTTATTTTCCTTTTTTCTATATCCACTAAAACATTAGGCTATGCATTACGTACACTACCTACAAATTACTATACAATACTACCGGAACGATACCCCGAGGAGCAAAAGACTTTGACTACCCTGAGGCCATTTAGACATGGAGCTAAAACTACTATGGTCTGTCTCAAATTACTTGCCAAGAGAATTATCTGCGATCAGCTTGAAAGAAAGTGCCAAATACACTGCCCTCTGTATCGAATTGTTTCAGTACAATGATTACTGTATGTACCACAGGAAGTAAGAATGCATTGGTATTTTTGCAGGAAAATTTCGTCCATAAAACGGGGATTTGAATTATTAGTAGCTTTGAACGATTCAGTCATTAGCTTTCTGATGTAACGTATTGTTACAGACCTACCTTTTTCTAATAATAAAGTTACAAAGCTGGAAGTATAGTCTTTATACGCAATTCGCAAGGCCCTCTCGTGCAGCCCATTGATTTTGCGCTTCATCTTTTTTGCAATGGAACATCCCTACCAAAGGACACTATTGGAACTGGCTAGTTATGAAATGATTAAAAATTTGGCACCACATGTACTGTATGCAGATCAATCAAATTTAACGCTTCTGTTTACCTTATCGAGGTTTCGGTAAAACAATCGTGTGATCCAGAAAAAGTTCCCACCTTTGAAAATTTATAGCACCAGCAGGACTTGATGGATTTAAAGGGGCAGTCAGACGCAAAACGCGGGTAACAGATTCTGCGTGGCACAATCCAATTCGTATAGGCCTAAATACCAAAACATGTTTACTGTACCTCTTTGTTCGCTGTAATTCTGACGAAATTAATTGAGCAATGAATCCAGTAGTGTTTGAGAAGGTTCTATTCACCTTTCGGTTTCACCAAGCATCATAAATCTGACTCAAAAACCATATTCTTTGGTAAGTTTCTTGCCAACGTCGACTTGTAGATTATCTCTTCGCAGCTTCAAAGTTGCTTCAGCAAGATCGCTGTTTACGACTTTCAGGAATTTGTGATAAACAAAATAACTTTGCAAATACATGAAATCGACATAGACGAACAATATCTGTCAATTAAATTCGCGAGATTGTCAAGAGCAACGTCGATGGAGATGAATTGAAATATGCGATAATCCCATTCAAAATCTCAATTGGCGAGTCGATGCTAAGCCTAAGCACTTTTCACAAAGATACAATGAAAATGTCCCGCGCAGCGTCACGTCTAACTGCCCCTTTAAATGAATCGAATTCCGCTTGTTTGAAAAGTATTTCTTTTAACTCCTGATTGAAAGTTGAAAAATGCTCTTTCGAATTATTCCATTTGACGAAATTCGTTGGCATTTGATTAAGCGCATTAGCCCTTTTTGGCATTTTGCAACCAAGAAATTTTCGTAAAGTTGAATTTACCTCCCGGGTGAGTAAAAAAAAGCCTGGCGTTTGAAAGGCTACTGCACCCAGAATATTTAAGCAATGATATTTTGCAATATCAGATTTAATAGCTGACATGTTCAATTATTTCTATAATTTTTCCTGGCTGAGATCGGTCATTCCGTTCAGATTTTACAACGGATTTTCTGAAAAAATTCCCTTCGAGAAACCTTAAAAACGTGCTAAAATAGCAATTTCCCTAATATATTTACAGTACTTGACAGCAATGACTTGGGCATGCTTTAGCACGTACTATCCTCTTGGGGGAGTTAAACACTCTACCCTCTACTTATTCATGGGGAGATTCCATTCTCCCAAAAGGACAAAATGCATTAGGAAGAAAGACAAAGGGAAATGTTGCTTGTCATTTTCCATTGTTTTTGCAGGTTCTCGAAAGGGGCTTTCTGCAGAAAATCTCTCATATCGACGGGAAAGAATGGCCGATTAAACCCGGGCAAATTACGGAGTCGCATTGGTCATGTCGGGAATAAAAGAAGACAATTTTCAATATCATTGCTTTGATATTCAGGGAGTAGCAATTTTCAAACGCCGGGCCTTTTTATTGGCTCACTCGGCATATTTTCAATGCTCATAAAGTGCTGGAAAAGTCACAAAAATATTTTAGTCTTTCAGCTTCTAACCAGGATTTGAGCCAAATAAACTCGTTGATTACTCTTGGTGCTATGAATTTTCGAAAGTGGGAAATTTTTTCTGGCTCATCCAATATTGTTTATCGACTATTCTGAAGAGTGAAAAATACATCACCCCCGTCTAAGTGATCCCAACTACCTTCTATCCCGGTGATTTCCCTGGTAAAAATAAAGCAAGCCCTGTCCCTGGACAAGGAATGAATCCCGGGGGGGGGGGTACTTCACTATCGGGTCAGACAGGGATGTGCGCCAGTTTTGGGTAGTTTTTGGCCTGAAAATTCTGGGAATGGGGTATACTTTTACTGGAAATTTTCTGTGATTGGGATATACTTTCACTTGGAACTTTCTGGGATTGGGGTTAACTGTTGTACTAAAAATTCTGGTAATGGGTGTTGAGTGTCCCCCATTGATTCAGAACAAATTTGTTCTGCTTGTGACCATAACTGAGAGCAAATCCGTTGAAATTGAATGAAATTGAATTGAAATTAAATGCTATTTAACGTTGAATTGTTCTTTGCTACTGCTGCAAATTCTGGGATTGGGTATCAATATCTGACCAAAACTCTGGGATTGGGTATCAACATCTGACCAAAATTCTGGGATTGGGTCATAACAGAAATCCTGGCGGCGCACACCCCTGTATAAATTTATAGTGAAGTGCCCCCCCCCCCGGGAATGAATCTACCCAACAAAATGCCTCACAGAGTTTGCCAAAGCCCAATGCATACAAAAATGGTACCCACCTTTAGCTGCTTCTCAGTAACTTTGTCGCTTTCAAGCAAATCGTTCACGATCAACGTTACAATAGCGTGATGCTTTTTCATTGCTGCCAGGCCTAAAGGAACCATCTTTGCCTAAACGGAAGATAAATTCCCATGTTATATACGTAAAACAAATTAAACCTGGTGTTCAAAAGGATGTCCTACCATTTATACAATCTTGAATGCACTGTAAAAGCGTTATATTCCCATTTCCTTTTTCTGACTCAAATGGTGAGACTTTGATTTTCTGATGTGATGATGAGACATAACATATTCAGACTTTTGAAAGCTCGTAGCTCTAACCATTCATCAGATTCCCAACAGGGGTGGTCATTGTATTTTGCTCCCTATGGCGTATGTCCCTGGTGGTATCGTATAGCCATTTAGTAATTACAAAGTATAGTAGAATGTAAATTTTATATGTAATAATGCTCTTATTAAAATATACAGTATATATATCTTAGATTATTGATTTCTTAGACTGCGTTCACACGATGCCGGCACATTTTGAAAACGGTGGAAAATGTGACAGACAGGCCTCCCGTTGACACAAATTTTTTTGCCAGCAGATTTTGAAAACGGTAGATTTTGAAAATGGAACATTTTTCAACGCTTTCGAAACGAGGCTGATTGGCTCTGGCACGAAAATCCAGCTTCGTTCTCATGGAGCTTGCAAAGAGTTTATTGCCATCACAATTTCTGGCTTTTTTAAATTTTGCCAGTATCCTGTAAACGCTAGCTCAAATTTTGCTACTGTCACATTTTTCACCGTTTTCAAAAGTGCCGGCATCGCGTGAACGCAGTCTTATTCTATAAATATCTATACTGTAGCATTGAACTCTATGGGTGACATTTACAAATTTATATATTTGTGATTCACAGTTTATTGATTCTGCTTTTTCGTAAATTGGTGTGTTGTAAATAAATGAAAATGTGCAACATCTTATTAAAAAAGAATGAGCACAGGCTTTTCAGGACTGAAATTAAATAAGCAATAACATATATTGAAATACATATGGTTCCATTCAACTCCAACGCTATGCCCCTTTGATAAGACATACTTCTTTCAGAGCAAACCTTTTAAAATGCGAGTTTTCAACAAATTCTTATGCCAGTCTAATCTCAGTCATGGACAGCAAGTGGAATGCACAGTGGGCCAAAATGGTGGTTTTGCAGACATTCGTGGATATCTGCAGGGAAATAACTGTTACAGGAGCAGTTGGTAACTCATTTTCAACGTATAAGAAGGATAAATCAAATGGTTCACAAAAAATTTAATATTTTCATATTTTGGGGGGCTGGGGCCCGATATTCTAATTTTAGACTCCAAGCTAAAAATCCCTTGATGCTCCTTGGTCTCAAGAGAATTAGCAATGGTGACTGATGGCTCTTTTCAACAAATTCTGTTGGAACAATGAATAAAGTTGAATATTTCTGCACATTTAGGGGACAGGGACCTATATTTCAGTTTTAGGAATTCTAACCAAAAATCTCGTTTCTGTTGCATTTCAATATAAGCCTAAGCTATGTAAAACGTTCTTATGCACATAAAATTACCACAATATTACCTAGTGGATGCTTCTTAATTATGACATTTTGTATCATTCTGAAAAAATGGGTCCTGTCTCAATATCTTTTCTTGGGACACCCAAAATGTCCCAAAAAAGGCCTTTCCCCCTGTTTATTTGAATTTTCCGAGGTGAAACAAAATGAAAGCTTCAAAAATAAACTTATCATGAGCTTCTCTCTCAGAAAATGTATTGGTGTTGATGTTTCTCCTCGTACTTTTGGAGATATTCTCAATTGAAGTCAAATTTTGCCCTATGAATGAGATGACAAATCTGACAAAGTGTCTGAAGAAAATTGTTGCTGTGGTAAAAGTGGACTTGATAAAACATTTTCATCTTGCTTTTCAACAAATAGTGACTATTTACGTTCTGGTAATATCAATCAAACAATCTGCAAGCCATTTTCCTAGCCGAAAAACATTTATCCACATTCTTTGCCACTAGAATGCTGGGTGTAACATTTTCAAAGATTTTGTCCAATTTACTCAGATTCAAAAATCTATAACTCTGTGATAACACAAGATAAATAAAAACTTTAAAAAGCACACGAAAGCCCAATTATTCAGCTTTCTAAAACTGCATAACAACCAGTGATTTAGAGAATTTCAAAATTTTCGAATGTCTGCCTCTAACCCACTGTGGAATGGGTGCTGGAATTTTCAAAAGAAATTTCTGGAAGTTAGCAACTTTTTACATCAAAGTATAAAGGCATGAAACATACTTCTCCTTCCAACTCTAAATCTGCATCATATTCAATGAGAATTTCTGTTGTTTCAAAATTCCCCAGAGATGCTGTATTGTGAATGGCAGTGTCTCCAGCCTAGAAAAATAAAAGAGAAAAGTTTTTTTCAAACTGGGCCTGAATGCATCAGGGGCAAGGCTGGATATCACATCTCTCTTGGAAGTGCATGACTTGAAAGGAGCTTTACTTATTTCAGTACAACCAAATTGTAAATTCCAGAATCTGGATTATTGATAATATCAAATATTTTCAGAATAATGATCAGCGTTTTTTATTTTCCTGCTACTTTGTGACATCATCAAATGCTAATGCCAAATTGTGACCAAGAAAAAAGCTATGCACAAACTTTCAATCAAAACCACATTGTAGAGTATGTACAGTATTTGTACAGCATGGTTTTCTTGAAAGTTTTTCAATTTCCCCCAATTATACCAGTTGTATGTTAATGGTGCATTCACTGTTTAACCTTGGTTTTTAAGGCCCCATCCACAGGTATCCAGATATTTTCAAAAACACAACATCTTTTCCCCTTCCATTTGGGTTCACCTCTAGGGGCGGATCCAGCCCGAAGCTGAAAGGAGGGCAACTTGCAAAAAGGGCGCCAAAAACATAATGGAAAGTGAGCACGCCGAAGGCGCGCACAAATTTTTGGGTTCTTTGTAAAGGAAATTCTTCGATTTACTGCTAAATAACACCTTGATTTATATGCTTCCTCCATATGCAAATCAAAACAGTTCAAAAATTGTGCGTAAGAGTCAGGATGAGGGGTGCTTTTCTCGCCAAAAAGGGGCGCCAAGCTGCGTTTTCATCATGAAGGGTGGGGGGGGGGCAGTTGCCCCACTTACTTCCCCCTAAATCCGCCAGTGTTCGCCTACACATGTAGATGGCAACATTTAGTCACCTGAAACAAAGCCTTTCAAAAACACACTGCAGAGTTAATGCATTTGAAAATGCCATTTTGTTGTTGAATGTTAAAAGAAGCTTCATTTTTGGTGACAGAAAAAGCAATCTACAGCACTTGTCAACACAAACCCACAATGGAGGAAAAAGATGCACTGTCAAAAATATCTATAGATATGTGTGGATGGGGCCTTATGATTTCATACCCTAAAAAAAATAATTCTTGCCCATTTCATCAACAAGGAAATCTTAATTATGTTTATGACTCAATTTTTTTAAACACACAAGAGCATTATAAAATGATGATGACCAACCTTGTTAGCATGATTGACTTCAGCTCCATTATCGAGTAGTTCTCTAACAACTTCTACGTACTTTGGTTCTGTCACATAGCAAGTTGTTGCCAGAAAAAGAGGTGTCTCGCCAGCCTAAAATGTAAATATCTCTCTTTAGGAATACTGTGCAATATATGCAGTGTATTCTCTTGAGTGAATACCCCTCTCTAATGAGTACCCCTCTCCAATGAGTATCACCATTTCAAAATCTCAGGCAAACAATTTTCAGAAACTTTTTGGATGCAATGAATGAGGCTCTTGATTCAAAGAAGTCTTTGAATGACAAGATACCATCATCATGGGTTTGATTATTTATGCCCAGTAGTAAAGAAGGGCAATTCTCGCCAAGACCTCATGTGCATTTGTGCAAGAAGGGTCATCTATTGCTATCTATAGTCTGTTTTGAATACCCTGATGTTGTTCTTGGGTGTGCAAGTGCCACACTTTCCATACAGGCTCATACCATATCAAAATTCCAAGAATTTTTGTGGCAAATCTAGATATTTTCATATTTGTTATTTTCAAAGCTGAATTTTAAACTGAACTGAGAGGTGCTTCATGAACTTCACTTGGTAGTTTTAGTCAACATTTAGATAGAACTCATACGGAAATTGAAGCCCAATTCTCAAGACTGAGAAGAGGGATTACCACACAGTTGAAATAAATCACGGATGATAACAAAACTCCTGATTTTCGCGATATTGTTACCTCATTCGCTGTCTGTTTCGTTCCAGCCAATATTAGTTTTCTCACTGTTTCGACATCTCCATCTCTGGCAGCCCTTCGAAGTTCTTCTTCTGCCATCCTTCAAACAGATTCACCAAACAGCCAGTAATACGCCCAAACTACGCAGCGGATGAAGGATATTTTCATTGGAAAACAATCGGATTGGGCGTTGTTTTTGAGTAAAATGAACAATACATCCATACGTCCTATGAAAACAACGAGCATGACATTTGTTTGGCGTATCAACGTCCTCCCTCCTGGGGAGGGTGTAGCTTCCAGACAGGACATGATTTGTAAAGCAGCCATTGACTTGCTCCAGATACAGGACAGTTGTAATATCTGGCTTCATCTTCTTCTAAGGGGTATTGACTGATATATGGCTGCTTCATGTGCTTGGAAGGCATCGAAATTGCTATAAATTTCATTCAAGTTTCTTCAAATTCTGCAAGTCTTTGCCTTTTTCTTTCTTCACCAAAAAGATTGAACCCTCGTTTTCATGGCATCTTGGCGCTGCGCATTCGCAGCGGCTGTAAAGCTAATTTTATCCGAAATAAAAAAATAGAAACAAGTGTAAGTTTAAACTATAAGGAGTATAAGTATCTTGATTTAAGGCGTCCGAGGTATTGTTTTTCAGAATCTTTCATACTTCATTTGATTTTTGACAAGCTGCAAGCCGAACTTTGTTCATTGGCTGCCAGAAGATTCGTGATCAAACCTTGATGGTGAAAATTGCAAATTACTCATTGAGCCCAAGAAAAACGTATCTATATTGACCTAGCACTACCAATCTTTCCCCAATCTTTCAACATTATTAAATGCAAGTTAGGCAATTTGAACGTAATTTGACGGAAGTAACGTGTATCTCCGTGATGGGATGGGCTGTGCCTTTTTGGATAGGTATTATTGCTGAGATATTCGCAAGGAGATTTCAAAACGAAACCAGATTCTGGTTTAGCTTATGGGCTCCTGTATGACAGCATGATAGCGTTTTGTTATTCCACTGCTATCAGATATTCAAAATTTGATATTCCTGGTATAATTTTAACCAAAGATCCGCACTGTATGCTTTAAAATGAGTATGGTGAGCTACCTTTAGCCAAGAAGAATTTGCTCGGTGTTGCAAAGAAAAATGCAAGAGAATTCTGCTAGTTATCATAACAAATATTCCGGAATGCTAGGAATACTACAAACAGCAATTGTTAAATCACAAAATATACATCTGCAGAAAATATTCCACTGTGAAACAACCAAACCTAGCCCATCAAAAATACAATCAATTTCGTACATTCACGTCAACTACAATCAGCATTGAAGGTTCGAAAATCTTATACGAGACTTTGTGATGCTAAGTTATTTGAGAGTTTTCGAAACCAGGATTCTAAATAAGAGTAGATTCCCCTCCAAAGCGCGTTCGCAGATCACTCAAAAACCAAAAGCTCAGGTTTTGAGGTTGAGGTAAATCTGAACTTCTGAACTATTGAACTTTCGAGCTAAATATGTCAACTCTCAGTGTACCAATATCAACAAACAAGGTATCTTCAAGTTAACGAGTTAACTACCGAGGCTTGATTTGAATATTACTTCTTATTGATTTACATAAATTCGCGCTAGCCACGATAAAATCTATTACCTTCTTGTTCAACATTTACAACTAAAATTACCTTGCTGTAGTAACAAGAGAATAGACCTTAGCTATTCTAAAGAATAATCTGTATCGAACGATATTTTGATACCCTTTTGAAGGATGTTTCGGATGTTCGGATTATTACAGTTGACGAAACAGAGTTGGGGCAAGTCTACTGGAACACGGACTGGCAGATTTACAGGCAACAAACGTAGGGGACATCTGAACGTACAAGATTTTCAAACCTTCAAAGTCTAGTGCATTTGAGATCAACGAATTTATGAAATACTACAAAGACCAGATACAAGCTAACCCCATGGTTAAAAATGACTAAAAATTCACAAACCCTCAAATCTGTTGTATGCTTACATATACTATATTCTCTAGCTACATACGCTGCACAAGTACACATATAACAACGAGATGTTAAATGCATAGTAATATATACAAAATAGTTTCTTTCAGTAAGATTTCCTGCAAGTATAGTAGACTTTTGGCACATTGCTCGATGCAAAGTATTAACTTACATTAAGGAAATCAGTTTTCAGAACGTGATCTATACCGGATGAATACCAGATGCCCGGACGTATACCGGATGTTCCAAAAAAGCAACCGAATTCTAACCAAAAATCACGGGCGATAGGAAACGCTGAATTCAGAAAAAGCTTTACGGGTGATACATCGAGTTATTCCTATCCTAATATATAATTCCATACGTGATATATCGACTTGTTTTCCCTCTGTGTCTAACTCTCCTGCGAAGGCGCCATTTTAATCCGATTGACATGACTTCAAGGGCCCTAGCGCAACTATGCCACTCAAACGGAAACTCCTCCAATATAGGATGCCTTCTCTGGTTTTCCGTTTCATGTTACCACATTTAAGTGGCATAATTACTCCAGGGCCCTTGAAGTCGTGTCAATCGGATTGAAATGGCGCCTTCGCAGAATAGGTAGACACAGAAGGAAAACAAGTCGATATATCACGAATGGAATTATATATTAGGATAGTAATAACTCGATGTATCACCCGTAAAGCTTTTTCTAAATTCAGCGTTTCCTACCGCCGTGCAAAAATCATATAAAATAATAGGCTTTTAATACCGATTGAGCCATTAGAGGTCTTCTTTTACCTCGATATTGGGACGTCTCTTGAAAAACAATCCAGTTAAGGGCGTCTGGTTTCAGCTGTCGCACAGACTTGAACTTCAAAAGCTTGTAACTCCGTGAATTCTTAGCGGATTCGCAAGATTCTGGCGTCAAAAATCAATTTAAAATCTTAGGAACAGGGTTGTTTAAAAAGAAATCTGTACTTTATATCATTATTTTTTAATATCTAATCAACCGCCGAACAATTTCTCTGGACACCCTGTAAGTTAGCCTTGGACTGATAGACAGACGTTTTAATTTTGAGTATCGGCCACGTACGTTTCATTCTACAGCCCACCAAACGTTGCAAATTTCTTTTACTCGTCCGGTACATTTTCTTCATGAATAAAATGAAAAGTCCGCCATCTTGCACGGGAACCTTCAAAACAACATCAGACGAAACATATTACGTTTAAAATAAAAACAAAACCTGTTGTCTCATGCACGCACGCCATTGGTTGACATTTGCAAATACCACTGGAGAGTGTGCATGCTGCATGCTCCTTAACTATTGAGTATCACAACAATTCCTAATATTCTTCGAAAAGATCAGAAACGAAATACGAATACTGCAAAAGCTCTATCTAGCCTCCCTTCTTTCAATAAACCCCTCTCCTTTCCAACTCAAAAATTCAGTAGGCTCCCCTCTTTATTAAGCCCTCCACTTACATCACGTGCAAGAGAATATTAAGGGGTTTTTACTCTCTTAAAGCTATGACCATTGTTGAATCTAATTCTTATTTAACTAGGAATTTTAACTGCGTTGAATGTGTACTTGACTCCTAAATCTGTGTGTTGATTCCGTAAAAAGATGGGGTAAAAACCTGAAGGGTTATCGTCTGTACCCTTACCATATGACTTTATCAGCAAGGCCCCTCTCTGAAAAGCCCCCTCTCTTTTTAAGCCCCCTCTGGAGTTTCTGAGAGAAAACAAGCCCTTTCGGGGGCTTAATAGAGCTTTAACGGTTGTAACAGAAACCAGTTTGGTTTTATAGCGAAAGGAAATAACAGAAGTAATGAATTTTCAGCATATCTCATTCTTGCGGAATGAGATCCTGGATGCATGTCAGCTACATGAATTGGTGTGAATCACCCACAACCTTGAAGTAATCCTATTTTAGGATTATTCAGTTCATCGAGCAAACTAATATGACGTCTTAAATGAACATGGATACAGGCTGCAGCTAGCTAGAAGTTACAATCCTGCACAATATATTTACCTACAAACCTACCAGGTGCCCCAAAAAAGTGCTCCTGTTTGAAAAATCACGAAAGTTTTATTTTAAGGCCGATCTTCAAAATTCTTTGTTGGCAAGTACATCAATGACCAAATTATTTTTCCAGGCATAGCTGATCGTGTGATTGGCTTTAAAATTAGTAAATTTTGCTCTTTTAGGGCTGCTTGATTTTGAAACATGCTGCAAAAAGCACTGGTGATTACCAGATTAATGTCCTTTTGTGCATTAAAGGACATATGTCACGCTAGCAATTGGTTAACACAACAAACAAGTTTGGAGTGGAATCATTGTTGCGTGACTTTTATTTCTGTTTCATGAATCTCTATTGCAATGAAAATTCAGCCTCGATCCTGTGCTTTGTAATAAACAATAGAGAGAATTGCGTTGCATGAACCAATCAGCTTCATGACATATGCACTTTAAGCTTCTAGCTTGGCCATAACTGTTAGAAAAACCCAAACTATTATGGTCAACTTGAAGAAAAATGAAAACTGTCACTATGATGGTGAATAGGCAACCTGAAAGATGTTGATTGAAGGGTACAGCTCAGAGTGACGTTTTTCAATGCGTTATTTCATACTCTCTATAGTAAAGAAAAGAAACATTTTACCATCCTTAAAAGATTTTGGATCATTGACAGCAGAGATCGAAAAGAAAATTTCATTATAGGCTCGATAATCTTATTTTCACGATGTTTTAAACGGGAGTACTTTTTATTGGGACACCCGGTATATAAATTCTACAAAAATTCTTTGCTATGAAAACCAGCTACACAAACAATTTGCGTCACTTCAAAATTTGATGTATCTTCCACTCGTGTCTTTGTATTGACTTAGATCTGTACTTTGAGAATCTCATAAAAATTTGCTTGATCTATAGGTGACGTGGCAAATCTTCAAAAGGCTGGTTTAATTGGCCATTACTTCAGATATTTGATTGGATGTCTTGAGAGAAAATTCAGCTACTTTGCTATAATCCAAGCGTTGGAATTTTCTGAAAGCTTCAATACTGTCAATGTGTTTTTAACAGCTCAGCCATTGTTGGTACTAAAATCATTTGTTTATTATATTATTGTTTTCATGAATGTCTACAATATGGTATAAAGCAGACAAGTCCTGCCCCCTTCTGGTTTGCAATTTAAAGATTTGATTACGGTCACGTCCTCAAACGAGTGGAAATATAAATGCGCTGAAAAGTCAAATGAAAATAACCAAGATATCAAAAAGTCCAACGGTAGAATTATAGCAAAGAAGCAGAAGTCTCTTACAAGTCATTCAATCAAAAGAAATCTAGCCTTCTTAAAGATTTGAGCCCTATGTTCTTGAGCGGAAAGGCTAACTTCGGATCAGAAAAAATATTCTGAAGTCTATGGGACCAACACAACTGATATCTCACGCCAAAAAACAAATAAACGATATGTCATAAAAAATTCCTCCGCTATTTGATAAACACGGTATCGTGGAAATATTTGCCTTAAAGGAGCACGCGGATGAGGCATATGCCAAATTCGAATTCACAGGTTGTGGCTTGGCAATTCATTTCAATTAAGTACAGGAAACTGAAGCAAAGCTGTGGTGGAAGCAGTGACCAAGATGGCAGTGAACAAGACACAAAAGAGACGAACAAGCATCAGCAAACAGTATTCAAATCTTCTACAAGCCAACTGACGCACAGGCCAAGTGTCTTTAAGGCAGGTCAGGCAATCCTCGACAGCTTTCTGCACAGCTAGTAGCGTTGGCTACGTGGCTAGGCCAGGTTTCATTATATTGCGCGCGCGGACGAGCACCGCTCGCAGGCACAAAGTATCATCTTACGCATAAGTTATTAGCAGCTTTACCGTTCACAGAATTCTTTGATTGCAGGCACGTATACTTTCCAACTGTTTACTTGCACGCACGGAATAATCATAATGAGGCCTAGGCTAGGCCTATCATAAACGTAAGCGTGAACATAAGAGCAGGAACAAGTTGAATTTCAATCACATGACCCATCCGTCTGCGTCCTTAAATCTTAAATTCAAACCTAACCCTTTTCAAAGGTCTCTTAAACAGCATATCAGCATAATTTCCTGCAAGCAACGCTTACATGTTCAAATATTTTCCAGCAAGTATAAAATGATAAAACTCACAGACTCTTGGTCGATCAACAGCATGATGCAATAACTGCAGCCAGATCTTTACAATATTTCATTTATTCGAGATTTCAACGGCAAATTAATCTTTGACCAGTTTGTATATTAAATGCTGTGCTCCCAGTTCACTTGAAACTTCGAACACGTATGATAAACACAGCAAAGTTTCTTGAGTGTCTCGCTTTGACACAACCTTAAAAAGAAACAATTCAGTTAAAAGTGCCGTGAATACCGGGGGAGTTAAAGGGAGTGTGCAATAGGCTTCTTTATAATAGAACATGGAAAACACTCATACACAGCATTATTTCTTTGGCTATCAATTGCTCACATTAGGTGTGGAAAATTAAAGCTTGCACAAACCGTCAAAGAACGCACGGCAGCGTTTGCAAAATATTGTTGCTCCCTGAATATCAAAGTAATAATAAAGATAATAAATGTCTTGTTTCATGGCCAATGTGTTCAATTAGATTTGGAAATTTATGTTGTTTTAATTGGCGATTCTTTCCTGTGGCTATGGGAGATTTTCTGCAATAAGCTCCCATAAAAACTTACAAAACGAGGGAAAACAAGGACCAAAATTTCGTCGGTTCCCCTTCCTGACAACGATGACACTTACAAGTACCGGGTGCGCCAAAATAAACTATGCACGTTTGGCTGGCCACAATTAATCGTACACTGGACCGATTTGGAAGATTTATGACTTAATCTTTAGCAGAAAGCCTGAATTAGATTCTAGGACTTTTGCAAATTGTTCCGTTTTCAGTTTTTAGAGCTAGAAGTGAGTTTCTTGAAATGTTCGTTTTCGAAAACATTGAAAGCGATTGAAAAACGTCGATCAAATTTTAAAAGATCCAACATGAATGAACAAAGAGAAAACGTTTTCAGGGGGATTTGGGGGTTCAGTACGAGCTCTCGAACAGCAGATTACAATCGGTTGATTTTTAAATAGCAAATCACCACGAACAAGGTCTCTCTTTGTCCATTCATGTCGATTCTTTAGAAAACTTGATCGATGTTTTTTGATCGTTTTCAGTGTTTTCGCAAACTAAACTTTTAGGAAACTCGCTTCTAGCTCTAAAAACTGATAATGAAAAAATTTGCAAAAAATCCCAGTATCTAATTCAGGCTTTCTGCTAACGATTAAGTCATAAATCTTCAAAATCGGTCCAGTGTACGATTTATTGTGACCCGCCAAACGTGCATAGTTTATTTTGGCGCACCCGGTATAAGAACATGTTATCCTCCTGGGAAAATGGAAAGACCCTTGCTAATTTTCTTGTACTGATGGGGAAGACTTGTTTATCCTCTCATGGCATGGGGAAAAATGTGCTCGCGCATAGGTAAGTCTCTACTGCAAGGCAACAATCATGGGAGAATTTGGTCTCGATAATAGGCCACTTTTGAAGGTTTGTCGAGTGCTGTGGGCTTCTCGGGAAAATCCCTCATATTTTCGGAAGAAAGTGGCCTATTGCAGCCTATACAGTTAAGCGATTCGTTGCCTTAACCGGGACTCATGCGCGAGCGCTGCTTGCAGGCACAAAATGCCATTGAACATTAGTTGCTGGCATTTTTACTCTTCTGGGAGTGATTTGATTGCAGGCAAATTTTTCCCTATCTTTTTCTCGCAGGCACAGAATGTTTTCTTCTCAGCTATCAATAAAGATCCTTACCTGTATAATTGTGAAGTTCTCCAACACACTGTTCATCATATATTTTTCCGGAAGATGTTTGAGCTTGTGTACAAAATTGATCATGTATTCACACATCGGCGATCGATGTATTCTATAAATGTATCTGCCACCTTCAAATCGAGCGTATTCTGTTTCGACTTTTTCAACGACCTGCTTTCCAAATGAACATACTTTCGTTGACACGGATATCGTCATGTTTTCATTCGATTCATAACTGTGGAAAGAGATAGAGAATGATTTCTTACTATCGATAATAAGATGGTCTGTTATCAAAGGCACACACGAATGGGTCATATGCCGCACCTTGTGCTTGTGCGCCCATGCCAATAGACCTTTTAGCTATTCTGAAAAGAATCAGAATCGAATGATATTTTGCTACATTTTGTAGAATTTTCGAATGTGCACAATAGTGATAGAAGCTCTAACGTCACTCGATCGAACCTCGTGTATAAAAATGTATAAAAATAACGCTCGATCCAGGCTCTTTTGTAGAATAGCTAAAAGGTCTATTGATGTTCAAGTCTGCAAATACCCTTTAGCGATCAAGAACCCTTGAATGGGGTGAGCTAAAAGGGGTGAAGGAGACTTGGATTGATATCTGATGGTTTAAAATCGCATTAATTAGTTCTTCAAATAACACGAGGAACAACCATCAATAACATGAGTAATCTTAATTTGAATTATATGCTAAATTTCAGCAAATAAAGATAGTTATGAAACGTCGATATTAGATTTTCGTATTTTACCGGCACTTGACCGCTCACTTGAGACTCACGCCCCCCCCTCCCCAACTCTTTGCAGCCATATCCTTTATCTGGGTAGACATCACGGTCTCTTGACCTTCTAGGCCTAGGCGAACGGTTGAATCTTTCCATGAAGACATCGATTTAACAAAACACTTTGAAGTTCTTTACTTCAAGACAAAAGGCAAATCAATCAACTTACAATAGCCAGAGTTAAAACATTTTCAAGTTTGGTAAACAAACAATTCCCATATTTAAAGCAAACACATTGGTTGCTGAATCAAGAACATATATTTCAGTGATTGTGAAGAGATCTTATGCTAGCAAAATGACATCAGCTTTAACATTATTATTCAATACCTTTAAAAACAAATCTTACGGAGCAAAATTGAACTATGATCGTGGATTTGTACTTACGAGCTTGACACTCCATAAAATGCACCAGCATCATCAGAAATATTTGCATTGAGATCTGCCCAAAACTTGACAAGAAAGAAGACATGACCAGGTCCTTTTTCGTACAGTTCTTTCAAACCTCCTTTCTTTTCGGGAAATTTATCGTAGATCTGTCGAATGTCAATTGGTTCCATTCGTGGATCTGCGAAATTTGGTTGATTCATATGCACGAAGAGATGTTTGTGATACTGAAAACAAATAATATAGTTTCCCAAAAAAATACAGCGAATATTTAGCATGAATTTCTCTGTGGGGATGATATTTCTCTAATATTTTCATACTGCAGATTAAATTTTGGCATGGCCACAAAAATTCTTGAGAGCCGAAAATACCTTGACCACTTAAAACACTAAGATCCGAAAGCAACCTTTAAATAGAGCCAAAAAAATCTTCTTGTTGCGTGTAATGCAATTGTAGAATGATAAACAAGTAAATAAAGTAAAATATAAGCATTTTGATGCGAATTGAAATAAGCACCATGTTTCGAGCATAGCCCGTTATCAAGCCATCTTGATAACGCGAATTGAAATTGACACGATGTCTCGAGCATAGCCCGTTAATAACGGGCTATGCTCGAAACATTGTGCCAATTTCAATTCGCATCAAAGTGCTTACATTTTACTTTATTTGCTTGTTTATCATTTTCAATAGAGCCCCATGGAAACAGGGGCCCAAATTCTTTTAGATTGAATTTCTGACTAAAGTCACATGTTCAATTTCTGAACCATGCCTTTTAACAAGATCTAACATTTTTGCAATTTTTTTGCCAGTGGAATAAAAAATAGTAAGAACTTACACTGTCAGGTTGTTCTGCACGCTGAGTTTCGACGAAGGCAGAGAAGTCAACTATTCTTATAGGCTACGAGATAAAGTAAAGATCTGTTACTACAAACCGATTCAATTGAAACTAGAAATCCTTCATTCAACCACTCCAAGCATATACTCAAAAGAAAAAGTAACAGGTGAGTCAATAAAAACAACCCCCATTTGGAAGGTCACTGCTCGCTGGATATCAAAGCAATAATTTTGAAAAACTGTCTTGTTTTGTTGCCGTTATGTTCAATTAGATTCAGTAATCTTTACCCAGCTTTAATCAATCATTTATTCACGTGGATATGGGCGGTTTCTGCAGAAAGTCCCTTTCAAAAACCTGGAAAAATGATTGAAATTTCCTTCCTGACAATAATGACACTGGCATGCATTAGTATATATTTTGTGTTCTTGGGAGAATGGAATCCCCTTGAATAAGCTATAAATATTACGGCGAAGACATTCATCTCTCAAGAGGATACTTTTGAAGTCAGTGCTGGAATGCAGAAATACTAGGAAAATCTATCTATGATTTTAGAAATGTTTTGCAGGTTTCTTGAATAAACTGTACATTCGTAAGAAGGAAAGAACAAGGGCAGTCATAAAAGAACAATAAATTTACCACTGGTGGTGGTGCTCTTGAGTGCCATGGAGACCCAGGTACCATGATGGCTGACCCTGTTGGACCACCTGCATTCGATCTTTGCTGAAAGGTAAAAGGTACAGTAACAACACTCTTTTCTTTTTATAAGGATAATGTTTATAAGAATAGTCAGGCTCAGAATCATCCAATTTTTAAGATTATTACAAGAATATTGCTCAGCCTCAGCTCGCATATTTGTGTCTCATTTTTCAGCAGTTGCCTGTTTTGTGATGTTCATAACAGAGAATCGCATGACTGACATATCTCGTTTTTTCAAAAGCTTGGTTTCTATTCGAGGGCGGCTATTTCCTTTGAAAGCTTTGAAAAAAATAAGAATATTCTAAGAATAGATTCAGGCTCAAAACGAAAATTTCTTAAGAATATCAAGGCTGGACAAAATTTAAAGTATTCTTATATAAAAGAGAGAATTCGTATGATTTGCACCACGTTATTTCACCGAAAGGGCAGTGCCACTGTTTCATAGAAAACATTGACAAAACCAAGGGCATTAAGGAATCTTCTCCTGGAGCTAGCCTGAGACTTCTTTGCACAATAGCAACAATTTATTACATGAGAGAAAGGACACTTTTAGTTAATTCATTCAACTCCAAATACACGGAACTCCGGAACAGTTCAAATACACGGAACTCCTTCGAAAACTACCCCTCAGTTCAGTTCAGTTCAGTTCAGTTCAGTTCAGTTCAGTTCAGTTCAGTTCAGTTCAGTTCAGTTCAGTTCAGTTCAGTTCAGTTCAGTTCAGTTCAGTTCAGTTCAGTTCAGTTCAGTTCAGTTCAGTTCAGTTCATATATTTTAAATTCCACAATATACAATTTATAGTCCTAACTACTAACTATACAAACACATGACTAAACTACAAAGATAAAAGAAAAGTTACAAAAATTAATACAGTAATACCAAAACTTAATACAATATACAAATACAAGGAGGAACTAAATAAATTGCATACAGGGAATTACTTGAAGGAGGAGCTCTCTCAATAGGTAAACTAATCGAGGAGAGAGCCCCCCCCCCCCCTATCCTAAGATAATATCAGGTGTATTTAGATGAATTTAAATAATTATGCATTTTCTTTTCATAGGTTAACACAAATTGTGGCAGTGTAGATTCATCGGTTGACATTTTTCAATAAGAAAATTTTTAGTTTTGTTTTGAACGATATTTTTGATGAAGCATTTCGGAGTTCCACTGGTAATGTATTCCAAAGTTTAGCACCAAGAAATCGAATTGACTTTAGGCCATATTGAAGACTGTTTTTCCGAGACATAAATAAATCACCTCATTTAGCGCAACCTCGAAAAAAATAGGTACTTACCATTTGTTCATGTGACGGGGGAAGGCTTGAAGAAGAAGTTGACTGTGGCTCAGGTGATCCTTGTGACATTGCAGAGACAGGAGGCAGTGGACCAGGATAGTATGGAGCAGGTCCTGCAAATGGGTACCCAAGAGTTGGTGATCCAACAGTCTGTGGCATAGAGCCTGGAGGCCAGAACTACGATAAATAACAAGACTGCTGTTGTGAGTGAGGTCACATCTTTAGGCCGCGTTCACACTGCGCCGAATTTGTTATGATCTGTTTTTGATGCATCGAGACTACCCGTTCACATTGCTCTGTTTTCGTACAAAAACGGAGGGTAAACGGAAAAATGTCCGTATCCGTTATCCGTTTTGTGCGTTCACATTCATTCAGTGCGTTTTCAAAAACCTCCGTTTTTTGTGGACAACCACTTTTGATAGCTTTTTCAAAAACCTCCGTTTCTGTGCCATTTTTGTGCGGATCAGTGTGAACACTTTCATAAAAACAGGGGTTTTTCTCTCCGTTTTTCTACGAAAACAGAGCAGTGTGAACGGGGCCTTAGACAATTACCTACTGGCTATTCTTACTAGTAAATGACAGCTTTGTTTGGAAACGTGGCAAACTAAATCTGAGGTGCAATGCCTACCTACTGGCTATTCTTACTAGTAAATGACAGCTTTGTTTGGAAACGTGGCAAACTAAATCGGAGGTGCAATGCCTCAGTCAAAACTGTTGAACGTATATAAAAGGCAAGGATTAAATCTTGTCTGCTACTAAGTCTTGAAAATCCAAACAGTGGTCTTGAAATGGAAAAATAGTGGTATGGAAACTTATGGCGTTTCCCAAAGATCTGAAGTGAATGTTCAAAATAATTTCTCAACATAATGGTCTTGTGAAAGAAGCTCAAAGTCGTCTCTGGAAACGGGAGACAATTTCGTCAATCGTCAATTTCCGGTGCCTGTAGCGCCAAGCATGTCTGCAATGCCCAATACATGCCTGCAAATCTTACATGCGATTTCAAAGCAATCTTGGCACATCGAAAGATTTGCTAGTGATATTACATAATCAGTTACAACTGGATGGAAACCAACTCCTCTTTCTAATTGGGCTTTTCAAAATATCTTAATGCTAACACCCAAACTCCATTTGTAGTTGGAACTCGATGACATCATGTCCTTTCCAGCTACGGTAGCCATAGAATATTCATATTTCGTTGTAGTTTAGATGTTTTTATCTGTGATAAAAAAAACTCAAGTGGCAAACTGTTATCAAAAATTGATAATTGACTTACTGAAGGAGGAGGCAGACTGTGTGGCATCTCCGACTTGATCCCATGAACATCCATACCTTGATGCATACCAATCTTATTATGTAAAGCAGTTGCAGACACGATTTGCGCAGATGACATTGTAGCCATTGCTTGCAATGCTTTGTCTTTTGATCCTTGATCCTGCAATTGGACAAACCCCCATTGAAAAATTACCCCTTTGCTACCTTGTATTCTATCACCCTTCACTTAGAGGTGGGTGGAAAATGTCATCTTGAAAGATAGTGGAAGGATGATATAATTCTATTTCACAAAGCCTTTTTTATGGGTTAACTCACAACCAGGTTAATTAGTTTTGTCCTTCTTACTGCAAAACCACTAATCACTTACCACTAAAACTAGGACTCGTAATATTACAGCCCAAAATTAAGACTTGATCTTTGCTGCTTGATCTTGTTTCCACATCCATCAATCAAACCTTCAGTGCAGTCAAGCATCGTTGAAGAAGTAACTCTGAAAACTTTGAGTTTTCACTTGATCAGTCAAATGCTCAACTGCCTCACTTCCATTGAGGTTCAAAAGATACCATGCAAAGTCTTACTTTTAAGCTGTATTATCATGAGTCCTACTTTGAGCCATAAGGGAGCTGGTAGTTAGGTTGTAAGTAGCGATAACAAGCACACAAAAAACAGCCTAACCGACTAATAAAACTAATCTAAAATATTTTCTCCTGACATTAACACTGAAGTTTATCTTTGATAAAATCCCATACAGAAGAATCAGTGTATTTGTCAGTGAAAATGTTTTCAATGTAATCTCTTCTCTGTGAATCAATCCCTTATAACTTTCCCCAAAATAATGTCAGGAGAGACATACTGGTCTTTGAGCACATTATTCAATGCGACTTCAAGCTTCTTCAAGTCCTTACATTCACTTGTATCTTTATTCATTTATTCATTTGTACATTCATATATTCATTTAAAGTTGGTATTTACATAGTTTTTAAAAGAATAAAGCTAATTTACACCAACTATTTACAATAAACCTCCTAAAGTAATACATGCTAATTTACAATCAAAGGAATTCAGTGTTTATTTACAAATTGTACAAAGGCAACTGGTTCCATCCCAAGTTTTAATTTCCTTTTTGAAAGCTGCAACAGACACTACATTCTTTGTATCATCATTTAGGGTATTACTATTCCACAACATAGCTCCCTTAAATCTTAGGGAGTTTATCCCATATTTTATTGTGTGAGACCTCTGAGGAAGTTCATATAAAATTTGTTGTGCATCTGAAAAGTAATCTTCCAATCTCAATGAATATTTTACAAATGAGTATGGGTGTAGGTTAAATATGGATGACCATGCAATTTCTGAGATTTAAATTCAGTGCCAGGTGGGTGCATAACAAATGTGACTACCAAGAGATTTTTGATTATGTTAACACAATTAAAAGGTGCACAAAGAAATATCAAAAAGGGGTGCACACGTCAAAATAGTCAAAACAAACACTTTGTGTTATATTGTTAGTCAGTTAGCTAGTTAGTATCACAGGATGGCCAAATCACAAAAGGTTATTTCATTTACAAAATGTTTGAAATTTTTCTTTTATATAATTTTGAGAGTAGCAGCCATCCTGTAATAATGTCCCAATCATTAGAAGTTTTGAACCAAGGCAAAAGGATGGCAAAGTGAAAATTTAACTGAAATTATGCAAAAGTTGGATGAAACGTTACATGACATCCTCCATGCAGCTGGAAAAATTGGTTTATCACCAAGCATGACCACATATCATTCAGCATTGCAGACAACGAATGCAGGCGCAACAGAAAGAACTTTTCAGAACTACTGGTATTAAATCATGGTAGCATCTACCAGGCATCATCAAATCATTATGTGGGACATAATCAAGTAATCTTCTTTCAACTTAGACATTTTAAAGCTATCGCTATCATTCCCACGTTATAGATATTCATATGCCAAGATTGTTTATCATTTACTGCTGGAAAATTGAGAATGCATATCCTCCTAAGATAGAACCTCCCTGTGAGATTCCTTTAAGACTAAATGCTATGTTTTTTATGCACTGCCTATTCATTTACATCATTTGTATTGTTACCATCCAGCTTGTGATTTGTCATTCTATAGAAATTTCAAAGGATTAACAAATTTATCAAGCAAGGACTCTTTACAAAGGCAGGCCTTTCATTCTCAAAATTTGACAGGAGTGGTCAATTGTGCATGTCATTTTAGTTGCACGCAATTCATATTGTCAATGACTGAGCATCTTTTATCATATGTGCTTTGTAACATTCCCTTTAGCTCCCAAGACAGTAAAATGATACACTAGGCAGAATGATGAAAAACTTAATCCTCACGTAATCTAAACACTACATAACAAATATACCTTTCATGAATATATTTCGCTATTCATAAAGGTTCATGCGCGTGATTTATCACTCTTGTGACACTCTGGGGCGCATGCCTGCCCTATTGGGTGCATCCCAAATTGAAAGCCCTGCAAAGGTAAGTTTTCATCCCAGGTTTTCTATCCCTTACTTGTCCCAATGTTAGTGATTAATAAAGCCTTCCTTTTGCCTTTTGGGACATTACCAACCTTAAATTTAGACTGAATATCCCTTGCCTTTCTCCTTGCAAGAACTTGAATGTGACTTGAAACCTGCATAAAAAAGATTGTTATTAGTTATATTTATAAGTCAATCAACATCATCTTAAGCATATTTTATCAAAAGCTATTTAAATAAAAAGATTGGGAAGGTCTTGAAAAATTGAGGGTACATCGTCTCCTTTATTCTCTATCCCTAAATGACTTGGCTAACAACAGGTTGCTTTTTAGCAAAAAGAGTTCTTGATACTAGCCAAATATTAGGAATATTTGAAGTGAAACTTGAACTTTAAATTTTGCAACATAAATTTCCACAAAGTACTACATAAAAAACAACAAATGTATTTACAAAAATATTACAAAGTCAAATAGGAAAAATATAAACAAACTGAGTAAAAGTATGTGTGGGATGTGTATCTATAATGATTCATTCAAAGGAGAACCTCCCTCTGTAGCAAGACTAACTGAGCAGAGAGGCCCCTTATTCATGGAAATAAAAAGTATTGTACTGTCTAGTAACTAAAATGATTGTGATGTAAGTTTGATTATATCATAAAACTTATTCTGCGTGATTAAATTCAACTTACTTGCTTTCTGGATCTAGTCTTTCCTGTTCTGAGTTTGATGTATCTTGCAATTAGTTCATTGCGACCTGCAAAAGAAATTCCAAAAGATGTGACTTGAATACTTTGTCACATCCAAATAATTCCTGCTGGCTGAAGTGAATTTGTGCTGTCAATGAAAGTTTATCACACATTTTGTCCAAGAAGAAAACAAATGAACTGTCTCTGTTTGAGTTGTGCTCACGGTCACTGTGCAATTTGAATGATAACAAACAAGAATTTCCATCAGTGGTGGTGCTAGGCACAAAAAGTAGAAGGGACTGACATAAAAGTCTTCAATGTGCTTTTTATACTCAGAAAGTGCGTTTTTACCCTCATATCGAACAACTCTATCAAACTCTAGAGACAACTACCTAGCCCCTTGTTACACATGTTAATGTTGTACTTCAAAATAGTGGGCATTCTGTCTGAAGCAACAGCTTTTTGCAACTTCTTTTGTACGGTGATGAGAGTCTGTCTTATGAGGTAAACAGATCAATTCTAACTTTGACCATTACGTACATCCTCACGACAGAACGTCTTGATTAAAGATTTTTCATATTATCCCAAGTAATTGTCCTGTTTTCCTTCCATTTTCTTCCATTCCCTTCTTCACGTCGTTACGTGTAGTGCTATGTTCGTGTTTCATGTTTTATGTTGCCATGAGGTAGCCATAGCTTTTTGCTCCAAATGGTATTGTAATAGTAGTAGGGTATAGTATTTTGTAAGTAGTGTAATTAAGTAATGTGTATTGTAAGTTTTTAGATTGAATGTAAAAAAACACACATTTTCTCAATGGATTTAGATGAACTGGAAGACTGACATTGGAGAAAAGTGGAGGGGTTTGCCTCCCCCCATTACCCCTTGTGGCTCCACCACTGGTTTCCATGTTTGACAAACTGAACAGTATACTTATGTTCAACAAAAAACTGCATAATGACAAAATCTCCTAAGACTTTGGTTGATTCTGTTCCATTTTCAAAGAAATTCCTAGGCTACTGTATAGAAATCTCCTCAAGTTTTTGTAGTAGGAAAATGAATGTCACTTTGAATTTACTTTTTGATTCTTGGAATTTTCCAGTCATTTTTGTGAAGATTTGAAATCCGAGGAAGGAGCAGGGAAGTAAAATTTGCTCATAGGGGCATCCCTGCCCAAGATTGTATCCAGTACCTTCGTTGGTAAAGGTAACATGGTACAGTTCTTTTGCAACTTAACAGTTTCCCTTTCTCAAGAATTCTTTCAAATTTTGGGAAGATAAGCTCAAAAGCACTGCACTGTGTGCAGTCCAAAGTTGGAATCTTACATAAAGTATTCTGCTTTTAACAATCCTTACAAGTGATACATTCAAATGCATTCGGAAGATCAAATCTGGAGGGGGCTGCCTTATAAAAAGTCCTTTGTTTCCCAACATTTTTGCCCAACTTACAGTAGAGCGAATTTATGGTCAAGAAAGGCTGACTTTTGCAAATTTTCTAGTATGCATTTAAAGACTAATCTGTTGTTCTTGATTTTAATATTCCAACTATTCCTTAGAAAGAAATAATTAACTGGTTGTTTGTACATGAATTGCCCTTAAATCCACAACTCCACAATAATGGTTTGTTTGCATAGTGCTGTGCCAAAACAAGGTTTAGCAACTGCAGTGTGATGGTGCAAAGGCCCAGCAATACCTCAGCAGTTGGCATCTGATTACAGTACGTTCTTGGCATTCTTAGCTGATTTCTGGAATGCGTTCTTGGTTCCTGTGTTAGTGCATTATAGCACCCCGATAGCACCTCACTCCTATATGTACTTGTTTTACTTTGTACTATGCATGCTTTAGTTTTCTTTTGAAGTTTACAAGTTTGTATAGAATTTGCGCAAATTTGGATGTTTACAAGAAGAGTCAAACTGTATTTGGCGCAAAATTCAACTTTTTACCTTTACAAACTCCTGAATGTGAAAGACTCAAAAACAAACTTTGCGCAGACTTTGGGAATTTCATGCAGCCTAAATGCAAACCCAATTTTTCATGTTTAGGTTACGTACACCCTCCCCTCCAGGATCTTATTCATGGATATTG
This sequence comes from Aurelia coerulea, assembly GCA_039566865.1. Classification (NCBI taxonomy): domain Eukaryota; kingdom Metazoa; phylum Cnidaria; class Scyphozoa; order Semaeostomeae; family Ulmaridae; genus Aurelia; species Aurelia coerulea. The sequence goes on along the minus strand of CM076947.1, from coordinate 21,572,766 downwards.
TGCGAACACTAACTTGCAAAAGTAGCCGCATAACATTTAAGAATACTTTGCAATGTTTTATCAAAAGTCATAAGCCAAGGGAACAGGGGAACAAGCAACAGTGTACATATTCAACAACAAAATTGTTGTCTGTTTGTAACTGGCTATTTCTGGACCAGGATGAAAATCTATTGAAGCAAGGCCTGGGCATACTTGAGATATTTGCTCAAAGAGCCTGAACAGCTCCAAAAACAAAAGGCTAACCACTTGATTGAACATGTTTTCAATTTGAATAAGTCATGTGTCCAACTGATAAAACAATCTCCTTATTGTCAAGACATCTGTTAAAATAATCAACTATTCTTTACATAGAACAAAGGGGGCACAGCAGCCCTCTTTTGTCTTACATGTTTAGTCATGCAAGGCCAGTGATAACCTATCAACTAAACCAGTTTGATCAAACACAGTGCAGAATTTTTTCAACACTATTCCAGCACTTAGCAACCACCCCAAGCACATCTTGGTAAACAAACAAGAGTTGGGTATGTTTGTGTTCAGGAAACTTTTTAGTTCAAAAGCACATGGGCAAAAACATGCATCAATATCATTATTAGTACTTTTATCTCATTTCAAAACAATGAGCAAAAGATGGAAGGAAGCCAAGGGTTGTCCCCAATAACAACCAATATCAAAGTTGTACTTCTTGTCAAGGGGTATTGTTTTGGGAAAATCCCCTTGGTTTTCAAGAAAAATCTCAAGGAAATCCCAAACTTATTCTTTTAACAATCTAGGCTCTTTGGAAAGACAGACACTCCCTGCTGCTTGCTCAACTACAAATTGTTCCTCCCCAAAGATTTGTTTGCCAAAACAATGGAAAAACAATAGATTATCATGACTCCATGCCAACATGACTATGATGCCAAAGATCTCTGCCAGAGGCTGCATGGATTCTACCCTGGCCCCCAGCCTAGCCCCTGGCCTCCACATTTCTGCAAGGGGGATGCATACACAACACTGTATGCATCTTTTTACAATTTACATTTGGATAGAGTTTATTTCAAACATTTTCACTAATTCCAAAGGATTATTGTTGCAAGAAAACTTTCTATTTTGCAGTTGATTTTGGGGCTTCTTTCCTATTATACCCTCATTTCCTCTTAAGTAAATTGAACAAATGATGATTAATTTTCTGCCAATCTGCCTTGATTTGCAGATCTGTGGAAAGATCTAATGGACTCACCCAGTCCCTAGTCGTCTTGTAAGAAAGAGTCTCTATCTTTCTTTCAAGATGACTTGGGCAAATCCAACAGATCTCCTACTGCAACGAAGCCTAAAATCCCAGAAAATCCCCTGTGTCATTTGTTTTGGTGCCTATGCTAAAACACATTTAGCTCACACTGGCTGTTGGATTGAAAAACCTTGTTTATAAGTCTGGGTTGAGTTGAAATGTTTATATTTTTTGAAAGAGTCCAAATATATATATGGTATGAAATAGTTTGGAGCTACAGTTTAGTTTTAGAGACCTTTGTTTTGATTTCACCAACCGTCGAAAACGCCGCCATTCTTATCAACCAAACCGGAAAATTTTTAACACGATTCATATAGACCACAGCAAGTAGGCCCTCTTTTTAATTTTCTCGCTGCTGCATTCATCAAATCAAAACGTATTTAAAATATTACGCGGAACCGTCAAATGAGCAATTGAAACAGATGTTCCGTCTTTGCAAACAGTTAGATCGACAACAGGCATGCGAAAAATGCCGGAATTCCCTCTACAGACACAAGCAAATTAATCGCTGAAGTTTTCAAATCGATGAAATAGTTTGTGGAATAACAGGAATACTCTAGGTTGCGAATAACAACAAAAGTCGACCTCACATACCATACATCTTTCCTTCATCAGATAAAATGATTTTCCGCCTTCCACATGGTGGATAAATTGCCAATGCTTCCTGGAAACTTTGTTCGATGTCAGGAGACCAAACACCCTCGGCATCATTAGCCATTTGCGAAGGATCGGAGGAGGGTGAAAGCTCGCTCCCTTGAGGCGATGTTTCGCCATTGTCTGCCATTTTCATTTGGGACATTTGGGAGGGCAGTGTTAGATGTCAAGTTTGCGCTCTGAAATAACACGAAATACATTATTAAACAAGACAGGACTGCAGTGATTTATTCATTTATATTGCTTGTTTATATTTACATGACATGAACCGGGATGGCAATAAAATCAGACATGAAACATGCAAACAGGAAGAAAAATTGCGCTTTGATTTCAACTTGCTTCGCTTCGAAATGAAATCTAAAACTATATCATTCAAGTTACTGACTCAAATATTCCTAATTCATTGCCCATTTTACAGCAGGAAAGCAAAGGGAGAAGAGCCCTGGAATGTTAGTGGAAGTGTACTAAGCCACCGGAAACAACCCTTGTGGATAAGTATGGTAAAAATGTCGTGAAAAATGCGAACAACGTCTCGCGAAGAATGAACAACGATTTCATAAATTTTTCTAACGGCCTGTTGAGTGCGCTGGCGAGCGAGCGAATTCTACACGTGCTGAATAGTTAATACGTACGTGAGTTGTGATTCTTGATCAATTCTCCTGATTGAGCAGATGGTTATTTAAAATGTAACGGGCATGCATGCAGCTTGAATCAAATTCCTTTGCCAGACGGTTGGTTCAGGATTGAAGCAAAGAATCTGAAATATGGCGAGAAGAATGCTTGGCGCGCCCACATTACCTGCTGCTATGTTTTGATGTATACATGAAGTGAAGACTCATGGGAAAAAAGAACAATCCATTGCGTTAACAATGGTTTCGTGAAGGCTCATGGGAAAACAGAACAATAAATTTAATTAACAATGGTTTCGTAAACAAAAGAATATTTCTTCACATGCGCGGAATGAGATGACGTAATTGAATAACAAAAGCAAGTGGCTATTTTTGCAAGCTTTTTGTCCGGTCATGCATTCGTGTCCTAACACGTTCTCCTGAGACAAATTTTCAGGAATATTTTCAAGCTTTTTATTGAAGCTTTTCTCTTGTAGTTTCTTATCCTTTTGGTGGCAAGAAATGAGAATTTAGCGTCTGTCTCAAATAGACTCATTACATTTGACGAAATAGACTTGGGGCAAGGACAGGGCAAGTCTCATCTGAGGTAGACTTTAGTTGCATTTCTCACGTAAACGTGCAAAAGTATGACCAAAAATCAATTAATTTTCATGAAATCTTGATTTACTTTAAATTTAGCTTTAAGAAAGTTTGTGACATGAGGATGCAATACCAAATTTCTCTTCATTTTCAACTTTCTTTCACAAATGGAATATTTTTTGCGATTGATCGATCAACATTCTATAACGGGCATCAAATAATTTTTGATGCAAGAAGAAATACTTAAATACTTCCATTTTACTGTTGTTGCCCTGTAACAATTTCATTTCAATTTCATATTTTCATCACCCAATGATAGAGTCTGGTAGATTACAGCAATATTGTGTATTTACTAATACATTCATTGCTTACTACGAATCTACTAAAAACTACGTAACATAATCTAATCTGAGGTTTACGAATATATGAGCAATTATTTCGATAAATCTAAGTGTTTTTTCTACAGCTTTCACATTTGTATACAAATTCTGCTAAATAGTTCAGTTCTATTGTATACACTCATTTTTTTATAAGAAACTAAGGTCCGGGGCTGGTAGGCAGTTTCTTAAATTTTTGAGCCATTTTGCTACCAAAAGTTTCTTATGTGTTTCTTATATTTTTAATGCCAAAAGTGTAGATTTAATCTTGTTTTGTCTGAAGGGTTCCCAAATTACTCAGTAAGATCTCAAAACAAGTCAATAACATAATTCGCACTCAAAATAATGTCCACACAGTTGTTATGATAACTGTAGAGTCAAGAATATTTGATTGCGACAGGAAAATTAAAACTGTAAATTACAAGTTTCTTAGCTTTTTAAATCCAGGTAGGGTTGTTTCTTAACTTTCGAAAAATTGAGCCTACCGTTTCTTATAAGCGGTTTCTTATAAAAAAAATGAGTGTATTAGGATTTTTCATTATTTCTTCGAACATGCGTTTTTGCTTCTGCAATGCTGTGCTACAGGATAAATTCAGCCTGAACACAACTGTTGTAAAAGTAGTGCTATAAGTAATGCAGAATACAACGCTTCTACTTTAAACAAAGGAGCAAAGACATCCCAAAGAGATCAACAAGTACACGTGGTGTGTTTGTGGCAAGGTGCTAAAGCATGGTGATCGGTCGTCCCGCACACAGTGCTTAGCGACCCGAACCAGCCTAGAACTTCATTAAAGAGCTATTGTCACCCAGGGTTACTTGCGGGCAAATCAAATCAAATTTGGCCTAAGTGGCAGTCATTGATCGATACTGCAGTAGATAGTTGAACTGACTACAGAAACATTAACCGAAGACGAACTCTTCTATCAGTTCGACTGCTATGCTGCAGTGCGTATTCATGTTTTCAGTTTAGGCCAAATTTGCTTTTCAGACAGTTTGGAAATGCTGCGTGCCTGCAAAGGGCTGTGGGTAGCAAGAGCAGATTTTGTAATACAATAACAACAGTTGCGTTTGATTGACACCTCAATTCAAAGCGATTGACAACTGCAGACAATGGCCATTCTCTCAACCAGTAATTCAAAACAAATTTTCCCCGAAACTAGTTGGACAAACTCTCGCCTTGTGCAAGCGAAAGGTAAATCTAAAGATCTGTCTGGCAGATTTTTTTATTTGATTCAGAAGCCGAGCGGAAGAGGTATTGTAATTTACCCTTCTTCTCTCATTATAAGCACATAACTTCCCTTAAACCACCCTCCGCTTGCACCAGGCGTGAGTTGGCCTTACTAGTTCCGGGGAAACTTTGTTTTGAATTACTGATTGAGAGAATGTCTATTGTCTGCAGTTGTTAATCGCTTTGAACTGAGATGTCAATCAAAAGCAACTGTTGCTATTGTAGCTATTACAAAATCTGCTCTTGTTACCCACAGCCCTTTGCGGGCACGCGGACGTCAAATTTTGCCATAGGAGCGCGGGAATTTGCTGTCTTGTATGCGTTTTCTTTATTTCAGTGCTCATTAGCTGAGATAAAACGTTAAATCGCATTAGCGAGAGTGACTGACTTTCTTGCTCATTTACTCTTACTGACCATGACTATATGCTGACCGACCTCAAATCCCTTTCTGAGATTACAAAGTGGACTTTGTAATAAAAAAATTGCGTTTGGTCTTCTAGACCCAGAAAAAGGAAAATGCTGTCAAAAGGGGATTGTATGGGCACACGAATTCCTCGTTCAATTTTTGCCATGTTTGTTTCAGAAATAGAATTAAAATGTCAAGTAACTAACTAAACTAACAAAAAGTGTGGCTAAATTCAAGAATGAAAATCTTTGCACTGTCGTATCAAATTCTCTTTCCTTCCTCAGCGATTTGCATCGTTACCTGATGACTCATAAAAGAAATGGTGGTATTTGTGGTGAACCATTCGAATCTCTGCTGACGCAATCCAATTGTTCTCAAGCTGAGCCATCTGTGGGCTCATGGCTCAATTAATGTCATGTATTGTCCTTTAGAGAACCATTTTCACCCAGAATACTTTGCGGGCATGCCGCAATTTCGGACTGTCTGAAAATCAAATTTTGCCTGCACGGAAACCAGAGACAGCAATTCAACCAAATTAAAGCTGGTACACTCTTTTTTTTATAAGAATACTATAAATTTTGTCCAGCCTCAATATTCTTAAGAAATTTTCGTTTTGAGCCTGAACATATTCTTAAAGTATTCTAATTTTTTTTGGAAGCTGATATGGTTTCAGGGGAACATAGGTAGTTAAAAGAAATGTCATGTCATTACGAGGAAATGGTCAAACGTTCTTAGCTATCATAAAGTTTTAAACATGCTTTTTGAAAAACGAGATACGTCAGTCATGCGATTCTCTGTTATGAACATTGCTAAACAGGCAACTGCTGAAAAATGAAACACAAATATGGCGAGCTGAGCCTGAGCAATATTCTTGTGATATTCTTAGAATTTGCATGGTTCTGAGCCTGAATATTCTTATAAACAATACACTCTTTTTTTTTTATAAGAATACTATACATTTTTTTCACCCTCAATATTCTTAAGAAATTTTTCATTTTGAGCCTTAACATATTCTTTAAGTATTCTTATTTTTCAAATCTGATATGGTTTCATGGGGAACATAGTTCAAAGAAGTGTCATATCATTATGAAGAAATGGTCGAACGAAAGACAAATTTTATCAATTGTAACAATATGAATGTTATGAACATCGCAAACCAGGCAACTGCTGGAAAATGAGACACAAATATACGAGCTGAGGCTGAGCAATATTCTTATAATATTCTTAAAATTTGGATGATTCTGAGCCTGAATATTCTTATAAACAATATTCTTATAAAAAAAAGAGTGTAGTACGAGAAATCCCCAGTGGGGGGTACTCAGGTATATTTAGGATAGGGGTGCTCAGGCTGGGGTACAACGCATCAACCCAAAAAAGTAATTTCTAGCATGAAAATAGACCCAAAAAAATAATTTTTCCGACCTTACATACCCAAAAGTTATGAAGTCAGTATCTTAAATCTGCATAAAAATGCCCTAACTGATTAGATTTCTCATAATGTGTTTGGATATTTATGTTTTTTTATTTTAGTACTGTTACTTGACTCTAATTTTGTTTGTAAATTATATTTTTCCCGATTTTTTTACTTTTTCTCATATTTGAGACCCAAAATAGTAAGCCAGAATTTCTTGAACCCAAAAAAATAACTGTATAAATCATTGACCCAAAAAATAATCCTTGCCTAAATTTTAGACCCAAAAAAGTAACCTGAGCATCCCTATCCTGAATATGCCAGAGTATCCCCCCCCCCTGGGGAAAAATCAGTGAAGGTGAAGGTGCGGTTTTTAGCGCCAAGCGCTGGGATCGCAGAAGTAGAATAGGCCTAATCGAATCCGCGACCCCTTGTCATGACGCTCAAGTGGTGCGGCTCTACCCGGTATCGAACTCTGTCCGCCTGACTGTTCTGACTGCAAATTCAGTGGATAACACCACTTCGCCACAACAAATCAGTAGTACGAGAAGAATACCAAGGAAAGTACTGGACATCTGATGTGACTGGGGGGGGGGGGAGTTATTTGCTTTTCAGACCAGACCTGTGTTCCCTAAACAAAGTTGAAAATGAAGAACATTTCCTTCCGGAATGCCCAGTGTATCAATCACTGCGAATAAAATTCTTCTTTGCGTTTGAGAAAGAAATAAAAACTTTTAACAGTCAGCAAAAGTTCATTTACTTGCTATCTTGTGAAGACCAGAAACTAGAATGATAAAATTGATGATAAATTGAACAACTCGATATATCATGGGAATTGTCATATTGCATATAAATACCATATCACAAAAGTACCAACTTCTCCAGAGTACATCCATGGTTTTCATTTGCACCAAACTCGATTTTCAGACAGTTTGAAGCCTTTGAAATTTCAGCGTTCCCGCAAAGGCCCCTTAACAATTCCCTTCTCGGTATTCAATAAAATTAAAGAAAAGACCCCTGTAAGTGTATCTCTACCTTAAAAACAGAAATGTAAACAGAGAATAGGATTCACAGAGTGTGGGTTGTTTCTTTGAGTAATCTCATCTTCGTCCAACAAAACTTTTACGAAATTGCTAGCCGCAAGATCCTGTTTCTGTTTCGATTTACAATTAGAGACTTCTTTATCTCTCTGATAAGGTAGTAAAATATTCCCTTTGAGAAACGTTATACTTGTTTTGAATTTTGCGTGCAAAATCATCGGGTTTCCTTGAAAGAGTTGTCTTTCATTCTTACTAAATTCAATCATCGTCCGCCGATGACGTTTTCGTGGAGGTTTCTTGGTAAGATAAGAGCATTCGAGGACATTTCGTTGCCATAGAGCTCACTGATAATTGATAACGTTTTACGTTGATCTGAGGGGCAAATCACTCATTCATTCATTCGAGGCAGCGTACGAGATATTTTCAGAACAAAAGGATTTTGACGGATCTTTGAAGGATCTTTCTTGAAAACAAAAGGATTTTTGCGAAAGGTGTACGAGAATCTTTCCAAGTAGTCGTAATAAAGCAGAAACTCCAGCGAGAACATCTCTACATGGCACTTCAAAAGAAGGGTAGAGCAACAACAAGAGCTCCCGGGGGGGGGGGGGGGTACTTGACGAGGGAAGTGTCGGGGGGGGGGTGCGGAAAACCTCTCCACACCCTGCACCCTGTCGCATAAAAAATAGGCCAAAAGTATACCCTGTCGCATAAAAATTTTGCATCTCAAATATAGTGTAGAAAGCAATTTTTGCTTGTGATACCCTGTCGCATAAAAATTTTGCATCTCAAATATAGTGTAGAACGCAATTTTTGCTTGTGATACCCTGTCGCATAAGTTTTTTACCTATTTTAATACCCTGTCGCATAATTTTCGTTAGAAAAGGACACCCTGTCGCATACTTTTTACCGTAAAAGGACACCCTGTTGGGCGGCACATCCCGTCAGGTCAAGTATGGGAGTACCCCCCCCCCGGGCAAGAGCTCCGTGTCCTCGATGCCATCTTAGGTAGGGCACAGTGGGTTTATAGTAACTTTGCGATAAAAAGCAAAGAAAAACGCCCACTATATTTTTCGGTTTTTCATGAAAGCAAAACAAAACAAAACTATCCATAACATGCTCGCCATATTACCCTTGAATGGGATGCAATTCCTTCCAGGGTGAGGGTTTGAATGTATTTTGAAATACGTTTTAATGACTTACCAGCCAAAATTTACAGCAGCAGATCCTTACAATTGCAATCAAGTATTTAAACTACCCCCTAAAATTTTAAATTTCCCCAATTCTTTATTCCCAAACCATATCTCCACAGGGTTGAGAATATGGGTGGGAATAACCTTTTAGAACGGCCAGTCCTTGGTAAAACCATTTAAACTGGTGCTGTTTGGTTTCCAAAACTTATTTTTGTATTGATAGTTTCTGAACGATTTCAGTAAAATTCTTATCAGGGAAAGCATATGTTCCAAATGTTTAAATTGGTGTAAAAAGGTGGGTGCGAAATTCTATGACCTATTTCTTTTAGTTGAATGGCTTGAAAGAAACTCTAGCTACTTATCTATAATTCTACCGTTGGACTTTTCAGAAATTTCCAATATTGTTCGAAATTACAGCGTATTTTATATTCTAACTCATTTGAGGATGTGACGTTATGAAATTTCTAAATTGTAAACCACATGAGTGACAGACTTTTGCTTGATACCATATTGTAGCCATCCACAGATTATGGTTTTCTTGAAAATCATCCCATGTCTCATCAAAAAGTTTGGAAACGACGATGGTTTAAGCTTTTTTTGAAAAAGACACCACAATTCTAAAAATATTGAAGATTTACTGAAGACATATATTGAAGAAATATTGAAAATAGAAAAGTTCTACGTTAGAATCATATCAAAATAACTGAAGTTTCTTTAAATCCATTCAGTTCAAAGAAATGGGTTATAGAATTGTACACCAACGTTTTCAAACCTTTGCTATCCCAAGATGTGCACTAAAAAATAACGCTACCTATAAATTACTCTACGAAACACTACTAATATACTCGGGCGATACCACGGGCGAGAAGCAACCTGCGACCATTACATGGAAAGAAACAAAAATTACTAGGAGAACCAGAAAAGATGTACCACCCACCCGCAAAGTCACACCCAAAGAGCTACCCAATCGATTCACAAAATTTGGCAAGATTTTAAAATGTGTTGCAACGCAGGGCTCAATTTCTTGTCTCTGTCTGAACAGCAAGGCCCATGAATTAACAAAGCACAAAGAGTGTAAACTGCTAGAAGATTAACCAGGGAGAAGATACAATACAAATGGATTATATGGATTTGAATTAAATAATGCTTGGATAAATAACCGAACGGAAAGACGCTTTTCGATGACGCTGTCACGAATTCTATCAAGAAAGTACTAAACAAAGCTGAAAGGAGAAGAAAATCCTCGCAGTTAGGCCATTTACTTTTTCTCGCCATCGCTAACAGTTGCACGAGTACTGTGTGTGTTTTACTAGGCAAAGTAGGCCATGGTAGTCATTGTCGAGTTGATTAAAACAAAACTAACTGAAATGCAATCTGTATTCAGCTGACTTTCTCTGCTAGGTACTGTTTCGAAAACCATTGTTTGGTGGTGTTTCAGCTGCTCTTAGAAATCAGCCGAAATTTTCTCTCTCCCAAACATTATGTCCATTACACACGGTAAGGGTTAGGGCTGAAATGTCCGAAATGAAATGTATAGAGGTATCGTCGAGCCCCATTTTCGGTTTTGTTATTCGGTGTGGGGGTGCTGTGGGGTGACTAAACTGCAAACCTTGCAGAAGTTGCAAAATCGAGCAGCTAGAATTGTAACTAAAAGTAAATTTGATACGCCTGCTATGGCATTAATTCGCAGTTTAAAATGGCCTACTGTAAATGATATTATTAGAAGCGAAACAGCTACCACAATGTACTAATCGCTAAATGGTCTGGTCCCGGAGTAGCTACCTTTCCGATTTGTTCGAAAAAAATTCTACTCGAAATGTCAGAAAACTGAGAAACAACGAAACTGATCTCTCGTTACCATTACGAAAAACTAACAATGGGCCGAGGGCTATATCTTTTCGTGGACCTAACCTTTGGAATCAACTTGAACCTGATGCTTAACAGGCACCATCCCTTGCCACCTTTCAGAGAAGAATGAAAAACTAGCCATAACGAGAATTCTTATCTTGTTAGTTATTATATAGTGATCTTTTAAGTTAGTAAATGTTTTGCCACGGTCCCCTTAAAAGCAGTTATTATGGACTGACGGGGCTATCGTGCCTAAATAAATAAAAATGAATGAATGAATGAATGAATGAATGGAATGCCACCAAAGAATGTAATGAGTTAGATATGAAACGTCTGAACATCTTTATAAAATCGCTCGTGATTTGAAAACGATACAACGGATTTTGAAAAAATGAATTTTCTTCTCTATGTTCATGTGCTCTGGACTTAAAACTGCTTCTCTGTTATGTCTGCAAACTCCAATGAAGCTTCGATTAAAAGACTGAACCAGACAAAGGAAAGAAGAAAATATGTTGTCACATTGGGGTATCAATTTCCTGTTCAATAAAACTCGTATTGAATATACGTCTTGTTTAATATACTGCTTGCAGACATTCAATATTTGGATCTTAAAGCATAGGTTCCAAATCTTTAAAAAGGCTGGTGTAAAATTCAGCTACTTATTTCTTTGAATTGAATGACTTCAGAGAAACTCAAGCTATTTCTCTGTAATTCTATCGTTGGACTTTTCTGAAATCTTCAATAGTTTCAGAATCAGAGAGTTTTTCTACTTTTTCAAGAATTCAAGAAAAATTTTCAAAAAAACTTAAATCATCGTAATTTCTAAACTGTTTGAAGCAACATGAAATAATTTCGCAGAAAACCATAGTTTACGGATGTCTACAATACGGAATCAAGCAAGTCTGTCACTTTTCTGGTTTTAGAAATTTGATGACGTCACAGCCTCAAATGAGCTGAAATGCAACATACGCTGAAATTTTAAAAAATATTCAAAATTTTTGAAAAGTCCAACGGTAGAATTAAAGATAAGTAACTAAAGTTTGTTTCAAGCCACTCAATCAGAAGAAATAGATCACAGAATTTTACACCCACCTTTTTACACCGAGTTAAAGATTTGGAAGCTATGTTGGATCTCAATGGCAAAAAGTGACTGCCTGTGGAAAAGAAGAAGTTTTTATGTAAATCTCATCAATCCACTTGTTGCTACTTTGAGTAGAAACTGCACCGCGGTCCTTCTCATAAATTGCTTGGTTGTGACAAGTCAATCAAGAAGAAAAGATTTTTAGATTGATGTCATGAGTCTATGTTTGACTCATTGAACTGAATGGTTAGTTATTGGTATCGTAAGAGGGATGGGCGCGAAGACAAGGACTCGGGTAATAAGTGTAGCTATCATACGATATTGTAACAAAATCTGCCATTGTTGTCGGAACAATCGAAAGGAAACAAATGCTCATATGTCCTAGCAAAAATTGAGTGCTGTAACAAAAATAAACAACTGCGCTAATGAAGGAGTCTGCGAATTTTTCAACATGATCCTTCGTGCTCAACGGTAAATGAACTGATCAAATGAATCAACATGTCTTTAGCTCCTTGGCGCCATCTTTATCGTAATAGCCTATTCCTTTCGAAGGACGGTTTATCATTTTCAACAAAATCACTGCTGTTCCTTCCAACAGCTTCCTGGCAAAACATCCTTGTAAAATATTAGTCTTGCATTATTCGTTTCAACTTGCCATGAACAAGGACAGATTTTGCAATACAATCGCAACAGTAACGTTTGATTGACACCTCAATTCAAAGCTATTAGCGACTGAAGACAAAGGAAATTTTCTCAACAGGTATAGGTAATTCAAAAGAAACAAACAAAGGTGCAAAAGTTTCCCTAAAACTAGCAGGGCAAACAATCGCCTTGTGCAAGCAAAAGGTGTTTTTTAATAGAAGTTATGTGCTTATAACGAAAGAAGAAAAGTAAATCTAAAGTTCTGTCTGGAGGAATTTGTTTATTTGATTCTGGAGCTGTTTTGTAATCGTTTCATTTAAGCCCTAAATACACGAGAATACAATGCCTTCTGCTCGGCTTCTGAATCAAATAAACAAAATCCACCAAACAGAACTTTAGATTTACCCTTCTCCTTTCGTTATAAGCACATAACTTCTCTTAAAAACCACCTTTCGCTTGCACGAGACGAGAGTTTGCCCTACTGGTTTCAGGGCAACTTTTGCGGCTTTGTTTGTTTTGAATTGCTGGTTGAGAGAATTTCCTTTATCTGCAGTCGCTAATCGCTTTGAATTGAGTTGTCAACCAAATGCAACTGTTGCTATTGTATTACAAAATCTGCGGTTGTTCTTGCCTGGTATATATCAGAGAACAAACGACAGTGCCCCGTGTATCAAAGAGAGTGAGAATAAGACAAGCACAGCACAAACAAAAATTTAAACATCATTCTAATTCAAGGCGATAATGATCTTATTCTGACTGATTGACGTGGCACAATTTACATCTGTATAACTCTGTTTTACAACGAGCGAGCCGCCGTTGAACTCTCTCCCTTTCTCTCTACCTCTCAGCCGTTCAACAAGCAAGGAGCGCAGTTATTTACGCTACTGTTTGTTGGTGCTGAATACCTAACGTTGGCTTCTCTTCTAGTTTATCGTAGTCCACATGAAATTCTTTGGCTACCTTTCGCCAGCTGTGATAATCAAAACAATAATACGTGCCTCGTTCATACGAGCTGGTTTTTACTTGTGGGTCCATGCCTGGGGCTCTCGTGATCCATACTCTTTCTTCTTTGTGGTACCTCCAGTCTCTTGAAAATCTAGGGAACAAATGTACAATGATAAGCAAGAGTAAGTCAGTCCCCCCAAATCATATTCCAATTGACAAGAGCATAGGCTCCAAATCTTTAACTCAGCGTAAAAAGGTGGGTGTAAAATTCAATAAGAAACTTTAGACACTTATCTATAATTCTACCGTTGGACTTTCCAGAAATTTTTAATATTAGTCGAAATTACAGCGTATCTTACATTTCAACTCATCTGAGGATGTGACGTCATCAAATTTCTAAATCATAAACCAAATGAGTGACGGACTATTGCTTGATACCATATTGTAGGCATTCATAAACTATGGTTTTTTTCGAAATTACTTCATGTTACGTCAAACGGTTTAGAAATTACGATTGTTTTAAGTTTTTTTGAAAATGTTTCTTGAATTCTTGAAAAAGAAGAAAAGCAATCTAATTCTGAAAATATTGAAGATTTAAGAAAAGTCCCACGGTAGAATTACAGAGAAATAACTAAAGTTTCATTGAAGTCATTCAGTTCAAAGAAATAGGTCACTCAATTTTACACCAGCCTATTTAAAGATTTGGAGCCTATGCTATTGACAAGGCAAATAAAAACAGAGATGAGTTTAAGTTCTATTACACCTACTGACTGAAGAACAGTTTTTGAATCGAGCAACGAGAAACTCCGGCTACCCCCTGAAAAATCACTAACTTACAAATTAAAAAATATTCAAAGTGTTGCTATCTAGATAAATCAGTTGATAAGATGATCGCATCACTGAAAGATACCAAGCACTTCTCTCGTAGTAATGCACTAAGTAATAAGGAAGCATATCAGTATATCGACTTCCTAACAAGCGTTACATCTCTTATCTCAGGAGTCAAAACTCACTGTAAAAATATAAGCAACAAGCATCATATAAGCCTCGTCTCCGTGGGATTGTTCATGCAGGCGATTCCCCGGTGTCAATTCTCGTCCAACGGGGAAACTAAACCAAGCTATTTTGACCTCCAGAAGCTAATTACGCGAATCCAAAGAAGCCTACCAGAGTTATCGTAGCTGCATAAATCAAGTGAAGATTGCAAGATAGGGGTATAGGGTTGTATTTTTTCTAAATTTAAAGGACAAGTCCGGGGTTGGTATGATTGATGATAAAATACGAGATTATACTGTTGTGAATGGTGTGTCGTACTTTTTCCCACAATTTTTCGTCTTTTTCTGCGAAATTGCGTATTCAAATAAGCGACCTGAGAATGATGTCATAGAAGCGCAAAGAATCTGTATCTTCTGACGTCACTTTCAACGAAAACAAGGCTGTCATATTGTTTTCTCGCCTTTTAATCGTCACCAATAATTAAGATAAGATGGCCCAGAATCATCTCAAATCAGGATCTTTATGATATTACAAAAGTAGAAAAGTGGAGCAAAGAATTTAAGAGGAGAAGATTAAGCTGGCTAGGGCATTTGCTCAGACTGCCAGAGGAAACACAAGCCAAATATGCCCTATATGAAGCACTAAGACCTGTGAAGAAACCCAAAGGCAAACTAAAACTCACTTGGTTAGGCCTCATCATTAAAGATCTAGGAGGCCAAGGCCTGAATGTAAAAGACATAAACAAATTAAAGAAACTAGCAAATAACAGAAACACTTGGAGTGGCACAATCAGGCTCGCAATGTCAGGAACTGACGTAACAGCATAACTGATGATGATAATGACAGCTGTTAGGAACATCAAAAGTGGAACAAAGTTAAGAAGTCGCGGCAGCAATTGGTAAGTTAGTTTGAATACAACGCTGAAACTCTTCTTTTGACGATGTTGGGGGACAAAGAGACGGCTGTTTTTGAAACAATCACTAACTTTAATTTTCTTGTAACATAAATAAGCACCCACTACTTCTCAGACTGACTTATCGGGAAAGGTCAGTCAGGTACCTATATTTAGAAAAGGCTCAACAAAGGTTTACTTAACCCTGTTGATGCTCGTTTTTCTATTAACTGCTCCTCAACGAAAGCTAGCATACATCAATCCAGCTGACACTCTAACACAATTCTCACGAGAGCATTAAATCAATTAAACCAGCAGTTTCAACACCTCTGAAATTAATCACAACCAACTGACAATAAAACCTGATCATGATCAGCTGCAAGTCGAGACAACTGACGTTCAACTCCAAGTTGACCTTTCCTATATTTTCAGAAAAGGCTCTTTTAACAAAGAAGTTTACTCAGGTACCTATATTTAGAAAAGGCTCAACAAAGGTGTTGATGCTCGTTTTGCTATTAACTGCTCCTTAACGAAAGCTAGCATACATCGATCCAGCTAACACTCTAACACAAGTCTCACGAGAGCATGAAATCAAATACAATTGTAAAGAGCTTAGTGATAAATGTAATTGAAATACTGACTAAGATATCCTCAAATATGAATTTCTAAACATGGAAATACTTAATTCCAACTTCCTATTCAGCTAGGGTTCATCTAACTGAAAGAGCAACTCATAAACTTTTTCTCGACAGAAGTTAGTAGAAATCAATTTAGCTGATAATGTAACACAATATGATCCTCGCTACAGCATTAAATCAAATAAACCAGCATTTTTTCAATGCAACTGAAATCAAATCACAACCAACTGACAAAAATCTTGTCAGCTACAAGTGACATCAAATAAGGTTGTAAAGAGTTTTGTGATAAATGTAATTGAAATACTGACTAAATATTCACTTTCTACCCGTCATATTCGACTATTGAAAGTGCTGCTCATAAATGTCTTCTCAACAGAAGTTAGTAGAAATCAATTTAGCTGATAATGTAACACAATATGATCCTCGCTACAGCATTAAATCAAATAAACCAGCATTTTTTCAATACAACTGAAATCAAATCACAACCAACTGACAGCAAACCTTGTCAGCTACAAGTGACATCAAATAAGATTGGAAGAGTTTTGTGATAAATGTGATTGAAATACTGACTAAATATTCACTTTCTATCCGTCATATTCGACTATATTGAAAGTGATGCTCATAAACGTTTTCTCAACAGAAGTTAGTAGAAATCAATTTAGCTGATAATGTAACACAATATGATCCTCGCTACAGCATTAAATCAAATAAACCAGCATTTTTTCAATACAACTGAAATCAAATCACAACCAACTGACAGCAAACCTTGTCAGCTACAAGTGACATCAAATAAGATTGGAAGAGTTTTGTGATAAATGTGATTGAAATACTGACTAAATATTCACTTTCTATCCGTCATATTCGACTATATTGAAAGTGATGCTCATAAACGTTTTCTCGACAGAAGTTAGTAGAAATCAATTTAGATGATAATGTAACACAATATGATCCTCGCTACAGCATTAAATCAAATAAACCAGCATTTTTTCAATACAACTGAAATTAAATCACAACCAACTGACAGCAAACCTTGTCAGCTACAAGTGACATCAAATAAGATTGGAAGAGTTTTGTGATAAATGTGATTGAAATACTGACTAAATGTTCACTTTCTATCCGTCATATTCGACTAATTGAAAGTGCTGCTCATAAATGTCCTCTCAACAGAATTTAGAAGAAATCAATTTAGATGATAATGTAACACAATATGATCCTCGCTACAGCATTAAATCAAATAAACCAGCATTTTTTCAATACAACTGAAATCAAATCACAACCAACTGACAGCAAACCTTGTCAGCTACAAGTGACATCAAATAAGATTGGAAGAGTTTTGTGATAAATGTGATTGAAATACTGACTAAATATTCACTTTCTATCCGTCATATTCGACTATATTGAAAGTGATGCTCATAAACGTTTTCTCAACAGAAGTTAGTAGAAATCAATTTAGCTGATAATGTAACACAATATGATCCTCGCTACAGCATTAAATCAAATAAACCAGCAATTTTCAATGCAACTGAAATCAAATCACAACCAACTGACAAAAATCTTATCAGCTACAAGTGACAGTAACGAAGACATTCTCATGTGGATTTCTAAACATGTAAACGCTCTCTTTCTATTCTTCCTATTCGACTAATTGAAAGTGCTGCTCATAAATGTCTTCTCAACAGAAGTTAGTAGAAATCGCTTCAGCTGATACTGTAACACAATATCATATTCACTAGAATAGTAGAATACTAATTGAGATAAACCAGCAGTTTCAGCACACTTTAAATCAAATCACAACTAAGTAAAAAAAATCTGATGAGCTGCAAAGTGAAATTAAATAAGATTGTAAAGAGTTTTGTGATAAAATGTAATTGAAATACTGAGTAAGATATTTAAAGCTGATTTATAAACATAGAGTTGCTCATTTTTCAACTTTCTATTCAGCTAACTGAAAGTGCCATTTATAAACTGCTTCTGAACAAAGCCTAAAACTTAAAAACAAAATATCGTTCTCTCTAGAACGTTAAGTCAATTAAACCAGCAATTTCAACACGTCTAAAATTAAATCACAACCACATGACAAAAAATCTGATCAGCTACAAGTGAAATCGAATAAGATTGTAAAGAGTTTTGTGATAAATGTAATTGAAATACTGTCGAAGATATCTTTAGAGCTTCCTAGGCGTCTAAACAATTACCATTATCTATAGACATGTGGCGTAGTATTCATAACAGTAAATCAATTCGATAGAAGTCGCGTTTAAAAATCAATATATGATACAAGCTGATTGCAATGAAATCTGATTTTGATCATAAGTTTGCGACGTGTTTTTATATCATCCTGAAGTTTAAGCAGCTGGTGTTTGAAAGTAGTTGAAATCAAGCGACGAGTTCGTCAACACATGTTATATTTATAGACGCTATCTACTACACTATGACATGTAAGGAAGATAAGCTGTTGCTGCAACTGATGGGTACTGTTTCGTGCAGCTAGCAACAAAAACACAGTCATGTCATCAGCTAAAGGCTCTCAAAAATATCAACACCACGTAAACAATTTTACAATGTTTTGTTAGAGCTATGAGTGAGGCTCAAACCCATATTCCTGCTGTTCTAAAATATAGGGTGTCCCAAAAAATTGTGCCCCGTTTGTCTGAAGATTGCGACAAAATGGCAAAAGATTCTCGCCAAACTTTTGCATGATGGTGCTCTTCAGATATTCAATTAAAGGTGGTGTGAAGCGAAAACTTTTATTGATGCAAATGAGTAGCACAGTTGATTGATAAAGAATGTCGTTTAAATTTTTTTCTATACCTTCTTTCATTTTTGAATTATCCACTGTTTTGTACGATTGGCTGATGACGTCATTTTGTTTGCAAAATGTAAAGAAAGTATACAAGGCTGGCCATGTTTCCAAAGAGAAATCTAATTAAAAAACTTTAACGTTTGCTACCATCCCCATGAAAATCCGTTGAAAAATGATGGAGCTATGACCTTCAGGAGACCAAATTTGCCGGATGACTGAAGCCAGCGGTCGGCCATTGTGTCTAACTATTTTGCAGCGATAAATGAAACAGCAGCCTTCAATGACATAGCGCTTGTGAAAATTCAGATACTCCTCGGAGCGTTCCACTATTTCTGACCTCACAGAAAATATTTCTTACCCTCATGTGAAGATACTTATCACTGTAAAATAGTAAGACAAAATGGCCGACCGCTGGTTTCAGTCATCAGGCAAATCTACAAGAATACACCTAAAATTCATTAATTTCTGATAAACCTTTCCAGAGGCGAGCTCCTGGAATACAATGACGAAAGAAGCGATGGACGTAAACAGATTACAATGACAAGACAATAGCAGACCACCAGTACAACAGTTTAATCCTTGAAAAGAGTCGACTTACACTTACATCGTATCTAAATATTATTGAGTTAGGATTGTTTGCCATGCTGTCTTCGATACGACAACGAAGGATCGAAGGAAAATTCTAAAGATTGCGGTCTGTAATCAATTTAAGCAAATGTGTGATGAAACACATAAGCCACCACAAGGCAGTAAATCGTACCCACAATCTCTATGACTTGACGTCATTCCTCTCTAAAATAGACACAGTATATGTCTGTTTTGGACCTTGACCGGGGAGTGTGATTTCTTCCCTTTTCTCTTTTCTCTTTTCTGCCAAAAACATTTGAAGTTTTTTATATACAGTCGTGGCCAAAAATTTAAGACCACATTTTTGTCAACAACGGTTCTTGGCGTAACGATATGGAACCCTACGAATCTGCCTATTTTACTCTCTTGGCGCTCATTTAGATCAACTTTCCAAGTAGATTCTAAATATTGATGCTGTTTATTAATTTCGGTGCCATTTTGCTATGACGTCACAATAAAATAGATAGATTCTCGGAAATTACAGTGACTCTGCCTACAAGGGGTGTGACACAAAATTGTGTTACTCAGCTGGATATCACATCAATCTATGCACAATTCATTTCTATGATTTGTCTGCAAAATATCAAAACTCCACGAAGAACATTGCTTCAGGGAAAAAGGTAGTAGAAGGCCTTCAGTCCACAGCTTTGGCCATAGCTGTCAATCACTCGATCGAACCTCGCGCACAAAAATGTATAAAAATAACGCTCGATCCAGGCTCTTTTGTAGAATAGCTGAAAGGTCTATGCAGTTGCTAAAGTTGTTTTTGACATTAATTTCACTAACCCTGAACTTGTCCATCAAGCCTTTTGTTAGATTTTTCAAATTTCATCAGATGTTGAATGACGCCCTTGCTCGGTAGAGAATGGCCGTATTTCCAGGGCTAGCGAGCATAGGTTCCAAATCTTTAAAAAGGCTGGTGTAAAATTGAGAGACCTATTTCTTTGAGCTGAATGACTTCAAAGAAACTTTAGCTATTTCTCTATGATTCTACCGTTGGACTTCTCGGAAATCTTCAATATTTTCAAAATTAGAGTGATTTTCTTCTTTTTCAAGTATTCAAGAAAAAATTTCCAAAAAACTTAAAACCATCATGATTTCTAAACTGTTTGACGTAACATGACGTAATTTCGAAGAACACCATAGTTTATGAATGCCTACCATATGGTATCAAGCAAAAAACTGTCACTCATCTGGTTTATGATTTAGAATTTTGATGATGTCACCTCAAATGAGTTGAAATGCAAGATACGCTGTAATTTCGAAAAATATCCAAAATTTTTGAAAAGTCCAACGGTAGAATTATAGATAAGTATCTAAAGTTTCTTTCAAGTCATTCAAACAGCAGAGATAGGTCATTGAATTTTACACCTAGCGACACCCCTGCCCAGTCGAAAATGAAAGTAGCCAAGTAATCAAATAAACTCACAGTTCTGCAGCAGCTGCAAGTTGTAAAATATCTCCACAATTCGTA
This sequence comes from Aurelia coerulea, assembly GCA_039566865.1. NCBI lineage: Eukaryota > Metazoa > Cnidaria > Scyphozoa > Semaeostomeae > Ulmaridae > Aurelia > Aurelia coerulea. Next base: position 21,552,039 of record CM076947.1, on the reverse strand, counting down.
TAATACAAGTAGAAGAGTAGGTCTTCACAATAGCGACTTAGCCGTATGCTCGCCAGACGTTCCCGGATCGATGTATTTACAAGATATTCTGGTGGCACGTGGTAATCTACGAATAACAATAAGAATTAAATCAGTTAAGGCACTCTCAGTTTAAAGGGGCTCCGTCGTCAAAATGTAAACAAAACGATGATTTTTGCAGTTTTTTGAAAGGTGATATCACACAGGATTTTCGTATTTTTTTCAAAATGAAAGTTGCTGTTTGGGCATTAATCCTTGTACTTCACTAAGGAACAAACCAAACATTCATATCTTCTACGATTGCTCGGATATAAGTGGATTTTTAACGGTCACTTTTATGTGGCTTGGGTGAAGCCACCAAACAAACTGTACAGAACAATGGATGAACAATGGATAATCGGCGACACGTGCGAGTTTACGGATTTGTTTACTGTTTGACGACTGAGCCCCTTTAAAGTAAACACAGCATCATGTTACCACAGATTGAAGGAGGGTCTCATGCTCATCTACCTCTGCTGCAAATTCGGAACTTTATTTTTTGGACAATATTAGATAGAAAGGGCCTAATAGATCACAGTGCAGGGGGAAGACGGGTTTATCCTTCGAACAGGATAGCATGTGCTAAAGCGTGCAGCAGTCATTGCTGTAAGGCCCGTGTGAGGCAGAAATGTTAGGCAAATTTGGTCGTGATTTTGGGAACGTTTTGAAGGTTTCTTGAAGAGGCTTTCTCGAGAAAATTCTTCATAATTTCAGAACGGAGTGGCCGATTTCAGTCAGGTAAATTTCAAAGTAGATTTGAAAATGTCTACCATTAAGTTATAAATTTCCCGATATCATCGTCTTGTTATCCAGGGAGCCGTGGTCTTTCAAACGGGGATTTTTTTTATTACCTCACCTGGTAATGACTTTGCATTGTAGCAACTTGTATTTTACGAATAAAACTGACTTAAATTGAATTAGTTCTGCATGTTTCCCATCAGACTGGTACCTTAGTGAACAGTGTCATTATGGTCTCCTCTTTGGGCAGTTTTAAATCACAACAGAATCTTCTGTGAACAGCTGTCCAAAGGTGTCTTTTATTTACTTTTAAGAAAAAAAATAATCCAATGCTACCATTTTTGCACCGAATATGGTGGTTTATCAGACCCTACCGCTACCTGCAGGTTCCTTAAAGTTTAAATGCAAAGCTAAATTTTTGTTTCTAACGGATTGAAATACATAAACAAATTCTTCTGTTTGCACACACTAGTGACTGGCAAGTTTTTCCAAAACAAAACAAAACAAAGGAGGCTGCATCATTGAGGTTTACTTAAAGGACAAGTCTGGGGTTGGAATAATTGTTGATAAAATGAAAGATCACAATGTTGTGAATGGTGTGTAGTACTTTTTTCCAACCTTCTCTGTCTTTTCTCTGCGAAATTGCGTATTTCAAACTGTGAAATGAGCGAAATGACGTCATTATTCATGACGTAATTTCACCCAATTGGCCTTCGACCTGAACGAGGCTGTTTTCTTATCGAACTCTCAAGTAATTTCCGACGTCACAATCGAGCCTCCGAACCGAGGTTAGCCATTTTATCGCGTTTTTCAAAATGGCGACGACATTGGGTTTAACTTACTAAAAATGTCGTATGAATTTACAACAGAAAAACATTGCAAAACTTGGAAAGGAGTAACAAAAGATGTTTGGCATTTGGTAAGGTTGCTTTTGACTTTAATTGTAGAAACCCCGGACTTGTCCTTTAAAAGATTGTACACTGACGGGCACAAAGTTTGAAGCGAAAGCCACATCTTTCTGGTACCTATTTGGTAAAATGGTGGGTCTTCAAATGCACAGCAAGGATAGTGAAGCTGGCGGATCAACCAACTGAAATTATGATGCGCAAATTCTACACAGGGGAACAAGGACAGATTTTGTAAGACAATAGCACAAGTTGGTTTTGATTGACACCGCAATTCAAAGCGATTAGCGATCGCAGACAAAGGAAATTCTCTCAACCAGTAATTCAAAACAAGCAAAGCCGCAAAAGTATCTCTGAAACTCAGGTTGCTAGCTCGCTCGTTGTGCATTCCAGAAATTGCTTTCAAGAGCAAACATGAGCATAGATCAAAAGAAGAAGGATATATCTACACATCTGCCTCGGGCATTTAATTTGTTTGGTTCAAAAGCCGATTGGGAGGCGATTCAATTCTCTTACTTTTTTGGGTGTAATGAAAACACTTACTGCAAGGCTTCTGAACCAAAGAAATAAAATGCCCGTGGTAGATGTGTAGATATATCCTTCTTCTTTCGATATATGCTCATATTTGCTCTTAAAAACAATTTCTGGAATGCACAACGAGCGCGCTAGCTACCTGGGTTTCAGAGCAACCTCTGTGGCTTTGTTTGTTTTGAATTTATGGTTGAGAGGATTTCCTTTGTCTGCAACCGGTAATCGCTTTGAACTGAGGTGTCAACAAAAGCAACTCGTGCTATTGTCTTACAAAATCTGCCCTTGTTACACAGGGGTCTTCATACCGTATAATGGCATTATCTCTACAAACAAGGGAATCTTTAAGAACCATGCCTGAATAAAAAATACAAAAGATCTTACCGATCTCATGCGGTCGGCAAGTTGTGTCTGAAAAAGGTGATCCAAAAGTATGATATAAACTCCTAAAAAATAAACAGTAACAATCAATAGCTGTTCACGCAAACCCATCAAAAGTTATTGAAAACAGGGAATAAGTTTGATCAGTGCGAGGCAACAAGGAATGCTTTTCGCATCAGCGTGGGAATAGGCACGAGAGGCCAAAATTCCCAGTGCATGCATACAATCCTTTAAAAAAATGATATAATAGACTGGGGGATTTCCAGCCATAAGCTTTGCTTTGAGAAAAAAGATAACAAGAAACTGGTAGTATTGCTGCTTTTTGTGATCGAAATAGTTTTAAGAGAATCGCTCAAAAGCTTTTGAAACGTTGATAATTTCAGTGAAGTTTTCATTTTTTTGGTGTGAGTAATGCTTGTACTTCGTGAAAATTAAATGAAGTGATGAAATAAGGGCCTGTGCATATTCTGCAATAAATCCCACCCTTTATTTACTCTTGGTCCTCGCATTCTTCTGTCCTAGAACCTCTGTTTGGGTGACAAAAGAAGCAGCTGGACTGTAGAAATCATCAGCTTGTGCCTGATTCTGATGAAAATAACTCATTGATAAACCAGGCAGTCAAATAATTTAGTACTGCAGTATATATCATCTTATGGCTAAATTGTGGCTATGGCTTGAAGTGTTGCTATTTGAAGCGACGCATGACGGAGGGTGCAAATGGCAACCGAAGGGCCTAGGATTTGAAACTGATCAGGGAAGCAAAATTAAGCCAAATGCCCATAAAGAGCAACTTCATTACTATTATAACGAACGGTTCATCTTTGCGAATAGAGGACTATAAATTAGCATTTAAGAATTGTCATTTAAGCACTCGCGCAAACTGTTAAGTAAAAGAATAAAAGTAAGCTCCCGTGCGGGGAATCGAACCCCGGTCACGGCGGTGAAAACGCCGGATCCTAACCACTAGACCACACGGGATATGCTCATTTAGGACATCTTGATCACTTTGGTTTGCTGTTGTTTTGGCCGGGTCTGTTATTTGTAAAAGGACATCGAACATCAGCTGGAAAACATTGTATGGACAAGACACATGTCAAATCAGCCGTACCATAAATATGGCTAAACTTTCTTTGATTTTTCATAGTTAGGATTGATGGTTTAGTTGTACATAATTATTGCAAGTAATTTCTAGATGCTTTTTAACTGGTATATTTTGTAAGTTTTTATGTGGAGGGCCCCTTGAAAATCAGCCATTAGGCACAAGGATCTTACTCTATTTCAGCTCATCAAAAAATAGCCGAATTAAAAGTTTCCTAGCAATTTCTTATCCAGCCCCCTCAAAGAGCAACTTATATCAATATACATCAATAAAACTCTTGTAAACATAAAACATAATTCTGCAATTCTGCAGCAGCGTCTGGGTCGAGCTACTTTTTGTGGTCATTAAAATAAAAATATTTTAACAATATAGCTGCCTTTTGGTTTCACAAGTGTCTGGACCAAGCGACATTTTCTTACATTTCTATGGGAAACGCTCAAATGAATGGCTTTGGAGCTCTCTTCTGTGCAAATTCGAAAATTCTAAAAAATGAATAACAATACCGTTCGATTCAAACTATTTTTAGAATAGCTAACAGATCTATTACAGAGAGACAGGTCAGTGTAAAATGCAAGTACTCACTCTGTAGAATTAAGATTCAATCCCAGCGTCGTTAAATCGCTGAAAATAAAAATGTTTAAATATTAGAGGCTAAATTTACTGTCATGTTACTGTCATATTACTTGAATTACCTCTAAAGATTACTATCCAGTGAGATTTGCAACGAAGCAAAATTGTTCCTGTGAAGTCATCATGTATAGAAACCGTAAATCGCTTCGTTTGAACAACATCGCCCTTGCTTGATATGCCTCTAATTGGTCATAAAACCCTACTCTAAAGTACAACTAACAACTTTGTAGGGTAACATTGTTTTCGGCAATAGAACTATAACCATTATTGCAAAACACAGCGAACTAGGTACTATTCAAAACAAGTTAAGTGGAGCTTAATTCTCGCAAGTAAGGTTTAGTCTCAAATTTCTGCTTCTCTGATGTGTCAGATCTGCTGTGCTTCACTCAAAAGTACATGGCTTCACAAATAGTAATCTGAAGTTAAATTTAGCAAAGGTGTTGCACGTCACAGATTACACTGCGGTCATATTTTAGGTTTCAGATAGACTTATTACAGTTGACGAAATAGACTTGGGGTAAGTCTAGATTTTAGGCGGTATACAATAAATTTGACAGAAACAACCAAAAGCGAAGTCTCTCCCAAAGCTCACATTTTCAAAAAGAACAATGATTATAAATGGAATAAAAATGACTTCAAAGGCTAGTATGTAACCAAAACCGCACAACTGGAAAATAAAACAGTGTCAACCCCTATGAAACTTTTTGCCGAACCGTTACGGCCTCTAGTGGCAATCAAATATTCACACGTATTCGGAGATATGTTAACAAGCCACTGGGCGGTACCAAATCGACTATTTCTGTATTCTGGCACCTGGCCTCTAACTCCTTCATTATGTGACAGAAATGTGACCTGTAATTTGTCACTTGTGGTTGCATTAGCTTAAACCTTTTTCTAAGTATGAGATTTGAATCTAACCTGGTGCTGCAGAAACAGAGTAAATACTATAAGCCCCAGGAGGAGTAATTGTGAAAGTGAATTTTCTGATCGGGGCTCAATCGAAAGAGGAATATTAAACAGTACGGTAGATGTGTGATGAAATACTACTATCCTAACTGATAAGGTATGGGAAAAGTGAAAAACATATCAATTTTGATTTAAAGTTAAGAGGAAGTGATATATAAAAGATGAAACAATGAAATACAACTACTTATTTTTTTTCTGAGAACTGTTTCACATTTGATGTAAGGCCAGCATAGGCGCACGATGCCGAACGATAGGAACCCCGGACGAGAGAACAACAATGACAGCAATTTCTACAACCACTACTGGTCCCCCTCCTGAGTCCCAACCGCCCACCACACTACGCAGATGCTGTCAGGTCAGGGCTACTGGTTTGCAATGTAATCTTTTTGAAATACTCAGATTTTGTGTGGATGAACTTTCATTCACACATCGTTTACCGAACATCAAGTGTGAAACAGACTTAACAAACGGGGAGCAAATAAATAGTGGAAGCTACTTCTTAGTGGAAGTTACCGGGTGTCCCAAAAAGTACTCCTGTTTGAAAATCACCAAAATTTTATCACACAACCAGTGGCGTAACGCAGCAGCTCGGGGCCCTTAGTAATTTAGCTATGCAGGGGCCCCCTGACGAGGCATATAAATCAACAAAAGTTTGCCAAATTTCCAAAAATTAAAACGGAGTTTTTATCGGCAAAATCAAGGCGAGCCCAGCACATCATCAGCGGGTTTATGCAGGTTTATGGAAGTTTTATATCTGAAGGCACGTTGGCACAAGAAACATATCGGAGATGGTGGCCGAAATTGAATGCGAGCGAAGCTAGCCAAATTTGGGGTCTAGGGTACCCCCTCGGGAGATTTTTTTGAACCACGCTCTTTAGATTTTCGGAAAACGCACTTTTCGTAGAACATTCGTCATCGAATGGAGAAAGAAAAGTCTGATTGTGATCGACGATATGCTTCCCAACGAAATATTTGAAAACTGAGCTCAAGTATCGTACAGGAAATGGATTTTTGTCAAGTCATCTTCTAAAACGTCCATGTTCCCTTGTAGATAACAAAACATTTTTTGACGAGTTTGCAATTTACAGCATTTCTTTATATGCTAAACTTGCGTTCAATTCCATTCACAACGGCGTTCAATTCATTAGAAGTCAACAAGCAGTTTCTCCAAAGTTACATTAGTACGTTACTGAAGATCATAAGGGGCCCCTAAAGCTCGGGGGCCCTTAGGAGTTGCTCTAACCTCAACTACCGTGCGTTACGCCACTGCACACAACCGATCTTTAATTTTCTTTCTTTGCCAAGTAGATCAAGGACCAAATTATTTTCCCAGATATAGCTGATCTTGTAATTGGTTTTAAAATCAGCAAATTTAGCTCTTTTTAGGGCTATCTGGTTTTGAATCATACTGCAAAAAAGCACTGATGCTGGCCAGATCAATTTCTTGTGCAAGTAAAGCTTCTAGTTTGGTCATAAACGATAGAAAGAAATGCACACTATCATTGGAGACTTCGATGATGATAAAACTCTGAAAATTTTTACCATTAGGCAAGATTGAATAATTTGCTTGAAAAGTATAGCTCAAAAAAAGGTTTTTTAACGTGTAATTGTTCAACCTTGTTTTATCAAAAGCAAACATTTTATCATCTATGAATATTTTTGGGTCCTTGACAAAACGAGTCAAAAAGGAAAATTTTATCAAAGGTTTGATAATCAATTTTTGGTTATTTTTTAAACAGGAGTACATTTTTTCGGGACACCCGGTAGAAATCAAGATCTAAAATTCTTGATAACGTGTAGCAAAGGTTCCAAATCTTTAACTCAGCGTAAAAAGGTTGGTGTAAAATTCAATGATCTATTTCTTCTGATTGAATGGCTTGAAAGAAACTTTAGATACTTATCTATAATTCTATCGTTGGACTTTCCAGAAATTTTGAATATTTTTCAAAGTTATAGCGTATTTTACATTTCAGCTAATTTTAGGATGTGACGTCATCAAATTTCTAAATCATAAACCAGATGAGTGACAGACTTTTGCTTGATACCATATTGTAGGCATTCATAAACTATTAGTTCTCTTCGAAATTACTTCATGTTGCGTCAAACGGTTTAGAAATTACGATGGTTTTAAGTTTCTTTGAAAATTTTTCTTGAATTCTTGAAAAGGAAGAAAAACCCTCTAATTCAGAAACTATTAAAGATTTCAGAAAAGTCCAACGGTAGAATTATAGAGAAATAGCTAAAGTTTCTTTGAAGTCATTCAGTTCAAAGAAATAGGTCCCTCAATTTTACACCGGCCTTTTTAAAGATTTGGAACCTATGCTATAACGTGTATTGTGTTGTATCTTCTTACCTCCCAAGAGCCAACGTGACAAGGTTTGGTTCCGTTTCTGCGGCTCGTATAAAAGTTAGTAAACCGATCATTCCAAATTGATCAGTTACCATGCCAACGGGTATATTCGTTATTACACCTGCAAGAAAATAAGAAATAAACAGCATAGGGCTCAAATATTTCAAATCTTTAAAAACATGGGTGTAAAATTCTATTCAATTTTTCTTTGAATTGAATGGCTTGAAAGGAACTTATAGTACTTTGCTGTAAATCTGCCGTGGAAATCTTTTGATATCTTGATTTCTTTCAAGATGGTGGCAATTTAATGATTTTTGAAAAAATTGATGGAAAATTTTGAAAACAATTAAATCATCGTAACTCCTAAACCAAAGCAGGAAAAATAATATAACTTCGAAGAAAACCATAGTTTATGAAGGCATACAATATGGTGAAAAGCAGAAATCAGTATCTTTTCTGGTTTAGGATTTAGAAATTTGATGACGTCATAGCCTCAAATTCAATAAATGCCGCCATTTTGAAACAAATCAAGATATCAACAATTTCCACGGCAGATTCAAAGTAAAAGACGCTAAGTTCCTTTCAAGCCATTTAATTCAAAGGAAACCATAATAGGATTTTACACCGACCCTTTTAAAGATTTGAGCCCTATGTTGAAATAAACACTTGCCAAGACGTGTCACATGAATTTATGCAGTTTCAGTAAGAATAAACCGATTACTGATTGGGTCTCTTTTAGTGTTAAATAAATGGCTTGAAAGGAACTTAGGGTTTTTGCTGTAAATCTGCTGTGGACATTTCTTGATATCTTGATTAGTTTCAAAATGGTGGCTTTCATTAAATTTGTGGCTATGACGTCATCAAACTTCTAAATCCTAAACCAGAAAAGCTACAGATTTATGCTTGCCACCATGTTGTAGACCTTTATAAACTATGATTTTCTTGAACGTTGTATCATTTTCTCCTCTATTGGTTTAGGATTTACGATTATTTAAAGTTTTTCAAAATTGTCCATTAATTTTTTCAAATATAATTAAATTGCCGCCATTTGGAAAAAGATCAAGGTATCAAGAAATTTCCACGGCAGATTTACAGCAAAGTACCATAAGTTCCTCTCAAGTCATTCAATTAACCAAAATGTCACAGAATTTTCCACCCACCTTTTTAAAGATTTGAAAGATTTGAGCCCCATGCTTAGCAACACACCTTTATTCGAGATTCTTCAGAAAATAGTTATATGCCAATTGACTTGCTGCATACCATCTGAAAGCATAATCTATCTTCTTTCCGAGTATGTGCAGTTATTCGTAATTGAATTATTCATCATATAACTGGAGTTTTAATAAGTATGACCTATTTCAGACGCAGGAAAGTGCTAGAACATTTACAAAGACAAAAAGCCTCATTTGTGAGAGCTTATTTTATCATTTTTCAAAATTGCATCACATCGGGCAACACGTCTAGTCCTCCTAGGCCTGGACTGTTTTCCCAGAATCCACTTTGCAAGTTTAGGCCATTTTGAAACAGGGGGACTTCCTTATAAGAGTAATGGTATGACTCTTTACTGAGCAAGTGATATCTGCAAATCAAAGAACGCAGGGAAACAAGGGACGAAAAGTCTTAAGTCTAGGAACGGATCTTACCAGATGAGCTCGTTTGAATTCCAAGCGATCCTGGCGTCCTTGACTTCTTGTCACCAAACGGCCTATAGCAAACAAAAGGAAGACTACGTATACGTATTAAAAACTTCACCATGCGATGATATTCAGATGTTAAAGGACAGGTCCCCCCGTGGCGCCGCCATTGGTTTCTTGCACTTCATTTCATTTTATTTTATATTCTTTAAGCTTTTCAGGGGGCCGTGACAAAAATTTACAAGCTAAAATCTACAAACGAAATAAATAATCTAATTGCAAAACTATAGTGAAATTAAAATTAATGCATGGTGATCAAACCGAGAGTGGCAGGACACAATCAGACCGGACCAGAACAAATCAGACCCCACGCCCACCCTGAAATGCCACACTTCCCATGCTGCACCCCATGGTAGGCAAAGAATCCGACCGACCCCAGTCCAATCCAACTGCGTGTGTGTGTGTGTGTCTTTTATTTTAAATCGAAAAAATTTTAGCTACTAAAGCAACTAGTCTAATTCGATTATTTAAATAACTACAAATTAATAAATATTTTAGATAAACTATATGCAGGCAAACTATAGACAAACTATATGCATCCCACCACCCATAATCATGCTTTAAAGAACAAGTCCGGTGTTGGTATGATTGATGATAAAATACAAGATAATACTGCTATGAATGACGTATGATATCTTTTCCACTATTTTTCGCCTTCTCCTTGTGAAATTACGTATTCAAATAAGCAATTAGAGCGAAGTGACGTCATATCGCGCCAACGAAAACGATGCTGTGTGATTGTTTTTTTCGCCTCTTTATCTTAGCAAGCCTCTTTATCGTGTTCTCATGCCATTTTGAATGTATGAATACACGATAAAAAGGCTAGCAGCGATTTAGAGGCAAAATACAATCACACAGCCTCGTTTTCGTTTGCGCGATATGACGTCAATTCGCTCAAATTGCTTGTTTGTATACGTAATTTCACAAGGAGAAGGCGAAAAATAGTGGGATAAGGTATCATACCGGGTGCGTCAGAAAAAAGAATCCCCGTTTCAAAGGTCACGGCTCCCTGGATATCAACACAATGATATCGGCAAATATATAGTTTTATGGTAAAAATGTTGAAATCTACTATAAAATTTACCTGACTGAAATCGGCCACTCCATTCTGAAATTATGAGGCATTTTCTCCAGAAAGCCTCTTCAAAAAACCTTCAAAACGTGCCCAAAATCATGAACAGATTTCCCTAACATTTCTGCCTTACAATGCCTTACAGCAATGACATGTGAACGCTTTAGCACGTGCTATCCCCTTTGGAAGATGAACAAGTCCTCCCCCTGGTATCGATGACCTATTCAGGGGGATTCCATTCTCCCAAGAGGACAAAATACATGGATTTATGTGAGTGTCATCAATTTTAGGAAGGAAAATGTGCTCATTGTTTTCATTCGTTTTTGCAGGTTTTTTGAAGGGGCTTTCTGCAGAAAATCACCCATATCCACGGGAAGGAATGGCCGACTAAGGCCGGGCAAATTACTGAACCTAATTGAGCATATTGGCAATAAAACAAGACATTTTTCAATATTATTGCTTTGATATTCACGGAGCAGTGGCCTTCCAAGCGGGGATCCTTTTTTCTGACTCACCCGGTACATCATTCATAGCAGTGTTATCTTGTACTTTATCATTAATCATACCAACCCCAGTACATTGCTTGACAATACTTAACTTGTGTTTTTGTCGATCTGAATCCTAATTTAAGTACGACGTATAAATTGGCCCTAAGACAAGAAGAGCTTACATGAAACAAATCTCTGCTGAAACAAACTCACCTCCCGTCCTTCACCACACTTTCATATGATGATCCCGAACTCAGTAGTAATTCGTGATAAACTGCAAAATAAATAATTTAGTTATTCACTGAGTTGGCAAAAGAAAAAAAACCGAGAAAGCGAATATACATTTACACGTAGATAAGCTAAAAATCAATACAAGAACAACAGAAGGCTTATTTTAGCACAGTATATTCCACACTTTGAGTGAGTTTCAGGATTTGACACATATATAAAATCTCTTTCACAGGAAAAAGTTGATCTCGAAGTGAACTTTTATCAAGTAACAGGGCAGGCAGGCAGGAAGCTCTAAACCTGAAAAGAATTTTTCGTCGCATGTGTAACTTTTTATACTATACGAAAGGCCTAGTCCAATTAATTTAAATTCATCAACTGTATTCGCCTTTATATAATATAACTGGCAATGTCTTCTTTCTTTTCACACTGTCTTTTCACATTTTACTCTGTCTTCTTTCCTAAAATAACCCTCAAGATGATATTCATCGTGGTCCTAATGTTAAAATTTCATGAAAATTGCGACAACAAAGGGCAACCAAGAGACGCCACATGCAAGGCATGCTGGATGAAACAGACCCTTTAAGCAATTCAGTTAGAAGAAATAGGTCATATAACTTTATACCAACCTTTTCAAAGATTTGAGACCTATGCCATAACGCAATAATATCTCGTTCAATGCTTACGCTGACCACACCCCCCCCCCCCCCCGAGCAGCCTGAGTTCAACGAACATTTCTTGCAAAATACCGGAGGGGAGTTGAATTTTCTAGCGAATGCCGGCCGGGCACTGAAAGAGTGCACATTTCCAGCAACTTCAAAAGCCAAAGCTCCTTGTATTGTCAAATGCCCCAGTGGCCGGGGATAAATTGGCAGTCAAATGCCCGGAGGCCGGGAATAGTTAATGTGCAAATACCCGAGGGTGTCCCGGGGGATGGTCAGGGTAAGAATTGAGCGAGACATAGCAATGAGCAAAATCTTGTTCGTGGGCGGGACCTGTTCTAAATCTGAAAACCTAATCAATTGTAAATACAAGATGTTGGCTTCCAGATGAGATAAAAATCAAGTTAAACAAGGCTTTAAGAAGGGCAACAAACGCAATGCATGTGGGCGCAGTGATTGCATTTGTAAACACTGTAGAAAGAACTTAAGAAGCACCTCACAGGTCATGCTACAGATCAATTTTGTCGAATTTCAGGGCTCTTCAGTTCAGCTATACAGTTCGACGCCCATCACCCAACAATAGATGCCAGGGTCAAGTATTTCATAGTATTTCTAACTCTGCAATAAAATGTTACTTTGCTTTGCTATGTAATCCTACAGACAGAGGAGGCCTCCTTCCTTTCTAACACGTTTTTATTAATACCAAAAAGCGGGAGCAGGGAGTACTCATACAACTTGCAGTTGCAACAAAATCAGAAAGTATATGGAATATCTTATCACAGTCTCAAAGTCATCACTAAAGCAGTGCGAAAATAGTTACTTGAAGGCACTGGTAATAGGAAACAAGGGGGAGCGCCCAAGGAAATCTTCAAAGAAGAGCGTTTTTCTATGCTTCTACATTGCATTGGAAGGTAGTTTTTAGGACAGCGAGAAGCTAAGCTTATCGAAGCAGTGCCCTGATCCTTTTTCTCGATCTGACCACACCTCGTGATTCATTCAGCCTGGAATTACAGAGATTTGGCGACTCTCTTTGCTCTACGCAGCAGGTGCGACAGGGCGAGGATTCGAACCACCAACCCTCAGATTAGCAGTCAGCGTACTACCAACTGTCTTAAAATGCAAAATATCAATTTGATGTTCTTGGCCAAACTTCAGCCTTGGGATCCGGTCCATATTTTCAAATGGACACCCTCAAATGAACAAAATTTTCACAAAAAAGTACACTTGCCTAGACCAATTCTTTTTTTAAACATACCATTGCGTTACCAAGACTAAAACACCAAAATACACAGGAGAGATACCCTTTGCTTGACAAAAATTGTAGTAAGTAAACACTTGGCTAAATCATAACCTCGAGAAATTATATGGTTGAGTTGGGGGTCTTTCGATACACCTTTTTATGGCAGAACCACCCCAGAGTCGCCAATAACGAGCATGGAAGACAAATAAGATTGGAATATCTAGCGTGGGAAAAACGTCGAGCCTAACATTGGAACAGTCTCCGAGTCTTAATCACGACGATACCTGCTAGAATCTATTGATATCCGATCTCTCTACAGTTCACTTTCCTCTTCCAAAGCTGCGAAACTCCCTGTCTACGACAAACCAAATAAGCCGATACGGTTCACTCATTAAAATCCATTTACTTACTACTTCGTAAATCTGCCATAATTGCTAAATTTCTCGCGCCGGTTCTCTGCTCTTTACTTTCTTCTATGCTTTGTGCTACCTGTATAGCAATTGCATAAAACACACGCTACAAAATTGTCCTTAACAACTACTCAACGACTACTCGCAGCAGTAAATCGTCCTTCGCCTTCCCTTCTGCTCTGCACTGCCAGGAGTTTTGCACTGACAACTGTATACAACAAGAGATGGGACAAGACACGTCTTGATCAAATAAAAAAGACTGCCAGAAGGGCAGGCAGATGGCACTCTTCGTGAAACCATCATTAGATTCCATCTACGGATGGAAAAAGATAAGGCGCTTTATGTTTTCATACATTCATGGGTCTTTGTAAAAACAATTCGAAGGAATTACTCTGCATGGGTGTAATCGCTCACAGGTCAAAGAAAATGAATGGATCTATATTTGTTTAACATGAATGTGAATCAAAACCAAATCTTTATCATCGCTGTTTTTTCTGTTTGAGGTTGCTTAAAATTTAAAATATCAGGCAAGTATGAATTGACAGAGTATATTTTGTTACCGAGATACGCAAGTGAAAACTGAATTTAGATATCAAAGCCTTAGAATCTTGTTTTGAACTTAGCGATAAATTTTGAGAACAGGACCACCGAAATACGTAAAGATAGACAGAAGAAAGTGAAATATCTAACCAGCAGTTATAATATATAGTGTAATAAAATAGATACATAAACTCAAGAAAAACACATTCGTTTTAACGTTTCGGCGAAGCCTTCATCAGTAGCAGTTACACTTAGCAGTTATCAGATAAACCTACCGGGTGCGCCAAAAATATCCACTTTTCACAAGCCACGATAAATCGTACAATGGAGCGATTCTGAAGATTTATAACTTAATCTTTAGCAAAAAGCCTGAATTCGATTCTAGGATTTTCGCCCATATTTGTTTTCTTTTTTAGAGCTCTAGATGTGTGATTTTCTTAAAATTTTCATTTTCGAGAACACTGAAAATGATAAAAAACCTCAATCAAATTTTCGGCATGAATGTCCAAAGAGAAAACCTTTTCGTAGTGACTTGGAGATTTGGAAATCAATTAGTATAAAATCTGCTGCACGAGCATTTAGTTCAACGACTGGTCCGTTACGCAGTTCTGTAATATTTGCAATAAAACGCCGCGCCAAGCTGTCCTCCGTATCACGAATTCAACACAACTCCATGCTCGAGAATATTCTATCCACTACAAACTGGCATTCAGGATGGCAGCAAAGTAGCTTACGTTTCTTTGTCCATACCATACTCTAGCCGCCCAGTTGAAAATTTAACACCTATGCCGTACAACAGTGGTACAGTGGTAGCACAAGGCTCAAATCTTTCAAATCTTTAAAAGGCGGGTGGAACATTATATTACGATTTACTTTGAAATTAAATGGCTTGAAAGGAATTTAAGGTACTTTGCTGTAAATCTGCTGTGGAAATTTTTTGACATCTTGATTATATGATTATTTCTTGATTCATCATCTTGACTATTTCAAAATGAGGGAGTTTCTATTTGTGTTGAAAGAATTCATGGAAATTTTCGAAAAAATCAAAATCATCGTAAATCCTAACTCAAGCGAGGAAAAATGATAGAATATTAAAGAAAACCATAGTCTGTGTGAAGGTCCACAATATGGTGGCAAGCAGAAATCTGTCGCTCATCTGGATTCTGATTCAGAAATTTGATGACGTCACATATCGCATACAATAAATGCCATCACTTTGAAACCTATTAAAGGCATTGAGTCATGATAAATAGACCTACTTTGCCGTGCATCATGTGACCCACGTGAAAAAGATCAATCATTACTCCCAACAAGCTAAAAGGATCTGCTGTCGCACAATGCGTTTCATGTGATCAGTTTCATTTCACATGAACGTTAGCCAATCAGATGCGCCCAGAACTACGAGTCAGCGAATTCTGACAGATGGGGTATACCTTACTGTCTTATGCTGATTCAATTCCTTTAAGGGATAAACAATTCCAAAGCAGATTTGCAGCAAAGTATGCTGAGTTCCTTTCAAGCCATTTGATTTAAAGAAACTCCTAATAGAATTCCCCATCCAACTTTTTAAAGATTTGAGCCCTATGGTAACAGTGGTATATCGAGCGAAGAACTGGAGTCAATTTTCAACTGTGGATCGAGCTGTTAAATATTATACCGGGTGAATCAGAAAAAAGGATTCCCGCTTGGAAGGCCACTGCTCCATGAATATCAAAGCAATAATATTGAAAAATGTCTTGTTTTATTGCCAATATGTTCAATTAGGTTCAGTAATTTACCCGGCCTTAATCGGCCATTCCTTCCCGTGGATATTGGTGATTTTCTGCAGAAAGCCCCTTCAAAAAACCTGCAAAAACGAATGAAAACAATGAGCACATTTTCCTTCCTAAAACTGATGACACTCACATAAATTCATGTATTTTGTCCTCTTGGGAGAATGGAATCCCCTTGAATAGGTCATCGATACCAGGGGGAGGACTTGTTCATCCTCCCAAGAGGATAGCACGTGCTAAAGCGTTCACAAGTCATTGCTGTAAGGCATTGTAAGGCAGAAATGTTAGGGAAATCTGTTCATGATTTTGGGCACGTTTTGAAGGTTTTTTGAAGAGGCTTCCTGGAGAAAATCCCTCATAATTTCAGAATGGAGTAGCCGATTTCAGTCAGGTAAATTTTATAGTAGATTTGAACATTTCCACCATAAAACTATATATTTGCCGATATCATTGTCTTGATATCCAGGGAGCCGTGACCTTTCAAACGGGGATTCTTTTTTCTGACTCACCCGGTATTATTTTCAAATGGGATTGGACACAGCTATCCCATTCACTGCGTGTCTAAATTCTGCAACCTCGTCTAAGGATCCCAGCATCTACATACACATGAATTTTTGCTTCAAAAAACTATTTAGGGAAATGCACATTAATAATGAATAATAAAAGCAAACAGACCGACATTATTAGTCGTATGTCAGATGGTTTTGGAAATAACGACGCAGTGAACAGTTAGAAATAACGCTTTTTAAAAGCCAATGATTACTATGCAGATCAAATCTTTAAAGACACACTATCCTAAGCAGCTGCCACTGTCTGAAACTTAGGCTGCATATCTTTAAGAGCGATTGTAAAAGGCGGCGGTAGGGCTTTTCGGGAACTATTTGCAACTTGAGGCAAAGGTACACCGACTGCCCATGATATTCGATGCAGCAGGAATGAAACTGACTCTCATCAACGACTAGTTTATCTTTCAGAAAGGAGTTAACAATTATTATTTCTTAAATTAACTTTTCCTGCAATCCTTTGTTTACATATTCATACTTTTCTTTGTGTTACACCTTACTCTAATGAAAAAGCTAGAAAACACCATCGACACCTTCCAACGTAGACATCTCAGAAAGATTCTAGGAATTAACTGGCAAAGAAATATTACCAACAACGAGCTCTATGCCAGAACGAAATGTGAACCATGGAGTGAAATAATAAGAGAAAGGAGACTAACATGGCTAGGACATCTCATGCGCTTGCATCCAGAAACACCAGCAAGGAAAGCCCTTATGAATATCTCAGGAAAGTGAAACGGCCACAAGGAAGACCAAAGATGACCTGGATGCAGACAGTAAGGCAAGATTTGGCCAGCATCGGAATTAAACTGGATCTATCAAAAGAAGCACAAACATTGAATAGATTGTCTGAACTGACACAAGATAGACAGAACTGGCGTGTCATTGTGCGACGCGTTGTGCAGTATTAACTGCGTGTGACGTTTAAGTAGTAGTAGTACACCTGAGAACATATACTGCTATGCGGTCCTGCTCAGTATTTTGATAGGTGTAGATGTTCATCAAGTCTAAATCGAAGGCTCGGTAAAGAATGTGATCTTTAAAGGTTTTGTGCAAGGTTGAAAGCTTGCATTTAAAAAGAGCAGGAAAATCTCATTCATGATATCTCATTCAAATCATGCACGCGCATTGAACAATGGATAGCCAAAGAAACAATGCTGTGTCTGAGGTTTTGTTTACATTTTGACGACGGAGCCCCTTTTTGTTTACATTTTGACGACGGAGCCCCTTTAAATGAAATGCATCTGCAAAGACATCTGCTTCTTCCTTATCAAAACAGAGGATGAATCTCCACTTTCAGTGGGTTCAGTTCTCTGCTGGAGCATTTTATAGAGTTTTGTGCATCATGAAAAAGGCACAATATTTTGGTCATTTGATAAGAAAAGACAAAGGTGGAAAAAATGCGTGAAGCCGCGAGGCAGCTTCGCAGGAAGCTAGTATGTCTGGAAGGAAGAAAAGAGAGGACATGGAGAAAAAAGGAATAGAAGGAGTGATGTAATCGATGAAGGGGAGGAAAGAAGTGTGCGTTAAGCATAATAACATGTAAAGCAATAAATTGGTTTGCTTCCTAATTTTCTGATTTCTTTCTACAATGCGTTATTGGTATGTCTGTGCACGTTTGGCATATACAGTAAAACTAAACAGAGACTCTGTTTAGAAGTTGTCCAAAAGTTGAATACGGCCCTGAAATCAGAGCCAGAACTTGGACCAGAACCTGGCCCAGAAGTGAACATACTGAATTTCGTGACAGGATAGATTGTTCAGAACATGTAAAGTATTTTCTAACGAAGAAGCTTTTGCAACAAACGATTTAAGTTTTTAACTTCAAAATAGTAAACAAAAGCATAGTTTCCAAATCTTTAACTCGGCGTAAAAAGTCGGGTGTAAAATTCAATGACCTATTTCTTTTGATTGAATGGCTTGAAAGAAACTTTAGATAATTATCTATAATTCTACCGTTGGGCTTTTCAAAATTGCTCCGTATTTTAAATTTCAGCTCATTTGAGGATGTGACGTCATCAAATTTCTAAATCATAAACCAGATGAGTGACAGACTTTTGCTTGATACCATATGGTAGGCATTCATAAACTATGGTTTTCTTCGAAATTACTTCATGTTGCATCAAACGGTTTAGAAATTACGATGGTTTGAAGTTTTTTTGGAAATTTTTCTTGAATTCTCAAAAAAGAAGAAAAACACTCTACTTCTGAAAATATTGAAGATTTCAGAAAAGTCCAACGGTAGAATTATAGAGAAATAGCTAAAGTTTCTTTGAAGTCATTCAGTTCAAAGAAATAGGTCACTCAATTTTACACCAGCCTTTTTAAAGATTTGGAACCTATGCTGTAAACAAATGAAACTCACCAAGGGATTTGTTTTCTTGTTGTCCTGATGATTCCGTTTGCGTTGATCCAGGAAGAGCGGGAAAATCTTCATTTTGAATTTGAAATTCACTTCCCGTGTCTTGATTTTTGTTTGCTACCATTACAACTGCAAAAGATGATCAAAAACTCCTATTTAAAAGGGGCTCCGTCGCCTAACAGTAAACAAATCTGTAAACACTGCACGTGACTATCGTTCTCCATTATTTTCTGCAGTTCGTTTGGTGGCTTCACCTAAACCACCAAAATGTACTCGTTAAAAATCCACGTTTATCCAAGCAATCGTAAAAGATATGAATGTTTGGTTTTTTCCTCTGTAAAGTACAGAGATTTATCTTCAAAATGATGCTTTCATTTCGAAAAAACAGGTAAACGTCTGTGTGATATTGCCCATCGAAAAACGGTAAAATCATCATTTCGACCGAAATTTGGAGACGGAGCCCCTTTAATTCTTTTGATAGCCTCCTTTGGTACAGACTACCGGGTGACTCAAAAAATGCCCCCTCCCCTGTTCAAAAAATGATTGGATCAAATTTACTTGTGCTATAGCAATCAAAATTGCTTTTCCTGACAGCTACAAGATTCTCTGCATTCTCTGCATTTTTTGGCGATTTTCAAAAAAATTCGAAACATTCAAAGAATTAGCTTTGCAGAACATCCAGAAAATGGCCTAAAACGCACGATCGCTGGCATCTCGAAATAAAAGGAATGCAGAATGCAGCTTATCAGTTCTAATAATTTCGATACTCCTTTTTCACAGCAATCAATTTCAGTTTCCGTCTCAGTTTATCACTTTATTAATGGATTTCAAAAGACCCGGAAGGTTTGATCGCCCTTTGTAGGCTATTTTCTGGCTGTCCTGCAGGAATGATTTGTTCAGTCTTTCAAATTTACCAAGAGACTACAACTTTGAAGTTACCAAAAAAATATAAAAATACTCCAATCTTTTTGCTATTAGAAAAATCTATCTGTATGATCATAATGCGAATTCTTTTGCTGACATCATTATTCAAACAGGGGACATTTTTTTTTAGTCACCCGGTAGACTGTTAGTTGCTGGCAAATTTTTAGGCAATTAACGTTTTTAGACCATCATTGATTTGCAATGGGAGCAAGATAACCATGTGTTCTCTCCCGTTGCGAATGGTACACAGTACTGTAAATATGTATTCTTGTCAGATATTTTATGGTGACATAAAAAAATAATTGATTTGGGGTGGCATTAGCTCTGCCTGAAAATTTTTCATTTCTAATGTCGGTACCACAACTTTTAAGAACCTTTAGGATGGAGGAAAGATTTCAGGAAAAACTGTACCAGGTGTCCAAAAAAAAGTACTCCCGCTTGAAAAATGACCAAATTTGATTACATAGCCGATCTTCAATTTTCTCTTTTTGTCAAGTAGATCAAGGACCAAATTATTTTCCAAGATCTAGCTGCTCTCGCAATTGGTTTAAAGGTCGTTTTAGGGCTACCTGGTTTTGAATCATACTGCAAAAAAAGCACTGATGATTGCCAGATAAACCATGACAGAAAGAAATGCGCATTGTCATTGGAGACTTAAATGATGATAAAAATTTGAACACTGTGACTCTTAGGAAAGACTGAGTATTTTACTTAAAATCTATAGACTAGCTCTAAACAAGGTTTTTCAACGTGTAATTTTTCTACCTTGCTGTATCAAAGCAAACAGAAACAAAATGATTAACCTACAGAAACTGCTCATCTATGAATGGCCTTGGACAAAACAATTCAAAAAGAAATTTTATCAAAGGTTTAATAATCAATTTTTGGTGATTCGTTAAACAAGAACACTTTTTGGGACACACGGAATCAAACTGGAAAGAAAGCTGATTCAAGACCCTCTCGCAAATTATATCACTTCTGTGTTTGAAATACACCCTTTTTGCCATGAGATAACGTTGAGCTCAATGCTAACATTGAATTGAATGATTGGAATGTATCTCAGCAATGAATTGAATGATTTTGTACGCAAATTTGCATCAAGATACGCACGATGTAGATCGCTGGCTGTGCTGGGATATGCAGTCTTTGCCCCCAATTGAAAATGATTTGTGAGAAGGCCTATCGCACCATTCTAGAATTTTAAAACCAGAATTACGAAGGTTCACTCAAAACGTGTTTGTCTACTGTAAATGATAAATTGAAAGAGCCTTACATGATTCTAGGTCATGGTTCTGAAGAGCGCCACCTGGAAAGGAAATTGATGACAAATTAGATAATGGCAGTGTGGCAACCAACTGATACGAAAACCAGCATAGGTTCCAAATCTTTAAAAAGGCCGGTGTAAAGTTGAATGACCTATTTCTTTTAACTGAATGTCTTCCAAGGAACTTTAGCTATTTCTCTATAATTCTACTATTGGACTTTTCTAAAATCTTTAATAGTTTCAGAATTAGAGTGTTTTTCTTCCTTTTCAAGAATTCAAGAAAAATTTTCAAAAAAACTTAAAACCATCGTAATTTCTAAACCGTTTGACGCAACATGAAGTAATTTCGAAGAGAACTATAGTTTATGGATGCCTACAATATGGTATCAAGCAAAAGTCTGTCACTCATCTGGTTTATGATTTAGAAATTTGATGACGTCACATCCTAAAATGAGCTGAAATGTAAAATACGCTATAATTTTGAAAAATATTCAAAATTGCTGGAAAGTCCAACGGTAGAATCATAGATAAGTATCTAAAATTTCTTTCAAGCCATTCAATCAGAAGAAATAAGTCATTGAATTTTACACCCACCTTTTTACGCTGAGTTAAAGATTTGGAACCTATGCTACGAAAACCGGGCCTCTTTAATGCGCTCGCAGGCACAAAATATCACTAGACGTTAGTCGTTGATATCTTTATTGAACTGAGAGTGGGAATGGTATGATTGCAGGCACACTTTACCCAATCATTTGCTCGCAGGCACAAAATACTATTAATGAGGCCTGGAAATGAATCATCATTGAAAAACAAAAGGTTTCGCTCTCTTCTAAAGTGATCGACCCTTTTGTCTAGAAAAGATGGAAAGCATGCTTTTTAAGGATCTATTCATATGAAGTTCCTGGTATTTTCCTGGCGAAACAGGAATCCTGTTATGATATGCCGATATCCTGCCAATCATGAGATCCTGTCATAACTATGCAAAAAAGTCACTGTAATGTAATTTCGGTGCCAACTAGAGCATAGGCTCCAAATCTTTAACTCGGTGTAAAAAGGTCGATGTAAAATTCAGTGACCTGCATCTTTTAATTGAATGGCTTGAAAGAAACTTTAGATACTTATCTATAATTCTACAGTTGGACTTTCCAAAGATTTTGAAAATTTTTCGAAATTACAGCGCATCTTACATTTCAGCTCATTTAAGGATGTGACGTCATCAAATTTCTAAATCATAAACCAGATGAGTGACAGACTTTTGCTTGATACCATATTGTAGGCATTCATAAACTATGGTTTTCATTGAAATTACTTCATGTTGCGGCAAACGGTTTAGAAATTACGATGGTTTTAAGTTTTTTTGAAAATTTTTCTTGAATTCTTGAAAAAGAAGAAAAACATTTATTTTGAAAATATTAAAGATTTCAGAAAAGTCCAACGGTAAAATTATAGAGAAATAGCTAAAGTTTCTTTGAAGTCATTCAGTTCAAAGAAATAGGTCACTCAATTTTACACCAGCCTTTTTAAAGATTTGGAACCTATGCTGCCAACTAGTCACCTACATTTAAGATAACCAGAAGTGACTTGTTACAGAAATTTCAAGCCCCAAAAATTCTTTTTTGGCTGAAACAGTGGATTACACCAGCGAGGGCAAGGCCCTCGACGTTGGTTAGAAAAACAATCCTTTGTTTCAAAACAATATAAACAAATAATGCATTTCAACTGAAACAATAGCTTCGCCCCCTACGTCACTTTGAACAATTTTATCGATGCCCAAAATTTCTCAATATTCTTAATTATGTCTCTACAATTCTATGAACCCCAAAAGTTCTTTTCTTGAAAATATTTTTCTTGAAAATATTTTTCTTGAAAATATTTTGTGCCTGCGAGCAAATGGTGCAACATTTTACCTCCGTCTTATTCCACTAAATACTGGTGCTTTTTCTCCATTAGAATAGAAACGACACGAAGGGTCTTTTGCTTAGTTGCGCACGCGTGAGTGTTTTACAACAAACTCAGTGGGGCAGTTTGGAAAACCATTCCTGTATTGAATGGATAATTTTACCCACAGGGGGTCCAGGAGTGTCGATAAAGACCATAAGTTTTGTTTCTTTGATTCCCTGACATCCGGATTATGAAAAGCAACTAACTTGATACCGATTACATCATCATTGCGGTCAGCCTGCTATTGTTAGAAGGTGAAGTTGCGGTTCTTAGCGCCAAGCGTTGGGCTCACAGAAGTAGCCAAGCGATAATCGAGTCTGCGACCCCTTGTCATGACGCTCAAGTGGTGGGGCCCTACCGGGTATCGAACCCTGTCCGCCTGACTGTTCTGGCTGCAAAGTCAGAGGATTACACCACTGAGCCACAACACCTTCATAGAGTAAAAATATAACACAGTAGAACGTTTTCCGTTCTCTTTTCTTACCGTTACGAGGCCAGGATTTGAAAAACCGTGAATCAAACAGCAGCCAATGAGACAAGAGCTTTCACATAACAAAAGATTTGTCT
The DNA here is from genome assembly GCA_039566865.1 of Aurelia coerulea. NCBI lineage: Eukaryota > Metazoa > Cnidaria > Scyphozoa > Semaeostomeae > Ulmaridae > Aurelia > Aurelia coerulea. Next base: position 21,528,658 of record CM076947.1, on the reverse strand, counting down.
ACTGTAACGATGCAAGCCGACCGCAACAATGATGTAATCTGTACCAAATTATCACAGGGGAGCAAAGGAACCAAAACTACGGTCTTTACTGATACTCTTGGACCTCCGTGTGCTTTACTCTGGTTAAATAAATAACAAGGAAAAAAGAAATGAAATGAAATATCAGGAGTAAGAAAGTCCAGTATGTAGCGACCGCAAGAATGCCAGAAACCCTAAGAACTAAATCGATTGGAAGAAATCAAGCAAAGTGTGATGCGGGGTAGTAATCTTAAGAAAGATGCATCATTCCATCGGGAGGGGGATACTGACGCAAGGAAAATATCCTCCCATTTGAGTTGTGAAAATCCCGAATAAAAGCTTTTCAATTGCAAAGAACCAACATTGAGTTGAAAAAATTGCCAACTGGAAATATGACGGAAGGGACATGGAGAGAAAGGACAGAGGAGGAGCAAAATAAATGCTACAGAGAGTGGATAAAACAGCAAGGAGAGGAAAATGTGATACTCGATGAGGAGGTTCAAGAAACTAAAATTCAAACAAAAATGAGCCTCTATTACTGTGGTATTCAACCAACATATCTACTTCACTAGAGCAGGACAGGGTCTTTTCAGACTATAAGATTTGATGCCTACGCTGGAATTCTACAGAAACGACAAGGACTCTAGCAAAAAGTATTATCCCTAGACTCAATACATGTCGTAGTTTTGCTGTTTGCCTGAACTAATAACGCAACAACTACGACTCATGACCGTACGCTTGTAGAACGGAATAGCTCCTGTATGGCACATACTACAGACCTTTTAGCTGTTCTACAAAAGGTTCGATAAAGTGGCGTTAGAGCTTCTATCACTATTGTATACATTCGAACATTCTACAAAATGTATCAAGATATCGCTTGATTTGGATTCGTTTTTCGAATCTTAGCTAAAAGATCTATGGGGCCTATCACCTGCTACTTTTTTCTCAAGAACACCGAGCCTAAAACGCCACAAAAACAGTTTTCCAGAACTGCTGTACCAGGGCATGAAAACCCACCCGACCATGTGGCCGGACGGTCGCAGGAAATTCCCCATGCATACTGCCCTGCAGGAAATTTCCAAATCATATCCCCTTTCATGTCTCATGATTTATTCCCCATTTCTTTCATATAAATGAAAAACATAAATAAAGTCAAACAAATGCAGGCTGTATCTCATGTACAATCTATATTCATAGTGTATGTAACAAATATGAGATCACCAAAGAACTGGATGTTCCCTCGTGTTATTCAGAAATCATAACGGCTTCTTCTATTGAGTCTCAATTTCATCCACGTCCAATCTATAGCAAATGCTACAACCATGGGGAGTTTGAAAGCTATTATTGGAATGTATCATTAATTTTTTTTCTGAATAATCAGTAGCTCTACATCTCAGTGCTCGCAGGATTATGTTTAAAAAGGTGATATGTGATACGTGCAGGTTGGAGCGAGTTTATGAAGGTGATCTCATTGACAAAACCAGATTTTATTGTTCTTGCAGGAAATTTAAGCATGACTTTTGTCTGGTCGCAAGAAGGAAAACATTTTTTCATGCCCTGTGCTGTACCATAAAACTGGCTATCAGCATATTCTGATCAGCGCGCGATGTTTTACAGCTCTATGGTTATAGGTCCTCGGTGCAGTGACAACAACAACAACAACAGCAACAACAACAACAACAATTCAACTCAATGAGATCAAAGTAACCTGAGAGTCCTTATGGAGTGAGGCTACATTAACTATTGAAAGTGATATGGAGAATAATTCATTCATGGAAATTTGTGCAAAGGTTTCGTGCAAGAAAGGATTTCGTGAGCTGAAGAAACTAACTAGAAAAAGGAAACGAAAATTTGAAAGAAACAAAAATGAACTAGCTACGGACATCGCTACATACCGTAACCTGTTCGTGCAGGTAGAGAAGAGCTTTGTGACGCAGAGGGTGATGAAGATGAGGGTGTACCTCTGTTCGCTAGTACGGGAAAATCCAAGTCAAAACTGCTGATTCCAGTGCCAATTGGTTGATTTAAACTGTCTGATGAACCTGTCAAGGGAAATCACTGAGTTAATCAACAGTATCGTACGAGCAAATAAACAAAACAAATTTTAGCAGAGAAGCTTCTTAGACTCTTTTTTTATAAGAATACTATAAATTTTGTCCAGCCTCAATATTCTTAAGAACTTTTCGTTTTGAGCCCTTAACATATTCTTAAAGTATTCTTATTTTTTCAAATCTGATATGGTTTCAGGCCCAGGGGGACATAGTTAAAAGAAACGTCATGTCATTACGGGGAAATGGTCGAACGAAAGAAAAATTTAAGCAATTATAACAATAAGAATGTTCTTAACCATCATAAAGTTTTAAACATGTTTTTTGAAAAAATAAATGAGATACGTCAGTCTTGCGATTCCTAGTTATGAACACCGCAAAACAGGCAACTGCTGAACAATGAGACACCAATTTGGTCAGCAAAGCCTGAGCAATATTCTTATGATATTCTTAAAATTTGCATGATTCTGAGCCTGAATATTCTTATAAGCTATATTCTTATAAAAAAGAATATAATGTTGCTATGAGAATATAATAAAGCAAAAAGAATGTTGCTCTGAAGATGCCCTAGTGGGCGAAACTAGTTAGCAGATAACTGAATAAAAAAGCGCAAAAGATAAACTCGATGCCTGCTCTCTGTGGATGTTGTCCCTCTTCTGCTCATCGTTCACTATATACTTATAAAAAAGAGTGTATGCAGGAAAATGCATATCTAAGCCACTGATTCCAGTGCAAACTGTTATTCGCTACCAACCACTCTAACAACCGACCCCAGTCACCTCACCGACCACAGCGACTGCAACGACCTAATGTGGACCAGGCATTAGACATTTTAAACAAATACAATGAATTCACCTACGAAATATTGGACCAAAAACGTACCTCCAAATAATCCTGAGCCAATCGTTGATTGTAATGACGTTGCTAACTGACCTGCCGTAACATTTTGAAGCTGACCCAGTAGTCCAGCCTGCAAATGAACAACAGCCTCGTCATTATACGTAACCTGTATATGCACTAGACTGATTATATGTTTGTAGGTTATCGCTATTGATAGACTGATGGACGCTATAACTACGACTCATGGACATACGCTTCCAGAAACGGACATGGCCTAAATGATCTGCTATTTTTCTCGAAACCACCGACCCTAAATCGCCGCAAACAGTGGTTTTCCTGAAGTGCTACACTGCAAAACAAGCTATCAGTACTTAGATGAATGTTTCTTCAAGCTATTAAAGCAACAAACTCTTACCTATAAGTTCTATTTTGGTTATTTGGGGGCGCAAAAGATCTCGTAAATTCGCTCGTTACTTTGAGATTTTGATCGTTGCAGCAGTTCAGTTGAACGCGTTGTTCCAACGCTTTTGCTTGCCTTTGGCGGCAAGTTTGAATTGAAGAAGAATCAGCCAATCCCATCAAGTTATTTCAAGTCTTGCATCCTGATTGGTGCAGGAACAAATTTGTTTCTGGCAAGAATTTTTTTGCCGTTTTGAGAAGAGTTTGTCCACAAGGCCCTCAACTGGAGCGACAACAGCAACATCAATTCACTTCAATCAGATGAGCCTAAGTTGAGTATTAAAGAATACTTGATTCGCAAGTTGAGGGTCCTTGTGTAGTGAGGCTATATATGCACAACGCAATTTAACTGGTGCATTCATACAGTTTATTGCTTGATGCGGCAGCCCTACCGGGAGAATGGGAAAATGTAGGACATTTACCGTGATTTATGTTCACGAATTACCGGCCAATATTCACGAATCATGCCTTGTTTCAAGCTGGAAATTTTCCACTGGGAATGCTAAAACTTAGCTAAGAAAATTAACTTCGCTAATTCCGTTATGACATTGACATTATGCACTTCTGGGAAATCAAAGTGTGCTTGCAAAATGCTTTCTAAAATTCTTGAAAAGACAAGAAATTTCGATCAAATCCTCTTAGGGTGCAATTTCAGAATGCAGTTTCTGAAACGAGAATCCGTTAAAGAGTCCTCGACTTTCGTCATTGGGTAACAAGCATGTGGTCAAATTCTCTTTAAGAAGTACAATTCGTTTTCCCACCAGAGGGCAGGCCTCTGCAAATACCAAAAACCCAGGAACATTGTTTCAACCCAGGCACATTTTTCAAACGAGAATACTATATTTTCCTGGAGGCACGTTTAACTGTTCCTTTGTTATCGTTAGGCATCTTTAAGGGCTCTAGTGTTATCTTAGCTTGTACTTCCAGGCACAAAAAGAATTTATAAATGCCTGCGAGAGGGAATTCAATTATAGGTAGACAATCAAGCAAAGATTTGAGCGAAGAGTAAACAAAGTAACAAAGTATTATGTAAATTTTGACTCACCGAAGATGACAAAGATCTTGCACCAAATCCTGAGAATCCACCACTCGAAGATAAACTGCTTAGGCTGAAATGTAAAAATTACGAAATATAATTATAAGAAAGGAATCAATTACGAATTATGCCTGCATTGGTATCTGTGGTTCTTAGCAGCGTTTTACTAATCATAAACGTAGAATAGCATCATTGGCATATGTTCAGACCACCGGCTGCTATCTTCTCTTTTCGATGGAAAGAGTACCAAACACATACCGTAAAGGTTCTATCAAGCCCCCGGGAAGCTTATTTAATTTCGGACACTCCACAGGGGAGGGCTTATTCACAAAATCAAATGACAAGGGATATATATAATGGCTTTTCAGTTCTTTTACACCATATTTTGCTGACATACAATTTTACGCGTCAAATATATAAATTTGGTACAGTTTTATCAGAAATCAGATTAAAACTAAAATGCAAACTTATTTAGCTCAATAATTGGGAAATCTTTGGTAACCCCTGGACTTTGATACGAATAGAGAGGGGCTTAACAGAGAGGGGGGCTTACTTAAAATTTTGGCTCAGAGGGGAGGGGCTTATTAGAGAGGGGCGCTTGAGAGAGAGGGGGGCTTTAATAGAGCTTTACGGTGATAACCTTTCTAAGAATCTAGCAGGCTTGGTTCTGAAAATGGTAGCAATTGCAAGATATAAATTCTTAGTTTCTAATAAATACCTTCCAAAGCTTCCAACCCTTTGGGGAGGTTGTTGATTTGAGTTTGGTAACTGTGAAGTCGGCTGCTGTTGCTGCTGTTGTTGTTGCTGCTGTTGTTGTTGTTGTGATTGTGATATACCCAAAGGCAGTAGATTTGGTGAACTTCGTGATCCACTGTTGAATAAAGGCAAAGATGATTTGCAATGCAAGAAAAGAAAACATACAAGTGCACACCTTGGATTAGGAGAGGGGATTTTAATAATGTGGGTGCCTGAGTAGTTTTAGCAATTTTGCTCCAAACCTGCGAATCCCAAACGAGTTTGCAGACTTTTAAAAGGTTGGAACGTTATGCTATGCCCAGCTACAAAACAGAAATTTTAGATCAATAGTATCAGAAAGAAATTTCTGACAATGGTAGCTCTTTGGTGTATGTAAGGCAGCCTAGCTGTGGCCGAAAAGTAGCCTTTACGAGAAATCTCTGGTCCCGTTGGCGGCCGTTTTTCATTAGGATCTCGAACTATAGACCTTTTATTTATTCTACAAGCGAGCCTGGATCGAGCATTATTTTTATACATTTTCATACGCGAGGTTCGATCGAGTGCCGTTAGAGCTTCTATCAGTATTGTGCACATTCGAAAATTCTATTAAATGTAGCAAAATATCCTTCGATTCTGATTCTTTTCAGGACAGCTTAAAGGTCTATGGTAACCTAAAATGTCTTACAAAACTGTCCCCACATGTCGGGCAGAAGGGTCTCACAAGATTCTTTTATTGCTACAATTTATTTTCATTCAAAAAACAAAATATGAAAGGGACTAGGAGAAAGTGGCCTCTCGAGATGTCTCTAATAATCCATGGGTGCAAAAGATTAAAAAACAGTAGTCACAGAAAGGAATTATGAACACAGTTATAAAAGAAAAATATAAGCATAATTTCGGGTGGAAAGCGCCGTTTGACTAGAAATCGAAGGATGAGGCAAGCGACGACAATCATTGTAAATGTATTCATCCTTCATCAGAAAGACATACACATGTTTGACAAATCCAGTTGTATTAGACAAATCCAGTTTTAATTAAGACATGTTTGACAAATCCAGTTGTAAAATATTAGATAGTCTTAATTAAGACATGATCAATAGTACGTTTCGAACCATACTTGGTTCATCTTCAGCGTTAAACTGCAATTTATACCCTAAGACAAACAAGTAATTGAAGGAAAACAAGCGCGAGTTACATTTCCTACGCGAGACGGAACCCGCATAATTATGCGAATAAGCATAATTAATCGATGAATCAATCAATCAATCAATCAATCAAATTAAATCAATCAATGATTACCTGCTTAGTACTGAGGGTAGTCCACTGGTCCTCACAGACTTTGACATGGAGTTGTTCATCATGGTTTGATTTTGTGAATGTGATGCTATACTTGATGGTAATTGTTGTCCTATTGTAGACCTTCCTCCCATTGATAACAACCCGCTTCTGTGCAATAAAAAAAAAAGTCGATACCTTCGAATACACTACAGTATTACCCCGCCACTAAGAAACTCATTTCGTAAAACCAGGCTGCTTGGTTTCCTATAAATATTATATTCATGTTATATCAAACCAAATGTTGGACAATGGCTATTGTGCCATCTGGCAGGCTGCAGTTTCTTATCTGTCAGTTTCTTAGTGGCGGGGTTATATTGTATTTTAACATCTGCATATATCCTGCTTTGCCTTGGCTCCCAAAGACTTCATCTTAGCAGCATAGGTTCCAAATCTTTAACTAGGCTTAAAAAGGTGGTTGTAAAATTTAACGACCTATTTCTTCTGATTGAATGGCTTGAAAGAAACTTTAGATACTTATCTATAATTCTACCGTTGGATTTTCCAGAAACTTTGAACATTGTTCGAAATTACAGCGTATCTTACATTTCAACTCATTTGAGGATGTGACCCCATCAAATTTCTAAATCATAAACCAGATGAGTGACAGACTTTTGCTTGATACCATATTGTAGGCATTCATGAACTATGGTTTTCTTCGAAATTACTTCATGTTGCGTCAAACAGTATAGAAATTACGATGGTTGTAAGTTTCAATGAACATTTTTCTTTAATTCTTGAAAAAGAAGAACAACAATCTAATTCTGAAAATATTTAAGATTTCTGGAAAATCCAACGGTAGAATTATAGAGAAATAGCTAAAGTTTCTTTGAAGTTATTCAGTTCAAAGAAATAGGTCACTCGGTTTTACACCAGCCTTTTTAAAGATTTGGAACCTATGCTCATCTTAGCAAGGGCAGATTCAGATTGATAGCAATAGTATATGGATTACACATAAAAAATTAAGAAAATGGTAACAACCTTTGAACCAGATAAATAAAATCGAGGACGTAGATGATAAGATCTCTAGCTTTCTAACTTCGACATAGCTTCATGTATTCCCTTAGTAATCTCTACTCGCTTGCACAAACAGTTAGTTAGCCATCCCAGTTTTTTCTCTTTTGCGCTTTCACTTCGTTACCTTTGAGAGCTGATAACTCGACTGTTGAAATCCCTTTTTCACAAATTCTGATCGCTTCTTGCTGGCGTATTAATCAAAATCCATAGATGCCATTGTTACAAAATCGTCAGCTCCCTACAAAAATTAGCTTGCCCTTGTGGCAATTAGACTGCATCGTTCAGTTTTCATTCAGTACTCTATTTCAAGAAGGCTGGGGTGATTTCTAACAATTTCTAGGCAACATAGGCCTACTATGCATGCCAAAACCAGGCACTGGACTTCTAGTTTTCCATCCCACTACAGGACGGTGAGGTGAGTTGCTTGGTCAGCCATCAGGAAGCTTAACTTCAGTTATCTAACAGAAGCTGTATCAGCCACTTGGCCATTAACCTCAAGTCACCCCAAGTCTCCTTACTTTCTTTGATGAGGACATCATCATTTAAACGATACTTTACAACATAAGATTTTAACTAAGAGATAACATGACACTTTAAAAAGTAAACAAATGCAAAATTACCGTCCAGGTGACGTTAGTCCTGAAGTAGGCGAAGAACTATGTTGAAACCCAGTAGATATTGGTGGCATTCCACTCCCTGATAAACCACCAAACCTATCACCCACCGACGATGTTTGTGGTGTTGACAAACTCCGTGAGAACTGAAAATTAAAACAGAACGACTACTTAAAAATAGCTACTATTGATACATTTTGGCCAACTCCACAGCTACTGATTAGAAATACTTTATGTATTATGTGAATACAGCAAAGAATACCATGTCTTCAGGTGAAATGCTGATTGCTTTTTAACGGTAAAAGACGTTTAGCTACGGTAAGGCCCTGCATTTAAGAAACCATTTTATCACACCTTAGCCTAAAAGGTTTCTTGCAACTATGATACTTTTCATTTTTTAGGCTGAAAGTTTCTTAAGTTCCTAAATTCTTTTCTGGAAAGTCCTTGAAAAATAGGTTACAACAGAAAAGGGTTATTTATAGATAGATTAGCCATATGTGTATGTTATCAATGATTGTCAAGAACATCAATTTAAATTTAGGTAAAAATCTGTTAAATCGAACACATCTTTGTAGCAATCTCTTATGAGCCTTGCATGCAGTGGAATACTCCTCAGACCGTCAGACCAGGACTTAATGTTGATCATAATACAAGAAACTTCATTGTGGGTATGAGCCTCAAGAGTTTCTTACAAGTAGGGGGGTTAATCATTTTTCAGTAGCCCAGAAGCTTCTTTTAGATGGTTTCTCAAATGCGGGGCCTTACTGTGTACTAAAAACAATCTGGATCGAACCATATTTCTATAAATTTGCAGCAATTTGTCGAAGGTCGAACGTTCACAATAGTGTTAGAAAACTCCAACGCTACTCAATCATACCTTCCGTACAAAAATGTATAAAAATATCAAATGATGTTTAAAAATGTATAAAAATATCTCTTGTTGAACAGCTAAAAATGCTGTTGGTAGTTGGGTCAAATAAGGAGGATTAAACCTTAGCTAGCCACGCAAATATACCATCAGCTTTGGTTTTAATTTTTTCAAGCTACTTTTTGGCCACATTATTGCGTATGAATGAGAAACAATAAACTAAAAGAACAACATTCCTCAATACTTTTGCAACGACCACTGAATGTAAAGCTGACTATTCTCTACCGGGTGAGTCAGAAAAAAGGATCCCCGCTTGGAAGACCACTGCTCGACGAATATCAAAGCAATAATATTGAAAACTGTCTTGTTTTATTCCCAATATGTTCAATTAGGTGCAGTAATTTACCCGGCCTTAATCGGCCATTCCTTCCCATGGATATGGGTGATTTTCTGCAGAAAGCCCCTTCAAAAAACCTGCAAAAACGAATGAAAACAATGAGCACATTTTCCTTCCTAAAATTGATGACACTCAGATAAATTCATGTATTTTGTCCTCTTGGGAGAATGGAATCCCCCTGAATAGGTCATCGATACCAGGGGGAGGACTTGTTCATCCTCCCAAGAGGATAGCACGTGCTAAAGCGTTCACAAGTCATTGCTGTAAGGCCATTGTAAGGCAGAGCTGTTAGGGAAATCTGTTCATGATTTTGGGCACGTTTTGAAGGATTTTTGAAGAGGATTTCTGGAGAAAATCCCTCATAATTTCAGAATGGAGTGGCCGATCTCAGTCAGGTAAATTTCATAGTAGATTTGAACATTTCTACAATTAAACTAATACATTTGCCGATATCATTGTGTTGATATCCAGGGAGCCGTGACCTTTCGAACGGGGATTCTTTTTTCTGACTCACCCGGTATATGTAGCAAGAATAATTTGATTTCTTTACAAAGTGCCAAGACAACTACAAATGTGGTACTCCGTATCAAACTAGAATTTCCGTGATTAAAGGCTGTTTAAATCACAAGAATCTTTAACTTCTATCAAGGTTTCATTTACGTTTGAAATTTGAAACATCAAGTATCGAACGAATTAAGTCATCAAATTATCCCAAAAGGAACTGTTACTATACCTGTGACGAACTTGTAGGCCCTCTCGACGTTTGTGACATCTGACCTGAGCTGTACAAAGGTAGACCTCCACCTAAAAGATGTTTCGAGCTTTCAACAATCAAAAACATATTTGAGAGATTTTGATGTACCGTAAAAGCTCTATTAAGCCCCCCTCTCTATTAAACCCCCTCTCTAATAAGCCTCTCTCTAATAAGCCCCTCCCCTCTGAGCCAAAATTCTAAATAAGTCCCCCTCTCTATTAAGCTCCCCTCTCCTCTGACATCAAATTCCAGTGGTTACCAAAGATTTCCTATTTATTGAGCTAGATAAGCTTGCATGTTAATTTTGATATGCTGGTTTGAGATAAAACTGTGTTGAATTTATGTATTTGACTCGTAAAATTGAATGTTGAATCCGCAAAATATGGTGTAAAAGAACCAAAAAGCTATTATCAGCATCCCTGTCATTTCATTGTGTGAATAAGCCCCCCCCCCCCCACTCTCTAATAAGCCCCCTCTCTAATAAGCACCCCCTCTGGAGGGTCCAAAATTAAATAAGCCCCCTCCCCGGGGGCTTAACAGAGCTTTTACGGTAAGTGTCCTTCTAGAAGGTCGGTCTACATAATTCCCAACACTCTTAAAATTATACTTTGAGCAACCAATATTTTCCGAGATTTCATGCATTCAAGGAATAACACACTACCAAACTGTACTAAATTCAAAAGCCATAGCAAACAGCTACCGATGCTGGTTGTTTGGGAAACATCCAATGACTCTAATTCTAAAAATATTAAAGATTTCAGAAAAGTCCAACGGTAGAATTATAGTAAAGTAGCACCAGTTTCTTCAAGCCATTCAATTAAAAAACATAGGTCATAGAGTTTACACCAACCTTTTTAAAGGTTTGGAAAGTATGCTATGCTATACCGGGTGCGCCAAAATAAACTATGCACGTTTGGCAGGCCACAATAAATTGAACACTGGACCGATTTTGAAGATTTATGACTTAATATTTAGCAGAAAGCCTGAATTAGATTTTAGGACTTTTTGCAAACTTTTCCGTTTTCAGTTTTAGAGCTAGAAGCGAGTTTCTTAAATGTTCGTTTTCGAAAATATTGAAAACGATAAAAAAACGTCGATCAAATTTTAAAAGATCCAACATGAATAAACGAAGAGAAAACGTTTTCAGGTGGATTTGGGGGTCAATACGAACTCTCGTACAGCAGATTACAATTGGTCGATTTTTGATCGCAAATCACCACAAAAAGTTCTCTCTTTGTCCATTCATGTCGACTCTTTAGAAAATTTGATCGATGTTTTTTGATCGTTTTCGGTGTTTTCGAAAATTAAAATCTTAGGAAACTCGGTTCTGACTCTAAAAACTGAAAATGAAAAAAAATTGCAAAAAATCCCAGTATCTAATTCAGGCTTTCTGCTGACGAATAAGTGATAAATCTTCAAAATCGGTCCAGTGTACGATTTATTGTGGCCTGTCAAACGTGCATAGTTTATTTTTGGCGCACCAGGTACATATCACAATATTACAAGCTGCTTTATCACTGAAACCAGCGGTCGGCCATTTTGTCTCACTATTTTGCAGCGATAAATAGCATTATGGAATAAAAATAAAACAGCAGCCTCCAATGTCATAGCTCTCGTGAAAATTCCGATAATCCTCGGAGAGTTCCACTATTTCTGACCTCACAGAAATTATTTCTTACCTCAGGTGAAGATACTTATCACTGCAAAATAGTAAGGCAAAATGGCCGACTGCTGGTTTCAGTCGTCAGGCAAATTTGGTCTTCTGAAGGTCGTAGCTTCATCATTTGTCAACGGATTTTTACGGGGATGGTGGCAAACTTTAATTGAACATCTGAAGAGCACCATCATGCAAAAGTTTGGCGAGAATCTTTTGCCGTTTTGTCGCAATCTTCAGACAAACGGGGCACAATTTTTTTGGGACACCCTGTACATATCACAATATTACAAGCTGCTTTATCATAACATGAAGTTTCACATCTATGAATCAAAATATTACCATCAATCATTTGCGGAAAGTTGCACGTTGAACAACTGATTGGTTAAATTGAAAAATATATTCAAATTGCATATTAATGAAGGTAATTGTAGGTATAAGCATAGGTTCCAAATCTTTAACTTGGCGTAAAAAGGTGGGTGTAAAATTCAATGACCTATATCTTCTGATTGAATGGCTTGAAAGAAACTTTAGATACTTATCTATAATTCTACCGTTGGACTTTCCAGAAATTTTGAATATTTTTCAAAATTACAGCGTATTCTAAATTTCAGCTCATTTGAGGGTGTGACGTCATCAAATTTCTAAATCATAAACTAGATGATTGACAGACTTTTGCTTGATACCATATTGTAGGCATTCATAAGCTATGGTTTTCTTCGAAATTACTTCATGTTGCGTCAAACGGTTTAGAAATTGCGATGGTTTTAAGTTTTTTTGAAAAATTTTCTTGAATTCCTGAAAAAGAAGAAAAACACTCCAACTCGGAGAATATTAAAGATTTCAGAAAAGTCCAACGGTAGAATTATAGAGAAATAGCAAAAGTTTCTTTAAAGTCATTCAGTACAAGGAACTAAGTCACTCAATTTTACACCAGCCTTTTTAAAGATTTGGAACCTATGCTGTAGGTATACCGGGTGAGCCATAAAAAAGTTCCCACTTTTGAAAATTCACAGCGTCAAGAGTACTTTACAGATTTAAATGATTCAAATTCTAATTAAAAGCCGAAAGATCAAAGTAGTTTTGTGATTTTTCTCGCTGTCTTTCGAGCACTAGAAATGCAGGTAAATTCAACTTTACAAGAATTTCATGGTTGCAAAATGACTAAAAAAGGGCCTAACACATTGATCAAATCATAAGGCATTCCTTGCACAGAACAATAAAGAAAATGCATTTCCTCATGTTTGAGAGATATCCTCTGCACATTTATTGCCATGGGATTTAAAATCTTTAGTATTTGTTTGAAAATCAATGTATTATAACACATGAGAGAGGTGAAATGCCCATTGCGTATTGTTCTGCGCGAGGAGAGTATTAACGATTTGATCAATGTTTTAGGCCCTTTTTCAGTCATTCTGTAACCATGAAATCTTTATAAAGTTGAATTTACCTATACTTCTAGTGCTGTTAAGACGGCGAGACAAATCACAAAAATATCTCGATTTTTCTTCTTTTAACTAGGATTAGAATCATTCAAATCTCCGAAGTACTCTTGGTGCTATGCATTTTCAAAAGTGGGAACTTTTTTCTGACTCACGCGGTATTCCTTATCAAATTATTACCTGATTGACTACTTGGTCCCCTACTCCATAAATCAGCTGATGGATCTGCAAAATAAGTCAGGATTTTAGTAAATAAGAGCAAAAGACTGCACGATCGACTTCAAAAGTAATGTTTATGTAAGCTGTTAACTTAGGACGCTCATTCAATTTATAATATTTATACACAAAAACCCTATCAGCTATTAACAAAACAAGAACAAAATCATAATACTCTAAATCCTATAATACAAAAATTAAAAATTAAAATACAAATTTACAGAATGCTGTTCTTCCTAGGGATCGTGCATTGGGAATCATTGCTGACTTGGTAAGAAATCTTTCAATTTCATTTTGAAAGTTTAAATTGTAGGACTAGTTCTGATGTTCAATGGAATTTCATTCCAAACTTTAGCTCCTGAATAATGGAAACTCCTCTTTGAAAAATCCAAATTTTGCCTTGGCACGTCGATATCTAACGAGTTTCTTAACGGATAGTTAGATAGCTGTGACCTTGTTAAGAACCTTCCTTTCAAGCTGACAGGGCACAAATCACTAGTTATCTTATAAATCATGATAGCCCTGTCATATTTAATCAAGCTTGAAACAGACACCCACGTGCATCTCCAGCCATCTTTCAATCTGGAGTTCTCTATAAGCGTGCAAGCTCTGTTCTGCAGTCCCTGAAGGTGATCAAGTTTGGTATCAGACGTCATTACAGTATCGTAAATGACTCTCAAGCAGTGCCCTGTAAATTTGATCCAGCTTTGTCTGCGGGAGGCTACTATTTCCGAAAACCTTGGGATACCCATCGAACAGGCGTAAACAAGCATGTGCAGAACAGGTTTCTCGAATGTTTCTTAATTTTCATTGAAGGGGCTGTACAACCCGTCCTCTCTGCGTGGCCCTGCGTGTCAAATCATCAAACATGTTTAGGCTAAACACAACATAGCTAATGGTGATTTTGCACTGAGAATAGTAATCCAAAGTATCTGCGACAATCTTGGTGATCGAAGCTTTGGCGGAGGATTTGTTCTACTTTTCTAACGCCAAATATTTGAACGTTTTGATGGATATCAAAAGTTCCATCACATTTCATAGACATAGACAAGAAAACACTGCAATGAAACTTACGTAGAAGCTGCGATGAAACTGGCCACCATTAAAAACCAGAGGCTTTAGTCACATGCGTGGGTTGTTCCGTATTGTCCGATTGTTTACAAAAATCTTGTACAGCCACTTTAACCTGGCGTTCCTGATAACAAGGGCAGATTTTGTAATACAATAGCATGAGTTGCTTTTGTTGACACCTCAGTTCAAAGCCATTAGCGATCACAGACAAAGGAAATTCTCTCAACCAGTAATTCAAAACAAACAAAGCCGCAAAAGTTTCTCGAAAACCCAGATAGCTAGCTCGCTCGTTGTGCATTCCAGAAGTTATTTCTAAGGGCAAACATGAGCATAGATCGAAAGAAGAAGGATATATCTACACATCTGCCGCGGGCATTTTATTTTTTTGGTCCAGAAGCTGAGCAGTAAATGTTTTGATAACACCCAGAAAAATAAGAGAATTGAATCACCTCCTAAATGGCTTGTGAACCAAACAAATAAAATGCCCGCGGCAGATTTGTAGATGCATCCTTCTTCTTTCGATCTATGCTCATGTTTGCCCTTAAAACCAATTTCTGGAATGCACAACGAGCGAGCTAGCTACCTGGGTTTCAAAGACACTTTTGCGGCTATTGTTTGTTTTGAATAACTTGTTGAGAGAATTTCCTTTGTCTGCAACCCCTAATCGCTTTGAATTGAGGTGTCAACAAAAGCAACTCGTGCTATTGTATTACAAAATCTGCCCTTGTTGTTCTTGATCAGCTTTATGAAGGGTGGTAAAATCGAATGAGAATCTGCTTTTACTCTGGTTCGCTACTGTGCTGTTAACAACGGAAAGATCTGTCGCCTATGCTAGCTTGTACCAAAAACGCTTTATCAACTAGCATATTATTTACTAGAAAGAAAAGACATTTTCCTAACTCTTAATTGTGCAAGGATCCAAACTTCTGTTCACCACAAGTCATATTATAACCTAAAGTTTCCAACATAAAATGTTCCCAATTTTTAAGAAATAGCTACACAACAATGAAAGTTTACCTGAATTATGCAAACTTGATGAACTAAAGGGGTTGCTTTGTGATTGTGATCCAATAGCTGAAACAAAAATAATCGTTAAAAGTGAAATAAATACGACACAAAACAGTAAGGCTAGGAACAGAAGGTGTTTAACTGTTTGATTTCAAACTTATATCGAGTATAAATAAGTCGGAGCAGCATAGGGCTCAAATCTTTCAGATCTTTCAAAAAGGTGGGTGTAAAATTCTATGTCATTTTTCTTTGAATTGAATGACTTGAAAGGAACTTATGGCACTTTGCTGTAAATCTTCCGTGGAAAGTTTTTGATACCTGGATTTTTTCAAAATGGCGGCAATTTACTTACTTTCGCAAACATTCATAAAAAATTTGAAAAAATTTAAATCATCGTAAATCCTAAACCTATCGAGGAAAAATGATATTACCATAGGAAAACCATAGTTTACGAAGGTTTACGATATGGTGGCAAGCAGAAATCTGTAGCTTTTCTGGTTTAGGATTTAGAACTAATGACGTCATAGCCTCAAATTTAATAAATGCCACCATTTTGAAACTAATCAAGATATCAATAAATTGCCACGGCAGATTTACAGCAAAACCCTACGTTCCTTCAAAGCCATTAATTCAAAGAGAACTGTAGTCGAAATTTACACCGACCTTTTTGAAGATGTTGATGGTGCTCTTCAGATGTTAAATTAAAGTTTGCCACCATCCCCATAAAAATCCGTTGAAAAATGATGGAGCTCTGACCTTCAGGAGACCAAATTTGCCCGATCACTGAAACCAGCGGTCGGCCATTTTGTCTTACTATTTTGCAGCGATAAATAGCTTCATGGAATGAAAATGAAACAGCAGCCTCCAATTTCATAGCTCTCGTGAAAATTCCGATAATCCTCGGAGAGTTCCACAATTGCTGACCTCACAGAAATTATTTCTTACCTCACGTGAAGATATTCATCACTGCAAAATAGTAAGACAAAATGGCCGACCGCTGGTTTCAGTCATCAGGCAAATTTGGTCTTCTGAAGGTCATAGCTCCATCAATTTTCAACGGATTTTTACAGGGATGGTGGCAAACTTTAATCGAACATCTGAAGAGCACCATCATGCAAAAGTTTGGCGAGTATATTTTGTCGTTTTATCGCAATCTTCAGACAAATGGGGCACAATTTTTTTAGGACACCCTGTACTTACAAGAATTACTTTACAATACTACTGGGACAAATACCCCGGGGAGCAAAAGGCTGTGTCTTCCCCAAGGGAATTAACATAGATAAAGGAAAGAAAAACTACTTGAACACTTGAACTTAAAGAACACTACTAAAACAACACATACGGATAATAAGAATGATTGATACCTAAGTCTGCTGCATATTAGACGTCAGATCTAAGTGATGGCAAGGAAAAGTAACTGGTGGAGAAAACTTATCTTGAAGTTTCTTCAAGTATGAAAAAAACCACCATGCACCTGCCGTCCAATATGCAACAGACTTACAAACGTAAAGAGACAAAAAAGAAACTGCTGAAGATGTGAGCCCTATGTTAGTCAGAGCATTGATTGAAGCTCATGATGGTTGCCTAATTATCATGATGTTCTTTATCAGTGACTTTGTTCAACAGTACGCTCATTGCCAACAATGAAAATTGGATTGCTGAGTTAAAGGGGCAGTCAGACGTGACGTTGCGCGGGGCATTTTCATTGTATTTGTTTGCAAAGTGCTTAGGCTTAGCATCGACTCGTCAATGGAGATTTTGAATGGGATTATCGCATATTTCAATCCATCGACCATACTCTTGACAATCTCAACGATCTAACTGACAGATATTGTTCGTCTATGTCGATTTCATGTATCTCCAAAGTTATTTTGTCATCACAAATTCCTGAAAGTCGTATAACAGCGATCTTACTGAAGCAACTTTGAAGCTGCGAAGAGATAATCTACAAGTCGAAGTGGGCAAGAAACTCACCAAAGAATATGGTTTTTGAGTCAGATTTATGATGCTTGGTGAAACCGAAAGGTGAATAGAACCTTCTCAAACACTACTGGATTCATTGCTCAATTAATTTCATCAGAATTACAGCGAACACTGAGGTACAGTAGACATGTTTTGGTATTTAGGCCTATACGAATTGGATTGTGACACGCAGAATCTGCTACCCGCGTTTCGCGTCTGGCTGCCCCTTTAAGGGCCTGGGATTAAGAGCTGTCAAAAAGCGATCAAAAAATCTCTCATGGTCAGCAAAAGAAAAATGAATGCAAAAGTTATTAAATGACAAATGAAATAAAAGGATCTATACCATCTAACGATTGTACACCATTCCATGCTCCTGATCTTGGATCTGAAACATCAAATAGTTTGCCAATAGCAGTAATTACAAAATGGTGTCTTTTGGTGTGGAGTAGTGTGGTGTGGTATTGGGTTCTTTTGTTAGTTAAATTAGATTATTGTTTATATTTATGTAAGAGTCATTCATAGTGGGGACTAGATGACCATGTGTCTTTTGCCGCTATGATTGGCTCAGATTCTTGTATCGTAGTTTTTTCTTCTTCTTTTACCTGTAGACTTCAAGTTTCTTTTTTTTTTGCTTTTGAAAAGAATAAAAGATGCATGGACATGGCGCTGATTAAACAAATACAGTAAGAGTGTGGTAAGAATGATAAAGTCGTGCCACATCTCCAAAATAAGCGTGCATGTGCTCCTTTTCCTCTTCTTTAATACAAAACACTTGGGATCGAATGCAATGCAAGGACCCATTCCTCAAAAGAAAAGTCACTTCAAGAACAATTGAAGAAATTCAAGGTATCAATCTTTTCAAAAATAAAAACTAAAGGTCAAAGTTTAAAATTCGTTTGCAAAATGCCTGTGTGGTGTCAAATTATGACTAAGCCATTTCTCAAATCTGGTTTCAGGTACACTCCAAATTTCGACCTTGTGAACTCATATCTCCGGTGTTTGGTGGTCGATTTCAAAATGCAAGATATGTGCATTTAAGTTGAAGACCTACAAATTTAGCCATGAATTCGAAAAGCTCCGAAATGTTATCGATTTGTTCCCTTGTTCTGTCAAAAGGGGGTACTTTTTTGAGACACCCGGTAGATCTACGCTTGAAGCATGACACATATTTGTCATCTGGTTCTCCTCCTTTGAGAGTGAACATACTATCATTGTAAGAACGTCTTGAAGAAAATGAAAATTAAGTTAATGAAACTTACCATCAAACTGTCCTGCTCCATTCCACGTTCCTACCCTTGGATCTAGCAATTAAAGAATGCTTTCTATTAAAACTTCTGATACAATAATAAAGGCAAGTGCTACCCACGTCATTTAATTAGGATAGATAATGTCTCATTAAATTCCTACCCTGACCAGCCCAGGGCTCAATGAAAATTACTTGCACAAATGTGTGGGGGCAGCGCATAATTTTTTAGTTAACGGATGTGGGCTGGACACTGAGAACATCCCATATTCGAAGTAAGTGTAATGCAAAAGCTTCTGGTGATTTTAAATGCCCTAGGACTGGGCCCTAGGAATTTACTGCCAAATGCTCAGAGGCTGGGAAAATTTTTTGAGCAAATACCCTGGGTGTTCTGTGGGAGGGTCGCAGAAAGAAATTAATGAGAACTTTCAAAACAATACAAAACTTTGGAATGCTTGAAAAGTAATAGACATTTAATAACCCTTAATAAGGACTTTTTAGGTTTCGGAAACACAAAACATAGATATGATCAAAGGTTTGCTTTCAAGAATAAGATGGTGATCCTTACATCATATTGTAAGAATCAGTCTATGGTTGAGATCTGTCCTACCCCATTGACAGAGCATACCTGATAAACTTTTATAACATGCATTTCAGCGCAGATAAAAGTTTAAAAACTGGTAAAGTTTTCATCCCAAGATGTAAATTTTGGCACCTGCCGAGTTACCATCAAACGCTGAGTTATCATCAAATGGTGTGCTGTGGGGTGCTGTGCTCAGGCGGTTGGGTATGGGTATTTGGAGTGGCGTGGTGGGTGGGCTTGGGGTGTGCGCCGGAGATTGGGCATAAATGGGCAGGCCGGTGCGGTTGGAGCCACGTGTGAGTTGGACCTGCGGCTCCCAGTGGGTGGATAATAGGTTTCTTTGTGTGCATGATAATACAGCCGCAGCAACTCCCCTTTCCCTGCTTTATAGTCTCTTGCTTTTAACTGTTGAATTATTACAGAAATGTAAATGCCATTGACAGTGGGAACTAGATGACCACATGTTTTTTTCCGCTGTGAATAGCATATAATGTCTCGTTCAATTCTAACCCTGACCATCCCCCCCCCGGGACAGCCCCGGGCATTTGCACAACAAGTTTTCCTGGCCCCCGGGCATTTGACCGTATATTTCTCCCTGGCCCCCGGGCATTTGAGTAGCATTTGGTTTTGCTTATACAGTGACTGGGACTATAACATTTTTTCAGTGGCCCCCGGGCATTTGACAATCAATTTTTCCCCGGCCCCCGGGCATTTTAGCAAGGAATTTCTGTTGACCCCCAGGCTGCCCGGGGGGATGGTCAGGGTAGGAATTGAACAAGACATAAGTAATGCATGTTGTTTTGTAGTTTGGTTATGATTTGTTTGCATATAAAAAATGCTAATTGACTGTAATATTCCATGCTTATTAACCATGATAAATAATATATATACAATGATTTTTCCACACAAACCTGATTGGCCACTATATAGATTTAGCTGTGACATTTGCTGATTCAGCTAAAAAGAAGAAAAAACACATGCAGAAAAATAAGCACCATCAAAAATAGATCTTTGAATCCGATTATAGTTCAGTTTCAATGACCAAGAAATTTCATGAAAAATGACTACAATGGAAACTCAAGTTCAGTTATTCAGAAATCCACCTTAATGCTTGGTTATAAAGATGGACATTGACATACAGCCAATAGACCATTTAGCTATTCTACGAAAGAGCCTGGACCGAATGTTACTTTTATACATTTTGATATGCGAGGTCTGATTGAGTGGTGTTAAAGCTTCTATCACAGCATAGGTTCCAAATCTTTAAATCGGCATAAAAGGTGGGTGTAAAATTATATGACCCATTTCTTCTGATTGAATGGCTTGAAAGAAACTTTAGATGCTTGTCTATAATTCTACCGTTGGATTTTTCAAAAGTTTTGAATATTTTTTGAAATTACAGCGTATCTTACATTTCAACTTATTTGAGGATGTGATGTCATCAAATGTCTAAATCATAAACCAGAAGAATGACAGACTGTTGCTTGATATCATATTGTAGACATCCATAAACTATGGTTTTCGTTGAAATTATTTTATGTTGCGTCAAATAGTTTAGAAACAATGATCGTTTTAAATTTTTTGAAAACTTTTCTTGAATTCTTGAAAAAGAGGAAAAACACTCTAATTCTGAAAATATTGAAGATTTCAGAAAAATTCAACGGTAGAATTATAGAGGATTAGCTAAAGTTTCTTTGAAGTCATGTCATTGAATTTTACACCAGCCTTTTTAAAGATATGGAACATACGCTTTCTATCGCTATTGTGCACATTTGAGAATTCTACAAAGTGTTGCAAAACACCGTTCAATTCTAGTTTTTTTCAGAATACCTAAAAAGTCTATTGGGTGTCCCAAAAAGTACTCCTGTTTAAAAAAATCACAAAAACTTGATCATCAAACTTTGTTACAATTTTCTTTTTGATTTGCTTTGTCAATGATCCAAAAATAGTCAACTCATTATTGCCTGATTACAGTCAGGTAAATTTTATAGTAGATTTGAACATTTCTACCATTAAACTATATATTTGCCGATATCATTGTCTTGATATCCATGATAAAATGTTTCCTTTCAATAGTTAGAGTAAAAAGATTACCTGTTGAAAACCCTATACAGAGCTACACTCTGTAAGAACTTGGTCAATCTTAACAAACAGCCAAAATTTACAGATTTTTCATTATCATTGAAGTCTTTGATGATACTGTGCATCTTTACAATCAAACTAGAACTTATTGCAGGCAAAGAAATTTATTGTTTAATCATCAGTGCTTTTTCAGTATGATTCAAAACCAGGCAGCATAGGGCTCAAATCTTTCAAATGTTTAAAAAGGTTGGTGTAAAATTCTATCATATGCTTCTTTGAATTGGATTGCTTGAAAGGAACTTATGGTACTTTGCTGTAAATCTGCCGTGGAAATTTTATGATATCTTTATTTTTTCAAAATGGCGGCAATTTGACAATTTTTGAAAAAATTCATGGAAAATTTTGAAAAAATTTAAATCATTGTAAATCCTAAACTAATAGAGGAAACATTACATAACCTTCAAGAAAACCATAGTTTATGGAGGTCTACAATATGGTGGCAAGCAGAAATCTGTAGCTTTTCTAGTTTAGGATTTAGAAATTTGATGACGTCATAGCCTCAAATTTAATAAATGTCGCCATATTGAAACAAATCAAGATATCAATAAATTGCCACGGTAGATTTACAGCAAAAAACCCTAAGTTCCTTCCAAGCTATTTATTTCAAAGAAAATGGCAATAGAATTTTACACCGACCTTTTTAAAGATTTGAGCCCTATGTTAAACCAGGCAGCCCTGAAAGGAGCTAAATTTGCTCATTTTTAAACCAATCACAGGACCAGCTCCACTTGGGAAAATAATTTGGTCCTTGAACCACTTGCCAAAAAGGAATTTTAAAATGTAACCAAATCTTGGTAATTTTTCAAACAAGAGTACCTTTTCGAACACCCAGTAGCAGTCACATGTAAAATTTCATTCATTGTTATGTTCTGTTTAGCATAGAGAAAGGAAAGCTTGATGCACTTAATTAGGCCACTTTTTGCAGTGCTTCTCAATTTGTGCGCACTTTTAGAATGTCTGAAAGCTTCTTCTTTGCAATGAAATGGCATACTCACATCTCTGTCCCTGTCTGAGGGTCTTTGTGGAAATCCTGGCTTGTTTAGTAACGGATTGTTGAAATCATCTTCAGAGTCATTTTCATCTTTATACATTCCCATTTTGAAAGGCTTTCCAGGACCAAATCCAGCACCAATATTTGGTTTTCTTCCTCCTGAAAATTTATTCAGAAACTTCATGTACACAGATATATACACCCTTGTTGATATTAGTTGAATCAAAGGCACTCTGGTGACATTTTTTTGGCAATGCAATACTAAGTACATCTGTTCTGCCTATTCTGTCATATTTAGTTGTTTTGGATCCATTTTCCATGTAAATTCCAAATTTTGAAGTTGATTTTCAATTCTACGTCAATTCCTTCTCACATCACAAAGAAGTTAATATGAACCCTTTGAAACAATAGGAGTCTTGTCAACAAATGAATAATGAATTATGCCAGATTAAATGGTACAAAGAAGTGGCGGACACTTGGGGGGCCATGGGGTGCGACCGCCCCCCAATGTTGGCTAGAACAAAGGTCTTTTGTTCGAAGACAATATAAATAAACAATGCTTTTTAACTGAAACAATAGCTTGGCCCCCCCAGATAAAGGATTTCTTCCTCTACATCCAAAATCTGCTTGAAACTGAGTACCATCTTGTTCTGGGATAACTTACTTGTTGTTAATGAAATTATTATTATTTTTTGAAAGGATTCTCATCAACTTTTTTGTGACATCACAACAAACTGACGCAAAATTTCAAAAGCTAACATCAAAATTTGGAATCTACAAGTAAAATGGACCTGAAACAACCTCACACAACAAAATAGGTAGAGCAGTTGTATGTGGAAATGTCCTGCCAAAAACATGACCAAGTTACCGGTGATTCAATTAATTTGAACAAGAGTGTACAGTGTGCTCTGACAATATTGCCATGTTTGTCTACAGATTGCAAAGTAGTGGAAAACTTTCCTTCTTTGCAAAATCTTACTGTTACATGTGAATATATGGGAGAACTACCCATCAGCAAAGTTTTCAAGTAACCATTACCTCCTTGATTTTCTGAAGTCATATTTGCATGACAATTGACACCAGTTGCTGGCCATTCTTTGTTTTTTCAAAGCTACACCAAAAGCGGTTTCACGGAGGGGATCATCTATCAGAGATAGTTGGCTGAAATAGTTAATTCCTCTGATGATTGCAGGGACATTTGCAAAAGCTACGCTGTTGGAGATTTATCACTTCAAAATACTTTTTGCACTTGGCCTTTCAGCTATCTCACAAAAGTCTGGACAGAGCAATATTCTATACACTTTTATATGAAAGTTTAGATTGAGTGGTGTTATCTACCGCTTGCGAAAGAAAATATCACTTTAAATTTGGATAGAATGTTACGTGTGACAAGCTTTTTATTGTGTAAAATTCAGTCTGCTCGGGAAATTCTATTCAGTGGAAATCAGCCTTTAGCAGTCTTAACACTTTGCTCAAATTCAAAAATCATACAAATGTATACAAATATTTCTTGATTCAGATTCTTTCCTAGAGTAGCTACTGTAGGTAAGAGGTTTAGTGTTTTGAAATTTCCAAATAAAAAGGCAATAAATTTGTATCAAATTCGTATTAAATCGTATACATAATTCCTATCAAATTTGTATCAAAATCGTATCAAATTTGTTTCATAATTCGTATAGAAATCAAACAATTTGCATACAATTTGCATCACTTGTGTGGCTATACGAATTACATCGTATAGCACCTTTTCCTGTATACAATTTAATTTGTATCAATTCGTATAATAGCTATACGATAATTTAGAGACAATCCCTTAGCAACAATAAAATGTGATCTGCAGATATCCCTGCATTAGCCAATAAGGGACAATTTTGACAAGGTCTAATCTGTAAATAGAAATCATTAAGAAAATCCTATAGAATAGGCCAAAGGACTAACCTGGTGAAAGATCCTGAGGCGGTTTTCTAAATGGACCTGGAAACCTGGAAGAAACAACAGATAATTTCTACAGCAACTGCAGAAAAAACACATATGTACTGTAGAGAACATGCTTTAAACAGGAAAAACAAGCTGTCAATAAAAACTATTCATAGCAGGCAACAGAAACCTAAAGTGGTTAAATATTCATGGCAAAATTGATTAATCATTGAAAAATTCAACTTCTAAAACTTCAAACAGAATAACAAAAATGTCTGGGAACTTGTGGGAACCTCATACAAAATACGTACTTCCAACACACAGAACAAGTTATGTGCTTCCATTTCCAAGTTTAAGTCTTAATTTCAAAGTTTAAGGATTTAAACAACAAAATGAATTCTGGCAACAGTACAGACCTTGCACACATCAAAATTTGATTCTTGATTTTTAAGAATTCTCACAAATTATTAAAAATTCTTTGAAAAATTTTAGCTTCATAATCAAGAATTTTTGTTAAAAGTCCTTACAGTCTTTCAAATCGTTCAAAAATTCTTAAAGTAAACATGTTGCACACCAGCAACTGTACCGGGTGAGCTAGAAAAAAGTTCCCACTTTCAAAAATTCATAGCACCACGAGTACTTCGTGGATTTGAATGATTCAAATTCTAGTTAAAAGCCAAAAGATTAAAGTATTTTAGTGATTTTTTTCGTCTTCTTACGAGCACTGCAAATATAGGTAAATTCAACTTTACAAAAATTTCATGATGTTGCAATATGACTGAAAAGGGCCTAAAACACTTCATCAAAGCGTTAGGACTCTCCTCACACAGAACAATACGCACAGGCGTTTCACCTCTCTCAAGAGTTATAAGACATAGATTTTCAAACAGATACTAAAGATTTTCAATGTCATGGCAATAGATGTGCAGACGATATCTCTCAACCATGAGAAATTGCATTTTCTCTGTTGTTTGGAATAAGGAGTCCTTTATGATTTGATCAAGCATTTTAGGCCTTTATCAGTCATTTTGCAACCACCAAGTGAATGTATACTTGAATTTACCAAATATTCCAGTGCTCATAAGAAGCCGAGAAAAATCATAAAAATACCTCAATCTTTTGGATGTCAAGCAAATATTGATTCATTCCAATCCATTTAGTACTCTTGATGGTATGAATTTTCAAAAGTGGGAACTTTTTTGTGGCTCAGCTGGTATGTAAACAACCATATTCAAATTGGTGTTAGCACGGGAGGCACCAAAAAGGGGTTTACAAAAAGTCTATATAATGAGAAAGAAACTTACTGATTCATCCCTAAAAAATTATCTGCAAATCCTCTTCCAACAGACATTAAACCAAATAAATCTTTCTTCTTGATATGAATAAGTATAACTATGAGAAAGAGAAGCAATTATAAAAAACAATAGCCAATGTTGTAATATACTGTACATAAAATTTAGACCCCAATTACACAATGTTGGATCGTTATTTGTTCACTTCATACTACTCGACAATGACATCTCAGATAGGCATTTCAGCTACACAATTCCACAGCGATCCAGAGTTTGAGTCCCTCCACTTTGTCATTTTTGCAAAGCGAAAATTGCTCAACCATGGATGTGGAATGAAAAGTAATCTGGTGCGCTCCATCATTGTGCAACTGCATGAATCCTTGGTGAAAGCCACTCTGGAATTTTGTTCCGATGGCAAGGATCATGATGCACAGAAAAACGAACAAAACAAAGAAAAAGGCAACGCACCACAGAGCTGTGGAACTGGGAATCAAATAGAGGGAAGATGAATCAGATAGCATCAACTGCAATGAAAACAGTGCACTTCTGAATGAAAAACAGCAGGGAAAATGCTAGTTTACACAGGTGTTGTGGCGCAGTGGTGTAATCCTCTAACTTTGCAGCCCGCAGTGTCAGGCAGATACTGTAGGGTTTGATCCCAGGTAGAGATCCACCATTATTGAGCATCATGTAAAGGGAACCCAGATTTGATTAGGTCTTCACTACTTCTATGATCCCAGCGCTTGGTGCTAAAACTGAAACTTCACCTTCACGCAATTACACTACAGATGGATGAAAGGAAAATTTAGCAAGATGGAACCCTTCAGTCAAATCCATGTAAAACTTTTAATCATTTCAAATTTGAAGGCTTTCAACTTTTGTAAAAAGTTCCTCTCTGCCATCTTTGGTGTGATTGTATATCAAATAGTTTTATAGTGTAACACTCAGCCAGTTCACTCAGCCAGTTCAGTTTAGTCTCATGATTTCAAGCCTGGATCATTTGATTCACGCTCTCAAAGCCAGATTGCGATCACACTCACAGATGTCTTCCTGTCATTTTCTGTAGTTTCTACTAGGCAAGTCAAAACTTTTCCAACATTTGACAGCATACATAACATAGTCACAACAACTTGTAGACTATGGTTTGACTGTAAACATCATTTTGATATAAATTTTACTAGGATTATGAAAATGTGTGTCTCGTTTAAAGTTTGAGTGCTAAAATCCAATCTGGGGTCAAACGTTCATGTCAAGAATTTGAAAGAAATTTCAAAATATTAAAATTTCAGGGCCGGATTTTCAAATCACGATTAACGCTAATCTTGGATTAAAAGCATGATTCTGTAGTCATTTGCATTATCCTAATACCAGTTTTGAGCTACCGGGCCCAGAACGAGACAACGTTGAAAAGGTGTATACTGTACATATATCTGCTTCACCATAAAATTTATCATGATTCAAATCTATGAGCGCCTTCTCTTGGGAACTGTTTCACAAACAAGCTCAAAAAGGGGCTAGAAAAGGTATTCAGTTATTGTTTATTTCTAGCTTGAGAATGTTTAGTTTATCATTGAAAACAGTCCCGTTATATATTTTCTAAACTGTTTTCCTGTCATTTATTTTCCCGTTTTGGAAATGGTTCTGCTTGGTGCAAGTGCAGGAACGTGATACAATTTGACTCACCATTTTTTAAGTTTTCATGTTTCTACCTTCTCACATATGGAAACCTGATTTTTTGCTTTATATTTACTGCAGTCATGATATTTCAAAAATCAAACTTTATTATAACTAATTGCTCAAGTAAAATTTGCTGAAACCCACAGAGACAAATTCTGCACAATTGCAAAAGCCAGGTCAGAATTAATTGGCTTTCATCTTTGTTGGGTGAATCATGTATGTTTTGAGTAGTGAAACAAACTGACAAGATAAAGAAACAACAACAACAACATGCAATCAGTAGCCCTGACGTTCATTGGCTCACAAGAAATCTGAAACACAATGGATCAGAACAAAAGGGTAAGTACTTCATTCAGATCTCAAGGAGGATGTAACGCGCATCCCATGATGCAGTTCTGTCCACAGAATAATATAATGATGGCGCGCGGAAGAAACTCTTCAAAAGAGCTGCCAAGCAGTGGTGGACACTATGCCAAATATTGGGGGGGGGCGAAGCTATTGTTTCAGTTAAAAAGTATTGTTTGTTTCTATTGTTTTCAAACAAAACATCTTTGTTCTAGCCAACATTGGGGGGGCTCCTCGCCCCCAGGTGTCCGCCACTGCTGCCAAGGATATTTATATTTTCTTCCGTTAAATCCAGTTTAGAAAAATGATCAGTGTCCTTATCTCTTTGTTGACTCTAACACTTTCAAACGAAGTTGATAAGATGTCAGCATGATCTTGTTTTCTAACCTTCCTTCAGCGGGAAACTGTGCATGGCGATTGTCAAATAAAAAAACACAAAACACACTTTTTCGATTGTCAACTTATTAACAGCTCCGGCAAGGGACTGGGGTGGCTGAAATTTTTGGAGATAAAACCTGAAACCATGTTCCTTTCAATGAACCAAGAAGTCCCCATGATTTATAAAGTTACGGTACCTCAAAATTTCTCAAAACTAGGGCTTAAGTGCTGCAGCCTAACATTTAGGCCATCTCCTTCCGAGAAAACCATTTGTCTTAAATGTCAGACTTCTAAAGCAGGTTGAAGTTTAGATGCGTCTTGATGGGGCCTTGATGTCGCAAAACAATTTAAAATCATTTGCTTTAATTCAATTGGCTTGACTTAGTGTGAAATAAATACGTGTTTGAGTAATATTTAGGAGTTCAAGCAAAATTTGGGGGAGGGGATTACCCATAATTTCTCGAGAAATATAACATATACCTTTGTTGCCGTTTGCTATTTCTTTTGCGCGCCCCATACAGTTCATGCGAGTTTTTGGTCGCGCGCCTTAATTTCTGAGCGTGAAAGCCCTGCAATATGTGTCTTCGGTTGGGGCCTAAGCCTGCCGCAACTTTTTCATCTTGATCGCAACGTCAAAATTATGTGGTGCGCTGCCTAAAAATCTACTCTGCTACGAGTTATCCTTTAAAGATTGATAAGGAATATTACTTATTTCAATTTTTGTCACAAAGTAGAAATTTTAACAGATTTGAGCTGGACCCCCTCCCGCCCCCTAACGATCCAATTCCGTTAACTGAGACGAAAATTTATTGTTGATGGCCCCTAAACCATTTGCATGAAGGAGAGATCCCTTGCGCATTTTGCAAACTTTACAAAGCCCTGTTTGAATATTATGGCCGTTTGTTTACTTCTTTCTACCTGTCTGCGGAGACTAATATAATAAAGGCATTGCTACAAACAAGCTTTGAGCGTTTTTGCAAAATATGTAGAGGTATCAGTTTTGGCAAAGATGTTTTCCATAATGGTTTATCATCCACCACGCTTCATTAACCTCAAAAGCATATCTTCCTATTCTACATATGGGCATGCTTTAGAGCATGACTGGCCAAATAGGCCAAAAAAGCAGGTCACTAACAATGTTGTCTCTCGCTCCTTCTCGCCTCTATTTTTTGTTTTTTCTTTCAAAGTCTTGCGAATGTTTGGTAAATGATGCCTTATATTTGGATATAAATGCATTTAAAAGTAGCTCAGTTCGTTCTAAATTGGTTTAAAAAGAACATTACTTGCCACAGTCCTGTCATGGATTTTCCGCGCCGCCCTTCACGAAACATCATGGGCCTATGGTATGGCAGGTCACTCCAAAACGCCTCACAAAAAACAGTGTCAAATACAAGCAAACGACATACATACCTTCACAATTAGCAAAGCAACGAAGCTTCTTTGTATTTACAGTACATTTACAGGCATTGCATATCAATACAAATGATTACTATTCAAAATATCCTAAGCAGTTTACAAAATTTTGAAACCCGAACTTTTGGTCAAAGCGGTCGAAGCGAATAAAAGATGCTGTACGCATGCGTGTCTAATTGGCCTCGTTCCTCATCAGTCTCATTCTGGTGGAAATCGTTTTTAAATTTTGTGACGTCACGTCAATTTTTCCACCGCAGCCCTCCGCAAGATTGTTCCTAAATTCCTTACTGCGCATGCGCTCTTAGAAAACAAAATGGAGGAGCAAGATGCTGATTTCTTGGAAAAGATGGAGGAAGTAATTCAACACAGTGCTTTAGGAATTGCTGTTGCGATCGGGCACCGATTGGGATTATTTAAAACTATGATCGAGTTGACCAAGCCGGAGACGTCTCATGAAATTGCAGCGAAAGCAAGCTTACATGAAAGGTATGGACATGGTAGGCCATGTTATATTATGTTACATGAAACTCTTTACAAGAAACTCGACTCTCAGTCAGATCATCACTAAAATTTAAGAAACGCCAGTACTGCGATGCTTCCGCTCGTTTCCTGTATCATATCACTCGGGTCGAAAGGTATTTGTGACTAAGGTCTAAACATGCAAAGGCTTCAAAATAACTTCGTTTCAAAATTTTCACAAGGCTACAAGGGCAGGGCAGTAAACATGAAGATTGCCGTGCAGTATGGAATTCGTTAGAAACTCAAGATAAGAATATGTGAGTCTGAGTACTCAAAATCTGATAATTTTCTGAAACTTTCAGTGCTGACTCAAATCCTTAGAGCACTGACTGTATCCTTATAAAAATATGTGTGGTACAAAATTGGCACTGTATGCTTTGGTAGCTGAAAACTTGGTAAAATATATAAATAGAAACTTGATGTACAGAGGTTGGATGACAAAAAATATTGAGATATATTTTTAACACAATAATGATGCCTTTCAGGTTTGTTTTCTCATCAGAGTGTGATGTGATTTCAAATGGTAGTTGTAGAGAAATGAAATCAAGCCTTGACAGACTAACAATATCTGTCTATGATCTTTTCCCTACATCTGCTGAGTGTACCGTTGAAAAGCCTTTGTCTATGATTTATTAATCATTCTTTCAGGTATGTCAGGGAATGGCTAGCTGTTATGGTGACTTCATTGGTTCTTACAGTAAATAAAGACAATGATACATATTTCCTTCCAAGAAGCAGAATTGGTTACTTCGAAGACAGAAAGAGTGGTTTATTTTTTGAAGAAATGTTCACAATGTTCCCTCAGATTATACCTGAATTGGAGAAATGTTTCAAAGAGGGTGGAGGAATCCCTTATTCCAGTTATTCTGGATTTCACAGCATAATGAATGAAATGGCAGCGGAATGGCACAACAATAATATGTTACAGAAAGTCCTTCCTACCATCAAAGGCCTGCATGATAAATTGCAATCTGGTATTACTTGTTTGGATGTTGGGTGTGGCATGGGGAATCCCAGTCTTATATTGGGTAGAGCATACCCTAACAGCAAGCAGTATGGATTCGACTTTTCAGAGGATGTGATAAAGTATGCTTCTAAGAGAGCAGAGGCTGAGGAGCTGCATAATACACATTTTATTTTGAAAGACTGTGCAATATTTGATCCTGCATACCAGGAAAAATTTGATTTCATTTCAGCCCATGATGCTATTCATGACCAAGCTAAACCAACCATAGTCTTGACAAATATTTATAGGATGTTGAAAAGAGGCGGGGTTTTCTCAATGATTGACATTGATGCTCACAGTCACCCAGCAGACAACATAAAGACCCCTAAAGCAACTCTAAAGTACACATTTAGCATGTTGCATTGTATGCCAGTTAGTTTATACTTTGAAGGAGGTGCTGGTTTAGGTTCATGCTGGGGTAAAGAGTTAGCAACAAAAATGTTGAAAGACGCAGGCTTTGATGATGTAAAGATTATTAATCTTGAGTGGGATGCCTTCAAGGTGCATTATTTAGCTAGAAAATATTGAGTATTTGATTAGAGAAATGTTCAGTTGGTTAGAAATTGATGCATTCCATCTGTATCCATTACTGATAGGTGCTGATTTCTCCACATTTTGCCGGGAACTTCTTGGACTTCAGTTGCAAAAGAGATCATCATTTAAATGAAATCAAGGATCTTTGATGAAATGAATATCATAAAGGTATCCCATTCAAACATGCCTTTATAAACCCAGTTGATGAAAAACTGCAAAATTTCCCAAATTAAGTTTGAAAAAAGAGTTATGACCTGAAACAGTTATAGTCTGTTTTTCAAATTAGATGTTACTTGAAAATTCCTGGGAATCATTGCAATTCTTGAAGGGTTTTCCACATAAGTAATTTTGCGTCGTCCCAAAATCTCATGTGACATCTGATTTAAGAGAGATTTCATATTTGAGGCATACTACACGTTACTACACATACTTTTTTTGTAAGAAACTAAAGCTTGTAGGAAGCAATTTGGTTTCTCTTTAGACAAAACAAAGTTAGCTCTACACTTCTGGAATTAAAGTGTAAGAAACACATAAGAAACTTTCGGGAGCAAAATAGCCCAAAAATTTAAGAAACTACCTATAAAAATAGCACTGACAATAAGTCTATTGCTGGGGGCAGGGTGGAAGCCAGTGGGGGGGGGCTGGGGGCGAAGCGCCCCCAGAAGGCCATTTGTGGGAAATTTTACCCCACCTGTTGGATTTTTTGTTTTGTTACAGGCCCACATTTAGAAGATTTTACTGGGAAAATGATGCATAGAACATGAATTTATTGACTTTCAAGGATAACTTTTGACATGAATTTTGAATCTATAGCATCTTTTCCTTCATATTGACCAATTTTGAAGGATCCAACGTTGAAACTACAAAATAATTCCAAAATCTAGCACATCAATCCTTTGGTGGGTGGATGTTTTAACGTATGTTCCAAAAATTGAGGTTGTTGATTTTAGAGCGTCGGAAAATTTGAGCGCTACGGTGATATAAGGAAAATTTTGGTTCTTTGCCCAGGCTGGTATCGCATCGGGCCGGATTGGGGGTCCATTGTATGTTCCCCAAAACTGCTCTGCCAAAACTGGGCAATCACATGTCCACCTCTGCGGGGGCATTTAGGCTTCGAAGAAAAGAAATCAAGTCACAAGACAGCAAGATGGCATTGGCAGAGGCAATGGCCAAAATGGGCGGGCAAGAAACTGACATAGAATTCGTGAAGAAGATGGATCAAGTCATTGAACATAATTCTCTTGGAATAGCTGTTGCGATAGGGCATCGGCTGGGATTATTCAAAACAATGGTAGAGTTAACGGAGCCGAAGACATCGTCAGAGATAGCTGAGAAGTCTGGACTAAATGAGAGGTAAGATTAAGAAGTACTATCACTACCCTTATTCATTTCACCGATCAGTGCTGTAGCTCCGACAGATGGGCTTTGCTTTGGAAGGTGATAAACAACTGCTCTTGCTCACAAGCAGTCTTTTTTGTTTGTGATATTTGTATCAAGTTGTGCTCAGTTTGCTTTTGATCAAGTTCTTTGTAGTTTTGTCTGGTTTGAATGATGACTTGTTTGCACGTTCCAGTCCTCCTTGGCCTAGGCCTATATCTGCACACAGTATCTGCACACCAGTCTCAGTCATACACAACGCAACTGCTGTAGTTGAAGCTACTACATTTATACTACAGTACAAGATCCACAGTATGCAATACGAAAGGTGCATCTGGATTTCCTGCAAGCCAGACTTGGAAAGTTCGATTTTTTGTGTGTGTGTAGTTGAGATGGCCTTATCATGATATGTACGATTTCCCAGCTGTGAGAACAAAAACAATAGATCAAAGATTAGATCTTTGTTTATCAGTGACTGCATGCAGGGCTCAGATCAGAACTGTGTAAACAGTTCCAACATCTGATACACTCTCCGAACTTTCAAGTTTGGCCAGCAAGGATATTTGTGCACCCATAACTTGAAACTTTACTACATTTCCAACTCGAGAACCCTGTATGGAAAGTGTGGCACTTCGCACCCAAGAAAAACAATAGGGTATTCAAAACAGACAATAGATAAACAATAGAGGACCCTTCTTGCACACCCGAGGTCTCAGCGAAAATTGCCCTACTTTCCATACTGGTCGAGAACCAATGCAAGTGCCACTTTGGCCTCATCTTCCTTAGATCTATATAACCTGATACAACGTAACTGTGACTATCTTTCAAATAACACCCATTTCTTTTATTTTTGCAGGTATGTGAGAGAATGGCTTGCAATTATGGTGACATCAAGAGTCTTCACCATTGACAAGGAAAGCAACACATACTTTCTCCCAAGGAATAGAGTGCCTTACTTTGAAAATGTCATTGGAAAGCTACTATTTGAGGAATTTTTTATCATGTTCCCCCCTGTCTTAGGTGAACTGGAGCAGTGCTTTAGAAAAGGAGGAGGAGTCCCATATTCAAGTTATGCTGGATTTCATGAGGTGATGAATGGCATGTCTGCTCAAGGACACAAAGCAAACCTTTTGCAGAATCACATTCCTTCTATTAAAGGCTTGCATGAGAAACTGGAGTCTGGAATTTTGTGTCTAGATGTTGGATGTGGAATGGGAAGCCCTGGCTTGCTGATGGGCAAAAGATATCCCAAAAGTGAAATGTATGGCCTTGACTTTTCAGAACATGCAATAAAGGCAGCCAACCAAGAAGCTGAAGCAATGGGTTTGAAAAACACCCATTTCATTCAACAAGATGTTGCCATGTTTGATCCTAAATATGCAGAAATGTTTGATTACATTTCTGCAAATGATGCAATCCATGACCAAGCCAAACCCGCTGATGTTTTGTCCAATATTTACAAGATGTTGAAAAAAGGTGGAATTTTCTCAATGGTTGATATTGATGCACATAGCCACCCTGCAGATAACATAGGAAAGGTTAATGCCACACTCAAATACAGTATCAGCTTACTCCACTGCATGCCTGTCAGTCTGTTTTTTGAAGGAGGGGCTGGTCTGGGCACTTGTTGGGGCAGGGAGTTGGCTGTGCAAATGCTTAAAGATGCTGGATTTGTAGACATCGGTATTCAGCCTTATCCAGGGGACTTCAATGTTCACTATATTTCAAAGAAAGAGTAGAGACGTCAACTGTAATTTTACATGAACAACATGATAGTATTTTCCCAAACACATAGCATTCCTTAGTGAAAATAGCTGGGAATTTTTAAAGCCTTATTTTATCTTTAAAAAACTTTTTAGATGTTGATAATGAAAAAGACCAAATTAATTGTTTCTTTGGAGACTCTCTGATTGAGCATAAAGTTTAATCTTGTGCAAGATTTAGAGTGAAAATTGGATAGCCATAAATATATTGATGTTTAATTCAGAAGTCTTTAGGGCATATTTACTAATTGAACAAAATTTGCTAATGCACCATTCACAAATTTTAGACGTAGATGAAATTTTATTTAAAATTGAAGCTAACATACAGTAAGATTGATTGACTAAAATTGCTACTTTTTATGCCTTTTTATGCCTTTCACTGTTCATGGTTTGCCAAAAGGTTCTGATACAAGAAATCATTTCTTAGCAACATGAACCTTTAAATAATTAATCAGAGTTTCAAAGTAAAGCTCAGACTATGGGGCTAAATATTGAGTAATCACATGAAATTGCCTGCATCAAAGTATAAATTCAATGAAATTGAAGAAGGAATGATATTTCTTTATATCATTGAACAAAGCAAATGTCATATTTCTCCCAACGTAGAACCAACGCTCGTGCAGTAGATTATAACTAATCAATAGACCTTTTAGCTATTCAGAAAAGAATCAGAATCGAACAAACTTTTGCTACACTTTGTAGAATTTTCGAATGTGCACAATAGTGATAGAAGCTCTAACGCCACTCGATCGAACGTCGCATATAAAAATGTATAAAAATAACGTTCGATCCAGGCTCTTTTTTAGAATAGCTAAAAGGTCTATTTATGTTTTTATCATCATTTTTATCATTTTCAGTGTTTTTGAGACCGAGAATTTAAAATACTTGCTTACAGTTCAACAAACAGAAGGCTACAAATGTTACAAAAATTTCCAGCATCACATTTAGGATCTTAGCTAAAAACCAAGTTGTCAATCTTAAAAATTGGTCAAGTGTACGCTTTGTCGTGGCCTGTCAAAAGGGACAGTTGTTTTTGATGCAAATTATCATCAAGAAAATGATTCATTCTCAGCACATTATTTCTTAAAAACATAAATCATCTTTGCCTATATGGCTGATTAAATCACAGTAAAACATCTATCATATTGCGTTAACAAAATATCAAAATATCTCGTAAAAAGTTCTCTGTAAGCAAAACTTGGCCTCTACAACAAGGACAGATTTTGTTACACAATAGCATGAGATACTTTTGTTCACACCTGAATTCAAAGCTATTTGCGACTGCAGACAAAGGAAATTCTCTCAACCAGTAATTCAAAACAAACAAAGCCGCAAAAGTTTCTCCGAAACTAGGATGGCAAACTCTCGCCTTGTGCAAGCGAAAGGTAGTTTTTAAGAGAAGTTATGTGCTTATAACGAAAGAAGAAGGATAAATCTAAAGTTCTGTCTTGCAGATTTTGCTTATTTGATTCAGGAGCTGTTTTGTAATCGTTTCCTTTAAGCCCTAAATATGCGAGAATTACAATGCCTTCTGCTGGGCTTCTGAATCAAATGAACAAAATCCGCAAGACAGAACTTTAGATTTATCCTTCTTCTTTCGTTATAAGCACATAACTTCTCTTAAAAACTACCTTTCGCTTGCACAAGGCGAGAGTTTGCCCTCCTAGTTTCGGGGAAACTTTTGCGGCTTTGTTTGTTTTGAATTACTGGTTGAGAGAATTTCCTTTGTCTGCAGTCGCTAATCGCTTTGAATTGGGGTGTCAATCAAATACAACTGTTGCTATTGTATTACAAAATCTGCCCTTGTTGATCGCAGACAAAGGAAATTCCCTCAACCAGCAATTCAAAACAAACAAAGCTGCAAAAGTTTCTCTGAAACCCGGTAGCTAGCTCGCTTGTTGTGCATTCCAGAAATTGTTTTTAAGAGCAATCATGAGCATATATCGAAAGAAGAAAGATATATTTACACATCTGCCACGGGCATTTAATTTATTTGATTCAAAAGCCAATTGGGAGGCGATTCAATTCTCTTATTTTTTGGGTGTAA
The DNA here is from genome assembly GCA_039566865.1 of Aurelia coerulea. Lineage (NCBI taxonomy): Eukaryota > Metazoa > Cnidaria > Scyphozoa > Semaeostomeae > Ulmaridae > Aurelia > Aurelia coerulea. The sequence continues at coordinate 21,491,957 of CM076947.1, read as the reverse complement.
TTGAAATACTTACTGCTCAGCTTCTGAAGCAAAGAAATAAAATGCCCGAGGTAGATGTGTAGATATATATTTCTTCTTTCGATATATGCTCATGATTGCTCTTAAAAACAATTTCTTGAATGCACAACGAGCGAGCTAGCTACCTGGGTTTCAGAGAAACTTTTGCGGCGTTGTTTGTTTTGAATTTATGGTCGAGAGAATTTCCTTTGTCTGCAGCCACTAATCGCTTTGAATTCAGGTGTCAACCAAAGCATCTCATGCTATTGTGTTACAAAATCTGTCCTTGTTCATCTATCATATTGCGTTATCAAAATAACAGATAACGAATATCAAAATATCTCATAAAAAAGTTCTCTGTAAGCAAAAGTCGGCCTCTACCAAATTAGTTACATGATATGGTACGAACAACGTACTAAATCGTTGGTTTGGGCTGCAGTGTTATATACCGGGTGCGCCACAATAAACCATGCACGTTTGGCAGGCCACAATAAATCGTAGACTGGGCCAATTTTGAAGATTCATGACTTAATCGTTAGCAAAATGCCTGAATAAGATTCTAGGATTTTTTGCAAATTTTCTGTTTTCAGTTTTCAGAGCTAGAAGCGAGTTTCATAAAATTTTCGCTTTCAAAAACACTGAAAACGATCAAAAATTGCTGATCAAATTTTCTAAATACTCGACATAAAAGGACAAAAAGAAAACTTTTTCGTGGTGATTTGGGATTTAGAAATCGATTAATTAATCGGTAAAACTAATCAATACAATTAATCGATTTCTAAATCCCAAATCACCAAGAACAAGTTTTTCTCTTTTTCCATTCATGTTGATTCTTTAGAAAACTTGATCGACGTTTTTTGATCGTTTTCAGTGTTTTCGAGAACGAAAATTTCAAGAAACTCACCTCTTACTCTACAAAATGAAAACAAAAAAATTACAGAAATCCCAGAATCTAATTCAGGTCTTTAGCTAAAGATTAAGTCACGAATCTTCAAAATCGGTCCAGTGTACGATTTATTGTGGCCTACCAAACGTGCATAGTTTATTTTGGCGCACCCGGTATAATGTTTTCGAAGTTACAGTTTGTTATCGCCTATTGCCAGTTTCAGTGTCTTTAGAGAGTGCAAAATAGCACTGTGTGTTATTCTCAGAAGGTCAAAGAAGATAGTTGAAAGAAATTTTTGTAAAGTCGGTTTTCAAGTCCAATCTCTTTTTCGTCTACAAACTGCCCAATAAGAGCCCACTAGGACCCCTGCAACGTCAACAAAACTGAATGACATAAACATTTAATTTAAAATAAGTTGTATTTGGAACAGAATATGATCAATTCTGAATTCATCTACCCTGCCCTGGGTGCCAGAGCCTTAATAAAAGATGAGACGAGACGAAAATAAGAACAAGAAAAAAGAAGTTAAAGGGTCTGTTTCATCCAGCATGCCTTGCACGTGCCATCTCTTGGTTGGCCTTTGTTGCCGCCATTTTCATGGGCCATGAAAATGGCGGACAACAAAGGAACATCAACAAACGGCACGTGCAAGGAATGCTGGATGAAACAGACCCTTTAACTATGAGGCTCTGGCACCCAGGGTAGAATTTATCATACTGTGTTCCCAAGTACAATTCATTCCATTCTAAATGTTCATATTACTAGAAAAATTGTACAACACGTCCACAAAAAGAATTGATTAAAGTTGTGATTAATGAACCAAGTTTCCACTTTGGTCGGTAGAGCTCCAAAAACAGCCAATTTATACCGGATGAGAAAGAATTTGCCGTTTGCAAAATAATCAAGTACAAATTTTCCATTTTTAAGGAAAGATAGCGCAAAAAGATAATATCGTTTGATTGAATGCTTGGAAGTAAACTTCGAGTAATTTGTTGTCTAATTCTAACTTGACTCTTTTATATCCTGGTTATTTTCAAATTACAGCGGTTTTCTTTCATGAAACAGTAAACGGTAGGTTTAAAAAAATTAGAACCATCGTACAGGGGCACACATTCCAATTTTGTTTGGGGGGTGTCTAGACCGACTAAATTTTCGGACCGACTGAACGTACATAAGCTGTTCGTACTCAATAGTAAATTCAACGCCACCTCCACCTCACATAACCTCAAAGATGAACATACAAATTTTGACCAGCAGGTTTTTGATCTTGCTCACATAGACGTAGGAACCAGGGGGCAACGAGGGCACGTGGCGCCCAAGATTTTGCAACAAACAAAGAAGTGCCTTTTTCTATTTTCAGCAAGTGCCTCTTTAGCTTGATGAAAAAAGTGCCCCTGAAGTGTCGAGTCCCCTAAGTTTGAGATGCTTCCTACTTCCCTACTTGCTCATATTCATTTTTCACGACCACCAAAAGACGAGGTGCAGCCTTCCAGGGCCGCAAAGGATGCTGGTCAGTAAGAATCTTGAAGCATATCCTGGCAACTCTTCAGTTCAAACAATTCCAAAGTCGTAGCGTACAATCTTGAGATGCTGTCACAATTTTTGTGTCATCGAAGATTACGTTGGCGATTGCATCTTCAAGGGCCGCAAAGGACGCTGGTCAGTAAGGATTTTTAAGCATATATCCTAGCAACTCTTCAGTTCAAAAAATTCCAAAGTCGTAGCGTACAGTCTTGAGATGCTGTCACAATTTTTGTGTCATCGAAGATCACGTTGGTAATTGCATCTTCATGGCCCTTGAAGGAATGCAGACATGTCCCCCTGAAAATAAATAAATTGATCATTAGGTGTATAAACAAATCAGGGAAGTACCGGGTGTCCCAGAAAAAGCATATAGCTTTGGTTGAATCCAGCGATGAGAGGTTAGCTTTAATCAATGACTAATCACTCTCAAAATGTTCCTTGAAAGTTAAGTTGAACGTCTAAAATATGGTACCAAGAAAAAGCATACAGCTTTGGTTGAATTCAGCGATGAGAGGTTAGCTTTAATCAATGACTAATCACTCTCAAAATGTTCCTTGAAAGTTAAGTTGAACGTCTAAAATATGGTACCAAGAAAAAGCATACAGCTTTGGTTGAATCCAGCGATAAGAGGTTGGCTTTAATCAATGACTAATCACTCTCAAAATGTTCCTTGAAAGTTAAGTTGAACGTCTAAAATATGGTACCAAGAAAAAGTATACAGCTTTGGTTGAATCCAGCAATAAGAGGTTGGCTTTAATCAATGACTAATCACTCTCAAAATGTTCCTTGAAAGTTAACTTGAACGTCTAAAATATGGTACCAAGAAAAAGGATACAGCTTTGGTTGAATCCAGCGATAAGGGGTTGGCTTTAATCAATGACTAATCACTCTCAAAATGTTCCTTGAAAGTTAAGTTGAACGTCTAAAATATGGTACCAAGAAAACGCATACAGCTTTGGTTGAATTCAGCGATGAGAGGTTAGCTTTAATCAATGACTAATCACTCTCAAAATGTTCCTTGAAAGTTAAGTTGAACGTCTAAATATGGTACCAAGAAAAAGTATACAGCTTTGGTTGAATCCAGCAATAAGAGGTTGGCTTTAATCAATGACTAATCACTCTCAAAATGTTCCTTGAAAGTTAACTTGAACGTCTAAAATATGGTACCAAGAAAAAGGATACAGCTTTGGTTGAATCCAGCGATAAGGGGTTGGCTTTAATCAATGACTAATCACTCTCAAAATGTTCCTTGAAAGTTAAGTTGAACGTCTAAAATATGGTACCAAGAAAAAGCATACAGCTTTGGTTGAATTCAGCGATGAGAGGTTAGCTTTAATCAATGACTAATCACTCTCAAAATGTTCCTTGAAAGTTAAGTTGAACGTCTAAAATATGGTACCAAGAAAAAGCATACAGCTTTGGTTGAATCCAGCGATAAGAGGTTGGCTTTAATCAATGACTAATCACTCTCAAAATGTTCCTTGAAAGTTAACTTGAACGTCTAAAATATGGTACCAAGAAAAAGAGTGTCTAAAATATGGTGCCAAGAACAATTTTATCACTCTTCTGGTTTATGATTTAGAAATTTGATGACATCACATCCTCCAATGAGTTCGAACAAGAAATATGTCGTAATTTTGAAAATATTCAAAATTTCTGAAAAGCCCAATGGTAGAATTATAGTTAAGTAGCTAAAGTTTCTTTCAAGCCATTCAACTAGAAGAAATAGGTCATAGAATTTTACACCCACCTTTTCAAACCATTTAAAGATTCGGAACCTACTATGCTCTGCAAGGGTGGCCTACCATTGACATTTTCAAATATATCAGAAGATCCAAAATCAGATCTTTTCAAAATGATTCAAAAACTTCCATGTTGTAAAAGTGGAAACCTGTTGTAGTGACATAATTAAGGGCTATTGGGCAACAGGAATGCATTGAAGCCATTTGCAAATGTGACTTAATTCCCTTCTGCATGAAAATCATCTTGTTGTGACGCACGGTTTCAGCACGCCATGGTTAAGAAGATTGCCTTGTTTTTCACAGAATCACTGAAATCGATATATGTGCATTACACATAGGAATTGAATTGAATGACAACAATAAACAAAGCAAGCAAACACAATGCATGCTGATTGTGCAAGGGCCTTCAATTTGGAAAAAACTTACGCATTCACATCCCAATATTTGATTTTTCCATCTCTGGAGCAGCTAACAAGCACTTGTATCGTTTTTGTACTTGAAATATTTCTTGAAGACATTTGAAGGGTTTCTATTCTGTGAATGAAAATGAGGTGATTAAAAGATTACAGAGATGGAATATTTCATCAGCATAAGCTGGAGCTGTTCCTTTGAAAAATGTCATTATGTTTACACAGATATGTTGATGAACTCTGTTCTTTGTGGGGAGCAAATTTATAGCTTTTAAAGTTCCTTCCAAGCTATTTTATTCAAAGAGAAATGTAATTGAATTTTATACCGACCTTTTGAAAGATTTGAGCCCTATGTTTAAGTAAAACGTATGCATGGCTCTGATAAGTGGTAACACTCCACTGGGCTATTATTACGTGGTAAGCTGATGCCGAATGATTCAATATACAGGGTGTCCCAAAAAAATTGTGCCCCGTTTGTCTGAAGATTGCGACAAAACGGCAAAAGATTCTCGCCAAACTTTTGCATGATGGTGCTCTTTAGATGTTCAATTAAAGTTTGCCACCATCACCGTAAAAATCCGTTGAAAGATGATGGAGCTATGACCTTCAGAAGACCAAATTTGCCTGATGACTGAAACCAGCGGTCGGCCATTTTGTCTTACCATTTTGCAGTGATAAGTATCTTTACGTGAGGTAAGAAATAATTTCTGTGAGGTCAGAAATAGTGGAACTCTCCGACGATTATCGGAATTTTCACAACAGCTATGACATTGGAGGCTGCTGTTTCATTTCTAATCCATGAAGCTATTTATCGCTGCAAAATAGTAAGACAAAATGGCCGACCGCTGGTTTCAGTGATCGGGAAAATTTGGTCTCCTGAAGGTCATAGCTCCATCATTTTTCAACGGATTTTCATGGGGATGGTGGCAAACTTTAATTGAACATCTGAAGAGCACCACCATGCAAAAGTTTGGCGAGAATCTTTTGCCGTTTTTGTCACAATCTTCAGACAAACGGGACACAATTTTTTTGGGACGTATGTATGGCTCTGATGAAGGCCGAAACACGAAAAAACAATAAGTGGCTTCTGTCGTGGTGTAAGACTCAGGAATCTGAATGACTTCAAATTTCTCCACCATTTCATTGCGCTTGAGTGGCGCAGTGGAGTGTTGGAGAACCTTTTGACACGAAAACCCCGGGTTCGATCCCAGGCAGGGGCACATTTTAATTCTCCAATTGTGGTAGCCCACTCATGATAAATATGGTTAAAAAACGTAAACATCTAATGTACATGATGCACTGCAAACCATTCTGTGTTATCAATCCTAAACTTTATATTCTTGGCCTTACCTGTCTCTGTGCCCTTCGAGAATGCTCAAGCTTTCCCATGAAAAAGTGTCCAAAACTGATATCACTTGGCCAAAACAGCAAGCCAACTTACCCTAAAATCAGAAAAAGATTCATGTTTAGCAGAACAAGGGCAGATTTTGTAATACAATAGCATCAGTTGCTTCAATTGACACCTCAATTCAAAGCGATTAGCGAGATTTGATACAGCTTCCATTTCATATTTCGGACATTCGGATTTTTAAAAGTTCGGATTTTTATAATACTACGTTTTTAATTCTGTTTTGAAATTTTATACCTTGTATTTGAAATCCTATTTATTTAATCATGTATATATATTTCTTGGGCTTGTATTAGTTTTTAGCAGTTGGCTTGGATTAGCTAGTTTAGTAATTATTTTTAATTTTTACTGTACATAGCTATGTAGCGCCAACTTTAAATAAATTGATTATTATTATTATTATTATTATTATTATTATTATTATCATTATTATTATTATTATCATTATTATTATTATTATTATTATTATTATTATTATTACTATTATTATCATTATTTTTATTATTATTATTATGCAGGCAAAGAAAATTCTCTCAACCAGTAATTCAAAACAAACAAAGCCGCAAAAGTTGCCGAGAAAACACTAGTGCTAACTATCGCCTTGTGCATTCGAAATGTGGTTTTTAAGAGAAGTTATGTGCTCATAACGAAAGAAGAAAGGTAAATGTAAAGTTCTGTCTGGCGGATTTAGGTATCCGGATTGCGATGACCCCCAACCCAACCATACCTGAGGTAACACTGTCAACTGTGATACTATAACGGTGTTACTACAACAAATAATACTACTTGTAGTAATATATAAGGCGAGATTCGGTAAGGCCTTCAGAAGAACTCATCATAACTGAGTAGTAAACAGCAGATCGCCACGAAAACAGGACTAATTCTCACCGAAAAACTAAAGGAAGGGAGGACTGAGAAGTGATGATGGACAGAATAGCTTCGACAGAAAAGTCTATTTCAATCAAATCAGTCGTATCGTTCATAAGTTAAGAAGGTAAGAGTGGAAACTGTTTCAGAAAAATACTTTAAGAACACCCCCTAGTAAACGACCCCGATAAAACGATGCTCCGCCAAAGTAAAAGGATGGCCCGCCAAGAAAATTTGTTTCCCGCTCAGTTTTAGATTAAACATTTCCCCGCCTTGTGTCTGTTATTCCCCCGCTCTTTCCCCGTCAATAATTATACAACTTCCACCACAGATGATAGCCGAAATTTTGCCTTTGCCCATCATGTTATGATAATCCCCCGTCGAAAATGTATAATTTCATAATTTCTCCGCTGTATTTTTAATGTCCGGCGGGGTCGTTACTGGGGGGTTTTTAAGGGGAAGGAGCTATAAAGGCATTTACTATTTGCTAGTTTTCAGTTTGGCATCATCAATCACATCATTTATCCATCAAGAAGAACAAGGGCAGATTTTGTAATACAATAGCATGAGTTGCTTTTGTTGACACCTCAATTCAAAGCGATTAGCGATCACAGACAAAGGAAATTCTCTCAACCAGTAATTCAAAACAAAAAAAGCCGCAAAAGTTTCTCTGAAACCCAGGTAGCTTCCTCGCTCGTTGTGCATTCCAGAAATCATTTTTAAGGGCAAACATGAGCATAGATCGAAAGAAGAAGGATATATCTACATATCTGCCGCGGGCATTTTATTTCTTTGTTCCAGAAGCTGAGCAATTAATGTTTTGATAACACGCAAAAAAATAAGAAAATTGAATCGCCTCCTAAACGGCTTGTAAACCAAACAAATAAAATGCCCGCGGCAGATGTGTAGATGCATCCTTCTTCTTTCGATCTATGCTCATGTTTATGGAACGCCGTTTGCACAAAAATGACATAAACATAGTTTATGTTATATAAACTATGTTTATGTGCACATAAACTCAGTTTATGTAACATAAACATAGTTTATGTGCACATAAACATAGTTTATGTACATAAACTATGTTTATGTGCACAAAAATGGACATAAACTATGTTTATGTACATAAACTATGTTTATGTGCACATAAACATAGTTTATGTACATAAACATAGTTTATGTACATAAACATAGTTTATGTCCATTTTTGTGCAAACGGCGTGGTGCCCATTGTTCTGAGACGCGTCTAGATTATTCCCTGAGGATCAGTTTGCAAATTACGGCACTCTTTCTTGTGAATGCTTGGGAGAATTTAGAGTGAAGTCGGTTAACACGTTCCTCATAAAAGAAGGGAAAGACAGCACGCGCCGCGTCAATCTTGCACAGATTTGTTTCGAATATTGTTGGAAAGTATGGAAATTACGTTTATGGAACGCCGTTTGCACAAAAATGACATAAAAATAGTTTATGTTACATAGGTGTTGAAGGTGTTGGTGTTGTGCGAAGGTGTTGTGGCGCAGTGGTGTAATCCTCTAACATTGCAGCCAGAACAGTCAGGTGGACCGGGTTCGATCCCAGGTAGAGCCCCATCACTTCAGCGTCATGACAAGGGGTCGCGGACTCGATTAGGCCTATTCTACTTCTGCGATCCCAGCGCTTGGCGCTAAAAACCGCAACTTCACCTATGTGCACATAAACATAGTTTATGTACATAAACATAGTTTATGTCCAATTTTGTGCACATAAATCTAGTTTATGTACATAAACTATGTTTATGTGCACATAAACTATGTTTATGTTACATAAACTGAGTTTATGTGCACATAAACATAGTTTATATAACATAAACTATGTTTATGTCATTTTTGTGCAAACGGCGTTCCATGCATGTTTGCCCTTAAAACCAATTTCTGGAATGCACAACGAGCGAGCTAGCTACCTGGGTTTCAAAGAAACATTTGTGGCTTTGTTTGTTTTGAATTACTGGTTGAGAGAATTTTCATTGTCTGCAATCCCTAATCGCTTTGAATTGAGGTGTCAACAAAAGCAACTCATGCTATTGTATTACAAAATCTGCCCTTGTTATCAAGAAGATGAAGGAAGCTTCTATTTTTCAAGCAAGAGATGTTCTTGTCATTTATTACTCCCTCGTTAGGGAATGATCATGCCTATCTTTCTTGGCGCCAATGGTGCTTCAAGGCATCGACTACAGCAGGTTCTTACCTGATGATATCCAATAGCTGTAACAGGAAGATTGTTGGTCGATACCATTATGCATTTCAGGCAATCTGAAGTGCTCATACTCCACATACGAATAGTCTGAAAGATAATCAGAAAATATGTTTAGCCGAAGCAATTTAGGAACCTGGTCTATCTATCTATCTGTCTGTCTCATACGCGATTCGTTTATTTTAAGATAGCGCGGCTAACTACCGATTGCCATAATGGCCTGTTATTTGTTAGGTATTCATCAGTCGCTATAAAGATGGTTCCATCTTCTTTTGCCACCATCACCCTTGCTGTCTCTCAAGATCTTGTTCAAACATTCTGATCCACGTTAAATTTCATCCACCCATTTTGGTTTCTTGACATGTCTCTGGGCCTCTCTTAATACAATTTTTGCAGGTGTATTGAACCTGGTAAGCTTAAAAATTAACTCTGCCAGCACTGCCCCTCCATGACAGCAAATATCGAACGTTGTTATCTATCTATTAGGGAAGCTTCTAAAATTATTATTCATTCTGAAACAAGTTTATGTACAAATATCAAAGAATCATATCCATTTCTGACAGGCAAACTTTTTGGATAGCTTTTTGACGCACCCAGTATTTGAAATGACTGTGCCGATATAGAAATGCACTGAGAATTAATTGTCTTAAAGGTAATGTGTCCATGTAAGTACAGCAGCGTATACTCTTGTCAAAATGTGCTGACACGATGCTGACGAAGAGCCCGAGCAGCACACTGTGATTGGTAGAATTTAACTGATCACATGCAAAACTAGAATTTAAATTTCACAACGAGGCTGCCTCCTGTGAGACTTCGGTTTCAGCTCTGGAATCGAAGGCGCAAGTAAGTCAACAGTCTGCTTATATATGACCTGGCTATCCTTTTGAATTTACGGTAAAGTGATCACATGAAATATCACGTGAAAATAGCAAAGTCGCTGTACTTACATGCACACATTACTTTTAAAGGGGATCCGTCGTCAAACAGTAAACAAATCCGTAAACTCGCACGTGTCGGGGATTATCCATTGTTCATCCATTGTTCTCTGCAGTTTGTTTGGTGGCTTCACCCAAGCCACCAAAAAGCGACCGTTAAAAATCCACTTATATCCGAGCAATCGTGGAGGATATGAATGTTTGGTTTGTTCCTCAGTGAAGTACAATGATTAATGCCCAAACAGCAACTTTCATTTTGAAAAAAATACCAAAATCCTGTGTAATATCACCTTTCAAAAAACTGCAAAAATCATCGTTTTGTTTACATATTGACGACGGAGCCCCTTTAAGTTACTTTACTGCAACCAGCATGTTTTAAGTCTGCCGATATCAAAATAATACTGCAATGTTTCATAAAGAAACTTTAAATGTGTGAGTACCCTATCAGCAGATCCAGTGAAGACTGCGTCACGACCTGGGTCAAAATCAATGCCAAATATAGCGCCAACATGTCCTGTAAAAGTTGTCTTTAGTCGGCAGTGTCGCAAATTCCATAGTCGCGCCTGAAATAAACAACACTGTAAATCAGAAAATTGTGAACAAAAAAGTATGAAGCCACAAAGCATCAAATATTCTTTGAAAGTTTCAAAACAAGCTGACAAAAACGGTCAAAAAAGTTCCCTTCGATCCGATACATATTTGACACAAAAAATATTCCTTCGTCCATGCTGTTAGCGCATTGGTTATTTTTTTTTCTATAAATTCAATGTTAAAAATTTACAATTTACGAATTACCTAAGATTACAAACGAGCTACCATACAATACTACAGAAACGATACCAAGGGGAGCAAAAGATCATGACTACCCCAGGGCCATCACATGAAGGAGATAAACTAAAATACAACTAAATATATAAGAGGCCCCCTAGCTATTCAGAAAAGAATTATTCGTTATTTGTTATTCGTTTACAGTATGACTGTCCAAACAATAGAGACATTTTGAAATGTTTGTTCTTGATTGGCAAGAAGGAAACGTAGTACAACATAGGGCTCAAATCTTTAAAAAGGTCGATGTAAAATTCTATTACAGTTCTCTTTGAAATGAATGGCTTGGAAGGAACTTATGGTTTTATACTGTAAATTTGCCGTTGAAATTTATTGATATCTTGAGTAGTTTCAAGATGGCGGCATTTATTAAGTTTGAGGCTTTGACGTCATCAAATTTCTAAATCCTAAACCAGAAAAGCTACAGATTTCTGCTTGCCACCAGATTGTAGACCTTCAGAAACTATGGTTTTCTTGAAGGTTATATCATTTTTCCTCTATTGTCTTAGGACTTACAATCATTTAGATTTGTTCAAAGTTTTCCATCCATTTTTCAAAAATTAGTAAATTGCCTCCATTTAAAAAAAATCAAGATATCAAAAAATTGCCACGGCAGATTTATAGCAAAGTACCATAAGTTCCCTTCAAGCCATTTAATTCAAAGAAAAATGTCATATAACTTTACACCCAACTTTTCAAAGATTTGAAAGATTTGAGCACTATGCTACGTATTACTGTTATCATATTTACCGTTTTATCCATTGAGCCACTAACAAGCAAGTCTCCTTTTCGTTCAATGCACCATACTCCACCATCATGCCCAAGAAATGTTCTGCAGAAAGCAAAATAGTTGAAACTCGACAATAACGAGACAAGACAAGACGAGACAAGACGAGACGGCAGACAGAGACAAGACAAGACAAGACGAGGCAAGGCAAGAAGACAAGACAAGACAAGACAAGACAAGACAAGACAAGACAAGACAAGACAAGGACAAGGAAGGCAAGACAAGACAAGACAAGGACAGGAAGACAAGGCAAGGCAAGGAAGACAGGACAAGAAAGACAAGACAAGACAAGACAAGACAGACAAGACAAGACAAGACAAGACAAGACAAGACAAGACAAGAAGGCAAGACAAGACAAGACAAGACAAGACAAGGCAAGGCAAGGCAAGAAGACAAGACAAGACAAGACAAGACAAGACAAGACAAGACAAGGAAAGACAAGAAGGCAAGACAAGACAAGACAAGACAAGACAAGACCAAGACAAGACAAGACAAGACAAGACAAGACAAGACAAGACAAGACAAGACAAGACAAGACAAGACAAGACAAGACAAGACAAGGCAAGACAAGACAAGACAAGACAAGACAAGTAAAGACAAGACAAGACAAGACAAGACAAGACAAGACAAGACAAGACAAGACAAGACAAGACAAGACAGAGATAAGACAAGACAAGACAAGACAAGACAAGACCAGACAAGACAAGACAAGACAAGACAAGACAAGACAAGACAAGACAAGGCAAGGCAAGACAAGACAAGACAAGACAAGACCAGACCAGACAAGACCAGACAAGACAAGACAAGACAAGACAAGACAAGACAAGACAAGACAAGACAAGAAAAGACAAGACAAGACAAGACAAGGCAAGGCAAGACAAGACAAGACAAGACAAGACAAGACAAGACAAGACAAGACAAGACAAGACAAGACAAGACAAGACAAGACAAGACAAAGAAAGAGTAAAGACAAGACAAGACAAGACAAGACAAGGCAAGACAAGACAAGAGACAAGACGAAGGCAAGGCAAGACAAGACCAAGACAAGACCAAGACCAAGACCAAGACCAGACCAGACAAGACAAGACAAGACCAAGACCAAGACAAGACAAGACAAGACAAGACAAGACAAGACAAGACAAGACAAGAAAAGACAAAGACAAGACAAGACAAGAAAGACAAGACAAGGCAAGGCAAGGCAAGACAAGACAAGACAAGGCAAGACAAGACAAGACAAGACAAGACAAGTAAAGACAAGACGAGACGAGACAGCACATTATAAAATGTTGAAAGTTTTCAAGTGATATAACACAGAGATTGTTTAATTGCTGGAAATTAGAGACTGTATAATGTAAAGCAACAAAACTAAGCACATCTAAAGTAACAAACCTTGCACAAACTCCTGTCCGCAAATTCCAAATCTACGACAAAAAATACGACTCATACAACTAAGAATTATACTGTATGTTAAATTCTTTATGAAGAAAAATGTAAAACGAGATCAGTTGAAATATAATATTTTTCGAAAGCAAAATACAGAAAAATCATCGACCAGTAAATCATTTGAAGGTTTCTTGAAAAGTCTTTCCAGAGAAAATTCTTCATAACTTCAGAATGCAGTTCCTGATTTCAGTTAAATTCTTTATGATCAAAAATGCAAAACGAGATCAGTTGGAATATAATATTTTTCGCAGAGGTGGAAAAAGTGCGTGAAGCCGCGAAGCAGCTTTGTAAAAAGCTGGTTTATCTGGAAGGAAGAAAAGGGAAGGAAAGAGAGAAAGCAGAATAGAAGGAAAGAAAAGAAAGGATACAATGAAGTGGGGAATGAAGACATGAAAGGAAAGAGGTTGTTAAAAAACGATGGAAAGAAAAATGATTGAGAGAAAAAGGAGACGTGGAAGAAATAAGCATGGAAGGAAGATAGGATGACAGAGAAAGCAAAAATTGAAAACATAAAGAAACAGGAAGGACTAAAGGAGGGAAAGAATAGAAGAAAATCAATGTTTGGATTATGCTCTTTTCGTTCACAGTTTTGTGATCCAAGGAAGCTTTAACAGTAATTTCAGTTCCTGGTGGATTATCGACCACACTGAAATCTGGGACAACAGAAAATTTATAAAACAATGGAAGGAAGAATTCTGGTTTGACGTTCCTTCGCAGGAAGGCAAATATTTTTTCCACCTCTGATTTTTCGAAAGCAAAATACAGAAAGATCATCAACCAGTAAATCATTTGAAGGTTTCTTGGAAAGTCTTTCCAGAGAAAATTCTTCATAACTTCAGAATGCAGTTCCTGATTTCAGTCAGGCAAATTTAAACTGGATTTGAATATGTTTACCATTAACTAATACAGAAAGGATATCAGCAAAAATCACCTTGATAGTTTGGTCATTGGAACAGCTGATCAGCAAGGTTTTTGACATAAATCGAAGACCCCAAACTCCTTTCTGCAAGAAAAAATAAACGATTTAGTATTGCTGATGAAATCACGAGCAATCGATGGGATACATGCAGATTGGGTGATCTGAATGGCCTAAGCTACTCTCAGTCATCGTGTTAATTCAATTTGCAACGTAGTTTATTCAATTTGCAATTAACACTTAATGACAACTTACTTGTGTTCTTCTTTGTCGTTTCCTAATGTCGCACCTACTGTCTGGATAACATTTTTCATGCCAAGTACAGACACCCGGGAGGGGGGGGGGGTACTCCCATACTTGACCTGACGGGATGTGCCGCTCAACAGGGTGTTCTTTTGCGGTAAAAATTATGCGACAGGGTGTCCTTTTCTAACAAAAATTATGCGACAGGGTAATATAATAGGTAAGAAAATTATGCGACAGGGTATCACAAGCAAAATCGTGTTCTACTCTGTTATTGAGAGGCAAATTTTTATGCGACAGGGTATACTTTTGGCCTGCATCTCAATTTCAAACGAGCCGCGCTCATGAACTTTTTAAGTTCTTCCCAACCATGACACGACATCTAATATCAGACAGAATCTAGTATATTATCCTTTATCCATTAGTTTTCTAATCGTTCGTAGTGTACAGTTAGTTGCATGTAGGTTAACGTTATATGTCTTTATGTTTTTGGCCATGGAGTAGTCATTGTTTTTCGCTCCCCCTGGTATCGTTCCCGTAGTGTTGTACAGTAATTAGATAAGTATTGTAGATTGTAGAATTTATTGTAAACTTTTTAAATGAATGGTATAAAAAAAATACTTTTGGCCCATTTTTTATGCGACAGGGTGCAGGGTGTGGAGAGGTTTTCCACACAACCTCGTCACTTCCCTAGTCAAATACCGCCCCCGCCCCCGTACAGACAGCACCGAAGCTCCCGCCATTTCTTTCAAACTGTCGCTTTCGATGCTTTCGCTCCTCTGCAAGTAACCTGCGTTTTTTGAAAGGTTACTTGCGGAGGAGCGAAAGCATGGGCAGATTAGAAGCGAGTTCGGTGCTGCCTGTATTTGGCATGAAAAATGTTATGCAGACAGCAGTTGCGACATTAGGAAACGAAACGACAAAGAAGAACACAAGTTATCATTACATGTTAATTGCAAACTGAATAAACTACGTTGCAAACTGAATAAACACGATGAGTGAGAGTAGATTAGGCCATTCAAATCACCCAATCTGTGTGTATCCCATTGCTCATGATGAAATGAAATAGAAAACTATACGCTAGTGGGTCATCCATATTGTATTGTAGCCTACCCTCAAGTTATGCTCATCTCATTGGGTTGAATTGTTGTTATTGTTGTTCGACTGCTTACCTACAGGGTGTCCCAAAAAAATTGTGCCCCGTTTGCCTGTAGATTGTGACAAAATCTACAAAAGATTCTCACCAAACTTTTGCATGATGTTGTTCTTCAGATATTCAATTAAAGTTTGCTACCATCCCCGTAAAAATCCGTTGAAAAATGATGGAGCTATGACCTTCAGAAGACCAAATTTGCCAGACGACTGAAACCAGCGGTCGGCCATTTAGTCTTACTATTTTGCAGTGATAAGTATCATCAAGTGAGGTAGGAAATGATTTCTGTGAGGTCAGAAATAGTGGAACACTCCGAGGATCATCGGAATTTTCACGAGAGCTATGACACTGGAGGCTGCTGTTTCATTTTCAATCCATGAAGCTATTAATCGCTGCAAAATAGTAAGACAAAATGACCGACCGCTGGTTTCAGTCATCGGGCAAATTTGGTCTCCTGAAGGTCATAGCTCCGTCATTTTTCAACGGATTTTCATGGGGATGGTAGTAAACTTTAATTGAACATCTGAAGAGCACCATCATGCAAAAGTTTGGTGAGAATCGTTTGTCGTTTTATTACAATCTTCAGACAAACGGGGCACAATTATTTTTGGACACCCTGTACATCCCTGTATCCTTGCAAGAAACCTTGCTCAACAGGGCTCCTAATAGACTCAATACAGAGTCCTAATCATTGCAACAACAACAACATATTGCACTGAATTATTACAACAACAACAGCAACATATTGTTTCAAGCTCTTCTGCAGTAGCGTATTTCATGCTGAGTATTTCGGAATCTCGGAATGGAGTGAAAACATTGGGACAAGCGGAGTAGGTCTGCGCTCCTGAGGCCGGGAAAAAGATTACACTGCCTGGGCCAATTTTCAGCAATAGACCTTTTCAACCATACGAGAAAGGGATTGGGGAGAGCCGCCAATTCTGGTAGTATGTTTGAAGGATGATTTTTAAGGTCACCAATACAGAGCTATTACAATCGTCGTACTTATCGTATTGGACATTTCAGCATTAGTCAATGTTAGTTATGTTGCAGAAAATAAATGAGCAATGGGCCATGAAAATGGGGACAACAAAGGCCAAGCAAGAGATGGCACGTGCAAGGCACGCTGGTTGAAACGGACCCTTTAAAGGGATCTTGGTAAGTTTAACAACAAGCTTTCTTATCTTGAAATCAAATTTGACAATTTGCGTATGTGGTCACAGGAAACTATTCCCACCAAAGAGATATAAATTAGTCGGCGCGGCGCTGGCCTTTACTTGAAAAGAAGACGGTTTTAAACTCTCATAGCGGTTCGTTCAGCTTATAATGTGATTGAAACTGAAAATAAAAATGTTTGTTTCCTTTTAATCAGCTTACAGTCTGTCCACTTTATATCCCTCCTAACAATTTTTCCCACCCTTCATATTTTTATGAAGGAGCTGTAAGCGATTCGAGGGTGACGCTAGCCTTTTCTTATATCCCTGCCCCAGTGGATAAGACCCTTGATCTATCCCTTCAATATGAAACATTGATGGGAGCATAAAATTTATGGGGGTTAAGCCGAAAATAAAGCATCTTGACCGAGGAAATCAATCAAGCACAATGTAAAAGCGCTACTTTGATACTTTTCGTTTTGACGTTCTTGTAGGCTTTGATCAGCTTTGATTCAACTATCATTTGCTGTAAATAAATAAATGATGTTAATGATATTGATGATGATGGGCCAGCCCGTAATCCTTGCTTTGAAACGCTCCGGTTTTGGAACTCCAAAACATAGCTCAAAGAGGGCTGGCCTTTGCTTTATGCTTTCCGGCTTGAAGCTCCTAAGTTTTCGAAAGCTTTTTGAGGTCAGACATTTTTGCACAATGATACAAAATGCGGGGCAAAGCACGCCAAGAAGCAAAAAGACATTTAATTGTCAATTAAAATGAACACATCAAATGGACCGTAACCATTGCACCTTCCTTGTGATCTTAAGTAATTGGCTCTTGCAAGAGTAATTTGCATCGAAGATCTAATTGGGGGTTCTTATTGCTTTATTTCAAATAGCAATTTTTATTTTCAAATTCTTAATCGAATTGCCCTCAATACTGACAAGATCATCATCTATTTGATCATCAATTTTAGTCTCATTCACGGCCAGAATATGAATCCTAAGTTCCTTAACAAGAAGAGGAATCTCGTCAATATGACGTAAAAGGCAATTCACATTAATAGAAGCAATCGCAATACCCTTTTTGAAGCCTAGACTTGCACTGCTGTTGGTCAAATGGTTGTGTAAGGGAACTGATGCAGAGGTCTTCCCAGTGGCCGAGCAATCACCTTCATTACCTTTAACCAATTCAAGGACAGATAATGTTACAATAGAACTCGCTGACTTTTCATTGAACAAGGGCTAGATTTTGTAATGCAATAGCACGAGTTGCTGATTGCAGACACCTCAATTCAAAGCGATTAGCGATCACAGACAAAGGAAATTCTATCAACCAGTGATTCAAAACAAACAAAGCCGCAAAAATTTCTCTGAAACCCAGGTAGCTTGCTCGCTCGTTGTGCATTCCAGAAATGGTTTTATAGAGCAAATATTAGCATATATCGAAAGAAGAAGGATATATCTACACATCTACCTCGGGCATTTTATTTCTTTGGTCACAGAAGCTGAGCAGTGAGCGTTTTAATTACACCTAAAAAAATACGAGAATCGAATTCGCCTCCCAATTGGCTTCTGCACAAAACAAATAAAATGCCCGCGGCAGAAGTGTAGATTTATCCTTCTTCTTTCGATATGTGCTCATGTTTGCTCTTAAAACCATTTCTGGAATGCACAACAAGCAGAGCTAGCGACCTGGGTTTCAGGACAATTTTTGCGGCTTTGCATTGTTTTTGTTTATGTCTTGGCCAACCGAGCATGGAATTCCCTTTGTCTGCAATCACAAATTTCTTTGTATCTAAGTGTCAATGAAAAGTAGCGAGTCCTATTGTAACATTGTCTGTCCTTGTTCCTTTAACCTTGATTCAAGATAAACAAGAACAAGAACAAGAACATTGATTCAATGAGGTGAGGTGAGATGAGCGTAAGAGGGTCCTTGTGAAGTGAGCATAGAGCTTGAATCTTTTAACAAGGACAGATTTTGTAAGACAATAGCATGATATCCTTTTGTTGACACCTCAATTCAAAGCGATTAGCGACTGCAGACAAAGGAAATTCTCTCAACCAGAAATTCAAAACAAACAAAGCCACATAAGTTTCTCTGAAACCCAAGTAGCCAACGCGCTCGTTGTGCATTCCAGAAATTGTTTTCAAGAGCAAACATGAGCATGTATCGAAAGAAGAAGGATATATCTACACATCTAACTCGGGCATTTTATTTCTTTGGTTCAGAAGCTGAGCAGTAAGTCTTTTAATTACACCAAAAAAGATAAGAAAATTGAATCGCCTCCAAATCGGCTTCTGAACCAAACAAATTAAATCCCCGAGGCAGATGTGTAGATATATCCTTCTTCTTTCGATCTATGCTCATGTTTGCTCTTAAAAACAATTTATGGAATGCACAACGAGCACAGGATTGGTGGAGTTATGGCCACAAACAATCCGACAAGGCAATGAACCTTGAACAATAGAGATTCTGACCGGGAGACAATAGTAATAACAATAGTGATTGTTGTAAGAACGACCCGAAAACGCCACAATCTGTGTTTTCAATTGTTCTTGCTATTGTCTTTCGCTAAATTTTCTTTTATTGAAGATTCAATGCCCCTACGGTTTCTATGTGAATTGAAAAAGTCTACAAAGGCTTGTTCGCGCATTTCAAGTCATGTGGCAATACTCTAGGGAAGTTTCTGTATTTTACTACTTTTTACATTCATGGCAAAAGTTTGCTCGTTGCGAAATAACTTATAAAATTCAAAAGAGGTTTTATCAAGAGGCTTTATCACCTGACTTGAAGTGGCGTAAACAGGTCTCGACAAGCCTTCGCCAATTTTTTCTATTGGGGAGGCAATAACTCCGCCAATCCTGAAGATATTTTAACCGGCATCCAAACTTTTACTCCCAAACATCTGGAGAGTAGATTGCTTTAAAAAAATTCGGGAAATCTCAAGCAGTTTTTTGTCCTGGTTGCGTTTTATGAAGGTAGGTAAAATTTAGGAAAATCTTCACAGGTTTCTTTTGTCTCCTTCGCTTTTTAGCCGTCTGATTGGTCCGTGAAAGTGAGGCTTTGGCGGTTTCGACCATGGGCCACGAGCAATCGGCTATGTACGACGAATGATTCCTATGCTTGCAAAACGAGCAAGCTAGCTATCTGGGTTTCAGAGAAACTTTTGCGGCTTTGCTTGTTTTGAATTACTGGTAGAGAGAATTCCCTTTGTCTGCAATCGCTAATCGCCTTAAATTGGGTGTCAATCAAAACCAACTAGTGCTATTGTCTTACCAAATCTGTCCTTGCTGAATCTTTTCAAAAATTTCAAATCATTAGTAAATATTCATTCCAGCCATAAATGCAAAAACCGCCTTCCTCCCAGCCATATTCTCATGACCACACAACGGCGCCACAAGAAGTTATCGCCGATGGACATTTTTGTCCGGTTTTACAGCTCTGGGGAAATGAGGCCCTCAGTGGAGCGACAACAGCAACAACAATTCAACTCAATGACATAAGCGTAGCTTGAAGGTCCTACGAAGCTTCTTTCAAGCACTTCATTTGAAAGAATACGGCAATGATATCTTATGCGAGCATAGGTTCCAAATCTTTAACTCGGCGTAAAAAGGTGGGTGTCAAATTCAATGACCTATTTCTTCTGATTGAATAGCTTGAAAGAAACTTTAGATACTTATCCATAATTCTACCGTTGGACTTTCCAGAAATTTTGAATATTTTTCAAAATTACAGTGTATTCTACATTTCAGCTCATTTGAGGGTGTGACGTCATCAAATTTCTAAATCATGAACTAGATGAATGACAGACTTTTGCTTGATACCATATTGTAGGCATTCAGAAACTATGGTTTTCTTCTAAATTACTTCATGTTGCTTCAAACGGTTTAGAAATTACGATGGTTTCAAGTTTTTTTGAAAATTTTTCTTGAATTCCTGAAAAGGAAGAAAAACACTCGAACTCTGAAAATATTAAAGATTTCAGAAAAGTCCAACGGTAGAATTATAGAGAAATAGCAAAAGTTTCTTTGAAGTCATTCAGTACAAAGAAATAGGTCACTCAATTTTACACCAGCCTTTTTAAAGATTTGGAACCTATGCTTCTTATGCGACTAATTTTAAAAGTTTTGCAGAGATTCAACGATTATCCTGAACGGTCATGAATGGAGATGAATATAACCCACGGTATTTAGCAACGAGAACCAGGTCAACATTTTCTTGCTCCCACCGTACATGGTTTTCGTGTGAATTTCCAAGCATGGGTCTACTATTTTGCATAATCGGTAAGGTCATATCAGTGTGATTGCGGGGTTAAGAAGCATAAATCTCCTCTCAGCACCGTTTACGCTAGCTGCATTTAACATGAAATATCAGCGATCCATCAGCTTGCCTCCTTGTAATCTCTTACTTACACTTTTCCCATGTGTCTGCTTGGCTCCGGTGCAATTCATTCCATCTGCCTTCGAAATCCTTTCATTTGAGTTTCGATACTTAAGCGACAGTCACTTGAGTTCAGGGGCGCCGGAGCGATGGTAGGGCAAGGGGGGCGACTAGGAACGTAAGGGCAATCGAGACCGAAGGCGAGCGAAGTGAGCCTAAAAATTAGGGGGTCCGGGGGTACTCCCCCGGGAAAATTTTTGTGACCACGCCCTTTAGATTGGCTTAAAATGCTATCAAAAACGTTTTAACGAACATTAATAATGTTCTTTCACAAAACTTTTCGGCTATTTCTCCACATGTCCTCATTCCGAATAGCATAAAATCGCATATTGCTTATTTTGAAGTTGCAATTGCCAGTCATTTTTCGTTACTGGTGTGCTTCTGATAAGGGAATGAAGCTATGGCGGCTTTTCTATCAAGTTTCAAAGTAAATTATTGTTTTTCATTGAAAGGGCACTTTTGCCCCACTTGCCCCCATTAGGAAAGGGCAGGAGGGGCGCTTGCCCCCCGCGCCCACCTCTCCGGCGTTCTTGACTTGAGTTTCGATACTTTAGCGACTGTCATTATGATGTGAAAATTTTACTTAAAGACCCACGCAAAATACACCTTTAGCCATTCCACAAAAGAATGTGAATCGCACGATATTTTGATAGATTTTGTAGAACTTTTCAATGTGCAAAACAGGAGTAGAAGCTCTAACGCAACTCAATAAAACGTTTCATTAGACTGATTACATGATCGTAGTTATCGCTATTGATAGGCTGCCAGTATGAGCGGCTTCGGTTTGGTTCAAGTCTCGCATGGACGAACGATTACTGGGACTCATCGTAATCAGACTAACGTTTCGTATAAAAGAGTATAAAAATATTGATCAATCCAGCCTCTTTTTAGGCCCCATCCAAACCTATAGGTTTACGCCTTGCGTTCACACGTAAACGGTGTTTTAGGTTACCCTAAATGCATCCAGAGGTGGAAAAAATGCGTGAAGCCGCGAAGCAGCTTCGCAGGAAGCTTGTTTGGCTGGAAGGAAGAAAAGGGGAGGAAGGATAGAAGGCAGAAGGAAAAAAGGAAGGAAACGAGAAAGGGAGGAAAGAAGACATGAAAGGAAAAAGAAGGACAGAAAAAGGAGAAGAATGAAGGATGGAAAGAAGATAGGATTAAAGAGAAAACAAACATTAACAACGCAGATAGTAAAGGAAGGAATAAAGTCAGGAAAGATTAAAGAGAAAGGAAAACAGTGCTTGGGTTATGCTTTGTCAATTTACAGTTGTATGGTCCAAGAAAGCTATTAATAGTAATTCTAGACTGTGCCAAGCGACTCTAAACAGGCCTACAAAACTGAAATATGTCTTTTGCAACAGTTCAACTGAAATCTGGCAGGGAGAGAATTAGTAAACAATGAAAGGAAGAATTTTAGTTTGACGTTGCTTCGCAGTAAGGCAAATATTTTTTCCACCACAGATGCATACATTCGAGAACCCTTTCCAAAGCGGATACTTTTGATAACGCTGTTTTCACGTTTTCATGTGGACAGTCGTAAACGCATACTGTTGTAAACGGTGACGTCATAGCCACCATGTTCACCAATTTTTTTCAGTTGTTTTGGCGTTTACGCGTGGAGAGGCTAAAACTAAAACGCTCTGTAAGCGATTAGAGGATCAGTGTGGATGGAAACATTCTATCCGTTTTACAAACGTAAACGTATACGTGTGGACGGGGCCTTAGAATGCTAAAAGGCCGACTGTCATGTCGTTGTTTGACTGGACTGGGCGAGTAGTGGGTCACGTAAAACAAAGGAACAATGGGCTCTTGTTGTGAGTCTAGTCTTGATGAACCAGGGCAGATTTTGTAACAAAATAGCATCAGTTACTTTTGATTGACACCGCAATTCAAAGCGATTAGCGATTGCAGACAAAGGAAATTCTATCAACCAGTAATTCAAAACAAACAAAGCCGAGAAAGTTTCGCTGAAACCCAGGTAGCTAGTTCGCTCGTTGTGCATTCCAGAAATTGTTTTCAAGAGCAAACATGAGCAAATATCGAAAGAAGGAGGATACATCTACATATCTGCCTCAGGCATTTAGTGTGTTTGGATCAAAAGCCGATTGGGAGGAAATCGAATTCTCTTATTTCTTAGGTGGTACTAAAACATTTACTGCTCAGCTTCTGAACCAAACAAATAAAATGCCCGAGGTAGATGTGTATACACATCCTTCTTCTTTTGATATATGCTCATGTTTGCTCTTAAAACAATTTCTGAAATGCACAACAAGCGCGCTTGCTACCTGGGCTTCAGAGAAACCTTTGCGGCTTTGTTTGCTTTGAATTACAGGTTGAGGGAATTTCCTTTGTCGGTAATCGGTAATCGGTAATCGCTTTGAATTCAAGCGTCAAAGAAAGCAACTCATGCTCTTGTATTGCAAAATCTGTTCTTGTTGTCTTGGTGTGGCTCAAGAAACTTTACTCTGTAAAATAAAGGTAAAATATCACTAACCGTATGACCTTTCAGTGTTTGAATTAGATCACCGGTGTTGATATTCCATAACCTGGAAAAAAGGTACAATTATCAAAGTGTGCAAGATTGTACAGGGCGTCCCAAAAAAATTGTGCCCCGGTTGCCTGAAGATTGCGACAAAACGGCAAAATGTTCTCGCCAAACTTTTACATGATGTTGCTCTTCAGATATTCAATTAAAGGTTGCAACCATTCCCGTAAAAATCCGTTGAAAAATGATGGAGCTATGACCTTGAAAAGACCAAATTTGCCTGATGACTGAAACCAGCGGTCGGCCATTTTGTCTTGCTATTTTGCAGTGATAAGTATCTTCACGTGAGGTAAGAAATAATTTCTGTGAGGTCAGAAATAGTGGAACTCTCCAAGGATTATCGGAATTTTCACGAGAGCTATGAAATTGGAGGCTGCCGTTTCATTTTCATTCCATAAAGCTATTTATCAATACTAAAGTGTGAAGAAGGCTCAATCTATTCACTCGCAAATAGTAGAACGGACCTTGCATGAAAGGTTTCTTCTTGAAGAACCAGGTGAATTCATCCATTTATTCATAACATAGGGCTCAAATCTTTAAAAAGGTCAGTGTAAAATTCTATTATACTTTTCTTTGAAATAAGTGGGTTGGAAGGAACTTGGGGTTTTTGCTGTAAATCTGCCGTGGAAGTTTATTGATATCTTGATTAGTTTCAAAATGGCAGCATTTATTAAATTTGAGGCTATGACGTCATCAAATTTCTAAATCCTAAACCAGAACAGCTAGAGATTTCTGCTTGCCACCATATTGTAGACCTTCACAAACTATGGTTTTCTTAAACGTTATATCATTTTTCCTCTATGGGTTTAGGATTAAGTTGCCGCCATATTGATAAAATCAAGATATCAACAAATTTCCACGGCAAATTTACCGCAAAGTACCATAAGTTCCTTTCAAGCCATTCAATTCAAAGAAAAGTGTCATAGAATTTTACACCCACCTTTTTAAAGACTTCAAAGATTTGAGTCCTATGCTCTTCATTTCATATATTTATTTAAAGTTGGTATTTACATAGTTGTAAAAGAATAAAGCTAATTTACACCAACTTTTTACAATAAACCTAAAGTAATACATGCTAATTTACAATCAAAGGAATTCAGTGTTTATTTACAAATTGTACAAAGGCAACTGGTTCCATCCCAAGTCTTCATTTCCTTTTTGAAAGATGTTTAAATTTGGAAAATATTAAAAATTTCTGAAAAGTCCAACGGTAGAATTCAAGATAAGTAACTAAAGTTTGTTTCAAGCCACTCAGTCAGAAGAAATAGATCACAGGATTTTACACCCACGAAAAGGTGGCCTAATTTCACGCTGCCTGAAATAAATTTTGTGATAACAGACAGCAGTACGTCACTGCCGTTTCAGTGCGTGCTGAACATTGGATTTGGATTGAGTTCAATCTGCAAAAAACAAAACAAACGATCGCAATGCATGGTGGTTGGCCAAGAGCCTTTAATAGGCATTAATTCATAGCATTGTTAATTTCCTGAAGTGAAGAATTTTTAAAGGAAAATGGCGTTCATTAGCGCCCGTTTTGCAAGGTGGCTGACCAAGAGACTTTAATAGGCATTAATTCATAGCATTGTTAATTTCCTGAAGTGAAGAATTTTTGAAAGGAAAATGGTATATTTTTGTTTATCAGAACCTTGAACTGAGAATGGCCCGTGACTTGTGTGAATATACTGTCAAAAGAAACTATTTATAAGAAAAAATATGACATACTAACTTGATAGTCTTGTCAACACTGCCACTTGCTAGAATATTTTTGAAAAGCTGAACAGCAGTCACACTGCAAAAGTAACAATTTAAAGATGAGACCATAAAAGGATTAGAAAAGAAATCCTTATTAAGCATGATAAACTACTGACATTTTCATACGCGCATACAGTATGTTTGTGTCACATGCAACATAGGGCTCAAATCTTTAAAAAGGTCGATGTAAAATTCTATTGCAATTTTCTATGAATAAATTAGCTTGATAGGAACTTAGGGTCTTTTGCTGTAAATCTGCCGTGGCAATTTATTGATATCTTGATTAGTTTCAATGCGGCGGCATTTATTAAATTTGAGGCTATGATGTCATCAAATTTCGAAATCCTAAACTAAAACAGGAACAGATTTCTGTTTGCCACCATATTGTAGACCTCCATAAACTATGGTTTTCTTAAAGGTTATGCAATGTTTCCTCTATTAGTTTAGGATTTACGATGATTTAAATTTTTTCAAAATTTTCCATGAATTTTTTTAAAAAAATAATGAAATTGCTGCCATTTTGAAAAATTCAAGATATCATAAAATTTCAACGGCAGATTTACACCAAAGTACCATAAGTTCGTTTCAAGCCATCCAATTCAAAGAAAAATATAATAGAATTTTACATCAACCTTTTTAAAGATTTGAAAGATTGAGCCCTATGCTGTCACATGCTGTAAGAATTTTCAGTTGCACCATTTGTTACCATTTATCAGGGGATTCTTTTGTTACCATAGTTGTTACCATTTATCAGGGATTTCTTTCCATCCCATCATATTGTCTAGAGCCCTGCAATTATTCACATGGCTAGGAAATTTGCGACCGTCAAAAGGAAACAGTTGGTAAAACTTTCTGAAAAAGATGGTTACCACTAAAGCAGGAAAGATTCTTGATAACGACTTAACACAAGTTTAGTTACATTTGGTAATTTCATACCTTCTAGCGATACCCATCTACACGTCAAATTTTAGTCATATATTGGTAATTTTAGTTGCCTTTAAGATGCATAATGTTCTTTGAGTCCCTGTCAACAACTTACACACATATCCCAGAGTAACTTGACCCCTTAAAAAATTTTTCCAGTCGAAATATGCAGCTAGAAAGTTAACTGCATTTTGGCATTCAATATCTTTGCAAGAAAAGAGATATCATTCCATTACAGGATGCAGCATTGCACTGACGTATCGAATCCTCCATGGTATGCCCCGCCAATTGAATACCGGGTGAGTCAGAAAATAGAATCCCCGTTTGGAAGGCCACTGCTCCATGAATATCAAAGCAATAATATTGAAAACTGTCTTGTTTTATTGCCAATATGTTCAGTTAGGTTCAGTAATTTACCCGGCCTTAATCGGCCATTCCTTCCCGTCGATATGGGTGATTTTCTGCAGAAAGCCCCTTCCAAAAACCTACAAAAACGAATGAAAACAATGAGCAAATTTTCCTTCCTAAAATTGATGACACTCAAATAAATTCGTGTATTTTGTCCTCTTGGGAGAATGGAATCCCCTTGAATAGGTCATCGATACCAGGGGGAGGACTTGTTCATCCGCCCAAGAGGATAGGACGCGCTAAAGCGTCCCACAAGTCATTGCTGTAAGGCCATTGTAAGGCAGAAATGTAAGGGAAATTTGTTCATGATTTTGGGCTCGTTTTGAAGGTTTTTTGAAGAGGCTTTCTCGAGAAAACCCTTCGTAATTCATAATGGAGTGGCCGATTTCAGTCAGGTAAATTTCATAGTAGATTTGAGCATTTCTACCATTAAACTATATATTTGTCGATATCATTGTCTTGATATTCAGGGAGCCATGATCTTTCAAACGGGGATTCTTTTTTCTGACTCATCCGGTTTTTTGTTTTGTTTTTTTTTGTTTTTTCTATTCATAATAAATTAGAACTAACTAAATTAAATACATTAGTACTGTACCGCTCTTGGTGTAAGAAGACACAAGGTCATCTGGCCGACACCAAGAACGGTAATTACAATCTGTAAATACAACTTCAAGATACAAATATATAAAAAAACAAAAAAACTACATCAATACGAGAGACAAAAAAAAACAAGAAAACAACACACAAATAAGGAGACTGGCAGTTCCACACCAAACCATGCTATGGGTCTAACCCCTTTATACTGTAGACTTCCGTAATCTTTGCACCATAACATAGCAACTGGACGGTACAATGACGAGAGAAGTCATGCACTATGGGGAAATTACTATTGGGAAAAGTCAAGCACTATTGGGAAAAATGGGAAAATCAATCAAAATATGGAACAAGTGAGAGTGGGAACATACCTTCCCATGTGTCCTTGAAACTCTGTCATATTGTACCGTCCTTTACGCCAATTATCCTCAAGGCTTTCATATTTCAAATACATGTCTCTCCAATTCAGCTGGGGCTGTGCTGCTGAAGCTACGAGAAATCAAGTCATAAACGGTATCTACCGGGTGAGCCAGAAAATGTACTAGACTTATGACGATGAGTCTCTTGTTTCCCTGTACTCTTTGACTTCTTGATGGCGCTTCAGTCAACAGAGACTCATAATATTACTCTGAAAAAGTTGACCCTATTTAGGCCTAATATGCTGGGATTCCTAGCATACCAATCAGATTGCGAGATTTGGCAAAGAACAATCAGTTTCGAACCTTCAATTCGATTGACTCAGTTGACTAAATTTGAAGGAAGTTGCTGCAGCAGGTACTTGAAGATTTCTCTGGTATGTCTTGGTCTTAAAAACATGGAAATTGCAGCATTAAAAGACTTATTTTGCACTCACCAGGGAAAGTGAACTTTCTTCTTCAGATGAATACCAAGCTTTGTTGATTAAGTGTCTGCTTACCGTGGTTTCTATCGCATTTCCTATCTGAGGATTGACCGTTGAACAGAGCCGAAGCAGTCGTTCGATCCAGATTCGATCAATCGAATGCAGAAGATAGGGTCAGGTTTTTAACTGTTTCATTATGAGTCCCTGTGAGCAAAGTACCGCAGGGATACAAGGGACTCATCGTCATTAGTCTACACAAGTACTTCATGGATTTGAATGATTCAAATTTAGTTAAAAGCCAAAAGATATAAGTGTTCCTATGATTTTTCTCGTCTTCTTAGAGCACTGCAAAAATAGGTCAATTCAACTTTACAAGAACTTCATGGTTGCAAGATTACTGCAAAATTGTCTAAAACACTTGATCAAATCGTTTGGACTCTCCTCACACAGAACAATACTCACGGGCGTTTCACTTCTCTCAAGAGTTATAAGACATAGATTCTCAAACAGATACTAAAGATTTTCAATGCCATAGCAATAAATGTGCATACCATAGCTCTCACCCATGCAAAATTTCATATTCCCTTTTGCTTTGAGCGAGGAGTCTTTTATCATTTGATCAAGTATTTTAGAGCATAGGGCTCAAATCTTTCAAATTTTTAAAAGGGTCGGTGTAAAATTCTTTAGCAGCTTTCTTTCAATTGGATGGCTTGAAAGGAACTTATGGTACTTTGCTGTAAATCTGCCGTGGAAATTTCTCGATATCTTGATTTTTTTCAAAATGGCGGCAACTTAATTATTTTTGAAAAAATTCATGGAAAATTTTGAAAACATTTAAATCATCGTAAAACCTAAACTAAAAGAGGAAACATTATATAACCTTCAAGAAAACCATAGTTTAGGAAGGTCTACAATATGGTGGCAAGCAGAAATCTGTAGCTTTTCTAGTTTAGGATTTAGAAATTTGATGACGTCATTGCCTCTAATTTGATAAATGCCGCCATATTGAAACTAATCAAGGTATCAATAAATTGTCACGGCAGATTTACAGCAAAAAGCCCAAAGTTCCTTCCAAGCCATTTGTTTCAAAGAAAGCTGCAATAGAATTTTACACCGACATTTTTAAAGATTTGAGCCCTATGTTGTATTTTAGGCCTTTTTCAGTCATTTTGCAACCACCAAGTTTTTGTAAACTTGAATTTACCAATTTATCCAGTGCTCAGTGCTCATAAAAAGGCGAGAAAAATCACAAAACTACTTCAATCTTTTGGCTGTCAAGCAAACATTGATTCATTCCAATCCATCCAGTACTCTTGATGCTATAAATTTTCAAAAGTGGGAACTTTTTTCTGGTTCACCCGGTACATCAGTCAAAAATATTTCAATAGCTCCTTTCGTTGGAATGTACCTCCTTTAGAACTTGTAGCTAGTTTCTACTTTAGCTGACACACTTTTAACAATTCCCCGTTCTCAGATTATGAGGGATGTTCTCTAGAAAGCACTTTCAGGAACCTACAAAGCATGCCTAAAGCCATGACTAGAGTTTCCTAATAGTTCTTGCGAGCATGGAATCATCCGGAATAATACTGTCATGATCCCAGAAACGACGCATTCATCCTCCTAAAGGGACAACATGTACTAAATTATGTAAGAACACATGTAAATTATGTAAGAGCACATGTAAATTATGTAAATTTTGTCCTGAATAAACCATTTGCCAATTAAGAAAAAGGGATTGGCGCGAGCGCGGCCAATTCTGACAGCCCTGGTAGCAGTCAGAAATCCGGGGAGTCCTCTCCATTACAGTATAAATGGCGCCGACCTGGCCCAATTTTCTGACCCGAGGCTGCATTTGGAGCCGATGCTCGATGGTTACTCAACCAATTTTAAAACAGAAAAACATTTACAAGAGATGACTCGTTTGCAAGTCTAAGCACGCAATTTGGGGCTCAACATTGCCCCCAGGGGCGGAGCGCGGGGGCCGCGAAAATAGGGAAAAATTTTGGCCTACCCCATTTTGGGCCGAAACTCCGTTTTGCGAGGGGTAAACGGCCTTGGCATGTCAAAAATCGACGGGAAACCGTATTCTTTCACTATAACACTTTTGATCTCGACTTTATCTCTAAAATTCGCAGAGTAACGAGCCTTTCTTTTTTCAAAGCTCTGGGGAAAATCCCGAAAATTTCCACTTAGGCCCTTTTTCCTCCGAAATGGATCGTGCTCGTTTTCCTACTAAATGCACTTGCTAAATTACATGTGAAGTAAGGGGTCAAAATCAGCTAATCGTTTGTTTATGTGCCCTACTCTACAAATCGATCGTGGGAAATACATCGAATAAGATGTACTGAAGTGGAGAGGATTCCCCGAATTTCCGACTGTTACTAGGGCTGTCGGAATTGGCCGCGCTCGCCTCAATCCCTTTTTCCTTATTGGAAAATGGTCTATTGAGGCCTTTTCGTAGGTTTGATGAGGAGGTCTCCTTGAGAAAATTCCTCATAATTTCATAACGGAGTGGTGGCCGACCTATATCATATCATATCATTAATATTTAGGCACGATGTCCTATCAGCCAATTACAAAATATCAAAAAAGGAAAAACTACTTAATGAAGTAGATGTTTGAAAACCTAATGGGCTGCTCTTCCTAGGGGTCGTGCTTTAATTGCCATTGAGGTAGATGAATACGGCCAGTACCCCACAGCCCCGAAACACCCCTGAAAGACGGTACCCCACCGGCCCACTCCGGTCCAAAACGGACCTGAGTAAGACCCATAAAGCACCGTCCCCGAAACATCGCGAGGCCAGGGAGACCAAGACGCACTCACCTACCTCAGCTCCTGAGGAGTTGTTTTACTTCCTTTTTGAAGCCGTTTAAAGAGGGTAAGTCTCTAAACTTTTGTGGGATCTCGTTCCATGCTGTAGCTCCTGTAAATTGGAAACTCTTTTTGGTAAATTCCAATCGAGGTTTAGGCAGATGCAGATTTTGGCTATTCCTCGTTGAATAGCTTGAAATCTGGGACCTCCGAGTAAACTTATTTTGCAAATTGTCTGGACAGTTTAAGTTTAACCTCAGTTTTCCGTGAATATTTTCCATTGTTGAATGTTATACCGGGTGTCCAAAAAAAGTACTCCTGTTTAAAAAATCACCAAAATTTGATTATCAAACCTTCGATAAAAAAAATTTCCTTTTAGAGTTGCTTTGCCAAACGTTTTCAAAGACCCAAAAATATTCATAGATGATAAATTGTTTGCTTTTGGTACAGAAAAGCAGAAAAATTACATGTCGAGAAACCTTATTTTGAGCTATAGTTTTTAAGCAAAATACTCAATCTTCCCTAAGAGTCAAAATGTTCAGATTTTATATCATCATAGAAGTCTCCAATGATAGTACGCATTTAATTCTGTCATCTATGACAAAACTAGAAATTTTACATGCACAAAGAAATTGATCTGGCAATCATCAGCGCTTTTTTGCAGTATGATTTATAATATCCTCCGCCATAGGAATAAGAGAAGAACACACTCTGTTCAGAAACCGAACATAACTACTACTCTCTTTCTACTTCTTGTATACGATAACTAACTACTTTAGGAGTCTGGGCTCTAGTCTATATACACATCATTATATGATTCAAAACCAGGTAGCCTAAATTTGCTAATTTCTAAACCAATTACAAGATCAGCTATGTCTTGGAAAATAATTTGGTCATTGATCTACTTGACAAAAATGAAAATTGAAGATCGGCCGTGTAATCAAATTTTGGTGATATTTCAAACGGGAGTACTTTTTTTGGGACACCCGGTAGTTGTCAATACTCTTGCTTTAATATCCAAGGAGTAAGATTACCCTCACATAAGCAAACTCAAACCGGTCTGAATTTCTAATCGGTTTGAAACTCATTTCGGTCTGCGGTCTAAGCCTTTGGAGTGCTCACATGACGCAGGCGAAATGAAACTCAGATCGACCTGAGATTCAATTCGGTTTCTCAGGTCGGTTTGAGTTTTCAGGTCGACCTGAAATTTTCATGTGAGAAGAAACTTTTTTCGTTTCGGGCGAATGGAATTTTCAAAACAAGTGTGAATGACATTCCTTGCGCTACTTTGGCAATCAAAACAATCAAGATAAGTCTTCAACAATGCAATCATAATTGTTCTGATTGACAGGGGAAAGTACGCATTGTTTGCATTCAGGAAATGTTTGTCAAATGCGCATTGCAGATTAAGTGAGCTGAACTCAAACCGATCTGAGAATGTTCATGTGAGGGGGAGGTAAATTAGCAGACACAGACAAATTTCAAACCGATCTGAAACTCAGACCGGTCTGAGTTTGCTCATGTGAGGGTAGTCTAACAAGGGAAGATTTTGTAATACAATAGCAACAGTTGCGTTTGATTGACACCTCAATTCAAAGCGATTAGTGAATGCAGACAAAGGAAATTCTCTCAACCATATATTCAAAACAAACAAAGCAGCAAAATTTTCTCTGAAACCCAAGTAGCTAGCGCGCTTGTTGTGCATTCCAGAAATGGTTTTTAAGAGTAAACACGAGCATAAATCTAAAGAAGAAGGATATAGCTACGCATCTGCATCGGGCATTTAATTTGTTTGGTTCAAAAGCCGATTGGGAGGCGATTCAATTATTTCATTTTTTTGGTGATGATTAAAACGCTTACTGCTCAGCTTCTGAACCAAAGAAATAAAATGCCCGAGGTAAATGTGTAGAAATATCCTTCTTCTTTCAATATATGCTCATGTTTGCTCTTAACAACTATTTCTCGAATGCACAACGAGCCAGCTAGCTACTTGGGTTTCAGAGAAACTTTTGCAGCTTGTTTTGTCTTGAATTACTGGTTGAGAGGACTTCCGTTGCCTGCAGTCGCTAATCGCTTTGAATTGAGGTGTCAATCAAACGCAACCGTGGCTATTGTATTACAAAATTTGCCCTTGTTCCAGGGAGTAAAGGGGGATTTTTCGACTCATCCGATCGGATAGCAAACATGAAATAGAGAAATGAATGAATGCATTAAAGTCTTACCTACACGCCGTTCTTTACATTTCCCTTCCCATAATAAGTCATCGCTTGCTCTTTCATTCCAGCTTTGACAGACCTAAAATAGTGGGAAATGAGACATGATTAAATGGGAACCAATAGCATAGGTTTCAAATCTTTCAAATCTATAAAAAGGTGGGTGTAAAATTCTATGACATTTTTCTTTGAATTGAATGGCTTGAAAGGAGCTTATGGCACTTTGCTGTAAATCTGCCGTGGAAAATTTTGACATCATGATTTTTTTTCAAAATGGGGATAATTTAACTATTTTTGAAAGAATTCATGGAAAATTTAAATCATTGTAAATCCTAAATCAATAGATGAGAAATGATATATAACCTTGAAGAAAACCATAGTTTATGAGGGCCTATAATATGTTGGCAAGCAGAAATTTTTAGCTTTTCTGGTTTATGCAGGTATTATTTGATTGTTTCTTGCTTCTTGTTTCTTTGGTTGTGACGCTTGTTTCTAAAACTGGTGTTGTTGCTGTTGCTGTTGTTGATTTTGGCGTCGGAAAAATTTCGTTCTTTGCCCCTCTCAGAATCCAAGGCTGGTAGCTATCGGCCCTGCCTGTAGTTGTAGGAATGCAAGTATTGAGATCAAGGGGAGCTGTGGGGAATCTAAGAGAATTACGCTGCAAAAGTTACAAACTGCCAGAATTGTGACAAATAGTAGCTATGATGTTCCTGCTGATGCCCTTATACTAAAGTTAAAGTGGCCTACTATCACTGAAATTATCAAACGAGAGACAGCGACGATCGTTTACAAATCCTTGAATGGTCTGGCACCGACGTATCTCTCGGATATCTTTTCAAAGAACTCAACACGGGACACTGTCAAAATGAGAAACTCTGAGACTGACTTACGCGTCCCTGTTTTTAAAACGAGTAATAATGGGCAAAAGTCATTCTCATATCGTGGTGGTGCATCTTTGGAACAGCCTTGCACCTGAGGTTAAGCAAGCGCCCTATTTGTATGCTTTCAAACGTCGAACTTAAAGCATGATTGATGGGTAGTGGGATGCAGTTGGATTGGACTGGGGTCGGTCGGATTCTTTGCCTACCATGGGGTGCAGCATGGGAAGTGTGGCATTTCAGGGTGGGCGTGGGGTCTGATTTGTTCTGGTCCGGTCTGATTGTGTACTGCCACTCTCGGTTTGATCACCATGCATTAATTTTAATTTCACTATAGTTTTGCAATTAGATTATTTATTTCGTTTGTAGATTTTAGCTTGTAAATCTCTGTCACGGCCCCCTGAATATCTTAAAGAATATAAAATAAATTGAAATGAAGTGCAAGAAACCAGTGGCGGCGCCACGGGTGGATTAGGGGCACACGCCCCCCCCCCAAGATTCCAAAAGTGGGCAAGATTGCCCAAGGAAAAGGACATAATATTAGTTGGGTATAACTTTAGGATGAAAAATTACATCAGAATCCCCCCCCCCGGGCCCCCAAGTCTTTTGAATGTTTAAGAGCTGGCCCATCCACTGCACGAAACTTACCTTAGCTACTACAAGGAGATCTTGTGGACTCAGGTATGACAATATTTTGATGCTCAAAGGTTTTGGTAACGATGATATGAAATCACGATACAATCTGACCTGTAAAACAAAACAACAGATACTACAAACAGGCTAACAAGGACAGATAGTGTTACAATAGAATCTGCTACTTTCTTGATTGACACCCAAATACTGAGCGATCAGCTATTTGCAGATAAAGGGAATTCTATGCCTGGTTGGTCAAGTCATAAACAAAAGAAAAGCAATCCTCAAGAGTTGTTCTGAAACCCAGGTAGCTAGCTCGCTCCTTGTGCATTCAATAAGAAATGGTTTTTAAGAGCAAACATGCGCATATATGAAAGAAAAAAGTTATATAACTAAACTTCTGCCCCGGGCATTTTACTTGTTTGGTTCAGAAGGTGAGAAGTAAGTGTTTTAATTACGCCCCAAAAATACGAGAACTGCATTGCCTACCAATTAACTTAAACGAAAAATTTTTCTCTTCGTCCATTCATGTCGAGTCTGTTTAGAAAATTTTGATCGACGTTTTTTGATCACTGTCAGTGTTTTCAAAAACATGAATTTTCAGAACTCGCTTTTAGCTCTGAAAACTAGAAAAAACTTTGCAAACAATCCTAGAAAAAAATTCAGGCATTTTGCTAAAGATTAAGCCAAAATCGTCAAAATCAGTCCAATGTATGATTTATGGTGGACTGCCGAAAGTGAATAGCATTTTGGCGCACCCATTAGATTGGTATATACTTTCGAAAATTCGTAGCACCACAAGTGCTTCATGGATTTGAATGATCCAAATTCTAGTTAAAAGCCAAAAGATCAAAGTATTTTTGTGATTTTTCTTGTCTTCTTACGAGCACTGCAAATATAGGTAAAGTCAACTTTACAAAAATTTCATGTTTTCAAAATGACTGAAAAGGGGCCTAAAACACTTGATCAAATCGTTAGGACTCTCCTCACACAGAACGATACACACGTGCGTTTCACCTCTCTCAAGAGTAATAAGACATAGATTCTCAAACAGATACTAAAGATTTTCAATCCCATGGCAATAAATGTTCAGACGATATCTCTCACCCATGAGAAATTGCATTTTCTCTGTTGTTCTGAGCGAGGAGTCCTTTATGATTTGATCATGTATTTTAGGCCTTTTTCAGTCATTCTGCAACCACAAAGTTTTTCTATATTTGAATTTACCAATTTTTCCAATGCTTGTAACAAAGTGAGAAAAATCACAAAAATACTTCGTCTGTTCAAGTTTACCAAAACTTTGTGGTTGCAGAATGACTCAAAATGGCCTAAAATACTTTATGAAATCATAAAGGAGTCCTCGCTCAGAACAAAAGAGAAAATATAATTTAGCATAGGTGAGAGCTATCGTCTGC
Organism: Aurelia coerulea; assembly: GCA_039566865.1. Taxonomy (NCBI): domain Eukaryota; kingdom Metazoa; phylum Cnidaria; class Scyphozoa; order Semaeostomeae; family Ulmaridae; genus Aurelia; species Aurelia coerulea. The sequence continues at coordinate 21,455,989 of CM076947.1, read as the reverse complement.
ACATTTATTGCAATGGGATGCAATAAATTGCTTCTTATGAGTACTGGAATAATTGGTAAATTCAAGTTTACATTAACTCGGTGGTTGTAAAATGACTGATAAAGGCCTAAAATGCTTGATCAAATCATAAAGGACTCCTCGCTCCGAACAACGGGGAAAATGCAATTTCTCATGGTTGAGAGATATCGTCTGCACATCTATTGCAATGACATTGAAAATCTTTAGTATCTGTTTGAAAATCTATGTCTTATAACCCTTGAGAGAGGTTAAGCGCCCGTCCGTATTGTTCTGTGTGAGGAGAGTCCTAACGATTTGATCAAGTGTTTTAGGCCCTTTTTCAGTCCTTTTTGCAACAATGAAGTGTTTGTAAAGTTGGATTTACCTATATTTGCAGTGCTCGAAAGAAGACGAGAAAAATCACAAAAATGTTTCGATCAGTTGGCTTTTAACTAGATTTTGAGTCATTGAAATCCATGAAATATCTGTGGTGCTACGAATTTTCGAAAGTGGGAACTTTTTTCTGGCTCATCCGGTATACAATTTTTCCAGTGCTCGTAAGAAGGCGAGAAAAATCTTAAAAATACTTCGATTTTTTGGCTGCGAAGCAAATATTGATTCATTTCAATCCATCCAGTACTTTTGATGCTATCAATTTTCAAAAAATGGAACTTTTTCCGGCTCACCCGGTAGATTCGAAGCCGGTGAGCATAGGTTCCAAATCTTTAAAAAGGCTGGTGTAAAATTAAGTGACCTATTTCTTTGAACTGAATGACTTCAAAGAAACTTTAGCTCTTTCTCTATAATTCTACCGCTGGACTTTCTGAAATCTTTAATATTTTCAGAATTAGAGTGTTTTTCTTCTTTTTCAAGAATTCAAGAAAAATTTTCAAAAAGACTTAAAACCATCGTAAATTCTAAACCGTGTGACGCAACATGAAGTAATTTCGAAGAGAACTATGTTTTATGGATGCCTACAATATGATATCAAACAAAAGTCTGTCACTCATCTGCTTTATGATTTAGAAATTTGATGACGTCACATCCTAAAATGAGCTGAAATGGAAAATACGCTGTAATTTTGAAAAATATTCAAAATTTCTGGAAAGTCCAACGGTAGAATTACAGATAAATACATAAAGTTTCTCTTAAGCCATTCAATCAGAAGAAATAGGTCATTGAATTTTACACCCACCTTTTTACCTAGACTTATGAGTTAAAGTATTTGGAACCTAAAAAGCTACGCCGGTGCAGCGTAAACCTTGCTCATGACATGAAAGCAAAATACGATGACTTGTATACACCATTATTAAAAACCTCCATACAGAAGATAAATTTGACTTGTATCAAGTGTCTGTAAGAAAAGCTGCAAGAATTCTTTCTTTTGCCAATCTGAAATAATGAAAATGATACTGACTAGAACCGATGAAGAGGGCAAGGGAAGACTTATAAAGATGAGTCCCTTGTATCCATGCAGTAAACCTTGCTCAGTAAACCTTGCTCAGCAGGGACTCATAATGAAACTATGAAAAAGCTAACCTAGACTTATGAAGATGAGTCCCTTGTATCCATGCAGTAAACCTTGCTCAGCAGGGACTCATAATGAAACTATGAAAAAGCTAACCTAGACTTATGAAGATGAGTCGCTTGTATCCATGCAGTAAACCTTGCTCAGCAGGGACTCATAATGAAACCATGAAAAAGCTGACCTAGACTTATGCAGATGAGTCCCTCGTATCCATGCGGTAAACCTTGCTCAGATGGGACTCATAATGAAACCATGAAAAAGCTGACCTTGACTTATGCAGATGAGTCCCTTGTATCCATTTGGTAAACCTTGCTCAGCAGGGACTCATAATGAAACCATGAAAAAGCTGACCTAGACTTATAAAGATGAGTCCCTTCTATCCATGCGGTAAACCTTGCTCAGCAGGGACTCATAATGAAACCATGAAAAAGCTGACCTTGACTTATGCAGATGAGTCCCTTGTATCCATTTGGTAAACCTTGCTCAGCAGGGACTCATAATGAAACCATGAAAAAGCTGACCTAGACTTATGAAGATGAGTCCCTTGTATCCATGCGGTAAACCTTGCTCAGCAGGGACTCATAATGAAACCATGAAAAAGCTGACCTAGACTTATGACGATGAGTCCCTTGTATCCATGCGGTAAACCTTGCTCAGCAGGGACTCATAATGAAACAATGAAAAAGCTGACCTAGACTTATGACGATGAGTCCCTTGTATCCATGTGGTAAACCTTGTTCTGCAAGGACTCATAATGAAACCATGAAAAAGCTGACCTAGACCTATGACGATGAGTCCCTCGTATTCATGAGTTTTATAAACTAGCACGCCCACAAATAGTTTCCAGATGGAATGATGCAAGACGACCTACCCGGAAGGAATGGACCAAGGGATAGTGCGATCATATGGTGCGATGATAAATATAACAGCCTTTCAAACTGGGATTTTTTTATTCGTTCACTCGGTAGTTAACTAAGTTTCTATGTTCACTGAAAATTGCCACAGGGTTCGGTTGTTATGTAATACTCGCTTTTGGTGTCGTCTTCTAACTTTGTGTCTGTTTCTCACGCTCCTCCGCAGCGTCATTCAAATTTAACTTTGTCTGCCTTGTGTCATAAATTTGTTTATTTTGCTTAACCACCTGTTATTCTTAAACCAACTTCAAATCGCTTGTTTTCACAATTGATATTATAGTAGTTTCTATACGTAGTAATTTTGCGAAATCTGACGCATGTCTGTTTCTGTCAATTTTCATGGCCATTTTCAAGAGAACTCCAAAACACAATCATTGACTCGATGAATCACTCGATGACATTTGAATCAAACTGAAAGGCAGTTTCCCCCACGAATCAAACTGAAAGGCAGTTTCCGCATTCTTGCACGTGACCCCCACGTGATTGAATGAGAAATCTCTCGAGACGATAGGTACATTCTGTCCCTCCGTGTTCATTTCATCAAACATGGCGACTTTTGCATACATTCCGCAAGAAATCCTGGAGAAAATTTTGCGATTTTTGCCTCTGAGAGACAAGATAAATAGCGGATTGGTTTGTACGTATTGGGACAAAATCGTTGCATACGCTTTAGAACATGTTATAATCAATGCAAGTGTGCCATACGGCGGTAGATGGTTGGAAGAAAATATGAGATGGGTTGGAGCTCGTTGGCAGGAAACCGTTCCACATCGTGATTACAATGACTATGATAGTGATGAGGAAGATAGAAAAGTTTGGTATCGAGATGAGAATGATCCAGCCGATAAAGAGATGAAAAATTTGCTATCAAAGTTGTGCAAAATTACAAACGAAATCAAAACGCTGGATATTCAAAATTACCAGCTTGGCTTTGATACCCTAGCTGAATTATTCTCAAAACAAAGGGGAATACAAACTTTGCGAATATACGATAATTTGCCAGATTCAGTCATAGAAGGTTACTTCGCAACAATCGTCCAAGGAATAATCAAGCATCAAGAGATGATAGAGGTCATTGACATCGTAATAGATTCAGGTCATGATTCTGATTTTGTAAAAAACTTTAAGGGCAACTTTAGCAACCCTTTGCCATGCAAAGAACGGTTGTGTTTTCCAAAGCTTAGATCATTAAAATTCTGGATTGGTGCAAGAAGCGCTCATAATGATGCAGGTGAAGATTTTTTACTGACATTGTTGGAGAGCAATCAATTGGAGGAGATTTCATTCCGATATTTATTATATTCACCAGTGACACAGTTACTCAAAAATGGCAGCTTAAGGTCTCTGAAGAAATTATTCTTGTTAGACTTTTGCACCGATTTGGAGCAAAGGCATAGTGTAGAGCAACTGATTAAATGTTGCCCGAATATCGAACAAGTTCATGGATTCCATAATTATATTGATAAAGCGGATTATGATCAAGGTATGCTTCAAATAATTTCGACATTTGGGCCTCAGCTGAAACATTTGGAATGTGATACATACTACAGTGAAAATACGAAAGCCATTTTGGAGAAATGCAGAAACCTTGAGTCATTATGCTTAAGGATCTACCCCACAGAGGAGGAACTCTCCGTGATTAAACATTTGATACCTGCTTTGGGATGTTTGGAAAGATTAAGTAGAATCACTCTCTTGTTTCAATTCAGCAACAGGGACCGAGTTGAGGCTGAAGTATTTTGTAAATTTATTGAGAATTGTGGCAGAAATCTAACAAGTATAAGACTTAATTTTAATGGAATCGAAAGCTTTAAAATTCTGAATGCTATTGGTGCTTACTGCAAAAATCTCGTCAATCTCCGATTAAAGATTTTGACAGACCGAGTAAAGAAGAGGAAGATCCTTTGAGGACAAGCCAATTGAAAGGAAGCATGGAGACAGTATTTGAAGGATGTCAAAAGCTCACTACCTTGCACCTCAATGTCCAAAAATATGCAGGTCGCAACTCGTCAAGTAGAGAGGTCGAACCTATCTTTTTTTACGACCAGATCGGCAAAAACCTACCTCGTTTGCAAACACTGACATTTTCGGATGATATATCAGAATATCCACAAACAGACCTTGTTAAACTAATTCAAGAACTTCCATATTGTAAAATTGGTAACCTTTATTAGCGCTCTTTGGCAGAAAGTGTTCCTTACAGCCCTACTTGTGAAGGTAGCTAGCCTTATTCATACTGCATGGAAATAATCTTCTTGTGTTAGAGTGTCAACTAAAAATGCACAGTTGTTAAACTTGTATTTCTAATGAAGTAAAGATTCTCTATCGCAGTTCTGTCAGTTCAGGGCCAAATTTGATTTTCAGACCATGAAATTTCAGCGTGCCTGCTTGGGACCCTGGGTTACAGTAGCTCTTTTAACACGGGGCTTCGACTCAATGAAATCCACGAAAAACAAAACAAGTGCTCGCTATGTATGCCTGGTCGTTACGCAAGAGCCTTTGAATAAATTTGCGTGAAATTTATTTTTCCCAGTATGTGAAGAACGTTTTATATGGAACAATGCTTGTAACGTATCTTTTCCATTCCCTTCCTTTTTCACATCTTTAAATTTCTTACTGATATTTTGTGCAATATACCATACCATCTTTAACTTTATATCTATTGATGAATAATAAATTAAAAAAATTCTCTTTTCCCGATTTGAGCTCGTATTTCACTATGCATTCATATAGGGGTGTGCACCGCCAGGATTTCTGTTATGACCCAATGCCAGAATTTTTGTCAGAAATTAATACCCTATCCTAGAATATCGGTCAGATTTCGATACCCTATCCCAGAATTTTGAAGAAGTTAGTATAACAGTTTTCCCTATCGCAGACAATTCCAAGTAGTGAAAGTATATCACAGAGATTTTCCAGCAAAAGTACAGCCCATTTCCAGTTTCTCATTTTGTTTAGATGTTGATGATGATGATGATGATGAGTCGAGTTTCACTCCTCCGCCATGAGCGATAACCATAACTGGGACTCACTGAGACGGTGAATCATGACTTTTATAACCTAGCACGCCCATAAAAAGTTCCCGGATATAATGATGCAAGACGACCTTCCCAAAAGGAATGGACCACGGGATAGTGCAATGATAAATATAACAGCCTTGCAAACAGGGATTGATTTTATTTATTCAGACACTCGGTAGTTAACAAAGTTTCTATGTTCACTGCAAATGGCCACAGGTTTCGGTTGTTATGTAATACTCGCTTTTGATGTCGTCTTTGTGTCTTGTAACTGTGTGTCTGTTTCTGTAAATTTTCATGAGAGCTTAGCCTGTTAACCCCCTTGTTAACGGGCCTTCTTTCGTTTTTTTTCATTGCTATTTTGCCTTTTTTGCCTGATTCAGGCTTATGAGAGCTCCAAAACACATTGTTAGAAGATACGGTGGTAGATGGTTGGAAGAACGAACAAAAATTATTATTAAAAAACTAAAATTAGCAGCAACAGCAACTAAATAGTCCTTCACAAGTAGGGCTGCAAGGAACACTTGTTGCCAAAGAGCGCTAAAATATATTAAAATCTAACATCTAAAATCTATTACAATTACAATATATATTATCAATTTTACAATATGGAAGTTCTTGAATCAGTTTCACAAGGCCCGACTGTGGATATTCTGACATATTGTGTGAAAATATCAGTTTTTGCAAACGAGGTAGTTTTTTGCCAATCTGGTGGTAAAAGAAAATAGGTTCGCTCTCTTCACTTGATGAGAAGCGACGTGCACATTTGTAGACTTTGAGCTGCAAGGTAGTGAGCTTTTGGCATCCTTCAAACACTGTCTCCATGCTTCCTTTCAATTGGCTTGTCCTCAAAGGATCTTCCTCGTCTTTACTCGGTCTGTCATCAATCATTAATCGGAGGTACACGAGATTTTTGCAGTAAGCACCAATAGCATTCAGAATTTTAAAGCTTTCGGTTCCATCAAACTCAAGTTCCAAAGTTGTCAAATTTCTGCCATAATTCTCAATAAATTCACAAAATATTTCAGCCTCAACTTGTTCATCGTTGGTACATTGAAACAAGAGAGTGATTCTTGTTAATCTTTCCAAACATCCCAAAGCAGGTATCAAATGTTTAACAACGGAGAGTTCCTCCTCTGTGGGGTAGATCCTTAAGTATAATGACTCAAGGTTTCTGCATTTCTCTAAAATGGCTTTCGTAGTTTCACTGTAGTATGTATCACATCCCAAATGTTTCAGCTGAGGCCCAAATGTCGACATTATTTGAAGCATACTTTGATCATAATCCGCTTCATCAATGTACTGATGGAATCCATGAACTTGTTCGATATTCGGGCAACATTTAATCAGTTGCTCTACACTATGCCTTTGTTTCAAATCAGTCAAAAAGTTTATCAAGGATAATTTCTTCAAAGACCTTAAGCTGCCATTTTTGAGTAACTGTGACAGTGTCACTGGTGAATATAAATCTTGGAATGAAATCTCCTCCAATTGATTGCTCTCCAACAATGTCAGTAAAAAATCTTTACCTGCATCATTATGAGCGCTTCTTGCGTCAATCCAGAATTTTAATGATCTAAGCTTTGGAAAACACAAGCGTTCTTTGCATGGCAAAGGGTTGCTAAAGTTGCCCTTAAAGTTTTTTACAATATCAGGATCATGACCTGAATCTATTACGATGTCAATGACCTCTATCGTCTCTTGATGCTTGATTATTCCTTGGACGATTGTTGCGAAGTAACCTTCTATGACTGAATGTGGCAAATTATCGTATATTCGCAAAGTTTGTATTCCCCTTTGTTTTGAGAATAATTCAGCCAGGGTACCAAAGCCAAGCTGGTAATTTTGAATATCCAGTGTTTTGATTTCGTTTGTAATTTTGCACAACTTTGATAGCAAATTTTTCATCTCTTTATCGGCTGGATCATTCTCATCTCGATACCAAACTTTTCTATCTTCCTCATCACTATCATAGTCATTGTAATCACGTTGTGGAACGGTTTCCTGCCAACGAGCTCCAACCCATCTCATATTTTCTTCCAACCATCTACCACCGTATGGCACACTTGCATTGATTGTAACATGCTGTAAAGTGTATGCAACGATTTTGTTCCAATGAGTACAAACCAATCTGCTATTTATCTTGTCTCTCAGAGGCAGAAATAGCAATATGTTCTCTAGGATTTCTTGTGGAATGCATGCAAAAGTCGCCATGTTTGATGAAATGAACACGGAAGGACAGCAGTGATCTTTCGTCTCGAGAGATTTCTTTCTTGTGCATTCAAGTGAAAGCATAGGCGTATGAGACAGAGGGACAGGGGGGCTGCAGCCCCCCCAACGTCAGAAAAATTTGCAAAAATCAGCCATAATCGGGCAGAAATCCGCCTCAAGTCAGGCAAAATATTCTCAAACAATGGACTTTTTATCGGGCAGCCCCCCCAAATTTTATCTCCCCCTACGCCGATGAGTGAAAGTCACGTGCAAGAATGCGGAAACTGCCAAATGTCATCGAGTGAGTCATCGTGTCAGTAAATATGTTTTGGAGTTCTCATGAAAATTTACAGAAACAGACACAAACTCAGACACAAAGTTACAAGACACAAAGTTACAAGACGACACCAAAAGCGAGTAATACATAACAACCGAACCCTGTGGCAATTTTCAGTGAACATAGAAACTTAGTTAACTACCCAGTGAACAAATAAAAAAATCCCTGTTACAAGGCTGTTATATTTATCATCGCACTATCCCGTGGTCCATTCCTTCCGGGTAGGTCGTCTTGCATCATTATATCCGGGAACTTTCCATGGGCGTGCTGGGTTATAAAAGTCATTATTCAGTTCTGGTATCCTTCAACTCATTGTACTTACTTTGTGCACAGTTGAGACACTCTCCTCCGCAGAGGTTTGATGAATTAGACTATGAGACTTAGACTTCGTTGCGCCTTCGGCGCGGTAATTCCTCCTCCCCTCACGAAAGCCCCTTCCAAGCCTCTGCGGAGGACAGTGGTTATGAGATATCATCATGTAGTTCCATCAAATAAAGTATAAAAGGCCTCTGCGGATGAGATAGTGAATTTAAGTTTACTTTCCATAATGCTAAAAAACTTGTTAAAAACCATTCAAAATGGTACATCTCAAGCACGAGCTATAATGGGGGAATCAAACAGTAAAAAAGTAGTACTGACCAACTTCAAAATTACATAGTTGTTTTCCCTGCACGATCCTGAATGACTGCTTGGGCAGAATATCTGCTGAAATGTGTTGCTGTAATAAAATTTAGGTTTGGTAGACACATTTGCCTTACTTTTTAATTCTGTACTTTTAATCTCAAGTTACACATTTTGTGTGTGTCCATTTTAGGAAAATAAGCACATTTCGGAAAAATAAAAAAAAAAACAAAAAAATTGGGTTCCAGATGAGGCAATGAGCGACCCGACACCCCTCTGAGCTAACATAACATGTAGTTCTATCGATTGAATTGAAACAAACAGTGCTAAAATCGGATAACCCTAGCCGGGGGGGGGGTACATGACTTGTGGATGGATGGGGGTCTGCCACCCGGTTTTCAGAAAGCTACGCTCTTCTAATTACCGAAATTTGCTTTGGTACCCACTTTTATGATGAATTTTAGCGGCAAATTGCCCATTTTAACCATTTTTTGCAAATTTCAGTGAAATCCCACCCTTGTTTATGGAATATTTGCCAAAAAAGGACCCTTGCTTAGAGAATTTCGGGCCCAAAAACCCACCCATATGGACGGCACATACCCGTACCTTGAATATGTTATGTACCCCCCCCCCCCCCGGGAACCCTAGCCAGAGATATTAGTAAACTTTAAACATACCATTCCATTTGTCTCGAAACCACTGCATGATAAGTCGGTCTTCACTTTTCAAATCATCCTTTGTGGCAAATGCTGATAAGGGTATACCCAATGCTGTTTGACTCTGGAAGATAAATTAATGTAACTAAAATCTAGCAAGCTACAAGAAATATTGTATTGGAACAGGGGCGGATCCAGCCTGTAGTTGAAGGGGGGCAACTTATAAAAAGGGCGCTAAAAATACAGCAGAAATTGAGCGCGCCCAAGGCACACGAAAACTTTTGGATTCTTTTCAAAGAAAATTCTTTGATTTACATTTTCCCCCCATATTTAAATCGAAACAGTTAAAAAATTCTGCGTTAGAGTCAGGATGAGGGGCGCTCTTCTCGCCAAAAGAGGGGCGCCAAGCTGAGTATTCATAGCGAAGGGGGGGGGCGCAATTGCCCCCATTTGCCCCCCTAAATCCGCCACTGTATTGGAATAAAATTACAGGGAAGCCCATTGACAAATTAAATCGAACTTATCAATAACCTTGATTAGCTGGTTTAACTTGTAAGTGTGCATGAGGGCCAAGGGGCACTCCCATTGTGGCCTGACAGGGGAGTCCAGTCAGGGTTAAAGAGGACCAAAGCAAACATTTTGCAAAATACCCTCAAATGGTAGTATCTTTTTAAAGAAACCCCCAAATGGTAGTTCGTGGACCTAAAATTTTGCCGTTTGGTAGCATCTACCAGTGAAAATTTTCTGCAGTTTTTCAAAATTTCCTATTGTAAAAACTGATTGAATAAAGAAAGAAAACTTCAAAATTCAATGAAAATTATTGCTGCAACGACCATGGGGTTGCTTAATGATTCACTTACTCTTGTCTGTCTCGATACTCTAGGCTCTTCATCATAATGATCCAACGCAGAACAAGATCGCGCTTTTATGATCGTCTTCATGTGACTCCTGTGATCAAGAAATAAGAATAAACAGACTGGATGATTGGAGAAACTTTATCTTATTTTCGATTGGTAATAACAGCATAGCTTCCAAATCTTTATTTCGACTTAAAAAGGTGGGTGTAAAATTCTGTGATCTATTTCTTCTGATTGAGTGGCTTGAAACAAACTTTAGTTACTTATCTTTAATTCTACCGTTGGACTTTTCAGAAATTTTCAATATTTTTTGAAATTTCAGCGTATGTTACATTTCAACTCATTTGAGGGTGTGACGTCATCAAATTTCTAAATCATAAACCAGAAAAGTGACAGACTTTTGCTTGATACCATATTGTAGACATTAGAAACTACGATGGTTTTAAGTTTTTTTTGAAAATTTTTCTTGAATTCTTGAAAAAGAAGAAAAACACTCTAATTCTGAAAATATTGAAGATTTCACAAAAGTCCAACGGTAGAATTACAGAGAAATAGCTGAAGTTTCTTTGAAATCATTCAGTTCAAAGAAATAAGTAACTGAATTTTACACCAGGCTTTTTAAAGATTTGAAACCTATGCTGGTAATAACCCGCAAGATAAAGAGAAAATAGTTAGCCTTTCTGCATCAAAATGATAGATAAAATATTAAAATTCTTCCAAGAGTTGCAAAATCAAGCTGCCAAAATTGTTACAAAGAGCAGTTATGATGCTTCAGCAGCTAATCTGATAAAAGGCCAAAATGTGGCAATAGCCAACAATTCCTGATATTATTCAAAATGAAACAGCGACTACACTGTACAAATCAACAAACAGTCTTGCGTCTGAATATCTGTCCGAGTTATTTGTAAAGAACTCAGCTCGTAATACACTGAGATTAGAAACACCAAAGCTGACTTGCGTATTCCTCTCTTCAAAACGTCAAATGGGCAGAAGTCTATTTCATTTCGTAGGTCAAGAGTTAAGGATGCACCAAACAAGAACTTGTAGAGGACGGTTTTACTTTTCTTTTGGTTTGATTTTGCTTTAATCTGTTATGAACATCTTTTATTCATAGCTTTGTAGTCTTTTTGCACCGCCTCCTGTAAAGAAGTCTCAATAGACTAACGTAAAAAGCATAGCTTCCAACGTAAAAAGGTGGGTGTAAAATTCTGTGATCTATTTAGTGGCTTGAAACAAACTTTAGTCACTTATCTTTAATTCTACCGTTGGACTTTTCAGAATTTTTGAATATTTTTCAAAATTTTGGCATATGTTACATTTTAACTCATTTGAGGGTGTGACGTCATCCAATTTCTAAATCATAAACCAGAAAAGTGACAGACTTTTGCTTGATACCATATTGTATAAATCCATAAACTATGAATTTCTTCGAAATTATTTCATGTTGCTTCAAACAGTTTAGAAATTACGATGGTTTTAAGTTTTTTCTTGAACATTTTTCTTGAATTCTTGAAAAAGTAAAAAAACACTCTAATTCTGAAAATATTGAAGATTTCAGAAAAGTCCAACGGTAGAATTATAGAGAAATAGCTTAAGTTTCTTTTAAGTTTCTTTGAAGTTGAAATAGCTTAAGAAACATTTGCAGTTCAAAGAAATAGGTCACTGAATTTTACACCAGCCTTTTTAAAGATATGGAACCTATGCTAACGTTAAATGATGGCAATTTGAGTGAAAATGAAATAATGACATCGCCTATGTATTACTTTGGGAATAGGAGAATACGAGCCTGAGCAAAAACAACAGTACTAGAAATGGTCTTATCAATTCATAATGATCATTTTGGTTCGGGTGCGTTTGTCAAACTAATTTTGCCTCAAAAATACAAAATACAAGTCTTCTTCGGAGTTTTAGCTCTAAAGAAGCCTCGACAAAATTGACAAGACAAAATTGGACAAGCTTTATTTACACCCATTTCAAGTCAGAAGATGAATCTCTTGAAAAATATATTTGAGTTCCATAACATATTTTGCATCATAGAAACTTGTGCCATGAATGCAAAAAGTTGTACCGGGTGCGCCAAAATAAACTATGCACGTTTGGCAGGCCACAATAAATCGTACACTGGACCGATTTTGAAGATTTATGACTTAATCTTTAGCAGAAAGCCTGAATTAGATTATAGGACTTTCAGCAAATTTTTCGGTTTTCAGTTTTTTGAGCTGGAAGCGAGTTTCTTAAAATATTCGTTTTCGAAAACATTGAAAACGATTAAAAAACGTCGATCAAATTTTACAATATTCAGTATGAATGAACAAAGAGAAAACGTTTTCAGGGGGATTTGGGGTTTAGTACGAACTATCGTACAGCAGATTATAATTTGTCGATTTCTAAATCGCAAATCACCACGAACAAGTTCTCTCTTTTATCCATTCATGTCGATTCTTTAGAAAACTTGATCGCTGTTTTGGATCGTTTTCAGTGTTTTCGAAAAGTAACATTATAAGAAATTCGCTTCTAGCTCTAAAAAGTGAACATGAAAAAATTTGCAAAATATTCCAGTATCTAATTTAGGCTTTCTGCTAACATTTAAGTCATAAATCTTCAAAATCGGTCAAGTGTACGATTTATTGTGGCCTGCCAAACGTGCACAGTTTATGTTGGCACACCCGGTATAATTCAAAAACTTTCCAAAAGTTTGATCACATGACTAGAAGTGAGTAAAAACAACCTTAGCAGATTTTGTCTATTAAAGACAAATGACGGAGATATAAGGCAACTTAAGTTAGGGGCCTGTGCAATCTAAATATAGCCTATTGTATTCCATTGTATTTGATGATCTCGAGAGATTATCAAAACAGTTGGACAACTGAATGCATGCAGCCATCTTTTGTTCTATTTTTAAACTAGATGCTGAATTTCCATCATTTGTCTTTGATGCCAATATTGAAATACTAAACGTATCATACATAACCCTAGACTGATTACTTAAGTCCCTTGTATTCCTGCGAAAAAACCTTTCTCAACAGGGACTCACAATGAAACAGTGAAAAAGCTGCCCTTGTTTTATGCATTCTTCATTCGAATCATAATCAAGCTACAACCAAGGCTTTGTTCAAAGGTCATTCAACAGAAATGAAAAGCGATGAAAACCACGTCAAGCAGACACTTATCAATGAAACCTAGGATGAATCCGAAGAAGAAAGTTCATTTTACCTAATGAATGCAAAACTCACTCCACTTACCTTTCATGGCTGTTCTTACAAGTGTATTTTTCCTGTTTGTCAAGTCGAGTCCAGCAAATCTCATCCTTCTGGAGGTGACGTTGTTTTGTTTGATGTCTCAAAGGAATTGCATTCAAAGACCGATGTTTTGACGACTTAGTACTTGTCATTGTGTTTGTGCTTGTGGATATACTTGGTAGGGTTGACGAACTTTTAGCCGGGTAAGAGTTTGCCTTGGACCTGCAAAAGAGAAAGGAATGGGGTCACAACCATAATACGAGTGTTGCATTTTTGAGCATACATCAGCCTTTTAGGTACCACACAGCCATCTCGGTACGGTGAGTGGGGTGAGTGGCCAAGCGGCTTGTACCCGGGCTTGTACAGTCTCCCTCAGATAGCTGAAGTTAAGCTCAGGCGCATGAGGGCAAGCTTCGGATAGACCTTTTCACTTCTTAAAAAAGAGGTTCGGATCGAGCGTCCAAATCTGGTAAAGTTTGAGATGGAAAACGAAAGAACGACCCCCGTTCTCAGTGAATGCACTGCTTGCTGTTGTATGAAGTTGCTTCGGACCTCAATACTTTTCAGAGAGTTTGTTATCGACTACTATGTGCAAAGTGAGTTAGCCATGGTTTTGTTTACACACAAGCAAGTGTTATTGGTCTTTTTGCTTTGTTTCTCGTTATTTTCATTCATTTTTAGCTGACTTTTCTTTCATTTGAATAATGACGGTTGAAACGCAAACTTCGATTTGCAAAGTCGCAAAATGAAACCCTTGTAATGATGCTTGCACTGTTACACAACAAAATCAAACACAACAAATGAAAATAATAAGAAACAAGGCCAGAAGGCAAATAAAACTTGCCAATGTATTTAAACTGAGCCAGTCGTAAGTCAATTCTAGCAAAGCTATCGTTGCTTAACTCTCTGAAAAGTGTTCTGAGGTCCGAAGGAACTTCTTGCCGCAGCTAGCAGGCATCTATCGAAAACGGGGGTCGTGTTTCCATTTCTTTTGACAAAATTTACCAGATTTGGACGCTCGATCCAAGCCTCTTTTCTAAGAAGTAAAAAGGTCTATGGGTGACCTCTCGGAGGCATGACAAAGCAACTCACTACACCGTCCTTCGGAAGGGACGTTAAACTATGGGTCCGGGCCTGGATGCAGCATGCATAGTGGGCCTAAATTAGCTAGAAATCCTTCGAGCCCACTTGAAATAAAGTACTGAAAAAAGTGCTTCTTCTGCCAACCAGAACAATTACCGGTCTGGAAAGCTGCAGCAATTTTTTGATGCTGCATCACAGATGCTGCATCAATGCTGTATCAATTACAAATATGATTAAAAGAAAACAAAAGTAATGAGTTGAAAAAGGAAATGCCGTGATACGATCGTCGGATCAAAATATGCTTGCGCAAATAGGAATGAATCTATAAAATGCTAAAATTGTAAATTACATGTACTTCTTTAGGTTTATCGTAGACAGTTGTGTAAATAGCTTTATTCTGTTGAAACTATGGATGGATGGATGGATGGATGGATGGATGGATGGATGGATGGATGGATGGATGGATGGATGGATGGATGGATGGATGGATGGATGGATGGATGGATGGATGGATGGATGGATGGATGGATGGAACCAGACGCCCATAACTGACTTGATTTTCAAAAAGACGTCCCAAACTCGAGGTAAAAGAAGACTGTCCAATGTTTTACCTCTCGTTGATATCAGAGCAAACCAAATATGACTTCAAAAGTAATTTAATTCTTGCAACCGTTGCGAAATTTACTCAAGAATGCAAGCATCGAAAAACATGGAATGAAAACGTAATCGACGAGAGACGGGGCCATTCCCAATTGTGCTCAACAGAATTCCTTCAAGCTCTTAACCTTGATTCAATGTTAGAGAAAGCTAGTTTATCGAAAGTGCTTTTAAAATTCCACTTGATTTGCTATGAATAAAAAAGATTCTACTTTCACAAATATGCAATTTAGGGGCGTCTGGTTTCAGCTTTCGCACAAACTTCTAATTTACAAATTTACAAAAGCTCGTAACTCCGTGAATATGTAGCCGATTTGCTAGCTTCTGGTGTCAAAAACTAATCTAAAATCTCAGCAATATGGTTATCTTACCATGGAGCCCGTTCATTATTTCGTTACTCTTTAATATTTAATCAAACGTCGAACAATTTTTTGGGACACCCTGCAAGTATCACAATTGAATTTTGGTGATGTGTTAACTAGGAGTACCTTATCGGAACATAGGGCTCAAATCTTTAATAAGGTTGGTGTAAAATCCTATTGCAGTTTTCTTAGAAATAAATGACTTGGAAGGAACTTAGGGCTTCTTGCTGTAAATCTGCCGTGGCAATTTATAAATATCTTGATTAGTTCAATATGGCGGCATTCATTAAATCTGAGGCTATGACGTCATCAAATTTCTAAATCCTAAACTAGAAAAGCTACAGATTTCTGCTCGCCACCACATTGTAGACCTTTACAAAGTATGCTTTCCTTGAAGGTTATATAATGCTTCCTCTATAAGTTTAGGATTTACAATGATTTAAATTTTTTCAAAATTTTAGATGAATTGTTTCAAAAATAATTAAATTGCCACCATTTTGAAAAAATCTAGATATCAAAACATTTCCACGGCAGATTTACAGCAAAGTACCATAAGTTCCTTTCAAGCCATCTAATTCAAAGAGATCTGCTATAGAATTTTACACCGACCTTTTTAAAGATTTAAAGATTTGAACCCAATGTTATCGGACCAACGCGAGTTGAAAGAAATCGGCAGTAAGTGTTGATACTACCTTGAGATTTTCATTCGGGATTCTTGTACATTTTCAACATCATGCCCTCTTATGACAGGAAGCACTGATTCTGATGTCCAGCCTCTTACTTCATCCTTGAAATACAAAATAGCGAAATGATCACGATCACAAAATAGCGAAATATTATCAATCACAAAATAGCAAAATATTAACAATTACAAAATAGCGAAATATTAACAATCACAAAATAGCAAAATATTAACAATCACAAAATATTGAAATATTAACAATCACAAAATAGCGAAATATTAACAATCACAAAATAGCGAAATATTAACAATCACAAAATAGCGAAATATTAACAATCACAAAATAGCGAAATATTAACAATCACAAAATAGCGAAATATTAACAATCACAAAATAGCGAAATATTAACAATCACAAAATAGCGAAATATTAACAATCACAAAATAGCGAAATATTAACAATCACAAAATAGCGAAATATTAACAATCACAAAATAGCGAAATATTAACAATCACAAAATAGCGAAATATTAACAATCACAAAATAGCGAAATATTAACAATCACAAAATAGCGAAATATTAACAATCACAAAATAGCGAAATATTAACAATCACAAAATAGCAAAATATTAACAATCACAAAATAGCGAAATATTAACAATTACAAAATAGCGAAATATTAACAATCACAAAATAGCGAAATATTAACAATTACAAAATAGCGAAATATTAACAATTACAAAATAGCGAAATATTAACAATCACAAAATAGCGAAATATTAACAATTACAAAATAGCGAAATATTAACAATCACAAAATAGCGAAATATTAACAATCACAAAATAGCGAAATATTAACAATCACAAAATAGCGAAATATTAACAATCACAAAATAGCAAAATATTATCAATCACAAAATAGCGAAATATTAACAATTACAAAATAGCGAAATATTAACAATCACAAAATAGCGAAATATCAACAATCACAAAATAGCAAAATATTAGCAATCACAAAATAGCGAAATATTAACAATTACAAAATAGCGAAATATTAACAATTACAAAATAGCGAAATATTAACAATCACAAAATAGCGAAATATTAACAATCACAAAATAGCGAAATATTAACAATCACAAAATAGCGAAATATTAACAATCACAAAATAGCGAAATATTAACAATTACAAAATAGCGAAATATTAACAATCACAAAATAGCGAAATATTAACAATCACAAAATAGCGAAATATTATCAATCACAAAATAGCGAAATATTAACAATCACAAAATAGCGAAATATTAACAATCACAAAATAGCGAAATATTAACAATCACAAAATAGCAAAATATTATCAATCACAAAATAGCGAAATATTAGCAATCACAAAATAGCGAAATATTAGCAATCACAAACCTCAAATCAGAATTATTATTATATGAACAACTGATCTTTCATCAACATAAAGTGAACGATGAAGAAGAGGGACAACATCCACAGAGAGCAGGCATCGAGTTGATCTTTTGAGCTTTTTACTTTTTCAGTTATCTGCTAAAGAGTTTCGCCCACAAGGGCATCTTCAGAGCAACTCTATCTTTCATCAATATATATTCATTCTGAAAATGCTGTAATTTTCGATATATACTCATATTTTTCTTTTCCGAATTTTAATTAAAGAGTCATGGTAAATAGCCATTCTCCGCTGGGGGTCTGTCTGTTTCATGTGATCAGTCTGTTTTCATGTGATCAGACATCAACTTCAGAAATACGAGGCTACGTCAGCTACGCTTAGCCCATTGTAAGGTTAAAACATCATGTGTGCAGTTTGAATAACAGCCTATCAGATTGGCGTAAGCTATCAACATGACTCAGCAATTTTTTCAATTTGGGTATACGCGGTCTATTTACCATGACTCAATGCCTTTAAACTCCCAAAGCTAGACAAGCTTTGTTTTACTTTGGTCGTATACAGGGTGTCCCAAAAAAATTGTGCCCCGTTTGTCTGAAGATTGTGACAAAACGTCAAAAGATTTGCCCCAAAATTTTCCATGGTGGTGCTCTTCAGATGTTCAAATAAAGTTTGCCACCATCCCCATGAAAATCCGTTGAAAAATGATGGAGCTATGACCTTCAGGAGACCAAATTTGCCCGATCACTGAAACCAGCGGTCGGCCATTTTGTCTTACTATTTTGCAGCGATAAATAGCTTCATGGATTGAAAATGAAACAGCAGCCTCCAATGTCATAGCTCTCGTGAAAATTCAGATAATCCTCGGAGAGTTCCACTATTTCTGACCTCACAACAATTATTTCTTACCTCACATGAAGATACTTATCACTGCAAAATAGTAAGACAATATGGCCGACCGCTGGTTTCAGTCACTAGGCAAATTTGGTCTTCTGAAGGTCATACCTCCATCATTTTTCAATGGATTTTTGCGGGGATGGTGGCAAACTTTAATTGAACATCTGAAGAGCACCATCATGCAAAAGTTTGGCGATAATCTTTTGCCGTTTTGTCGCAATCTTGAGACAAACAGGGCACAATTTTTTTGGGACACCCTGTAGTATAGACGATCAAAGTGATAACTTCAAGAAACTTTCAGTACTTAGTAACATTCTTAAAATTCGTGTATCATACACAAGTAGTCATCCAAACGTAGGTCATGGATATTTCGGGGAGACCTGGAAGGACGAGTGACACAATATTTACTGTATGGCAATAAAGACCTATCTATTGATCTTAACAGAAAGATTCTCGAGTTGACCTTAGCTTTCATCCACAACACCGGTCGGTTTGATTGAGGTCATTTTAATCTTTGTTATACGCCAAGTAACCATCAAGTCCCTTTACCTTTTTTTTTCGTCTTCTGTTTCTTCTTTCATTTAGAATAGTTACGTTGCATTATTTTATTTAATGGAAATGAACGATTGCGGAAAAGACAGTGGTATAATATTCCAACAAAAACCCTGGCTTTCTGCATTTAATTCATCGATCAAATTGACATAATTCGGTAGGAAGCAGGGAAATTGTTCTGAAACTCGTTTCCCACAGTCTTTATGCCGCAAACGTTCATTGTAATTGATTTAGGTTGTAGTTAGCGTATAGTAATTAGTTTACAAGTATTCTTTGTTTTCTTTTTGTGCGTTGTCCTAGTAGTGTTCATTGTTTTTTGTTATATGTAAGAACATGGGGTAGCCATGCCATTTTGCTCCTCACGTTATTGTCCCTGTAGTGTTGTGCAGTTGTATAGTATTAATATGTAGAGTAGGTAAACATGTATTGTAAGAATTTTATATGGATAAAAAAAAAAAAAAAAAAAAGGACGAGTGACAGTTTCATGGCTCACCTCATTCTTGACAATGCTGCTTGGGATTCTGTATACCTCTCTCCTTTTACGCTACAATAAAAGAAGGACAGTTGTTAATACAAAATGAATTAAATTTAAACCGCAGCATAGGTTCCAAATCTTTAAAAAGGCTGGTGTAAAATTGAGTGACCTATTTCTTTGAACTGAATGATTTCAAAGAAATTTTAGCTAATTCTCTATAATTCTACCGTTGGACTTTTCTGAAATTTTCAATATTTTCAGAATTAGAGTGTTTTTCTTCTTTTTCAAGAATTCAGGAAAAATTTTCAAAAAAACTTAAAAACCATCGTAATTTCTAAACTGTTTGACGCAACATGGAGTAATTTCGAAGAAAACCATGGTTTATGATTGCCTACAATATGGTATCAAGCAAAAGTCTGTCACTCATCTGGTTTATGATTTAGAAATTTGATGACGTCACATCCTCAAATGAGTTGAAATGTAAGATACGCTGTAATTTCCAAAAATATTCAAAATTTCTGGAAAGTCTAACGGTAGAATTATAAATAATCATTTAAAGTTTCTTTCAAGCCATTCAATCAGAAGAGATAGGTCATAGAATTTTACACCCACCTTTTTACGCCGAGATAAAGATTTGGAACCTATGCTTTAAACCGCAAAAATGTGGTGCAAAATGGACCAAAATGTGTCCAAAATTTAATTAGCCCCCTGGTGGCTTAATAGAGCTTTTACGGTATTGGTAAATTTGACATGAAACATTCTAAGCATGATGAGAATGAATAAACGAATAATCAAATGAATAATTAAACGGACGAAACGATGGATGACATCGTGAATAAATGAGCTAATAACAGCCAAAAAAACTTAAAAACCATCGTAATTTCTAAACTGTTTGACGCAACATGGAGTAATTCCGAAGAAAACCATGGTTTATGATTGCCTACAATATGGTATCAAGCAAAAGTCTGTCACTCATCTGGTTTATGATTTAGAAATTTGATGACGTCACATCCTCAACTGAGTTGAAATGTAAGATACGCTGTAATTTCCAAAAATATTCAAAATTTCTGGAAAGTCCAACGGTAGAATTATAAATAATTATTTAAAGTTTCTTTCAAGCCATTCAATCAGAAGAGATAGGTCATAGAATTTTACACCCACCTTTTTACGCCGAGATAAAGATTTGGAACCTATGCTTTAAACCGCAAAAATGTGGTGCAAAATGGACCAAAATGTGTCCAAAATTTAATTAGCCCCCTGGTGGCTTAATAGAGTTTTTACGGTATTGGTAAATTTGACCTGAAACATTCTAAGCATGATGAGAATGAATAAACGAATGATCAAATGAATAATTAAACGGATGAAACGATGGATGACATCGTGAATAAATGAGCTAATAACAGCCTGTTTGCATTGTCCAGGTAAAGCCAAGTAAAGTTATTAACTTTTCTCGGATTCCATTGACTCTGCTTTCTGTTAACGTGGGAAAAATTGCCTGAACTGGATTTACTAGTATTAGGTTCCATTGATTATCATAACAAAACCAAGGTTATTATAGCCTGCGCCATGAACTCTACTTTGTCCCGACAAGACGGGATGTCCCACCTGGTTCTGTGAACATGAGAAATGTCTTCTCAACTAGTAGATGGGTTATCTACCCTCATCAAAATTGGATATAAGGACATCGTTTCATCATGGGACAGGTTGGAATGTTCATTTAAATATCATCGCAAATATTTATCATTCTGCAGCCTTCTTTGTCCTTCAGATTCTTGGTTTATATTAATAAAACGGTATTTACTTGGCTTTCGTTTTCTCTTTATCCATCTTCAAAATATATGTCCCGAAATTCGGTCTCGATCAAGACTTTGTTTTGGCCAGAAAGCTTAAGCTCTGGCTCTGGTTTCGAGGTGACAACAAAATTGAACTTTCAAAATGAATACTTCAAAGCTCAAAACACCAGAATCAGCAATCAAGATATCTAAATATCGAGGAACGTTTTAAAAATGACCAATAAGCCATTGATTAACCCTATCTGGACCAGGCTTTTTTTAGCATCCTCAGGCCGAGGGGGGGCTAAATTAGCCCCCCCTCAGAACTCAGAATTGACAAGGGCTAGAAAGATGAAATTTGGTCATCATATGTAACTTAATGTGAAACGACCGAATATCTATTTTATTTTACTCTAATTGTTTTACTTTCGATGACGTCATCAATTTTCTTTGTTTTAGGCCAAAAACAGTACTCTTACAGATTTAACTGTAAAAACTTTCTTACGAGAAATATCATGCTTCTTATAACTTTAAATAACAGATGAAATATCTAATTTTCTGAAAAACATAATTTTTTGAAAAAATTATGAAATGTATAAACTCATATTTATTACCTAAATTCATTAGATATATGACGTCATGAATGACGTAATACAAAAGAAAAACCAAAAAAATAAGTTATTTCCATATTGTCTTATTGATTTATGGTTGATCTGAAAATTTCATCCATTTATCTCACTTCTGTCAAGAATGATCTTAGTTTGGAGTTATAAAGGGTTTGACCGTAAAACAAACAAGATATTAAAACTACTCTCTGAAAAAATTGTTATATTTCCAAGAATACATGACATATCTTGTAGAAATTTTTGTGAAAGATGCGAAAAGGATAGTTAGGAAAAGTCACGAAAAATAATTAGCCTAGAAATTATCATAAAAAGATACCCAGAAAAAACTGGTAGGGGGGCTATTTTAGCCCCCCCCCGGTCCAGATAGGGTTAAAAGCCAAAGTTTCATCCCGGCTAAATCTGTTTACTTTTTTATGGGACACCCGGTAAACTGAGTAAATCGCAAGGATAAAAATAATTTCTCTTCGTTTATCACGCATTGTTATTCTTGGAATCATATTTAATCCAATTGAATGCAGAGAAAAAGCCTGCTGTATCAACATTCGAGGATTTGATTGTAAATGACAAAAAACCTCATATATGGGATTTTTGACCATTTCTTGCGTCAGAGCGGTAAACCTTCCAATTTTCGGTAAATTATACTCAATAAAGATCTAATGATTCCCTAACCAGATTTCAAGGAAAATAACGCAGTTGTGATGCTCCTATTGGAATGCGAAACATGGAAACAAAATGAGGAATGGAATGAGGAGCGGGATGACGAACGAAATGGAATGGGTTATTCAAATATTGGTAAAATACCAGGTGAGCCAGAAAAAAGTTCCCACTTTCGAGAATTAGTAGCACCACAAGTTCTTCATGGATTTGAATGATTCAAATTCTAGTTAAAAGCCAAAAGATCGAAGTATTTTTGTGATTTTTCTCGTCTTCTTACGAGCACTGCAAATATAGGTAAATCCAACTTTACAAACATTTCATGGTTGCAGAATGACTGAAAAAGGGCCTAAAACACTTGATCAAATCGTTAGGACTCTCCTGACACAGAGCAATGCGCACGGGCGCTTCAAGAGTTATAAGAAATAAGAAATAGATTCTCAAACAGATACAAAATATTTTCAATCACATATGGCAATAAATGTGCAGACGAAATCTCTCACCCATGAAAAATTGCATTTTCTGTCTTTCTGAGCGAGGAGTCCTTTATAATTTGATCATGTATTTTAGGCCATTTTCAGTCATTCTGCAACTACAAAGTTATTGTAAACTTGAATTTATCAATTTTTCCAGTGCTCGTAAGAAGGCGAGAAAAATCACAAAAATACTTTCATCTTTTGGCTGTCAAGCTAACATTGAATCGGGAAAATAACATATGGCATAATATGCGAATGAATTCATCCAAATAGAATGTGATTTTAGGAGCGAGTTAATTCCTCTATTTATTGCGCGAAAGTACGCGAAAGAATCGGATTCCAATGTCTAATTAGCAATGGGAAGCGAAACATTTCGATTCCAAAATCACACTGGATCACAGAATCGAAACAACTCGCTTCCAATGTCTAATTAGATGTCAGACGCGAAACAACTCGCATAGTATGGAAAACGAAAATAAGCGAAACATTTCGATTCCAAAATCACATTAGATCACAGAATCGAAACAACTCGCTTCCAATGTCTAATTAGATGTCAGACGCGAAACAACTCGCTTCCATGCTTACAATACATTATAGTATGGAAAACGAAAATAAGCGAAACAGCTCGCGTCCCAAATCACATTAGATCACAGAATCGAAACAACTCGCTTCCAATGTCTAATTAGATGTCAGCAGACACGAAATCCATGTTTCAGTTTCCGTGACAAAGGATTTCGAATACATGTATTTTTTTATAAGAAACTAAGGTCCGGGGCTGGTAGACAATTTCTTAAATTTTTAAATTTCTTAAGTGTTTCGTATATTTCTAATGCCGGAAACTTTGTTTTGTCTCAAAGGTTCCCAAATTATTTATAAAATTTAAATTGGTTCTACTTGCCATTATTCCCATATTACTTAGTAGGGAAAATAACATATGGCATAATATGCGAATGAATTCATCCAAATAGAATGTGATCTTTCATCTTTGCATAGATATTTTGATCTGTGACGTTAATCATTGCACTAGTATATACAGTCAATCTAAACGCATGACCGCAAACCGTGACATTCACTAGTATTGTTCCTATTGTCCACTCACTCATTCATTCATTCATTCTTTCATTCATTCATTCATTCATTCATTCATTCATTCATTCATTCATTCATTCATTCATTCATAATTTATTTGTTAACGCAGGTTAAAAAGTGGCAGTCTCAAGATGGCTGATGTGGAACTGCAAAACTAAAAGTTAGAACTGTCCATACATTTGCTTCTATTACAATTAACTATTTATCCTATACATCTTGTTTTTTTTTAATTTAAATTGCTAATAATACACATGATTTTTTAAATCCTTTGTTCTTTTAACAGTGGTTCCTTTGATAAAAGTTGTTGTTTTCAGTTAAGTTATGGCTTTATGCTTTAGTTCATATTTGAAATTTTGTATGTTTCTTGCATCTTTCACAGGTTTAGGCAGGGCATTCCAGATCACTGGCCCTTTAAAACTCAATGTGTTTCTCTCAAACTCTGATCTTAGTCTTTTGACTTGGAGTCGATCTTGTTTGTATGTAGACATCGTGTAGTGAGCTTTCAATGGATGTCCCCCTTCTCCTTTTATGATCTTGTACATCTCTACTGCTATCTTTTTGTTATACATGTATCCCAAGTTGTTCCAGCAAGCCACCTCTAACACATTGTTTGGTTCAACTGCACTTGGAATGTTCTTTATCAATTTGGCTGCTCTTATATGCTGACTCTCACGTTTTTGGAACTTATTGCTTGTGCAGGTGCCACATACAGTCATTGCATATGTGGTTGTTGGTATCACAGTTTTAAAATAAATCTCCTCCAGCACTTTTGTTGGCAGGAATTTGACTTTTCTCAGCATGGACAACTTTTGTGAGAATTGTTTGTACACCTTATCTATGTGTGTGTCCCAGTTTTGCGAGTTGTCAATATACACTCCCAGGAGTTTACTGTTCTCTTTTATACTCAATGATATTTTCTCCAATTGATATTGGTAATAGGGGTCCTGTAAACTTCTTTCTGTTTATTATCATAGCTTCAGTTTTCTTACTATTTATGGTCATCTTATTTTCTTGGCACCATGTGTTTATTTCTCTTGCCAGCAGATTAAACTTGTTCACACAATCATCTGCTGATTTTGATGTGACGTATGCGTGATGCCATCTGCATGCAAATGGACTTCTCCATTGTTGACACTATCGGCTATATCATTTATTGTAAGCATGGAAGCGAGTTGTTTCGCGTCTGACATCTAATTAGACATTGGAAGCGAGTTGTTTCGCTTCTGTGATCTAATGTGATTTTGGAATCGAAATGTTTCGCTTATTTTCGTTTTCCATACTATAATGTATTGTAAGCATGGAAGCGAGTTGTTTCGCGTCTGACATCTAATTAGACATTGGAAGCGAGTTGTTTCGATTCAGTGATCTAATGTGATTTTGGAATCGAAATGTTTCGCTTATTTTCGTTTTCCATACTATAATGTATTGTAAGCATGGAAGCGAGTTGTTTCGCGTCTGACATCTAATTAGACATTGGAAGCGAGTTGTTTCGATTCTGTGATCTAATGTGATTTTGGAATCGAAATGTTTCGCTTATTTTCGTTTTCCATACTATAATGTATTGTAAGCATGTAAGCGAGTTGTTTCGCGTCTGACATCTAATTAGACATTGGAAGCGAGTTGTTTCGATTCAGTGATCTAATGTGATTTTGGAATCGAAATGTTTCGCTTATTTTCGTTTTCCATACTATAATGTATTGTAAGCATGGAAGCGAGTTGTTTCGCGTCTGACATCTAATTAGACATTGGAAGCGAGTTGTTTTGATTCTGTGATCTAATGTGATTTAGGAATCAAAATGTTTCGCTTATTTTCGCTTTCCATACTATAATGTATTGTAAGCATGGAAGCGAGTTGTTTCGCGTCTGACATCTAATTAGACATTGGAAGCGAGTTGTTTCGATTCTGTGATCTAATGTGATTTGGGACGCGAGCTGTTTCGCTTTTGTCGTCCAATTAGACATTGGAAGTGATTCGTTTCGCGTCCGCAGTCACAATAACAGAACGATTTCTTGCGCTTCCAAAATTACAATATATTCGGAGGAGATGTTTAGCATAATATGCTAAACAGTGATTCCCGCATTGAATCATTCCAATCCATCCAGTACTCTTGATGCTATAAATTTTCAAAAGTGGAAGCTTTTTTCTGGTTCACCCGGTATGAAAAAGCATTCTGCTTACACAATAGACCTTTCAGCTTTTCTAAAAACGATTTGAATCGAATGATATTTTGCTACCGGGTGAGTCAGAAAAAAGAATCCCCGTTTGAAAGGTCACGGCTCCCTGGATATCAAGACAATGATATCGGCAAATATATAGTTTAATGGTAGAAATGTTCAAATCTACTATAAAATTTACCAGACTGAAATCGGCCACTCCATTCTGAAATTATGCAGGATTTTTTCGAGAAAGCCTCTTCAAAAAACCTTCAAAACGTGCCCAAAATCATGAACAAATTTCCCTAACATTTTTGCCTTACAATGGCCTTGCAGCAATGACTTGTGGACGCTTTAGCACGTGCTATCCTCTTGGGAGGATGAACAAAAGTCCTCCCCCTGGTACCAATGACCTATTCAGGGGGATTCCATTCTCCCAAGAGGACAAAATACATGAATTTATCCAAGTGTCATCAAGTTTAGGAAGGAAAATTTGCTCATTGTTTTCATTCGTTTTTGCAGGTTTTTGGAAGGGGCTTTCTGCAGAAAATCACCTATATCGACGGAAAGAATGGCCGATTAAGGCCGGGTAAATTACTGAACCTAATTGGACATATTGGCAATAAAACAAGACAGTTTTCAATACTATTGCTTTGATATTCTTGGAGCAGTGGCCTTCCAAGCGGGGATTCTTTTTTCTGACTCACCCGGTACATTTTGTGATGTTTTCGAATGTGCACAAAAGAGATACAAGCGGATTTTTTCTAACTAGTCTGGTTTTCAGCCCTTCATTCAGTACTCACGTCTCTGTTAAAGTGCACGAACGACTGGTACTTAAACATTGATAAAGGTAAATACACGGCTGTTGTTTACAATGACCTTAAGAAATCTTTTGACACAGTTGACCAAGATATTCTATCAAGGAAGCTCAATTTCTGTCGCTTGAAAGGAAACGAACTTAACTGGTTTCGCTCATATCTGACAACGCTTTAAGGTAAATGGGCGAATTTCCGCTACAGATAACTTGTGGTGTACCACAAGGTTCATGTCTTGGACCACTTCTCTTGCTGGTCTATATTAATGTTCTAGTATTCCTTTCTCTTTCCGTTCCTGGGTCCTTTCCGTGTTTCACATTTTAGCAGTAGCGGGCTGTAAAGTAAAACAAACGGCAAAAATCTTTGCAGCAATTTCTTCCGCGGATGTTAAACTTAGCTTTGTTATGGTTGATCGTGATAAAGAAAAGTAATGAATGTTTAACTGAATCAAAATAAGGATTACTGTGCCTGTAATACTGTGGCTGTAATAGTGTTGATTACATTGGAAAAACATCTGCCTTGAACTGAATGATTTCAAAGAAACTTAAGCTATTTCTCTGTAATTCTACCTTTGGACTTTTCTGAAATCTTCAATATTGTCAGAATTAGAGTGTTTTTCCTCTTTTTCAATAATTCAAGAAAAATTTTCAAAAAAACTTAAAACCATCGTAATTTCTAAACTGTTTGAAGCAGCATGAAATAATTTCAAAGAAAACCATAGTTTATGGATGTCTACAATATGGTATCAAGCAAAAGTCTGTCATTTTTCTGGTTTATGATTTCGAAATTTGATGACGTCACACCTTCAAATAAGTTAAAATGTAACATAAGCTGAAATTTCGAAAAATATTTAAAATTTCTGAAAAGTCCAATGGTAGAATTAAAAAAAAGTAACTAAAGTCTGTTTCAAGCCACTCAGTCAGAAGAAATAGATCACAGAATTTTACACCCACCTTTTTAAGTCAAGTTAAAGATTTGGAAGCTATGCTGCCTGGTGTATCTCTTAAAGTAAAAAATAAAGCTGACTTTCGTACTTTGCATCCCACTTTGCATATTCTCTCAAAATGTTTCTTTCTACCGGGCGGGTGTCCCAAAAAAGTAATCCCGTTTGAAAAATCATCAAAATTTGATTACACGCCCGGTCTTCAATTTTCTTTTCTTGTCAAATTGATCAAGTTGACCAAATTATTTTCCAAGACATATAGCTAATCTTGTAATTGGTTTGAAAATTAGCAAATTTAGCTTTAATTTAGCCTGCGTGCAGATTTTACCGATTTCTTTTTAAAGAGGTTTCTCCTGGAAACCTCTCTGAAATGAAAAGAAATCATTAGAGTCTGCACGCAGGCTAGCTTAAATTAGTAGGGCTACCTGGTTTTGAATCCTACTGCAAAGAAAGCACTCATGATTGCCAGATCAATCCCGGGGGGGTCACTACCATATGTACCAGTATGGGATGTGCCATTTTTTGGGGTACCTTTTTTCAGGCTGAAAATAAATTTTAGGGTGTCATTTTTGGTAACTTCACAAATGAACATAAATTTTGGGGTGTCATTTTGGAAGAAAAATGCTTGAGGATATTGAATTTAATCTGATTTCAGGTACTTGGTTAGAATTTCGAATTTTGGTCACAATTTTAGGGTATCTTTTTTGAAAGGCCCGTAAATTTTGGGGTATGGTTTTTTAAAAATTCATAAATTTTAGGGTATGATTTTACAATTGAAAATGGCACCCCCCGTCATCCGCCTATTGAAGTGACCCCCCGGAAGATCAATTTCTTTGTGCATATAAAGCCTCTACAGGGTGTCCTAAACAAATTTTGCCCCGTTTGCCTGAAGATAGATTCTCGCCAAACTTTTGCATGATGTTGCTCTTCAGATGTTCAATTAAAGTTTGCTACCATCCCCGTGAAAATCCGTTGAAGCTATATGACCTTCAGAAGACCAAATTTGCCCGATGACTGCAACCAGCTGTCGGCCATTTTGTCTTGCTATTTTGCAGCGATAAATAGCTTCACGTCAGGTAAGAAATAATTTCTGTGAGGTCAGAAATAGTGGAACTCCCTGAGAATTATCGATCACAAGTGGAGGACCCCTTGGAACAATTCAGTCAAATGAATGGGGCTATAACAATTCACACATTTGATTTCAAAATTCGGCAAGATTTGACGGCTTTCCTACGCCCTCATTTTAAATTCTTTATGTGGCCCCATGGCTGCTTTTCAGGGGGCCGTGTTAAAACCTAATCACACTATTAAAATAAATAACAAAGAAACATTTAGCAAATTAAATTAAAAATAAATCAAACATTAAAATGCTCTCTAAAAGCTTTTAAAAATCAGGCTCCTGACCTCCTTGAGTAGAGGTCGCAGCACTGTAGTTAAGTGGGCGAAACAGAGGGACTACAGCGCACAGCTTCCCACAAAGATTTCCAATTCTGTGTGAAAATGATGGCCGAAACAACTTGAGATGAATGACGAAGTTGTGGGTGGCTAAGTAAAGCATGAAGCAACAGCTTTGAGAAACGATTTTGATTGTAAGAGTAGTGGCGTGGTATGATTGCTTGGAGACGCTTCTCATTTTCAAAAATGTGTTCATCCATCAGTACATCACACGATCCTTCGTAAAAACAAAATATGGCAAGGATAGCTGTTACAAGCTAACCAATGTGCTCAAAATACAGGGCACAAATCTTTAAAACGGTTGGTGTCTTTTGGATTAAATCTGCCGTGGAAATTCTTTGATATCTTGATTTTTTTCAAAATCGCGGCAACTTAATGGTTTTTGAAAAAATTGATGGAAAATTTTGAAAAATGTAAATCATCGTAAATCCTAAACCATGTTAGAGGAAAAATCATACAAATTTCAAGAAAAGCATAGTTTATGAAGGCCTACAATATGGTAGCAAGCAGAAATCTGTAGCTTTTCTGGTTTAGGATTTAGAAATTTGATGAGATCATAGCCTCAAATTTAATAAATGCTGCCATTTCAAATCTAATCAAGATATTAATGACTTTCCATGGCAGCTTTACAGCAAAAAAACGCTAAGTTCCTTCCAAGCCATTTTATTCAAAGAAAACTGTGATAGAATTTACACCAAACTTTTTAAAAATTTGAGCCCTATGTTTTCCACATCCTGTCTGGTTTGGTCTGAAATAGACGAGAAATGAAACAAACTATAGCTCCATGCCACTTTCCGTTTCAGAGGCTGTTTGTTGGAGACCGAGCTTCCAATCAAAGCTTTCAGAACTGTGAAGGCATCAAAAACGCTTCGCTTTGCACTCGCTTTTTTGGCCCCTTCGCAGTTTTAAAGAGCTATTTATTCATCCACTGTGCAAAGTGGTGACAATAAGAATTTAATGAAGGCAGGAATTTCTGAAAACCATCTAATACCTCAGAGACAATAGAATTTCGTTTTCCTTATTGACAATTGATTGGCATGCATTGGAAATTTGGTCTGAAATGACATTTCCAAGCTAAACATGAAATGCATCCCGGCTATCTTGTACTGATCAAACCGATCCCTGTTTTTGATGACTCTTGATTTTGTTTAGATCTGCTGGCTTCACAAAGTCCTAACCTTTTCAAATGTGTGATTTCAATGACAACTACAGCAAAAATAGTAGGCATTTAACCAAGCAATTTATACACCCCCGTCTAAGTGCCCCGGTGAGAGGTCAGATGTTCACCGTGGTCCTAGTGACTAAAAAATATGGTCAAATCTTCACCGGGGAGTTCCAATTATGTAATGAGGATGGCATAATCATTGGTGGGGTAGTGGTTCTATGAGGATATATTTCCTCAACATTTTCCCTGGGGTTCACCAATATGCAGCCGAGGTTTCACTTGTGAGGCATTTTGTACCGGGGAGATTCACTTCACGTCTTGTCCGGGGAACGATTTTGCTCCAATTTTTTCACAGAGGAAATCACCGGGATAGAATGTACCGGGGCATTTAACAAAGCCATTTGTATCATTTGCTTCACTTCATCACTCTACTATGCGTAACTTGTCCTCTTGGATCATTTTTTTGCATCACCTATGATATATAAGGAAGTCTTCATTTTCATTTTTTTGCTTTCTGAATATTTGTTGAGGTCATCTCATTGGGAACAACTTGGAACTAAAGTGGTTACTAAAACTTATATACCATGAAGGAGGTGAACGCAAAGAAAGAGAGAGATTTTTGGCACACTGAGGCCTTTCAACCCTACTTTCTCATCAGAATGTGACTTCAAATTTAAAGTCACATTCTGATGAAAACGTAGGTTAAAAGGCCTCTGTGTGCCAAAAATATGTCTCTTTCATTGTGCCCATCTCCTTCATAGTATATAAGTCATTGGGAACAAATGTACTTTTTACATATACAATTATTTGGTTTAGAAAATCACTTACCCTGTATTTGTTCACTATCTTTTCTAGCCTAGTGTAAAGCTCTCTGCTTACATAGCTTGATAAAGTGTGGAAATTGTTTTGTGAAAATGGATCCATCTTATTGTATATGAAATCTCTGTGCACCATAGGCTCAAGTACCTGTAACGAAAACATATATGGAGTCATTTCGCTGCAATTTCCATTCTTTTAGCATATTGATTTGATACATTTCCATAGTACTCAACTTTCATTAGCATGGGTTTAGGAAAGATCTCTTCACCTGGCTCTACAATTTTTCCCTCCAAGTGAATGCAACTCTGGAGAAAATACAAAATTGAGCCACAGAACATTGCAAAACAATCAGCTTGATTAAATACCTTCTTTTGACAACCAGCTCCAGAAAACTGACTTCCTTTGATACCCAGCACAGAGGCGTGGATCCAGTGGGGGGGGGGGGGGGGCATGGCCTCCCAAAACTTTTAAATTTCTCTTAAAAACCATTGTCTTAGATAAGAAACAAATGAGTTTCAAACCTTTACTACCTGAAATAACCATAGCACAGCTACACGATCACTCAGCTAACTACAAGCCAGTCTTATGCTTTATGCTGCTCTGCCAAGAATACGCTATCCACAGAACTGTGCTCCTTGACAGAGTAACCTCCATTTGTGCATCCCATGGAGTGAACTGTAATATGTTGAACGATGTAGAACTGCTCACACTCCTACTCTATGGCAATGATCGCTTTAGTGAATCTTCGAATAAGAACATTCTCTTGGCAACAATCACTTACATTAATACTACAAACAGATTTAATTAAGCTGCATTTTTCTCCGTCTTCTTTGTTTGTGTCCTTCGTGTAACATGTGATCTTTGTGTGCCGGAGTTATTCCAATAGGGATCACACGATATATGTCAGCCCGCCTTGTTCTATACAGCGCCAAAATTTTATAAGCGCCCCTGGTGGCATCTGAATATCCCTTACCAAAGGGATTTATTTCATAAGTAAGCACTAAGGGTTCCAATTGGAATAGAAACGGCTTCTGTGTTTTGTTAGATTGTCGGTGTTTGTTTGTTCATCGTTGCTTGTTGGCTGCAGGAGAGATGTGCTTGATCACACCTCTTGTGGTATAGTTGTGTAAATCGTCTTGTGAATCGGCTCGTATTATGTTGTAATCGTTTTCGTATTTCGTATTATGTTGTAACGTTAATTCAATTTGTGCTGTATCTATTAGAAGTTTCTTTTGAATTATGAAAAAATTGTATTAGCTTTACTTAGTTGTTGTTAGATTATCTGTAGTTTTGTAAATTTTTCACTGATATAAAAAAAAAACAAGCCAATCTAACAAACAAACTTAAACCAGAGCACATATGAAAAAGATGCGATTCTGAACAAAAATTTCATTCAGTGGAAATCGAACTTGAAAATCATTTATTTCATTCACTTTTTCAAATTGTCGTTGTGAGTTAGGATCCTCCAGTGAACTTAGCTGTTGACATTTATTTATGATAGATTTCGCAAAGACTCGTATCTTCTGTTGACATTCATAAAGTGTTAATCAAGTAGGTCATTTCAATTCTTCTCTATGGTCCCTCACTTTCCAAATGATGGGTTGTTAGCTTTTGCACAAAAATGCCAGTTTGTATTTGAGGAGAAGCGTGGATTAAATGATGGGCTAAAGGATCGAATATTAGGCAAAAAGGGCGTTTCCCACGTTTTCCGAGAGTCTGAAGGGCATGGTCATGAAAAAGTTTCCTGGGGTATTCGCCCCCAGATCCCTATTTTCCTTCCGATGGCACTCCCCAAAGTCCAATGCTGGATCCGCCCCTCGTCCGAAACTTTTTGCCCCTAATGTGTCTATTTTTCCTATAAAAAACACACTCTTTCGGTCGAAAAAGTAATTTTTTTTGCAGAAAAACGAACAAAGGACCTGGTTTTTTTTTGCCGAAAACCTACTTTTTCAGTTAAAACTAAGTTTTTTCATTAAAAAAGTGATGCTTCATGTGTATATTTCGAATTTCCATATAGAAACCGTGGAAGGAAAATGGATTAATTCAATTTTCAATTTTTCCGACAAGAATTGAAAACTGACAAATTTTCTGAAACATTTTCACAGGAGGCCATGGCCCCCCTGGTCCCCCTGGCCACGACGCCCCTGGTTCTATGTGTACTTTTTGATTGCCATAAAGAAACCATGGAAAGAAAATGAATTAAATTGATTTTCAATTTATCCGACAAGAATTGAAAACTGACAAATTTTCCAACAACATTTTCACAGGTGGCCCCCCTCCCCCGGCCACGACCCCACCGGTCAGAAGATAATATCTTGCATCACATTTTTCAAATTAATATCAAATGTGCGTAGACAAAAAAAATCACAAATTTGAATTCAAAAACTTACAGTCCACAAAAATCTGATGATGACATAATTGCAAAATTGGAGAAGTTGTTCAGTTATTCCACATTTCTACAAAGGAAATGAATTGTGTCAATTGAACGCAAAGGATGCAAAAAATTGCAGACAACCTGGCTGAACTAAACTGTGATAACATGTTAAAATCTTGACTGCAAAAGTCTCCATTATGTTAATGACTTTATAAATACAGTGAATTTCTAATGTGCAAACTACGACTAAACTGTGCAATTTTTGGCATAACAGAATATATCTATGCCAGATTAGAAAATTTGACATGTGTGGGGACTGTTCCCCAGTATGCAGGCCCTGAAATGAGCAAAAGCTAGGCACTTAGTTGATCAAGCTCCTCAATTCACTTTGGCGCTTGATCAAGCTCCTAGATGATTTGTCCCTTTTGTGGGAAACGAAATGGTAAGTCCTGGAAAAATGAGCTATAGTTTTTGTTTTTCTGAAAAATGCAGCTGAACTGAAATCAGTTAGGCCCTAGAATTCCTCCTGCAAAGTTTGCACCAAAGTTCTGTAACCTGCTGCCGTTGTTAATCATATTAAGTACATGACCAATCACGATGCCCTTCTCCAAGACTTGAACAACTCTGCTGTAAAGACAGCACCGGCAGAGCTTGAAGCCATTTCATTGAGCAAACCACAGTTGCAATCAACATAGAAGCAAGGCAGCTTGATAATGGTCTATACCATCTAAACACAACTTGGGAAGCGCATGAGAATTTAATGATTTCAGTGGAGAGAAGGAAAGACAGTTTATTGTGCTTTACAGAGATAAAAGTAAGATCAGGGCTAAAATTTAATGTCAAATAAACTTACAAATCATTAAAAAAGAAATATCTTTTGATCAGCAAGGGACTCAAAGAATCGAGCCAGCAGAATTTTGAGGCAAATGTGGAGGCGCTCGTGCTCGATCAAGCATCTCTCATTTCAGGGCCTGCCGGTATTAATCATCGGCACTGCACATTTTTTTCAAGAATAACTTTCATCTGCACATTTGACTTGGAACATTCTTTTCATTATTTGTTAATGTTAGCTTATTTGACACCTTGCAATCTAATGCATTCTGCGTTGATATGCACATTTATCAATTGACAAATTCCTAATTCTATCTGTGACATTTAAATCCCCAATATGAAAAACCCTGATGCACTGTTGTAACTTTCCAATCTGCTATCTGTGTATCCATACACCATTCTATACCAATGCAGTGACTCAGGGGTAGCGCCAGGAATCTTCCAACAGAGGGGCTGGAGCTTCTGACAGGGGGGCTAAAATGGCTAGAAAATGCAGTTTTCATACGTCATTTTGCCAAATTTCCTCCGACAAGAACCCAAAATGTCCTCCGACGGGGGGGCTAGATGCTTCCGATGAGGGGGCTGTAGCCCCCTAGCCTTCCCCTGGCGCCACCCCTGCAGTGACTGCTAGTTAAGGGCATAATAGGCCCCATTCCAAGGCCCTCCCACCAGAGAAATCTGGTGGAGAGCCATCTTCTGATTTTTCATGTCAAGGTTTTTGGCGGAGAAACTACGTTTTATGTGGTCTGGTGGGCAGTTGGTGTACAGCGCCTATCCTACTAAAATTGGAATGCACTGTGGTAATAGTCCGACGATTTGTACCTTTTCATAATCCCAGGCTGACATCCACTGGAATATCTTGTCCAGTTGTTTCTCGAATTCAAGTGTTGTATGAGGTCTGTTTTGAAACAATGACAGCTCTTCCCAGTTTTCAGTCATAACTTTCTCTAGCACATTTATTGTCTTCTGCTTTTATGCTATTGTTTGCTGATATGTATGACCTCTTTTATGCTCTAAACCCCACTTGCAAACGTAATGCATACAAGAAGGCCTTTTATCAGTCAGGCCTGAATAACATTTTCTTGGCTTGGTTGGTGTCTTCGACCTATGATGAGTGTACACACACGTGTGTGGCTTTTATTTATAAATGCTGCATGCAAATTAGGCCCTTGCTTCGTTTGTGAGGTTTTCTATCGTTTATGGCATCTTTATGAATCGTATTTCTATTTGAATTGTCCTTCAGAAGCCTCTGTGCAGTGCTTGGCTTTGCGAATTCGTTTGTTGATCTATTGCTCTTTTTCTTTGAAGCATGCTTTTTAGGCCAGTTGTTGTTGCCATGGAGCTTAGATGCGAGGCTGACCTCTTTTGCATAATTCAACAAAACTTTTCCAATTTTTTACCCTCAATCATGAATTGGGCCAATCACGTTACAAAATTTCTAGTTGATCGCAATTCTTAGTTTCGAAATCCTGAGATGCAGGGATGGCGCCAGCGGGGGGGCAGAAGCCCCCCAAAATTTCATTCAGCCCCCCCATCGGCACTTAAATTTTCGACAATTTCTACGCACTGTCGGCATTTTCATAACCTGCACCTCCAGATTTCTTTGCTGGGTTGTCATCTCAGTGAACTAGAATTGCACTCGTTCATAAAAAATTTCTCACTGTCGGCACTCTGACAGTATTTGCCCCCCTAGCATTTCTTCCCTGGCGCCATCTCTGCTGAGGCTAATTTCTGCCAAAATATCACTCCAAAATCGTTATTTTCTATAAAATAATATTTCATCGCCAGATATATGTTGACAAATTGGACCAAAAAGTACATAAAGTTCATGCAGAATCTCCTTTATTCTTTAAGCTCTAGTTTTACTTATACGAGCCTGATTTGCACAAATTTTCAACTTCATGACGTCACGAGGCGTGGCAAGGCAGCCAAAGCCAAATTACGCTACAAGCTACTGTAACTGTGCCAAGTTGTATTGAATTCTGGTGAGTCTAAGGCAGTTTTCAGAGCGATAACGTTTCTAAATCCAGAGATGAGCTTTTGTAAGCCCTTTCATGTTGCAAGTGTAGAATTTTTTAGACGCAAAGCAAGGTAATTACAATGCACATGAAAGACAGGGGCGCAAATGCAAATTTCTTTGAGGGGGTGTGTGTTCAAAGGACCGAGTTTCTTCCACGTGGGACCGATTTTTGCGAAATAAATGTTGTTGCAAATGTATGAAAAATAAAGTTATCCTATCTGCCGTTATTTCCTTTACTTTGGCTTAGGATGCATCTCCCAATATCATGCTTGCCATTAGCAGCGAGGAAACCTTGATAGTTTTGTGACAGTTATCTTATAAATCGGAGCATGAAGGAAATTTTCAAAGAAACATCCTTTACTTTGGCTTAGAATGCATTTCCCAATATCATGCTTGCCATTAGCAGCGAGGAAACCTTGATAGTTTTGTGATACCGGGTGCGCCAAAATAAACTATGCACGTTTGGCAGGCCACAATAAATTGAACACTGGACCAATTTTGAAAATTTATGACTATTGTTTGGCAGAAGCCTGAATTAGATTCCAGGACTTTTTGCAAATTTTTCCGTTTCCAGTTTTTAGAGTTAGAAGCGACTTTCTTCAATGTTCGTTGTCGAAAATATTGAAAACGATAAAAAACGTCGATCAAATTTTAAAAGATGCATAACATGAATAAACAAAGAAAAAACGTTTCAGGGGGATTTGGGGGTCAGTACGAGCTCTCGGACACATCCACAAGGATCTTGCCTTGGGCCTCTTCTTTTTATACTTTATATCAATGACCTTCCGTTTTGTCTGGACAACTGCCAGGTGACTATGTATGCTGATGATACCAGTATCTCCTTTTCTGCAAGGAACGTCAGCGATCTGAACGTGACGCTTAACAAAGAACTTGATTCTTTAAGGGAATGGCTCCAAGGCAATAAGTTATCATTGAATGTCCTGAAGACACAGGCGATGGTCATAGGATCTCGGCCTAACCTTAAGAAGATTTCGACAAAATCAGTGGAACCACCATTATTTTCTATTGGTGGCTCTGAAGTTGAAATGGTTGATAAGGTCAAGTATTTAGGGATGCAAATTGATAAACATTTAGCTTGGGATGAACATATCCATTTTGTACGATCTAAGGTTTCTCGTGCTATTGGATTTCTTAAATATGCCAAGAAGTTACTTCCAAAAGACACTCTCTCTAAAATGTATCGTGGTATCGTTGAACCGCATCTCCGCTACTGCTGTTCAGTCTGGGGGGCATGTGGGGGGACAGGGTTGCAGGTGCTGCAAAAACTTCAAAACCGCGCAGCTAGAA
Source organism: Aurelia coerulea (assembly GCA_039566865.1). Classification (NCBI taxonomy): domain Eukaryota; kingdom Metazoa; phylum Cnidaria; class Scyphozoa; order Semaeostomeae; family Ulmaridae; genus Aurelia; species Aurelia coerulea. The sequence goes on along the minus strand of CM076947.1, from coordinate 21,417,992 downwards.
TTGTGACCAACAGCAGTTATGATTCTTCTGCTAGTGCTTTGATTAAAAGTTTGAATTGGCCTACTGTAGCAGATATGATAAAAACCGAGACAGCTTGCATGGTTTACAAATCGATAAATGACCTTGCTCCTGATTACCTGTCAGAAATGTTCATTAGAAATTCGACATGCAGTAGGAAAAATTTGAGAAACACCGCAACTGATCTTCAAGTCCCACTAATGAGAACGAGTAATGGTCAGCGAGCTTTCTCATATCGCGGTGCTGGAGTTTGGAACCTCTTGGGTTGTGAAGTCAAGCAGGCATCCTCATTGAAAGCATTTAAAGAAGCTTTAAAAAAATAGTTTATTTATTTATTTATTCATTTGTTCATTATTGTAATTAAATTAGGGTTTTACTTTGTATTTATTTTTAACTTAATTTGTAACGTTTTATGCACGGCCCCCTGAAAAGCAATCTATCGATTGACGGGGTTACCGTGCTTAAAGAAATTAAAATGAAATGAAATGAATGACAGCAGATTACAATTGGTCGATTTATAGATCGTAAATCGCCACGAAAAAGTTCTCTCTTTGTCCATTCATGTCGATTCTTTAGAAAATTTGATCGATGTTTTTGATCGTTTTCAGTGCTTTCGAAAACTAAATTTTTAAGAAACTCGCTTCTAGCTCTAAAAACTGTAAATGAAAAAATTTGCAAAAAATCCCAGTATCTAATTCAGGCTTTGTGCTAACGAGTAAGTCATAAATCTTCAAAATCGGTCCAGTGTACGATTTATTGTGGCCTGCCAAACGTACATAGTTTATTTTGGCGCACCCAGTAGTTATCCTAAAAATCGGAGCACGAAGAAAATTTTCGAAGAAACAGTCTCTTCTTTGGCTTTGAATGCATCTCCCATCTCCCAATATCATGCTTGCCATTAGCAACAAGGAAAAACTTTGGTAGTTTTGTGACAGTTCTCCCATAAATTGGATTGCATAAATTTCATGAAAGGAAAGAAGTAACGTACGACCTAAGAACTAAAGATCTTTGTAAACTTCCAAAGATCAAAAAACGTTATGGCTCGGAGTCACTTTCCTTCAGAGGAAGTCTCCTCTGGAACACTCTTAGTGACAACATCAAGCAAAGTCCAACTCTTGCAGCATTTAAAAATCAAATAAAATCATGGACTGGTGACAAGTGTACCTGCAGGCTATGCTTATAATGTATTTTTTGTGTAGAAATATATCAATACATTTGTTATATAACTAGGTAGTTTACTTTTAGTTGGAATGAATTAGTACTCTGTACTAGGTTAAAGCCAACTCTAAATAATGTTTATGATGATGATGATATGATGAAAAGAAACTTTAGCGATATATTTACCATTCTACCGTAGACTTTTGAAAATTTTGATTGGCCTTTTTTTAAATTATAGCATATTCTATGTTTCAGCTCATTTGAGGATCTGACGTCATCAAATTTCTAAATCATAGACCACGAAAGTGACAGACTTTTGCTTGATACTATATTGTAGACATTAATAAACTAAGCCTTTCTTGAAAATTAAAATTACATCTTGAAAAAGATGCTGTTCTCTACTTTGGCCTAGAACGACTCTCCCGATCACTGTCGAACATTTCTTGTAAAGATTCCAACAGTGGTGGAAATTATCGGGGAGGGGTTGGAGGGGCAATTGCCCCCCCCCAATTCGATAAGATTCGGAAATTTTCTTAAAAGTCGGACATTTCGTAGGTGGGATTGAAACTGTAGTGAAGAAAGGAGTGGACAAGTTTTTATATAGAAAGAGCAAACGAAATGCACAAGCTCAAAAAGCATATTCTAAAGTTTTTATTCACTTTCATTTATTTCATAAACGAGAAGAAAGTTCTTGGGTATGGGTTAGTTAGAGAGTAGCAATATTTCCGCGAGATGTTGGAGCTTTGGGAGAGGCATTCTAAGCCAATGTAAAGGGTGGAGTTCTCAAAAATTTTCCTGGACACGACATTAACACAAACTATCATCAGCGAATTTTCAAAGTTTCCATGTTAGGGGTGGGGGCAGGCAAAACCTGAATTGCGAGAAGTGTTATAAGACAAAGGAGAGGTTCTTCACGCAGAACTGTTTTGAGAACTGGTTATTCATATTATCAAATATTCTAATTTGGCACTGGCAAACAATGGATCCAAGAGCTTTCCTAAGCCCAAGTAAACTATCTGATTACCCAGCACATTTGAGGACCCTATTTATGTCAGGTCTAAGTCTTCCAGCGAAATGCCTGAGAACAAAAGCATTTCCTCCGACTCGGAAAATTTACGGCTTGCCCCCCCCCCCCCCCCACTCAAAAAGCTGAATTTCCGCCACTGGATTCTAACCGTCGCCATGATGGACCAATCTTTGCCCAAAGCATCCAAAAATTCCCACACCACCCTAATGTGCGCCCCTGAGTTGTAGCGATTATCAGTCCATCAAGGAGCATGACTACGACGAATAATAATGTAATCAATCTAGTTTAGCTGCAACCGCTTTACCGCTTGATTGCTCGAACGCTTGACCGCTTGACCGCACGCTCTTGGTCACTGTCAAACTGAGAACGAGGCTGATTGCGCCCATAGAGATTGCGTAAATACTTGACAGACAAAATGGCGGGTAAAGAATCAAGTCCTGATTCATCGGCCTCGGCCTGTGCCAAAAAAGAGGAAGAAGAGGACATTGCTGCGTTTCGCCTCAACCCCATAGCTAGAGTCATTCTACAAGGTCTATATGATGAAGGCAGTGAACTCTCCAGACTAAATGGAATGTGGTATATCTTGAGGAAAATATGGCGTTATGTGACGACGTTTTGGAAAGCAAATATCAAAGTCACTGAAATCTTGGACTCCAGCGAAAGAAACTTCGAGAAAGAAGTGTCGTATCTCAACTTGCAAAGCAAAGGCTTAGACAGTACAGTTTCTCATAGAGAACGGCCATACCTTAGGCAAACTGTGAATTTTCCAAAGCCTACAGGAATCCAAATAAATATGATGCCTTTTGTCATGGCTAAAAACGATTTCTCTAAATGCCGCTTGCCAAAATATCTGAAAGGATATTGGGAAAACTTATTGCGCCTCTGTCCACTAGGTTTTGACCAAATTGATAAGATTGGATTTTTGACGGTTCATGAAAGTTTTGTCAAAGAACATACATCACAAAGAAGGCCTGGAATTCATACAGAGCGCCCTGGCATCGTTAGATTCAATTTGAAGGAAGAAAGCAGTGAAGATGATGAAGAAAAAACTGGGGAAAGTTGTGTGGAGGGTCCTGCATATGGTGATGGGTATGCTCTAGTGAGAAGGTACAGTTTTGGTTGGGGGAATGGCTTCTGGCGACCAGTTTCAGAGCAACCAGATTTAGAAGGTGGTATTTATATGGCATCAAATGTGAGTGATTCATGCAGAATCTATAACTGTGAAATCATGAATGATGCACTTATTGGAGAGCTTGGGGACATAGAACATCTAAGAGAATATGTACCAGAAGGAGAAACATTAAAGGAAAATTGCATTTACTGGCTAACAGACCGAACACCCCACGAGTCACTGCCGTTGAAAACGAGCAACAACAGACAGTTCTTTAGACTGGTGACAAGTGAAGTGTCACTCTGGTATGAAGATCACTCAACGAAGAATCCTCTTGGAGTAGTGCCAGATCCAAAGATTACAAAGATTGTCAAAGGTTCAAAATTTGACAAAGCCGGTGTTGTGTTTGTGGAAGATGATTCTGATAGTAAAAAGAATCTCAAGCAATGGTTAAAATCATTGTTCTTGGTGTAAATTTTTTGAATGTTTTTGGGAAGACTTCCTTCACCATCTTTTTTGTTATAATGAAGCAAGACTTGACACTGAAAGAGTATAATTTTACATGAAGGACTTTGACAAGGAACAGGTTTTGTCAAAATCATGATTAAAGAGAATCAGTAGAGATTAAAGCCCTGTGTGGAAGGAGTCTGAGAGGTCTATTTTTATCCTATTGTATTTGATGATTTCAAAATGTTCATGGAATATTGTTTTTGCTGAAGGAACAATAACGTTTGTTTTCTTTTCTTTGAGTTTTCTTTGTCCTATTTATAGATTGCCTCTACTTTGCTCCATTCATTAACTTTAACACCAGGTCAGTTAAATAATCTTGCACCTTATGGAATAGCAACCAAACTCTGATTGTTTTCTGATCTTAAAATTCATGGGTGGACTGAGGCAGCAATTCCTTACCCAGGAAATTAGCCTACTGTGGCCCCCACAATTACTTAAGTTTTTAAATTCTATTCATAGAGTAGCATGTTTGTTGAAAATGTACTTCCTATGGTTTCCAGCGGTGTAGCCAGATGTCGACCTTTATGCAACAGTGAGCAAATCTTTTGGATTAAGGGAAGAGCCTATATTAAATACATTTCTTTAATTTTGTATGTTGTAAAGCTGAACCATTTGTAATCTCTGATGTGATCATAATCTTGAAAAATAGAATATATGGAAGCATACTTTCAGAAACAAACATTTTTGAAATAACCAAAGTGATAACCCCTGATAACTCAAAAATGGTTCCTATGAATAAGTTTATCTGTTTCACTGTTTACTTATTACTTGTTTCACTTTTTGTTCGTTAAGTCTGTTGTACATTTTATGTAAGGTATAATACTGTCAAAACAATTCATCCACAGTAATTCCCATATCCCTGATCAATATTTGTGACATTGAAAGCCCTTGTGCAGCGGGGATTCTGGACGGGAAGCAGTGGTGGCATCAATTGTTGCAGATAGACAAGATCTTTCAGATGATATTCCATAAATTGATTTCTCATATCAATTAACAAGGACAGATTTTGTAACACAATAGCATGAGATGCTTTTGTTGACACCTGAATTTAAAGGGATTAGTGGCTGCAGACAAAGGAAATTCTCTCAACCATAAACTAAAAACGAACAAAACCGCGAAGGCTTCTCTGAAACCCAAGTAGCTAGCGCGCTCGTTGTGCATCCCAGAAATTGTTTTTAAGAGCAAACATAAGTATCTGATGATAGTAATGACTTGAAAGGCCTTATTGTGCTAAAAAACATCAAATTTTTGTCTAGTTCTCGTTCGTTCTTCATCCGCACTTATAGTATCCATTTTATTCGATAGAAGAAGGATATATCTACACAATTACCTCGGGCATTTAATTTTTTTCGTACAGAAGCTGAGCAGTAAGTGTTTTGACTACACCTAAAAAGTACGAGAATTGGATCACCTCCAAATTGGCTTCTGCACCAAATAAATAAAATGCCCGTGGCAGATGTGTAGATATATCCTTCCTCTGTTGATCTATGCTCATGTTTGCTCTAAAAAACAATTTCTGGAATGCACAACGTGCGAGCTAGCTACCTAGTTTTTAGAGAAACATTTGCGGCTTTGTTTGTTTTGAATTTTTAGTTGAGAGAATTTCTTTTGTCTGTGATCGCTTTGAATTTCGGTGTCAATCACGACCAACTCATGCTATTGTTTTACAAAATCTGTCCTTGTTATATCGATTGATGTATCGATGAATTGATGCAGAATTGAATGCTGAGTTAAAAAGATGACTCAGCTCAGGTTAGCTTATTCTTTTTTATTCTGACCCATGTTAACGTAATTCTGAAGACATGTAAGCCATGCATAGGCGTATGAGACGGGGGGGGGCTGGGGGGGCTGCAACCCCCCCAACGTCAAAAAATTTTGCAAAAATCAGCTATAATCGGGCAGAAATTCGCGTTAAGTCGGGCAAAATTTTCTTAAAAAATGGATTTTTATCGGGCAGCCCCCCCCAGATTTGATCTCCCCCTACGGCGATGGAGCCACGAAGGAGCAGGAATATCAGATAAGAGGTGAAAGAAATGCGAGGAGAAGGGAACCGGCCCCAAGTATTTTGTGCAAGCTGTAGAGTTTTATAACAAGGACAGATTTTGTAACACAATAGCATGAGATGCTTTGGTTGACACCCGAATTTAAAGCGATTAGTGGCTGCAGACAAAGGAAATTCTCTCGACCTTAAATTCAAAACAAACAAAGCCACAAAAATTTCTCTGAAACCCAGGTAGCTAGCTCGCTCGTAGTGCATTCCAGAAAATGTTTTTAAGAGCAATCATGAGCATATATCGAAAGAAGAAATATATATCTACACATCTACCTCGGGCATTTTTTTCTTTGCTTCAGAAGCTGAGCAGTAAGTATTTCAATTACACCCAAAAAATAAGAGAATTGAATCGCCTCCCAATTGTCTTTTGAATCAAATAAATGAAATGCCTGTGGCATTTGTGTAGATATATATTTCTTCTTTCGATATATGCTCATGATTGCTCTTAAAAACAATCTCTTGAATGCACAACGAGCGAGCTAGCTACCTGGGTTTCAGAGAAATTTTTGCGGCTTTGTTTGTTTTGAATTTAAGGTCGAGAGAATTTCCTTTGTCTGCAGCCACTAATTGCTTTGACTTCAGGTGTCAACCAAAGCATCTCATGCTATTGTGTTACAAAATCTGTCCTTGTTGTCCTTGTTGAAGGGCCCAGGATATGACGCCCGACAACACCAAGCCTGAATTCTGACGTCACTTCCGGCCTCTCTTTCAAGAAAGCTGTGGCGCGAAAGTAAAATTTTGTGATAAATGGCGTCAGCAGCATCCCAAGTGTCCCAAAGCAAAATATCAAGATATATCGCTCTTTCAAGTTCTTTGAGCATTTTGGACTCAAAGCTTCTTGGTTTTTCATATTTTTCAAAGGCCCTGGACATCATTCTGTACTGCAGGCGAGGTTCCTTCTTTCTCTTCACTTGAAAAATGGCGGCAAAAGCGACACACGTGAGCTCCTCTCGGAATTTGGAGTGGAAAAAAAACATAGAAAGAAAGCCAATCAACGAAGAAATATGCGAACACAATTCTGAATAAAACATGGGTGAGAACAGCAACAGAAGAAGATTTGCAAGTAGGTACATATATTTTGTGGTTAGATAGATTTTTGCTTCACACTGCCAGGAAAACATTTGCACTGGCCTAATATTCACCACAGGTAAAAACGGGTGTGAAATACAACATAACACTTTTAGTCCTATTGGAACAGGAACGAACAATATACCATGAAATTCGTCACGAAATGGTGCAAAATAGAACGCCACAGTTGTTCATCTCTAGTGTTTTTTTTTTTTATATCACAGTTAAAACTCAGCAATATACAAATACAATATTCTGTGCCGTCCATAGCAGAAATAGACATGACGTCATCTGGTTCTGACTATGAACGGCACTTGACAATTCCTTTAACAGCAATCTTATTAAGCACTTTGTGTACCATGGCACCATTCCATTTTGGCAGACGCTAGCGTACGCCAGCTTAGTTTAAGTGAATTATTGTAAAACTATGCACTGGTGCAAAACTTGTGTAAAGATGGTTGGATGTGAGTCACCAATGACTGGTGCCATGGTTCACAAAGGGCTTACTCAAAACAAGACTAAACAAAAATAAGAATAAGTGGTCGCCAATCGTCAGTTTTCCATCAAGTTTCCAAAGAATTCCCAAAGATTCCACAGACCATAAACGCCCCCGGCCACAAAACCGCCACTCCACCGCCAAAAACCACAAACTAGCCATCACCCGAATAAGCCGAGCAAGCGGACCCCGAGCCCCGCAATAACCGCAACCACCACAGGGTCCAAGCCCCACCCACCAAGCGCCCCCAAAGGACGCCCAGCCCACAGCACCCGGCAGCAAAGCGGCAGCTCCACGGCCAAAAGACACCCCCAGCCCACAGAAACCCCGGGAACACCTCAGGCAAGCCTGTTAGTAGCTTTGATATATGCTATGGATGCCTCTAAAATCATTCGATTGTCAGTTTCATCAAAAATTGGGCTACCGTGTTTTGTGTTTTCTCTAGTGTTTTGTGGTATCAGTAAATTATGAAAAATTACAATGCGAAGTTGCCTATGTAGTTCGTGTGCATGTAGGGAATTGCAAACAACAGTTCAGATTTTTAACTTTTTGATGCGAAGACCTACTACCTAATTCCCTACAAGCACGAACTACATTAGCTAGCGATTATCATTTCAAAATGCAAAGAAATGATAAAAAATTGAAAGTCTTTGTATTGATAAAAGTGATACTAATGCTGTGCAATCATTAACCGACCCCTGTTTTTCGTCCTATTTGGGCAGTCTGCAGGCAAAAATATTTCAAGAAATTGTAAATATATCAATAGGTAGGCATCTGTAAAATCGACAAAAAATAACCAAGAATAATATAGGATCTTGAAAAAAGAATAGATCAACAATATTTGAAATTGGTCCAATGTATGATTTATCCTGGCCTTCAAAAGTGGCCAAAAGTTCAAAAGTGGGAACTTTTTTCTGGCCGAGAAAAGAAAAGAGCAGATTTGAAAGAAACTTGCAATGAAATACAACCAAATGGTAATATTAGATTTACAATCTAAAATGATTTAAGATAGAAACACCTCGACTAAATTAGTGCAGATTCTAAATATTTGAAAAGGAACGTATGTCTGACACTGAAAGAAAGATAAAAACAATTATTTGCTCAAAGATGTTCATAGAGTATGCCTTTTGATAAATATCTTTGGGAGAGTCTGTCACATGAGCTTAAAGGCGCACGTGTCGCCGATTATCCATTGTTCATGTATTGTTCTCTGCAGTTTGTTTGGTGGTTTCGCCCAAGCCACCAAAAAGTGACCGTTAAAAACCTACATATATCCGAGCAATCGTAGAAGATATGAATGTTTGGTTTGTTCCTTAGTGAAGTACAAGGATTAATGCCCAAACAGCAACTTTCATTTTGAAAAAAATACGAAAATCCTGTGCGATATCACCTTTAAAAAAACTGTAAAAACCACTGTTTTGTTTACATTTTGACAACAGAGCCCCTTTAACTACACTTTGTGAATTTGCTTGGTATCATTTTCATTATTCCTCTGTATTGGGATGCTTCCTTGTGATCATTTTGAAGATTACGCATACTGTAGGAGCCACTTTGGACCAAACGGATATTTGTTGTGCTACACTCTCTTTTTTTATAAGAATACTATAAATTTTGTCCAGCCTTGATATTTTTAAGGATTTTTTTTTAAACCTGATTATATTCTTAGGGTATTCTTATTTTTTCAAAGCTTCCAAAGGAAATAGCCGCCCTCGAATAAAAACCAAGCTTTTGAAAAAACGAGATATGCCAGTCATGCGATTCTCTGTTATGAACATCATCGCAAAACAGGCAACTGTTGAGGCTGAGCAATATTCTTATGATATTCTTAAAAATTAGATGATTCTGAGTCTGAATATTCTTAGAAACATTATTCTTATAGAAAGAACAGTGTGTATTTTGTTGTCTTTTTGAGGAACGAAACAATGAACTTGGACCTGCAATCTGTTACATTCTTTTAAAAGAAACCTACCAGGGAAAAATCACTATAACTCAACACAAAAATTTTCCCTCGTTTAATAAGACATAATGTTCGGTATATTAGGTAAAGGTGAAGGCAAGGCGGAGTTTCGGTTTTTAGCGCTAATGCTGAAAGTGCAGGAGTATAGAGAGTGCAGAAAATATTTCTAGTCTCATATTTCTGACTTTGACCATGCATTGTTCATGGGATATTCAGACAGGCGTGCATAAACATTGGAACATGGGAAAAAGTTCCCAGGCAGCTTTTTCCAAAACAATATCTTGCAGGCAGTTTTTCTTAATAAGTTTAAAGGCAGAATCACCGCAATGCAACAAAAACAACAGCAACTATGATTAAATTTATTTTATGCCAATATTTCGTCCTGCCATGCAGGACTTCTTCAGGGCTGTTGTTTTTCGATGATTATTTGATTGACTGTGTAATTCTTCTTTATTGGTTGAATCAGATTGAATATGTACAAGATGATTATGATTAAATGTTCCAATTTTGAGTCTCCACTGAGATAAATCGATTTTTTCCTAAATAGTTCTTTATGAAATGTAATTGTAATTAGTTTCCAAACCAATATTTTGCAGGCAGTTCTTTTCAATAGTTCTTAATGAAATATAATTGCAGCAAGATGATAATAAAAGCAAACAAATGATGACACATTGCTTTTTCAATCGTCACTGCACGCCCTGCACGTGCTCCAACCAATTTTCCTCTTACCAGAGGTGGAAAAAGTGCGTGAAGCCGCAACGCAGCTTCGCAGGAAGCTTGTTTGTCTGGAAGGAAGAAAAGGGAAGGAAAGAGAGAAAGCAGAATAGAAGGAAGGAAAGGAAAGGAAATGATGAAGTGAGGAATGAAGAAATGAAATGAAAAAGGTTGTAAAAAAGGACGGAAAGAAAAAGGAGAGAAAAGGAAAGAGGGATGGAAGGAAGGTAGGATGACAAAGAAAACAAGAATTGAAGACATAAAGAGAACGGATGGACTGAATGAAGGAAAGAATAGAAGAATATCAATGTTTGGATTCTGCTCTTTTCATTTACAATTTTGTAATTTAAGGAGGCTTTAAAAGTAATTTCAGTTCCTAGTGGATTATCGACTGCCATGACATCTTGGACTACAGAAAATTTATAAAACAATAGAAGGAAGAATTCTGGTTTAACACCCCTTCGCAGGAAGGCAAGTATTTTTTCCACCACCGCCTCTTACCTTCCCACATGGCATACAGTTCTTTAGTGAGCCCTTTAAAGCTGAGATTCTTGGCAAAAAATACTTAATATTTAATTTAGTAATCTAATTTAAAAACACCCCATGGTTAAAGATGGCAGGGATAGCATTAGCATTAAAAGGTCAATGCGACCTTGTTTCCATACACGTTTTTTTCTATAAGAAACTGGTTTATAAGAAACTAGAACTACGATGACCAAAAATTTAAGAAACTCTAGTACTACGCTCAAGAACAGTTAAGAAATTCTTAAAATTCAATTTCTGTATGCCTCTTTTATTCTATGTTTCTCTAACAAAGGTACCTTCATCTTTTTTTAACTTTTAACTGCAAAAATTGGTAATTTTTTGCCTGAATGTGCATGGCTTATTCGTGATGACAATGTCAATATAAAATGGAAGCCCTTTGTCGAGAAGAAGCTTCAAATTTGAACAATATCGCAATTTTAGGCCCAAAAAATAAGAAACTAATTAAGAAACTTTTACTACTAAAACAACGAAATTTTCATGCGAAATTAAGAAACTTTTAGTACTAAGTGTTGATCCAAGTTTCTTATGAAAAAAACGTGTAATGGTCCCTCAAGGAGTGCTATTCAAAAGGAAAAAGAAAGAAAAGTTTTTGAGAAAAGAAATAACTAGTTTTCATGGAATATAGAATTTTGTCTAGACCAGAAATAAAATCTTTGATTTTAAATGACGAATAAGCATTGTTATTGGTTGTTTTTAGATTTCTAACAATATATGTACAGTAGGGACTATCATTAAGACTTTGGAGATTTTTAAAGAATTGATCTTTATCTTGTTTGAAACTGTTGATGTTTGTTGCAGATTTTAGTTCTGAGGGTAGGCTGTTCCATATTTTAGGTCCTAAATATGAGAGACCATTTTGTCCTGTTGCTTTTTCGGAAAGGTTGAATTAGTTTGTTTTTAGATCTTCGAGTTACTCGGCTCTGGCCAACTGGTAAGAACATTTCCGACATATATGATGGGGCTGCATTATGAAAAAATTTGAAAACCTTTGCAGCAGTGCATTGCTCAAACCTTTCTTTAGTGGGGAGCCAGTTTACAGTTTTAAATTCGTCTACTCCTATATGTATTATGCACGCCTGTACATACATGCATTTCGTACATAATCGTTTACTCCTGCTTTTTCAAGTTTTCTATAATAGTATGGATTGTAAGGAATGCCTTCCTCTCAGTTTTCTGCCATGAACACTTGGCTGTTTTGTCGAAATTCATATTTGCTGCTGTAGCATATGACATATTTCCCACGACTCTCGGACTCTCGTGCGTCAAATAGCAGAAGCTCTTCGAAAATCGAGAATTTTTGCTTAGAATTTGATTAAAGGGCTGGGCAGGAATGTTGAATAGAGGCTTGCATTCAGATTGGGTTCATGGCAAAGCTGCAACAGACAATCTGCTGTGGCATATATTACCCGTATTTTTTTTATAAGAAACTAAGAATTTGGGCCAGTACTGACAGTTTCTTAAAATTATCGTATTTTGAGTACTCAGAATTTCTTACGAGTTTCTTAGAGGCTCCATAACAATCTTCATGTTAACTAACTGTGCCCTCGTGAACATTTCAAAACAAGGTTTTCTAAGCCTTTCCAATTGCTCAAGTAACTTACGAGTATTATGATACAGGAAACGAGTGAAAGTAAAGTAAAATATGTGAAGGATTTCCTTTCTCAAAGTAAATAGTTTCTTAGCTTATATTTTCCCAGTACTGAAGTTTCTTAAATTTTTGGCGATCTGAGAGTTGAGTTTCTTATGGGCAGTTTCTTATAAAAAAATACTCGTATTCCTCAAGAATTCCCTTTAAAGGCAATCTAAACATGTGATAAAGTATGTTGTTTAAGATTCATCCAGACGGCATGACGTCACGTCAGCGTTGAAACACCACACCTTCTTGTTTTGGGGTAAATCTGAAACAAATTTCTATAGGTTTCTGTAGGAAATTTGCAAGAAATTGCATATAATTGCTTTTATATTCTCCCTCACGATAATGAGCGGGCAAAGGATGGTTGGTAGCCATTGTCATTCAGACAATGAAATGATTGCAGGAATAATCTGTTCTTGCTAGCAAACCATGAATTTGGTCCAAGAAAGGCATTTGCTAATCCACGGCACCACGGCACTACGGCACTACGGCACTACGGCACTACGGCACTGAGTATCTTTATTATTAATTTATAGAATTCTGTTTAAATATCTTAAAGAGCATAGTTTTGGCAATTGTCTGACCTGTAAACGCCAAGGTGTACATCAGCAGTGTACACCAAATCATGTAACAACAACAGCAACAAAACAGTTACAGCTGAATACATATTTTTGTCAAAAAATGATAAAGTCAATACACTTCACATAGGATTTCCTTGGAACCTTTTCTTTGGTTGTTCTTTGGTTGCTAAGCAGAAGTCACTCTGTCAAAATTGCGAATGAAACACTCGAAAAGATATTTGTTTTTTTCGGATTTTTTGGGATCTTTCTTGGGGATCTTTCTTGAAAGTAAAGGTATCCTACTTTAGTTAGTTATTGTTTCAAATTCCTCTCATTTCGGCTGGTTTCAGTAGGTAGTAGTGCCAGGGCAGAGGGAGGGGGCTGAGGGGGCAAGAGTTCCCTCTTATCAAGGACTTATTATTTTCGAATTCATCAAACCAAATCCATTGAGAAATCATCAAGTGGATGGAGGGCGAGTGTCTCCAGTTTGATTTTGAGTTTAGGTCAGGCCCGTAGGAAGCGGGGAGGGGGGCAGGGGGGCTCAAGCCTCCCCAATAATTTTGAAAACAATGGTGCTACGTCACACGAATTAATTAGATGTATTGTTCTCTATTGTTTTAAGAACAATTGCCCCCCCCCCAATCTGCAGCTTCTTCCTACGGCCCTGGTTTAGGTGAAAGAATGGCGTCTTGTATGTTTTAAGTAGGAAAGGGGCTTTTATGGCACTGAGGTATTATCCAATGAACACATCGATGAAAGTGTCCTGCTCGTGCTTATGTGATCTAAGTTCAGATCTTCTAAAATAATGTACAAATTAACAAAGACTTTTTGCGAGGACTGCAGTCTCACAAGATATTTAATCAGAATTCTATGAAATCATAATATCAAAATACTCAGTGCCGTGGTGCCGTAGTGCCGTAGTGCCGTAGTGCCGTAGTGCCGTAGTGCCGTAGTGCCGTAGTGCCGTAGTGCCGTAGTGCCGTGGTGCCGTGGAGCCGTGAATTAGCAAATGCCTCCAAGAAAGCTGCGAGAAACTTATCTTTGTGACGAAAGACGTTAGATTTGTAAACAGTGCCACAAACTCCATCTGTGGTAAGTTGCTCGTCGCTGCTTTGAAGTCAACCTTCCTAGCACCTATCTTGCCGCTAAGGTTTTTCAAATGATTTCAACGGCTTCCCAGTTTTTCAAATTTATTTGTTTCGATAGATAAACCACAAGAGGCTCAATATAATGTGGCACGAATTTTCAAGATATTTATCTTACCGTAGAATCTCTTCTTGCCTGTATCTGATATGACAGTCATTTGATTTATTGTGTTTTTGTCTCTCATTAGAAATCTATGCGAGAAATGGGTCCATTTGATCTCCGTTTAACCCCCTTGACACAGGAACGCAACCTGCCCTAAATGAAAGCACAAAGAGAAAGAAATTTGTTTCTATCGTTGGAAGTAACGTTGCATTTCTAGCAAGAGAGAACCAACGCTCGTGCTGCAGATTACAATTAACCAATTTCTGAATCCTAAATATGACAAGATATTGAAGGTGTTGTGGTGCAGTGGTGTAATCCTCTACTTTGCAGCCAGAACAATCAAGCGGACAGGGCTCGAAGCCCCACCACTTGAGCGTCACGACAAGGGGTCGTGGACTCGATTAGGTCTAAAATCGCTTGCTTGGCGCTAAAACGCAACTTCACTCTCACCTTCACCTTGCTATTGATCGATCAAATACAAATATAATTTTGAGAAGGCTAGCCATCAATGGGTGATAATGACAATGATTTGCCCCAAGTCTATTTCATAGAAGAATTCGTAATTTACTCTCAGATAGACTTATTACAGTTGACAAAATACGGTAGATTCGGGGGTAAGTCTAAAGGGTGTCCCAAAAAAATTTGTGTCACGTTTGCCTGAAGATGGCAACAAAACGGCAAAATATTCTCGCCAAAATTTTGCAGAATGTTGCTCTTCAGATATTCAATTGAAGTTTGCTACCATCCTCGTAAAAATCCGTTGAAAAATGATGGAGCTATGACCTTCAGAAGACCAAATTTGCCTGATGACTGAAACAAGCGGTCGGCCATTTTGTCTTACTATTTTGCAGCGATAAATAGCTCAATGGATGAAATGAAGCAGCAGCCTCCAATGTCATTGCTCTCGTGAAAATCCTGATAATCATCAGAGAGTTTTCAGCTATTTCTTACCTCACAGAAACATCTCTTACTTCAAGTGAAGCTATTTATCATTGCAGAATAGGATTTTTACGGGGATGGCAGCAAACTTTATTTGAACATCTAAAGAGCAACATCATATAAAAGTTCGGCAAAAATCTTTTGCCGTTTTGTCGCAATCGTCAGGCAAACGGGGCACACATTTTTGGGACACCCTCTATAATGACAATAAATGAAAGCCGTTTGTTTTGATTGCGTTAATATATTGCGCGAGAACTCGACAAAATATAAACGAGACAGTCTGGATAATAATAATAATGATAATAATAAAACGAATTTTTATACAGGATATACATTTCAACAAAAAATGCTATTATCTATATGTGTCCTGAAAAGGGAAAAGAAAGAGAGAAAAAACCTATAACAACTCTGATAAAACCTAGCAGTAATTACAAAGATGATTTACAAGCTCCATAAATATCACAATTTTTAAATAAAATGTTTCTGTAATAGTTCTTCGTATTGCCTAAAAGATTCAGTTTTTCTAACATCAATTGGCAGTTCGTTGTAGATCCTTGCACCCAATCAAGTGGAAGGATTTCCTAGCGTATTCTGTTTTGATGCCCGGAAGCCTTATCAAACATTCGTTGCTTCTTGCTTGCGTTTTGTGCTGTTGCAACTCAAAAAACCTTGAAAGTTCTCACAAATATCATTGTCTAAACATTTACGCACGAGTTTACATGCGCTGGTACTTTTTAGTGTGACGCTGGGAATGTGCAACGGCTGATAGTGTAGTCTATAAATAGAATAAAGAAAACACTCAGACACAAAATTACATCGCTGGCTACCTGTTCACGGCGCGTGTCCTGCGTCCATCTTAGATTTAAGTGGGATGTTTTCAGATTATTTTGCTCGAATGCAAGCTTTTTACCTTGCATGAAACCTTTTAAACTATTTGCTGTTATTTTGAGATCCCCGTCCCCCATTCGTTCACATTTTGTCTGCCCTTCCCCCATGTCTGTTCTTCACTCAAATAACGAATCTCTTCTGATTCCATTCATTGCGCAGGTGAAGCATGTGACATGAACAAGCTTTTTAATCTGAAGACCGATCTACAGCAGCTGAGTGATAGACTTTTGCTTCACAGGAAAACATTGAGCTCACGGCGAAGAGGAAAAAACAAGATTCAAGACTTTGTAACGGTTTGTTTCGTCTTATTTCATTTGCCTTTCTGCTGTAATATGTACTTTTATTTCAAGAACTTTTGGTTTTTTAATATAGTTTTGACTCAAAATCAATTTGCAATAGAAAAGAAATTCATATATAGTTTTGACTCAAAACTAATTTGCAATGGATAGGAAATTTATGTAACCGTTAAAAATTAACACTCAGCATACGGTTTGTTTTATATCATTTTACTGCTGCTACTAAGGCACTGTCAATTCGAGAATTTTTGGTTTTTGTGTAGGTTTGAATCGAAACAAATTTGCAACAAAACGAAAATTTGTTTTAATATCAGACAATCAACATCTAGTGAACGGTTAGTTTTATATAAATTCATTTGCCTTTCTGCTGTAATATATACTTTAGTTTCAAGACCTTTTGGCTTTTTGATATAGTTTTGACTCAAAACTAATTTGCAATGGAAAGGAATTTTATGTAACCATTAAAAATTAACATCCAGCATACGGTTTGTTTTATATCATTTTACTGCTGCTGCTAAGACACTGTGATTTCAAGAATTTTTGGTTTTTGTGTTGGTTTGAATCGAAATAACTTTGCAACAAAGAGAACATTTGTTTTAATATCAGACAATCAACGTCTAGTGAACGGTTAGTTTTATGTAAATTCATTTGCCTGTCTGCTGTAATATATACTTTAATTTCGAGAACTTTTGGTTTTTTAATATGGTTTTGACTCAACTAATTTGCAATGGATAGGAAATTTATGTAACCATTAAAAATTAACATTCAGCATACGGTTAGTTTTATATCATTTTACTGCTGCACTAAGGCACTGTGATTTCAAGAATTTTTGGTTTTTGTGTTGGTTTGAATCGAAATAACTTTGCAACATTAAGAGAAAATTTGTTTTAATATCAGACAATCAACATTTAGTTAACGGTTAGTTTTATATAAATTTATTTGCCTTTCTGCTGTAATATATACTTTAATTTCAAGACCTTTTGATTTTTTATCAAAACTAATTTGCAATGGAAAGGAAATTTATGTAACCATTAAAAATTAACATTCAGCATACGGTTTGTTTTATATCATTTTACTGCTGCTGCTAAGACACTGTGATTTCAAGAATTTTTGGTTTTTGTGTTGGTTTGAATCGAAATAACTTTGCAACAAAGAGAACATTTGTTTTAATATCAGACAATCAACGTCTAGTGAACGGTTAGTTTTATGTAAATTCATTTGCCTGTCTGCTGTAATAGATACTTTAATTTCGAGAACTTTTGGTTTTTCAATATGGTTTTGACTCAACTAATTTGCAATGGATAGGAAATTTATGTAACCATTAAAAATTAACATTCAGCATACGGTTTGTTTTATATCATTTTACTGCTGCTACTAAGGCACTGTGATTTCAAGAATTTTTGGTTTTTGTGTAGGTTTGAATCGAAATAACTTTGCAACATTAAGAGAAAATTTGTTTTAATATCAGACAATCAACATCTAGTTAACGGTTAGTTTTATATAAATTTATTTGCCTTTCTGCTGTAATGTGTAATTTGATTTCAACAACTTTTGGTTTTTTAATATAGTTTTGACTCAACTAATTTGCAATGGATAGGAAATTTGTGTAACCATTAAAAATTAACATTCAGCATACGGTTTGTTTTATATCATTTTACTGCTGCTACTAAGGCACTGTGATTTCGAGAATTTTTGGTTTTATGTAGGTTTGAATCGAAACAAATCTGCAACAAAAAGAATATTTGCTTAGATATTAACAATCAGCATCAAGTGAACGGTTAGTTTTATAAAGGAAGGTTATTTGCCTGCAATACACTCTCTTTTCTCAGGAATTGTGTTTATAAGAATAGTCAGGCTCGGAATCATCCACTTTTTAAGGACAGTATAAGAATATTTCTCAGCCTCAGCTCGAATCTATTTGTGTCTCATTTTGTTGTTCTATAAAACTTTATGATCGTTAGAACATTCTTATTGTTATAATTGCTTAAATTATTCTTTCGTTCGACCATTTCCTCGCAATCACATGAAATTTCTTTTAACTATGTTCCCCTGAAACCATCTTGAAAAGAAACAAGAATCCTTTAAGAATATATCCAGGCTCAAAACGAAAATTTTTTAGGAATATGGAGGCTGTAAACAATTTATAGTATTCTTATAAGGAAAGAGTGTAATCTGTATTTAGATTTCAACAACTTTTGGTGTTTGACGCAGCTTTGACTCAAAACTAATTTGCAACAGAATAGAAATTCTTCGTTAATATGTAACCTTTCACATCTGGCGGATAGTTAGTTTCATCTTATTATATTTACTTTTTCTACCACCACCGATGTTTCTATTGCAATACCTATTTGATTTGAATCGTTCGTAGTGTAGCTGCATGTAGCGTTGCGTGTCTTTATATATTTGGCCATGGGGTAGTCATTGTCTTTCGCTCCCCATGGTATGGTCCCTGTAGTGTTGTATAGTAATAAGACAAATATAGTAGAACGTAAGATGTATTGTAATTATTTCATATGAATAAACAAATTGAATTAGCTGTATGTTTAGCATTGCTACAAACTCTTAACTCGAAAGCAACAGAAAATAAAGTTTGTTTGTGAAAGTAACAAACTATATCTAGGTGCGAACGGTTAGTTTCATCTAATTTCATTAACTTTTTCCTTGCAACCTATGTTTAAATTAGACTTACGATAGAGAAGTTTTTAAGATATAAATATGAAAGAACTTTAACTCATAAAGAATATCCAACAGGGAAAAATGTTTTTTCGAGTGTTAAAAGTATCTCCACCTAGCAAACAGTTCGTTTGATAGAATTTGACTGACCTTTTCTCTTGCGACCTTTTTTTATTTTGAATACTTTTTAACAAGTTTTAGCTTGTGAAGCTTGATTCTCCAACCTCAAAACCAATTTGCAACAAAAAGAAACTTTGTTAAGCATTAAAAAATTTACATCTGGTGGCGAAGAGTCAGTAATGACTGAATGTTATTAAATGTTTCTGAATTTTACTGAATGTTACTCCTGCAACTTGTTGTGATTTTGAAAGTTTTACTTTTGCTTTCAAGCTTGATTGAATCAACCACAAAGCAAATTTGCAACAGAAAAGAAAATTTTTTCCAAAGATGAAAAATTTCACATTTAGCGAATGGTTCATTTCGTCAAATAAGATTTAATTTTCTCCTGCAACCTAAGCCTTGGTTTTTTAACTTTGTTGAGCAATTTTTAAACTTTCTGTAAGGCTTGGCTTGAAACTTTGTTAAGACATTAAACATTTAATTTATCGAAGATTTAATTTAGTTTAATTTGGTGCAAATTAACTCCTATTTTTCCACGCAATCTATGCACCTGTTATGCATTTATTTAAAATTATTAAGCAACTTTTTGACTTGCTTGCATGCTAGACTTTTCCAACTCAAACCAATTTGCGACTGAAAGAGCATTTGTTTGAATATTAAAAAATTTACAACTTGTATATATTGTAAGATGTATTATATGTTGAATCATATCGTTTAGTAAAACGCTATTTATTGAAAATTTGTATATATTATGTATAGATTTGAAGGGAAGTTGAATTTACAAGCTAAATTAGCTTGAAGAGTATATCATTAAAGGGAATCAAAGCATATATAAGCCTTTGATAAAACTGGCCGTGCAAGGATAATAGACCGTGACACGTGCCGCACCATATTGGGGTAACATATCGAAGTCAACAGGTAATATCAGTTTGACCGCAAGTGGCTTGAGCCACTTTTATATGCTTAGAATCTCTTTAAAGGGCCTCCGTCGTCAAATTGTAAACAAAACGATGATTTTCGCAGTGTTTTGAAAGGTGATATCACACGGGATTTTCGTATTTTCTTCAAAATGAAAGTTGCTGTTTGGGCATTAGTCATTGTACTTCACTTAGGAATAAACCAAACATTCATATCTTCTACGATTGCTCGGATATAAGTGGATTTTTACTGGTCACTTTTTGGTGGCTTGGGTGAAGCCACCAAACAAACTGCAGAGAACAATGGATGAACAATGGATAATCGGCGACACGTGCGAGTTTACGGATTTGTTTACTGTTTGACGACGGAGCCCCTTTAAACTCTTAAATTCGATTTGATAATCAAAAGTTATTCCCCATGGAATATGCTATTCTTCATGAAATCGGGTTTTATGAGATTACGGCCATGGCCACGGGCCCCAATCCTTTTTTTTATTCATTTCAAATATTTACAATAAATCTTACTTTCTACTGTAATTATCAAATCACTATACACCACCACAGGGACGAAACTAAGGGGAACAAAAGACAATGACTACCCCATGGGGCTACCAGACAACTGCCTACATCAGTACTCTAAATAGAAATAGAACTGCGACCACTTGTGGATAAAATTTAAGGTTAAAAGAAGTATGCAAGGTGTTTTTCGGAAAAGCAATCCTTTAGAGTGCTAAAATGTCTGCCCGTCAAGGTATCATATTGTTGTTGAAATTGCGAAACTACGAATAAAACAGAATCCTTGATTATTTAATTTCCATGAATTTCTTCGAGGATCAGTTAATCAACATCACAATATTTGTTTGTCTGAATTACGATTTTATATATCTGTTATTGACTTGGAGAATGATAACGGTCACGTGATTGTGCTATATCGCTTGCTTTTTCGTGGATCACTTCATTAATGTACAAATCTATTGCCTTCCGGCTCCTACCGGCTCACCCAAGAAAAGCTTCAAGAGCTACCGTAGATCGTAAAAGCTACGCAGTGAGATTGTAAAACCAATAATAATAATAATAATAATAATAATAATAATAATAATAATAATAATAATGTTAATAATAATAATAATAATTCTTGTATTCTGCAAGGATCCTCAGGAAAGTTCTTGAGATTTGAGGAGACTTGTTGTCACCGAACCTCAAGAAAAAGAACTCTACTGACATTTAGACAGTATGCGCTATGACGATAATAATAATAATAATAAAATTAGGAATAAAGATAAAGACAGAACACCTACAGAAGACCGCTTTACTGGGAACAGCAAGGATATTGAGAAGGACATTAGAAAACTAAACGATATAAGAGAAAGATCAAGATAGAATGCATCCAGAAAAAGCTACGAAGAACAGAAGGACAAAGACAATATGATAAGACAATGTCACCTCAGTTTACTGGCTGTAGACAGCTGACATTGAAAAAATACCAGCAGAACAGCAAGCTGTGCGAAGTAAAGAAATAATAATAATAATAATAATAATAGAAGATTTTGTCTGAAGAAGATTTTATATCGAAACGTTTGCCCTGAAACAGTTGTGTTTTTTATCATTTTAATTTCTGTTTTACTTTGAAAGTGGTTTAGTTTATAATAATAATAATAATAATGATAATAATAATAATAATAATAATAATAATAATAATAATAATAATAATAATAATAATAATAATACGTTTTTTATACAGGGGGATTCAATCAGCTACAATATACTAGCTGCTATCAAGAGAAGCCCTGTTTCTTAAGAAGCAAATGAAATTATCAGATCTAAAAAAGTTTACAGTTTAATAGTTACTATGATACAAGAATATATTACAAATGTTACATAAAAAGTTCATAAATCCATAAAATGTTCTTTGAGGCCTTGCTTGAAAGGAAGATAAGATTTTCAGTCTTTAAATGCGTTGGCGCAAAATACAGAGGATTTCTTGGCAAAGTCACACTAAAAATGAGACAGTATTAGAAAGAATAGGAGAGAAAAGAAACATCATGCAAATAATAATGACAAGGAAACTAACATTCTTCGGTCACATGATAAGGAGGGACAACTTACATCATGTCATACTGGAAGGTCGAATACCATCTAGACGTCCCAGAGGAAGACCAAGAGCTATGTGGATGGACAACATCGGAGAGTGGGTGGGAAGAAAGCATTATGGATGGCTTGTGAGAAAAGCCCAGGATGGAGGAGCGGGGAGACAATTCATAGCAGCCTACCTGCAACGAGTAGACGGCACATGAGAAGAAGAAAATGCGTTGGCAATGCATTATAGATCTTTTCACCACTATAATAAAATCCTCTTTTCGCGCTCTCTGTTTTTACTTTTGAAACTCTTAAGTTGCGTCCCTTGATTCTTGTAGCTTTTTGGTGGTCAAGCCTCTCAAAATGGTCATGAAATACATCGGGGGCAGTTTTGTTCAAACATCTGAACACAAAATCAGCACATTGCATGTTCTGCATGCAATTAGTAGCAACAGTTTATTCAAAAAGTTATGTTGCATATGCATATGTATTGTAAAATTGCCTTAAGAATTTTTGTAATAGAATCATCAGACAACACGGGTAAACACTGGTTATAGCGAAATAGCTGAAATTTCTTTGGAGCCATTCAGTTCAAAAAAATAGGTCGAAGACTTTTACGCCAACCTTCATAAAGATTTGGAACCTATTTATGCCATGACAGTTTCTGAGTATCTATCGATCATCATTAGTCGTAGTTAACAAGGGCAGATTTTGTAATACAATAGCATGAGTTGCTTTTGTTCACACCTCAATTCAAAGCGATTAGCGATTGCAGACAAAGGAAATTCTCTCAACTAGCAATTCAAAACAAACAAAGCCGCAAAAGTTTCTTTGAAACCCAGGTAGCTAGCTCGCTTGTTGTGCATTCCAGAAACTGTTTTTAAAGGCAAACATGCGCGTAGATCGAAAGAAGAAGGATGCATCTACACATCTGCCGCGGGCATTTTATTTGTTTGGTTCAAAAGCCGTTTAGGAGGCGATTCAATTCTCTTACTTTTTTTGGGTGTTATCAAAACATGTACTGCTCAGCTTCTGGACCAAAGAAATAAAATTGCCGCGGTAGATGTGTAGATATATCCTTCTTCTTTCGATCTATGCTCATGTTTGCCCTTAAAGATAATTTCTGGAATGCACAGCGAGCGAGCTAGCTACCTGGGTTTCAGAGAAAATTTTGCGGCTTTGTGTGTTTTGAATTACTGGTTGATAGAAGTTCCTTTGTCTGTGATCGCTAATCGCTTTGAATTGAGGTGTCAACAAAAGCAACTCGTGCTATTGTATTACAAAATCTGCCCTTGTTGTCGTAGTTAGAGTTTATGGCAGATATTTATCGATAACTATGACGTTGTATTAAGTCTATGTGATAGGATTTATCTAAATAATTTATCTAAAATGAACGATCATCAGCTATATCTTTCAAGTATTCGCACCAAGGCCACTAAAACAGATAACCTTATCTCGTTCAAATTTGATTAAATTTCAAATCCCCTATATTTATGACTTTTATTTCAAATCCCCTATATTTATCCCCTATATGTTATGGCCATCACCTATATTTTACAGGTATTCGCAACAAGGCCACTAAAACAGATAACCTTATCTCGTTCAAATTTGATTAAATTTCAAATCCCCTATATTTATGACTTTTATTTCAAATCCCCTATATTTATCCCCTATATGTTATGGCCATCACCTATATTTTACAGGTATTCGCAACAAGGCCACTAAAACAGATAACCTTATCTCGTTCAAATTTGATTAAATTTCAATTCCCCTATATTTATCACTTTTAATGTTATGGCCATCACCTATATTTTACAGGTATTCGCAACAAGGCCACTAAAACAGATAACCTTATCTCGTTCAAATTTGATCAAATTTCAATTCCCCTATATTTATCACTTTTAATGTTATGGCCATCACCTATATTTTACAGGTTGTCGCACCAAGGCCACTATAACAGATAACCTTATCTCGTTCAAATTTGATTAAATTTCAAATCCCCTGTATTTATCACTTTTAATGTTATGGCCATCACCTATATTTTACAGGTATTCGCAACAAGGCCACTAAAACAGATAACCTTATCTCGTTCAAATTTGATTAAATTTCAAATCCCCTATATTTATCACTTTTAATGTTATGGCCATCACCTATATTTTACAGGTTGTCGCACCAAGGCCACTAAAACAGATAACCTTATCTCGTTCAAATTTGATTAAATTTGCAATCCCCTATATTTATCACTTTTAATGTTATGGCCATCACCTATATTTTACAGGTTGTCGCACCAAGGCCACTATAACAGATAACCTGATCTCGTTCAAAATTTGATTAAATTCCCGACCCCCACATTTCTCACTGCTATTATTATTGTTATTATTCTTCATAGACTTGCAGGACTATTTTCTCATAGGCAGTTTCTGATAACGGCGTTTTGTAAATGGCAGAAGTTAAAGAATATGGAAAACCGTTTAAATCTCAAGTGTACAGACAGTATTAGTGGAAGCCGAAACAGTCAATAGGCTGATGAAAACTGAGTGACCCGAAAGCCCTCTTTACCAACTAAAATTGGAATTATGCATTCTGATTTGCGTGAGAGCTGCTTTACTGAATGGGCAGCCATGCTGTCGCCAAGGAACATTGAAAAATAGTGTTTCATGTGCTCTTATCGCTCTTGTAGTTCATGATCTACAACTACATTTTCTACGTTCTATTGAAATTTTCAGTGTGCTGTCTTTTATTTATCTGTATATTAACCCAAGAATGTAAAAACATGGTAAAGAACATTAACAGCAAGTACCCGCGTAAAAGACCTAGTCGATTAAGAACCTACAGGCTGAAATGTTACATCATACTTACTTTTAAACATTTCTAACCATCTATATATACAAAGAATGAGCAGCAATATCAGTGAAAATGCTTTTACTTTCTATTGAACAATTTCAATGTACTGTCCTTTATTCATCTCTATTTTAACCCATGAAAGTAAAAGCACGTTAAACCGCATAACCATCTATATATATATAAGGAGTGAGCAGCATCATCAGTGAAAATGCTTTTACTTTCTATTGAACAATTTCAATGTACTGTCCTTTATTCATCTCTATTTTAACCCAAAAAGTAAAAGCACGTTAAACCGCATAACCATCTATATATATATAAGGAGTGAGCAGCATCATCAGTGAAAATGCTTCTACTTTCTATTGAACAGTTTCAATGTGTTGTCCTTTATTCATCTCTATTTTAACCCATGAAGGTAAAAGCACGTTAAACCGCATAACCATCTATATATATATAAGGAATGAGCAGCATCATCAGTGAAAATGCTTTTACTTTCTATTGAACAATTTCAATGTACTGTCCTTTATTCATTTACATTTTAACCCACGAAAGTAAAAGCACATTGAATCACATAACCATCTATATATATATATAAGGAATGAGCAGCATCATCAGTGAAAATGCTTTTACTTTCTATTGAACAATTTCAATGTACTGTCCTTTATTCATCTCTATTTTAACCCAAAAAGTAAAAGCACGTTAAACCGCATAACCATCTATATATATAAGGAGTGAGCAGCATCATCAGTGAAAATGCTTTTACTTTCTATTGAACAGTTTCAATGTGTTGTCCTTTATTCATTTACATTTTAACCCACGAAAGTAAAACGCACATTAAATCACATAACCATCTATATATGTACTATATATATAAAAACACGTTAAACCGGAGTGAGCAGCATCATCAGTGAAAATGCTTTTACTTTCTATTGAACAATTTCAATGTACTGTCCTTTATTCATCTCTATTTTAACCCACGAAAGTAAAAGCACGTTAAACCGCATAACCATCTATATATATAAGGAGTGAGCAGCATCATCAGTGAAAATGCTTTTACTTTCTATTGAACAATTTCAATGTACTGTCCTTTATTCATCTCTATTATAACCCATATATTTAAGAAAGTAAAAGCACGTTAAACCGCATAACCATCTATATATATAAGGAGTGAGCAGCATCATCAGTGAAAATGCTTTTACTTTCTATTGAACAATTTCAATGTGTTGTCCTTTATTCATCTCTATTTTAACCCATGAAAGTAAAAGCACGTTAAACCGCATAACCATCTATATATATAAGGAGTGAGCAGCATCATCAGTGAAAATGCTTCTACTTTCTATTGAACAATTTCAATGTACTGTCCTTTATTCATCTCTATTTTAACCCATGAAAGTAAAAGCACGTTAAACCGCATAACCATCTATATATATAAGGAGTGAGCAGCATCATCAGTGAAAATGCTTTTACTTTCTATTGAACAATTTCAATGTACTGTCCTTTATTCATCTCTATTTTAACCCACGAAAGTAAAAGCACGTTAAGTCACATAACCATCTATATATACAAAGAGTGAGCAGTAATATCAGTGAATATGCTTTTACTTTCTTTTGAACAGTTTCAATGTACTGTCCTTTATTCATCTCTATTTTAACTCACGAATGCAGAAAAAAGTTGAATCACATTTACTGCTATACAAATCTAGCCATCTATATATAAATACAAGGAATAAGAGGTAGCATCAGAGAAAGTGCTTCTACTTTCTTTTGAACATTTTCAATGTACTGTCATTTATTCATCTCTTTTTTTTAAACCCACTCAACTTTCTTAATGTGTAAAAGCTTATATTTTTTTACTTTTGTGACATGCAGTTTTTCACAGACAGTCACAGATAGTAATGGGGAAAGTTTTTGTTAAATGTTCACGAGGGCACAAGATGCAAACATCAAGAATGATATGAAACTTCTAAGAACTTATTTTATATAGTCTTATTAATTCAAGAACAGTAAAAGGCTCAGACCTTTTCAGCCATCCCTCGCATGCATCAATTGACGAAACTAAATACAATTTTCACTATGAAGGATTATCGTTATCACTGCATATTCCATCAACTGCCTCCCTTGAAAGGAGGGCACCAACTTTATTTCAATCACAAAAATTGAAAATATTAACGAAAATGTTAAAACTCTAAGCCTTATTTATAAATTTTCTTCCTCGTCAACTTTCAACGTGCAGCTGCTTAAACATAGGGCTCAAATCTTTAAAAAGGTCGGTGTAAAATTTTATTGCCGTTTTCTTTGAAATATATAGCTTGGAAGAAACTTACCGTTTTTGCTGTAAATCTGCCGTGGCAATTTATTGATATCTTGCTTAGTTTCAGTAAGGCGGCATTTATTAGATCTGAGGCTATGACGTCATCCAATTTCTAAATCCTAAACTACAAAAGCTACAGATTTCTGCTTGCCACCATCTCGTAGACCTCCATAAACTATGGTTTTCTTGAAGGTTATGTAATGTTTCCTCTATTAGTTTAGGATTTACAATGATTTAAATTTTTTCAAAATTCTCCATGAATTTTTTCAAAAATTATCAAATTGCCGCCATTTTGAAAAAAATAAAGATATCATAAAATTTCCACGGCAGATTTACAGCAAAGTACCGTAAGTTCCTTTCAAGCAATCCAGTTCAAAGAAAAATATAATAGAATTATACACCGACCTTTTTAAAGATTTGAAAGATTTGAGCCCTATGCTAGCTGCTTTACAGTTAACGGCAGGCTTTTTAATCACAGCTCTGACTGAAAATGTCCAAGTAAGGTGCTTACACTATACCTGCACTGATATCTTTGTAAGCGAAATGTGGTTTAGAAATTTTACGGTATTGATACAGTTTAGGCTTTGTTGTTTTGGCTAAATCTTGCCGTTTTCTATGGACTTCGCTTAGTTTACTGTTCATCTTTTTAAGTACACTCTTGTTCGTATTCATCGAACCAAAGGTACTCTGGTGATGTTTCTTGGCAATACAGAACCACGTACAGTTGCTCTATCTATCTTGGTGAAGGTGAAGGTGAAGTTGCGGTTTTTAGCGCCAAGCGCTGGGATAGAATAAATAGGCCTAATCGAGTCCGCGACCCCTTGTCATGACGCTGAAGTGATGGGGCTCTACCTGGGATCGAACCTGGTCCACCTGACTGTTCTGGCTGCAATGTGAGAGGATTACATCACTGCACCACAACGCCTTCAATATCTTGTCATGTTTAGGATTCAGAAATCGGTTAATTGTGAATTGCAGCTCGAGCGTTGGTTCTTTCTTTCTAGAAATGCAACGTTACTTCCAACGATAGAAACAAATTTCATGATGTAGGGCAGGTTGCGTTCCTGTGCCAAGGGGGTCAAACGGAGATCAAATGGACCCATTTTTCATATAGATTTCGAATCAGAGACGTAGGAACCGGGCGGGGGCACTGGGGGCATGTGCCCCTAGGATTTTAAAGTAAACAAAAAAGGTACCCTCTTTATTTTCAGGCAGTGCCCCTTCAGCTTAATGAAAAAGTGCCCTTGAAGTATCGCGCCCCTCCCAAGTTTGAGATGCTTCCTACGTCCCTGTTTCAAATTTCGAAGTGATTTTTTGAAATTTTTTATTTACAAAGATTGCTAAAAATTGTTGTAAAATAAAATCTAATTAAAATATTCTTGAAACAGATGTGTTTTCAGTCTACACTTGAAAGTGTCAAGAGAATCCGTTGCCCGCAATGTATATGGCAGTCTGTTCCAAAGATGAGGAGAGGCACTTGTAAATGCACGATCTCCAGCGGTCATTAGCTAGTCAAGTCATCATCGGCAGATCTTGTCCATAGCCCTGCTTTTCGCAATGTGATCAGCTCGGTAAGATACATTGGTGCAAGATTATCGATGCATTTGTAAGTCAACTTATTTTATCCTGTATGATATTGGCAACCAATGGAGCTGTTTTAACACTAGGGTTATGTGACTGTGTATCTTCTCACCGGTCAACATTCCGGCAGCGGAATTCTGAATCTTTTGCAACTTTTGTAACTCATACATTGGAAAACCATTTAAAAGAGAATTGTTGCAATCTAGCCTAGATGTCAGGAAAGCATGGATGGCTTTTTCAGCAGCTTCTTTTGTAAGATCCTTCCAAGCTAGGCGGATTTTATACAGTTTTATTTGGGTAATTGCACATTTTATTTGGGTAATTGCACTTTTTATTTGGGTAATTGCACATTTTATTTGGGTAATTACACATTTCATTTGGGTAATTGCACATTTTATTTGGGTAATTACACATTTTATTTGGGTAATTACACATTTTATTTGGGTAATTACACATTTTATTTGGGTAATTACACATTTTATTTGGGTAATTACACATTTTATTTGGGTAATTGCACATTTTATTTGTAAGTAATTACACATTTTATTTGGGTAATTACACATTTTATTTGGGTAATTACACATTTTATTTGGGTAATTACACATTTTATTTGGGTTTTGTAAGATTTCCAAGCACATTTTATACAGTTTTATTTGGGTAATTACACATTTTATTTGGGTAATTACACATTTTATTTGGGTAATTAAATTACACAAAGTCCCTTCATGTTGAGAGAACAGGGCAGTAACATTTTACACAATTCATTGTAAAGTTTTGCAAGGATTCGACTGCTATTTACAAGTACACATATTTTGACGCTAGCGATATCGTTTCCAGGACACCTTGACGCCTTTTTAAAATATGTAATATATTTATGCACGTTTCTTATCAAGTAATATCCGGATAGTAGCGTCACGGAAACGTCTAAAGATCTAGAAGATACAGAATCGTTCAGACTTACCATAGGTTCATGAAATTGAATTTGAGAATTGCCTATAAATATTAAACAGTTAGGAAAAAATAGCAGTTTCATAATTCGAGTTACAGTAAAAACCCACACATAAGAACCTTCATCTGTTAAGAACCTACAGCCTGAAAAAATATATTTGGTACCCAATAAATAAGAACCATTTCAGGCTAACATCTTAACTAGGTCCTCAATAAAGCGTTTCATTCATTCATTGGGAAATAAATGCAATCTGTTTGCCAATCTACCTCTTTTGTGAACTCCAAAACATTACTTACAGAACTGTGATAGGCAGGGCCCGCAGGGGTAAACTGGGCAAGCTTGGGTTGAAATGGATAGGGCCAAGAGTGAAAATAAGTTTGGCTAAGATTTAGATTGACATATTTCCCTATATTAAGAACCTACACCCTGATTACTGGATGTGCCTCATTGCACAAAAACCTAAACAGGCTGAGTTCAAATCTTAGGTTCTCATGTGCGGGTTTTTACTGTAGATGGAAGAACACGTGAGGGGGGATTGATAATTACATTGATAGAAAATATTTAAAGTGGGTAGCCTGCAATAATTTATCTACAAAGAGAAGAATTCTTTACAGCAGGGCCACTGTCAAATTAAAGTTGAAAACTTAGATTTTAAAATTAAAGGAAAATATTACACAAAAACATTTGTGAAATCCTTGAGGCGAGGCAACAACATATCCACATTGGTTCTTAAAATACAACTTACAACTTAAATCAATGAAAGTTTTGGTAGAATCCTACGAAAGACAATTCTGTTGCAACTGATGTACCGAGCTTTTTCCAGCATCGTTCTCTGAAAAGAGCAGATAAAATATCAAAAATATAGATATTCACGAGTATATTGAACCAACGACATATCCACATTGGTTCTTAAAATACAACTTACAACTTAAATCAATGAAAGTTTTGGTAGAATCCTACGTTTTGGTAGAATCCTACGAAAGACAATTCTGTTGCAACTGATGTACCGAGCTTTTTCCAGCATCGTTCTCTGAAAAGAGCAGATAAAATATCAAAAATATAGATATTCACGAGTTGCTAGTGCGCAGTTTCGTCATATTGCTCAAAAGTTGGTGCACTGCGACGTCATGTTGAACACCAACGAGCCTGATCTATTTTTAGGGTGGGTCCTGACGTCATCATGTTCACTCTTAATCTTGGCTAGCCTTCTTGTCATGTAACAGTGCAAGGTGGCGCCCTGAGGCAGCTAGGTCAGGTTTTGATATCAAGACAACGAGTTTCCGTCCTAAGCAACAAGGACAAATTTTGTAAGATAATATCATGAGTTGCTTTTGTTGACACCTGAATTCCTTCAAAGGCAAAGGAAATTCCTTCAACCAGTAATTCAAAACGAGCAAAGCTGCAAAAGTTTCTCTGAAACCCAGGTAGCTAGCTCGCTCATTGTGCATTCCAGAAATTGTTTTTAATAGCAAACATGAGCATATATAGAAAGTAGAAGGATATATCTACACATCTGCCTCGGGGATTTAATTTGTTTGGTTCAGAAGCCGATCTGGAGGCGACTCAATGTTCTTATTGTTTTGGGTGTGATTAAAGTACTTACTGCTCTGCTTCTGAACCAAAGAAATATAATGCTGAAATATAAAGAAATAAATATAATATAATAAAATATAATATATAGATGTGTAGATATATCGTTTTCTTTCGAGATATACTCGTGTTTGCTCTTGAAAACAATTTCTGGAATGCACAACGAGTGCGATAGCTACCTGGGATTTAGAGAAACTTTTGCGGCTTTGTTTGTTTTGAATTTCTGGTTGAGGGAATTTCCCTTGTCTACGATGGCTAATCGCTTTGAAATCAGGTGTGAACAAAAGCAACTCATGCTATTGTCTTACCAAATCTGTCCTTGTTTTTAAAATTAGAAAATTTAAAATTAGAAAATTTTAAGTTAGAAAATTACGAAATCTGTCCTTGTTGTCCTAAGCAGAATTTGAGTCATATAAATCCGTCAAGCTCGCATGGTGCTATGAATTTTCAACAATGGGAATCTGGCTCACCAGGTAGTAATTTGCAAAAATCGGAATGTAGGGAAACATTTTTGCAAGTTGTGTCGCGTTATCTAGGTATTACGCACGTTTTTACGACAATGGCGACCGATTATTCCTGTGATAAACTACGAACTTCTCTTTCTTTGATAGATAGGCGTGGTTTGAAAATTATCATAGTTAATTATACTCCTACTGTGTCCACACGCTTCTCCACTTATCACAGATGTAACCTCTAAATATTTGATTATTCAATAATTCTTTAAATCTTATTTGCTTTCCTATGGGGCTAAATAAATTGTGATGTGACCTGTTTCTAGGCTCATTACCTGGGGTCTGTTGTGGCGCCGTGTTTGATTTACTGACTTTGCAGCCATAACAATCAAGGGAAGGGGTCTGGGCGAGGGGCGTATCACTCTGTAAAAACACCTTTGGCAAAAATCCCTTTGTTTTCAAGAAAAATCCATTAAAAAATCCCTAAAAATCCTATTGTTTAAAAAAATCTCGTACGCCATTTTGGAAGAGTGATACACCCCTCAGGTCTGGGTTTGAACTTCACCAGCACCTCTTGAGTGTCATGACCAAGCGCTTGACACTAAAATCCGCTACTTTACCTTCGCGTTTGGTCCCTTGTTTCCCTGTTCTCGTTGACTTGATGATGTTGCTTCAGTCTACAGTGCAACGGTAGAGAAGAAACTGCGCGAAGTTACGTCAACATACCATCTCATATAGGGAATTGTTTGAATGTAGCATCATATCAAAAAAGTTGGGCCTAAGGAAGAAAACATAAAATGTTGTTACACTTACAGAGAGCTAACAGGGCCAGCATAGGGCTCAAATCTTTAAAATCTTTAAAAAGGTGGGTGTAAAATTCTATTCCACTTTTCTTTGAATTGATCGCCTTGAAAGGAACTTATAGTACTTTGCTGTAAATCTGCCGTGGAAATTTGTTGATATCTTGATTTGTTTTCAAAATGACGGCAATTTATCATTAATTTATTTAACGTAGGCTAAATAAGATAAAAAGAATAGCTAAATTACAGCTAATTTAGGCCTACTAAGCTAATTTAGGCCCACTAAACTAATTTAGGCCTACTATTACTATTACTATTAGGCCTACCTTTAATTTAGGCCTATGTAGCGGCTATGCCAAATCAAAAAGTTGGGCCTAAGGAAGAAAACATGAAGTGTTGTTACAGAGAGCTAGCAGGGCCTAAGGTGGCGAATTCTCATTCATGTGCGCCTTTTTCCCGCTCTGTCTTGCGCAGCTGTTTATACTGGGTGTCCAAAAAGTACTCCTGTTTAAAAAATCACCAAAATTTGATCACAAGTCCGATCTAAAGGACCAACTTACTCTCCCAGATATAGCTGATCTCTTAAGTGGTTTGGAAATTGGCAAATTTAGCTTCTTAAAGTGCTGCCTTGTTAGAAATGATACGGAAATAAAGCAGATATAAACCCAAATTAAATACAGTGGTCAAATATTTCCGCAAAATTTTCGATTTGAAGAACCATTTTTCTCGCAATAGAACGTCCTGTCCCGGGATGTTTTTTTTGAGAAGGTGCTCCTTTTAATTCATCATTCAACCCATTCCAGAGACTGGCCCCTCTGAATGAAAAACATCTCTGACCAGCTGATGTTCTTAACATTGGAGTCCTAAGGTTTATATTAGAATTCCTCAGTACGCGAGAGGTTGTTTCGTTCACTCTATTGAACATGTCGCTCATATAGGACGGCGCATCACCGTTTAGGGACTTGAAAACCATTTTTAGTGTTTCAAGATCAATCAATTCCCTAACCGTGGGCCATCCTAGGGCACGAAAGAGTGGCAAGGCAACCCCTAGTTTAACGTCCCTTCCGAAGGACGGCGAGGTGACTTGCGAAGTCAAGCCTCCGAGGTCACCCATCCGGAGTTCAACCTCACTCGACTCTGACGGAAACTGAATAAGCCGCTCGGCCACTCACCCCGTTTAGTTAACTAATTTGCAAAATGCTGTTTGCTCGAAATGCTATTCAACTGTGCAAAAATTCAAATAAAATTTTATTTCAACTTTGCTCTTAGATACTAAACCCGCATAAAAGAACCTATGTTTTTTTCTGGGCAGCCTGGATAGGTTCTTAATTAACTGGCTGCTATTCTAAATTCCAGCCTGTAAGGTTTTTAAAAAGGTACTTATATACGTACAGGCCTTGCACACATTAAACGAATTCTTGAGAATTCTTGAGAACATTTGTGGGTCTGTATTACCTTTTTCACATTGACACAGTAAACCAGCTTTATTTAAACAATGTTAAATTTTAACCAATCAAATGCATTTGATTTTTTGGATTGACCAATTAGAATGCAACATGCCATAACCTGATTTACTTTCAGCTGGTTTAACTTGCCAGTGTGAATAGGGTACAAAAAAGTCCTGTTTAAAATCCTTTGATCCTTTGTACCAATGAAGAAGTCTAATCAGAATGTGAAGAATTCTGAAAAAGTGAAAATTCTTGTAATTTTCATAATTTACATGAAAGCAATTATATAAGAACCTTTTCCCAGTTTCAGCCTCTTAGGGGTTCTTATTTAGGGGGTTTAAAAGATTAAATTTCAGCCTCAAGGTTCTTATAAAAACAGGTTCTTTTATGCGGGTTTCTACTGTAAACATCACTAGCTAGTAAATAGTGCATTGATTCAACAGCCAACGCTATCAATCACTTAAACTCGTGTTAAGACTTTGAAAGTGTGATTTTTTAATCAGGATTTGTATATCATTGCTCGGCAACTGCACTAACATTTACCTGCAATCCCAGATTACTTCATTTCTTTTAAATGTTTGTGTAAGGAGTTGAAAATTTACAGTTTTTAAGTGATATGAAGAACATAGGGCTCAAATCTTTGAAAAGGTCGGTGTAGAATTCAAGTACAGTTCTCTTTGAAATAAATGGCAATTCCACAGGTTTTTGCAATTTCGATTGTTGGCAATTGTTTGCTATTTTTTGTGATTGTTAGATTGCTCTAATTTTGTTTTGTTTCACAGAAGAATTAATTGATCAATCCTCTGAAGAACGACTGTTGAAACATACGAAACAGCATTTCTGTTGCTGGGCAAAAATTACAGCGGAATTTGTCTTTTAAACCTCGTTATTTCTATCTTTGTTTACATTTTACTTCCCAGTAAACAGTTCGTAATTCTTGAATTTGCTACTTTCAGGCATGGCTGCAAACATGCTGTGAATCCATGTTCGAAGATATCTTCGCTCGTTGATAGAGAAAAAGGTGGAAGTTTGCAGAAGCAAAACTTGCAGTGTAAAGCCTATAAAGTAGCAAGGAGGCAGTTGCGACAGCAACGCGTGGCACGTAAGTTTATTTTCTCACATTTCAACTCCTTTCTCCAAGGACGTCTTTCAATTTGGCATCCGAAGGTATCAAGTATCA
Organism: Aurelia coerulea; assembly: GCA_039566865.1. Lineage (NCBI taxonomy): Eukaryota > Metazoa > Cnidaria > Scyphozoa > Semaeostomeae > Ulmaridae > Aurelia > Aurelia coerulea. Next base: position 21,382,833 of record CM076947.1, on the reverse strand, counting down.
AGCAAGGTAGCTTCAATAGGAATACTCTGAAACAGAAAAGCTCAGCTTAGTCGCTTATTGAATTGAGATGTGATCCTTCCGCAGGTAAAAGAGCATGAAAACACCATGCAATGTGCGCAGAAAATGATAAATCTGCCTATAATACTGCAATGCATGCGATCCTAACTCCGTGCAATGTCTTGTGAGACTGGCAATTTCAAAGTGTATGCCTTGTAATATTTGACATGCAGTTGTACAACACAGTGCGGTATTCCATTCCATGAAATGCAACATTTTTGTAATCTTACATCAATTAATGTAATGTGACATGCAATCGTGCAAATACATAATTTTTGTTTTCGTACATTTGTAATGTCTTGCAAGATTGTGAGATGCTGCAATCGTACAAGAAACGAAATCCTTATGATAATGCATTGATGCAACATACTGCAACTTTGCATGATGCCTCGTCAGATTGGTTATTGTAAAGAATACTCCATACAATGCAATCGTACAAGAAATGAAATATTGTGTGCCCTGATGTAGTACAGTAATAAAATTAAGATAGTGTAATCTTACATGCAATACAACGTGTTTGTGATCGTACATTGACGTAATGTCCAAATGCAAAGGGTTGCTGTCTGTTCTGCCTCACAGTTGGGGGAGAGCGAGGATTTAATACCCTTTAGCAGATTGAGGAATTTGAGGATTCGATCCACGCACCTTCAAATTGGTTGGCAACTGTGGGCAGCAACGCTCTGTTTATGCAGAGAATTCGCTACCTCGTCTGCAAATGAATATATATCTAACGGGTAGGCCAGACAATAACCCACAAGGTAAAACATTTCTGAAAAACAATTTTGATAAAATTCATATGGCACTAAGTAGAACCCAAACCTCAAAATACAATTATTCTCATACGGGATGCATAAAAAAATCCAGCATTTGAGTAGACTTGCCCCAAGTCTATCTCTTCCATCCGTCTACCGTTCCCTTTACGGTAGTTCCTGGATCCGCCATTTCCTGGATCCGCCATTCCAACATTCCATCCAGAGCTCGAGGGAACGGTAGACGGACGGAAGAGATAGACTTGGGGCAAGTCTAGCATTTGAGCCCGGGGGGGGGGCATTCCCATACTTGACCTGACGGGATGTGCCGCTCAACAGGGTGTCCTTTTACGGTAAAAATTATGCGACAGGGTGTCCTTTTCTAACGAAAATTATGCGACAGGGTATTAGAATAGGTAACAAAATTATGTGACAGGGTATCACAAGCAAAAATTGCGTTCTACACTATACAGTATTTGAGATGCAGAATTTTTATGCGACAGGGTATCACAAGCAAAAATTGCGTTCTACACTACATTTGAGTTGCAAAATTTTTATGCGACAGGGTATACTTTTGGCCTGTTTTTTATGCGACAGGGTGCAGGGTGTGGAGAGGTTTTCCGCACACCCCCGTCACTTCCCTAGTCAAGTACCCCCCCGGGCATTTGAGAGGCTACTGCTCCCTGAATATATAAGCAATTATGTTTTGCAATATCTGATTTGATAGCTAATATGTTCAATTCTTTTTAGAATCTTTCATGGCTAAAATCGGTCACTCTGTTCAGAAATTACAAGGGATCTTCTAAAAAAGTCCCTTCGAGAAACCTTAAAGAACGTGCAAAACTCGTGAGCAAGTTTCCTTTATATGTTTGCCTTACAGCAATGACTTGAGCACGCTTTAGCATGTGCTGTCCTCTTGGGGGCATGAAAAAGTTTTCCCCTTAGTATGAATAACTTATTCAGGTGGATTCCATTCTCCCAAGAGGATAAAAGAATTTATGCGCCCATATCGACCGCAGAAAATGGCCGAGTAAAGCAGGGTAAATTACTGAACTTAACTGGACAGATCGGTAATAAAACAAAGTCCTCAATATTATTGCTTTGATATTCAGGGAGGAGCATTTTTTCAAACACCGGGCCTTTTTACTGACTCACCCGGTGTAAGAATTTTCCTCTGTGGCATCCAAGTCGGGATATTTCAGCAATGCCAAATCGGGCATTTTGGCAGAGGGCGACAAAGTGTGGGAACAGGGGGATGCCGTTCCCAGGAAACTTTGCAAGATTCTTAGACTGCAGGAAATTTTTTGAAAGAAAGCCACGTTTTATGTTGCCGTCAAAACACTGCAGAAACTGAACCTTTCATAATTGTTATCCTGAAAAAGAAATTGAATTGCTGCAGTAACTTTGATTAAGCAGAATCTTGACCAAGAAACTTGTATCAAGAATTGGAAAATGATTGGTCGTTGCAAGTAGTAGATTTCATCCAGGTCAACCCTATCATTGAGCTGTTCAGTTGCTTTTTGTACCTAGGTAGTGCTTTTCGTTTCAAGGAAGAAAGAAAGTGGCAACGAGATTTGCATGTGCACCTTTGTTGCTCACCTACAGCCCGGGGGGGGGTACTTGATTTACGAAAATACGGGGACGTGCCGCTGGAAAATCTGAAAAGGCACCCTATCCCGGAGTAAAATTCCCGAAAATGATACCCTGTCGATACCGGAGTAAAACTTTAAAAATAATACCCTATTCTTGGGTTTCTTCATACAAAATTGTAGCCTGCCCTGGGAATTTGATAGAAATTTGATAGAAATCTATCAGAAAATGCGGAAATGTCGCCATCCAAACGATTTAAATCACATTCGCGGAGTGCAAATGGCTTACAACAACGATACGTAGTCAATTATACAAAATATGGACCCTGTCATGGAGCCGACCATACAAAAGTGATACCCTGTCCCGGAGTAGGAATCCTGAAAATGATACCCTGTTCGGCGGCACGTCCCCGTACTGGAAAAATATATGAGAACCCCCCCCCCCTGGGACCTACAGTTACCAAGTCTATTTTGAGCTACCCACCCAGCAATCTTCTTAAACTTGTATGCAATATAAATATTTGTTTTATGATATGTTGAGTTACTTTGAACCTGAACGTTTTTGGTTTATGAACGTGCACAAACTACTCGGTACAATAACTAACTCAATGTAAAATAAAAAAATTTTCGCAGGAAGCTTGGATGAAATTTTTGTTGTTCCCAGGAAGAAAAAAATCTTGTCGGCCTCTGCATTTTGGCCAATAGACGATTACGCTAAAGATGGGGGCAAGGCACTTTTTACCAAGAAGCATTACGTTCTTTGATATACTTTCTATAGAATCGTTGACAATTCGTAATAAGAACGCATTGCATCGTGGTAAAAATTTCCTCGCCGCCATCTTTAGCGTAATCGTTAATTGGTGATGTGTAAGCATGTGCAAATTAAAGGCAAAAAACCTTCAAATCAATACAGCAAAAATGCACGAAGTTTAGGTTGATAGAGAGGAGTTGTGATATAAATTACTCGTCAACAATTTAAATCTAAATTGTGTTAATTATTTAGAGCTCCGCTTTAATAACAATATGATTTTATCTTGCCCTGTGATCCACCTTCTCTTAGGCATTTGGAACATGTTGTTTTTTAATCCTAGTTTTCCTGGAAAATAGACCTTTGTTAATTATGAATTGTAATCAGCGGTATATTTTCATAATTCGTGGTCTTGCCAACCCATCAAGATCGTGTTTGGAAATCCCAGGATGTTTTGCAACGTACTTATTGTAGTACTTGATGAGCCGTTGATGATAACGGGTGAGAGGATCAGTCAGATGATCATAAATAATTTCTATCTGAAGAAACAAGGACAGATTTTGTAAGACAATAGCATGAGTTGCTTTTGATTGACGCCGCAATTCAAAGCGATAAGCGACTGCAGACAAAGGAAATTCTCTCAACCAGTAATTCCAAACAAGCAAAGCCGCAAAAATTTCTCTGAAACCCAGATAGCTTGCTCGCTCGTTGTGCATTTCAGAAATTGTTTTTAAGTGCAAACATGAGCAAATATCGAAAGCAGAAGGATGTATCTACACATCTGCCTCAGGCAATTAATTTGTTTGATTCAAAAGCCGATCGGGAGGCGATTCAATTCTCGTATATTTTTGGATGTAATTAAAAGACTTACTGCTCAGCTTCTGAACCAAAGAAATAAAAGTCCCGATGTATATGTGTAGATCTATCCTTCTTCTTTCGATATATGCTCATGTTTACTCTTAAAAACAATTTCTGGAATGCACAACAAGCGCACTAGCTACTTGGGTTTCAGAGAAACTTTTGCGGCTTTGTTTGTTTTGAATTACTGGTCGACAGAGTGTCCTTTGTCTGCAATCGCTAATCGCTTTGAATTGAGGTTTCAATTAGATCAATTCGTGCTTTTGTCTTACAAAGTCTGCCCTTGTTATCTGAAGATACTTAACACGCCATAGGAAATATATTTTTTACCGGGTGAGTAAAAAACTGCCTGGCATTTAAAAAATGCTTCCTTTGAATATCAAAGCAACAATATTAATGATGGCCTTGTTCTATTCCCGATATGCTCAATTAGGTTTAGTAATTTTCCCAGCTTAAATCGGCCATTCCCTCCTGTGGGTATCTTAGATATTTTGGCGAAAGCAGCGAGTAAAATTCACTTTGTTTTTCTTCCTAGCAATAATGACACTTTCATGCATTCATGTATTTTGTCCTCTCTTCTTAAGGTTACTGTACCCCTTCAGGACGAGAAAGTCTTTTATCCGATCAATGCTTGGATTTTTGAATATTTGGATAGCACACACATCTACCTACAATTTCTGATAATTTCAAGGAAATTTTACGTTATTTTTTGGTGAAATATAAGCAATTTAAAGCAACGTCTTCCCTGTTAGGAAAATGCTGTTTACATCAGGAGGAAAATTTGATGGCTAAAGGTTAAGGTTTCATGTGACCTTGATTTCCTGTTTAATAGATTTTGTGGTTTTGATACTCATTATACCCTTATGAACTCTGCGCTAGATACATAAAGGATTAACATAAGTAACATTTTGGCAAACATATTAAGTTTGTGGTCAATTACTGACAACAGTAGAGATTTAGACGACTAAGAAACTATTTCAGCCCTTTGCTCAAAATAGAATTTTAAGCAACCAATGAGTATTCAGTCCCCTGTACTCAACGGGTAAACGCAATTGGCTGAAATTTGGCAGACAGAGAGAAAAAGCATAGGGGGACCATACCAGTGTCTCATTTTTGAGATAAATTGCATGGTCCAAATTTAACATTGGAATTAATCTCAAAACGAAGCCAAGGGGTGAAGGGCAAATTTTTTTATCAACTATGCTGAAGCTAAGACACACAAAGGAAATCTGAGACACACTTTGCTTGATTAATGTGCTGAGAACGCAAAAAATCTCGTTGATGTTTATATGAAACTTATCTCGGGGTACACACAGGCTAGGGGTAGAGGGAGGTTATAGAAGGGGGAAGGTCTGATTTTCACGTTTTTCGGTGTGTACCGTTCTTGGATGTTTGCATTCTTTTTGGCTCCTAAATACTCTACATTTAATAGCGAATCGAATGATGTATACCGGGTGTCCCAAAATGATGTATTATCGTTTAATTGCTTAGATGTCCATTACCAATGAACCGATTTTCAAAAACTGCTAAAAACCACAACCAACATCTTAAAATACAATTTAACCTTAGGCAATCAAATAAAACAAAGTGTTTGAAAATCGGTTCATTGGCTATGGACATGTAAGCAATCAAACAATAATACATCATTTTGGGACACCCGGTAGTTTATAAGTGGTATGTTGCTTGTGTGACAGCCCAGAGAGAAAACATCGAGAGTGGTCACTGAAGGGTTACAGTAACCTTTAAAGAATAGAATAAGAATTTGCACAATTGATTTTGAAGATTTTAAGTGATAAGAATAACCGTGAAACATTTGAAACCAGCTATGTTTAAGAAGTACGAATAAGCGATGGTATTAGAAATCATTGGTTCCTGAATTAAATATCTTTAAAAATGTACTGGATAGAATCACTGTAACTTACCTAAAATTCCTTTCAAATGGGTCATTTGAATGAAAGGGTAATAAGCATTTACGCAGTTGATGTTAAAGATTTTAAGCGATGTGAATAACGGCGAAACACTTGAAACCAGCTATGTTTAAGAAGTACGAATGAGCGGTGGTATTAGAAATCATTAGTTCCTGGATGAAAATTATATTTATGATGTGCAAACTAAGGATAAGATAGCCATGTGCCAAAAAAATCATATTTTAGATCAGGCACAGATAAGATCAAATGTTGGCCTACCTTATAAGTTTTTGTCCGTTATGGCCTATGCCCAAAAATCAACAACCTTCGCAACATACCTCCAATCCTTTGTTGATTAAAGCATGCTTAGCATCAAGTAAATGTTGAAAGCGCCATGTTTTCCAGAGAATGCTTCAAAACTTTGAAATATATGTCTTGAATTGATTTGATACTTAAAAACAAATGCACACAATGAAATATTAACGTTAGACTTATCATATATGTTGTTTTGTTTCTGTAACGAAGCTCTTTACATGATAAATTTCAACCCATGTTGAGTTCAACACGGTTTGACTTGCCGAGTTGAGTTGAGCCCATGTTAAGGTTCAACTCGGCCTTCTTCATGTATGTAAATGCGACGAAGGCTCACACCGTCAACTGAGGTGAAACTCAACCCGTGTTCAACTCAACACTTAGAAGGTGTTGTGGCGCAGTGGTGTAATCCTCTGACTTTGCACCCAGAACAGTCAGGCGGAATGGTTTCGATACCCGGTAGGACCCCATCACTTGAGCATCATGACAGGGGTCGCGGACTCGATTAGGTCTGCTCTATTTCTGCGATCCCAGCGCTTGGCGCTGAAAAATGCAACTTCACATTCACCTTCAACACGGATTGAAATTTCTCATGCAAAGGGCCTCTGAGACAGACTATGGTAAAGAATGATTAGGCTTCATCCATCTCTTTCCAAATTAGAGATTAGAGATTTAATAATGTTTATAATTCAATAAAGTACTGAAATTGTGGTTCAGTTTTACAGAGACCGAAATCCAGGAATTGCTATCACTCTGATAAAATCGTATGAATCTGACTCTTATCCTACTTCTCCACAACCGCAATACTTAAAGGCCACTCCCTTTTGCTATGCAAATTATGATTATGCTAAGCGAATTAAAAATGTCTTGAATCAGTTGACGGGTTTTGCATTGAAGATTAAACGTACTTTTAGCTTTGCTTTTCTCATTCTCACTTCAAGTAGTCTTAATGCAGCTGTCTTGGTCAGACATGAATTCTTATCTACGAACAAGTTGGCTATCAAAGTAGTTTTATGTTTTTGCTTAATTGTGCAAATGTTTTTGAAGCAGTGGATTGTTTGGATGTGAATGAAAGTGCAGCGAGGTAAGTTTTATTTTGCTAAACAACAATGGGCGTCGAATCTTTCGAAGACTTTAAAATCCAATTTGTCAAATTTATTGCCCCATTCTTAAAACTGAAGTGATCAAAGGGAATTTGTCATAATTCTAGAAAGAGCGTGTTTGCTATCATCATTTTCATAGTTAACAGAAAATGATGATTAATAGTTAACTTAGGGTTGGTTTCAGTAAGTTGAATTTTCACAAGTTCAAGCATATTTTCAGGGATACCATAAACCCAATGTGTCCAACAAACGATGGACTTGCTACAAGTCTCTCTCGCGGAAAAACGGGAGGAGGAAAAAATAGCGAGAGAGACTTGTAGCAAGTCCAACAAACGATGGCATCGAGGATACGGAGCATTTTTTTGTTGCTCTGCCCTTCTTTTGATGTTCAACGAAGAGATCTTCTCGCTGGAATTGTAGAATTATTGCAACCATATGTACAAATCGCTAGCCTTTCAAATGATGCTTTGACGCAGCTTTTACTATATGGTGATCAAGACCTTTCTGATGACTTGAACAAAAATATACTCGAATTGACTTTACGTTTCATCCACGAAACTGGTCGGTTTGTTTGAGATCCTTTGAAACTTCAGCTATGTTCGTAGCAACCACCCAGTGCCTTTACGTGAATGTTCTTTGTTTTCCTTGTTAATTCTGTTTCATATTAGATGTCAGGCATCTTATGCATCTCAATTTCAAACGAGCTGTGCTTGTGAACTTTTTAAGTTCTTCCCAACTTTGACACGACATCTAATATCAGACAGAATCTAGTATATTATATCCTTTATCCATTAGTTTTCTAATCGTTCGTAGTGTACAGTTAGTTGCATGTAGGTTAACGTTATATATCTTTATGTTTTTGGCCATGGGGTAGTCATTGTTTTTCGCTCCCCCTGGTATCGTTCCCGTAGTGTTGTATAGTAATTAGATAAGTATTGTAGATTGTAGAATTTATTGTAAACTATTCATATGAAAAAAAATTGTTTACAGAGTTAAATTTATCGCAACCCTGACCAAATATCTGATGTGAGACAGAATCTATTATGGTATCAATTAGTCTCTGATCGTTTGTAGTGTAGTTGTATTTAGTTAAACGTTGCATGTCTTTTTAGATTGGCCATGGGTAGTCATTGTCTTTCGCTCTCCTCGGTATCGTCCCTGTCCCTGTAGTGTTGTGACGCAGTGGCGCAGTAAAGGTGTTGTGGCGCAGTGGTGTAAACCTCTGACTTTGCAGCCAGAACAGTTAGGCGGCGTCGGTTCGATACCCGGTAGGACCCCACCACTTGAGCGTCATGACAAGGGGTCGCGGACTCGATTAGGTCTGCTCTATTTATGCGATCCCAGCGCTTGGCGCTGAAAAACGCAATTTCACCTTCACCTTCACCTTGTTGTATAGTAATTAGGAGTGTGTAGGCTAATAGTATGTAATATTTATTGTAATGTTTATATGAATAGAAGAAAAAGAGTTTGCAAGCTGTGGCGTCATCAGATTGTTACATCGTAAACCATAAAGCTACTGACTTTTGCTTGCTACTATTTTGTAGACCTTCAAAAACAGAGCAATTCTTATATTGGTCATTTGGACTTTCTTTTAATCAGTTTAGAATTCTTAATGCTTTTAATGTTCGTCAAAGCTTCAAATACCTCCCCTCATACATCGTTCGATACAAGTTAAAAGCGATGCAGTTCTGAAAATAGCAATGATACCGGTGCGCCAAAATAAACTATGCACTTTGGCAGGCCACGATAAATCGTACACATGACTGATTTTGAAGATTTATGAGTTAATCTTTAGCAGAAAGCCTGAATTAGATTTTAGAATTTTTTGCAAATTTTCCCGTTTTCAGTTTTTAGAGCTAGAAGCGAGTTTCCTAAAATTTTAGTTTTCGAAAACACTGAAAACGATAAAAAAATATCGATAAACTTTTCTAAAGAATCGATATCAATGGAAAAAGAGAGAGCTTGTTCGTGGTGATTTGCGATTTAGAAATCGACCAATTGTAATCTGCTGTACGAGAGTTCGTACTAAACTCCCAAATCCCCCTGAAAACGTTTTCTCTTTGTTCTTTCATGTTGAATCTTTTTAAAATTTGATCGATGATTTTTGATCGTTTTAAAAAAACGAACATTTTAAGAAACTCGCTTCTAGCCCTTCTAGCTCTAAAAACTGAAAACGGAAAAATCTGCAAGAAGTCCTAGAATCTAATTCAGGCTTTCTGCTACAGATCAAGTCATAAATCTTCAACATCGGTCCAGTGTACGATTTATTGTGTCCTGTCAAATGTGCATAGTTTATTTTTGCGCATCCGGTATTAATTGTGGCAATTCACTTTCCAAAGTTCTCGTGGAGCAATTCATTTGAAAAAAAATAGGGCAATAACATCTTAGGCATTTTATTTTAAAGTTTTGCAAAGATTTTACGACTATGGTTTGCAAGACACAACGACGACGTTAAAAAGTGACTAAGCGAATCTTAATTTGTTGAAATGTTAGCTTTTTTACATTTTGCAAGTCATTCTCACTCGTATTTGTTAGGTTCTTCATTCATTTCATTCATTTTAAATTCTTTATCCAGGGTGAAAACATTCAGTTATTAATCAAAAACTGTTTTACAATGTGCCTTGTTAAAATAGAGAAACAAAAACAAAATAATAATGATAACAATAAATCAATTAATAAATAACTATCTAATACTATTAACTACTTGTTCAGATGCATTACAAAAGTAAACCTATTTTCTAATTAGTCCTATCGAAAAGAAAAGGAAATTACATTGCTACACAAGGAAAATCTATAGCCTATCCCACATTACACTTCAGGCAAGAGACGGCAATCTAGCCTGACGTCTAATGTGGGACCGACTTTGCTCATTATGCAAGGAAGTATGTGAAATTGGTTGTTATAAACCTTCCTTTATTTTTAATTTGAAACTTGATATTGAGGGAGACAGCTTGATTTGATGATCAAGACCATTCCAAACGGTCGCCCCTCGATATGCAAATGACTTTTGTCCGTTGTTTGTTCTAAACAAAGGAAGTTTCAAGTCAGTTTCGGTGTTTCTTAGCGTCCTTGCTGCCTGTTCATGCTGTCTTTGAAAAATTTGGGCCATGTAATCTGGGCAGAGTTTATTCACAGATTTGAAAACAGTAGTTGCTGTCTCAAACCTGATCAGCTCTCTAACTGTTAGCCAGTTCAAATCTTTAATCAGAGGTAAGGAATGTGAATCATAAGCACTATTTGTCACAATACGGGCAGCGCGATTTTGAAGAATTTGCAGTCTTTTTAGGTCTGCCTCTGTGCAACATCCCCATACTGTGCAACAATATCGTAGATTTCTTGAAAGGGGCTTTCTGCAAAAATCCTTCCATATCCGCTGCAAGGAATGGCCGATTAAAGCCTGTTAAATTACTGAATCTAATTGAACATATCAGGAATAAAACAAGAAAGTTTTCAATATCATTGCTTCGATATTCAGGGAGCATTATTTTTTCGAATTGCCGGGCGTTTTGTTTTTACTCACCTGGCAGAAAATATTGTAAAATTATCGTTGGATAGCAAAACAATCATTTCTGGTGCTGAAGAGCATAGGGCTCAAATCTTTCAAATCTTTGAAAAGCTCGGTGTGAAATTCTATTATATTTTTCTTTGAATTGGATTGCTTGAAATGAACTTATGGTACTTTGCTGTAAATCTGCCGTGGACATTTTATGATATCTTTACTTTTTTCAAAATGGCAGCAATTTGATAATTTTTGAAAAAATTCATGGAAAAATTTGAAAAATTTAAATCATTGTAAATCCTAAACTAATAGAGGAAACATTACATAACCTTCAAGAAAAGCATAGTTTATGGAGGTCTACAAGATGGTGGCAAGCAGAAATCTGTGGCTTTTGTAGTTTAGGATTTAGAAATTTGGTGACATAATAGCCTCAAATTTAATAAATGCTGCCATATTGAAACTAATCAAGATATCAATAAATTGCCATGGCAGATTTACAGCAAAAAACCCTAAGTTCCTTCCAAGCTATTTATTTCAAAGAAAACGGCAATAAAATTTTACACCGACATTTTTAAAGATTTGAGCCCTATGTTGTGCTGAAGATTGATTTCGCTTGCTTTCATTTAAATTTCAAAATTAGATTTCCAAATTCGATTTACTTTTGCCACGCAATCCCTTATCGTATGCATATCCTGAATTGTGTAAAAATTGAAAATGAGATCTACCTCAGGAAATTTAATTCTTGAGCATGCAATAAGTAATCTTATAGAAAATTCTATTTTCTGTAAAGCTGGGTATAGAACATCAAAAATCTCTTTTTGCTCATTTCAATATTTGATGTTTTCGTAATTTAGCGAATTAAGCGATGTTTGTTTGTGAAATTCATGATTTTTGATGTAATTCGCGATTTAGGATCTTTTTAATTTGTGTTGAAGTGAGCGTGCTCTCCTTCAAAGGCTGGGCTCAGACAATTCCCAGAACGTGCTGTGGCGCAGTGTTGCAATTCTCCGACTTTGCAGTCAGGACAGTCAGGCGGCCTGGGTTCAATCCCAGATAGAGTCCCAGATTGTCTCGCTCTTTGTTGCTCATTTTGCTTGCTATGGTTTTCGTTGCTCAGGTTGATTTTTCCATTTTACAATATTTTCATTTTACAATATTTATACAGGTTAAAATAGGATTCATATATAAATATGTTTTTCAACCTGACCTGTTTAAACAAAAAGAAAAAAACCTAAGCACTAAAACTACGCTTTGATTTTTATTGCTTGCGTTTCTTGGTTTTGTTTTTAGTTGCTTATGGTGCGCGTTGTGGCTTTAACGTTCAACATAAACCAAAACGAACAATGGAAAAGTTCAGAAGAAGCTAAACACGTGTGAGAATTTTGTAGCGAAATACAAGATTCAAACAATGCCCCATAAACAAGGACGGATTTTGTAGGACAACAGCATGAGTTGCTTTTGATTGACACCGCAATTCAAAGCGATTAGTGATCGCAGACAAAGGAAATTCTCTCAACCAGAAATTCAAAGCAAACAAAGCTGCAAAATGTTCTCTGAAACCCGGGTAGCTATCGTGCTTGTTGTGCATTCCAGAAATTGTTTTTATCAGCAAACATGAAGATAAATCGAAAGAGGAAGGATATATCTACACATCTGCCTCTGGAATTTAATTTGTTTTGTTCAGAAACCAATTGGGAGGTGATTTAATTCTCCTATTTTTTGAATGTAATTAAATCACTTACTGCTCAGCTGCTGAACCAAAGAAATAAAATGCCCAAGGTAAATGTGTAGGTATATCCTTCTTCTTTCGATATATGCTCAAGTTTGCTCTTAAAAACAATTTCTGGAAGGCACACCGAGCACGATAGCTACCTGGGTTTCAGAGAAGCTTGTTTGTTTTGAATTACTGGTTGAAAGAATTCCCTTTATCTGCAGTCACTTATCACTGTGAATTGAGATGTCAATCAAATGCAATTCATGCTATAATCTGCCCTTGTTTGCCCCATATCAATGTTGCAATCATTCGATAAGTAAATTAGATTTGACTATTGGATTAAATTGAATGAGTCAATCTATTAATAGTTGAAATAAATGCAATGGTATTTTGCTAATCAGTATGAACATATGGTATTTTGTGGTTTACATGCTAATCTTTAATTATAACAATGAAAGAATCTTACTGTGAGGCAATATCAATCAAGCTATGCTCTAATAGGTTTGCTGTGTATGTATTATAATGAGGTCGAATAAACGAGATCAGGCTTTGAAACGCATTTTCATACCGGGTGTCCCAAAAAGTACAGCATAGGTTCCAAATCTTTAAAAAGCCTGGTGTAAAATTCAGTTATTTATTTCTTTGAACTGAATGATTTCAAAGAAACTTCAGTTATTTCTCTGTAATTCTATCGTTGGACTTTTGTGAAATCTTCATTATTTTCAGAATTAGAGTGTTTTTCTTCTTTTTCAAGAATTCAAGAAAAATTTTCAAAAAAACTTAAAACCATCGTAGTTTCTAAACTGTTTGAAGCAACATGAAATAATTTCAAAGAAAACCATAGTTTATGGATGTCTACAATATGGTATCAAGCAAAAGTCTGTCACTTTTCTGGTTTATGATTTAGAAATTTGATGACGTCACACCCTCAAATGAGTTGAAATGTAACATAAGCTGAAATTTAAAAAAATATTGAAAATTTCTGAAAAGTCCAACGGTAGAATTAAAGATAAGTAACTAAAGTTTGTTTCAAGCCACTCAGTCAGAAGAAATAGATCACAGAATTTTACACCCACCTTTTTAAGTCGAATTAAAGATTTGGAAGCTATGCTAAAAAGTACTACTGTTTGAAAAATCATCAATAATTCAATACAAGGCCGATCCTCGAATTTCTTTTTTGGCAAGTATAGTCATGGCCAAAAGTAAAACAATTGTTGGCACAAATTCCATGCTCGGTTGGTCAAGACAAACAAAAACAAAGCAAGCCTCAAATGTTGCCCTGAAACCCGGGTCGCTAACTCGGTCGTTGTGCACTCCAGAAATGGTTTTAAAGAGCAAATATTAGCCCATATCGAAAGAAGAGGGATATATCTAAACTTCTGCCTCGGGCATTTTTTTTTTTCGTACAGAAGCTGAGCAGTAAATGTTTTAATTACACCTAAAAAGTACGAAAATTGAATCCCCTCCCAATTTGTTTCTGCACAAAATAAATAAAATTTCCGAGGCAGAAGTTTAGATGCATCCTTCTTCTTTCCATATATGCTAATATTTGATCTTAAAAACCATTTCTAGAATGAACAACGAGCGCGCTAGCGACCCGGGTTTCAGGGCAATTTTTGCGACTTGCTTTGTTTTTGTTTATGTCTTGACCAACCGAGCATGGGATTCCCTTGTTTGCAATCACAAATTGCTGTGTATCTTGTTGTCAATGAAAAGTAGCGATGAAAAGTAATTGTAACATTATCTGTCCTTGTTATGTAGAATTGAATGAAAATAGAACAATCAACAATGACTCAGTTAATATATTCAGTATTCTATTGCTCTAGGTCTGGCCAAGTGGGCTGGCTTGTCCTGTTTTCCCAAAATTCGATAACAAATTTTAGTTTACGTACTCGATTCTTTTGAAATACGCTTTCGCACGTATTTGATGTTTGTGCATATGAAAGATGTTTTTATAATCATGTACGCAAATTGCAATTTGTATATTCACCGAATGCCCTTGCTTGCAGCTGTCTCTTTTAATGTTAGTCAATGTCAAGGTAAACAATGCTACCAAACAATTTAAGCTGTCAAAATCCTAACAGTCTGCTTGAATAAACGCAGTGTTCTTGGATTTGATTCACTCAAAAAGGATTTCGCAAAAGCTGTCAGGCTTTTTATCAAATCAATAAGTAACGAGCCAAGGTTTTCGTTTGCTGGTAAGCAGGAGGCACGAGTATTTCTGATAGTTTATCAGAGTTTTTATCCAATCAATTATCAGCAGGCCACGAATTTTTAGTTCATTGGTGAGCAGGAGGTAAAGGTGTTTCTTGACATTTATCAAGATTTTTATCGAACAGGACTTGATTTTCAGTCACAGGTAAGCAGGGGGTACAAACATTTCTTAACATTTTTCAGGATTTTATCAAATCAATGAACAACGGGACATGCCTTTAGTTTATTGGTAGCTGGAGGTACAGGCATTTCTTAACATTTTATCTGGATTTTTATCAAATCAGTAAACTACGGACAAGATTTTTGGTCAAATTGTAAGCAGTATGCAAGAAGTTTATCTTGATTTTTTAACAAACAAACAAACAAACAAACAAACAAACAAACAAACCAATTTTTATCAAATCAATAAACAATGACAAGATTTTAGGTTAGACGGTAGGCGGTACGGTAAGTCCACGCATATAAGAAACTCAAATTTTCAAATCAGGCTATCTGGTTTCTTATATGCAAGAAAATATTTTCAAATGAGGCTGGCAGATTTCTTATATGTTCATTAAAGAACTTTCCTTCACATGATGCTTTTCTTGTAAAAAAAAAATCATATTTAGATCCAAGGATCATGCTGCATAGTAAACAAGGATGCTCCAAGAAATGATTATGGATTAAGCAAATATGAAGTAAATTTAAAATGAGGAAAATTAAAAATGAATGAAAAGTGATTACTTTTGATAAGTTCAGTTCTTTCCTCTTTGACAGGTATTTACATGGTGTTTAAATTTGGGAGCTTGAAGAGAGCCATGGCCATGCAATAGAGGGGACATGATAGGACATGATACGACAGAGGTAGAAACATCATAGCCGTTTTGAGAACTAGTTGAAGAGATACGCGAATCAGAAGCCAATGAGAAAATAAGTGCAGTGATGAGATTGGTGAGTAGAAATTTCTGAATTATTCTGTCCTATTAATGTGTACCCGATGTGTACCTGTTGAGTTACAAAAGGTTTTGCCATCATTGGACACGTGCTTGTTGTCTAAAGCAGGAGCCATTGGAAGAAAATACCATTTTGCCTTGGTAGCCGGGATGGAGTGTTCATGTGGGGCAGTGAAAGTAGTTGTAGTTACTCAAGCGAGATCTCGCAAAGCGGGCCACCCGCCTGCTCATTTGGACAGACAAGATATTTTGCACTGGAATTAGGGATGAGATGAGATCTAAGCGAAGAGCTCCAGCCAGGCAAGCATGCTGGCTCACCTCTATGTGGCCAGTCTCCTTGTCTATGTAGAACTTGAATATTTATCTACCAAATGTGCATTCTTTCTACCGTGTGACACTTACAAATCTTTGAATTCGCTTGCCCTAGACTACTTGAAATATTATTCATAAAATGTTCGGACGGTAGAGAAAGGTTTCTGCGCTCATCGGAAACTGATCTTGAGGTACCGCTCCTAAAAACTATCAATGGCCAAAAGGCTTTTTCTTATCGCGGTGCGAAACTGTGGAACACAAAATTGGCACCCTCCCTAAAGACCTTCAAAGAACAACTATAGACGGGGACAACTTTTATTTTATAAATAGACTTAGTTTTGTATAATATTGTAATCAGGCATGTAAATTTCTTTTGCTCTTAGCTTTAGTGCTTAGGATTTTCGTTTAAACAGGTCAGGTTGAAAAGCATATTCATATATGAAACCTATTTTAACCTGTATAAATATTATAAAATGAACTGGAATGAATTAAAAGCAATCTCCGTTGAAAGGCCACTGCCTCCTGGATTTCAAGGCAATGATGTTGGCAAATATACTATTCAATGGAACAAGGGCAGATTTTGTAATACAATAGAAACAGTTGCATTTGATTGACACCTCAATTCAAAGCGATCAGCGACTGCAGACAAGGGAAATTCTCTTAACCAATAATTCAAAACCACCAAAGCCGCGAAAGTTTCCCCGAAACTAGTAGGGCAAACTCTCGTCCTGTGCAAGCGAAAGGTGGTTGTTAGGAGAATTTACGTGCATATAACAAAAAGAAGAAGGATATATCTAAAGTCCTTTCCGGTGGATTTTGTTTATTTGATTCAGGAGCCGAGCAGAAGACATTGTAATTCTCGCGTATTTAAGGATTAAATGAAACGATTACAAAACAGCTCCTGAATCAAATAAACAAAACGACCAGACAGAACTTTAGATTTACCCTTCTTCTTTCGCTATAAGCACATAACTCCTCTTAAAAACCACCTTTCGCTTGCACAAGGCGAGAGTTTGCCCTACTAGTTTCGGGGAAACTTTTGCGGCTTTGGTTGTTTTGAATTACTGGTTTAAAGAGTTTCCTTTGTCTGCAGTCGCTAATTGTTTTGAATTGAGGTGTCAATCAAACGTAACTGTTGCTATTGTATTACCAAATCTGCCCTGTTATTCAATGGTGGACATGTTCATATTAATTTTGAAATTAACCAGACTGGTATCGGCCACTCCATTATGAAATTATGAGAGATTTTCTCGACAAAATCCGTTCAAGAAACCTTCAAAACGTGACTTAAAACAAATGCTTTGCCTTACAGCTTTTACATGCTTACATGTGTGTTGTCCCTTTATGTGGATGAATGTGTTATCCCTGGAAGCATGATGGTATTATTTTAAGCGATTTCATCCTGCCAAGAGGATAACACATGCTAAAGCGCGTAGAAGTCATTGCTGTAAGGCCCGTGTAAGGCAGAAATTTTAGGAAAATTTAGTCGTGATTTTGGGCATGCTTTGAAGGTTTCTTCTAGGAAGGAAGGAAAGAAGGAAGGAAGGAAGGAAGGAAGGAAAGAAGGAAGGAAGGAAAGAAGGAAGGAAGGAAGGAAGGAAGGAAGGAAAGAAGGAAGGAAAGAAGGAAGGAAGGAAGGAAGGAAGGAAGGAAGGAAGGAAGGAAGGAAGGAAGGAAAGAAGGAAGGAAGGAAGGAAGGAAGGAAAGAAGGAAGGAAGGAAGGAAGGAAGGAAGGAAGGGAGGAAGGAAAGGAGTAAGGAAGAAAGGAAGGAAGGAAGGAAGGAAGGAAGGAAAGAAGGAAGGAAGGAAGGAAAGAAAGGAGGAAGGAAGGAAGGAAAGAAAGAAGGAAGGAAGGAAAGAAAGAAAGAAGGAAGGAAAGAAGGAAGGAAGGAAGAAGGAAGGAAGGAAGGAAGGAAGGAAGGAAAGAAGGAAGGAAGGAAGGAAGGAAAGAAGGAAGGAAAGAAGGAAGGAAGGAAGGAAGGGAGGAAGGAAAGGAAGGAAGGAAAGAAGGAAGGAAGGAAGGAAGGAAGGAAGGAAGGAAAGAAGGAAGGAAGGAAGGAAGGGAGAAAAGAAGGAGGGAAAGAAGGAAGGAAAGAAGGATGGAAAGAAGGAAGGAAGGAAAGAAGGAGGGAAAGAAGGAGGGAAGGAAAGAAGGAAGGAAGGAAAGAAGGAAGGAAGGAAAGAAGGAAAGAAAGAAGGAAGGAAGGAAGGAAGGAAGGAAGGAAAGACGGGAGGAAAGAAGGAAGGGAGCTAAGAAGGAAGGAAGGAAGGAAGGAAGGAAGGAAGGAAGGAAGGAAGGAAGGAAAGGAAGGAAGAAAATCCTTCATAATTTCAGAACGGAGTGGCTAATTTCAGTCAGATAAATCCTAAAGTATATTTAAACATCTCAACCATTACATTATATATTTGCAGATATCATTGCCTTGATATCCAGGGAACCTTGACCTTTCAAATGGGGATTGTTTTTATTGACTCACCCTGCTGTCAAGAGTATACGTTTTGGTGGTCGAAAGTCTGGCATTTATACTTCGCCAATTACAAATAAACTGAGCTGACAAGAATCTGTTTTTATTGAAAACCATACGATATCCATCAGTTTGTTGATCATTTATTCAATTCATCAAAGGTGTTTACATGAAAAGGTCAAACAGATTTATTCCTGAACCAATAAATACTTGCCTCTGCAAACATGTTTTAATTCGTAATCCAGTGACCGATTAACGGTTTTCATTTAATTTGCCAACGTTTTTTGTCAAGAAACGACATTATTTAGGATCTAGCTCAAGCAACTTCCATTCAAGAAGCTTTGCACGCTTTAAAATCTGGACAAGATTTGCAGAAATAGGATCTTGAATCTACAGGGTGTCCCAAAAACATGTGCGCTGTTTGAATGGCTACTGTGGAGGAGCCATACATCTAACTTTCCTGTTTTCAGATTTGCGAATAGAAGAGATTTCAACTTAGAGTTTGGCACCGAGTTTGTGTAAATCTGACAAGTGGTTGCTGATTTATTGAGAAAGAAAGTCACAATCACTGGTTGCTTCAAAACCAGAGGATTTTATCTCCGTACTTAACCTTACAACTTGAATTTTAACATTAAATGAACTTAAACTTTACAGTTATGCCAGGAAACGCATTTGGGAGTAATTAATGACCATATTCTTCAATAATATCGACCAAGCAGCATGCTGAACGCAATATTGTTGGTTTAAAACGACTTTATCACTTTTGAGAAGCAAAATATCTGATGGACGCATGACATGGCCTGAAGCACTTGTGTTGCACATTTCCATTCCTAGCGACCCTACAATCTCTTACAAAAGTGTTGGACCCCTATTGAAAAATTCGAATTTTTGTCCCCCCTCCCCCCGTTTCAATGTTGATTGCCTGGCAAAGAGGTGTTTTTCATGCAGATCCATCAAAAGAATGATTCACCAATGCAAGCAACATTGAAATGGGGGGAGGGGGGACAATATTTCCGAAAAACGTAGATTTTCGTAGGGGTCCAACACTTTTGCAAGAGATTGTAGCTATATCCAATATTCCTGGTTGTCACAAAATTCAATGTATGACTATCTGTCTCACTTATAAACATCCATAAACAGGGCTAGGTATGTTTTTTTCAATCAATTTCGCTGATTTTAACGCAATGGAGAATTATGAATCCTCTGGTTTTGAGGCAGGCAATAATTTTGACTTTCTTGCTCCATAAATCAGCAACTAGTGGTCAGATTTACTCAAACTCGGTGCCAACCTTTAATTTGAAGTCTCTTCTGTCAAGAATCTTAAAAACAGAAAAAATTGGATTTATGGTTGCTCCGCAGAAGCCACTCAAACAGCGCACATGTTTTTTGGGACACCGTGTACAATCTAATATCCAACTAGTTTGAATGCCGGAAAATCCAAAAGGCTATCTCTAGAAGTCTCAAAACATCACGGAAACTATTGATATATTCCAAAACTGTGCAGTTTCTAATAAGATGCTAGGATATTCATGGAAGCTATCTGACAGTAGATCATCAACTGTGAGAGTTAAATTAAACATTGGAAACACTTTGAAGATGATCAGATAGATTTTGAATGTATTCCACGTGTTTTCGCTATTTTGGAGAATTTTTGAATATTTAATTTGCAGCAATTTCACGTTGTAAAGCTGGAGAGTTTCGAAAATAAACCATAGACACTTGCTTTCTTGGATATTAGATCTTCAATTAGATCCCGGGGGATGGGAGAGGGGTGAGTATGCTCAGTAAAATCTTGGGCAATGATCCCGGGGGGGGGGGGGTACTCCCATTATGGCCTGACAGGGGGGTCCAGTCAGGGTTAAAGAGGGCCAAAGCAAAAATTTTGAAAAATACCCTCAAATGGTAGTATCGTTTCACAGAAACTCCCAAATGGTAGTTTGTGGACCTAAAATTGGGCCATTTGGTAGCATCTGGTAGCGAAAATTTTCAGCAGTTTTTTGAACTTTTTATTGTAAAAACTGATTGAACAAAGCAAGAAAACTTCAAAATTCAATGATAATTTTTGCTGCAACGACCATATTGCCATGCGGAGGAGCCTATTGGTTGAAATCTTATAACTGACCAAGAATCTTCGAGTACCCCCAATTGGTAGTAGGAGTTGACAAATAGGGCCATTTGGTAGCCATTTCGTAAGACCCTCAAACCGACTGCACCCCCCTGTTAGGCCATAATGGGAGTACCCCCCCGCGGAAAAACCTTTCTTGGATATTCGATCTTCAATTAGATCCCGGGGTACGGGAGAGGGGTGAGTATGGGCAAAGATATTCATTTGAGCAAATTTTTCTTCTACCCAACTTCTGCAAAATGAGGATTCACAGTATACATGAATACATGTAAGTGTCATTGTTAGGAAGGAAATGTTGAAGCTCTTTAAATGGGCTCCGTCGTAAAAATGTAAACAAAACGATGATTATTGCAGTTTTTGTAAAGGTGATATCACACAGGATTTTCGTATTTTTTTCAAAATGAAAGTTGCTGTTTGGGCATTAATCATTGTACTTCACTTAGGAACAAACCAAACATTCATATCTTCTACGATTGCTCGGATATAAGTGGATATTTAACGGTCACTTTTTGGTGGCTTGGTGAAGCCAGCAAACAAACTGCAGAGAACAATGGATGAACAATGGTTAATCGGCGACACGGTCGAGTTTCGGATTTGTCTACTGTTTGACGACGGAGCCCCTTTAAGCCAGACTTTGCAGCGATTTTGTTGAGTGTACGAGAACTCCCGCTAGTTTAAACCATTTTGAAACAGGAGGCCCACTCTATAAGAGTAATGGTATGAGTCCCTATTACCAAGTGATATCAGCAAATCAAAGAACGCAGGGAAATATGGGACGAAAAGTCACGTGAGATTTGCGATTACCCAAAATTGGTCATGCAAAATACCGTGTGTCTCAAAAAGCACTCCTGTTTAAAAATCGCCAAAATTCGATCATCATACAAAATGTCCTTTTGATCTCTTTTGTTATTGATTTAAATATATTCAAAGATGATAAAATATCTTTTTCGGTACAAAGAGGGAGTACAAAGACCAGCAGTCTTTGCCATGGTTTGTTTTTGTTTTTGTAAATTTCGTACAGTTAGTTATTCTGGAAGCTGTGCAGAGCGAGTGCCTGAGTTCGCACAAAGCATGCTGGTCTCTGTATTCCCTTTAAAGTGTATGAAGGAGCGCATTGAAAAATCTCAGTTTGAGATATCCTCTTTACGCAACATCATTAATCTTGCCTAAGAGCTATCATCTTAAGATTTTTCATTACCCTTCAAGTCTGCAATTATGTTTTGCTTTTCTTTGTGAAGTTTATGACAACACCAGAGCTTAATATGAGAAATGAAATCTGGCAATCATCAGTGCTTTTTGGAGATGCTTCGAAATCAGTCAGCCCTAGCAGAGCTAAATTTTCGAATTTTAGAAAACAAGGACAGATTTGGTAAGATAATAGCACGAGTTGGTTATGATTGACACCGCAATTCAAAGCGATTAGCGATCGCAGACAAAGGAAATTCTCTCAACCAGAAATTCAAAACAAACAAAGCCGCAAAAGTTTCTCTGAAACTCAAGTAGCTAGTGCGCTGGTTGTGCATTCCAGAAATTGTTTTAAGAGTAAACATGAGCATATATCGAAAGAAGAATGATGTATCTACACATCTGCCACGGGCATTTAATTTATTTTATTCAAAAGCCGATTGGGAGGCGATTCAATTCTCTTATTTTTTTGGGTGCAATTAAAACACTTGCTGCTCAGCTTCTGAACCAAGGAAATAAAATGTCCGAGGTAGATGTTGAGATATATCCTTCCTCTCTCGATACATACTCATGTTTGCTCTAAAAAACAATTTCTGGAATGCCCAACGAGTGCACCAGCTACTTGGGTTTCAGAGAAACTTTTGCGGCTTTGTTTGTTTTGATTCATGGTTGAGAGAATTTCCTTTGTCTGCGATTGCTAATCGCTTTGAATTGCGGTGTCAATCAAAACAAACCCGTGCTATTGTCTTACCAAATCTGCCCTTGCTATTTTAAAACCAATCACAAGATAAGCTATATCCGGAAACATAATTTGGTCTTCAATCTACTTTATTACCTGACTGACTTTTAAAAAACGAGAAAATATAGGAACCCCGCCAACCCCATTGGTTAATCGCATATTTCCCGCGGTTTTGCCGTAGCCGTGTATAATACGATACAAGGAAGCATTTTTGTCACCACAGCAACTGATTTAGGCCTGTGAGATTTACAATAAAATCAAGCGACAAAACAGTAACAAAGTGCGTTTGACTAAATGATACAAGTCCAAATTAGAAGCTATCAGGCAATATAACTCATGCTATGTGAAGAGTGCCATGGATGTAAAATCAAATCTAAGAGGAAACTAAAAGTAGCGATAAAACGATATTAAGAAAACAAACAAATAACGGAAAGAACTAATAAAGATAGCAACAGTGTAACAAAGATACCAGTACAGAACAACCCTGCACCCCCAATAGTGGGAGTACCCTCTGCTCTGCAGCAGAGCAGGTAGCGTGGAATCTGGAATCTGGAATCTGAAAATCACTTAGAGTAGAACACTTCCCCGCGCCGAATATACATGGATTAGTCCTTCCGTCAACCCGGTCCCCAGGATCTAGCCGAACAGCTGATCTCTCAAAAGGGGTACTTAAACGTGGATGTTTCTGGGAGTGAAGTTAATTCAGATCAGGTGAAGACAATCTCCTGTCATGATCAATTCAAACAGTTAGTGTGTTGTCTTACTTAAAACAGCTAATCACAAGTTTTGAAGTAAGTTGTAACAGCATGTGATTCTAAATATTTGATTTCCAGCAAGCTTTTTCTCTCAGTTCTAAACCTCGTAATCGGTCGGTCGGTTTCAAATCTAAAAACCCTGCCACGCAACAGACCCATAAGTTTAAACGCTAAAACAGTGACGGCATCTGAAAATGATGAAAAATAATGTCCTTTATAACTTATTCAAATCTTTCGTCATCTATATGCCCGATTACTGTGTCGATTTTACAGAAACAGGCCATATCTATTGCCGATGATTATCTCACCGGAGATTTAGATATCCATATCCAGAAGGAGTTTATCACAGAACTCATTTCGTCACTTCTGCGCGTGTTGCCAGTTAACAGGTGAGTCAATGAAAATAATTCCCATTTGAAAAATCACTGCTCCCTGAATATCAAGAAGATGATATTGAGAAATTGTCAATATCAATAGCATTGTCGTACCAAAAAAAGTTCCCACTTTCTAAAATTCGTAACACCACAAGTACTGATGGATTTGAATGATTCAAATTCTAGTTGAAAGCCATGATTTTTCCTTGTTGTTCTGGGATGGAGAAAAGAAATCTAAACTTATCATTCATGTTCAGAAGTCTGATATTTGGGAATAAGTTGTAAAAGAAATCTCTTCTAATTTGATTGTAAAGGGGGCATTCTGAGATAAAGCACATTTCATCTTCAACAACTTCTGCACTGCAAAGTTGACACAATCTATCTTCAGATTTAAATTTTGGTGTAGTTCGTCTAAATTACGTTGTCACTCAAAGCAACTGATGCTGTTGTGTTAGGGATATATGAAACTGAGGCTGAATGAATGATTCTTGAGGTGGGGAGATGAGGCTGGATGTTTGAATGCAAACAAAACAAAACTGATTGCAAGAACGAACGGTTGCAAGACAGGCATTCTGTAATGCCAATGGAGGGAGAAAGGCCTTTATCAACTTTTGTTCCATATGTTGGTTCAGTGTATTTTCATACCCAATACGCCGCACCCACATGAAGATGTGGTAGCGCAGTGGTGTAGCCCTCTGACTTTGCAGCCAGAACGGCTCACTGACTAATGTTATTTCTTGTGTACTTTATTCAATATCTTGTTATGTGAGAGCAAGTGAGAGTTTTCACAAAAACATGATGCTGCATTACACCACGATTTCACCTCAAAGACACCTATTTTATTGTTGTTAGTGTCCAAATGAAAACAATGACAATCAAGTTAGTAATACTACGAATTCACACTTTAGGCTTAATTCCAATTTTGCGAAGCTCCTAACCACTTAACAGAAATCTCTACCTATGAAGCCGCTCGAAAATCAACATTTTTGAAAAAATTACACGAACTTCAAATCCTTAATGTTCCACATTCGTTTAAAGTGCATATCCAGCGCACAATCTTTATTATTTAATATGATGACAGATGCTGGGCTGACATGAAAATATGAAAACCTAAAACAGAATTGAATTCCGATGCCTAGGTCCTGAGTTGTGCCTCTCCAAAGTTGCGATTTTGGACAATGTTTGGTTCCACGGCCGGGCTTTTTTGGCCAGTTGTAAGACTGGGGAGAGAGCGGTTGTGATATGTGATGTGGTCCCAGGAAGGCGCTTATGCGGCCTAAAGGATTCTGCAGTGTAGTAATGGCTCAAAGTTGCCATTATTCGTGCAAGTTGAAACCCAGGTGGCTAAAATAAGGTTAACATGTGCGGGTACACACATCCATTTTAATACTGCTTGTCCTGGACGAACACTGGCAGAGTCAAATAGAATGCGGAGGCGAAGTCGCGCCGAGCAGGCCTAGTCTTTTAGATCTGCCGTGTTTCTGAAACGTGAAATACCGGGTGTCCGAAACAAGGTACTCATGTTTTGAAAATCACTAGGGTTTGATTACATGACCGATCTTCAAATTTCTTTTTCTGGTAAATAGAGCAAGGACCAAATTATTTTCCTGATCTTGAGATTGGTTTTGGAGTCAGCAAATTTAGCTGTTTTTATAGGGCTGCCTGGTTTTAAGTATGATGTAAACAATTTCTGAAGATTACCAGATTAATTTCTCTTTTTTCAGTAATTTTTTTTGAATGGGCATGAAGTATTTCTAGCTACTTAAAGCTAATTTAAGCCCATTTTGCATGCCGCATCCAGGCACGGGACCCCTAGTTTAACGTCCCTTCCGAAGGACGGCGAGGTGAGTTGCGAAGTCAAGCCTCCGAGGTCACCCATCCGGAGTTTGACCTCACTCGACCGAGCTTAACTTCAGTCTCCTGACGGAAACTGATTAAGCCGCTCGGCCACTCACTGAGATTAATTTCTCTTTGTATATTAAGTTTCCAGGTTTGTCACAAATATCGGAAAGAATCGCAAACTATCATTTAGGTTGAAAAGTAATGAAACTCTCATGATAATGGCAATATTGTGATTGCTTAAAAGTGTATAGATCAGGATAAGGGTTTTCATCGTGTCATCTTTTACCTTTTTGCTAATTAAAACGAACATTTTATCATTCGGGTAGAAAGCGCAGTTTGACGAGAAACTGAAGGATGAGGCAAGCATTTTGATTTTACGTGATTGACCTGAACGCAATTGCCAGCAGTCATCTATCCCCTTAATTCTTTTTTTGATTTTCCTCTCATGTCATCCACTCGGGGTTTAGACCTCGGGTCCCCTTTGTTGCGTAGGAAATGTAACTCGCGCTTGTTTACCTTGCATTACTTGTTTTACTTAATGTATTGCCTTGTACCGTTTATTTATTCGCTGAGGATGAACCAAGTTTGGTTCGAAACGTTCGAAAATTAACATGTTTTAAGTCAACTTTACTTTTTATATTCAAAGAGAATCAATGGAGATAAAAGCTCCGCGCAGAAAGGAGTCTGGGCATTCTATTATTAGCCTATTGTATTTGACGATTTCGAAACGTTCGTGGATATTGTTTACCAAGAGGAACAATACCGTAAGCAGGAGTTTCCTTTGTCCTATTTATAGATTGCCTCTACTTAGCTCCGTTCATTCACTTTTACATGATTTGTGTCTCTCAACTTGGAATGTCGTAACACTTGGTTTTGTCTTAACATGAAATGTCAATAAAATGAACAAATTCAACATGATTGTCATCGCTTGCCTCATCCTTCGATTAGACATTGTATCACCTTCAATGTGTCGGAATAGCTCAGTCGGTAACGCAACTGCCTAGATAGCAAGAGGTCGTGAGTTCGAAACTCGCTCTAGTCATTCTTTTTCCATTTTTCCATTTGTGGAAAATTTACCAAAATAAATGTTATCAATTTTACCAAATCATCACCTTCAAAAATAGAAAAGAAAGTTTTATAGTAGGCCTCATAATAGAATTTTTATGCTTTTTAAAACGGGAGTACTTCTTTGGGGACACCCGCTAGCAAGGGGAATCCACATTCATGATACTGTGATACTGCGGAGATGACCTTCTTATGTAAAAGCAACATGTAAGCTGTCTACAACCATCTGCCTCCTTTTTTGAAAGGAAATAACAAGTTAAAAAGCACTCCCCCGTCACTGGTATACCAGCGAATATCAAAATTAACGCCAATTGAAATATCCTCCTCTTTATCACGCGTTGATCTTGTCATCAGCACAGAACTTGTAGATTTATCTTACACTATCTAGAGAAATTGTAGGAGCTACTGCAAATAACTGTATGTATTTATACATGAAATTCTTTTTAGCGTAGGTCAGTGAGGAATTGCAGAAGCGCGGGGTGGCTGCTTATAACTGGATGATACTCTACGTTTAAACAAGAGAATCTGATGGGGTCCGGAAAGAAAGATTTTACAAGGTGAGTTACGCACTTCTGTAAATTTTGATGTTCCGTTTCAAGTTTCCCGTTTCATTTCCAATTTCTTGGATCAAGTGGCGTATCTTGTCAGTCTTATAGTTTATGCGTAAAAATAAAGTAAGTTTGAGCAAGGGGATCTGAGAGGGTGAGCAAATGTCCCCATTTCATTTTATTTCTAATTTCTCGGATCCAGCGGGATTTCCTCTAGTCTAACAATTTAGATTTAAATATATACCAAGCATTTTCTTTTATTCTTGCAATTAAGGTAGAATAAGCATGGGCTCCAAATCTTTAAAAAGGCTGGTGTAAAATTCAGTTACTTATTTCTTTGAACTGAATGATTTCAAAGAAACTTCAGCTATTTCTCTGTAATTCTACCTTTGGACTTTTCTGAAATCTTCAATATTGTCAGAATTAGAGTGTTGTTCCTCTTTTTCAAGAATTCAAGAAAAATTTTCAAAAAAACTTAAAACCATCGTAATTTCTAACCTGTTTGAAGCAACATGAAGTAATTTCGAAGAAAACCATAGTTTATGAATGTCTACAATATGATATGAAGCAAAAGTCTGTCACGTTTCTGGTTTATGATTTCGAAATTTAATGACGTCACACCTTCAAATGAGTTAAAATGTAACACACGCTGAAATTTCGAAAAATATTCAAAATTTCTGGAAAGTCCAACGGTAGAATTAAGGATAAGTGACTAAAGTTTGTCTCAAGCCACTCAGTCCGAAGAAATAGGTCATTGAATTTT
The DNA here is from genome assembly GCA_039566865.1 of Aurelia coerulea. Classification (NCBI taxonomy): domain Eukaryota; kingdom Metazoa; phylum Cnidaria; class Scyphozoa; order Semaeostomeae; family Ulmaridae; genus Aurelia; species Aurelia coerulea. The sequence continues at coordinate 21,354,978 of CM076947.1, read as the reverse complement.
ACACCCACCTTTTTACGCCTAGTAAAAGATTTGGAACCTATGCTGGCAAAATATGCGTTAATTTCAACAAGGAGCGAAGGAGGGGCAAGTAAAGACTAGTTTTATGAGATGACCCACGCACTTCTGTAAATTTTTAAAGTCTCCATTCCATTTTATTTTTCTAACTTCACCTATCGAATCGGATGTCATTGCCTACAGTCTTACAATTTATTAGATTTAAAATTACAGTAAGAATTTCCTTCATCCTCACGGTAAGGCAAAACTATGCAATAATATCAACAAGCGGATAAGCAAGTGTAAGAAAAGACAGATTTTACCAGGTGACCTACGCACTTCTGAACATAGGGCTCAAATCTTTAAAAAGGTCGGTGTAAAATTCTGTTGCAGTTGTCTTTGAAATAAATGGCTTGGAAGGAATTTAGGGTTTTCTGCTGTAAATCTGCCGTGGCAATTTATTGATATCTTGATTAGTTTCAATATGACGGCATTTATTAGATTTGAGGCTATGACGTCATCAAATTTCTAAATCCTAAACTAGAAAAGCTACAGATTTCTGCTTGCCACCATATTATAGGCCTTCATAAACTATGGTTTCTTTCCAGGTTATATAATATTTCCTCTATTCGTTTAGGATTTACGATTGCTCAATTTTTTCAAAATTTTCCATGAATTTTTTCAAAAAGAATGAAATTGCTGCCATTTTGAAAAAATCAAGGTATCACAAAATTTCCACGGCAGATTTACAGCAAAGTACCATAAATTTTACACCGACTTTTTTTTAAGATTTGAAAGATTTGAGCCCTTTGTAAATTTTCAGTGCCATATTTCACTTAACATATATTTTGATTTCTTGGATCGAGTGGCATATCATTTCCCGTAGAAGTCTTACAGTTTCGGTGTAAATATACAGTAAGTTTTGACAAGAGGTTGAAAAGGAGTTACTAAAGACAGATTTTACCATTTGAGCTGAGCTATGCACTTCTGCAAATGTTTAATGCCCACATTTCATTACCTTTTGATTTGATCTGTTCTTACGAATGGTCTAGTTTGAACATTTCAGCCTGCTAGTTCTTAATCCACTAGGTTTTATGCATGGGTAGTTAATGTATCACAGAGTCTTGAAGTAGCTATAAAGAAGCTAGCTAACTTTGAAACATACCAAGTGACCAAAAAGAAACTTCATGAGCTAGATCGCACATATCGGGTGTCCCAAAAAAGTACTGTTGTTTAAAAAATCACCAAAAATTGATTATCAAACCTTTGATAAAATTTTCTTTTTGAGTTCTTTTGTCATAGACCCAAAAATATTCATAGATGATAAGATGTTTGCTTTTGACACAGCAAGGTAGAAAAATCACACGTTCAAAAACATTATTTTGAGCTATACTTTATAACCTTATTTTGAGTTATACTTTAAATACTCAATCTTGCCTAACAGTCAAAATTTTCAGATTTTTCATCGTCATCGAAGTCTCCAATGATAGTGCGCATTCCTTTCTGTCATTTATTACCAAACCAGACTCTTTACATCCACAAATAAATTGATCTGGCAATTATCAATGCTTTTTGCAGTATGATTCAAAACCAGGTAGCCCCAAAAAGAGCTAAATTTGATAGTTTCAAAACCAATTACAAGGTCAGCTATGCCTGGGAAAATAATTTGGTCCTTGATCTACTTGGCAAAAAGATTAAATTGAAGATCGGTCATGTAATCAATTTTTGGTAATTTTTCAAACGGGAGTTCTTTTTTGGGACACCCGGTAGTTTTGTGAAAGCAAATGTAATGGACACAAACAAGGCCTGTAGCTGGAAGGCTTAGCCATCTTTTGAAATGTTGCTTGCTCAGTTTATGGTATGCCTACTGTCCGAAAAATCAGTTTCAATTGTATGGACATTCGTTCATTTCTCGGACTATTCCCTCGTTTTCCAGTCGATGTTTTAGACGATATGAAAAAGCTGAATCACAAATTTGCTTTGGAGCCCGAAATTTGAATGAGGAACAGAGGTCAATCATCTTGTAAACAAAAAATTTCCCCAGACGAAATCAAATCCATCGCTACGTTGAGTTTTCACAAAACGTTGACTGAAAAATGCCCGGAAGATGATGGCAATTATTTCACTCAAAATGAGGAATCCGGGATTCGAATTTTTCTTTGAATCTGGCTTTTCGGATGGTAACCATTGCTTAAAATGACCTTACAGCATCTCAAAAGATAGCTAAGCATTTCAATTAAACTCTGATACAAAACATTTGACAATAGCTTTTGATTTATAGTCTCTTTGCTTAAGTTGAAGTTAACTCGAGTTGCAGTACTCAAAAATACGCGAAGGCTGGCAGAGTCATTAAAGGGGCTCAGTCGTCAAACAGTAAACAAATCCTTAAACTCGCACGTGTAGGGGATTATCCATTGTTCATCCATTGTTCTCTGCAGTTTGTTTGGTGGCTTCACCCAAACCAAAAAAGTGACCGTTAGAAATCCACTTATATCCGAGTAATCGTAGAAGATATGAATGTTTGGTTTGTTCCTTAGTGAAGTACAAGGATTAATGCCCAAACAGCAACTTTCATTTTGAAAAAAATACGAAAATCCTGTGTGATATCACCTTTAAAAAAATTGCAAAAATCATCGTTTTGTTTACATTTTGACGACGGAGCCCCTTTAAGTCATACACAGTGCTTGATATCGCACTACCGGGTGAGCCAGAAAAAGTTCCACTTTTGAAAATTCGCAGCACCACAAGTACTTCATGGATTTGGATGATTCAAATTCTAGTTGAAAGCCAAAAGATCGAAGTATTTTTGTGATTTTTCTTGTCTTCTTACGACCACTGGAAATATAGGTAAATTTAGCTTTACAAACAATTTCATTGTTACAAAATGACTGAAAAATGGCCTAACACACTTGATCAAATCTTTAGGACTCTCCTCACGCAGAACAATACTGACGGGTGTTTCACTTCTCTCAAGAGTTATAAGACATATATTCTCAAACAGATACTAAAGATTTCCAATCCCATGGCAATAAATGTGCAGACGATAGCTCTCACCCATGTGAAATTACATTTTCTCTGTTGTTCTGAGCGAGGAGTCCTTTATGATTTGATCAAGCATTTTCGGCCTTTTTCAGTCATTTTGCAACCACAAGGTTGTTCTAAATTTGAATTTACCAATTTTTCCAGTACTCGTAAGAAGGCGAGAAAAATCGTAAAAATACTTCGATCTTTTGGCTTTCAACCAAATATTGATTCATTCCAATCCATACAGTACTCTTGATGCTATGAATTTTCAAAAGTGGGAACTTTTGCTGGTTCCCCCGGTAGATATTGAGTAAGCCTTAAAGCGCAAGTGTTGGCATCGTTTACCTGCTGTGACTATCCAAGCCAAGCCTAATATCCACTTGAGGCACACATCCTACGGTTAACAATCATAAGAGATCACGACAAGCTTTAACTCTATTTTGGTTGGGGGGAGGAGAAATTTGCCCCCGTAGTAGACTTGTTGTTATAACTCTATCAGGAGATCAATTATGGCCCGGAAACTTTCTGAATTTTTGCTGCTACGTATTGTGCAACGGCTCAAAAAGTTTCATAAAAAATATTTTGACAAATGAGGGGGAGGGAGACAATTTTCCAGAAATGACCCTGTCAAAATTGCCAATTCTCAAATATGAATTTTCGCGAAAAAAGTAGCAAAATTGCAATATTTTGCAAAGATATTTTGCAGGGTAGTCCTATTTGATGTAATCTATCATAATTTTTATGTTTGAATGGAAATTGTGCTCCAAATGAAATTTTATCACATTTTTCCTGATTTTGACCGATTTTGCCACTTTTCTTGACCACAAAAAGAAAAATGCTGGCACAAGCAACAATTACGGCTAATTTTAGGTTAATTTTTATATTCTCATAAAGTACATGCCTGTGGCTATCAGTACACCAAAGCAGGTTACTCTATCTATTTCCAGTCGAGAGTTAGGTTGGGGGGCTTTTTTGCCCGCCCCCAACCAAAATAGGACGTGTCAGATAGCCCAACCACTATAGGGTTAAAAGCAGGAGACCACTGTGTTGTATTTTCGTCCTATTAGGAAGCTGTCATTATTAATATTAGGGAGGGGTTGGAAGCATTTTGAAAAGTTGCCCAAAAATTTTGGACCTTGCATTTTAGCCATGAAAAATTTCAGACCCCATCTAATGTTCACCAACAAAGTTCACACCCCTGACTGCAAAAGAACCAGACTGTCACAAAAGCATCAAACCTAACAAAGAGGAATTAAAATTGAAGAACAGATGACCTTAGCAGACGAAAAACATTGATGTCTCACTTTTTTGAGAAAACTGATCAATAGTTTAGCTATAATTTACAAAAATTGAATTTTTTTCGAAAATATTCAAAAATTTGGAACATTTATTTTCAGACCCCAGCATAAATTCCTCTAAAAGTTTCAGACTCCAATAAATCTACCCTAAAGATTGTCATACCCCTCCTCATTTGCTTCCGCCCCGTCCCTGCAATTATTTATGACTACTCCCTTAGTGTCATGGTAGTATCGATCCTTGTCTGACAAAACAAAATGGCGAGCGCGAAATAACAAATAAACAGCGAAGTAACAGCAATATTTACGATATGTACAAATCAGCTAATAATGAAATATCGGTAAAGTTTTCTATAAAGTTCCACAATAATTTACGATCTAGTTGGAATTCTCGACCCACAAAACAACTCAGATAGTCTCACAGCAACCTGCAATTCTGACTACCTCGAAATGATCTCCCTCCAAAACTTCCTCTCAAGTTCGTAAAACCTACGCCTGGTCACGTGCATAAACTACAATGGTAAATTAGCATAATAGGCGCGAAACAACAACAACAACAACAAACAATACACTAAAACAATACATAAAAACAATAAAACAACACTACACAACACAGCATAGGTTCCAAATCTTTTTCTCAGCGTAAAGAGGTGGGTGTAAAATTCAATGACCTATTTTTTCTGATTGAATGACTTGAAAGAAACTTGAGATACTTGTCTATAATTCTACCGTTGGACTTTTCAGAAATTTTTAATATTTTTCAAAGTTACAGCGTATCCTTCATTTTAACTCATTTGAGGGTGTGACGTCATCAAATTTCTAAATCATAAACCCGATATGTGGCGGACATTTGCTAGATACCATATTCTAGGCATTCATAAACTATGGTTTTCTTCGACCTTATTTCATGTTGTGTCAAACAGCTTAGAAATTAACGATGGTTTTAAGTTTTTTTGAAAATGTTTCTTGAATTCTTGAAAAAGAAGAAAAATACTCTAATTCTGAAAATATTAACGATATCAGAAAAGTCCAACGGTAGAGTTATAGAGAAATAGCTAAAAATTCTTTGAAGTCATTCAATTCAAAGGAATAGATCGCTGAATTTTACACCAGCATTTTCAAAGATTTGAAACCTATGCTACACAACACTTGAATGAATTACAAAAGGAAACAAGAAGCATAGAATCCGAATCTTCAGGAGCATTGCTGTAAGATTCTATGACCTATTTCTCTTAAAACTGACTGACTGCAAAGAAACTTTAGCTACTTTGCTATAATTCTACCGTTGCACTTTTCTGAAATCTTCAATATTTTCAGATTTAAGGTGTATTTCCTCTTGTTCAAGAATTCAAGAAAAATTTTCAAAAAAACTGAAAACCATCGTAATTTCCAAACTGTTTGACGCAACATGAATTACTTTCCAAGAAAGCCATCATTTATGGATGTCTACAATATGGTATCAAGCAAAAGTCTATCACTTGTCTGGTTTATGATTTAGAAATTTGATGACGTCACATCCTTAAATGAGTTGGAATATGAAATACGCTGTGATTTCGAAAAATGTTCAAATGTTCAGAGAATTCCTACGGCAGAAATATAGGTAAGTAGCTAAAGTTTCTTTCAAGCCATTCAACTAGAAGAAAGGGGTCATACAATTTGCAACCACCTTTTTATGCCGATTTAAAGATTTGGAACCTATGCTGCTACCACTATGACTCATTTCCTTACACTTGCAAAAACGGTTAGCCTCGTACGGATTCTAAGGCCCAAGCAATTGGGCCTAAATCATTTGCTACTTTTTGCTAAAAACACCGAACCTATAACGCCACAAAAAGCAGTTTTCCAGAACTGCTGCCCTGCACCATAAAGCTAGCTATCAGTACTCATAGATGAATGCCTCTTCATGCTATAATTACAAAACTGCCTTTCTCTAAGCCATATTCTGATTGTAACACAAAGAACAACATCAATCCAATTTAATCAGCGTAGGTTGAGGGTTGTTGTAGAGTGATGCTGCTTCTTTGTCAGACCCGGTAGAATTTTACACCAACCGTTTTAAAGGGTAAGTCCGGGGTTTCTACAATTAATGTCAAAAAGCAACCTTACCAACTGCCGAACAGCAATTGTGAGTTCTTTCCAAGTTTTGAGATCTTTTTCTGTTGTAAATTCGTACAATATTTTTCGCAAGTTAGGCCCAATGTCGTCGCCATTTTGTAACAGTATGCAATAAGGCTAGCCTCGGTTTGGAGAATCGATTGTGACGTCGGAAAGTAATTGAGAGTTTTGCGGGAAAACAGCCTCATTCACGTCGAAAGCGAAGTGAGCGAAATGACATCATTAATAATGACGTCATTTCGCCCATTTCACAAATTGAAATACGCAATTTCGCGGAGAAAAGAGAGAGGTTAGAAAAAAGTACTACACACTATTCACAACACTGTAATCTTTCATTTTGTCAACAATTATTCCAACCCCGGACTTGTCCATTAAATATTTGACACCTATGCTATCTTTAGTGCATAGGTGTTCATAATCAGAACTGTTCCAGACTGCAAAACAAAGACTTAAAATCATTCAGTATCACCTCCGCCTACGCTAAGATGTTTAAACTCCACATTTCTAAGTAAGAGAGGACTTAGGAATATTATAATGCCTTACTTTTCAATGTTAAAAAGCTGCGATGAAAAGATGAAGATGCGCGAAGATAAACTTTTCACTAATACTTTAAAACTCAAGTTCATTTTTGGCATAAGCCATTTTGATTTTTTTAATCATTTTGACCTTGTTTGATCCTTGTAAAGCTCTTGCTGTTAATTCTTCGAAAGGCAATTGCTGCGAGTTGCAAAGAGACAGCAAATACACATTAAGATGTTGCGATTTTAGGAAGGAAATTGGCAAATAGCCTATTTCTAGCTAATAAAGGCTTACTATAGTACTTAATTTACAATGTATTAAAAATTTAATATTTGAGAATATAATTTACAGGATAAAAGTAATTAAAGATCCCTTCTGTTAGAAACCCAACATTTGGAACATACATTTTGTTGAGCCTGCAATTAGATTTATCACTATTCCAAGGTCTAATTAATTTTTTTAATAGAAAGGGTGCTTGGTTGTTTTATTTCTTGCAGTGAAAACTGCCACACTTTATTTCCCTGGTAACCTATAGTTTCAACTCCAAAGGACGTAGTGCGTACCTTTGGGAGTTGAGTGTCATTCAGTAGAAACTTCCTTTATAAAATAGAGTATAGTTCTTTTGTAATTTGACACAATTTTTGTTGTTAAGAATTCTCCTGAAATCACAAGGCACTATGATCCAGGGCATCGAATTTATACCAAAATTTTAAGTTTTAGATTCCTGATTGATTTTGGGCTTGAGACGCAGCATGTCTTGATAAGAATGCTCGAAGAATGGAGGGTTAAACTCGATAGCAACAATATTGTAGGGGCTGTCGAAAGCTTTTGATTGCATTCCACATGATTTACTTATAGCCAAACTACATGCATATGGCTTCGATGAAAATGCTCTTGTCCTTATTTACTCCTACCTGAAACGGCGGAAACAGTGTGTGAGAATCAACAATACGTATAGCTCTTTTCAAACTATTTCATCAGGAGTACCTCAAGGCTCTGTTTTGGGCCCTATAGTGTTTACATGAACGATCTCTTTTTCTTCATCAAACAAGCAACATTACATAATTGTGCCGGCGATAGCACTCTGTGTTATTTTTCCAAGCCTTTATCAAATTTGATTGAGGTACTGGAGGAAGAAGCCGGAGTTGCTTTGAATTGGCTGAAACAAAATCAAATGATCGCAAATCCAAAAATGTTCCACGCACTCCTTATTAGAAAGGACCAAGCAAGTACCAGTGGACAAGATTTCGACATCCAAGGAAAGCTGATAAAGTCTGAAGAAACTGTCAAATTACTAGGTATTCAACTAGATTATAAACTAATTTTTGAACCGCATATCTCTGAACTTTGCGGAAAAGCTGAAGCTTTGTATACTTGAATTTTGATTATTGCCTTCTCGTATGGTACTTCTCGTCAGCTAAATCTTTGCAAAAATTGAAAACGTTCAAGAATGTGCGCTTAGATTTTTATACAATGATCACCATGCATCTTACAGCCACTTACTTGTGAAGTCAGAAAGGTGTACAATGAACGTTTCCCGTCTGAGATTTCTCTGCATTGCGATTCTTAAGACTTTAAAAATCTAAGTCCATCTTTCATGCATGATATTTTCAAAAGTAGATCCTCTATATACTCATCACGAAAACCAAATGATTTACAACATTATAGACCAAATCAAGTCACCTTTGGTTCTAACAACCTACAATCATTGGGACCTCAAATCTGGAATGGACTGCCGAATAAAGTAAAATCCGCCGAAAATTTAAGCAGTTTCAAACGTATGATAAAAATATGGAATGGCCCAAACTGTAAATGCAATGCTTGCCAGTATGTCTCCGAAAGTTAGTCTTCGTGTATTCTTATAAATTGTTAAAACACTGTAAAAATATTTATTCATGTACATTTGTCTCATAATACAATGAATTTATCTATTTAGTTTTTTCATCGATTTGGATTAGTTTGCGTGTACATATAAAATTGTATATAGTAAGCTAGATGTACATAATCGATTTAAAATAAGTGAACAAACAAAATGACATACACCATAACCTTGGGGTTAATTTGCTGCAAACATTTTCAAGATCAGTCCACAGAAAGCGAAGTACATGACCTGTTTTAATGGTGGCTTACAATTCCTTGTTTCTAGGCTCAGACTTACCGATCTTTTTTCATTTTGGCCTTATTCTGATCCCCTCAATGTGTGCTTCATGGCAATGTTAAGCATGTTTAAATATTTTGCCTTCTTGTGATCGTTTTTAGAAAATTGAACGTTGGCCAATTAGGCATGCCTCATCCAGGCATGGGACCCCTAGTTTAACGTCCCTTCGAAGGACGGGTTCTTACAAATTCATGCGAACGTTTACGAATCCAATCATAAGAACCCTTGCGAACATTCACGAAATCTTATGAATCCTGAAAAGAATTCTTCCGAATTCGGGGATATTTACATTGCGAAAAAACTGTACTTCTTACCACCTAAAAACTGTACCACCTAAAAGGGCGTCTTACGAACTAACCATCATCATCGTCATCATCATCATTATCATCATCAAATATCTATGTAAAGTAGGTTAAAAATGAATAGCTAAATTAGAGCTAATTCGCCTACTATTTACAATACATATAATTTAAATATGATGAAATAAAACTATTGATATGTCAATACATATTACAAGACAAATAAGTTAAAAATCTATCTTGTTAGAAACCAAACTCTCGGGATATATACTTTGCAGAGCCTACAGTCGCATTTATCACCATTCCAACTTTCAATTTCTTTTTTGAAATTAGAACGGCTGTTTGATTGCTTTATTTCTCGCTGTAAAAGCTGCCACAGTTTATTTCCAAGGTATGTAATGGACTCAACTCCAAAGGACGTAGTTCGTACTCTACTTTTGGCAGTTGAGCGTCATCGCCACGCCTTAGACTGTAGCTAATGAGCTAATGTTTCGCTGCATGAAAGTATCCTTCATTAACGGTGGACTCAGATTGCATTTTGTTTTATTAATTTCAGTCATGAGCAACTGTAGGTTTCTTGCATGGATTGGCACCAATCTAGATTGCCCCAGAGAAACCAAAATCATTCTCGCAATTTTTGTAATCCAGCAATCCAGCTTTCAATAACAAGGGCAGATTTTGTAACACAATAGCAGGAGTCGCTATTTATTTACACCGCAATTCAAAGCGATTAACGATCGCAGACAAAGGAAATTCTTTCAACCAATAATTCAAAACAAACAAAGCCGCAAAAGTTGCCCTGCAACCCAGGTAGCTTGCTCGCTCGTTGTGCATTCTAGAAATTGTTTTTGAGAGAAAACATGAGCATAGATCGAGAGAAGAAGAATAGATCTACACATCTGCCACGGGCATTTAATCCATCTGATTCAAAAGCCGATTGGGAGGCGATTCAATTCTCTTATATTTGTCAGTGTAATTGAAGCATTTACTGCTCAGCCAAAGAAATAAAATGCCCGTGGAAGATGTGTAGATATATCCTTCTTCTCTCGATCTATGCTCATGTTTGCTCTTAAAAACAATTTCTGGAATGCACAACGAGCGAGCTAGCTACCTGGGTTTCAGAGATACTTTCGCGGCTTTGTTTGTTTTGAATTACTGGTTGAGAGAATTTCCTTTGTCTGCGATCGCTAATCGCTTTGAATTGCGGTGTCAATCAAAACCAACTCGTGCTATTGTTTTACCAAATGTGTCCTTGTTGTTAACGCTAGCTCAAATTTTGCTACTGTCATATTTTTCACTGTTTTTCAAATCGTGCCGGTATCGCGTGAACGCAGTGTAAGTTGTTTGATCTTGATAGAAAGTCCTTCGGCGGTGACCTTTCTAAATATCTGTTCATGTTATCTATTAAAAATTTTATCTAATTGTTTACTGTGACACGTGAAAGATGACTTAGTTTTCGTTACACGTGGATTTTGTGGCTGCTTCAGTAAATATCACGCGTGGCCAACTGCGTTCTTCAGTTCCTCCAATGTCATAAAGTTGCCTTTTGGATTATAAAAAGAACGATTTCTTTCCGTTGTAACTCAGCACGCAATGAGATAACTGGAAGGAGACTGTTAAGGGGGCTGACTGAACCTCACAATCAAACTGTACTGTGAAACCTTAAACACGTGGAATCTTTGCTATCGTGTACCTTACACAGTTGTAGTGTCTCGTTAAGGACCGGAAAGCGGAACATGCTGTCAATCTTTTGCAAAGGGACTGAAAGAATTTGTACGATATCACGGTCCTACTGTTTTGCGAAGGCGTAAACCCTTAATAATCATTGCTAATATTTGCCTTAAACTGCTCTATTCATTCGTGAAGTACCGGACACCGGAAGGTATTGGCAATCTTTTGTTCAGGCCCTGAATAAGTTTGAAAGGTCCTACTATTTTGCGAGAGCGTAAACCCGTTAAATCGTTGCTATTATTTGCCTTAAACTGTTCTATGGGGAGTCTGCGATCCCTTATCATGACGCTCAAGTGGTGGGGCTCTCCCGGGTATTGAATCCTGTCCGTCTGACTGTTCTGGCTGCAAAGTCAGAGGATTGCACTACTGCGCCACAACACCTTCGCTGATTACCGGTTGGGTCAGAAAACAGTTAACACGTTTGGTGGGCTGTGCAATAAAATTTCCTTGCCGATATTCCCGAAACGTTAAAGGGTCTGTCTCATCCAGCATGCCGTGCACTTGCCGTCTCTTGGCTGGCTTTTGTTTGCGACAACAAAGGACAACCAAGAGACTGCACGTGCAAGGCATGCTGGGTGAAACAGACCCTTTAATCTATTAGTCAAGGGGTAACTTGATGGGAATGTTTCGTTTGGCAAAAGCACTCATCTTTGAGACGCAGAAATTAGGAAAATACTGGTAAGGGGAAAATTCCATTTCATTTTCATTTTTATTCATTTCAATAGGGTTAAATACATTCAGTAATTTTAAATACACTGATTTTCAATGTGAAGGTAAAGGTGAAGGTGAAGTTGCGTTTTGCAGCGCCAAGCGCCAGGATCGCAGAGATAGAGCAGACCTAATCGAGTCGGTGACCCCTTGTCATGACGCTCAAGTGGTGGGGTCCTACGAGGGTCCTACCGGGTATCGAACCCATTCAGCCTGACTGTTCTGGCTGCAAAGTCAGAGGATGTGCCTTGCTTAAAAACATAGCTAACCTAATCACATTGATATAGATTACAAATCAACTTGAAGAGAAGATCCTATGTAAAAGAGAAGAAAACAGATAACGAAGAAAGGGACTCAGAAATCAACCGTATGTGCTGAAGGTTAATTTAGATTATCAACCTCTCTAATCTTTCAAAAATGACCTTGATCTCGTTTTGAAAGTAGCTAGCGAAGGTGCAGTTTTGATTTCATAGCTCAACTGGTTCCAAACAGTAAGGGACCAGTCATTTATAACTCTGGGTACCGGGGTGGGCTGGAATTTATAAACTGGTGAAAACTTTCCACACCCCTTCCAATTATCTCTAAATAATTTGATACCCCATTGAAAAATTATTAGAAATTTCATACCCCAGTAGCCATCTACAATATAAAGTTGTGATGTAAGTTTACTGTAATTCACTTTGCTTAGGTGCTTTTCAATGAGCTTTCTGTTGATTCACTTCGCATTTATTTTGCATTGCTGCTGTAGTTTCCTTTACCTGAAAAATTCCATACCCCCTCGAAAATTCCCAAAAATATTTCACACCCCCTCATTTTCCTTTGAAAAGTTTTCATACCCCCACCAATTCTAACCCGCCCCGATACCCAGAGTTATAAATGACTGGCCCCTAACTTCTCGATACGAAAAGCTACGTTGCGAATTTGAGGTCTTGCACAGTGGAATCATAAGTTCAGTACCGGTCGGTATTACTGTAAGTTCTGATTGCAGTTTCGATTGCAGTGATAACACACAATAAGTTCCGATTGCAAGAATCGGACAATTTGTGAAACATTGACTGCATTAAGGGAGCATGGACCAGAATTGAATATGGGAGTCTTGTTCCCATGCAAACCCATTACCAGTTCTTTCCTAACTTCTGGGTCTAAAAGATGAAAGATTTTACCAAATAAATTTTCACATCCAAGTTCGCCCTTGACTGATAGATTAACATTTCATTTTTACATATCGGCCACTTAGTTTTTATTCCACAGCCCGCCAAATGTGTTAACTTTTTTTGCTCACCCGGTGGATATTTGAATTTTCCTGAATTTTCCTGAATTTCGAAATTATGAGAAATTTCGAGCTAAGCTCTCAAAATAAGTAAATAACATAATTCACACTCAAAATAATGTCCAAGCAGTTGCTATAACTGTACAGTGTCAAAACATTTTTGAGTGCGATAGGAAATTGAAACTGCAAATTGCAAAAGTCTCTTAGCTTTTTAAATTCAGATAGAGTTGTTTCTTAACTTTCGAAAGATTAAGCCTACCGTTTCTTATAAGCGGTTTCTTATAAAGAAAATACGTGTAGTCCGATTCGAAAGATTCTACTTTGAGCCTATCTCCTGACGTCAGCAACAGCGCCTCTTGTAAGTGAAGTTGATAATGAAGTGTCCTTATCTTTTGTAACTTTGATATCTTCCTTTGAATCTTTCTGACCTTGATTGTAGCATGTGCTCCGAGCTTGTTTTTCAAGAAATCCATTTTTTTTGTAAGATGAAACGTAAATAGGATTTATGTTTTTCTACTACATCCAACTTGCAGGCTGTTCTTCATGTCAGATCAAATTATGCAGGCCGGTCGAGCAGATTAGAAGACATTTCCTAAAAGGGTAAGTTAATTTTTTGTCGAAGGGGCAGCCCAGGCGTCAAATATTTAAAAAGGCTGCAGAGTGAGTAAAAACAAAATCCCCGTTTGAAAGGCTATTGCTCCCAACAAGGACAGATTTGGTAAGACAATAGCAAGAGTTGGTTTTGATTGACACCACAATTCAAAGCGATTGGCGACTGCAGACAAAGGAAATTCTCTCAACCAGTAATTCAAAGCAAGCAAAGCCGCAAAAGTTTCTCTGAAACCCAAGTGGCTGGCTCGCTCGTTGTGCATTTCAGAAATTGTTTTTAAGAGCAAATATGAGCAAACCACGGGCATTTTATTTATTTGAGTTAAAAGCCGATTGGGAGGCGATTCAATGCTCTTATTTTTTTGGTGTGATTAAAACACTTACTGCTCAGCTTCTGAACCAAAGAAATAAAATGCCCGTGGCGGATATGTAGATATATCCTTTTTCTTACCATGTATGCTCACATTTGCTCTTAAAAACAATTTATGGAATGCACAAAGAGCGTGCTAGCTACTTAGGTTTCAGAGAAATTTTTGCGGCTTTGTTTGTTTTGAATTTAGGGTGGAGAGAATTTCCTTTGTCTGCAGCCACTAATCGCTTTGAATTCAGGTGTCAGCAAAAGCATCTCATGCTATTGTGTTACAAAATCTGTCCTTGTTAGTGCTCCCTGGATATCAAGACAATAACGAGTACAGATTTTCGAACACAATAGCATGAGATGCTTTTGTTGACACCTGAATTCAAAGCGATTAGCAACTGCAGACAAAGGAAATTCCCTCAACCATTAATTAAAAACGAACAAAGCCGCAAAAGTTTCTCTGAAACCGAAGTAGCTGGCTCGCTCGTTGTGCATTCTAGAAATTGTTTTTAAGAGCAAACATGAGCATACATGGAAAGAAGGAGGATATATCTACACATCTATCTCGGGTATTTTATTTCTTTGGTTCAGAAGCCGAGCAGTAAGTGTTTTCATTGCACCCAAACAAAATAAGAGAATTGAATCGCCTCCCATTCGGCTTTTGAACCAAACACGTTAAATGCTCGAGGTAGATGTGCAGATATATCCTTCTTATTTCGATCAATGCTCATGTTTGCTCTTAAAAACCGTTTCTGAAATGCACAACGAGCGAGCTAGCTACTTGGGTTTCAGAGAAACGTTTGCGTCTTTGCTTGTTTTGAATTACTGGCTGAGAGAATTTCCTTTGCCTGCGATCGCTAATCGCTTTGAATTGCAGTGTCAATCGAAACTAACTCATGCTATTGTCCTTGTTTAAGAATTGGCAAATTTACCATTTACTGGTGGATATGTTCAAATCTATTTTAAGATTTACCGGACTAAAATCAGCCACTCCAGTCTGAAATTATAAGGGATGTTCTCGAGAAAGCCCCTTCAAGAGACCTTCCAACCGGCCGAAAATCATGACCAAATTTTCCTGATATTTCTGCCTTACACCAATTATATCAGGGCGTTTTAGCACGTGTTGTCCCGTTGAGAGGGTGAAATTGCCCAGAATAATGTTATTATGCTCCCAGGGATGACACGGTCAATTGTCCCAAAGGGATCTTCCCGCGAATGTCCCCTCAAAAAGCCTTTAAAAGCGGCCTGCACGGAATTCTCCCACGATTTCTGCCTTAGGGCCTGTTTATAAAACGGAAAACACCTCACCTGCCAGACCAGGGGCTGACAGGCAAAGTAAATTTCAGCCACTGTTTATATGAGATTTTTTACCTCACCTGTCAACCCCGGGGCTGACAGGCGAGGTGGAGCAAAGTCTCTCTTCCGTGAAATCAGAACGAATTAACCAATATGAATCAATGCAGAAAGCCAATTCACCTCACCATACTATGGTGTGCATTTTCCGCCAACATTAATGTTATCAATTTTGTTTTGACAGCCTGGTTTTATGATATCATCAATCCTTTTATGCTGGACATTATCTTCAATCTACTTCGATTTTTCATATGCTTTGATTTCCATGTGTGTCGATTTTTCATATGCCTAAATTTTGATTGGTCGATTTTTTGAGTGCTTAGATTTTTCGCATGCTTCGATTTTTCGTATGCTTCGATTTTTTAAGTAGTGCTTCGATTTTTCGTATGTCTCGATTTCTGAGTAGTGCTTCGATTCTTCGTATGCCTATATTTTTGAGTAGTGCTTCGATTCTTCTGATTGATGGGCACACCTGAAGATAAATCTACGCAGAATGTTTTGGCGCCCAAACGCCGAGGCCATACTTGTCCTTTGAGGCTTAGTTCTAATCATAAGACAAATAGATTACAGAAACTCGCCACCTCTGGTCCTTCGACGAAAACAATGGCTTGCCGCAATAAATGGGGAATGGTTTCCACCTTTTGGGATAAATCCAATGTATTGAGAGACAGCTTTTTGATAATGATACAAAGTCAGCATAAAACTTGGATGGTCCAGATCTTCATGTGTGCGCATCAATCAGAAGAATCGAAGCACTACTCAAAAATCGAAGCACTACTCAGAAATCGAAGCATACGAAAAATCGAAGCACTCAAAAAATCGACCAATCAAAATTTAGGCATACGAAAAATCGACACACATGGAAATCAAAGCATATGAAAAGTCGAAGTAGATTGAAGATAATTTCCAGCATAAAAGGATTGATGATATCATAAAACCAGGCTGTCAAGACAAAATTGATAACATTAATTTTGGCGGAAAATGCACACCATACCATACCGGTAGTGGTTCGTTTATGTGGAAAAATTTCACCTCACCCAGGTAAGATTCCACCTCTAGTGAGGTGGGATCTCACTATACCGGTGGTGATGCGTTTTTCATATAAACGCGAAATGAAAATACAAAGGATTCTATGAGAAGGTGGAATCTCGCCTGTCAGCCCCGGGTCTGGCAGGTGAGATGTTTCTCCCCATATAAACAAGCCCTTACTTACAGCAATGACCTGCCAGTGCTTTAGCACATGTTTTCCCCTTGGGAGGATGAGCAAGTCTTCCCCCTTAGTCTGCTATTATTAGCTAGGGACATGCCTTTCTCTCAGGAGGATAACGGAGGATAACATGTGCTGGATACTTGTAAATGTCATTGCTGTTAGGAACAAACACCGAAGAAATTTTGGTCGTTGTTTTCACTCGTTTTGCAGGTTTTTGAAAGGGACTTACTGCAGAAAATTCCCCATAGCCACAGGAAGGAATGAACCATTGAAACCGGGTGGATTCCTAAGTCTACTTGAACATATAAGCTATGAAACAAGACGTTGATCAATGTCACTCGTTTTGCAGGTTTTTGAAAGGGGCTTACTGCAGAAAATTCCCCATAGCCATAGGAAGGAATGAACCGTTGAAACCGGGTGGATTCCTAAGTCTTCTTGAACATATAATATATGAAACAAGACGTTGATCAATGTCACTCTTTTTGCTGGTTTTTGAAAGGGACTTACTGCAGAAAATTACCCATAGCCACAGGAAGGAATGAACCATTGAAACCGGGTGGATTCCTAAGTCTACTTGAACATATAAGCTATGAAACAAGGCGTTGATCAATGTCACTCGTTTTGCAGGTTTTTGAAAGGGGCTTACTGCTGAAAATTCCCCATAGCCACAGGAAGGAATGAACCGTTGAAACCGGGTGGATTCCTAAGTCTACTTGAACATATAAGCTATGAAACAAGGCGTTGATCAATGTCACTCGTTTTGCAGGTTTTTGAAAGGGGCTTACTGCAGAAAATTCCCCATAGCCACAGGAAGGAATGAACCGTTGAAACCGGGTGGATTCCTAAGTCTACTTGAACATATCAGCTATGAAACAAGACGTTGATCAATGTCACTCGTTTTGCAGGTTTTTGAAAGGGACTTACTGCAGAAAATTCCCCATAGCCACAGGAAGGAATGAACCATTGAAACCGGGTGGATTCCTAAGTCTACTTGAACATATAAGCTATGAAACAAGACGTTGATCAATGTCACTCGTTTTGCAGGTTTTTGAAAGGGACTTACTGCAGAAAATTCCCCATAGCCACAGGAAGGAATGAACCATTGAAACCGGGTGGATTCCTAAGTCTACTTGAACATATAAGCTATGAAACAAGGCGTTGATCAATCTATCTATCTATCTATCTATCTGATACGCATTTCGTTTAATTTAACATAGTGTGGTTAACTACGGACTGCCATAACGGCCTATTATTTGCTAGATATGCATCAGTTGCTACAAAGATCGTTCCATCTTCTTTTGCAACCATCACCCTTGCTGTCTCAAGATCTTTTTCAATCATTTTTATCCATGTTAACTTTTGTCCACCCCTTGGTTTTTTTTACATATCTCTGAGCTTCTCTTAATGCAGTTTTTGCAGGTGTATTGTCTGGCAGTCTTAAGAGGTGTCCATACCAACTTAATCTTCTTCCCTTTATTGTTTTGCTCCATTCATCAATTTTCATTCTTTCGTATAATTGTTTGCTTGATATTTTTTTGGGCCACTTGATATTGAGGACCTTTCGGAGGAGATTTCTCTGGAAGACATTTATTGTATTTTCAAGCTTTTTGGTAAGGGATCAATGTCATTACTTTGATATTCGTGGAACAGTATGTTTTCAAATGCCGTGGGTTTTGTTTTGAGTCGCCCGGCACTTGTATTTATCATCAACGAGAAATTTTGCTTTTTTTTTTCTTATATTCAAATATTAAGTCTTACAATATATTTTACATTCTACTATACCTAATTCTAATTACTATACGACACTACAAGTACGATACCATGGGGAGCGAAAGACTATGACTACCCCATGGCCAATATCTAAAAACAAGAAACATTAAACTGTATACAGTCACACTACGAACTTTTATAAAGTTTAGAATTTAAATTAAAAGATACTGTACTATATTCTGTTTCACACCAGATGCCAGGCACTCCACCCACCCCAACCAACAAAAAAAACGAGCCGCGCCCGCAGCACCAACATACCCATCGCAACCGCGATAAATTTATTGATACCACGAGCGCAACCCACCCACCACCGGCCAAGGCAAATTTTGCTTTACTGGATAAGCTTTCGGTTTAAAAATCATACAAAATGCAATCAATTGTTAATTCTTCAGGCTTAAAGAAACGAGCCTAGCATTCTTAACTTCTAATACTGCTGCAAGGTAGATAACTGTTTTCTTATTGCTGACTGTGGGCCTAAAATATTTCGATATATGTGACTCTTAAATAGCTGTAGTTGTAGATTGTTTACTCAAGCAAGCGATTGCGAATTTAAGCCTTTAGATACCGTCCAAGGTTGTTTTGATGTTTTATCCTAAAGAACTGTTGTAAGTGGACGAATGGGAGACGAATTCAGCAAACATTGTTTACACACACTTGAAATCACGTGAATCTTCTTAAGGATACTTTCTTGTCATACAAGTTGAACAGCAGGGCATGAAAAAATTTCTTCCTGCGACCGGAGAAAAACCTTGCATACCGGGTGTCCCAAAATGATGTTTTATCGTTTGATTGCTTATATGTCCATAACCGATGAACCATTTTTCAAAAACTGGTAAAACCGCAACCGACATCTTAAAGTACAATTTAGCCTTTAGGCAACCAAATAAAACAAAGTGTTTCAAAATCAGTTCATTGGTTATGGACATGTAAGCAATCAAACAATAATACATCATTTTGGGACACCCGGTACATTTCCTGCAGGAACAGACAAGTTTCCAACTTACAAAGAGAGCTTAGGATGCAGAGATAGCTATGCCATATGGCATGTAACTGGTTTTATGTAATTGCATATCCGGCATCAAGAAAACAAATTGTATGATGTTGGGAATTATAAAGCTGGGCACCTTATAAAACAAACCGTTATAATTTCTGAGAAGCATGAAGGAAATCTAGGACTTGCTTATCTTGCAATTATTGTGTACAGTACTTGCATATCACTTTTGTATCAGTATGAGCATCTGTGAAATTATGCTTGAAACTGTGAAAGTTTAATCTTATGAGACCAACCCTAATTTTTGTAAGATACGATAGACGTGTAAGAAAGAGCTTCCTTTGCTGTGAAATATCAATTTCATTCAAATGTTGCTCGAATCCCCTTCGAATCACAAAAAGATGACGCACAAAAGAACTGCATTTTCTAAATTTAGACTCTCTTTTGCGCCATAATCTCTGAAAATGATTGTAAAATAATCTTCTTGCCTGACAGATGCTCTGAGCAGTTGGACGTTCTGCAAAGTTTTATTGCAGTTAGAACTGTGAAAATATCATTTTAAACAATGAAATTTCTTGCAAGCCTGCCCATAATTTGAATAATGTACGCCTCCTTATCTGGTACATTGATTGCAAATTGCACCAGAGATACAGTCTATGTCAAGTGTCTTTTCTTTGACTTTTGTAAGTTGCTTTTTTTAATTAGTAACAGAGTGATACATGAAAAAGGGACATATGTTGGAAAATTTCCTGCAGCTCATTATGAATTAAGAATTTCCTGTGACCGCCCGGTCCCGTGAGCGGATGGGTTTTCATGCCCTGTTGAGCAGCGCGGTGCAGGCAGCGGTTTCCTCTCCCTCCTTCTTTTCTTCCCTTATCCCCCGACCCGCCTCGTTTTCAATTTTCGCTCCTTCGCATTTTCTCTATAAATTACGAACGAAGACTTGGAGCAAGTCTACTATCTACATATAAAGAGATGAGTTCCCAAGTGTATGATCGCTTGACCTGAGGTGGATATAGGCAGCGTAGGTTGGTGTAAAATTTAATGACCTATTTCTTTGAACTGAATTACTTCAAAGAAACTTGAGCTATTTCGCTACTATTCTACAATTGGACTTTTCTAAAAGCTTCAATATTTTTCAGATTTTTCTTCTTTTTGAAGAATTCAAGAAAATTTCCAAAAACTTAAAACCATCGCCATTTCTATACTGTTTGACACAACATGAAATAATTTCCAACAAAACCATGGTTTATAGATGTCTACAATGTGGTATCAAGCAAAAGTCTATCACTCTTTGGTTTATGATTTAGAAATTTGTTGACTTCGCATCCTCAGATGAGTTAGAATATGAAATGCACTCTGACTTCTAAAAGTATTCAAAATATCTGTAAAGTCTTATGGTAGAATTATAGCTACTTTCTGTTTGGTTCAAAGGCCGTTTAGGACGCGATTCAATTCTCTTATTTTTTTTGGGTGTTATCAAAACATTTACTGCTCAGCTTCTGGACCAAAGAAATAAAATGCCCGCTGCAGATGTGTAGATATATCCTTCTTCTTTCGATCTATGCTCATGTTTGCCCTTAAAAATAATTTCTGGAATGCACAGTGAGCGAGCTAGCTACCTTGGTTTCAGAGAAAATTTTGCGGCTTTGTTTGTTTTGAATTACTGGTTGAGAGAAATTCCTTTGTCTGTGATCGCTAATCGCTTTGAATTGAGGTGTCAACAAACTCAACTCGTGCTATTGTATTACAAAATCTGCCCTTGTTAGACGCAACTACCAAGTCAAAACCTTTCTACACTCGTCATTGCTTTGTAAAGGGATTGTAAAATTCTGCCAAAATTGATAGAGCAGGTGGCCATTACTCTACGATGCTGTACAAACAGTGTGGTTTACATTTGTCTAAAGTCTTTAAATCATTTTGACTTGTGCTATGTCAAGGGCGTTTCCCTTGCTTATACTGAGCCTTTGTCAATTTGTAATGGAAATTATTGTGATAGGGAAATAGAGTCAGAAAGGGATTAAAAAGTACTGTTGATCTGAATTTATGCTAGAAAACATAGCAGATGTTATTTTTTTTACGTTTTTTCAGGGGGTTAATGCGATTGGGTGTACCCTGAAATTCTTACAGTTGCTTGATGGAGAGGTAAACTATTTTATGCTATTTTATGCTATCTAATTTATGCTAGAAAATATAGCATAGCAGATGTTGTTTTTTTTTTTACTATTTTATGCTAAATTTTGCTAGAAAACATAGGGGGGGGGTAAAAGCGATTGGGTGTACCCTGAAATTCTTACAGTTGCTTGATGGAGAGGTAAACTATTTTATGCTATTTTATGCTATCTAATTTATGCTAGAAAACATAGCAGATGTTATTTTTTTTACGTTTTTTCAGGGGGTTAATGCGATTGGGTGTACCCTGAAATTCTTACAGTTGCTTGATGGAGAGGTAAACTATTTTATGCTATTTTATGCTATCTAATTTATGCTAGAAAGTATAGCAGATGTTGTTTTTGTTTACAAATTTTCAGGGGGTTAATGCGATTGGGTGTACCCTGAAATTCTTACAGTTGCTTGATGGAGAGGTAAACTATTTTATGCTATTTTATGCTATCTAATTTATGCTAGAAAGTATAGCAGATGTTGTTTTTGTTTACAAATTTTCAGGGGGTTAATGCGATTGGGTGTACCCTGAAATTCTTACAGTTGCTTGAAGAGGTAAACTATTTTATGCTATTTTATGCTATCTAATTTATGCTAGAAAGTATAGCAGATGTTGTTTTTGTTTACAAATTTTCAGGGGGTTAATGCGATTGGGTGTACCCTGAAATTCTTACAGTTGCTTGATGGAGAGGTAAACTATTTTATGCTATTTTATGCTATCTAATTTATGCTAGAAAACATAGCAGATGTTATTTTTTTTACGTTTTTTCAGGGGGTTAATGCGATTGGGTGTACCCTGAAATTCTTACAGTTGCTTGATGGAGAGGTAATCTATAAATAGGACAAAGGAACGCCTATTCACGTTTATGCATGCAGGGTGGCGAGTGGCCGAATGGCTTAAACAGTTTCCGTCAGGTGAATAATTTCCCCTGAATAAGTTACGCATACTAGGGGGAATACTTTTTCATTCCCCCGAGAGGATAGCACATGCTAAAGCGTTCTCAAGTCTTTGCTGTAAGGTAAACACAGTAGGGAAGCTTGCTCACGATTTTAGCACGTTTTCAAGGTTTCTCGAAGGGGCATTTTTAGGAAATCCCTTGTAAAATCTTAACAGAGCGACCGATTTCAGCCAGGAAAAATTCCAAAAGTTATTGAACATGTTAGCTACTCAACTAAATATTGCAAAATATCATTGCTTATATATTCAGGGAGCAGTAGCCTCTCAAATGCCGGACCTTTTTTGACTCACCCGGTATTACCAAATATCTGGACAGTAGATTCCTTAAAAAGAGTCTGGAAATTTCCAGCATTTTTTGTCCTGGTTGGGTTTTATGAAGGTAGGTAAAATTTAGGAAAGTCTTCACGGGCTTCTGTTAGCCTGCGTGCAGACTCTACTGATTTCTTTTCAGAGAGGTTCTCCTCCAGTAGAGTCTGCGCAACAGCGACCAAATCCTTGTTGTTGGTCACGTGCGGTTCCAAGGATTGAGGAACTAACTCATTGAATTTGATTCAATAGAGCTGCCTATGAATAGGGTAGACAAAACACCCACACACATTTATCACAAAAAGGTTTCTATGGCTGGTTTTGTTCATGCATACGCCAATTGAATATCAGCAGACTCGAACAAAGACACAGACGCTCCATCAAACAAAGGGGATATGCTTCAGCCAATCAGGAAAGGTTCCTCGTTTCTCATGAACTGAAAACAAGGATTTGGTCGCTGTTGCGCAGACTCTACTGGAGGAGAACTTCTCTGAAATGAAAAGAAATCAGTAGAGTCTGCACGCAGGCTAGCTTCTGTTGTCTTCTTTATTTATTCGCTGTTTGATTGGTCCGTGAAAGTGAGGCTTTGGAGGTTTTCGGTCATGGGCCACCATACGAGCAAATATTGGCGGAAGCTATTTAATTCCTATTCTGGCTTCAGGTAAACTTTTGCAGCTTTGTTTGTTTTGAATTTCCGGTTGAGAGCATTTCTCTTGTCAGCATTTGCTAATCGCTTTGAATTCCGGATTCAATCGAAAGTGGCTAATGCTATTGTTTTGCAAAATCTGCCATTGTCAGCGCCAAATGTGTGAAATATGCAGAAGCTTCCTTATGTACCCTGCAAGATATTTGAACAACAAGGACAGATTTGGTAAAACAATATCACGAGTTGGTTTTGATTGACACCGTAATTCGAAGCGATTAGCGAAAGCAGACAAAAGAAAATTCTCTCAACCAGTACTTCAAAGAAGCAAAGCCTCAAAGGTTTTTCTGAAACCCATGTAGCTAGCTCACTCGTTGTGCATTCCAGAAATTGTTTTTAAGAGCAAACATGAGCATATATCGAAAGAAGAAGGATATCTCTACACATCTACCTCGGGCATTTTATTTCTTTGGTCCAGAAGCTGAGCAGTAAGTGTTTTTATTACACCTAAAAATAAGAGAATCAAATCACCTCCCAATCGGCTTCTGAACCAAAGAAATAAAATGCCCGAGGTAGATGTGTAGATACATCCTTCTTCTTTCGATATATGCCCATATTTGATCTTAAAAACAATTTCTGGAATGCACAACGAGCGCGCTAGCTACTTGGGTTTCAGGAAAACTTTTGCAGCTTTGTTTGTTTTGAAATTATCGGTTTTCAGGAATCTCATAACTATTTTGAGAGCTGCATCTCAACCGGTAGAAATTTTTTTTTTAATTTAAAGATCTCAAAAAATGTAACAAATGATTCGTGGTACAAAATTTGAAAATAGCCTTAAATAACGGACTCGTCATATTAAACCCCGAAATCTGTAGAAAGAAGACTGTTAACTCCTGTAAGAGAAAAACAACCAAAATAAACCTGTAACAAGAGAAAAACTGTTAAATCCTGCAAGAGAAAAACGAATTTAAATGAGGAATCGTTGAGAGGAGTCCTCCAAAACCCAAAACGATTGAAACGGTTGATGGTTTTAAGATTAATTCGTTTTTCTCTTGCAGGATTGAACAATTTTTTCTCTTGTTACAGGTTTGTTTTGGTTGTTGTTCTTTTACAGGAGTTAACAGTCTTCTTTCTACAGATTTTTTCGTTGTTTTGTTGCATTTATTGGTTTAATATGATGAGTCCGTTATTTAAGGCTTTCTAAATAAATTAAAAACTATAAAATAGATGCATTTCTATGTACCAGCCATAGGACATTGGGTCATCTGGTCCCCACTATGGCTGGCACTTACAATTCAACTACGCTAGATGTAAAAAATAAAATAAAGCGAGCGAAAATAAACACATAAAGGGAGAGCATAGGTTCTAAATCTTTAACTCAGCGTAAAAAGGTGGGTGTGAAATTCAATGACCTATTTCTTCTGATTGAATGGCTTGAAAGAAACTTTAGATCCTTATCTATAATTCTACCGTTGGACTTTTTAGAAGTTTTGAATATTTTCGAAATTACAGCGTCTCTTACATTTCAACTCATTTGAGGATATGACGTCATCAAATTTCTAAATCATAAACCAGATGAGTGACAGACTTTTGCTTTATACCATATTGTAGGCATTCATAAACTATGGTTTTCTTCCAAATTATTTCATGTTGCGTCAAACAGTTTAGATATTACGATGGTTTTAAGTTTTTTTGAAAATTTTTCTTGGATTCTTGAAAAAGAAGAAAAACATTCTAATTCTGAAAATATTGAAGATTTCAGAAAAGTCCAACGGTAGAATTATAGAAAAATAGCTAAAGTTTCTTTGAAGTCATTGAGTTCAAAGAAATAGGTCACTGAATTTTACACCAGCCTTTTTAAAGATTTGGCAGCTATGCTCACGTGGAAACGCTTTGAAGGTAATATCAAATAGCTTCACAAACACCAGCCCGCATTTTCGACCCACCCGGTGCAGTTTAATCAAAACGATTTGTAGAATATTCTAAACTCGAAGAAATAGCTACCATAATAGATGCTGGGCGGCAAAAGAATGAAATTGATTATTATAATTAATAAACAAGCCAGCCGTTCTTTGGCAATTTCCTGGTGGGCTGGAACCAATAAAGAATTAATAAGAATTTGATTCTGAAAGAAGCAGCTTGCAAAAATTCGATTACATTGTCTGGTCGAAGCAAATAGACACCTTTACCTCAAGACTGTGGATGTATTTGTCATAAGAATGGAGAATTGGACCTAGTGGTGCCATAAGATTCTTGCAATCTCCAATTTTGAAGACACCTATTTTTCAGTGACGCACACTCATTTATTACACATTTATTATCAGTTTAAAAGATGGTTTGAGAGCTGCAGGCTTTCAAACGTCTAGAATCATGGAAAAGAACATAGGGCTCAAATCTTTAAAAAGGTCGGTGTAAAATTCTTTTGCAGTTTTCTTTGAATTGGATGGCTTTAAAGGAACTTACGGTAATTGGCTGTAAATCTGCCTTGGAGATTCTTTGATATCTTGATTTTTTTCAAAATGGCAGCAACATTTTGAAAAAACTTTGAAGCATTGTAAATCGTAAACCAACAGAGGAAAAATGGTATAACCTTCGAAAAAAGCATAGTTTATGAAGGTCTACAATATTATGGCAAGCAGAAATCTGTAGCTTGTCTCGTTTAGGATTTAGAATTTTGATGACGTCATAGCCTTAAATCTATTAGATGCCTCCATTTGGCACTAATCAAGATATAAATACACTTCCACGGCAGATTTACCGCAGAAAACCCCCCGTTCCTTCCAAGCTATTTAATTAAAAGAAAACTGTAATATAATTTTACACCGACCCTTTTAAAGATTTGCTCCCTATGTTATGGAGATGTACAGTCTGAGCTCCGCTAATCACTCAGGCCAGAGGAAGATGCATTGATCACTAAGTACATTACCCCCTGTAAAAGATGAAAGAAAGAAAGAAGAATTTCAAAGAAATGCGACTTTGATTTTCAGGCAGTCTAAGATTGCAGTATGCCCGCAAAGGATCCTGGGTGATAATAGCTCTTTAATTTCAGCTCATCCTTCCGTCTTCCTTGCAAGCGTATAAATTTGTTTGCGATGTTCTTTTGAAACCGTTACTCAAATATTCAGAAATAATTAGTTTGACTGAAATCCAGCAAGCATTTTTGAATTGCCCTATTTTCCAATTGACAATTAAAAAGATTTGTGCCAGAAAGATTTAATGAAAGGCGAGAAAAAATTAAAAATTGATGTCAAACAACAGATTTGACGCAAAGCTTCAAGGATTTAATTACAGAGTCTGGCCTATGGCAGACAACCGTCGAGAGATGGCGTCTTTCAAGGCGATTGTAATTGCTTCAAAAATTTTCGATTTGATGTAAATTCTTAAAATTCGCATCTTTTTATTGCGCTTATTTCGGATAGTTAATTATTTTAGGTTTATTAAATTTTTGTTAAATTTTTCGAGGATATCTAGGGAAGTTATGCTGATAGTTCAGCTCAGTTTATATTTTAGACAGGAAATTTCCTATAGCTATCTAGCAACCTGCCTAAGCGTTGATTCTATGCTTGATTTGTACTAAATCGACCATGGGAATTCAAATTAGACTTGGGTAAATTTTCAGTTGTGACCGGAAGTGCCATTTTGATGACGTCAATAACTGTCAATTTTAGAACTAATAGTCTTTGTGTCTAAGTCGAACCACAGGAAGCCCAGGCGGTTGACTGAACGATAATAAGTTTAAAACTTCAAAATAGTTAATTGTAATACCTTTGTGTCTTATCTGTTGCACTTCTCTACGGCTGCATTGTGTTTCCTTTGTTAACTTCTGTACTGCGATTCTGTACATCAATAAAGTAACTCCTATATAAAGTTAAAGTAACTTTATATAGGAAGGCGTAGTGTTACTTCACATCGAACTCTCATATTCGAACAATTACGCAGTACAGAAGTTAACTAAGGAAACACAATGCAGCCGTAAAGAAGTGCAACAGATAAGACACACAGGTATTACAATTAACTATTTTGAAGTTTTAAACTTATTATCGTTCAATCAACCGCCTGGGCTTCCTGTGGTCGAACGTGCTCTGTTCGAAAATACTGTAGAGAGTGAGTCAGAAAAAAGAATCCCCGTTTGAAAGGTCACGGCTCCCTGGATATCAAGACAATGATATCGGCAAATACACAGTTTAATGGTAGAAGTGTTCAAATCTGCTATAAAATTTTCAAGCAAGAAAAACGTAAGCTTAAGTCAAAATGTGGCAGCGCGCCCTCTCCACATTTTTCTAATGGCGTCGTTGATGTGCGTCGGACCTCTGTATCCGTCGGACCTGTATGTAGCACCGCTGTACGTGAAATCTATTTAGTTCTATTTGCAATGCAAAAACTGGGTGAGATTGCTGCAATAAAAAAAAACAGGAGTGACAACGCGTTAACTAAAATTGTGTGTGAAAGCTCTAAGATGGCCAGAAAATAAGGGAAGAATGCAGTCGGTACACTGCGAGAAGGTCCGTAATTTGGTAGTGACCAGCTATGTCCTCAAAACTTGGCTTTCTCAGTTGTTTGGCATGGCATGGGATGTGCCACGGCAGAGACGCTACCTCATTTTGATATATGTTTATATTTTTTTCCTTGCAAATATATCCGTTAAGGCCAAGTGTATCATTTGCTCTCTTAGCAATAAATATATTCTGTTTATTATTATCCTTGTTTCAGTTCAACTGAGATATATCACTGAAATAGAAATGTGTATAGTTCATTTGAATCAGTCTGTCCATGGGTTCATCGATCTTTCTTTCTTACACAGTTCTTAATTCTACCTTCGAAGGCAAACACGTTTTTTCTTTTATAGGAAACTGTTTTATAAGAAACTAGTACTAGGATGGCGAAGGAATTAAGAAAACTCTGGTACAATGCTTGGGAATTGCTAAGAAACTTTTAAAGCCAAACACCAGGAAACATGGGAACATTGTCGTTGAGCCTTCGTATTTTAATAATTTATGTTTTGAGTCAAATAGAACTCTCCTTCTTGCTAACTACAGGCGTGTCCCAAAAAAAAATCACGAGCGCCATTTGAATGGCTACCGCAAAAGAAAAAACGTTTATAAAACTACAGCCATGGCTACTGCAAAGGAGCCATAATCCAATCTTTTCGTTTTTCTAGATTTGTGAATAGAAGACATTTCAACTTAGAGTTTGGCACCGAGTTTGAGTAAATCTGACAAGTGGTTGCTGATTTATTGAGAACGAAAGTTGAAATTGGTGGTTGCTTTAAAACCAGAGGATTTTATCTCAAAACTTAACCTTACAACTTGAATTTTAGCATTAAATTGCCTTAAACTTTACAGTTGTGTCAGGAAACACATCCGGGAGTAGTTAATGACCAAATAATTCAAGAATATTGACTAGGCAATTTGCCGAACGCAATATCGTTGGTTTAAAACGACTTCATCATTTTTAAAGCAAGATAACTTATGGACACATGTCATGGTGTGCAGCACTTGTGTTGCACGTCACTGTTTCTAGAAGCCCTAGATATGTTCAATATTCTTGGTTATCACAAAATCCAACTTGTAAACAAATGATTCGTGGTACAAAATTTAAAAATAGCCTTGAATAACGGACTCATCATATCAAACCCATAAACGCAACAAAAACACCGAAATCAGTAGAGAGTAGACTATTAACTCATGTAAAGGAAACAATAACCAAAATAAGCCTGTAACAAGAGAAAAACTGTTAAATCCTGTAAGACACTCACCAGTAACTGCTGAAAAGATAAACGTGAAATCACCAAATACTAGTTTCGTCGCACTCTCATCAGTTTGGTTCGTGCGAAGAACAAATTACCAATAAAAACAAGCCACTTCTATAGCAGACGAACAATACAAAACTGACACGCCATTAGCACCTAAGCCACTTGTTGGCTAAGCCCAATAGACACCCACCAAAGATCAAAGCCACTTCTATAGCAGACGAACAATACAAATCCAACTTGTGATTATCTTTTTCATTTATGAACATCAGAAAACCGGACTAGGCATGTTTTTTCGATCAATTTTGTTGATTTTAACATTATGGAGAATAATGAATCCTCTTGTTTTGAGGCAGCCAATAATTTTGATTTTCTCAATCCAAAAATCAGCAACTACTTATCAGATTTACTCAAACTCGGTGTCAACCTTTAAGTTGAAATATCTTCTATTAAAAATCTTAAAAGCAGAGCAATACAATGTATGGCTGCTCCGCAGAACCCACTGAAACAGCGCATATGTTTTTTGGGACACCCTGTATAGAAACCAAGTGATGGGGACTCTGGACGGGGATCAGTAGCGGTAGCAACTGCTGTCGTTGTTGTTCTCTCGTCCGGGGTTCCTATTGCTCAGCATCATACTACTATGCTGGCCTGACATCCAATGTGAAACGGATTCTAGTAGTTATCAGTAATTTATCGTATTTGTATCTTTTTGTAGTTGTTTATTTGGTTGCTATTTTTTGCATGTCTTTATGTTATGGCCACGGGGTAGTCATTGTCTTTTGCTCCTTGTGGTCCCGTCCCTGTAGTGTTATATAGTCTGTAAAGTAATTAGAAAGTACAGTAGGATGTAGATGTAACATGTATTGTAACATTTTAAATGATTATAAAAAAACCAAGTGATATCATGATGGAATATTTCGAAAGAAACTGAGCATGAATCAGTGTGGAGAGTGTCTTGTAGGAAGGTAAAGTCATTTAGCAAACTTAGGCGTGAGGCTTTAATGTATCTATTTTTAGTATGATTATTGTTTCAAGTCTTGCTTTTAAAAACTAATTAACATGGATCACTGTAACCATTATTAGCTGATGTATTATTTGAATCATAGATAAGCTCTAATGGGTCTTAAAATCCGCTCTTTAGTACTCTAACATTTGATCCTTAAAATCGTTAATCTGAACTGTGAAGTGAAGAATATATAAAGCGAGAAACTACTTCGCTGTAATTTAGCCTTAAAAGCTGTTTAAAGGAAATCTAAGCATATATAAGCTCTTGACAAAAATAGCTGGGCAAAGACACTAGGCTATGACACGTGCTGCACCATATTTGGATAATTGATCTACGTCAACAGGAAATACTGATATCTGATAGGCTAGAATTTGACCGCAAGTGGCTTTAGCCACTTTTATATGCTTACATTCCCTTTAAGGTTCTTTCATTTTCTTCTCCATGTTATGTTCTTTACACACGGTAACCCCGTTGGCTAAGGCTGCTTTTCAGGAGGCCGAGACAAACATTAACGATGCAATGTACAATTTAATATCTTCATACAAAAATGAATGAGCTAATTACAAAACTATAATATGATAGAAATAACGGTAACCCCGTTGGCTAAGGCTGCTTTTCAGGGGGCTGAGACAAACATTTACAATGCAATGTACAATTTAATATCTTCAAACAAAAATGAATTAGCTAATTACAAAACTAAAATATAACAGAAATAGATTCATTATGGTCATGCCAAGAACAGCAGGACACAAGCAGACCAATCCAGAACGAATCTCACCCCGAAATGCCACAATTCACCGTATCTCACCGTATCACCGTAAAATCAATACAGTAGGAACCCGCAAAATAGAAACCTGTTTTTTCAAAACAGCCTGTTTAGTTTCCTATTAAAAGGTCATTAATCTTGAAACAGACTGAAAGGTTTCTTATCACATGGTTAAGAAACCTTAAGTTATTTCAACTTAAAGCTTTAAAGAGAACCCAGAGCAAGCACTATCAAAAAGTATTTTCTTGTGACCTCTAAAATTACTCAACCATATCATACATACCAAGTATACAGATAGAGATGCTTTTGGATAAAATCTCTAAAAAATGTTTGGCACCTGATTTTAACAAAGATCATTAAATATGAATTTATTTGGGTTCCTCCAATAAGAAACCTTCCTAAAATTAGGCTGAGAAGGTTCTTATATGAAGGCACCATTTCTCGAAAAAATGAGCCTGAGGTTTCTTATAAAGTGGTTTCTATTTTGCAGGTTCTTACTGTATAGCAAATGCCAAAGGCCGACACCTTGCAGGAAGACTATTTTCTAATGGCTGAATCAGAATTTGGGGTCGAAAATTTCATATAATGGAATCTGGAAAACTTGCCACTATGGTGGCCGTTCGCCGAAATGGTGTATTAAAATGAAAGTTTATCATGCCATTAATTGAGAATTGTCTATGAGTTGAATGAACAGGCTGTCAGAATCACAGGATCAGTTTGCAATTTCCTATTCTTACTTTAGGGGGTTGTTTTGTAACGCCAGATTCTTCTTAACGGGTCTCGGTTGCCTCATACAACCCCCGGTTGTGTGAGCATAATTATGACATGCTGCGTTGAAAATTTCGTTACTGCATGGCACTACCAGAATTACAGGTGTCTTGGACGGGCGGCAGATGCTACATTGTAAAACTGTCATTCTGCGCAACTGTTTGGAAATTAAAATGTTGGAGGCAAGTTATCAGTAAATATTGAACGTGGTGTAATTCATAGTGAGTCATAGCTGCAGAAATTAATTGCTCTTGGCAAACAGTGAAGTAATATCGTGTTTCCTTCTGCAGGGAAGATTTCGTGCTGTGGTAGCGTCGTGTTGATCTGTGTTGAGAATTATGATCAATTGCTGGTGAGCTAAGAAGCTTTGATGTCATCAGAGAAAGTGAGTTTACTGCTAAATTTGCAATCTTACAGGTGAAGGTGAAGGTGAAGTTGCGGTTTTTAGCGCCAGACGCTGGGGTCACAGAAGTAGCTAAGCGCTAATTCGAGTCCGCGACCCCTTGTCATGACGCTAAAGTGATGGGGCCCTACCGGGTATCGAACCCTGTCCGCCTAACTGTTCTGGCTGCAAAGTCAGGATTACACCACTGCGCCACAACACCTTACAGGGTGACCCGAAAAAAACTTCAGGTATTGAATCATATCTAGCTCTTTTTTAATCGAGAGCTACAGTAAGCATTTAAGAAACCACTTTTTTTTATTTCTTATTTTATAATATTTATACAGGGTAAAACTTTCAGTTATACTGTTTTACAATGTACGCTGTTAAAGACTTACAAACGAAAAGAAACCATCTAAATTTACACGTAAATCTAAAATAAAACTACAATCAATTTGATACATACAGCTATTAGCAAAGTGTATAAAAATTGTAGATATGATCATGCATATGCTAGATATGATGTGAGAGAGAATTAGCTAAATGCAAGTTTTGCTGTGCTTTTTTTGAAAGTTTTCAATGCCTGGGACAATTTTGATTCTTGGCTGAAACAATTCCACATTGTCGCGCCTTTATATGAGAAGCATTTTTTGGCCATTTGCAGATTTTCGCGTGGGAATTTCTAAATCAGATCTAGTATTGCGTAATTCTCTCTTACATGTATTCGAGAGTCTTGAGAACATTTCTGTAAGGTAAGTGGGAGCCAGATCATTGATAGATTTGTATACCATACTCAAAGTCTCCATTTGAATAATTTCACTAACAGTGTGCCATCCAAGTTTCTTAATGATAGGCTTTGCAGAAGCATCATATCTACTGTTAGTAACTATTCTTGCAGCCCGATTTCGAAGTTTTGTAGTTCGTTTATTGCTGTGGAGCCACAGCTTCCCCATACAGGGCTGCAATATCTAAAATATGGTTCTACAAGACTTTTATACATGCTTTGTATTGTGAGAAGAGGGAGATACTTTTTGGAGTATTTCAACATCCCTATTCCTCTAGAAACTTTTTTCTTGATGGTAGAAATTTGTTCTTTCCAGTTCAAGTGTTGATCAACCATTACTCCCAGATATTTTGCCTGCTTTATGATAGAAACAGTTTCTTGACACACCATAGCCCAAAAAGGTTTCTCGTATCTATGATACTTTTACTTTTTTTAAGCTGACAGTTTCTTAAGCTTCTAATTTATTTTCTGAAAAGTCCTGGCAAAATTAGTCAGAACGGAATGGGGTTATGCATGGATATATTAGCTAAGTGTGTGTTATCAATGATTTTCAAGTGTACATCAATTTTAATTTAGGAATAAATCTGTTGAATTTAAGACATCTTTGTAGCAATTTCGTATGAGCCCTGCATGAAGTGGAATGCCCCCCAGACAATGAGACCTGGACTCACCTTAAAGTCGGTCTCAGCAAGTTAAATTTTCATAAATTTAAATACAATTTTAAAGATACCACAAATCCTATGTGTCTGACAAATGATGGTATTGAAGATACGGAACACTTCTTGTTGCTCTGCCCTTGTTTTGATGTACAAAGACGGGATCTCCTCGCTGGAATCTATGCATTAATACGACCACTTGGATATGCAGATTTTGCAAATGAAGCTTTGTTACAACTTTTATTGTATGGCAATATAGATTTTCTCATTTCACTAAATAGACATATTCTTGAGCTTACGCTAAATGTTATCCATGAAATTGGTCGATTCGAGTGAATTACTGTAGCCACTTACCCATCCCTTCATAAGCCACCTGATTTTTGTCGCGTATTTAAAGAACTTAAAGTAGTTTCTTTTCTTTTATCATCTTAATTTAATGCCCTCGGGGTAGACACAGCCTTTTGCTCCCTGGGGTTGATTGTCCTTGTAGTATTGTAGAGTAATTTTGTAAGTAATGTAGTTCGTACTGCGTATTGTAAATTTTATTTGGAATAAATTATATATAAAAAAAAGATCTGGATTTAGCGTTGATCAAAATACAAGAAACTTCATTTGGTATCAGCCTCGAGAGTTTCTTGTAAGTAAGGGGTCTAATTATTTTTCAGTAGCGTAAAAGTTTCTTTTAAGTGGTTTCTTAAATGCGGTGCCTTACTGTATTGAAAAAAGTTTTATTTCCCTTATGTTTGAAAGGCTTTGGCTATCTTTTTAAATTCTGCATGTTCATTTTAAGCAAAGATAGATACTATAAGAGGCAGATGCAAAAAACGAAAACTTTTCATAGCACACTGAGGCCTTTCAATCTTATGTTATCATCAGAGTGTGACTGACTAAAACGATAAAGAAACTATATGTATGTATATATATTGTAGTATGACTATTGTGACTGACTAAAACGATAAAGAAACTATCTGTATATAAATTGTAGTATGACTATTGTGACTGACTAAAACGATAAAGAAACTATATGTATGTATATATATTGTAGTATGGCTATTTGACATTGGTAATGTTTGACATTAGTAATGTCATTTTAAGCAATTATTATTGTCCGAAAACCAGATTAAAAGGAAAAATTTGAATCTTGCATTTGTGAAATATTCATCATCCTTTTCTGGTGAACATATTCTGAAAACATATCGTAGAGATGCATTTGAAGTCAGTTGGCAAGATTCTGATGTCGCAAATTACTTCAAAATCTTCGGTACAGGGTTATCTTCCTAAACTTCAGACTTCCAGTTCATGTTATCGTTGTCTGGCAATGTTTAATTAAACGTAGCGCGTTTAGGACACCCTTGATGATTAAACGATATTACGGATTGGTAAAATCTGATGTCGCAAATTACTTCAAAATCTTCGGTACAGGGTTATCTTCCTGTGGGCCCGTTCATGTTATCGTTGTCTGGCAATGTTTAATTAAACGTAGCGCGTTTAGGACACCCTTGATGATTACGATTAATTTTATCAACCGTAACATACCGGGTGAGTCAGAAAAAAAATCCTCGTTTGAAAGGTCACGGCTCCCTGGATATCAAGACAATGATATCGGCAAATATATAGTTTAATGGTAGAAATGTTCAAATCTACTATAAAATTTACCTGACTGAAATCGGCCACTCCATTCTGAAATTATGAGGGGTTTTCTCGAGAAAGCCTCTTCAAAAAACCTTCAAAACTTGCCCAAAATCATGAACAAATTTCCCAACATTTCTGCCTTACAATGGCCTTACAGCAATGACTTATGGACGCTTTAGCACGCGCTATCCTCTTGGGAGGATGAACAAGTCCTCCCCCTGGTATCGATGACCTATTCAGGGGGATTCCATTCTCCCAAGAGGACAAAATACATGAATTTATGTGAGTGTCATCAATTTTAGGAAGGAAAATTTCCTCATTGTTTTCATTCATTTTTGCAGGTTTTTGGAAGGGGCTTTCTGCAGAAAATCACCCATATTCACGGGAAGGAATGGTCGATTAAGGCTGGGCAAATTACTGAACCTAATTAAACATATTGACAATAAAACAAGACAGTTCCTACATTATTGCTTTGATATTCATGAAGCAGTGGCCTTCAAAGCGGGGATTCTTTTTTTACTCACCCGGTATTTGGGACACCCTGTACTGAAACCTCTCTACCGGGTGAGTCAATAAAAAGGCCCTGCGTTTGAAAAAATGCTGCTTCCCCTCAACATCAATGCAATATTATTGAAAACTGTCTTGTTTTACTCCCGATATGTCCAATTAGGTTCAATAATTTACCCGGCTTTAATCCGCCCTTCCTTCCCGTCGATATCAGAGGTTTCTACATAAAGCCCCTTTCGAAAACCTGCAAAAATGAAGGAAAATGCCAAACAAAATTACGCTTTGTTTCCCTTCCTTCCTAGCAATTGTGGCACTCACATGCATTCATGCATTTTGTCCTCTTGGGAGAATGGAATCTCCCTGAAAAAGTTATTCATGCCGGGGAGACTTGTTCATTCCCACGAGAGAATAGCACATGCTAAAGTGTTCTCAAGTCATTGCTGTAAGGTAAACACATAAGGGAAACCTGCTTATGATTTTGGCACGTGTTTGAAGGTTTCTCAAAGGGACATTTTTCAGAAAATCCCTTGTAAAATCTTAACGGAGTGACCGATTTCTGCCAAGAAAAATTCTAAAAGTAATTGAAGATGTTAGTTATTCAACTAGATATTGCAAAATATCATTGCTTATATATTCAGGGAGCAGTAGCCTTTCAAACGCCGGACCTTTTTTGACTCGCCCATCGGCGTAGGGGGAGATAAAATTTGGGGGGGCTGCCCGATAAAAATCCATTGTTTAAGAAAATTTTGCCCGACTTAACACAGATTTCTGCCCGATTATGGCTGATTTTTGCAAAATTTTCCGACGTTGGGAGGGCTGCAGCCCCCCACCCAGCCCCCTGTCTCCTACGCCTATGGAGCGAACAGACTGTAAGTACCGGATGACTTAGAAAATTTGGTTTGGTAAAATCACTCATCTTTTAAACCTACATCAGGAAATTGTTGGTAAGGGACAAGAATGGCACGTTCCATTGAGACTGACAATTGTATTTTATTTAAATTTCAATGACAAGTAAATCATGGAGTACGATCTCCTTGCCAGCATTTTCTTAAAGGCAATGTGTCCATGTAATTGTTGGGGAGATGAGATGCGGTTTGTTCAAGTAAACTTATGTATCCCCCCGTGCAGTAGGTTAATGCTCATGCGCCCGCCAGAGTTTCAGCCCAAAACGCTACTGCGCATGAGCATTGACCTACTGTATTATTATTATTATTATTATTATTATTATTATTATCAATTTATTTAAAGTAGGTCTACATATATATATATACATACAAGACATATATACATATGTACAAGACATGTATTCTCCTGACGATGACCACAGAGTCGAAACGCGTCGAGAGTAGAAGAATGAAATAAAAGAATTAAAGAACTTCAAATCTATATACATATTCGTTGCAGTCGGATGTGGCGTCATTCCCTTTGTCCCTCTCGCGAACGTTCTCATTGTCTAGACAGTTCGATTGGCAGAACCGCAACATGGGCGAAGTCAAATCGCAGTTGAAAACGTCGCCCAACATTCCGTTCCTCCTCAAAACGTCCTCTTTTTCCAGTCAAGGCTCTGGTCGAGGGGTTATTCGCCAAATTCCTCACCCCACTTTCGGCTTGCCAAGCCCTTTGTTTCCCTTTGTGTTGAGCTCGAAGTCCTTTGTCATTCGATTGTTCTCGCGCTGCTCATGACGTCAAAAAATGGGTGTCCTTCAAAACCCCATTGAGGGGTTTTCTGATTTTTTAAAAATCCCAGTGGGATCTCTATTCGCTCGATATGCATTGGGACCCATTTGGAGAGGGATTCA
Source organism: Aurelia coerulea (assembly GCA_039566865.1). Classification (NCBI taxonomy): domain Eukaryota; kingdom Metazoa; phylum Cnidaria; class Scyphozoa; order Semaeostomeae; family Ulmaridae; genus Aurelia; species Aurelia coerulea. Next base: position 21,317,452 of record CM076947.1, on the reverse strand, counting down.
GGTCCGGGGATTTTCTAGGTGCTGGAGGGGGGTCGAGTGGAAATTGCACATTTCCCACCCTTCAAAGGCCATTTTCCCCAGTTTATTTGCTAAATGTTGTCTTTTGACAGCCTTGCTATATTTAAGGGGCTTCTACCTCAAAATATGAGTTATTAGGAGAGGGGTTGGCGCTCCAGGGTGCCACAATTGCAACATTTTCTAATTTTTAGATGCCTTTTTAGCCCTTTCTCGGGGACTCCCCCTTCTCTCAAGAGTAACATCCCCTTTTATGTTTTCAACTACCATCTGAGTTGTCGCGCAGAACTGTTGATAGTTTTCAGATTAAAATAGTACTTGAATTGTTCCTTGAGAGGATTAACATTTACGATACTCTTGACCAGCTTTTGGCAGCAAATGGCCACTAAACCTAGATTGGCTAAGCTAAGTCTCTTATTAAAGAATAGGCCTTCATGAAATGAGAAGAGGGAAGGAAGAGTAAACTGGTGTGAAATATTGGACGATAACTGGAAGTAAGGGATCGGCAACGAATGCGTGCATTCTGTTTTCGACAGAAACCACATGTGCAGAAATTGAAGCTGAAGAAAATCCTTCAAAGAAGACAGGGGCCAGGTCTTGGGCCAAATCGAAATAAAGTTTAGCTATGGGAGTTTTTCAGACTCCTGTCGACTCTTGTGATTTCCCGCAGTCTTATTTTAGGAGTCCCGTGAGTTTAATTTTTACCTGCTGTCTTTTCTGCTATTTTACAAGGCAGTTTTATAAAGAAACCAGCGATTTGCACGTCGCCCTTTGCCTGATTAAAAACGTGAAACGAGTTGAGGGGTGTTATCACTCTTCCGAACTATCCTCGGCTGAACATGATGGGTGATCTGAATTGAGAGGCCTAATGTTTACAAGCTATTCTGTTTTCAGAGGTCATTGAAATTGAACAACAACACATTAAACATTACATTACAATTCTATTTGTACTTTCTTCATTGGAAGGCAACACCGCTAATTGCCCTTCCATTCCAGACACATATCTGACGTCAATACTTTTCAAACCAGAACAATTGCTGGAAAGAACAATCAGAAAGTGATTTCAGAGCCTCTGTTTGGGATGAGAGGGCTAGAAAGCAAAGGGCGAGGGGGTAACTCCTATAGGGGGTCTGGTATATATTTGTCTTTGAGAATTCAGAGTTAGGACCCGTAACTAGGGCAAAATTTTAAAATATGACCCCATAAACCGGGAAAATCTACCACAATAATCGTAACATACAGAGTAAATTGAGAATTTATAGAGCTATATTCCTTTTCATGAAAGTCTTTTGTAGAATCTTAGGAAAAACGGGGTATTTTTCTTCAGAAAATATTCCAACCCAAAAACAGTGAAATGCTGGCTGGTGGACTCGGGGCCCTAAAATTAAAGTCAAAATTCACCTGGCCCAAGTTTCATACCCCAAGTTTTATGGAATTCTACTGTTTTCCAACAAAGAGAAGAGATACAGTATAAGTGAATCGTAATAAAGTCCCGGGTGGGGGGGGGGGGGGTACATAACATATTTATGGTACGGGTATGTGCCGCCCATATGGGTGGGTTTTTGGGCCCAAAATTCTCTAAACAAGGGTCCTTTTTCGGCAGAATTTAAACATGGGTGGGGTTTCGCTGAAATTCGCAAAAAATGGTTAAAATGGGCAGTTTTCCGCCAAAATTCATCATAAAAGTGGGTATCAAAAGCAAGTTTCAGTAATTAGAAGAGGGTAGCTTTCTGAAAACCGGGCGGCAGACCCCCGTCCATCCTCATGTCATGTACCCCCCCCCCCGGGAATAAAGTGCCAAAATCCCAAACCTTTCTCTTAGAAACAGTGTTGGTACTGTACAGATTACTTTAGGGCTCAGTGATACTCCTTTAAAAGGGGGTTACCAACAAAATTTTCCGTGATAAGGGGTTTTTTCATCAACTAGAATGTCAGAGAAAAGGGTATCCTATGGAATGGTATGGACGAGCGTGATGTACCTTTTACTGTTGAATTGCACCCACCGGGAGTGTGCAGTACAGTTGGGGATGTTCAGTACAGTGGGGAGGTATGTTTGAATACAGTGGGGCAATTCAGTATAGTGGGGAGGCATCCGGAGTTGAGTGGGGGATACCTTGAGTGCAGTGGGGGACGGGGGTGTTCAGTACAGTGGGTAGGCATCTGGAGTACAGTTGGGGGATATCATGATGTGTGTGGTGTGTGGTGAGGCATCATCAGTATAGTAGGGGGATATTCAGAACAGAGAGGGGGTAGCCAGGGTAGTTACCAGGGGGCCCGGGGCCTCTGTGGGCCAGCAAGAAATAAGGTATGTATTTTTCTTTGTTGTAGTTTTCTTTCAGGAACGTTTTCAGGCCTGCAGGCCCACTGAGATTCTAACAAAAATCTAAAAGCAGTGTCTTATTAGGACCCGTAACCAGGGCAAAATTTTAAAATATGACCCCATAAACCGGGAAACATTTACAACAATAATCGTAACATACAGAGTCAATTGAGCTATAAAAGGGTATCCAATGGAATGGTATGGAGGAGCGTGGTAGACCTTTTACTGTTGAATTTTGCACCCACCGGGAGTCGTGCAGTACAGTTGGGGGTGTTCAGTACAGTGGGGAGGTATGTTTGAGTACAGTGGGGAAATTCAGTATAGTGGGGAGGCATCCGGAGTTCAGTGGGGGGATACCTTCAGTGCAGTAGGGGACGGGGGTGCTCAGTACAGTGGGGAGGCTTCTGGAGTTCAGTTGGGGATGCCTTCAGTGCAGTGGGGGACGGGGGTGTTCAGTACAGTGGGAAGGCATCTGGAGTACAGTGGGAGGATACCATGATGTGTGTGGTGAGGCATCATCTGTATAGTAGGGGGATATTCAGAACAGAGAGGGGAGTAGCCAGGGTAGTTACCAGGGGGCCTGGGGCCTCTTTGGGCCAGCAAGAAATAAGGTATGTCTTTTTCTTTGTTGTAGTTTTCTTTCAGGAACGTTTTGAGGCCTGCGGGCCCACTGAGATTCTAAAAAAAATCTAAAAGCAGTGTCTTACCAGTGCATAGGGGGGCGTGGCCCAAGGATAAAAGGGCGTGGTGCCCGGCCTCTCTCTCGACGGCCCTGGGGTTAAACACTCATTTTGCTAAATGCTCCCTTGCGCAACTATGAACAGCAGCTTTGTAGAATGTAGAATTTACCTATGCCGAAATTTTTGTCACATAAAGTGATAACAGAAAACAACGTCAAGAGGCAACAAATTCTTTCCCAAGCAATCACTCAGTACGACGGCGGGCCAGGTCGGCAAGCCTAGTCGTCTCTATTTTTGTGTACATCTTATGTACAAGACATATATACATATAGATACAATAGCTATAACTAAGAGCTAATTCAAGCCTACTATCTAAGAAAGTAAAATTTGTAAGAAAGAATTAAAAAATAAATAAAATTCCGAATGATTAAATACAGATACAATTTACAGATTTTTACAATGCTTTTAATATTTACAATGTTTTCATTTTTTTTTTCTCGGTAAATATAGAGCAGAGAATTTAATATCAGCTCAAGAACCCAACCTGTGCACAATCTTTATCTCGGCGTAAAAAGGTGGGTATAAAATTCAATGACCTATTTCTTCTGATTGAATGGCTTGAAAGAAACTTTAGATACTTATCTATAACTCTACCATTGGACTTTTCAGAAATTTTGCATATTTTTGGAAATTACAGCGTATCTTATATTTCAACTCATTTGAGGATGTGACGTCATCAAATTTCTAAATCATAAACCAGATGAGTGACAGGCTTTTGCTTGATACCATATTGTAGGCATTTATCTATGGTTTCCTTCGAAATTATTTCATGTTACGTCAAACTGTTTAGAATTTACGATGGTTTTAAGTTTTTTTTGAAAAGTTTTCTTGAATTCTTGAAAAAGAAGAAAAACACTGTAATACTGAAAATATTGAAGATTTTAGAAAAGTCCAACGGTAGAATTATAGAAAATTAGCTAAAGTTTCTTTGAAGTCATTCAGTTCAAAGAAATAGGTCACTCAATTTTACACCAGCCTATTTAAAGATTTGGAACCTATGCTTGGGGGCACATTGCCTTTAATTTCTGGGTTTAGATAATGATTAATTTTACCAAACAAAATTTCCACATCTAAGGTTAGCCTTTTATTGATAGATTGTCATTTCAGTTTTGAATATCTGCCGCATATTTTTTATTCCACAGCCTGCCAAACATGTTAACTTTTTTTTACTCGCCCCCTAAAGTCTTTAGTTAACGCCTATATTACATAATTTTTTTCTATCAGATCTAAAAAGTTAAAAGCTACGAAATACTATTCAACTGTGCCAATCATAGCCGAAAAATACACAAGGTCATCAAAGGGGCTCCGTCGTCAAAATGTAAACAAAACGAAGATTTTTGCAGTTTTTTGAAAGGTGATATCACACAGGATTTTCGTATTTTTTTCAAAATGAAAGTTGCTGTTTGGGCATTAATCATTGTACTTCCCTAAGGAACAAACTAAACATTCATATCTTCTACGATTTCTCGGATATAAGTGGATTTTTAACGGTCGCATTTTGGTGGCTTGGGTGAAGCCACCAAACAAAGTGCAGAGAACAATGGATGAACAATGGATAATCCCCGACACGTGCAAGTTTACGGATCTGTTTACTGTTTGACGACGGAGCCCCTTCAAGTTTCCACTATTACTGGCACTCACAATGTTGCTTAGAATTAGATACAATTAGAAAACACAAACATGAAAAACGGTTAAGGAAAACAAAATACAAGACATAAGGGACATAAGACATAAGATGCTGCTTTCTAACTGTTGATTATTAAGCTACAATCGTTTGGTATTTCGACAAAGCAAATCATTTCCTCCATAATCATTTTATTCGTAAAACTTCCACAAAGGAGTAGATTGCAAAGTGATTTGCAGTCCATAACCGAAATGTTTAAATCAGGAATGTTTTCGAGATGACCCAGAAAGATTTTGCCGTAATGTGTCATACGCATAAGTTCAAATGTGTTGTCATAGAAACGAAAACAACAAATAGCCTTTTGCATACAAACATCACGTGGCAAACAAACGTGGCAAACAATTCATTTTCAGTGTACTGCAAAGGAAATTTAGATATCTCTCTTCGAACATAGTGTAACACTATATTATCAAGATGGAGTTGCAGGATAGGCAGGGTTAATGTTCGTCATAGAACCGCCTACACTCACTTAATATGTTATTTCTCACTTTAGTGATAAATCTTATTATCAAAAGTAACGGGTGGTTCGAAAAGTTTCTGCGTCAGAAAAATCCCAAACAGCTAAAATTCAATTAATCTTGCATCGAAAATCAATTAAAGTTGAGGATATTTATTATCCTGCTTGCAGCTTTCTCTTGGTCAAGTTGCGAAATTTATCACGCATCTGGCTCTGTATTTGTATCAAGGAGCAAACAAATTCAACACATGATCTTCGTTTTTTCTCCCAGGATAGAAGCGATGAAATTGCTGCATGAAAAACCGTATTTTGAGAAAAAACATCTTTAAAAGACATAATATATTTAGTCAGGATCTACCGGGCACGTCAGAAAAAATGTCGGGCGTTTAACAATACCAGTTTCAGCAAAAAACAAGTCAAATAGGGTGTGTTGAAGCGAGGGGTGTATTCACGGTGTATCACTCTTCCGAAAAGGCGTTCGAGATGTTTTAGGACAATAGGATTGTCAGGGACTTTTTACCAATGGTGTACGAGATTTTTACTATGCACATACTAACCGGTTTTGTGTTGTACAGGAAAATATTTAAAAAAAGGACCTCCGTTCGAAAAATCACCAAGATTTTATTAAAAGGCCGATCTTTAAATTTCTTTTTTTCGTAAGTAGATCAAAGACCAAATCATTTTTCCAGACATAGCTGTCACAAAATTCAATGTATGACTATCTGTCTCACTTATAACCATCAGAAAACAGGGCTAGGTATGTTTTTTCAATCAATTTCATTGATTTTTAACGCAATGGAGAATAATGAATCCTCTGGTTTTGAGGCAGCCAAGAATTTTGGCTTTCTTGCTCCATAAATCGGCAACTAGTGATCAGATTTACTCAAACTTGGTGTCAATCTTTAATTTGAAGTCTCTTCATGGCTATTCCGCAGAAGCCACTCAAACAGCGCACATGTTTTTTGGGACACCCTGTAGTTTGGTCATAAATGTCAGAATGGAATGCTAAATGCTAACTAGACTTGAAGGATAATGTACAATTTCAATATAAAATGATCCTTGAGGCAACGTACAATTAAGAAACTCTAAAATTTTATTTTTAGAATAAGAATCGGTAGATTCAATGTCAAATGAGAAGGAAAACCTTTGTCGGTCACACCCTGCGGTCACATCATAGAGCGTTTGTTAACAATAATCCTATTCATTAAAAACAAAATATTTCTCATTTTGACACCAATTAATTAACACCTCCTAGCCTCCTGACTAATTATATGTTTGCTGCTAATGTCATCAAGTGTCATCAGTCACCAGGTGTTTGTTGGGGAGACGAGATCGCTTTGTCCGCGGAAACTTATGTGTCCCCCCTTACAGTTGGTTAAAGCGCATGCGCCCGTCAGAGCTTCAACCCCAAAACACTACTGCGCATGAGCTTTAACCTACTGCACGGGGGAAGCATGGGTTTCCTCGGGCGAAGCGTATCTCCTCTCCGCAACAAGTGTCTTAAAGAGCCATAAAGCAATTTTAGGCCCCAAAAAATAAGAAACAATTGAGAAACTTTTACTACTACAGGACCGAAATGTTCATGCGAAATTAAGAAAGTTTGATACTAAGCACTGGTCCAAGTTTCTTATTAAAGAACGTGTAATGCAGTATCAAAATTCAATTTATGATCATTTATTGTTATTTCGGAGCATGCTTCAAAACCAGGTAGCCCTTAAAAGCGCGATTTGCTACAAATTCAAGGCAAGTTGAAATACTTTGCAATATGGCTAAAATTGATTCGGTTTTCGACACTGATGCATGCAAAGAAATTGTCCTAATGTCGGTCCTAATCGGTAATATTATCAAGTTATCATGACTTGTCAAAGTTGCAAACTTGTCTGACTCCCTCGGTACTGATTTGGGGCTTGGTATCAATTTTCCCTAAATAATGGGCGTATTCTTTTTTGGTGCATTCTTTCTCATTTCCACACGCAACGAACAAGTTTCTTTATTGTATTCTTTTTGGGTATTTGACCCTGTATCTGAAGCGTCTGAAATATTCCGAAAACGGTAGAGATCGCAAAGAAAAAATGCCAATTACCAATAGAATGCGCGTTTGGAAAATAATAGAGTTGGCAGACTTCTCAGAGAATACTTATTGGTACTCATTCTGAAAACGGTGGAGATCGCAGAGAAAAAGTGCCAATTACCAAAAGAATGCGCGTTCGGAAACTAATAGAGCTGGCAGACTTCTCAGAGGATTACTCATTCTGAAGACGGTAGACTTCGCAGAGAAAAAGTGCCAATTACCAAAAGAATGCGCGTTCGGGAACTAATAGAGTTGACAGACTTCTCAGAGAATACTCATTCCGAAAACGGCAGACTTCGCAGAGAAAATGTGCCAATTGCCAAAAGAATGCGCGTTCGGAAAATAATAGAGTTGACAGACTTCTCAGAGAATACTCATTCCGAAAACGGTAAACTTTGCAGAGAAAAAGTGCCAAAATTACCAATATGCGCGTTCGGAAAGTAATAGAGTTGGCAGACTTCTCAGAGAATACTCATTTCGAAAACGGTAGACTTCGCAGAGAAAATGTGCCAATTGCCAAAAGAATGCGCGTTCGGAAACTAATAGAGTTGACAGACTTCTCAGAGAATACTCATTCCGAACACGGTAGACTTCGCAGAGAAAATGTGCCAATTGCCAAAAGAATGCGCGTTCGGAAACTAATAGAGTTGACAGACTTCTCAGAGAATACTCATTCCGAACACGGTAGACTTCGCAGAGAAAATGTGCCAATTGCCAAAAGAATGCGCGTTCGGAAACTAATAGAGTTGACAGACTTCTCAGAGAATACTCATTCCGAACACGGTAGACTTCGAAGAGAAAATGTGCCAATTGCCAAAAGAATGCGCGTTCGGAAACTAATAGAGTTGACAGACTTCTCAGAAAATACTCATTCCGAACACGGTAGACTTCGCAGAGAAAATGTGCCAATTGCCAAAAGAATGCGCGTTCGGAAAGTAATAGAGTTGGCAGACTTCTCAGAGAATACTCATTTTGAAAACGGTAGAGATCGCAGAGATAGCAGAGTGAAATATAAAAAAAAACGGTAGAGTTGGTAAAGTTCGCAGAGAAAATAAACCCATAAGGATGGACATTCTGGGTTCGCAGGGAAATACATTACCAATTATCTGAAACCTGTGAAGTCTCCCCATTTCGGTAGAATTGTGGTATCAAAATGATGAGATTTTAGCTCCTACCAAATCTACCATTTTCAGGAGATGCCCAAAAGAATACGCCCAACATTTTCATTCACCTGCGCTATGCTTGCATTTTCAATGTTACGAAGTTTCTGAAGCTTGATGACAATGCCAATGATTTCCCCTTTCTTTAAAATGATCTTTGCGCAACAATTGTTCTATTTTTAAAGTTGATGCTCACAGCGTTCCTATCAAAACAGCTGTTCAACACGACCAAGAACTATTTTTTCACTGGCAAGGAAAAAGTTTTGTGTAGACTTGACTTAGCAACTTTGAATAAAAAGTATGTTTCCTGCAGCCAGGGTCATCCGAAATGAAGCTTTATTGGGGTCAACAAGAAATTCTTCTTTATCAGTTGAAAACAAAGGTTCCAAATTCCCTTTGAAGTGACTTTGATAGCAATGGTTCTTTTTTAAATTGTTTGAATAACCCATCAAATTTAACAGAACTTTGCAGAAGCGGTTGTTTTGAGACTGCATGGTGAGCGAAAATAGTAAGTTAGGACAGAGACTGGAAATATTTCCAATTACAGTTTTATCAAAATAAACAGAGACAGCTTTGCAATATTCGAACACACCAAGAATCATTCGATTCTGAGGTCAGATTTGAAAGTAGACTTTTCGTCCCTTATTTCCCTGCGTCCTTTGATTTGCTGATATCACTTGGTAATAGGGACTCATACCATTACTCTTATAAAGTGGGCCCCTTTAGGCCCATATGGAGTGGTTCCATATTGACCAATCAAATTGCTAGAATTTAGTTTTCAACCAATAAGGAGGCGTTATTTAGACAGTTGTTGTTGTTGCATACAAAAACGGTTGATACGGCCTAGAGTTCTCGTAGCTGCGATGGATCTATTTTGTTTCTACAGAGGAAGATTACTGCTTGAAAGGTATGTATTTTGCGATTAGTAGGTCAGGAAAACATTATTCTTTGTACCAAAAGTTTGCTTTTCAATGTTGAAGCTCTTTAAATCAGAACTTGAAGCGATTTTGTTGAGTGTACGAGAACTCCCGCTAGTTTGGGCCATTTTGAAACAGGGGGCCCACTTTATAAGAGTAATGGTATGAGTCCCTATTGAGCAAGTGATATCAGCAAATCAAAGAACGCAGGGAAACAAGGGACGAAATGTCATAAGTCTAAAGTCATATTGAAAATTGTTTTGTTTTATTGAAAATACGTTCAATTAGGTTCAGTAATTTACCCGGCTTTAATCGGCCATTCTTTCCCATAGATATAGGAGATTTTCTTCAGATAGCCCCTTCCAAAAACCCGCAAAAACGCGTCAAAATAATGAGCACAATGGTTTTCCTTCCTAAAAATGATGACACTTACATGCATTCATGTATTTCGTCCTCTTGGGCGAATGGAATCTCTTTGAATAGTTTATTCATACTGGGGAAGACTTGCTCATCCTCTCAAGAGGATAAGCACGTGCTAAAGCGTGCAGAAGTCATTGCTGTAAGGCCCGTGTAAGGCAGGAATGTTGGCGAAATTTGTTCGTGATTTTGGAGACATTTTGAAGGTTTCTTGAAGAGGCTTTATCGAGAAAATCCCTGATAATTTCAGAACGGAGTGGCCAATTTCAGTCAGGTAACTGTAATGGTAGATTTGAACATTTTACCATTGAACTATATATTTGCTGATATCATTGTCTTGATATCCAGGGAGCTGTGACCTTTCAAACGGGGATTCTTTTTATTGACTCACCCGGTATTTATAGACAAGTTCATTTACCATTGCACCTTTAATTTCTTAATATAACGCATGTTTGATCCAATGTCATTTTTTACAAGCTTGTCATTTAGCTAGACGGAGAAAGGTTTCTCAAAACAATGTCTCTCTACTAGTTGTATCCCGTATTTGACCTCAGTACATATTTGACGTGAAATAACTATTATGGAACAATTGACTGGCGATATGAAATTTCCTTTGAATTTTCATGGCCTCAAAACAACGGAATTAGAAAAGGCGCTACATATCAATAATTGATGCCGGCTTATCAATTGACAGTGCCCGATTAACTCCATTGAGCAGTACGGTGGGCACAGTTGAGTTTTGAAAATGACTGCAAATTTGCTCAGTCCTCGTGCCATATTTTGAGCTTTTCATTCTATTCAGAGATTTATAACGGTGGGTCATCGCCAATACGAAAAGACAGTTTGTCGGTATGTTGATGACTTTTTAGCAGGTATGTTGTTCTTTGTTTTGCAAACATTGTCGACGAATCCATGCAAAAATGTCCTTGCTTTTCGTTGTTTTTGTTACTTCATGACTGGAAGACTCGCTTTTACCGAAAATAAAGCAAGTCTGAAAACTCAGGTCATCCTGAGCTGCAAGCGTGTTTTTCATAAATAGAATCAACTGACCCATATATGGAATATTTAATATAAACGATTAACAGAGAATATGCGACGAAACTGGCTAGTGTTACGAGCTAAGACCCCGTTCACACTGCTCCGTTTTTGTTAGTATCCGTTTTTGTGGCATCCAAGCTACCCGTTCACATTGCTCCGTTTTTGTACAGAAACGGAGGGAAAAACATCCGTTTTTGTCCGTTCACATTGATCCGCCTGATAACAAATACGGAGAGAAAAACCTCCGTTTTTGTGCGTTCACATTGCTCCGTTTTTGTGAAACTCATTGTTGAATATTGGAGCGTTTTCAAAAACCTCCGTTTTTGTGCGTTCACACTGATCAAGTGCGTTTTCAAAAACCTCCGTTTTTGTGGATATCCACTTTTGATAGCGTTTTCAAAAACCTCCGTTTTTGTGGCGTTTTTGTGCGGATCAGTGTGTGGAAATTTACAAGTGTTTTTTAACAAATAGAATGAATTGACCCATGAATTCATTCATTCATTTATTTTTATTTATTTAGGCACGGTAGCCCCGTCAGTCCATAAGAACTGCTTTTCAGGGGGCCGTGGCAAAACATTTACTAATTAAAAGATCACTATATAATACTTAACAAAATAAGAATTCTCGTTATGGCTAGTTTTTGATTCTTCTCTTAAAGGTGGCAAGGGAGGGTGCCTGTTTAGCATCAGGTTCAAGTTGATTCCAAAGCTTACGTCCACGAAAAGATATAGCCCTCTGCCCATTGTTAGTTTTTCGTAATGGTAACGAGAGATCAGTTTCGTTGTTTCTCAGTTTTCTGACATTTCGAGTAGAATTTTTTTCGAACAAATCTGAAAGGTACTCCGGGACCAGACCATTTAGCGATTTGTACTAATAATACCATTTACAGTAGGCCAATTTAAACTGCGAATTAATGCCATAGCAGGCGTGAATGGAATATTTAATCGATAAACAAAGAAGCGAGTAAAGAAATTGGCAAGGTTCTGAAATAAACTTGAAACAAAAACCAAATATAATCAATACAAGTATAGACCCTGGTTACACGGGTACGGATCGTCCTGGTTACACGGGTACGGATCGGCCTTAGGTTTACACGGGAACAGTCGGGATCGATCCGATATCCGTGCTAATTTGGGTTCGTTTTGGAGAGCGTTCCAGTTTAGATCCCGTCTCGTGTGAACAAGTGAGAAAGACGGGATCGATCCAAAATTGGTACGGATGGGAAAGGAGCCTAATGCATTACCAAACTGGAGGCGCTTTGAACATCACAGCGCTTCGACTTCTTTTGTTTGTCAGGGACAATTCGTTCTTGTTTTCACGGGGTTGATCCCGTGTAAACGCAAATTATTTTGGGATCGATCCCGTGTAAACGCCTGCAAAATTGCTCCTGTAAATGGGGTCTAAAATTCAGGTTGTTCGGTTCTGGGAGGGTTGCAAGTGTTTTCGCTTAGATAATAATGGTAGAAAGCTGTGTACGATTAAACTGTATAATTGAAGTTCGGATGCAAAAAAGGCAAGATATTTAGCACACTGAGGCCTTTCTGACTTGTGTCTTCATCAGAGAAGTCACACTCTCATGAAGACACAAGTTAGAAAGGTCTCATTATGCTAGATATCTTGTTTTTTTTCCATCCGAGCTTTCTTTATTCTCTTAGATACAGTGAACTGACCTATAAATTGTATTTTTAAACGATGAACAGCGCAGCAGGCGAATTTCTAATTTCAGAAAGAAATGATGCAGCACAAATAATGTGAAAAATCGTAGAAATTAAGTTGACGCCTTAGCAAAAAAAAAATGATGGAATTTTGAATTTTACACATATCAGTTGCAGAGAACATAGGTTCCAAATCTTTTTAAAGGCTGGTGTAAACTTCAACGACCTTTTTTTACTGAATGCCTTCAAGGAAACTTTAGCTATTTTGCTATGATGCTAACGTTGAATAAGAGTGTTTTTCTTCTTATTGCTTTGATATTGAGGCAGCAGAATATTTTAAAACGCCGGGCCTTTTTATTGACTCACCCGGTACAAAAAATATCTAATCTTCATTTTCTTTTCAGGCATTTGAAGCATCAGTGGCAGTCAATAGGATTCTCGTTGGATTGTGACAGCTTCAATTTTACGGAATAATAATGGCTATGAGTTTAAATAGCTCTTTAAATAGCTCTGCATGTCCGTATCTCCTCAATGCAACAGTGAACAGCATTGTGAATACAACTGCATGTTCTAATCACACAGTGGCTACTCAAGCCGTACATCAAACAAAGTCGACGGCTAGAGGTCGAGCAAGCTCTGATTATATCATAGTTGTTCTGTGCTTTTTAGCAGTGTTAGAGAATCTTTTTACGTGCTATATAATTCATTCAAACAAAATCCTGCGTACAGCAACAAATGTATTCGTCTGCAGCCTTTGCATTACTGATATCCTCTGCGCAGGAATACTACTCCCGCTGGCTCTGTTTTACAGAGAAAGCCTCGTTTACAGTTATTTCGCTACTATCATCATTTTTACATACGCTACTAATTTAACGGCAGTTACGTATGAGAGGTTGGTCTCGATAACAAAACCTTTGCGGTACCAATCCATCATAACAAAGCGGATAGCATTCAAGATCACAATGGCAGCATGGATCATTCCTATTGCGTATTCCCTCCTGCCTCTAGCATGGAAGAGTGACGTCACTGGAAAAGAGCATACAGTTTACATTATCATATCTTTACTTGTCTTCCTTGTCTCTCCTTTGTTTTTCATCTGCTTTGTGTATCTTCGTATCTTGCTGGAGGTCCATCGACTTTTGAAAGGCAGTAGGCACTTAGAAGTGTATTCACAAAGTGGTAAAGCAACGCAGACAGCAAGCCTCTCTGAGCGTTTCCGAAAAGCTGCTTCATGTTGTCCAAGCGCTCATTCAGACACAGACGTTAGCAGAAGTGGTATTGAAATGAGACGCTCTAACAGCAGATCGGTTGATGAGCTTGATTACACTTTGAAAACTGATTTATATTTCGGTGGCACTCCGAGTGAAAGTCCTTGCGTAGATCGACAAGAAGGGCGATGCAGCATTGCCAGTTCAAGGCAGAGTTGCGATTCAGGGCGTAATAACAACCAAAGAGAATCACTTGATACGAATTTCCTTCAAGTCTCGCATCCCATGAAAGGTATTCTGCACTCAAGGCCTGCAAAACAAGCTAATGCGAGCAGCGAGAATCTGTATGATCAACCAGTATGTTCAAACGGAAAGCTCAATGGTAGTAAGGATGGAGTGCAAGACAGGACAGTCAACGTAACAGTCTCGAATAATTTCGGTACAGGAGAATCATTATCTACAGATTACAGTGGTGCATCACCCCAACAGCTCTTGCTTGAAACTGGTGCAAGTGATGGGGCAAGGTGGTCGCAGACTGGACTGGACACGGATTTACTTAACAGTCAGAACTCTAGTTTTGAGAACGGATCCGCGCTGGAGAATGGTGACGACGAGCGCCGCTGCTCAAAGACGCGCGTTGGTTTCTTTCAGAGTTCAACTAATGACGGCAGCGGAGAACTGAATGAAGAAAATCAAAACTCCACAGACGAAAACGGGCAGGGTACGAATGAACATGATTCGGGAATTGAGGAGGAGAGGTGCAAAGACGCTATGATGGCGACCAATGAAGGAGAGAGATTGAATGGATGTAATGGCAATTTTTCAAGATCAACTGAGCATCTGCGACCTTTGTGTAGTAGCCATTCACATCCCGACATGAATGAATACTCTCTTGAAAAACCCAACTACAGCCGAGCCCCAAGACCCTCGATTTTGCGAAGACTAAGGCAATTCCATCGTAGCTCCTCCGCACAATCATCTGCAAGCAAAAGACGTACGCGGTCAGTGAGGCGCCGCCATGTTTTTGAGGAGATTAAGGCCTCCACAGCGTTTGCAGCAGTTGCATGTACGTACATGTTCACTTGGATCCCTGTGATATATATGACGTTTATGGAAGTAATTGGACAACTGCGGTTAGTTCCACTGGAAACTATAACAACTGTGAATATCTGGACTATCGCTATAAATGCAGCTATCGACCCTCTCTTTTATGCACTCATTCTACGGAATTTTAGAAAAACAATAAAAAGACATTTTAAAAGACTCAGGAATAGATGTGGTTAGTGTAAAGTATATATTCGTTGGTTTAAGATGGCTTCTGTACGCTGTTCAGGCCGGAAATCTGATATACAGGTTGTCCCAAAACAATCGTGCCCCGTTTGCCTGAAGATTGCGATAAAATGGCAAAAGATTCTCGCCAAACTTTTGAATGTTGTTGCTCTTCAGATATTCAATTAAAGTTTACTACCATCCCCATAAAAATCCGTTGAAAGACGATGGAGCTATGACCTTTAGAAGACCAAATTTGCCTCATGACTGAAACCAGCGGTCGGCCATTTTGTCTTACTATTTTTGCAGCAGCGATAAATAGCTTCATGGATGAAATGAAACAACAGCCTCCAATGTCATAGCTCTCGTAAAAATTCCGATAATCATCAGAGAGTTTAATTATTCCTGATCTCACGGAAAGTATTTCTTACGTCACGTGAAAGCTATTTCTCGCTTCAAAATAGTGAGACAAAATGGCTGCCCCGCTGGTTTCAGTCATCAGGCAAATTTGGCCTTCTGAAGGTCATAGCTCCATCATTTTCAACCGATTTTTATGGGAATGGCATCAAACTTTATTCGAACATCTGAAGAACAAGATCATATACAAGTTAGGCGAGAATCTTCTGCCGTTTAATCACAACCTTTGGGCAAACGGGGCACACCCTGTAGTTCGCCAACAATTCTATCGAGCCTAAATGGCCCAGTAAATCTGTAGCAAGAATTTATGGGACTGCAAGACCACTGGATCAGCACATTTTAAAGGAGTACTACCCCGCAGGTGATTGGCTGCTGAGAACAATGAGATGTTATTGTTGTGCATACGGGTACCATGTTTTACTTCAGAGGGAGATGACGGCGATGTGTGCAACAATGAGATTGTATTAGGAGCCAATCAGCTGTGTGGCTGCTCCTTCGCGTATGTACATGCGCATTAGATGTCAGGCGAAAACATATGCGACAAAACGATAGACGTTTATCTATTCTACGAAAGTGCCTGAATCAAGTGGTATTTTTACACATTTTGAGGACGAGTTGCCAGATTTTCTGTTGCGGAGCCTGAAACTTGTTTCTACTCAGGCAACTTCTTGCACCAAAAGAAGTTTAAGATTTTCTCCGAAATTCCCGTGTAACACCCCCTGTGAAATTTATCTTGCAACGCCATTGCAAGCAAGTTTAACGTAAAAGCTCATCGTAAAAGGTCATCGTTTACTTTTACTAAAAAGATATGCTATTTTTAAACTTTGTCACTGAATAGGTCTCGTATGACCGTTGAGAAAATCAGGTTGTGATGAATTTTGCAGTATAAATATATTTGTTTCATGGCCGACCCAAAACTGCAAAAAGTATTTGGTAGCCCACACAATTTGTGGGAATTTATTCGTGGCCCATCCATGCCATATTCTTGCCCTAAATTATAGAACAACATCTCTAAGGCACTGGGCGTTGTCCAAGTTTTGTTGAAAAATGGGTGTTACCCAATATGGAAAAGGGCGTGGCTCATTGAGGAAAAGCGTGTGGCCCAAACGAATCCTTATTCCTTCAAACTTGATCTGATTCAAAATAAACGATTATTCTGTAAATAGAGTGGAGTAGAAAGGAACCGTGATACTTGTCGTCTTGGATTTTATTGGAGAATTTGTAATAGAGGATGAGTCAAAATGCCCAGGGGTGGGGGCACTCAACAAATACGCATACGGGGGACTCAGCCCAAAAGATTTTCAGGCAACCAAAAAATATCAGTTTAGCTTCATTGCAACCCAAAAATGTCAGCTCATTTTATACCTTGGCATGTGTAAACAAGCATAAAAGAACCTGAAACAATGCAAATTGGTGCGAGGATTGCCTCTAAAGAACCCAGAAATATCATTTTGACTATATTATTATGGCCATAATTTCAGTTAATTTAGACCCAAAAATATCACTTTCAGCAACATTCTGACCCAAAAATATCGAACTTACCTCCCCGTATGTGCATATCCTGAGTGCCCCCCCCCCTGGGCGAAAATTTATAGCCATTTGAAAGCCTGCGACTCTCAAACCATTCATTAGATTCCTATAAACTGATAATGCGTATGTAGCTAATTTATCAACTTCGATAAGAAAATTTAGTTTGCCAAAATTGGTCAAATGGTTCTCAAATTACAAGCGATTACAATCCTTGACCAAATTCGCTAGCAATTTGTTCATCCTCTTGAGCATGGAAGATTTCGCACCCTCTTCTATCAGAAAGTGGCTAATATTAGCATAATTTTGAGCAAGAAGTATGATGTATTTGAAAAAATATGGTTCAATTTGAAGTTGTGCTCACTGAAATTTTAAAGTTTTTAGCACGAATGTAAGAAAACTGTTATTGATTTGTAAATTTTCGAATTAGTAACAGAATCAAATTTGCATGATTTTTCAAAGTGTCGAAAATTTGTTATCAATATCATTACTGCAATAGATATAAAAATTTGATGTTCGAACACTGGCAGAACATTAAGCATTTGGAAGTGGAGAAATTTACCCAAAAGTAAAAGCTAGTTGGCTGCAGGGCAAAGCTCTTCAAAATTGTAAAGATTAATTGATTGTAGAATTGAATTATTGTATTGAATGACAAGGCAATTCTTTGCAGAAATTTACGAAGTTGTCTCTGCATATGTTGTTTGCTGGTACATAGTACATACATTATATAGATTGTAACTTCCTTGCATATTTGGAAATATTAGATTATTTCACATAACTCAAAATGCTGTTTGTATCTTCATCACCCCTTGTCATATTTGTGTGGCCTATTATTCAGCCCCTGCAAACTTACCTTTAGCTAGACTTATGACGTAGAGCCCCTTGTGTCTCTGTGCTGTTTGACTTCAAGATGGCACTCCCATGGCGTTTCGATCAACAGAGACTCATAATATTGCACTGAAAAACCCAACCCTATTTAGACTCGGACTCTGAGCTTCCTAGAGTACCAAAGCATAGGAATCATTCGTCGTACATAGCCGATTGCTTGTGGCCCATGGTTGAAACCGCCAAAGCCTCACGGACCAATCAGACGGCTAAAAAGCGAAGGAGACAAAAGAAACCCGTGAAGATTTTTCTAAATTTTACCTACCTTCATAAAACGCACCCAGGACAAGAAACTGCTTGAGATTTCCCGAATTTTTTTAAAGCAATCTACTCTCCAGATGTTTGGGAGTACAAGTTTGGATGCCAGTTGAAATATCTCTAGGATTGGCGGAATTTGATCCAGATTCTGAAAATTTCTTTTTGAGCCTTAATATATTCTTAAAGTATTCCTATTTTTGCAAATCTGATATGGTTTCAGGGGAACATAGTAAAAAGAAATTTCATGTCATTACGAAACGAACATTGCAAAACAGGCAACTGCTGAAAATTGAGACACAACATGCGAGTTGATGCAGAGCAATGTTCTTATAATATTCTTGAAAATTGGATGATTCTGAGCCTGAATATGCTTAGAAACATTATTTTCATAAAAAAGAGCGTAATGTCGAGCTCGGGAAAGATGGAAGGCTGAGTTTGCTGACGCCTTGTGGTTTGTAGTTCCGACCATTGGTTGTCTTGGTTCTAATCTAACCAGTAACTGGCTCCGACCGACTGGACAGGGTCGATGCGCCTTGACCACTTTAGCCATACCACAGGATCACACCACAACTACACTTGGCCATCCTGCCACTAGTTGTAAGAAAAATAATTTACAATTAGTTTACCATGAAGAAGATGCAGGTTCGGGGGCATTATTTTGTTTCCATCTTTTTATATTTGCCCACTACACTAATCGCCCGTAGAAACCCATTGTTCCTGACCCCAACAAGGTCACAGCATGTGCGGTGGAATCCTGGGAAGAAGGTGCTCTAAAAATAGGCCTAAACTGTGGTCACGGGGTCATGTTATTGCTCAAGTAGGCCAAAGTACAAGACCATTCCTCTCTGCGAAGAAGAACACAGCAAGCAGCGACAGCGTTGAAGCAAATCTCACCGAAAGCTCCACTTCTAACTGAAGCTATCCAAGCAAAGATGGCTTCAAGAGCAAAGGCAGCACAGCAGTTAACAAATTATGCCGTCCAGAAAGCGGTGAGGCATTTGTTTTGAGTCTTTGTGCTGGTATAATGAGTGAGAAAGGAGGCGTGTATTCGCCATCGTTCTATTTTAGGCCATTCTACACTCATTCGACCAGCAGGCTTGAAATTGTTTGTTTGATGCCACGGGCAAATCATTCCCTAAAAATGGTGTCCACCTTTCATGGAAGTCTTTTTTTTTTTCACAAATACCTAGGCCCTAAAAATCCTCGTAAAATGTTCTGAGGAGGGAGGAGTGATTCGCCCTTCTCAGATTACTCTAAGTCCAAGTATTCGAATTGTCCAGTGCCTGCATGACGCAGCACAACTCAGAGCAGCAAACAGGGTACCCTGATATTTTTACCTGCAACTAAAATCAACTTTGAGACTTACTGTAAAGCTCCTTTTAATGTTACAACGCAACAAATATTTGATATGTAGCCTGAGAAGATGTTCAGGAGATGTTCATGTTTAACACAATAATATAATGCTTCACACCACCAAAAGTTTGCTTGTCTGAATGCCCAGCTGTGCCTGGACTGGAGTCCAGCAAGCTTCCTGAGAGTAAAGAAAGGCACCACCGCGGAATAGTGGTCCACCACCATAAATTTGATCCTTTCACACGTCTACGATGCACTATGCCCTATATAGAGGAAATATTATTTATTTTTATAAAAAACAGCTAATGAAAAAATAAGAAACAGTGTAAGGCTCAGTTTTTCGAAAGTTACAACACAAAAGCTATAAGAAAATTTTGTAATTTGCAGTTTTAATTTTCCCCGCATTCAGAAATGTTTTGACACTGTACAATTATAGCAACTGTTTGGACATTATTTTGAGTGTGAACTTGTTTTGGGATCTTAGTAAGTAATTTGGGAGCCCTCTTGACAAAGCTAAATTAACTCTATTTCCAGCATTAAGAATATAAGAAACACGTTAGATATTTTTGGTTGCAAAATGGCCCAAAAATTTAAGAAACTGCCTACCAGCACCGGGCCTTTTTTTCTGATCAAAAAATATGTGTATGAAATTGAGTGAAACGTGATTGATGCCCCCCCCCCCCATCATCCCTGTGGTGAGACCATTGGATACAGGACACAAGAAGATTTTTATTAACTTGTCCGCTCAGTCAAACCCGTGGCAAACCCTTACTGGTAACTGTTTTTATTTTGTTTATTTGTTATTGTTTCGTTTTTAGGTGCCAGACAAGCTTACAACAAGCTCTGGGACTCCTCTTGACACAAAAACCCAAACAATGACAGTTGGCCCAAGAGGACCTGTCCTCATCCAAGATCATGGCTTCATTGATGATATGGCACATTTTGACCGAGAAAGAATCCCTGAGAGAGTTGTCCATGCCAAGGGAGCAGGAGCATTTGGCGTCTTAAAAATTACCCATGACATTACAAAGTACTGCAAAGCTGCCCCTTTTGAATGTATTGGGAAGGAGACCCCATGTGCCTTGAGATTTTCTACAGTTGGTATGTTATGATTTAGAATTTATCATTTCAAGCCTTACTTGGGAATCACACGCACACGCCTTAGTGCACACACCTTGGCTTGCACCTGCTCTTCCCAAGGAGTGTGACAGATCACTTGTCTTTCAGAAGGAGGATTAAAACTCCTATGTAACTACATGCCAATCAGGAAGTCCTAAATCCAACCCCTTAATGATTTGATAATAATTGTTAAATTTTTTGCAAAAGATAATCATGCAGATTGTAATATCATTTAAAGCACATTATGTCACATTAGCAATAGACCTTTTAGCTATTCAGAAAAGAATCAGAATCGAACGATATTTTGCTACATTTTGTAGAATTTTCGAATGTGCACAATAGTGATAGAAGCTCCATCGACACTCGATCGAACGTCGCATGTAAAAATGTATAAAAACAACGCTCGATCCAGGCTCTTTTGTAGAATAGCTAAAAGGTCTATTGGTTCATATAACAAAAAGTTTGGAGTGGAATTCTATTGTTTCGTGACTTTTTATTTCTGTTTCATGAATTTTTATTGCAATGAAAATTCAGCCTCGATCCTGTGCTTTGTAATAAACAATAGAGAGAATTGTATTGCATGAACCAATCAGCTTCATGCCATATGCCCTTTAAGGTGGAAGAGTTAATGTATTTCTTTGAATTATATTTGATGCCACTGAAACAGCCATTTCTCCATCCATTCACAAAAAGCATCAATTTCACAGGTGGTGAATCTGGTAGCGCTGACACAGCCAGAGATCCTCGTGGATTTGCCATGAAGTTTTACACAGAGGCAGGAAATTGGGATTTGGTTGGCAACAACACACCAATCTTCTTCATCAGAGATCCAATTCTTTTCCCAAGTTTCATCCACACGCAAAAAAGGAATCCACAAACACACTTGAAGGTTTGAAGCTCATTTCATATATCGTTAAGGCTGACCTCCACTGCAGTAGTTTTGGTCGGCAACCTGTGCGCTTGCCTGATGTGCATGCTCTCTAGCAACAGAACATGTGCACTAGACGAGCCTGCTGGTTGCCGACCAAAACTACTAGAAGTGGAGAACGGCCTTTAGTTATCATCTGCTTGAGTAAATGATGTTGATGATTGTCAGTACAAAACTCTGAAAAAGCTTCTGCTGTTTATCAATCTGCAAATTCAAAAGCTGCAAAAGGAACTGATGATTAATGGCAGGAAAGAAAAATAGATTTGACCAGTAATCCTTTTGAAAAACTGTAATATAGACTCCGGTCATACAGTGGAAGCCTTGTGCCCATTGAAGTTGTTGTGGCGCAGTGGTGTAATCCTCTGACTTTGCAGGTGGACAGGGTTCAATACCAGGTAGAGCCCCACCACTTGAGCTTCATGACAAGGGGTCACAGACTCAATTAGGTCTTCTCTACTTCTGTGATTCAAGTGCTTGGCTCTAAAAAACGCAACTTCACCGTCACCAACTTCACTTCACTTCACCATTAGTATCATAAGAATGCTGAAGACTTTTTAAAAATTTTGTTGAAGATTCTTTATATTCTGATAAGAATTCTTAATTGGAATGAAAGCCTGAGGATTTTAACAATGTATAAGGCTTTAAAGGTATTCTCAAGAAGGCTCAGGAATCCTTAAACTATTTGTGCAAAGTGAAAAGCTTCAATTGCCAAGAGCAAAATAAATCTAAGAATAGTTCATTCGACTTGAATTTGCACACACGCCATGAACAATAGATTTCCAGAGAAAAAATGCCATGTCTGAGTGTTTTCTTTATTCTATTCATAGACAAAGCCTACATGTAAGAATTTGTTGGCAAGAAAACAATATAATGGGGCTCCATCTCCAAATTTCGGTCGAAACGGTGATTTTGGAAGTTTTTCAATGGGCAATACCACACAGACGTTATTACCTGTTTTTCAAAAACGAAAGCATCCTTTTGAAGATAAATTGTTGTAATTCGCACAGGAAAGCCAAACATTCATATCTTTTACAATTGCTTGGATATAAGTGGATTTTTAATGAGCACCTTTTGGTGGCTTGGGTGAAACCACCAAACAAACTGCAGAAAACAATGGAGAACAATAGACACGTGTTGTGTTTACAGATTTGTTTACAGTTTGGAGACGGAGCCCCTTCATTGTACTGAAGATGCAAAAGAACCAACAGTAATAAAACAATTTTGGAGTCAAAGAAGTTTTTGTGAGGTCTTGATACTGGCTATTGAATTGATCCCTTTCTTCAGTTGCTCCAAAATTTGCTAGATCAATGGTAGAGGAAAACTTTAAGTAATATGCATATCATATGGGTCATTCCATATAATTTGAACAAAGGCATGTCAAGTCATGTTCGAGAAACGCCCTCACATTTTTTTCATGTAATTGTTACCCAAAGACAAGGTTGAATTTCAAATTTCAGCTTCATAAGTTGAACGGTTAATTTTCTATGGGTGATTGAAGTTTTTGATGACAGCTCGATCAACGATGAAGTGACACTTTCAATGATTTTTAATTTCAATTACAGGACTCTGTAACAAATTCTGTTGAGTGAAAATCATTTCAGATGCAGCATATCATCGGCAAAAAGAATTTATTTGCAAGTCGATGCTCACAAACTTGTGCAGGTGCTTGTCAAAATCCTGCCTTGATAATGAAAAATTCTGAATTAAGTCACTTTGGAAGGAACTTGCATGAATTTTCCTGTTAAAACGGCAAAAGCAAATTAACTACAAATGATACTCTTCTGCTACCATGCTGTTAGAAGTCAGAATAAAATAAACAAAAAATTCCACGAGCTTCCACTTAAAAGAAAATTAGGTATCAAAATGGCACAAAGTTGTATGTTTGTGCAATTTTAGCAGATTTGAAAAATATTTTACAAATTTTGGTATGAATAATTCCAAATTGCTTCGTCACTTGTTAATGTATACTAGTTGAAGTTTGCCTAGACTGAATATTTTTGATTGAATCCACTTTCTAGTCAGTGAATTTGCCTTTTGAAAGTAGCTCAGACACCAAAATGGCCGATATGGGGCATGTTCAGTGGCTGCAAAATGTACCGGTCAGTAATGTCATAGTCTTGAGAATTTTACAACCAGTAGTCTGCTCTGTTACCTTCTGCTGAGAAGAATTTCATGGTTCAAATGAAATTTTAAGGCAGTAATTAAAATATTTTTGACTGCCTGTTTGTCGAGAAATTGGTAATGTTGTGGAAACTCTCTTCAGTTGGAGCAAGGTCAAAATCTCATGAAATCATCATCTCTGGGTCCCAACAGCTCACATTATCAGCTTGTTAGTTCCTCCAACATCCAATTCGGCTGGAAGACCGTACAACTTTACTACTGGAGAGATAAAAGATGTAGTGACTCGGTTCTAGACACTCGTGCATAAATGACTTTTTTTCAGCTTTTGAGTTCTTGAACGTTGTTGTTCAATCTACCATTTGAAGTTCTATCAAGTCAAAGTTTCGCTGAGTTTCGTTTTTGTGTCTCAAAATTTCGCCCACTAGAACGTTTCCTGATCTTCAATCAATTGACAAATTGCAAGTTAGTTGTACATTTTAAAATTCATGTTGAAGGCTAACATTTGACCTAGAAGAAACTGCCTCATATCCCCTATAGATCATTCTCTCCAAAGATCTTTTCTGTGACTCCTTTGTAGAATAACTGATAAGTTCATTCGGTCAATGAGTTATGTAGTTACATTACATGATTAATGTCCCTCCCCCCCTTAAATTCATGGGAACCCAATATTTGGGACATATCTCTGCATTTTAATCCTTGAAGGTAAGTGAAGCTTTGCATTCACCTTATTCAATGATGATTTCATGAGATTTTGACCTTGCTCCAACTGAAGAGAGTTTCCACAACATTACCAATTTCTCGACAAACAGGCAGTCAAAAATATTTTCATTACTGCCTTAAAATTCCATTTGAACCATGAAATTCTTGTCAGCAGAAGGTAACAGAGTAGACTACTGGTTGTAAAATTCTCAAGACTCTGACATTACTGACCGGTACATTTTGCAGCCACTGAAAATGCCCCATATCGGCCATTTTGGTGTCTGAGCTACTTTCAAAAGGCAAATTCACTGACTAGCAAGTGGATTCAATCAAAAATATTCGGTCTAGGCAAACTTCAACTAGTATACATTAACAAGTGACGAAGCAATTTGGAATTGTTCATACCAAAATTTGTAAAATATTTTTCAAATCTGCTAAAATTGCACAAACATACAAGTTTGTGCCATTTTGATACTTGATTTTTTTTTCAAGTAGAAGCTCGTGGAATTTTTTATTTATTTTATTCTGACTTCTAACAGCATGGTAGCACAAGAGTATCATTTGTAATTAATTTGCTTTTGCCGTTTTAACAGGAAAATTCATGCAAGTTCCTTCGAAAGTGGCTTAATTCAGAATTTTTCATTATCATGGCAGGATTTTGACAAGCACCTGTGCAATGTTGTCAGCTTCGACTTGCAAATATTTTTTTTTGTTGATGATATGCTGCATCTGAAATGATTTTCACTCAAAAGAATTTGTTACAGAGTCCTGTAATTGAAATTAAAAATCATTGAAAGTGTCACTTCATCTTTGATCGAGCTGGCTTTAAAAACTTCAATCAGCCATAGAAAATTAACCGTTCAAGTTATAAAGCTGAAATTTGAAAGTCAACCTTGTCTTTAGGTAACAATTACATGAAAAAAATTTGAGGGCGATTCTCGAACATGACTTGACATGCCTTTGTTCAAATTATATGGAATGACCCATATACATTATATGGGCAAAAATGTACATTTTTGTCAGTACTTTTTGCTATGTATTATAAGCTTTTATCTGAAATGCATATGTGGTAAGTTATTGAGTAAATACTAAACTGGAAATTGAAGTAATTTTTTTGATCTTACATTGTTTTCAATTCCTCAAACCAGGATCCTGACATGTTTTGGGACTTCATCTCTTTGAGACCAGAGACAACACATCAAGTATCATTTCTGTTTTCAAACCGTGGTACACCAAATGGTTACAGACACATGAATGGTTATGGAAGCCACACTTTCAAATTGGTGAATAAAGATAACAAAGCAGTGTACTGCAAGTTTCATCTCAAGGTATGTTTTAAATTGTTTATATCTGTTAAAAGGGCAGTTGGATGTGACGCTGCGCTAAACATTTTGACCGCGTTTCTATGGCATTAGGCTGAGCATCGACTCGTCAATGGAGATTTTGAATAGGATTATCGCATATTTTAATCTGTTTCTATCAAAGTTACTGTTGACAATATCGCAAATTGAACTGAACTACCGGGTGTCCCAAAATGATGTATTATTGTTTGATTGCTTACATGTCCATAACCAATGAACCGATTTTCAAACAATTTGTTTTATTTGATTGCCTAAAGGCTAAATTGTATTTTAAGATGTTGGTTGTGGCTTTACCAGTTTTCGAAAATCGGTTCATCGGTTATGGACATATAAGCAATCAAACGATAATACATCATTTTGGGACACCCGGTATATTGTTCATCTTTGTTGATTTTACGCTTTTGCAAAATCATTGTGTTTATTACAAATTCCTGAAAGTTATCAGCAGCGATCTTGCCAAAGTACCTTTGATACTGGAAGAGATAATCTACAAGTCGAAGTGGGCAAACAACCTACCAAAGAACAAGGTTTCTGAGTCAGATCTATGATGTTTGATTTGATGAAACCTAAAGGTGAATAGAACCTTCTTGAACACTACTGGATTCATTGCTCAATTAGTTTCGTCGGAACTACAACGAACAGAGAGGCAATGTAAACATGTGTTGGTATTTAGGCCTATACAAATAGGATTGTGCCACGCAGAATCTGTTACCCACATTTTGCGCCTAACTGCCCCTGACCATTTCGTACAAAAATCATGAAAATCGGTCTTTTCTAGGCTGATTTATGAAACTTTAAAGTTAGCTCAAAACTCTGCAATGCACCGGAAATTCTAACGTAAACAACCATTTGAAAATTTTAACAAATTTCAAAATTCCATTTCTCATCATTGGTTAGTCCGATTTTGAAAATTTTTGCTTTCTGTTAAGCCCAAGGATACCCTCTTTAACGGGGATGTAAAAATTGGCATGTTTTTGAAGCTTCTTGTTTTCCTATTTATTCCATAACTTTGTCGCATTGAAAATGGCATGAGAACACGATAAAGAGAAAAAAAATCACACAGCCTCGTTTTCGTTGGCACAATATGACGTCACTTCGCTCAAATTGCTCATTTGAATACGTAATTTCACAATGAGAAGTCGAAAAATAGTGGAAAAAAGTATCATACATCATTCATAGCAGTATTATCTTGTATTTTATCATCAATCATACCAACCCCGGACTTGTCCTTTAAAAAAATTGCATGATGAATGGTTGTTTCATCTTCCTTTTGATTTAATGGTTTAAAAGGAACTTCAAGTACTTTGCTATTATTGTTCATTGGCAATTTATGATGTCTTGATGATTATTTATTTTAGTTATCGGGTTAGGCGTTTCAGGATTCATCTTTACACCTTGAAAAGACCTTTTAGCTATTCTCAAAAGAATCAGAATCGAACGATAGTTTGCTATATTTTGTAGAGTTTTCGAATGTGAACAATAGTGATAGAAGCTCTAACGCCACTCGATCGAATGTCGCGTATAAAAATGTATAAAAATAACGCTCTATCCAGGCTCTTTTGTAGAATAGCTAAAAGGTCTATTGATAACAAGGACTGTTTAAATCCTTGCAGCTTCCAAAACGTTGCTTATTAAAATTGTGTCTTCTGTGCTTAACTATTGTTTGTGAAGCAGTTATTTGTTTTAAAATATTTTCATCATAGACTGACCAAGGCATAAAGAATTTCACTGGTGCTGAAGCAGATGAACTTTCAGGAAAAGACCCAGATTATGCCATCAGGGATCTCTTTAACAGCATTGAGAATGGGCAGTTTGTAAGTACCCAACCTCGTTCCCAAGGGTATCTGTTGTTTTCAATAGGAGGCTAGACCTCAACAGATACCCTTGGGACCGGTTGACAAATTTTGTCAATTTTTGATCGGAATAATTAGCATAATTTGGCAGACAGCAAGCCATTCGAATGTTCTTCATCTCGACTGATCGCCAGGTTTCGAAAGTGAGAAACTTATCTTTTGTTTCGAAAAGAGCCAATCAAATTGCAGAATAGCCTAACAGGCTCCAGGGTCAATGTAGGCGTTGAAGTTTACGGAAAACCTTCGTTGTCACTGGGTACGAGGTTGGTAAGTACCTTGTCTATGTGTGGCTAATCAACCATATCATGTTGTATCTTTTATTCGTATTTCAATTTCTTGGGTGCCCTTCAGCCTAGTGGCGGACAAACTGTAGGATGTGCGGTGAATGGTGATACTTCCCAAGGTGGTATCCACTGGATTCGAACCCTGTTAAAAAGCGGAAGGCTAACCACTGGGCAATGCTGCAGCTCCAGACACAGACTTGTGTGTTGCTGACAGTGATTTGTCCGTTTCATATTTTATGCATTTATGAATTATGATATTTCTATTTCCGTAGCCTTCGTGGTCAATGTTCATTCAAGTCATGACATTTGAAGAAGCTGAGAAATTCAGATGGAATCCATTTGATGTTACCAAGGTAAATATACATATATATACCGGGTGACCCAAAAAAAAGTGACCCAACGCAATCTTTTATAGAAAGAAAAGTAAGTGGCTGATTGAAATACTCCAAACGTTGTTCTGTCGCTAAAAGACTAGCCTACATTATGAGTATTTTTCGCAATTTTTTTCGACATGGTAAATTTCCCGAATTAAGGATTTTGAGAAAAAGGACATGCTTGATTTCTTCAAAAAGTCGTCAAAAACAGGGGATCGATTTCAGATCTTCAAAGTAACAAGGAGCGTGTTTCATTTCAGCCTGGGAATAGGCAACTCAGTCGAATATCGTCAGAGCAAGTTTGTAGTCCCTAGATACCTAAATATTCTTGTCTCAAGGGACAAGGATACTCCTGCTTTTCTGTAAGCAATTCTTGAACATTTCGACTTGCATGGAAATTGAATTCCTTTGAAATTCCACAAGTTTACAAAGAACATTTTATGCTCAGCTCCAAATGTTTAGGTACCTAGGGACCATAAACTTGATCTGGAAACTTTTAACTGAGTTGCCTATTCCCAGGTTGAAATAAAACACCTTCCTCATTGTTTTGAAGATCTGAAATGGTTTTTAATCGATCCCCTGTTTTTGATTGGATTTCAAGCTTGCCCGTTTTCCCAAAATCTTTAATTTGGGAAATTAATATTGCCGAAAAAAATTCCAAAAAATACTCATAATGTAGGCCAGTCTTTTAGCGACAGAACAACGTTTGAAGTATTTCCATCAGCCACGTACTTATTTTTCCAAAGCAGATTGCGTTGGGTCACTTTTTTCTGGGTCACCCGGTATATATTGGTCGAAACGAAAAAATACAGTGCACAAGTAAAAAAAAAAGTCGAAACAAAATACAAAATGAGTACAGGCATCACTGATTTACATATTGGTAAAAGGAAATTCACTCATTTGCTGTTGTTTTTGTCGTATTGCGGTGTTTCTGCGCTCAAATTTATTCATTCATTCATCACCGCAAGCATCTTCGGATCCGACGATGGACGCTGTTATCATGGCCTTTCCTTTTTCAAATGAATTTTCAAACGCCGGAACTGAAATTCCTTTCGAGCACCCTAATGATGACATGCAAATGATAATACAATATGCAGGACCCTAATGATAACAATATTGTAAATATTGATAGGGTATCCTGTTGAAATATTCGTAACTTATTATTATTTTTATTATTAACCATTCATGCCATTCATACCAATTTGATATCGGACCACTGACCACTGTACCTGATCATATGGATATTTCTATCTCCTTTCTTAGATCTGGCCACACTCTGAGTACCCATTGATTCCTGTTGGCACAATGACTTTGAACAGGAACCCAAAGAACTATTTTGCAGAAGTGGAGCAAATTGCATTCAGCCCAGCTCATATGATCCCTGGTATTGAGGCATCCCCAGATAAAATGCTTCAGGTATGCTTCTCCTTCTACTTTCTTCATTTTGTTACTACTATTTTTTTGTAGAAAATCAAAGCTCGGTGACATTGACCGAACTTTTAATGCCTTAATTCAGTGATATAGTAGTTCAAAAGGCGTTAATTTCTTTTGTTTAGATGAAATGTTGAAATTATGTTTCTGCAAGATTTCAACACAGATTTCACTTGTTTTTTGCACTTGTGAACTTCAAATTTTTCGGGAAAGCCCAAAAAAATATCTTGTGTGGTTTGCTCAAGTTTAGGTTTGTGTAAATAGTCAGCATTTTTTTGCTTCAGTATAATCGGCGCTATAAATGCAAAGCATTTCTGTGTCGATTTAATATAGCAGTTTAATGTGAATGGAAAGGATCTTAATTTTGTTTAATATTACTCCTTCTTAGCCCTATCGTTTTGGTGTTATTTAAGGTTTATAGGTGTAATATACCTTAATTTCTAGCAGCGTCAATTTCCTGTAATAGGATATTTTGAAGGGATATTTTGAAGGGATATTTTAAGGTGTTATTTATCATTTTTGATATGATCATATATTTTTGAGGTATTATTTTCACGAATAATTCTTTTGTGTCAACATGGTTCACCCCCATTCATCTGCCTATTGAAATCCCACAGCGTGTCTTCACCCGTGTGAATTTTTGTTCGAACTCTCTCTGTCAGCGGGTTCTTCCACAAAAAAGTAATTTTCCCCATGCCTCTACACAAAGATCCTCCCCAAATATCTTTCGACATCCAAGATGTTTGTGACGGCATTTCAAAATTTGCAAATTTTTTGCCTGGATCGAGCGTAATTTTTATACGTAAGGCTCGATCAAGTGGTGTTAGAGCTTCTATCACTATTGTGTATATTCGAAAATTCTACAAAATGTAAACAAATATCGTTCAATTGAGATTTTTTTTCAGAATTGCTAAAAGGTCTATTGCCCATAAGCTGATGATTTTTCCATAACTAATAGACTTTTAGAAATACGCACATCATTTTATCTATTCAGAAAACTTTGTTTTAATAATGTTGATGACAATTCAGAATTTATTTTGCAATGATCATGTGTTTATGATCATCTGTTCACATGAACATTTCAACGGGCAGTTCTTATCATGCCAATTTAATAGAAATACACTCAGGAAATTTATCAAATATGTTTATTAAACGACATGCAAAAGTGGATTTTCCATTATTTAGAGTACTAATCTAACTTAAGGTTACTGTATCCCTTCAGTGACCACTCACGGTGTTTTCTCTCTTGATTATCATGCCCGAAACATAACGCTTATAAACTATACATCATTCAATTCGTCATTAAATTGGGAGTATTTACGAGCCAAAAAGAATACAAATATCCGAAAATTGGGCGTTATACATCTGAAAGCGTGAAAATCGGACCTTCCCCCCTTCTAGAACCTCCCTGTCCCCCCATATATGTTTCATTTAAATCTCGATGAAATTTTTGCGTTCTCAAAACATTAATCTACCAAATATTTTCTCAAATTTCTTTTGCATGCCTTGGCTTCAGAATAATTAATAAAACAATTTTGCCCCTCGCTCCCTGGCCTCGTTTTGAGATTCACTTAAATGTTAAATTTTGACCATGCAATTTTTCTCAAAAGTGAGACAGATTTTGGTCCCCCTATGATTTCTCTCTGTCTGCCAAATTTCAGCCAATTATATCAAGCCGTTGGGTACAGGGAGCTGTATGAATACCCATTGGTTGATGAAAAATTGATTTTGAGAAAAGCGCTGAAACAGTTTCTTAGCGTACAGTTCCACTGTTGAAAATGATTAACTTCAATCTGGCCACAAGAGTAAACAGAGTAATCCTGTATGTATTTAGTGCAGAGTTTACAATGACATAATTGGTATTATAACCGCAAATCCATTCAACAGGAAATCAAAGGCACTTGAAACCTTTAACCTTTAGTTCTCAAATAGTCCTCGTCATGTAAACAGCATTTTCCTAGCAGAAAATACCTTGCTTTAAATTGCTTATAATTCGCTGAAAAATAAAGTAAAATTCCTTGAAATTATTAGAGATTGTAGGTAGATGTGTGTGCTATCCAATGATCTAAAAATCCAAAAATTGATCGGAAAAAGCTTTTTATCGTCCTGAAGGGATACAGTAACCTTAAGTAAATATTGATGAAGGAACCAAACAGTAAAAACTGTTGAAATATACAAGGGAAATTAAAGAATTTAACACATGTGATGACTGATGATCTCCCTAAATTTATAAAATATCAAAAGTAAACAGTTTTTTCATTTAATCCATATTTAAAGTTGGTATTTACAATAGTAACTAAGAACATACTAATTCAAACCAACTATTTACAAAAAAATATACTTTATACAGAAAATTATCGGCATATTTTGCAGGTGCATTTATCGCCAGCCCAGTCTTTGGTCCTCTTTTTAAAAGCATAAAGTGTTGGCTCATTTTTAACACTATCATCAAGGGTGTTCCAGAGGAAACTCCCTCTAAAGGACAGTGATTCTTGCCCATAGCCCTGTGTCTTTATTTGTGGCAGTTTGCAAAGATTTCGTATCCTTAGATCATAAGCTACATGCTTATTTTTCATGAAACTCCCATACAAGCGATGGGTTAAGATGATTCATGGACTTGTAGATTTCTGTCATCAACTTCTGCAAGTTTCTAACATGTATACAAAAGCTGCCACTTCGAGTGAGCAATGTTTCAAAGGGACATTCGTATTCTTTATAGAGGTTAATATACGGCAGCAACCTTTTTGCCTGCAATTAAAACATCATTGTATGATGATTTAAAGCATCTTTATTGTAATTTTCCCAAACAGGGACGTTTGTTCTCATACAGTGACACGCACCGACATCGACTGGGAACCAACTACCAACAACTGCCAGTCAATTGCCCATACAGAGCCAAGGCCACGAATTACCAGAGAGATGGGCCCCAAGCATATGATAATCAGGGTTAGTGGTTTGATAGCATTTGGTCTGTATACTCTGCCTAGCTGGTTAGGGTTGACTGAAGGACTGGAGGTATTTGTTGGGGAGACGAGATAAGGTTTGTCAGAGGAAACGTATGTGTCCCCTCGTACAGTGGATGAAAGCTCATGCGCGTTAGTGTTTTGGGTTGGAACTCTACCGGGCGCATGAGCATTAACCTACTGCACGGGGGGACACATAAGTTTTCTCGGACAAACCGTATCTCGTCTCCCTAGCAAGCACTCATTGGTCTCTCATTCATTGATGCATTACCTAACATTTAATCAGTTTGTTGATCAATGATCATGTTCGTTCGTTCGTTCGTTCATTCATTCGTTCATTCATTCATTCATTCATTCATTCATTCATTCATTCATTCATTCATTCATATTTTGAATTCTTTAACCACGGTTACCCTGTCAGTGAAGGAAGACTTCTTTTCAGGGGGCAGTGCATAAAATCTTACGAATTAAGCGAATCCAAGAAGTTAAAAACTCCAACAACACGACGTGAGAAGGCTCACTGACCATTGCTCACTGACCACTCACTGACCAGTGACCACTTACCATTGCATTTTTTTTATCAGTGTGACTTGGAGATCAGTTGCTGTGTTTTTCAAATGTTTCATACTGCATGTAGTTTTTGAAAACACTTCTGATAGATAATCTAGGTCATTTATCGATTTGTAAATCATACACGCTGTCTCGCTTTTTGTCATAGCCGCCATAGCCAAATTTTTTTTGCTCTTCCAGTGTAAAATTGAAAGTATTGTCTTTGGCATGAAGCTGTTTTGCTCTAAGGGGAATAAAGTCGCAGTTATCTCGGCAATGATATCGATTCTTGATCCGATCGCATACCAGTGATGTTGTCACTGTCAGATTTTTAAGATGTTTATGTATGCAAGGCTGTTCTCATTATTTTTGCAGGGAATGCACCAAACTACTTCCCAAACAGTTTCTCTGGTCCAACTGAGAACCCTGATGCTGCAGCAACTGTCTTCCATGTGAGTTACAATTCAGCTTTAAATTTATTTCTGCAGAGGTTTCAATAGCTGACAGGATGGCAGATTTTGATGAAGCAGCTAAGAGTATATCCTCTAAGCTATTGTATACCAGTTGAACCAGAAAAAAGTTCCCACTTTTGAAAATTCATAGCACCAAGAGTACTGGATGGATTGGAATGAATCAATATTTGCTTGACAGCCAAAAGATCGAAGTATTTTTGTGATTTTTCTCGCCTTCTGGGAAGCACTGGAAAAATTGGTAGACAAAGACTTTGTGGATGCAAAATGACTGAAAAAGGCCTAAAATACTTGATCAAATCTTGAAGGACTCCTCGCTCAGAACAACAGAGAAATGCAATTTCTCATGGGGAGAGATATCGTCTGCACATTTGTTGCCACGGGATTGAAAATCCTTAGTATCAGTTTGAGAATCTATGTCTTATAACTATTGAGAGAGGTGAAACGCCTGTGCGTATTGTTCCGTGAAGTGTTGTAGGCCCTTTTTCACTCATTTTGCAACCATGAAATTTTTGTAAAGTTGAATTTACCTACATTTGCAGTGCTCGTAAGAAGACAAGAAAAATCACAAAAATACTTCGATCTTTTGGCTTTCAACTAGAATTTCAAACATTCAAATCCATGAAGTACTTGTGGTGCTACGAATTTTCGAAACTGGGAACTTTTTTCTGGTTCACCCGGTATTTTTATGCAACTTCGAAAATAGACTATTCCCGTAAGTCTTTATCAAGCCATGTGATTGTGATTGTGATTGTGGGGATGAATCAGTGGTAGCACGCTTGACTACCAATCGGAAGGTTGGTGGTTCGAGTCCCCGCCCTGCCGAACCTGCAACAAAGTGTGAGGAGAGTCGCCAACTCTCTGTAATTCTAGGCTAAAGGAATCATGAGGAATGGTCACATCGATAGGAAAGACCAGGACCCTGCTTCGTTAAGCTTAGTTTCTCAGCGTCCTAAAACTACCTTAATAATCGAATGTTTTAACAGGATAACCTATCAGTACAATATATACTGTTATCATTAGGGTCCTGATACTTAATAAATTAATGGTAAAAGATCTAAAAACTAATTACAAGAGTCCAATACAGTCCAATCCAAAGATAAAATAATTTTACATCAAATAAAATGAGTTTCTAAAAATCGTCTAAAAAGAATTCTAGATTCAATCTTTCTGGCACTTAGTGGCAAGTCATTAAATTCTTTTCCTGCCAGATAATAAAAACCTTTGCGTCCAAATTCTGTTTTCACTCGAGGCAACTTAACGAGATGTTGGTCGTTTCTAGTATTTTTCCCATGAGCATTTAAAACGAAGTAATCTTTCATTGGATCACAGACATTGCCTTGTAAGGTATCAAACACCAAATTACAGGACCTCTTTTTCACTCCTGCTTCGATACTAGGCACACGCAAGCTGACAGATGCAACCTTGGTCGATCTAATAACATCAAGGCTTCTACGCTCAAGACTTTCAATTCTTTTCTTGTATGATGAAGACCATCCGATGCTAGGTAGAAATAAAGAAAAAAAAGGCCAAGGATAAATTTCGCTCATAATCAAAGTTTTTGTTACACAGGTGAGTGGCGATGTGGCCAAGTATAGCACTGCAGATGATGACAACTTCACTCAGGTAACGTTAGTTTCTTTTTATGTTAGCTGTTGACAATTTAAGGGAATTTGAGAATCTCTACATGGATGTTACGAAGTTACATTTTGAATCATACCTGTTATCGAAACAGTATCTCAGAAATACGACGTAACTTGAAACTATCAATGAGATCTCATTTGTTCCATCGAAAAATACAAAGAAACATTAGAAGAGGGCTAGAAAAATGTGAGCCTGACCATATGTCACAAATTGGTCACATATATTATATCACGAAACAGATTGCCACAAATTTCCAAGTTCCAAAGAATATCCAGGAGTATTTTACATTTAAATGTGTGACAATTCTAAGTGCAGTTGTATGCACTCTCCTTGGAAATAATATCGTCTCCTTTTTTGTTCACAGAGAAATTTGAGTCCTTTTGCCAACCTTTAGGCGTGGGGATCTCTTAAAGGCTCTCATATTCAAGTTAATTGAAACACTAATCATGGTGATTGACGGCTTTGTAAAATGATTCGGCTTGAAATGCATAGATTGAAAAAGAATGGCATATACACTTTGCTTGGAAATATTTATATCTTCTGTGCTCTGTCGTCCTTACTTTCGTTTATTCTTCAAGTTTCTGTGATCGTAAATTTCTTCACAACGCGTCTTTCTAATCCATAGGTGGGAACTTTCTGGGAGAAAGTGCTTAATGAGACGGAGCGTGAACATCTGGTCAGCAACATTGCTGGACATATGAAAGATGCACAGGAATTCATCCAGAAGAGAGCAGTACGTCTTACATTTATCTTTTTCATTTTTCTGTGTGTCCCTGCTTAACAATTTTAGGTTCCAGCTGTGTTTATATCAGACCCTGTGCTGTGATGTTAGTTGTAATTTGCCAAATCATTTTATACCGTCTGAGTCAATAAAAAGACCCGGCGTTTAAAAGATGCTGCTCCCTTAATATCAAAGCAATGATATTGAAAACTGTCTCGTTTTATTCCCGATATGTCCAATTAGGTTCAGTAATTTACTCGGCTTTAATCGGCCATTCCTTCCCGTTGATATGCAAGATTCTCTACAGGAAGCACCTTTCAAAAACCTGCAAAAATGAAGGACAACGAAAAACAAAATTCCCCTTTGTTTCCTTCCTGGCAATAATGACACTCCCCTGCATGCATGCGATTTGTCCTCTTGGGAGAATGGAATCCCCCTGAACAAGTTATTCATACTAGGGGAAGACTTCTTCATTCCCCCAAGAGGATAGCACGTGCCAAAGCGTTCTCAAGTCATTACTGCAAGGTAAACACATTTGGGAAACTGGCTCATGATTTTAGCACGTTTTTCAAGGTTTCTCGAAGCGACACTTTTTAGAAAATTCCTTTTAAAATCTTAACGGAGAGACCGATTTTAGCCAGGAAACATTCCAAAAGTTATTGAACATGTTAGCTATTCAAATAGATATTGCAAAATATCATTGCTTACATATTCAGGGAGCAGTAGAATTTCAAACTCCCGGTCTTCTTTGACTCACCCGGTAGTACATTGGAACAAGTCATTTTTTGGCATTCTGATTTCTTTATCGGCGGGCAACCTGGTTATTCCATTGTGCAGTCGTCTTCTATATAATATCCGTATGCATTTTTGTCAATTTATATCTGACTTGTTCATCATTGTCCCTGTTATAAAGAGGATTGTCGTGGGGGCCTGTGCGCGAATTTCATCTATTATTGATTATTTCTGTATGAAATAGTTTTCAAAAGATATTTCATAAGATTCAATCTAAAAAGGGTGATCTTTCATTGCTGAAAATATGGAGTGCTCCCCATTTTGATTTCTAATACGGTTTTGTGTCTTTCTAGGTTGCCAACTTTGCTGCTGCCCATCCTGATTATGGAAGACGTATTCAAGAGAAGCTTGATGCATACAAGACCAAGGTATGTCTGTAGTTTCTATTCCTATGTAGTGTTTCATTCTCAGTTATTTGTAGGTAGCATAGCATAGGGCTCAACTCTTTCAAATCTTTAAAAAGCTCGGTATATAATTCTATTATATTTTTCTTTGAATTGGATTGCTTGAAAGGAACTTATGGTACTTTGCTGTAAATCTGCCGTGGAAATTTTATGATATCTTTATTTTTTTCAAAATGGCGGCAATTTGATATTTTTGAAACAATTCATGGAAAATTTTGAAAAAATTTAAATCATTGTAAATCCTAAACTAATAGAGGAAACATTACATAACCTTCAAGAAAACCATAGTTTATGGAGGTCTACAAGATGGTGGCAAAGCAGAAATTTGTAGCTTTTGTAGTTTAGGATTTAGAATTTGATGACGTCATAGTCTCAAATTTGATAAATGCCGCCATTTTGAAACTAATCAAGATATCAATAAATTGCCACGACAGATTTACAGCAAAAAACCCTAAGTTCCTTCCAAGCTATTTATTTGAAAGAAAACGGCAATAAAATTTTACACCGACCTTTTTAAAGATTTGAGCCCTATGTTAGGTAGCATAAGTTCCAAATCTTTAAAAAGGCTGGTGTAAAATTCAATGACCCATTTCTTTGAACTGAATGAATTCAAAGAAACTTTAGCTATTTCTGAAATGTCCAACGGTAGAATTACAGATAAGTATCTGAAGTTTCTTTCAAGCCATTCAATCAGAAGAAATAGTTCATAGAATTTTACACCCACCTTTTTACGCCGAGTTAAAGATTTGGAACCTATGCTTTTGTAGGTACTGTTCAGCATCTTTAAGGCGCATGGTATGATTTTAGGCAACAAATAAACATGAAAAGTAAAAACGACCTTTTCATAGTACGCAAAGAGATTTTTCGGAGAATATAGTAATTATGGATGAAACAACTATTGTTGCATCTCACTTTGAAGAATTGTAATCTGGATGGTAAGTGTGAGCAGATTTTGTGAAAAATTAGTCTAATTTTAGGAAACATTACGTGAAAATAGTCATCTGTGCGTTTTCAATAAATGAAGTGTTAGTTGCTTCTGTTCTTTATCATTTCTTTCTTCCTTTCCTTTATAGCTAGGGATACTTAATTTCGTGGAAGTTTCCGCCATTTCATTCAAAATTCGTTTCTTTATTCAAACAGTATGGTTACGGATGGATATTTTAGCTGGAAGATTCTTTATTGTACATGATTTCAGTTTTGTGTTCTTTGCATTGCATTGCATTTTATACATACTTGCATTGTTTACAAAACCTCGATAGGCATAGTTGAATTAAACTGGCATTTTATGAAAACAGCACCTCTACTTGCATTATGGACAGCTCAAACTCTTCCAAACTCTTCGTTACTCTGAATAGCTGAAAATATTTTATTTTTGGTTCATGTTTTTATTTCTGGTAAATGCTACTTGTGTCACACCAGTAACTTTGCATTTCATTGTCAATTGATGTTAGTTGAGTAAGGTGTCAAGTTATGTCTTTTCGTACAACAAATTTTCTTGAAATTTTGTTTGACTCTCCGTATGGTGCTCAGCAATTAAAGACTCTGCGCTAACCAGCAGCCTTCGCGCGCGTTCTTTGCAAAACAAAATAAACAACGTTTTACGAGCAAAGTTGACGGCACATGCAAGGTGTGCAGGTTGCAAAGGCCCCTTTGAAAATAGGAGAAAGGGAAATATCGATTTTTGGACTCCAAGACTTTGTCTATGTTGAAACATGGTTGACAGCTCTATTCAGT
Source organism: Aurelia coerulea (assembly GCA_039566865.1). Classification (NCBI taxonomy): domain Eukaryota; kingdom Metazoa; phylum Cnidaria; class Scyphozoa; order Semaeostomeae; family Ulmaridae; genus Aurelia; species Aurelia coerulea. The sequence goes on along the minus strand of CM076947.1, from coordinate 21,278,614 downwards.
TAGAACTTGATGCAGTGATTTGTTGATGACCAAAGTTGACGGCACATGCAAGGTGTGCAGGTTGCAAAGGCCCCTTTGAAAATAGGAGAAAGGGAAATATCGATTTTTGGACTCCACGACTTTGTCTATGTTGAAACATAGTTGACAGCTCTATTCAGTTAGAACTTGATGCAGTGATTTGTTGATGACCAGAGTTGACGGCACATGCAAGGTGTGCAGGTTGCAAAAGCCCCTTTGAAAATTGGAGAAAGGGAAATATCGATTTCTGGACTCCACGACTTTGTCTATGTTGAAACATGATTGACAGCTCTATTCAGTTAGAACTTGATGCAGTGATTTGTTGATGACCAAAATTGACGGCACATGCAAGGTGTACAGGTTGGAAAAGCCCCTTTGAAAATAGGAGAAAGGGAAATATCGATTTCTGGACTCCACGACTTTGTCTATGTTGAAACATGGTTGACAGCTCTATTCAGTTAGAACTTGATGCAGTGATTTGTTGATGACCAAAGTTGACGGCACATGCAAGGTGTGCAGGTTGGAAAAGCCCCTTTGAAAATAGGAGAAAGGGAAATATCGATTTCTGGACTCCACGACTTTGTCTATGTTGAAACATGGTTGACAGCTCTATTCAGTTAGAACTTGATGCAGTGATTTGTTGATGACCAAAGTTGACGGCACATGCAAGGTGTGCAGGTTGGAAAAGCCCCTTTGAAAATAGGAGAAAGGGAAATATCGATTTCTGGACTCCACGACTTTGTCTATGTTGAAACATGGTTGACAGCTCTATTCAGTTAGAACTTGATGCAGTGATTTGTTGATGACCAAAGTTGACGGCACATGCAAGGTGTGCAGGTTGCAAAAGCCCCTTTGAAAATTGGAGAAAGGGAAATATCGATTTTTGGACTCCATGACTTTGTCTATGTTGAAACATGGTTGACAGCTCTATTCAGTTAGAACTTGATGCAGTGATTTGTTGATGACCAAAGTTGACGGCACATGCAAGGTGTGCAGGTTGGAAAAGCCCCTTTGAAAATAGGAGAAAGGGAAATATCGATTTCTGGACTCCACGACTTTGTCTATGGTTGACATGGTTGACAGCTCTATTCAGTTAGAACTTGATGCAGTGATTTGTTGATGACCAAAATTGACGGCACATGCAAGGTGTACAGGTTGGAAAAGCCCCTTTGAAAATAGGAGAAAGGGAAATATCGATTTTTGGACTCCAAGACTTTGTCTATGTTGAAACATGATTGACAGCTCTATTCAGTTAGAACTTGATGCAGTGATTTGTTGATGACCAAAGTTGACGGCACATGCAAGGTGTGCAGGTTGCAAAAGCCCCTTTGAAAATAGGAGAAAGGGAAATATCGATTTTTGGACTCCACGACTTTGTCTATGTTGAAACATAGTTGAAAACTCTATCCAGTTAGAACTTGATGCAGTGATTTGTTGATGACCAAAGTTGACGGCACATGCAAGGTGTGCAGGTTGCAAAAGCCCCTTTGAAAATAGGAGAAAGGGAAATATCGATTTTTGGACTCCACGACTTTGTCTATGGTTGACATGGTTGACAGCTCTATTCAGTTAGAACTTGATGCAATGATTTGTTTTGTTATGAGGAAGAAAATCATCTTCTCATGCATAATAGCTGAGAGAAAACTCGGCATTGAAAAAATACAATGTGTCGTATTGGCATTCTAAAAATTAGCTCATAAGGTGAAGACTCATAGTATTTGTGTAAACAATAGACGCTCTTGAATTGCCATATGGGATTGAACAAATTGCATTGTGGTGTAGCTTCATGCAGAGGCTGCTGGTCAGTGCAGAGACTTTAACATTTCATATCTTTCTTTTTTCATACTATATTGTCAATTGCTGTTTATTGTTATTCTGTACCATTATATTCTTTCTTCAAGTTTATTCACATTCTTACTACTTCATTAACATTTCACGACTTTGCTGATTTTCAGTCACACATGATCATTGCTTGTTTTCTTGTGCTATCTTTTCCTTTTTAATCTGTTTTATCTCATTTTTAGCCAAAAGATTATTGTTTTTATTCTATCCTAAAATTTCATCATTTTTCAACTGCAATACAATCATAACAAAATAGATACAGTTTTGCCAAATATTGATCCTCTTGAACAATTTTGCAGTCACTTAACCTTTTTCAGAAATAGTCTTTTGACCCTTTTCAAGTATAGCTTTTCAAGTAGAAACAGAAATTCATTTTGCATCTGTTTGATAAAATTGTACGTCTTTACATCAGAATTCCTATATACATTTTAAGTTTTAGCTTGGATATTTTCAAAACCATTTAATATTTCATGTTTTTCTTTCTTCAGTAAAACGAAAGAAAAGAATATTCTCCACAAACTGGAAGTATTCCCTGAAGATTAGAGCTAAATGGGAGGCAAATTGATTTGCAGTTGAAATTTGATGATTTCTTTTTTGATTGAATTTACAAATAGTAATAAACAACTTCACTAGAATTTGCAATAAATGACCGCACATTTTATTGACTGAAACCGACAAAAAAAGATATTTTTAAATTTGTTTTATCATGTCTTTTACTTATCATTAGTTTTTTATTTCAATTGTTAAGCACTCATATCTTCTGCATAGTGTTAAATATTCTTCACAGTACTGCCATATTCCATTGTAGATTGATAATCAAATTTCTGCCTTTCTAGAGACTTTAAAAGATTTGGTCACGTAACTGCAAGCATGCCTCTTTTGAAAGGATGCTTTAGCAGGTTTTTGGTAGTCCAAAACACTTTGTTCAAAATGAAATTGTTAATTTGAAGATGGCACTTTAAATTTTACAGAGAATCCAACGAAACATTCATATACAGAGATATCAGTGGATTTCTAAGAGTAGCGTTGTTGTGGATTCACCCCATTCACCAAAATATGTGCAGAGAACAACGGACACATGTCTGAAATGATATAGATTACAGAGATTATTGATTTGCTTACGGTTATGTGACCCAGCCCCTTTGGAACTTAATTAAAGAAATAGGGAAGATAAATAAAGTCAAATATTTTTTCGGGAAATTTAATGGATTCTTGTGAAGAATATTTGCCCCTGCTGTACATTATCAGTTACTGTTTGTAGATGTTGTAGTCTGTTGGTAACTTCTGTAGTCAGTAAGGTCTGCAACACATTTTTGTCATGTTTTATTTCTTCATGTTTGTTCAATGTTCTCGTCTATTTGTTTGCCACGCTGTTTCAATAAATGCAGTTGATAAATACATATATCATATTCAATTTAAATCACAAACAATTGATCGTTAGCGTATCACCTAGTGATTCTTATTTTGTACACATGCAAATGTCATACGCAGTACTGCAAGACAAGGGGAGTTTAACTGTAATAGCCGATTAAAGCAACTATGATAAACTAAAATTCCAAAAGAGCTTCCCCTCTCTAATGTCTGCAAATAGCAGCAGCTGCAGTGCAAATGGAGATAGCTTCTATGAGTTGGAACTCTGATACCATCAATAATTTTGGAAATATAGTTGGATTCAGTAGTTGCAATGCCAAGTATTTTCGTTTTGTCACTAAGATTTCGTACATATCTGGTGTCAGGGAAAACTGCATTGAAATTTGAAAAATTTTGACATCAAAAGTTTAATCCAAATTACCTCAAAGTTATTTGCACATGTAGGGTATCCCAGAGACCTGTGCTGAAATTTTAAATATTTTGACACCAAAAGGTTAAACCCAAAGCTATTTGTATGCTAATCCTCAAAAGGTAAATTGAATTTGGTATTTTTCTTACCATTTCCGGTAACTTCGTGGAAGAGCTACAGATCAGCAAGCGTGTAATGCCCTCTTAGGGCGCAAACAAGGGTCTCCAGGAGTGAAGAGCTAACACTGCGAGTGTCTGCCTTCTGCATTCAAAGCAAATATGCATCCTCAAAGGGAATCTAAGCATATATAAGTCCTTGATAAAAATAGCCGCGCAAAGACAGTAGATTATGACACGTGCCGCTCCATATTTGGGTGACTGATCTACGTCAACAGGAAATACTGGTTTCTGATAGGCTAGAATCTGATCGCAAGTGGCTTGAGCCACTTTTATATGCTTACATTCCCTTTAACCTCGCCGCTGCCCGAGCGAACGCTAAGGGCAAACAGATTTTAATTTTCCCTTGGCTTGTCGTACTGTCTATATATACGCACACGTTAAGCACACACTTATGGATTTCCCTCAATTATCTTTTGCACGCACCATGTTATTTAAGATATTTTGTCACCATGGACTTCATAGATTTTTATATCAATTGTATGATTGCAATTAATCGTATCACAAGAATTATACGCTGGCTCGTGCTGAGTAGTGCTTCTATATCTTTTTACGCGCCTTTCTTCTTCTTGGAATATGATTAAACGTTTGGTATGATAAAGAAGAGAATCTTTATAGGGTGAGGTAAAATCAGTCAGAGTCGACCTAAATTGGGCGCTTGATTTCCCCGCATTTTACATGAAGATGGTGGGAAAATGTTTTTGCTTGTCAAATCGCAATTTTTTGCATGATTGAAATTGTCTTTTTTCACGTCATGAGCTCCTTTTCTTCAACGATACTCGGTAACACAGAGTTCCAGGAATTCTTCATAACCCATTTTGCCAACTCTGACACATTTGCCGCAATCTACCGTAAAGCTGGCAGTGACTGAAACCACACTGAATCAGCTTAGCATCTAACAGACCCAACACTGGCTATTTCATTTGTATGCGAAGGTATCCAAAATCTAAAAGATCGGTTTAGTATCGTCACACCTTTTCGGGCTGATCAACACGGTTCAAGTTGCTTGAACTTTTCAGCAAACACCAGAAAGTTACGCAATTTGATTCAAATTTTTGATTCCCCTTTCAACGTTTATTTCCTCGCCAGCAGTGGCACAAACAAATGGAGATCGCAATTTGAAGCAAATCCTATTTTTGTGACATGCAGTTGTTTGAGTCAACCGAATTTTTGAATTCTTGATATTTCTTGTTATTATTTTTTACTGCAACCAAGATAAAATAAGAGAATCTTGCTGCAACTGAATCAGTTGACTGTTTACTAAATCCGTAAATTAATTTCGCAAAAGCTGCAAAATATTTTCTCATGTACAAATGCCCTGTACAAATGCTATAGATCTCGAGCACGTGATATGGCGATCAGTCATGTGATCGAAATGGCGGGAAGAAGTTGCGATCACGTCAGCACGTGTCGAATTGGTTAGGCCTTTGCCATTTTCAGCGAGAAGATGCAAGTGAAAAAGACGAAAGGGAAAGCTAGCAAAGAAGATGCATCAAAATAGACTGCAAGGTTAAAACATGCAATGTTCAAGCTTCATTATAGTTCGAGGGCAGAAGTTGAGGTTCAGAGGTTAGTTTTAAAATGAGTTGGTTTTGGAGCGATTGAAAACAAAAAGGCAGTCGGAGCTTGCAAGGGAAGCCAGAAGAACTTTGGAGTTCTGCGAACTCTGACAAGAAATTGTGAAGCCTGAATACTGCGTTTTGCTGTCATTATTGGCTAGTAGAATAGGTTGGATAGGGGTACTCGAGAGGTTTAGCCCCACCAGAACTAAGCCCTATTGTATTATATGTGACGGGGGGGGGGGGTCATACACAGCATATTTTTGACAAACCTAAAAATATACTAACCTTAGCTTACGACATTTTTAGTCCCCAAAAATATACTCATGCTTCATAGTAAATAAATAACTAGAGGTTTTACAGCTTTTTCAGTAACTGCACTGCAATATTTTGGTGAAAACTCAGCTTCGCACTTAACTTGTCAAATGTTCTCATCAGCAACCCCAAAAATATACTGATTTGGCACCAAATAGCGTACCCAAAGGTGTACTAGACAACGTTTCCCAAACCCCAAAATATCTGTCTGATTCCCTGTCACATACTAATACACTCATTTTTTTATAAGAAACTAAGGTCTGGGGCTGGTAGGCAGTTTCTTAAATTTTTGGGCCATTTTTTGCCACCAAAAGCTTCTTACGTGCTTCTTATATTTTTAATCCTGGAAGTGTAGAGTTAATTTTGTTTTATCTAATGGGCTCCCAAATTACTTAGTAAAATCTCAAAACAAGTAAATAACATAATTCACACTCAAAATAATGTCCAAACAGACGCTATAACTGTACAATGTCAAAACATTTTGCGAGTGCAATAGGAAAATTAAAACTGTAAATTGCAAAAGTTTCTTAGCTTTTTCAATTCAGGTAGGGTTGTTTCTTAGCTTTCGAAAAATCAAGCCTACCGTTTCTTATAAGCGGTTTCTTATAAAAAAATGAATGTATGGAATTCCCCTAGGGGGGGTTAGCTGAGGCTCTGAGCAAGTCCATGCCTAGGCCTATACCTCAAAAGTTGTGTTTAAGACAAACATCTCCCGGTTCAGCCAGAAAAAAGTTCCCACTTTTGAAAATTCTTAGCACCAATAGCCGAGAGATTAGAGTATTTTTGTAATTTTTCTTGCCCTTTTTATGAGCACTACTGAAAATATCTAGCTAAATTTTGTCTTTGCAAAAATTTCTTCGTTGCGAAACGCCTCAAAGACTTAGGGCCTGTTTATATGAGGCGAGCCAGCCCGCCTGACCGGGCTGGCTCGCCTAGGCGGGATGATTTTAGTTTGTGTTTATATGAGTGAAAACTATCCCGGCCAGACGGGCTGGCCTCGTAATGCTGCATGTTATGACGTATCAAGGGATTTTGAAAGACAATGGCCAGACTAACACTTTCAAATTAAACAATGCAATCTCGCCTACGCAAATCAGTTACGCAAATCAATCAATCAATTATACCGGGCCAGCCCGCCTGACGCTGTTTATATGAGCTCGCTTCACCGGGATCCCGCCTACCCAACTCACAGATCTCGGCTGACCGGGCTGGCCCGCTGCTCATATAAACACAACTTTATTTAACAAAGGATGTCTTTGTTCACTCAGATCTCACCTAGGCGAGCCAGCCCGGTTAGGCGGGCTGGCTCGCCTCATATAAACAGGCCCTTAGGGCCTGTTTATTTGAGGCGGGCCAGCCCGCCTAACCGGGCTGGCTCGCCTAGGTGAGATCTGAGTGAACAAAGACATCCTTTGTTAAATAAAGTTGTGTTTATATGAGCAGCGGGCCAGCCCGGTCAGCCGAGATCTGTGAGTTGGGTAGGCGGGATCCCGGTGAAGCGAGCTCATATAAACAGCGTCAGGCGGGCTGGCCCGGTATAATTGATTGATTGATTTGCGTAACTGATTTGCGTAGGCGAGATTGCATTGTTTAATTTGAAAGTGTTAGTCTGGCCATTGTCTTTCAAAATCCCTTGATACGTCATAACATGCAGCATTACGAGGCCAGCCCGTCTGGCCGGGATAGTTTTCACTCATATAAACACAAACTAAAATCATCCCGCCTAGGCGAGCCAGCCCGGTCAGGCGGGCTGGCTCGCCTCATATAAACAGTAATGTAATAAAGTTGCTTATATGTAATGATTGTGTGTCTTATCTTTTCAGGTGTCAAGTCAACATCCTGCCAATCTGTGAACAATTAAATGGAACTCGTGCCGAACAAAATTGACGCATATCGCTAGAAGGAGTACTAGACTCTTGCAGGATTTAACTGCTGCAATGTGAACGTGTGAGTAGACTAAAAACCAAAAATTTATTATTTTTATGATGACTGAAACAATAATGTATTTTAATCAAAATCCTTACAACCTTAGAGCGACAGCTAGACGATCATGCGAGCGACACCCTGAGCTCAAATTCTGCCAGCACATCGAAATTAGTTTTTAAACCAGTCTAAATCTATGCGTTAATTTTTAAATTGAGCATTGCTTTCAGTATTTAGCAACTGATCTTTATCGCTCGATTGCTACGATGTGTCTTGTTAGTGCGAAACGGGTTAAAAAGAGGCGTTGATGAAAGGAGTTGGACATATATACAACAACAAAAGGAGATATACACTAAGTTTCCACTCATGTTTCATAGGCTATTACCAGAAGTATTGATCAGCAATCATTTTCCTCCTGGCATCCAACCACAGCCTGATACAGTTGCTTTTTGTAAATAAAGCGAAGCCCTCTCATGGGTGTTAGGGGAATACTCGATATTTTCAACTTGGAACCAAGGAAATATTCGTGAAAATTGGGGAAAATTTGTGACAGATCATATTTTTGGGGAATAGTCGACAGATTTGCAATTCGGCCAAGGAAAACTAGTGAAAAATGTAAAGATATGATATGGAAGAAATAAACTTTGATCCTTCTAGGGAGGGCCTCTCAAACTAGTATATCAAAGCAACGTTTTTTCCAATAACATGAACTATGTCACACAGCAGCTTCTGTACCGAGCATACAGGCAAGGCGTTTTATTTTTAGTCTGTGGCCAGATTTGAATTTACCTTCCAGCGAACCCTTTTACACCACGTAGCGAACGTGTTTGCGTCATACTGTCACACCACCTCATCCCTTATCCCTGTTTTTGTATAGTAACAAATTAACTAGACTTGAATTAAAGCTCATTTCTGTAGGTTTAGAGAATATTTTGAGTATATTTTGTGAACGAAAAACTGCTTAAAGTGAAAGTTGATGGTTGATGGTAATGTAATTTCAAGAGTTATTTTTTCGTTTTCCTTTTTCCAAGGAAAATGTCATGATCTTTCGAGCTATTCTCAAATTTGAAGTAATCTTGCAATGAATGTATAAAGTGTCTGAACCTGTGACGTTTCAAACGCTTTGTTTATCGTTGGTACATATTTTGAGAATACAAAGTCCCTTCCTTGGTACCAGAGTCTCGTGAAGGATGCAAAAGGAAAAGTGTTGTTGGCTGTACTACCCAGGGTAATAGCTAAGTCCCTACCCTCTGGGACCCAGGGTAATGAGTCCCTGGTCGTTTCAAAATGCCTGCCAGCATCACGGTTTTCGGCAGCAAGTAATCCCAACTCTGGTGTGGGGACAGCCGCTCGGATTTTCTTTCGCTGCTGACTTTCGTTTTGAATGTCTTCTGGACGTAATGCTTTTATTTAGAGGCCCTTTACATGTAACAGCATTGCTTATTTTGCTTTGCGTTCACATGAAACCTCATCACTGGTTCAAATTAGGTCATATGGTTGTAAAAGATAGAAGAAGGAATATGAGCCTCATTCAAAAATTCGGAAATAGATTCTATCTCCTTTGTTCACATTCTACCTTTGATTTCAACACACCCCGAGTTGAAAAACTTTTGCGTTTACATGATAAATTTCAACCCGTGTTGAAATTGCGACACAGGTTGAGTTGCCGAGTTGAGTTAAACCCGTGTTGAGTTTCAACTCGGCCTCCTTCGTGTAAACACGATGAAGGCTTACACGGTCAACCGAGTTGAAGCTCAACCCGTGTCCAACTCAACACGGGTTGAAATTTCTTATGTAAAGGGCCTCATTTGATATACAAATAGAAAGGTATACAAATAGAAAACAAGACTGTTTCGAAAATTAATTTTAACCTGATTGACTACCTCTCAGTATATTACAAGTCATTGTTACTACAAAATTATATTCATTTTCCAAAATACGTTAGAAAACCTTTACATATATCATCAACTTTATCAAAAAGCTTTTATTTTACTTACGTAGTAAAAATGCATGTGATAGAAAATATCAAAAATGTTTGTCTCGCTCAAAAGCGAATTCAAAAGTTCCAATATGTTCTTTACAGTAGTGTCTCAGCTTGTCCTTTGACCTGTATACTCTGGCCTATGCCTTTGTGACATTTGACATTCGATACTGCCAGGTCAATTGCTCGCATTTGACCATGTGTTCGTGTTTTGTTCTCGGCTTCTTATTTTCCACATCCTCTGAAGCCACATGGCTGTGCTGGGGCTTGATATTGTGCGGGGTATGCTGCAGGGGCAGGGTAGGCTGCTGGATATGCAACAGGGGCAGGAGCTGGGGCCGGGTAAGCTACTGGCTGGTATTGTGGGAACGCAGCAGGTTGACTAGGGTATTGGGTGCAACAGTTATTAGGGCATTGAGGTCCACAGAAGGTGTTGCAAACGGGAGGACAAGCTGCTTGTGCATAATTTGGGTATGGGGCAGGTTGTGGGGGTGGGGGTTGGTAGACTGGAGGTGGTGGTGGAGGGGGTGGTGGTGGTGGAGGAGGTGGAGGTGGTGGAGGTGGGACAGCTACTGGGGCTGGGGCTGGGGCGATAGCTTGCATATCAATTGGCATGAAAGCGTGGATGTTGCAACATCCTTGATCGCAGTATGAGTAGCATTGGATTCGGCAGTCGGGAGTGCATACACGTCCTTTTGGTTCAGCGGTGTCTGGAAAGAAAAGAAGGCAATGTTGTCATTTCCACCTGAAGGGGGGGGGGGGGGAGTTTACTTGAGAGTACTCCATGGTATGGGGTTGTGCCATTTTTAGGGTGCCTTTTTTACGATAGAATCCGGATTTATGGGTATGATTTTTAACGATATCAAATGATTTCTGGATTCATGGGTATGGTTTTTTATAAAAGATCATTTAACTGTACACTTTTTCATTTTCTCTGGATGCATGGGGCACTTTTTCATCAGAAGGGGCCTTTAATATGTGTCGGATTTTACACATTAAGAATTTGATACACATCAGAAAATAATGCAAATCCTGATAGATGATCGATTTCCTTGACAGCAAAGCAAAACGAGAAGTAAATATAGCAAAACCGCACAAAGTAAATGATAGCAAATGTACGCAACATTCTATCCGTATCATTGTTGAGAAGGGGCACCTCCTGAAACAGTAACGGACATTTCTCGTTTTTTTTTTTGCAATCTCGGTGCCCCCAGTGCTCCCATTTCCAACTGAGATAGATGAATTCAGCGCGCCAAGAACTGCAAATGCGAAATTTTGAAACTACTCACAAGCTCTGACGAATTTCTTGGAGACTGGATGAGTGTCCAGTTTGCCGTCCTTGATTTCATCAGCAAGCTTTCGTAGATGCATGCCGAATGTGTGGAATCGAACGTAGAAGTCTGCAACAACGCCAGGAGGAGCTGCTTTGACACTGTGGATAGATAGTACAAGGTAAGTCTACGTCAATGTTGAAAAGAAATAATGAATATACATAAGTTTGCCATAATGCATTAACTACCACGACAATTGCATGACATGCAGACCGAATACGTCTCTACTGAGAACGAAAATATGGACAATTTTTAAACTAAGTGAATGAAACAAGGATTAATGATAACATTCTTTAGTAGGGGTTTAAGTTCGCTGCTGTTTTTAAGGTATACTGAATTTTTCTCATTAGGCCGTCCTTGGAAAGGGACGTTGTTGCACAAGGGGCCCCATGCCTGGCTGCAGCATGCATAGTCGGCCTAAATTAGCTAGAAATAGGTAGGAATCTTTGCAGCCTACTCAAGATAAAGTAATGAATGAATGAATGAATATATGAATGAATGAATGAATGAATGAATGAATGAATGAATGAATGAATGAATGAAAAATTGCCTCGAACTTTGCAACACTTTTTTCCTTCAATCTATAACTTTGAAGAAATAAGGCATTTCTTTTACATGGCATAGGTTGTAAACTCGTCCATCTTTTTCCGTGATCGGTTCTTCAAAAGCAAGCCAAACGCATTAATTTATTTGTTATATACGTAATAAACCCACAAACGCAACATAAGACATTGTAATTTGTGGAAAGAAACTATTAACTCCTGTTGTAACTTTGGAGAAAACTGCTAAATCCTGCTAGAGAAACAACGAATTAATCTGAAACCCTGGAAAGGAGAGAAAATAAGTTAATAGCTGCAATTAAGAGCAACGTTGCAGCTATTAGCCTATTTTTGCAGCTATTAACTTATTTTCTCTCCTTTCAAGGTTTTTTGTTGTTTCTCTTGCAAGATGTAACAGTTTTCTCCCAGTTAAGGTTAATTTGGTTGTTGTTCTTGTCAGTCTAATGCTGCGTTTTTGGGTTTATTACAATGAATACGCTATTTAATGTTATATCAAGCAAAGAAACTGTTTTAAGATTTTCAATTTTATTTACAGATTTTAAGATGCATGTTGGGACTTACACTTGCCGTCTTTCTGCTTTCTTCTGGCCTTGACTGTCGCTATTGGAAAAAGGATAATGATTTTGAGGTAAGATTGAGCTTCAATTTGATTGAGTTGTACAAAATATCCACGTTATCTACCGGGTGAGTCAGGAAATGTACCAACTCTTCTGAAAAATTGCACAGGAAAGACGATGCAACCAATTTGTATAACTTTAGTTTCATCATCTTACTGGGGCTTTAACTTAATTTTCAAGATTTTGCTCATAATTTTAGGCTGTTGTTTCTTTCTAAAATTAAGAGATAATCGAAAGTTCTCGTTCTCGATATGCCCCAAACCAGCTAAAAATCGCATGTTAACTGCTATGTAGATTTTGAAATTTGGATGCCCAGCATGGATGAGTGGTATGCATAACTACACGTCTACATGTTATTTTGCTGTTTTAGTCATTAACGCATGGATCAAATTGAGCCAATCACTTATAGTTTTAGGCAATGCCAATGGAAGATAGTTTGCGGCAATTCTTCGTTTGAGGTTAAGATGATGCATTGTAAATTATGAATAAATTTTCAACATTACGTTAAGCCCTCAGTCAGACTACGGAGTAGAAATTTTTCAAATGTCATAATTTTTTGTTTGTGATTTTTGCGAAAAGTGGACTTTAACATTTTCCGACTCCCCCAGTAGCTATTGGGACTTAGAAGAAAGTGAGATTATCAGTTACCAGCTCTTTCTTCTGCTAACATCAGAACTATTTTCAGTTTCATTTGCCCTATGAAGTCTGTCTCAAATTGTCACCTGAGATTTGCGATAACGCAAAATTCCTTGGCAAAACACTTCTGTTGTTGTTATTCGCGGGCATTTGCAGGTGACATATAATTTGAGACTGACTATAGCTTCGTCACGAATTGAAGTATCTCGTCCAGCGCTCAAAAAACAATTTCTAAGTGCAATGAGTTCCCTGTATCTATATCAAATGTCGATGGCTTTATTCTAAGCATTTCTTAATGGGCACCCAAAGAGCCTTTATTACTATTTTGGTCATTCCTGCCAGAGAGGCGAGATGATCTCTCAGAAAATTGCAAAATTTTATGAAGTAGCAAGTCAAAAGGTGGAGGAGCCTTTATTCACAAACAACTCTGCCAAACGAGAAACTCATTTTGCAAGCAATCAAACATGCGATGAACACTCGACAATGAAATTGGCATTGGTTTCATCAATTATCTTTTAGTAATGGTTACCTGAATCCAATGAGAACGACTTGTTTGAAGGATGGTTCTGCTTGGTAAAGTTTTTCGAGCTGTTGAGTAGATGAAAATAATCAATACGCATCAAACTATATTCAGAGGCAGTGATCTGATGTGACTGTCAGTACGCTGGTGGAATGGTTCATGATATTCTGTGGGACTAATATTCATATGCTTCGATTTTATTTGGGAAAACGTTGAATATGAATACATTTATCTGAAAAAGTTCCAACTATAAGTCTTTAAATTCACACACATTTGCTGTTGTTTTTTCGTCGTGTTGCGGTGTTTCTGTCTACAAATTTATAAGTCTTTTCACAAATAACATATTCCGCGGTTTTTCATGACTTCTATCGTGCCAAACAAGGGCAGATTTTGTAATACAATAGCAACAGTTGAGTTTGATTGACACCTCAATTCAAAGCGATTAGCGGATGCAGACAAAGGAAATTCTCTCAACCAGTAATTCAAAACAAACAAAGCCGCCAAAGTCTCCTCGAAACTAGTACGGCAAACTTTCGCCTTGTGCAAGCGAAAGATGGTTTTTAAGAGAAGTTATGTGCTTATAGCGAAAGAAGAAGGGTAAATCTAAAGCCCTGTCGCTTAATGTAGGAGCTGTTTTGTAATCGTTTCAGTTTAAGCCCCAAAGACACGAGAATTACAATGCCTTCTGCTCGGCTCCTGAATCAAATAAACATAATCTAAGCAACAGAGCTTTAGCTTTACCTTTCTTCTTTCGCTATAAGCACATAACTTCTCTTAAAACCATCTTTCGCTTGCACAAGGCGAAAGTTTGCCGTACTAGTTTCGAGGAGACTTTGGCGGCTTTGTTTGTTTTGAATTACTGGTTGAGAGAATTTCCTTTGTCTGCATACGCTAATCGCTTTGAATTGAGGTGTCGATCAAACGAAACTGTTGCTATTGTATTACAAAATCTGCCCTTGTTATCGTGCCAGCGACACTGCATAGTGGCCACGTTTAGGGCGATTCTCAATAAAACATCCAACAAATGATTAAAGATGATGCATCTTTTTTGCCTTTTTGCCTCTCCGCTGTACAGACAGCGTTATCATATCATGGCAGATTTTGTAACAATTCCATTTACAACGTTTGATTCACATGCAAGCGGCTAATGATTGCAAATGAAGGTATTTGTATGGCTGACAAGTAGAATTATTAATGTAAATAAGCAAACAAGCAAGGCGTGCTTTCAAATATTGGGGGCTAGCTCACTTCTGCTGCATGCGATAAAGGGTTTATATCAAAAGACATGAGAATACATCCGATGAAGAAGGATATATCTGAGAATCAAATTGCAGCCGACCAAAAATAACAGATACGGTTTTTTCTGAATCTACTCTTGCTGAAAGGGCTTGCGATGTAATAAGCTTCCACCTGAAATGCAATTATTTATTCAAAGTTTTTATCATAGCGATCAAATTAACACCCATAGGATAAAATGAGTGGATCACAAGAATAGGCAAGAGCGTAAAACCACTTCATGAAATACTTACAGAAGTTAGCACCATCTGTTTCGTCTTTTCAAATACTGGGTTGACTGTAATAAGGAGATCGTCAGACCATTTCTCTTCTAAGAATCTCAGGGCAACATGGAATGTTGTTGCTGAAAAATAAATAATTCTCGTCAGCTTGTATGCTTGGGTGTATTTTAATGGCTGTCAGCAGAGACAGGTGAAAATTGATACCAACGCTGGGGATGAAGTTGTCATTAAGCTGTCCATCTTTATTTACTGTATTAATTTCTAGCCTTGAAGTCTTTCAATTATCACTTGGAAGAATGATGATAATAATAACGATCAAACTATGGTTTATTTCATATTTTGCTTCTTGAGAGGACCATCTCGACGTTAGTTAGTCTTACTATTTTTCAAACCTTTTGCAGTTGAATTGGTTGTTTTGAGAACAAGCTTTCGAAGAGATTCGCTGCAAAGTCTGACCCCCTTCAGAAGACAGTTGAAAGGGTATCTATTCCTTAATATTGCTTCAGTTTCAGTCACATATATTTCTTGTATTCTGCTGAATTTAAACCATCTTAATGTCAATCAGTTCTCTAAATTACAGCTTGCGTGACAAACACGTTGCGTTGTTCAACATCTTTGTTATGTTCCAGGGACTAGAGTGGAGTTTGTCATCATTCGGAGCAATACTGCTTTAACCTTCACTAGGGTGCCCTGTCCTTTACGTTATGTTATATTACGTTTCGTTTTTTCCTGTATCCTTACGTTAGAGTATGTTAGCTTACGTTAGGTTACGTAAGCTTACGTTACATTACGTTACCTAACCATACCATACTTCTGTTTCGTTACTTCTGTTACGTTGTTATGTTCTGTTCTGTTATGTTACGTTGTGCGTTACGTTCCTACCATACTCACCATTCATGTTTTTTGTATTGTTAGCAGAGTTTTCGACATCACCTTCCTCTTCTGGGACTGGTGGGGCCTTTGTGGGAGGCATTTTCGATGGTGCAACTGTTGGAGTGGATCCAGGGGCCGGCGTAGTTACTACAGGTGTCGTAACTGCAGGCGTTGTTGCGACTGTCACCTTCTCTGGCGTAGTTGGTTTTGGTGCTTCTGTAGGTTTTGTCACTGGTGCTAGAAGATGATTGATAATAAACTTGATCAACGTGGAAAGAATAATAAATTGCTGTATAAGGTGTCCCAAAAACATTGTCCCCATTTGTGTGGCTTCAGTGGAGGATGCGTAATTTCAATTATTTTCTACTTAAGGTGTCTAAGAAAAGACGCAACCCAAATTCACTTGAGATTCTTCCGGAAATGATAAGTATTTAACCAATTTGATGTAAACCATCGGAAAGCACGATCTATCTTCTTTCCAATGATATCCAGGTTGGATGTCTGCGTAAGTATGGCCTATTTCAGATGCCGGAAAGTGATAGGGCATTTACACATAGGAGTGGTCAGTTTTGTCGTTGGTTTGACAGGAGCTTCTGTTGTGACTTGTCCTTATATTTAGATATCCTTCATAGGATCTAATACTTAAGTACTTTAATTGTAGCAATGCAATATATTACTTTATCTAGTCTACCAATTCATTTTACCTGTAGTAGCAGGCCCTGCTGTTGTTACAACGACTGGCGTGGTTGGTTTTGTCGTTGCCTTTACAGGAGCTTTTGTTGTGACTTGTCTCTGTTCCCCTGCTTTGTGTTCAGCATCCTTTGGTTTAGGCCCATCTGCTTTTTCAGCGCCATCTTTTTTCTTTTCTGCTGCAACTTTGTCTCTTTTCTCAGTTGCTGCCATATCATCACCTTCTTTAACTAACGACGAAAAGAAATCGTTATTATTATCATTAAATGATTAAAGTGCATGACTGTTATACAATATTCCATATATTTTACAACTAAGGGAGCTAAAGGGGAGGGGGGTATATCGGAAATATTTGATAAAGATCTTAGATTCTTTGCATAACAGCCATACAAAATTTCACACCCCATGTAATTTTACGCAGATGTTTCAGATCCCAAACAGTGAAACATTTTTCTTGAATGAAGAACAATCTCTTGTTTAGCACTGTAGAACATGAGAAGACTTGATCGATAGAAGAAACCAATGTTACAATTGACCACGGTCTCCCCTACTACGTTCTGAAGAAGTTCTCGCCATAACCTATCAAAAAGAGTATATCTGAGATCCAATGATTCAGGTGTGGTTTACATAGCGATAATAAAGCTTTAAAGAAGCAATTGTCAATATTTTTTCGGTTATGTTCAGGGAACAAGAAGTTGCGAAAGGGGGAGCGCTTCTTTACTTGCCTGGTACAACTCAAATAACCGTAACCAACAGAATTTGTGTAATTTTCTTACCATTATTTTCATCATCTAATGGGTATCCTAATCCAAATTCTAGCGAAATCAGCAGACATAGTCCTATTAGTAAAAGTGACCACTTCATTTTGAATGCGTCTATTTCAACCTGCAAATGCAAAAAGAATATTGTAAAGAACAAATGATGCAAAGCCAAATGCATTTCATTTTGTAAACGACCAAGGGCGCAAAACTGCATCGATTACAAACATTTTCGCATTGTTGACTGTGAACGTAAATTATTTATTCATTTGTTTATTTATTTGTTTGTTTGTTTGTTTATTTGTTTGTTTGTTTGTTTATCTATTTATCTTATCTTATCTATTTATCTGTTTATCTACCTGGTGCCCAAGAAAAGTACTCCGGTGTAAAAACCTTTGATCAAATTTTCTTTTTCACTTGTTTTGTCAAGAACCCAAAAACATTTCTAGCTTATAAAAGTTTTGCTTTTGATACAACAAGGTAGACATATTAAAGGTTGAAAAACCTTATTTTGAGCTATAGTTTTTCAGCAAAATTCTCGATCGTGCCTAAGAGTCCAAATTTCCAAATTTTTATCATCATTTAATTCTCCAATGATAGTGTGCATTTGTTTCTGTCATTTATGCACACAAAAATTTAAATTTATGCACACATGCACACAAAAATTGATCTGGCAAACATCAGTGATTTTTTGCAGTATGATTCAAAACCAGGTAACTCCAAGAAGAGCTAAATTTGCTAATTTCTAAAGCAATTACAAAATTTGCTGTATCTGGGAAAATAATTTGGTCCTTGATCTACTTGACTAAAAAAGAAAATTGAAGCTCGGTTGTATAATCAAATTTTTGTGATTTTTCAATCGGGAGTACTTTTTTTGGACACCCGGTATTTATCTTATGAACGAACGTTCTCTGAAGTACAAAGCTCCAAATGCATTGTCTGCAAAGAAACAAGTTTACTTCACTGTCCAAAGATGGCATCAGAAATTTTTATTTGTCTTCCATTTGTAAGAAGGACCAAATTTACCGTTTGCAATTTTATTTAAACCACATCTGGAAGTGTCGGTTGCTAGGGCTATTCTGATGAATCAATCAACGCAAATTCTGTTCATTTTAGTCACAAAGTTATTGCTTTCTGAATATTAAGAAATGTACGAATTCTTTGCAATTCTGCATTCGCAAAACATCTTGCTTTTAAAACCATTGCTTTTGATGCTCGTTGATGACAGATCTTTCCAATTCGTATGGATTAAACAAGAAATAGTTTTAAAGTCAATTTGGAAGGGTTGTTTTAGCCAGCTCTAGCACGAGGCAGTTTAGCCATTTTAGAATTTACTACCAATATTTGAAGCGTAAATGAAAGACGCTTCACCAATGAAAAGATCTGTACCCAATCTTTACCAACCTGTACAAATCTGTACCAATCTGTACCAATCTGTACCAATCTGTACCTTCAGCTAGGAGGTAAGATCTGTGCTTGAAGTCTGGACCATTTATGTGAATTGCATACACGCGCTCATGTTTCAATGATTTAAAAAGCCATTGTCACCGAGGGTCCTTTGCAGCAAGAAGGCTGAAATTTGAGACTGACTGAAAATCAAACAATCAAATTTTGCCCAAGCGGAAACAATGAATCCACACTGTAGTAGTTGGACTGGTAGAAAAACTTGTCTTTAGTTGAGCTGTTCTATCAGTTTAACTACTGCATTGTGGATCCTTAGTTTCCCGTTTAGGCCAAATTTTGGTTTTCAGACAATCTGATATTTCGGCGTGGCCGCAAAGGACCCTGGGTGACAATAGCTCTTTAATGTCGATACTGTAGAGGAACATAAAAGGTAGTCCGCAATAATTACTGTAGACAGGTCAATGATCAAGAGATGACTGCACAGTGAATACCAGCAATATCGAGGCCCACGTGCTTTCTGCTTGATGGCCTAACGTGCAAAATCGATTGCTCAAGCCAAACCTTAAGAGAAATTCGCTATCTCCAAACCTTGTTTCAGGAGTGGTTTTTCTAAGCAGTTCAGCTGTGGCGCAATTTCTAAGCAGAAGGTGTTGTGACGCAGTGATGTAATCCTCTGACTTTGCAGCCAGAACAGTCAGGCGGACAGGATTCGATCGCAGACAGAGCCCCAACACTTGAGCGTTATGACAAGGGGTAGCAGACTCGATTATATCTTCTCTACTTCTGTGATCCCAGTGCTTGGCGCTAAAAACTGCAACTTCACCTTCAATTGTGTCAACTAAACATAGTTTCTTACACACAAGAGTTTGCCAACGGTAAAACCCTCCGTATATGAGCCTTAACGTAACTTTTCAAGTTTGAATCTCGATTCAGGTAAAATCAATGTAGATTACGGTGAAGGTGAAGTTGCGCTTTTAGCGTCGAGCGCTGGGCTAGCAGCAGTAGAGACCTAATCGAGTCTGTCATCCCTCATAATGGCGCTCAAGTGGTGGGGCTCTACCTGGGATCGAACCCTGTCTGCCTGACTGTTCTGGCTGCAAAGAGTCAGAGGGTCACACCACTGCTCCACAACACCTTGAACAAATTCATGATTTCTCTCCTATCTCTAGCCTGGAATTAGACCTTCTCGGCATTTAACCAGCTTGGCCATCTTCTCGTTGAGAATTCCAAACAAAATGCAGCTGCAGAACTTTATGTTGGAGCTGCATCTCACAGCAGTTGCTTCTTCACTTTCCATGGTGCAAGGAAACAGTGTTAAGCCAAGAGGACAGTTGACTGGACCAATTTTTTGTGAAGCATTTAGTTTAGGAAGAGATGGATTGAAAACTAATGCTCTCTTGGTAAACCTCTTCGAGAAAATTTAAGTGATCTTTTGTGGCTCAAAACATCTACCAAATCATATTACTAGTGGCTTAAAAGAAATTTGAATTTTATCCAAGCCTAAATAACATTTCTGAATATTTTCCCTCAAAGAGAAGACTTCTGTTTCTTGAATCACGGCTTTTGTTGAGCAGGACATTATTGCTAAGTCCTGTGTTCATACCATAAACCATGTTTAAAAGTGAAGGTGCACTCAGGCTTAAATTACAATGCCAGAGGCTTTTCAGCCTATCTGTTGCCAGTAGACCCTGATTGTGTAGACGATTCTGTTCGCAGCGGAGTGAGTTTAGCCTACGATTTGATCCAGTAAACTCTGGGTATGTAGACGATTCTGTTTCTATCAGAGTGGGTTTTATCTACGGTTTGATCCAGTAGTCTCTTGGTATGTAGACGATTCCGTTTGTAGCGGAATGAGTTTTACCCACGATTTGATATGCATTAGGGTCTGGCAGTAGCCTATCGTCTTTCTGATAAATGAAACGGCTGGATCCAAAAGCGTTTCATTTTATTTGCGGGACCATGTTGTCGTATGTAAAGCTAAAATACAAACAAATGTAACTGTGCTATCTCTCCATATTTCATTAATCTAAATATTCACGAGGAAATCATTGAACATTCAGCGAAAACAGCAACGGTTTTGATTTCGATTCAAATTTGCCACAAGCTGATAGGCCTTTCCGTTATTTTGCAGGTCACAAAGTCATCGAAGCCTTGCTGCTCAAAACAATTCCTGCAACGTTAAAAAGAGCAAGTTGTGCAAAATTGGACTTACCTCTACAGGATGTTGAGAACGAGCTGTTACACTCCGTTATAAAGGTATTACAATCTTCTATTTGTTTAGAAATAACAATAAAGTTAACAAGAATTTCACTTCGCTGCTGCTCTCTGAAGGCCGCGTCCAAACTCGTTCTGCTTGGGTTGTGTTCAATCATGTGATCTGACCTTGCCCTCATGAATTATGCACACCCGACTGCATAAGCTCCTCAAACAAGACCCTGCCTGAATAGGCCGGTAATTGTCGTAATCTAAATTAGGTTAAGGGTTAATGTGTATGGAATCTTCAAGCCGCGTACGCCTTCTGATTTGCTAATTGCCAAGCGTCGCTTTTTGGTGGAGTCGCATTTGTTATTCCTCTCAGACGATGCTTAAGCGAGGATGCTGTCTCAGAGAACCAGCTGAGAATTTGTTTGTTTTAAATGCATATCGAGGTTGCTGTCGATTTTCCAAGATGTTTTAAAAAGCGGCAATCTTTTATTTGAATTGCTATCAGCGAACATTTATTTACCTTGCTTAATATGCACAATGCCGCTTAGGCCATAGCAGACCAATCAAAGTTTGATTGGTTTTGCAGGTAGCAAATGAGCTGTTGCTTTCATCGCGCAAGATTTCTTGCATTGACGCAATGTTGCATGTGCATTGGGTTGACTTGATTGCTCTGTAGGGACGCGATTTTTTTCTTGCATTGTGTATCATTTAGAACTGATTTTGACAAAACGTACTGTTTTTTGGAATCAGAATTATACTTGGATAGCTAGCCAGTCTTTTGAGGCAGCAGCCCACTGAATTCCGGCCCGAGGTGGTGACAACGATGCCCGGTTCTTTCCGTAGATTTGTGCCTTACTCGGTTTTCTGATGGCCTCTCGCAAGATCAAATCAGACCTCTAAATCCGTCGAAGTAAAAATCGAATTTCATTCTGCAGCCGATGAAATTTCCTCAGACACTTTTCAAGGGTCGCATTTTCATTTCATTTCATTTTAAATTATTTATACAGGGTAAAAACATTCAGTTCATACGGAAAAAAAACTGCTTTACAATGTGCCCTGTTAAAACAGAAAAGAAAACAAAAAGAAAAAGAAAAAATTAATTACTCAATAAACTCCAAATTCTACTTAATACATTGTCAGATAAATTCCCTAAAAAAACCTAATTTTAATTATTCCTATCCAAACGAAAAAAGGAAATTAAATTGCAACAGAAAGGAAAATCGATTGACTATGTTCTTGATGGAAGGAAGTACGTAAAGTTTGTTTTATAATCCTTCCTTTAGTTTTAATTTGAAGTTTGATAGCGAGGGAGACAGTTTGATTTGGTGATCTAGAGCGAGGGAGACAGTTTGATTTGGTCTTTGTTAATGGCCATCCATAATGGCCGTCTTTGTTAATGGCCGTCTTTGTTAATGGCCATCCATATACCAAAATCGGCTATAGTTTATTTCACCCATTTCAAGTCTTGATTTTCCTTCAGTGCTATAAACAGCGCATGTGTTATTTTTTCGATTTTTGATCATTTTTGCATCCCATATACCTGAATAGTGTAGTGCCTGATTTGATATTATCTGTTTGCACTGATTTCCTTTGAACCTAACTCTTTTGATTTTTCAAAGGCAAACTTTATGCAATGCACTTTCGGGGCAGTGAATTGAATTATTCCGCTGAATATTTGGCATGCGCTTCTCGTGATAAAAGGCTCGATGGGCATGCGCCGTGCGCAGATTTTGTAATACAATACAATAGCAACAGTTGCGTTTGATTGACACCTCAATTCAAAGCGATTTGCTACTGCAGACAAAGAAAATTCTCTCAACCAGTAATTCAAAACAAACAAAGCCGGAAAAGTTTCCCCGAAATTAGAGGGTAAACTCTCGCCTTGTGCAAGCGAATGGAGGTTTTTAAGAGACGTTATGCCCTTATAACGAAAGTAGAAGGGTAGATCTGAGCTTATTGATTTTGAAGCTCAGAAAATGGTCTTTAAATCCCTTAATGGGGACGCGCCTTCTTATATGAAAGACATGTGCACGAGAGTCAACAACTCTACCATTCGTTCTCTTAGAAACGCTGAAGTCAATCTCAGGTTGCCATTATTAAAATCGGCAGGGGGACAGAAATGTTTCGTGTACCGAGGCGCCAAGCTTTGGAACAGTCTTGGCCCTGAGATCAGAAAGGTTTAGGTTTTATAGCAAATTTCGTTTTTATTGTAAATTAGTAGTTATTTGTAAGTTTTTAGCATGGCCCCCTGTAAATCAATTATTATTATTGAGGGGCTACCATGGGTAAAAAAGATCAAATGAATGAAAGAAATGAATGAATGAATGACTGAAATGAAATCTAAAGTTCTGTCTGGCGGATTTTGTTTATTTGATCCAGAAACCGAGCAGAAAGCATTGTATTTAGGGCTTAAATGAAACGATTACAAAACAGCTCCTGAAGAAAATAAACAAAATCCGCCAAACAGAACTTTAGATTCACCCTTCTTCTTTGGTTATGAGCACATAACTTCTCTTGAGAACCACTTTCGCTTGCACAAGACAAGAGTTTTCCCTGCTAGTTTCGGGGAAACTTTTGCGGCTTCGTTTTGAATTACTGGTTGAGAGAATTTCCTTTGTCTGCAGCCATTAATCGCTTTGAATTGAAGTGTCAATCAAACGCAACTATTCCTATTGTATTACAAATTCTGCCCTTGTCGTGGCAGGAAGCTTTCCTCTACTTTTTCCTCATCCGCACTAAAGATGCTGCTTGCAGGCCACCCTTCCTGTGTCATTTTACATTCCCTGATCTGTCTGCAATCTGTTTCTGACTTTGATATATTTCTCCATCTCAGGGATGTTGATCAGTGGTCCTAATCGCCCTGAATTCCGTGCTTGGAATGGCGATCCGTTCTGAAAGATTCTATCTTTCGCTATATTCAATATACAGTAATTTACAAAAAGGAATTTCTTAATATGACCTACTGTACTACCGGGTGTCCCAAAATTATGTATTATCGTTTAATTGCTTAAATGCGCTAAACCGATGAACCGATTTTCACAAACTTTACTTTATCCAATTGCCGAAAGGCTAAATTGTATTCGAAGATGATCGTTGTGGTTTAGGCCGATATCTTCACGTTGAAAAGAAGATCGATAAACCTGTTCAAATTCAAGCCTTCTATGGCATGAAAAAGAAACGGTCTACTTTCCCAGTCAATATTTTAGATGTGATGCAAAAGGCTGAACTTATACAGTAAAAACCCGCTCATAAGAACCTTCATCTATTAAGAACCTACAGCCTGATATAATATAGTTTGTACCCAATAAATAAGAACCATTTCAGGCTGATATCTCAACTAGGTTCTTAATAAAGCGTTTCATTCATTCATTAGGAAGTAAATGCAACTTTTTGCCAATCAACCTCCTTCATGGACTCAAAAACATTACTTACATAACTGTGATAGGCAGGGCCCGCAGGGGTAAACTGGGTAAGCTTGGGTTGAAGTGGATAGGGCCAAGACTGTAAATATATTTGGCTAAGATTTAGATTCGCATATTTCCCTGTATTAAGAACCTACACCCTGATTACTGGATGTGCCTCATTGCATAAGAACCTAAACAGGCTGAGTTCAAAATTTTAGGTTCTTATTTGTGGGTTTTTACTGTATGTCGTTCAGAGAATATATGTCGTTCAGAGAATACGAATTTAGTTAATAATGAGTTCAGAGAATGCGAATAGGTGTTCATCTAAAATGTTGACTGGACAAATAGGCCGTTTTCTTTCTCATGCCATCTAAGGCTTGAATTTGAACAGGTTTATCGATCTTCTTTTCGACATGAAAACGTCTAGGTAAAACCACAACCAACATCTTAAAATACAATTTAGCTTCTGGGCAATCAAATAAAACAAAGTTTTTGAAAATCAGTTCATTGGTTATGGACATGTAAGCAATCAAACAATAATACATCATTTTGGGACACCCAGTACATTGCAAGGACGATACCATACCGGGTGCGCCAAAATAAACTATGCACGTTTGGCAGGCCACAATAAATCGTACACTTTTGCGCTTGCGACATCATTTAAGTCATCGCAACCCTGACCTGACATCTGATGTGGAATAGAATCTAGTACAGTATCCAGTAGTTATTAATCGTTTGTAGTGTAGTCGTAGTTAGTTGAACGTTGCGTGTCTTTTATATTGGCCATGGGGTAGTCATTGTCTTTCGCTCCCCATGGCATCGTACTTGTAGTGTCGTATACTAATTAGAAAGGTATAGTTAAATGTAAAATGCATTGTAAATTTTTATATTTGTATAAAAAAAAAAATCGTACATTGGACCGATTTTGAAGATTTATGGCTTAATATTTAGCAAAAGGCCTGAATTAGATTCTAGGACTTTTTGCAAATTTTTCCGTTATCAGTTTTTAGAGCTAGAAGCGAGTTTCTTAAAATCTTCGTTTTCGAAAACATTGAAAACGATCAAAAAACGTCGATCAAATTTTAAAAGAATCAACATGAATGAACAAAGAGAAAACGTTTTCAGGGGGATTTGGAGGTTTAGTACAAATTCTCGTTCAGCAGATTACAATTGGTCGACTTCTAAATCCCAAATCACCATGAACAAGTTCTTTCTTTGCCCATTCATGTCCATTCTTTAGAAAACTTAATCGATGTTTTTTGATCGCTTTCAGTGTTTTCGAAAACTAAAATTTTAGGAAACTCACTTCTAGCAGTAAAAACTGAAAAGGAAAATATTTGCAAAAATCCCAGTATCTAATTCAGGCTTTCTGCTAACGATTAAGTCATTAATCTTCAAAATCGGACCTGTGTAAGATTTATTGTGGCCTGCCAAACGTGCATGGTTTATTTTGGCGCACCCGGTAGGGTTCATGGGGAGCAGAAGATTTTGACTACCCCAAGAATAGTAAGTAAAAGACAGGCAAGTAAATTAAAACTAAAAATATACAAATAACAAAAAGCTACTGATAAACAATGTTTACTGATGACTACTGGAGTCGGTTGACGTTGGATGTCGGGCCATCATAGTCCATAATGCTGAACAACAGAACCCCATGCGAGAGAACAACAGCTACAACAACAGACCTTTTAGCTATTTCAAAAAAGAGCCTGGATCGAGCGTTAATTGTATGCATTTTTATACGCGAGGTTCGATCGAGTGGCGTTAGAGCTTCTACCACTTTTGTACACATTCGAAAATTCTACAAAATGTAGCAAAATATCATTTGAATCTGATTCTTCCGAATCTGTCACTGCTCCTCGCCCAGAGTCGATCTAAAACCCCAACTTAAATGTGAGTTGATTGTCATTCATGCTATTATACACACTGCATCACGTAACAACCACGTGAAACAGAAGTATACAAACACGCATAATTCTAATTTTCCAGGACTCGTGCGATCCCTTGACCTTTTTGCTTACTGGTCAATATTCCAAGACCACATAGGATTTTAAATGTAAGCTTTGAAATGAATATATGCCTCTTGAAATTTATCTACCTTCCATTTAGCTGTCGTTGCCTTCTGTAAGCCACGGAATAGCGTCTAGGGCTACTCTACTACCAAAAATCTTTATGTTCATAAGAGTACAACGTCGACAGTATAAAAAATATTCCCCCTTCCCAGGGACGTTGATCAATTGCCCTAATCGGCCTCAATCCGGTACTTAAAACAAAAATCTACTCTACAGTTCAATTAACGTGTTTACGGGGATCAATTGATATCTGTGATTGTGCAACCATGCGTATCACAAACATTTTAAACACCAGTAGGTCTTAGCTCTGTTCGTATTAGATAATTTTCAGCCAGAAAATATCAATAGAAATTGCTTGAATCTTTGACACTATTGATCGATCATTGACTGCAATTTGTACCTCAAGATTAAATTTGTACAATCCAGGAAGTTGAGATTTTTGAACATCCACTCTTGCCTTAAATATATATTGTTTGTAACTTTGTTTACAGCTGTCGGATTAAAGGCATAAACATTTCATACTACCTGCCTCTACTGTGAAGCTGTGTTGGCTGTGATTGTCTTAGCCAGAATAATGAAACTTGTTCTGTTTTGTTTTGTTGTTGCAGTTGGCTCTACCCTTGCATTTCCAACGCAAGAAAAGAAGGGTAAGTAGATGATAATTATTATTATATTATATCAATCTTTGCGCTCACCTTTAACCCATGCGTGATCAATAACGTTTGCATCCATAGATTATTCCTTCTAGCCTTGCAACAGTTGCAGTGCCCAGGTCATTCATTTATTTACACTTTAACTAAGCGATATTTTAATTCTTCGTCTAGTTTGTATTGAATTCGAGAGAATTCGTATCTGATCCCGAGTGTTGTACCCAAAGCTATTTATGAAATTTAAATTAGTTCTACTTGCCATTATTTTCGCTCATTGCGCTCTTCTTTCATTTTTGGTTGGAGCTTTTGCCTTATCTCTGAGGCCTCTTCAGTGACTCTTCAGCGATATTTTAATTGTTGACGGAGCTAAAGCCAACGGCTTTCTAAAAATAACTTCAATTCAACTCAATTGAATTGAATTGACCAATCAGCGATTGCCTTTCGTCACGCCACTGAATTGAGGAAGAGGGGAAACCCCTGTTGTACAACTACAAACAATACAACAAAATAATATCATCTTCTGTCATCCACTTGCCCTCTTTTAGTGGAACTTTCTTGCATACGAATATCTTCCAGCATGTGAACATATCCATCTTCCAGATTTTCAAATTTTGTCATGCACGGACTGAGTTTCGGGGGACGATCGACCTAGGCGCCTAACTCAACTGTTTCCAAAATCCATTCTGTTAGTGCTTGTTAGTGTTGTCCAAGTCTCGAAGCCTAATAACAACTGGATATCGTCGTGCTCATCCAACAACTCCTCTTCCTTTTCCCCGTACCCCAAAAACAAAGTGTGCAACTTTCCAGCTCGTTGAGTTCGCTTCGCTACTGTTTCTTGCAGGAGAGCACAACTCTGAATCCGTTAGCCATTTGGAATTTGTTTGTTCTCGAGAAAACCTGATCACGTGAAAGTGGTGATCACCACAAGAGTTCTCAATTTTCATTGGCTAAGAAACAAGATCTATTTTTAGCATGCCCAGCTCCCTGCATATGCAGGCCTGGAGGTGGCTATTTATCTCCGTCAACTAACTTTAATTGGATGTTCCTTTACCCATAAAATCGTTTTTGATCCGTATAACCCTCTCTGTCAGCGCCAGAAGTGCGCCATTCATATGTCATAACTAAATAACGCATAGCCTGTCCAAACCCTCACAGCTTCAAGAATCTTTAGGTTATTATTCATCTTGGCTGGATACCACTTTCAAACTCTAGTTCTCTAAAGCACCATTGGAATAATTTGATATAGATGCTTTGATCTCCTTAATTGCACTTTTTTGCAGTAGCGTATCAGTTATGTACAGTTGTGTATTTATTCCATTTATTTTTGCATATATGCTATTTATTCATTCAACTATGAACATTTTGGTTTCTTAACTTTGGGCGCATAAAAGTATCTTGTAGAGTTTCTTAATTTTGATAAAATTGACTTCACAATTTAGAATTGTTGGTCGAGAACCAGAGAATTACCAGAAAGAACCAGATCATAAACAGAAATTATAGTGTTTAATAGCTATATTTTCGGTTGGTAATGCACTTTTTATATCAAAAGCCTCATAACCAAAAATTGTTGAATCTAAACTCCGAGTTAACATCTGGTCTGGTTGCTTCCAGCAGAGTTTCTTAATTTTCCGGAAGAAACTACTGCAGTTTCTTTTCAGAATATTCTCAAAAAAGAATGAATGTAATCCACAGCTCGGAGAAACGTCTTCCTTTATTTAAAGAATCATTCTATTTTATAGCACTGTAGAGCTATGAAACTCATCTGTTTATTTGCATAGGGAGTTACTTTCATTTGCCCGCACAATATTTTGATTTTCTTAAGATTGTTATCTTTTGTTTTGTGTTAGATATTCAGTATAAACGTTTACTAAAACAAACTACTTAAGATACCACTTACGAACTACTTTGTCATACTACAAGGACGATACCAAGGGGGAAAGATTGTGACTCCTTCTGGGCATTACAAGGAGAACATATATCCAAATTGCAACTAAATACACAGGGAGTCAGGAGTGTCAGTAACTGCAGTTTTAGTTTCTTTGGTTCAGTGTGATCCGGCTTATGAAAACAACAACTGTGTAATTTGATACAGAATACATCATCGTTGCGATCAGCCTGCTATTGTTACAGTAGAATATATTTATTTTCGCTTTTCTTACTGTTACGAGGCGCAGGATTTGAAAAACCTGCGAGCTCAAACCGCAGCCAATGAGATAAGAGCTCTCACATAACAAAAGGTTGTTTTACCGTAACAATAGCAGGTCGACCGCAACGATAGTGTAATCTGTATCAAATTACACAGCTGTTGTTTTCATAATCCGGATCACAGGGAGCCAAAGAAACCAAGATTATAGTCTTTACTGACACTCCCGGACCTCCTGAGTTAAACCATGGGTAGTTAGACACTGCTGGTGTGCTTCTATTGAGGAGCGCTGGATAATATGTATCTGCGGGTGAAATTGTTTATAGTACTGCGGAGGAGTTTAATATTTTCGTTATTTCGACATCTCCTCCGCAGTACTATGAAAAATTTCCCCCGCAGATACATATTATCCAGCGCTCCTCCATAGAAGCACACCAGCATTGTCTAACTACCCATGGTTAAACAAGGGCACCTACCTTGTAGGAAGTGTGTTTATTCACGGTACTTTACGCAGTGTCCTATGACCCAGTCCTGTTAATCTTTGTATATCATAATAAACTGAGTTTTTCTTGTTACTGGGATTTTTAAATTCTAACGTCTGTTAGAGTTGACCAATCAAAAATCACGCTGTCTGATTCCCTGTGGCCAGATCGTATAACAGTTGATATCGTGTTTCATAACACCGGAATTTGAAACCACAAACTTATGCATACGTCATCTTGACCTTGAGAGGACTGACTCTGTGTACTTCTGGGTCACGATACGGTTTTAGGACACTCTCTGTACTGGGTCACAGGACACCCATTACTCTACGGTACTTGGAATAAACACACTTCCTACAAGGTAGGCGCCCTTGAGTTCAATATACAATTACAAAAAACTACACGTAGACTATTCACATTCGATGCCAGGTAAGCATAGGCGATGATGACGAACGATCAAACTCCCAGCTGAGAGAACAACAACGACTTCCGCCGTCACTGCTCCCCGCACAGAGTCCCCATCGGTCAAGATACAGCACCCATGCTATTGATATTGTTGATGTTAGTCTTTCTAAATCAAAATATTGTTGCGAAGGGGCTGCGCCAGCCGCTCAAAAGTGGAGTGGACACGCAAGCAGAGCGAGTGAAAAGTTGGGGCAGAAAAAATTTCAGGACCACGCCCTCTAGAACGTCAGAAAACGCCCTCTTGCAAGATAGGAGAAAAATTATGTTCATCATTGGTTTAACATTAATTTGCAAATCCTAATTCACTTCTAAGTTCTAAAAACAAATGAGACAGTACAAATGTTGAATTCAATATTTCTCCTATAATTATCTCCACACGTATATAGATGCATATTCTTATGATCTAAGAAATGAAATTATTTTGTCATCTTCAGATGAGACTGCTCTAATCCCCATTTGGCTGTAAGCTCCCAAAACCAAACAACTGATCATTGAATTGTAAACGAAAGGAAACGAGTAGCGATCTTTATGCTGAGAAGGAAAGAATGATCCCTCCAACCTTTTTTTGCGACTGTCCACCCCGTGGCACCGTCACTATCGTGAGCAGCGCAAATCTCTTTTCGTTGTTAAGTTTCTAGCAAATCTAGCAGACGGTTCTCGAGTTCTGATCATACTCATCTAAACATAACATCCTGTGCGTTTTATATATTTTTTTCTATAATAAATAAAAGTTAGAATACAAATAACAATACAACTCAATTTTATCTACTGGTGATGTTGAGATGGAAGCCAGAAACATAATGTTATCAAGTCGCCTCCAAACTCCATAGATCAAATTAACTATTATTTTACAACAAATGATAAGATTACACTACTAAAACACGATACATAAACAAAAAATACTATACGTACAATATACTATACATACAATATAAAGTTTTGTATCTTGCAGAAGAGACTACACTGCAAGCTGAGCCAACCAAAAATGCAAATGGAAAGGACATCATTGTCACGGCAACAGCCACCATGGGCAAAAAGCCGGACCAAGCTGCCAAAAGAAACCCTACTGCCGCAAGTAGGCCAAAGAAAACTAAAGCAAAGACGAAAAAGGTCAAACCTATAAAGAAGATGAAAAATGTGGAATCACCGCTCAGAAAAGTGGTAGCACCACCCAAGAAAGCATTTGCTTCTCCCAAAAAGGCTGCTTCGTCGCCAAAGAAGGAAGGCAAATCTGCCAAGAGCGATTCAAAGGCTAAAAAGGATTCTTCCAAAGATTTCAAATTTGAAAAATTTAAAGAGGTGACAGGAACGCGGTATGCAAAGAAGCCCAAAAAGGTGAGACAGTGCGGCTATTATTTCATTAGGGAACCTTTTACATGATGGAATCCGGATTTATGGCTATGATTCTTAATATTCAATGATTTCCGGATATGTAGGATTATGGTATTTGGTAAAAAATCGTTAAAGGGTATACTTTTTTCGCTTTTTCCAGATTCATGGCTATACGTTTTCGGCTTTACAGCTTAGGCTCTTCGTATATTTTACAGCTTAGGCTCTTCGTATATTTCCGCATTTCTGATATGTCAAAGAAATTTCTGACTGAAATAAAAGATTTCTTTCAAGCACTAGAATATTTAAAGTAACGTCCAGAGCTCCTTCCTCTGCCATTTTAATAACAGTAGCTGCAATTTAGTTTCTTCTCTTTCTTATATATTGTATATCTATATGTTAATGGCCTCAGGGTAGACATTGCTTTTTTGCTCCTTGGGGTATCGTTGTAGTAGTATTGTAGGTAATTGTTTAAGTAGTGTAGGGTAGCTCATATTGTAGAGTAATTCTGTAAGTAGTGTAGTGTAGCTCAACATAGGGCTCAAATCTTTAAAAAGGTCGGTGTAAAATTCTATTATGGTTTCCCTTGAATTAAATGGCTTGGAAGGAACTTAGCGTCTTTTACTGTGAATCTGCCGTGGAAATTTATTGATATCTTGATTAGTTTCAAAATGGCGGCATTTATTGAATTAGAGGCTATGACGTCATCAAATTTCTAAATCCTAAACCAGAAAAGATACTGATTTCTGCTTTTCACCATATTGTATGCCTTCATAAACTATGGTTTTCTTGAAAGTTATATGATTTTTCCTGCTTTGGTTTAGGAGTTACGATGATTTAAATGTTTTAAAAATTTTCCATCAATTTTTTCAAAATCATTAAATTGCCGCCATTTTGAAAAAAATCAAGATATCAAAAAATTTTCACGGCAGATTTACAGCAAAGTACTATAAGTTCCTTTCAAGCCATTCAATTCAAAGAAAAATGGAACAGAATTTTACACCCACCTTTTTAAAAATTTGAAAGATTTGAGCCCTATGCTGTGTAGCTCGTAATATGTATTGTAACTTTTTTTGGAATATAAAACAATATTTACAGTATTCTGTTCTTTCATAGGGTAAATCTTCAAAGAAATCTGGCCACACCAAGGTGAGCAGCATGCTAACTTTTGAAATTAGCTACCGGGTGAGTCAGAAAAAAGAATCCCCGCTTGCAAGGCCACTGCTCCACGAATATCAAAGCAATAGTATTGAAAACTGTCTTGTTTTATTGCCAATATGCTCAATTAGGTTCAGTAATTTACCCAGCCTTAATCGGCCATTCCTTCCCGTCGATATGGGTGATTTTCTGCAGAAAGCTCCTTCCAAAAACCTGCAAAAACCAATGAAAACAATGAGCAAATTTTCCTTCCTACAACTGATGACAGTCAAATAAATTCATGTATTTTGTCCTCTTGGGAGAATGGAATCCCCTTGAATAGATCATTGATACCAAAGGGAGAACCTGTTCATCCTCCCAAATGGATAGCACGTGCTAAAGCGTCCATAAGTCATTGCTGTTAGGCAGTTGTAAGGCAGAACTGTAAGTAAAATTTGTTCATGATTTTGGGCACGTTTTGAGGGATTTTGAAGAGGCTTTTTCAAGAAAATCCCTCATAATTTCAGAATGGAGTGGCCGATTTCAGTCAGGTAAATTTATAATAGATTTGAACGTTTCTACCATAAAACTATACATTTGCCGATATCATTGTATTGATATCCAGGGAGCCGTGACCTTTCAAACGGGGATTCTTTTTTCCGACTCACCCGGTATAAATGTGAAGTTAACGCCCAGAAACCTTTCCTCTGTCGTCTTGATACCAGTAGCTGCAGAACAAATTTGTTAACAGTCACCTTTTCCAGGCAGTTCAGCGTTGTGAAGAGGCGTTATGCTTGAGTACTAATTTTGTTTACAAAAATATCATAATCTGTAGAAAGAAGGCTGTTAACTCCTGTAAAAGAACAACAACCAAAATGGAGATAAAACTGTTAAATCCTCCAAAAAGTTAATCTTGAAACCTGAAAGAAAAGAAATAAATTAGTAATTCTTCAGCAACTTTATTTCTTTCCTTTCAGGTTTTAAGATTAACTTGTTTTCTCTTGCAGGATTCAACAGTTTTCTCTCTAGTTACAGGATCATTTTAGTTGTTGTTCTTTTACAGGAGTTAACAGTCTTCTTTCTACAGTTTACGGTGTTTTTGTTGCATTTACGGGTTTAGTATGATGAGTCAGTTATTTAAGGCTATTGTCAAATTTTGTACCACAAGTCATTTGTTTAAAAATATATGTTCGTTGCGTGCGGTACTATACAAACAAAGCAATACAAGAGGATATAAACTGAAGTTATTCAAGAAGAGGTGTAACTTAAACGTTCGTAAAAAATTTTTCACGCAACGGGTCATTAATGACTGGAATAATTTATCAAGCGAGGTTATCAACTGTTCGACAGTGCAACAATTTGAACGAGCATATGATCGACTAAAACACGTAGACAGATTCTCGTACACGATTTAGTCGTGTGTGATAGAACGTAGCAGGGCTTTATAGGTCTCACGACCTTCCACTCCCTTAATTACTTATATTATTATATTATTATATTATTATATAGCAGTTAAAAGATAATACAATAACTAAATGATTTAAGTACCAGCAATAGCTGAGATATTCTTCAAAAATTCTCGAGAAATATATCTATATATTCAGGCAAAATAATATAATAACTTTAATGATAATATTAAAAAAATATGAATATATTCAGGCCTCTGAACGGTTTCAATAAATTGATGTGAAAAACCTCCTCTCTCGTATAAATTTTCTTTTATTAGATTTTGTACCCTTTGACAGTATTTGTACACAGTATTTTGGAGATGTTTGAACATCTCAGCTATTTTTGGTAATGAAATCATTTATCTATTACATTATTGTACTAATTCTGTTCTTTCCGTTTTAGAGGCTAGCTCGTCCAATCAGAAGTCCACTGCGATTATTCCATAGTTCCTCTCAAGTTCTCAATGAGCCTATGCTGAGCTCTATAAGAGCAAATAAGAAGTCATTTATGGGTGAAGGCAATGATGAAATTGGTGAAGCTGATTCAAACCCAACTGAAACTCCAGATGATGATGGTCCTTCTGATAAACGATCTGACAGTGCAGGAGGTCAGTTTTTTAGAATCGTCTGGAACAGCATAAGCTTCAAGTCTTTGAAACAGCTGAAACAATAATAATATGTAAACTAATGATTTGCGGTAAGCATAGGGCTAAAATCTTTCAAGTCTTTAAAAAGGTCGTTGTAAAATTCTATGACATTTTACTTTGAATTGAATGGCTTAAAAATAGCTTATGGAACTTTGCTGTAAATTTACTATGGACATTTTTTGATATCTTGATTTTTTTCAAAATGGTGGCATTTTAATTATTTTTGAAAAAATTCATGGACAATTTTGAAAATATTTAAATCATCGTAAGTCCTAAACTAATGGAGGAAGCACTATATAACCTGCAAGAAAACCATAGTTTATGAAGGTCTACAATATGGTAGCAAGCAGAAATCTGTAGCTTTTCTAGTTTAGGATTTAGAAATTGAATAACGTCATAGCCTCAAATTTAATAAATGCCGCCATATTGAAACTTATCAAGATATCAATAAATTGCCACGGCAGATTTACAGCAAAAGCCCTAAATTCCTTCCATGTCATTTATTTCAAAGAAAACTGCAATAGAATTTTACACAGACCTTTTTAAAGATTTGAGCCCTATGTTTTTGCGGTACAGAATTTTGAAATTGCCTTAAATAAAGGACTCATCGTAATAAACCCACAAACGCAACATTAGACATTGTAATCTGTGAAAAGAAGCTGTTAACTCTTGTAAAAACACAACCAAAATAAATTGAATTTTCAAATATTTTACGATTAATTCCGTTGGTGTTTCCAAACTGCACGTCGCCCGGGGGGGTGCACTACACTTATTCCGCGTACGGGGACGTGCCATCGGGAAGGGTATCGATTATCGATTTTCGCAATTTTGGCATTAGGAACGGTATTGATTTTCGTGATTTTCGTATAAGGAACGGTATCGATATACTATTTTGGAAAATTGGTATATGGTCGGGCGTATATTTTCGCAAAATTGGTATAAGGTCGGGAATGCATTTTTGAAAAATTGGTATAAGGAACGGATATGTGTTTGAAGCTTCAATGGCACGTCCCCGATCAAAACCTGGTAAAGTACCCCCTCCCCCCCTGGGCACATCGTTGGAAGAAAATGTATTTTTCTTTCAAATGATATGCATTTATTCAGACCTTATCATATTTTGAACATTCTTAGTTAAGGGGGCTTGTTCACGTAACTGTAAACAAACCACTCTCAAAACGATAATTTTGCAGTTTTTGGTAGGCCATATCGCACAGATTCGCCACTATTCTTCCAAATGGAATTGTTACTAGAAACACGGATTCTTCAACTTCACAGAGAAATAAACAATACATTCATATGTTGTAAGATTACAGAGGTATCGGTGGATTTCCAAGAGTACCTTTATTGTGGATTCACCCCATTCACCAAAATTTGTGCAGAACACAACTCACACGTGCGGGAAACAATATAGACTATAGAGATTTTACAGGGTGTCCCAAAAAAAACTGTTCCCCGTTTGTCTGAAGATTGCGACAAAACGACAAAAGATGGTCGCCCAACTTTTATAGATGTTGCTCTTCAGATGTTCAAATAACGTTTGCTGCCATTCCTGTAAAATCCGTTGAAAAATGATGGAGCTATGACCTTCAAAGACCAATTTTCCTGATAACTGAAACAAGTGGTCGGCAATTTTTTCTTTCTATTTTGCAGTGATAAGTAGCTTTGCGTGAGGTAAGAAATAATTTCTGTGAGGTCAGAAATAGTGGAACTCTCTGCGGATTATCGGAATTTACACGAGAGCTATGAAATTGGAGGCTGCTATTTCACTTTCCATCCATGAAGCCATTTAGCGCTGCAAAATAGTACAACAAATAGGCCGACCACTGGTTTCAGTCATTGGGCAAATTTGGTCTCCTGAGGGTCATAGCTCCATCATTTTTCAACGGATTTTTATGGGAATGGCAGCAAACTTTGATTGAATATCTGAAGAGCACTACCATGCAAACTTTAGCGAGAATCTGTTGCCGTTTTGTCGCAATCTTCAGGCAAACGGGGCACAATTTTTTTGGGACACCCTGTAGGTTTGTTTCCGGTTTCATGAGCCAGCCTATTTAAAGTTGGTTTGCATTTTTTGGGACATCCTGCATAATTCGAGTCCTTTGTTTCTATTTCAGCTGGACAAGATGTAGGAGAAGCCACACCAACCGATATAACAACTTTAGATAGCAGTGATTTAAAGCCAAGTGATTCTGAGGATGGTGGAGCTGGAAATGGAAAAAGTGACGGTCAGTGTCTTTTTTCTTCTTTTCTTTCTCGTTTTATAATGTTATGTGTTACGTGGTACTTGGTGAAGGCACGGGCAATGTGAAGAGTAAGCCCTATTTATGAAATTTAGCATCATGAATAACCAGCATCACCCGTGCAACCCTCTTTTGTCCCTTGAACTTGTTTCAGGTCCATTTGTCATGTAGTTTCCGAAAATTGATGTTATGTTTCAAAATTCTACGCTATTTCTTGTGATGTCACGACAAGTGTATATAGCAAACCTTGGGAATAATCTTTGTCCAGTCAGAAAAGGATTAACCCAGATAGAACTGGTTAGAAGCTGGGATTCACACATTTTCATTTATAATTTTTTTCTCTGCAGCATTTTCAAAAGCCGCTAAAATCTGCTGTAGGGAAAAAGCTACAGGGAAGGTTTCATAACCGCACTCTTTGCTCTTATACCATTTGAGTCAAAAAAAGGTTTAGATGTTTGGTGGGCTACGGAATAAAAAGTACATGACCGATATTCGAAACTAAAATCTTGATCTATCAGTATAGGGCTAACTCAGATGTGAAAATTCCACGTTCCTTTCTGGTCCGTGATTTATTTGCCATTGAAATTTGAATTCTATTTCTGAAACAGACAATTGTATTGAATTTAGAATTTCCACGGACCAGAATCGAACGTGGAAATCTTGTTCCCCATACAAAGCCCTTGCCAGAATTTCCTAATTTCTTGGTCTAAAAGATGAGTGATTTTACCAAAAAACTTTCACATACAAGTTAGCCTTTGACTGACAGATCAAAATTTTAGTTTTGAATATCGGCTGTATACTTTTTATTCCACAGCCCACCAAACGTCTAAAATGTTTTTACTCACCCGGTACTTATTTGAAGTTCTGGAAGTTGTCAAAATTTCAAACCAGTATTTACAAAATCATCAAGTCCAGGTCTGTGCGCAAAAGTGGTATCAGTAACAACCCGTTCAGTCGTGAAACTT
The DNA here is from genome assembly GCA_039566865.1 of Aurelia coerulea. NCBI lineage: Eukaryota > Metazoa > Cnidaria > Scyphozoa > Semaeostomeae > Ulmaridae > Aurelia > Aurelia coerulea. Next base: position 21,240,927 of record CM076947.1, on the reverse strand, counting down.
ATCTACAGTAAGAACCCGCAAAATAGAAACCACTCTATAAGAAACCTCGGGCTGATTTTTTCGAGAAATGGTGCCCTCATATAAGAAACTTCTCAGCCTGTTTCTTGGAAGGTTTCCCATAGGAGGATCCCAAAAAATTGTCATATTTAGTAATTTTGTTGAAATCAGGTGCTAAATATTTTTAGAGATTTCATGCAAAAGCATCTCCATCTACAGTATACTTGGCATGCATGCTATGATTGACCAAATTTGGAGAGAATGCTACGTAACAAGAACATACTGTTTGATAGCGTTTGCTCTGGGGTTTCTTTAAAGATTTGAAGGTTTCTTAACCATGTGATAAGAAACATTTCAGCCTGTTTGCAGATTAATGCCCTTTGATAGAAAAAACCCGACAGGCTGTTTTGAAAAAACTGGTTTCTATTTTGCGGGTTCTTACCGTATGTCTATTTTTCTACAGAAAAGAAAGATGACGCAAGTTCTAAATCAGAAATGATGGCTGCATTTGCTGAAGGTAACTACACGAGAAGTTTTATCCCTTTGTATTCTGCTAAAAGAGTAAGCAGCATCAAACTTTAGTGCCAACGAATATGCATTTGGTAGAAATTGGATTCGTGGTGAACTTATTGGTAAATGTATCTGCTGGTTATCACTGCGAAAGGGACCGGAACAGATTGAATTAAATTCTTAGTTGTTGTTCTCGGAAATTACAAAATTTTGGATTATTCTGGTTAACTTTCTTGAAAAGGTTGTTAAGTTAACAAAGTTGTGTTCTCTATCTATCATTTACATGTTCCAAAATGCTTGTCACACATAGAGCAACAAAAAACGAAGTCAAACATTCTTCATTAGCATATTTGGAATATCAAGGGTAGAATATTATGGCGCTCGGATGGTAGATTACCGTGGTAGTTACTGCATTCACTCAGTCCTAGTCTTTTGTTACCTGGGCAGTACCATCACTCACGGTTAAAAAGTCTTTCGCTTATCTCCTCAGAGAAAACTTAAAATCTTTGTAATGAGGTGCCAGTAGGGGGGAATCAAGTAGATATTAAACAATACAATAAAAACCCGCATATAAGAACCACCCACTTATAAGAACCTAAGGCCTAAAATGTTCTAATTTCACCCCATTACAGAAGAACCTATTCATCCTGAAATTCAAGGAAGGTTCTTATCTAAAAAAGTTACATGTAAACTACTGGTTGGTAATATGTGACAAGATTTTTTAAAGAAATTTAGCCAAATACTTAAGTAGATACAAAGCATATACAAACAATTCTTTGTATGAATGGATTTGATACAGATAAGGCTAGGTAGACAAGGTTGTTCTTTATAAAATTGTGTCATGATAGTGTGTAAGTAAAACGTTGTTTTCTTGTATTTGGCCTAAATTCCCAAAGATCTGTAATTAATTCTTTTGATAAGAACCTATTTAAGAACCTTGCATCCTGTTTTCAAGAATAGTATCATATGCATAAGAACCTAAACAGGGTGATTTCAAAATGCAAGGTTCTTATATGCGAGTTTTTACTGTAGCTCTTTAAAAAAAGGTTTATTGGAGCTTATTTGTACCACAACGCTATTAAGCTTCTGTCCACAAATGCAGTGCTAGAACCCTTCTTTCAATATTTGCTCAATTTTTGACATTTTGGAGAACACAGGAGCTGCATGCTCTGATTTGAAGGAACCAATTATTCTATTTCTTGTGCAGTAAGTCAGCAACCATTCGACTCGCAGATTGATTCAAATAAGGCTTTGAGCTCCAAGTTAAAGCCTATCCGAAGCTCTTGTATACAAATCTAGACAATTGAAGTTGCACTTCCTCCACAGAAGCTACATAAATGAGGCACGACATTTTGGGACACCCCGTATATGTTGTACTTTGTAAACGTTTTACCGGTGTATTGGTTGATCGTGATTTAATATACGTTGTAGGAGAAGGCGAGAAAGATGCCGACAAAGAAGCAACAACAACAACGGCTGCTCCTGCTACCACAGCAGCCCCACCTACCACCGCAGCAACACCACCAACAACAGCTATAGTCCCCACAACAGCAGCAGCAGCAACGCCGACGAAAGCTGCACCAAAAGAAGACGAAAAGAAAAAAGACGACGATAAGAAAGACGATAAAAAGGCTGAGGGCCGAGAGCCAGCCGATGAGGCGCAACCAACTCCATGCTCGACTCCTCAGCCACCGACACAACCTACGACCCCGAAACCAACGGAAGCACCGACAACGAAAGCTGCAGAAAAGCCAACGACAAAACCGAAGAAGGCTGAAGATGACAAGAAAAAGGAAGAAGACAAAAAGAAGGAAGCAGACAAAAAGAAGGAAGCAGACAAGAAAAAGGAAGGAGATAAGAATGTTAAAGGATTTGATTCAACGAATCCCGATAGTGCTACAGAATCTAACGATAATGCAGTATTCACTGCTGAGACATTGACTTCAGAGTCAACGCATTCACTAAAACAAGCTGAAGACAGTACTGGAGGAGACACCGCTGTTGCAAATGCTACAACTAATGCAAATAGTAATGCTGGTTTCACGGATGATGGTAAAGATAAACCGGCCGGTACAGCTGAGAATAACAAACCAGCTGATCAGGCCGCTGGTGATACACCCAAGACTGGGGATGACAGCACTGGAGATTCCACTAAAACTGGAGATGACAGCACTGGGGATACCACTAAAACGGGGGATGACAGCACTGGGGATACCACTAAAACAGGGGATGACAGCACAGGGGATGCCCTCACTGGAGATTCCACAACTACTGAGGATAGTGCTGCTGTTGATGCCTCTCCGACTGAAGAAAATACTGGTGTAGATGCCTCACCCACTGAAGATGGAACCACCAGTGATCCCACAACGACTGAAGAGGGGGATACCACAATGACTGATAATGCAGACACAACAACAACAGACGGTGGGGATGCCACAACTACTGACGATGCCGCAGCTACAGATATCAATGGAGACGATGGCACGAGTGATTTAACGGACACTTCAGAGGGAGGTGATGACGGTGGTCCAAATGAAAATGCTGAAGGTGACACGTCTGATAGTTATGATGCTAACACTGGAGAAGATATGAGCAGTTTTAATACCGATGCAGAATCTGATGATGTTAATGGTAAGTGATATCCCATTCACACTTGCATTTTACCAGTGTATACTATTTTTTCATTTTTCAATATCTACAGGGTGTCCCAAAAAAATTGTGCCCCGTTTGTCTGAAGATTGCGACAAAACGGCAAAAGATTCTCACCAAACTATTGCATGATGGTGCTCTTCAGATGTTCAATTAAACTTTGCCACAATCTCCATAAAAATCCGTTGAAAGATGGTGGAGCTAAGCTATGACCTTCAGGAGACCAAATTTGCCCGATCACTGAAACCAGCGGTCGGCCATTTTGTCTTATTAATTTGCAGCGATAAATAGCTTCATGGATTGAAAATGAAACAGCAGCAACCAATGTCATAACTCTCGTGAAAATTCCGATAATCCTCGGAGAGTTCCACTATGTCTGACCTTACAGAAATTATTTCTTACCTCACGTGAAGATGCTTATCACTGCAAAATAGTAAGACAAAATGGCCAACCGCTGGTTTCAATCATTAGGCAAATTTGGTCTCCTGAAGGTCATAGCTCCATCATTTTTCAACGGATTTTCATGGGGATGGTCGCAAACTTTAATTGAACATCTGCAGAGCACCATCATGGAAAAATTTGGCGAGAATCTTTTGCCGTTTTGTTGCAATCTTCAGACAAACGGGGTACAATTTTTTTGGGACACTCTGTATACAGGTAACAGATTTCATAATGAGAGTGGTAACGAAGATCATTTGAAAAGAGAGACAATTTCATGAAAGTAGCGATGACAATTCAACATTCCAGTTTATGTATATTAAGACAGTTCCAGTATATTACATAATAATCGCGCAAATTTTAACTTGATTTGCTATTCAAGATTCAAGCTTTAGTAAGCTGAATTTAAAGTTTTGTTTTTTTTAACAAAGTAATGTATAACTAACTCTGTCACAAAGATCTGAATTCAAATATAGCGACTTTGCAATCTATAAACTGTTTTTGTGAATTTTCTAAATTTCACTTGAGTCGTGAAGATTGATTTAGAATTGCAATATTTCGCCGATCGATCATTATTTAACCCGCTTCTCAAACTCTGCTATGCCATGGAGGTGTGTTGTCGATGAGTGCTCATGGGTCTCCCACTAACACTGCAAAATGAATCTTTGCTACTTCGTATTCTGATCTATGGTTCCAATATTCCTTTTTAAACGTGTTTTACAAAGACGTTCCTTTGTTGCATTTAATCCAATTGTACAAAGATAAGCATGGAAAAAAGTAAAATGTAAGAATGTTGATACAAATTGAATAAAGCACGACGTTTTGAGAGTGCTTATACCTTACTTTATCTGCTTGTTTTCGTTTGCAAAGGCGGACTGCCCCGAGGGGCATATTATACCACATTCACGCTGACACAGTTAAACCAGCTTCATCTACTCCAGGTTACATTTCAGTCAATCAAATGAATTAGATTTGTTAGATTCATCAATTACGAGGTCCCTTTCGATAACCTGGTTTAGTTTAAGCTGGTTTAGCTTGCAATGTGAATGGGCTATAACTTTGTAAAAATCTCGTACACCTTTGGCGTAAATCCGTTTGTTTTCAAGAAAATCTGTTAGCCTATTGTTTTAAAAAATCTCGTACGTCCTTTTGGAAGAGTGATACACCACTAGGACTGCCTTTGTAACCTTGTCTGCTTCGCTCTGCAGGGTTATTCATATTCGTAGTGATGGTTTTAATAATCTGTTATTTTCATCCTCTTTAGCCGTACCAACTGATTCAACATTCTTAGACGATTCTGAAAACACTGATGCTGAAGCACTTGGAGGAGATGCTGCAACAAAGTCAAAAGTCAGCAAACCGTAGAGGAATGTCCGAAGATGCTTGAAAAGCAACAGACTTGGGAATGCAGAAGTCGCCTTGAAAGATAAGGAAAGGACGACTTGCTCTGAACAGCCCTTCGTTAAAGAGCAAAATCGTGTAATGCTTTTTTTAAGGATTTGATTCCTATACTTGTTTAAATAGGATAGGATCGAGCGACAATCAATTCAAAAATCTTTATTTCTGTTGGTCAGAAGACAAGATCACAAAAGCCACCTGCCAGACCTAAAATCGTCCGGCTATCCAGCTGCGAGCTGTTCAGAACAACTTGTCCTTTCTTTTTAGGACGAGTCTGGCAATGCCACAACAGACTGTACTCAAAGCACGAAAAGTGTGCCTTGAAATAATCCAAGAGGGTTTTCTTTTGTATATTACTAAAAGCAAGGTATTTCTAACTTTGCATATTCTTCTGACGCAAATTGTAGTCAACCTCAAGACTTATCACAATAGTCTCAAGGCCTTGCCCTGCTTGGTTGTTCTCTCATGTATGAGAAATTTTTTTTCTCTTTGGTGCAGTTTTTCAAAAATTCATAGAAAATTCCCTTTACAAAGGCAACATTGATGATTGTTGCTTTTTACAGAAATAATACCAAATTTCTATGGAAATTGAGACCTTGGGCAATTTCTTGGGCACGACTAGTTAAGAGATTGATTACCTTGGAAAAGTTAATTTTCTTTATCTGTTTTACCACGCACGCACATTACCAAGATACGCAACAATTGTGGATTTTGACCAGCATAATTAACTTCATGTCAGTACTAGAGAGTTATAATTAGCCGTTACTGTAACAAAAGGACACAGGCTCAATTTTTCTTGAAAAAGGAAACAATTGTGTCTTTGCCGGTAAGCAATTAGAATTGCAGGTGAATGTTGAATTCAGACACTTTGATATTTAATATATATGATATTTGATATTTATAAAATATGTTAGCTTTTTGTGGTTAAAACAATAATAGATTATTTGGTATGAATAGAAAAAAGAAAGTCCCGCATGAATATATTTGAAGGTGTTTTTTAGGTTGTTTGATTCTATGAAGTCATTGTAAGTTATGTTTCGCATCCCGCCAACGTTTGCCTAAAAACGTAGAAGTGAGCACTTTGGAAGAGCTCTTTGACAGTAGATAGTTTTTAATAACAAAAAACAACAATAATAAAAGGCATTTGTATAGCACCATTATCCACACGGTTCAAAGGTGCATTCCACATTCAGAGAACTGACAGGGTGATATGATGTACAGTATCACAAAGAGTGCTAAAAATTGCTGGTGAAGTAAAATTTGATTGAAATATTCTTGAAACAGATGTGTTTTCAGTCTACACTTTAAAGTGTCAAGATAATCCGTTGCGCGCAATGTGTATGGCAGTCTGTTCCAAAGATGAGGAGAGGCACTTGTATTGTAAATGCATAATCTCTAGCTGTCACTAGCTTTGTCCTTGGTGTTTCGCGAGTCAAGTGATCATCGGCAGATCTTGTCCGTCGCGCTGCTGTTCGCAATGTGACTTGCTCAGTAAGATACATTTGTACAAGATTATTGAGGCATTTGTAAGTCAACGTTAACATTTTGTATTTTATCCGGTCCTGCATGATATTGGCAGCCAATGGAGCTGTTTTAACACTGGGTATCTCTTTGCACTGGGCAAAATCCTGGCAGCTGAAGTTTATGAAACTTTTGTAACTCATACATTGGCAAACCATATGAAAGAAAATTGTTGCAATCTAGCCTAGATGTGGGGAAAGCATGGATGACTTTCTTAGCAGCTTCTTTTGCAAGATACTTCTGAGCTGGGCGGAAATTATTCAGTTCTATTTGTATAAATTTCAGTCATTGATACCCTGGGTACCAGACTCTCTAACATTAAAATGGAGATCTCCATTTTATGTTAGAGAGTCTGGTACCCAGGGTAAGTTATTGATTGCTTGATATTGAATTTTTTGATAAGTTCCCGCAAATCAATTTTGCTGGCACATACTGGCTGAGTCCCAAAAAATGTACTCGATTAGCGATAAATCAAAAACCTGTGATTCGATTGTGTTGATTAAAATTTTGATTCGTTGCTGAAAGAATTGACAAAGCATGGATACTATTTTTGATGGTTTTTCTCAATTCTGGTTCTCGCAGTAAAATATTTTCTTCAAAATGTTTTAATGCAGTTTGTAGAATTTTTGAATGTGAACCTCGATGTGAACAACAGGGATTAAAGCTCCAATGCCACTGGATCGAACCTCAAATCCCCCCAAATATAAGAATATAGAAAAAGATTCCTCGACCCAGACTCTTAGACCCCGTTTACACGAGTACGGTTCCACAAAAGTTCGGTTCCAAAAAGATTCACTTTTGCTTTCCGTTTACACGAGACCTGCCTAACCGTACTCAAAAAGTTCACCTAGCCGTACTTTTTTGAGCTCACCTAGGAAAGTGAACTTTTTTGGAACCGAACTCATTTGGCCCCGTGTAAACACCTGAAAGCGGATTTTTCTGCGTACGGTACCGCAACGAGGCTATTCCTTCTAAAAAAGAGGCAGAAAGAACATGGAAACCAAGAGTTTTTGTTTATGCTGTGGTGGTGTTTGAAAATGGAGAACTTTGATTTCGCTCTCACTTTAATTTCAATACTGAGTTCGCTGGTTGCAACGGTGAACTTCGGTTATCTTCTTTCAACGTATCTAACGAAAGTTCATCGAGCCAGAATAATAATAATAAATACCAAATCTCCATTTCGGAGCAGTTACAAAGTAGAACTAATGTAACACTGGTGATACAACAAAACTAAACTAAACAATGAGTGAAAAGCTAAACAACAGAACCTAACACAAACTCAAATTATTTACAAATAACTCTGAAAACACATGAATAACATTGGCGCGCTTTTCTTTGTCTTCGCTCGCTAGCACCTACGCGATACCTCGCAGCCACAGCGTTATCACGCATGCACTTCGAAAGTCAGCATCAAACTGGGTCTCGTGTAAACGGAACACCTAAGTGAACTAATTTGGAACCGGTCTCGTGTGAACGCGAAAGGTGTACTCAAACTGAACTTTTGTGGAACCGTACTTTTGTGGAACCGTACTCGTGTAAACGGGGCCTTACGCTCTTACTGGGACTCATAATATTATTACGGCAATATTTTTGGACTGACTTTGTTCACGTTTGAACGCCCTTTGGAACAAGGTAGTTAGGAGCGTGCGGCAGTATTTCAATAGCGATACTACGACCATATCATCAGTCTACGTTGCCCTCCGAAGTGCCAGCGTCAAAGAATCGAGGTGACTAGTCTCTCTCTCTTGCGCATGCGTGTGGGGCATGTACAGCAAATATCGCAAATCAAAATCATTTCGTTTCATGGTTTCACTTTGGTTGGAAACTGTCTGGCAAAATGTAGATGTTGGGAGCTGTCAGTTTGAAGCTCCGGACAGCGGGCCATACCAAATAGCAGTTATGGCTTCGATGAAAAAAGATCAGTATGATGAAGTCGTTGATTCTGGGTTTGGAAACAGTTTTGACCATCAGCCTTCATCGTCATCATCGTTGCAAAATTTAGGCCATCCTCCAGTGCAGCAACTCGAACAGCTGACTTTGGAAGCGCCAACAACGTCATCTTGTCCGTTTGGCAAGCAAGACGAAGATGGCGACACGTAAGTTGAGCTAATCTTGATTAATGATTTGAATTATAAGCAAATAAACTGAAAATTGGCCTATTTGTGTGGTTGTCAAAAAGGGAACATTTTGTTTTGGTTACTCATTTAAGTAGAAAGTTTTCGTCATAAGTATAATCACTTGAAGCATACAATGCAAAGCCTGAAGCTTCAAACATATATAAAACAAAAGTATTTAGGAGAAAGATAAGTATTAGCAATGAATATAGCATGACATTGACAACATATGATTTGGCCACCAGACTGGAAAGTCTGTATTTTGCAAGTTGAGATGGCATATAGACTATGTATGTATGTATAATTTTGCCATCAGATTAATTACAACATGAAGTTACGAAAAAGAAAGTGATCTAATTACGCTATATAAAATTTACAGCCAACAGCTAAATATATAAGATCTAAAAACACCATGCAACCATGCAAATTCCATGAAAACAATGCAAAGTCCACACCGGAGATTCTTGCCAAAACAATGGAAGAACAATAGATTTTCAGGACTCCATGCCAGAGATCTCTGGCGTTAGGCTGCATGGATTCCACCCTGGAAAACACCCCAGGCTAAAAATGGCAGGGATAGTATTAAAACGGTCAATATGACCTTGTTTCCATAATGGTCCCTCCAGAGGTGTTATCAAAAAGAAATGTGGTCAGGAAAAAAAGATTCATTGTGCCAAAAACTGGGAAAATTCATTCTGAAAAATGTTAGCCAAACCTTTTCATAGGCCTAAATAAGTTTTCACAGAAATTTCGCAGTTCAGTACAATAGATTAAAACAATAGAGCTTTTGTTTAAATTGCCAACTGTGCTGCCCAGATTGAAAACCGCATACGTTCCTGCGCGCGCAAGATATTGCGTGCACTACACAAACTTTCCAGTCTGGTGATCCAGTATGGAAAAACAGTAGTGTGTCAATTTCCACTAAAATCTGAATATTTGATTCTATGATAACCCCGATAATGCTTTACAACTCACATCTCTGGAGAATAAATGAAACAATGAAAGATGAATGAATGCATATCAACGAAGACTGCTCAGAAAGCTTCTCAATATGAGGTGGCAAAAAAGCCAGTATAAACTGCACAGAATAGACCAAAACAATTGAAACAGCAAGAATTAAATGGATCAATCACCATACAAATACCACCCAACACACACACCTGTAAGGATAGCACTGGAAGAAGCGGAACAAACTGTTAGAATGCCCAGAGGTTGACACAAAACCAATAGGTTGAAATGTGCAGAAGAACAATTGGAAAAACTGAACATGGGAGAATGCCAAATTATTAGCTCAAGATACAATAGAACTTATTGGAAATCTTTGACAAAAAATTTAAAAATAGTATTTGTCAACACTACCTGATGCCTGGCACTTTACGTAGATTATTATTGTTACTATTAAGAGAAGTAGCGGTAATGGCAGCCAGAGAAATAATGAAAACAAAATTAGAAAAATGGGACATTTGAAAGAATTTTGAGATCTACCTTGATAAAAAAGGAATGGAAAGTTGTTGGTTGCTAAAGATTAAAGCACAGCCCCAAAAAACAGAGTATTACTACGATATGCACTTTGGTGATAAAATGTGTGGTACTGTACTGTATGTGGCCTTATTTTCAAGATAAATGATTTCACATTTGTACATAATTTTAATATACTATAGTTTTGAACTCAGATTGTCATATTAATGTTCCCTTCTCAGGTTGCTCCACATTGCTTTGAAAAATAGACAGGAAGATGATGCATGCAAGATTATTGAAGTCATGAGCAGTGAAGATCTTGAATTGAGAAATAATGATGGCATGGTAAGTTTTGATGCATTCATTTCATGATGCTTTCAACAAAGGCGGATACAGTAAAAAGCGTAACAATTACATCTGTTTGTTGCCTAGGGAGGGGGTAACTTCCATGCATAGAGTCACAGGAATGTGCAGCCCACAAGATAGGTTTTGAACCTCAAAAAGCCCTAAATATGGATCTCAACCGATGAACTGATTTTCAAAAACTTTATTTTACCCGATTGCCGAAAGGCTAAATTGTATTTGAGGATGTTGGTTGTGGTTTAGGTTGATGTCTTCATGTTGAAAAGGAGACTGATAAACCTGCTCAAATTCAAGCCTTATATGGCATGAAAAAGAAACGGCCTACTTTCCCAGTCAATATTTTGGATGTGATGCAAAAGGCTGAACTTAAATGTGTTGTTCAGAGAATAAATGTCGTTCAGAGAAACGAATTCAGTTGGTACTGAGTTCAGAGGATACAAATAGGAGTTCAGCCTTTTGTATCCCATCTAAAATGTTGACTGGAAAAATAGGCCAATTCTTTCTCAATGCCATCTAAGGGTTGAATTTGAGCAGGTTTATCGATATTCTTTTTGACATGAAAATGCCGTGGTAAAACACAACCAACATCTTAAAATACAATTTAGCCTTTAGGCAATCAATGAAACAAAGGTTTTGAAAATTGGTTCATTGGTTATTGGACATGTAAGCAATCAAACAGTAATACATCATTTTGGGACACCCGGTATATGTTTATTTCTTTATGAAAAGTCACGTTTCATGACCTTTTAAAAGCTTTGATTTATATGACATCATATGACATCATAAGGATCATCATGCTCTAGCAACATCAACAATGACGCTAATTGAATTATGATTTCAACTTTTCATTGTCTATATAATGAACTACCTTTGTGCCAAATTTGGTTGCCATATCTCATATGACAACAGAGATAAACAGGCGCCCAGGCATTGAGTGTTTCAGATCCTGTCTGAAAACAGACAGTGGATTCAAATGGTGGCCTTTGTTTAACAACTTTGCTTAACAACTTTGTTTCTGCCCTTTGTTTAACAACTTTGGTGTGAATCTCCATGGAGAACTCTCAGAATTTCTGAACCTAGATATTTCCAACCTTGATGATAATTTCTTTCGTTCACTGCTAATGGAAGTGCTGAATTTCCGTACATTATCAGCAGAATGATTCTTGAAGCTACAATAAAGTACATTCAATCAACAAAGCGTTTTGAACTTGTAGATAACGAAACTTAGCATCCTCTGGAAACAAAGAATTCGTGATTGACATGTTAGTGACTGTATCTGTTTATATGTTCTATGTGTGAAGGTATCTGTGTGTATCTGTTTGTATGCAAGTCCCTATGTGTACCTGTGTATTAGTCAAATTGATTTTATATATTTGAAATTTTGATTTTCATTCATAGTGGGAACTCGCTGACAATATGTCCTTTCTCGCTATGGATGGCACGTAGTTTATAAATCTTGTTATTTGTTTCTTTTCATTGTTGTCATTGAGTAAAGAAAAAATCGTGGCTCGGCTGCGGGATCCCATGTAAATGTCAACCTCGTTCCCAGGGTGTTCTGACGTCATACGCTGGTCACGAAGCCGAATGAACGTTTTTCGACTCGCAGACGAGTGGTCTCTTGAAAACTTTTTTCCGTTCTGAAATCGGGCTTGTAACCATGGAGCATCGACTCCAAACGTAACCTCGGGTCGGAAAATCGCAACATTTTTTATTCAACCCCCTGTTATGACGTCATAATGACCCCAAAATTTCCTGAAACCCAAAAATTTGGATGCGCCGTGGTCCATTACCCCTCGTAAACTCCTCACTTGCCCCATACACCCCATTGATTTTGTGAAATTAGCCATTCAATAGAGGTCATTTTTGAATGGGAGCCAGTTATGATCTGACTTTGCTGTCGTTTTCGAATAGCCAATCAAATTGTCGAACGGCCCCTTGTATCCCAGAGTAGAGGTAGAGCAACGAACTCACTCTGGGGACGAGATTGTGTAAATGTAAATTAAATGAGCCATTTTTGGAATATGATCTGTGCATAGCATAGGTTTCAAATCTTTAAAAAAGCTGGTGTAAAATTTAATGACCTGTTTCTTTGAACTGAATGACTTCGGAGAAACTTTAGCTATTTCTCTATAATTCTACCGTTGGACTTTTCTGAAATCTTCAATATTTTCAAAATTAGAGTGTTTTTCTTCTTTTTCAAGAATTCAAGAAAAATTTTCAAAACAACTTAAAACCATCGTAATTTCTAAACTGTTCGACGCAACATGAAGTAATTTCGAAGAAAACCATAGTTTATGAGTGCCTACAATGTGGTATCAAGCAGAAGTCTGTCACTCATCTGGTTTATGATTTAGAAATTTGATGACGTCACATCCTCAAATGAGTTGAAATGTAAGATACGCTGTAATTTCGAAAAATATTCAAAATTTCTGAAAAGTCCAACGGTAGCATTATACATAATTATCTAAAGTTTCTTTCAAGTCATTCAATCAGAAGAGATAGGTCATAGAATTTTACACCCACCTTTTTACACCGAGATAAAGATTTGGAACCTATGATGACTAACATTGCTCACTTTACGTTTAGACACCCTTATTGTTGGCTGCTACAGGAAGATTGATCTCTTCCTTGAGAGTGCTGATAGAAAGAAATGTTGCAGTTGACTGTGAAGAAGTCAAAGAGAGAAATAATATCGTGCATATTGCTACCAAAAGAGGCTATCATGATGTAATTGAAGCAATTTTTACTGGAAGTCAACTTATGACCCGAGAAACTTATGTTTCATTGGCAAAGCTATTGGAGTCAAATAATGAGTCTGGTTAGTATTTTTTGCTCAATACTATGTGGTTATTAAACGATTACGAGGTCCATGCTGGAAAATATTTGGACCTTAGTTCCTTAAATATTTTCCAGCATGGACCTCGTAATCGTTTAGTAAAGGCTTTATTCTATGGCAGAACCTTTTGAGAACATTGTTTATAGTATTGTACTTTTCTATTGTGTCTTTGATCCTGTGCATCACTGTAGTTGGTCTTCTCGACGTTAACTACATTGGCATTTTCCTCGTGTACGATTGCAAGTTTGTCTTCAAAGTTTACAGCAAAGAATTCTTTGAGGAATAAGCTAAACTTTGGCTGAAAATTCTCGCGGCCTAAGCATACACAAAAAGCTCCTCACTTGTTGTTGCTTTTTAAGGCAACGCCCGGTCCAATACGGCTTCGAAAATACGGCTTTTGCGGACCGATCAAGAACCAATCAAATTGCTCCTTTGCCGGTCCGTAGAGCCGTATTTTCGAACGCCATATATTAATGTTCCATGAGCAAGGGGGAAGGACAATATTGTGCCGCATCTTTACGTTATTAAGTTTTACCATTTTGGGAAAAGGTTTTAAATTCTTGGTATATAATGTTGTTGTTGTAAATCTATCCTTTTTGAGAAAGTTTAAGCTCTTTCCAAGATGTTCTCTTTCTGATTGCATTGTTACAGAATGTTCACTGATTTTATGGGAATTGAAAACATTTGAAATCAGAGTATTGGCAACGACTCATGCTTTCACCTGAAAGTAAAAGACAAAACTTAGATATGATAATTTTCAAGTAAATGTGATTTCAGCATTCCCGTGGAAAAATTCAAAACACACCGGGTGAACCAGAAAAAAGTTCCCCTAAAAATTCATTGCATCAAGAGTACTGTATGGATTGGACTGAATCAATATTTGCTTGACAGCCAAAAGATCGAAGTATTTTTGTGATTTTTCTTGCCTTCGTATGAGCACTGGATAAATTGATAAATTGAAGTTTACAAAAATATTTTGTAACTCTTTAGTGAAGTGAAGCGCCCGTGAGTATTGTTCTGTGCGCGGAGAGTCCTAACGATTTGATCAAGTGTTTTAGGCCCTTTTTCAGTAATTTTGCAACCATGAATTTTTCGTATTGTTGAATTTACCTATGTTTGCAGTGCTCCTAAGAAGACGAGAATAATCACAAAAATACTTTGATCTTTGTCTTTTAACTAGAATTTGAATCATTCAAATCCATGAAGTACTTGTGGTGCTACTAATAATCGAAAATGGGAACTTTTTTCTGGCTCACCCGGTAGACTAGTGAGAATCCAGTTGATCACCATGTCCCAGTAAATGCAGCTATTTATTTCCTTATTTAAAACAAACTAGAGTAGACCATGATTAATGTTAAGCTCTGAAGCAATGCTGTGCTTCATGCAGTAGAATCAAAGTTAAAAACACGAGGCATCATTAGTTCTCAAAAGGACAACAGAAAATTAAAATTGCATGTTTACAAATCTTAGACGGAAATTATACGTTGATTAAGAAACTTTCCACTAGCACTATCCTTTTCAATCTTTCTTTGAACTGAAAAATATGTTTACCACAAAAAGCAATGCCTGTACCGGTATCCTTTTCACGCCTTCTTTGAACTGAAAAAGATGTTTCCTACAAAAAGCAATGCCTATAGCTTACCTTCGTCATTTCTTACCCCATTTGTGCTCTTTTAGGGTTAACCCCATTCCATATTGCTGTGGTCGAGAAGAACTTGGATTCATGCAGACTGCTTAAAATGATTGGAGCTAATGTTGATGCTCAGGTTTGTGTTTAATAACTGACAAAATGCGATTTTGTCATTGTTGAGTAATATTGATAGTCAAGATTAATCAATTGGTGACATGTGACCAGGGCCGTCGAGAGATGCGCCGGGTCCCAGGGCTAGGGTAGGAAGGGGTCCCCCGGCACCGAACGCGCCGGAAAATTTTCAGACCACGCCCTTTTATCCCTGGGCCACGCCCTCCTGTAATATTACAATAAATCTTACATTCTACTATACGTTCCTGATTACTATACTACACTACAGGGACGATACCATGGGGAGCGAAAGACTATGACTACCCCATGGCCAATATGAAAAGACACGCAACGTTAAACTAAATACAGCTACTCTACGAATGATTTAAAAACTACTGGATACTATACTAGATTCCATCCCACATCAGATGTCAGGTCAGGGTTGCGATCAATGCGAGCGCAACTCGTTCTAGTTATTTAAGGTGAGTCAAATGCCTGTCATCTGATGTGAAACAGAATTTACAAAGAAAAGGAAACATGTGACAGAAATCATGTGAAACTCTTCCCGGTTGGTAAAAAAATGTCCCCGTTTGAAAGGCTTCCGTTCTCTGGGTATTTAAAGCAATTGATATTTGTGAATATCCTATTCAATAGCAGACATGTTCAATCAGACCCTTCATTCTGTAATTGTATTCAACCAACTGCATAAAACGCCTACGTTCGTTCGACTGCAATTACACAGTCGATGGTCTTTCACCATGGTCACCATGCCTACACTCTAGCATATATCACGCCTATATCAGTGACTATATTTCACTTGCCCGAAACGTTTTACCTTACGATGGCTTCGGTACAATCGACCGGGTGATTTAGACCTTGCGTTCCTTTGGCAATCAAAACAATCAAGATTTCTTTCAAATTCAGCCAGCTGGATCTAATTTGTTTCAAATGAAACAATGTGAAAATCTTAAACAATACAATCATGATTGTTTTGATTGCCAAAGGAACGCAAGGAGAGTCTCTAGCTTCAGGGGATTTCCCTTTTATTTGGCTTTGAAATTCTGCATCCATTGTGTACCGTTAACAGGAGCATGCCTCGTATCAATGTTTGCTATTTATCTATAATTTTGGGAAAGAGGCTGATTTTCCTTATGCCGTGGGGATTTCGCTGTTGCTTCTTAATAAAGGTATCGAGCATGCCTCGTATCAATGTTGGCTGTTTATTTATGATTTTGGGAAAGAGACTGGTTTTCTTTCTTGTGCAGCGCAATGGGGGTTTTGCTGTTTCTTCTGGAAGAAGTTGCACAGAAACATCTGTTCAGTTCTGTTTAATATAACTTGTATTTAGAATTTGTTTGCAAAGTGTGATAGATCTAGTATGTAGCCTCAGAGGCTGCACGCAGGCTAGATCTATGCAAAAGGGGACCAAAGCGTCTTAACTTGAACTGCTGTAAATTGTTTGAGGAAAGGTCTTAATGGGAATGTAAGCATATATAAGTGGCTTAAAGCCACTTGCGGTCAAATCCTAGCCAATCAGATATCACTATTTCCTGTTGACAAAGCGGCGTTATGTCACAGCCTATTGTCTTTGCACGGCTATTTTTATCAATGGCTTATATATGCTCAGATTCCCTTTAAATTAGCCTTAAATCCTTAGTCAGCAGTACTTTTAAGGTGTATATGTATAACTTAAGCTTTTTATTTCAGTAAAACCTGTGGTCGTGAATTAATATTTCAACTTATATAAAGTTATATTTCTTTAAACTCTTGAAATTTATTTTATCCGCTTAAAGATTACAATGTCAATTTACAAGCTACACTACTTTATAAAATTACTATACAACTATACATAGTACTGGAACGATACCCTGAGGAGTAAAATGCTATGACTACCCCAAAGCCATTTGGACATAGAGATTAAACTAAAGTCTGTCGCAAATTACCTGCCACGGGAAATGTCTGCGATCGAAACAACTTGAAATTATAAGTGAGCTGTGAGAAGAAAAATATTTAAATTTCTCATGCTAGATCTGCCCCTGTTCAGGTGGACTCTAATTAATGACCTCCAACCCAAAATTAAAGCGCCTAAAATAGCCAAAGATCTTGAAAAGTATTTGACTTGACCCAGACATAACACGTTTACACAGACCCAACTCAAAAAGGCGCAAAAATGTTGTTTTATGAAACGGGGTGCTTAGGACTGGGTAGCATAGCCAGTGCATGAAAGTCCAAACTATATCCTATTTCGCGTATCATGCTCTGTTTCCCATTTATTCATAAAAATTAAAAGCAAATGTGGATTGTATCTCATGTACTTCAAGGTGTCCCAAAATGTGTTCGACGTTTGAATAAATATTAAAAACGTATGTTTGTATTTATGTAATATTTTGCCATACAACTAAAAATTAAATGTAATATGAAAATTTACGAAAGAAAGAAGGCTATTTACATGCGTACAATATAATGGAAATTGAAATCTAATGTAAAAACACCCCTAGTTTAAAATGGCAGGGATAGCATTAAAAGGTCAATGCAACCTTTTAATAACGTAAAATAACGATGTCGTTAATGATGCGATAACTTAAAATAACGATATAGTGAATGGACTCTATGGTTAGATAGCCCGATTCCTGGGATTTTTGATAAATTGTAGACGCCAGAATCTTCCAAATCCGCTGAATATTCACGGAGCTGCAAGCTTTTATGGTTCAAGTTTGTGAAAAAGCTGAAACCAGAGGCCTCTAAGTGGCATTTGTGGTAAAAGTACCATGGGCTATCGTTTCTTTTGTTTCTCGTTCTGTTTCAGAGCAAACCAAAAAGAATTTGAAAAGAATTGATAACCTAATTTTTAAGCATATGGATGCTTCGAGGAATTCTGTTGAGCAAAGTTTGAAAATGATTCATTCTCTCGTCAGTCGATAATTTTTTGTATACATGCATTCTAAAGCAAATTTTGGCGATCGTTGTAATGATTAAATTACTTTTGAAGTCCTATTTGGTTTGCCCTGATATCAACGAGAGGTTTGACGTTGGATGGCATTATTTTACCTTGATTTTGGAGCTTCTTTGCATTACAAGTCATATAGGGGTCTCTGGTTTCACCTGGCGCATATTTTGATCTTTAAAAGCTCGCAACTCAGTGAATTTTCAACGGATTCATAAGATTCCAGCGTCTAAAATTACTTCAAAATCTTAGGGACAGGATTACCTTCCCATGAACCAGTTTATGTTATCGTTATTTTTCAATATTTAATCAAACGTCGACAAAATTTTTGGACGCCTGTGTTTCTATTCATAGTGTATTTAACAAATACGAGATCAACAAAGTACTGGATTTTCCCTCATGTCTTTTCAGAAATCATATTGCATTCTTTTATTGTGTCTCAATTTCATCCACATCCAATCGATAACAAATGCTATGGACACAGGGAGTTTAAAGGCGCTATCGTTAGGCTATCGTTTATCCAAGGGCACCTACCTTGTAGGAACTGTGTTTATTCCCAGTACTGTTTTCGTGACATAGTACACAGAGCAATTACTGTTCTGTTAATGGGTCATTCCATATAATTTGAACAAAGGCATGTCAAGTCATGTTCGAGAATCGCCCTCAAATTTTTTTCATGTAATTGTTACCTAAAGACAAGGTTGACTTTCAAATTTCAGCTTAATAACTTGAACGGTTAATTTTCTATGGCTGATTGAAGTTTTTAAAGACAGCTCGATCAAAGATGAAGTGACACTTTCAATGATTTTTAATTTCAATTACAGGACTCTGTAACAAATTCTGTTGAGTGAAAATCATTTCAGATGCAGCATATCATCAGCAAAAAAAAATATTTGCAAGTCGAAGCTGACAACCTTGCACAGGTGCTTGTCAAAATCCTGCCATGATAATGAAAAATTCTGAATTAAGCCACTTTGGAAGGAACTTGCATGAATTTTCCTGTTAAAACGGCAAAAGCGAATTAACTACAAATGATATTCTTGTGCTACCATGCTGTTAGAAGTCAGAATAAAATAAACAATAAATTCCACGAGCTTCCACTTAAAAGAAAATTAGGTATCAAAATGGCACAAGCTTGTATGTTTGTGCAATTTTAGCAGATTTGAAAAATATTTTACAAATTTTGGTATGAATAATTCCAAATTGCTTCGTCACTTGTTAATGTATACTAGTTGAAGTTTGCCTAGACCGAATAGTTTTGATTGAATCCACTTGCTAGTCAGTGAATTTGCCTTTTGAAAGTAGCTCAGACACCAAAATGGCCGATATGGGGCATGTTCAGTGGCTGCAAAATGTACCGGTCAGTAATGTCAGAGTCTTGAGAATTTTACAACCAGTAGTCTACTCTGTTACCTTCTGCTGACAAGAATTTCATGGTTCAAATGGAATTTTAAGGCAGTAATTAAAATATATTTGACTGCCTGTTTGTCGAGAAATTGGTAATGTTGTGTAAACTCTCTTCAGTTGGAGCAAGGTCAAAATCTCATGAAATCATCATTGAATAAGGTGAATGCAAAGCTTCACTTACCTTCAAGGATTAAAATGCAGAGATATGTCCCAAATATTGGGTTCCCATGAATTTAAGGGGGGAGGGACATTAATCATGTAATGTAACTACATAACTCATTGACCGAATAAACTTATCAGTTATTCTACAAAGGAGTCACAGAAAAGATCTTTGGAGAGAATGATCTATTGGGGATATGAGGCAGTTTCTTCTAGGTCAAATGTTAGCCTTCAACATGAATTTTAAAATGTACAACTAATTGCAATTTGTCAGTTGATTGAAGATCAGGAAACGTTCTAGTGGGCAAAATTTTGAGACACAAAAACGAAACTCAGTGAAACTTTGATTTGATAGAACTTCAAATGGTAGATTGAACAACAACGTTCAGGAACTCAAAAGCTGAACAAAAGTCATTTATGCACGAGTGTCTAGAACCGAGTCACTGCATCTTTTATCTCTCCAGTTGTAAAGTTGTACTGTCTTCCAGCCGAATTGGATGTTGAAGGAACTAACAAGCTGATAATAGTGAGCTGTTGGGACCCAGAGATGATGATTTCATGAGATTTTGACCTTGCTCCAACTGAAGAGAGTTTCCACAACATAACCAATTTCTTGACAAACAGGCAGTCAAAAATATTTTAATTACTGCCTTAAAATTCCATTTGAAGCATGAAATTCTTCTCAGCAGAAGGTAACAGAGCAGACTACTGGTTGTAAAATTCTCAAGACTATGACATTACTGACCGGTACATTTTGCAGCCACTGAACATGCCCCATATCGGCCATTTTGGTGTCTGAGCTATTTTCAAAAGGCAAATTCACTGGCTAGAAAATGGATTCAATCAAAAATATTCAGTCTAGGCAAACTTCAACTAGTATACATTAACAAGTGACGAAGCAATTTGGAATTATTCATACCAAAATTTGTAAAATATTTTTCAAATCTGCTAAAATTGCACAAACATACAAGTTTGTGCCATTTTGATACCTAATTTTCTTTTAAGTGGAAGCTCGTGGAATTTTTTGTTTATTTTATTCTGACTTCTAACAGCATGGTAGCACAAGAGTATCATTTGTAGTTAATTTGCTTTTGCCGTTTTAACAGGAAAATTCATGTAAGTTCCTTCGAAAGTGACTTAATTCAGAATTTTTCATTATCAAGGCAGGATTTTGACAAGCACCTGCACAAGTTTGTGAGCATCGACTTCCAAATAAATTCTTTTTGCTGATGATATGCTGCATCTGAAATGATTTTCACTCAACAGAATTTGTTACAGAGTCCTGTAATTGAAATTAAAAATCATTGAAAGTGTCACTTCATCGTTGATTGAGCTGTCATCAAAAACTTCAATCACCCATAGAAAATTAACCGTTCAAGTTATGAAGCTTAAATTTGAAATTCAACCTTGTCTTTAGGTAACAATTACATGAAAAAAATTTGAGGGCGTTTCTCGAACATGACTTGACATGCCTTTGTTCAAATTATATGGAATGACCCAATCCGTTTATAAGTTACCAGGACTTTCAAATTCTAACGTCTATTAGTGTTGACCAATCAAAATGACGCTGTCCTGTCATCTCGTATAACAGCATAATCTCGTATTACATCAACACCGGAATTTGAAACCACAAAGTTATTCTTACGTCATCTTGACCTTGACAGAACTGACTCTGTGTACTGGGTTACAAAAACAGTACTGGGAATAAACACGGTTCCTACAAGGTAGGCCCCCTTGGTTTATCATGCCCTGAGCATAGCAGTAATTTAAGACTCTATCTGTTGTTTCAGGATACCCTTGCTGGGTATACAAGTCTCCACCATGCTGTGCGGACGAATGATGCCCAGTTCGTGAAGGACTTCATTGCCGTTTGCGAGCCATCACTCGAAGTCTCCTCATACGAAGGATTGACACCTTACATGCTCGCAGATATCAACAAGGCGCATGCTGTAAAGCAAGTGCTTATCGAAGCGGGTGCCTCGCAAATTTCATCTGAAACATTTGATGACGAGGATATGTAGGAGATTTAGACTCTCGTTTGCACTGTACCGGCACAAAATTGGATCAGTAACGAAAGTGTATCGGATCATTCTCTTGTTTAAACTGTTCTTGCTCATTAGAAACACTTTCGTAGCTTCCATCTATACAAACAGGAGCAGTGTAAACACTCTTAAACCGTAACAACGTTGTGACGGATCAAAACTGTGCCGGCATAGTGTAAAGATAGTCTTAGACCCCGTTTGCATTGTACCCGTACAACTTTGGATCCGTAACAAAAGTGAATCGAATCAGCTTCAAGTTTATACTGTTCCATGATAATATGTAACACTTTGGTTCCTTCTGTCTATAGAATGATTTTCTCGAGCAGTGGAAATGCCCTTGAACCTAGCAACCTTGCAACAGATCAAAACTATACCGGTACACTGGAAACGTGGTCTTAGAAACAAGGACAGATTTTGGGAGACAATGTCATGTTGACACATAAATTCAAGGCGATTAGCGGTTTCCGACAAAGGAAATTCCCTCAACCAGTAATTCGAAACAAACGTAGCTGAAAAAGTTTCTCTGGCATCCAGGTAGCTAGCTCACTTGTTGTGCATTCTAGAAATTGTTTTGAAGAGCAAATATGGGTGGGTATATATCGAAAGTAAAAGGATATATCTACACATCTATATAGAAAAGATGGCACTTTAACTTCGTGCACTTTTAAGTATTTGCACAGAAGAAATGTGTGAAATTAAAGACAGTTTTATTTGTGAATACTAAACTTGCACCAAAATTAAAAGACACCAATGAAAAGCCAAAAGTTTTTCTTTCGTCGACGTTTTTTTATTTCTACCCAGCTTACGAATGTAACTTTAAGGAAAAATGCCGAGAAGCTAAGTTTATCGAAGCAGTATCCAGGTCCTCCTTTATCCTCCAGGTCTCTTTAGCCTAGAATTACAGAGATTTTGCGACGCTCTTCGCTATAGGTACGGGTTTTGACGGAGCAGGATTTTCAACCACTGCCTTTAACAAAATAAAATACGCGAAGGTGAATAGGCTTATCAAAAATGGAAGAAGGAAAACCTCCAGACACCGTCAGAGCATTGATGCTTTGGCTATGCACCCTTCATGACGCCTTGCACAAACCAAACGCTCCAGCGTTGAGCACCAAGAAATTCCAGCACCAAGAAATTAGGAATGCTTTTGTTTACGTCACTGCACAAGCTTCATCCACGCAAAGTTCTCCCACATGTAGCGTTGTTTTAAATTTAGATCTGTAGTTCTCTCGTAATATTCGACTGCACTGTCGCTAAAATGTGCCTTTATTCTTATCTAGTTATTATTGCTTAAGCCTGTAAGGTATGCTTGTATTTAGACTTGAGCTGATTGTATAAGTCAAGAAACGTATAACATTGACTGTACAAGGAAAGCACCGTAAAAGCTCTATTTTAAGCCCCCTCTCTCTATTAAGCCCCCTCTCTAATAAGCCCCTCCCCTCTTAGCCAAATTTTTAATAAGCCCCCCTTACCCCACTTATATCAAATTCCAGAGGTTACCAAAGATTTTCCATTTATTGATGTAAATATGTTTGCATGTTAATTTTGATATGATTTTAGATAAACTGTGTCGAAATTGTGTATTTGACTCCGATTTGACTCGTAAAGTTGTATGATGAATCTGCAACTAAAAAGCTATTACATAGATCCTTGTGGTTTAATTTTGTGAATAAGCCCCACTCTCTAATAAGCCACCCTCTCTACTAAGCCCTCCTCTCTTTGAAGCCCCCATCCTGGAATGTCCGAAATTGAATGAGCCCCCGGGTGGCTTAATAGAGCTTTTACGGTAAGCATAGGTTCTAGATCTTTAAAAAGGTGAGTGGAAAATTCTTTGACCTATTTCTTTGAACTGAATGGCTTGGAAAAAACGTTGGCTTCTTTTCTATAATCCTACGGTTGGACCTTCTTTTTTAAGAAATCAAACAATAATTTAAAAAACCTTAAAACCATCGCAATTTCCAAACTATTCGATGAAACATGTTATAATTTTTAAGAAAACCATAGTCCACAACATGGTATCAAGCAAAAGTCTGTCACCTTCTGGTTTAAGATTTGGAAATTTGATGATTTTTCAAGCTATTCTATTAGAAGAAATAGGTCATAGAATTTCACACCCATCTGACACCGGTTTAGAACCTATTTTAGTTTGGAGGCTGTTTCGAAGTGGTTGATCTAGCCTGCGTATTGCTGCACTATCCTTTTGCCAAAAACGGAGACTGTATTACTGCTTTTAATCACATCTGGCGTACTGTTCCAAGGTATGCTACCCCTGAGCTCTATCGAATTGTGAGGATATCTTTAATTGTGAGGAAACTGTGTTTGATTTCTTTCCTTGTAAATAAATTCCATAAGAAAGGAAAGTTTTCATGATTGGGTGATTTATATACTTCAATCATGAGTTTCTGCAGGTTCTGAACATGAACAGTTTTTTCGTTGTTTCTATCGAGCAGCTCATCAAATTCAGCATTATCGTCTTTCAATAGAATAGTTAATGCTCGTTTATGAACCCTGTTAATTTCTTTATGGGCAGTTCTTCCACAAAACATCCTAATAAGGGGGCAATACCTGAAGCTCGACATGATGAAAGAGTTGTAAAGCAATGTGCATTTAGGTGGGCAATGACCTAGCAGCCCTGGAGAGGGCACTAATACTTCTGTTAGTTTCAAGACAGAAACATTTCACATGATCTTCAAATTTCAGCTCGGAATCAATGATAATGCCTGGTAATCTGACTTGTTTAAAGGTAGTAATTACCATCTCATCTATCTCCATGCAAAGTTTGTAGTCATGCCCCCAGCCCATAAATTGAAATTGGATGGATTTGCAACCATCATATTTGATTCGAACCAGACAATGGTGTTATGCATATCGTTTTCTTGGGTTGAAATGACATTTTCTATTTTGAGATCAGAGACATACAAGGTATTATCATCATCAAAGTTGCATAGATGATAGATGAGAGTCGTGTATAAAAAAGTGAGATCGTTGATGTAGATGTTGAACAGCAGGAGACCAAGGACTGAGCCTTGTGGTGCACCTGATGTGATCTGAAGCAAATGGGTAGCACTGCCGTATCAATCAATTATTCTGCAGTTTATCCCGCACCTTTTCATGTAATATTTGCATTGATCGGTAAATACTATATTTGTATCATGTTGATATGTATGATTTGAATCATCGAAGCATATTGTTGTCTTCATTTATTACTTAGTTCTATCCTGGGCAATGTAGTACATTGAATGAATTGAATTATTTACTTATTTATCACTTTGTCTAAAGTGGGTTAGGTGATTAAATTAGTGGGTTAAGAACCTACATGCTGAAATTGCCAAATCAAACCCTCATTCTACAGTTCAGATACTTTATTCTAGTGAAAATATATAGCACTTGTCGTATAGATAACACTGCATAGAGCTTCAGAAGACTTGCAGAAAACTTAGAGGATGTTTTTGGGGAGTTTTTATCCAGAGATTTGAAACATCTCTCTTGCTCAGGTTTTTTCTGTGATTGCATCAGCGCCAACTTTTTACCTCCTAGAATGAATCGGGGATGAATCCCCCTGGAATCGTCATGATGATTATTCAAACTTTTGCGTACATTTCTAAAACGAGATATTTACGCGTCAGCTGAAACGAGGTTTCTTACGCGTGGGTTAGCTGCACGATCTTGCCACGTGGGTGACATATCGAATCATCTTGATCGAAGTTTCGATTGGTTGAAGCGTTGAAGATACAAATTCCGAATAATCAACTTAGAATAGGAAGCAATAATTCTAAGAGGGAAAGAGATTTTCCCCAATTTATATACAAAGGATTTGCTATGCATAGCGCTGCTTTCAGGCAATTTCATAATTATGAATAATACTATTTATTAGTCGCTCTTCCTAATACCCTGCGTGCAGCTTCAACTCATCTTTAGCCACGGATTTTTTCGAGGATTTTTTAAGCAGCCTATTTTATCTTTGATGACATTACTTTTTCTAATTCATTTGGACTAAACTTATCGGGCATAAAAGGGTTATGACCGATACGTTGAGTCGAATTGAATCCTGGCATTTTAGTTTAGTTAAGACATTTATGTTTATCAACTGAAACTATTGCCGCATGTCAACCTCAAGATCTAACTATTTCATCTTTGCATTCTCCTTTATAAATCTCGAGATGTTTTTAGGTGCTTCATCTGTTTGAGAATATTTCGTCAGCGCATGGTTAGCGCATAGATTAGTGTAGAAATAAAAAATATTAACAAATTGGTACCCAGGGCAGGTTAGCGCTAATTATCTGCTGTAAGGTTAGAAAGGTCTCTTTTCTCTGTTTTCTTTGATTTAAATGTATGTTTTTTGATTGATGTAAGTGGCTGTCGTGTCGTAGTTGGAACTGGTAACATGTCCTTCGATAAAAAGCCGTTTTGTCATAGAACTGGCTCCTGCCAAATGGAATCAATCTTTATACGCGCTTTTCCATGTTTGGATATATGAAGCAATTGAACAAGACCTTGGCAGGATCATGGTTTATTCTAGGACTTTATTACCGAAGCCAAATTGCCACGATGCTCAACCAAACCAAACCAAACCGCACTTCCACACCAGCAGACTTTATTGATTAATAACGTGACGCCCTCTCTAGCTTGGTTTTCTCAAAAAAGGAACCTGGAACAGATTAAAATAAACATTGAAGTTAAATTATAGGCAGAGGCAACACGGTGCGACAACGGGTGCAACGCACCATAAAGCGCCAAATTAGGTCATGCAAGATGGCGTCAATGCATCATAATGCGCGTCTACAGCATAGCGTCTAGAGAAACGCTAGTGTCATTTCAGTTCGAAGGAGATACCTTTCTTTGGACAAGCTGCAAGTCTCTTTCTTGTCAGCATAAGGCACAAAAGGTAAATGCAGGGCAGAAACGAAAAAGAGGGAGAAAAGACAGGCGGAGAGAGAGAAAGAGCGAGAGAGGCAAGTTGTGCTAAGAAGAGGGAGTGGGACTTTTAGCAAGTCCAAGCTTGCTTCCATACCAAGGGAAGATACTTTGGTCTTGAGGCAGCCTCTGCAACAACTTGCATTTGAATAATATTCAATCGGGGGGGGGGGGGTAATCCCAATGACCAATGATCAAACAATGGAGTCGTGACCTATGCACACATTTTGCCCCCATATGCACGCTTCTGGAAATTCCCATGTGTGCCGTGTGACTCAACGCCGCATCTTATTAGGGTCGCCCCCGGCGCGTGACTTATAATTGTTATGCTATTATATCACGTGATAACCAAAAATGGAATCTGATTGGTTTTCATAAAAGCAATAATTGTCACATTCATTTCTCGAAAGTAGGGAAAGAACCTCTGCAACGTTCAAAAAGGATAAAATAACACCAAGAACATCAGTTTGATCATCGTAACTGAGACAACGATACTCGAGCTAAAATGGCCAAAAAACATTTAATTGAAGGAGCAGACGTGGTTGATTCAGGATTTGAATCTTTTTCTTATGGCAGTGGCAGTAGCACCGACACGCAGTCCCTCACGACTGGTGTGGAAAAACTCAGCCTAGAAGATGCCAAGAAGCAGAGAATCACGCAAAAAAGTGGACACTTTCTTGAGCAAGATAAAGATGGTGATAGGTAAGACTGGAAGAGTAGTTCGGTCACTGATCTCAGTGTTTTTGGTCGATGTACACAAACATTTTGGAGTTGACAAATGGAGTGGCCTATCCTCTGCTCACCAGGCCCATACGGGTTGTCACATCGCAACTTGGCCTTTTAAAATTCCAATTTTTCACTGCAGAATTCGTTTACAGAAATGCTAAGACTACATTTTCAGGGAAACTGAGCTAGTTTTCCAAATTTTCTCTTTTTTTGGTGACAACAAAAGTCCAACATTAATTAGTTGCGGTTTTAGTTTGCGGTTATAATTTTACGCCAAGGGAAATTCCCTTCGCCTTTTGGGAATGACTGGTCGTGGCGTAAACAAAACCATCTGTACTTTCCCTTGGTCATGCGTCACTCTATTATTGTTCTCGGTTTTTCCCCTGGTCTTTGATCCCGGTCTTTCATTAAACTGGGTTTCCCCCATTAATTTGGTGGTCAAGGGGGTGTACCTACTTTGATGGTCAAGGGGTTGTACCAGCATTTCAGTAAAATTGAAACCAGGCTTGCCTTGGAACTTCATTGTTGGAAATTTCACCGGATAAAATTTTGAACAATAAACCTCTGCGAAAATCAGGACCGTCGACAGGGGGGGTTGGAGGGGGTAAAAGGTCCGGGGCCCGGGCCTCGAAGGGGCCCGTAAAAACATTGTTCGACAAAAATTAGTTTTTGCTGTAAAATCTCTTTACAGTAACTTTTATGACAATCTAACTACCTGCCTTAAAACATAGACAGAAGGAAATAGTTTTCTTATGTGGCTGTGTTTTAAAGTTTTTGTGTCCGTACCTTACGAATTGACTTTGGAAAGTCACCTCGTAAGAGAGAATCGTTTCATTGTTTACCGTAAATACCGCTTCCTTGATAACTTTTTCATGGAATATCTAAACAATTTCTTCTAAAGTAGCTTTCTTAAAAAGGGCGTTTCCCTCATTCTCCGAGAGTCTGAAGGGCGTGGTCCCAGAAAATTTTCTTGACCCCCCTGAGGCCCGATCCTAAGAATCGGTCCAGGGCCCGAGCTGGCTCTCGACGGCCCTGGCGAAAATATTTTCGGACACATTTTCGTCTATTCTTGTTGATCATTCATAAAGAACCATCTTTAATCCAGACCAACAAGAGGAAAGACAAAGAAGAAGAAAGACTGGTGCCCCAAAAAATCAAAAAATTTGACATTCCCAATTTTTGCAAAATGTTTTGGAATGGGTCAACCTTGCAAGTGTGCATCCCCAGATAGCTCACATTCCAAATTTTTGAAAATGCATCCTGCAGAATTTATTCTAAATTATTGACAAAATTGCGAAAGTGGCACCATTGTTTGTACAAAAATTTGATATCAATATGATCGCGGTAATTGTTTTTGTACCAAAATCCTGAACATTGACACCGTTCACCTGGCACAACCCCAGTACCAAAATTATACCTAACAGCCCGCCAGGTTTGCTCCTGTGTAGAAATCCACCCCCCCCCAAATGAAAAGAATGCCAAAATACCACCAAGTCACACAAAGAGAGCCAACAGATTTGATCTTTCCTGCCAAAAAGAGCTCACAAAAGGTCATGATCTTCTTGGCATATTGCAATGCATGCCAATTCTTGCTGGCAGTTCATATATTTCTCTTACAAACCACCAAATATTTTTCAAATAGTTCTATGCAATATTTCTTAGCCCCACTTATGCATAAATTATATGCAGTACTAATGGTAATATTTCATTTTGCAGTATCCTCCATCTTGCGATTGCAAATGGAAATGAAAAACTTGGCTTGGAAATTATTGATCTGGTAGCTTCAGAATCAATAGATCTCCAGAACAATCTTGGTCAGGTATGCTAAAAATTGAAGTTATGCACTTATCATGAATTGTTATTGTTGGCAGTTACTCTCCAGTACCAGATATTGGAGATTTGCCCCCCCCCCTTCTCCTATTTGGTAAATTTCAACATTTTTCTGCCACTTTAGGACCCGCTGCTAATTTTGTCATTGAAAGTATGAACATAAAGTTTCTTTAACTCACAAAGGATTGGTTAAAAGCTACTAAAAACAATATTCTGTTTGAAATATTTACCTTCCCCCACTCTAGATAAGACCCCTCTTATTTAGTTTTGAAATTTTCCTGCCTACTCCGCCCCAATTGCTGACTATCCCTTCTGCTATTTGGCACTAGAGAATAATAATTTGACCCACCAAAATGAACTCAAAATGACTCGTTAATCATGTTGATAATGTTTAAATATTCATTTGTTCAAATTCATCTCCCAGGATTCTATAATATTTGGCACTAGAGAATAATAATTTGACCCACCAAAATGAACTCAAAATGACTCGTTAATCATGTTGATAATGTTTAAATATTCATTCGTTCAAATTCATCTCCCAGGATTCTATAATATTTTTGACTGATAGGTTAAAAACCAATATGCAACAAAATGATTATCGTTATGACAATTCAATTTTATTCATAGAAATACACCCTAATACAAAGTTCTCATTGAAAATGTGTATTCTATACGACCCAGGAGAAGCATAACAAATGTAGATGGATGGCAATAAACCTGTAGAACTTCTATACCATTGAAGAGCAAAAATTATAGGATCCTTTGAATAAAACTTTATTCACTGAAGCAAAAATGTTGATCTAACATAACTGTTGTTAACAAGCAAATTTTCATCTGCAGACTGCATTAATGATAGCAGTACTTGTCAAAATGACTCCAGTAATCAGAAGGCTAATTGATGTTGGTGCAGATGTGGAACTTTGCGACTGCTATGGAAATAACATTGTGCATATCGCTGCTGAAAATGGACTTGAAAGCTCACTTATGGAAATATTTACCCAAAGCAGAACTCGTTTCTTGTTGGTTGCATCGCAGTTGAAAAGGGCTGTAGAAGCAAGAAACAACGAAGGTACTTTGATCTTGTTTTGAACTGTTCTTTCTAAATGAATATAGCAATATCTGACTGTAGAAATCAAGTAAATATGTCTTGCTATCACTTGCCAAAATATCATGCACTGATATGCAACATTTGTTCATCTGAAGTTCCAATGCAAACATTTATCTATCATCTTCTGAGTTTCAGTGGTTTTTGGATCTGTGAAAGTTTCATCTATCATCAGATGTAAATATTCTTTACAATACACTGGACTTTTCTCAGGGAACGAAAATGTCCTTCCTTCTTCTAATGTGAGGCTTTGAATAGACATTTGACATTTGATATGGAAGAAGAATAGGCTCATGTGGGGGGGGGGGGGCAATTGAATCTGTATGAAACATTCTCTGTCCTTATTCAATTGCAGTATAAAATGGTGTTGTTTCTGTGCGGTCCATGTTGATTGATATTGAAGTACTATAATGTATCTTTTATATCCACAGGATATACTCCACTTCATCTTGCTGTCAGAAATAAGCATTTAAACTCTGCAAGCATTTTGAAAACTATAGGAGCAGATGTCAATGCAATGGTAAGTATTTTTCTATTCAAAAGTTAATAATGTGTGCTACAAATTTGCTATTTATCTTCAGCAGCAAGTGTTCTTCATGGTCATTCTAGCGGCTAATCTAGTCTACAGTTGCTAAAAACATTGTCAGCAACCTAACAGAGAGTTCTGTCTAACACAAATTTTGCACATGAGGTGAGGTGTTAATGTGTGCATGACCTCTCTGCAGTATGTAAAAGGTTATTGTTCAAAATAGTACGCAGGAAATTTTCCTGTATATGTATTTGAGTTTTCAATGAAGTGCTATAGATATAGGAATAATTGACATATATGCATAAGATTAGCACCAAGGATGCTTCAAGAAGTGCCTTCTTATTTCATTTCAACATTTTCTCTTATGACAAGTTTGAGCCTTTCCATGCTAATACTGTTGGAACCATGTAACACATCTTCAGTATTTCAGCAGGCACCATCCGTTGCTTGTAAACGAAAATAACAGCAACAACAGCATTAATTGATGAATAATGATCATCATTATAATCAGCATCATAATCATTGTTTTCATTATTTTGCCATATTTTAGATTAGTTATATCTTTATTCCATGCAGGATTACAAAGCTGGATTCACTCCACTACACCACCTGGTTCAACTTGGCAACATATCACTGGTAGCAGATTTCATCATTGAATTTCATCCAGACATTGATGCACTATCATATGCTGGAGTGACTCCACTTCACCTTGCATGCTGTATTGATCTTGAGCCAATTGCAGACCTTCTCATCCTGGAAGGAGCAGATCCAAGGAGAGAATCCATGGAGGGGCTGTCATGGACTAATGTTGTCCAGTTGAGGCACAATGTAAGTTTCATTTTTGTCCTGAAAGGCAATGTCACATATTTACTGCATCCAGTTCTCCAGGGGTAACTAATTTTTGCCAGGCAGCTAGAGAGTTATTGATGCCACAATTGGAGCAAAATGAAACAATATACCAAAAAAATTTCCTGTTAAGTTGAAAGTGCTATCAATTGCTAACTTTTGGCTCCCCCTGTTTTTAACTGTCCAACTGCATCCTGCTGCTAAGTGGGTTATTTACAATACAGGTAGCCATGTGCCTTTGCGAATGAATAGAGGAGTACATTGGGCTTTCTGTTAAATGCAGCTATGCTTTGCAGAGGGAACACCTTACATGCAAAGTTGAGACCAATGCAGAATTAATGATTACCACTTTTGAATGGTGGAGCTGTAGCCCCTCAGATTCTTTACTATGACTTAATGTGACTTAATTTTGAAATGAGAACAGTCACTTAATTGTTGCAGTTTTATTCTTTGACTGTTTGATTTCACATCTCTTCAAACAATTTTTGAATATCCTTTCAATACTTTCTTTATAGCAAATGCAGCTATGTGACTAGATGACTAATTCCTGTCCATCCGATGCAGTAACCGCAACCTCGGCAAAGTGCCCAACCCCCTTGCGTGATCATACCATAATTCAGTCATCCTTGATCTGATCAAGAACATGATTGGAGCATAGTACAATACCATCAGTGCTTGCTTTATGATCCCATGAAGAAGTTCTCCAAGAAGCATCCAGCCAGGAAGCTGTTCACGTTGTCAGCCAAGAAAACAACAAAGCTTCTACAGCTATGCAAGGTAAATCGAGGCACATTAAATGAACAAATTTTAAGTCCAATTTTATTTTACACCTGCACTTCATTGTGTAGCATGAACATATGTATTTTGTTTCATTTGTTTCAATTAAATATACAATAAGAGATGGCTTGTAACCAGAATAGTTACAAATTTGAAAAATGTTAGCAATACAAAATAATGCAATATTGTACCTTTTACTAAAGGTGATTATTGTAAGGCAATTCATACTACCCACAGTAAAAGTAGACGTTGACCAAAAGAAGTTTTTTCCAGAATTTAGAAAGTTTTCAAAAAGATTTATCAGATTGTCATTACTTTTTTAAATTTGCCATTTATTTTGAAATGGGTGTGTTTTGATTTCTGTTCATTTTATTTCACAGTTTGCTTCAAATAATTGGTTTATTTGAGCAAATACTAATGTGTGTTGGAGGAATTGTTTTCCATTCAATGCTTATGACTGTTGTGTTTCTTATGTATACATTCTTGTGCGTTATATCATATAAATTTAAAGTCTTGATAATGGTAATGATAATAATGATAAAATCAACACATATTTAAAGCTAAAGCCACATCCACAGGGTGTCCCATAAGAATCATTCTCCGTTTGCCTGAAGATTGCGACAAAACGGCAAAAGATTGTCGCAAAAATTTTGCATGATGTTGCTGTTCAGATATTCATTTAAAGTTTGCTACCACCACCGTAAAAATCTGTTGAAAAATGATGGAGCCATGACCTCCAGGGGACGAAATTTGCCCAATGATTGAAACCAGCGGTTGGCCATTTTGTTTTACTATTTTGCAGCGTTAAATGGGTTCATGGATGGAAAATAAAATAGCAGCCTCCAAGGTCATAGCTTGTACATTATTCTGTACATGGCCTTGTATTTTCGTACAGGAAGCTTGTGCTGTGAACAAGGAAGGAAAAGGGTAACTGCCCATGCCCAATATTCCTAGTCAATGATACATAGAAAGGGGAAGGGTTTCTTTAATCATAGACCATTCTAGCTGCATCAAAACTGTGTGTGACCTATTCCTTTGGGACCATGAAATTGTCATACTATACTGTCGCAATGAAGAGAGCTCTTTTTTGAACAAGGAACTGTAGGAAAGTTGAAGGAAAAGTGGACAATTCACAGTTATATGATACCAAGACAAAGCTAAATTATTTTAAACGGTCATGTCGGTGTTGTAAAGAAGTTTAAAGGAAATGTGTCCATGTAAGTACAGCCGCATATACACTTTTGTCAAAATATGCTGACACGATGCTGACAAAGAGCCAGCGGTGATTGGCAAGATTTAACTGATCACATGTAAAGTAACATTTCAGCTCCGAAAGCACAACCGGCAGTAGGTTATCAGCCTGCTCAGATTACTCCCTGCCTGCTTGCCTCGTAAGAGCTCCGTTACCATAGTGATCACATGAAATAACTACTTAAAACTGGCATGCCCCCGCAAAGCCACTGTACTTACATGGAAACATTACCTTTAATTTGTTATGTAAGTAAATCTGTCGGGTTGGCTGTAAATGTTGCAGTGCTCCATTTTCTGATGGATTTGACCTGGAGAAAAGATTGCTTTACGAGAACATGTCGAGGCTAGCATGTAACCCGAGCTGTTAGTAGGACTGTATTTACTGCTGTGTCATGAACTTGTCAGAGTTTATTTGAAGAAAGTTAACAGATGTTTCATGGATTGGCTGATAGATTGATTTAAAACTTGCCTTGCCTGTTTTTTAAGTTGGTTGTTGAACTGAGAGTGTAAGCTTTTTTAAGACAAATAGAAAAGATTGCAAGCTATTTCATCTTTGGATTGA
This sequence comes from Aurelia coerulea, assembly GCA_039566865.1. Lineage (NCBI taxonomy): Eukaryota > Metazoa > Cnidaria > Scyphozoa > Semaeostomeae > Ulmaridae > Aurelia > Aurelia coerulea. The sequence goes on along the minus strand of CM076947.1, from coordinate 21,206,810 downwards.
GTGGGGGAAATGAAAACTATTTTGAATTCAAAGTTAAAAGGAATCAAAGTAGATATTCAAAGGGTCTTTTTCATCCAGCTTGCCTTGTACGTGCCGTCTCTTGCTTGGCTTTTTGTCGCCATTTTCCTGGGCCATGAAAATGGCGACAACTAAGGACGAAAACCAAGAGGCGTGCAAGGCATGCTGGATGAAACTGACCCTTTAAGCCTTTGATAAAAGTAGCCCTGCAAAGACAATTGGCCTTGACACGTGGCGAACCATATTCGGGTCACTGATCTACGTCTGTAGGAAATACTGATATATGATTCGACCGCAAGTGGCTCGAGCCACTTTTATATGCTTACATTCCCTTTAAAAACTCTTTGTTGGGAATCTGACATGCATTGCAGCCCCATTGGTAAAGGTAGCAGAATTTCATGCTGCATGCAAATAACTTTCTGATATCGCTGAAGTCAGCAGCTAGTCGCTGCAGCTCCAGATACTTCCGTCTTTCCCCGTACATGTGTTAAACGTTAAACATTGGACTTGAATTAAATTAGACTTGCTTCAAGTCTCGTTCGTTATCGTATTCGGGCCCACTCGGTTGGTCAGCAAGTGAGCGGCGAAAACGATAACGCACGAGACTTCGCCGCTCACTACCAACCGAGTAGGCCCGAATACGATAACGAACGAGACTTGGAGCAAGTCTAGAATTAAATGGATACCACTAAATATAAACACGATCGCAAGCATATGATCCCAGTGCATGCCGGTTTGCCAAGAGCTTTAAATGAAGGATGTAATGGTAGAATTTCTAGAAGACCAAAGTTGACGAAGGCCTACTATACAACAATAGACCATTTTGGCATTTAGAGAAGGGTCTGGGGAGAGCAATATTTTTATGGTTAACTTGCGGACACAATTCTGGTAAATAGCTGCCACAGTGCTTTGACGAACGATAAATTGAACTCTACAAAATCTATTGGTTTCAAAATCTCAGTGAAAAGTAAGAAAAGCTATTTTATGAGCCATAAGCCTCGTAGAAGAAGAGAGACTCTCCAACTCTACCTCGAATGGGCCTCGAATCCAACGGCTTTTGGCGGCTTGAATTGTAGAGTTACATTTATCGTTCGAAGAAGCCCTGTGGCACAACCTCGCTCCCAAGGGTATCTGTTGTTTTCAATTGGAGGCTAGACCTTAGGCGTTGAAGTTAACGGAAAACCTTCATTGTCACTGGGTACGAGGTTGCCTATGGCAGCCATTTGCCAGAATTGTGTCTGCCATTTACCAGAAAAATATTGCTCTCCCCAGACCCTTTTCTTGAATGTCAAAATGGTCTATTTGTCGCTTTTCTGGTTCACGATTAGCAATTTGATTACCTCATAACCCTAAACGGTGTCCCAAAACATCTGCACATTTGATAAATACTTCTTGTGGAACACAACGAAGATGGCAAGAACTGCCAAAAATTGACATTTGCATCTGTTACGCAACAATTTATACTTAGATTTTATTGCTTTAAAATTTTGTTAATTTCATGTTGCAACTGTTGCAACTTAAAATTACCGAAATTTTAAAACCATAAAATCTAACATCAATGTGAGCAAAAACATCGACATTATCTGATTTGACTTTGAAACTTGCTCTCGCTAGATTTTGACAACTTCGGCAGGTAAATTTAACTCTTTCTTATTTTCAAATATTTCAAATGCTTTTTTGAAAGTGTGTCACTCCTTTTATAGAATTTACTCAAACAGACCACTTTTGGGACGCCAAGGTACAGGGTTTTGGACTGGTTTTGGAAAACCGTATATATCTTTATATCTAATATCAACAGAGACGTAGGAACCGGGGGGGGGCACTGGGGGCACGTGCCCCCCAAGATTTTGCAATAAACAAAGAAGTGCCCTTTTTATTTTCAGGAAGTGCCCTTTCAGGGTATTGAAAAAGGTGCCCTTGAAGTGTCGTGCCCCTCCAAGTTTGAAACCCTTCCTACGTCCCTGAATATCAACCCTCGTCAGTAACGCGAATAGTGACGAACCGCGGTTTTTTTAAACGTTTCTATTCAAATCCTATTTCTTCTCTATGAGCTAATCTGGAAGGAAGTTTCTCACAGGACGAAAGTGAAATTGACATAAGCAATTGCTAGAAACAAGAGAAAAGGGTTTTTCTCTATTGACCATGCTCTAGAAAAGTAGAGGGTTTCTCAGCAATACTTTTATGCTATATGTGGCAAATTTTGGCACAATCGAAATGCACAATGGAATTCATCTTTCTGCGACGCAAATATGAAGTACCAAGATCTCAAGGTTAAAAGGGCAAATTTTGCAATTGAGGAACTGTGCTGCACCAGGGGCGGGCAAGTACTGTTAAATATTTGATCCCATGCTTGTCCAGGAGAATTGGACAGAATAACAGGTTCTTTTATCACATAATACGACTTTCCTGCCCAAAACAGTCAGTTTTTGGGACAAAGGTGAAATTTGAATATCAATCTTCCTATTCCATCAGTTTGTCACAAAAATCAAGTGTTCTAAGCTCATATCTAATCAAAATCCTGAAATTTACAGGTAAACTGGTTCTCCCTTCATCCGCCAAATTTAAACAGAAAAGATCAGTATTTCAAATTTTCACAAAAGCAGTTCTACCTTTGTCCGCCAAATTTCCGAAAAAAAAGGCCAGAGTTTCAAGTTTTTCACCAAAGCGGTCCTACCACTGTCTGGCAACCGGTTTTGGGACACTTATACTTTCATATCCTGCTAAAATTGTCCTCGTACTTGAAGAAAAATAACAGCAGAAATTTGCTATAAAAAACGACCATTTTTTTGGGACAAAGGTGGTGCAAATTTTTTTCATGAACTACCGGTTTTCGGACAAAGGTAGGACTATCGTTCCCAGTGTGACATGCCCGCCCTTGGCTGCACTCAGCGAGTTCAGAACGTGGAGGAGCTGAAGGGCCCTGAATTGAATACCGATGTTAACATTCAACGAAGAAAATGAAACCAAAGCACTATTATTATTATTAACACAAACAAGAAAGCTGTGGACCCACACAGAAAGTAACTGACGATGTAGCGGCGTGATGTGTCCCTGTGGTCGCTATTTGGCTTCCTTGTAAGGTTTCGTTTCTTGGAAGTTCTTATTGAGGTTTGGAAGCTGTGGTTTCTTATCCAAATTTTGAAATGAGAGTTCGTCTTTCGTGTCTTTCATGGCGGAAAGTAAATGTGAACAACGAGCAGAATCAGAGAGTTTCCGTTTCTGCTTTAAAATCTTCCTGCTTTGCAACGCGAGAGCCTTCTTTCCTCTTAGCCCAGTTGTGTAACAAATTGAATTGGTCAACGTATTGCTTTGTTTGAGGATTCTGCTCCATACTCCATAATGGGTTATCACTTTACTACTTTAGATAATTACCCCAAGTTAGGGCAGGTAGACTGATAGCTTTCAGGTATGTCCCGTTCTGCATGTTTTGCCTGATCATCCAATATAAGAAACTGGTTTATAAGAAACTAGTACTACGATGACCAAAAATTTAAGAAACTCTAGTACTACGCTCAAGAACAGTTAAGAAACTCTAAAACTTTATTTCTGTATGTCTCTCTTATTCAATGTTTCTCTAACAAAGGTACCTTCGTCTTTTCTTGACTTTTAACTGCAAAATTGGTAAATTTTTGCCTTGATGAGCATGGCTTCTTCTTGATGACAATGTCAATGCAAAATGGAAGCCCTTTGTCGAGAAGAAGGCTCAACTTCGAAGAATACCGCAATTTTAGGCCCAAACAAATAAGAAACTAATTAAGAAACTTTTACTACTAAAACACCGAAATTTTCATGCGAAATTAAGAAACTTTTAGTACTAAGTGCTGATCCAAGTTTCTTATATAAAAAAAAACGTGTAGTCCGACTTACACGAGTTTAGCTTTTGTGAATTCCTCGATTCTCAGTCCTTGATTAAAATTCATTAAAACCATATCTCTTGCCAGTCCGAAAGTTTCAACAGTAAAGTGTGTGGATATAGTACAGTCAAAGCCAAGTTTAGCCAAAGGTTTAGAAATTTCACAAATTGGTCGCATGTGGTTCGGTGGATCTGTCCTTTATTATATACCAGGATGACCAGTGTCGAAAACTGGCTTCCTGGGCTAAAAGTCATAAACTCGTTGCTACATACGTCTTCACACAAAACTTCCTTTTTAGCATCGATTGGAGGGGAATTTTACATTCCATGGTTTTCGTTTCTTTCGAAAGCAAAGCCGGAACTAACGAAAGGTCTTATTTACCATATCAATAGCTAAGATTAAATTGAATTTAACTTTTCACCTTAATATATTTTTAGCCCAGGGAAACCAGTTTTCGGGAAATCCCTTATTCGAGAGCAAATTAATGCAGTAAGTGCTCAAAATTAAGCTGGACGCTCTATCAGGCAGGGAATGAAGTTTGAGTTAGTCTGAATTTATCGAGTCGGTTAAATGGTTTTTGCAGTATATTTCCATTCAGTGAATACTGCTCCTTTGGTTTTACATTTCGCATTCAAACTAAAACAAGCAACATGAGTACCAAATGGAAACGCACTCCCAAAACGAGCAAAAGAGAAGAACTATTTCAACCAGGCTTTAGATAGAGAGAGGTTCGCATCATCCTTTGATGTTTGATTTTGTTCTGTTTTTACTTCAATGATGGTGAGAAGATTTATGGGGCCCCCATTTCATCCTTGGTGAAAATTAGATTTTTAAGCTCGATATGTTTACAGTTGATTTGCATCTGGATTGCAATTGTACCAAATTCTACGTTGAAAGCTGCGAAATAAGATTTGCGTATTATGAGAAATATTTATTCTGCTGGCGAATTAAATGTCCCATAAATTCTTTGGGCACCGTAAAGACCGAGAAAGGTTTAGCTCTCCCTAGGCAATAGCAAGAACGTGTAGTCTTTTTATTTGGATTCTCGACGAACAATAAAGTCTGTTTTCAAAATTTTGCAACCTGAAGTAATTTAAGTGAAGGCTATTATCGCATGACCAAAGTCAAATTAGTTCAAAAGTTATATTCAAATGAGATGCTTTTAGAGTACCGGGTGTCCCAAAATGATGTATTATCGTTTGATTGCTTATATGTCCATAACTAATGAACCGATTTTCAAAAACTGCTAAAAACCATAACCAACATCTTAAAATACAATTTAGCCTTTAGGCAATCAAACAAAACAAAGTGTTTGAAAATCGGTTCATTGGTTATGGACATATAAGCATTCAAACAATAATACATCATTTTGGGACACCCGGTACACCACAGTGTCTTTGTTTTCTGCCACATGCAATTTAGGTCTCAAGACTTTTTAAAACAGATTTTGCGGAAGGATGGTAGAGAGCAGAAAATAAAAGATTAATCTTTTCTCAAATCATAAGCACTTCCAAATAGCTTGCAATCATCTTGGTAACATTCTTTTGAGTTTTAACCACAAAAATTAAAAGAAAATTTATATACAGTCCTATCATTTTAATATCCATAAAAAGAAGTTGTGATACGTCTTTGAGGCTGTGTACTTGGGTCTAATGCTGGATCACCACCAGTCTCCAGGTATAAATTATTGTATGGGTACATCTTTGGAACCTAAAAGAAAGCAACGTATATGTCAATGATATGGATACAACAGCCTTATGCAGCATAGGTTCCAAATCTTTATCTCGGCGTAAATAGGCGGGTGTAAAATTCAATGACCTATTTCTTTTGATTGAATGGCGTGAAAGAAACTTCAGATACTTATCTATAATTCTACCGTTGGACTTTTCAGAAATTTTGAATATTTTTGGAAATTACAGCGTATCTTACATTTCAACTCATTTGAGGATGTGACATCATCAAATTTCTAAATCATAAACCAGATGAGTGACAGACCTTAGCTTGATACCATATTGTAGGCATTCATAAACTATGCTTTTCTTCGAAATTATTTCATGTTACGTAAAACAGTTTAGAAATTACGATGGTTTTAAGTTTTTTTGAAAATTTTTCTTGAATTTTTGAAAAAGAAGAAAAACACTCTAATTCTGAAAATATTGCAGATTTCAGAAAATTCCAACGGTAGAGTTTCTTTCAAGTTATTCAGTTCTAAGAAATAGGTCACTCAATTTTACACCAGCCTTTTTAAAGATTTAGAACCTATGCTGCCTTATGCAATCTCCTCTTATATGGGAGTTCACACTTGATTATAATTACCAACAGAATGATCATGGATGCCACTAACACTTGCAGTAAACTGTCAACAGAAGTTGCAGCAGCCCCTCTTTCCTTTTGTTACGTTTTATGTACTTTGTAATGGCTAGTGTCTCTTATGGTAGGCACACGATGACCTTCTATCTTTCCTCCCTGCGAGGAGCACAGTTAAATATAACTAGTAGTTGTATTTTGTTTTCATGTTGATAGGATAAAAGCAACAATGAATACATAGGCCCTCTTACACAATGAACTTTGATGTGAAACTTGCTTGCATGCATTGGACCTAATTGGCAAAGGTTTGTCTAGACTTCAAACAAGATTCCTTTTCGCAAATCTTATTCATTACAATGAAATACCGGGTGTCAAAAGAGTTAACACGTTTGGCAGGCTGTGAAATAAAAAGTACTTGGCTGATATTTGAAACTGAAAGTTAATCTATCAAAGGCTAAGTAAGATGTGAGCATTTTGTTTGGTAAAATGACTTATCTTTTAGACCCAGAAATTACGAAAATGCTGGTATGGGAACAAAAATTCCGCATTTGATTCTGGTCCAAGAAATTTAAACTCTTTTTCTGAAACTGTCAATTGTGTTGAATTTAAAATTTGTTCATCAGCACCTTATGATGAAAAAGTTCTATTTAGTTTCAGCTCTTTTTGTGAGTATTCACAAGACGTCACTACTTGTCATTTCAGGATGAAAGGTCCAATATAGATGGCGAAAATTCTTGAATATTTCAAGGTCTTTGCTTTTGAAAGCATTTAGTAAATTAAATCATTGCAGTGCGTTTCTAAAGTAGAGCAGTTTTTACATTGCCTAGTAGTCAAAATGATTTTCAGTGGGTTGATTATTGGGAGGCATGAACCCATATCCCGTTTTTCAGTAATTTATTTTATTTTTGAAGTGGGCTGGAAGTATTTCTAGGTACTTAAAGCTACAGTAATTCCAGCCTACTATGCATGCTGCATCCAGGCATGGGACCCCTCGTTTAATGTTCCTTCCGAGCCTTTGAGAGGTCAACCATCCAGTGGCGGACACTTGGGGGTTAAAGGAAGGGGTGCGATCACCCCCCAATATTGGTTAGAACAAAAGTCTTTTGTTTAAAACAACAGAAATAAACAATGCATTGCTACTGAAACAATAGCTTTGCCTCCCTAATATTTGGCAAAGTGTCCGCCACTGCACCCATCCGGAGTTTCACCTCACTCGACCAAGCTTAACTTAAGTCACATGATGGAAACTGTATAAAGTGGCTTGGCCACTCATCTCTTGGCCACTCCCTGCAGTATTAATTCAATCATATTCTATTAACTATATGGAATAGTGAGGCTTGTTTTCCAATTTTGTTATGTAGCATAAATGTGACTGACACCTCATTTTTATCATTGAAATTAATATTCAACTGCTACTTACCACTTCGTTAGAATTCTCATCATTGTAGAAGGTTGATAGAAAATAAACGAAACCAAGCAGACCAAAGGCTATTCCAAGATTCCTCACAGCTTCAGCTCTGCAATGACAAATTTAACTATGTAATAAAGATAACTTCACATGATTTCAGAGCCAGAAAGTAATCCTCCCTATGAAATGTCTTACTTTGAGGAATAATTGCAGTATACAGTAAATTGCATTTTGCTTTAGTTTAGAAGAAGGAGATGTTGGGGGGAGGGGACTTTAGGCAGTGGCGGACACCTGGGGGCGAGGGGGTGCGATCGCCCCCCCAATGTTGGCTAGAACAAAGATCTTTTGTTCGAAAACAATAGAAACAAACAATGCTTTTTAACTGAAACAATAGCTTCGCCCCCCCCCCAATATTTGGCAAAAAAATCCGCCACTGATTTTAGGCTTTTAAAGATGGATTAGACCATCTGGCATTTCTTCTACAAAAAGAGTCTCAAACATGCAATATTTTTGCACATTTTATAGGAATCTGGTTAATTCCCAAACATGAACAATAGTACTAGAAGGTTTAATACCCCTCAATTGACCTTTTGAATATAAATGAAAATTTATAAAAATATCACTGGATCAAGACTCTTTTGTAAAATAACTAAAGAGGTCTATCACTGCAAATTCAAATACTTTACACAAGGGTCCTTTTGATGATGCTCAGAGCGTGAGAACTTTTGAAGTCTGATTTCAACCTATTATTCAGCTATCAAATACTGTAGGATTTCAGGCTGTCAAAGGAAATGTGCAATAGTAAATAGGCTTGTCTATAAATAGAAAAAGAAAACATACTCAGACACAGCACATGTGCAACTTCAATTTGAATGGGATGATTGTTTTGCTGTTTGCAAATTGCAAAATTGTAAAGGGAATTGACAGAGCTATATGGACAAACTGCTATAAATAGTCTGAAGAACCGCCCACAAACACATTGCTTCCCTTGCCACACAATGGACTGCACATATCAAAGTTGTTGTATACCAGATTAATATATTTGAAACTTGGCCCAAACTAATTTTTAACTATGTCGAATTTTTAACTATCTCAATGCACAAATCTTTTAATGCTGCAGTTTCAGTTTTCAGTTTCAGTTTTCATTCATTTATCAATCAATTTTAAATACAATTCAAATACAAAATACTCTACAACTAAACACATCACAACACTAAGAACCAAAATTACAAACATTACTAGAATAAATTAAGAAAAAAATATATACTTTACATGATTGTATTTAAAATTGATCGATTAAGGAGGAGCTCTCTAAATAGGTAAACTAATCGAGAGAGAGCCCCCCCCCCCCCACATAAAACAAAACGTAAAGAACTGCCGTTAATGCCGTTAATGCTGTGGAATTTAACTGAGTTGTTACACTTACGTGGATACATTTGATTCATCATGTCGATCAGGCATCCAGATACTAAACAAATCATCTTCTTCATGAAGCTACAATACATAAATGAATAATCAGCTTAAGTGATCAATGTTGCATTAGTTGCATTATAGTTGAAATAAAAATCATGGTGACATTAAAAAATTTGAATTCAAAAGTTAGGATTTGATCATGAAATTAAACCTTAGACGTCAGATGTGAAGACTTGTTTCTGTATCAAATTTGTACGAAGAACAAAATGCATGCCTTAAAAAATGCAACATTTCAAACAAAGAAAGAGCTCCCACTTTGGACGCTTACAGTATAGTGACTTAACTTGTAGCATAAAGCCTGAATTAGATACTGGGATTTTTTCCAATTTTTTTCATTTTCAGGTTTTAGAGCTACTGTAAGCGAGTTTCTTAAAATTTTAATTTTCGAAAACACTGAAAACGATAAAAAACATCGATCAAGTTTTCTAAAGAATCAACATGAATGGACAAAGAGATAACTTTTTTGTGGTGATTTGGGATTTAGAAAAATCAACTAATTTCTATCTGCTGTACGAGAGTTCGTACTAAATCCCCAAATCACACTGAAAACTTTTTCTCTTTGTTCATTCATGTTGAGTCTTTTAAAATTTGATCAATGTTTTTTTATTCTTTTCAAAACGAAAATTTTCAGGAACTCGCTTCTAACTCAAAAAACTGAGAACGGAAACATTTGCAAAATATCCTAGAATCTAATCCAAGCTTTCTGCAAAAGATTAAGTCATAAATTTTCAAATCGGTCTAGTGTAAAATTTATTGTGGCCTGCCAAATGTGCATATTGCAAGGTGTATTGTCTTACAAAACTTCTAAAGTTAAGTGTCCACTTATAGTGTTTTTACTGTATTTGGATCTTCGGTTTTGTTGGACTTACAGTACGCTTATTGAGTTACACTGTACTTGATGTTCAGTGGCATTGCATGCCTTTGCCATACACATATTTTTTTATAAGAAAACCGTTTCCACTTACAAGAAACGGTAAGCTCAATTTTTTTGAAAGTTGAAGTGAATGAACGGAGCTAAGAGGAGGTCATCTATAAATAGGGCATTGAAAACTCCTACGCTTGTTATTGTTCCTCTTGCTAAACAATATCCATGATCATCTTGAAATCATCAAATACAATAGGCTAATAATAGAATACCCAGACTCCTTCCGCCCGGGGCTTTTATCTCCGTTGATTCTCTTTAAGAAACAACCTTACCTGAATTGAAAAAGCTATGAAATTTTTGCAATTTACAATTTTAATTTTCCTATCGCACTCAATTGACAATGTACAGTTATATAGGAACTGTTTGGACATTATTTTGAGTGCAAATTATGTTATTTACTTGTTTTGAGATCTTACTGTGATTTGGGAGCCCTCTAGACAAAACAAAATTAACTCTACACTTCCAGCATTAAAAATATAAGAAACACATGAGAAACTTTTTGTTGCAAAATGGCCCAAAAATTTAAGAAACTGCCTACCAGCACCGGACCTTAGTTTCTTATAAAAAATGAGTGTATTGTAATACTGCAGTTACAAGCTTTAAATTTGTTGCTGAGAAAAGCATTTGAACTTACAGGCTCTCCAAAATTTCTGCGATCTTGTTGATCCCAGTACTTGCCATAAGGATCTCTCAACTGATATGAGCGTCCTGGTAAATCAGGGTAATCACCAACATCCAAGCCATCATCTTTGCCTTTCCATCCTCTGTCTTCCCAGTCTGGTCCACTAACTGGTGTTACTGGTGGTGTTGGAGCATTACTTGACCCTTGAAATTATACAATGATAATACGTTTACAAACAAACCCAATTAAAATGCTTCAATTAATGTGAAAGTAGCCGATCTTAACTTGCCACAGCCGTCACATTTGGCTTCTTCGTTCACTGGGGAATCCCCGATTGCAGTCAGTACAAGGATTGCATTGCACTGAAGAATCAATATTCGGCAAAGTGTCCACCACTGGTCAGTACAGTCATCATTTAGTTCCAAACCAAGACTTAACCAATAATTGTGTGATTGTATTAAATGTGATGGGTACGAATATTGCACTGCTGGTTTACCTTTGAACAAGCCAGTCTCTACATATACAGTATGGCACTTTTCAACGAGATCTGCTGTGTGCAAGCAAGGAGAAATTCCTTTTCTTGTCATCTACAGTATTTATTGTCTATTTTGAATAGCCTTTTAAAATCTACAGTGTGCAAGGGGCATGCTCTTTTCACCACGATTTTACTCGCATTTTCAATTTCATTGAGGAATTTCACTTTATTTTGAACAAACATGCAAAAAGTCAAATATTTTAAAATGACAAAACCAACAAATCATTCACATCTAGAAGTGATACTTCAACTAAAATTATACTTCAAGGTACACACTATGAATCCCTGATTTACCTAATCTCTTTGCTATTCTTCCACTACCCAGGATTCGTCTTGTAACAGCAACATTTCGAAGAGCAATTCTTGCAGCTCCCGTCGCCATTTTGTGGACAAGAAGATGGCCTCAATTTGATGACGAGGCTTATCTTAACCTCGATTGCAAGATATGCAACAACAACAACAACACACAAGCAGATGACAACAACATTCAAGAGAAGATGAGCAGAGCAAAATTTGATAAAGTCAAAGATATCACTAATAAAGGTAAGTATAAACTGACAACTCACGGTTTATTGCAGCAGATGATTAGAACTGCTCTAACTGCAATCTGCCTGCGAATATAGACTGCCCCTTTTAAGGCCATGCATGCATGCCCGCTAACAACATTGAAGGTGTTGTGGTGCAGTGGTGTAATCCTCTGACTTTGCAGCCAGAACAGTCAGGCGGAGTGGGTTCGATACCCGGTAGGACCCCACCACTTGAGTGTCATGACAAGGGGTTGTGGACCAGACTGCTATCTGAAGATCTTCCGCGCGCAATTTCATGTGTAACAAAGGAACACCAATAGAACCATTCTTCTAAAAACAATAGCCAGGCGCGCATCTTCCGTGCGCACTTTGCAAACTTCTCAGTCTGGGTTGTGGACTCGATTAGGTCTGCTCTATTTCTGCGATCCCAGTGCTTGGCGCTGAAAAACGCAACTTCACCTCACCGTATCCAAATATTTTGAAAGCAAACAAACACATCAAAATAATGTCTGTCCGTCTGTCCACACATTAGAGGACGTTTTTAAAGTCTAACAATGCATACGAAGGTGCTGCAACATTAAGGGTTGGGGCCAGATAGTCCCTCTCTTTTGTTGCTCGTCAGTGCTATTGAACATAAACCTAAAATACGACTTTAATTGGGACAATGCATTTTGGCGGACCTATCATGATATGCAGAAACATATTCGTGAATGTTACATGTTCACTTACTCGAGAACATCAACATGAGTTAAATGTGACCTAAATCTGCAGCGGGAACCAGCATAGGAATCATTCGTCGTACATAGCCGATTGCTCGTGGCCCATGGACGAAACCGCCAAAGCCTCATTTTCACTAGCCTGCGTGCAGACTTTACTTTCCACTGCGAAGGAGAGTCAAGGCGGATCTTGTAAAGTCTGCGAATTAGCGCCCATTATTGAGTTCTGAGATCTTACGCAATGATACTCGCCTTTGTCCGGCTATTGTCTGTTAGCCAATCAGTATCTAGTTTGAGATTCTAAGGACCCAATCAAAAGCCGACAGGATCGTCACGTTTTTCACAACCCTTTGTGGTTATTGTTTGCAACACAACACGAAACCGTTTTCGTAAATTCAAAATTGAGGAAGTTGCTGTGCGTGGTAAACCAATTTCGCCGATGATGAAGTGGGCCGCCCAGTTTGCCTGTCTTCGGGACTTGATAACTTGGGATGAAACTTTGTTTTGAAAGGAATTATAACAGTCAAGCATATTCTCAAGGTGAAGGAAGTCTACAACGATCATGAGGCAATTCTTTGAAAGTTTCTCCGCTCCGAGGACAGAATGTTTACTTCAGGCTAGGCCTAAACTTTCATTTGATGAGCTGATCATGAGAGATGGGTAATGGTGTGTTGGTAGTACCCTTAGCTTAGACATGTGTCAGCAAGTGGGGTTCTTGAATCACTGGTGAGTCTTTCATGCCTATTAACTCTGCAGTTTGCAGGCTCTGAAGTTGTGTGGGTGGGATGGGATTCTCTTCGCATGATAGGGATCATTCTTCCTTCCTGTTGGAGGCGTCAATTTATTGCGCAAGATTGAGCTCCTCTTTGCAGGAGAAACTTTTTATTCAGAACTCGATAATGGGCGCTAATTCGCAGACTTTACAAGATCCTCATACGCTCTCCTTCGCAGTGGAAAGTAAAGTCTGCACGCAGGCTACATTTTCACGGACCAATCAGACGGCTAAAAAGCGAAGGAGACAAAAGAAACCCGTGAAGATTTTCCTAAATTTTACCTACCTTCATAAAACGCAACCAGGACAAAAAACTGCTTGAGATTTCCCAAATTTTTTCAAAGCAAACTACTCTTCAGATGTTTGGGAGTACAAGTTTGGATGCCGGTTAAAATATCTTCAGGATTGGCGGAGTTATTGCCTCTCCAATAGACAAAATCGGCGAAGGCTTGTCGAGACCTGTTTACGCCACTTCAAGTCAGGTGATAAAGCCTCTTGATAAAATCTCTTTTGAATTTTATAAGTTATTTCGCAACGAGCAAACTTTTGCCATGAATCTAAAAAGTAGTACAATACAGAAACGTCCCTAGAGTATTGCCACATGACTTGAAATGCACGAACAAGCCTTTGTAGACTTTTTCAATTCACATAGAAACCGTAGGGGCATTGAATCTTCAATAAAAGAAAATTTAGCAAAAGACAATAGCAAGAACAATTGAAAACACGGGTTGTTGCTGCAGCGGGAACCAACAATCTTTGAATTTGTTTCGTTAAAAATTTTTGGCCACCCCAAACTCCCACTACACGTATTTTCTTTATAAGAAACTGCCCATAAGAAACTCAACTCTCAGATCGCCAAAAATTAAGAAACTCCAGTACTGGGAGAATATAAGTTTTAAGAAACTATTTACTTTTTATACTGTAATACAACAAGGTCTGAATAGAATTCACATTGAGTGAGGACACCTTTTGGTGGGTCCATAAGGTGTCTGATATCCGCATAACCACCCCTTTTTAGCTCCGATGTCTGTTCACCGAGCAATTTTTTTAGCCATAACTGTAACAATAGATATTCTGCAGCAATCCGTAACCATTAACCGCACTACACTCATTTTTTTTATAAGAAACCGCTTATAAGAAACGGAAGACTCAATTTTTCGAAAGTTAAGAAACAACCCTACCTGAATTTAAGAAGCTAACAAACTCTTGCAATTTACAGTTTTAATTTTCCTATCTCACTCAAAATCTGTTGACATTGTGCAGTTATAGCAACTGTTTGGACACTTATTTTGAGTGCGAATTATGTTTATTTACCTGTTTAGAGATCTTACTATAAGTAATTTGGGAGCCCTTTAGACAAAATAGAATTAACTTTACACTTCTGCCATTAAAAATATAAGAAACACGTAAGAACTTTGGGAGCAAAATGACCCAAAAATTTAAGAAACTGCCTACCAGGACCTCAGTTTCTTATAAAAAAATGAGTGTAAGATATGGAAAATATCCACCAACCTGTACTCAAATTTTCGTCAAATCCGCATATTCACAAAACCTATAATAGACCCACCTTTGAAAGAAAGTACAAATCTGTATGTACCATGGGTGTACCATGCAGTACACTATACAGGGTGTCCCAAAAAAATTGTGCCCCGTTTGTCTGAAGATTGTGACAAAACGGCAAAAGATTTTCGCCAAACTTTTGCATGGTGGTGCTCTTCCGATGTTCAATTAAAGTTTGCCACCATCCCCATGAAAATCCGTTGAAAGATGATGGAGCTATGACCTTTAGGAGAACAAATTTCCTCGATCACTGAAACCAGCGGTCGGCCATTTTGTCTTACTATTTTGCAGCGATAAATAGCTTCATGGATTGAAAATGAAACAGCAGCCTCCAATGTCATCGCTCTCGTGAAAATTCCGATAATCCTCGGAGAGTTCCACTAGTTCTGACCTCACAGAAATTATTTCTTAGCTCACGTGAAGATACTTATCACTTCAAAATAGTAAGACAAAATGGCCGACCGCTGGTTTCAGTCACCAGGCACATTTGGTCTTCTGAAGGTCATAGCTCCATCATTTTTCAACGGATTTTTACGGGGATGGTGGCAAACTTTAATTGAACATCTGAAGAGCACCATCATGCAAAAGTTTGGCGACAATCTTTTGCCATTTTGTCGCAATCTTCAGACAAACGGGGCACAATTTTTTTGGGACACCCTGTATATGTAATGTATAAAAGCACACTAATCCTTAGTACAAAGGTTTTTCATAGCAGCATGAATTAATCAAAAGGAAATGATTACAATATCATGCTTAAAAAGTTAAAAATTGCTTCTAATGAATAGTATCGTAACCTGAAATGTTTCTTTGTAAAATTTATCAATAACCTAATTGTGCGTTACTGACTGTATCTGTCATCTTTCCTTTGCCAGTTGGAAATAGCACAAAATTGCAGGAATTAACTTTTGAGAATCACCCAAAATGGGATTTTGTGAACTTGGTATCCTATGAAACTTTGTAATGTCTCCATTGTACGACCTTGTCTTCAATGATTCTTCTAAATCTTCCATATGATTTTTGGTAGCCTAGTCCGAGAGGGTTGTTATTAAAGAAGATCATATTGAATTTCCTTGAATTTTGATAAAGCAGAATAACAAGAAGAGGAATATCACTATTTTATTATACCGGGTGAACCAGAAAAATTTCCCACTTTTGAAAATTCATTGCATCAAGAGTACTGGATGGATTGCAATGAATCAATATTTGCTTGACAGCAAAAAGATTGAAGTATTTTTGTGATTTTTCTCGCCTTATTACAAGCACAGCAAAAAGCGGCAAATTCAAATTTACAAAAACCTCGTGGTTGCGAAATGACTGAAAAAGGCCTAAAATACTTAATGACATAAAGGACTCCTCGCTCGAAACAACAGAGAGAATGAAATTTTGCATGGGTGAGAGCTATCGTAGGCACATTTATTGCCATGGGATTGAAAATCTTTGGTATCTGTTTGAGAATCTGTATGTCTTATAACTCTTGAGAGAAGGGGAACGCTCACAAGTATTGTTCTATGCGAGGAGAGTCCTAACGATTTGATCGAGTGTTTTAGGCCCTATTTCAATAATTTTGCAACCATTAAGTTTTTGTAAAGTTGAATTTACCTATATTTGCAGTGCTCCTAAGAAGACGAGAAAAATCACAAAAATACTTCGATCTTTTGGCTTTTAACTGAAATTTGAATCATTCAAATCCATGAAGTACTTGCCGTGCTACGAATTTTCGAAAGTGAGAACTTTTTTCTGGCTCACCCGGTATAAATATTTGATTCTATATCTTAGAAAATTTTGCAGAACAGACATTCACGAATTTCGGCCAGAAACATAAAAGTTGCTTTCTGAGAAGGTTTCTTCCCTTGAAGTAATTGCAGGTGTGCAAACAAGTAATCATATGAACCTGTATCATTGTAATACAATAGCAACATGTGTGTTTGATTGACACCTCAATTCAAAGCGATTAGC
The DNA here is from genome assembly GCA_039566865.1 of Aurelia coerulea. Lineage (NCBI taxonomy): Eukaryota > Metazoa > Cnidaria > Scyphozoa > Semaeostomeae > Ulmaridae > Aurelia > Aurelia coerulea. The sequence continues at coordinate 21,190,137 of CM076947.1, read as the reverse complement.
GATTGTAGACAAAGGAAATTCTCTCAACCAGTAATTCAAAACAAACCAAGCCGCAAATGTTTCCCCGAAACTAGTAGGGCAAACTCTCGCCTTGTGCAAGCGAAAGGTGGTTTTTATGAGAAGTTACGCGCTTATAACGAAAGAAGAAGGATAAATCTAAAGTTCTGTCTGGCGGATTTTGTTTACTTGATTCAGGAGCTGTTTTGTAATCGTTTCATTTAAGCCCTAAATACGCTAGAATTAACAATGCACTCTACTTGGCTCCTGGATCAAATAAAAAAAATCCGCCAGACAGAACTTTAGATTTACCCTTCTACTTTCGTTATAAGCACATAACTTCTCTTAAAAACCACCCGTCGCTTGCACAAGGCGAGACTTTGCCGTAATAGTTTCGGGGAAACCTTTGCGGCTTGGTTTGTTTTGAATTATTGGTTGAGAGAATTTCTTGTTTGATCCATTCCCCCCCCACCCCAAGCACTGGCTGGTTTGATAAAGAAAAGATTAGATTTGTGGGCTGAGTTATTTAAATTAAAATTCACCCCCCTGATCAAAGCCTCCATGCTTGACAGTAGTTGTCTATCTCTGTCTGCATACTGATATATTCTTTTGTAGACATGACAACAAAGGAATCTCCATCTGCTGGCTTTGTAGTGGTCCATCTTGGTGCAGGATACCATTCACGGTCAAAGATCCCAAAATATAAATCTCTTTGCAGAAAGGCTTGCAATCTTGGTATTCAGCTATGCCAGCAAGGGCAAGCTGCTTCTCGTATTGCTTGTGAAGTTGTAAGCCTTCTTGAGGATAGTGATCTTACAAACGCAGGATTTGGATCCAATTTGACAAACGATGGCAAAGTGCAGTGTGATGCAAGTTTAATGGACAGCCAACATGGCAATTTTGCTGCTGTAGGTTGTGTGGAGGGGATTAAGAATCCAATCAGAGTTGCGTATGACTTGTTAGAAAATCAAGAGAAGGATCGCGACTGTGGTCTAGAGCCTCCTATGATTTTAGTTGGAGACGGAGCAAAGAAGTGGGCACTTCAGAGAGGCATCAATGAAGTGAGCAACAGTGAAATGGTGAGCGATAAATCACATGAAACGTATAGAAAGGCAAAGAGAGCATTGGAAAACTTACATGCAGAAACTTCTGATCATACACAAGTGAAACACAAGCCTCAGGTGAGTGAAAGTAGTGAAATGGATCATCAAGATGAACGCCCGCAAGGAGCTTCTTTTGCTCCCCGTAATGCCAAGACGAAAAGCAAGAATTTTGTGACAGAAAGGATACATAGAAATGCTGCAAATCACAAACAAGTGAAACCCAAACCTCAAGCATGTGAAGTCATTGACCTTGATTGTCCGGATGGTTGTCTACAGGGATCTTGCCTTGCTCCTCGTAATGAAAAGACGAGAAGCAAAACTTTGGTGGTGGCAGAAAATACTGATCATAGAAAACTGAATGTCAATCCTATGGATAGAAAGCGTGACCTTACTGACTGTCTTCAGGACGGAGTAGACGAGAGCTATGAAAATGTGAAGGGAGAAGATGTGAAATTTGGTAATGATGTAAAGTTACAGCGAGCAGATATAGTCTCACAAGAAGCTGGCATGGGCGGTTCTTATGCAAGTAGAGAGAAAGCGAAGAGAAAAGCAAATACTGACGGAAGGGGTTGTATAACAGTAGGGAAAAAGGGTCGAACAGACTTCAGTGGTAGCAATTTGATGCAGGGTGAAATGTGCAAAGGTGCAAGAAGCAGCATGAAACATGGGAATCGAGCCTCTAGTAGGGAAAGTGATTTTGCTAGCAAAGTTCCTACTGAAGACAGTCAGATCTGTGGTGCAGGGGATAGCGTTGATGATCATTTGAGAGAACAGGAAGAGAGACTAGATACCGTAGGTGCTATTTGTCTCGATATACAAGGCAATGTTTGCAGTGCTGTCTCGAGTGGAGGCCTTATTTTAAAACATCCAGGTAGAATAGGGCAAGCAGCTTGCTACGGCTGTGGATGTTTTGTGGCAGAGACAGATTCAGGCTCAGGGCATGAAATTAGTGCTTGCAGTACGTCAGGGTGTGGCGAGCAATTGATCAAAACTGTATTGGCAAGGCAGTGTGCTGAAGAATTATTGATAAACGGAATGGATATAGATTTAACTGGAGTTAAGCTATTGGAAGATTCGTTTTTAAAGTCGAGGTATTTACGCAATACAGATGAGAAACTGGCGGGCTGCATCAACGTCAAAGTTGTAAGGCATAATGGAAATGCAGATGTGGCCAATTCTCATAGTGATATTGGTGATAATGATCAAAGTGACACCTATGTTTCGAACAGTAATGCAGGCGAAAATATCTCGGTGAAAGGAGAGACATTTAATACCAATGAAGGTATGTAGCTATGGTACTTATGCAATTGCATGATAAAATCTTTCATTTTGCACTGATAATGGGTTTTCTATCTAATTGGAATATCCTGCATTTTGCCCCGAGAGTGCTAGAGGAAAATTGAAGATCTGCTCTTCCTCCCATCAAAGAATTTTTCGGTAGCTTCTACAGATGCAGAAATTGAAAAAAGAAATCCATCGAAATTTGCCGTCATGTCCAACATGCAATCATGTCAAAATAAACAAATGTTTGAGTTACTATGTCTAGCTTTCCAGCAAATTTGAAGCTGGGAACTTGCAGAGAATACCAGGTGACCCCAAAAAATTTCACGAGCTGGATCATAACTACCGGGTGCCCGAAAAAAAAGTACTCCCGTTTGAAGAATCACCAACATCTAATTACATGACCGATCTTCAATTTTCTTTTTTTGTCAAGTAGATCAAGGGCGAAATTATTCTCCCAGACTAGCTGATTTTGTAATGAGCTTTAAAATGAGCAACTTTAAGCTCTTTTTAGGGCTCCCTGGTTTATATCAAAATTGGCCAATCGTTCATTTTGTCTTAGACTGTCACAAGGCCGGGCATGTCACACTGGGAAGGATGGTCCTACCATTGTCCGAAAACCGGTAGTTCATGAAAAATTTTTGCACCACGTTTTTCCCAAAAACTGGTCGCTTTTGATGGCACATTTCCGCTGTTATTTTTCTTCAATTTGAAGGACAATTTTTAACATTATGTATCACAGACGATGTTTGTCCCCAAAACCGGTAGTTTCGACCTACTACTGTTTTCCAAAGCCAGTAGTAATGATAGATATGAAAGTACAAGTGTCCCAAAACCGGTTGCCGGACAATGGTAGGACCGCTTCGGTGAAAAATTTGAAATTCTGGCCGTTTTTTCGGAAATTTTCCGGACAAAGGAAGAACCGCTTTAGTGATAAATTTGAAATACTAGTCTTTTCTGCCTAAATTTGGCGGACAAAGGGAGAACCAGCTTGCAGGTAAACTTCAGAATTTTGATTAGATAGGAGGTTGGGAAACTTGATTTTTGTGACAAACTGATGGAATAGGAAGAATGATATTCAAATTTCACCTTTGTCCCAAAAACTGGTTGTTTTGGGCACGAAAGTCGTACTATTTGATAAAAGAACCGGTTATTTTTTCCAATTCCTCTGGACAAACCTGGGTCAAATATTTTACAGTACTTGCCCGCCCTTGACTGTCAGAAATGGGATTTTTTTTGCTATACCGTAGCTCTGCGAGGTAATATTATCAAAGTACAACAATATTAGCCAACGTGCAAGGGTCTAGACTTAGGAAGAATTATTCTAACTCCTTACCCTTTAAACGAGGTAAAGATTTCATTTTTCATCTATTTTTACAGAAGGTAATTCAGCAGAGGCAAGTTCAGATTCAAAGAACGCTACAACCAGCCTTGACCTAATTGTGACATGTACAACCAAATCATTTTGTGTTGGTTTCATGAGCACCAAAGATAGCAAAGCAAGATTCCTTTTGTTAGAAATGCCTGATGGAAAGAAAATAGGGACATCTGCTGTCTCACAAGTATTCCACTATTCCTGGTAACTGTCAAAAGGTTTGTTATTTAATTGCATAATTTTTGTGGGGATTACTTTTGACGGCTATAGAAACTGCCATTTAATGGCGTTGTTACCAAAGATGGCTACCTTTACGACATAAAACAAAGGACCTTCGTGAAACTGGAGTCTCAAGCCCCCAAACTGCACGAAAGGTCCTGAGCAGATACACGTCTCTTTTTTGTAAGAAACTTGTATCAGCACTTAGTACTAAAAGTTTCTTAACTTCGCATGAAAATTTCGGTGTTTTAGTAGTAAAAGTTTCTTAATTAGTTTCTTATTTTTTTGGGCCTAAAATTGCGGTCTTGTTCGAAGTTGAGCCTTCTTCTCGAGAAAGGGCTTCCATTTTGCATTGACATTGTCATCAAGAAGAAGCCATGCACATCAAGGCAAAATTTACCAATTTTGCAGTTGAAAGTCAAGAAAAGACGAATGTACCTTTGTTAGAGGGACATAGAATAAGAGAGACATACAGAAATAAAGTTTTAGAGTTTCTTAACTGTTCTTGAGCGTAGTACTAGAGTTTCTTAAATTTTGTTCATCGTAGGACTAGTTTCTTATAAACCAGTTTCTTATTAAAAAAAAACGTGTATGACATCATTTGTGGGGATTACTTTTGAGGGGCTATAAGTTAGTGGCGTTACCAAAGATGGCTACCTATGAGCATGAAACAAAGGACCCTCATGAAATTGATATCTCAAGTCCTAAGCTGCACGAAAGGTCAAGAGCAGCATTTGTTCCTATTTTGCCAGCCTGTCTTAACGACGACATTCATGGTACACAGAGTTTATGCTCGTTTTGCTTGCTCGCTTAGGTGACAGATATTCTCCCGTTTAAAGATACTCAAGCTTACGGACCATGGCATTAATTAATGCTCATCTTTTTACGCATGGTATAATCTTAATTAGGTATCGGCTGAAAATGCTCGCAAATAACAATTAAAGTGCTTCGCAGTGCAGTACACGTTTTTTTTTTATAAGAAACTGGTTTATAAGAAACTAGTACTACGATGACCAAAAAATTAAGAAACTCTAGTACTACGCTCAAGAACAGTTAAGAAACTCTAAAACTTTATTTCTTTGTGTCTCTCTTATTCTATGTCTTTCTAACAAAGGTACATTCGTCGTTTCTTGACTTTTTAACTGCAAAATTGGTAAATTTTTGCCTTGATGTGCATGGCTTCTTCTTGATGACAATGTCAATGCAAAATGGAAGCCCTTTCTCGAGAAGAAGGCTCAACTTCGAACAATACCGCAATTTTAGGCCCAAAAAATAAGAAACTGATTAAGAAACTTTTACTACTAAAACACCGAAATTGTCATGCGATTTTAAGAAACTTTTAGTACTAAGTGCTGATCCAAGTTTCTTATAAAAAAAAAACGTGTATGGTTCAAAACCAGGTAGCCCTAAAAAGAGCTAAATTTGCAAATTTTAAAGACAATTACAAGATCAGCTATGTATTGGAAAATAATTGGGTCCTTGATATACTTGACAAAGAAAGAAAATTGAAGATCAGCCGTGAAAGCAAATTTTGGTGATTTTTCAAATGGGAGTACTTTTTTTTTTTGGGACACCCGGTAGAAAAAATTGCGAACATCTCTTCCCCTAGCCTGTGTAACCCATCCCGTCAAAGCAGATCAAGCATTTAGTTAAAAGCTTTGATGGATTTTGATTTTTGCCAAAACGAACTGATTTTTTATTTACCTGCAGGGGCTGAAAAGTTTAACTCCTGAATCTTGAATACAACATCTAATTTTGGCCCGTTTTATAAGTCGTGCTGTGCCGTGCCGAATCAAGTGAATTTCGAACAATTTTGTCTGGTTCGGCGCGGCGCGACTCTTATAAAAACCAACTTGATACTTGGTTCGACCGAGTCGAACCATATGCCAAAGGCATCTCGACTGGGTCGACCCGGTGCGACTTATAGAACCAAATTTCAGTCGCGCCGTGCCGCAGCATTTTCACACATGCGCACAACGACAAACGCCATTGTTTGTTGTGGATGTGCAACCCAACCATACCCAACATGCGCATGCGTCACTGTGGTTCGGTGCGGCACGGCACGGCAAAATCTTTTCCTTATAAAACAGAGACGCTCCAAGTCGAACTTCAGTCGAACTCAAATTCCTATGGTTCGGCACGGCGCGTATGGAACGCCATTTGCACAAAAATGACATAATATAGGATTATGTTACATAAACCTATATTATGTGCACATAAACTAGGATTATGTTACATAAACCTATATTATGTCGACATAAACTAGGATTATGTACATAAACCTATATTATGTCGACATAATATAGGTTTATGTACATAATCCTAGTTTATGTCGACATAATATAGGTTTATGTAACATAATCCTAGTTTATGTGCACATAATATGGGTTATTGGGACATAAACCTATATTATGTAGTGATAACCTATATTATGTGCACATAATATAGGTTTATGTACATAATCCTAGTTTATGTCGACATAATATAGGTTTATGTACATAATCCTAGTTTATGTCGACATAATATAGGTTAGAGCACATAATGATAGTTAAAGGTGTGACTTTGTTTTGGAACAATACATCTATCACTCTCTGGCGGCCAGGACTATTCAATTGGGGGAGAGAATAGGATTATGACACTGGGACTCGTTATGTGTCCCAAATGGTATATCACAGGAACTGAATGTGCAATTCGGGAGCCTTTCATCTCTTTCCCTTTGGTGAAACTGGCTTTATACACGATGTATGCACATTTCGATTTTTATTACAAAGTGACATGGCTGAGGGCGCAGAGAGCTACGACGATTTTGTGCTTCCATCCAATTTTAATGCTTCGATCAGTAAAATGAAGGCCAAGTGAAAACCAAGAACAGCGAAAATCCGAATTTGCTTCATCTTAATTTCAAATGTCCACACAACACAGACGAAAGCCAAAATATGTCAGTTTCGCGGTTTCACCAAAGGGAAAGAGATGAAAGGCTCCCGAATTGCACATTCAGTTCCTGTGATATACCATTTGGGACACATAACGAGTCCCAGTGTCATAATCCTATTCTCTCCCCCAATTGAATAGTCCTGGCCGCCAGAGAGTGATAGATGTATTGTTCCAAAACAAAGTCACACCTTTAACTATCATTATGTGCTCTAACCTATATTATGTCGACATAAACTAGGATTATGTACATAAACCTATATTATGTCGACATAAACTAGGATTATGTACATAAACCTATATTATGTGCACATAATATAGGTTATCACTACATAATATAGGTTTATGTCCCGATAACCCATATTATGTGCACATAAACTAGGATTATGTACATAAACCTATATTATGTCGACATAAACTAGGATTATGTACATAAACCTATATTATGTGCACATAATATAGGTTTATGTACATAATCCTAGTTTATGTTGACATAATATAGGTTTATGTACATAATCCTAGTTTATGTGCACATAATATAGGTTTATGTAACATAATCCTATATTATGTCATTTTTGTGCAAATGGCGGCGCGGCACGACATATAAAACGGGCCTTAAAGAAATTAAATTATCACCTGTTTCCTCGTAGAAATTTAATTTCTTTCCCCCATTGTTATTTGGATATTGATTAAAAAGGGATATTTTTATTTGAAAGAGATTTATGGCTCATGTCACCTGCTATCCTGTAAGATTTACCCAACACAAACAAATCCGATTGTAGCAAGCTTTTGTCCATTCTATTGTTGGTCAAGCAGTGAACAATGAGCACGTGGTTACACAATGAAACACAGACGTATTGTTTGCTCTAAGAACTAAAACCGCATGCCGTAGTGTTTGAAGTTTAGGCTGGCACGTGCCATATCATTTCCCGCATTCTTTTTCGCGAGTGGTCAACATTGCGACAGGCACGCAACAGCAAATACTGACCGAAACAGCCATCCTCCTTCGCACTCTGAAGTCCGTTTTAGAAGCCAATAAAAAACAAAGTTGTTGTGAAAGCCGTTTTAAAAGCCTTGATACTTAATTTTCGCGGTAAAAAATAAAAATTAAACGACAGGGTGTCCTTTTCTAACGAAATTTATGCGACAGGGTATTAAATAGGTAAGAAAATTATGCGACAGGGTATCACAAGCAAAAATCGCGTTCTACAATGTATTTGAGCGGCAAAATTTTATGCGACAGGGTATACTCTTGGCCTATTTTTTATGCGACAGGGTGCAGGGTGTGGAGAGGTTTTCCGCACTCCCCCGCGTATGTTATAAAAGTTAAAATCACCTGAAATCACCTGCAATCACCTGAAACCACCTGAAACCACCTGAAATCACCTGAAACCACCTGAAATCATCTGCAAATCATCTGAAATTGCTTTTGGTCTCACTGGGCTGATTTTAGTATTTTATCTAAATTGTATAAAAGCTAAGCTACGTCTTCAGGCATCTGGATATTTTTGAAAACGCATCTTTTTTAGCCGTTTTGGTTTCACGCACACAAGTGGACGGCGTTTTCGGTCACCCAGTTTCAAGTGTCGCAGGGTTTTCATGTGGACAATTTCAAAGATGCTGCTCGTGTGGATGCGGAATGCGGATCTTTTTATATGGATAGACCTATAAATATATTAGACTAATAATACAAGTTCGTAGACTCATTACATAAGTCCCTCTAACCTTCGCTGTTGTTGTTGTTGTTGAATATAGCTTCTGTGTTGCAGCGACAAGTCTGCAGTGGGGGGGGGGGGAGCGAAACAAGAGACTTTTTTGGAATTAGTCTAACCAGATCGTAGTTATCGCTATACAAATGTTGTTCTTGTTGTTGTTGTTGCTGGTGTTGCGATAACTGGGAATATCTCTTGAGTCTTGAAATTTATATGGAGCATAGAACTTTTCAAAAATATCCGGATACGTGTTAGCCTGCGTGGCAGACCTTTTCCTTTTGGAATTCGGTCTGCAACGCAGGCTAGATACGTGTGGACGTAGCTTCATTTTTCATTTTTCATTATTTTTACACGGTGGCCCCGTCAATCGAGAGGATTGCTTTACAGGGGGCCGTGCCAAACTTTACAATATTACTAAAAATTACTAACAAATTACCTATATTTACAATCTAAAATAAAAAAATAAAATAAATGAAAAACAATGGAGTTAGCCTGAGAGAGGCAAATTACTTTTCAGCATACTTTTAAAAATGCTAAGAGAGGGTGCTTGTTTGACATCCAAAGGCAATTCATTCCAAGTCTTTGCACCCCGGAAAGATATCGCTTTCTGCCCATTGCAAGTTTTCATCCTTGGAACAAGGACATCGGCAATGGCATTCCGCAAATTCATACTGATATCACGCGCAGAGTTTTTCTTGAAAAGGTTTGAAAGATAGCCGGGTGCAAGACCTGACAATGCTTTGTATGTAATAGTAGCTGTCTCGCATTTTATCATTTCCGTAACCGTTGGCCAATTTAGTTCCTTGATCAAATTTGAGGTGGATACATCATAGCTGCTATTGGTGACAATTCTTGCAGCTCGATTTTGCAATTTTTGTATGGTTTGCAATCTGGTTTCACTGCAGCCTCCCCAAACAGAACAGCAATAACGGAAATGTGGCTCTACGATGCCATGATACTTAACTCTGATCAGCCCAATGAGACCACAAAGCAATTTGAATGAGACAAAAGGCGTGAGACCTAAGAACTACCGATCACACCAGTAGGATTATTTGCCTTTTTAGGTGTTAATGATCAAAGTTGAAGACAATAACTCTTTTTCCCATTCATCAAAACAATGAGCAGATGATTTGCAGGTGATTTACAGGTGGTTTCAGATGATTTGCAGATGATTTCAGGTGATTTCAGGTGGTTTCAGGTGATTTCAGGTGACGCACTCCCCCGTCACTTCCCTAATCAAGTACACACCCCGGGATTTTCGCGTCGCAATAAGACAAAATGCTCTTAAGTCTGCCTCAAATTAGACGTCGGGTACATCCAATTTGAGATAGATTTCAGTCTACTTGAAAAACATATTTATATGAACATAAGTTTTAGCCCCATTTGGCTTTGTGAAGTGAGATAGCTTTTTCTGTTTGTCTTGAAATCAACCCTTGTTGTATGTATCGATCTTTTAAAACAGACTTTAAAACTTTGCTGAAATTTTAAGAAATTCTTCTTGCCAAATTTTGCTTTATATCTTTTGAATCTGTTGCTGTGGTAGAAATTACATCAGAATTCTGAGACTGAAGGGCCTGAAGTCGATTGAAGCCACTGGGGCTATTTGTCAGAGATTTTCTCCATGTGTCAGAGTTGTTGTTTTTTTACAGGCCCATTTTTGGAAGATTTTGTTGCAGAAGTGATGCATTGAACATGAATTTATTAACCTGACCGGTTAAATTCTGGCAGAAATCATTGAAACCACCTCATTTTCTACATTAGTACTTACTAACTGTGTGGGTTACAAGGCTGAATTGCAAAATGAGGGTACATTTGAGTTGCTATTAACTTATCTCAGTCATATGCAATGCAGCTTGCAATGCAATGCACGATTGTAATGTCTCGCTAAATTCCTACCCTGACCATCCCCCGGGACACCCCCGGGCATTTACTCAAAAAATATTCCTGGCCCCCAGGCATTTGACCTTAAATTCCCCCCCCCCGGCCCCCGGGCATTTGAGCAAGTAATTTTCATTGACCCCTAGGCTGCCCGGGTCGTGGTCAGGGTAGGAATTGAACGAGACATAGCGTGAATGCTCCTGTTGCTGTTATTGTTTTCTTGATGTTTTCCCCGTTGTTGTTTGTTGCTGTTGTTGTTGATAATTTTGCAGTCGGAAAATGTTTTCTTTGCTCCCCTATGCAGTCTGGTATCGACGTAGACTGACGCCGTGATTGTGAGACTTATGTAATGAGTATAGTATCGACCTTGCACCATTCTTTTTCTGAAGGAAACAAGAAGTAAACGTGCACCATAAGTGCAATTGAAGGTTTGGAAACGCTTTAGATTTCTCATTTCTTCTCAGCAGCTCAGCAGCGAGTTTTTAACACACAAAATTTAACATATTAGAATGTCGAGTTGGAGAATGGGGTCATTTCTGATATTTTGTTAGAAATTACACGACCCACTGTTTATCCAGGAAGGAATTTCATAAACCATTGCATAAATCAACGTGAAAATCCGGGAAAATCGTACCATACTCTGTGGGTCGTGTTGTTTTAAAGCGGTTCCTTTAGCTGTGACCATAGGGACTCGTAATAAACCCTAGAGGGCATCGTTCGCAGACTGCAGATGATACAGGGAATCGCTTGGGAATCTCTTTTGTCGGGGAGGTGATTGAGTAAGCAAAAGGACAGGTGGATTGAGGAAAGGTGTGAGGAATAATCTGTTTTGTTGTCGTGGCTTAGCCGTAGTACTCGAGTAGTACTCATCAGGTCGTGACTGGCATGTTCATTCACGCTTTTATGGCGGCAAATCATGATGATATAGATAGTTGTTGTTGTTTCAGACTTTTTGGCAACTGGCTGTTGGACGAAAACGAATTTCACATATTTGAAAATTCGTTATGCAGAGAATGCTTCAGATATTAGCATGAATCAAAGTTTCGTGAAAAGCCAAAAGGCTGAGGCATTTAGAAATTCACTTTACAAAAAATCCGAAACTCGTAAGTGCGCGAAAATAGGCCTAAGCCGAAACCCAAGTTGTAAATATTGTAACTAAGGTTCTATAGTTTAATTTAATTAATAACTTTTTACTTTGTTTCCTTAGATTGTAATTAATGTTTTATCGGTGTGCCCCCTGAAAACCAGCTTCTGTCGAGGGACAACCCTCTGAAAGAATTGAATATGAAAAATATGAAATATACCGTGCTGAACAAGGACAGATTTTGTAACACAATAGCATGAGTTGTCTTTGTTGACACCTGAATTCAAAGCGATTAGCCAATGCAGACAAAGGAAATTCCCTCCACCAGTAATTCAAAATAAACAAAGCCGCAAAAGGTTACTCTGAAATCCAGGTAGCTATCGCGCTCGTTGTGCATTCCAGAAATTATTTTTAAGAGCAAACACGGGCATATGTCGAAAGAAAAAGGATATATCTACACATACCACGGGCAGTTTATTTTTTTGGTTCAAAAGCTGAGCGGTAAGTATTTTACTCTCACCCAAAAAAATAAGAGAATTGAGTCGTCTCCCAATCGGCTTCTGAATCAAACAAATTGAGTGCCAGAGGCAGATGTGTAGATATATCCATCTTCTTTCGATCTATGCTCATGTTTGCGCATGAAAACAATTTCTGGAATGCACAACGAGCGAGCTAGCTACCTGGGTTTCAAACAAACTTTTGCGGCTTAGCTTGTCTGAATCACTGGTTGAGAGAATTTCCTTTGTCTGCTATCGCTAATCGCTTTGAATTGAGGTGTCAATCAAAAGCTGCTCATACTATTGTCTTACAAAATCTGTCCTTGTTACCGTGCTGAAGTTAGCCCTAGTACTTCCCAAATATGGTACTAGAGTTTCTAAATCTTAGGGGGCATCTTTGAGCGAGGGGTAGACTGATTACAATTCGTCGTAAATTTCGCTCGTTTTTTTATGATTTTGATTTTGACCTTTTCGCTCAGCGATTCCATTCAATTCAATTAGTAATTCTACTCAATAGCGAGCGAAAACTAGGGACGAACTGTAATAAGTCTAAGCGAGGGGTGTATCACTCCCTGCGACAGAGTAATTCTAGGAAAGCAAAAGACTTCTAGAGGATTTCAGGCCTCTCTCTGGAAAAGGAAAAGGATTTCTTTAGTGAGTGTACAAGATTTGTTGGGGTTTAGATAGGTTGAGCCCTTAGGGGGGGGGGTACTCCCATTATGGCCTCAGGGTCCAGTCGGTTTGATGGCCTTTCGAAATGGTTACCAAATGGCACTATTTGTCAAATACATGCTACCAATTGGGGGTATTCCAAGATTCCTGGCCAGTTATAAGATGTCAACTCAGTAGGCTCCTCCACATGGCAATATGGTCGTTGCAGCAATAGTTATCGATGAATTTTAGAGTTTTCTTGCTTTGTTCAATCAGTTTTTACGATAGACATTTTTGAAAAACTGTAGAAAATTTTCACTACTAGATGCTACCAAATGGCCCAATTTTAGGTTCACGAACTACCATTTGGGGGGTTTCTGTAAAAAGATGCTACCATTTTAGGATATTTTTCAAATTTTTGCTTTGGCCCTCTTCAACCCTGACTGGACCCTCCTGTCAGGCTATAATGGGAGTACCCCCCCCCCCCGGGAGGTTTAGAAGGCATCTTGAATCCAAGTATTCAAAAACTGTCTGAATCCAATTGAAATTGTTGCAGAGGTAAGAACAGTCTTTTCAATGTTTTTAGGCTATTCAGCTGGGGCCCGAGCTGGGGTTCTCTGGATCCTTGAAAAGAATGCCTCATTTTCCTCCAAAATGAAGCACCTGTTTTGGTAAATTGTTTGTGGAATAGATGCCAATGTCAAATAGAAATTGCGCTTACGCAAATATTTGCTTTTCTGAGGCCCATTTTGTTTGTTTTTCTAATTCAACCTTTTCGACTTTTGTTTATGACTAAATAAACCAGCTCCGGGTTTTCATAAGAAACTTGGATTAAGTCCCATAGCCCTGAAAGTTTTTTAACTCCAAACCAAAATTTCTGTGCGTTAGGACCGCGAGTTTCTTAATTTGTTTCTAATTTTGTAAGTGCATGAATGCGGTTTCTGACACTGCTACAGATCCGTTGCCTGACATACACGCATTTTTTTATAAGAAACTACCCATAAGGACCATAAGAAACTCAACTCTCAGATCGCAAAAAACTTAACGAACTCCAGTACTGGGAAAATATATTTTAAGAAACTATTTATTTTGATGAAAGAAATCCTTAACACACTTTTACTTTTTGGCCCGCAGATTTTTGGCCCGTTTTCTCAGTACTACTATTATCTTCTGTAAGAAAGTTTAGCTCTTTGGAAAAATGTAAGAAGCATGCTCCATACAATGCGATTTATGTGGGACGGGAAGAAAATGTATCTCACAATTTTAAAATACATGCTTCCATGCTGTGCTGATCCCCATCAATCAACATACAGTTGCCTCCTACGGTTCTTAATTTCCCCCCTCACCAGCATTTCCCTATCCCACCCAGTATGCCTGCTGAAAAATTTGTCTGAATGCCAAATTTTCAGACAATTGTTTGAACAAACTTCAATCTTTTGTTGATGTGTCTGATGGTTAGAATAACCATTTGTTATTGAACCAGAAATGGGCGGATCTGTCTTCAGATCCTTGTCTTCAGATAAGCAAGTTCAGTTTCTTATCTCCGAATTTATTTTTCCGTTTGGTAATAGCCTGAAGTCTCCGCTCTGAACATGCTCTGACACTTTTATCCTGTTTGTGATTATCACCATGTTTTTATTTGATTTTTTATTCTACATACCGAAATACTACCTTAAAAGAAAACATATTGTTTGTAATTTCGTAAGAAGCTGTTTCTAAGAAACTGTTTTGTCAACTTTATTTAAACAAGTAATACATTAATTGTTTCATAAGAAACTTGGATCAGGCATACACGCATTTTTTTTATAAGAAACTGCCTATAAGAAACTCAACTATCAGATCGCCGAAAAATTAAGAAACTCCAGTACTGGCAAAACATAAGTTAAGAAACTATTTATATTTCATAAAGGAAATCCTTGGCATATTTTTATTTTACTTTCACTTATTTCCTACATCATATTACTTGTAAGGTATTGAGTTTGAGTATTGTCTAAACATTGGAAAGGCTTGAAAACCTTGTTTTGCAATGTTCACGAAGGAAACAGGTAGTGAATATGAAGATTGGTATGGAACCCCTAAGAAACTCGTAAGAAACTCCGAGTACTTAAAATCTGACAATTTTAAGAAACTTTCAATACTGGGCCAAATTCTTAGTTTCTTATAAAAATATCTTCAGGAATAAACAGTGTTCTATGCATATAACTTTTGAAAGTTTCTCTACATTGCACAGTTCCTAAATTTCGTGCTACCCCCATACATTATACTGTTTTTGGGACAAACATCGTCAGTGATACATCATGTTAAATAGTTCGTCAAATTGTAGAAATATAACAAGGAAATTTGCCATTTGCCATAAAAAACAACCAGTTTTTGGAAGAAAGGTGGTGCACATTTTTCGTAAACTACCGGTTTTCGGTCAAAGGTAGGACCATGTTTCCAGTGTGACATGCCCGCCCTTGGAAGCCCAAGACCACCCTAATTTCTGTGTTTTGGTAGTTTGATGGGAGAGTTTTGGATGGTTTTTGATTACAAAGTACTTTGTAATCTAAGAGGGGGCTCCAGGTCAGGAAGAAAGAAAGAAAGAAAGTCCGTCACGCTCGTTAAAGCAATTGATTAACGTTTTATCTCTGCTAATTGGCACTGAAATAAAGAAAGCGCACAGAAAGCGCATACAAGACAGAAGTTTCCCGCGATCCTATAGCAACATTTGACGTCGGCTTATTTCATGTTAGACAGATTTGACACCATAAGATGGATAAATCACCACGATGTTTACCCTGGCACAACAACAAATTTACCCAGAATTGGCACGTTCTTGACTTCATTAGCAGCTTAATTATGTTGAAACAATCGTTTTCTAGAACGAACGCATCATTAGCCACTTATTGATGGTATTCATTATACAAATAAGTCAAGTTTAGAGGATGATGTAACCGGCGGCCTGCACAGAGGCTAGCATTCGCAGCATCACCGAAGGTAGAAGGACCCCCCTCCTACACAGCTACAGATGCAAACGTCGCAGGTGAAGTTGAGAGGAAAGGTGCAGAATTACAGCAAACAATGGCGCATTGACTGGGGGAAGGCACGTGGTCACACTGAACCAAAAGATCTCCATGCATATGATTCTGCACAGAGGTTATCTTCGTGACTGCTTGCCTCAAATTAGAAGCCCGCGAATAGATACATTCTGCAGGGTTCCGTATAAGCAATTTTGCGTTATCGTGAATCTCACATGACATCTAATTTGAGACAGATGCACCAATAGTTTCATGCACGAACTAAGCAAACTGGGGGTAATGACTTTTGATTTTTTGCGTATCATCCTCGTTTGACATAAAGATCAAAATATTGCTTTCAAACGATTCTTGTCCTTATACAAGGCGCTTGATTTTCTATTGAAGGCAACTTTAGCAGCAACACGCATCTCTCTGACTGTAGCAGCATCAATGATCATTTGGGCTTATGGAGAAATCAATATTCAGTTTTCTTATGCTTGCTTAGCTCAGGTCATACTTTGTAATCATCCAAAAGGATCTTATGTTATTTCATGCAAACTGTGTGCCACTGTCACGATGGGCATTATTTGGTTTAAATCCATGGCAACAGTGCATCTATTGTGTGGTTTGACTCCTCACAAATGAAACATCTGTTCACACAACATCATGGGAAAGCATTTCAATGCACAATTGTCTTATTGTTTATATTTAACCAATCGCATGAGACCGGATCGTTATTAAACTAATCTCATCACCTTGATTGACAGACGTATTGTTTTAAGGGCCAATCATTTCAAAGTTATTGTCCTAGTTTTGACCAATCAGGAAGAGAGTTAAAGCGTAATGAGACAAGCGTGCTACCGCTGACACAAGTCACTCTCTCTTTGTTCTGGGAACCTTCGCAGTGGAAAATATTGATCAGCGGTCTTCTCAACGTTCCCGCCTTACGAATTCAAAATTCATAAACAAGATGGAGGCTATCCCGATCAAAAATTGCTCATCAACGTTACCGGCACGATCGACAGGAATTGTTCCTTCATCACGCGTCTGTAGAAGTCTGTTTGGAGCTGTAGATCACGAAGAAACAAAGTCAACACTCGATCGCGAACTAAAAAGTGATCTGAGCCAGAAGAAAGTGGAGTGGAGCTTTGACTTTGCAGAGGGAACTCCTATACTTGGTGGCAGACTTGTCTGGGAAGAGATCAGGAAACTCCGTGAAGACGATGAACTATCCTCGAAGTCAGTAGTGTCTACTGTTAGTGAACAACGAAGGGTTCCTGCACTTCATGGAGAATCTGACTGTGCTGATGATATTTTTGAAGCTACCAAAGATATTCCTCGACCAACTCAACGAAACAGCCCAATCCCAATATCGTTGAAAACTTCACCAGCTGTTAGCCCGAAATCTCCTACTACGAATGAAATAAAAATCCCAACTGCCCCCGATCGTAAAAGGAAGAGACAGCAGTGCAAGACTATAACAGGTATATTTTCGAAATTAATCCCCTTTGATTTTAGATTTCTTGATCTGTATTATGGTCGCCCATTTTCAAAGTGTGGCAAGATCTTTTTTATCCAAGGTCAGGTCAACTCGCCCGTGCGCGTATTCAAATAGTCGAAAAAGATAGACAAGTTGCTTGGGAAATCTAAGATAGTTCTGTCAGTATTTTATCATGATTCTACTATTATAACTCTTTGCCCTGTAGTAGAAAATTTGTAACTTCTCTTGAATTCAATTAAAAACTGTGCCTGTTTTTCCTCATTCATCACAAAAAGCAATGAAAATTTCCCCTCAGGAACACTTAACTAGACATTGCAATATCGCAAGCATTTTATCAATATCGCTCTGAGACACATCAGGAAACAGTTTTGTGAAGCACATTTGAAGGAAAGCTGGTTTTTATGAATGAAATTTTGCTGAGGGCGTTGGAGAATTTCCACGGGTTCTTTTTAGCTTCTGTTTTGTTTATAGTTGCCAGTAGAGGACCGTTGTTTAGATATGCAGGTCTTGGATCATAGAAAACACGCTTCGTTACTTAGAAAATGTTTTTGAACTGTGCCTGTTTGAAATCTGTACAAATAAAGGGATCATGGGAAGAAAGGATTTTGAGACCCAACAGGGAAAGCTGTGGCAACAGAATACCTGTCCTTGAATGATTTTTCTAGAAATTCTTATCACTGGAGAGAGACAGAGGGGCCAGACAGAGCGAGAGAGAGAGAGTACGAGTAGTTCCTAGCTTTTATAACATAACATAACATAACATAAAAATACGTTGAATTAGGCCATTGGCCTGTACGACGGTCTCATACTGATCCTATTCCGGACTGGAAAGTTAGTAATTTGCGCATTTAATTTAAAGGCCCAATAAGATCAGGAAAATCTCACAGTTACTCCTTCTCATGGAAGATATTCATGCGCTATACAACTTTCCAGTCTGGATCACAAAAAACACTTATTTCCTTCAAAAAAATTCCAATATTTATGAATTTTTCGCAGCCCGTTTCCTTCCTAATTTTAGTGCCATAAAATTCATTGAAATACAATCAAAACTTTAAAGAATCCCCCAAAGCAGCAACATATCAATGAGTTTATTTTGGGACCCCCAGAGGCCTCTTTCAGAATCTGAGGCAGGTGTCACAGACGTTTTCGCCCGCGCCGCCTTTTGTTCGCGCGTGGCGTATTTTGGTGCGGATTGGTCAAACGAATCTCGCCAAATGGCCGCAGCCTCTTTGTCCACGCGATCAAAAATTAGCGCGATAGATGTTTGTGTATTTTCATGTGAAATTTTTCAAAGGGACTGTTTTGATTTGAAATCTGTTATATTTCATTCATGTCGGGCAAACTTCAGTCGAGCTTTCAGTGGTATGTTTCCGAAAGACCCCAGAGCTGGCCTGAAACGAAAACAATCAAAGGCCGTGGGAAATTTTTAATGTTGAGGAAACAGGACGATTCAGACGTCCCCTCTGCGTTTACGATTTGTATCGAGGCTTTCAGTTTTACTAGTTACGTCACAAAAATGTCCTTTTAAATTGAAAAGGAATGTAAAAATGATGTGAATTAATGCGGGAAGCTCTCTTTGCCTTTGAAGTACAAAGCAGACTCGGTCGTCTTTACAACTCTCCCCATGCATGTACTTTTTACAAGAAACTAATAACTTGGCCCAATACAACACTAAACGTTACTTAGAATTATGAGATTTTGAGTATTCAAAGTTTCTTCACAGTTTTTAGAAGGCTCCTCAAATGCTCGTCGTTTTTCATCGTCTTCAAATTTTCAACTGATCTTGTAATTTAAATGTATTTTTTCAGTGCTCGATTTTTTGGTGATCAGAGAGTAAATTCTTCTAAATGAATCTAAATGATTTGAGAGTTAATGGCCTTACGTACCCAAGCGATGTCTGTTTTAAAGTTTCAAGCCCTTTGCCCCTCATCCCCTCTTAGAATTGAAACGTTTTCGTACTGACTGTATAAATAGTTCAAGTCCATGTACAGAGTCTTTGATCAATGAATCCATTGTTTCAGCTGTCTAGGGTAAATTTATTTCTGTCAGAAATGTAATCTGGAGGATGTTTTAAAGTTTTAATAGTCGCATTTACCCACACTGTTTCCTGTCTGCCCTAAAATGGTCTTTTAGGAAAGATAACGACCCCTATGTATCTATTTCTTACACGGTTCACGGTCCTTTAAAATGAAGAGGGCTTAAGGTGTGAAGGAAAAATCACTCATCACGTTGTGATGAAGGAGTGATAAACACCCTTTGGGTGCAGTTGCCAGCAACTGATTCGACGTGAAACGTGGAGTCAAACGCCAAACAGAAAATTAATAAAATTTCCGAATGAGGCCCAACATTGCAAAGACACCCTATATTTTCAATTTTGTGCACTTGTTGTTTGGTTAGGGCGCGTTTTCCTGGACCTTCCCATAAATTCTCGTAATAGAAAAAGTGCAAAGGTAATATTTTTATCGTCAAACTTCAAACCAACCCAACAAGGCAGGCGTAGGCGAATTTATGACGCACTGCTAGTGGAAAGGACCACAAACCAGATACTTTATCGTTGAAATTGAGACCATTTAAAAGGATTCATGCAACCGCAACAGAAATCTTCCTGTTTACAAGGTCAATAGTCAATCTCCAAAGCGTAGCAGGCCTGGACCTGTAAAGCTTTTAAATCAGATTGATGAACAATTGATCAGAGAAGGGACACTTTCAGTTTTGAGCTTTTCATCCGATATGGAAAATATTAAACTCGCAAGAGCGTTTTTACTCATACGCTGTGACAAATCGTTCTAAACTTTTATTTGCGATGAACACTGTGTGAGACGAAAAGTTTCAGAGAGCAAAGTTCTGATGACGTTATTTCTGTTCTTTGAGTTACCGTTATTTTCCCTTCCTCGCGCTCCTTCGCGCATGCGTCTTTCTGCGCATGCGTCAGATTTCGCAAAATTACTACGTGTAGAAAGTACTATAAAAACAATTGTGAAAACAAGCGTTTTGAAGTTGGTTTAAGAATAACAGGGGGTTAAGCAAAATAAAAAAATTTATGACACAAGGACAGACAAAGTCAAATTAGAAGGACGCTGCGGAGGAGCACGTTCCCTTCCTCGTGTGGACGTCCTTTTGTCCTGTGAAAAGGACTTAAATTAAGTCGCAGTATTTTAAGGGGAAATTGCGAGATTATTTGTCAATAGAAAACTGCACAAATGTACAACGTGAAGGTCGTTTTACAACTACTGATGGTCCTGATGGGAACGTACGAAATGTTTCTCGCTTGGATAAGTACAACTCTCAAAAGGATCCCTTTTAGAGCCCCGCAGAAAACCACTTTTTAGAACTGAAGATGTACTTTTTATCTTCAAGATGGCTGAACAAAGGAAAGAGTCTCTTTGATGTTAAAGTATTTCTTGCAAGAAATTTGGAGGGGCACAGTGCCCCTGTTCTCCCCCCTCCCCGGTTTTTGGGTCTATGGGCCCTTAGGTCTTAAAATTGACGTCGGTTGCGGGTTGCGAAAACCAAAGCGTTGTTTGCAAAAGTTAGAGTGACTTTTAGATTTTGCGAAACCTCTCACGACTCAATTAAATCATAACACAAAACCCATTTATCTTTGGTGTATAATTTCATGATATTTATTTTCTCGATTGCAGACTTCATGAAACAGAAAAAGAGACGACGTGTAAGCCATTCCTCAGTGATGGAGAAAAACAGTAAAACAACACGAACAGTTGAATCTCACTGTGCAAAGGACGATCTTGCTCTTGGGAACAGCTCGAAAAAGGTGAGACCAAATCCCTTGTTTGCATGTTATAGCAGCTTGCCTCTTAGGTTCATGTTATTTTGGAGATTTTTGTGGGAAAACGAAAGCATGGAATATCATTGGCTGTTTAACATGGCCCCATTTCAAGCATGGGCTGTCGAAACGCAAGCTGTTTTTTGCTACAGCAGTTGATTATTCCGTATCCTTGTGCCCATGAAGGTTGTAGCCTCACTACATAAGGACCCTCTAGCTACACTCATCTAATTGAGTTGAATTGTTGTTGTTGTTGTCGCTCCACTGAGGCGCCATTGATCTCTGTTGACCGAAGCGCCATCATCAAGTCAAAGAGCACAGGGAAACGAGCGACTCATCGTCATAAGTCTACGAAAGTTGTACGTTTACGGGGCACAAGGATACAAGAGAATACGCCCCTCGGTTTTATTCGTCAGAATCTTACTTTGATTGAGCTCAAAATTAAAATCTTTTAATATGCTTTTATATACGTTCTATAAAATTCATACAGTTGTTTCGCTAAGCTCATTAGGCAGAAATGAAATTGAAAATACAAGTCTTGAAATAAGTCAAAACGCCTTCCAGTTAATTAAGACAAATACGGTTTATATTTTCATATCAAACATTTGCAGTAGAAACAGGCAAGCAAAGCATCGTCACCACAACATTAATCGAAGTATTAAGCAAAACAAAAACAAACCGTAGGCTTCATTTACATGTGGTTCATAAAAAATACTTTTTTGTATTGTATACAGGAAGAAAGTCCTGATCCTTCTAACCTAAAATTAAAGATTGTTGACATCTTGTTTTGCTTTTGCTGAAATATTCAATAGAGCTTCGCGTGAAGGACTGTATGACTTAGGTCGTGATTATAAGAAGATAAGACACCGCAAAATCTGGGCTGCAAAACAAAATTAGAATCTATAGGTCACGTTCATGTAACCCTCAGGCTTAGTTTTGCGTAAGATGTCGATTTTGTAAACAGGTTAAGCGTTATTAATTCTTGTGCAGCAAGAAGGACATTGTCTTGCTTCTTACACCAATTCAGATGTTGAAGCTTCCAATCTAGATCCTACGGAAATTTTGAATAAAGTTAGACCGAATTTACATTTAGACCGAATTTACACACCAGGCTTGGAGTTGTTCTGTCTTGTTTCAAATGAAATCATTTGATTTTTGCTACCTCTTTTATTTGACACTGGTCACTCTACCATGTGAAGTCTTTCGATCGTGCTTTCTGCATACACATCTCTCAAAAAAGCAAACATTCGTGCAACCTTAAAGATATTGAGCTGACAGGCCCACCATTTCGTGAAATCTGTAGTCAACGACAGGCCTAAATTTGATGCAAACTGGTAATGTTCAAGGATATTGCAAGGCAATTTATGGGTAGACCGCCCTTTTTCCCGTGAAATCTGTGCAACACGACAGCCAGGTGCAAATTGTTAATATTGCAAGGCAGTTTAAGGATATGCCCCTCGATTTCGCGAAGTCTGTACCAACGACACAGCCAGGTGCAAATTGTTAATATTGCAAGGCAGTTTAAGGATATGCCCCTTGATTTCGCGAAGTCTGTACCAACGACACAGCCAGGTGCAAATTGTTAATATTGCAAGGCAGTTTAAGGATATGCCCCTTGATTTCGCGAAGTCTGTACCAACGACACAGTTAGATGCAAATTGTTAATATTGCAAGGCAGTTTAAGGATATGCCCCTTGATTTCGCGAAGTCTGTACCAACGACACAGCTAGATGCAAATTGGTAATATTGCAAGGCAGTTTAAGGATATGCCCCTTGATTTTGCGAAGTCTGTACCAACGACACAGTTAGATGCAAATTGGTAATATTGCAAGGCAGTTTTTGGATGGATGAGCAAACGCCCTTGATCACGATCATCTGGATTAGGCCAAAGCAATCTTTTATGTAAGCTATGGAACGAGAATATAATGGAATTGCAGGACATGATTAGAAATTTAATACTTTATTTTGATATATATTATCCGTTATAACTGAGAAAGCGGGATATCGATTTAGCAAAAATTATCTTGGCTCAATCCATGGAAAAAATATGACTGAGTTTTTCAATTTTCAACAGCGATAGGAACTGAAGGTTAGATGCGTGCAGTGAGATTGTGACCATGTATATACAATGACTGTGAATGGTTAACCTAGTTTATTCCCATGTTCCTCCCCTTATACTCTGCCCATGTTTCTTTTATGTCATACCGACAAATTGAAATTAGTTTACTTCAAATCCTGATCCCAGTCTGTTATGTATGATAAAAAGGTTTTGATTTAGACTTGAAGACAGATCCGAGGATTGAAACTTTTCGATATTTATTTTCACTAACGTTTTGTGTTGTTGTCGGGCTTGGCGTTGTTCCCAGTTACCTGTAAAAAACCTTCATAAATATAGGACCTCCACCTTCACAATACCCTGACGCTCCTCCTTAACAGTAGCGAGCAAAACCTGGAATGGCCATATGAATACTGTAATAAGGGAATCGCCTCACATAAAAAGTGTCAGGAAACACTCTCTTTTGATGACAGTCAAAAGTTCTTGAAATCAAATAACGGCTTGTGTGTTGGACTTGCTACAAGTCTCGAGAGACTTATATCAAGTCCACTTGTGTGTGGCCTTTATCAAGTCTTTTCTGTTTTTGGAAACACCTCACAACGAATGGGAATATGGCCCAGCCAGAATCGAGTCTTCGTGTCAAATATTCTGCCACACGACCGCAAAGGATCAGTGTTAACCAAGATCCTATACGGGCATCTAGCAGTGTGACAGTAAAAGTAGGCCATATCGCTGTATTTGTTAAGGAGCCGTTGTACCCAGAGTCCTTTGTGGGCACGCTGCAGTAGCGGAACCGACAGAAAAATCAAACTTTTCTTATCACTGGAACCACAGGGGGTCCATGAATATCAGTGAACAGACCACAGGGAATCCACTACTAAGATTGCCTTCTAAAAGTAAACTTCGTTTCTTTCCGAAAAGTTCGTTTCTCTCCAAAATGATGTGATCGCTTTTGAAATTTTCTTTGTCTTCCCTCTGCGATGCCGCGGTGAGGAGGAATTCAAAGAAAATTTCAAAAGCGATCACATCATTTTGGAGAGAAACGAACTTTTCGGAAAGAAACGAAGTTTACTTTTAGAAGGCAATCTTAGTAGTGGATTCCCTGTGAACAGACTGTAGTCTTGGTCTCTTTGGCTCCTTGTGATCTTGACTCATAATGTTGTGTTCGTAATCCCAATCACAAGGAACCAAAGAAACCAAAATTACAGTCCGTTCACTGATATTCCTGGACCCCCTGTGCTTGAACTACTACAATACGAATCCATATTTCTCACATGAGGCCAAATTTGATTTTCAGACTTTCTGAAATTGCCGCATGCCCATGAAGGACTGTGGGTGACCAAGGGGCATTTCACTCCCAAAAATCCTCGCACACCTATGTATGTATGTATGTATGTATGTATGTTAAAATTTGCCACGTAAAATAAAACAATTTACAAGAAATAAGTAGAATTTACAAGTTTTAAACAGCTAAAAAGTAGATAAAATACGATGACAATGCTCATTGAATAAATACGTCAAAAACACCCCTAATTGTAGTGGCAGGGATAGCATTAAAAGGTCATATTGACCTTATTTCCATAATGGTCCCCTTAGAGGTGGTTGCAAAAGAAAAATAATAAAAGTAAACAACAGATGTTAAAGTGATTTCGGATGGAGCATAATTTAGTAGGGCCGAGTCATATATATGGGAGAGGAGGCGTGTTTCAATAGAACACATATACTTTGTTTTCTTCTCTCTGTATCTTTTGGAAAAAATTTTCCTTTATCTTGTGTTTGAACGAGTTTATATTGTTTGTAGTTTTTAAATCAGAAGAAAGGCTATTCCATATTTTTGGCCCCAAGTAGACCTTTGGCAAAATCCTTACGTTTTCAAGAAAAATCCATCAAAATCCGCAAAAATCGTTTTGTTCTGAAATAATCTCGTACGCTTTTTCTAATGAGTGAAATGCCCCTCGTGGGTGACAATGTGTCTCCTATTGAGATCATGCTTTGCGCATTCAAGCTCATTAGTTTTCCAACCAGCATTGGGTATTGTTTCCAGAAGAAGGAAACCGTAATCCAATTGGCCCACTATACTGCTGACTTTTCCCGGCTTTGCTATTTACAACAATCCTGTTAATGAGCTAATTCTCGTGAACAAAAGCATTTGACAAAGGGCTTGGTCACATGACACTTTGCATCACGTTAGGCATTGTTTTTTGGCAGTTGAATCCCTCTGTGCAAGGAACTGGGCCACACCCTATTCACACACTAGGCCTTAGGCCATCAGCCTTATAATCGAAACCAGGGACTGAAAATACATGCCCCGGTCGGCACCGGTGTAGTGAACTGTATTGTAGTAAACTATGAATGCGAGTAGAGTTGAGTACTACGTTCTTCATCAATGAAAGTCTGTTTACTTCTGCAACCGACCAATCATTCATAAAACACAAAACAATATAATTGGTTAGCCCTACAGGCGTCGGGTCAATTCCTCTGCTGGATTCAAATCCCACAACAATCCAACTCAACGGACCATCAGGGGATAAGAATTTAAGGCGATAATCCAGAACGTGTGAAACGAATCAAAATATAGCTGGACGATTATAAATACCCTGGTATGAGACACCTACTTAAAGAGCTATTGTCACCCACAGGGTCCTTTGAAGGCACGCTACGCTGCAATTTAAGACTGTCTTCAAATCATGTTTGGCCTAGGCCTAGGCAGAAAATATGGATTCACACTGCAGTAGTAGACTTGCTCCAAGTCTGCTCCGTGGTCTATCAGTGCTAAAAGAATATATCTACCCCTGCGGGGATGCAAGCAGTTTAACTACTGCAGCATCGATCTATGTATTCCATTTAAGCCAAGTCTGATTTTCAGACAGTCTGAAATTGCGGCGTACCCGCAGAGCTCTGCGAAGGTGTTGTGGCTCAGTGGTGTAATCCTCTGACTTTGCAGCCAGAACAGTCAGGCGGACAGGGTTCGATACCCGGTAGAGCCCCACCAGTTGAGCGTCATGACAAGGGGTCGCGGACTCGATTAGCGCTTAGCTACTTCTGCAATCCCAGCGTTTGGCGCTAAAAACCTCAACTTAACCTTCACCTTCGCAGAGGACCCTAGGCGGCAATGTTTTTTTAAAGTGGACATCTCCAGATAGCGGTCCGGTCGAAGATCATTCATTAGGCCTTCATTTTTTCAGTTGTCTTCTTCCAAGTTCATGTATTTTTGTTAGAAACTTGTTTACGAGAAACTTGCTTATGGTTATGATAGCCAAAATTTTATCGTAGAAGTGATTGTAAAAAAACTGCGTTAAATTTCTTAAATCAAGAAAGCAAGAAACAAATAAAAATACTTTCAGTAGGAAGCCGTGGAAAATTTCGTGCTATTTAAATAAACGCTTGCGATATCCTCAACAATTCACCTTTTTTTCTGCAGCAATCTCACCATTTCTTATATCTTTTGTAGGTTCGAGTGTAAGAAGGCTGAACAAATACAAGACAAAGATCTAGCACAGAAAAATCGTTGGGTATTTGAAGAATTGCACTGGTTCGCGTGACTTGTAAAGATTTATGTATCAAAAGGATATGGACTGCTATTTGCTTACTTGGACTTCAAAGAGACTGTAGATGTATTAGCGCGTTGCGATTGCTACTTTTTTACTATATATTTTCGTACTTCATATTTTCATACGTTTAAGGAGGGTTGCCCTCCTGCAGAAGCTGTTTTACAATGAGCCCTCTAACCACGGACTACTCAAAAATTGAAGAATTCCGTCAGGGCGCGAAGCGCCTGCAATGGAATTAAGATTTTATGAATAAAATCGACGCACGATCTAATACTGGATTCAAGTCCATTCTCTTGGCATATTTCAACCTTGTCATCTTTAGCATTATTGGCCTCTTCAAGTGTCATCCACACTTTTGAAAGTGGACCAAAAACGTTGAGAGTCTTCTGTTGCATTCTTTCCAAGTTCAAGTCCCAAAAGAGTTCCAATCTCTTTTTCTTCTCCTCCAGAAGCTCTTTGAAAAAGTCATCCAGCTTCTTAGGCCCTTGAAAGTTTGAGGGCACAGGACTGGCTGTTAAGATACTGTCCTTTACGTCCTTCTCTGGGACGAAATTCTTTAAATATTTGTTGGCATAATCTGCCATACCTGCAGGTAAATCCCAATTGTACTGTGCTTCCTCAGCCAAAGCTTCGAACCTCTTTCTTTTATATGGAGGTTCGTTAGCAGGTAACTTTGATGACGAATCTTCATTTTCGCTGTCATCAGAATCCTCCGAATCCGAATTCTTAGGACGTGTGGGTGTCTGGGCTCCAATATGTAAGGAGAATGGACTTGAATCCGGTATTAGATCGGCGGAGATTTTATGAAATAAAATCACTAGCACTGCATATTGCACAAGAGCCTGCACTGAATACCATCATCCTTTCTGTCTTTCGTACAATATAGCTTTGTAGGCAGTCTGTAACATGAACACGCTATCATTTGTACAGCCTGGCTGATACTGTTTGCATCCTAATATAGCTAGGTGTATTTGCCTGACAAATATAATTTCTGCCCGTACTTTGTCAGTTATTCTTTGCATGTGTTTATCGTACCGAGTTCGTTTGAATCAAAAAATCTAGACTTACAACATCAATTTTCCATTGTAACCTGTGCTTCACACATGCCAGTATATGTCACGACGTGTTATCCTCTGTTTTGATTTGAAAAGTGAAATTGCACAAATTAAGAAGGTGCAAGTCTGAGCTGACCTATACAGAATAAGAATGTTCAAAGAAACAGACAGAACGAGACAAGGGGCTGGACCACTGAAAGAGCCATTGCTGCCCAGCCTCCTTTGTGGGTACGCTAACATTGCAGACTGTTTGAAAGTCAAATTTGGCCTACAAGGAAATTATGGATCCTTTTTAAGAGCAAACATGAGCATAGATCGAAAGAAGAAGGATATATTTACACATCTTCCATGGGCATTTAATTCATTTGATCTAAAAGCTGACTAGGAGGCGATTCAATTCTCTTATCTTTTCAGGTGTAATTAAAACACTTACTGCTCAGCTTCTGAACCAAAGAAATGAAATACCCGAGGTAGATGTGTAGATATATCCTTCTTCTTTCGATTTATGCCCATGTTTGCTCTTAAAAACAATTTTTGGAATGCACAACGAGCGCCCTAGCTAACTGGGTTTCAGAGCAGCTTTTGCCGCTTTGTTTGTCTGTTTTGAATTTATTATTGAGAGAATTTCCTTTGTCTGCAGTCGCTAATCGCTTTGAATTCAGGTGTCAACAAAAGCAACTCGTGCTATTGTCTTACAAAATCTGTCCTTGTTATTGTAATATGGATCCATAGACCAAATTTGATTTTCAGACCTTTTGAAATTGCAGCATGCCCGTAAACAATGCCGCAAAGGACCCTGGGTGACAATGACTCTTTAATAATGCGCTTTCAGAATTTGTACATATGTTATTATGTGTTGTAATAGACTTGCCCAAGTGCTTTTTCTCCTTCGACTTTCAAAGGGAATAGTTGTTGAGCAGTAATTTCAAGGGTGTGTGATTTTTCGTTTGTTAGTGCTCACTGAAATAGCCTTGGAGTCAGCCTTGTGATGTCTAAAGAGAGATTTGATGTTGCCTGTACGCGAAGTAGGGTTCAACTGCGATTTCCCACTAAAATTTCCTTTCAATTTCAAGATCGAAATTGCAATAATGCATTTGGTTTTGGAGATACGTTTTGAACTCCGTTTGTTAAAAACCCTATTCCTTCCAACGTGCGACATGAAGTTTCTGGAAGAGACAGTGTGTTTAGTTTAAGTTGAGAGAATTGTACAGGATTTTTAAATGAAGATCTGCAAGCTTTGTTATATCTCTTTGTATTTCTGTAGTTTGCTCCTTCTGTCGAGAGTGCATTGCTATTGACGACACGGGGGGGGGGGGGGGGGGGGGGGGGGTTCTTGGCCAAATTTCGGGTAGGGGTCTGCCGCGAACATATTCAAAATGGTACCCTTGGCTAAACTAATTTTTATGAAAATGGTACCCTTAGCTAGACCAATTTTGACGATTTTCTGGACGAATATTGTCAAATTTGTACCAAATATGATATCATGACCGTTTGCTAGACCAATATTGTCAAAAATGATACCCTTGGCTAGACCGTTGTAGGCCAATATTGCAAAAAAGTATACCCTTGGTTAGACTAGAAGTCCGAAAAAGTATACCCTTGCTCGCGGCACATCCCCAGGTACCTTTACTATGGAAGAACCCCCCCCCCCCAAGTGATTGACGAACGAATTGTTTACTTGTGAATGATTTCCTTAATGTGCTCTACAAAATATTGAACGTATTTTTGTTGTTTGTTACTGTATATATTGCTACCAGGGACATCAGGTCTGTCTGGCACGCAGAGTAATGTCTTACAAAAAATTTAGCAAATTTTGTCGGGGAAGAATCTTCAAAGTGCAGAAACCAGGAAGGTACCATCTTTTCGCTCAAACGTGACTGTTAACTTAAAATTGTTGTATGCCGTTTGCCTGTCAGTTTTAATTTGAGCACATAAATAATGCGTTAAACTATTGATACTTTAACGATTGCTCTGCCTAGTACGAATTCCTTCGCAACAGACTGGTAATTTTGTGCAGCAGAGCAACATTTTACAGAATTCATAAGGGGTAACGAAGAGCATTCGAATATTATCATTTTCTGTTAGATTTTGTAACAGTTTTAAAGACATCTTGGTAGATTTTGATTGCACGTATATTTCATAAGCAGCTAAGAAATTGGTCCAATGCTGAAAATTTAAAACAATTAGATTTTTGTGACAGAATCTTGATAATTTCTTAGAAGGTTCCTTAAATTTGTGTTGCTTTATATCGTTTAACATTATGAAAAGTGTGTATGGGAATCTGAAGTACGCTGTATTTTCCCTGTTTATAGTTGCACTTTGTTATTCATTATTACCTGATTATATAAAAAATGATTAGGGTCTTATCTAACAAAGACTTTTCATAAAGTTTATAGAAATAAGGATGAAAAAATGTCCCTATTAATCATTTTCAGTACTGTGTTTCTTAATTTTGTTAGTGATATGTATGTATCTTTTTGCCGCTAAACAACAGTAAAATCTACAATGTTTCAAAACTCAAGGTAATACATTACAATTTTATCTAAAATCAAATAGATACCGGTAAAAACATCCCTGATTATGGGGCAGGGATGGCAATAAGAAGATCAACTCGAACTTATTTCCATAATCGATTCAAATAACAGTGAAGCGTGTGGCGATGTATGATAAATAGCAAAAATAACTGATTACTCATCAAAAATTAAACTTCTATCGCCATAGAAAAACGAAACTAAACGTATCGGGCCGTGCCCTTCGTCAGTAGTCCAACTTCGTCCAACTTCGTCAGTAGTTAAATTGGACTACTGACGAAGGGCACGGCCCGATACGTTTAGTTTCGTTTTTCTATGGCGATAGAAGTTTAATTTTTGATGAGTAATCAGTTATTTTTGTTATTTCCATAATGCTCCCCTGAAATTTCTGGAAGAGACGAAGCAGTGAAGTTTCTTCAATGTTATAAAAAGTTTCTTTGAAAAAGTCTTTGTATTTAAATGTTTGAATTAGGTTTTGATATGACGAACACTTTGTTTGTTTATTTTCCCAACCCATCTATTTTGGTTTACTGACGATTCAAATTTCGCGCCATTTTGAATCCAGTCTCATATTCAAATTCTAGCGCTATGTGAAAAAGAGGTTGTGCAACATCTTTCCTTGTGAACTTCTGCAAAAGGAGGGGCGCTGTGACTTCCTCGTATCAAGAAGAAAGAATTTTAACCGAAAATTGTGGTTCATTTTAACCGTCGAGAAGGTAATTAGATACTTGAATAATTCAGGAAGGTCTTTTTTTAATTTCATATCATTTTCACCTGATATTTCGTTGGTTTTGTGGTAACCTGCTTGCAGGAAAAGAGCAGTCGACTCAAAAACATAAATGTATGTCGATTGGGTCGTTGGTTGTTTCTTGCAAATATTCCTTGGCATGTTTCAACTTTAAAATTGTGGAATAATTGGAAAACAGATGCTATATAGATTGCTATCAAAGTCAAATGCATTGGGGTATTTTAGGTGTCAAGAAGGAAATCTCCCTCTGTATCGCCGAATGGAATTGTCGAAGTCGGTGGCCTAAATCGTCATCGAGGAGATGCCTTTCCAATAGACCAATACTACCCTAGGCTAGTCTAGCCACCCATTGTGGCCTACCGTTGGAAAGCTGCCATGCTTAGCCGTCACTGTTTTTTTGTGAAAGCAGCTGAAACTGAAGGTACTCTTGGTAATGAATGGAGAAATGTTTGTTTTTTATAAAGAATGATTGCATTTTCCCACTGCTGTCGAAAACAAACATTTGCAATGTTTGGTTTAGCATGAGTGTGTTGTTTCCAGCACATTTGAATTCATAAAACAAACAGGTAGAGTTCATTCACGTAGGAGCTTCAATGTTTGCTTATGAGCGATCATCCTTTAGTATTAAAGGCTTTAATAGGCTTTTGAGAGATTTTTCCAATTAAAGTCATGTCCAAACATACAAAAATGTCATAGGCACACTAACACAGTGCTTGGCAGCACTGGCTCCAAAGAAATTTGAAAGACGTGGGGGTTATTCTAAACGTAATTTTTCAGCCTAGAGGTATATCCAACTATATTTATGTCATTTTTATCTGGCAATTTTTGCCAACTTTTGGAATCTGGGGGGGACATGCCCCCAGTCCCCCCTGTGGCGCCGCCATTCTACTACACTCTTCTTTTATAAGAATACTATAAGTGTTGTCTATCCTCGATATTCTTATAAAATTTTTGTTTTGAGCCTGAATACATTCTTAAAGTATTCTTATTTCTTTCAAATCTTCCAAAGGAAATAGCTGCCCTTGAATAGAAACCATGCTTTTTGAAAAAACGAGATATGTCAGTCATGCGATTCTCTGTTATGAACATCGCAAAACAGGCAACTGCTGAAAAATGAGACACAGATATGCGAGCTAAGGCTGAGCAATATTCTTATATTATTCTTAAAAATTTGATTATTCTGAGCCTGAATATTCTTATGAACATTATTCTTATAAAAAAGTGTAACATAGTAACTATGATAGTGTTGGATAACAGTTTGTAGCCAGAACCGTCTGGCAGACAGGGTTCAATCCCAGCCTTAAGCATATCATGACAAGGGGTCTTGGGCTCAATTAGGTCTTGTACCTCTTCAATCCTAGCACTTGGCACTAAAGACTGTAGCTTCATCTTCACCTTGATTGATCATTGAATATCAAATGAAGGGCAAAGCAACAGAAAATGGTCTGTGTCCTCAATACCGTCATTCGTTGTGCACACCGGGTTTACGGAATATGGCATATATTTTCAGTGCGCGGCCCTTGGGCATTTACGAGAAAGGTTTGCGCG
Source organism: Aurelia coerulea (assembly GCA_039566865.1). Lineage (NCBI taxonomy): Eukaryota > Metazoa > Cnidaria > Scyphozoa > Semaeostomeae > Ulmaridae > Aurelia > Aurelia coerulea. The sequence goes on along the minus strand of CM076947.1, from coordinate 21,157,639 downwards.
GCCCTGGGGCATTTGTACAAGAAATTTTGTTGACCCCGGGGCTGCCTGGGGGATGGTCAGGGTAGGAATTGAATGACACATAATGCCCAGGTCAATTTTGGATTGATATATTTATCAGAACTACTTGTCTTATGCAGATTAGAAGATGGCAGACAATGAGTTGGCAGCAAAATTGAACAGACGAGGACAAATAAATGAAGGAGAGGCAGCTCCTACTAAAGTATCACAATCAGTGTATGCAGAATTCAAAGAATTTTCAATACTTGAGATAAAAGAGTATCGCAAGATATTTCAAAAGTAAGGTTTTCTATTTATTATATGAGGTGAGCCAGAAAAGCATTCCCTGCTTTCAAGAATTCATAGCACAATGAGTGAAATTCTAGAAGCTGAATGACCATACAGTATTTTTGTGATTTTTCTCAGTGAAGATATAAGTGCTGTGAAAATTTCTTGGCAGCAAAATGCCTGGAAAATGGCCTAAAACAGTTGATCAAATAATAGGGAATCTCCTCTTAAAATATCATACTTCCTTATTCTTCTGTAGAAGAAGTTTCTTCATGGTTTGATAAAGTGTTTTAGCCCATTTTTGGTCATTATGCATTGCAACCATAACTTTGTGTAAAGTCAATATTTCCAGTGCTCATAAAAAGCAAGAAAATTTTCAAGAATACTTAAATTTTTTGGCTATCAAGAAGAATTTGATTCATGAGGGGTACTTCGGGGGGGTCCCAATACCGCAATACCGCACAAAAAGACACCAAATACCGCAATACCGCACCAAAAAATAGCAAAATACCGCAAACGCTAGAAAACTAAATAAAAACGCTGTTAAATACTGTATACCGGTCTGTAGCAGTTTGATTGCGATCTAAATCCACCACATCCACCTTTTTGCATCAAAATTTGAAGTTTGATCTATTAGATCGTAGTTAGGTGTTTTACAGAAAAAAAGAGTGATGTGAGAACAACGGGAAAAAGTTTCATTGACGTGCTTTCAGTAAACTGCTTTCAGTCTTTATATCATTGTCGTATTAATGATCTAAACTGTCTAAACTGTTTACCCTTTAGTGGTACTTTTAATATCCTGCTCAAATGTGCAAATGTATTCGAATGCAGCATGGTTCGAAAGGAAACTTTTCAAAACAAAAAGTAATAATAAGAATGATAACTAATATTTTGACAAGTTGACTTGTTCAGACGTAAAACTATCTGTTATTATTCAAGGACCTGCAATCAGACCTATTGACAATCATTGTAGTTAAAATGAAGGTAAAAGTAGAATAAAATGAAACTGTTTAATGTACAATTAAAGGATAAGAATTTACTTGAGTCAAATACGTTTTTCTTGGACATCTACAAAGACTTCGACAGTTTTAGTTTCTTTTTTAAAAGAAAGATGGATATTACGTATCGGGTTGTTTTTCGAGTCGGTTGAAAATGCGGGCTCCCTGGCAGGATAACGACTTTTTCCAGTTTCAGTGCGCATTTTCGGTAAAACAACACAAGAGGCACTGCCTCCAGGGTTTATTTAATGCTGAGATCTTTTGAAGTAACCATTCAGGTCTTCGGGTAGTAGATTCTGTTCTGCAACGATTTAAACACGTTAATGGCCACCCTTGTGTTTCGTGTTTTTTTCAATACTGTCCCATGATGTTATCTTTGCTCTTGGATTGACAATTCTGGCTGCTTTATTTTGTATATACTGTAGCTTGTTTACTGTTTCTTGGGGTAGGGAAAGCCATAGTGGGTAGCAGTACAACAGTAGTGGCCGCATCATTGCTTTGTATATAGCAATTCTGCTACATAAGGGCTGACTTTGTCGCCAATACGAGATAAAAATTTAACTTTGGCTGATGCTTTTTGAACACATTTTCGAAATGTTGATGTAGGTTCAGATGATTATCCAAAGCTACATACACCAAGGTACTTGTATGATTTTGTCTCATGAATAGTTTGATTGTAGATTTTGATGTCCACGTTTGGCTATTTGGACAAGTTTTGATGTGATTCATATGGCACAAGTTCAGTTTTACCTTTTTTCAAGTTAATGAACAAGTTATTTTCATCAAGCCACTCTGCAACTTTTTGCAGTTAACTGTTAAGTAAATGTTGTATTTCATTTGAGTTCTTTCCTGCACAATATAAAACAGTATCGTCGGCATATAATATAGTGCCAACATCAGTGAGCAGAATATGGATATCGTTGATTATTATCAGCCCAAAGAGAAGGGGCCCTAGAATGGATTCTTGTGGGACACCACATGTAACGTTTTCTTCGCATGAGCTGGTATTATCAAAAATTTCTTTTTGTTTCCTATTAAAGAGATAAACACCTATCCATTATAATTCCACATCATCTATACCATAACTTGGTACTTTTTCCAGCAAGGTTGCATGACGTAATGTGTCGAAGGCTTTACAGAGGTCAACATAGACAGCACCACTAAATAGCCCTTTATCAATGTTCTGTCTAACCTTTTTTGACAGTAAGGTAGCTGCATGTTGCGTAGATCTCCCTTGTCTAAACCCAAACTGATGTGGGCACAACAGGCCATTCGATTTAAGGCACTAGGACAGTTGATCATAAATGATCTTCTCGATAACTTTTGATAGAGCAGGAATTATCACGATGGGCGTATAGTTGTCCAACACTGTCGGAGTGCCACTTGAAAATTGGGGTGATTTTCCCACATTTAAAGTTTTGATTCATGCAAATATTTTGATTCTTTTTCTTCAGATAAAAATGTTGTGTGCTCTCCTCCGCAGTTACCTTTTTCAAAGTTGAGCTGGTGGAGCAGGCACACACAGAGAGATAAGGGTCTTCTCTCTCCTTCGTTTGTCTTTCCTCTGTCAATTCGTCTGGAAGATGCTTTGTTCCGCAACAGGAAAATGGCATTACATGAAGTTTGGATGTTAATTTTCGTACAATACCGCATACCGCGCTGTGAACGTTCGATACCGCAATACCGCAAGTTTTTTCCATCATTACCGCAATACCGCACAAAATTTAACCCCGATACCGCAATACCGCAAACCCCGAAGTACCCCTCATTCATTCCAATCCATCCAATATCCTTTTGTGCTGTAAATTTTCAAAACTGTTACCTTTTTTCTGGCTCACCCAGTATTATTTTATTTTAAAGAAACTCTGCTCTTGTGGTGTACTGTACTTTTAAGAAAGTGCTCACAGTGTAATATACTTTTTAGAAACCATGTGACAAACAGAAATATATTCTTTGTATGCTTCATTATGGAGCTATTTGAGGGGTGTATCACACTTTCAAAAAGGCATACGAGATTTTTTTAAACAATAGGATTTTCAGGGATTTTTCAGACTTTTCTTGAAAATAAAAGAATTTTTGCCAAAGGTTTAAAGGATTTTTAGAGAGTGATTTACCACTCAGAGCTATCTTCTCCTAAAATATTTTCTTTCTCTGCTCATTTTGAACATTTTTCAAACCCTTCATCAGCATAATTGTTTTTGAGACATGTAATGTACCGTTATTCCTCGTTTTGCGAACAAGCAGTGATGAGAATTCTTTCATGCTGAACTGTAAACAGCCTGCCTTTATATGTGACACAGTATATTGATCGCTCATTGTTTGAAAATTGTGTCAAGTAATTTTGGTATTTTCTTTATTCATATAAGTATTACATACTGCTATATGCTTCTAATTTCTTTACATGGACAATATAAAAAGACATGCAACGTTTAAAGAGACACAATTGCAAATTTTTGATTTCGGATAATCTCAACGAGATTATTCATGCATAAAGAAGAGGCCTTGTACATTCCGAACATGTATTTAGTAGTTTCGTACGACTTCTAGAAGTATCATAAAACAGTAAAACGAAAGGAAAAACGATGTATTTGTATCCACACTTTTCTGCAGCACATGTGCATAAACAATGGAAAGACAATAGACAAATTCTCGCCTTGCAAGTTTCTTTTCATAAATCTTGGTCAATTGAATTTTCGGTTTTGTGTATTAAATATATTTTCAGGATGTACAAGGTCTCTACTTTAAGCATGAGGAATCTCGTTTAGATTTTCAGACACAAAAATTTGCGATTGTCTCGTTAACTAAGTGCAACTACACTACGAAATATGTTAAGTAATGGAACTGGATTGTCACAGGAAGTTCTCATATGGGTGTCCAAAGAGAAGAAACAAAGTATATGCTTTATTAAGTTGGCCAATCAGTGAACCAACCAAACTTTCCATTGGATCTGATGAATGATTTGTTGGCCAAATGTTTCTGTTACAAGTAAAGCAGTTTTCAAGATCTGTGCCATTCAAAGACCATTCTGTACTAGAACCTTTCTGCATCATTCCATATTCATTCAAACTGACTTCTTTTTATTTCTTGATGATTGTACGAATGTCTTTCCAAATAGGTATGACACAGACAGAAGCAACTTCATTGATTTCATGGAGCTGAAACTTATGATGGAAAAGCTTGAAGAGCCTCAAACTCATTTGGCTTTGAAGGAAATGATCAAAACTGTGGATGAGGACAATGATGGACAAATCAGTTTCAGAGAGGTAAGTTCCTTTCTTTACCTCATTTGTTATTGACACATTCTCGGTGTTATCAGACTGAAGTAAGTTGTAGCTTCATCAAAAATCAATGATTTAGTACATGGCAAGTAAAAAAGAAAATTTCAATGTTGCTGAGTTCTTTTCTATACATTTTCATAAAAGTACAATAATGAGAAAGTTCAATTGTGATACCGTTGAGAGCGTGGTAGTTCATATCAACCCTACAGCCATTAAATACAAGTAAAAAGTAACGAAGCTAAATGAACTAATCACAAATAGGAACTCGTCAACTGACAAAAAATTGATGTTAATACGCTGGAGGTTGCAATGATGGAATATTTAAAAGTTTCTATAGCATGAATGAATTGCAGAGTTGCCTCGAGTAGTTTCTTACTGATGTCAACGGTTAACCTTTTGCCACCACAGAAATTGAATTTGAGTAAAACTTCATTTGAAGGAGAGGAACAACTATGAGATAGCAGTATTGTATATTGTAGTTACACTGAAAAGTATTGCTGAGTTCTCCACCAACGTAAACAAACTGGAGTACAGGCCTTGCATTCAATAACACCACAAGAACCCCTGATGAGCAGGCAGCCCTAAAATAAGCCAAATTTGTTAATTTTTAAATTGATCATAGCTGAGATAACAACCTGGCTCAAAGAAACTGCGTAAAATGGCGTCATCAAGGAATCTGATATAAGGAAGTGTTTGGATTGAGAAATCAAGAGTTTAAAGGGAATCGACAGAATTAAAATCTGGCCTGGGCCAGGTCAAAAATATAATCAATTGTACTGGACAACTTTACGCATCCGGTTTCTTTGTGAAGCTAAAGAAACAATGTGTTTGTGGGCGTTTCTTTAGCCTATGTTTATAGCGGCTACGAGATATAGCTATGTCTATTCCCTTTAAGACCTAAGGAAGAAAATGTCAAGTGTTGCCTACTATCGGGATCTGTTGCAGGGAGCTATGGACGCTCAAAGTTGCGAATTTTTGCGCATGCGTGCCCAGTTTCTGCGCTGTCACACCTGGTTCTTGATCTTCTTGCCAAAAAGGTGAAGATTGGCCTTGTGGTCAAATTTTGGCGTTTAGCCAACCTACAGTAGGGACATTTTTTGGAAGGCTGGTATATCTTGATTTTATTGGCTGAAATTCGTGTCAAAAACCGTACATTCTTGCATGACGAAGTTGCAGAATGCTGCCCCTAAATGCAAGTCCTTGATTTCTCTTACCGATGAATCATTCAAACTGCACACAAATGTTTGTTTTGGTGTATCTTATTGCCAGATGGAAGGGATTGGCGAGTATTCAATATGAAAGTTTTCCATACCGGGTGAGCCAGAAAAAAGTTCCCACTTTTGAAAATTTATAGCATCAAGAGTACTGAATGATTTGGAATAAATCAATATTTGCTTGACAGCCAAAAGATAGAAGTATTTTTGTGATTTTTCTCGCCTCCTTACGAGCACTCATAACATTGGTAAATTCAAGTTTACAAGAACTTGATGGTTGCAAAATGATTGAAAAAGGCCTAAAATGCTTGATCAAATTACAAAGGACTCCTCGCTCAGAACAACAGAGAAAATGCAATTTTTCAAGGGGTGAGAGATATCATCTACATCCAAATCTATTACCATGGGATTGAAAATGTTTTGTACCTGTTTGAAAATTTATGTCTTATAACTCTTGAGAGAGGTAAAATGCCTGTGCGTAATGTTCTGTGTGAGGAGCGTCCTAATGATTTGATCAAGTGCTTTAGGCCCCTTTTCAATCATTGTGCAAAAATGAAATTTTTGCAAAGTTGAGTTTACCAATATTTCCAGTGCTCCTAAGAAAACAAGAAAAATCACAAAACTACTTCGATCTTTTGGCTTTTAACTAGAATTTTAATCATTCAAATCCACGAAGTAATTGTGGTGCTACTAATTTTCGAAAGTGGGAACTTTTTTCTGGCTCATCCGGTAGAATAAAAGTTGTGATAACGCTACGAGTATTGGTTGATAGACCTATTGAATTATCACACTGTAAGGACTGTTAAGTGTTAGTTACGAAGAACTGATTAGAAAGAAAACAAGATTATCGGACTCAAATGGATAGAATTGAGTTAAATTGGGGGTTTTTGTTCAACTAGTCTGCCTCCCGTGAACAATTGCCAAAGGCTGGTGATGCACAATTGTTCGAAGTCTAAATATTACATCCGATACACTTTTTGTAACAAACTGGTTTATAGGAAATTAGTGCTTAGATGGCCAAAATTTTGAGAAGGGCTGTCACTATGTCTGAGAAGTACCAGTAAGACACTTTTAAGATTTGAATTCAAGGATATCATGGAAAATATTTCGTTAAACGCTTAAACTTGAGTAATATTAACAAGGCGTTTACGTTTTGAACGTAATAGAACATTGTTTACAGTGTTGCAATGATAATCAACATTTCTGAGTATGTGCTTTGGCAAGGAAATCAAATGATTATAAGAATCCTCTTTCCCTGTTTTTAGTTTATGCTGATCTTCAAGTACGCAAAAGAGGGCACCCTGTTGGTAGAAGGACTAAGGAAGATTGCAGATTGTGTTGATGTATCTACGGAAGGCGTTGGTGGTGCCAAGTCATTCTTCGAGGCAAAGGTATGCCTTGAATTATTGTTTTTTATGCATTGGATTTACATCAATGCACGATTACATGTTTTTCTTTATAAGAAACGTGGATCAGCACTTAGTACTAAAAGTTTCTTAATTTCCCATGAACATTTCGGCGTTTTAGTAGTAAAAGTTTCTTAATTAGTTCCTTATTTTTTGGGGCCTAAAAGCATAAGAGGAGCTGAAGACTGTCACTACTGGAGAGGAGTAATGACGAATCTTCCAGATGAAGAAGTCACCGAATGATGATGAAAATTGCGTTTTGGTTCGAAGTTCTTATCGACAAAGGGCTTACATTTTGCATTGATATTGTCACCACGAATAAGCCATGCACATTAAGGCATAAAGTTGACATTTTTTTTAATCAAAAGTTTAAAATGATGAAGGTAGCTTTGTTAGAGAGCGGATTCTTTTATTTGAATTCATGAGACAAGCCTATGCTTTACGTCAATGGACTGAAGAAAAATGATACCAAAAATGGAAGCAGACATGTCAGTAGCAAAGTTATTGATAATAAAAAAGAAACACACTGAGCACAATAAAAATTTACCGGGTGAGCCAGAAAAAAGTTCCCACTTTCGAAAATTCATAGCACCACAAGTACTTCTTGGATTTGAATGATTCAAATTCTAGTTAAAATCCAAAAGATCGAAGTATTTTTGTGATTTTTCTTGTCTTCTTACGAGCACTGCAAATGTAGGTAGCTTCAACTTTACAAAAAATTCATGATTGCACAATTACTGAAAAGGGCCTAAAACACTAGATCAAATCGTTTGGACTCTCCTATCACGGAACAATACGCACAGGCGTTTCACCTCTCTCGAGAGTTATAAGACATCGATTCTCAAACAGACACTAAAGATTTTCAATCCCATGGCAATAAATGTGCAGACGACACCTCTCACCCATGAGAAATTGCATTTTCTCTGTTTTTCTGAGTGAAGAGTCCTTTATGATTTGATCAAGTATTTTAGGCCTGTTTCAATCATTCTGCAACCACAAAGTTTTTGCAAACTTGAATTTGCCAATTTTTCCAGTGCTCATAAGAAGGCGAGAAAAATCACAAAAATACTTCAATCTCTTGGCTGTCAAGCAAATATTGATTCATTCCAATCCATTCAGTACTCTTGATGCTATGAATTTCAATAGTGGCAACTTTTTTCTCGGCTCACCTGGTAGAGTTTCTTAATTGTTCTTAAACGTAGTACTAGAGTTCCTGATTTTGTCTCTTAAAGACCCTTGGCTAACAGTGATCCTTTACGGCAATTTAACAGGAGATTTGACTTACATAATGCGATTCTGGCTAGACCCTCACGATGTTTGTCGGCATCTAAGCGCACAAATCATCATTGGTAACCAATTGTTTTTAAAGTTTCTCATTTTTTATCTATATATTCCAAATGAGATTTACAATACACATTACGAGCTACTCTAGTCACAAAATTACTCTACAATACTACCAGGACGATCAATGCTTAGGGAGCAAAAGGCTTTATTTACCCCGAGGCCATTAGATAGATATGACAAAAGAAAAGAGACAACTTTAACCAATTTAGTTACGTGATAATTGCTGCAAACAAGTTACAAAATCGGGTCTCTTACGAAGGGTGAGTAAGTGACTACAGAAATTCACTCGAATCGACCAGTTTGATGGATCAGGCCCGTAGGAAGCGGGGGGGGGCAGGTGGGGCTCAAGCCCCCCCCAATAATTTTGAAAACAATGGTGCTACGTCACACAAATTAATTAGATGTATTGTTCTCTATTGTTTTAAGAACAATTGCCCCCCCCCAATCCGAAGCTTCTTCCTACGGCCCTGTGGATAAATGAGATCAAGAATATGTCGCGTATGTAGCGTAAGCTCAAGAATATGTCGATTCAGTGAATTGGGAAAATTTTTTTATCGCCGTACAATAGAAGTTGTAATAAAGCTTCATTTGTAAGATTTGCATATCCAAGTGGTCGTACTAATGCATATATTCCAGCGAGGAGGCTTGTCTTTGTACATCAAAGCAAGGGCAGAGCAACAAGAAGTGTTCCGTATCTTCAATACAGTAGAAACCCGCATAAAAGAACCTAGGTTTGCTTGAAGCAGCCTGAATGAGGTTCTTGATTAACTGATGCCATACTCAAGTCCAGCCTGTAAGGTTCTCAAAAAAAGGTGCTTATGGTTTGTACAGTACAAATGTGTTTTTATACATGCCAGTTCATTCCTTCTATGAATTGAATAGTTTTTCAATATATTTCTTTTTCATAAAGTTTACATCATGAAAGATTTTTCAGTTTCCAAGTAAAGTACCATCTATCTAACTATTATACAAGAGCCTTTAGAAATTTCAGCCTCTTATGGGTTCTTGTTTAAAAAGTTGTAATCATGGAGCTTATTGATTTTGAAGCTCAGAAAATGGTCTTCAGATCCCTTAATGGGGACGTGCCTTCTTACATGAAAGACATGTTCACGAGAGTCAACAATTCTACCCTTAGTTCTTTTAGAAACAAATGAATCAATCTCAGGTTGCCATTATTAAAATCGGCAGGGGGCAGAAATGCTTCGCGTACCGAGGCGCCAAACTTTGGAACAGTCTTGGCACTGAAGTCAGAAATTCTTCAACCCTGAGATCTTTTAAAAGAAGGTGCAAACATGAATTCATTCACCAATTCTTTTCGTTTTTCTTTTGTTTATTTATGACAAATTGTACATAATTAGTTTAGGTTTTATAGCAAATTTCGTTTTTATTGTAAATTAGTAGTTATTGTAAGTTTTTAGCATGGCCCCCTGTAAATCAATTATTCTTATTGAGGGGCTACCATGGGTGAAAAAGATAAAACCAATCAAATCAAATCAAATGGAATTTCAGCCTCAAGGTTCTTATAAAACTAGGTTCTTTTATACGGGCTTCTACTGTAGCATCATTTGTCGGACACAAGGATTTGTGGTATCTTAAAAATTGGTGCAATAATAGAATTTTTGTGATTTTCAAACATGTCTACTTTCTTTTTAAAGATCTTAAGCATGGGTTCATATTCCATGTGTCATCTTTAAAATTGTGTTTGAGTTTGTGATTGATAAAAATTAAGTTATCATCGACCTACTTAAGCCCCGTTAAAACGCTCTCAACATTGCACTGAACATCGCTCTACATTTGTAGAGCGATGTTCAGCGATGTTGAGTGGTGTTGAGTGGGGGTGTTAAAACGCTCTCAACAATTTGACTGAACATTTGTTGAGCGACGTAACTTCTCACTTTCGGAGGCCCAAGACGAGGCAAACCTCTATTTGGGTACAATCGGTTTAGCGCCATATACAGTAGTTTGTGTTAGTCAAAAGCGAAAAGTCCTTACAGCCCTGACGGTGCTAGAGCTTATAGATGAGGAGGATGGCGAGGGAAAGGATCATAAAAAGAGAAAAACGAAAGCGTGGATGAAAAGAAGAGACGCTCTCACTGCCAGCTGAATCCATGCTTTCATAGCGATTTGCCATAGCGACTTTTGAAATGAAATTAAACTTCTCCCTCGTCACTTTTCGACCACGCTCTCGATTTGTTCTGGAAGTTTATTTGTTTCTTTCTTTCTTTGGCGCGAAAAGTAATGCCTAGTGCGCTTGCGCCGACTGAACATTGTTGGATGGAGTGTTAAAATGCTCTCAACATCGCTCAACAACACCTAGAACAATAGAAATGTTGAGTCGACCCACTGAACATTTTTGACTTCTTTCAAACTCCACTCAACATCGCTGAACACCGCACAACATCACTGAACATCACTGAACAGGGTGTTAAAACGCTCTCAACATTTGCCCTCTACAAATGTAGAGCGATGTTCAGTGCAATGTTGAGAGCGTTTTAACGGGGCTTTACTAGTAGTCACTCCTCTGATCCATACTGAATCAAACGAGGCTACATTTAACTGTTAGCACAACAGGATAAAATGGCTGTAGTTCGTTCTCGTAGTAAAATTTATCTAGACAACTAGTAAAACTGTTCGTTTGCTTTGAAGCCATCATGATTATAGGTAACATCTTTGCAGCTTGTACAGTGGATTGAAGGCCTATATTCATGAGGGTGTAGCGAATTTTATCCTATTCTTTCTGGTTGCAAGAAGTTATAAGACATCTGATCCGTTAGCTTAAAGATACAGACCGAATTCATTTGAATACAGATGAAATCTTTAAACAAAGGTGTACACAAGGAAAAGGTTACTTGAATTTGCGGTTATATTTTTCCTTCTGTGGGTTGAGCGCTAGGTTGCAAGTACTTTTTTGACCAACTTTGTGAGGATTCCTTGGAACCCAGTGCTGCATAAATACGTTATGGCACAGGAGTGACAACTGAGTTCTGTAATCACAGAATGTAGATCGAAGAGTTTATTTTGCTCGTAGTAAAACAATTAGATTTAACATGTATTCGGAGATTTTAGTACAATCAAAGGGTTTTTAGATATTGGGGACAGGACTGCTACTTTTGGAGGGTGAATTTGCTAAAATTTCAAATATGTATATCAATTAGAGAATCTTTACATGCTTTGGAAAAAACATTTGCTTTTCTTTTTCAATAGCCTTGAGATAGGAACATAGTAGGGGGGCTGTTTACATATTATATGCATGTGGACTTAAGTACAATAAAAGATTTTGGTACCCAATGAGAAAGATACCGAGGGGCGCACCACTCTCTAAAAATCTCCTACGCCTTTGGCAAAATCCCTTTGGTTTTCTAAGAAAAGATCCGTAAAAAATCCCTGAAAATCCTACCGTTCCAAAAAATCTCGTACGCTTTTTCAGAAGATTGATACACCCCTCGAAAGACGCTAGGCATTGTATCAACTTTCAACATGCTTATCTGCTTGCAGATATTTGCCAGAAAATTTCTCAGGAGCGAAGGTTGTTTTGAAAACCGAAAATCTGACGAATAGTACTTAGATAGATTGCATAATGCAATAGACCATTACGCTAAAGATGGCGGCGAGGAGCATTTTACCAAGATGCATTGCGTTCTAATAGACGATTACGGAGAAATGGCGTTCGGGGGCGTTTAACCAAGATGCATTGCGTTTGATGATCGAATCTCTATAAAATCACTGTTGATTTCGCAAAAGAACGCACTGCACGTGGGTCAAATGCCCCCCGACGCCATCTTTTCCATAATTTCTATTCCGAATCTTTAATGATTCTATTGGATTAAAGAACGCGATGCATCTTGGTATAAAGTTCCTTTCCGCCGTCTTTAGCGTAATCGTCTATTATGAAGTTCCCCTAAACATGTAACCAAGATATGATGCCTTGATATGATGCTTTAAAAGTTTACTTTTCAAGTATTTAATGATACAAATTGTCCACCTTATCGAATGCCAGTTATAGCTTTCGAATATCACAATTTTGAGGGCCATTGCATATTTCCATCATTTGAAAAAATGTTTTGTTGAAGTAAGTACCTGGAGCTGTTTGCGAGAAAATTAAATTTCCCTGAGAGAAAAATTTAAATTGCAAGTTGAAAATATGGAGACAAAAAGTTTCGAACGTAGGCTCCTTAATGCAATTACGAAGTTCCCCTCAAAATGTAAGAAACTTTTCACTCCTCCAATGTTATTGTCACAGTGTCAAACTGATCAGAGAGTCGTTGTAACTTTTTATATTTCTGTCGTTTCCCCAAATGAATAAAACACAGAATAAGTTTGCTGCACAAAAAGTTCCCGAAAGATTAGATTTGCTCTTGGAATCTTCGAAGCGTTATCTTTTGATTTCCCCAGAGAGAGATAAAGTGGAGGTTTCTATGGAGTTATGGAAGCAACATGTTTGGAATTGTTTATTCTTATTTGTGCACTTCCAATAGAAACGTGTGACCGCATGGGAATAGATTTAAGCAAATTAGTCCGGCAGCTTTGTAGCAGGCAGTTTTCGGTCAAACTTCAGCTCACAGTCTCAAGGAAAAAGAAATGCGCTGTTAGGCCAATAAATGCAATTGCAAGCTGGATTATGCGCTTGTTTTGCAAATCAAACGACTCTTTTGCTGATCTGATGAATAAAATCATGAGAAACATGAGAGTTGTTTCGTTGAAGGGATCATGAAGGCTTATTTCTTGCATGAATGTTTTCATCGATCGTCGGTCGCTGAGCTAACAGTTCTCACTCAGCTGCTCAAACAGTTCTCACTCGAGTGGAGTTTCTCATCAAAATGACGTCACTTGGTAACTCAGCAGAAAGAAGAGGAGCTGGAAATATTCCTTTTCGCCTTCGACTGCGAGATGCCGCTGGTGAAACAGGAAGTCCTCCAAAAGTTGCGGACAATGTAAGTAGAACTGATGACCTTTGAGTAACATCAGATTTTCAGTTATTCTATATTTTCAGTTAGCCCCAATAAAACCCAACGAAAAAACTCAGACCTTGAATTTTTGTTAGAACAATAGGAGAACGACAGGATAATTAAGGAGAACAGTGTGCTGGGGTAAAAAGGCAGCCTAGCATCTATGTTTCTTAAAGGCAAGACTTTGCTGTATTGCATAATCGGCCGAAGTGTTGCAATTGTTCACCCATGGTCCATTCGGGTCCATTAGTATCATTTGCAATTATTTTGATGAATTTATGAAGTCTTACACGTTTTTTCTCAGATAAGAGTTTATAAGATACCGGTGTCTGGTACTAGGATGGCTGAAAATTTAAGAAACTGTAATGTCATGTTTGAAAAGCGCTTGATGTCTTTGCTGCAACAAGCAGTGTGTGCCCATCTTGCGAACTTTAACTCTCCAATTTTCTTTCAGACTACAGATGATACAATGGCGATTGAAGAAAGAAGTCAGTCAATGGACGATCGATTGAATATGTTTCTCAATGAGTTTTTCTCTAAAGCTAAAAACGAAGAGGCTTTGCAAATGAGCTGCACAAGCTGTAAGAAAGCAAAAGAGATGAAACCAAGTATGCAGAGCAATGTTGATGATAATACGAACAAGAAAAAACATGATACCCCCGTCTGGGTTTCAGCCTTGAATCTGTGGCTTTCTCCAGCAAAAGTGAGTACGCGTAGACGTTTCTCTTTTATATAAGAGACTGGTTGATAAGAAACCAGTACGAAAATACACGTTTTTTTATAAGAAACTGGTGTATAGGAAACTAGTACTACGATGACCAGAAATTTAAGAAACTCTAGTACTACGTTCAAGAACAATTAAGAAACTCTAAAATTTCTTTCCTATATGTCTTTTTTATGTATGTCTCTCTAACAAAGCTACCTTCATTTTTTTGCCCTTTTTTGATTGCAAAAAAATTGTAACTTTTTGCTTGGCTTGTTCATGGTGACAATATCAATGCAAAATGTAAGCCCTTTGTAGATGAGAAGGCTAAACTTCGAACGAAATAAGAAACTGATTAAGAAACTTTTACAACGAAAACACCGAAATTCTCATGCAAAATTAAGAAACTTTTAGTACTAAGTGCTGATCCAAGTTGTTTATATGAAAAAAACGTGCAGCCGAAAATTTTTGAGCCTAACGTATAAATTGCAAAAGAATTGAAATAACTTTTTGATGCCAAATTCAAATGGCAACTATATCGTCAAACTCTTGTTCTCAAGTAAGATCAATTAGCTTCATTCGAGTGTTGAACGCAATATCACATTTTTCTCGCGTGATGTTTTATAACTCAAGAAACATACCTGTAGCAGTGTTGGAAACTGCTTCATTATTCGTGCAATAAAAAAATAAAAAAAGCACTAAGAAACTTTGAAGCCGAAAATTTTATGTGAAATTAAAGTGAATCTAAGCATACATAAGCCTTTGATAAAAATAGCCCTACAAAGACAATAGCCTGATACACGTGCTGCACAATATTTGGGGAACTGATCAACATCAACAGGAAATTCTAATATCTGATAGGCTAGAATTTGACTGCAAGTGGCTTGAGCCACTTTTATATGCTTACACTCCCTTTAAGAAACTTTTAGTACTGTGGGCGGACCTTGGCTTCTTATTAAAAAAACGTGAATAAATAAGATACTGTAGGCTCGCTTTTTGAAGCATTGGGAACCTGGCTACCAAGAAATTTTTCTAATTTGCACCCTTAATTTTTGCATTTCATCAAAGAATACCTTGACACTATACAGTATTGACAGGTATTTTGATATCTAGCGAAGCAAGCAAAGGTAATCAAATAGATGGATTTTTGCGAGAATTTTAAGCTGCAGTTTTCTTTGATACAGAATTCTCCTTTCTGGATTTTTTGGAGAACTTTATCGGTTATTTCACTCAGATCAGCTTCTCTCTGCAGAATTCTAACGATTTTTCTTCCAAAAGTCACCACAAAATGTACGATCGATTCCACGTAAATGTTAGCCAGTACGTGATATGACATGAAATTAAAATTACTGACGGAGATAAAGAGACAGCTCTAATTTTTAGCCACCGTTAGCGAAGCAATAACAAGAATTTTTATAGGAACCTAACCAAATTTACTGCCAGCATATTTTCTATTTCCATGACATTGAGATAAAGTAACATCTTTTTACTTCAGGCTGCAATCTTTGAAAAGCATTGGGGAGAACTGTCACTTGGTGAAAGGCACTTCACATCTGTACGTTCATGATCTATGTTCCTTGATTTGATTTGATTTGATTTGATTTGATTTGATTTGATTTGATTTGATTTGATTTGATTTCATGACGTTCCTGGCGTTTAGCCAAGGGATAAAAAGGTACCGGGTGTCCCAAAAAAAGGTCTCCCGTTTGAAAAATCACCAAAATTTGATTACATGGGCGATCTTCAATTTTCTCCTTTTGTCAAGTAGACCAAGAACCAAATTATTTTCCAAGACATAGCTGATCTTGTAAGTGGTTTAAAAATGAGCAAATTTAGTCCTTTCTAGGGCCACCTGATTTTGAATCATACTGCAAAAAAGCACTCCTGATTGCCAAATCAATTTCTTTGTGCATGTAAAACTTCTAATTTGGTCATCAATCACAGAAATAAAATGCGCACTATCATAGAGACTTCAATGATGATAAAAAATCTGAACATTTTGACTCTTAGGCAAGATTGAGTATTTTGCTTTAAAACTATAGCCCAAAATAAGGTTTTTCAATGTGAAAATTTTCTTCCTTGCTGTATCAAAAGCAAACATTTTAGCATCTGTGAATATTTTTGGATCTTTGACAAAGCAATTCAAAAAGAAAAATTTGTCAAAGGTTTGATAATCAATTTTTGGTGATTTTTTTAAACAGGAGTTTTTTTTGGGACACCCGGTACCTTGTGGGACTGAAATGGAGACTACGTCTGTTTTTAGGGTTTCTGCAGGGTTTCCGAAGAACATCACTCATAGTTTTACATCTGATATTGTTGTCTTGATTTCCAGAGAATAGTAGCCTTTCAAACAAGAACTATTTTTCATTCACCCAGTGTAAAGATTTGTATATAGCCTTTAACATGACTTGCGTTATAAACAATGTATTGTGTCTCTTAGGATCCAGCACCGCATATTCCCAGATGCTCTCATTGCAAACTGTCTGTTGTCCCAAATAATCTTCAAGAAGAGAATTTGAAAAAGGTAAGCTGTTTTTCGTCCCTTTTATCTTGTCAGGAACGTAGTAATATTTGTTTTTGTATAATCATTAAAACAATTCAAACAGTCTACCGTGCCATTCAAAGCAGGAAAAGACACAAGGTCATCTGGTCCCTAGTTTGGATGACACTTACAATCATAATACATGTTTTTTTTATAAGAAACTTGGATCAGCACTTAGTACTAAAAGTTTCTTAATTTCGCATGAAAATTTCGGTGTTTTAGTAGTAAAAGTTTCTTAATTAGTTTCTTATTTTTTTGGGCCTAAAATTGCGGTATTGTTCAAAGTTGAGCCTTCTTCTCAAGAAAGGGCTTCCATTTTGCATTGACATTGTCATCAAGAAGAAGCCATGCACATCAAGGCAAAAATGTACCAATTTGCAGTTAAAAGTCAAGAAAAGACGAATGTACCTTTGTTAGAGAGACATAGAATAAGAGAGACATACAGAAATAAAGTTTTAGAGTTTCTTAACTGTTCTTGAGCGTAGTACTAGAGTTTCTTAGATTTTTGGTCATCGTAGTACTAGTTTCTTATAAACCAGTTTCTTATAAAAAAACGTGTACTTCAACAAATTGAAAAAGGTACAATCTAAGGTAGCTTGGTACCAAATAATAAAAAACTCTTAATGATCGACCTTTTTCGATCGTTTTCAATGTTTTCAAAAACGAACATTTTTAAGAAACTCGCTTCTTGCTCTAGAAACTGAAAAAGGACAAATTTGCAAAAAGTCTTAAAATCTAATTCAGGCTTTCTGCTAAATATTAAGTTATAAATCTTAAAAATCGGTCAAGTGTACGATTTATTGTGGCCTGCCAAACGTGCATAGTTTATTTTGGCGTACCCAGTGCTATCTTGTCCAACGCTATTGCCTGTAAAGTGACAAAAGAAGACATTGAGCATTCTTTCTTTCTTCAGAAAGCCATTGAAGCACAGGTAAGGCTAGAACAACTACGGCAGAAATACAAGCAACAAGAATTGCGAGAAGTTAAAGAAATCAACGAAAGGTTGGCTGCCTTCAGGAATATGGTCCGTAAGTATACATGACTTATTCATTTATTTATATTCATGACTTATTCATTTATTTATATTCATTCATTTGATATTCTTTCAACACTGTAACCCCGTCGGCAAAGGTCGCGTTTCAGGGGGCCGTGACGAAAACTTGCAATTTAAAATTTACATGTTAAAATCTACAAACAAAAATAAATAATCTAATTACAAAACTAAAGTGAAATCAAAATTAATACATAATGTTAAAACCGAGATTGATAAAACCAAGGGTGGCAGGACGCAATCAGACCGGACCAGAACAGATCAGACCCCACGCCCACCCTGAAATGCCACACTTTCATGTAGCACCCCATGGCAGGCAAAGAGTCCGACAGACACCAGTCCAATCCAACTGCATACCACCACCCATCATCATGCTTTAAAGTCGATGTTTGAAAGCATATAAAGAGGGCGCTTGCTTAACCCCTGGTTCAAGGCTGTGTCACAGATTCACACCACGATATGAGAATGACTTTTGCCCATTTTATCTTATGCATACCGTAATTGCTCTATTAGAGAGGGGGCTTATTCACAAAATCAAATGACAAGGATATATATGATAGCTTTGCTTTTCTGTTCTTTTACTCCATACTTGCGAATTCAATGTACAATTGTACGAGTTAAATACCGGGTGCGCCAAAATAAACTATGCACGTTTGGCAGGCCACAATAAATCGTACACTGGACCGATTTTGAAGATTTATGACTTAATCTTTAGCAGAAAGCCTGAATTAGATTCTAGGATTTTTTGCAAATTTTTCTGCTTTCAGTTTTTAGAGCTGGAAGCGAGTTTCTTAAAATGTTCGTTTTGGAAAACGATTAAAAAACTTCGATCAAATTTTATTAGATTCAACATGAATAAACAAAGAGAAAACGTTTTCAGAGGGATTTGGGGGTTTAGTGCGAACTCTCGTACAGCAGATTATAATTGGTCGATTTCTAAATCGCAAATCACCACAAACAAGTTCTCTATTTATCTATTCATGTTGATTCTTTAGAAAACTTGATCGATGTTTTTTTATCGTTTTCAGTTTTTTTGAAAACTAAAATTTTAAGAAATTCGCTTCTAGTTCTAAAAACTGTGCATGAAAAAAATTGCAAAATATCCCAGTATCTAATTCAGGCTTTCTGCTAACGATTAAGTCATAAATCTTCAAAATCGGACCTGTGTACGATTTATTGTGGCCTGCCAAACGTGCATAGTTTATTTTGGCGCACCCAGTATATGATTGCTTTTCAGTTCTTTTACCCCATATCTTGCGGATTCAATATACAATTTTACGAGTTAAATGCTTAAATTCGACACAGTTTTATCCAAAACCATGTCAAAATTAACATGCAAATTTGTTTCCCTGAATAAACGGAAAATCTTTGGTAACCTCTCGAATTTGATATAAGTGGGGAGGGGGGCTCAATAAAGAGGAGGGCTTATTTAGAATTTTGGCTCAGATGGAGGGGCTTATTAGAGAGGGAGGCTTAATAGAGAGGGGGGCTTGATAGAGAGGGGGGCTTGATAGAGAGGGGGGGCTAAACAGAGGTTTAACGGTATTTACAATTTTTTTGTGAACAAGGGCTTCTCGAAGATTATTGTTTGCATTGCCTATCCCTGTCAGCCAGTTGTTTAGCTATAAAAACTTACATCTTATTGTGTGATTTCTACATACCAGTTTCATCATGACCCGCCATAATCTCTGCGAAGCGAATTGAACCATTTCAAAATTGCTTGCAGTTTGAGATTAAGCCTAATAAGGTGATTTAATGTCATTGGATTGAGTGACTTAACACTTATTGACATGTATATTATTCAACAGTGAACATAGACTTATGACGATGAGTCTCTCGTTTCCCTGTGCTCTTTGACTTGATGATGGCGCTTCGGTCAACAGAGAGACTCATTTCCCAACGCTTGTAGAAAAGGAATATCTCCTTACTGATTCTACTGATAAACCTTCTCGCTATTCTACACGAGGTTCGATTATGTGGCGTGGCGTTGGAGCTTTTATCACTATTGTATACATTCGAACATTCTACAAATGTATCAAGCTATCGTTCGATTCGGATTCTTTTTTCGAATCTTAGCTAAAAGATCTATTGGGCCTAAATCAATCTGCTACTTTTTTCTCAAAACCACTGATCTTAAATCGTCACAAAAACGGTTTTCCAGAACTCCTGTACCATAGAATTTGCTATCAGAACTTCGATAAATGTTCATTCTAGCTATCAATGCAAAAAGCGCCTTCCTCTAAGCCATACTCTAATCAGCACATGAGTTTGCGACAAAAACTTGTCGCGGATTGACATTTTTGTCCGGTTTTACAGCTCTATGGTTATAAGGCCCTCAGTGGAGCGACAACAACAACAACAATTCAACTCAATTAGATGAGCGTAACTAGAGGGTCTTTATGTAGTGAGGCTACAGTGAACATTTATATATTTGAGCATTTGAATATTTTCCTGACTGAAAGCGGCCTCTCCAATGTGAAATTATGAGGGATTTTCTCAAAAAGCTATGTCAAGAAATCTTCGAAACGAGCCTAAAATCACGGCCTGCCTTGCAGCACTGACTTTTACATGATTTAGCACGTGTCATCTCTTTAGGAAGATGAAAGCGTCATTCCTAAGACCATCACAATAATCTTCCTGTAGATTTCATCCTCCAAAGAGGATAACACGTGCTAAAATGTACTGGGGTCATTGTTGTTAGACATGAACGTAAGGAAAATATGGTCATAATTTCAGGCCTGTTTTGAAAGTTTCTTGAAGGGACTTTTTCGAGAACATTAGCTTTAAAATATGATTTGGGTGTGATCCACTTTTTTCACAGGTAAAAATGCTGAAAATATGCATGTTGAAAAAAGCAATCGTGTAGACATCCTCAAACCAATTTCTTGAAGGGCTTTCTCGAGAACATTAGCTCTAAAATGTGATTTAGATGTGATCCACTTTTTTCACAGGTAAAAATGCTGAAAACGTGCAGGTTGAAAAAAGCAATCGTGTAGACAACCTCCCTCAAACCAATTTCTTGAAGGGCTTTCTTGAGAACATTAGCTTTAAAATGTGATTTAGATGTGATCCACTTTTTTCACAGGTAAAAATGCTGAAAACGTGCAGGTTGAAAAAAGCAATCGTGTGGACTACCTCAAACCAATAATAGTGAAAGGCAAAGAAGAAAAGAAGCCTTTGAGAGAGAGAGTGAAAGCAGTCAGCCGTAAGAAAGCAAATATTCCCAAGGTGGAAAATGACAGCAAGACTTCTTCGACTCAGCCAAAAGATTCTTCAGATCGGCGAAAGAAGTCCAGAGCTCTGAGTAAGAAGAGTAAAAAGCGAAGTTCAGTTTCATCGACAGAAATATCTCATCCATTACCAAGGATTCCACCTCGTTATGATGTGTCTGCTGAGATGAAAGTTGATGAAGAGCTACAGCGACTGCAGGTATTTTTCAATATCTCATATGATATCTAACCCACATTCATATTTACTTTCTAGACTTACACGTTTTTTCTTTGATAAGAAACTTGGATAAGCCCATAGTACTAAAAGTTTCTTAATTTCACGTAAAAATTTCAGCTTTTAGTACTAAAAGTTTCTTAATTTGTTTCTTATTTTTTGGATGCATGTAGTTTCTACCACTGCCACGTATTCGTTTCTTGACAGACAGCACAATTTAGCAAGAAGGAAAGTTCTATTTGACTCAAAACATAAATTCATCATGAATATTAGTAGAAAAATAAAATCTCAACGACAATTTTCTCATGATTTCCTTGTACTTGGCTTTAAAAGTTTCTTAGCAATTCTCAGGCATAGTACCAGAGTTTCTTAAATTTTTTGCCATCCTAGTACTTGTTTCTTTTTAAACCAGTTTCTTATCTAAAAATAAACGTGTATGAATTTTCGCCCCTTGATTCCCTGCGTTCTTTGATTTGCTGATATCACTTGATCAATAGGGACTCATACGTTCTATTGTATGGACTCATATGTCTAACCCACATTCATATTTACTTTCTAGACTTTTGACTTTTCGTCCCTTGATTCCCTGCGTTCTTTGATTTGCTGATATCACTTGATCAATAGGGACTCGTACGTTCTATTGTATGGAATCATATGTCTAACCCACATTCATATTTACTTTCTAGACTTATGACTTTTCGTCCCTTGATTCCCTGCGTTCTTTGATTTGCTGATATCACTTGATCAATAGGGACTCGTACGTTCTATTGTACGGAATCATATGTCTAACCCACATTCATATTTACTTTCTAGACTTATGACTTTTCGTCCCTTGATTCCCTGCGTTCTTTGATTTGCTGATATCACTTGATCAATAGGGACTCATACGTTCTATTGTATGGACTCATACAATATCTCCTGTGATATCTAACCCACATTCATATTTACTTTCTAGACTTATGACTTTTCATCCCTTGATTCCCTGCGTTCTTTGATTTGCTGATATCACTTGATCAATAGGGACTCGTACGTTCTATTGTATGGACTCATACAATATCTCCTGTGATATCTAACCCACATTCATATTTACTTTCTAGACTTATGACTTTTCGTCCCTTGATTCCCTGCGTTCTTTGATTTGCTGATATCACTTGATCAATAGGGACTCATACGTTCTATTGTATGGACTCATACAATATCTCCTGTGATATCTAACCCACATTCATATTTACTTTCTAGACTTATGACTTTTCGTCCCTTGATTCCCTGCGTTCTTTGATTTGCTGATATCACTTGATCAATAGGGACTCATACGTTCTATTGTACGGACTCATACAATATCTCCTGTGATATCTAACCCACATTCATATTTACTTTCTGGACTTACGACTTTTCGTCCCTTGATTCCCTGCGTTCTTTGATTTGCTGATATCACTTGATCAATAGGGACTCATACGTTCTATTCTACGGACTCATACAATATCTCCTGTGATATCTAACCCACATTCATATTTAGTTTCTGGACTTACGACTCTTCGTTCCTTGTTTCCCTGCGTTCTTTGATTTGCTGATATCACTTGATCAATGGGGACTCATACGTTCTATTGTACGGACTCATACACAATATCTCCTATGATATCTAACCCACATTCATATTTACTTTCTGGACTTATGACTTTTCGTCCCTTGATTCCCTGCGTTCTTTGATTTGCTGATATCACTTGATCAATAGGGACTCATACCTGAATACATACATTATATGAATAAGAAAAAGAAGAAACAAATCCTCGTCAAAATATTAAAAGATGCTGTAAACTTAGTGTCTAAACCATTAACACTGATATACAATGCATCCTTAAAAAAGGTTATTTTCCCTCAGACCTGGAAATAACACCAATTTTTAAGGCGGGCACTAAAACTGAAACAATTACCGGCCAATATCAGTGCAATCATTTGTATCGAGGATTTTAGAAAAGATTGTACACGATCAATTAATGGATGGAGTATCTAAAAGGACAAAATAAATTTTGCTTGAACCAGTTTGTACTCCAAAAACTGCACAGTAAAATGACAGGTAAAACCATATTGCATTTACACTATTGAGAACTATTGGCGGGGATTCTATCAGGACCAGCATAGGTTCCAAATCTTTAAAAAGGCTGTTGTAAAATTGAATGACCTATTTCTTTGAACTGAATGACTTCAAAGAAACTTTAGCTAATTCTCTATAATTCTACCGTTGGAATTTTCTGAAATCTTCAATATTTTCAGAATTAGAGTGTTTTTCTTCTTTTTCAAGAATTCAAGAAAAATTTTCAAAAAAATTTAAAACCATCGTAATTTCTAAACTGTTTGACGTAACATGATATACTCTCGAAAAAAACCTTAGTTTATGAATGCCTACAATATGGCATCAAGCAAAAGTTTGTCACTCAACTAGTTTATGATTTAGAAATTTGATGACGTCACTTCCTCAAATGAGTTGAAATGTAAGATACGCTGTAATTTCCAAAAATATTCAAAATTTCTGATAAGTCCAACGGTAGAATTATAGATAAGTATCTACATGTAGTCAAGAAACCCAATGTGCCCTCCCTGTTATCACCATGCTGGCTGCATGACAACTTGTGAACTTGGGCACACGATGTACGGTTACACATTTTTTTGTATTCAAGAACCAAAGAGTGCTCAAGTTACTACAAAAGCAACGAGCATAATTTTAGATAAGTATCTAAAATTTCTTTCAAGCCATTCAATCAGAAGAAATAGGTCATTGAATTTTACACCCACCTTTTTACACCGAGATAAAGATTTGGAACCTATATGCTATCAGGACCAGCACATTGCACATACCCTACGCTTGCTGGCTGTAATTTGAATTTGGTACAACTGGATTTACTTCCAAGGTACCTAAAAGGGTCATCGGAAGGCTGTTTTCCAATCTTCTCCGTTAACTAAGTTCCAACAGTTGTAAAGTTGAAAGCTTCCGAAGTTTGCGAAGATGATTTAAGGTATGTGCCATCAAAAAGTATCTTTTTAGTAACAGTGTGATTTGAGTTCTTATGCGAAGACTTATATATTTTTTTCCACATTGCCTTCGGATTGTTTTCGGTCTCGTCAATTAGGTTATGGCAATATTCCTGTACCCTTGCACGAAGTTCACAATTGACTTTGTTCCGCATTTTCTCATAGACTGGTAACTTTTGCTGTCTTCTTTGTTTACTTTCATTATTTGATTAGTCAACTGTTTGTTATTTAGCTTTCAAATTGTGACTTTCCTCTCTCACATTTTTTTTTAAATAATATATTCCAAATAAAATTTATAATACAGATTACGAAATACATTACTTACAAAATTACTCTACAATACTACTAGGACGATCAGCCCCAGGGAGCAAAAGGCTGTGTCTACCCCGAGGCCATTAAATAAAGATAATAAAGGAAAAGAAACTACTTTAACTATGGGACAAAATCGGGTGGCTTATGAAGGGATGGGTAAGTGGCTACAGAAATTCACTCGAATCGACCAGTTTCATGGATAAAATGTAGCGTTAGCTCAAGAATATGTCTATTTAGTGAAGTGGGAAAATCTTTATTGCCATACAATAAGAGTTGTAGTAAAGCTTCATTTGCAAGATTTACATATTCAAGTGGTCGTATTAATGCATAGATTCCAGCGAGGAGGTCTCGTCTTTATACATCAAAACAAGGGCATTTCAGAGTAATATTTACAAACCCTTACATTTCAGAACATAGAAGCGAATGATAGCATCTCATCAGCTGAAAGCTCAGAAGATCTAGATCCTGTCGAATTGCCTGATTGGGTTGTTGAATACATGAAAAAGAAGAAAGCAGCTGAAGAAGAAGCTGCCAAAAGAAGAGAATCAATGCCAATGCCAATTCCTGTCTACGTTGAGAGCATCAATGAGGAAGGAGAGATAGAACGCACAGAAGCAGTTATCAGTATGGCTCCTCATAGAATGTCAAAAGATCTTGATTGGGAGATGGCAGGTATGAAACGAACTTTGCTAAAGCCTGATATATCGTAAATGGCATCCATCATTTTGAGTAACAGCGTCCTTCAGCTATATTCGCACTAGACCTATGACCTGGAGCCCCTTGTTTCCCTGGGCTCTATGACTTGATGATGGCGCTTCGGTCAACAGTGACTCATACTACCTATTTAGGCCCAAACTCTGAGCCCCCCCCCCCCCTTCTCGTCCAGATAGAGTTAAGCCGGTTTTCCCTCAGGAGAGACCAACAGAAACTTTGGTGTAGCCTTTAGTATCCGTATTGTTACTTGTTAAGATCATTTAGGGTAGCCATGCCTATCATGCTCCCAATTGTATCGTCTCTGTAAATATGTTTTTATTAAATCATACATTTTAGATTGTGTATAAAAAAGTGACTGGTATGGTATAATGATGACCAAATTGACTGGTATTTACAAATATTCTACCTGCGTAATCCTCCTATTGATGGGGATGTCGTCACGGGGTCGAATTAAACCGATACTGTATAAGTTTGGCGAATTCTTCCATTGATTGTGTTGCTCTTTTTGCTTGTTCAGTAGCCTGCGCGCAGCCTCGACACACCAACGGATGAGGCTGTGCGCAGGGTACTTTGTTCAGTAGCTCTTCTATCTTCAGCCAATCGTCTCTGTAATACCTACGAGTTGGCTTTGCGAGCAACATTTATTGGCATAAAATAAATTCAACCATTTGCTATTGTTTTTGTTGTATTGCGGTGTTTCTGCCTTCAAACTTATTAATTCATTCGTCACCGCAAGCATCTTCGGATCCGACAATTGACGCTGGTATCGTGGCCTTTCCTTTTCAAATTATTCATTTTGTTGTTATTGAGGTATTGGGACATATGGAAACGTGAGCAAATTTTACTTACATTCTTATTTTTTACATGAATGTAATTGAATTGAACCTAAAACCTGAAACCGGCGCCGTGAAGAAGAAATGGAAAGAGCTTACGCTTCTAGCTTTCTTTTGCCGTAATTAACAGTGGTTTTGTTCATGTATTCAGGTTTTTGGGTTTCAAGTACATGTCAGAGCATAGGTTCCAAATCTTTAAAAAGGCTGGTGTAAAAATGAGTGACCTATTTCTTTGAACTGAATGACTTCAAAGAAACTTTAGCTAATTCTCTATAATTCTACCGTTGGAATTTTCTGAAATCTTCAATAGTTTCAGAATTAGCATGTTTTTCTTCTTTTTCAAGAATTCGAGAAAAATTTTCAAAAAAACTTGAAACCATCGTAATTTCTAAACTGTTTGACGTAACATGAAATAATTTCGAAGAAAACCATAGTTTATGAATGCCTACAATATAGTATCAAGCAAAAGTCTGTCACTCATCTAGTTTATGATTTAGAAATTTGATGACGTCACATCCTCAAATGAGTTGAAATGTAAGATACGCTGTAATTTCCAAAAATATTCAAAATCTCTGAAAAGTCCAACGGTAGAATTATAGATATGTATCTAAAGTTTCTTTCCAGCCATTCAATCAGAAGAAATAGGTCATTGAATTTTACATCCACCTTTTTACGCCGAGATAAAGATTTGGAACCTATGCTACATGTCAGATACTTGAGCAAGTCCAGCCTTTTAATCGCCATTATTTTCTTCACAGCTGCTGTGATGTCAAAGGCAACACCAATACCTTTTGGAATGGAAAACGGAGACATCCTGCCCATGCAAATTACTGCATCATCATCCCAAGGCCCTTTTCATCCACCCAGTGAAGCAAGATTGAATAACGAGCCAAGGGGAAAGAATGTTGGTGCTTGGTGTCCAAAGAAACACAACACAGATCAGTGGTTGCAAATTGATTTTGGTAAAGAACGAAATATACAGCAAATTGCCACTCAGGTACTTAATCCTAGATTTGTTCTGACACCGACACGTAGCAAGCTCATCGGCTACATTTGGTATGAATCACGCATTTATTTTCATTCTAATTTTTAATGTTTTTTTTTTTCATTTTAAACATATTTACCCTGGGATACAATTCAGTATAGTAATAAATTAAACAACTGCTTATTTTCAACTTCAATTATTTTGTTTTTAATTTTTGGATCAGGGTATGCCAATTGCATCAGTACGAAGACCAAAGGATAAAAGATGGGTTGAAGCCTTTATATTATCGTACAGTGACGATGAAGAAAATTGGAAAAATTACACTGATGAAAATGACAATCCTAAGGTAAGGTACAGCATAGGCTTCAAATTTTTGATTGTCAAAATCGTCAAATCTAGCATGGACAAGATCGTAAAGAATATTAACCCTCATTGCTGCCGAAGGCAGCCTAACTATTCTGCTTCAATCAGCGAGCGAAATTAGCCTGTCTGATGCCTGTCTGTCTGCCTGTGTCTGTCTGCCGTCAGGCTATGTCGATAGACGGGCCAGCTCACGGCTGCCGCGGCTTGTGGGCATTTATCCAACAAACAACAACAAAAGTTCTCCAACAAAAGATAATGAGTTCTTCCTACCTACTTAAGTACCTAGCTACATCAATGAATAAAGATTTATTTCTGACAATGCAGAACTCAATATTACGGACCACGAAACCACGGAACTACGGAACCAAGAGCCTTGGACTCAGGAACTAGAAACCGGCGGAGGAAAGTAATTCGATATTCTAAATCATTTACCTTTTGAACCATTACCCAACTGTAAATTCCAAACACAATATACGTTTCCTTAGCGATAATCATTCAATTCATTTCTATAAAATTGACCTCGCTACAATCGCATTTGGTACAAATACTAATCGGCAGCACTCGCTGACTGATGTTATATCTAGTTTCATATATAGGGCGTCCCAAAAAGGTACTCCCGTTTGAAAAATACACCAAAATTTAATTACTTGACCGATCTTCAATTTTCTTTTTTTTGATAAAGCAGATGAAGGACCAAACAAGACTTTTTCCCTAACATAGCTGATCTTGTAATTGGTTTAAAATTAGCAAATTTAGCTCTTTTTAGGGCCACCTGGGTTTTGAATCATACTGCAAAAAAGCATTGATGATTGTCAAATCAATTTCTTTGTGCGTGAAAACTTCTAGTTTGGTCATATATGACAGAAATAAATGCGCACTATCATTGGAAACTTCAATAATGATAAAAAATCTGAAAATTTAGCCCTTAGGCTAGATTGCGTATTTTGCTTAAAAACTATAGCTCAAAATAAGGTTTTTCAATTTGTACATTTTTCTACCTTGCTGTATCAAAAGCAAACATTTTATCATCTGAAATATTTTTGGGTCTTTGACAAAGCAATTCAAAAAGAAAGGTTTGATATTCAATTTTTGGGTGATTTTTTAAACAGGAGTACTTTTTTGGGACACCCGGTACATTATAGTTGCAAGCAGGAATCTATCGCTCTGCTGGTTTCGAATTCCGAAATTTGACGACATCACACTCTCAAACATAATAAAGGCCAATATTTGGAAACTAATATAGATATCAAGAAATTTCCACGGCAGATTTACAGCAAAGTATGCTAAATTTCTTTCAAACCATTCAATTCAAAGAAACTGCGCAACAGAATCTTACATCCACCTTTTTGAAGATTTGAGCACTATCGGATGAGCCAGAAAAAAGTTCGCACTTTCGAAAATTCGTAGCACAAGTACTTCATGGATTTTAATGATCCAAATTCTAGTTGAAAGCCAAAAGATCAAAATATTTTTGTGATTTTTCTCGTTTTCTTAGGAGCACTGCAAATATAGGTAAATTCAACATTGCAAAAATTTCGTGTTTTCAAAATGACTGAAAAAGGGCCTAAAACACTTGATCAAATCGTCAGGACTCTCCTCACACAGAGCAATACACACGGGTGTGTTTCACCTCTCTCAAGAGTAATAAGACATATATTCTCAAACAGATACCAAGGATTTTTAATCCCATGGCAATAAATCTGCAGACGATATCTCTCACCTATGAGAAATTGCTTTTTCTCTGCTGTTCTGAGCGAGGAGTCTTCTATGATTTGATCATGTATTTTAGGCCTTTTTTAGTCATTTTGCAACCACAAAAGTTTTATAAATGTTAATTTACCAATATTTCCAATGCTTGTAACAAGGCGAGAAAAATCACAAAAATACTTTGATCTTTTGGCTGTCAAGCAAATAATGATTCATTCCAATCCATCCAGTACTCTTGATGCTATGAATATTCAAAAGTGGGAACTTTTTCTGGCTCACCCGGTATCCTCTTGATAAAACTCTTTTCTGACACACCTTTGAAATTCTTCGTCTACAGGTTTTTAAAGGAAATAACGACCTGGTAAACACAGCAACGAATTCATTGGATAGTGTTTTGAAAACTAGATTCATCAGAATTCATCCTATTGCTTGGAATACAGGCATTGCACTTCGTATTGAAATATATGGTGAAAAAGAAGAACCAGGTATGATACAGGCGTTTCTAGAGGGTCCTGAAAGGTGACCTGAAGCGAACATTTTTATTGATGCAAATGAACAGCATTGTCGATTGATAAGAAATCCTGCTTAGTTTTCTTTGATATCTCATTTCGCTTTGAAGTTATTCACTGATTTTATGTTTCAGATGATAACGTCATTTTGTTTGCAAATGATTAAATAACATATGCAAAGTAGTTAATGGTGCAAAGCTTTTTGATTAGATTTCTCTTTGGAAACATGGTCAACCTTGTATACTTTCTTTACTTTTTGCAAACAAAATGACGTCATCAGCCAATGGTACAAAACAGTGGATAACTCAACAATGAGACAAGGTGTCAACAAATCTTAAACGGCATTTTTTATCATTCAACTGCGCTATTCATTTGCATCAATAAAAATTTTCGCTTCAGATCCCTGAAGGGAGTCCTTAAAGGGAATCGACACAGTTAAAAACTGGCCAAGGCAAAGTTGAAATATGTCCTATTGTATTTGTCAACTTAGGATCCTATTGCTCTTTCATTGTGTGGCGAAGGAAACAATGGGTTTATGGGCATTTCTTTAGCATATTTGGGGCTTGTCGATGTAGATCGAAAACATAACTTCATTTGAAACTTCGACTTTGTGCGAAGACTAAGATGTTAACAACGTTTCGAACATAGCTCTTCATCTTGTCGCTATAGCTATGTCGATTCCCTTAACTTTGTTTTACAAGGGTACATTAAGTACCACTTCCTCATGGGAGGGAGGGGGGTGGATTGGGGACAAGCAATCTTTAAGTTCCAATTTGAACTCTTTAATCTTATATTCCTGCGTGTCTTGTCAACGAACGCTGCATTGAATCCCGAAAGACCGACCGGCCCCAGCGCAGCCAACAGCCACCCAGAGAATTTCTTTAGCTCAGTTATATTTGTTCAGTTCAGATGACATAGAGTTTCTTTTATTTTACAGTGTTCTCAGAACCAACTTTCAGTGAACCATCGCAAGATGTGGAATGCCAGGAGCTTGGATCAATTACAGAAATTGATTCTGTTGGGGGAAATGATCGGAAGGAAAGCCATGCTGAATCAGAATATGTCCTTCTTGGTAAGTTCCTATTTGGATTTGCAGTGGAGGAGTCTGTTGTTTCGGAATGGATTATGGATTGGCCTAGCCAGAAATTGTTTGTGTAGGAAATACAGTTTAGATTGGAATATAGTTTGGAAAGGATTTACAGCGACCAAAACAAGGTATTCAACTCTTCTGTGATTTGATTAACACAATGATACCACTATATGTGCTTAAATCATTCAAATCTGTCGAATACTTTTGATGCTATGAGATTTCGAAAGCGAGAACTTTTTTCTGGTTCATCCGGTGAACATTCATAGCATCAAGAGTACTGGATGGATTGGAATGAATCAACATTTGCTTGACAGCCAAAAGATTTTAGTATTTTTGTGACTTTTCTTGTCTTCTTATGAGCACTGGATAAATTGGTAAATTCAAGTTTACAAAAACTTGGTGGTTGGAAAATGACTGAAAAAGGCCTAAAATACTTGATCAAATCATAAAGGACTCCTCGCTCAGAACAAGAGAGAAAATGTAATTTCGCATGGGTTAGAGCTATCGTCTGCACATTTATTGCCATGGGATTGAAAATCTTTAATATCTGGTTGAGAATCTATGTCTTGAGGGAAGAGAAACGTCCTGTGAGTATTGTTATGTGTGAGGAGAGTCCTAACGATTTGATCAAGTGTTTTAGGCCCTTTTTCAGTAATTGTGCAACCATGAATTTTTTGTAAAATTGAATTTACCTGTATTTGTAGTGCTCCTTGAGAAAACGACCAAAATCACAGAAATGCTTTGATCTTTTGGCTTTTAACTAGAATTTGAATCATTCAAATCCATGAAGTACTTGTGGTGCTACGAATTTTAGAAAATGGAACTTTTTTCTGGCTCACCCGGTAGTTGAAAATAGGCACTACTGAATATGTGATTTTGCTTCGTTCTCAGATGAAAATAATAATGTTGATGAACACGAGGATGACATTGATGGAGGTGAAGCACAAGCATCAGTAGGAGCATCAGCACGAGCATCTATGGTACAAGCATCAGCACAAGCATCAGCATCAACTATCGAACAGGTAAAATAAACAAGGGCAGATTTTGCAATACAATAGCAACAGTTGCATTTGATTGACACCTCAATTAAAAGCGATTAACGGTTGTAGACAAAGCAAATTCTCTCAACCAGTAACGTAAAACAAACACAGCCGTAACAGTTTCCTTGAAGCTAGTCGGGCAAACTCTCGCCTTGTGCAAGCGAAAGGTTGTTTTTAAGAGAATTTATGCGCTTATACCGAAAGAAGAAGGGTAAGTCTAAAGCTCTGTCTGGCGGATTTTGTTTATTTGATCCAGGAGCTGTTTGGTAATTGTTTCATATGCGATCATTACAATACCTTCTGCTGCTCGGTTACTGAATTTGAGGCATGATTAACGATGTTGCTTAAAGAGGATAGCTCGGGATGTGGTCTTTCCCTGCATTACTCCATATCTTTTAAATAATTAAAAAAAATATTACCGGGTGTCCCAAAATGATGTATTATCGTTTGATTGCTTACATGTCCATAACCAATGAAACGATTTTCAAAAACTTTATTTTATCCGATTGCCAAAAAGCTAAATTGTATTTGAGAATGTTGGTTGTGGTTTAGGCCGGTTTCTTCATGTCGAAAAGAAGATCGATAAACCTGCTCAAAAAAAAATTCAGGCCTCAGATGACATGAAAAAGAAATGGCCTTCTTTCACAGGCAGCATTTTAGATGTGATGTAACAGGCTGAACTTATATGTCGTTCAGAAAATATATGTCGTTCAGAGAATACGAATTCAGTTAATACTGAGTTCAGAAAATACGACTACGAGTTCAGCCTTTTGTATTACATCTAAAATGTTGACTGGAAAAATAGGTCGTTTCTTTCTCATGCCATCTACGGCTTGAATTTGAGCAGGTTTATCGATCTTCTTTTCGACATGAAAACGCCGTGGTAAAACCGCAACCAACGTCTTAAAATGCAATTTAGCCTTTAGGCAATCAAACAAGGGATGTTCTTTTAACCGGACCCTACGACCCTACGACCCCGGACCATACGACCCCGGACCACACGACCCTACGACCATACGACCCTACGACCCTACGACTCAAATTTTATTATTTTTTATCATTATTCATAAATTATTTATAAATTGTTTTATTTTCATTTATATTTAGCATACATTTTGCTGTCATTTAGATTTATCAAGCCAGGGTGTGGGCTGTTTGTGAGTGCAGTTTTGAAAACGTAGACATTTTACCATAACTGTCAAGCGATACAATCAAAACGGATATGTGTACCAAAATAGCCTACTCACAGCACAGGAAGTACAGGCTTTTCACTTTGGAGATGTGGTCTGATGTCCGATGTTGGTCTAATTGTTGCTGAAGCTAATTGTTGCACCCCCTTTGTAAATTAGTTACCTTTAACAGTAATTCATTAGTTTCTATTATGCTCGTTTAGTTTTGTTATTCTTCTTAAACTTTGTTAGTAGGTTTTTACCTTTATGTAAGATTTATAAAAAGTATAAATAAATAAATAAATAAAAGATGTGGAATTTTCCAAGCCGCTGAAGTTTTACACAATATATTCAGTATCCAGAGCAACATTTTCTCTCGTTGTCAATAGATTTTCAGCCTGAATTTCACTAACTGGAAACCAGTCAAATTGTTCGCGTGTCAAAGGTCACTGATGGTAAAATGTCTACGTTTTCAAAACTGCACGCACAAACAGCCTACACCCTGGCTTGATAAATCTAAATGACAGCAAAATGTATGCTAAATGATCAAATATAAATGAAAATAAAACGATTCATAAATAATGATAAAAATAATAAAATTTGAGTCGTAGGGTCGTAGGGTCGTATGGTCGTAGGGTCGTATGGTCCGGGGTCGTAGGGTCGTAGGGTCCGGTTAAAAGAACATCCCATCAAACAAAACAAAGTGTTTGAAAATCGGTTCATTGGTTATGGACATGTAAACAACCAAACAATAATACATCATTTTGGGACACCCGGTATATCATCTGTAAATATATTTGGATCATTGACAAAAGCGATCAAACAGAAAATTTCATGGTAAGTTTCATAGTCGAATTTTGGCGATTTCTCAAACGGGAGTACTTTTATTGGGACACCCGGTACTTTTTTCCAGAGTGCACCAAACATGTTAATTTGTATGACTCATCCGGTAAGAAAGAAATTGCTCGAAGGGACACGATTTCACGAGGTCAGAAATTGTAACGATAGCATCCATGAATTTGATTTTTATGCCAGTACAAGGAACAAACGATAGTAAACAAGAATCACTCTCGGTGTTATATCTACCGATTGACCAAAGAAGTGATAACACTTTTGAAAACTAATTAAAGTTGGATTGTGTTTTCTCTTTATTTTGATTAAAATTATATGTAAATACGACTGAGTAGAATCCGTACGCAATCAATGTTCACACTCAGACGAGTTATAGTTTTGTAATTTCCTTCTAAAGGCGGACGCCGATTTATTACCAGAAGAGTTTGAATATCCAGTGTTTGATGATGAACCACACGACGATTTGAAGTCTGAATTACCAGTTCCCACTGCAGAAGAACAGGAGACACTTTCAGAGGTCTCAAAAAATGCACAGACTCCAGGTAAGATTTTTAGTACCTTTGAAATATTCCACCTGTTTCACCTGTTAACTTCGGAATTGTAGATGCTCCTATTCCTTGAAAGTTTTCTCCGCTGAGCTAAATTGATGGTTCACATAAAATCTATTTGGTTTAGAATTTCCCCCGAGGGCATGGGACATTTTAACGTACCAGATAGATATCTTGCAAGTTTTTGACATGCTGAACTTTTTCCAACCTGGTTCAATGGGGACTCAATTTCCCATAGCTAACCGTGATCCTTTGTGGCCCTAAGGTAGACAGATCTGTAAGTTGTTTCTGAGCCATGATCTGTTTGTTTTGCTCTTCCTTTGGCGTGCAATGAAGATGAAGATGAGTGACGGACGGTTTCATGGCCCATCCAAAATTGCAAAAATTATTTGGTAGCCAACCTAATTCGTTGGAATATATCTCACGGCCTAGTCATTTCCCCTTCTGCCCACCCTAGCGGATACGTAATGGCCGTTCCCTTTTCGTGGGTCGTCAAGTTTATTTTAACTCCATAACCCTTGAGCAAGTTTTCTCAAATTCCTTACAGTTGAAGATTATGAAGCAATGGAGGAAGAAGACTCTTCTGAAGCAGACAAATTGCCCCCTATTATGTCTTTAAAAAGACAGAAAATTATCGAGGCAAACGAGTTACAAAGGAAAGTCAAAGATATGATGGAAAAGCAAAAGGCTGGTCAGAGATTACATAAGCCGCGTTCTGTTAAAGAGAATGTCATGGAAATGGGAAGAAAAGGAGCTGACATTTTCCATGTCGAAGAAGAGAAAGGTAGACTGTTTCTTCATTGATTATACCGGGTGTCCCAAAATGATGTATTACTGTTTGATTGCTTACATGTCCATAACCAATGAACCGCTTTTCAAAAAGTTCGTTTTATTTGATTGCCTAAAGGCTGAATTGTATTTTAAGATGTTGGTTGTGGTTTTCATATCGAAAAGAAGATCGAAAAAACCTTCTCAAATTCAAGCCTTAGATGGCATGAGAAAGAAACGGCCTATTTTTCCAGTCAACATTTTAGATGTGATACAAAAGGATGAACTCGAATTCGTATTCTCTGAATTCAGTATTAACTGTATGCGTATTCTCTGAACGACATATAAGTTCAGCCTTTTGCATCGCATCTAAAATGTTGACAGGGAAAGAAGGCTGTTTCTTTTTCATACCTTTTAAGGCTTGAATTTGAGCAGGATTATTGATCTTCTTTTCAACATGAGGAAATCGGCCTAAACCACAACCAACATCCTCAAATAAAATTTAGCCTTTCGGCAATGGGATAAAATGAAGTTTTGAAAATCGGTTCATTGGTTATATAATCGGTTCATATAAGCTAGCCTCACAACATAAGGACCCTCAACTTACGCTCATCTAATTGAAGTGAATTAATGTTGTTGTTGTCGCTCCAGTCAAGGGCCTTATGGACTAACTCTTCTCAAAACGGCAAAAAAATTCTCGCCAGGAACAAATTTGTTCCTGGACCAATCAGGATGCAAGACTTGAAATAACTTGATAGGATTGGCTGATTCTTCTTCAATTTAAACTTCCCGCCAAAGGCAAACAAACGAATTCGAACAACGCGTTCGACTGAACTGCTGCAACGATCAAAATCTCAAAGTAACGAGCGAATTTACGAGATCTTTTGCGCCCCCAAATAACCAAAATATGACTTAAAGGTAGGAGTTTTTTGCTTTATTAGCTTGAAGAAACATTCATCTAAGTATTGATAGCTTGTTTTGCAGTGTAGCACTTCAGTAAAACCACCTTTTGCGGCGATTTAGGGTCGGTGGTTTTGAGAAAAAATAGCAGGTGATTTAGGCCATGTCCGTTTCTGGAAGCGTAAGTCCATGAGTCGTAGTTATAGCGTCCATCAGCCTATCAATAGCAATAACCTACGAACATATAATCAGTCTACATATAAGCAATCAAACAATAATACATCATTTTGGGACACCTGGTACATTTTGAAATGCCATCTAGCCGTACAAGAAACTCTTACCAAAATCTGATATGCCATACTAAATTATCGATTGGTACACCGGGTGAATAAAACAAATTTAACACTTTTGGCGGGCTGAGGAATAAGAAATATGCGACCGATATTCATAACTAAAATGTTAATCTGTCAGTCGAAGGCTAACTTAGATGTTAAGAATTCAAGCGTCGATAGCTTGTCGTAGTTAAAATACTGGATGCATTGAGCTGATTTCTGCTTTATACACAAAGACCGAACTATTTCTACCATCTTTCTTGCATTTCGTGCATTCGGCAATCATTATTGAACAACATTGATACGGGGAAGAGGGTTTGCAAAATACAAATTCTATTTTATTATTTAAAATACAATTACACATTTAAAACGATAGAGTCTCATAACCTTTTGTGCAGGACTGAAGTTTATAAACTTCCCAGACTTTCAAGAATAATTTCTCCTGCCCTGTCGAGCCTGCTACAAAGTGTGAGGAGAATCGCGAACTCTCTGTAATTCTGTAATTCCAGGCTAAAGGAATCACGAGGTGTGGTCACATCGAGAGGAAGGACCAGGAAGCTGCTTCGATAAGCTCAGCTTTTCAGCGTCCTAAAACTAACTTCGGGTGCTAGGTAGAAATGTATAAAAAACGTAATGATAATTTCTGCAACTTGTTTCTCTTTTCAGACGATTTCCTTTCGCAGTATTGCATATTGAAAGAAAGCCAGAAGGTTCTATATGCTAGAGTTTTTCACAAGGTGAGATTTACTGAAGTGTGTAGCTTTAAATATCTGACTGAGTTGTCGTCTTGACTGATTTTAAAATTAGCAAATTTAAGTCTGTTGAGGGCTGCCTGGTTTGAAGCATGCTTCAAAAACCACTGATAACTGACACATTACTTTCTTTGTTTATACCATAGAAATAAAATCTATTTCTATGGTTTATACTAAGCTTCTAGTTAGGTCATAATTATGAGAAAGAAACGCAAACTATCATTGGAGACTTATGTCTCGTTCAATTCCTACCCTGACCACCCCCCCTCGGGCAGCCCGGGGGTCAACAAAAATTCCTTGCTCAAATGATCGGGGGCCGGGGAAAAATCGGTGGTCAAATGCCCGGGGGCCGGGAAATGAGAAAATGCCATATTCCCAGTTACTGTATAAGCAAAAGCTCATGTTCTAGTCAAATGCTATTCAAATGCCCGGGGGCCGGGGAAAAATCTACGGTCAAATGCCCGGGGGCCGGGAATATTTTTCGTGCAAATGCCCGGGGGTGTCCCGGGGGGGATGGTCAGGGTAGGAATTGAACGAGACTTGGCCCAGTGGTTAAGACGCCGGACTCACAACCGCAAGGTCGTGGGTTCGAATCCCACCAGGGTCATACTTGCTGCGAAAGTGTGAGGAGAGCTGCTAACTCTCTGTAATTCCAGGCAAAGGCAAAAGGAATCACGAGGTGTGGTCACATCGAGAGGAAGGACCGGGGTCGCCCTGATGGGCCCCCTGCGCCAAGCGCAGAAACCCATACCTTGCGAGAATAGCAAGTGTATGTGCCTAAAAAGTGAAAGGTTATGTATAACCCGTGTCCCCTGCTGGAAACAAGTCATCTCGAGACTTTGGCAGGCTAGGCACGTTAAATACAAATACTCACTCACTCACTCAGACATTATAACACAAGCAAAATCCCAAAATGGTGGTTTTATTCTATCTTTCGGCAGTGTACCGGGTGAGTCAAAGAAAAATTAACTCGTTCAGTGGGCTGTGGTATAAAAAGTACACGGCCACTAATCAAAGGTTAAATGCTAATCCATAAGTGAAAGGTTAACTTAGATGTAAAAAGTTTGCTTGGTAAAATGACTCATATTTTGGACCCAGAAATTTGGCGGAAATGCTGGTAAGGAGTTTGTTTGGAAACCAGAATTCTACGTTCGATTCTGGTCCATTCTTTGCTTGCTATTGAAATTTACATTCTATTTCTGAAACTGACAACATACCGGGTGCGCCAAAATAAACTATGCACTTTTGGCAGGCCACGATAAATCGTACACTGGACCGATTTTAAAGATATATCACTTAATCTTTAGCAGAAAGCCTGAATTAGATTCTAAGATTTTTTGCAAATTTTTCCGTTTTCAATTTTTAGAGCTACAGGCGAGTTTCTTAAAATTTTCGTTTTCGAAAACACTGAAAACGATCAAAAAACGTTGATCAAATTTTCTAAAGACTCATCATGAATGGACAAAGAGAAAATGTTTTCAGCGTGATTTGGGGATTTGGAAATTGATCACTGTAAACTTCTGCACGAGTGTTATTTCAAATATTGGCTTGTTGCGAAATTCTGTAGTAGTTGCAATAAAGTGCCGCCCCAAAAGCCGTCACAAATCAAAAATGTAACAAAACTCCATGCTTGCTGGCCCCATGACTCTTCCTCGCTTGTCTTTTAACCCCCTTGATACAGGAACACAGCCTGCAGCAAAGCATAAATTCAATGACATTACAAAAGAAAAGACATTTCTTTATATTCTTGAAAATATTATTACATTTCTCACAAGAGAGTACGAACTCTCGCACAGCAGCTTACAATTAGTCGATTTCTAAGTCCCAAATCACCACGAAAAAGTTTTCTCTTTGTCCATTCATGTCGATTCTTTAGAAAGCTTGATCGACGTTTTTTGATCGTTTTCAGTGTTTTCGAAAACAAAAATTTTAAGAAACTCGCTTGTAGCTCTAAAAACTGAAAACAGAAAAATTTGCAAAAAATCCTAGAATCTAATTCAGGCCTTCTGCTAAAGATCAAGTCATAAATCTTTAAAATCGGTCTTGTGTACGATTTATCGTGGCCTGCCAAAAGTGCATAGTTTATTTTGGCGCACCCGGTACAACAAAGCATTTTCTTAATTTCTGGGTCTAAAAGATGATTGATTTTACCAGACAAAATCTTCATATTCAAGGGGCATTATTGCATTTATGAATGACTCTTATTTGCCAAAAGGTACAAAGCAAACATATTTCTTACCGTCGAATTCTTGTGATCGTTTTAACGTGTCTGATACCATCCTTATTCCTTTTAGTTTGATGACAATTGCGATGGGTTGATAGATCGAGATGATTTGACAATGGCGTTGAAAGCGTTAAATTTAAATGCATTGAAAGAAGAAGAAGTCAAGTACATCATGAAGGTAATTATATTTCTCAACCATGTTTTTCCATCAGAAATTCTAGCTTATCCATACAGTAAATACCCGCATATAATGGCGTTGAAAGCGTTGAATTTAAATGCATTGAAAGAGGAAGAAGTCAAGTACATCGTGAAGGTAATTATATCCATTTCTCAACCATGTATTTCCATCAGAAATGCTAGCTTATCCATACAGTAAATTCCCACATGTAATGGCGTTGCTACATTGCTACTTTGCTACTTTGCTACTTTGCTACTTTGCTACTTTGCTACTTTGCTACATTGCTACATTGCTACTTTTCTACATTGCTACTTTGCTACATTGCTACTTTGCTGCTTTGCTACGTTACTGCTTTGCTACATTGCTACACTGCTACTTTGCTACATTGCTACATTGCTGCTTTGCTACATTGCTACATTGATACTTTGCTGCATTGCTACTATGCTACATTGCTGCTTTGCTACTATGCTACATTGCTGCTTTGCTACATTGCTACTTTGCTACTTTGCTACATTGCTACTTTGCTACATTGCTACTTTGCTACACTGCTACTTTGCTACATTGCTACTTTGCTACATTGCTACTTTGCTACATTGCTACATTGCTACTTTGCTACATTGCTACTTTGCTACATTGCTAATTTGCTACATTGCTACTTTGCTGCTTTGCTACGTTAATGCTTTACTACATTGCTACATTGCTGCTTTGCTACATTGCTACATTGATACTTTGCTACATTGCTACTTTGCTACATTGCTGCATTGCTACATTGCTACATTGATACTTTGCTACATTGCTACTTTGCTACATTGCTGCTTTGCTACTTTGCTATATTGCTACTTTGCTACATTGCTAATTTGCTGCTTTGCTACATTGCTGCATTGCTACATTGCTACATTGATACTTTGCTACATTGCTACTTTGCTACATTGCTGCTTTGCTACTTTGCTACATTGATACTTTGCTACATTGCTACTTTGCTGCTTTGCTACGTTAATGCTTTGCTACATTGCTACATTGCTGCTTTGCTACATTGCTACATTGATACTTTGCTACATTGCTACTTTGCTACATTGCTAATTTGCTACATTGCTGCTTTGCTACTTTGCTGCTTTGCTACGTTACTGCTTTGCTACTTTGCTACATTGCTACTTTGCTGCTTTGCTACGTTACTGCTTTGCTACATTGCTACATTGCTACTTTGCTACACTGCTACTTTGCTACATTGCTACTTTGCTACTTTGCTGCTTTGCTACATTGCTACTTTGCTGCTTTGCTACATTGCTTTGCTACATTGCTACATTGCTACTTTGCTACATTG
Source organism: Aurelia coerulea (assembly GCA_039566865.1). Lineage (NCBI taxonomy): Eukaryota > Metazoa > Cnidaria > Scyphozoa > Semaeostomeae > Ulmaridae > Aurelia > Aurelia coerulea. Next base: position 21,116,804 of record CM076947.1, on the reverse strand, counting down.
CTACATTGCTGCTTTGCTACTTTGCTACATTGCTGCTTTGCTACTTTGCTACATTGCTACTTTGCTACATTGCTACTTTGGTACATTGCTACTTTGCTATATTGCTACTTTGCTACGTTGCTGCTTTGCTACATTGCTGTGTTGCTACTTTGCTACATTGCTACTTTGCTACTTTGCTTCTTTGCTATATTGCTACTTTGCTACATTGCTGCTTTGCTACATTGCTGCTTTGCTACTTTGCTACATTGCTACTTTGCTGCTTTGCTACGTTACTGCTTTGCTACATTGCTACTTTGCTACACTGCTACTTTGCTACATTGCTACATTGCTGCTTTGCTACATTGCTGCTTTGCTACTTTGCTACATTGCTACTTTGCTGCTTTGCTACGTTACTGCTTTGCTACATTGCTACATTGCTACTTTGCTACACTGCTACTTTGCTACATTGCTACATTGCTACTTTGCTACATTGCTACATTGCTGCTTTGCTACATTGCTACTTTGCTGCTTTGCTACGTTACTGCTTTGCTACATTGCTACATTGCTACTTTGCTACATTGCTACATTGCTGCTTTGCTACTTTGCTACATTGCTGCTTTGCTACTTTGCTACATTGCTACTTTGCTACATTGCTACTTTGGTACATTGCTACTTTGCTATATTGCTACTTTGCTACATTGCTGCTTTGCTACATTGCTGTGTTGCTACTTTGCTACATTGCTACTTTGCTACTTTGCTACATTGCTACATTGCTACTTTGCTACTTACTGCTTTGCTACATTGCTACATTGCTACTTTGCTACACTGCTACTTTGCTACATTGCTACATTGCTACTTTGCTACATTGCTACATTGCTGCTTTGCTACATTGCTACTTTGCTGCTTTGCTACGTTACTGCTTTGCTACATTGCTACATTGCTACTTTGCTACATTGCTGCTTTGCTACTTTGCTACATTGCTGCTTTGCTGCTTTGCTACATTGCTACTTTGCTACATTGCTACTTTGCTACATTGCTACATTGCTACTTTGCTACACTGCTACTTTGCTACATTGCTACATTGCTACTTTGCTACATTGCTACATTGCTGCTTTGCTACATTGCTACTTTGCTGCTTTGCTGCTTTGCTACATGCTTTGCTACATTGCTACATTGCTACTTTGCTACATTGCTACTTTGCTGCTTTGCTACTTTACTGCTTTGCTACATTGCTACATTATTACATTGCTACTTTCTTCAATCAGTTCAGAACGTATGGAGCTTTTAATGTTTGTTTGGAGCTTTTAATGTTTGTTAACATTTCAGATACCTCCTCTACTTTCTCATTCATCCCGCCATAAAACTTTAAAACGCTGTAATTCCATAGTTAAAGAGCCATTGTCACCCAGGCTCCTTTGCGGGCATGTTGTAATTTCAGATTATCTGAAGATCAAATTTGGCCCAAGCGGAAAATATGGATCTGCACTGCAGTAGAAGTCAATGGTTCCACCTGTCTGAATATGATATACGAGCTGGATCCGAAGCTTGATGCTGATACTCCACATGAATTTCAACGAAATGTTTGATGTAAAATCTAGATATCTGCCTTCGTTTTCATTTCCCTTTGCAATCATCCATACAAGTTTGTCGCCATCGTATCTTCTCTCTTTCTGCAAGCAAGCTGTGTTTGTGTTATGTTTCGTCCACACGGTGCGCAAAGAATCCTGGGTGACAATGACTCTTTAATCATTACTTGAAGAATGCTCTCTCTGGGATTATGGCAAATGGGATTATGGCAAATGACCTAAAGCTCCCTTCGATCCATGCAGTTGAAAGAATTAGCCAATAACATTTTACGCATTCAATTTAAAAGTTTTGCAAAGATTCGAGCCCTATGCTGCTGGGAGGTTCTTAAATTGATTTCTTTCATTTTCTCGGATAATTTTTTGTAATAGTAACAACCGAACTCGCTTGCTAAGTGACTTATATGGTTTGCGGTATGCGAATACTTAAATTCCAGATGAAATTTACTTTCGATAGAATGCAGCTAAAGAATAACCAATCAACTCGACGATCCCTCAAGCAAATTTCAATCATTCTGGTTTTATATTTTTGTTTATATTTATATTTTTGATATCTTCTCATATACAGTAAAAACCCGCACGTAAGAACCTTCATCTGTTAAGAACCTACAGCCTGAAATAATATATTTTGTACCCAATAAATAAGAACCATTACAGGCTGATATGTAAACTAGGTTCTTTTTCATTGGGAAATAAATGCAACATTTTTGCCAATCAACCTCTTTCGTGAACTCCAAAACATTTCTTACAGAACTGTGATAGGCAGGGCCTGCAGGGGTAAACTGGGTAAGATTGGGTTGAAATGGATAGGGTCAAGAGTGCAAATAGTTTGGCCAAGATTTAGATTACTAGATGTGCCTCATTGCATAAGAACCTAAACAGGCAGAGTTCAAAATCTTAGGTTCTTATGTGCGGGTTTTTACTGTATATCGGTTAAATGCAAATTTAACCGCAGTTAATGGAACTGAGAAGACGAATTTGCTTCTTGGTTTGTCCTGTCATCCGCTAATCAGTGCGTTTTGTGGCTGTTGCTACATAGCGCATTTCTGATGGATTACCAATATTGTGTTGCTTGTTCTTTATCAGATGGTTATGCGCTTACAAGTATGCAATGGCTGCTGGCTGAGTTCAACCTTTCTCCACCCTCCTCAGCATGGTGGTTTGCGCATTGCTTCATTTGTCTTAGTTTCTATTTCCCATTTTTGTTTGGTCTGCCGAAAGGTTTAGACCCAGGTGTAGTAGCAGTGAAATTTCAGCAACCAATCAAATTTAAATCTGGTTTTATATTTTCAATATCTTCTGACATTGAGATGTTATCTACTTCAAGATCATCGATGTATTTGAAGACAGCAATCAAGATGGAATCACAGCAAAAACTTTCAATGTCATCGCTGCTTTTTCTGATCGACTCAAGAATGTTGAGTAAGTTTGTAATTTGTAATTTTTCTATTTTTACTCTGAAACAATCTTAATTTGCTACAGTTGACGAAATTTTGATCGAGACTCTGCCAGGTCTCAAAAATGAGGTGCACAACTAAAGTCTACCGGGTGCGCCAAAATAAACTATGCACGTTTGGCAGGACACAATAAATCGTACGCTGGACTGATTTTGAAGATTTATGACTTAATCTTTAGCAGAAAGCCTGAATTAAATACTGGAATTTTTTGCAAATTTTTTCATTTTCAGTTTTTAGAGCCAGAAGCGAGTTTGTTAAAATTTCACTTTTCGAAAACATTGAAAATGATAAAAAAACATCGATCTAGTTTTCCAAAAAATCAACATGGATGGACAAAGAGAGAACGTGTCCATGGTGATTTGAGATTTAGAAATCGACTAATTGTAATCTGCAGTCCGAGAGTTCGTACTAAACCCCCAAATCACCCTGAAAACGTTTTCTCTTTGTTCATTCATGTTGAATCTTTTAAAATTTGATCGACGTTTTTTGATCGTTTTCAGTGTTTTGAAAAAGAACATTTTAAGAAACTCGCTTCTCGCTCTAAAAACTGAAACATTTTCAAAAAGTCCTAGAATCTAATTCAGGCCTTCTGCTAAAGATTAAATCATGAATTTTCAAAATCAGCCAAGTGTACGATTTATTGTGGCCTGCCAAACGTCCACAGTTTATTTTGGCGGGCCCGGTATCTCAAATTTGATGTCAGTTGGCGTTTGATCACATGACACTCCGATCTCCTATGTTCAACTTCAGCGAATTTGGCATCAATCGATAGCTGAGCGTTATTCACAATGCTCATCATATAACCTTCGTAATACGGGGAACCGACTTGAGATTACCGATGAAAAGGTCAGCAAATGGCCAGAGATGTTTCTCGTATATAGGCACAAAACTGTGGAATGGCCTATCAGCCGAGTCAAAGCAGTCATCCTCTTTGTATAGTTTCCAGAAAACTATTTAAAACAGTAGTTTCTTTCTTTTATTGTTTATTTTTTTATCATTGTGCATTTGTTTTGAATATTATAAATAGGGTTTTATAGTTTAATTTGATTATTAACTTTTTATTTAGATTTTTTTAGATTGTAATTATTGTTCTATCGGAGGTCCCCTTTAAAACCAGCTTCTGCTGAAGGGCAACCCTCCTTAAAAGACTTAAATATGAAAAGAATTAAATAGGAAAATATTCTGACATAATTATATGCAAAATAGAACAGCCCGATATGGCGTAGTCTGTTTCTAGGAAATGTAACAGCGAGTTATACGAATACTAGGATATCAACAATACGTTGATATCCTATGACGTTACTTATCTCCACGCAAAGAGGATTGCATGCAAGTACCTGGTATCCCAAAATGATGTATTATTGTTTGATTGCTTACATGTCCATAACCAATGAACCGATTTTCAAAACCTTTGTTTTATTTGATTGCCTAAAGGCTAAATTGTATTTTAAGATGTTGGTTGTGGTTTTACCACGGCGTTTTCATGTCGAAAAGAAGATCGATAAACTTGCTCAAATTCAAGCTTTAGATGGCAGGAGAAAGAAATGGCCTATTTTTTCAGTCAACATTTTAGATGTTATACAAAAGGCTGAACTCGTATTCGTATTTTCTGAACTCTGTATCAACTGAATTCGTATTCTCTGAACGCCATAAAAGTTCAGCCTTTTGCATCACATCCAAAACGTTGACTGGCAAAGAGGACCGTTTCCTTTTCATGCTATCTAAGGCTTGAATTTGAGCAGCATTATCGAACTTCTTTTGGAAATGAAGAAATCGGCCTAAACCACAGCCAACATCCTCGAATACAATTAGCCTTTCGGCAATCGGATAAAATAAAGTTTTTGAAAATCGGTTCATTGGTTATGGAGATATAAGCAATCAAACGATAATAAATCATTTTGGGACACCCGGTATTATGAAAATAAAACAAGCAAACAAACAAACAAGGATCAATTTTTGTGTGAAATTCCATGTTGCAATATGGCTCTATGATATATACTAAGTCACATAATTTCACAAAATGTTAACAGGAAGGCATATAATATTTTCTTTTTTCAGCGCAGTTCAAGACAGGCCTAAAATATTTTATCAAACTTGCTAACAATCCAGCCTGGCGATAATACAGGGTGTCCCAAAAAAATTGTGCCCCGTTTGCCTGAAGATTGCGACAAAACGGCAAAATATTCTCGCCAAACGTTTATATGATCTTGCTCTTCAGATTTTGAAATAAATTTTGCTACCAACCCGGTAAAAATCCATTGGAAAATGATGGATTTATGACCTTCAGAAGACCAAATTTGTCTGATGACTGAAACCAGCGGTCGGCCATTTTGTTTTACTATTTTGCAGTGTTAAATAGATCCATGTAAGATAAGAAACAGTTTCTGTGAGGTCAGAACTAGTGGAACTCTCCGAGGATTATCCGAATTTTCACGAGAGCTATGACATTGGAGGCTGCTGTTTCATTTCATCCATGGAGCGGCTGCAAAATAGTAAGACAAAATGGCCGACCGCTGGTTTCAGTCATCAAGCAAAATTCTTCTCCTGAAGGTCATAGCTCCATCATTTTTCAATGGATTTTTACGGGGATGGTTGCAAACTTTAATTGAATATCTGAAGAGCAACTTCATGCAAAATTTTGGCGAGAATCTTCATTCGTTTCGTTGTCATCTTCAAGCAAACGGGGCATGATTTTTTGGGACACCCTGTAGAACATAAACAAAAGATTCTGAATGCTATCCCAAGAGCATGCCATCATGCAGTAACCTTTTTGTAAAGCTCGTAAAGAGTTGAGTGGCAAGATGCATAAACAAACTTTGAATATGATAGATATGGGGTTAAACTGCTAGCAAATTTGACCAACGATTTTTAGACCTGTTTTGAAGAGCATAGGCTCTAAGTCTTTAAAAAGGCTAGTGTAAAATTGAGTGATCTATTTCTTTGAACTGAATGACTTCAAAGAAACTTTAGCTATTTCTCTATAATTCTACCGTTGGACTTTTCTGAACTCTCTAATATTTTTAGAGTTAGAATGTTTTTCTTCTTTGTCAAGAATTCAACAGAAATTTTCAAAAAAAACATAAAACTATCGTAATTTCCAAAATCGTTTGACGCAACATGAAGTAATTTCGAAGAAAACCAATGTTTATGAATGCCTACAATATGGTATCAAGCAAAAGTCTGTCAATCATCTAGTTTATGATTTATAAATTTGATGACGTCACACCCTCAAATGAGCTGAAATTTAAAATACGCTGCAATTTTGAAAAATATTCAAAATTTCTGGAAAGTCCAACGGTAGAATTATTGATAAGTATCTAAAGTTTCTTTCAGGCCATTCAATCAGAAGAAATAGGTCATTGAATTTTACACCCACCTTTTACGCCGAGTTAACGAATTGGAAAATATGCTGTTTTGAAGAGTTTGAGATGAAGCACTTTATAAAATTTCCTGTAATTTGAAAGTGATAAGATTGATTTTGAAAAACTAAATTTTGAGAAACTAAAGTCTATATTCCAGCTATGCAGTTATCATCAGTTTATAGGAGTGTGATAAATTGTCGACTGATTCTAAATTTGATGTAAGCAGGTTATTTTGTAGTATTTTTCAGCAGGCTTGGTAGTGTTCAATGTTCAGTCTTCCTCCTCTCTTAGGCTATACAGGGAGTCCCAAAAAATTGTGCCCGTTTGCCTGAAGATTGCCAAGAAACGGCAGAAGATTTTCGCCAGACTTGTATGTGATGCTGCTCTTTAGATGTTCAAATAAAGTTTCCTGCCATCCCCGTAAAAATCCGTTGAAAAATTCTGGAGCTATGACCTTCAGAAGACCAAATTTGCCTGATGACTGAAACCAGCGGTCGGCTATTCTGCCCTACTCTTTTGTAGTGATAACTACCTTCATGTGAGGTAAGAAATAGTTTCTGTGAGGTAAGAAAGAGTTGAAAACTCTCTGATGATTATCAGAATTTTCACGACAGCTAGCTGTTGTTCTTTTCATCCATGAGGCTATTTAACGCTGCAAAATAGTAAGACAAAATGGCCGACTGCTGCTTTCAATCATCAGGCACATTTGGTCTCCGAAGGTCATAGCTCCATCATTTTTCAACGGATTTTTATGGGGATGGTATCAAACCTTAATTGAATATCTGAAGAACAATATCTTGCAAAATTTTGGTGAGAATCTTTTACCGTTTTGTAGCAATCTTCAGGCAAACGGGGCAAACATTTTTTGGGACACTCTATAGTTTAAAGACTTTTTCTTCTAAAACTTCCGTTGGCAGGAACTGTTCCTTTTTTCTCTTCCATCTCCATCTCGCTATCTACGATGAAATCCTCAATTGACCCAAGCATATTTAGGTTGAGTTTTTTATCTCCGGTTTCTCCATAAATACGATCATTACTTCTATCGAGATCCATTTGTGAACGGTTGCGTTCATATATCACCAGCTGACGAAGTTTAGGCCCAAACAACCCAAGCAACGACACAAGGCCAATCACATTACTGAAATTGGCGATTACAAAAATTTGGCCAAACGGATTTTCACTTGCAATTTTCACCCACATCAATGATGGGATAAAGATTGCCCACAAGGCACAGCTCACATACATGATGACGCCGATATTGGATGCTTCATTGAAATTTTTGGGAAACTTTCGAGACTTGAAAGCATATACGGTGCTTACAGCTAGCATGCAGAAGCATGGTATCAGGTTGACGGCTATAGTGAATAAATTTGCACTGCAAAGATCAGCGACCTTGTTTGACTCTTGGATAATGCCCTTGACAACTTCAGGTGGCGCCCCAACCACCCACATGATGCACAGCAACAACTGTAATGATAACAGCCCAAAGCATATCAGGATTTGAGATGCTGGGCTCACAAACTGAGGCACGGAGACTATACTCCGGGGGTTTTGAGCTGAATTGAATATTCTGTAGATTCTGTTCGTTTTAAGCATGAGAGGAGTGTAACATGCTGTCAGACTCATGCCAAAAATAAAGCGCCTTATGCCACATCTTATTTTGCTGGGATCCAGCAGGAAAACACAGGGTGACAAGAAGCAGAGATACAATCCTCCGAGCATAAAGAATGACAATTCACGGCTTGATGCTTTGATGATCTTCGACTTGTTATATTTGATGAAAATGATCAGAACCATCGTGTTTAAAATGAAACCAAGGGAAGATTCGGCCAAAATAACATTGCTCACAGCATGTTCAATTGGGCTTGGAAACTTTGGTAGTTTTCTACACTCACTGTGATCTTTGTTTGGTTTGCTATATTTGTCGCAAGAAATGCAGCTATTGTTCTTCACAATTTCATTATTTGCACAATCTTTACATTGAAAGCAGCATATTTTTGTTCTACTTGGAATGTTTCTTTGCCATGCTTTGCAAGGCTTGGAACAAATTGATTCGGGGATCGTCGCATGGCCGTTGTACCAAACAACTGATGTTTTGTTCATTTTCAAAGTTCCATTTTGTGTCCCTGGGTTCAGTTTCCATACGCCAACTGTATTAAACTTATCTCCATCGAAATTTACGATTTCGATGTCTCTGTATCTGTTTCCATTGTGGTCAAAGTATTTTGTACACCTAAGAAACGCTAGTTGCATGATCATATCAACCTTGATATCTCTAGAGCTAAGCATCGTAGCATCGCATTTTTCTTTCATGTTCCCGGTTTTGTTACGTTTTCTGCAATAATCATCGATGACACACTTAAGTACATCTGAATATGCATATACCGCGTCTATGACTGCATTTGAAGCGGCATATTTTGCGTAGAATTGACTATTATGCAAATTTTCATTACCCGTGCAGACATTCTTCGTGGAATTGGTTTTTCTAACCACCGTACAATTAAACTGCTGCTCCCAGAACTCTTCGAACCATCGGTATCTATTGTCATTTAGTGTTAAGCCCAGGAAATAATCCATGAATCTTTTATTGTTGATGTTCGCATAATTTAGTAATATTGCTCCCTTGGCGACATCTTCTATTCCTTGTACTGCATGTTTATTTGGGTCCCATGCTGAACTTGACAGCCACTGAAACTTCGTCTTGGACCGAGCAGCTTTTAAAACACCACGCGTATCTTCGGCCGTTGTGAACAAAATAACGGTTCGTGCATTCGAATCTTTCTCAAGTTCTTTTATCACAGCCTCGAAATCTGATGCCTTTGGTGATTTTGGAACAGAGTTTCTGCTTGCAATGCATATCCCTGCTTTATTGAGCAACTTAATTAAAAGGCTCATTCCTTGTTGTCCATATGTTCCATGAGAGTTGACCGTCGAAATATATTTCCAGTTGTGATGGATCAAAATATCAAGGAATACACGTGCTTGCAAGTTATCAGCTGGAATGGTGCGAAAGAAATTGAAGTATTTTTCTCTGTTATTCAGCTCCATGCTTGTAGCAGAATAGCTAATCACTGGCATTGTAACCCCTGCAGCCGTTAAAATAGCCTGATCTGACGTTACTGGTCCGACAATTCCCACCATATGCTTTATTGTGCTCATATGCATCACATGGAACCGGTATCGAAGTCCTGTTGAATGACAGGTATCACGCATGCGATACCCAAGGGTAAGCCCGCGAAGTGCGGCTTTGGTGTCGTTATTGGTGTTAATCTGATTGACAGCCCATCTCATCGCTTCAACCAAATAGATTCCAAATTCCGCTTCAATTTTCCCGCAAGGAGCTGTCTTGTATTGCTTATGGACATCGAAAAAACCACCGAGCATGATTGTCTTGTTATCGTATCTTTCGATGATGGAACGAGCTAGGACAAGAGGGAAATTAATCAAATTCTATACATCAAATCTTACATCAACATTGTATCAAATTAACTGAAAGTCTGGTCAAAATCACCAAAAAATGTCGCGACCAATCAGATTGCAGGATCTTCAACTCGTGATCTGATTCGTCAAGAGAGGATCTTAGCCAGATCTTAGCAAAGCGATGCTGCGATCAATGCTTGCGTAAAATCGACAACAAGATATGGTTCTGTTTTCCGGCTTTTTCCTGCTTCCAGGCTTCTAGCCCGCGAAACTTTCAATAAATATGGTGGCGAACAGTATTAACATGGTGGACATGGCAGACGACAACAATACAAATCAAAAGACATTCTGGATGATTTGCTGACCATGATTAAACCATGATAAGATATTCTGCGGAACCGGAATGATCACTACGAGGCTGACCTCAACTGGCTGATTTTTCGAATAGTTTGATCATGAGTCGTTCTTCTAGCGTCCATCAGTCTATCGATAGCGACATGTTATCAGTTTAGGGCTAGTGATCAAAGTCATGCACCTGATCAAACTCACGGGGGGGAGGGGGGGGGGAGGGGAGGGTTCTTCCATGGTAAAGTTACCTGGGGATGTGCCGCGAGCAAGGGTATACTTTTTTGGACTTCTAGTCTAGCCAAGGGTATCCTTTTTTGCAATTTTGGCCTAGCAACGGTCTAGCCAAGGGTATCATTTTTGACAATTCTGGTCTAGCAAACGGTCATGATGTCATATTTGGTACAAATTTGACAAATTGGTCCAGGAAATGGTCAAAATTGGTCTAGCCAAGGGTACAATTTTCGTAAAAATTAGTCTAGCCTACGGTACCATCTTGAATATGCTCGCGGCAGCCCCTGCTCAAAATTTGGCCAAGAACCACCCCCCCCCCGTGATCAAACTATTCTTCAAACGTGGGAATCGTCTCCAATCTCTGGGAAAGGTCTACATAAAATCGGACATTTTCTCTGAGACGTTTGTTAATATCTGTTGAACCCTCGGCACGGCAAAGACATATCTTCTACGTTTTGATAAAACAGTGTTCGAAATATGACATGTTCTGTCGTCATGCAGAATAATCACAGATAAACATATTGAAGAAGAACAGTACCCTGGGTACCAGAGGCAACAAAAATAAGAAATAATAAAAAATAGTTGCCCTTAATTTTTGAGGCTCTAGACGAGCAGCTGCTTTACCATATTTTAATAGTAGACTGTTTGTCATAACTCTGCCAGGAGAAAAGTTATGGCCCGGAAACGTTCTGAGAGAGACAATTTGCTGGGACTGACTCTGTCAAAATTGCCAATTCTCGATTGCATTTTTTTTTCTCATTTTTGGATGGGAATTGTGCTCCAAAATTAATCTTATCGCATTTTTCCTGAATGTGGTCGATTTGCCACTTTTCAACCCTGGGTACAAAGGAGGAGAGCCTCCTTTTCTTCCCTCTTTTTTTGAGGGTACCACTTTTCTTGACAGCAACAAGAAAAATGCTGATGCAAGCAGTAATGACGGCTTATTGTAGGTTAATTCTCATTAATTGTTTTATTCTCACAAAGTACCTGCCTAGGACTATTAGTACACCAAATCTGGTTGCTCTATCTATTATCAGTTAAGAGTTGGGTAGTGGGGCTTTTTGCCCCCCAACCAATATAGGACGTGTCAGATTGCCCAACCACTGTAGGGTTAAAGGAAGAAATTTTCGTGGGATCAACTTTCACGAGTTGGAAAAGATCCGAAATTTTTGGAATCAACATTTGCAAATCGACCATGATGGCAAATTCTGTGGGGATAGACTAGACTTATGATTTTTTGTCCCTTATTTCCCTGCGTTCTTTGATTTGCTGATATCACTTGGTAAAAAGGACTCATACCATTACTCTTATAAAGTGGGCCCACTTTAGGCCCATATGGAGTGGTTTCGTATTTACTAATCAAATTGCTAGAGTTCAATTTTCAACCAATGAGGAGATGCTATTTAGACAGTTGTTGTTGTTGCGTACAAAAACGGTTGATATGGCCAAGAGTTCTCGGAGCTGCGATGGATCTATTTTGTTTCTGCAGAGGAAGATTACTGCTTGAAAGGTATGTATTTTGCCATGAGTAGGTCAGGAAAACATTATTCTTTGAACTAAAAGTTACGAATTTTACTTACATTTGTCATGGTATATCAAACATTCAGCGATGCCTATGATACTGATGATGAATATGACAACCTTCATGATGAAAAACTTTCCAGATGGTCTGAAAAGAGAAATGAGAATATTGTCAAGAGTCAAGTAGTTGTGACTTGCTCCGAACTGTATGCTGAACTTCCAAGAGACCCTAACTTTCTTTCTGCTCCGAATGGAGGCAAAAAGCAGTATTGGGTGTCCCAAAAAACTACCCGGTGTCCCAAAAAAAAGTATACAGATTTAGCCGACTCCAGTGATGTGAATTTAAAAAATTTGAAAACAGTGAAAAAATTGGAGAAAAATCGGTCCCTGGACAAGACGTGAATCTCCCCGGTACAAAATGCCTCACAAGTGAAACCTCGGCTGCAAATTGGCGAACCCCAGGGAAAATTATGATGAAATATTTCCTCGTAGAACCAGTACCCCACCAATGATTTTGCCGTCCTCGTTACATAACGGGGACTCCCAAGTGAAAATTTGACCATACTTTTCGGTCACTAGAACCCCGGTGAGCATGTGACCTATAACCGAGGCACTTAGGACGGGGGTGTGCTTATGCGGCTTAGGCATTTTGTTTTGTTCTGATTTTCCCAACAGTACTAACACATTCTGTCCTTCTACAAGTTTTATGTTCCTCTGGCATCATAAACGTCAAATCTTTGAAAACGTTGCTCCGATGAGCGTAGGTTCCAAATCTTTATCTCACCGTAAAAAAGGTGAGTGTACAATTCAATGAACTATTTCTTCTGATTAAATGTCTTGAAAGAAACAATTCTACCGTTGGAATTTTCAGAAATTTTGAATATTTTTGGAAATTACAGCGTATCTTACATTTCAACTCATTTGAGGATGTGACGTCGCCAAATTTTTAAATCATAAACCAGACGAGTAACAGACTTTTGCTTGATACTATATTGTAGGCATTCATAAACTATGGTTTTCTTCAAAATTATTTCACATTACGTCAAGCAGTTTAGAAACTACGATGGTTTTAAGCTTTTTGGAAATTTTTCTTGAATTCTTAAAATTCTTCTGATTGAATGGCCTGAAAGAAACTTTAGATACTTATCAATAATTCTACCGTTGGACTTTCCAGAAATTTTGAATATTTTTCAAAATTGCAGCGTATTTCAAATTTCAGCTCATTTGAGGGTGTGACGTCATCAAATTTATAAATCATAAACTAGATGATTGACAGACTTTGCTTGATACCATATTGTAGGCATTCATAAACTATGGTTTTCTTCGAAATTACTTCATGTTGCGTCAAACGATTTTGGAAATTACGATAGTTTTATGTTTTTTTTGAAAATTTCTGTTGAATTCTTGACAAAGAAGAAAAACATTCTAACTCTAAAAATATTGAAGATTTCAGAAAATTCCAGCGGTAGAATTATAGAGAATTAGCAAAAGTTTCTTTGAAGTCATTCAGTTTAAAGAAATAGGTCATTGAGTTTTACACCAGCAGGCTAGAACCTATGCTGCTCCGATGCATCTTCCGTTTGATTTTATGGCTTGAAGGGACCTTGTGATGCTTTGGTATAAATATTTTTGAAAGCTTGATTATTTTCAGAATTACAGCTTTCTTCAATTCACTTAAAAAATTCAGGGCGAAGGCCATTCCATTTCATTCCCAAAAAATCTCGTACATCCTTAGCAAAAATCCTTTTCTTTTCAAAAAATATCCATATAAAATCCGAAAGAATCGTTTTGTTCTGAGAAAATCTCGAACACGTTTTCGAATGAGTGAAATGACCTTCGCTTCTAAGGAAAGTTTTGATTTTTGAAAAGTATTTAAATCATCGTAAATGTTATTAAATTGATAGAAGAAAAGCGGCACAATCTTCAGGAAAACATACCGGTTGTCCCCAAAAAATGTATACAATCACCCATTTCGAAAGTTTCTTAATTTGTCATTAATTTCAGTTCTTAATTTTGATGTGCTTCAGGAATTTGCTTAGGCCAAAAGGCCAAAGCTCTGGTTTGCAGGTGGACGCAAATTTGAGCTTTCAAATTGATATTTCTGCTCTCGGAGCACCAATACCAGCAAGCGAGGAATCTATGTCCAAGTTAACTATTGAGAAGCATTTTGAGAGTGATTAGAACTTGATTGAAGTTAAATTCACATCGCTGGAGTCAACCAAGTCTGTATACATTTTTTGGGACAACCCGGTAGTTTATAGAAGGTCTATGATACCTCTATGGTATTGTGGAGGGCAGAATTGTAAAGCTCTTCTGGCTTACGATGGGACATTAGAACAATTTTCACAACTTCAAGACTGGTTGAAAAATGGAAGACGCTGTCATTCTGAAACTAATCAAGTCATCGAAAATTGGCAAAACACAATCATCGCAAAGAACCTGAAGTTCATTTCAAGCCAGAAAGAGAAAATACTCAACCTTCGATAAATACATATTTTTGACTGAACCTTCTTGGGCTTCCTCAATCCTCATATTTGAAAATAAAATGGGTATGTTCACCAGACTGGAATCGGCGTATGTTACGCCAAATATATATGGTGGACAGACTCACTAGTCACTCTAAACAACAGAAATAGCAAAAGAACACAAGACATTGGCGTACATGGCATGGCAGAAGTTATTCCTTTGCTTTTGGAAACCATCATCACGGTCAGTGACCGTGTGGCCATCGTATTTGTGCAATTATGCTCATGTTTGTCGCCTTTTTGCCACCTTTGACTTCCTTGACCTTGTTCGCACTCCTTTCAATTGTTACTACGTCCTACATCGTAATATTTTAAGATGGAATGTACATCAACGCTAAGCTTTCATACCTGTTGAAAGAAACTTTGAACCTATTCATTCAGCAAATCTCTCTGCAAGTGTATTCCCGCAAGAAATGTATGTGTGTTGCGTGCTCTCTGCTTGCCTGCCAGTCACTTCTCTCGATGGGTTGTCAATGTTCTCCGCTTCCGTGTTTTTTATTTGGGCACTTTATAAAAACAGGACCGCACCAGGACCCATGGAATGGGACCATAACACCCACGACCCTGGCTCATCCCCTTTCGATATCATGCGTGTCATGCTGCTCTCCCAATGAGCTTCATACTGTTTATATTTTTTGCATGTTGTCTGAAGATCAAGAATTCGTTTATGTAACAAGTAACAAGTGAAGTCTGTGCTAGCTTACCCTCGGGTACCAGAGCCTCTGTAATGAAGGTCAACTTAGACATTTACGTTGCCTCGTTTTGAATGATGATTCCCGTTTATTTCTAAGATATAGTCAAGGGGATGATGACAACAAACTATTCTTACTAGCATTTTCCCACGTTATTTTGGTTGTTTACTCGAATTTGGTTTATTGATGTCTGTCGGAATCGTAGATTTCACACATTACACTACCCGATAGGAATAAGTATTGTGTAGGCAAGCATTGATTTTATAACTGTTTCGCATCACTGTTATTTCGAGACTAGGTATATTTATTTTAACTGCCCCTGAGCGAAATGACTATTCAACTCTTTACTCGTTAGAAGCATGTTAGAAGCTGAGCTGATTTAGTCCGAATGTCAATCAAATCACTTTTCTTTGAAACATAGATATCTGACAGACAATCATATACATTGCATTTGTACAAGTCTACATCAGCAACCGCTCATGCTGATTAGAAGGAAATTGAGAATCTGGAAAAGGAAGAGGGTAGGAAGAAAGGAGGGTTGCCTTTCTTACCTACTTTATTTTTTTATTTTATTATATTTTGTCTCTGGTACCCAGGGTAGCGCTAGCTGTGTTGTTTTTATTTTTCATCTGTCGCTGCCTGCATGGACATAACACGGAGGGGCTAAATACCAGAGAGGTCGGGGGGGGTTTCGTTAATTTTGAAAAGGGGTATTTTGTCTCAACTGGTTGGTTGTTATTGCAATGATTTTTTTCAGTGCATCGTTCACGTTTTGGAGTACTTTTCACCGATTTTTCTTAAAATCAGCCATCGTTTGGAGGAAAAAGCTCTAGAGCCGCCTGAAAGAGCCTTTCATGCTATGCACTTCCCCCTTGCCCGTACTAATGAAGATCAAGGACCCTCCTCGGGACCAGGGGGACAAAATCCTAAATTGCCATGCTTTTCTGTCAGTTTATACGTATCTTTTACAAGAAATTAGGACGCTCGTTTCTTAGAATTATCAATTCTTTTGATTGAGCTTTTAAATTTCCTAATAGTTTATGCACAGCAAGTTCATCGAAGCAACATATAATGGAATCAAAAGGTGATACTAATCAAGATTCCCGAGTCGTAAGATTTCAGCTTTGACGCCCCAAGCAGACCTGGGCTGGGTTGGAAGACCGTTGGCGAATTGATTGCTGGTGAATCTAAGACAATGGTCTTCAAGTCCCTGAATGAGCTGTCACCACAATACCTCTGTGACCTCTTTGCCCCTTTACCCGGCATTCGCAGTGCTCATCATATAGCCTTCGTAATACGGGGACCGGCTTGGGATTACCGATGAAAAGGTCAGCAAATGGCCAGAGATGTTTCTCGTATAGAGATGCAAAGCTGTGGAATGGCCTCTCAGCCAAATCAAATCAAAGCAGCGAAAACTATTTGAAAACAGGGGCTTTTTTCTTTTGATTCTAAATATTTTAATATCACTCTACATTTGTTTTTGAATACCGTAAATAGGGATTTATAGTTTAATTTGGTTATCAATTTTTTAATTTACATTTTTCTAGATTGCAAGTAATATTTTATCGGAGGGCCCCTTGAATGAAAATCAGCTTCTGCTGAAATGCAACCCTCCTTAAGAGTAAGAAAGAAAGAAATAGAGTCCGGTCTGATTTTCGTCATGATATGGTCCGGTTTTTATTGCCGAGAAGCAGCATAGCATTTTCTGTTCAATGTCAAGTGATTTAGCGCAAGAACTTGAAAGATGTGTTGTTCGAATGAGATATTTGTAAAAAAGCCCCTCTCTCTCTTCTGGGACAATCAAGATTAATCGCTATGATAAGAGCAAATGGAATTCCATTCAGCTTCAGAAAACCTTTGTGGCAATGTCAATGACGTCTTTATTCTTCTTTCATTAAGGATGACGCACGGGATGACATGACGCAATGACGCCAGTTCTTGTTTCTGGCGACAGGGACCTGTGGAGTGCTTTCCCGCCAAATTTGCTGTGAAGCATTGTTGGTGGACTTGTCCATGTCTCACTTTTTTCCTCAGTCGATTGAGCCATAAATATTCAAAAGGCCCTCGCAGCGCCCTTTACCTTTTGCATTTTTATGGCTCAATCGATTGATGAAAAGAGTGAGACTTGGGCAAGTCCACATTGTTGGGGATACGAGATACTCTTCGCCCAAGTAAACCCATGCCCCCCCGTGCAGTTTAGGTTAAGGCTCATGCGCAGTAGTGTTTTGGAATTGAAGCTCTGACGAGCGCATGCACTTTAAACCACGGCACGGGGGCACACATAAGTTTCCTCTTACAAAGCGATCTCATTGTAATAAAGGTCAACTTAGACATTTGCGTTGCCTCGTTTTGAATAATGATGGGGGACGGAATAGTATCCCACAATGCTTTGCGTACCATTCATATTATCGGAATTGCGCATTGAAATTCGATCAGTCGGAAATTTTGTACGAGCGCGAAAGGACAAAGCTGTGATGCTGGCCTAACATAATGGAAGCTTTACAAGATGTCAATTCGCCGATTTTTAAACAAAATAAATCCACACAAAAGCTTTATAGCATTGATCAACTACCAGGAGAAGATATAGCAATGAAACCAGACGAGAATATTGTTCAGCGTTGTTGTGGGGCACGTATAGTTTCTTTGGACAAATTGGACGAAAACCGCATCTTGTTTTCAGGTGAAATAGAGCATTAGATGTTGGGACTTAGCGGGACTTAGATGTTTTTCTGGCAGCCAAAGCCTTTCGAAGTATAAACCACGGCAAAACATTGCTAAGTCCCTTCCCCGTCTGTCAGAAAACGAACAACAAATTTGATAAATATTGGTCGAACTGCGGTACTTAGGCCCACAGTAACTTCCCACAAAAACGGCCGATTTAAAGCTCATCGATAACTGACAATAACTGCAATTCATAATAAAATTATGTGTAAATGCCCATTAGTCATAATTCGAAACAATTCACCTACCTAGATTGACTGTTCTGTCTCTACAATGCCAATTTTCAATCCCAGTGCAGAAGTGAACGAAAAATTTTCTGCCATTTGCGAAGTTTCGAAGAACGGCCCTCAAAAACTTCGCGGGGGGCTTTGCCAACCCCCCCTGAGATATAGCCAAGGAGATGACGACAACAAACTTTCCTTACTAGCATTTTCCCACGTTATTTTGGTTGTTTACTCGAATTTGGTTTATTGATGTCCGTCGGAATGGTAGATTTCACACATTACACTACCCGATAGGAATAAGTATTGTGTAGGCAAAGCATTGATTTTATAACTGTTTTGCGTCACTGTTATTTCGAGACTAAGTTTATTTATTTTAACTGCCCCTGAGCGAAATGACTATTCAACTCTTTACTCGTTAGAAGCATGTCAGAAGCAAAGCTGATTTAGTCCAAATGTCAATAAAATCACTTTTCTTTGAAATATAGATATCTGACAATCATCTACCGCCTTTGAAGTAGAATCATGTTTTCCCATTTGTTTACGTTAGTTGATTTGAGACGTTACATGTGTTATTCTTTTGTGTACTTTATGATAAATAGAGTAATCCTTAATTGTTGACGGGGGGAAGGAGAAGAGAACAGACATGGACGATCTAGGTTAAGTCGAGAAGGGAGACACAGGATGCTTGTGAAAGATCTTGTTGTCTGTGATTATTTTGATGTGAATTATTGTGATTTTGGTGCATTTTGGATGTATTGATGCGTACTTATTCAGTGGCATGCGAGTCCACAGAGTAGATTTAACCTTGGTGTGTAAAGAAAGTAACAGAATGCGATGTTTATGGAAGAATTGATGCTCTATACATTTGTCGTTTCATTTGTACATGTCTACATCGGCAACCGCTCGTGCTGATTATGGATTCCTTTGCGTCTTTAAAATATCCCTATTACATCATCTCCACAACAGAATGAACACCATCGAGAGACAATCCCAGTCACTCGGTTTCCAACAAACGGCCTCTGCGACGGAGAGTGGTTGAGATGAGGGAGAAGGAATCCGTATACCTGCTGTTTTTAAGGACATAAACCGTAAAACCGGTCAAAAAATGCTGAAAACCGCAAACCGTCATTCATTTTCATTTTTCATTTGATTTTTCATTATTTTTACACGGTGGCCCCGTCAATCGAGAGGATTGCTTTACAGGGGGCCGTGCCAAACTTTACAATATTACTAAAAATTACTAACAAATTACCTATATTTACAATCTAAAATAAAAAGATAAATGAAAAACAATGGAGTTAGCCTGAGAGAGGCAAATTACTCTTCAGCATACTTTTAAAAATGCTAAGAGAGGGTGCTTGTTTGACATCCAAAGGCAATTCATTCCAAGTCTTTGCACCCCGGAAAGATATCGCTTTCTGCCCATTGCAAGTTTTAATCCTTGGAACAAGGACATCGAATTCATACTGATATCACGCGCAGAGTTTTTCTTGAAAAGGTTTGAAAGATAGCCGGGTGCAAGACCTGACAATGCTTTGTATGTAATAGTAGCTGTCTCGCATTTTATCATTTTCCGTAACCGTTGGCCAATTTAGTTCCTTGATCAAATTTGAGGCGGATACATCATAGCTGCTATTGGTGACAATTCTTGCAGCTCGATTTTGCAATTTTTGTATGGTTTGCAATCTGGTTTCACTGCAGCCTCCCCAAACAGAACAGCAATAACGGAAATGTGGCTCAACGATGCCATGATACATTTTGATTAAGGTATCCTTGGGTACGAATTTTTTGGCATTCCCTTTGGCATTTCCGTCATTTGGCATTTGGCATTTCAGTCATTCCCTACAACTCCCTTATTAATTGCTCTCTTATCTCTTCAACAGCACTGTAACAAGAGGTATGATCCGGGAAACAAACTTTGCCAAACTCTACTTACACGCACACAGAACTCGAGACTTATTTGAAAGAATGCTGGAACGAGGCGAAACAACTATTAGTGCCGAACAGTTTTTAATCGAACTCGAGGCTGCTGGAGTAAAATCAGAGAGTCAGTATTTGGTTCGTACGTACACGAAGAGAAAACAATATCTTGATTTTCTTGACTTTGCCATTTATTTTCCTCTGTTTTTGTACACGCACGAGAAAATTATGTCGTATCCACTGTAGTGTAATATAGTGGAATCAGTAAGCTGAATATATTATATATTCCTGTTAAAACTCTATGGGCCTGTTTAAACAAGGATAGATTTTGTAACACAATAGCATGAGATACTTTAGTTGACACCTGAATTCAAAACGATTAGTGACTGCAGACAAAGGAAATTCTCTCAACCATAAATTCAAAACAAACAAAGCCGCAAAAGTTTCTCTGAAACCCAAGTAGCTAGCGCGCTCGTTGTGCAGTCCAGAAATGTTTTAAAGGGCAAACATGAGCATATATGGAAAGAAGAAAGATCTACACATCTACACATCTACAGGGCATTCTATTTCTTTAGTTTAGAAGCCGAGCAGTAAATGTTTTCATTACACTCAATCAGTGCTCATGTTTGCTCTTTGAATGCACAACGAACGAGGTAGCTACTTGGGTTTTAGAGAAACTTTTGCAGCTTTGCTTGTTTTGAATTACTGGTTGAGAGAATTTCCTTTGTCTGCGATAGCTAATCGCTTTGAATTGCAGTGTCAATCAAATCCTACTCGTGCTATTGTTTTACGAAATCTGTCCTTGTTTGGGCCTTTATGCAGGGTGCGCTGAAGGAAATTATGTGCATCTTGTGCATTAGGGATATCCAATGCCATACATCTGGCTAAAATCAGAGCAAGCCAAGCAGATCTTCATAAGTAACTCAATTAATGTTCGGCAAAGTTTGATTATTGCAAATCGTGTTCAAATTCTATTTCGTTTGGTCTGAAGTAACGAGAAACGAAACAATTCGTAAAAGGAAAGGCCACGATACCAGCGTCGATCGTCGGATCCAAAGATGCTTGTCGTGCGGTGACGGATAAATGAAAGTAAATTTGAAGGCAGAAACACCGCAACAAAACGAAGAAAAAACAGCATACCAATATATCGTCTTGCCATGCTGGACTTCTTCAGGGCAGTTATATGACAATGACAGTTGTAACGAAACAATGCTACCTTCAGAATAACTGGTTTCAGCTTTAGCAAAATCTTGAACTTCAAACATTTGTAGCTCCATGAAAAGTCAGCAGATTTTCACGAAACTGGTGTGTAAAATATATTTAGGATAAATAGAAAAGGGTTGTCTCACCATGGAGCCCCTTCTTTACATCGTAATTTTTTGTTTTCAATCAAACGTCGAGCAATTTTTGTGGGACTGTACCGGGTGCGCCAAAATAAACTTTGCACGTTTGGCAGGCCACAATAAATCGTACACTGGACCGATTTGGAAGATTTATGACTTAATCGTGAGCAGAAGGCCTGAATTAGATACTGGAATTTTTTGCAAATTTTTTCATTTTCAGTTTTTAGAGCTAGAAGCGAGTTTCCTGAAATCTTAGTTTTCAAAAACACTGAAACGATCAAAAAGCATCGATCAAGTTTCTAAAGAATCCACATGAATGGACAAAGAGAGAACTTGTTCGTGGTTATTTGCGAATTAGAAATCGGCCAATTGTAATCTGCTGTTCGAGAGTTCGTACTAAATTTCCCAAATCCTCCTGTAAATGCTTTCTCTTTGCTCATTCATGTTGAATCTTTTAAACTTTGATCGACGTTTTTTTTATCGTTTTCAATGTTTTCGAAAACGAACATTTTAAGAAACTCGCTTCTAGCTCTAAAAATTGGAAAACGAAAAAATTTGCAAAAATCTTACAGTAAAATCCCGCATATAAGAACCTAGTGGATTAAGAACCTACAGGCTGAAATTTTGCAATTAAACCCCAATTATATAAGAACCCATTCAGCCTGGAATTTGAAATAGGTTCTGATCCGCATGGCATGCAAAGATTGTGGTATCATCAGCATAGTTACATATCTTTGTGTGATATGCAAAAAAGAAGATATCATTTATGAAGATGTTAAATAGCAAAGGCCCCAGGACCGACCCTTGCGGTACTCCAACTTTAATTTCTTTCCAGTCACTAAAATAGCTGTTGATCTTTACTCTCTGTTGTCTTTTTGATAAATAGCTTCTTATGAGTTGAAGGGCGTCCATATCAAGTCCATAGGCACTCAGTTTTGCTATTAAAAGCTCGTGGTTTACACAATCAAAAGCCTTTGAAAGATCCATGAACACTGCCCCTGCAAGTCCCTTGTTATCAATGCTGTTCTTACAATATTGCAAAAAGATTAACAAAACACCAGAAGTTACCAGAATTTATCAAGCTACCACTTTTGATATGCAATTCAAACACAGTCTATGCCTCGTCAGATTGAAGTCCTATTTTCAAAATTTTCCAGGCAAGACCCCAAACAGTCGTGATCCTTGGCTTTTGTAATAGCAAATGCTCCAAAAATGGACGTTTTCCGACGATGTAAAGGACCTCTGGCCCGTTGGAACGACATTTGTATTGGAAGAAGGGTGCAACTAGATTCTGGCACCTGCACTCCTATTACCTCTGGTGTATATCATGCTTGTCCATAGAATCTACTTCATATCCCCTATCTCTGACAGAGCGTTTCAAATTAACCCCTTTTCTCCGACTCTATGGGAAAATATCACCCCTTTTTCTTAAAATCACTGATATCCCTGAATTGGTGATTTTGTGATACATTCCAAATTTAATACTAATGCTGAGCACCCTGACATTAGTCAGTAGTGAAGATGTGGGAATATGAATAAATGATCATGAACTGAATAGGAACTCATATCATTACAGTTTCAATACAGTACACTACAATACATAGATCTGGCCTGATTCTGAGTGATTTGAATTCGATTTATGGATTTTTGAAAGTGCTTAAATCGTTCCAGTACACTGTTACAGTTGAGTTATGCTTAAAATTTACCTTTTTAGTGATAGAATGATTAGTGATAAATTTGGTAGTCTATTTCTGGGAATCTCTGATTAATTTTCCAAAATATGACCCCTATTTTTGAATTATATGTCCTAGATAGGATTGGAATCTATACCACTTTCTCAGAGAAATAGTGGAAAAGCATGAGGTCAAAAAAATAACTAAAGTGCGGGTGCCGGGAACTAGATGCGAGAATAGCAAGGAAACAGCGATATATTCAAAGAAAAGAATTTTTGAAATTGTATTCCACCTACGTCCTTCAAGTTTCGTAAACAAGTATGCCAGTTGAATTTTCCTCTTAGCGTCGTCTTTTCCTCTTTTTCATATGGGACAATATACACAATATGAAAAAGAGGAAAAAACGGGCTAAGAGGAAAATTCAACTGGTATGCTTGTTTTCGAAACTGTAAGAACGTAAGTGCAATACAATTTCAAAGATTCTTTTGTGGATTGAATTCCAGGACACTTCTTTTGAAAATATTGCTGTTTCCTCGCTACTCTCGCATCTAGCTATTTTTCAGCGAAGTTTAAAAATGATGATGTGTTCAATTAATGATTTTTTTATACATCCATTCTTTAGCAAGTTTTTGAAGATGGTTATCCCAATTAATTTACTTTCGAAGTCTTATTTGTTTTGCTCTAGGGACAGTGCAAAGTTTATTTTATAACATGGCCGGTGCAAAACGTAACGGGGCAACTACTTTTTTTTAGCTTGTACAGAACTGGGTCAACACTTTTTACAAAGCAAATATGAACGGGGTAGTACCTTTTTATAAGCTCAAGATGAAGTTTGAAATATGAAATGGCTAATTTTGAGGCCAAAATTGTGGATCATGCAAGTTGAGAAATGCTTGGAAGGATGTGTATGAACATGACGCAAAATGTCCTTGTCAGTTACTTGCAAGAACGATTCATCAGTCATTTCTCTTCATCTTCAAAGTCGATTTCTTCGTTTAAAAAGTCTCGTAAAGGCAAGAATTGATTATGTTATGGTCTTTGGCTAATTCATCGGTGGTACGATACAACATTTGTTGTTCATGAATACGGGGCAGATACATTTTTTTAAGGAAAGGGTGACGGGGGAGTTGGTTTTTTGGCAATAATTTCATACAGGGCGAGCAGATTTTTTTGCAAGAATTTTGGTTCTCCACCGGCCATGTAATATAATAAATTTTGCACTGTCCCTGATATTCACAGAGGTAAACCTTCCTTTACCTTGATTTTGGTGTTTTTCGCATTACAAGTTATCTAGGGATCTCTAGTGTCCACTGCCGCATAAATTTAATCTTTGAAAGCTCGTAACTCAATGAATTTTCAACGGATTTGCGAGATTCTGATGTCTAAAATTACTTCAAAATCTCAAGGGCAGGATTATCATCCCACGGGCTTGTGGATGTTATTGTTAGTTTTCAAGATTTAATCAAACGTCGAACGATTTTCCAGAACACCCTGTTGTTGTTGATCTAGATTCGAATTACAAATCTTGAGATGCGTTAGCTAACGCTCTATCCACTGCGACGAGCAACCCCCAGTTGTCCCATCATGAATCGTGAATTCATCTTCAATGCATCTTCCAAAACTTTTAATGGTTAACCTGTAAATGACAAACAATCTAACGGGCAGATTGGGACTTCCACAAATAACCTTCTGTGAGGGTGCTGCGTCCCTCTGTCCCAGAGGCGGACTGGCACCTAAATAGGGGCCCGGGCGATTTAAAAGAGAGGGGCCCGAAACCGAAGGCGAGCGAAGCGAACCGATAAATACTGGGGGTGCTCCCCCGGAGAAATTTTTGCAGCCATGCCCTTTAAATTGGCTTAAAATGCTATTAAAAAGCTTTCAAACAGTTTGGATGTTTTATCTACAGACAGCATTTTATGCCACGACTTCAAGACATCATTCCTCTAGATATCCTTGCAAAATTTTTCAGTAATTGCAGTGTGTTTAAAATTTCTAGCCTCTTGAAATCTGGTATGTCAAACTATATGAGTACTAATGAGTACTGTAAAGTATTGCATGATAGCATGAATACCTATATTTTGCTCCATGCATATCGAAATATGCTTGGCTTCTCAACTTTTCAGAAACATTCAAATCCAATTCCAGCAGATTCAGTGATGTGTCAGGTTTCAGGGGCGTGAAAGTTTCGATCGAAATTGTTTAGCCAAATATGATATACCTCAGTTAAAATGATATTTTTAGTTCTAAACAGTTTTACAAGTGTAGCAACCTATACAGTTCCTTTGAAGTTTTATTAAATTATTCGATCATATCTTCGTTTGAAATGGTAAGTAGCAAGTGACGCTCAGCATGAGGGCTTCTGAACGTTCTTGCCCCATAATGCTCCTCAATCGACTCTTGATTGTCTTCAGAAACGAGAAGCTGCGTTCACATTCAACTTGTGTGACTGCCAAAGTCATCATAAAGTGGTAGATGCAGTAGAGCTCTGAATAAGCTGCGCTGTTAAGTCCAAACTCATAAAGAAAGAATGTAGGGGCCCCTTAGGTTCTTCAGCAAACTGCTACTACTGTTACTGATTTGCACTAATTATTGCAAATCAGTAACAGTAGTAGCAGTTTGCTGAGGGGCCTTACAGCTCGGGGGGCCTTTAGGAGTTGCTCTAGTGCAAATCAGTAACAGTAGTAGCAGTTTGTTGAGAGGCCCTTACAGCTCAGGGGCCCCTAGGAGTTGCTCTAGTGAAAATCAGTAATAGTAGGAGTAGTTTGCTGAAGAACCTAAGGGGCCCCTACAGCTCGGAGGCCCTTAGGAGTTTCTCTAACCCCAACAACTGTGCGCTATGCCACTGCACTAGCTACTACTAACTCAAATTTTATAACAATGACCAAAATTTCCACAAGAAAAGGGGCCCTTTGCAGACCTTGCTGATGCCTCCACTGGTTTCAGGTCCCCTTCAAATCTGGTCCCCTTGCAACCCCTGCACATGCTGCTAAATGCATTTTGCCAGTGTCTACTGTAGTATATTAGTTTTCAAATTCCTTGGTGAAAAAATTTCTGAGGAATGGGAGGTGCTTTATTCCAAATGTTGTTTCGAGTAAGCGAATTGACTGTTGACTTAGGGAGGGGCTCGAACCCTCGCTGCAATACCTGTTATAGATCCTGCTGTTGGATTCATTATTTTCAAATGAAAAATTTCTGGCAGGTGAAAAAGTGTCTTCTCCAAAAAATTGAATGAAGTTGACGAATGGGAGGTACTTGTTTCAAATGGTCATGTTGCGACGAACTGAATTGGATTGATTCCTGGGTTACCATAACATGAACATTTGCTTTTGATAAAAACTTACTACAACGATTGCTTGTATTCCTTTCAAAAGATTTTGCATTTTCTCTTGTGATCATTCAATTCAATAAGTGATACTTTGACTTTTGTAATAAGTTCTCGAATCCAGCTTGCGAAGTGTGTTTGCAGCTGAGTTTGGTGTTTGTGTTTGTTTTTTCCGGGAGATATTTACAAACTTTGCTCATTTAGAGGCATTTTGAAGACACCAGTTAACCAACCAGCTGTAAGTAATTAACTCTGATTTCTATTAAGCCGCAAGTCGAAGATTTTGGTTTGTCATGCGGCTGTAATCTTTTTGAGGCAAGTTAGCAGCTAGGACAGAATCAGAATGGCAAATAATAGGCCAATTGGGTTCGAGGGTCAGATGAACTCTGGGCAGCAGCAGCAACCGCCCTATGGATACCCTCCCATGAATGCAGCACCGGATTATGGCATTGGTTATGGAGCAGCATACCCACCACCAGCAGCTGGAGATGTTGTTTATCCACCGGTCGAAGCATATCAGTTGGAGAGGACACCTTCCCCACACATGCCAGAAGTTCAAGTTGCAGCGGAAGGGCATCGTGACCAAGGAGGCTTCCAACCTGCGCGGTAAATATGCCGAAATTATCTCGCAATTTTTTTAACTCATCAGATTGAGAGATAATTTCCACTTGATAGGATAAGCACTAGTAATGATATATGATAGATTTAATCTTGTGAGCAAAGGCACAAGCAAAGGCACACTAAAACTGTGCCTGCTGCAAACCTCAGAATCAAAACAAATCGCTTCACAAGCCTCTCCCACTTTTCAGCACAACCTCTGGTTGTGGCCTAATATTGTGCATTTAGTTTTGACCATTAGCACTGTTGTTTGAGAAAATAGAAGAAATAGTGCTGAATTTGCAGGTTTCTCAAGTATGAGAATTATATACTTGTTGCTTAACAACACTCTAAAAGATAGATACTCTTATTTTTAGAAACTTATGTCCAAGGCTTGTAGCTGGTTTCTTAAATTTTAGGATGTTTTCGCTGCCAAAAGTTTCCTACCAGTTCCTTAATTTTTCAGCATGGACAGGGCTCAAATCTTAAAAAAAGGTTGGCGCAAAATTGTATTAATTTTTGCTTTGAATTGAATGGCTTGAAAAGAACTTGGGGTTCTTTGCTACAAGGCCCTAGTTTAAGTTACACAATACCGGATTCATCACACACCAGATTGCTTTTCGCGTTGGATAGGGTGGAGTACAGTTACACAACACCGAGGCAATCCGGTGGCACTCAAATCTGTTTTTGTGTCGTGAAACCACTCCGCTCTTGAAGTGAGGTAAAAATAGATCCAATTCACTCTGCATCACATTTGATCTTGTGTATCTGCATCAATTTTATGTTGTCCCACTCCAATTAGGCTTCGCAGTTGTCAAAGACAATAGATTTAGACTTCGCAGTGCAGGGTGACTCTGTGTCGTGTAACTGCAATGAAAAATGGGTTCATGGCAATCTGATATTGTGTAACTGCGTGCAATTTGATGAAGATGTTTCAAAACCAATCCGATGTGAAAAGCAATCTGCTATGGTGTAACATAGGCTTAAATCTGTCATACGCATTTTTTGTATTAATTTATATTCCGGATGACAAAAAAGAAGTGAACATGTTTGGTAGGCTGTGGACTAAAGAGTATGGAAGAAATGTTAATCTATCAGTTAAAGGCTAAATAGATGTGAAATTTTTGTTGGTAAGATACTGTGGATGACTCACCATTTTGACCTAGAAATTTGGAGAGTGCTTGTATGGGAACGAGAATTCCATCTTCTTCAACTCTGGTCCATTATTTATTTGCCATATTTTAGATTTAAATTCAATACAATTTTCAGTTTCAGAAATAGTAATAAATAAATAGAAATGAATTTAAATGGCAAATAAATCATTGACCAGAATCAAGCGTGGAATTCTCGATTCCCATACAGACCCCTCACAGGCATTTTCCTTATTTCATGGTCTAAAAAATAAGTGATTTTGCCACACGAAATTTTCACAACTACGTAAATTGGCCTTTGACTGATAGAACAACCTTTTTTAGTTTTGGGTACAGGTTCTTTACTTTTTGTTCGTAATTTATATAAGTTAAACCCAGCTGAACCCATCTGAACCCAGCTGAATCCATCTGAACCCAGCTGAATCCATCTGAATCCATCTGAACCCAGCTGAATCCATCTGAACCCAGCAGAGACCAACCTGAGGCAATAGAAATCCCAAGAGGTCCAGTGATTTGTATGAAGCACACAAGCAGGGAATTGGCATTTAACACTTGTTCATAATGCTAATAGCTCTGTTTGGAATTACAGCCCTTCAGATTAACAAACACAGAAACTCAAAGGACATTTTAGTCAAATAACTGATGAAAACAATATTGTGTTCAGGTGAAGGTGAAAAAGTTAGGCCTGATGATTTACACGTTTTTTCTTTTATAAGAAACTTGGATAAGCCCATAGTACTAAAAGTTTCTTAATTTCACGTGGAAATTTCAGCTTTTTAGTACTAAAAGTGTCTTAATTTATTTCTTATTTTTTGATGCATGTAGTTTCTACCACCGCCGCATATTGGTTTCTTGACAGACAGCATATTTTTTAGCAAGAAGGAGAGTTCTATTTTACTCAAAACATAAATTTATCATGAATATTACCAAAAAATACAGGCTCAACAATTATTTCCCCATGATGTCCTTGTATTTGGCTTTAAAAGTTTCTTAGCAATTCTAAGGCATAGTACTAGAGTTTCTTAAATTTTTCGCCAGCCTAGTGCTAGTTTCTTATAAACCAGTTTCTTATATAAAAAAAACGTGTAGTAGGAGAGTGATGTCACTGCGAAAGAAATCCATGACAATTTTTCAACAGTTTACCTACCTTCATAAAACGCAACCAGGAAAGAAATAAAATTGCTTGAAATTTCCCGACTTTTTTTAAAGAAATCTACTCTCCAGATGTTTGGGTATTAAAGTTTGGATGCCGGCTAAAATGTCTCCTGGATTGGCGGAGTTATGGCCACACAAATCGATAAGGCATTTTGAACCCATAAAATGCCAAAATGAAAAACCGTCAGAGCCAATGAGATCAGAACGATTGTTATTCAGCTGTTTTCATTAACACCATAAATCGCTAACTATGCTTATCACCCGCTTCTTTTGATACATTGTTCTTGATATTTCCAAACGGAGCTATCACACCTGGCAGGGGACCCCTTGGGAATTTCTATCGAGTCAGGTTGGTCTCTGCTGGGTTCAGATGGGTTCAGCTGGGTTCAGATGGGTTCAGCTGGGTTCAGCTGGGTTCAGCTGGGTTCAGATGGATTCAGCTGGGTTCAGGTGGGTTCAGGTGGATTCAGGTGGGTTTAACTTATATAAATTACGACTTTTTGTCCCACAGCCTGCCAAACAGGCTAAACATTTTTCTGATTCACCCGGGTAAAACTGCCCTATTTGTCATCCTTTGACTTGACATTGGTTATACCAAAAAAAGGCTGTATATTGTTTATGTTTTGGGCACAAATTTTGGTAAAAAGCAAAAAATTTTCTTTGGTCATGAGACCTGACCAATGCATGGAAACTGGTAAAGCCGGTCTGGGTCCACCCTTGAGTTAGGTTTAACAAAATTATCATTGGCTCAAACCATTGTTATAACATGAATGGAACAAATGGTCTGACCATATCATTCAAGACACAGCTCTTGAAAATCTCCCAGTGTGTCAGATTACATAATTTTTTATCCTTTTAGATGCATTTGCTTTATTTTCCGTTCTGTTTTGCACAACCAACCTCATTTGAACCTTGTTTAGACAATGGTCTGACCATAACTTAAGCCTTGGTCAAATGAACTGAACATTTCACTCATATCACATGCCTGCTCAGAGAAAGGTTTAATTTGTTTGACCACTTGCTCAGCTGTGCTCAGTCTTGTTTGATGGTGATCAAAATTGTTGAGAGAGTTATTAAACATTTTTCTTGTTTGAGGTGTTGTTGAGCGTTGCTCAGTTCATTTGACCACCCTTCTGAGCTTTGCTCAAGTTGCACATGTCCAGCTTGGAGAGGGCATTGACTTTTGGCGTGAAACTTTCATTGTTTATGGGGCGTTGTGCAGACGCCCACAAAGGTTTGCGTTGCTCAGTGAAATGTTGGGTGAAATGTTTAGCTGCGCTGAGCATTGGCTGAACAAGGTTTGCAAATGTTCACTTGCAAATGAAATGTTCAGTTGGTTTGACTGGGGCTTTACAGACCTTCATTTATAATTGTCATTGTTCAAAAGGTGTTATGGTGCCCTGTTGTGATCCACTGACTTTGCAGCCAGTGCAGGTAGATACCTAGCGCAAATGCAACAGTGCGCAAGCTAAATTCCACTGGGGAGGCCTGGGAACACAATGAAAATCAAAGACAGAGCAATAGAAGGATGCAACGTGGGAGCCAGATATACAGCCTGTCTCAAGGGGGGTTAAAGCCAGATATGCAGTCTGTCTCAGAGAAATTAAAATGGCAATATGGCATTAAACTAAAGGAAGTAGGAAATGAAACACTATTAAAAGTAGGGCAGAAAAATAGAGGATGAGAAAAACAATAATTGACCAGCACAACAAGAAAAAATAAACCAAACAAATTTCTAGTCATCTGCTAAAAGGCAAATGAATGACATAATGGTGAAGCAAAAGGCTTCAGAGTTCATACAGTAGTTATTTAGTTGTTTTATTTATTTATTTTTATTCAATACGAAAATTTACAAAAACGATGTACTTATGACTATACTTACAAATTACTGAACTACATAACTAAGATGATAACCTGGGAAACAAGAACACATGACTATCTACATAGAACATTAAACTAAATTACATCTAAATGTGCAATTAAAAAAGGCTACATATAAACGATTTTTACTTAAAAATACAAACAAACGAAAATGGAAACAAAAATGAAAGGATTTTGACTGTATTTATTTATTGAATGTATTATAAGTATGGATTTTCCTTTTTAGGTACAATGGGTATGACAGTCAATCAGGCGGTCTTGAACGGCAGTCTTCAGCACATAGCCGACCATCATCTTCTCAAATCCGACCTGCACCGGCTCACAGAAATTCACCAAGGCAACAGCATAGAGGTTCACCAAGGGCAAAGAGTGCAGCAGGAGAGAGGTACTCAACTGTCTCTGCCAGTGGGCTGTTGAAAGAGGAAGAAAAAGTTGACCTCAGAGAAACAGACGTAAGTTGAATTTGTAGCCTTGAAATGTTTAATTGCAATGGATGAATAAATAAATCAATCATTCAATCAAGCATACGAAAATTTCTTGATACAGTACAGGCCTTATGGATATTAACATGACAAGAATTGTGTGCTGATATTCTCTCTCTACCCATTACGATAAGGATTTGTTGTAAATTTTGCTGTAGAAGAATTCTCATGCGGGAGAACCATTGTTAATTTGCACATGGCCTGTACTGAATATAACAACAAATACTTACTGCAAACACAGCCTAATGTCTTTTACGTTCCACCAAAAGTTGACAGTCCATGGCGGACTAGCTCAGAATTTTTCACCGGCCATGGAAGACTTATAGGGGCCCTTATGGATGCAGCCTGACTAATATGGGTCTGGTCATGAGAAAATTCTTGCGATTCCTCAATTTTTTACCAACAGAGCATGTGTTGCATTTATAGCAACACTAAACTCACTTCCTTTGAAAATGAGCCTTTTATACATTGACTTATTTTATAATAGATGTATAATTGGGAAAGCAGTCTCTTGGCTGTTGAAAGATGAAATTGAAAGGGGCTCAGAAGCAGCAATACATGCCAAAAAAGAAAATATTTTCACAAGAAGGCGTGGATGGGGTTATATTTGTGGATGCCTCAAATGCATTCAACAGGCTTAACAGGAAAGTAGCCATGCACAATCTTGGGATAAATTACCATGCTCTGTCCATTTACATCATAAACATGTATAGACAAGACACCATTTTCGATTGCTACAAGAGATGAAGAGATAAACTCACAAGAGGGAACCACACAGGGGAACAATCTTGCCTTGGCTCTCTGTGCAATATTAACCACAAATATCACCACTTACATGTCCAAGGATAAAACAATTTTGGCTGGCAGATGAATGCCAGTTGAGCTGTGGAGCTATCTGCTTTTGGAAATATTTAGGTTCAGAAATCATGAGAATTCGCCATGGAGATTCACACGATTTCTTTCTTTCTCGACACACAGGCTATTTTTGTCAGCGATTTGCCCCTTGGAAGTAAGATATTTCTGTTCCAATTCAATACAGGAAATGCTGCTTGCAAGTTTTTGAAGTTATTTGAAGTCCTTCTGGAAGCAATCAATTCTTACTCAACAATATATTATTTGTTAAATGTTGGCAATGATAACTAAACTTTTCTGATAAAATTCCTAGGTCACTCAGTTGCCTTTGGCTTTTCATAGCAAAGTCTTGGCACAGTGATATTAGAGTTCTGAATCATTGATGGGTTGTAATCAACAAGGACAGACTTTGTAAGACAATAGCACGAGTTAGTTTTGATTGACACCGCAATTCAAAGCGATTAGCGATCGTAGACAAAACAGAGGAAATCTTCTCAACCAGTAATTCAAAACAAACAATGCCGCAAAAGTTTCTCTGAAACGCAGGTAGCTAGCTCGCTTGTTGTGCATTCCAGAAATCGTTTTTAAGAGCAAACATGAGCATATATCGAAAGAAGAAGGATATATCTACACATTTACCTTGGACATTTAATTTATTTGGTTCAAAAGCTGATTGGGAGGCGATTTAATTCTCTTATTTTGTTGTTGTGATTAAAGCAATTTACTGCTCAGCTTCTGAACCTAAGAAATAAAGTGCCCGAAGTAGATGTGTAGACATATCCTTCTTCTTTCGATATATACTCATATTTGCTCCTAAAAATAGTTTCTGAAATGCACAACAAGCACGCTAAGTACCTGGGTTTCAGAGAACATTTTGTGGCTTTGTTTGTTTGTTTTGAGTTATTGGTTGAGCGAATTTCCTTTGTCTGCAAACGCTAATCGCTTTGAATTCAGGTGGGAGCAAAAGCAAGTCATCCTATTGTCTTACAAAATCTGTCCTTGTTGTTGTAATCAACATTATATTAAAGTCTGAGCAAGTAAATGAATGAATGGAGAACTTGCGAATTTATTTGGGAGACGAGATACGCTTCGCCCTAGGAACCCCATGCTTCCCCCCGATGCAGTAGGTTAAAGCTCATGCGCAATAGCGTTTTGGAGTTAAAGCTATGACGAGCGCATGCGCTTCAACCCACTGCATGGGGGGGGGGACACATAAGCTTCCTCAGACAAAGCGATCTCATCTCCCCATCAAGAATAGTTTAAATGGCTATGGGCTGCTTGACATCGATGCTTTCTTATAGACTCATTACATAAGTCTCAGCATCGCTCATTGAATTGGATAGTTATCGCTTATATGAGAGAAAATAGAAAGTCAGATCAAAAATATATTGAACGAACACAAGGAATCACGTTGTAAGTCTAGTTTCCTTAGTGAAGTGTTTGAAAGGTAATGTTTATAGTTGCATGGCAGTTGTTTTTTGCGATGACAGAAAGTGAACAAGAATTTTTGTTTTTTATTATCAGTGTAACGACGGGTAGTTTCATATTTGTTGAGCAAGATGACAAATGAAAGGACTTGGCCTAAACCAGTGAAAATAGTAGGTGATCGACAAATCCAATTTAGTAACAGCGACAAAGTAGTAATAGTGACAATCCATATGTTGACAAATCCAGTAAATTATGACATGATCAAGTGAATATAAGTACGTAGCAGCACTGAGACTCGTGCCATCCTCAGCTAAAGAATCGAGAACAAGACGTGCTTACTTACAGCATTTTTTTTATATTCAATATAAAAATTTACAACAAAATTACCTAAACACTACCTACGATCTACTATACCACACTACAAGGACGGGGACCAGGAGGAGCAAAATATCATGTCTACCCCCTGGAATTAATATAAACTAAAATACAACTAATAGAAACTACTATACATACGCTACAACTAATACAGATAGAAATGCTAATTATAAAAACATTTTACAAATAAATATTTGAGCCGGTTTCACATCAGATGTCAGGCCAAAATATAATAGTGAACAATCGGAACGCCGGCCGAGGAAACAACAACGACAACAACTGTCCCCGTCACTGCTCCCCACCCAAGGTCCCCATCGCTCGAGACACCGCTATCGTGTCTGGATCTCTAATATAAGCCTAACATCCAATGTGAAACAGGCTTGCAAAGGAATATATGGACAGGACTCTACGACAAGAAACTTTACGAAAATGGACTTAGTGGTTTGGCGACGTTTAACTAGATTTACGGTGATCTCAACTGAAGCGACCAGTTGCGTGGATGTAATGTAGAGTCAACTGGAGTATATTTCTGTTAAACAACACGTATTATGAATGGAGCCGGTTTCATAGTGATTGAAGTGAAATTAAGAACAAGTAAACATGAATACCCCAGGTTCAGATAAAAAAAGGGGTATTAAGGAGTTTTCTGCGTTAAGGGACGGCCTATCAGAGGGAGGGGGTGGGGGATTCAAATTGATTGGCTTTCAAAAATTAAGAGGTCAAATAAAAAAGAAATTAGTCAACTTTTCTGACTCCCATGCACGTTTAAATATATTATGAATAATGAGGACAGACTTTCTTGCACAAGCCTCAGTTGCTTTTGACTGACATCACAATTCAAAGCAAGTAGGAACGGCAGCCAATGAAAAGTCTCTTAACCAGCTATTCAAAACAAGCAAAGCCGCAAATGTTGCCCAGAAACCAGTAGTGCAAACTGTCGCCTTGTGCACGTGAAAGGTTTTTTCTGAGAGAATTCACGAGTGTTAACGAAAGAATAAGAGTAAATCTAAAGATATTCATCCACCCAATCCTTGCCAGAAGACTTTAGCATCAATAACAAATCTTACTAATAGTCCAATACATCTAGTAATTCAGAAATTCAGATACATGAATAGGCATTGACTAAACGCTGCTGTATTCAGCACAAGCCTGCCACATGCAAAATCAACAATAAAGCAATTAGCCCTGACATAAATGGAGATGCTTAACAGTGTTAAGATTGCTGCAGGATGGCGGGCACTGTAGAATGTTTGTCCAGCAGTGCTTTGAGCAGTAGCGAAGGGGACAAATATTTTGCTTGGCAAACAAATTTGAAATGTTTGGCAAGCAAAGTTTTCTTGCTTGGCCAGGGCTTTAGGTTTGTTACCTGCCAAGGAAAGGGTTAACTTCCTGTAGAAGTAGTCCCTCAATTAACTATAAGCACATTGATTGAGAAGAAGTGAGACTTTTCATCAACGAAGATGTAGATCGTCTGCAACTTTCGAATTTCATTAATACATAGTTTTAGAGAAATGAATTCTAACGCACAAGCTGGGCTTTCCACATCAAAGTAATCCAAGATTTCTTGAAATTGGCTGCTACTTCCTTATTGTACATTTCGGCAAACTCACTAATGGAGAGTCTTTTGTGCTGTACAATTGAAGTGTCGTATTAAAAAAGGGGGGGGGGGGTGCTAATTCGTGGGGTGCAGAATTCTTGTGCCTTTCCATCAGCAATGAGCCAATGTTGACAACGCAACGTTTCTCATAACGAATATTTTTTGGTGGAAGCTTCCAAGCTGTTTGCAAAATCAGTCTGTAAGTTATGGTATTGTAGTTACGAGATCAGTCTGGATAAAATCATACTGTAGTCACTCTCAAGTGCTTCACATTTTGATGGTAAATGAGCCAAATTTTCAGCGAACAATCAGACAGCCAAAACAAGCATTATCCTTCGAATCTGTTGTTTACTATGGCCCTAATAAGATGAGTTAGACTTTAGTATGTTTATATTTAATCTGGCAAAGCCGTCTTTTTGAGAAGGTAAACACTTTGTGATCATTTCTTTTCTGTTCTCTCTTTGCATGCTCAACCTGATGAATAATTTAGTCACCTCTCAATATTGCTACCAGTCGAATTTGATGGTTTTGAATAACATTTGAATCGTTGTTTACCTTTTCGTTCATCAGATTGTCGAGGAATTTCAAGCTGTTTTTATTAAAGATTGTCAATGCATCGAAATTCAGTTATGCCCGATGAATTGGATTCTTAGGCGTTGCTTTACTTGGATGGCACTTGTTGCACAACTGCATATATAGACAAACACTTTGGTTTATAATCAAGGCTAATTAATTAATTGATTTGATGCGTCGATCCAAGATCCTGTGCTATGCTTAACTGATGCAAAGAGAAGATCCGTCATGTCGGTCAAACATTGATTCAAAAAAGCTATTGTTACATTTGGCTATTGCTCTTGCTTTACCCGATTCTAGGTAGTACTAGTAGAAGACCTCGACAATTTTTTGTTTTCGCTTCTCCTTGGAACCAGCAGGAGACCTCAACTGGTTTTGTGTTTAGCTTCAACTAGCAGAAGTTTTTGTCCAACGACGAGAATTTTTCCTGCCTTACAGAGTGGTTCATCAATTTTTATGACAAGACCGACTTTTTTGGAAGATTTCGTAACGAAACAACGAGACTGTGCGTTGCTTATTTCCCAGCTGGATAGCACCTGCATAGCTATTTTCCAATGTATCCGGTTTGAGATGAGAATTGAGTGCACTGACTGTTTTTAGTTTAGTGAAGAGGTGTATGAGATGTTGTAACTGTACCCTCATCTTGAAACGACAGGAGAAACTTCTGGAACATTTCGTTCGTAAACACAAGGATGGTGTGTTGCCTGTATTTCTAGCTTAACAGAGAGGTGCAAGGATATTTTGCAATATATCTGGTTTGAGATGACAATTGAGTGCGCTGAATGTTTCCGGTTTAACGATGTCGTGACTCTGCTCTTATCTTTTAACGACAAAACAGACTTGAGGAACGTTTCGTTCGTGAGCAACGAGAGCTATCAATTGCCTATGTTTCCAGCATAACAGAGAGGTGCAAAGATTCATTGTAACGTATTACTTTTTGACTAACGACAAGAGGCAAGTGCTCTCAATGTTCTGAATGTTTACAACTTTGCATGCAATATTATGAGCTGTTATGAGTAAATCCTTATCTTGAGACGAGAATATTTAAAATACTGTGTTACTGAACAACAGAAACTGTGTATGGCCTATGTTTCCAGCTTAACAGAGAGGTGTGCACTTGTCACAACATATCATTTTTTGTCTGACGATCTGTTCTTGATGAGTGTTCTTCACGGTTCCCGCTTTACATAGTAGTTTATGATTTGTTTTTGTTAAATCCGCATTTTGAGACGAAAACACAGACTTGGAGAGCATCTCGTTACTGGTGGTTTGCTGCAGTTTCGTTAAAAGACTGGTTTCCATAATATATACGTTTACGTTGAATTCATTTACTGGATAATTATGTTTCCATGCTGATCCTTGTTAATATTAATCAATGTACTGCCGAAGTGGTATATTGAGCATATCAGTTGTTGTGGATCTCTCGAGTGGGTGTACTCCTAAATAGTGCACGTTGTTTTTTGGTGGCTTGGAAAACATTGCAGTCACAAACAGTAAGCAGATACGACTTGATCAAGGGATATTGTCAGAATAGAGATGGTAGTTTACTGAATTGTTATGGTTAGGAGATCTTTCGTCGTACAGCTCAGCAGTTTGAATTTGGACTCTTGTTGATGCTTGCTGTATTCCTTTGACTTTGAAAGTCTTACAAATAGCAAGCAGATACATTCTGATTAAGGGAGATAGCAGAATTTAAACAACTAAGAACTTGTTGCAGTTAGACGATCATTCGTGTTTATCTGTCTACCTTTGGCTTTCAGAATTTTGCATCAAGTCGGAGATGAACGTCGCAAACAGCAAGAAGATACATGCTGATTAAGGGAGATAGCAGAATTTAAACAACTAAGAACTTGTTGCAGTTAGACGATCGTTCGTGTTTATCTGTCTACCTTTGGCTTGCTGTCTACCTTTGGCTTTCAGAATTTTGCATCAAGTCAGTGATAGACGTCACAAATAGCAAGCAGATACATGCTGATTAAGGAAGATAGCAGAAATTAAACAACTAAGAACTTATCGCAGTTAGGAGATCAATCGTTATAGATCTCTTGTAGTTGAATTAGGTCTTGGTGATGTTTGCTGTCTTCCTTTGACTTTAAAATGTTGCATCAGGTCGGTGATAGAGGTCACAAACAGTAAGCAGATGCGTGCCGAACATGGGAGACACTAGAAATGAAATTACTTCTAGTTTGTTGCAGTTAAAAGATCGATCATTGTAGTTTTCTGCAGTTGAACGAAATCCTTGGTAATGCTTGCTGTGTTCCTTTTTTGCTCAACATTTTGCATCGAGTCAGCGACAATGATCACAAACCGTATGCAATTATATGCTGATGAGACAAAGCAGCGAAAGTACCACGAAGTTAGTATAATGTGGAGGTAACTGTGTGCTCGGCGCTCTATACTGGATTTTGACTTGAAAATGTTTCCATCAAGGCTGCATCTGTGTATTAAAGGAGCCAAGGAATAAATGCTATTCGGAAGATTAAGAAATCTTTGAAGCAAAGGAGGAAAGGGTTATTTTCTCACGCAGAATTTTATGTGTAAGGAATATCGAGTCGGAATTCATGTCGTTCAGTCTAGGTTTCAAATAGACTTCATGTATTGTTAACAATCGTGATGGATGGCTGAAGCTAAGACGTACCCAACTGAGAGAGAAATCGTAAAGTAAAATTGACGTTGCACACAAGGCTTGGAAAGGCATCTGCTATTACAAAATCTTCTGCTAAATTCAACCAAGAATCAGAGAATATACCATAAACTTTGCTTAGGAAACGGAAAACACAAATCTTTCAGAGATCGGGGAAATAGATAATAAAGATACAGTTGAGAGATTACGACCAAGATACATCTCTAGCCAGCCCCAAATATATTTTGCAAAATCCCCTACCATTGTTTATACAGTAAGCTGCGAACTGCGAAACAGTGGAAGTTTTGGCCACCCAAAAGAACGAAAAATTCATTTCAGAAGAAACAGATGACATGAACTCATTGATGCTCCACTGTTTCGTGTTTGGCTCTTTTCCAATTTATGGCACAAAAGGGATTTTGTCAAGGAGAACATTTCCGTGACTGTGAAACGATCTTATTTATTAACGTATTTCGATTGGATCTCCACTAGCAGACCTGCAGACATTTCCTCCATTCTCCTGAATGCCAAAAAACGTCCTTTTTGTGCCCTCAATAATCGACAATGGGATCTTGCTGTAGTAAGACACGAATTTTGGAGCTCGCAAATGCTTTTCATGATTTCAATGCTGAGAATGATGATCCTGAAAAGGCTGCACAGTTGCGACTGTCCAGAGAGAGCGTGCAATCACGTAATTTTAAGGTATATCGTACTACTGGAAGTTTTCGTTGCCTGAAATTTACGTCCGTCTCAAATTAGATATCACATGAGATTTTGCGAGAACGCGATAATGCTCATGCGAAACTTGTATGTTGTTTTTATTTGCGGCCATTTTCATGTGAAATATAATTTTGAAAATTCGCATCGATTCAACTCGCTTGTGTAATCATAACTGACTGACGACGAGACGCATTAATCTATAAACGGGGAACTTGGATTTTGAAAAGTCGCATCGATTCAACTCGCTTATGTAATCATAACTGCCTGACGACGAGACGCATTAACCTATAAACGGGGAACTTGGATTTTGAAAATTCGCATCGATTCAACTCGCTTATGTAATCATAACTGCCTGACAACGAGACGCATTAATTTATAAACGGGGAACTTGGATTTTGAAAATTCGCATTGATTCAACTCGCTTGTGTAATCATAACTGACTGACGACGAGACGCATTAATCTATAAACGGAGAACTTGGATTTTGAAAATTCGCATCGATTCAACTCGCTTATGTAATCATAACTGCCTGACGACGAGACGCATTAATCTATAAACGGGGAACTTGGATTTTGAAAAGTCGCATCGATTCAACTCGCTTATGTAATCATAACTGACTGACGACGAGACGCATTAATCTATAAACGGGAAACTTGGATTTTGAAAAGTCGCATCGATTCAACTCGCTTATGTAATCATAACTGCCTGACGACGAGACGCATTAACCTATAAACGGGGAACTTGGATTTTGAAAATTCGCACCGATTCAACTCGCTTATGTAATCATAACTGCCTGACGACGAGACGCATTATTTTATAAACGGGGAACTTTGATTTTGAAAATTTTCCATCGATTCAACTTGCTTATGTAATCATAACTGCCTGACGACGAGACGCATTAATCTAAACGGGGAACTTGCACACCTGCAAAACAATGCATTCAAGATGCGAAAGAAACGCAACGAAATTATTCTGCCTTACCTTCGAAACCTAATCAGCACCTTTGGTAGCGTTTGATTGGGATCCGAAAGTTTTCATCTGGTCTCTTCCAAGTTGTTATCTTCAGAAAGGAGTGACAAATGCGAAAAATTTGCAAAATGTTTCAAGAAGTTCTCTAAAACAATGTAATCGATGTCGTGTTGTCAATTCGCGGTAACTAGCAGAATGATTGTACAACTATTTTTCATAGCGTACGAGTTTTCCTCCAGTTCAATTTTTCGGCATTTGTGATCATAGCTTTTTCAAGACAAAATTACTATCAAATATGTTAATGTTTCACAAAATAGTAATTAGATTGACAGGCAGGTCAGGAATGAATTGATTAATTATCAATTTCTTTATCGTTGGATCGAAATACAAAGATAGCTAAATGTAATTAGCTAATTAATTCCAACGTTAAAGGGAATCAAAATAGTTAAAAGCTGGCCCGGGCCAAGCTAAAAATATAATCTATTGTATTCAACAACTTTGACGCCTGCCGTTTCATTGTGTGGTGAAGGAAACAATGAGTTTGTGGGCGTTTCTTCAGCCTATTTATAGCAGCTTTTCGATATAGCTATGTCTATTCCCTTTAAAACATTAAAATACAAATATTACATGAGAAAAATCGTGGATAAAATATTTACAAGTCATCAAAGTAAGCAGATATCTAAAAATATTTATTACAAAAAGCCTAAATTCGGAATAAAATGCGGCATAATTTGCATGGACGACTTTCTCCGTACCAATGTTTTAAACTGGCAAAGGGATTCTGAATTGCGAATTGTTGGTGGTAACGTTTTTGCCACAGCTGCGGACCTTTGAGTCGGACGCTTTCTGTCCAGTTGTTGATAGAGCTCATTCTTGGTTGAATAGATTCATTATTGTTACGCAAATTGTAGTGACTTTTATTTTCACAGAATATTTTCTGCATAAATAAAGGGTTTTGGTCATTTCTACTTTTGTACATCTCAGTCATGAGTATTTTCTCAGTCGAAAATTAAGA
This sequence comes from Aurelia coerulea, assembly GCA_039566865.1. Taxonomy (NCBI): domain Eukaryota; kingdom Metazoa; phylum Cnidaria; class Scyphozoa; order Semaeostomeae; family Ulmaridae; genus Aurelia; species Aurelia coerulea. Next base: position 21,075,066 of record CM076947.1, on the reverse strand, counting down.
CAAAAGATAGGAGGCCAACCTGGGAACTGCAATTTCTCGATGTTATTTTCACTTTTCTCAGTCGAAAATTAAGACAAAATATAGGAGGCCAACCTGGGAACTGCAATTTCTCGAGGTTATTTTCACTAACCTCGGATAAGAGGATTTTTTTGCAACGACAAAGCATCGGGCATAAATCATGTTTTATCATTGCATGTTTACTTTTGGAGAGAAGTGCTAATGTTCTGAGTAGTTCATTTTACCCCGTCTTACCCTATTTGTTTCTGTTTGTTGTAAGTCGAAAATTGGATATCAAATCAGAGTTCGTGTAGCTCCACAGTTGTACACGATGTTTTCATTCATCGAAAATTTCAATTTTTTAGGACAATGCTGAGCAGTTGTACTTCAATGATGGTGTTCGTAAAATTGGTGAGTAGAAATTGATTTAATTTGACCAAAATTAAACTTTCTCAAGTTGCATGTTGTCAAAAGGTCTCAAAAGGTTTTCAAAGTCGTCAGATTTTGAATATATTGTGTCCTTGCAAAAATAGACAATTTTTTTGAATAAATAGCATAGCAAAAGCTCCAAATTTCAAGAAGAGTTTCTTTCAGGATCCAAGACTCCTCTTTGATTCTGCAAAGAAGCTTTCATCCTCTTTTCAAAGTTACCAGCTAGGGAGTAGTTTTGATTTCACAAATCAACTAATTTCAAGCCGTATGACCTCGATATGAAAAGTTACGTTGTCCTTTTGATGTCTTACACAGTAGAATCCTGAACCATCCTGAAGTCAGTACTGGTATCATAAGAAAAGAAGCTACGAGAGAAACTTTTTTGCCGTTAACTTTTCTCTGTCATCATTTTGATCTGATAAACAAGGACAGATTTTGTAAGACAATAGCATGAGTTGCTTTTGATTGACACCGCAATTCAAAGTGATTAGCGATCGTAGATAAAGGAAATTTTCTCAACCAGTAATTCAAAACAAACAAAGCCACAAAAGTTTCTCTGAAACCCAGGTAGCTAGCTCGCTCGTTGTACATCCCAGAAATTGTTTTTAAGAGCAAACACGAGCAGAGATCGCAAGAAGAAGGATATATCTACACATCTACCGCGGGCATTTTATTTGTTTGGTTCGAAAGACGATTGGGAGCTCATTCAATTCTATTATTTTTTGGGCATTGTTAAAACATTTACTGCTCAGCGTCTTAACCAAACAATTAAAATGCCCGAGGTAGATGTGTAGATATATCCTTCTTCTTTCCATATATGCTCATGTTTGCTCTTAAAAACAATTTCTGGAATGCACAACGAGTGTGCTAGCTACCTGGGTTTCAGAGAAACTATGGCTTTTTTGTTTTGAATTATTGGTTGAAGGAATTTCCTTTGTCGGCATTGGCTAATCGCTTTGTACTCAGGTGTCAAAAAAGCAATTCGCTATTGCGTTACAAAATCTGCCGTTGTTGATCTAATATCTAATGTGAAACACCGTAGTACTTCGTAGGGTCCTATTGGAAGAAGCGAACACCTTCTAAAAGATTGACTGCATATCATTACAGTAAAGACCCGCACATAAGAACGTTCATTTTTTAAGAATCTACAGCCTGAAATCATATATTTTGTACCCAATGGATAAGAACTATTTCAGCCTGATATCATAACTAGGTTCTTAATAAAGGGTTTCATTCATTCATTGGGAAATAAATGCAATCTGTGTGCCAATCAACCTCTTTCGTGAACTCCAAAACATTACTTACAGAACTGTGATAGGCAGGGCCTGCAGGGGTAAACTGGGTAAGCTTGGGTTGGAATGGATAGGGCGAAGAGTGTAAATAAGTTTGGCTAAGATTACTGATTACTGATTACTGGATGTGCCTCATTGCATAAGAACCTAAATAGGCTGAGTTCAAAATCTTAGGTTCTTATGTGCGGTTTTTTACTGTATTCGATTCTTTCTTATTGTAGATTATGTCATGGCGTACACGAAAGATATCTCAGATGACCCAAAGGATGATGAAAGGAGGAAAGAATTCGAGAAGAATTTAAAGAGGATGGGAATGCAACTTGAACATGAAGATAACGTGGTACTTTTTTGTTTTTTGAACTATGATACAAAATTCAATTCATAAACCAAACATTCATCATTTCTGATACCGGCTGCGCCAAAATAAACTATGCCCGTTTGGCAGGCCACAATAAATCGTACACTGGACCGATTTTTAAGATTCATGACTTAATCTTTAGCAGAAAGCCTGAATTAGATTCTAGGACTTTTTTGCAAATTTTTTCGTTTTCAGTTTGTAGAGCTGGAAGCGAGTTTTTGAAAATTTTCGTTTTCGAAAACATTGAAAACGATAGAAAAACGTCGATCAAATGTTAAAAGATCCAACATGGATAAACAAAGAGAAAAGGTTTTCAAGGGGATTTGGGGGTTCAGTACGAACTCGTACAGCAGATTACAATTGGTTGATTTTCAAATCGCAAATCACCACGCAAAGTTTTCTCTTTGTCCATTCATGTCGATTGTTTACAAAACTTGATCGATGTTTTTTGAGCGTTTTCAGTGTTTCCGAAAACTAAAATCTTAGGAAACTCGCTTCTAGCTCTATAAACTGAAAATGAAAAAATTTGCAACAAATCCCAGTATCTAATTCAGGCTTTCTGCTAACGATTAAGTCATAACTCTTCAAAATCGGTCCAGTGTACCATTTATTGCGGCCGGCCAAACGTGCATAGTTTATGTTGGCGAAGCCGGTACATTGTTGCAACTTAAAGATCTGCTGTGTTGAATATCACTTTTGTTCAGAAGGCTCAATGATTTTTGTGTAGAGTTTAGACACATATCTAAACATTGTCCTTTGCGGCCACTTTCACATGATCGTTGCGCCTTCGACGCGGGTCAGTAGAGCTTCCAAGAACAAGAAACGAAAAGGAAGACTCGTTGCAAGTCCAGATTTCAGGCTATAGGTTCTTATTCGTGGAAGGTTCTTATGTACCGTTTTTTCTGTATCGGATTTTTGCTGTATTTGTATCAATGAGTTTTTCTTGAAACTGTAACTATTGGCTGCCAACTATCGATAGATTATGTGATGATGTATAGTAATTCTTATCCGTTTCTTTTTAGGCTTCGTCAGATGGAATGACGTATTTCATAAAAGTGCATGCGCCAATGGCTTGTTTGTTTAAAGGAGCTGAACTCATGCATATGAAGATGCCAATCAGGGTAAGTATTGCGTCTTGAATATAACTTCCAGCTTCTATGAATTCTGTTAAAGTTAAGGTGCTTTAATGAAGATGAAAGCTCGCCAATGAAGATGAAAATCTCTCCAGAGTCGGCCAAGCCTTCTGTCTTTAGGAGAAGAAAGGTCCAGAAAGCTTTCCAAACCTACCAATACTACAAAGGCTAGGCTACTGCTTTGAGTTTCGGAGTCAATCAGCATTTTGTCTTTGGGAGAAGAAAGGCTCAGAAAGCCTCCCAAACCCACCAAACCTACCAAACTTACTGTCAATCAACAGAAATTCCGAGTCTATCAAGTCTACCGTTTTTAGAATTGGTACCAATCAGGCAAAAACCTAATTCATTGTTCATAACTTGCAGCTCTGTTGAACATTTTCTGATAACTTCAGTGTTATATTTTGTTTTTGTAATGTCATCAAAGCTTATAATTCATAAATATACATTTGAATCGTTATTTCTGCTCACTGAAATATGGAAAAAAGCTCTCCTGCTGGATGAGTTAGAAAAATGTATCCGTTGTATGAAAAATTGCACTACGAAAACTATAAGCTAATTTGGAAAACAAAGACAGATCTGGTACAAGACAATAGCACGAGTTGGTTTTGATTAGCACTTCAATTCAAAGCAATTGTCGATCGCAGACAAAGGAAATTCTCTCAACCAGATAATCAAAAGCAGCAAATCCGCTAAACTTTCCCTAAAACCCAGATAGCTAGCATTCCAGAAGTTTTTTTTAAGAGTAAACACGAGTATAGATCGAAAGGAGAAGGATGTATCTACACATCTGCCACGGGCATTTAATTTGTTCGGTTCAGAAGCCGATTGGGAGGCGATTCAATTCTCTTATTTTTTTGGGTGTAATGAAAACGCTTACTGCTTGGCTTCTGAACAAAAGAAATAAAATGCTCGAGGTAGATGTGTAGATATATACTTCTTCTTTCGATATATGCTCCTGTTTGCTCTTGAAAACAATTTATGGAATGCACAACGAGCGCTCTAGCTACTTGTGTTTCAGAGAAACTTTTGCGGCTTTATTTGTTTGAATTTGTGGTTGAGAGAATGTCCTTTGTCTGCAGTCGCTAATCGCTTTGAATTCAGGTGTCAATAAAAGCATTTCATGCTATTGTGTTTCAAAATCTGTACTTGTTAATTTGGAATATTACAACTCTGTTGTCTGGCAGAGAGTTTAACTTGATGTTGCGAATTCATTCATAATTTACAACGTGCAATCTTTAATAAATACGATCTTAAATGAAGAGTTATTTAGAAGATATATTTGCTTCCGTTGGCTTTAGCTATAAATCTGACTACAAATGAATGACTCGTTTGAATCCATTGTTTCAAGTATCAAAATGGTGAAAAGTGTTTTTCTTTGCTTATGCATGGTCTTCTATTGACTAGGAAACTGTTGACACAATGTGATAATGCTCTTTCGGCAGTATGGGGCATCAAAACAAAATTTACACGACAGTAAACAGCCCATTTTTGGCTGGTTTGGGGCAAATTGAGAAGTAGGACTTTTGGCTAAACCTGATTTTATAAGGAAATAATGCACATAAGATTTTAAGAAAAATCTCAGAAGTTAAATTGAAGCCTCAAAGTTGAAGAAATAAAGTTTCATACATCGGTTTCATAGTTTTTCCTGCACGATTTTCCAAACAGTGGATAACTTTTCTGACTAACCCGATAGATATTACATTCTTTTTTTTATATTCCCGTAAAATTTACAATCAGCAGACAAAGGTTACAAGACGATGCCACAAGGAGCATGGAAATACATAGCAACCCTGCGACCATAACATTTAACATAGAGATTCGAATTAATGTTACATTTAAATATTACAAATTACATATTACGAAATAGCAAATGGCAAATAACAATGACATAATTCCGTCAAAGAAAATTAAAACAACAAAAAACAAATGTGAGAAAAAACAGATTACGAGAGAGAGGAGGTTTTTAACAACAAACTTAGCAACTTACTGAAACTGTTCTGAGGCCTGAATATATTTTAACGTTACCTCGAGAATTTTTTATTTGAATCTAAAGATAACTTTTCGTGGCCATACAGGATGTTTTTAGAGTAAATTTTTATTTGAAAGGTTTGTTAATCCATGGGGCTGCAATATCGCATTCACACTGTTGAGAAGATTGCGTCTATCTTCATAATACGCATGGCAGAGCAGCAAAAAATGCTCCGTATCCTCAATACCATCATTTACAGGGCACAAAGGATTTAAAGTAGCGCTGAAGTTATGTTTGAATTTGTGAAAATTCAGCTTGCTAAGTCCTACACGAAGCTGTGTTAAAATTGATAAACCTTTTGGGTCGTGAATGTTGTAGATCAGTTTTGAAGGTGGACGGATGAGTGATAATAGTTTTTTCTTGAAAACATTCACTGAGCAGGATTGTTGAATCTCAGGTTCAAGTTTTTCCCATTCCGACAAACAGTTTGGATAGAAACTTGATTTAAATCTCTCAGTTCTCGCACGTATTTGCCCTGTTGCAGCTCTTCTGCGAAGACTGTAGTCAGATTCCTGAAGCATTCTTTCTATTGCATTCTTTGATAACCAATTCAACTTTTTTCATAGAATATAGGACTAAATGCTAACAAGATTTGTATCCTATACGACCAACGTAAATCATTGGTTATCTAGCTTTTTCCGTTGAATTGAAATGTATTTGAAAAGAAGGAGGGCGACGAAGATCATAATTAGGACCAGTCCAGCAGATGTGTTGACAAAGATTATAAATTCAGTTGACCATTTCCAGCTGATTAAGATGTAATGATCGACAATTCCAGTTGGTTAATGAGACTAGGCCATGTTAAGTAATAAATAAAGTTGGCAACTAATAACAAAAATTGGACGAATTCAGTTGACAAAGTCACATTGTCAAAGGATATTTCCAGACGAGCTTGTCCCATCCTCACAGTTAAGAAACTAAAACACGTGTGAGAATTTATAACAAAATTATTTCACATACAGTAAGAACCCGCAAAATAGAAACCACTTTAGAAGAAACCTCAGGCTGATTTTTTGAGAAATGGTGCCCTCGTATCATGGGTTCTATGAAGATACAATGTTAGCCTTTGGCCTAGTTTGGCCTAAAATGCCCAAAAATCAACAATATTCACAACAAACCTCCTTTCCTTTGTTAATTAAAGTATGCTTAGCATCAATAAGATTATAAAACCACCATGTTTGCTCTTCTTCGGTGTTCATCTGCTATCTTATAATCGAAAATATTCAAACACGCTGCAAAAGCAGCCACCATGCGACAGCTTACACAGTTAGGCCTATCACGTGTAAAATAACTGTGTAAGCTGTCGCATGGTGGCTGCTTTTGCAGCGTGTTTGAATATTTTCGATTATAAGATAGCAGATGAACACCGAAGAAGAGCAAACATGGTGGTTTTATAATCTTATTGATGCTAAGCATACTTTAATTAACAAAGGAAAGGAGGTTTGTTGTGAATATTGTTGATTTTTGGGCATTTTAGGCCAAACTAGGCCAAAGGCTAACATTGTATCTTCATAGAACCCATGCTCGTATAAGAAACTTCTCAGCCTGATTTAGGAAGGCTTCTTACAGGAGGATCCCAAGTAAACTCATATCTAGCTATCTTTGTTAAAATCAGGTGCCAAAAATTGTTAAAGACTGCATCAAAAGCATCTCAATCTACGTATATGCCTAGCATGTATGCTAAGGTTGAGTAAATTTCGAGCGGATGCTAGGTAACAAGAAAATACTTTTCGATAGTGTTTGCTCTGGGTTTTCTTTAAAGCTTTAGGTTGAAATAACTGAAGGTTTCTTAGCCATGTGATAAGAAACCTTTCAGCCTGTTTCAAGATTAATGACCTTTTGATAGGAAACTAAACAGGCTGTTTTGAAAAAACTGGTTTCTATTTTGTGGGTTCTTACTGTAATTAACCCTTAATGGAAATGTTATAAAAAAGACCGTTTATTCCTAGAAAGCCAGTGGCCCAATGAAAAAAAAAATGATGTTCTTTCGGAGTCGAACTGATCATTATTTTTGTCCTGCTGGAAATGAAAACCCATTTCCTCGTACCCAATTTAAGGTTTTTTCCAGGAGAGTAGTTTCATAGAACTGCATTCCATATCGCTTGATAAATAATTAATATGCTCTCTTTCTCGTTGTTCCGTAGAAAAATGATCTTCTGGACGAAAGCCCTACAAATAGAGAGTGCACGAGAATTTGCTGTTGTACTAATCCATTCTTGTTAAGTGCGGAAGATATACCAGAAGAAGAGAATTACTTCACTTGCCCATTCCATCGAAGCATGAAAGAGGAGTAAGTCATCAAAGAAATGCTTTTACTGTGTGCATTGCACAAAATCTAGACTTATGACTTTTCGTCCATTGTTTCCCTGCGTTCTTTGATTTGCTGATATCACTTGGTCAATAGGGACTCATACCATTACTCTTAAAAAATGGGCCCCTTGTTTCAAAATGGCTTTAACAAAATGGATTATATAAAAATTTATGATTTGAATAATAGCTCATAATTTCAAGTGATGTGAACTGGCAGTAAATAATAGGCCTGTATTTTCAATCTGAATGAAAGAAATTCCTGAAAACCCTGAATAAATAAGAACCAATTTAAGAACCTGAACAGCCTTGTTTCCCATTAAATACCCAAAACATAAGAACCTAGTCAGGCTGAGTTGCAAAATTGTAGGTTCGTATACGCGGGTTTTTACTGTAATGCAAAATAAGGGCAGATTTTGTAATACAATAGCACGAGTTGCTTTTGTTGACACCTCAATTCAAAGCGATTAGCGATCACAGACAAAGGAAATTCTATCAACCAGCAATTCAAAACAAACGAAGCCGCAAAATTTTCTCTGAAACCCAGGTAGCTAGCTCGCTCGCTGTGCATTCCTGAAATTATTTTTAAGGGCAAACATGAGCGTAGATCGAAAGAAGAAGAATATATCTACACATCTGCCGCGTATATTTTATTTCTTTGGTCCAGAAGCTGAGCAGTAAATGTTTTGATAACACCCAAAAAATAAGAGAATTGAATCGCCTCCTAAACGGCTTTTGAACCAAACAAATAAAATGCCTGCGGCAGATGTGTAGATGCATCCTTCTTCTTTCGATCTACGCTCATGTTTGCCCTTAAAAATAGTTTCTGGAATGCACAACAAGCGAGCTAGCTACCTGGGTTTCAAAGAAACTTTTGCGGCTTTGTTTGTTTTGAATTGCTGGTTGAGAGAATTTCCTTTGTCTGCAGTCGCTAATCGCTTTGCATTGAGGTGTCAACAAAAGCAACTCATGCTATTGTATTACAAAATCTGCCCTTGTTGTAATGCAATGTTTAGTTGATCGTTTAAGTCGCTCAGATGTTTTGAGTTGATCATTTGTTTCATCGTTCCAGATTCCCAGGATCTGACATGCCAGATTTCTTTACAAATGCCCAGAGGAGTATTATCGTGAGCATTTTTTCTTCGTTTGAATCGTTTAACTCTTCATTTCATTAATGAGTAATTTTGAACGAATGATACCGGGTGTCCCAAAAAAAGTATACTGATTTGGTTGATTCCTGTGATTTGAATTTAGCTTTAATCAATGGCTGATCGCTCCCAAAGTGCTCCTCGATAGTTAACTTGAACACAGATACCTCCGAGGGGCGTATCACTCTGTAAAAATCTCGTACACCTGTGGCAAAAATCCTTTTGTTTTCAAGAAGAATCCGTAAAAAATCCCTAAAAATCCTATTGTTTAAAAACAATCTCGTACGCCTTTTCGGAAGAGTGATACACCCCTCGGATACCTCGTTTGTTGGTATTGGTGCTTTGAGAGCAGAAATATCAGTCTTGAAAGCTCAAATTTGCGTTCACCTGCAAACCAGAGCTTTGGCCTTTTGGCCTAAGCAATTTCCTGAAGCACGTCGAAATTAAGAACTGAAATCAATGAAAAATGAAGAAACTGCCCAATGGGTGACTAGGGGGTGACTTCTGGACAACAAAATAACTCAAGATCTAATATTGCTCAAATTTTATCAAGGCTATCATTTATCTATACGCTGTGCCTTAAGAATTTACTTAGGCCAAAAGGCTGTCAAGTTAACTATCGAGGAACATTTTTGGAGTGATTAGACATCGATTGAAGCAAAATTTGCATCGCTGGAGTCAACCAAATCTGTATACATTTTTTTGGGACACCCGGTATAATGAGTTATACCTGAATGAGTTCTTCGATGTGGTAGGTTCTTGAATTAACGTATTTGATCTTTGCTGTTGAAATCTAAAGCACGCAAAGAGAAGTCAATTAATAAAGAAGATCTCCCAGTTATCAACACCATAACTTTGAGAGCTGCACGTTTTCTTTTGTAAGAAACACATTTATAGAAGACCAGGGTGATCAGAAATTTAATCTAGAAAGTCTGGTGCATGCTATGCTTGAAAAACCATCAGAACTATTCAGAGCTGAATTCAAACCAATATTCCTTGCAGTTTTTATTTTTTGAGACCAAAAGAAATCCTCCTTCTCTAAATTGTCTTTTGTATGCTAAAAACAAATCTGTAACTCTGGTAGAAACAATATCATAATTCAGTACCCGAAAAGCAGGCATTTTAAGTGAAATTAGGAAACATTTCATACTAAATTCTCATCCAAGTTTCGTTTAGGTTTCTGATGAAAAAAACGTTTACCAGAAATTGTCTTGAATCATTTTTACCCCAACATCGGATTTTAGTATTATCTGGGTCGCAACCAAACTTTGACCAGAAAATTGCTTTTTGCCTCATTTGTATTGTATTCTTGTACATTTAGGTATCATACTCCAACTTTGTATGTTGGAATTAACTATATATTTTCCTTTGTTATTCTTACTATTGTTTTGTTAACGGCCCAAGCTCAATAAGCTCTGCTTTTCATGGGTCATGTAGAATACAGCTTTGTTATGTTATGTACTGCATTAGGATTTTGTGTTCTACAAAGAAAATTGAATTGAATTGAATTGTTACAGGTGCACAGATACTTAATGAAATGCAAGTATGGTGAAGATAAGTTACAACTTGGTGAGTTTGTCTTCTTGCCTTTTATGATGTTCGTGAGAGCTTTGTATTATTATCATATGAATAAACTTCATGTGATAATGTTTGTTCTTGTATTAAAATTATTAAAATATATAATTAGCGAAAAAACGTGGGTACATCATTTCTTATTCATCATCAAATGACGGTTGTGTGATTTTGAAGCAATTATACATCCAAGCAATTTTGATAGTTCCGTGGAATTTGGCTTTTTCTTGAACCTAACAACTATATAAAGCACCTGAAAAGTGGAGACGGTTCTAAAAAAATGTTATTATGGTTTTATCGTGTCTCAAACATGCTGCCTCATGGAAAGTGACACCTTACTGACAAATGGGCCATAAGTTCAATAAATCATTGATTGTCAACCAATCGAGATATCGAGCTGAAATTAAATATCTAGGACCAACTCCTCATTGCCTTGCAAAAGAAAAAATTCAAGAAGATTTCTCAACATGACTTGACAATCCATCTGATGACGCTACATGGAATTACCCATCTCGTGTTATTAGAACAAGGATATATTTTGCAAGACAATGGCATGAGCAGCTTTTTGATTGACACCTCAATTCAAAGCGATTAGCGATCTAAGACAAAAGAAATTCTCTCAACCAGTAATTCAAAACAAATTCAATCCAAAAATGTTGTTCACAATGATGGCAATCTGCAGCCATGTGATTTGTTTTTGGTTTTGTTTTCATTACATTAGGACCCCTTTTACATCCGTAACAAAAGTATGGCAGTTCTCGCGTATTTTCAATTTCAAGTCATCATTTTGACCCTTGAGAGTGTTGTGTTTCTGCTTGGTGGAAATAAGCATAGAATGAGTTTTCGCAACATTCAGGGAAAGCTTGTTGCCTTGTAGCCAAATATCTAGTTTCCTAAGATCGCTGTTAATAGCCTCATTCAGCCGAGTCTAATCGTGAGACTGGTAGCACAAACTGGTATCATCAGCATACATGGACACGTTAGAATCCTGAACTGCTTGTGGGAGATCATTGATGTAGATGAGGAAGAGAAGAGGGCCAAGACATGAACCTTGTGGAACTCCTGTTTACACTGTTCTGCTAATCTGTAACACTTTTGCTCCTTCTATCTGTAGAATTATCTTGCTCTGGAGCAGCGTAAACACTCTTGAACCATAACGACTTTGTAATTGATCAAAACTGCACCGGTGTAGTGTAAATGTGGTCTTAGAGAGTGTCTTCAGTTAGTTCTATACTTTAATGATCTTCTGCTTTCTAGGTATCAACCGAATGGTTTCAAAGGGCCACTATGCTGCTGCCTACCCACTGCATGAGGTAATTTATATATTGTATCGAAACCGTGCAAAGTAAAGGCTATGGAAACGGTGCCCCTGGTCTTCACAAGCTTTTTTTAGTACGAATATAGTGTTGATGACTATGGAACCTTGATATAATGTACAGGGTGACCGAAAAACTTCACGAGCTAGATCGCACAGTTTCCTGAAAGCAAATTTTATGAACACAAACGAGGTGTTAGCAGGTAGCTGAAAGGCTCAGCTATCTTTTGAGATGTTGCTTGGTTTCTTTAGCTATGCCTACTGTCCATTTCTCAGACTATTCCCTCCTTTTCCAGCCTATGTTTTGGAAGATATGACTGCTTTGTAGCACGAAATTTGAATGAGGAACTGAGGTCAATCATTTTGTAAGCAAAAAATTTTCCCAGACGAATTCAAGTCTAATATAAGTTGTTTGTTTGCACGTGCGGCTACAATAATCGATAAATACACAAAATATCTTAAAATGAATAAATAGCCTAGAGCTTAATTTACTAAAAGTTTCGGGCTTAACCCTTCATCAGTAGTAACGAGAAAAGGGTACGTTAAAGCGTAAAAATATTCAATAATTCAAGAATTCAAGTCTACGTTGAGTTTTCACAAAATGTTGACTGGAAAGTGATGGCGATTATTTCACTCAAAATGAGGAATTTGGGATTCGAAATCTGATTTTTTGGATAGTAATCAGTACTTACTGTGACCATGCAGCGTCTCACAAGATAGCTGAGCATCCCAAAGCATTTGTCAATAAATTTTGATTTCAGAGAGCTAGTTCTGAGCTAGTTTGTGAAGTTTTTTGGCGTCACCTTGTAAATAGTTAATTGATATTTTGTTCGATACAAAACGTAGCACACACTGCCAAGAAGCCACTTTCCCCCTGTTTTTTTGGAATAATTTCGGTGTGTGTTATTAATTGTCCAATCTTATTGGTTTAGACGATTCATTCACGCGTTATTTATCATTTCTATTTTACCTGGAAGAAAAGCAGAGATTTCTGTGACTCGGGTACCGGCTATGAATAGGGATTTCAAGATGATGAAAGAACTTTAAAAACCGCACACCCTGGTTAGAGTGAAGATGTTGAGATATCAAGTGTTTTGGACATCTGTTAACTTGTTTTGTATCTATTTTTTCCTCAGGGAGTTCACAAGTTTCAGCACTCACTGCTCACTCACAAACCGTCCAATGATCGCCAGGTTAGCTAACTAATTATTTTTTTTGATGGTAATCAAACATTCTGGTCGTATTTTGGTTAATATTGGCTAGATAATGTGTTGAATTTAGACATTTGCAATTGCCAGACATTTCAACTACTTGAAAATTAGCCAAATTGATCTCACCCAGCAGTATACGACAGTGGTCTCAGCCATCATGTGAATAAACAAATAATTAGCCAATCAATCTAAAATCAGTTTATGGTACAGGAAATATTGGACGACAGAATATGCTTCATACAAGAACAGGCTGGTTCTTTTCAAATTATATGCAATAAAACCCGTATATAAGAGGATGATATCGGCAAATATATAGTTTAATGGTAGACATGTTCAAATCCATTTTGGTATATAAGAACCTCACTTTTTGATCTTCGCCTAGCAAAGAGGTTCTTAATTCTGGGGTGTGAAATTTAAGAACGCTGCAATTCAGAGTTTATAAAATTTTCGCAGAAAATTCTATAGCCTAAAGGCTCTTAAATGCCTTTTAAATCTGCTTGTTCCAAATAAGGCTTCTGTCACAACTCATATTGATCGTTGAAGTGAAAAACTTGTCATCCCATATTGCAGCGGCCCTTATTTTGCCGGACCTGATTGGCAACTTTGTGTGCCCTGGTGGCAAAGGATAGGCATTGGGAGTTTGTCCATGAGAATTTGATAATGGAATTCCAAATAATGACGGCAATAAGGGTGGAGTGAAGTGGCTAACGTTGAATGTGGGTCGTCTTGATTAGGGACAACAGTTATGTTCTTTCTTTTAGATGGCATGTAGTAATAACCGGACCCTGAGACCCCGAGACCCCTAGAAGCTTTATGTATCAAAGATGAAAAGGACCCTTAACACCAGAGGGTCATCACCACAGGCAAACGATAGACCAATGTTATCAAGCTGTCAAACAAGAGGTTGCGTATCGTATGAGCTTCCCCTCTTCCATCCTACGAACTTTCGCTCATTCAAACCAACGTCAGGACACCATTAATCATGCAGATAGCTTTGAAAATAGCACGATAAGAGTTACTCAAAAAAGTACTTATGTAAACTCTCTGCATGGTTCCTGGCATTGGTTTGAAAGAATGGAGTACATGGGGTGGAAAAGAGGAGGTTAACGATACACAACTTCCTGATCATGACCCTCTGGTGTTATGAGTCCCTTTTAATTTTAATACTTAAAGGTCCTCGGGTCTTAGTGTCTGGTTTTTACAATATTCCCTTTTAGATCCCATCATTTCTAACCAGATTTTGTCGGAAGATTAGTTTATGAATCAAACAGGTGGATAAGTTTAGTTACCTTATACGAACTTCCATCATTCTTACAGCTTTTGTATTATCATTGGGCACGATTCACCAACATATGCAAAGAACAACCCCTTGATCTTGTCAGGTACGTGATTTGTTGTTTTCGTCAAGGCTACCATTTTCATTTCATTCATTTCATTTTTATTTATTTCAACAGGGTTGTACATTCAGTAGAATTAAATACACTGATTTTCAATGTGCTCTGCTTAAAAACCTAACTAACCTAATTACATGAATAAATTACAAAGCAACCTGTATTACAAAGAAAAATAAAAATTTATATACAATATGTTCTGGTTAGAAAAGAAAAAGTTTGATGCTGTACGAGAACTTTCACACTCTTTGATTCTTCAAAGCTTGTTTCAGCAAATTTTTGAAAGTGGCCAGTGAAGGGGCATTTTTTATTTCTGTGTTCAGTTTATTCCACACAGTTACACCTCGATATGAGAAACTACGTTGCCCGTAAGAGGTTGTAAAGCGAGGTATTCTGAGATCCGTGAGAACCGAATGTTCTAAAATAATTTATCGTCGTTGAGCAAATTGTGTCATCGTTAATTAACTACAGTAAGGCCCCGCATTTAAGAAACCACTTTTTCACACATCACCCTGAAAGGTTTCTTATATCTATGATCTTATCTATGATCTTATATCTAAGGAATCTATCGGAAAGAGAGGACATCGTAATAACGCGAGCCGACAAAGGAGGGGCAACCGTTATCTGGGGTATTGAAGAATACCTCACGGAAGCCAACAACCAACTAAATAATACAGCATTCTATAAAAAGTTGGCATTTGACCCATTTCATGGGTACATAAGAATAATAAACAACTCGTTAGATGAAATGTACACTCAAGATAAAATTGATGCAGAAGCATTGGAGATTTTAAAGGTTCCTAAAGAAGTTAAACCGGCTAGATTCTATCTACTACCGAAAATTCATAAAAAGAACAATCCAGGCCGCCCAGTTGTGGCGTCGACAAACTGCCACACAACCAAAATATCTAAATACGTCGATCATTATATCCAACCCCTTGCACAAAAAGTGCGATCATACATCCGCGACACTACAGATTTGTTAAACAAAATAAAAACTATTGGTAAAATACCCATGAATGCATTGCTCGTAACCTTAGATGTAAGATCCCTCTACACAAACATACGCCACGAGGATGGCCTACTAGCCCTTAAAAATGCTTTAAACAAGAGAGCCAATAAAGAACCAGCAACTGATGCTTTATTAACCATGATGAGACATGTCCTCACGCTCAATTGCTTCACATTCAACGGAAATAGCTACCTACAGACAAGAGGGTGTGCCATGGGCACCGTTGCAGCACCCTCTTACGCTGTTATATACATGGGTGAATTTGAAGAAAAACACATCTACCCCACAATAGGTAAAGACTGCCTATACTATGGCAGGTACATAGACGACATCCTTTTAATCTACAAAGGCAGCGAAAGAGAATTCAAGACGTTCGCTGAGCAACTCAACACAAAACATCCATCAATAAAGTTCGACTATGAAATTTCAAAAACATCAATCCCTTTCCTAGACACCTGTATCTATATAGACGACAACAGACAACTACAAACAACTCTATTCACCAAACCAACTGACACACACAACTACCTACACTATAAATCAGCCCACCCCAGACATCTTAAGAACAGTTTACCCTATTCACAAGCTCTTAGACTTAGAAGGATATGCACAAAAGATGACCAACTAGGTAGCAACTGCAAAAAAATGGAAGAAAATTTTCTCCGACGAGGATATCATAAAGAGAATCTCCAAGAACAAATCGGTAAAGCCATCATAACACCAAGAGACACGACATTAAGGAAAGTTTCAAAGAAGCGATCCACAAGAATCCCCCTAGTCACTACCTTTAATTCTACACTGCCCCAAATTGGTAAAATCTTGAAAGAAAGATGGGATATTTTAAACATAAAGCCCAAACTCAAGAAACTGTACTCGGAACCTCCGATAATTGCATTTCGTCGATGCAAGAACCTGAGAGAAATAATTGGCAGCAACACTATCATCAATAACAAAGTTAAAAGAAAAAAAGCCAACAAAAGAACAATTAAATACTGCTCACCATGTAATACCAAAAGAAGCCTATGCTGCAACCATGTCATTAAAACTAATTCATTCACTAGCGTAAATACCCACAAAACCTATAAAATCTTTCACGAATCTAACTGCAAAAGCATGAACGTAATATATCTCCTTGAATGCACCCGCTGTAAGAAACAATATGTCGGCAAATCAGAATGGCCTTTCAACTACAGACTTAATAATTACCGTTCTCGTGTAAAATCAGCGCAATACGATAAGCTCCTTCCGGTAGAAAAACATTTCAAAGAGCAAAATCACGTCTTCGAAAGAGACGCAAGATTCATAATAATCGAGAAGATCGAAAAAGAAAACGTCCAAAATATGACACATTTATTAGAAACACACGAAGACAGCTGGATTAAACGACTGCAGACTCTTTCCCCTAAAGGACTGAACAATAAACTTAACCACCCCGACAACTATAAATCATAAAAATCCCCTAAATAATCCATGGTTAGGCCACTTTTTTCCGTTCACAAAATTATGCAATACTTTGTTCCCCTGTGGCCTATCAATTTCTACAAATACAACGTAACATTTAACATTCATATGACGCCTTATTTTGGCGTCACGTGACCCTTTTAAGGCCACGTGACCTCATTTATGTCACGTGGCCACTAAAACGGCTATAAAAAGGCATACACACTTGTAAAAATTCATTCTCCTGACGATGACCACAGAGTCGAAACGCGTCGAGAGTAGAAGAATGAAATAAAAGAATTAAAGAACTTCAAATCGTCTCTATTTTTGTGTACATCTTATATGATACTTTTCATATTTTTAAGGCTGAAAGTTTCTTAAGTTTCTAATTTCTTTTCTGGAGAGTCCTAGAAAAATTAGTTACAACAAGAAACCACTTTTTCACACATCACCCTGAAAGGTTTCTTATATCTATGCTACTTTTAATTTTTTCAGGCTGAAAGCTTCTTAAGTTTCTAATTTCTTTTCTGGAAAGTTATAGAAATAGGTTACAACAGAAAAGGGTTATTTATAGATAGATTAGCCAAATGTGTATATTATCAATGATTGTCAAGAACATCAATTAAAATTTAGGTAAAAATATGTCCAATCAAGGACATCTTTGTAGCAATTTCTTATCAACCCTGCATTGCCTGCATGCAATGGAATACTCCCCAGACCGTCAGACCAGGACTTAGTCTTGATCAAAATACAAGAAACTCCATTTTGGATATGAATGAGCCTCGAGAGTTCCTTATAAGTAAGGAAGCTAATTATTTTTCAGTAACCTAAAAGTTTCTTTTAGGTGGTTTCTTAAATGCAGGGCCCTACCGTGCTTGTGGATATAAATCATCAGGCAGTTGATTATTGCTTTGAACATTTCTTTCACGTGAATGTTGATAACCTGATTTACTTTTTTTCTTCTTTGCACAGGAAATATTTTGGGGAGAAGATTGGCCTTTACTTTATGTGGCTTGGTAAGTTTTAATCCCAATATTGTGTGAATTCTCAGTAATTTTTCGCATGAACTTTTTTCATGGGTGGAAAAAATAGCGGACCACGGCATTAATGGTCCCAGAAATTTTTTCAGGTCTACAGAAAGAAAGAAATGCGAGAAGAAGGGAGAATTGATGATTCGATTTTGCGTGAAAATCCAAAATGTTCTCTTTGCATTTCAAACTAAACCTTTACAGCAATTGGATTGATGTTTGGTTAATTTAGGCTATTTCCAGACTACAACAACACTGTTTATGATCTGGTAAGTAGTCAGTCGTAACGTCAACAATATTCGCTAAATATCCTTTACCAGAGGTGGAAAAAATATTTTCCTTTCTGGGAACCTAGGTTTATAGCTGAAAAATTTCTGCATAATTTCGCAGGGGGTAAAAGTGTCAACTCTTTGTGTTCCCCTCTATATTATTTATTGGTGGTATTAAACGTTTTGACAAAAAGAGTCAGAATAGCCTGTTGCATTGTGCCCTCGATTTCAATGGAGAAAAATTGCGCCAAAAATCTCGTTTTCAATTTGAGATGGCGGTCATTTATTTTTGGCATAAAATCAAATATTGTCAGAAGACCTATAATATATTTGACGCTGCAACTGCCACAAAGATTGTAAGAAGAACATTCTTGGATCCAATGAACTGAGGTAGAATGTCTTATATCAAAATAAGAACAAGCACTGCTCTGATGGATGTGATGAGGCACTTATCATCAGCTAACAAACAGTCACTACACTAGGCCTAGGACCAAGTCAACATGCATGAAGCAATTTTAAAGCACAGCATCATCATCATCAAGTTTATTCAACAACTTGGAGCTTGAGGCTTGATTTGGATTAAGTTTCATTAAATTCATGAAGTGCTGGTCTGATTTCTTATTTGGACAGCTTGTACAAAATGTTGCTTTGTGTTACGAAACTGAGCAGAGCAACTCAAATTACATTACAGTCTGAGCTGCATCATCTTATGGCACACAGGCAGGCCATGTTCTGGCAGCACTCGGGCAGCACTTCTTTGATGCAATAGGTGAAAAGAAATAGCCTCTGTTTTCTCTGAGCAGGCAAACTTCAATTGGAAATTTGTTCCTTGGCACAAAACAACTTTTAACCAGCCCTGAATTTGAGATATCCCAAAAAATGTTTCTGGGAAAACAAAGCTAATTCAGCCACAGAATAATGCTGATAAACTAGAATGCAGAATATGTGTATTCTCCTGCGCATGCAAAAAACAATGCAGTAATGACACAACTTTCACCAAAATGAAGGCACGTGTCAGGGCAACTGTGCATTTTTGAAGAAAGGATGAGCCAAAGTATTGATATATTTTGAATTGGTAAAAAGTAATAAAATCAGGATGTGATGTAAATAGAAATACAAGATACAGTGCTTTTTTGGGCTCCATAAACCCAGTCTTGGTGGCTAAAAATCTTTGGAATGTAATTTCCAGCACCACCAAAGTGTGGCACAGGCCTTGTGCACATTAACATGACAAGAATTCTTAAGAATTTTGAATAATTCAGCACATTAAAAACGTTTTTAAGGATTCTTAGGCAGGAAAGCCATGTTCATCTGGCAAGGCCCGTGCTGTATAATATATGCTCTGTTCAAATCAAATTTCACCCATTATCAATAAGCTTTTTCTGAAAGCCTTTGACATATGACATAAAAACAAATTTTTCCAATCAAATGAAATTTTCTTGGCACACCATAAAAGCCATTTGTCAAAGTCAACTTACAGATCTTTTACGTTTTACCTAAAGTAGAACTTAGAAGCTGGAGGACTTTTCTTTGTGAAACTAATTTGTGTGTTCTGTTTCATTCCCAGGATTCAAAGTATGATTTCAAATTCTAGAGATTTTTTTGAAAGCCTAAATATTTTCTTGAAAACTTTCTGTGAAAAGTTAAAACCAAAAAAATTTCTGGGAACTACGTTCCCAGGTTCCGATACTTTTTCCACCTCTGTCCTTTACAATTGAGATTAAGGATTACAGACCAATCTTCAAAATCCTTCCCACACGTATTTCTATCATGACCTGCCAAAAATCGATTCTTGTTTGGAGCACCCTGCTGTCACAGAAAGTTTTTCAACGACTTTTCAGTCCAAGAAATTAAAACATTTTTTCCACCCCCGACTTTTTCACCCAAATCGTTTCTCTATCTCTTATCCTGCATGATATTTCTTTGAGCCAAATTTGATAATTTGCGATAATTTTCAAATCCATAATATTGCGAACTATGAACCCTGAACCGACAGCACAGGCGCAGTGTTTTTGAGCGGTGGAGACCTTGAGGGGGGAACAGTAGCGGCGGCAGTTGTTGTCGGTGGTGTTCTCTCGGCCGGGGTTCCTGCTGTTCAGCATTATCGCCTGTGCTAGCCTGACCTCCAGTGTGAAACAGATCCTAGTATATATCCGTATTTAAGAATTTATATGTAGCTCTTTGTAATATATAGTGTACGGTTAGAAGAGGACCTAACTACTTAAAGAAACAGGCATCTGTTTGGTCTTTTGCGCTTTTTCTTTTCCAGTGCTGACGTTTCGCCCACTTGGGCATCTTCAGAGCAACTCAGCTTCAGTAGTTCTTTGTAATTGTATAGTTAATAGTATTTAGTTGCGTGATGTTTTTATGGAATGGCCAGGGAGTTGGCATTGTCTTTTGCTCCCCCTGGCATCGTCCTCATAGTGTTGCATAGTAGTTCATATGCAGTGTCTTAGGTACCTTCTTCATGTAAACGTTTTAATTGAATATGTATAAAAAAGTAAATAATTTGCGATTTTTTTTCCAGGCTTCTACACGGTGATGTTAGTGCCTGCAGCCCTTCTGGGAATCGTTTCAATTGTTTATGGATTAGCAACTATGCAGAGTCACACCGTTGTGTAAGTATTTTTGTTTGTTTTATCTTGAATGTTACAAAGCTTAGAACTCCATGAAGAGTTTTCAGATATTTATTGGTCATGCAAAGTGTGTATTTGTAGAATCATCATATTTTATTGAAATTTGCGATCGCCTCCATATGTTGGCCAGAACAAAGATCTTCTGTTTGAAAACAATCGAAATAAACAATGATTTTTAACTGAAACAATAGCTTCGCCCCCCCCCAGTATTTGGCAAAGTGTCGCCACTGCTTGCACTCTGTGAATATCCAGCGGATTTGCAAAATTCTTGTGTCTAACGTTAATTCCAGATAATAGAGATAGGGCTATCTCATCTTGGGGGTCCCCTTCATTGTTTCATTGCTTTTTAATATTTCATCAAACGCCGAGCAATGTTAACTTGTAGTAAGATATCTTTATTTGCTCGATTCTACTGATGCATTATTCGAAAATTCTATTTGAAAGGAAGAAAATAGGTAAATATGCTTCTTTCTTTTGTAAACGTAATCTCATTTAATTGTTTTTCTTTAGCAAGGAGATCTGTTCAAATGTAACGTACCCCATGTGTCCAAGATGCGATTACAAGTGCCCATTTTGGCCTCTGAGTGAAAGCTGCTACTATGCCAAGGTATTGTTATGATCACGGGCGGTAGGAAACGCGGAATTTAGAAGAAGCTTTATGGTTGATACATCGAGTTGTTCCTTTCTTAGTATATCATTCCATTCGTGATATATCGACTTGTTTTCCTTCTGTGTCTACCTCTCCTGCGAAGGCGCCATTTTAATCCGATTGACATGCCTTCAAGGGCCCTATCGCAATTATGCCACTCAAATGGAATCTCCTCCAATCCGTTTCATTTTACCACACTTGAGCGGCATAATTACTCCGGGGCCCTTGAGGTCATGTCAATCGGATTAAAATGGCGCCTTCGCAGGAGAGGTAGACTCCACAAGGAAAACAGGTCGATATATCACGAATGGAATGATATATTAGGATAGGAATAACTCGATGTATCAACCATAAAGCTTTTTCTAAATTCAGCGTTTCCTACCGCCCGTGTTATGATGTATAGATATGATTCAGTAATTCCTTGCATATAAGAAATGGACATGAAAGAAATTGCAGGGAATATTTTCTCCTTTATAATAAACTAGACAACCAATTTTTTCATTTCTTATGAAGAGCTAAGATTGTTACACAGGTTTGTTGCAATTTAAAATTGTTTTCCAGTGTTTCATACTTGATATAAAAAACATGACATAATACATCACTCTTGGCATATTTAGACCTTTGACACTTTAGGCCTTTGCGAGTATTCAGCAGGTCAAGAATTTGAAAACTACTATTTGACAGGGGAAAGCATGCCTTATGAAAAGGAAGCTCCTTATTAGACAGATAAGAAATCTGCCAGCGTCCTGTAAAGATATTTCTTTCACATAGAAAAAGAACAGTCTGGTTCAAACCAGGGCATGAAACAATATTTTCCTTCCTGCGACCGCACAGAAATCATCCTCAAAAATCCTGCAAGCATAGAATAATTAAAGTGTCCAGCTTTCTCGAAAAGAAGTCAAGTTTCAAAGGTTCCAAACGATCTATTTTTGAATCCCCATGTCCATAGCATTCATCAAATATTGGATTTGAATTCAGTTTGAACTCAGTCACAGAAACTATCATGATTGGCATTGGGTTCAGTTACTTTCTTTACTGATCTCATACTTGTTATCACTATAAACATAAATGGTACTGACATATCTTGATCAGTCAATTTTGCCTGAATTTATGGTACCTGTTTCATTTTTATGAAAAATGGATATCAGAGCATGAATGAACAGGAAATATTTGAAAAATTTCCTGCAGGACAATTAGTAATTGAAAGCTTCCTGCGACCGCCCGGTCGCATGGTCGGGTGTGTTTTCATGCCCTGGTTCAAACGTTCCCATTTCTTGAATGCGGGGACCTACCTTAGCTCATTGGTTTAACCCCTGTTGTGCATTCTTGACAACGATTCTCAAACTGCCAGATTATTTAGGAAGAATATTGCCTGAGCAACAGCATGAGATCAGAGAGATTGATAACTTCAGCGTAGGTTCCAAACCTTTAAAGGCAATCTGTCCCCTATTGTTCTGAGCTTAGTTACTGCTTAGTTTCACTGGAGCTAAATTCATGAATCACCGAGTCTCTATGACCCTGAATTCTTTGGATAAAGTGAATTAGCACAAACTTCTAGAATCAAAACTAACTGATGCTACTGTGCTACAAAATCTGCCCTTGTTGGTCAAAATATTTTACACCAACCGTTTTGAAGATATGGAACATATGCTGTAAGTTTTAGTTTTTCTTTATCATACTCATTTGCCATTAGCTATAAAATGTGTCAAGCGAATGTTCTCAATATTTCCCAGTTATACTGTAGAAAAATTGCAAATTCACTTACGTTTTATACAGCTAGTGAAAAATACGCCACTCTTCATGGTTTGTCACACAAGCTACGAATTTTCACTGAAAAATTTCAACCAATACAAAACACTGAACATCAATTCGTTACCTTCTCCTTAATCAAAGTTTAGAGGTAATGCACATTGAAGGGTTTTAAACAGTTGACCTATATTTCCTTTTGTTTATCCTAGGCTGCATATGTTTTGGATAATCCATTCACAGTGGTATTCGCCATTTTCATGTCTTTCTGGGGTAAGATTTTATGAACATCATTTTTAGTTTAGAACTCATATTATGTACCAGGTTAGTCAAGGAAAACAGCAGTGCTATGAATAGGAGGAAGAAAAGCCTAAACACCATACAGGGGTGTCCCAA
The DNA here is from genome assembly GCA_039566865.1 of Aurelia coerulea. Lineage (NCBI taxonomy): Eukaryota > Metazoa > Cnidaria > Scyphozoa > Semaeostomeae > Ulmaridae > Aurelia > Aurelia coerulea. Next base: position 21,051,705 of record CM076947.1, on the reverse strand, counting down.
AATAATTGTGCCCCGTTTGTCTGAAGATTGTGACAAAGCGGCCAAAGATTCTCGCAAAATGTTTGCATTATGTTGCTCTTCACATGTTCAATTAAAGTTTGCTACCATCCCCATGAAAATCCGTTGAAAAATGATGGAGCTATGACCTCCAGGAGACCAAATTTGCCCGATCACTGAAACCAGCAGTCGGCCTTTTTGTCTTACTATTTTGCAGCGATAAATAGCTTCATGGATTGAAAAATTAAACAGCAGCCTCCGATGTCATAGCTCTCGTGAAAATTCCGATAATCCTCGGATTGTTCCAATATTTCTGACCAAACAGAAATTGTTTCTTACCTCACGTGAAGATACTTATCACTGCAAAATAATAAGACAAAATGGCCGACCGCTGGTTTGAGTCATCAGGCAAATTTGGTCTTCTGAAGGTCATAGCTCCATCATTTTTCAACGGATTTTTACGGGGATGGTGGCAAATTTCAATTAAATATCTGAAGAGCAACATCATGCAAAAGTTTGGCGAGAATCTTTTGCCGTTTTGTCGCAATCTTCAGGCAAATGGGGCACAATTTTTTTGGGACACCCTCTATTGTTTCTTTTGGCTTTGCTTCCTTTGTGCACACTTATATTTATCAAATACAATCGGCTATTTTAAAACCTATGATATCCTTTAATTCAATTCAATTCAATTCAATTTTATTCGTAGAATACAACAACCTAATACAATGTAAGATAAAAAATAAATGTATTCTGCACGACCCAAGAAAAGCGGAGCTTATCTAGCTTGGGCCGTAAATTAAAATTCAAAAAGATATACGAAAAAGGAAAAATACGTCATAGTACAAAAGCTAGGAAAATTCAACAGGAAGATATATTTTTGTTAGTAAGAAATGTTATTGGTTTGTAAGTCTTATTAATCATGCAGATCTTTTTTTATAGTTCATTTTGGTATGTTAAGATGATGTTTTCTTTAAGTTTTTTACAGAAGTTCTTTTGTTTTGGGATTGACTTTAAGGAAGGAGGAAGGTTATTCCACATGCGAGCACCAATGTTTTGTATGGTGTAGTCACGCCACTTTTTATTAGATTTCACTATTTTATAATCTGATTTTTTTCTGGTATCGTATCTATGAGAGTTCTCGTTGGTTTTGAAGTAATTTTGAAATACTTCGGGTAATTTATCTTTGCTGAAATGCACTTGATGCATTAATTTTAACATTTTTATGCGGTAAAGATCATAAATTTTAACTAACACAGGTTATTTTCAGGTTATTGTTTTAACACAGGTTATCCATATTGATTTGAAGCTAACTTGGTAAAAGAAGTTTTGTGAAGCGCTATAATATTATGATTTATGCTTTATCAACTCAGAGTGGATTTTTTCAAAACCTTTTTCAAATGCTTGTATTGAATTGGTTTTCTAGCAACGTGCTTCTTGGAATTTTGGAAACGCACCCAAGCGGAAGTTTCATATGACTGGGATTTGATTGGATTTGAAGATGAAGAGGTTTGTTTATTTTATTTTTCTCGATCTATCCTGTAATATTCGTTTGAATTAAATCTTAGGAACTGCCGTCAAGCGGAGCGACATTGATCGAGGGTGACGTTTATCATTCAGCCATTCATAACTTTAATCTCTTCTGTATCAACCCAGCCACTACTTGGGGTAGAATTTGACTAAAGGGTGTCAAAAATGGTACGATGAAGGTTTGCTTATTAACTTTGCTGTAAAAGCAAACTTTATAAGACAGGTTCAAACTCGTACTTCCTTCTGAATGGGGGTGCTTACAAAACGTGAAATTTATTCAGAACCTTTGCCGGTATTTGATTCATTTGCGTCAATCAAGAATCAATTGGATTTTGAAAGAAGGCTGCTGGAGTGCTCATGTCCTAATTTTTATGACTTCCTATCTGAAATAATGGTTTTGAAATAATGGTTTTGAAATAATGAAATCCAGAAGATTGATCAAAGTCACTCCGTTTCACGATAATTTATATCCCTGATGCGCCGAAATAAACTATCCACGTTTGGCAGGTCATAATAAATCTTACACTGGACGGTTGTCCAAGATTTTTGACTTAATCGTAAGCTATAACCCAGAATTGGATTTTTCATTAATTTGTGATATTCTGTTTCCTGAGCCACAGGCAAGTTTCTTAAAATTATCTGCCTCGAAAACATCGTAAACGATCATAAAATGTCGATTGAATTTTTTATAGACTCAACATGAAGAGAAAATTTTTTCATGGTGCTGTGGGTTTAAGTAATCAATCAGTTATTCCACTGCACGAGCGTTAGTTGAACGACAGACCTGTGTTTTTCTTAATTGGTCTGTTTCATCATACAGGAACAACCTCGTCCTGAATACGAGAACAAATTGTTGGCCAAAGAACAAGAAAGGTATAAAAGAGTTAATCCAATCACGGGTGTAAGTATTGTTATTAATATTATTATTGTTATCAATTTCTTTAAAAGTTGGATAATAGATACAGTAGCTATACTAAAGCTAATTTAGGCCAACTAAAAATTACAATATAAATATAAGTAGACACGGTTAAAAGTAGTAAAATAGTAGATATAATAAATATACAAAATTGAAATACCTTCAGTATAAAAGCCATCCATAAATGTTAAGATCAGATAAAGCCTAAGTTTGGAACAAAATTTTTACATAATCTTTTCATACATATTATTTAACATGTTATTTATAAGATCACATCTCTATGACTCAACTTTTTAGACAGTGGTGGAAAAAAGGCTACCTTGTTGCAAAGCGACTTTAAAGGGAACAGACATAGCTATATCTCGTAGCCGCTATAAATAGGTTGAAGAAACGCCCACAAACCCATTGTTTCTTTACCTACACAATGAAACCGGATGCGTCAAAGTTGTCAAGTACAATAGATTATATTTTTGACCTGGCCCGGGCCAGCTTTTAACTATGTCGATTCCCTTTAAACTAAAATTCTTCGTTCTGATGCTCTTTCAATTTTTTCTTGTACCAGATTTCAAAGCGCTATTGAATTACCGCACAACGTAAATGGAAGTGATAGAACACAACCAAACATCGCCTTTTTCTTTTGTTCTGTCCTGATTTCTTTCCTGCTTTCCCCTTTACATTCTAATCTTTATTTTCTCCTTCATGTTGTCTTTTTCTCCCACTCCATCTCCGTTCTTTCTCTTCTCGTTGCTAACTTCCTTCCTTTCATTTCCTCTTTCCTCCCTTCCTCATTTCTATGCTTTCTCCTTCTTTTATTCCACTGGCTCATTTTCTTCCCATTTTCTTCATTCAAGACAGTGGAGTTTCTTGCAAATTACAAGGAGTCAGCGAGTCTGCTCAACCTAGGCAGAACAGGTACTTGAACTATCAACCTTGACAGCGGTATGGTAGAACAGCGCGCTGCCACTGAGCAATACCACATCTGGTTCAAATTGCTTGTTTGTACGCAAATGAATTTTTGTTGATTGCTATGTTGTTTTATTTTCAGATTGAAGAACCACATATCAGAGGGCGCGAAAAGACACCAAAATTTGTTGTATCGTGTAACTCAGTGCTTTTCATGGTGAGTTCTTCATCTCATCTTTTAGAAGTCACCTAACTCTTTATTTTCCCAAATCAAAATACTCTTTCTCAAAAACTCAAAATACTGAAATCAAAATACTCTTTATTTTGATATGAAAAGTCTTGTGAGCACAGCTTCCTGGTGTCTTATTGCCAGTAGCTTTACAATTGAGTAATTTGCTTGTGTGGCATAGGTTCCAAATCTTTAAAAAGGCTGGTGTAAAATTGAGTGACCTATTTCTTTGAACTGAATGACTTCAAAGAAACTTTAGCTATTTCTCTATAATTCTACCGTTGGACTTTTCTGAAATCTGCAATATTTTCAGAATTAGAGTGTTTTTCTTCTTCTTGAAGAATTTGAAAAAGATAAAAAAACATAAAAATATCGTAATTTCTAAACTGTTTGACGCAACATGAAATAATTTCGAAGAAAGCCATAGTTTATGAATGCCTACAATATGGTATCAAGCTAAAGTCTGTCACTCATCCGGTTTATGATTTAGAAAGTTGATTACGTCACATCCTCAAATGAATTGAAACGTAAGATACGCTGTAATTTCGAAAAATATTCAAAATTTCTGGAAAGTGCAACGGTAGAATGATAGATAAATATCTAAAGTTTCTTTCAAGTCATTAAAACAGAAGAAATAGGTCATTGAATTTTACACCCACCTTTTACGCCGAGAAAAAGATTTGAAACCTATGCTTGCTCGTGTATGTTTGATGTATGTCTGTTTGGTGTATGTTGCAAGCAAGGACTTTGACTGACATAATCACCAATGTTGAAAGAGATGGCTCATGGATAGATACATATGTTTTTTCATAGCTGCATAAGTAATGTTTGAGGTTTTGTTAATCTCAATTTGTAAATTTTGATTATATATTCTGAACAAGATATCACAGGAATTGATATATGATAAATGTAACAAGGACAGATTTGATAAGACAATAGCAAGAGTTGGTTTGATTGACACCGCCATTCAAAGCGATTAGCGATCGGCAACAAAGGAAATTCTCTCAACCAATAATTCAAAACAAGCAAAGCCGCAAAATTTCTCTGAAACCCAGGTAGCTATTGCGCTCGTTGTGCATTCCAGAAATTGTTTTTGAGAGCAAACATTAGCATAAATCCAAAGAAGAATGATATATCTACACATCTGCGGCGGGCATGATTCAAAAGCCGATTGGAAGGCGATTCAATTCTCTTATTGTTTTGGGTGTAATTAAAACACTTACTGCTCAGCTTCTGAAGCAAAGAAATAACATGCCTGAGGTACATGTGTAGATATATCATTCTTCTTTCGATATATGCTCATATTTGCTCTTAAAAACAATTTCTGAAATGCATAACGAGCGCGCTAGCTACTTGGGTTTCAGAAAAACTTTTGCGGTTTTGTTTGCTTTGAATTTATGGTTGAGAGAATTTCCTTTGTCTGTAGCCACTAATCGTTTTGAATACAGGTGTCAACACAAGTATCTCATGCTATTGTGTTACAAAATCTGTCCTTGTTGATAAATGTAACATTGAACATATAACGACGATGAACGTGATGTCCAGACAAGGAAGGTATGAAATTCTCTTTTCGTGGAAATCAGATACATAGAGCCCGAATGGGAGTTTATTCGAGGGAGTCCTTATCTGGGCTTTATCTGTTAAGACATGGTCTGAGCTGGGGGCTTATTTGAGGAGAGGGGCTTATTCGAAATTGGGGGCTTACTCGAGGATTTACAGACCATGGCTGCATTATTTCTATGCGATTGTTTTCATGACATATGTACAGTGTGTCCCAAAAAAATTGTGCCCCGCTTGCCTAAAGATTGCGACAAAATAGCAAAGGATTCTTGCCAAACTTTTATGTGATGTTGCTCTTCAGATTTTCGAATTAAGTTTGCTGCCATCCCCGTAAAATCCATTGAAACATGATGGAACTATGACCTTCAGAAGACCAAATTTTCCTGATGACTGAAACCAGCGGTCGGCCATTTGTCTTACTATTTTGCAGTGATAAGTAGCTTCACGTGAGGTAAGAAATAGTCTCAGTGAGGTCAGAAATAGTGGAACACTCTGAGGATTATCGGGATTTTCAGGAGAGCTATGATATTGGAGGCTGCTGTTTCATTTCATCCATGAAGCTATTTATCACTGCAAAATAGAAGGACAAAATGGCCGACCGTCAGTCATCGGGCAAATTTGGTCTGTTGAAGGTCATAGCTCCATCATTTTTCAACGGATTTTTAAAGGGATGGTAGCAAACTTTAACTGAATATCTGAAGAGCAGCATCGTGCATAGTTTGGCGAGAATCTTTTGCCGTTTTGCCGCGATCTTCAGGCAAACGGGGCACAATTGTTTTGGGACACCCGTACTGTAAACGTATCGTAAATAGATATCCTTTGCACGTAAATTTTTTTATAACAGCTTTGATCAACATAATTTGCTTTTCAGATTGCATTGGTTGTTGCAACGATGCTGGGTGTTATTGTGTACAGAGTGGCAGTAACTGTTGCTCTTGCCAAATCACAAAACATTGAAATCAGTTGGATCAGTTTGTTTGCATCCTTCACTGCAGCCATGATCAACTTGGTCTGCATCATGCTGCTTAACAAGGTGATTGAAATATTCTCGTTTTTATGTACCGTCATTAAAAGGGCACCGTCGTCAAAATGTAAACAAAGCGATGATTGTGAAAATCACAAAACATTGAAATCAGTCGGATCAGTTTGTTTGCATCATTCACTGCAGCAATGATCAACTTGGTCTGCATCATGTTACTTAACAAGGTGATTAAAAGATTCTCGTTGTTATTTACCGTCCTTTAAGGGGGCCCTTTCGTCAAAACGTAAACAAAACGATGATTGTGAAAATCACAAAACATTGAAATCAGTCGGATCAGTTTGTTTGCATCATTCACTGCAGCAATGATCAACTTGGTCTGCATCATGTTACTTAACAAGGTGATTAAAAGATTCTCGTTGTTATTTACCGTCCTTTAAGGGGGCCCTTTCGTCAAAACGTAAACAAAACGATGATTGTGAAAATCACAAAACATTGAAATCAGTTGGATCAGTTTGTTTGCATCCTTCACTGCAGCCATGATCAACTTGGTCTGCATCATGTTGCTTAACAAGGTGATTAAAAGATTCTCTTTTTTATTTGCCGTCCTTTAAGGGGGCTCCTTCGTCAAAACGTAAACAAAACGATGATTGTGAAAATCACAAAACATTGAAATCAGTTGGATCAGTTTGTTTGCATCCTTCACTGCAGCCATGATCAACTTGGTCTGCATCATGTTACTTAACAAGGTGATTAAAAGATTCTCTTTTTTATTTGCCGTCCTTTAAGGGGGCTCCTTCGTCAAAACGTAAACAAAACGATGATTGTGAAAATCACAAAACATTGAAATCAGTTGGATCAGTTTGTTTGCATCCTTCACTGCAGCCATGATCAACTTGGTCTGCATCATGTTACTTAACAAGGTGATTAAAAGATTCTCTTTTTTATTTGCCGTCCTTTAAGGGGGCCCTTTCGTCAAAACGTAAACAAAACGATGATTGTGAAAATCACAAAACATTGAAATCAGTTGGATCAGTTTGTTTGCATCCTTCACTGCAGCCATGATCAACTTGGTCTGCATCATGTTACTTAACAAGGTGATTAAAAGATTCTCTTTTTTATTTGCCGTCCTTTAAGGGGGCTCCTTCGTCAAAACGTAAACAAAACGATGATTGTGAAAATCGCAAAACATTGAAATCAGTTGGATCAGTTTGTTTGCATCCTTCACTGCAGCTATGATCAACTTGGTCTGCATCATGTTACTTAACAAGGTGATTAAAATATTCTCGTTTTATTTACCATCATTAAACCAAGGAGTGTGGAATGGTATATGGGCTTCTCTATAGATTAGAAGCAAAGAAAACACTCAGACACAGGATTGTTTCTTTGGCTATCCATCGCTATCACAGCACGTGCGAAACATTGATCTGAATATGCTATTTTTAGATTTGTCTGCTCTTTGCAAATTCAAGCCTTTAACCTTGCACTACCCTATAAATGGAGGGCGCGATGGTATGCAAGCTTCATTATAAATAGGAACAAAGAAAACACTCAGACACATTGTTTTTCTTTGGCTATAACTTGTTCACAGCATGTTTGGGACATCGCGTTGAATAGAATAGGCCACTTCTCAAAAACAGCAATATCTATGAATATGATTTAGTCCTTGATCTACTCGACAAAAAAGAGAAGTTTGAAGATCGGCCTTGCGGTTAAATTTGGTGATTTTTTAAACAGGAGTAGTATTTTTGGGATAACCAATACCTTGAACACATTTTCTCAAAAAAGATTATGAAAAGTTCTATTCTATTAAAAGTAAATAAAATAGTATAATTTCGATACTATTTATAAACGACTACATCGAAACAAATAACAATTTGAAGCATTTAAAGCACTACTTTACAGCCATCTTACGAGTTTCTACCCCTTATTATGCCTAAAGCTTCTCATTTATCACCCAATGTATTAATGAAATTGCATCTGTTGCAGTTTTATGAAAGAATTGCATTCTACTTAACCAAATGGGGTAAGTTTCCGATTTCATTATATAAAAATTGAATTTTGATAACTTTACTGATCTTTTATTTTAAGCAAGATGCTCAAACAATTTTGGTTAGGCAATTTCTCTCTTTTATCAAGAGGATTTTATGTACACTTCAAAATATTATTTACCTTTCTAGCACAAGGCTCAAATCTTTAAGAATGGCAGTGCAAAATTATACTGACTTTTTCCCTGTTTCTTTGAATTGAATGGCGTGAAAGGAAATTAGGGTACTTGCTGTGATTCTACAATAAGGATTTTGATATCTTAATTATTTTCAAATAAAACATAATTCTATTTTAGGCTGTGCCATTATCAAATTTCCAAATCGTAAGCTAAAAGAGCGATAGAATTCTGCTTGCCACCGTATTGTGTACCTTCATAAACAATGGTTTTGTTGAAGATCATTTCATTTTTACTCTGTCTCTCCACGACTCCATTTAATAAAAAGAAAAACATCGTCATTTTAAAGATCATCAATGTATCAAAGAATTTCCACGATAAAGTTATAGCAAAATGGCTAAAGTTTCTTTCAAGCGATTTAATTCAAAGAAAATTTTTAAAAATTTACTCCGTGTGCTTGCATTCCTATTGTTACGAAGGCGATAAGAGAGTTACCCTTCCTTTGCAAAGCAGCTTTCTGTAGCATTTTAGCGAATAAAGGTTACAAGGCTGAAAGTTCTACGGATAAAGGGGCCAGAGTTTATATGCACGCCAAGGACTTTTGTCTCGCTGCAACTTTCATCTTCATTTATTACACTCCTCTCCTCTGCGAGGCTTCTTTTTCTTTGTTTTTTCTTTTTTTGATGGTTTTGTGGCGCAGTGGCGTTATCCTCTGACTTTGCAGCTACAATAGTTAGGCGGACAGGGCTCGATCCCCGTTAGAGCCCCACCACTTGAGCGTCATGACAAGGGGTCGCGGACTCGATTAGCGCTTAGCTATTTCTGTGATCCCAGCACTAGGCGCTAAAAGCCGCAACTTCATCTTCACCTTCACCTTTTCGTTAGTTCCGTGGTGCCGTTGTCTGTAATTTCATTTATCATCTGACGGGCGAGTCGTGAAAAAAATTCCCTGTTTGAAAGGCCACTGCTCCCTGCATGTCAATACGATAACATTGCCAAATGTGTTATTTCATTCATTTCATTCGTTTTCATTTATTTAGGCACGGTAGCCCCGTCAGTCCATAAGAACTGCTTTTCAGGGGGCCTTGGTCATTTAACGGTGGACACCTTGAGATCAATTTTAAAATTTACTTGACTTAAATCGGCCACTCCATTCTGAAATTATGACGGATGTTATCGAGAATGCCCTTTCGAGAAACTTTCAAAACAAGCTCAAAATCGCGACCATATTTTTCTATTATTTTTGCCTTCAATGATTTCAACACGTTTAGCACCTAAAGGGATAACATGTGCTATTGCGTGTAAAAGTCGTTGTTATAAGGTAGGGAATTTGGTCATGATTTTGAGTTCTTTTTAAAGGTCCTTGAAGTGCTTTGCTTCCGAAAATCACTCACAATTTGAGAACGTAGTGACCAATTTCAGTCAGATAAATTTTAGAATATATCATGGGCAATAATGCACCGTTGATGTGGCCTATATTATGATCAAAATTGTATTTTTACTCACTGTGTTGTTTCTCTTCCACAAGATTGCAAGTAAAGCGCTTGATAATGTTGCTACTCCTTCGTTCTTCTCTCGTCACAACAAGGAATCAAATGCCGCCAATATTCAGACACAGTTGAAACGGTTGGAGCTCCTACGCAGCGATGCGTCTCATTTCAAACTAAAGAGACGCATTGCTGCGTAGGAGCTCCAACCGTTTCAACTGTGTTTGAATATTGGTGGCATTCGATTCCTTGTTGTGACGAGAGAAGAACGAAGGAGTAGCAACATTATCAAGCGCTTTATTTGCAATCTTGTGGAAGAGAAACAACACAGTGAGTAAAAATACAATTTTGATCATAATATAGGCCATATCAACGGTGCATTATTGCCCATAAATATATTTGAAGATGCTCACTTTTATATCGAAGGGTACACTTTCCAATGTTATTGCCGTGATATTCAGGGAGCAGTGACCTTTTAAGCGGGGATTATTTTTCTTTTATTCACCTGGTACCTTTCATTTGATTTAGAATAGTTTCTATTTAGAAGCTAGAATGAAATTGAATTAAAATAAGATGGCAAACAAACAAACAAACAAAGGTACCTAATTTGTGATAGCATCCGTTTCATTGTAACTTTGGTTCTATTGTAGAGCTACCAAGAACTCAAACAAATTTTGATGATGCATATACATTCAAGATGTACTTGTTCCAATTCGTCAATTTCTATGGATCATTATTCTACATTGCGTTCTGCAAACTCGAGTAAGTTTCAGCATGTTTGTTATACTGGCGGGTTTCCCAAAGCGAAGTAAACCTGTTGACAAATCACCTCAGGCTACGTATGATTATGCAATCTTTTTCTCCCGTCTTGTCAACGAATAAATTACTTTGGAAATGAATCAGTTACCGACCCGTACTCTGAGCTTTGTTTGTAACCCTTAACCAGTTGCTATTGCTAAAATTGGCCAAAGTTTTCAAAAGTTTCGTACAAAAATGACTGAACCTTCATCTGATATGGCATTACAGGGGCTCCATCTCCAAATTTCGGTCAAAACGATGATTTTAAAGCAATATCACACCGAATTTTACCTATTTTTTCGAAAAGGAAAGCATCATTTTGAAGATAAACCTTTGTACTTTACAGTGGAAAAAACCATCCATTCGTATCTTTTACGACTGCTTGGATATAAGTGGATTTTTCAGCGGGCACCTTTTGGTGGCTTGGGTAATGCCACCAAACAAACTGCAGAAAACAATGGAGAACAATGGACACGTGCGGTATTTACAAATTGTTACAGTTTGGCAACGGAGTGCCTTTAACAAGTAACTTCTTCCTCTTGCTCACAGTCATGGAGCCATGGCTTTTTCTGGGCTTTGAAGTCAAATAGCCCACCCTAATGAGCTGGCCTGCAATAAAAACCCGCACATAAGAACCTTCATCTGTTAAGAACCTACAGCCTGAAATAATATATTTTGTACCCAATATAAAAGAACCATTTCAGGCTGCTATCTTAACTACAATCCTGGACAAAATTGTTGAGAAAAATTGACGAGGTCATGGCGTGCAAACACATTGTGAAAGCACTTAGAAACGATGCCCCGTTACCGCCCCCCCTCCCCCCATTCAATGTTGGGTAATTTTTGGAGCAAGGCAGCAAACGTACTCTCATCATACACAACATTGAACGGGGGGAAGGGGGGGGCGCAGATTTTCTCAACATATTATGTCCATGATTGTAGGTTCTTAATAAAGCGTTTCATTCATCCATTGGGAAATAAATGCAATCTGTTTGCCAATCAACCTCTTTTGTGAACTGCAAAACATTTCTTACAGAACTGTGATAGGCAGGGCCTGCAGGGATAAACAGGGTAAGATTGGGTTGAAATGGATAGGGTCAAGAGTGCAAATAAGTTTGGCTAAGATTTAGATTCACACATTTTCCTATGTTAAGAACCTACAGCCTGATTACTGGATGTGCCTCGTAGTACAAGAACCTAAACAGGCTGAGTTCAAAATCTTAGGTTCTTATGTGCGGGTTTTTACTGTATCTCATATGAACAGGCTCTTATATGATTGATTATTCATTTTAGTCCTGGTTACCCTGGAGACTACAACAAAATATTTGGGTTTAGAAGAGAAGAGGTTAGAGCTTTTTTTATTATACTTTCATATGAGCCCGATTGCAGAACAAAGGCATTAGATCTTTTAAAGAAGCTTCCACGAATGGTTAATGCGTCTGAAATTTGATTTCGTGATTAGCATGAAATTGCTGGTACTATGCTGCATTGTTTAATGGAAATCTTTGATATATTGATCATTTCTTTAAAGAAGCTTCCACGAATGGATTGGGCTGGAAACTCTATATGGTTATAATGGTGGGGTCTAGAATTGTTTATATTGATTTCCGAAATGCTTCCGCCCCCTTGCCTGTTGCCAATAATGACAGCTCACTTACTGGAGTCCCTTGTTTCACTCGAAGTCTCGTTGAAGTTAATTTAGCTCAAACCGCATTTGACATCATGTGTATTTCCTTTGTAGTGCAACCCTGCAGGGTGTCTATTTGAACTTGGAGTGCAACTATTTGTTATTATGGTTGGCAAGCAAATCGTCAATACTTGCATCGAAGTTTTAATTCCGTAAGTGACCCTCTTTGCTTCATTTATTAAGATATCATGTCTTATTAAAGCAGCCTATTTTCCGTTGTCTGCTATAAAAGTACCGGATGCCTAATGAAAGGTGAAACTATTTTAAAAATCAACAAAGTGCGATTGTATTATCAATGATCATCACATTTTCTTTACCTGCATTTTTATCACGAGGATCAAATTAATTTGAGAAGTAATTATTTTGTTCCAATAAGTGAAAATAACAATGGAATTATTGTGGCTCAAAGGGCATTTTTTGAGCAACTGTGTGTTTTCGAAATATTTTATTCCTTAGCCGATGAGTGATATTGCGATTTTATATGAAATTCCTGCAGGATATACAGGGTGTCCCAAAAAAATTGTGCCGAAGATTGCGACAAAACGGCAAAATGTTCTCGCTAAACTTTTGCATGATGGTGCTCTTCAGATGTTCAATTAAAGTTTGCTACCATCCCCATGAAAATCCGTTGAAAAATGATGGAGCTATGAATTTCAAGAGACCAAATTTGCCCGATCACTGAAACCAGCGGTCGGCCATTTTGTCTTACTATTTTGCAGCGATAGATAGCTTCATGGATTGAAAATGAAACAACAGTCTCTAATTTCATAGCTCTTGTGAAAATTCCGATAATCCTCGGAGAGTTCCACTATTTCTGACCTCATAGAAATTATTTCTTACCTCACGTGAAGATACTTATCACTGCAAAATAGTAAGACAAAATGGCCGACTGCTGGTTTCAGTCGTCAGGCAATTTTGGTCTTCTGAAGGTCATAGCTCCATCATTTCTCAACAGATTTTTACGGGGATGGTTGCAAACTTTAACTGAATATCTGAAGAGCAACATCATGCAAAAGTTTGGCGAGAATGTTTTACCGTTTTGTTGCAATCTTTAGGCAAAGGAGGCACAAATTTTTTGGGCACCCTGTAGAGGCGTTATCAATAACATAAGCAACCAATCTAAGTGATGGTGTGGAAGAAAACTCCTTTTGATCATAACTTTTGCAATGTCCTGCTGGGTGCGTTAAAGAGACTGTCCATTATAGATCGTACGCGAGACAGCATAGGTTTCAAATCTTTAACTCAGCGGAAAAAGGTGGGTGTAAAATTCAATGACATATTTCTTCTGATTGAATGGCTTCAAAGAAACATTAGATACTTATCTATATTTCTACCGTTGGACTTTCCAGAAATTTTGAATATTTCTCGAAATTACAGCATATCTTACATCTCAACTCATATCAAATTTCTATATCATAAACCAGATGAGTGACAGACTTTTGCTTGATACCATATTTTAGGCATTCATAAACTATGGTTTTCTTCGAAATGACTTTATGTTGCGTCGAACAGCTTAGAAATTACTATGGTTTTAAGTTTTTTTGAAAATTTTTCTTGAATTCTTGAAAAAGAAGAAATACACTCTAATTTTGAAAATATTGATGATTTCAGAAAAGTCCAACGGTAGAATCATAGAGAAATAGCTAAAGTTTCTCCGAAGTCATTCAGTTCAAAGAAATAGGTCACTCAATTTTACACCAGCTTTTTTAAAGATTTGAAACCTATGCTACGCGAGACCTACTGTGAATGTTTATGGCTTAATCTTTAGCTAAGTTCGAGAATTAGATTTTTTGATTTTTTTGGATGTGTTGTCAGTCTTTGGTTTCTTGAGCAAGAAGCAACTTCGATCAAAAAGCGTTGATCAAATTTCCGTAAGACTCGACATGATTGGACAAAGAGAAAGCTTTTCCCCGGTAAATAGTCCTTTTAGCTATTCTACAGAAGATCCTGGATCGAGCGTTATTTTTATATCTGTTTATACGCGAGGTTTGATAGAGTGGTGCTAGAGCTTTTATCACTATTGTGCACATTCGAAAATTCTACAAAAATATAGCAAAATATCGTTCGATTCTGATTCTTTTTCAGAATAGCTAAAAGGTCTATTTGGGGACATAAGAGAATAGCTAAAAGGTCTAAAGAGATCTGCGCGCATCAAGTCGAACTGTGGGCAGCGCAGGAGATAGTGTTCATTGTCTTCTTTTCCAATTCCGCAATGACGAATTCGAAATGATTTCTGAAAAATCCGTGACCATTATTAGTGAAGCGTGTATGAGTCAATTTCACAGCTTGCACAAACTCTCAAACGACCAGCAAGAATAAGGAAAATGAAGAAACGAGATGGAATATAATCTGCTATGGGAGATCTTTTCTCTCAAGATTAAAGTTAGGTCAGCTTTCAGAAATCCCTGCCCTGGACATTAATGATATGGATACAACAGCCTTGTGCGATCTCCTTCTATATGGCAGTTCACACTTGAATATAATCAGCAATAGAATGACCATGGATGCCACTACATTATACTTTAAGACAACTCAACGCTTTTAGTGAAAATCCAACGAGCGTTCAAGCAGCTAACCCCCTTTTAATTTGTGTTGTATCATATCTACTTTGTAATGGATTGTTTATTGTAAGTGTCTCTCATAGTGGGAACACGATGACCTTGGGTCTTTTCCCGCTAGGAGGGGCACAGCTAAATGTAAATAGTAGTTGTAGTTATTTCTAAGTTGATATATAAAAAAGGAAAACAAAAAATTCGTTTCAAAGCATTTTAAATTGTTTCCAACGAAGATTTGAACAGTTTCACACTCTTTGCGGGGCACTGAGATACTAGTAATATAATGAATAAATGAATTAAGGTTACTGTAACTGTTCAGACGACAAATTTTCGATTTTTCGTTTTGTCATAATCTGATGGTATAAGTATTTGAGGACTGTTTAAACCAACTCACTTCCAGAAATAGTCACAATTACTTAGAAATTTGAGCATTTTAAAAGGAGCAATCCTGTTTCTCAAAAATTGCGGGAATGTACATTAGGGGATTAAAGTAAACTCACTTGACCTTGCAGCTACGTTCATAATATCCCGTGCTGCTATGTTATTGACATAATGCTTTACCAAGACCGCGCTTAAGCCTTATTGCTTGACCTTTCATGCATAATCGTATTTCCCGCAATTTTTGCTTCATTTTGATAAAAGCCTGATTTCTCGAAACAGGATTCCGGAGTACTGGTGGGTAATAAAAAATCTTTGTGTACCCAACAGGCCAATCGAATCGCTTGAAACTTGGCACACAGAGTCACAATGCATATGACTACGAAACCGTGTCAGCGATTTGTGATAGATCCACTGGTCCGATTTTTACAAGGGTCTGAAAGTTAAAAAAGACATTCAAGACATTTACATTTATTTAAAATGATATCATTTCAAGACAATACCTTTTATCAAAAATTCGTGACACGGTTTTGCAGTTCAGGGCCTTAAGTCTTTCATAAATAGATAATCGTGGTCCAACGATTATCATTGGGGTACACAAAGATTTTTTCGCACGGGTGGTCGATTTTGCCTTAAATCTAGAATAAATCATTCGCGATTTTATTGAATCAACTGAATATATTTTTATGATATTCTACGTTCAATTCTGCGTCGAATGATGCATAAGTTTGTTTGGTATATTTTGACGAATGGCCGTGGTAAACGGAGTTTCTTAATCGCCGCCTGAACGGTTACAGTAACCTTAAGTACCAAAAATAGCTTAGATGTTAAAAACACAAAGATGCTAGGCTCATTGAGATGCTAGGTGTGGTAGGATTAGCTTGCTTTTATTTGATCTGATATCGGCAAATGAAACGTATCTTTATTTTTCCTACTAGAAAAGTTAAGAACTGGTGGAGAAAGCGAAAGACCCTGGATGGTGACATTCATGCACATGTTTCTCGATGGGACAGAGATTATAAGCTTACTGAAATTCCAGAACAAGGATTATTTGATGAATATCTCGAGATGAGTAAGTAGTTTCGTTTTGTTCTTTTGTTTTTGTTTTTGGCCAGGGAAGGCAAATTCAAGGGTATAGGGACTGAGCATAGGTTCCAAATCTTCAAAAAGGCTGTTGTAAAATTGAATGACCAATTTCTTTGAAGTGAATGACTTTAAAGAAACTTTAGCTATTTCTCTATAATTCTACCGTTGGATTTTTCTGAAATTGTCAATATTTTCAGTATTAGAGTAATTTTCTTCTTTTTCAAGAATTCAAGAAAAATGTTCAAAAAAAACTTAAAACCATCGTAGTTTCTAAACTGTTTGACGTAACATGACGTAATTTCGAAGAACACCATAGTTTATGAATGCCTACAATATGGTATCAAGCAAAAGTCTGTCACTCATCTGGTTTATGATTTAGACATTTGATAACGTCATATCCTCAAATGAGTTAAAATGTAAGATACGCTGTAATTTCGAAACATATTCAAAATTTCTGGAAAGTCCAACGGTAGAATTATAGATAAATATCTAAAGTTTCTTTCGAGCGATTCAGTCAGAAGAAATAGGTCATTGAATTTTACTCCCACCTTTTTGCGCCGACTTAAAGATTTGAGACCTATGCTAAGGGACTGGTGTTGAAATTTTTGATAAAGCCGTTTCTTGCGTTTATTGACGAGCAAGTTTGTTGGAACTACTTAATTGAAGTTTAAAATGAAGGTATTGTCTTGGATGCTTCGCATTAACATGACATCTCCATTTGTTTTCGAGCTGAATTATTATAAAACTTGATTATAAGAATAGAAACGACAATCATTGTAAAAAAGAGACGGTTCCATGAAAGTTACTGCTGACGATTTCACATTCCAGTATATAAGACATTCCAGTATAAAGACAATTCCAGTATATTGATACGTAAACTTTTGGACTACGCCAAAATAATTTAAGTATAATTTTGGTCTGGTCGTGGGAAAGAAAATAATTTTCTTATGTTCTGCCTACTTGCCTACTTTCTCTCTATTCTTCGAAATAACATTTGTTCACAGTTAATGCAATTTGTTTCCTTTTTGAGTGGATTGCTTTCAACAATTCATTGCCTTTGATAACTATTTTCATTCCTTCCAGTTGTCCAATTTGGCTTCATAACGATATTTGTTGCTGCTTTCCCGCTCGGCCCTTTTTTTGCCCTGATCAACAATATGATAGAAGTCAGAGTGGATGCATACAAGTTTGTCGTTCTCTATCGTCGACCGCTTGCACAGAAAGTACAAGACATTGGAATTTGGTATCCTATCCTGGAATCAGTGGTCAAACTCTCTGTCGTGGTTAATGTAAGTCTGATTGTCTATTGTTTATTGTGATAAACAAGGACAGATTTGGGAAGACAATAGCACGAGTTGGTTTTGATTGACACGCAATTCAAAGCGATTAGCGATCACAGACAAAGGAAATTCTCTCAACCAGTAATTCAAAACAAACAAAGCCGCAAAAGTTTCTCTTAAACCCAGGTAGCTAGCCAGCTCATTGTGCATCCTAGAAATTGTTTTTAACAGCAAACATGAGCATAGATCGCAAGAAGGAGGATATATCTACACATCTGCCACGGGCATTTAATTTATTTGATTCAAAAGCCGACTGAGAGGCAATTCAATTTTCAAATTTTCTTCGGTGTAATTAAAGCACGTACTGCTCAGCTTCTGAACCAAAGAATTGAAATGCCCCAGGTAGATGTGTAGATATATCCTTCTTCTTTCGATATATGCTCATATTTGCTCTTAAAAAGGATTTTTGGAATGCACAACGAGCGCACTAGCTACTTGGGTTTCAGATAAACTTTTGCGGCTTTGTTTGTTTTGAATTACTGGTTGAGAGAATTTCCTTTTGTCTGCAGTCACTAATCGCTTTGAATCGGGGTGTCAATCAAACACAACTGTTGCTATTGTATTACAAAATCTGCCCTTGTTTACTGGATAACTAAACACTTTACGAGCTAGACCAAGCTAGCTTCCAGAAAGCAAATGTCGTGAACACAAACAAGCTGTAAATGTTTTTTTCCATCGTCTTACTTGAGCTTAATTTTTAAGATATTTTTTGCTTAATTTTAGATGCATTATTTCCTTCTAAAATGAATATTTACTCAAAATTCTCATGTTTGAATTTGCCAAAAAACAAACACTATCCTGTAAGTTCATATTTTTTGAAGCTCAGCATTGGTCAAAGAGCCTAATAACATTTCAACAGTTTCCCTATCATTAGAAAGCAATGGCCGAGCTAAGACAATCATTATTTGACCATTTCAGTTGTTGAAACATTTATACAAACTTACCCAATCACCAATAGTTTTAGCAAAGACGATGGAATCTAGTTTTCGGGAATTACGTCTCGAGGTTAAGATGAATCATTGTAACGTTAGACCGATTAGATATTCAAAGTTGTCGCTATTGATAGAGTGATGGATGCTCAAACTACGACTCATGGATATATACATTGAAAATTAGGACGAATTTGTTTTCCCTCGATTTCACGTGCGGATAGGAAACAATAGCAACAGTTTACCAAAAGCTGAGTGCTCCAGGCAATGGCGGATGGGCCTAAGTTGCCTGCTCGAACCCCCGATGCTAAGACACCTCGAAATTCAAGTTTCGGTGATATTATAGCCGTGAACTGAAGCTGAAAGTATCCAGATGAATTTTTTCTCATCTCAATCCAGAAGGCCAGTTAGCTTCCATGAGCTTCACCGCAGCTATGAGAATCTCCAACTGCCGAAGGTTGGCACGACTACACATTAGCCTTGTTGCTGAGAGCACAGATAAATCTGTGCCTGGCCGTCTCAATTTTTATTAAAAAATGTAAAAGATGTGCAAAAAGCGTTGCTGTTGTTGTTGTGATAGCTAGGACTATGTCGTACGCCTATTTTAAGAATATTAATTAATTCTCAAAACATTGGATCCATCTTGTGACCGACCCTGTATAGAGAGCATAGGTTTCAAATCCTTAAATCAGCGTAAAAAGGTGGTTGTAAAATTATATGTCCTATTTCTTCCGGCTTAATATAAACTCTAGCCACCTATCTATGATTCTGCCATTGAACTTTTCGACAGCCATTTACCAGAAAAATGTTGCTCTCCCCAGGCCCTTTTCTAAATGTCAAAATGGTCTATTAGACCATTTTGACATTTAGAAAAGGGCCTGGGGAGAGCAACATTTTTCTGGTAAATGGCTGCCACAGTTCAATTTATCGTTGGTGAAAAGCTCTGTGGCAGCCATTTACCAGAAAAATATTGCTCTCCCCAGATCCTTTTTCTAAATGTCAAAATGGTCTATTTTGAATATTGTTTTTAAATTACAGCATATTTCATATTCAGCTTATTTGAAAATGTGACGTCATCAAATTTCTAAACCACAAAAGTTACAGACTTTTGTTTGATACTATATTGTAGACATCCATAAACTACATCAAGTTACATGAAACAATTTAGAAATTACGATGGCTTTAAGTTTTTTTTGAAAATTTTTCTCGAATTCTCGTAGAAGAAGAAAAACACTCAAATGCTGAAAATAGTGTAGATTTCACAAAATTCCAACGGCAGAATCATAGCAAAATAGCAAAAGTTCCTTTGAAGCCATTCAGTTCAAAGAAATAGGTCATTGCTTTTTTACACCAGCCTTTCTAAAGATTTGGAGCCTATGCTGGTGTAGAACGAGGAATATAGCGAGTGATCTCCACTCTTCATATCTTAATCTTGTTTAATTTCAGGCATTCGTCATCGCCTTCGTGTCAGAATTTGTGCAGCGTCTTTACTATCGTTTTGCCGTTTCCACAAATGGATCACTTGATGGTTTCATAGCAGACAGTTTGTCATGTTTCGATGTGAGAGACTACCCCGTTGATGGTGGGAAATTTGCCATGTTCAACAAGACTTTTAAGAATGGCAGTTGTGGCTTCGGAATGCCGACTTGCAGGTTTGTGTACTGAATTAATCAAAGAAAAATATTCGACGTTTGATTTAGTGTTGAAAAATAACGATACGATTAGCAGGCCCGTGGGAAGATGTAGTAATTTTAGACAACAGAATCTTACATATCAGATGAAATTTACTGCGTTGCGAGCTTTCAAAGATCAAATATATGCGACAGCTGAAACCAGAGATCTTTAAATGACTTGTAATGCAAACAAGCTCCAAACTTGAAGTAGAAGAGATTATCCAATGTCATATTTCTCGTTATCATCAGAGCGAACCAACTAGGACTTCGAATGTGATTTTAATTGTTATAACCATTGTCGCAATTGCTGTGCATGTATTCAAAAACGGCAATTGAAAACGTAATCGATGAGAGACTTTGCTCAACAGAATTCCTCAAACAACTATACGCTTGAAAGTAAGGTTATCGAAAATCTTTTCAAATCCTATTGGTTTGCTCTGGAATAAACGAGAAGTAAAAGAAACGATATAGTCCATGATACTTTCGCCATTAATGCTATTTACAGGCCTCTGGTTTCAGCTCTCGCACAGACTGGAACCTCAAAAGTAACGGCGGGGATTGCTCAATGGTAGCACGCTTGACTACCAATCTGAAGGTTGGTAGTTCGAGTCCTCTTCCTGCCGAACCTGCTACAAAGTGTGAAGAGAGTCAGAAAAAAGAATTCCTGTTTGGAAGGCCACTGCTCCATGAATATCAAAGCTATAATATTGAAAACTGCCTTGCCTTATTGCCAATATGTTCAATTAGGATCAGTTATTTGCCCGCCCTTAATCGGCCATTCCTTCCTATGGATATGAGAGATTTTCTGCCCTGCAAAATGAAATGAAAGCGATGAGCAAATTTTCCTTCCTGATATTGATGAAAGTCACATAAGTTCATGTATTTTGTCCTTTTGGGAGAATGGAATCCCCTTGAATAGATCATCGATATCAGGGGGAAGACTTGTTCATCCTCCCAAGAGGATAGCACGTGCTAAAGCGTCCGCAAGTCATTGTAAGGCAGAAATGTTAGGGATATTTATTCGTGATTTTGGACACATTTTGAAGGTTTTTGAAGTGGTTTTCTGGAAAAAAGTCCCTCATAATTTCAGAATGGAGTGGCCGATTTCAGTCAGGTAAATTTTACAATAGATTTGAACATTTCTACTATTAAATTATATGTTTGCCGATATCATCGTCTTGATATCCAGGGAGCCGTGATCTTTCAAACGAGGATTCTTTTTTCTGACTCACCCGGTAGCAAATACGTGAAGTTCCTTTTAAGCCATGAAATCAAAGTAAGAGGCACTCGTGCAATCTTCTTTATGGCTTCACGCTGATGACGCGTAATTTTCTTTGCTGTGAATCATTTCTTAAAGGCACTGTGTCCATGTAAGTAGACGACTTCGAGGGGGGTATCTCAAAAACATGTGATCTTTCGTCGTTTTTTCATGTGAGCGTTGTTTCTTGCAAAGTCTTTTCTTGCAACGCGTTGTTTGTTAATGAAACGACTGGTTCAAAGACAGAAGATAGATTAATGAACATAAAGGCATGTTTTGACAAGTTCTTTTGAATTCGTCAGCAGGGACTCAGCAATCTCACCTTTTGAAATAGTGTTCTAGAATTTTCAAAGGTCCTTGTTTTCTTCTTTTTGTGTGATTGTTACCAGACAGATTAATGAACATAAAGCCATGTTTTGACAAGTTCTTTTGAATTCATCAGCAGGGACTCAGCGATCTCACCTTTTGAAATTGTGTTCTAGAATTTTCAATGGTCCCTTCTTTTCTTCTTTTGTGTGATTGTTATCAGACAGAATAGGTTTCCTTTCCTTTTGACAACGAGGGTCTTATTTTCATGTGATTAGTTTCAAAACAGCCTGCCAATCAAATTCTCGAACAGTTACATTCATGTCAGCATCGTGTCTTAGCAGTTTTGAACTGTTCGTGCATGAAACTTATTGATATATGGACACAGTGCCTTTAACAAAAGTGTTTCGCAAGTTTTCAGGAATCCTTATGCATACAAGCTTAGAGTGGAACACTGGCATATCATTGCTGGAAAGCTGTTTTTTGTGGTAGTGTTTGAGGTCAGTGCTTTTTACGTAATCTTTAGTAACGATACCGTGTGACTCAATACGGTAAATCCCCACATATAAGAACCTACTTTTTTGAGAGTCAGGCTGAATTAGGTTCTTATTTCAAAGGTTCTTAGATTTATTACAGGGTATAAAGGTTCTTATCTAAAGCCTCATTTTTGTAAATTTTCATTGAAGGATCAACAAACGAGTCATCACCAAGAGATTTTTAAAACGTTTCATTTCTTTTGGCAATATTATTATCAACCTTACTCTATATCTACTCTGAAGGTTACAAATAGCTTACAACGGATGAGGTCCAAATTTTAACAGCTAATCAAAAATTAACTTTATTACCCTTGTGATAAGAACATATTGGTTTATCAAAGTGAAACAGGCTCTTAATTAGAAGGTACATAATTCAATAAATACAGCCTGCAGGTTCTTATTTTTGTAGGTTCTTATATGCGGGCATTTACTGTAAATGTGCTCGTATTCGAAAAGTCATTGCAGCAAATAGACCTTTTTACTTCTTAGGAAAGAGGCTAGGATCGAGCGTCCAAATCTGGTAAATTTGATGAAGGAAATCAAAAGCATGACCCCCTTCTCATTAGAAACACGGCTACCTGAAGTAAGAAGTTCATTCGGATCTCAGAACACTTTCAGAGCCTAAACAACGACAACTTTACTCACATTGACTTACAAATAGTTCATTATATACACTGGCAAGTTTTATTCGCCTCTTGGCCTTGTGTCTCGTTATTTTCATTCATCGCTAGCTGATTGTGTTGTGTAACATTTCAAAACAAAGTGCGAGCATACAAGGGTTTCATTTTGTGAGATGGCAATTCGAGTTTGCTGTTTTCACCCGTTGTTATTCAAATGAAAGAAACGTCTGCTAAAATGAATGAAAATACCGAGAAACGAAGCTAAAAGACCAATAACACGTGCCTGTGTCTAAACTAAGCCATTGCTAATTCATTTTGCAAAAGTAGTTGATAACAAACTCTCTGAAAAGTTTGAGATCTGAAGCAACTTCATGTCACAGCTAACAGTGCATCCACTGAGGACGGGGGTCATGCTTTGTTTTCCTTCCCAAAAACTTTACTAAATTTGGACGCTCGATCAGTATAGGTTCCAAATCTTTAAAAAAGTTGGTGTAAAATTGAGTGACCTATTTCTTTGAACTGAATGACTTCAAAGAAACTTTAGTTATTTCTCTATAATTCTACCGTTGGACTTTTCGGAAATCTCCAAAATTTTCAGAATTAGAGTGATTTTCTTCTTTTTCAAGAATTCAAGAAAAATTTTCAAAAAAACTCACAACCATCGTAATTTCCAAACTGTTTGATGTAACATGACGTAATTTCGAAGAACACCATAGTTTACGAATGCCTACAATATGGTATCAAGCAAAAGTCTGCCACTCATCTAGTTTATGATTTAGAAATTTGATGATGTCATATCCTCAAATGAGTTGAAATTTAAGATACGCTGTAATTTCGAAAAGTATTCAAAATTTCTGGAAAGTCCAACGGTAGAATTATAGATAAGTATTTAAAGTTTCTTTCAAGTCATTCAAACAGAAGAAATAGGTCATTGAATTTTACACCCACCTTTTTATGCCGAGAAAAAGATTTGGAACCTATGCTCGCTCGATCCAAACCTCTTTTTTAAGAAATAAAAAGGTCTATAGGTGATTTCTAGCAAATAGAATGCAATTTTGATCTAATATTTTCAAATTTTATCAAGGCTATCTTTGATTAATTCGGTTAGCCTCGAGAATTTGTTCAGGTGAAAATGCCGAAGCTCTGGTTTGGGGGTGGATACAAATTTGAGCTTTCAAGATTGATATTTCTGCCTTCAAAGCACCAATGCCAACAAACCAGGTGCCTATGTTCAAGTTAACTATCAAGGAACATGTTGAGAGTGATTAGCCATTGATTAAAGCCAAATTCACATCGCTGGAGCCAGCCAAGTCTGTATCCCTTCTTTTGGGACAACCGGTAATTTTTCTCAAATTCTCCTCACTCTTAAATCTTCGAGGTTTCTTCGCTTATCGTCTTTCCTCCTTGTCTGCTTTTCTTTAATCCTTTTCCCTTCTTTTTGGGTCAACCTACTTTTAATCCTCATGAGTTCAGTATTTATTCCAGCATAGGCCTCAAATCTTTCAAATCTTTCAAAATGTGGGTGTACAATTCTATGACATCTTGCTTTCAATTGAACGGATCGAAAGAAACTTATCCGTAAATCTGCCGTAGAAATTTTTTGATATCTTGATTTTTGCGGCAATTTAATTGCGGCAATTTAATTATCTTTGAAAAAATTCACGGAAAATTTTGAAACAATTTAAATCGTCGTAAATCCTAAACTAATAGAGAAGAAATTATATAACCTCCAAGAAATCCATAGTTTTTGAAAGTCTACAATATGGTGGCAAGCAGAAATCTGTAGCTTTTCTAATTTAGGATTTAGAGATTTGGTGACGTGATAGCCTCAAATTTAATAAATGCCCCTATTTTGAAAATAATCAAGATATTAATAAATTTCCACGGTAGATTTACAACAAAAAACCCTTAGTTCCTTCCAAGCTATTTATCTCAAAGGAAACTGTAATCGAATTTCACGCCGACGTTTTTAAAGATTTGAGCCTTATGTTATTTATTCCTCGATGTTTTATCGATAAGTATTTACCCCTGTTTGGAAACTTGCAAAGTTCTCTTACGACACCCTTTCTTGTTCTCAGAATATTGCATTGTTTCCTGGCTAAATTTGCTCTTTTTTATCTGACAGCATTTAGTGTTCTTCCTGACTGGCCTCCTCGCATGGTTAATCCCAGATGTTCCAAAGGAGCTTGACAACCAAGTGAAGAGAGAATCCTATCTTGCAAAGAATGCTTTAAGATCTGAAGAAATTGGATCACCCACACATGATGACGAAGGTATGCTGTGAATATTTTATAAAACATTTTGAAACGGCACTGCTTCACTTCATAAACTTGCTTGTAGGATGGTTATTTGCATAATTTTTTCAGCGTTTTCTATTTGCACTGCACTGTAAGACGTTGATTCTTGCTCTACACATTAGCTTTTTATGCGGAAAAGAACAGCTACGACGCAAACTTATTCTCCAGTTGACTACAAGTCAACAAGAAGCAAATTTATTCGAGTTGTTTGCTGTAGCTGTAACTCTTAGCGAAGTAAGGGAAATGTTGAATGGGATAGAACAGTTAACTGTTTTCATGTTAACGAGTAGACTTACTGCAAGAGCCTTTTGCTTAGCAAACTACAACAACAACTATAACAGCAAGTACTCACCAACGCTCAATAAGGACTCATGTACAAACTATTGAAAAACCGGGGCAACTAATGTTGTGCCAGGGAAGCTATGGTAAGCATCTGTTAGGGCAGAAACAATAACGTCGCCAGGCTTCAGAGGAAAAAAGTCTCTTTTATCCTACATATTTTATCCAAACATTTCATCTAAAATTGCTGCCGCCTGAAAAATTTGGGGCCTAGTGTCCAAGTTTTTTAACAGTAGGGTTAGGAGTTATAGTTTGAGCTGAAAGCCAATTCAGTTCAATAAAGTTTGGAGAAAAAACAGCAAATCAGGTTGTAAGTCTAGTTAAGAAGGCTCAACTTTTTAACCAAACAACTGAATAATGAATTATGTGTGCCCCTTTATTTCCCTTTGTGACATGAATACTCAGCTATTTAATACTCAGCAACATGAATACTCTGCTACATTATACTCAGCTTTATGAATACTCAGCTACATAATTATTCAGTGATGCTAAACATAGATTTGTATCCTACTTCAGAGATCTTTTCATCTTTGCGTTTTGTGGGAATTATCAGGTGCTCAAAAGGTTAAAAAGATTAAAGGGAATCTAAGCATATATCAGTGATTGATAAAGATAGCTATCCAAAGATAATAGGCTGTGACACGTGCCGCACCATATTTGGGTAACTTATCGACGTCAACAGGAAATACCGATATGTGATTGGCTAGACTGTGACCGCAAGGAGATCCTTTCGGATTGATGATCAATGCGTTCGTAACGTTTCATCTTCGTCAACAAAATTTAGTTTATTGAGATCGATTGTCTTGCTCCTTAGCAATTTCTTAGAAGCACTAGAGCAGAATCTGAAACAGACCTTCAATATGCACAATCTTTGAATTTCTACCGCTATATATAATGATGAGTATCGATTCATAAATATCTTTAAATCATAATTGCACTATTCTGTAAAACTAAGGGTCATGATTGTCCTTAGATATTAACCTATGCAAGGTGTTCCAGTAAGAAATGAACCAGATCTGCCTATTCATCAGGTTCAAATAATTATTTCACTGATTTTTGTGGTTGGGTGAGGTAATTTGAATCTAGTAATTTGATGGCGTCACTACTTCAGAGCTAGCAGAAATTTATAAATGCTGTTATTCTGAAAATAATGATGACATGATATCATTTGCTCTCTGTGGCACTATGGGAAAATACAGTAGAAACCCGCATAAAAGAGCCTGTTTTTATAAGAACCTAGAGGCTGAAATTCAATCTTTTAAACCCCCTAAATAAGAACCTCTAAGAGGCTGAAACTGGGAAAGGCTCTTATATAATAGCTTTCATGTAAATTATGAAAATGACCAGAATTTTTAGAATTCTTCACATTCTGATCAGACTTCTTCATTGGTACAAAAGATTTGTTCTCAAGAATTCTCAAGAATTCTCAAGAATTCTCAAGAATTCTCAAGAAATCTCAAGAAATCTCAAGAATTCTTGGGCTGGAAAACAGTGTTAATGTGTGCAATACCTGCTTGTATATAAGAACCTTTTTAAGAACCTTACAGGCTGGAATTTAGAATAGCAGCCATTTAATTAAGAACCTATTCAGGCTGCCCAGAAAAAACCTAGGTTCTTTTATGCGGGTTTCTACTGTACCTAAAGTTGCCTTCAAACAGTTCATTTGAAAGAATGGTTCAATGGCATTTTACTCATATGATTTAAAGGTTTCGCAGAGACGCCTATTATGCTTTGCCGTCAATAAGATGCATATTCAACCAACCACACAATCAAGTCTCAATTTGTGGAGTTGCATGTCAAATTCTTCTTATTGGAACACCTGGTTTTTAGCGCTAATCGATTATCATGGTAAAACCAAGGGTGGGTGGTAGGACACGGATGTTTTAAAGTAAATATTTGTTTACCTTGTTTTCATGCTTGTTTCGTTCTCTGTTTCGTCTTCAACTTATGTCTGCAACTGAACTTGTTGTTAGGCCTAACCGCTCTCAGTTATTCATATTTAACTCCCTTGTGTTCTTGTGTCTCAGTGCGCCTTCACAAAAGAAAAGTTTTGTGTGTGTAGCTTTATTTTGATTCGATTATTTACAGGTAGCTAACAATATATACACTATTTAATAATATATACAAGTTAACTAATCTAAATCAAATTTACATAACTAATAATAAAAACAAATTTTTTTCTTACCTATATAACGAAACTCTAAACTGGTTGGCACTTGCAGGCACTACATTTGCAATTCGGACCATCCCATTGTTTTATCAAAACCTTAAAACTTCTTAAATTTTCTGCTGATTTTATTTCGTTTGGTAAGCCATTCCAAATCTGTGGCCCGATAGACTTCAGACTTTTAGACCCAAATGTTGTTTAATTAGGCCTGACATGGGCTAAATTATTTGGATTTCTTAACGAATAATTTGAAGAGCGTAATTCAGTTTTCAAGCCGCAAATCTGAACAGAATTCATATGGCTAAGCTTAGGTTATAAAGCCCACTTTTTGTCGTGCTAAACTTAATTCATTTCATTTGGCAAATGCAGACTCGGGTTATGCGTCGGAGTTGTCGCACTACGTATCGTTGCTGTGAAGGAGCTTCTTCCTTGTCAGCCATTTTGAAAACGAGGCCTCCCAAGGAGGCGATGGAATCATTTTGTTTAGCAAAGCAAAAGAGCGGCGTATTAAAACCTGAACCCACATTTTTGCCTTTTCGTTGGGCAAATCCTGCCCTACTTTTAAAAAGCTCGAGCTTAATTGAAAAGTCCGGGTCATACGTCGCTTGTTTGCCGGACTTAAATAACAATTAAGTTTAGCGCGACAAAAGTTGGGCTTTATAACTGCGAAGGTGAATTATAGATATTTAATGAAAAGAACATCCGTGTCCTGACACCCTTGGGAAAACAAGTAAATCCTTAATGTCTCCATATTTTTGTATTCTATGTAATTTATGATAATATACGATATGTGAAACATCAGTTCGTTGCGGGTCATTAATAAGCTTGATAAAAAAATATAATAACCCTAAATCAATCTTAAGTCGTTTTTATGCCTCCTTTCCTACTAAACTGAGACCGATCCGAGAGGAAGTAATTTAGCTTGCTCTGTATACAAATTGGAATTTTTGGTCTGGCACTTATAAAACGATACTCGTGCCACATCCACGTTGCTGCGCTAAGAATGTACATTTTCTTCATTTGATATTATCTGTACACAAATTAACCCTTCAGCAAATTAAAATATATTGCATCTATTTACAATGATAAAAGCCTTATGAATAAAAACCTACAGCCCTATAAAACTTAATCATTGCTGTTCTTCCAGGGAGTTGTGTTTGGTTTGAGAGTCTAGCTCTTAAGATGCGTGTTTAGTTATTTTGTAAAACGATTAAGTGTCGATAGCTCACGAATCTCGGTATGTGTATCATTCCATGACTTGAGAACTGCATTCAGTTCTATGTTCAGTCAGTTTTTATGCAAATTCAGTTCTAGGGATCTGGATATCTTTACAGTGCCTCGTATTGTAGGTCGAGTGACAAGATCTTGGTTGGTATGTATCCCATAGGCTCTGAGGGCATAGTCTGTTCAGAATCTAAAGTACGATTTTGTGGGAAATCCTTAGTGCGAACCTACAGAAAGTCTCTTGTTTCCCTGTGCTCTTTGAGCAATACTGAAAAAGTTGCCCTATTTAGGCCTGATTTAGCATACCAATTAGCAGATCAGTTTCGAATTTTGACACAATTTATTTTTTAAATTTACCGTTGAATCGTTCAACTATCTTGAGGTCGCTATCCAGATTTTCGAAAAAGATTTTTTTAACTGCCCCTTTATGAAATTTCAAAAGAAGGCATGGGTAGCTAGACACTACTGGTGTGCTTCTATGGAGAGGCACTCCAACTATGATGTAGCTGCGGAAGAATAATTTCGATAGTTTTGTGGAGGAGGTAACGGAAAATACGCTAACTCCTTCATAGTAGTAAATAATATTTTCCGCTGCGAAAGAACAAAGCTGTGCGAATGCAGCGCCCAACTACCCAAGAAGAAAGAAACCAAACATGATCAAGTTTTAACGAATTTTAAATAACTTGAAAGAACACTACTACACATATTGTTTTTATAGGAAACTAAGAATTTGATCCAGTTCAGAAAGTATATTAGAATTCTCCTTATTTGAGTATTCAAAGTTTCTTTGGGGTTTCTTAGGATGTTCATTAAATTCGGACACATTCTGCACCTTCTTGATTATTTCACAACAAAGTTTTATGAAGCCATACCATATGTTTGAATCTCTCTGATTAATTGAGAAGATTTTCTCGAACATTTTTCCTGGCAATGAAGTTTCTTAACTTTTAGCTATTTAAGAATCTCCCATATACTGCTTCACTGACGGCCTATGCAGTTCTGTAAAGTTGCACGCAAGAAATTGGATTTTGGTTAAACAATAACATATCAATGGATTCAAACTGTCGTGATGGCAAACGTGCCAAAACGCCTAAGTAACAATTACAAACGATACATCTAAAATACTAAACTACATTACAGTATCTACATATGATAAATTATCTAAAAACTAAATGCTACCATTTTCAGGCAGCACTAAACTTTGTCTTTTTATGTGCATTTAAGTCACATGGATCGAGGTCATTTGAACGATTTTCATTATCACTACTCTCGTGGCATTCGCTCAGTTCTCTCTTTCTTTTCGTTGCATTCTCATTCACAGGAGACACTTTCGTATCATTATCGTTTCGTTTCATACTCTTTCTCGCAAAGTATTCAGCTACCGTGATTTTTCTTTTGTCTACCTTAATTTTCTCCTCACAGTCAGTGCTATGCATTACCCCTTCAGTTGGTTTATTAATTTCTTCCATTTGTTTCCTTTTCTTAGAAACCTCATTTTCCATTTTACAATCATCAACCAACTTATTCATTTTATTTTGAGAGGTAGCAAGAGCACTTTTTTCATTGCTGTCATCAGATTGTACTGTGCTTATGTTAGTAATACAAAAAGTATCACCAGTGCATCTTTTAATTCTGATTTTAATCAATGCCTTATTCTGCATTGATGCACTTGGGTTTTTAGAAGTGTTTCTATGCTGATCAACCACGGTAGCTGCACTTGATCGTTGTTCGTTAATTCCATACGTTAATTTAGTAAGTTGGAATAAGTTTTGATATTGTTTCGTGATTTTCACAATTTCCATGGCTGTCTTCTGTGAGCAGTTTGGCAGTGAAGATTCTAGTCTCTTTTGTACATCTTTGAGAAACATGACACTCATTCTGGAATCTGCTTTGAAGAATCTTTGGTACTCTGTCATCTTGGCTATTGGCCTTGGCCATGACATATTGATTGGCTTCTGTAATTGAGAATAGATTTCAATCAGATATCAGGTTGTGCTAATGCCGTTTAACTAATAGTGGAAGGACCTTTAACGTTTATTACTGTTTACATGTTGTGCTTTGCTCAAGTACCTTCAATCAAGTTGAAACAGCATAGAGCTCAAATCTTACAAATCTTCAAAAAGGTCGGTGTAAAATTCTATTATATTCTTCTTTGAATTGGATTGCTTGAAAGTAACTTATGGTACTTTGCTGTAAATCTGCCGTGGACATTTTATGATATCTTTATTTTTTTCAAAATGGCGGCAATTTGATAATTTTTGAAAAAATTCATGGACAATTTTGAAAAAATTTAAATCATTGTAAATCCTAAACTAATAGAGGAAACATTACATAACCTTCAAGAAAACCATAGTTTATGGAGGTCTACAATATGGTGGCAAGCAGAAATCTGTAGCTTTTGTAGTTTAGGATTTAGAAATTTGATGACGTCATAGCCTCAAATTTAATAAATGCCGCCATATTGAAACTAATCAAGATATCAATAAATTGCCACGGCAAATTTACAGCAAAAAACCCTAAGTTCCTTCCAAGCTATTTATTTCAAAGAAAATGGCAATAGAATTTTACACCGACCTTTTCAAAGATTTGAGCCCTATGTTCGTTGAAACATGCTGTGGATTTCTCTAATAAGTTTGTGCCAGGACTGAAGCTGCTTAATTTTTTAGCGATCTAGATTTTGAGTTTAGCAGAAACAGCGTCCTTACTGAGAACGGGGGTCATGCTTTGGTTTTTTTTGTAAATCAATAAAATTTTACAATACATATTACGTTCTACACTACTTACAAAAATTACTTTACAATACTACTGGGACAAATACCCCCGGGGAGCAAAAGTCTGTGTCTACCCCCAAGGGAATTAACATAGATAAAGGAAAGAAAAACTACTTAAACTTAAAGAACACTACTAAAACAACACATACGGATAATAAGAACGATTGATACCTAAGTCTGCTGCATATTAGACGTCAGATCTAAGTGATGGCAAGGAAAGGTTAATGGTGCAGAAAACTTATCTTGAAGTTTCTTTAAGTATGCTTTCGTTTGTTTCCCTTCAAAACGTTACCAGATTTGGACCCTCGATCCAAGTCTCTTGTCTTGCAAATGCAAAGGTTTGTCTAAACCTCTCCTAGGAAGTATGGTATAAAAAGGCTGCAGATCATATTTGTGGACTTACCAAAGCAGATATTGCCAAGTAGAAT
Source organism: Aurelia coerulea (assembly GCA_039566865.1). Lineage (NCBI taxonomy): Eukaryota > Metazoa > Cnidaria > Scyphozoa > Semaeostomeae > Ulmaridae > Aurelia > Aurelia coerulea. The sequence continues at coordinate 21,019,551 of CM076947.1, read as the reverse complement.
TTGTGGACGGATTGAATAATTTCATTGATGCATTTTCCAATAAGGCGTACATCCATGCTCACCCAGAAATCATCAATCTGCAAATACAAAAGCAACTTATTAGGATTCTGTTTCAAGCTTGAAGCTCTTTGTGCATTTCAAGTTGGTCATACTTTTCAGAGCTTATTACAGCATAGGTTCCAAATCTTTAAAAAGGCTGGTGTAAAATTGAGTGACTTATTTCTTTGAACTGAATGACTTCAAAAAAACTTTTGCTATATCTCTATACTTCTACCGTTGGTCTTTTCTGAAATCTTTAATATTTTCGGAGTTAGAACGTTATTCTTCTTTTTCAAGAATTCAACAAAAATTTTCAAAAAAAAGTTGAAACCATCGTAATTTCTAAACCGTTTGACGCAACATGAAGTAATTTGGAAGAAAACCATAGTTTATGAATGCCTACAATATGGTATCAAGCAAAAGCCTGTCACTCATCTGGTTTATGATTTAGAAATTTGATGACGTCACATCCTCAAATGAGCTGAAATTTGAAATAAGCTGTAATTTTGAAAAATATTCAAAATTTCTGGAAAGTCCAACGGTAGAATTATAGATAATTATCTAAAGTTTCTTTGAAGCCATTCAATCAGAAGAAATATGTCATTGAATTTTACACTCCAGCAAGATTTAAGCTTTTTGAACCATACTATTTCCGGTAATAAGCAGCATAGGTTCCAAATCTTTAACTCGGCGTAAAAAGGTGGGTGTAAAATTCAATGACCTATTTCTTCTGATTGAATGGCTTGAAAGAAACTTTAGATACTTATCTAATGGGTGAATGTGGTTCAAGATATACACAGAGTGCTCAAGTTGTCACAAGAACAACGAGCGTAATACATGTAGTCAAGAAACCTAATTCTACCGTTGGACTTTTCAGAAACTTTGAATATTTTCGGAAATTACAGCATATCTTACATTTCAACTCATTTGAGGATGTGACGTCATCAAATTTGTAAATCATAAACCAGATGAGTGACAGACTTCTGCTTGATACCATATTGTAGACATTCATAAACTATGGCTTTCTTCGAAATTACTTCATGTTACGTCAAAGAGTTTAGAAACTACGATGGTTTTAAGTTTTTTTGAAAATTTTTCTTGAATTCTTGAAAAAGAAGAAAGACACTCTAATTCTGAAAATATTGAAGATTTCAGAAAAGTCCAACGGTAGAATTATAGAGAAATAGCTAAAGTTTCTTTGAAGTCATTCAGTTCAAAGAAATAGGTCACTCAATTTTACACCAGCCTTTTTAAAGATTTGGAACCTATGCTTGGAAACCAGGCTTTTTTGCACAAACAAATGAAGATGAATATTTGTCAATTTCAATATTTTTCAGAAATGCTTCAATTTATCGCTTCGCTCTATAGACCTTTTAGCTATTCTGAAAGGAATCAGAATCGAATAACATTTTGCTACATTTTGTAGAATTTTCGAATGTGTACAATTGTGATAGAAGCTCTAAAGCCACTCGATCGAACGTCGCGTATCAAAATGTATAAAAATAACGCTCGATCCAGGTTCTTTTGTAGAATAGCTAAAAGGTCTATTGCGGGTTAATTTTAAAGCGGTGCTAAAGGGTTTCAGCTTCTTTAAATGATCAAAAATTCTTCTTGCTGCGAGCATAAACAAGGTAATAAAGTAAAATACCAGCGCTTTTATGCGAATTGTGCTTTTTCAATTCACATCAAAGTGCTTATATTTTATTTACTTGCTTATCTTCAGCTTTCTCTGCCTATTTACTTCATTGCGGCTAATTTCCAATTATGCTACAGGCTTTCTAGGATTTTTCATAATTTTTTTTGGAAGTAGATTTTCAAAAACATTGCCTTCCAGATAGCAGTGGTATATCTTTCCTAGAAAATGTCGTGTTTAGCGTTTATAAAGCACTACATAAAGGCTGATTTCCACTCAGTGGAATTTTCCGAGCGGGCGGAATTTCCTTTGTCTGCGTGAGAAAATGTCGCCCTGAAATTGAATAGAAAGTTGTGGCTGAGTGACCTTTTATTGTCTAAAATTTCGCCCGCTCGGAAAATTCCACTGACTGGAAATTAGCCTTAAGTCACCGGGGTGGAAAAAATATTTCAATTTCTGGGACCAAAAATCTCTTGAACAAATTTCTGCGAGAACCACATGTGCCAAAAGGTCCACTGTTTGAGAGGTCATAATATTTAATACATTAACAAGATTTTGAATATTGATTGTAAATTTGTAATTGTAGCCACAATTATAAATTGAACTTTGGAACATTTAGTTACTTTTTTAGCTGATTACTTTCTGAGTCATAAACAGTGACTCAAAACTTCTTTGTCTGGAAACAGTGGTAGAAACAGTGCCTATGTTTGGTTCAAAAACGTCAAATTGTCCAGAGACTTGTTTGAAATGCAAAGAGAAAATTGGGAAGTTTACATTGTGTTAAAAAATTAATTTCCCCCTTTTCTCATTTTTCTTTTAGAATCCCTTTTCCTTCTTTTTTGCGTTGTTCTCTCGTTTCTTTCTGGTGACCTGAAAAACTTTCTGGGACCATTGTTGCAGTAGTCCGCTATTTTTTCCACCCTTGTGTTATTCAAATACATACTAGGTTGCTTACCTTTGAGAACAGGTCGAGAAGCTTCGTCATTATTGATCTTGCTGACTGTTTGATCTAAAAAGACAATAAATAGTTGCAGTTTCTTCCTGGTGGCAATAGACATATCGAGCGTCAAAATCTGGTAAACTTTGACAGGAAAGCACGACCCCCGTTCTGGGTAGATACACTGCTTGCTGCGGAATGCAGTTTCGGATCTCAGAACACTTTTCTGTGAGTCAATCAACTATAACTTTGCTCACATTGACTTGAGAGTGGTTTAGTTAACACACTGGCAAGTTTTATTCGCCTATGGGTCTTCTTTCTCGTTATTTTCATTCATTGCTGATTTTGTTGTGCATCCGTTTCAACACAAAGCGCGAGGATGCACATGCCACAGCTAGCATTGTTTTTTTTTTTTTATATCAATTCTCCTAAAATTTACAATCTACTAACAAACATTAACATTACGAGACGATAGCGCAAGGAGCATGAAAATACATTGCAACCCTGCAGCTATTACACTTAACCTAAATACTAATACAAACACTAATACGGGACTAATACTAAGGATAATATTCTAAATACAAGAAAATATACTAACAAAAAATACATGAATAAAGAACCGATCTACAGTGATCTCTCCATACAACGGACCCTCAAAGAAACCATGAATAAGTCATATCTCGTTAGACAAGGGTTCATTGGGCTGCGAATTTGTGTTCAATGGATTATGTCCTTGGAAAATGGGTCTTTAAAAAACGAGAGTTCATTAGGATTCGCTATATGGAGAGCTCACTGTGCGTTACGTTAAGAAAAATAAAATGGTGTTGGTTCATTCAAAGCGCTCTGTTGCGTATACATACTTCAATGTAGCCTCACGGATCATCGTATTTGACATAAGTGGCAACGTTGCATCACCATATAAAAGGATTTTGAGAAGCGCTTCATTAGGGAGGTTTGATAAGCCTCGAGGTTGTAATATGGTGTTATTGGCATCGAGAAGACCCTGTCTTTGCACATCATAGTTATGGCAGAGCAGCAAAAAGTGTTCCGTATCCTCAACTCCATCGTTGATCGAGCACATTGGATTACTTAGACCCACACGAAGTTGTGCTAGAATTGCCAAGCCTTTCGGGTCATGAATGCTGTAGACTGGACGGGGTAGGGGGCGAATGAATGAAAAAAGCTTCTTTTTGAACATGCCCAGAGTTGGTGATTGTCTTATCTCTGAGTCAAGTTTATTCCATTCCGATAGACATTTTGGGTAAAAACTTGCACCAAAGCTCACTGTTCTTGCACGTATTTGCCCGATTATAGCTGGTTTACGAAGGCGATAGTTAGATTGTGGAAGGGGTGGAATAGGGTGCCTCGTATAATCCGGTGCTTGGTTATTAACAAATTTGAAAAATAGAACAAGACGCCTGCTCCAACGTCTGAGGTTAAGCGATTCCCATCCAAGTTCGTTATACAGCTTCTCTCGAGATGTACCTTTCCATGCACCAGTTACTGCTAGTGCAGCAGAGTATTGAACGGATTCAAGCTTTTCCATCAGATGATTCAATTTTAGACTTTCACTATATTCGCACTTAGTGGCCGGTATGTGATAGATAACGTCCCCATAGTCTAGATGCGGTCTCACATATAATTTATAAAGCTCGTTAAGGGTATGTCGAGGTAGATACTTCGAGAGGTATTTAATCATTCCAATTCCTCGTCTAGATTTGGATATAGCTGACTTGATATGACCATTGAATGATAACTTCGAATCAAGTACAAGACCTAGATGTTTGTGCTCTTCAACCTTTGAAACTGGGGTATCATTGAATAGGATAGGTGGATGGTGGATAGCATTGTATTCACTGAGGGGGTCGCGCTTTGGTTTTCCTTCCCAAACTTTACCAGATTTGGACGCTCGATCCGAATCTCTTTTCTAGCAAGTACAAAGGTCTATTTTGAAATCTCATGCAAATATGAGGGAATCAAAAATTATTTTTTTTCGAATACAGTAAAAACCCGCATATAAGAACCTTACATTTTGAAATCACCCTGTTTAGGTTCTTATGCATATGATACTATTCTTGAAAATAGAATGCAAGGTTCTTAAACAGGTTCTTATCAAAATATTTAATTACAGATCTTCGGGAATTTAGGCCAAATATAAGAAAACAAAGTTTTCACGTACTCACTATCATGACACAATTTTATAAAGAGCAACCTTATCTATCTAGCCTTATCTGTATCAAATCCATCTATAGAAGGAATTTTTTACATATGCTTTGTATCTACTTCAGTATTTGGCTAAATTTCTTAAAACATTTTATCACATATTTATTAAAAACCAGTAGCTTACATTTGACTTTTTTTAAGATAAGAACCTTCCTTGAATTTCAGGATAAATAGGTTCTTCTGTAATGGGGTGAAATTAGAACATTTTAGGCCTTAGGTTCTTATAAGTGGGTGGTTCTTATATGCGGGTTTTTACTGTAGAGGCTCGTAAGAGTTTCATAAGAATGCGTTTTGCCTGGTAACTGAAGCCAGCGAAGCCCAATAAATAATCAGCATAGCTTGGGTTTCCTGGAAACATTCACTTTTTTTGGACTACAATTTAATTTGCTTTTCAGTCGTACCTAAAAGTTAAAGTTGTAAAGTTGCATTTTTACCCAATACGAAACCATTGTTTTGATCCATCACTGAAAGTTTCTTAAATTTCTCATTATTTTAGGCAATTAAATATTCTTAGGCTCTCCAGTGGAATCCTCAAATTTCTGTGGATTCGGTTTGGGTGACTCATTTGCCTTCATGACCAAGTTTCAAGTCTCAGGGATTGGATTGCCACTGTATAGACATTGCTGATGTACCGGGTGTCCCAAAAAAATGTATACGGGTTTGGCTGACTCCAGCGCTGTGAATGTAGCTTTAATCAATGGCTAATCACTTTCAAAATGTTCGTCGATAGCTAACTTGAACATAGATACCTCATTTGTTGGTATTGGTGCTTTGAGAGCAGAAATATCAATTTTGAAAGCTCAAATTTGTCTCTTCCTGCAAACCAGAGCTTTAGCCTTTTGGCCTAAGCAATTTCTTAAGGCACAACGTATAAATCAACGATAGCCTTGATAAAATTTGAACAATATTAGACCTTGTGTTATTCTGTTTTCCAGAAGTCACCCCCAGTCACCCATTGGGAAGTTTCATAATTATTCAATAATTTCAGTTCTAAATTTCGATGTGCCTCAGGAATTTGCTTAGGCCAAAAGGCCAAAGCTCTGGTTTGCAAGAGGACGCAAATTTAAGCTCTTAAGATTGATATTTCTGCTCTCAAAGCACCAATGCCAACAAACGAGGTATCTATGTTCAAGTTAACTATCGAAGAACATTTTGAGAGTGTTTAGCCATTGATTAAACCTAAATTCACTTCGCTGTAGTCAACCAAACTTGTCTACATTTTTTGGGACACCCGGTAGCCGACTGATAAAGTGCAATAAACATTGAAGATAATATGTTGTGGATTTGTTAAATTGCATGTAGGGAACGTCTTGGATAATTTCGACACACTAATCAGTCCAGATTCTTAATTTGGTAATCCAACAGTTGCAAGGAGCTCGTTATCAAAGATACGTGTACTTGCAATTCATATTAAAAAAGAAAGAAGTGTTGAATTGCCTACCTTTTGAAGCAAATGGTTTCTTTCAAAGCTATTTGCAAGATTTTTGACTGTCTCCATGTTCGATACATCCGTGTATCTTTCGATCGATGTAAAGAGTTTCTCTGAAAGGAAAACAAATACTTTTGGCGATGGCTTCGAAAGATGTAAAAGCATATAGATGAGTAATCTAGTTGAAAATAATCTTATTTGGAAATGGAAGGAGAAATCGTAAAAGAAACAGTTAATGTAATACTACCGGTTGTCCCAAAAAAAGTACCCCTGTTTGAAAAATCACTAAAACTTGATTACAAGGCTAATCTTCGATTTTCTTTTTTTGTCAAGTAGATCAAGGACCAAATTACTTTCCAAGATATAGCTGATCTTTTTAATTGGTGTTAAAATGATCAAATTTTGCTCTTTTTGGGGCTACCTGGTTTTGAATTATACTGCAAAAAAGCACTAATGATTGCCAGAGCAATATATTAGTGGATGTAAAGCTTCTGGTTTGGTCATAAATGACAGAAAGAAATGCGAACTATCATTGCAGACTTTAATGACTATAAAAATCTTAAAATTTTGACTGTTAGGCAAGATTGAGTATATTCCTTAAAAACTATAGCTCAAAATAAGGTTTTTCGACGTGTGATTTTTCTACCTTGTTGTATCAAAAGCAAACATCTTACCATCTATGAATATTTTTGGGTCTTTGATCAAAGAACCCAAAAAGAAAATTTTATCAAAGGTTTAATAATAATTTTTTGGTGATTTTTTAAACAGGAGTATTTTTTTTTGGGACACCCGGTACTATAGAAATGGGTGAAGAAACAATGGTCTATAAAGAAACATCTGTTGGATGTCCTAGAGAGTTTAAAATTAAGAAGTTCTTAAAAGGAAAAATTAGAAGCAATCATAGGTCAATTCGAAGTTGAACAAATGTTCAGCTTTTGTCTTGAGTTACAGGGCATTGGTGTTTCTTAACAAAAACTGTTTTGCCATAGTCTATGGTATTATGAACCCAATGATACTAAGACGTATAATTTTTGTTGATGATTTGGCTCGGTCTTCAAATTCTCCCGTCTCGGGAAAGGCAGTTCGGTTCGGTTCGGTTCGGTTCGGTTCGGTTCGGTTCGGTTCGGTTCGGTTCGGTTCGGTTCGGTTCGGTTCAGTTCAGTTCAGTTCATTCATTTTAAATTCCACAACATACAAAACACTCTAAAATTAAACAACTTACAACAATGAATAAATAACTACATATGAAATTAAAAAGACAGTAATATACATAAGGTAAGGAAAACAGATGACACTAGAGTATTTGTATGAAGGAGAATTCTTAAGGAGGAACTCTCTCAGTAGCTAAGCTAATCGAGGAGAGAGCACCCCCTTTTTCAGATAAAGTTTAAGAAACTATGGGTAAATAGTGACTATCAATAATCTGCTTTAATAGCTATTTTGAAACAGGAAGGTTTTGAGTTTCTGATGAAAAATCTTGACCAATGGTGACCTTTTTATGTCTACTGGAACGTCATTCTAGCATTTAGCTCCATGGTAACGTACTGATCTGAGACCATATTGACTAGTATTTTTTTGAGGTAGAAAAATACTACCCTTGCCAGCCTGTCTTGTACCATATTGATGAACAGATTCCACAGATTTAAAGAAATCATGAAAACAAACAGGAGAGATTTTAAGAACAGTCTTAATGGTCCACGATGAATTCTGATAATTTGTAAAATTCGATTTACGAAATGTTATGAAACTCTGGAAGACACCCTTACTAACTGGGCCCAAAGTTCTGGAATCTTACAAAGAAGCCCAGAGCTAAATTTCTTACGATAAAAACATCATCCGTTCACTATGGCAAAATATATAACCGGATCAATATTTGTAGCTTACCAATATCCTTAGCAATTTCATTGTAACTGTTTAACAGGGTTCTGGTTTGTTTCTTTTGATAGATGCAGTTGTTTTCCTAAAAGAGAATAAAAACGTTCCATAAAAACAATTATTTGAAACTGCAACAAATTTTAACAAAACAAAACAGAATCATCGAAACGAGGCATTGGTCTCAATTGGATTAGTTGCCCAGGAAACGCTGCCTGGCAACAGTAACTGCTTTGTGAAATTCCCTTCGAATTTAGGCCACTTTTGCCAAACATTTTTGGTCTCGAAATTCAAGTCTTTATCGAATATATGGGAGACTTTTGACCTTTTAAACTATCATTTGATTGTACCAGAAGCAGTTTGATATCGAGTTGTAAGTTACTGTTCTGTTGCTTGAATAATTGCTTGAAAATTCATAGTTCTGGAAACTGTCATCCAAAATATGGCAAGGTCCCGACAGCTTTCCTTTGATCACAAAGGAAACTCCTGAAACTCCATGAAGACGAAACTTTGAATATTTTTCATTTCTGGAAGCACATTATTGATTGTGAAAAATCTCTTCCAACTTGTTTATGTTCATTTTTTGGGAAACGGCAAAGGGAAACATAATCATTAAACATCCAATAAAAAATGCTTTGACCGTTTAATTCAAATTCAACAACAGTTATCAAGCGAACTTACCATCTTGCGAAACTCGAATTCGACAAAACCAACGAACTATCTTTCGATTGCAGTCTTTGGTGATTGAGTTCTTCGGTCTTTTCTTTCGATTTCTTGATTCAGTTTTCTTTGATGGCCTAGTATTCAGTGTTCGAGAGCAGCGATAAAATTTGCGTACGTTCACAACTTGAGTAAATCGCAACAGAATCGTAAACAACCTTTCGAACCCTTTAGACGTAACGTTGCATGACGTAGTAAATCGAATCCGAACAAAATCAATCGAATGTAAATTGTCGTTTCTAAGTAACCAAGTCAATGATCCTTTGCGTCAAGAAATCTTGTTTCTAGATTGATTACACGAGTTTCAGTTTTCCGCACTGAATTGGATGATGATTGGATGATTGTATGAGTGAAAATATAAACATCAGGGCCCGGTTGTTCAAAACTGCGATTAGGGCTAATCTTAGACCCCGTTTACACGGTAGCGGATGAAAAGTGTTGCGGATCAAAGTGTTACGGATCACCCTCCCGTCTACACGGTAGCGGATCAAAATTGTATCGGATCACGGTCTCGTCTACACGGTAGCGGATCAGCGGTCACCATAGAAATAGGACGAAGTCACATTCAAGATTTTCTCGGATTTTCAGTGATTTCCTTTTAATATCAAAATTTCAAAACAAACTGCAATTATCATTAAACCTCGTTTGTATGGAAAATACCCTCGTAATGAATCCGAATCAAAATTGATGCGGATCACTTGCGTTTACACGGCTTAGAGCAAGAGTGATCCGATACAAAAGTGATCCGACACAAAACGAGTTCGCTTTCGTAGCAGGACCAAAATTGATGCGGATAGCGGAGCAGAAGTGTATCGGATCACTTCGAGCTCGTGTAAACGGGAGGCTGATCCGCAACACTTTTTGTATCGGATCAAAAGTGATCCGCTACCGTGTAAACGGGGTCTTAGAGCCCAATTAAGGCTAATCAGGGATAAATCTGTGTGTTAAATCTAATCCTGCTCGGTAGGTGTATTAACTTCTAATTCGAGTATCAAATGAGAAGACATTTGCGGATTTATCATTTCAAAACTTAGCAGCAGCTCTACAAGAGACTAAATGCTAACATTTTCAGCACAGGGCTAAAATCTTTCCAATCTTTAACAAGGTCGGTGTAAAATTCTGTTATATTTTTTCTTTGAATTGGATGGCTTGAAAGGAACATATGGTAATTTGCTGTAAATCTGCCGTGGAAATTTTATGATATCTTGATTTTTTTCAAAATGGCGGCAATCTGATTATTTTTGAAAAAATTCATAAACAATTTTGAAAGATTTAAATCATCGTAAATCCTAAACTAATCGAGAAAACATTCTCGCTGGAGTTTCAGTTGCATTACGACCATTTATTGAAATCAACAGCCTTTCTAACAACGTTCTTGTACAAATTTTGTTATATGGTGATAAAGACCTTTCAAGTGACACTAATAAAAGTATACTCGAGCTGACTTTAGATTTCATCCACAAAACAGGTCGGTTTGTTTAAGATAGCTCAAACCTCTGTTTCACGCCATACAGCCACAAATCAGCCACAATGTCCTTTCATTTTTGTTTCCATTTTCGTTTTGTCTGTATTTTAAGTAAACATTAGACTTATTACATTCCGTCCCTAGTTTTCGCTCTCAATTTTATCTATTGAGTAGAGTTATTTCACCTAATTATTGAATGTAACTGCTCGCTCAAACAGCGAAAAGGTTAAAGTCAAATAAAAACAAGCGAAATTTACGACAAAATGTAATCAGTCTAAGTAAACATCGTTTTTATGTAGCTTTTCGTAATTGTATACGTAGATGTAATTTAGTTTAGTGTTCTATGTCATGACCCTGGGATAGTCATGGGTTCTTGCTTCCCGGGTTATCATCTTAGTTATGTAGTTAAGTAATTTGTAAGTATAGTCTTAAGTACCTCGTTCTTGTAAGTTTTTAAATTGAATATAAAAAAAAAACATTGCATAACCTTCAAGAGAACCATAGTTTATGAAGGTCTACAGTATAGTGGCAAGCAGAAATCTGTTGCTTTTCTAGTTTAGGATTTAGAAATTTGATGACGTCGCTATTTATTTCAAAGAAAACTGCAATAGAATGTTACACCGACCTTTTTAAAGATATGAACCCTATGCTTAACATTTTCAGTATTGCCAAACAGAAACAACCATTATACTATGGTTTATGGCCAGGAATGGGCTAAGGCCTTTCGTAAAGTCAGCAACAAGAAATAATAATCGAATAATCGAAGGCCTAGCATGAAGCCATTGTGCAAAATAAGCTCCTTAATACGCCGATTAGCAATCCCTGGATTAAGTTGGTAGACCCAGATTTAGCTGTGTTAACTTAATCGCAGTTTTAAACAACCGGGCCCAGATATATATAAAATGTTGAACGGAGACAACGAATCCCATCGTCAGTCTGTATTATTTCAGCAAGAAGGGTTAACAGAAATTTTGTGGCTTGGAGCAAGTCTTTTAAGTTTGATAAGAAAAATTCTTACGGAAAATGTGTAATGTTTCCTTAAAGGTAAAGTGTCCATTCCATGTAAATAAAGCGGCTTTGCAGGGTCCATGTCAATTTCACGTAATATTTCATGCGATCATTGTTATAAGAACAAGAGCAGATTTTGTAATACAATAGCAGAAGTTGCGTTTGATTGACACCTCAATTCAAAGCGATTAGCGGCTGCAGACAAAGGAAATTTTCTCAACCAATAATTCAAAACAAACAAAGCCGCAATAGTTTCCCCAAAACTGGTAGGGCAAACTCTCGCCTTGTGCAAGCGAAAGATGGTTTTTAAAGGAAGTTATGTGCTTATAGCGAAAGAAGAAGGGTATATCTAAAGCTCTGTCGCTTAGATTATGTTTATTTGATTTAGGAGCTGTTTTGTAATCGTTTCATTTTAAGCCCTAAAGATGCGAGAATTACAATGCCTTCTGCTCCGCTCCTGAATGAAATAAATATAATCTAAGCGATAGAACTTTAGATTTACCCTTCTTCTTTCGCTGTAAGCACATAACTTCCCTTAAAACCCATCTTTCGCTTGCACAAGGCGAGATTTTGCCCTACCAGTTTTGGGGAAACTTTTGCAGCTTTGTTTGTTTTGAATTACTGGTTGAGAGAATTTCCTTTGTCTGCAGCCGCTAATCGCTTTGAATTGAGTTGTCAATCAAACGCAACTGTTGCTATTGTATTACAAAATCTGCTCTTGTTTGTTATAAGAGGTCACCAGTGATGACGCACTTGCGCTTTCGGAGGTGAAATTTTAATATGATGCATGTGATAAGTTAAATTCCACCAATCATAGTGCACTATTTTCAAGGCTCTTCGTCAGCATCGTGTCAGCATTTTTGACAAGTGTACACACGGCTGTACTTAAATGGACACATTGCCTTCAAGGGCAGTGTGCAACAGTAAATAAAGAATCGTTTTTCGGCAAAGAAAGCGCATAGACCTTTTTCGCAAAAATAGAGATTTCCGAGAATCCCCTATTTTTTGCCGAAAAGCAAAGGGTATAGCCTTACCTTTTTGGCAAAAGTAGGGATTTCAAAGAATCCCTATTTTTGTCAAAAAGCAAAGGGTATCACCTTACCTTATTGGAAAAAATAGGGATCTCCGAGAATCCCCTATTTTTTTGCCGAAAAGCAAAGGGTATAGCCTTACCTTTCTGGCAAAAATAGGGATTTCCGAGACTCCCAAATTTTTATCAAAAAGCTAAGGGTATAGCCTTACCTTTTTGGCAGAAATAGGGATCTCCGAGAATCCCCTATTTTTTGCCGAAAAGCAAAGGGTATAGCCTTACCTTTTTGGCAAAAGTAGGGATATTCGAGAATCTTCTATTTTTGCCAAAAAGCAGAGGGTATAGCCTTGCCTTTTTGGCAAAAATTGGGGTTTCCGCGAATCCCCTATTCTTGCCAAAAAGCAAAGGGTATAGCCTTACCTTTTTGGCAAAAATAGGGATTTCCAAGAATCTCCCATTTTTGTGAAAAAGCAAAGAGTATAGCCTTGCCTTTTTGGCAAAAATAGGGATCTCCGAGAATCCCCTATTCTTGCCAAGAAGCAATGGTTATAGCCTTACCTATTTGGCAAAAATAGGGATCTCCAAGAATCTCCCATTTTTGTGAAAAAGCAAAGGGTATAGCCTTACCTTTTTGGCAAAAATAGGGATCTCCGAGAATCCCCTATTCTTGCCAAGAAGCAATGGTTATAGCCTTACCTTTTTGGCAAAAATAGGGATCTCCGAGAATCCACTATTCTTGCCAACAAGCAACGGTTATAGCCTTACCTTTTTGGCAAAAATAGGGATTTCCGAGACTCCCCAACTTTTGCCGAAAAGCAAAGGGTATAGCCTTACCTTTTTGGCAAAAATAGGGATTTCTGAGAATCCCCTATTTTTGAGAAAAAGAAAAGGGTATGGCCTTACCTTTTTGGCAAAAATAGGGATCTCCGAGAATCCCCTATTCTTGCCAAAAAGGTAAAGATTTTAGCCTTACCTTTCTGGCAAAAATAGGCATCTCCGAGAACCCCCTATATTTTGCCGAAAAGCAAAGGGTATAGCCTTACCTTTTTGGCAAAAGTAGGGATTTCAAAGAATCCCTATTTTTGTCAAAAAGCAAAGGGTATCACCTTACCTTATTGGAAAAAATAGGGATCTCCGAGAATCCCCTATTTTTTTGCCGAAAAGCAAAGGGTATAGCCTTACCTTTCTGGCAAAAATAGGGATTTCCGAGACTCCCAAATTTTTATCAAAAAGCTAAGGGTATAGCCTTACCTTTTCGGCAAAAGTAGGGATTTCCAAGAATCTCCCATTTTTGTCAAAAAGCAAAGGGTATCACCCTACCTTATTGGCAAAAATAGGGATCTCCGAGAATCCCCTATTTTTTTGCCGAAAAAGCAAAGGGTATAGCCTTACCTTTCTGGCAAAAATAGGGATTTCCGAGACTCCCAAATTTTTATCAAAAAGCTAAGGGTATAGCCTTACCTTTTTGGCAGAAATAGGGATCTCCGAGAATCCCCTATTTTTTGCCGAAAAGCAAAGGGTATAGCCTTACCTTTTTGGCAAAAGTAGGGATCTCCGAGAATCCCCTATTATTGCCAAAAAGCAAAGGGTGTAGCCTTACCTTTTTGGCAAAAGTAGGGATCTCCAAGAATCCCCTATTATTGCCAAAAAGCAAAGGGTATAGCCTTACCTTTTTGGCAAAAGTAGGGATCTCCAAGAATCCCCTATTTTTGCCGAAAAGCAAAGGGTATAGCCTTACCTTTCTGGCAAAAATAGGGATTTCCGAGACTCCCATTTTTATCAAAAAGCAAAGGGTATAGCCTTACCTTTTTGGCAAAATAGGGATCTCCGAGAATCCCCTATTTTTGCCAAAAAGCAAAGGGTATAGCCTTACCTTTTTGGCAAAAATTTTGATTTCCAAGAATCTCCCATTTTTGTCAAAAACTAAAGGGTATAGCCTTACCTTTTTGGCAAAAGTAGGGATCTCCAAGAATCCCCTATTTTTGCCAAAAAGCAAAGGGTATAGCCTTACCTTTTTGGCAAAAGTAGGGATCTTCAAGAATCCCCTATTTTTGCCGAAAAGCAAAGGGTATAGCCTTACCTTTCTGGCAAAAATAGGGATTTCCGAGACTCCCCATTTTTATCAAAAAGCTAAGGGTATAGCCTTACCTTTTTGGCAAAAATAGGGATCTCCGAGAATCCCCTATTTTTGAGAAAAAGAAAAGTAAATAGCCTTACCTTTTTGGCAAAAATTTTGATTTCCAAGAATCTCCCATTTTTGTCAAAAACTAAAGGTATAGCCTTACCTTTTGGCAAAAAATAGGGATTTCCGAGACTCCCCAATTTTGTCAAAAAGCAAAGGGTATAGCCTTACCTTTTTGGCAAAAATTGGGATTTCCGAGAATCCCCTATTATTGCCAAAAAGCAAAGGGTATAGCCTTACCTTTTTGGCAAAAGTTGGGATCTCCAAGAATCCCCTATTTTTGCCGAAAAGCAAAGGGTATAGCCTTACCTTTCTGGCAAAAATAGGGATTTCCGAGAATCTCCCAAATTTTTATCAAAAAGCAAAGGGTATAGCCTTACCTTTTTGGCAAAAATAGGGATCTCCGAGAATCCCCTATTTTTGAGAAAAAGCAAAGGGTATAGCCTTACCTTTTTGGCAAAAATTTTGATTTCCAAGAATCTCCCATTTTTGTCAAAAAGCAAAGGTATAGCCTTACCTTTTGGCAAAAAATAGGGATTTCCGAGACTCCCCAATTTTTGTCAAAAGCAAAGGGTATAGCCTTACCTTTTTGGCAAAAATTGGGATTTCCGAGAATCTCCTATTTTTGTCAAAAAGCAAAGGGTATAGCCTTACCTTTTTGGCAAAAATTGGGATTTCCGAGAATCCCCTATTCTTGCCAAAAAGGTAAAGGGTATAGCCTTATCGTTCTGGCAAAAATAGGCATCTCCGAGAACCCCCTATTTTTTGCCGAAAAGCAAAGGGTATAGCCTTACCTTTTTGGCAAAAGTCGGGATTTCAAAGAATCCCTATTTTTGTCAAAAAGCAAAGGGTATATAGCCTTATATTTTTGGCAAAAATAGGGATTTCCGAGGATCCCCTATTTTTGCCAAAAAGCAAAGGGTATAGCCTTACCTTTTTGGCAAAATTAGGGATTTCCAAGAATCTCCTATTTTTTGCCAAAAAGCAAAGGGTATAGCCTTACCTTTTAGGCAAAAGTAGGGATTTCCAAGAATCTCCCATTTTTGTCAAAAAGCAAAGGGTATCAGCCTTACCTTATTGGCAAAAATAGGGATCTCCGAGAATCCCCTATTTTTTTGCCGAAAAACAAAGGGTATAGCCTTACCTTTCTGGCAAAAATAGGGATTTCCGAGACTCCCCTATTTTTATCAAAAAGCAAAGGGTATAGCCTTACCTTTTTGGCAAAAGTAGGGATCTCCGAGAATCCCCTATTTTTGCCGAAAAGCAAAGGGTATAGCCTTACCTTTTTGGCAAAAGTAGGGATATTCCAAGAATCTTCTATTTTTGCCAAAAAGCAAAGGGTATAGCCTTGCCTTTTTGGCAAAAATTGGGATTTCCAAGAATCTCCCATTTTTGTGAAAAAGCAAAGGGTATAGCCTTACCTTTTAGGCAAAAATAGGGATCTCCGAGAATCCCCTATTCTTGCCAAAAAGCAAAGGGTATAGCCTTACCTTTTTGGCAAAAATAGGGATTTCCAAGAATCTCCCATTTTTGTGAAAAAGCAAAGGGTATAGCCTTACCTTTTTGGCAAAAATAGGGATCTCCCAGAATCCCTTATTCTTGCCAAAAGCAAAGGGTATAGCCTTACCTTTTTGGCAAAAATAGGGATCTCCGAGAATCCCCTATTCTTGCCAAAAAGCAAAGGGTATAGCCTTACCTTTTTGGCAAAAATAGGGATTTCCGAGAATCCCCAACTTTTGCCGAAAAGCAAAGGGTATAGCCTTACCTTTTTGGCAAAAATAGGGATTTCGGAGAATCCCCTATTTTTGAGAAAAAGCAAAGGGTATAGCCTTACCTTTTTGGCAAAAATAGGGATCTCCGAGAATCCCCTATTCTTGCCAAAAAGGTAAAGATTTTAGCCTTATCTTTTGGCAAAAATAGGGATCTCCGAGAACCCCCTATATTTTGCCGAAAAGCAAAGGGTATAGCCTTACCTTTTTGGCAAAAGTAGGGATTTCAAAGAATCCCTATTTTTGTCAAAAAGCAAAGGGTATCAGCCTTACCTTATTGGCAAAAATAGGGATCTCCGAGAATCCCCTATTTTTTTGCCGAAAAGCAAAGGGTATAGCCTTACCTTTCTGGCAAAAATAGGGATTTCCGAGAATCCCCTATTTTTATCAAAAAGCAAAGGGTATAGCCTTACCTTTTCGGCAAAAGTAGGGATTTCCAAGAATCTCCCATTTTTGTCAAAAAGCAAAGGGTATCAGCCTTACCTTTTTGGCAAAAATAGGGATCTCCGAGAATCCCCTATTTTTTTGCCGAAAAAGCAAAGGGTATAGCCTTACCTTTCTGGCAAAAATAGGGATTTCCGAGACTCCCATTTTTATCAAAAAGCGAAAGGGTATAGCCTTACCTTTTTGGCAAAAATAGGGATCTCCGAGAATCCCCTATTTTTTGCCGAAAAGCAAAGGGTATAGCCTTACCTTTTTGGCAAAAATAGGGATCTCCGAGAATCCCCTATTTTGCCAAAAAGCAAAGGGTATAGCCTTACCTTTTTGGCAATTGTAGGGATCTCCAAGAATCCCCTATTATTGCCAAAAAGCAAAGGGTATAGCCCTACGTTTTTGGCAAAATTAGGGATCTCCAAGAATCCCCTATTTTTGCCGAAAAGCAAAGGGTATAGCCTTACCTTTCTGGCAAAAATAGGGATTTCCGAGACTCCCAAATTTTTGCCAAAAAGCAAAGGGTATAGCCTTACCTTTTTGGCAAAATAGGGATCTCCGAGAATCCCCTATTTTTTGCCGAAAAGCAAAGGGTATAGCCTTACCTTTTTGGCAAAAATAGGGATCTCCGAGAATCCCCTATTTTGCCAAAAAGCAAAGGGTATAGCCTTACCTTTTTGGCAAAAGTAGGGATCTCCAAGAATCCCCTATTTTTGCCAAAAAGCAAAGGGTATAGCCTTACCTTTTTGGCAAAAGTAGGGATCTCCAAGAATCCCCTATTTTTGCCGAAAAGCAAAGGGTATAGCCTTACCTTTCTGGCAAAAATAGGGATTTCCGAGAATCTCCCAAATTTTTGCCAAAAAGCAAAGGGTATAGCCTTACCTTTTTGGCAGAAATAGGGATCTCCGAGAATCCCCTATTTTTGAGAAAAAGCAAAGGGTATAGCCTTACCTTTTTGGCAAAAATTTTGATTTCCAAGAATCTCCCATTTTTGTCAAAAAGCTAAAGGTATAGCCTTACCTTTTGGCAAAAAATAGGGATTTCCGAGAATCCCCATTTTTGTCAAAAAGCAAAGGGTATAGCCTTACCTTTTTGGCAAAAATTGGGATTTCCGAGAATCTCCTATTTTTGCCAAAAAGCAAAGGGTATAGCCTTACCTTTTTGGCAAAAATAGGGATTTCCGAGAATCCCCTATTCTTGCCAAAAAGGTAAAGGGTATAGCCTTACCTTTCTGGCAAAAATAGGGATCTCCGAGAATCCCCTATTTTTTGCCGAAAAGCAAAGGGTATATAGCCTTACCTTTTTGGCAAAAATTTGGATTTCCGAGGATCCCCTATTTTTGCCAAAAAGCAAAGGGTATAGCCTTACCTTTTTGGCAAAATTAGGGATTTCCAAGAATCTCCTATTTTTTGCCAAAAAGCAAAGGGTATAGCCTTACCTTTTAGGCAAAAATAGGGATTTCCGAGAATCCCCTATTTTTGCGAAAAAGCAAAGGGTATAGCCTTACCTTTTTGGCAAAAGTAGAGATTTCCGAAACTCCCCTATTTTTGCTAAAAAGCAAAGGGTATAGCCTTACCTATTTGGCAAAAATAGAGATTTCCGAGAATCCCCAAATTTTGTCCAAAAGCAAAGGGTATAGCCTTACCTTTTTGGCAAAAGTAGGTATCTCCGAGAATCCCCTATTTTTTGCCGAAAAGCAAAAGGAATAGCGTTACCTTTTTGGCAAAAAAAAAGAGATTTCTGAGAATCCCCAAATTTTGTCCAAAAGCAAAGGGTATAGCCATACTTTTCTGGCAAAAATAGGGATCTACGAAAATCACCTATTTTTTGCCGAAAAGCAAAGGGTATAGCCTTACCTTTCTGGCAAAAATAGGGATTTCCAAGAATCTCCCATTTTGCCGAAAAGCAAAGGGGATAACCTTACCTTTTTGGCAAAAATAGGGATCTCCGAGAATCTCCTATTTTTTGCCGAAAAGCAAAGGGTATAGCCTTACCTTTTTGGCAAAAGTAGGGATCTCCAAGAATCCCCTATTATTGCCAAAAAGCAAAGGGTATAGCCTTACCTTTTTGGCAAAAAGAGGGATTTCCAAGAATCTCCCATTTTTGCTGAAAAGCAAAGGGTATAGCCTTACCTTTTTGGCAAAAAGAGGGATCTCCGAGAATCCCCTATTTTTTGCCAAAAAGCAAAGGGTATAGCCTTACCTTTTTGGCAATTGTAGGGATCTCCAAGAATCCCCTATTATTGCCAAAAAGCAAAGGGTATAGCCCTACGTTTTTGGCAAAATTAGGGATCTCCAAGAATCCCCTATTTTTGTAAAAAAGCAAAGGGTATAGCCTTACCTTTTTGGCAAAAATTGGGATTTCCGAGAATCTCCTATTTTTGTCAAAAAGCAAAGGGTATAGCCTTACCTTTTTGGCAAAAATTGGGATTTCCGAGAATCCCCTATTTTTGCCAAAAAGCAAAGGGTATAGCCTTACCTTTCTGGCAAAAATAGGCATCTCCGAGAATCCCCCTTTTTTTGCCGAAAAGCAAAGGGTATAGCCTTACCTTTTTGGCAAAAGTAGGGATTTCCGAGAATCCCCTATTTTTGCCAAAAAGCAAAGGGTATAGCCTTACCTATTTGGCAAAAAAAGGGATTTCCGAGAATCCCCAAATTTTTGTCCAAAAGCAAAGGGTATAGCCTTACCTTTTTGGCAAAAGTAGGGATCTCCGAGAATCCCCTATTTTTTGCCGAAAAGCAAAGGGTATAGCCTTACCTTTTTGGCAAAAAAAAAGGATTTCCGAGAATCCCCAAATTTTGTCAAAAAGCAAAGGGTATAGCCTTACCTTTTCTGGCAAAAATAGGGATCTTCGAAAATCACCCTATTTTTTGCCGAAAAGCAAAGGGTATAGCCTTACCTTTCTGGCAAAAATAGGGATTTCCGAGACTCCCCTATTTTTATCAAAAAGCAAAGGGTATAGCCTTACCTTTTTGGCAAAAATAGGGATCTCCGAGAATCCCCTATTTTTTGCCGAAAAGCAAAAGGAATAGCGTTACCTTTTTGGCAAAAATAGGGATCTCCGAGAATCCCCTATTTTTGCCAAAAAGCAAAGGGTATAGCCTTACCTTTTCGGCAAAAGTAGGGATTTCCAAGAATCCCCTATTTTTGCCAAAAAGCAAAGGGTATAGCCTTACCTTTTTGGCAAAAGTAGGGATCTCCAAGAATCCCCTATTTTTGCCGAAAAGCAAAGGGTATAGCCTTACCTTTTTGGCAAAAATAGGGATTTCCGAGAATCCCCATTTTTATGCAAAAAGCAAAGGGTATAGCCTTACCTTTTTGGCAAAATAGGGATCTCCGAGAATCCCCTATTTTTGCCAAAAAGCAAAGGGTAAATAGCCTTACCTTTTTGGCAAAAATTTTGATTTCCAAGAATCTCCCATTTTTGTCAAAAACTAAAGGTATAGCCTTACCTTTTGGCAAAAAATAGGGATTTCCGAGACTCCCCTATTTTTGCCAAAAAGCAAAGGGTATAGCCTTACCTTTTTGGCAAAAATAGGGATTTCCGAGAATCTCCTATTTTTGCCAAAAAGCAAAGGGTATAGCCTTACCTTTTTGGCAAAAATAGGGATTTCCGAGAATCCCCTATTTTTGCCAAAAAGCAAAGGGTATAGCCTTACCTTTTTGGCAAAAATAGGGATCTCCGAGAATCCCCTATTTTTTGCCGAAATGCAAAGGGTATAGCCTTACTTTTTTGGCAAAAGTATGGATATCCGAGACTCCCCTATTTTTGCCAAAAAGCAAAGGGTATAGCCTTACCTATTTTGGCAAAAATAGGGATTTCCAAGAATCTCCTATTTTTTGCCAAAAAGCAAAGGGTATAGCCTTACCTTTTTGGCAAAAATAGGGATTTCCGAGAATCCCCTATTTTTGCGAAAAAGCAAAGGGTATAGCCTTACCTTTTTGGCAAAAGTAGGGATTTCCGAAATCCCCTATTTTTGCCCAAAAGCAAAAGGGATAGCCTTACCTTTTTGGCAAAAATAGGGATTTCTGAGAATCCCCAAATTTTGTAAAAAAGCAAAGGGTATAGCCTTACTTTTTGGCAAAAATAGGAATCTCCTAGAATCCCCTATTTTTTGCCGAAAAGCAAAGGGTAGAGCCTTACCTTTTTGGCAAAAAAAAAGGATTTCCGAGAATCCCCATTTTTGTCCAAAAGCAAAGGGTATAGCCTTACCTTTTTGGCAAAAATAGGGATCTCCGAAAATCCCCTATTTTTTGCCGAAAAGCAAAGGGTATAGCCTTACCTTTCTGGCAAAAATAGGGATTTCCAAGAATCTCCTATTTTTGCCAAATGCAAAGGGTATAGCCTTACCTTTTTGGCAAAAATAGGGATCTCCGAGAATCTCCTATTTTTTGCCGAAAAGCAAAGGGTATAGCCTTACCTTTTTGGCAAAAGTAGGGATCTCCAAGAATCCCCTATTTTTGCCAAAAAGCAAAGGGTATAGCCTTACCTTTTTGGCAAAAAGAGGGATTTCCAAGAATCCCCTATTTTTGCCAAAAAGCAAAGGGTATAGCCTTACCTTTTTGGCAAAAATAGGGATCTCCGAGAATCCCCTATTTTTTGCCAAAAAGCAAAGGGTATAGCCTTACCTTTTTGGCAATTGTAGGGATCTCCAAGAATCCCCTATTATTGCCAAAAAGCAAAGGGTATAGCCTTACCTTTTTGGCAAAAATTAGGGATTTCCAAGAATCCCCAATTTTTGTAAAAAGCAAAGGGTATAGCCTTACCTTTTTGGCAAAAATAGGGATTTCCGAGAATCTCCTATTTTTGTCAAAAAGCAAAGGGTATAGCCTTACCTTTTTGGCAAAAATAGCGATTTCCGAGAATCCCCTATTCTTGCCAAAAAGCAAAGGGTATAGCCTTACCTTTTTGGCAAAAATAGGGATCTCCGAGAATCCCCTTTTTTTGCCGAAAAGCAAAGGGTATAGCCTTACCTTTTTGGCAAAAGTAGGGATTTCCGAAGAATCCCCTATTTTTGTCAAAAAGCAAAGGGTATATAGCCTTACCTTTTTGGCAAAAATTTGGATTTCCGAGGATCCCCTATTTTTGCCAAAAAGCAAAGGGTATAGCCTTACCTTTTTGGCAAAAATAGGGATTTCCAAGAATCTCCTATTTTTTGCCAAAAAGCAAAGGGTATAGCCTTACCTTTTTGGCAAAAGTAGGGATTTCCGAGAATCCCCTATTTTTGCCAAAAAGCAAAGGGTATAGCCTTACCTATTTGGCAAAAGTAGGGATTTCCGAGAATCCCCTATTTTTGCCAAAAAGCAAAGGGTATAGCCTTACCTTTTTGGCAAAAAAAGGGATTTCCAAGAATCCCCAAATTTTGTCCAAAAGCAAAGGGTATAGCCTTACCTTTTTGGCAAAAGTAGGGATCTCCGAGAATCCCCTATTTTTTGCCGAAAAGCAAAGGGTATAGCCTTACCTTTTTGGCAAAAAAAAGGATTTCCGAGAATCCCCATTTTGCAAAAAGCAAAGGGTATAGCCTTACCTTTCTGGCAAAAATAGGGATCTTCCGAAAATCCCCTATTTTTTGCCGAAAAGCAAAGGGTATAGCCTTACCTTTTTGGCAAAAAAGTAGGGATTTCCGAGAATCTCCTATTTTTGCCAAATGCAAAGGGTATAGCCTTACCTTTTTGGCAAAAATAGGGATCTCCGAGAATCTCCTATTTTTTGCCGAAAAGCAAAGGGTATAGCCTTACCTTT
The DNA here is from genome assembly GCA_039566865.1 of Aurelia coerulea. Lineage (NCBI taxonomy): Eukaryota > Metazoa > Cnidaria > Scyphozoa > Semaeostomeae > Ulmaridae > Aurelia > Aurelia coerulea. The sequence continues at coordinate 20,997,069 of CM076947.1, read as the reverse complement.
TTGGCAAAAATAGGGATCTCCAAGAATCCCCTATTTTTGCCAAAAAGCAAAGGGTATAGCCTTACCTTTTTGGCAAAAAGAGGGATTTCCAAGAATCTCCCATTTTTGCTGAAAAGCAAAGGGTATAGCCTTACCTTTTTGGCAAAAAGAGGGATCTCCGAGAATCCCCTATTTTTTGCCAAAAAGCAAAGGGTATAGCCTTACCTTTTTGGCAAAAGTAGGGATCTCCAAGAATCCCCTATTTTTGCCAAAAAGCAAAGGGTATAGCCTTACCTTTTTGGCAAAAATAGGGATCTCCGAGAATCCCCTATTTTTGCCAAAAAGCAAAGGGTATAGCCTTACCTTTTTGGCAAAAATAGGGATTTCCGAGACTCTCCTATTTTTGCCAAAAAGCAAAGGGTATAGCCTTACCTTTTGGCAAAAAAAGTAGGGATTTTCGAGAATCTCCTATTTTTGCCAAAGGCAAAGGGTATAGCCTTACCTTTTTGGCAAAAGTAGGGATCTCCAAGAATCCCCTATTATTGCCAAAAAGCAAAGGGTATAGCCTATTTGGCGAAAAATAGAGATTTCAAAGAATCCCCTTTTTTTTGCCAAAAGCAAAGGGTATAGCCTTACGTTTTTGGCAAAAGTAGGGATCTCCAAGAATCCCCTATTTTTGCCAAAAAGCAAAGGGTATAGCCTTACCTTTTGGCAAAAAAGTAGGGATTTTTGAGAATCTCCTATTTTTGCCAAAGGCAAAGGGTATAGCCTTACCTTTTTGGCAAAAGTAGGGATCTCCGAGAATCCCCAATTTTTTTGCCGAAAAGCAAAGGGTATAGCCTTACCTTTTTGGCAAAAATAGGGATCTCCGAGAATCCCCTATTTTTTGCCGAAATGCAAAGGGTATAGCCTTACTTTTTTGGCAAAAGTAGGGATTTCCGAGACTCCCCTATTTTGCTAAAAAGCAAAGGGTATAGCCTTACCTTTTTGGCAAAAATAGGGATCTCCGAGAATCCCCTATTTTTGCCAAAAAGCAAAGGGTATAGCCTTACCTTTTTGGCAAAAGTAGGGATCTCCAAGAATCCCCTATTTTTGCTAAAAAGCAAAGGGTATTGCCTTACCTTTTTGGCAAAAATAGGGATTTCCGAGAATCCCCTATTTTTTGCCAAAAAGCAAAGGGTATAGCCTTACCTTTTTGGCAAAAGTAGGGATCTCCGAGAATCTCCTATTTTTGCCAAAAGCAAAGGGTATAGCCTTACCTATTTGGCAAAAATAGAGATTGATCTGAGAATCCCCATTTTTTGCCAAAAGACAAAGGGTATAGCCTTACCTTTTTGGCAAAAGTAGGGATCTCCGAGAATCCCCTATTTTTGCCGAAAAGCAAAGGGTATAGCCTTACCTTTTTGGCAAAAATAGGAATCTCCGAGAATCCCCTATTTTTTGCCGAAAAGCAAAGGGTATAGCCTTACCTTTTTGGCAAGAGTAGGGATCTCCTAGACTCCCCTATTTTTGAGGAAAAGAAAAGGGTGTAGCCTTACTTTTTTGGCAAAAATAGGAATCTCATAGAATCCCCTATTTTTTGCCGAAAAGCAAAGGGTATAGCCTTACCTTTTTGGCAAAAAAGGGATTTCCGAGAATCTCCTATTTTTGCCAAATGCAAAGGGTATAGCCTTACCTTTTTGGCAAAAGTAGGGATCTCCAAGAATCCCCTATTATTGCCAAAAAGCAAAGGGTATAGCCTTTACGTTTTTGGCAAAAGTAGGGATCTCCGAGAATCCCCAATTTTATTGCCGAAAAGCAAAGGGTATAGCCTTACCTTTTTGGCAAAAATAGGGATCTCCGAGAATCCCTTATTTTTTTGCCGAAAAAGCAAAGGGTATAGCCTTACTTTTTTGGCAAAAATAGGGATTTCCGAGAATCCCCTATTTTGCTAAAAAGCAAAGGGTATAGCCTTACCTTTTTGGCAAAAAAGGGATCTCCGAGAATCCCCTATTTTTGCCAAAAAGCAAAGGGTATAGCCTTACCTTTTTGGCAAAAGTAGGGATCTCCAAGAATCCCCTATTTTTGCTAAAAAGCAAAGGGTATTGCCTTACCTTTTTGGCAAAAATAGGGATTTCCGAGACTCCCCTATTTTTGCCAAAAAGCAAAGGGTATAGCCTTACCTATTTGGCAAAAGTAGGGATTTCCGAGAATCCCCATTTTTGCCAAAAAGCAAAGGGTATAGCCTTACCTTTTTGGCAAAAGTAGGGATCTCCGAGAATCCCCTATTTTTGCTAAAAAGCAAAGGGTATAGCCTTACCTTTTTGGCAAAAATAGGGATTTCCGAGAATCCCCTATTTTTGCCAAAAAGCAAAGGGTATAGCCTTACCTTTTTGGCAAAAATAGGGATTTCCAAGAATCCCCATTTTTTGCCAAAAGACAAAGGGTATAGCCTTACCTTTTTGGCAAAAGTAGGTATCTCCGAGAATCCCCTATTTTTTACCGAAAAGCAAAAGGAATAGCGTTACCTTTTTGGCAAAAATAGAGAATTCTGAGAATCCCCATATTTTGTCAAAAAGCAAAGGGTATAGCCATACCTTTCTGGTAAAAATAGGGATCTCCGAAAATCACCTATTTTTTGCCGAAAAGAGAAGGGTGTAGCCTTACTTTTTGGCAAAAATAGGAATCTCCTAGAATCCCCTATTTTTTGCCGAAAAGCAAAGGGTATAGCCTTACCTTTTTGGCAAGAGTAGGGATCTCCTAGACTCCCCTATTTTTGAGGAAAAGAAAAGGGTGTAGCCTTACTTTTTTGGCAAAAATAGGAATCTCCGAGAATCCCCTATTTTTTGCCGAAAAGCAATGGGTATAGCCTTACCTTTTTGGCAAAAAAGGGATTTCCGAGAATCCCTATTTTTGCAAAAAGCAAAGGGTATAGCCTTACCTTTTTGGCAAAAGTAGTGATTTCCAAGAATCCCTATTTTTGTAAAAAGGCAAAGGGTATAGCCTTACCTTTTTGGCAAAAGTAGGGATCTCCAAGACTCCCCTATTTTTGAGGAAAAGCAAAGGGTATAGCCTTACCTTTTTGGCAAAATAGGGATCTTCCGAGAATCCCCTATTTTTTGCCAAAAAGCAAAGGGTATAGCCTTACCTTTTTGGCAAAAAAGTAGGGATTTTCGAGAATCTCCTATTTTTGCCAAAAGGAAAGGGTATAGCCTTACCTTTTTGGCAAAAGTAGGGATCTCCAAGAATCCCCTATTTTTTGCCGAAAAGAAAAGGGTATAGCCTTACCATTTTGGCAAAAGTAGTGATTTCCAAGAATCCCCTATTTTTGTCAAAAAGCAAAGGGTATAGCCTTACCTTTTTGGCAAAAGTAGTGATTTCCAAGAATCCCTATTTTTGTCAAAAAGCAAAGGGTATAGCCTTACCTTTTTGGCAAAAGTAGTGATTTCCAAGAATCCCTATTTTTGTCAAAAAGCAAAGGGTATAGGTAGACCTTTTTGGCAAGAGTAGGGATCTGCAAGACTCCCCTATTTTTGAGGAAAAGAAAAGGGTGTAGCCTTACTTTTTTGGCAAAAATAGGAATCTCCTAGAATCCCCTATTTTTTGCCGAAAAGCAAAGGGTATAGCCTTACCTTTTTGGCAAAAAAGTAGGGATTTTCGAGAATCTCCTATTTTTGCCAAAAGCAAAGGGTATAGCCTTACCTTTTTGGCAAAAGTAGGGATCTCCAAGAATCCCCTATTTTTGCTCAAAAAGCAAAGGGTATAGCCTTACCTTTTTGGCAAAAATAGGGATCTCCGAGAATCCCCTATTTTTTGCCGAAAAGCAAAGGGTATAGCCTTACCTTTTTGGCAAAAGTAGGGATCTCCAAGAATCCCCTATTTTTGCCAAAAAGCAAAGGGTATAGCCTTACCTTTTTGGCAAAAATAGGGATTTCCGAGAATCCCCTATTTTTGCCAAAAAGCAAAGGGTATAGCCTTACCTTTTTGGCAAAAGTAGGGATCTCCGAGAATCCCCTATTTTTTTGCCGAAAAGCAAAGGGTATAGCCTTACCTTTTTGGCAAAAGTAGGGATTTCCGAGACTCCCCTATTTTGCTAAAAAGCAAAGGGTATAGCCTTACCTTTTTGGCGAAAAAAGGGATCTCCGAGAATCCCCTATTTTTGCCAAAAAGCAAAGGGTATAGCCTTACCTTTTTGGCAAAAGTAGGGATTTCCAAGAATCCCCTATTTTTGCCAAAAAGCAAAGGGTATAGCCTTACCTATTTGGCAAAAGTAGGGATTTCCAGAATCCCTATTTTTGTCAAAAAGCAAAGGGTATAGCCTTACCTTTTTGGCAAAAAGGGATTTCCGAGAATCCCCTATTTTTGCCAAAAAGCAAAGGGTATAGCCTTACCTTTTTGGCAAAAATAGGGATTTCCAAGAATCTCCTATTTTTTGCCAAAAAGCAAAGGGTATAGCCTTACCTTTTTGGCAAAAATAGGGATTTCCGAGAATCCCCTATTTTTGCGAAAAAGCAAAGGGTATAGCCTTACCTTTTTGGCAAAAGTAGGGATTTCCGAAATCCCCTATTTTTGCTAAAAAGCAAAGGGTATAGCCTTACCTTTTTGGCAAAAAAAGGGATTTCCAGAATCCCCATTTTTGTCCAAAAGCAAAGGGTATAGCCTTACCTTTTTGGCAAAAATAGGGATCTCCGAGAATCCCCTATTTTTTGCCGAAAAGCAAAGGGTATAGCCTTACCTTTTTGGCAAAAAAAAAGGATTTCTGAGAATCCCCATTTTTGTCAAAAAGCAAAGGGTATAGCCTTACCTTTCTGGCAAAAATAGGGATCTCCGAGAATCCCCTATTTTGCCAAAAAGCAAAGGGTATAGCCTTACCTTTTTGGCAAAAATAGGGATCTCCGAGAATCCCCTATTTTTGCCAAAAGCAAAGGGTATAGCCTTACCTTTTTGGCAAAAATAGGGATTTCCGAGAATCCCCTATTTTTGCCGAAAAGCAAAGGGTATAGCCTTACCTTTTTGGCAAAAATAGGGATTTCCGAGAATCCCCTATTTTTGCCAAAAAGCAAAGGGTATAGCCTTACCTTTTTGGCAAAAATAGGGATTTCCAAGAATCTCCCATTTTTGTCAAAAAGCAAAGGGTATAGCCTTACCTTTTGGCAAAAAATAGGGATTTCCGAGAATCCCCTATTTTTTGCCAAAAAGCAAAGGGTATAGCTTACCTTTTTGGCAAAAATTGGGATTTCCGAGAATCCCCTATTTTTGCCAAAAAGCAAAGGGTATAGCCTTACCTTTTTGGCAAAAATAGGGATCTCCGAGAATCCCCTATTTTTTGCCAAAAAGCAAAGGGTATAGCCTTACCTTTTTGGCAAAAGTAGGGATTTCCAAGAATCCCCATTTTTGTCAAAAAGCAAAGGGTATAGCCTTACCTTTTTGGCAAAAATAGGGATCTCCGAGAATCCCCTATTTTTTTGCCGAAAAGCAAAGGGTATAGTCTCCCAAAAATTGAGATTTCCGAGACTCCCAAATTTTTATCAAAAAGCTAAGGGTATAGCCTTACCTTCCCAAGATTTCCGAGACTCCCAAAGCTAAGGGTATAGCCTTACCTTTTTGGCAAAAATAGGGATCTCCGAAAATCCCCTATTTTTTGCCAAAAAGCAAAGGGTATAGCCTTACCTTTTAGGCAAAAGTATGGATTTCCAAGAATCTCCCATTTTTGTCAAAAAGCAAAGGGTATAGCCTTACCTTTTTGGCAAAAATAGGGATCTCCGAGAATCCCCTATTTTTTTGCCGAAAAGCAAAGGGTATAGCCTTACCTTTCTGGCAAAAATAGGGATTTCCGAGAATCCCCTATTTTTATCAAAAATCAAAGGGTATAGCCTTACCTTTTTGGCAGAAATAGGGATCTCCGAGAATCCCCTATTTTTGTCAAAAAGCAAAGGGTATAGCCTTACCTTTTTGGCAAGAGTAGGGATCTCCAAGACTCCCCTATTTTTGAGGAAAAGAAAAGGGTGTAGCCTTACTTTTTTGGCAAAAATAGGAATCTCCTAGAATCCCCTATTTTTTGCCGAAAAGCAAAGGGTATAGCCTTACCTTTTTGGCAAAAAAGTAGGGATTTTCGAGAATCTCCTATTTTTGCCAAAAGCAAAGGGTATAGCCTTACCTTTTTGGCAAAAGTAGGGATCTCCAAGAATCCCCTATTATTGCCAAAAAGCAAAGGGTATAGCCTTACCTTTTTGGCAAAAATAGAGATTTCTGAGATCCCCTTTTTTTTTGCCAAAAGCAAAGGGTATAGCCTTACCTTTTTGGCAAAAGTAGGGATCTCCAAGAATCCCCTATTTTTGCCAAAAAGCAAAGGGTATAGCCTTACCTATTTGGCAAAAGTAGGGATTTCCGAGAATCCCCTATTTTTGCCAAAAAGCAAAGGGTATAGCCTTACCTTTTTGGCAAAAGTAGGGATTTCCGAGAATCCCCTATTTTTGCCAAAAAGCAAAGGGTATAGCCTTACCTTTTTGGCAAAAGTAGGGATTTCCGAGAATCCCCTATTTTGCTAAAAAGCAAAGGGTATAGCCTTACCTTTTTGGCGAAAAAAGGGATCTCCGAGAATCCCCTATTTTTGCCAAAAAGCAAAGGGTATAGCCTTACCTTTTTGGCAAAAGTAGGGATCTCCAAGAATCCCCTATTTTTGCTAAAAAGCAAAGGGTATTGCCTTACCTTTTTGGCAAAAATAGGGATTTCCGAGACTCCCCTATTTTTGCCAAAAAGCAAAGGGTATAGCCTTACCTATTTGGCAAAAGTAGGGATTTCCAAGAATCCCTATTTTTTTCAAAAAGCAAAGGTATTTTAGAGATTGCCCCAAAAAAGCAAAGGGTATAGCCTTACCTTTTTGGCAAAAGTAGGGATTTCCAAGAATCTACTATTTTTGCCAAAAGCAAAGGGTATAGCCTTACCTATTTGGCGAAAAATAGAGATTTCTGAGAATCCCCATTTTTTGTCAAAAAGCAAAGGGTATAGCCTTACCTTTTTGGCAAAAATAGGGATTTCCAGGAATCTCCCATTTTTGTGAAAGAGCAAAGGGTATAGCCTTACCTTTTTGGCAAAAATAGGGATCTCCGAGAATCCCCTATTTTTGCCAAAAAGCAAAGGGTATAGCCTTACCTTTTTGGCAAAAGTAGGGATCTCCAAGAATCTCCCATTTTTGTGAAAAAGCAAAGGGTATAGCCTTACGTTTTTGGCAAAAGTAGGGATCTCCAAGAATCCCCTATTTTTGCCAAAAAGCAATGGTTATAGCCTTACCTTTTTGGCAAAAATAGGGATCTCCGAGAATCCCCTATTCTTGCCAAGAAGCAAAGGGTATAGCCTTACCTTTTTGGCAAAAATAGGGATTTCCGAGAATCCCCATTTTTGCCGAAAAGCAAAGGGTATAGCCTTACCTTTTTGGCAAAAATAGGGATTTCCGAGAATCCCCTATTTTTGCCAAAAAGCAAAGGGTATAGCCTTACCTTTTTGGCAAAAATAGGGATTTCCGAGAATCTCCTATTTTTGCCAAAAAGCAAAGGGTATAGCCTTACCTTTTTGGCAAAAATTGCGATTTCCGAGAATCCCCTATTTTGCCAAAAAGCAAAGGGTATAGCCTTACCTTTCTGGCAAAAATAGGGATCTCCGAGAATCTCCTATTTTTGCCAAAAAGCAAAGGGTATAGCCTTACCTTTTTGGCAAAAATAGGGATTTCCGAGAATCCCCTAACTTTTGCCGAAAAGCAAAGGGTATAGCCTTACCTTTTTGGCAAAAATAGGGATTTACGAGAATCCCCTATTTTTGAGAAAAAGAAAAGGGTATGGCCTTACCTTTTTGGCAAAAAGAGGGATTTCCAAGAATCTCCCATTTTTGCTGAAAAGCAAAGGGTATAGCCTTACCTTTTTGGCAAAAAAGTAGGGATTTTCGAGAATCTCCTATTTTTGCCAAAAGCAAAGGGTATAGCCTTACCTTTTTGGCAAAAGTAGGGATTTCCAAGAATCCCTATTTTTGTCAAAAAGCAAAGGGTATAGCCTTACCTTTTTGGCAAAAGTAGTGATTTCCAAGAATCCCTATTTTTGTCAAAAAGCAAAGGGTATAGCCTTACCTTTTTGGCAAAAGTAGGGATCTCCAAGACTCCCCTATTTTTGCCGAAAAGCAAAGGGTATAGCCTTACCTTTTTGGCAAAAAAGTAGGGATTTTCGAGAATCTCCTATTTTTGCCAAAAGCAAAGGGTATAGCCTTACCTTTTTGGCAAAAGTAGGGATTTCCAAGAATCCCCTATTTTTTGCCGAAAAGCAAAGGGTATAGCCTTACCTTTTTGGCAAAAAAGTAGGGATTTTCGAGAATCTCCTATTTTTCCCAAAAGCAAAGGGTATAGCCTTACCTTTTTGGCAAAAGTAGGGATCTCCAAGAATCCCCTATTTTTGCCAAAAAGCAAAGGGTATAGCCTTACCTTTGGCGAAAAATAGAGATTTCCGAGAATCCCCAATTTTTTTGCCGTAAAGCAAAGGGTATAGCCTTACCTTTTTGGCAATAGTAGGGATCTCCAATACTCCCCTATTTTTGAGGAAAAGAAAAGGGTGTAGCCTTACATTTTTGGCAAAAATAGGGATCTTCTAGAATCCCCTATTTTTTGCCGAAAAGCAAAGGGTATAGCCTTACCTTTTTGGCAAAAAAGTAGGGATTTTCGAGAATCTCCTATTTTTGCCAAAAGGAAAGGGTATAGCCTTACCTTTTTGGCAAAAGTAGGGACCTCCAAGAATCCCCTATTTTTTGCCGAAAAGAAAAGGGTATAGCCTTACCATTTTGGCAAAAGTAGTGATTTCCAAGAATCCCTATTTTTGTCAAAAAGCAAAGGGTATAGCCTTACCTTTTTGGCAAAAGTAGTGATTTCCAAGAATCCCTATTTTTGTCAAAAAGCAAAGGGTATAGCCTTACCTTTTTGGCAAAAATAGGGATTTCCGAGAATCCCCTATTTTTGCAAAAAGCAAAGGGTATAGCCTTACCTTTTGGCAAAAGTAGGGATCTCCAAGAATCCCCTATTTTTGAGAAAAAGAAAAGGGTATAGCCTTACCTTTTTGGCAAAAATAGGGATCTCCTAGAATCCCCTATTTTTTGCCGAAAAGCAAAGGGTATAGCCTTACCTTTTTGGCAAAAAAGTAGGGATTTTCGAGAATCTCCTATTTTTGCCAAAAAGCAAAGGGTATAGCCTTACCTTATTGGCAAAAGTAGGGATTTCCAAGAATCTACTATATTTGCCCAAAAAGCAAAGGGTATAGCCTTACCTATTTGGCGAAAAATAGAGATTTCTGAGAATCCCCTTTTTTGCCAAAAAGCAAAGGGTATAGCCTTACCTTTTTGGCAAAAGTAGGGATCTCCAAGAATCCCCTATTTTTGCCAAAAAGCAAAGGGTATAGCCTTACCTTTTTGGCAAAAATAGGGATTTCCGAGACTCCCCTATTTTTGCCAAAAAGCAAAGGGTATAGCCTTACCTTTTTGGCAAAAGTAGGGATCTCCGAGAATCCCCTATTTTTTTGCCGAAAAGCAAAGGGTATAGCCTTACCTTTTTGGCAAAAATAGGGATTTCCGAGAATCCCCTTTTTTGCCGAAAAGCAAAGGGTATCGCCTCTTCTTTTTGGCAAAAAAGGGATCTCCGAGAATCCCCTATTTTTGCCAAAAAGCAAAGGGTATAGCCTTACCTTTTTGGCAAAAGTAGGGATTTCCGAGAATCCCCTATTTTTGCCAAAAAGCAAAGGGTATAGCCTTACCTTTTTGGCAAAAATAGGGATTTCCGAGAATCCCTATTTTTGGCAAAAAGCAAAGGGTATAGCCTTACCTTTTTGGCAAAAATTTGGATTTCCGAGGATCCCCTATTTTTGCCAAAAAGCAAAGGGTATAGCCTTACCTTTTTGGCAAAAATTAGGGATTTCCAAGAATCTCCTATTTTTTGCCAAAAAGCAAAGGGTATAGCCTTACCTATTTGGCAAAAATAGGGATTTCCGAGAATCCCCTATTTTTGCCAAAAAGCAAAGGGTATAGCCTTACCTATTTGGCAAAAGTAGGGATTTCCGAGAATCCCCTATTTTTGCCAAAAAGCAAAGGGTATAGCCTTACCTATTTGGCAAAAGTAGGGATTTCCGAGAATCCCCAATTTTTGTCCAAAAGACAAAGGGTATAGCCTTACCTTTTTGGCAAAAGTAGGTATCTCCGAGAATCCCCTATTTTTTACCGAAAAGCAAAAGGAATAGCGTTACCTTTTTGGCAAAAATAGAGAATTCTGAGAATCCCCAAATTTTGTCAAAAAGCAAAGGGTATAGCCTTACCTTTCTGGCAAAAATAGGGATCTCCGAGAATCCCCTATTTTTGCCAAAAGCAAAGGGTATAGCCTTACCTTTTTGGCAAAAGTAGGGATTTCCGAGAATCCCCTATTTTTGCCAAAAAGCAAAGGGTATAGCCTTACCTTTTTGGCAAAAATAGGGATTTCCGAGAATCCCCTTTTTTGCCGAAAAGCAAAGGGTATCGCCTCTTCTTTTTGGCAAAAAAAGGGATTTCCGAGAATCTCCTATTTTTGGCAAAAAGCAAAGGATATAGCCTTACCTTTTTGGCAAAAATTTTGATTTCCAAGAATCTCCCATTTTTGTCAAAAAGCAAAGGGTATAGCCTTACCTTTTGGCAAAAATAGGGATTTCCGAGAATCCCCTATTTTTTGCCAAAAAGCAAAGGGTATAGCCTTACCTTTTTGGCAAAAGTAGGGATTTCCGAGAATCCCCTATTTTTGCCAAAAAGCAAAGGGTATAGCCTTACCTTTTTGGCAAAAATAGGGATCTCCGAAAATCCCCTATTTTTTGCCAAAAAGCAAAGGGTATAGCCTTACCTTTTTGGCAAAAGTAGGGATTTCCAAGAATCCCCATTTTTGTCAAAAAGCAAAGGGTATAGCCTTACCTTTTTGGCAAAAATAGGGATCTCCGAGAATCCCCTATTTTTTTGCCGAAAAGCAAAGGGTATAGTCTCCCAAAAATTGAGATTTCCGAGACTCCCAAATTTTTATCAAAAAGCAAAGGGTATAGCCTTACCTTTTTGGCAAAAATAGGGATTCCGAGAATCCCCATTTTTATCAAAAAGCAAAGGGTATAGCCTTACCTTTTTGGCAAAAATAGGGATCTCCGAAAATCCCCTATTTTTTGCCAAAAAGCAAAGGGTATAGCCTTACCTTTTAGGCAAAAGTAGGGATTTCCAAGAATCTCCTATTTTTGTCAAAAAGCAAAGGGTATAGCCTTACCTTTTTGGCAAAAATAGGGATCTCCGAGAATCCCCTATTTTTTTGCCGAAAAAGCAAAGGGTATAGCCTTACCTTTCTGGGAAAAATTGAGATTTCCGAGAATCCCCTATTTTTGCCAAAAAGCAAAGGGTATAGCCTTACCTTTTTGGCAAAAGTAGGGATCTCCAAGAATCCCCTATTTTTGCCAAAAAGCAAAGGGTATAGCCTTACCTTTTGGCAAAAGTAGGGATTTCCAAGAATCCCCTATTTTTGAGGAAAAGCAAAGGGTATAGCCTTACCTTTTTGGCAAAAAAAGGGATCTCCGAGAATCCCCTATTTTTGCCGAAAAGCAAAGGGTATAGCCTTACCTTTTTGGCAAAAAAGTAGGGATTTCCGAGAATCCCCTATTTTTGCCAAAAAGCAAAGGGTATAGCCTTACCTATTTGGCAAAAGTAGGGATTTCCGAGAATCCCCTATTTTTGCCAAAAAGCAAAGGGTATAGCCTTACCTTTTTGGCAAAAATAGGGATTTCCAGAATCCCCTTTTTTGCCAAAAGCAAAGGGTATAGCCTTACCTTTTTGGCAAAAGTAGGGATCTCCAAGAATCCCCTATTTTTGCCAAAAAGCAAAGGGTATAGCCTTACCTTTTTGGCAAAAATAGGGATTTCCGAGACTCCCCTATTTTTGCCAAAAAGCAAAGGGTATAGCCTTACCTTTTGGCAAAAGTAGGGATTTCCAAGAATCTACTATATTTGCCAAAAGCAAAGGGTATAGCCTTACCTTTTTGGCAAAAGTAGGGATTTCCGAGAAAGGGTATAGCTCCCCTATTTTGCTAAAAAGCAAAGGGTATAGCCTTACCTTTTTGGCAAAAATAGGGATCTCCGAGAATCCCCTATTTTTTTCCAAAAAGCAAAGGGTATAGCCTTACCTTTTGGCAAAAGTAGGGATCTCCGAGAATCCCCTATTTTTGCCAAAAAGCAAAGGGTATAGCCTTACCTTTTGGCAAAAATAGGGATTTCCGAGAATCCCCTATTTTTGCCAAAAAGCAAAGGGTATAGCCTTACCTTTTTGGCAAAAGTAGGGATTTCCAAGAATCCCCTATTTTTGCCCAAAGGGTATAGCCTTACCTATTTGGCGAAAAATAGAGATTTCTGAGAATCCCCATTTTTTGTCAAAAAGCAAAGGGTATAGCCTTACCTTTTTGGCAAAAGTAGGGATCTCCGAGAATCTACTATTTTTGCCAAAAGCAAAGGGTATAGCCTTACCTATTTGGCGAAAAATAGAGATTTCTGAGAATCCCCTATTTTGCCAAAAAGCAAAGGGTATAGCCTTACCTTTTTGGCAAAAGTATGGATCTCCAAGAATCCCCTATTTTTGCCAAAAAGCAAAGGGTATAGCCTTACCTTTTTGGCAAAAATAGGGATCTCCGAGAATCCCCTATTTTGCCAAAAGCAAAGGGTATAGCCTTACCTTTTTGGCAAAAATAGGGATCTCCAAGAATCTCCCATTTTTGTGAAAAAGCAAAGGGTATAGCCTTACCTTTTTGGCAAAAATAGGGATCTCCGAGAATCCCCTATTTTTGCCAAAAAGCAAAGGGTATAGCCTTACCTTTTTGGCAAAAATAGGGATTTCCGAGAATCCCCTATTTTTGCCAAAAGCAAAGGGTATAGCCTTACCTTTTTGGCAAAAATAGGGATTTCCGAGAATCCCCTACTTTTGCCGAAAAGCAAAGGGTATAGCCTTACCTTTTTGGCAAAAATAGGGATTTCCGAGAATCCCCTTTTTTGCCGAAAAGCAAAGGGTATCGCCTCTTCTTTTTGGCAAAAAAGGGATCTCCGATAATCTCCTATTTTTGGCAAAAAGCAAAGGGTATAGCCTTACCTTTTTGGCAAAAATTGCGATTTCCGAGGATCCCCTATTCTTGCCAAAAAGCAAAGGGTATAGCCTTACCTATTTGGCAAAAATAGGGATTTCCGAGAATCCCCTATTTTTGCCAAAAAGCAAAGGGTATAGCCTTACCTTTTTGGCAAAAATAGGGATTTCCGAGAATCCCCTTTTTTGCCGAAAAGCAAAGGGTATCGCCTCTTCTTTTTGGCAAAAATAGGGATTTCCGAAGAATCCCCTATTTTTGCCAAAAAGCAAAGGGTATAGCCTTACCTTTTTGGCAAAAAAGGGATCTCCGAGAATCTCCTATTTTTGGCAAAAAGCAAAGGGTATAGCCTTACCTTTTTGGCAAAAATTGGGATTTCCGAGACTCCCCTATTTTTGCCAAAAAGCAAATGGTATAGCCTTACCTTATTGGCAAAAATAGGATTTCCAAGAATCCCCTATTTTTGTCCAAAAAGCAAAGGGTATAGCCTTACCTTTTTGGCAAAAATAGGGATTTCCAAGAATCCCTATTTTTGTCAAAAAGCAAAGGGTATAGCCTTACCTTTTTGGCAAAAGTAGGGATCTCCAAGAATCCCCTATTTTTTGCCAAAAAGCAAAGGGTATAGCCTTACCTTTTTGGCAAAAATAGGGATTTCCGAGAATCTCCCATTTTTGCCAAAAGCAAAGGGTATAGCCTTACCTTTTTGGCAAAAGTAGGGATTTCCAAGAATCCCCTATTTTTTGACGAAAAGCAAAGGGTATAGCCTTACCTTTTTGGCAAAAATAGGGATTTCCGAGAATCTCCTATTTTTGCCAAAAGCAAAGGGTATAGCCTTACCTTTTTGGCAAAAATAGGGATCTCCAAGAATCCCCTATTTTTGCCAAAAAGCAAAGGGTATAGCCTTACCTTTTTGGCAAAAATAGGGATTTCCGAGAATCCCCATTTTTTTGCCGTAAAGCAAAGGGTATAGCCTTACCTTTTTGGCAAAAATAGGGATTTCCGAGAATCCCCTATTTTGCTGAAAAGCAAAGGGTATAGCCTTACCTTTTTGGCGAAAAAAGGGATCTCCGAGAATCCCCTATTTTTGCCAAAAAGCAAAGGGTATAGCCTTACCTTTTTGGCAAAAGTAGGGATTTCCAAGAATCCCCATTTTTGTCAAAAAGCAAAGGGTATAGCCTTACCTTTTTGGCAAAAATAGGGATTTCCGAAGAATCCCCTATTTTTTGCCAAAAAGCAAAGGGTATAGCCTTACCTTTTTGGCAAAAGTAGGGATTTCCAAGAATCCCCATTTTTGTCAAAAGCAAAGGGTATAGCCTTACCTTTTTGGCAAAAATAGGGATCTCCGAGAATCCCCTATTTTTTTGCCAAAAGCAAAGGGTATAGCCTTACCTTTTTGGCAAAAGTAGGGATTTCCAAGAATCCCCTATTTTTGCCAAAAAGCAAAGGGTATAGCCTTACCTTTTTGGCAAAAATAGGGATTTCCGAGAATCCCCTATTTTTGCCAAAAAGCAAAGGGTATAGCCTTACCTTTTTGGCAAAAATAGGGATCTCCGAGAATCCCCTATTTTTTGCCGAAATGCAAAGGGTATAGCCTTACTTTTTTGGCAAAAGTAGGGATTTCCGAGACTCCCCTATTTTGCTAAAAAGCAAAGGGTATAGCCTTACCTTTTTGGCAAAAATAGGGATCTCCGAGAATCCCCTATTTTTGCCAAAAAGCAAAGGGTATAGCCTTACCTTTTTGGCAAAAGTAGGGATCTCCAAGAATCCCCTATTTTTGCTAAAAAGCAAAGGGTATTGCCTTACCTTTTTGGCAAAAATAGGGATTTCCGAGACTCCCCTATTTTTGCCAAAAAGCAAAGGGTATAGCCTTACCTTATTGGCAAAAGTAGGGATTTCCAAGAATCTACTATATTTGCCAAAAGCAAAGGGTATAGCCTTACCTATTTGGCAAAAATAGGGATCTCCGAGAATCCCCTATTTTTGCCAAAAAGCAAAGGGTATAGCCTTACCTTTTTGGCAAAAGTAGGGATTTCCGAGAATCCCCTATTTTTGTCAAAAAGCAAAGGGTATAGCCTTACCTTTTTGGCAAAAATAGGGATCTCCGAGAATCCCCTATTTTTGAGCCGAAAAGCAAAGGGTATAGCCTTACCTTTTTGGCAAAAATAGGGATCTCCGAGAATCCCCTATTTTTTGCCAAAAAGCAAAGGGTATAGCCTTACCTTTTTGGCAAAAGTAGGGATCTCCGAGAATCCCCTATTTTTGCCAAAAAGCAAAGGGTATAGCCTTACCTTTTTGGCAAAAATAGGGATTTCCGAGAATCCCCTATTTTTGCCAAAAAGCAAAGGGTATAGCCTTACCTTTTTGGCAAAAGTAGGGATCTCCGAGAATCCCCTATTTTTTTGCCGAAAAGCAAAGGGTATAGCCTTACCTTTTTGGCAAAAATTGAGATTTCCGAGAATCCCCTATTTTGCTAAAAAGCAAAGGGTATAGCCTTACCTTTTTGGCGAAAAAAGGGATCTCCGAGAATCCCCTATTTTTGCCAAAAAGCAAAGGGTATAGCCTTACCTTTTTGGCAAAAGTAGGGATCTCCAAGAATCCCCTATTTTTGCTAAAAAGCAAAGGGTATTGCCTTACCTTTTTGGCAAAAATAGGGATTTCCGAGAATCCCCTATTTTTGCCAAAAAGCAAAGGGTATAGCCTTACCTTTTTGGCAAAAGTAGGGATTTCCAAGAATCCCCTATTTTTGCCAAAAAGCAAAGGGTATAGCCTTACCTTTTTGGCAAAAGTAGGGATCTCCGAGAATCTCCTATTTTTGCCAAAAAGCAAAGGGTATAGCCTTACCTTTTTGGCGAAAAGTAGTGATTTCCAAGAATCCCTATTTTTGTCAAAAAGCAAAGGGTATAGCCTTACCTTTTTGGCAAAAATAGAGATTGATGAGAATCCCCATATTTTTGCCAAAAAGCAAAGGGTATAGCCTTACCTTTTCGGCAAAAGTAAGGATTTCCAAGAATCTCCCATTTTTGTCAAAAAGGAAAGGGTATAGCCTTACCTTTTTGGCAAAAATAGGGATCTCCGAGAATCCCCTATTTTTTTGCCGAAAAGCAAAGGGTATAGTCTTACCTTTCTGGGAAAAATTGAGATTTCCGAGAATCCCCTATTTTGCCAAAAAGCAAAGGGTATAGCCTTACCTTTCTGGCAAAAATAGGGATTTCCAGGAATCTCCCATTTTTGTGAAAGAGCAAAGGGTATAGCCTTACCTTTTTGGCAAAAGTAGGGATCTCCAAGAATCCCCTATTTTTGCTAAAAAGCAAAGGGTATAGCCTTACCTTTTTGGCAAAAATAGGGATTTCCGAGACTCCCCTATTTTTGCCAAAAAGCAAAGGGTATAGCCTTACCTATTTGGCAAAAGTAGGGATTTCCAAGAATCCCTATTTTTTTCAAAAAGCAAAGGTCTATTTGGCAAAAATAGAGATTGATGAGAATCCCCATTTTTTGCCAAAAGACAAAGGGTATAGCCTTACCTTTTTGGCAAAAGTCCGAGAATCCCCTATTTTTGCCAAAAGCAAAGGGTATAGCCTTACCTTTTGGCAAAAAAGGGATTTCCGAGAATCCCCTATTTTTGCCAAAAAGCAAAGGGTATAGCCTTACCTTTTTGGCAAAAGTAGGGATTTCCGAGAATCCCCTATTTTTGCCAAAAAGCAAAGGGTATAGCCTTACCTTTTTGGCAAAAATAGGGATTTCCAGGAATCTCCCATTTTTGTGAAAGAGCAAAGGGTATAGCCTTACCTTTTTGGCAAAAATAGGGATCTCCGAAAATCCCCTATTTTTTGCCAAAAAGCAAAGGGTATAGCCTTACCTTTTCGGCAAAAGTAAGGATTTCCAAGAATCTCCCATTTTTGTCAAAAAGGAAAGGGTATAGCCTTACCTTTTTGGCAAAAATAGGGATCTCCGAGAATCCCCTATTTTTTTGCCGAAAAGCAAAGGGTATAGTCTTACCTTTCTGGGAAAAATTGAGATTTCCGAGAATCCCCTATTTTGCCAAAAAGCAAAGGGTATAGCCTTACCATTTTGGCAAAAGTAGGGATTTTCGAGAATCTCCTATTTTTGCCAAAAGGCAAAGGGTATAGTCTTACCCTTTTGGCAAAAGTAGAGATTTCCGAGAAATATAGGGAGTTTCATTTCCCAATACTACCAAATCCCTAGTGAATACTACCAAATCCCTAGGGAATACTACCAAATCCCTAGGGAATACAGATCCTAGTTACTATAATAGGTCAATACTGCATATAAAATTTGTAGGAATAGGAAAAGATAGGCACTGCAAATTTTTGATATATTCATAGATTCAAACATTCATGAAGAAAGATGCAAAAACGATTAAATAACAACTATAAACAGGATATTCAATATACTAGAATACACCACTTTTGCAAATGGCTGCAATTATAGGAAATGTTTCTTGTCGAAAATATCATTTAACCCATGCGGCTCCGGAGAACAATTCAAAGGAGACAATTCAGTGGCGGTCTAGGGGTCTTATCTGAAGTAAACAACAAAGTGCAACTTGATACATAAGACATACTTGTAAGAACTGTACCGTATCGGTGTGAGTAGTAGGGTGCCTTCTCCTCCACCGCAGTGCGAGGTAGTATTTCTCCTCTGCCGCAGCAAGAGGTAGTAGTAGTAATTCTCCTCCACGGCAGTGAGGTAGTAAATCTCCTCCGCCGCAGCGATAGGTAGTAGTGGTAATTCTCCTCCACGGCAGTGAGGTAGTAAATCTCCTCCGCCGCAGCATAGGTAGTATCAGTATTTGGTGTGGACCTTGTAGTGGTTGTCTTAAACTACATTAAACTACCTACATCATTAACTAAAACGACTGTTAATCTAGGGAGGCTAGTTAAGGCGGACATGTTAAATCCCTATATCTTAAGGTGCAAACAAGTAAAGTTAACCTGGCCCAAACCGGCCCGATGGGAGGCAGATACGACCCAGATTAATTACCTAAGCATCGGAAACAAAACCAAACAAACCAACGAGAGAAAAAAAGGGGGTGGGTGGGTGGAAAAATCCAGAACGAATGGCCTAAACTTTGCATGTGCTCTCAATCATGACGCACGCCGGGAAGGGGGAAGATAAATAGCGGGAAAATGCCCCCGCAGAGGGGAGATGTACTAGTGTTGAAATGTGGAAAAATAGTTATACTTTAAGCTGTTTGTCACAGTTATGTATCAATAAAGAGATATAATTAACAACATAGGGTTTCTCTTTATGTTCATCTGTTTCATTGGTGAATGACTTCTTTAATGGCCTCTAAAATATAAAGATGGCGAAAGTCAGATATCAAGGGCATTTGGTGGATTTTTCTGATTCAAAGACTCCTAATTTTGGAAAAAACCTATGCTACTAATCTTTACTATATCCTTTACATTTAGGAAAGGATAGTTCATCATTTAAATCCCTATTTCTGCCCAAAATGCTATACCCTTTGCTTTTTGCCAAAAATAGGAGAATCTCGGAAATCCCTAATTTTGCCAAAAAGGTAAGGCTATAACCTTTCCTTTTTGCCAAAAATAGCAGAATCTCGGAAATCCCTATTTTTGCAAAAAAGGCAAGGCTATGCCTTTTGCTTCTTGGCAAAAATAGGGGATTCTCGGAATTCCCTATTTTTGCAAAAAAAGTAAGACTATAAAGGTAAGGCAAAAATAGGAAATCCTTGAAACTCTCAATTTTTGCTAAAAAGGCAAGGCTATACCCTTTGGTTTTTGGCAAAAACGAGAGATTCTCGAAAATCCCTATTTTTGCTAAAAAGGTAAGGCTATACCCTTTGCTTTTTGCCAAAAATAGGAGAATCTTGGAAATCCCTAATTTTTTCCAAAAAGATAAGGATATCCCCTGAAATTTAATTTCACTTGCTAGCTGGCCATAATGGGCGACACTACTCTATATCCTTTGCTTTATGGCAAGATTAGGATATTCCTAGAAATCCCTATTTTTGCCAAAAAGGTAAGACTATAAAGGTAAGGCAAAAAATAGGAGATCCTCGAAAATACCTAATTTTTCTAAAATGGTAAGGCCAAAAAAGGGCATCCTCCAGACTCTCTACTTTTACAAAAAAGGTAAGGCTTTTGGAAAAAACACGAGATTCTCGGGAATCCCCATTTTTGCAGAAAAGGTAAGACAATACCCTTTTTGCAAAATTCGACAGGTTCAGACAAAAAAAGTGCATTTCTGAAGTAAGCCATTTATTGCAAAATTCGACAGGTCCCGGCCTTTGAAAAAGTGAATTTCTTAACTAACCCATTTTTTGCAAAATTGGACAGGTCCGGACCTGTCAAACGGTGAATTTCTGAACTAACCAATTTTTTTCAAAATTCGACAGGTCCGGACCTGTCAAACAGTGAATTTCTGAACTAACCCATTTTTTGCAAAATTTGACAGGTCCATTTGAACGGTGAGTTTTTGGAGTGACTCATTTTTCGCAAAATTCGACAGGCCCGGACCTGTCAAATGCTGAATTTCTAAAGTAGCCCATTTTTTGCAAAATTCGACAGGTTCGGACCTGTCAAACGGTGAATTTCTGAACTAACCAATTTTTTTCAAAATTCGACAGGTCCGGACCTGTCAAACAGTGAATTTCTGAACTAACCCATTTATTGCAAAATTTGACAGGTCCATTTGAACAGTGAGTTTTTGGAGTGACTCATTTTTCGCAAAATTCGACCTGTCAAATGCTGAAATTTTGGAGCTACTGATTTTTTGCAAATTTCGACTGGTCCGGACCTGTCAAATGGTGAAATTTTGGACCAAGTTGTTTTTTGGAAAATTCGACAGGTCCGGACCTGTCAAATGGTGAAATTTTGGACCCAGTTGTTTTTTGGAAGATTCGACAGGTCCGGACCTGTGAAATGGTGAAATTTTGGAGCGATGGTTTTTTGCAAATTTCGACATGTCCGCACCTGTCAAATGGTGAAATTTTGGACCAAGTTGTTTTTTGGAATATTGGACAGGTCCGGACCTGTCAAATGGTGAGATTTTGGACTGACTCATTTTTTTGAAAATTCGACAGGTCCGGACCTGTCAAATGGTGAAATTTTCCTGTCAAATGGTGAAATTTTGAACCAAGTTGTTGTTTGGAATATTCGACAGGTCCGGACCTGTCAAATGGTGAAATTTTGAAGCGACTGATTTTTTGCAAATTTCGACAGGTCCGGACCTGTCAAATGGTGAAATTTTGAAGCGACTGACTTTTTGCAAGTTTCGACAGGTCCGGACCTGTTAAATGGTGAAATTTTGAACCAAGTTGTTTTTTGGAAGATTCGACAGGTCCGGACCTGTCAAATGGTGAAATTTTGAAGCGACTGATTTTTTGCAAATTTCGACAGGTCCGGACCTGTCCAATGGTGAAATTTTGAACCAAGTTGTTTTTTGGAAGATTCGACAGGTCCGGACCTGTCAAATGGTGAAATTTTGGAGCGACTAATTTTTTGCACATTTCGACAGGTCCGGACCTGTCAAATGGTGAAATTTTGGACCAAGTTGTTTTTTGGAAAATTCGACAGGACCGGACCTGTCAAATGGTGAAATTTTGGACCAAGTTGTTTTTTGAAATATTCGACAGGTCCGGACCTGTCAAATGGTGAAATTTTGGACCAAGTTGTTTTTTGGAATATTCGACAGGTCCGGACCTGTCAAATGGTGAAATTTTGAAGCGACTGATTTTTTGCACATTTCAACAGGTCCGGACCTGTCAAATGGTGAAATTTTGGACCAAGTTGTTTTTTGGAATATTCGACAGGTCCGGACCTGTCAAATGGTGAAATTTTGAAGCGACTGATTTTTTGCAAATTTCAACAGGTCCGGACCTGTCAAATGGTGAAATTTTGAAGCGACTGATTTGTTGCACATTTCGACAGGTCCGGACCTGTCAAATGGTGAAATTTTGAAGCGACTGATTTGTTGCACATTTCGACAGGTCCGGACCTGTCAAATGGTGAAATTTTGGACCAAGTTGTTTTTTGAAATATTCGAGGTCCGGACCTGTCAAATGGTGAAATTTAGGATCAAGTTATTTTTTGGAATATTCGACAGGTCCGGACCTGTCAAAGTGAAATTTTGAAGCGACTGATTTTTTGCACATTTCGACAGGTCGGACCTGGCAAACGATGAGTTTTTGGAGTGACTCATTTTTTGCACATTTCGACAGGTCCGGACCTGTCAAATGGTGAAATTTTGGAGCGAATGATTCTTTGCAAATTTCGACAGGTCCGGACCTGTCAAATGGTGAAATTTTGAAGCGACTGATTTTTTGCACATTTCGACAGGTCCGGACCTGTCAAATGGTGAAATTTTGGAGCGACTGATTTTTTGCACATTTCGACAGGTCCGGACCTGTCAAATGGTGAAATTTTGGAGCGACTGATTTTTTGCAAATTTCGACAGGTCCGGACCTGTCAAATGGTGAAATTTTAAACCAAGTTGTTTTTTGGAATATTCGACAGGTCCGGACCTGTCAAATGGTGAAACTTTGAAGCGACTGATTTTTTGCACATTTCAACATTTCAACATTTCAACAGGACCTGTCAAATGGTGAAATTTTGAAGCGACTGATTTTTTGCACATTTCGACAGGTCCGGACCTGTCAAATGGTGAAATTTTGGAGCGACTGATTTTTTGCACATTTCGACAGGTCCGGACCTGTCAAATGGTGAAATTTTGGAGCGACTGATTTTTTGCAAGATTTAACAGGTCCCGACCTGTGAAATGGTGAATTTTCAGACTAACTGATTCATACATACTGGTTATCATCTTGCGAAAATTGTTCGACTAAAACTGGTAGCATACTGACAATAAAGGTACAGTAATAGAAAGCTCTCTTACCTCTTGGAAGAAGAATCTTGCAGGAAAAGATTGCCAGGACAAGATCGACCAGCACTGATTGAACCAAAGTCTTCAGCAACCACAGCAATGTAGACAAATGCATGTTGTAAGCATGTGAATTTGTGCATCAAGCAGGAAGGTTGGTGCGTTTCCTAACAAGGAAAGAAGGCCGATTACAATTTTTTTTAAGTGCAATTCAGTTTTTGTTTCATATAAATGACATTCCACTGGATGGACTATTTTTTGGAAAATTCGACAGGTCCGGACCTGTCAAATGGTGAAATTTTGAACCAAGTTGTTTTTTGGAAGATTCGACAGGTCCGGACCTGTCAAATGGTGAAATTTTGGAGCGACTGATTTTTTGCACATTTCGACAGGTCCGGACCTGTCAAATGGTGAAATTTTGGACCAAGTTGTTTTTTGGAAAATTCGACAGGACCAGACCTGTCAAATGGTGAAATTTTGGACCAAGTTGTTTTTTGAAATATTCGACAGGTCCGGACCTGTCAAATGGTGAAATTTTGGACCAAGTTGTTTTTTGGAATATTCGACAGGTCCGGACCTGTCAAATGGTGAAATTTTGAAGCGATTGATTTTTTGCACAATTCGACAGGTCCGGACCTGTCAAATGGTGAAATTTTGGACCAAGTTGTTTTTTGGAAGATTCGACAGGACCGGACCTGTCAAATGGTGAAATTTTGGACCAAGTTGTTTTTTGAAATTTCGACAGGTCCGGACCTGTCAAATGGTGAAATTTTGAAGCGACTGATTTTTTGCACATTTCGACAGGTCCGGACCTGTCAAATGGTGAAATTTTGAAGCGACTGATTTTTTGCACTTTCGACAGGTCCGGACCTGTCAAATGGTGAAATTTTGGACCAAGTTGTTTTTTGAAATATTCGACAGGTCCGGACCTGTCAAATGGTGAAATTTTGGAAAGTTATTTTTTGGAATATTCGACAGGTCCGGACCTGTCAAATGGTGAAATTTGAAGCGACTGATTTTTTGCACATTTCGACAGGTCCGGACCTGTCAAACGATGAGTTTTTGGAGTGACTCATTTTTTGCACATTTCGACAGGTCCGGACCTGTCAAATGGTGAAATTTTGGAGCGACTGATTTTTTTTCAAATTTCGACAGGTCCGGACCTGTCAAATGGTGAAATTTTGAAGCGACTGATTTTTTGCACATTTCGACAGGTCAGGACCTGTCAAATGGTGAAATATTGGAGCGACTGATTTTTTGCAAATTTCGACAGGTCCGGACCTGTCAAATGGTGAAATTTTGGACCAAGTTATTTTTTGGAAAATTCGACAGGTCCGGACCTGTCAAACGGTGAAATTTTGAAGCGACTGATTTTTTGCAAATCTCGACTGGTCCGGACCTGTCAAATGGTGAAATTTTGAAGCAACTGATTTTTTGCACATTTCGACAGGTCCGGACCTGTCAAATGGTGAAATTTTGGACCAAGTTGCTTTTTGAAATATTCGACAGGTCCGGACCTGTCAAATGGTGAAATTTTGGACCAAGTTGTTTTTTGGAAGATTCGACAGGTCCGGACCTGTCAAATGGTGAAATTTTGAAGCGACAGATTTTTTGCACATTTCGACAGGTCCGGACCTGTCAAATGGTTTTTGGAGTGACTCATTTTTTGCACATTTCAACAGGTCCGGACCTGTCAAATGGTGAAATTTTGGACCAAGTTGTTTTTTGGAAAATTCGACAGGTCCGGACCTGTCAAATGGTAAAATTTTGGAGGGACTGATTTTTTGCAAGATTTAACAGGTCCCGACCTGTGAAATGGTGAATTTTCAGATTAACTGATTCATACATCACTGGTCATCATCTTGCGAAAATTGTTCGACTAAAACTGGTAGCATACTGACAATAAAGGTACAGTAATAGAAAGCTCTCTTACCTCTTGGAAGAAGAATCTTGCAGGAAAAGATTGCCAGGACAAGATCGACCAGCACTGATTGAACCAAAGTCTTCAGCAACCACAGCAATGTAGACAAATGCATGTTGTAAGCATGTGAATTTGTGCATCAAGCAGGAAGGTTGGTGCGTTTCCTAACAAGGAAAGAAGGCCGATTACAATTTTTTTTAAGTGCAATTCAGTTTTTGTTTCATATAAATGACATTCCACTGGATGGACTATTTTTTGGAAAATTCGACAGGTCCGGACCTGTCCAATGGTGAAATTTTGAACCAAGTTGTTTTTTGGAAGATTCGACAGGTCCGGACCTGTCAAATGGTGAAATTTTGGAGCGACTAATTTTTTGCACATTTCGACAGGTCCGGACCTGTCAAATGGTGAAATTTTGGACCAAATTGTTTTTTGGAAAATTCGACAGGACCGGACCTGTCAAATGGTGAAATTTTGGACCAAGTTGTTTTTTGAAATATTCGACAGGTCCGGACCTGTCAAATGGTGAAATTTTGGACCAAGTTGTTTTTTGGAATATTCGACAGGTCCGACCTGTCAAATGGTGAAATTTTGAAGCGACTGATTTTTTGCACATTTCAACAGGTCCGGACCTGTCAAATGGTGAAATTTTGGACCAAGTTGTTTTTTGGAATATTCGACAGGTCCGGACCTGTCAAATGGTGAAATTTTGAACCAAGTTGTTTTTTGCAAATTTCAACAGGTCCGGACCTGTCAAATGGTGAAATTTTGAAGCGACTGATTTTTTGCACATTTCGACAGGTCCGGACCTGTCAAATGGTGAAATTTTGAAGCGACTGATTTTTTGCAAATTTCGACAGGTTCGGACCTGTCAAATGGTGAAATTTTGGACCAAGTTGTTTTTTGAAATATTCGACAGGTCCGGACCTGTCAAATGGTGAAATTTTGGACCAAGTTATTTTTTGGAATATTCGACAGGTCCGGACCTGTCAAATGGTGAAATTTTGAAGCGACTGATTTTTTGCACATTTCGACAGGTCCGGACCTGTCAAACGGTGAGTTTTTGGAGTGACTCATTTTTTGCAAATTTCGACAGGTCCGGACCTGTCAAATGGTGAAATTTTGGAGCGACTGATTTTTTGCAAATTTCGACAGGTCCGGACCTGTCAAATGGTGAAATTTTGAAGCGACTGATTTTTTGCAAATTTCGACAGGTCCGGACCTGTCAAATGGTGAAATCTTGGAGCGACTGATTTTTTGCAAATTTCGACAGGTCCGGACCTGTCAAATGGTGAAATTTTGGACCAAGTTATTTTTTGGAAAATTCGACAGGTCCGGACCTGTCAAATGGTGAAATTTTGAAGCGACTGATTTTTTGCAAATTTCGACTGGTCCGGACCTGTCAAATGGTGAAATTTTAAAGCAACTGATTTTTTGCACATTTCGACAGGTCCGGACCTGTCAAATGGTGAAATTTTGGAGCGACTCATTTTTTGCAAATTTCGACAGGTCCGGACCTGTCAAATGGTGAAATTTTGGAGCGACTAAGTTTTTGCAAATTTCGACAGGTCCAGACCTGTCAAATGGTGAAATTTTGGACCAAGTTATTTTTTGGAAAATTCGACAGGTCCGGACCTGTCAAATGGTGAAATTTTGAAGCGACTGATTTTTTGCAAATCTCGACTGGTCCGGACCTGTCAAATGGTGAAATTTTGGATCAAGTTGTTTTTTGGAAAATTCGACAGGTCCGGACCTGTCAAGTGGTGAAATTTTGAAGCGACTGATTTTTTGCAAATTTCGACTGGTCCGGACCTGTCAAAT
This sequence comes from Aurelia coerulea, assembly GCA_039566865.1. Lineage (NCBI taxonomy): Eukaryota > Metazoa > Cnidaria > Scyphozoa > Semaeostomeae > Ulmaridae > Aurelia > Aurelia coerulea. Next base: position 20,971,369 of record CM076947.1, on the reverse strand, counting down.
GGTGAAATTTTGGACCAAGTTGTTTTTTGGAAAATTCGACAGGTCCGGACCTGTCAAATGGTGAAATTTTGAAGCGACTGATTTTTTGCACATTTCGACAGGTCCGGACCTGTCAAACGATGAGTTTTTGGAGTGACTCATTTTTTGCACATTTCAACAGGTCCGGACCTGTCAAATGGTGAAATTTTGAAGCGACTGATTTTTTGCACATTTCGACAGGTCCGGACCTGTCAAATGGTGAAATTTTGGAGCGACTGATTTTTTGCACATTTCGACAGGTCCGGACCTGTCAAATGGTGAAATTTTGGAGCGACTGATTTTTTGCAAATTTCGACAGGTCCGGACCTGTCAAATGGTGAAATTTTGGACCAAGTTGTTTTTTGGAAAATTCGACAGGTCCGGACCTGTCAAATGGTAAAATTTTGGAGGGACTGATTTTTTGCAAGATTTAACAGGTCCCGACCTGTGAAATGGTGAATTTTCAGATTAACTGATTCATACATCACTGGTCATCATCTTGCGAAAATTGTTCGACTAAAACTGGTAGCATACTGACAATAAAGGTACAGTAATAGAAAGCTCTCTTACCTCTTGGAAGAAGAATCTTGCAGGAAAAGATTGCCAGGACAAGATCGACCAGCACTGATTGAACCAAAGTCTTAAGCAACCACAGCAATGTAGACAAATGCATGTTGTAAGCATGTGAATTTGTGCATCAAGCAGGAAGGTTGGTGCGTTTCCTAACAAGGAAAGAAGGCCGATTACAATTTTTTTTAAGTGCAATTCAGTTTTTGTTTCATATAAATGACATTCCACTGGATGGACTATTTTTTGGAAAATTCGACAGGTCCGGACCTGTCCAATGGTGAAATTTTGAACCAAGTTGTTTTTTGGAAGATTCGACAGGTCCGGACCTGTCAAATGGTGAAATTTTGGAGCGACTAATTTTTTGCACATTTCGACAGGTCCGGACCTGTCAAATGGTGAAATTTTGGACCAAGTTGTTTTTTGGAAAATTCGACAGGACCGGACCTGTCAAATGGTGAAATTTTGGACCAAGTTGTTTTTTGAAATATTCGACAGGTCCGGACCTGTCAAATGGTGAAATTTTGGACCAAGTTGTTTTTTGGAATATTCGACAGGTCCGGACCTGTCAAATGGTGAAATTTTGAAGCGACTGATTTTTTGCACATTTCAACAGGTCCGGACCTGTCAAATGGTGAAATTTTGGACCAAGTTGTTTTTTGGAATATTCGACAGGTCCGGACCTGTCAAATGGTGAAATTTTGAACCAAGTTGTTTTTTGCAAATTTCAACAGGTCCGGACCTGTCAAATGGTGAAATTTTGAAGCGACTGATTTTTTGCAAATTTCGACAGGTCCGGACCTGTCAAATGGTGAAATTTTGAAGCGACTGATTTTTTGCACATTTCGACAGGTCCGGACCTGTCAAATGGTGAAATCTTGGAGCGACTGATTTTTTGCACATTTCGACAAGTCCGGACCTGTCAAACGATGAGTTTTTGGAGTGACTCATTTTTTGCAAATTTCGACAGGTCCGGACCTGTCAAATGGTGAAATTTTGGAGTGACTGATTTTTTGCAAATTTCGACAGGTCCGGACCTGTCAAATGGTGAAATTTTGAAGCGACTGATTTTTCGCACATTTCGACAGGTCCGGACCTGTCAAATGGTGAAATTTTGGAGCGACTGATTTTTTGCACATTTCGACAGGTCCGGACCTGTCAAATGGTGAAATTTTGGAGCGACTGATTTTTTGCAAATTTCGACAGGTCCGGACCTGTCAAATGGTGAAATTTTGGACCAAGTTATTTTTTGGAAAATTCGACAGGTCCGGACCTGTCAAATGGTGAAATTTTGAAGCGACTGATTTTTTGCAAATTTCGACTGGTCCGGACCTGTCAAATGGTGAAATTTTGGACCAAGTTGTTTTTTGGAAAATTCGACAGGTCCGGACCTGTCAAATGGTGAAATTTTGGACCAAGTTGTTTTTTGAAATATTCGACAGGTCCGGACCTGTCAAATGGTGAAATTTTGGACCAAGTTGTTTTTTGGAATATTCGACAGGTCCGGACCTGTCAAATGGTGAAATTTTGAAGCGACTGATTTTTTGCACATTTCGACAGGTCCGGACCTGTCAAACGATGAGTTTTTGGAGCGACTCATTTTTTGCAAATTTCGACAGGTCCGGACCTGTCAAATGGTGAAATTTTGGAGCGACTGATTTTTTGCACATTTCGACAGGTCCGGACCTGTCAAATGGTGAAATTTTGGAGCGACTGATTTTTTGCACATTTCGACAGGTCCGGACCTGTCAAATGGTGAAATTTTGGAGCGACTGATTTTTTGCAAATTTCGACAGGTCCGGACCTGTCAAATGGTGAAATTTTGGACCAAGTTATTTTTTGGAAAATTCGACAGGTCCGGACCTGTCAAATGGTGAAATTTTGAAGCAACTGATTTTTTGCAAATTTCGACTGGTCCGGACCTGTCAAATGGTGAAATTTTGGACCAAGTTGTTTTTTGGAAAATTCGACAGGTCCGGACCTGTCAAATGGTGAAATTTTGGACCAAGTTGTTTTTTGAAATATTCGACAGGTCCGGACCTGTCAAATGGTGAAATTTTGGACCAAGTTGTTTTTTGGAATATTCGACAGGTCCGGACCTGTCAAATGGTGAAATTTTGAAGCGACTGATTTTTTGCACATTTCGACAGGTCCGGACCTGTCAAACGATGAGTTTTTGGAGTGACTAATTTTTTGCAAAATTTGACAGGTACGGACCTGTCAAATGGTGAAATTTTGGAGCGACTTATTTTTTGCAAATTTCGACAGGTCCGGACCTGTCAAATGGTGAAATTTTGGACCAAGTTATTTTTTGGAAAATTCGACAGGTCCGGACCTGTCAAATGGTGAAATTTTGAAGCGACTGATTTTTTGCAAATCTCGACTGGTCCGGACCTGTCAAATGGTGAAATTTTGGACCAAGTTATTTTTTGGAAAATTCGACAGGTCCGGACCTGTCAAATGGTGAAATTTTGGAGCGACTGATTTTTTGCAAATTTCGACAGGTCCGGACCTGTCAAATGGTGAAATTTTGGACCAAGTTGATTTTTGGAAAATTCGACAGGTCCGGACCTGTCAAATGGTAAAATTTTGGAGGGACTGATTTTTTGCAAGATTTAACAGGTCCCGACCTGTGAAATGGTGAATTTTCAGATTAACTGATTCATACATCACTGGTCATCATCTTGCGAAAATTGTTCGACTAAAACTGGTAGCATACTGACAATAAAGGTACAGTAATAGAAAGCTCTCTTACCTCTTGGAAGAAGAATCTTGCAGGAAAAGATTGCCAGGACAAGATCGACCAGCACTGATTGAACCAAAGTCTTGAGCAACCACAGCAATGTAGACAAATGCATGTTGTAAGCATGTGAATTTGTGCATCAAGCAGGAAGGTTGGTGCGTTTCCTAACAAGGAAAGAAGGCCGATTACAATTTTTTTTAAGTGCAATTCAGTTTTTGTTTCATATAAATGACATTCCACTGGATGGACTACAGACCTCACCAAAAGTTTTTTGTGCCTGCGAGCGCAAAATTGCCACAAAAATGTGCCTGCAAAATTTTTTCAACGTATATCATCTAGGATTTCGATTCTTTCTGTGCATTACATGAAGCAAACTTTGATAAAGCGAGGGACATTTTGGTTCTAAAAGTTGGATGGTGCCTTATGCAATAAACGTTTATCATAACGAGATATATGAATCATAACTGTCACATTACAGCCCTGAAGAAGTCCTGCATGGCAGGACGAAATATTGGCAAAAATTAATTTAATCGTATTTGCTGTTGTTTTTTGTCGTGTTGCGGTGTTTCTGCCTTTAAATTTATATGAAACTTTGCCTCTGTTTAGGAATACTTCCATTTCAACAATCATTGACACAGTATACAGTTGTTTCTTTGCTTTAAAACAATAAAACTCATCTGGTACACAATGAAGGTTTCCTTCAAATCACAAATGTTTCCATTAATTATGGTTTGGGTACAGAGCTGAATTCGAATCGGATCTATTTGTGACATTTTCATTCGCTCTGAAACTTTGAATGCAGTAAAGTCCTTCACTTTATCAAAGCGACATGCGAAATGCCAATTAGTTTTATTCCCTTTCCCAGATTCCTTCCAACATTGTTTCATACTGTTATCAATGACACTGTTCGCATGTTCAATATTTGGGCCGTTAACTGCAATATGCTTCTCTAGACGTCTTAAAAACTCTCGGAAATTATCGTTGCTAGTGACGGGCCTAACTGATAGCTCATCTAACTATAGACAAATCTAACTGGATGTGAGATGTTTAAAGTACGCATGCTGTAATGCAAACTGTAAAGCACCAAATTTGGCTTTAGGCGAGATCAAACGCACTCCCAGGTTCTATTCACAAACACAAGATACACAGCAATCAAAAACAGCAAAGTATGGCAGAACTCGATGTCCAAATCAATTATGGTTTCATTATTCTTAACCTTTCAAATCATTTTAATGCAACATCTTGTTACTCAATTCCTACCAATTGATCGTTACAAACTTTAGAAAAGATCATTTTTTTAAATAAATATGCCTGCAGATATTCGCTGTATTTAAAAATGTGCCTGCGAGCGGCGCTCGCACGCTCGCGCACTTTAGCGATGCCTGATGGACTATTTTTTGGAAAATTCGACAGGTCCGGACCTGTCCAATGGTGAAATTTTGAACCAAGTTGTTTTTTGGAAGATTCGACAGGTCCGGACCTGTCAAATGGTGAAATTTTGGAGCGACTAATTTTTTGCACATTTCGACAGGTCCGGACCTGTCAAATGGTGAAATTTTGGACCAAGTTGTTTTTTGGAAAATTTGACAGGACCGGACCTGTCAAATGGTGAAATTTTGGACCAAGTTGTTTTTTGAAATATTCGACAGGTCCGGACCTGTCAAATGGTGAAATTTTGGACCAAGTTGTTTTTTGGAATATTCGACAGGTCCGGACCTGTCAAATGGTGAAATTTTGAAGCGACTGATTTTTTGCACATTTCAACAGGTCCGGACCTGTCAAATGGTGAAATTTTGGACCAAGTTGTTTTTTGGAATATTCGACAGGTCCGGACCTGTCAAATGGTGAAATTTTGAACCAAGTTGTTTTTTGCAAATTTCAACAGGTCCGGACCTGTCAAATGGTGAAATTTTGAAGCGACTGATTTTTTGCACATTTCGACAGGTCCGGACCTGTCAAATGGTGAAATTCTGGACCAAGTTGTTTTTTGAAATATTCGACAGGTCCGGACCTGTCAAATGGTGAAATTTTGGACCAAGTTATTCCGGACCTGTCAAATGGTGAAATTTTGAAGCGACTGATTTTTTGCAAATTTCGACAGGTCCGGACCTGTCAAATGGTGAAATTTTGAAGCGACTGATTTTTTGCAAATCTCGACAGGTCCGGACCTGTCAAATGGTGAAATTTTGGAGCGACTGATTTTTTGCAAATTTCGACAGGTCCGGACCTGTCAAATGGTGAAATTTTGAAGCGACTGATTTTTTGCACATTTCGACAGGTCCGGACCTGTCAAATGGTGAAATTTTGGAGCGACTGATTTTTTGCACATTTCGACAGGTCCGGACCTGTCAAACGATGAGTTTTTGGAGTGACTCATTTTTTGCACATTTCGACAGGTCCGGACCTGTCAAAGGGTGAAATTTTGGTGTGACTGATTTTTTGCAAATTTCGACAGGTCCGGACCTGTCAAATGGTGAAATTTTGAAGCGACTGATTTTTTGCACATTTCGACAGGTCCGGACCTGTCAAATGGTGAAATTTTGGAGCGACTGATTTTTTGCACATTTCGACAGGTCCGGACCTGTCAAATGGTGAAATTTTGGAGCGACTGATTTTTTGCAAATTTCGACAGGTCCGGACCTGTCAAATGGTGAAATTTTGGACCAAGTTATTTTTTGGAAAATTCGACAGGTCCGGACCTGTCAAATGGTGAAATTTTGAAGCGACTGATTTTTTGCAAATCTCGACTGGTCCGGACCTGTCAAATGGTGAAATTTTGGACCAAGTTGTTTTTTGGAAAATTCGACAGGTCCGGACCTGTCAAATGGTGAAATTTTGGAGCGACTGATTTTTTGCAAATTTCGACAGGTCCGGACCTGTCAAATGGTGAAATTTTGGACCAAGTTGTTTTTTGGAATATTCGACAGGTCCGGACCTTTCAAATGGTGAAATTTTGGAGCAACTGATTTTTTGCAAATTTCGACAGGTCCGGACCTGTCAAATGGTGAAATTTTGGACCAAGTTGTTTTTTGGAAAATTTGACAGGTCCGGACCTGTCAAATGGTGAAATTTTGGACCAAGTTGTTTTTTGAAATATTCGACAGGTCCGGACCTGTCAAATGGTGAAATTTTGGACCAAGTTGTTTTTTGGAATATTCGACAGGTCCGGACCTGTCAAATGGTGAAATTTTGAAGCGACTGATTTTTTGCACATTTCAACAGGTCCGGACCTGTCAAATGGTGAAATTTTGGACCAAGTTGTTTTTTGGAATATTCGACAGGTCCGGACCTGTCAAATGGTGAAATTTTGAACCAAGTTGTTTTTTGCAAATTTCAACAGGTCCGGACCTGTCAAATGGTGAAATTTTGAAGCGACTGATTTGTTGCACATTTCGACAGGTCCGGACCTGTCAAATGGTGAAATTTTGGACCAAGTTGTTTTTTGGAAGATTCAACAGGTCCGGACCTTTCAAATGGTGAAATTTTGAAGCAACTGATTTTTTGCAAATTTCGACAGGTCCGGACCTGTCAAATGGTGAAATTTTGGACCAAGTTGTTTTTTGGAATATTCGACAGGTCCGGACCTGTCAAATGGTGAAATTCTGGACCAAGTTATTCCGGACCTGTCAAATGGTGAAATTTTGGAGCAACTGATTATTTGCAAAATTTGACAGGTCCGGACCTGTCAAATGGTGAAATTTTGGTGTGACTGATTTTTTGGAAATTTCGACAGGTCCGGACCTGTCAAAGGGTGAAATTTTGAAGCGACTGATTTTTTGCACATTTCGACAGGTCCGGACCTGTCAAATGGTGAAATTTTGGAGCGACTGATTTTTTGCACATTTCGACAGGTCCGGACCTGTCAAATGGTGAAATTTTGGAGCGACTGATTTTTTGCAAATTTCGACAGGTCCGGACCTGTCAAATGGTGAAATTTTGGACCAAGTTATTTTTTGGAAGATTCGACAGGTCCGGACCTGTCAAATGGTGAAATTTTGAAGCGACTGATTTTTTGCAAATCTCGACTGGTCCGGACCTGTCAAATGGTGAAATTTTGGACCAAGTTATTTTTTGGAAAATTCGACAGGTCCGGACCTGTCAAATGGTGAAATTTTGGAGCGACTGATTTTTTGCAAATTTCGACAGGTCCGGACCTGTCAAATGGTGAAATTTTGGACCAAGTTGTTTTTTGGAATATTCGACAGGTCCGGACCTTTCAAATGGTGAAATTTTGAAGCAACTGATTTTTTGCAAATTTCGACAGGTCCGGACCTGTCAAATGGTGAAATTTTGGACCAAGTTATTTTTTGCAAAATTTGACAGGTCCGGACCTGTCAAATGGTGAAATTTTGGACCAAGTTGTTTTTTGAAATATTCGACAGGTCCGGACCTGTCAAATGGTGAAATTTTGGACCAAGTTGTTTTTTGGAATATTCGACAGGTCCGGACCTGTCAAATGGTGAAATTTTGAAGCGACTGATTTTTTGCACATTTCAACAGGTCCGGACCTGTCAAATGGTGAAATTTTGGACCAAGTTGTTTTTTGGAATATTCGACAGGTCCGGACCTGTCAAATGGTGAAATTTTGAACCAAGTTGTTTTTTGCAAATTTCAACAGGTCCGGACCTGTCAAATGGTGAAATTTTGAAGCGACTGATTTTTTGCACATTTCGACAGGTCCGGACCTGTCAAATGGTGAAATTTTGGACCAAGTTGTTTTTTGGAAGATTCAACAGGTCCGGACCTTTCAAATGGTGAAATTTTGAAGCAACTGATTTTTTGCAAATTTCGACAGGTCCGGACCTGTCAAATGGTGAAATTTTGGACCAAGTTGTTTTTTGGAATATTCGACAGGTCCGGACCTGTCAAATGGTGAAATTCTGGACCAAGTTGTTTTTTGAAATATTCGACAGGTCCGGACCTGTCAAATGGTGAAATTTTGGACCAAGTTATTCCGGACCTGTCAAATGGTGAAATTTTGAAGCGACTGATTTTTTGCAAATTTCGACAGGTCCGGACCTGTCAAATGGTGAAATTTTGAAGCGACTGATTTTTTGCAAATTTCGACAGGTCCGGACCTGTCAAATGGTGAAATTTTGGAGCGACTGATTTTTTGCAAATTTCGACAGGTCCGGACCTGTCAAATGGTGAAATTTTGAAGCGACTGATTTTTTGCACATTTCGACAGGTCCGGACCTGTCAAATGGTGAAATTTTGGAGCGACTGATTTTTTGCACATTTCGACAGGTCCGGACCTGTCAAACGATGAGTTTTTGGAGTGACTCATTTTTTGCACATTTCGACAGGTCCGGACCTGTCAAATGGTGAAATTTTGGTGTGACTGATTTTTTGCAAATTTCGACAGGTCCGGACCTGTCAAATGGTGAAATTTTGAAGCGACTGATTTTTTGCACATTTCGACAGGTCCGGACCTGTCAAATGGTGAAATTTTGGAGCGACTAATTTTTTGCAAATTTCAACAGGTCCGGACCTGTCAAATGGTGAAATTTTGGAGCGACTGATTTTTTGCAAATTTCGACAGGTCCGGACCTGTCAAATGGTGAAATTTTGGACCAAGTTATTTTTTGGAAAATTCGACAGGTCCGGACCTGTCAAATGGTGAAATTTTGAAGCGACTGATTTTTTGCAAATCTCGACTGGTCCGGACCTGTCAAATGGTGAAATTTTGGACCAAGTTATTTTTTGGAAAATTCGACAGGTCCGGACCTGTCAAATGGTGAAATTTTGGAGCGACTGATTTTTTGCAAATTTCGACAGGTCCGGACCTGTCAAATGGTGAAATTTTGGACCAAGTTGTTTTTTGGAATATTCGACAGGTCCGGACCTGTCAAATGGTGAAATTTTGAAGCGACTGATTTTTTGCACATTTCGACAGGTCCGGACCTGTCAAACGATGAGTTTTTGGAGTGACTCATTTTTTGCACATTTCGACAGGTCCGGACCTGTCAAATGGTGAAATTTTGGAGCGACTGATTTTTTGCAAATTTCGACAGGTCCGGACCTGTCAAATGGTGAAATTTTGGAGCGACTGATTTTTTGCACATTTCGACAGGTCCGGACCTGTCAAATGGTGAAATTTTGGAGCGACTGATTTTTTGCAAATTTCGACAGGTCCGGACCTGTCAAATGGTGAAATTTTGGACCAAGTTGTTTTTTGAAATATTCGACAGGTCCGGACCTGTCAAATGGTGAAATTTTGAAGCGACTGATTTTTTGCAAATCTCGACTGGTCCGGACCTGTCAAATGGTGAAATTTTGGACCAAGTTGTTCTTTGGAAAATTCGACAGGTCCGGACCTGTCAAATGGTGAAATTTTGGAGCGACTGATTTTTTGCAAATTTCGACAGGTCCGGACCTGTCAAATGGTGAAATTTTGGACCAAGTTATTTTTTGGAATATTCGACAGGTCCGGACCTTTCAAATGGTGAAATTTTGAAGCAACTGATTTTTTGCAAATTTCGACAGGTCCGGACCTGTCAAATGGTGAAATTTTGGACCAAGTTGTTTTTTGGAAAATTCGACAGGTCCGGACCTGTCAAATGGTGAAATTTTGGACCAAGTTGTTTTTTGGAAAATTCGACAGGACCGGACCTGTCAAATGGTGAAATTTTGGACCAAGTTGTTTTTTGGAATATTCGACAGGTCCGGACCTGTCAAATGGTGAAATTTTGAAGCGACTGATTTTTTGCACATTTCAACAGGTCCGGACCTGTCAAATGGTGAAATTTTGGACCAAGTTGTTTTTTGGAATATTCGACAGGTCCGGACCTGTCAAATGGTGAAATTTTGAACCAAGTTGTTTTTTGCAAATTTCAACAGGTCCGGACCTGTCAAATGGTGAAATTTTGAAGCGACTGATTTTTTGCACATTTCGACAGGTCCGGACCTGTCAAATGGTGAAATTTTGGACCAAGTTGTTTTTTGGAAGATTCAACAGGTCCGGACCTTTCAAATGGTGAAATTTTGAAGCAACTGATTTTTTGCAAATTTCGACAGGTCCGGACCTGTCAAATGGTGAAATTTTGGACCAAGTTGTTTTTTGGAATATTCGACAGGTCCGGACCTGTCAAATGGTGAAATTCTGGACCAAGTTGTTTTTTGAAATATTCGACAGGTCCGGACCTGTCAAATGGTGAAATTTTGGACCAAGTTATTCCGGACCTGTCAAATGGTGAAATTTTGAAGCGACTGATTTTTTGCAAATTTCGACAGGTCCGGACCTGTCAAATGGTGAAATTTTGAAGCGACTGATTTTTTGCAAATCTCGACAGGTCCGGACCTGTCAAATCGTGAAATATTGGAGCGACTCATTTTTTTTCAAATTTTGACAGGTCCGGACCTGTCAAATGGTGAAATTTTGAAGCGACTGATTTTTTGCACATTTCGACAGGTCCGGACCTGTCAAATGGTGAAATTTTGGAGCGACTGATTTTTTGCACATTTCGACAGGTCCGGACCTGTCAAACGATGAGTTTTTGGAGTGACTCATTTTTTGCACATTTCGACAGGTCCGGACCTGTCAAATGGTGAAATTTTGGTGTGACTGATTTTTTGCAAATTTCGACAGGTCCGGACCTGTCAAATGGTGAAATTTTGAAGCGACTGATTTTTTGCAAATTTCGACAGGTCCGGACCTGTCAAATGGTGAAATTTTGGAGCGACTGATTTTTTGCAAATTTCAACAGGTCCGGACCTGTCAAATGGTGAAATTTTGGAGCGACTGATTTTTTGCAAATTTCGACAGGTCCGGACCTGTCAAATGGTGAAATTTTGGACCAAGTTATTTTTTGGAAAATTCGACAGGTCCGGACCTGTCAAATGGTGAAATTTTGGAGCGACTGATTTTTTGCAAATCTCGACTGGTCCGGACCTGTCAAATGGTGAAATTTTGGACCAAGTTATTTTTTGGAAAATTCGACAGGTCCGGACCTGTCAAATGGTGAAATTTTGGAGCGACTGATTTTTTGCAAATTTCGACAGGTCCGGACCTGTCAAATGGTGAAATTTTGGACCAAGTTATTTTTTGGAAAATTCGACAGGTCCGGACCTGTCAAATGGTGAAATTTTGAAGCGACTGATTTTTTGCAAATCTCGACTGGTCCGGACCTGTCAAATGGTGAAATTTTGGACCAAGTTGTTTTTTGGAAAATTCGACAGGTCCGGACCTGTCAAATGGTGAAATTTTGGAGCGACTGATTTTTTGCAAATTTCGACAGGTCCGGACCTGTCAAATGGTGAAATTTTGGACCAAGTTGTTTTTTGGAATATTCGACAGGTCCGGACCTGTCAAATGGTGAAATTTTGAAGCGACTGATATTTTGCACATTTCGACAGGTCCGGACCTGTCAAACGATGAGTTTTTGGAGTGACTGATTTTTTGCAAATTTCGACAGGTCCGGACCTGTCAAATGGTGAAATTTTGGAGCGACTGATTTTTTGCAAATTTCGACAGGTCCGGACCTGTCAAATGGTGAAATTTTGGAGCGACTGATTTTTTGCACATTTCGACAGGTCCGGACCTGTCAAATGGTGAAATTTTGGAGCGACTGATTTTTTGCAAATTTCGACAGGTCCGGACCTGTCAAATGGTGAAATTTTGGACCAAGTTGTTTTTTGAAATATTCGACAGGTCCGGACCTGTCAAATGGTGAAATTTTGAAGCGACTGATTTTTTGCAAATCTCGACTGGTCCGGACCTGTCAAATGGTGAAATTTTGGACCAAGTTGTTTTTTGGAAAATTCGACAGGTCCGGACCTGTCAAATGGTGAAATTTTGGAGCGACTGATTTTTTGCAAATTTCGACAGGTCCGGACCTGTCAAATGGTGAAATTTTGGACCAAGTTGTTTTTTGGAATATTCGACAGGTCCGGACCTTTCAAATGGTGAAATTTTGAAGCAACTGATTTTTTGCAAATTTCGACAGGTCCGGACCTGTCAAATGGTGAAATTTTGGACCAAGTTGTTTTTTGGAAAATTTGACAGGTCCGGACCTGTCAAATGGTGAAATTTTGGACCAAGTTGTTTTTTGAAATATTCGACAGGTCCGGACCTGTCAAATGGTGAAATTTTGGACCAAGTTGTTTTTTGGAATATTCGACAGGTCCGGACCTGTCAAATGGTGAAATTTTGAAGCGACTGATTTTTTGCACATTTCAACAGGTCCGGACCTGTCAAATGGTGAAATTTTGGACCAAGTTGTTTTTTGGAATATTCGACAGGTCCGGACCTGTCAAATGGTGAAATTTTGAACCAAGTTGTTTTTTGCAAATTTCAACAGGTCCGGACCTGTCAAATGGTGAAATTTTGAAGCGACTGATTTTTTGCACATTTCGACAGGTCCGGACCTGTCAAATGGTGAAATTTTGGACCAAGTTGTTTTTTGGAAGATTCAACAGGTCCGGACCTTTCAAATGGTGAAATTTTGAAGCAACTGATTTTTTGCAAATTTCGACAGGTCCGGACCTGTCAAATGGTGAAATTTTGGACCAAGTTGTTTTTTGGAATATTCGACAGGTCCGGACCTGTCAAATGGTGAAATTCTGGACCAAGTTGTTTTTTGAAATATTCGACAGGTCCGGACCTGTCAAATGGTGAAATTTTGGACCAAGTTATTCCGGACCTGTCAAATGGTGAAATTTTGAAGCGACTGATTTTTTGCAAATTTCGACAGGTCCGGACCTGTCAAATGGTGAAATTTTGAAGCGACTGATTTTTTGCAAATCTCGACAGGTCCGGACCTGTCAAATGGTGAAATTTTGGAGCGACTGATTTTTTTTCAAATTTCGACAGGTCCGGACCTGTCAAATGGTGAAATTTTGAAGCGACTGATTTTTTGCACATTTCGACAGGTCCGGACCTGTCAAATGGTGAAATTTTGGAGCGACTGATTTTTTGCACATTTCGACAGGTCCGGACCTGTCAAACGATGAGTTTTTGGAGTGACTCATTTTTTGCACATTTCGACAGGTCCGGACCTGTCAAATGGTGAAATTTTGGTGTGACTGATTTTTTGCAAATTTCGACAGGTCCGGACCTGTCAAATGGTGAAATTTTGAAGCGACTGATTTTTTGCACATTTCGACAGGTCCGGACCTGTCAAATGGTGAAATTTTGGAGCGACTGATTTTTTGCACATTTCAACAGGTCCGGACCTGTCAAATGGTGAAATTTTGGAGCGACTGATTTTTTGCAAATTTCGACAGGTCCGGACCTGTCAAATGGTGAAATTTTGGACCAAGTTATTTTTTGGAAAATTCGACAGGTCCGGACCTGTCAAATGGTGAAATTTTGAAGCGACTGATTTTTTGCAAATCTCGACTGGTCCGGACCTGTCAAATGGTGAAATTTTGGACCAAGTTGTTTTTTGGAAAATTCGACAGGTCCGGACCTGTCAAATGGTGAAATTTTGGAGCGACTGATTTTTTGCAAATTTCGACAGGTCCGGACCTGTCAAATGGTGAAATTTTGGACCAAGTTGTTTTTTGGAATATTCGACAGGTCCGGACCTGTCAAATGGTGAAATTTTGAAGCGACTGATTTTTTGCACATTTCGACAGGTCCGGACCTGTCAAACGATGAGTTTTTGGAGTGACTCATTTTTTGCAAATTTCGACAGGTCCGGACCTGTCAAATGGTGAAATTTTGGAGCGACTGATTTTTTGCAAATTTCGACAGGTCCGGACCTGTCAAATGGTGAAATTTTGGAGCAACTGATTTTTTGCAAATTTCGACAGGTCCGGACCTGTCAAATGGTGAAATTTTGGAGCGACTGATTTTTTGCAAATTTCGACAGGTCCGGACCTGTCAAATGGTGAAATTTTGGACCAAGTTGTTTTTTGAAATATTCGACAGGTCCGGACCTGTCAAATGGTGAAATTTTGGACCAAGTTATTTTTTGGAAAATTCGACAGGTCCGGACCTGTCAAACGGTGAAATTTTGGAGCGACTGATTTTTTGCAAATTTCGACAGGTCCGGACCTGTCAAATGGTGAAATTTTGGACCAAGTTGTTTTTTGGAAAATTCGACAGGTCCGGACCTGTCAAATGGTAAAATTTTGGAGGGACTGATTTTTTGCAAGATTTAACAGGTCCCGACCTGTGAAATGGTGAATTTTCAGATTAACTGACTCATACATCACTGGTCATCATCTTGCGAAAATTGTTCGACTAAAACTGGTAGCATACTGACAATAAAGGTACAGTAATAGAAAGCTCTCTTACCTCTTGGAAGAAGAATCTTGCAGGAAAAGATTGCCAGAACAAGATCGACCAGCACTGATTGAACCAAAGTCTTGAGCAACCACAGCAATGTAGACAAATGCATGTTGTAAGCATGTGAATTTGTGCATCAAGCAGGAAGGTTGGTGCGTTTCCTAACAAGGAAAGAAGGCCGATTACAATTTTTTTTAAGTGCAATTCAGTTTTGTTTCATATAAATGACATTCCACTGGATGGACTACAGACCTCACCAAAAGTTTTTTGTGCCTGCGAGCGCAAAATTGCCACAAAAATGTGCCTGCAAAATTTTTTCAACGTATATCATCTAGGATTTCGATTCTTTCTGTGCATTACATGAAGCAAACTTTGATAAAGCGAGGGACATTTTGGTTCTAAAAGTTGGATGGTGCCTTATGCAATAAACGTTTATCATAACGAGATATATGAAACTTTGCCTCTGTTTAGGAATACTTCCATTTCAACAATCATTGACACAGTATACAGTTGTTTCTTTGCTTTAAAACAATAAAACTCATCTGGTACACAATGAAGGTTTCCTTCAAATCACAAATGTTTCCATTAATTATGGTTTGGGTACAGAGCTGAATTCGAATCGGATCTATTTGTGACTTTTTCATTCGCTCTGAAACTTTGAATGCAGTAAAGTCCTTCACTTTATCAAAGCGACATGCGAAATGCCGATTAGTTTTATTCCCTTTCCCAGATTCCTTCCAACATTGTTTCATACTGTTATCAATGACACTGTTCGCATGTTCAATATTTGGGCCGTTAACTGCAATATGCTTCTCTAGACGTCTTAAAAACTCTCGGAAATTATCGTTGCTAGTGACGGGCCTAACTGATAGCTCATCTAACTATAGACAAATCTAACTGGATGTGAGATGTTTAAAGTACGCATGCTGTAATGCAAACTGTAAAGCACCAAATTTGGCTTTAGGCGAGATCAAACGCACTCCCAGGTTCTATTCACAAACACAAGATACACAGCAATCAAAAACAGCAAAGTATGGCAGAACTCGATGTCCAAATCAATTATGGTTTCATTATTCTTAACCTTTCAAATCATTTTAATGTAACATCTTGTTACTCAATTCCTACCAATTGATCGTTACAAACTTTAGAAAAGATCATTTTTTTAAATAAATATGCCTGCAGATATTCGCTGTATTTAAAAATGTGCCTGCGAGCGGCGCTCGCACGCTCGCGCACTTTAGCGATGCCTGATGGACTATTTTTTGGAAAATTCGACAGGTCCGGACCTGTCCAATGGTGAAATTTTGAACCAAGTTGTTTTTTGGAAGATTCGACAGGTCCGGACCTGTCAAATGGTGAAATTTTGGAGCGACTAATTTTTTGCACATTTCGACAGGTCCGGACCTGTCAAATGGTGAAATTTTGGACCAAGTTGTTTTTTGGAAAACTTGACAGGACCGGACCTGTCAAATGGTGAAATTTTGGACCAAGTTGTTTTTTGAAATATTCGACAGGTCCGGACCTGTCAAATGGTGAAATTTTGGACCAAGTTGTTTTTTGGAATATTCGACAGGTCCGGACCTGTCAAATGGTGAAATTTTGAAGCGACTGATTTTTTGCACATTTCAACAGGTCCGGACCTGTCAAATGGTGAAATTTTGGACCAAGTTGTTTTTTGGAATATTCGACAGGTCCGGACCTGTCAAATGGTGAAATTTTGAACCAAGTTGTTTTTTGCAAATTTCAACAGGTCCGGACCTGTCAAATTGTGAAATTTTGAAGCGACTGATTTTTTGCACATTTCGACAGGTCCGGACCTGTCAAATGGTGAAATTTTGGACCAAGTTGTTTTTTGGAAGATTCGACAGGTCCGGACCTTTCAAATGGTGAAATTTTGAAGCGACTGATTTTTTGCAAATTTCGACAGGTCCGGACCTGTCAAATGGTGAAATTTTGGACCAAGTTGTTTTTTGGAAGATTCGACAGGTCCGGACCTGTCAAATGGTGAAATTTTGAAGCGACTGATTTTTTGCACATTTCGACAGGTCCGGACCTGTCAAATGGTGAAATTTTGGACTAAGTTGTTTTTTGGAAGATTCGACAGGTCCGGACCTGTCAAATGGTGAAATTTTGAAGCGACTGATTTTTTGCACATTTCGACAGGTCCGGACCTGTCAAATGGTGAAATTTTGAAGCGACTGATTTTTTGCACATTTCGACAGGTCCGGACCTGTCAAATGGTGAAATTTTGGACCAAGTTGTTTTTTGGAAGATTCAACAGGTCCGGACCTTTCAAATGGTGAAATTTTGAAGCAACTGATTTTTTGCAAATTTCGACAGGTCCGGACCTGTCAAATGGTGAAATTTTGGACCAAGTTGTTTTTTGGAATATTCGACAGGTCCGGACCTGTCAAATGGTGAAATTCTGGACCAAGTTGTTTTTTGAAATATTCGACAGGTCCGGACCTGTCAAATGGTGAAATTTTGGACCAAGTTATTCCGGACCTGTCAAATGGTGAAATTTTGAAGCGACTGATTTTTTGCAAATTTCGACAGGTCCGGACCTGTCAAATGGTGAAATTTTGAAGCGACTGATTTTTTGCAAATCTCGACAGGTCCGGACCTGTCAAATGGTGAAATTTTGGAGCGACTGATTTTTTGCAAATTTCGACAGGTCCGGACCTGTCAAATGGTGAAATTTTGAAGCGACTGATTTTTTGCACATTTCGACAGGTCCGGACCTGTCAAATGGTGAAATTTTGGAGCGACTGATTTTTTGCACATTTCGACAGGTCCGGACCTGTCAAACGATGAGTTTTTGGAGTGACTCATTTTTTGCACATTTCGACAGGTCCGGACCTGTCAAATGGTGAAATTTTGGTGTGACTGATTTTTTGCAAATTTCGACAGGTCCGGACCTGTCAAATGGTGAAATTTTGAAGCGACTGATTTTTTGCACATTTCGACAGGTCCGGACCTGTCAAATGGTGAAATTTTGGAGCGACTGATTTTTTGCAAATTTCAACAGGTCCGGACCTGTCAAATGGTGAAATTTTGGAGCGACTGATTTTTTGCAAATTTCGACAGGTCCGGACCTGTCAAATGGTGAAATTTTGGACCAAGTTATTTTTTGGAAAATTCGACAGGTCCGGACCTGTCAAATGGTGAAATTTTGAAGCGACTGATTTTTTGCAAATCTCGACTGGTCCGGACCTGTCAAATGGTGAAATTTTGGACCAAGTTGTTTTTTGGAAAATTCGACAGGTCCGGACCTGTCAAATGGTGAAATTTTGGAGCGACTGATTTTTTGCAAATTTCGACAGGTCCGGACCTGTCAAATGGTGAAATTTTGGACCAAGTTGTTTTTTGGAATATTCGACAGGTCCGGACCTGTCAAATGGTGAAATTTTGAAGCGACTGATTTTTTGCACATTTCGACAGGTCCGGACCTGTCAAACGATGAGTTTTTGGAGTGACTCATTTTTTGCACATTTCGACAGGCCCGGACCTGTCAAATGGTGAAATTTTGGAGCGACTGATTTTTTGCAAATTTCGACTGGTCCGGACCTGTCAAATGGTGAAATTTTGGAGCGACTGATTTTTTGCACATTTCGACAGGTCCGGACCTGTCAAATGGTGAAATTTTGGAGCGACTGATTTTTTGCAAATTTCGACAGGTCCGGACCTGTCAAATGGTGAAATTTTGGACCAAGTTGTTTTTTGAAATATTCGACAGGTCCGGACCTGTCAAATGGTGAAATTTTGGACCAAGTTATTTTTTGGAAAATTCGACAGGTCCGGACCTGTCAAATGGTGAAATTTTGGAGCGACTGATTTTTTGCAAATTTCGACAGGTCCGGACCTGTCAAATGGTGAAATTTTGGACCAAGTTGTTTTTTGGAAAATTCGACAGGTCCGGACCTGTCAAATGGTAAAATTTTGGAGGGACTGATTTTTTGCAAGATTTAACAGGTCCCGACCTGTGAAATGGTGAATTTTCAGATTAACTGATTCATACATCACTGGTCATCATCTTGCCAAAATTGTTCGACTAAAACTGGTAGCATACTGACAATAAAGGTACAGTAATAGAAAGCTCTCTTACCTCTTGGAAGAAGAATCTTGCAGGAAAAGATTGCCAGAACAAGATCGACCAGCACTGATTGAACCAAAGTCTTGAGCAACCACAGCAATGTAGACAAATGCATGTTGTAAGCATGTGAATTTGTGCATCAAGCAGGAAGGTTGGTGCGTTTCCTAACAAGGAAAGAAGGCCGATTACAATTTTTTTTAAGTGCAATTCAGTTTTGTTTCATATAAATGACATTCCACTGGATGGACTACAGACCTCACCAAAAGTTTTTTGTGCCTGCGAGCGCAAAATTGCCACAAAAATGTGCCTGCAAAATTTTTTCAACGTATATCATCTAGGATTTCGATTCTTTCTGTGCATCACATGAAGCAAACTTTGATAAAGCGAGGGACATTTTGGTTCTAAAAGTTGGATGGTGCCTTATGCAATAAACGTTTATCATAACGAGATATATGAAACTTTGCCTCTGTTTAGGAATACTTCCATTTCAACAATCATTGACACAGTATACAGTTGTTTCTTTGCTTTAAAACAATAAAACTCATCTGGTACACAATGAAGGTTTCCTTCAAATCACAAATGTTTCCATTAATTATGGTTTGGGTACAGAGCTGAATTCGAATCGGATCTATTGTGACTTTTTCATTCGCTCTGAAACTTTGAATGCAGTAAAGTCCTTCACTTTATCAAAGCGACATGCGAAATGCCGATTAGTTTTATTCCCTTTCCCAGATTCCTTCCAACATTGTTTCATACTGTTATCAATGACACTGTTCGCATGTTCAATATTTGGGCCGTTAACTGCAATATGCTTCTCTAGACGTCTTAAAAACTCTCGGAAATTATCGTTGCTAGTGACGGGCCTAACTGATAGCTCATCTAACTATAGACAAATCTAACTGGATGTGAGATGTTTAAAGTACGCATGCTGTAATGCAAACTGTAAAGCACCAAATTTGGCTTTAGGCGAGATCAAACGCACTCCCAGGTTCTATTCACAAACACAAGATACACAGCAATCAAAAACAGCAAAGTATGGCAGAACTCGATGTCCAAATCAATTATGGTTTCATTATTCTTAACCTTTCAAATCATTTTAATGTAACATCTTGTTACTCAATTCCTACCAATTGATCGTTACAAACTTTAGAAAAGATCATTTTTTTAAATAAATATGCCTGCAGATATTCGCTGTATTTAAAAATGTGCCTGCGAGCGGCGCTCGCACGCTCGCGCACTTTAGCGATGCCTGATGGACTATTTTTTGGAAAATTCGACAGGTCCGGACCTGTCCAATGGTGAAATTTTGAACCAAGTTGTTTTTTGGAAGATTCGACAGGTCCGGACCTGTCAAATGGTGAAATTTTGGAGCGACTAATTTTTTGCACATTTCGACAGGTCCGGACCTGTCAAATGGTGAAATTTTGGACCAAGTTGTTTTTTGGAAAACTTGACAGGACCGGACCTGTCAAATGGTGAAATTTTGGACCAAGTTGTTTTTTGAAATATTCGACAGGTCCGGACCTGTCAAATGGTGAAATTTTGGACCAAGTTGTTTTTTGGAATATTCGACAGGTCCGGACCTGTCAAATGGTGAAATTTTGAAGCGACTGATTTTTTGCACATTTCAACAGGTCCGGACCTGTCAAATGGTGAAATTTTGGACCAAGTTGTTTTTTGGAATATTCGACAGGTCCGGACCTGTCAAATGGTGAAATTTTGAACCAAGTTGTTTTTTGCAAATTTCAACAGGTCCGGACCTGTCAAATTGTGAAATTTTGAAGCGACTGATTTTTTGCACATTTCGACAGGTCCGGACCTGTCAAATGGTGAAATTTTGGACCAAGTTGTTTTTTGGAAGATTCGACAGGTCCGGACCTTTCAAATGGTGAAATTTTGAAGCGACTGATTTTTTGCAAATTTCGACAGGTCCGGACCTGTCAAATGGTGAAATTTTGGACCAAGTTGTTTTTTGGAATATTCGACAGGTCCGGACCTGTCAAATGGTGAAATTTTGAAGCGACTGATTTTTTGCACATTTCGACAGGTCCGGACCTGTCAAATGGTGAAATTTTGGACCAAGTTGTTTTTTGGAATATTCGACAGGTCCGGACCTGTCAAATGGTGAAATTTTGAACCAAGTTGTTTTTTGCAAATTTCAACAGGTCCGGACCTGTCAAATGGTGAAATTTTGAAGCGACTGATTTTTTGCACATTTCGACAGGTCCGGACTTGTCAAATGGTGAAATTTTGGACCAAGTTGTTTTTTGGAAAATTCGACAGGTCCGGACCTTTCAAATGGTGAAATTTTGGAGCGACTGATTTTTTGCAAATTTTGACAGGTCCGGACCTGTCAAATGGTGAAATTTTGGACCAAGTTGTTTTTTGGAATATTCGACAGGTCCGGACCTGTCAAATGGTGAAATTTTGGACCAAGTTGTTTTTTGAAATATTCGACAGGTCCGGACCTGTCAAATGGTGAAATTTTGGACCAAGTTATTCCGGACCTGTCAAATGGTCAAATTTTGAAGCGACTGATTTTTTGCAAATTTCGACAGGTCCGGACCTGTCAAATGGTGAAATTTTGAAGCGACTGATTTTTTGCAAATTTCGACAGGTCCGGACCTGTCAAATGGTGAAATTTTGGAGCGACTGATTTTTTGCAAATTTCGACAGGTCCGGACCTGTCAAATGGTGAAATTTTGAAGCGACTGATTTTTTGCACATTTCGACAGGTCCGGACCTGTCAAATGGTGAAATTTTGGAGCGACTGATTTTTTGCACATGTTGATAGGTCCGGACGTGTCAAACGGTGAATTTTGGGAGTGACTCATTTTTTGCGAATTTTGACCGGTCCGGACCTGTCAAACGGTGAATTTTTGGAGTGACTGATTTTTTGCAAATTTCGACAGGTCCGGACCTGTCAAATGGTGAAATTTTGGAGCGACTGATTTTTTGCACATTTCGACAGGTCCGGACCTGTCAAATGGTGACATTTTGGAGCGACTGATTTTTTGCACATTTCAACAGGTCCGGACCTGTCAAATGGTGAAATTTTGGAGCGACTAATTTTTTGCAAATTTTGACAGGGCCGGACCTGTCAAATGGTGAAATTTTGGACCAAGTTATTTTTTGGAAGATTCGACAGGTCCGGACCTGTCAAATGGTGAAATTTTGAAGCGACTGATTTTTTGCAAATTTCGACAGGTCCGGACCTGTCAAATGGTGAAATTTTGGACCAAGTTGTTTTTTGGAAAATTTGACAGGTCCGGACCTGTCAAATGGTGAAATTTTGGAGCGACTGATTTTTTGCAAATTTCGACAGGTGCGGACCTGTCAAATGGTGAAATTTTGGACCAAGTTGTTTTTTGGAAAATTCGACAGGTCCGGACCTGTCAAATGGTGAAATTTTGAAGCGACTGATTTTTTGCACATTTCGACAGGTCCGGACCTGTCAAACGATGAGTTTTTGGAGTGACTCATTTTTTGGAAAATTCGACAGGTCCGGACCTGTCAAATGGTGAAACTTTGGAGCGACTGATTTTTTGCAAAATTCGACAGGTCCGGACCTGTCAAATGGTGAAATTTTGGAGCGACTGATTTTTTGCAAAATTCGACAGGTCCGGACCTGTCAAATGGTGAAATTTTGGAGCGACTGATTTTTTGCAAGATTTAACAGGTCCCGACCTGTGAAATGGTGAATTTTCAGATTAACTGATTCATACATCACTGGTCATCATCTTGCGAAAATTGTTCGACTAAAACTGGTAGCATACTGACAATAAAGGTACAGTAATAGAAAGCTCTCTTACCTCTTGGAAGAAGAATCTTGCAGGAAAAGATTGCCAGGACAAGATCGACCAGCACTGATTGAACCAAAGTCTTCAGCAACCACAGCAATGTAGACAAATGCATGTTGTAAGCATGTGAATTTGTGCATCAAGCAGGAAGGTTGGTGCGTTTCCTAACAAGGAAAGAAGGCCGATTAAAATTTTTTTTAAGTGCAATTCAGTTTTTGTTTCATATAAATGACATTCCACTGGATGGACTATTTTTTGGAAAATTCGACAGGAACGGACCTGTCCAATGGTGAAATTTTGAACCAAGTTGTTTTTTGGAAGATTCGACAGGTCCGGACCTATCAAATGGTGAAATTTTGGAGCGACTAATTTTTTGCACATTTCGACAGGTCCGGACCTGTCAAATGGTGAAATTTTGAACCAAGTTGTTTTTTGCAAATTTCAACAGGTCCGGACCTGTCAAATGGTGAAATTTTGAAGCGACTGATTTTTTTTCACATTTCGACAGGTCCGGACCTGTCAAATCAAATGGTGAAATTTTGGACCAAGTTGTTTTTTGGAAGATTCGACAGGTCCGGACCTGTCAAATGGTGAAATTTTGAAGCGACTGATTTTTTGCACATTTCGACAGGTCCGGACCTGTCAAATGGTGAAATTTTGGAGCGACTGATTTTTTGCAAATTTCGACAGGTCCGGACCTGTCAAATGGTGAAATTTTGGAGCAACTGATTTTTTGCAAAATTCGACAGGTCCGGACCTGTCAAATGGTGAAATTTTGGAGCGACTGATTTTTTGCAAATTTCGACAGGTCCGGACCTGTCAAATGGTGAAATTTTGGAGCGACTGATTTTTTGCAAGATTTAACAGGTCCCGACCTGTGAAATGGTGAATTTTCAGATTAACTGATTCATACATCACTGGTCATCATCTTGCGAAAATTGTTCGACTAAAACTGGTAGCATACTGACAATAAAGGTACAGTAATAGAAAGCTCTCTTACCTCTTGGAAGAAGAATCTTGCAGGAAAAGATTGCCAGGACAAGATCGACCAGCACTGATTGAACCAAAGTCTTGAGCAACCACAGCAATATAGACAAATGCATGTTGTAAGCATGTGAATTTGTGCATCAAGCAGGAAGGTTGGTGCGTTTCCTAACAAGGAAAGAAGGCCGATTAAAATTTTTTTTAAGTGCAATTCAGTTTTTGTTTCATATAAATGACATTCCACTGGATGGACTATTTTTTGGAAAATTCGACAGGAACGGACCTGTCCAATGGTGAAATTTTGAACCAAGTTGTTTTTTGGAAGATTCGACAGGTCCGGACCTATCAAATGGTGAAATTTTGGAGCGACTAATTTTTTGCACATTTCGACAGGTCCGGACCTGTCAAATGGTGAAATTTTGAACCAAGTTGTTTTTTGCAAATTTCAACAGGTCCGGACCTGTCAAATGGTGAAATTTTGAAGCGACTGATTTTTTTTCACATTTCGACAGGTCCGGACCTGTCAAATCAAATGGTGAAATTTTGGACCAAGTTGTTTTTTGGAAGATTCGACAGGTCCGGACCTTTCAAATGGTGAAATTTTGAAGCGACTGATTTTTTGCACATTTCGACAGGTCCGGACCTGTCAAATGGTGAAATTTTGGAGCGACTGATTTTTTGCACATTTCGACAGGTCCGGACCTGTCAAACGATGAGTTTTTGGAGTGACTCATTTTTTGCACATTTCGACAGGTCCGGACCTGTCAAATGGTGAAATTTTGGAGTGACTGATTTTTTTGCAAATTTCGACAGGTCCGGACCTGTCAAATGGTGAAATTTTGAAGCGACTGATTTTTTGCACATTTCGACAGGTCCGGACCTGTCAAATGGTGAAATTTTGGAGCGACTGATTTTTTGCACATTTCGACAGGTCCGGACCTGTCAAATGGTGAAATTTTGGAGCGACTGATTTTTTGCAAATTTCGACAGGTCCGGACCTGTCAAATGGTGAAATTTTGGACCAAGTTATTTTTTGGAAAATTCGACAGGTCCGGACCTGTCAAATGGTGAAATTTTGAAGCGACTGATTTTTTGCAAATCTCGACTGGTCCGGACCTGTCAAATGGTGAAATTTTGGACCAAGTTGTTTTTTTTTTAAAATTCGACAGGTCCGGACCTGTCAAATGGTGAAATTTTGGACCAAGTTGTTTTTTGAAATATTCGACAGGTCCGGACCTGTCAAATGGTGAAATTTTGGACCAAGTTGTTTTTTGGAATATTCGACAGGTCCGGACCTGTCAAATGGTGAAATTTTGAAGCGACTGATTTTTTGCACATTTCGACAGGTCCGGACCTGTCAAACGATGAGTTTTTGGAGTGACTCATTTTTTGGAAAATTCGACAGGTCCGGACCTGTCAAATGGTGAAACTTTGGAGCGACTGATTTTTTGCAAAATTCGACAGGTCCGGACCTGTCAAATGGTGAAAGTTTGGAGCGACTGATTTTTTGCAAATTTCGACAGGTCCGGACCTGTCAAATGGTGAAATTTTGGACCAAGTTGTTTTTTGGAAAATTCGACAGGTCCGGACCTGTCAAATGGTAAAATTTTGGAGGGACTGATTTTTTGCAAGATTTAACAGGTCCCGACCTGTGAAATGGTGAATTTTCAGATTAACTGATTCATACATCACTGGTCATCATCTTGCGAAAATTGTTCGACTAAAACTGGTAGCATACTGACAATAAAGGTACAGTAATAGAAAGCTCTCTTACCTCTTGGAAGAAGAATCTTGCAGGAAAAGATTGCCAGGACAAGATCGACCAGCACTTATTGAACCAAAGTCTTCAGCAACCACAGCAATGTAGACAAATGCATGAGGTAAGCATGTGAATTTGTGCATCAAGCAGGAAGGTTGGTGCGTTTCCTAACAAGGAAAGAAGGCCGATTACAATTTTTTTTAAGTGCAATTCAGTTTTTGTTTCATATAAATGACATTCCACTGGATGGACTATTTTTTGGAAAATTCGACAGGTCCGGACCTGTCCAATGGTGAAATTTTGAACCAAGTTGTTTTTTGGAAGATTTGACAGGTCCGGACCTGTCAAATGGTGAAATTTTGGAGTGACTAATTTTTTGCACATTTCGACAGGTCCGGACCTGTCAAATGGTGAAATTTTGGACCAAGTTGTTTTTTGGAAAATTCGACAGGACCGGACGTGTCAAATGGTGAAATTTTGGACCAAGTTGTTTTTTGAAATATTCGACAGGTCCGGACCTGTCAAATGGTGAAATTTTGGAGTGACTCATTTTTTGCACATTTCGACAGGTCCGGACCTGTCAAATGGTGAAATTTTGGAGCGACTGATTTTTTGCAAATTTCGACAGGTCCGGACCTGTCAAATGGTGAAATTTTGAACCAAGTTGTTTTTTGCAAATTTCAACAGGTCCGGACCTGTCAAATTGTGAAATTTTGAAGCGACTGATTTTTTGCACATTTCGACAGGTCCGGACCTGTCAAATGGTGAAATTTTGGACCAAGTTGTTTTTTGGAAGATTCGACAGGTCCGGACCTGTCAAATGGTGAAATTTTGAAGCGACTGATTTTTTGCAAATTTCGACAGGTCCGGACCTGTCAAATGGTGAAATTTTGGACCAAGTTGTTTTTTGGAATATTCGACAGGTCCGGACCTGTCAAATGGTGAAATTTTGAAGCGACTGATTTTTTGCACATTTCAACAGGTCCGGACCTGTCAAATGGTGAAATTTTGGACCAAGTTGTTTTTTGGAATATTCGACAGGTCCGGACCTGTCAAATGGTGAAATTTTGAACCAAGTTGTTTTTTGCAAATTTCAACAGGTCCGGACCTGTCAAATGGTGAAATTTTGAAGCGACTGATTTTTTGCACATTTCGACAGGTCCGGACTTGTCAAATGGTGAAATTTTGGACCAAGTTGTTTTTTGGAAGATTCGACAGGTCCGGACCTTTCAAATGGTGAAATTTTGAAGCGACTGATTTTTTGCAAAGTTTGACAGGTCCGGACCTGTCAAATGGTGAAATTTTGGACCAAGTTGTTTTTTGGAATATTCGACAGGTCCGGACCTGTCAAATGGTGAAATTTTGGACCAAGTTGTTTTTTGAAATATTTGACAGGTCTGGACCTGTCAAATGGTGAAATTTTGGACCAAGTTATTCCGGACCTGTCAAATGGTCAAATTTTGAAGCGACTGATTTTTTGCAAATTTCGACAGGTCCGGACCTGTCAAATGGTGAAATTTTGAAGCGACTGATTTTTTGCAAATTTCGACAGGTCCGGACCTGTCAAATGGTGAAATTTTGGAGCGACTGATTTTTTGCAAATTTCGACAGGTCCGGACCTGTCAAATGGTGAAATTTTGAAGCGACTGATTTTTTGCACATTTCGACAGGTCCGGACCTGTCAAATGGTGAAATTTTGGAGCGACTGATTTTTTGCACATTTCGACAGGTCCGGACCTGTCAAACGGTGAGTTTTTGGAGTGACTCATTTTTTGCAAATTTCGACAGGTCCGGACCTGTCAAATGGTGAAATTTTGGAGTGACTGATTTTTTGCAAATTTCGACAGGTCCGGACCTGTCAAATGGTGAAATTTTGGAGCGACTGATTTTTTGCAAATTTCGACAGGTCCGGACCTGTCAAATGGTGAAATTTTGGAGCGACTCATTTTTTGCAAATTTCAACAGGTCCGGACCTGTCAAATGGTGAAATTTTGGAGCGACTGATTTTTTGCAAATTTTGACAGGGCCGGACCTGTCAAATGGTGAAATTTTGGACCAAGTTATTTTTTGGAAAATTCGACAGGTCCGGACCTGTCAAATGGTGAAATTTTGAAGCGACTGATTTTTTGCAAAATTCGACAGGTCCGGACCTGTCAAATGGTGAAATTTTGGACCAAGTTGTTTTTTGTAAAATTTGACAGGTCCGGACCTGTCAAATGGTGAAATTTTGGAGCGACTAATTTTTTGCAAATTTCGACAGGTGCGGACCTGTCAAATGGTGAAATTTTGGACCAAGTTGTTTTTTGGAAAATTCGACAGGTCCGGACCTGTCAAATGGTGAAATTTTGAAGCGACTGATATTTTGCACATTTCGACAGGTCCGGACCTGTCAAACGATGAGTTTTTGGAGTGACTCATTTTTTGGAAAATTCGACAGGTCCGGACCGGTCAAATGGTGAAACTTTGGAGCGACTGATTTTTTGCAAAATTCGACAGGTCCGGACCTGTCAAATGGTGAAATTTTGGAGCGACTGATTTTTTGCAAAATTCGACAGGTCCGGACCTGTCAAATGGTGAAATTTTGGAGCGACTGATTTTTTGCAAGATTTAACAGGTCCCGACCTGTGAAATGGTGAATTTTCAGATTAACTGATTCATACATCACTGGTCATCATCTTGCGAAAATTGTTCGACTAAAACTGGTAGCATACTGACAATAAAGGTACAGTAATAGAAAGCTCTCTTACCTCTTGGAAGAAAAATCTTGCAGGAAAAGATTGCCAGGACAAGATCGACCAGCACTGATTGAACCAAAGTCTTGAGCAACCACAGCAATATAGACAAATGCATGTTGTAAGCATGTGAATTTGTGCATCAAGCAGGAAGGTTGGTGCGTTTCCTAACAAGGAAAGAAGGCCGATTAAAATTTTTTTTAAGTGCAATTCAGTTTTTGTTTCATATAAATGACATTCCACTGGATGGACTATTTTTTGGAAAATTCGACAGGAACGGACCTGTCCAATGGTGAAATTTTGAACCAAGTTGTTTTTTGGAAGATTCGACAGGTCCGGACCTATCAAATGGTGAAATTTTGGAGCGACTAATTTTTTGCACATTTCGACAGGTCCGGACCTGTCAAATGGTGAAATTTTGAACCAAGTTGTTTTTTGCAAATTTCAACAGGTCCGGACCTGTCAAATGGTGAAATTTTGAAGCGACTGATTTTTTTTCACATTTCGACAGGTCCGGACCTGTCAAATCAAATGGTGAAATTTTGGACCAAGTTGTTTTTTGGAAGATTCGACAGGTCCGGACCTTTCAAATGGTGAAATTTTGAAGCGACTGATTTTTTGCACATTTCGACAGGTCCGGACCTGTCAAATGGTGAAATTTTGGAGCGACTGATTTTTTGCACATTTCGACAGGTCCGGACCTGTCAAACGGTGAGTTTTTGGAATGACTCATTTTTTGCACATTTCGACAGGTCCGGACCTGTCAAATGGTGAAATTTTGGAGTGACTGATTTTTTTGCAAATTTCGACAGGTCCGGACCTGTCAAATGGTGAAATTTTGAAGCGACTGATTTTTTGCACATTTCGACAGGTCCGGACCTGTCAAATGGTGAAATTTTGGAATGACTGATTTTTTGCAAATTTCGACAGGTCCGGACCTGTCAAATGGTGAAATTTTGGAGCGACTGATTTTTTGCAAATTTCGACAGGTCCGGACCTGTCAAATGGTGAAATTTTGGACCAAGTTATTTTTTGGAAAATTCGACAGGTCCGGACCTGTCAAATGGTGAAATTTTGGAATGACTGATTTTTTGCAAATCTCGACTGGTCCGGACCTGTCAAATGGTGAAATTTTGGACCAAGTTGTTTTTTTTTTAAAATTCGACAGGTCCGGACCTGTCAAATGGTGAAATTTTGGACCAAGTTGTTTTTTGAAATATTCGACAGGTCCGGACCTGTCAAATGGTGAAATTTTGGACCAAGTTGTTTTTTGGAATATTCGACAGGTCCGGACCTGTCAAATGGTGAAATTTTGAAGCGACTGATTTTTTGCACATTTCGACAGGTCCGGACCTGTCAAACGATGAGTTTTTGGAGTGACTCATTTTTTGGAAAATTCGACAGGTCCGGACCTGTCAAATGGTGAAACTTTGGAGCGACTGATTTTTTGCAAAATTCGACAGGTCCGGACCTGTCAAATGGTGAAAGTTTGGAGCGACTGATTTTTTGCAAATTTCGACAGGTCCGGACCTGTCAAATGGTGAAATTTTGGACCAAGTTGTTTTTTGGAAAATTCGACAGGTCCGGACCTGTCAAATGGTAAAATTTTGGAGGGACTGATTTTTTGCAAGATTTAACAGGTCCGGACCTGTCAAATGGTGAAATTTTGGACCAAGTTGTTTTTTTTAATATTCGACAGGTCCGGACCTGTCAAATGGTGAAATTTTGGACCAAGTTGTTTTTTGAAATATTCGACAGGTCCGGACCTGTCAAATGGTGAAATTTTGGACCAAGTTGTTTTTTGGAATATTCGACAGGTCCGGACCTGTCAAATGGTGAAATTTTGAAGCGACTGATTTTTTGCACATTTCGACAGGTCCGGACCTGTCAAACGATGAGTTTTTGGAGTGACTCATTTTTTGGAAAATTCGACAGGTCCGGACCTGTCAAATGGTGAAACTTTGGAGCGACTGATTTTTTGCAAAATTCGACAGGTCCGGACCTGTCAAATGGTGAAATTTTGGAGCGACTGATTTTTTGCAAATTTCGACAGGTCCGGACCTGTCAAATGGTGAAATTTTGGACCAAGTTATTTTTTGGAAAATTCGACAGGTCCGGACCTGTCAAATGGTGAAATTTTGAAGCGACTGATTTTTTGCAAATTTCGACAGGTCCGGACCTGTCAAATGGTGAAATTTTGGACCAAGTTGTTTTTTTTTTAAAATTCGACAGGTCCGGACCTGTCAAATGGTGAAATTTTGGACCAAGTTGTTTTTTGAAATATTCGACAGGTCCGGACCTGTCAAATGGTG
The DNA here is from genome assembly GCA_039566865.1 of Aurelia coerulea. Classification (NCBI taxonomy): domain Eukaryota; kingdom Metazoa; phylum Cnidaria; class Scyphozoa; order Semaeostomeae; family Ulmaridae; genus Aurelia; species Aurelia coerulea. Next base: position 20,941,128 of record CM076947.1, on the reverse strand, counting down.
AAATTTTGGACCAAGTTGTTTTTTGGAATATTCGACAGGTCCGGACCTGTCAAATGGTGAAATTTTGAAGCGACTGATTTTTTGCACATTTCGACAGGTCCGGACCTGTCAAACGATGAGTTTTTGGAGTGACTCATTTTTTGGAAAATTCGACAGGTCCGGACCTGTCAAATGGTGAAACTTTGGAGCGACTGATTTTTTGCAAAATTCGACAGGTCCGGACCTGTCAAATGGTGAAAGTTTGGAGCGACTGATTTTTTGCAAATTTCGACAGGTCCGGACCTGTCAAATGGTGAAATTTTGGACCAAGTTGTTTTTTGGAAAATTCGACAGGTCCGGACCTGTCAAATGGTAAAATTTTGGAGGGACTGATTTTTTGCAAGATTTAACAGGTCCCGACCTGTGAAATGGTGAATTTTCAGATTAACTGATTCATACATCACTGGTCATCATCTTGCGAAAATTGTTCGACTAAAACTGGTAGCATACTGACAATAAAGGTACAGTAATAGAAAGCTCTCTTACCTCTTGGAAGAAGAATCTTGCAGGAAAAGATTGCCAGGACAAGATCGACCAGCACTTATTGAACCAAAGTCTTCAGCAACCACAGCAATGTAGACAAATGCATGAGGTAAGCATGTGAATTTGTGCATCAAGCAGGAAGGTTGGTGCGTTTCCTAACAAGGAAAGAAGGCCGATTACAATTTTTTTTAAGTGCAATTCAGTTTTTGTTTCATATAAATGACATTCCACTGGATGGACTATTTTTTGGAAAATTCGACAGGTCCGGACCTGTCCAATGGTGAAATTTTGAACCAAGTTGTTTTTTGGAAGATTCGACAGGTCCGGACCTGTCAAATGGTGAAATTTTGGAGCGACTAATTTTTTGCACATTTCGACAGGTCCGGACCTGTCAAATGGTGAAATTTTGGACCAAGTTGTTTTTTGGAAAATTCGACAGGACCGGACGTGTCAAATGGTGAAATTTTGGACCAAGTTGTTTTTTGAAATATTCGACAGGTTCGGACCTGTCAAATGGTGAAATTTTGGAGTGACTCATTTTTTGCAAATTTCGACAGGTCCGGACCTGTCAAATGGTGAAATTTTGGAGCAACTGATTTTTTGCAAAATTCGACAGGTCCGGACCTGTCAAATGGTGAAATTTTGGAGCGACTGATTTTTTGCAAATTTCGACAGGTCCGGACCTGTCAAATGGTGAAATTTTGGAGGGACTGATTTTTTGCAAGATTTAACAGGTCCCGACCTGTGAAATGGTGAATTTTCAGATTAACTGATTCATACATCACTGGTCATCATCTTGCGAAAATTGTTCGACTAAAACTGGTAGCATACTGACAATAAAGGTACAGTAATAGAAAGCTCTCTTACCTCTTGGAAGAAGAATCTTGCAGGAAAAGATTGCCAGGACAAGATCGACCAGCACTGATTGAACCAAAGTCTTCAGCAACCACAGCAATGTAGACAAATGCATGTTGTAAGCATGTGAATTTGTGCATCAAGCAGGAAGGTTGGTGCGTTTCCTAACAAGGAAAGAAGGCCGATTAAAATTTTTTTTAAGTGCAATTCAGTTTTTGTTTCATATAAATGACATTCCACTGGATGGACTATTTTTTGGAAAATTCGACAGGAACGGACCTGTCCAATGGTGAAATTTTGAACCAAGTTGTTTTTTGGAAGATTCGACAGGTCCGGACCTATCAAATGGTGAAATTTTGGAGCGACTAATTTTTTGCACATTTCGACAGGTCCGGACCTGTCAAATGGTGAAATTTTGAACCAAGTTGTTTTTTGCAAATTTCAACAGGTCCGGACCTGTCAAATGGTGAAATTTTGAAGCGACTGATTTTTTTTCACATTTCGACAGGTCCGGACCTGTCAAATCAAATGGTGAAATTTTGGACCAAGTTGTTTTTTGGAAGATTCGACAGGTCCGGACCTTTCAAATGGTGAAATTTTGAAGCGACTGATTTTTTGCACATTTCGACAGGTCCGGACCTGTCAAATGGTGAAATTTTGGAGCGACTGATTTTTTGCACATTTCGACAGGTCCGGACCTGTCAAACGATGAGTTTTTGGAGTGACTCATTTTTTGCACATTTCGACAGGTCCGGACCTGTCAAATGGTGAAATTTTGGAGTGACTGATTTTTTTGCAAATTTCGACAGGTCCGGACCTGTCAAATGGTGAAATTTTGAAGCGACTGATTTTTTGCACATTTCGACAGGTCCGGACCTGTCAAATGGTGAAATTTTGGAGCGACTGATTTTTTGCACATTTCGACAGGTCCGGACCTGTCAAATGGTGAAATTTTGGAGCGACTGATTTTTTGCAAATTTCGACAGGTCCGGACCTGTCAAATGGTGAAATTTTGGACCAAGTTATTTTTTGGAAAATTCGACAGGTCCGGACCTGTCAAATGGTGAAATTTTGAAGCGACTGATTTTTTGCAAATCTCGACTGGTCCGGACCTGTCAAATGGTGAAATTTTGGACCAAGTTGTTTTTTTTTTAAAATTCGACAGGTCCGGACCTGTCAAATGGTGAAATTTTGGACCAAGTTGTTTTTTGAAATATTCGACAGGTCCGATCCTGTCAAATGGTGAAATTTTGGACCAAGTTGTTTTTTGGAATATTCGACAGGTCCGGACCTGTCAAATGGTGAAATTTTGAAGCGACTGATTTTTTGCACATTTCGACAGGTCCGGACCTGTCAAACGATGAGTTTTTGGAGTGACTCATTTTTTGGAAAATTCGACAGGTCCGGACCTGTCAAATGGTGAAACTTTGGAGCGACTGATTTTTTGCAAAATTCGACAGGTCCGGACCTGTCAAATGGTGAAAGTTTGGAGCGACTGATTTTTTGCAAATTTCGACAGGTCCGGACCTGTCAAATGGTGAAATTTTGGACCAAGTTGTTTTTTGGAAAATTCGACAGGTCCGGACCTGTCAAATGGTAAAATTTTGGAGGGACTGATTTTTTGCAAGATTTAACAGGTCCCGACCTGTGAAATGGTGAATTTTCAGATTAACTGATTCATACATCACTGGTCATCATCTTGCGAAAATTGTTCGACTAAAACTGGTAGCATACTGACAATAAAGGTACAGTAATAGAAAGCTCTCTTACCTCTTGGAAGAAGAATCTTGCAGGAAAAGATTGCCAGGACAAGATCGACCAGCACTTATTGAACCAAAGTCTTCAGCAACCACAGCAATGTAGACAAATGCATGAGGTAAGCATGTGAATTTGTGCATCAAGCAGGAAGGTTGGTGCGTTTCCTAACAAGGAAAGAAGGCCGATTACAATTTTTTTTAAGTGCAATTCAGTTTTTGTTTCATATAAATGACATTCCACTGGATGGACTATTTTTTGGAAAATTCGACAGGTCCGGACCTGTCCAATGGTGAAATTTTGAACCAAGTTGTTTTTTGGAAGATTTGACAGGTCCGGACCTGTCAAATGGTGAAATTTTGGAGTGACTCATTTTTTGCACATTTCGACAGGTCCGGACCTGTCAAATGGTGAAATTTTGGACCAAGTTGTTTTTTGGAAAATTCGACAGGACCGGACGTGTCAAATGGTGAAATTTTGGACCAAGTTGTTTTTTGGAAGATTTGACAGGTCCGGACCTGTCAAATGGTGAAATTTTGGAGTGACTCATTTTTTGCACATTTCGACAGGTCCGGACCTGTCAAATGGTGAAATTTTGGAGCGACTGATTTTTTGCAAATTTCGACAGGTCCGGACCTGTCAAATGGTGAAATTTTGAAGCGACTGATTTTTTGCACATTTCGACAGGTCCGGACCTGTCAAATGGTGAAATTTTGGAGCGACTGATTTTTTGCACATTTCGACAGGTCCGGACCTGTCAAATGGTGAAATTTTGGAGCGACTGATTTTTTGCAAATTTCGACAGGTCCGGACCTGTCAAATGGTGAAATTTTAAACCAAGTTGTTTTTTGGAATATTCGACAGGTCCGGACCTGTCAAATGGTGAAATTTTGGACTAAGTTGTTTTTTGGAAGATTCGACAGGTCCGGACCTGTCAAATGGTGAAATTTTGAAGCGACTGATTTTTTGCACATTTCGACAGGTCCGGACCTGTCAAATGGTGAAATTTTGGACCAAGTTGTTTTTTGGAAAATTCGACAGGTCCGGACCTGTCAAATGGTGAAATTTTGAAGCGACTGATTTTTTGCACATTTCAACAGGTCCGGCGGACCTGTCAAATGGTGAAATTTTGGACTAAGTTGTTTTTGGGAAGATTCGACAGGTCCGGACCTGTCAAATGGTGAAATTTTGAAGCGACTGATTTTTTGCACATTTCGACAGGTCCGGACCTGTCAAATGGTGAAATTTTGGACCAAGTTGTTTTTTGCAAAATTCGACAGGTCGGACCTGTCAAATGGTGAAATTTTGAAGGGACTGATTTTTTGCACATTTCGACAGGTCCGGACCTGTCAAATGGTGAAATTTTAAACCAAGTTGTTTTTTGGAATATTCGACAGGTCCGGACCTGTCAAATGGTCAAATTTTGAAGCAACTGATTTTTTGTAAAATTTGACAGGTCCGGACCTGTCAAATGGTGAAATTTTGGGCAAAGTTGTTTTTTTAAATATTCGACAGGTCCGGACCTGTCAAATGGTGAAATTTTGGACTAAGTTATTTTTTGGAATATTCGACAGGTCCGGACCTGTCAAAAGGTGAAATTTTGGAGCGACTAATTTTTTGCACATTTCGACAGGTCCGGACCTGTCAAATGGTGAAATTTTGAAGCGACTGATTTTTTGCACATTTCGACAGGTCCGGACCTGTCAAATGGTGAAATTTTGGACCAAGTTGTTTTTTGGAAGATTCGACAGGTCCGGACCTGTCAAATGGTGAAATTTTGAAGCGACTGATTTTTTGCAAATTTCGACAGGTCCGGACCTGTCAAATGGTGAAATTTTGGACCAAGTTATTTTTTGGAATATTCGACAGGTCCGGACCTGTCAAATGGTGAAATTTTGAAGCGACTGATTTTTTGCACATTTCGACAGGTCCGGACCTGTCAAATGGTGAAATTTTGAAGCGACTGATTTGTTGCACATTTCGACAGGTCCGGACCTGTCAAATGGTGAAATTTTGGACCAAGTTATTTTTTGGAAAATTTGACAGGTCCGGACCTGTCAAATGGTGAAATTTTGAACCAAGTTGTTTTTTGGAAGATTCGACAGGTCCGGACCTGTCAAATGGTGAAATTTTGGACTAAGTTATTTTTTGGAATATTCGACAGGTCCGGACCTGTCAAATGGTGAAATTTTGAAGCGACTAATTTTTTGCACATTTCGACAGGTCTGGACCTGTCAAATGGTGAAATTTTGAAGCGACTGATTTTTTGCACATTTCGACAGGTCCGGACCTGTCAAATGGTGAAATTTTGGACCAAGTTGTTTTTTGGAAAATTCGACAGGACCGGACCTGTCAAATGGTGAAATTTTGGACCAAGTTGTTTTTTGAAATATTCGACAGGTCCGGACCTGTCAAATGGTGAAATTTTGGACCAAGTTGTTTTTTGCAAATTTCAACAGGTCCGGACCTGTCAAATGGTGAAATTTTGAAGCGACTGATTTTTTGCACATTTCGACAGGTCCGGACCTGTCAAATGGTGAAATTTTGGACCAAGTTGTTTTTTGCAAAATTCGACAGGTCCCGACCTTTCAAATGGTGAAATTTTGAAGCGACTGATTTTTTGCAAATTTCGACAGGTCCGGACCTGTCAAATGGTGAAATTTTGGACCAAGTTGTTTTTTGGAATATTCGACAGGTCCGGACCTGTCAAATGGTGAAATTTTGGACCAAGTTGTTTTTTGAAATATTCGACAGGTCCGGACCTGTCAAATGGTGAAATTTTGGACCAAGTTATTCTGGACCTGTCAAATGGTCAAATTTTGGAGCAACTGATTTTTTGCAAATTTCGACAGGTCCGGACCTGTCAAATGGTGAAATTTTGAAGCAACTGATTTTTTGCAAAATTCGACAGGTCCGGACCTGTCAAATGGTGAAATTTTGAAGCGACTGATTTTTTGCAAATTTCAACAGGTCCGGACCTGTCAAATGGTGAAATTTTAAACAAAGTTGTTTTTTGGAAAATTCGACAGGTCCGGACCTGTCAAATGGTGAAATTTTGGAGCGACTGATTTTTTGCACATTTCGACAGGTCCGGACCTGTCAAATGGTGAAATTTTGGACCAAGTTGTTTTTTGGAAAATTCGACAGGTCCGGACCTGTCAAATGGTGAAATTTTGGAGCGACTGATTTTTTGCAAGATTTAACAGGTCCCGACCTGTGAAATGGTGAATTTTCAGATTAACTGATTCATACATCACTGGTCGTCATCTTGCGAAAATTGTTCGACTAAAACTGGTAGCATACTGACAATAAAGGTACAGTAATAGAAAGCTCTCTTACCTTGGAAGAAGAATCTTGCAGGAAAAGATTGCCAGGACAAGATCGACCAGCACTGATTGAACCAAAGTCTTCAGCAACCACAGCAATGTAGACAAATGCATGTTGTAAGCATGTGAATTTGTGCATCAAGCAGGAAGGTTGGTGCGTTTCCTAACAAGGAAAGAAGGCCGATTACAATTTTTTAAAAGTGAAATTCAGTTTTTGTTTCATATAAATGACATTCCACTGGATGGACTATTTTTTGGAAAATTCGACAGGTCCGGACCTGTCAAATGGTGAAATTTTGAAGCGACTGATTTTTTGCACATTTCGACAGGTCCGGACCTGTCAAATGGTGAAATTTTAAACCAAGTTGTTTTTTGGAATATTCGACAGGTCCGGACCTGTCAATTGGTTAAATTTTGAAGCGACTGATTTTATGCAAATTTCGACAGGTCCAGACCTGTCAAATGGTGAAATTTTGAAGCGACTGATTTTTTGCAAATTTCGACAGGTCCGGACCTGTCAAATGGTGAAATTTTGGAGTGACTCATTTTTTGCAAATTTCGACAGGTCCGGACCTGTCAAATGGTGAAATTTTGGAGCGACTGATTTTTTGCAAATTTCGACAGGTCCGGACCTGTCAAATGGTGAAATTTTAAACCAAGTTGTTTTTTAGAATATTCGACAGGTCCGGACCTGTCAAATGGTGAAATTTTGAAGCGACTGATTTTTTGCACATTTCAACAGGTCCGGACCTGTCAAATGGTGAAATTTTAAACAAAGTTGTTTTTTGGAAAATTCGACAGGTCCGGACCTGTCAAATGGTGAAGTTTTGGAGCGACAGATTTTTTGCACATTTCGACAGGTCCGGACCTGTCAAATGGTGAAATTTTGGACCAAGTTGTTTTTTGGAAAATTCGACAGGTCCTGTCAAATGGTGAAATTTTGGAGCGACTGATTTTTTGCAAGATTTAACAAGTCCCGACCTGTGAAATGGTGAATTTTCAGATTAACTGATTCATACATCACTGGCCATCATCTTGCGAAAATTGTTCGACTAAAACTGGTAGCATACTGACAATAAAGGTACAGTAATAGAAAGCTCTCTTACCTCTTGGAAGAAGAATCTTGCAGGAAAAGATTGCCAGGACAAGATCGACCAGCACTGATTGAACCAAAGTCTTCAGCAACCACAGCAATGTAGACAAATGCATGTTGTAAGCATGTGAATTTGTGCATCAAGCAGGAAGGTTGGTGCGTTTCCTAACAAGGAAAGAAGGCCGATTACAATTTTTTTTAAGTGCAATTCAGTTTTTGTTTCATATAAATGACATTCCACTGGATGGACTATTTTTTGGAAAATTCGACAGGTCCGGACCTGTCAAATGGTGAAATTTTGAAGCGACTGATTTTTTGCACATTTCGACAGGTCCGGACCTGTCAAATGGTGAAATTTTGGACCAAGTTGTTTTTTGGAATATTCGACAGGTCCGGACCTGTCAAATGGTGAAATTTTGGAGCAACTGATTTTTTGCAAAATTCGACAGGTCCGGACCTGTCAAATGGTGAAATTTTGGAGCAACTGATTTTTTGCAAAATTCGACAGGTCCGGACCTGTCAAATGGTGAAATTTTGGAGCGACTGATTTTTTGCACATTTCGACAGGTCCGGACCTGTCAAACGATGAGTTTTTGGAGTGACTCATTTTTTGGAAAATTTGACAGGTCCGGACCTGTCAAATGGTGAAATTTTGGAGCGACTGATTTTTTGCAAAATTCGACAGGTCCAGACCTGTCAAATGGTGAAATTTTGGAGCGACTCATTTTTTGCAAATTTCGACAGGTCCGGACCTGTCAAATGGTGAAATTTTGGAGCGACTGATTTTTTGCAAATTTCGACAGGTCCGGACCTGTCAAATGGTGAAATTTTGGACCAAGTTGTTTTTTGGAATATTCGACAGGTCCGGACCTGTCAAATGGTGAAATTTTGGAGCGACTGATTTTTTGCAAATTTCGACAGGTCCGGACCTGTCAAATGGTGAAATTTTGAAGCGACTGATTTTTGCAAAATTTTGACAGGTCCGGACCTGTCAAATGGTGAAATTTTGGAGCGACTGATTTTTTGCAAATTTCGACAGGTCCGGACCTGTCAAATGGTGAAATTTTGAAGCGACTGATTATTGCACATTTCGACAGGTCCGGACCTGTCAAATCGTGAAATTTTAAACCAAGTTGTTTTTTGGAATATTCGACAGGTCCGGACCTGTCAAATGGTGAAATTTTAAACCAAGTTGTTTTTTGGAATATTCGACAGGTCCGGCCCTATCAAATGGTGAAACTTTGGAGCGACTGATTTTTTGCAAAATTCGACAGGTCCGGACCTGTCAAACGGTGAGTTTTTGGAGTGACTGATTTTTTGGAAAATTTGACAGGTCCGGACCTGTCAAATGGTGAAATTTTGGAGCGACTGATTTTTTGCAAATTTCGACAGGTCCGGACCTGTCAAACGATGAGTTTTTGGAGTGACTCATTTTTTGGAAAATTTGACAGGTCCGGACCTGTCAAATGGTGAAATTTTGGAGCGACTGATTTTTTGCAAAATTCGACAGGTCCGGACCTGTCAAATGGTGAAATTTTGGAGCGACTCATTTTTTGCAAATTTCGACAGGTCCGGACCTGTCAAATGGTGAAATTTTGGAGCGACTGATTTTTTGCAAATTTCGACAGGTCCGGACCTGTCAAATGGTGAAATTTTGGACCAAGTTGTTTTTTGGAATATTCGACAGGTCCGGACCTGTCAAATGGTGAAATTTTGAAGCGACTGATTTTTTGCAAATCTCGACTGGTCCGGACCTGTCAAATGGTGAAATTTTGGACCAAGTTGTTTTTTGGAAAATTTGACAGGTCCGGACCTGTCAAATGGTGAAATTTTGGACCAAGTTGTTTTTTGAAATATTCGACAGGTCCGGACCTGTCAAATGGTGAAATTTTGGACCAAGTTGTTTTTTGGAATATTCGACAGGTCCGGACCTGTCAAATGGTGAAATTTTGAAGCGACTGATTTTTTGCACATTTCGACAGGTCCGGACCTGTCAAACGATGAGTTTTTGGAGTGACTCATTTTTTGGAAAATTCGACAGGTCCGGACCTGTCAAATGGTGAAATTTTGGAGCGACTGATTTTTTGCAAATTTCGACAGGTCCGGACCTGTCAAATGGTGAAATTTTGGAGCAACTGATTTTTTGCAAATTTCGACAGGTCCGGACCTGTCAAATGGTGAAATTTTGGACTAAGTTGTTTTTTGGAAGATTCGACAGGTCCGGACCTGTCAAATGGTGAAATTTTGAAGCGACTGATTTGTTGCACATTTCGACAGGTCCGGACCTGTCAAATGGTGAAATTTTGGACCAAGTTATTTTTTGGAAAATTCGACAGGTCCGGACCTGTCAAATGGTGAAATTTTGGACCAAGTTGTTTTTTGAAATATTCGACAGGTCCGGACCTGTCAAATGGTGAAATTTTGGACCAAGTTGTTTTTTGAAATATTCGACACGTCCGGACCTGTCAAATGGTGAAACTTTGGAGCGACTGATTTTTTGCAAAATTCGACAGGTCCGGACCTGTCAAATGGTGAAATTTTGGAGCGACTGATTTTTTGCAAATTTCGACAGGTCCGGACCTGTCAAATGGTGAAATTTTGAAGCGACTGATTTTTTGCACATTTCGACAGGTCCGGACCTGTCAAATGGTGAAATTTTGAAGCGACTGATTTTTTGCACATTTCAACAGGTCCGGACCTGTCAAATGGTGAAATTTTGGACTAAGTTGTTTTTTGGAAGATTCGACAGGTCCGGACCTGTCAAATGGTGAAATTTTAAACCAAGTTGTTTTTTGGAATATTCGACAGGTCCGGACCTGTCAAATGGTGAAATTTTAAACCAAGTTGTTTTTTGGAATATTCGACAGGTCCGGACCTGTCAAATGGTGAAATTTTGGACCAAGTTGTTTTTTGGAATATTCGACAGGTCCGGACCTGTCAAATGGTGAAATTTTGGACCAAGTTGTTTTTTGAAATATTCGACAGGTCCGGACCTGTCAAATGGTGAAATTTTGGACCAAGTTGTTTTTTGGAATATTCGACAGGTCCGGACCTGTCAAATGGTGAAATTTTGGAGCGACTGATTTTTTGCAAATTTCGACAGGTCCGGACCTGTCAAATGGTGAAATTTTGGACCAAGTTGTTTTTTGGAATATTCGACAGGTCCGGACCTGTCAAATGGTGAAATTTTGAAGCGACTGATTTTTTGCAAATCTCGACTGGTCCGGACCTGTCAAATGGTGAAATTTTGGACCAAGTTGTTTTTTGGAAAATTTGACAGGTCCGGACCTGTCAAATGGTGAAATTTTGGACCAAGTTGTTTTTTGAAATATTCGACAGGTCCGGACCTGTCAAATGGTGAAATTTTGGACCAAGTTGTTTTTTGGAATATTCGACAGGTCCGGACCTGTCAAATGGTGAAATTTTGAAGCGACTGATTTTTTGCACATTTCGACAGGTCCGGACCTGTCAAATGGCGAAATTTTAAACCAAGTTGTTTTTTGGAATATTCGACAGGTCCGGACCTGTCAAATGGTGAAATTTTGAAGCGACTGATTTTTTGCACATTTCGACAGGTCAGGACCTGTCAAATGGTGAAATTTTGGACCAAGTTCTTTTTTGGAATATTCTACAGGTCCGGACCTGTCAAATGGTGAAACTTTGAAGCGACTGATTTTTTGCAAGTTTCGACAGGTCCGGACCTGTTAAATGGTGAAATTTTGGACCAAGTTGTTTTTTGGAATATTCGACAGGTCCAGACCTGTCAAATGGTGAAATTTTGGACCAAGGTTTCTTTTGGAAAATTCGACAGGTCCGGACCTGTCAAATGGTGAAATTTTGAAGCGACTGATTATTGCACATTTCGACAGGTCCGGACCTGTCAAATGGTGAAATTTTGGACCAAGTTGTTTTTTGGAAGATTAGACAGGTCCAGACCTGTCAAATGGTGAAATTTTGAAGCGACTGATTTTTTGCACATTTCGACAGGTCCGGACCTGTCAAATGGTGAAATTTTGGACCAAGTTGTTTTTTGGAAAATTCGACAGGTCCGGACCTGTCAAATGGTTAAATTTTGAAGCGACTGATTTTTTGCACAATTCGACAGGTCCGGACCTGTCAAATGGTGAATTTTTGAAGCGACTGATTATTGCACATTTCGACAGGTCCGGACCTGTCAAATGGTGAACTTTTGGACCAAGTTGTTTTTTGAAAATTCGACAGGTCCGGACCTGTCAAATGGTGAAATTTTGGAGGGACTGATTTTTTGCAAGATTTAACAGGTCCCAACCTGTGAAATGGTGAATTTTCAGATTAACTGATTCATACATCACTGGTCATCATCTTGCGAAAATTGTTCGACTAAAACTGGTAGCATACTGACAATAAAGGTACAGTAATAGAAAGCTCTCTTACCTCTTGGAAGAAGAATCTTGCAGGAAAAGATTGCCAAGACAAGATCGACCAGCACTGATTGAACCAAAGTCTTGAGCAACCACAGCAATGTAGACAAATGCATGTTGTAAGCATGTGAATTTGTGCATCAAGCAGGAAGGTTGGTGCGTTTCCTAACAAGGAAAGAAGGCCGATTACAATTTTTTTTAAGTGCAATTCAGTTTTTGTTTCATATAAATGACATTCCACTGGATGGACTATTTTTTGGAAAATTCGACAGGTCCGGACCTGTCAAACGATGAGTTTTTGGTGTGACTCATTTTTTGGAAAATTCGACAGGTCCGGACCTGTCAAATGGTGAAATTTTGAAGCGACTGATTTTTTGCACATTTCGACAGGTCCGGACCTGTCAAATGGTGAAATTTTGGACCAAGTTGTTTTTTGGAAGATTTGACAGGTCCAGACCTGTCAAATGGTGAAATTTTGAAGCGACTGATTTTGTGCACATTTCGACAGGTCCGGACCTGTCAAATGGTGAAATTTTGGACCAAGTTGTTTTTTGGAAAATTCGACAGGTCCGGACCTGTCAAATGGTGACACTTTGGACCAAGTTGTTTTTTGGAAAATTCGACAGGTCCGGACCTGTCAAATGGTGAAATTTTGAAGCGACTGATTTTTTGCACATTTCGACAGGTCCGGACCTGTCAAATGGTGAAATTTTGGACCAAGTTGTTTTTTGGAATATTCGACAGGTCCGGACCTGTCAAATGGTGAAACTTTGGAGCGACTGATTTTTTGCAAAATTCGACAGGTCCGGACCTGTCAAATGGTGAAATTTTGGAGCAACTGATTTTTTGCAAAATTCGACAGGTCCGGACCTGTCAAATGGTGAAATTTTGGAGCGACTGATTTTTTGCACATTTCGACAGGTCCGGACCTGTCAAACGATGAGTTTTTGGAGTGACTCATTTTTTGGAAAATTCGACAGGTCCGGACCTGTCAAATGGTGAAACTTTGGAGCGACTGATTTTTTGCAAAATTCGACAGGTCCGGACCTGTCAAATGGTGAAATTTTGGAGCGACTCATTTTTTGCACATTTCGACAGGTCCGGACCTGTCAAATGGTGAAATTTTGGACCAAGTTGTTTTTTGGAAAATTTGACAGGTCCGGACCTGTCAAATGGTGAAATTTTGGACCAAGTTGTTTTTTGAAATATTCGACAGGTCCGGACCTGTCAAATGGTGAAATTTTGGACCAAGTTGTTTTTTGGAATATTCGACAGGTCCGGACCTGTCAAATGGTGAAATTTTGAAGCGACTGATTTTTTGCACATTTCGACAGGTCCGGACCTGTCAAACGATGAGTTTTTGGAGTGACTCATTTTTTGGAAAATTCGACAGGTCCGGACCTGTCAAATGGTGAAACTTTGGAGCGACTGATTTTTTGCAAAATTCGACAGGTCCGGACCTGTCAAATGGTGAAATTTTGGAGCGACTGATTTTTTGCACATTTCGACAGGTCCGGACCTGTCAAACGATGAGTTTTTGGAGTGACTCATTTTTTGGAAAATTTGACAGGTCCGGACCTGTCAAATGGTGAAACTTTGGAGCGACTGATTTTTTGCAAAATTCGACAGGTCCGGACCTGTCAAATGGTGAAATTTTGGAGCGACTCATTTTTTGCAAATTTCGACAGGTCCGGACCTGTCAAATGGTGAAATTTTGGAGCGACTGATTTTTTGCAAATTTCGACAGGTCCGGACCTGTCAAATGGTGAAATTTTGGACCAAGTTGTTTTTTGGAATATTCGACAGGTCCGGACCTGTCAAATGGTGAAATTTTGGACCAAGTTGTTTTTTGGAAAATTTGACAGGTCCGGACCTGTCAAATGGTGAAATTTTGGACCAAGTTGTTTTTTGAAATATTCGACAGGTCCGGACCTGTCAAATGGTGAAATTTTGGACCAAGTTGTTTTTTGGAATATTCGACAGGTCCGGACCTGTCAAATGGTGAAATTTTGAAGCGACTGATTTTTTGCACATTTCGACAGGTAAGGACCTGTCAAACGGTGAGTTTTTGGAGTGACTCATTTTTTGGAAAATTCGACAGGTCCGGACCTGTCAAATGGTGAAATTTTGGACCAAGTTGTTTTTTGAAATATTCGACAGGTCCGGACCTGTCAAATGGTGAAATTTTGGACCAAGTTGTTTTTTGGAATATTCGACAGGTCCGGACCTGTCAAATGGTGAAATTTTGAAGCGACTGATTTTTTGCACATTTCGACAGGTCCGGACCTGTCAAACGATGAGTTTTTGGAGTGACTCATTTTTTGGAAAATTCGACAGGTCCGGACCTGTCAAATGGTGAAACTTTGGAGCGACTGATTTTTTGCAAAATTCGACAGGTCCGGACCTGTCAAATGGTGAAATTTTGGAGCGACTGATTTTTTGCACATTTCGACAGGTCCGGACCTGTCAAACGATGAGTTTTTGGAGTGACTCATTTTTTGGAAAATTTGACAGGTCCGGACCTGTCAAATGGTGAAATTTTGGAGCGACTGATTTTTTGCAAAATTCGACAGGTCCGGACCTGTCAAATGGTGAAATTTTGGAGCGACTCATTTTTTGCAAATTTCGACAGGTCCGGACCTGTCAAATGGTGAAATTTTGGAGCGACTGATTTTTTGCAAATTTCGACAGGTCCGGACCTGTCAAATGGTGAAATTTTGGACCAAGTTGTTTTTTGGAATATTCGACAGGTCCGGACCTGTCAAATGGTGAAATTTTGAAGCGACTGATTTTTTGCAAATCTCGACTGGTCCGGACCTGTCAAATGGTGAAATTTTGGACCAAGTTGTTTTTTAGAAAATTTGACAGGTCCGGACCTGTCAAATGGTGAAATTTTGGACCAAGTTGTTTTTTGAAATATTCGACAGGTCCGGACCTGTCAAATGGTGAAATTTTGGACCAAGTTGTTTTTTGGAATATTCGACAGGTCCGGACCTGTCAAATGGTGAAATTTTGAAGCGACTGATTTTTTGCACATTTCGACAGGTCCGGACCTGTCAAACGATGAGTTTTTGGAGTGACTCATTTTTTGGAAAATTCGACAGGTCCGGACCTGTCAAATGGTGAAATTTTGGAGCGACTGATTTTTTGCAAATTTCGACAGGTCCGGACCTGTCAAATGGTGAAATTTTGGAGCGACTGATTTTTTGCAAATTTCGACAGGTCCGGACCTGTCAAATGGTGAAATTTTGGACTAAGTTGTTTTTTGGAAGATTCGACAGGTCCGGACCTGTCAAATGGTGAAATTTTGAAGCGACTGATTTGTTGCACATTTCGACAGGTCCGGACCTGTCAAATGGTGAAATTTTGGACCAAGTTATTTTTTGGAAAATTCGACAGGTCCGGACCTGTCAAATGGTGAAATTTTGGACCAAGTTGTTTTTTGAAATATTCGACAGGTCCGGACCTGTCAAATGGTGAAATTTGGGACCAAGTTGTTTTTTGAAATATTCGACACGTCCGGACCTGTCAAATGGTGAAATTTTGGAGCGACTGATTTTTTGCAAAATTCGACAGGTCCGGACCTGTCAAATGGTGAAATTTTGGAGCGACTGATATTTTGCACATTTCGACAGGTCCGGACCTGTCAAATGGTGAAATTTTGGAGCGACTGATTTTTTGCAAATTTCGACAGGTCCGGACCTGTCAAATGGTGAAATTTTGAAGCGACTGATTTTTTGCACATTTCGACAGGTCCGGACCTGTCAAATGGTGAAATTTTGAAGCGACTGATTTTTTGCACATTTCAACAGGTCCGGACCTGTCAAATGGTGAAATTTTGGACTAAGTTGTTTTTTGGAAGATTCGACAGGTCCGGACCTGTCAAATGGTGAAATTTTAAACCAAGTTGTTTTTTGGAATATTCGACAGGTCCGGACCTGTCAAATGGTGAAATTTTAAACCAAGTTGTTTTTTGGAATATTCGACAGGTCTGGACCTGTCAAATGGTGAAATTTTGGACCAAGTTGTTTTTTGGAATATTCGACAGGTCCGGACCTGTCAAATGGTGAAATTTTGGACCAAGTTGTTTTTTGAAATATTCGACAGGTCCGGACCTGTCAAATGGTGAAATTTTGGACCAAGTTGTTTTTTGGAATATTCGACAGGTCCGGACCTGTCAAATGGTGAAATTTTGGAGCGACTGATTTTTTGCAAATTTCGACAGGTCCGGACCTGTCAAATGGTGAAATTTTGGACCAAGTTGTTTTTTGGAATATTCGACAGGTCCGGACCTGTCAAATGGTGAAATTTTGAAGCGACTGATTTTTTGCAAATCTCGACTGGTCCGGACCTGTCAAATGGTGAAATTTTGGACCAAGTTGTTTTTTGGAAAATTTGACAGGTCCGGACCTGTCAAATGGTGAAAGTTTGGACCAAGTTGTTTTTTGAAATATTCGACAGGTCCGGACCTGTCAAATGGTGAAATTTTGGACCAAGTTGTTTTTTGGAATATTCGACAGGTCCGGACCTGTCAAATGGTGAAATTTTGAAGCGACTGATTTTTTGCACATTTCGACAGGTCCGGACCTGTCAAATGGCGAAATTTTAAACCAAGTTGTTTTTTGGTATATTCGACAGGTCCGGACCTGTCAAATGGTGAAATTTTGAAGCGACTGATTTTTTGCACATTTCGACAGGTCAGGACCTGTCAAATGGTGAAATTTTGGACCAAGTTGTTATTTGGAATATTCGACAGGTCCGGACCTGTCAAATGGTGAAATTTTGAAGTGACTGATTTTTTGCACATTTCGACAGGTCCGGACCTGTCAAACGATGAGTTTTTGGAGTGACTCATTTTTTGCACATTTCGACAGGTCCGGACCTGTGAAATGGTGAAATTTTGGTGCGACTGATTTTTTGCAAATTTCGTCAGGTCCGGACCTGTCAAATGGTGAAATTTTAAACCAAGTTGTTTGTTGGAATATTCGACAGGTCCGGACCTGTCAAATGGTGAAATTTTGGACCAAGTTGTTTTTTGAAATATTCGACAGGTCCGGACCTGTCAAATGGTGAAATTTTGGACCAAGTTGTTTTTAGGAATATTCGACAGGTCCGGACCTGTCAAATGGTCAAACTTTGGAGCGACTGATTTTTTGCAAAATTCGACAGATCCGGACCTGTCAAATGGTGAAATTTTGGAGCGACTGATTTTTTGCAAATTTCGACAGGTCCGGACCTGTCAAATCGTGAAATTTTAAACCAAGTTGTTTTTTGGAATATTCGACAGGTCCGGACCTGTCAAATTATGAAATTTTGAAGCGACTGATTTTTTGCACATTTCGACAGGTCCGGACCTGTCAAATGGTGAAATTTTGGACCAAGTTGTTTTTTGGAAGATTCGACAGGTCCGGACCTGTTAAATGGTGAAATTTTGGACCAAGTTGTCTTTTGGAATATTCGACAGGTCCGGACCTGTCAAATGGTGAAATTTTGGACCAAGTTGTTTTTTGGAAGATTCGACAGGTCCCGACCTTTCAAATGGTGAAATTTTGAAGCGACTGATTTTTTGCAAATTTCGACAGGTCCGGACCTGTCAAATGGTGAAATTTTGGACCAAGTTGTTTTTTGGAATATTCGACAGGTCCGGACCTGTCAAATGGTGAAATTTTGGACCAAGTTGTTTTTTGAAATATTCGACAGGTCCGGACCTGTCAAATGGTGAAATTTTGGACCAAGTTATTCTGGACCTGTCAAATGGTCAAATTTTGAAGCGACTGATTTTTTGCAAATTTCGACAGGTCCGGACCTGTCAAATGGTGAAATTTTGGACCAAGTTGTTTTTTGGAATATTCGACAGGTCCGGACCTGTCAAATGGTGAAATTTTGAAGCGACTGATTTTTTGCACATTTCGACAGGTCCGGACCAGTCAAATGGCGAAATTTTAAACCAAGTTGTTTTTTGGAATATTCGACAGGTCCGGACCTGTCAAATGGTGAAATTTTAAACCAAGTTGTTTTTTAGAATATTTGACAGGTCCGGACCTGTCAAATGGTGAAATTTTGAAGCGACTGATTTTTTGCACATTTCAACAGGTCCGGACCTGTCAAATGGTGAAATTTTAAACAAAGTTGTTTTTTGGAAAATTCGACAGGTCCGGACCTGTCAAATGGTGAAATTTTGGAGCGACTGATTTTTTGCACATTTCGACAGGTCCGGACCTGTCAAATGGTGAAATTTTGGACCAAGTTGTTTTTTGGAAAATTCGACAGGTCCGGACCTGTCAAATGGTGAAATTTTGGAGCGACTGATTTTTTGCAAGATTTAACAGGTCCCGACCTGTGAAATGGTGAATTTTCAGATTAACTGATTCATACATCACTGGTCATCATCTTGCGAAAATTGTTCGACTAAAACTGGTAGCATACTGACAATAAAGGTACAGTAATAGAAAGCTCTCTTACCTCTTGGAAGAAGAATCTTGCAGGAAAAGATTGCCAGGACAAGATCGACCAGCACTGATTGAACCAAAGTCTTCAGCAACCACAGCAATGTAGACAAATGCATGTTGTAAGCATGTGAATTTGTGCATCAAGCAGGAAGGTTGGTGCGTTTCCTAACAAGGAAAGAAGGCCGATTACAATTTTTTAAAAGTGAAATTCAGTTTTTGTTTCATATAAATGACATTCCACTGGATGGACTATTTTTTGGAAAATTCGACAGGTCCGGACCTGTCAAATGGTGAAATTTTGAAGCGACTGATTTTTTGCACATTTCAACAGGTCCGGACCTGTCAAATGGTGAAATTTTGGACCAAGTTGTTTTTTGGAATATTCGACAGGTCCGGACCTGTCAAATGGTCAAATTTTGAAGCGACTGATTTTATGCAAATTTCGACAGGTCCAGACCTGTCAAATGGTGAAATTTTGAAGCAACTGATTTTTTGCAAAATTCGACAGGTCCGGACCTGTCAAATGGTGAAATTTTAAAGCGACTGATTTTTGCAAATTTCGACAGGTCCGGACCTGTCAAATGGTGAAATTTTGGAGCGACTCATTTTTTGCACATTTCGACAGGTCCGGACCTGTCAAATGGTGAAATTTTGGAGCGACTGATTTTTTGCACATTTCGACAGGTCCGGACCTGTCAAATGGTGAAATTTTAAACCAAGTTGTTTTTTAGAATATTCGACAGGTCCGGACCTGTCAAATGGTGAAATTTTGAAGCGACTGATTTTTTGCACATTTCAACAGGTCCGGACCTGTCAAATGGTGAAATTTTAAACAAAGTTGTTTTTTGGAAAATTCGACAGGTCCGGACCTGTCAAATGGTGAAATTTTGGAGCGACAGATTTTTTGCACATTTCGACAGGTCCGGACCTGTCAAATGGTGAAATTTTGGACCAAGTTGTTTTTTGGAAAATTCGACAGGTCCTGTCAAATGGTGAAATTTTGGAGCGACTGATTTTTTGCAAGATTTAACAAGTCCCGACCTGTGAAATGGTGAATTTTCAGATTAACTGATTCATACATCACTGGCCATCATCTTGCGAAAATTGTTCGACTAAAACTGGTAGCATACTGACAATAAAGGTACAGTAATAGAAAGCTCTCTTACCTCTTGGAAGAAGAATCTTGCAGGAAAAGATTGCCAGGACAAGATCGACCAGCACTGATTGAACCAAAGTCTTCAGCAACCACAGCAATGTAGACAAATGCATGTTGTAAGCATGTGAATTTGTGCATCAAGCAGGAAGGTTGGTGCGTTTCCTAACAAGGAAAGAAGGCCGATTACAATTTTTTTTAAGTGCAATTCAGTTTTTGTTTCATATAAATGACATTCCACTGGATGGACTATTTTTTGGAAAATTCGACAGGTCCGGACCTGTCAAATGGTGAAATTTTGAAGCGACTGATTTTTTGCACATTTCAACAGGTCCGGACCTGTCAAATGGTGAAATTTTAAACCAAGTTGTTTTTTGGAATATTCGACAGGTCCGGACCTGTCAAATGGTGAAATTTTGGAGCAACTGATTTTTTGCAAAATTCGACAGGTCCGGACCTGTCAAATGGTGAAATTTTGGAGCAACTGATTTTTTGCAAAATTCGACAGGTCCGGACCTGTCAAATGGTGAAATTTTGGAGCGACTGATTTTTTGCAAATTTCGACAGGTCCGGACCTGTCAAACGGTGAGTTTTTGGAGTGACTAATTTTTTGCAAAATTCGACAGGTCCGGACCTGTGAAATGGTGAAATTTTGGAGCAACTGATTTTTTGCAAAATTCGACAGGTCCAGACCTGTCAAATGGTGAAATTTTGGAGCGACTCATTTTTTGCAAATTTTGACAGGTCCGGACCTGTCAAATGGTGAAATTTTGGAGCAACTGATTTTTTGCAAATTTCGACAGGTCCGGACCTGTCAAATGGTGAAATTTTGGACCAAGTTATTTTTTGGAATATTCGACAGGTCCGGACCTGTCAAATGGTGAAATTTTGGAGCGACTGATTTTTTGCAAATTTCGACAGGTCCGGACCTGTCAAATGGTGAAATTTTGGAGCAACTGATTTTTGCAAATTTTGACAGGTCCGGACCAGTCAAATGGTGAAATTTTGGAGCGACTGATTTTTTGCAAATTTCGACAGGTCCGGACCTGTCAAATGGTGAAATTTTGAAGCGACTGATTATTGCACATTTCGACAGGTCCGGACCTGTCAAATCGTGAAATTTTAAACCAAGTTGTTTTTTGGAATATTCGACAGGTCCGGACCTGTCAAATGGTGAAATTTTAAACCAAGTTGTTTTTTGGAATATTCGACAGGTCCGGACCTGTCAAATGGTGAAACTTTGGAGCGACTGATTTTTTGCAAAATTCGACAGGTCCGGACCTGTCAAACGATGAGTTTTTGGAGTGACTAATTTTTTGGAAAATTTGACAGGTCCGGACCTGTCAAATGGTGAAATTTTGGAGCGACTGATTTTTTGCACATTTCGACAGGTCCGGACCTGTCAAACGATGAGTTTTTGGAGTGACTCATTTTTTGGAAAATTCGACAGGTCCGGACCTGTCAAATGGTGAAACTTTGGAGCGACTGATTTTTTGCAAAATTCGACAGGTCCGGACCTGTCAAATGGTGAAATTTTGGAGCGACTCATTTTTTGCAAATTTCGACAGGTCCGGACCTGTCAAATGGTGAAATTTTGGAGCGACTGATTTTTTGCAAATTTCGACAGGTCCGGACCTGTCAAATGGTGAAATTTTGGACCAAGTTGTTTTTTGGAATATTCGACAGGTCCGGACCTGTCAAATGGTGAAATTTTGAAGCGACTGATTTTTTGCAAATCTCGACTGGTCCGGACCTGTCAAATGGTGAAATTTTGGACCAAGTTGTTTTTTGGAAAATTTGACAGGTCCGGACCTGTCAAATGGTGAAATTTTGGACCAAGTTGTTTTTTGAAATATTCGACAGGTCCGGACCTGTCAAATGGTGAAATTTTGGACCAAGTTGTTTTTTGGAATATTCGACAGGTCCGGACCTGTCAAATGGTGAAATTTTGAAGCGACTGATATTTTGCACATTTCGACAGGTCCGGACCTGTCAAACGATGAGTTTTTGGAGTGACTCATTTTTTGGAAAATTCGACAGGTCCGGACCTGTCAAATGGTGAAATTTTGGAGCGACTGATTTTTTGCACATTTCGACAGGTCCGGACCTGTCAAATGGTGAAATTTTGGAGCGACTGATTTTTTGCAAATTTCGACAGGTCCGGACCTGTCAAATGGTGAAATTTTGGACTAAGTTGTTTTTTGGAAGATTCGACAGGTCCGGACCTGTCAAATGGTGAAATTTTGGAGCGACTGATTTCTTGCACATTTCGACAGGTCCGGACCTGTCAAATGGTGAAATTTTGGACCAAGTTATTTTTTGGAAAATTCGACAGGTCCGGACCTGTCAAATGGTGAAATTTTGGACCAAGTTGTTTTTTGAAATATTCGACAGGTCCGGACCTGTCAAATGGTGAAATTTGGGACCAAGTTGTTTTTTGAAATATTCGACACGTCCGGACCTGTCAAATGGTGAAACTTTGGAGCGACTGATTTTTTGCAAAATTCGACAGGTCCGGACCTGTCAAATGGTGAAATTTTGGAGCGACTGATATTTTGCACATTTCGACAGGTCCGGACCTGTCAAATGGTGAAATTTTGGAGCGACTGATTTTTTGCAAATTTCGACAGGTCCGGACCTGTCAAATGGTGAAATTTTGAAGCG
Source organism: Aurelia coerulea (assembly GCA_039566865.1). Lineage (NCBI taxonomy): Eukaryota > Metazoa > Cnidaria > Scyphozoa > Semaeostomeae > Ulmaridae > Aurelia > Aurelia coerulea. Next base: position 20,918,911 of record CM076947.1, on the reverse strand, counting down.
ACTGATTTTTTGCACATTTCGACAGGTCCGGACCTGTCAAATGGTGAAATTTTGAAGCGACTGATTTTTTGCACATTTCAACAGGTCCGGACCTGTCAAATGGTGAAATTTTGGACTAAGTTGTTTTTTGGAAGATTCGACAGGTCCGGACCTGTCAAATGGTGAAATTTTAAACCAAGTTGTTTTTTGGAATATTCGACAGGTCCGGACCTGTCAAATGGTGAAATTTTAAACCAAGTTGTTTTTTGGAATATTCGACAGGTCCGGACCTGTCAAATGGTGAAATTTTGGACCAAGTTGTTTTTTGGAATATTCGACAGGTCCGGACCTGTCAAATGGTGAAATTTTGGACCAAGTTGTTTTTTGAAATATTCGACAGGTCCGGACCTGTCAAATGGTGAAATTTTGGACCAAGTTGTTTTTTGGAATATTCGACAGGTCCGGACCTGTCAAATGGTGAAATTTTGGAGCGACTGATTTTTTGCAAATTTCGACAGGTCCGGACCTGTCAAATGGTGAAATTTTGGACCAAGTTGTTTTTTGGAATATTCGACAGGTCCGGACCTGTCAAATGGTGAAATTTTGAAGCGACTGATTTTTTGCAAATCTCGACTGGTCCGGACCTGTCAAATGGTGAAATTTTGGACCAAGTTGTTTTTTGGAAAATTTGACAGGTCCGGACCTGTCAAATGGTGAAATTTTGGACCAAGTTGTTTTTTGAAATATTCGACAGGTCCGGACCTGTCAAATGGTGAAATTTTGGACCAAGTTGTTTTTTGGAATATTCGACAGGTCCGGACCTGTCAAATGGTGAAATTTTGAAGCGACTGATTATTGCACATTTCGACAGGTCCGGACCTGTCAAATGGTGAACTTTTGGACCAAGTTGTTTTTTGAAAATTCGACAGGTCCGGACCTGTCAAATGGTGAAATTTTGGAGGGACTGATTTTTTGCAAGATTTAACAGGTCCCAACCTGTGAAATGGTGAATTTTCAGATTAACTGATTCATACATCACTGGTCATCATCTTGCGAAAATTGTTCGACTAAAACTGGTAGCATACTGACAATAAAGGTACAGTAATAGAAAGCTCTCTTACCTCTTGGAAGAAGAATCTTGCAGGAAAAGATTGCCAAGACAAGATCGACCAGCACTGATTGAACCAAAGTCTTGAGCAACCACAGCAATGTAGACAAATGCATGTTGTAAGCATGTGAATTTGTGCATCAAGCAGGAAGGTTGGTGCGTTTCCTAACAAGGAAAGAAGGCCGATTACAATTTTTTTTAAGTGCAATTCAGTTTTTGTTTCATATAAATGACATTCCACTGGATGGACTATTTTTTGGAAAATTCGACAGGTCCGGACCTGTCAAACGATGAGTTTTTGGAGTGACTCATTTTTTGGAAAATTCGACAGGTCCGGACCTGTCAAATGGTGAAATTTTGAAGCGACTGATTTTTTGCACATTTCGACAGGTCCGGACCTGTCAAATGGTGAAATTTTGGACCAAGTTGTTTTTTGGAAGATTTGACAGGTCCGGACCTGTCAAATGGTGAAATTTTGAAGCGACTGATTTTGTGCACATTTCGACAGGTCCGGACCTGTCAAATGGTGAAATTTTGGACCAAGTTGTTTTTTGGAAAATTCGACAGGTCCGGACCTGTCAAATGGTGACATTTTGGACTAAGTTATTTTTTGGAAATTTCGACAGGTCCGGACCTGTCAAATGGTGAAATTTTGAAGCGACTGATTTTTTGCACATTTCGACAGGTCCGGACCTGTCAAATGGTGAAATTTTGGACCAAGTTGTTTTTTGGAAGATTCGACAGGTCCGGACCTGTCAAATGGTGAAATTTTGGAGCGACTGATTTTTTGCAAAATTCGACAGGTCCGGACCTGTCAAATGGTGAAATTTTGGAGCAACTGATTTTTTGCAAAATTCGACAGGTCCGGACCTGTCAAATGGTGAAATTTTGGAGCGACTGATTTTTTGCACATTTTGACAGGTCCGGACCTGTCAAACGATGAGTTTTTGGAGTGACTCATTTTTTGGAAAATTTGACAGGTCCGGACCTGTCAAATGGTGAAATTTTGGAGCAACTGATTTTTTGCAAAATTCGACAGGTCCGGACCTGTCAAATGGTGAAATTTTGGAGCGACTCATTTTTTGCAAATTTCGACAGGTCCGGACCTGTCAAATGGTGAAATTTTGGAGCAACTGATTTTTTGCAAATTTCGACAGGTCCGGACCTGTCAAATGGTGAAATTTTGAAGCAACTAATTTTTGCACATTTCGACAGGTCCGGACCTGTCAAATGGTGAAATTTTGAAGCGACTGATTTTTTGCAAATCTCGACAGATCCGGACCTGTCAAATGGTGAAATTTTGGAGCAACTGATTTTTTGCAAATTTTGACAGGTCCGGACCTGTCAAATCGTGAAATTTTAAACCAAGTTGTTTTTTGGAATATTCGACAGGTCCGGACCTGTCAAATGGTGAAATTTTAAACCAAGTTGTTTTTTGGAATATTCGACAGGTCCGGACCTGTCAAATGGTGAAACTTTGGAGCGACTGATTTTTTGCAAAATTCGACAGGTCCGGACCTGTCAAACGATGAGTTTTTGGAGTGACTCATTTTTTGGAAAATTGGACAGGTCCGGGCCTGTCAAATGGTGAAATTTTGGAGCGACTGATTTTTTGCACATTTCGACAGGTCCGGACCTGTCAAACGATGAGTTTTTGGAGTGACTCATTTTTTGGAAAATTTGACAGGTCCGGACCTGTCAAATGGTGAAACTTTGGAGCGACTGATTTTTTGCAAAATTCGACAGGTCCGGACCTGTCAAATGGTGAAATTTTGGAGCGACTCATTTTTTGCACATTTCGACAGGTCCGGACCTGTCAAATGGTGAAATTTTGGAGCGACTGATTTTTTGCAAATTTCGACAGGTCCGGACCTGTCAAATGGTGAAATTTTGGACCAAGTTGTTTTTTGGAATATTCGACAGGTCCGGACCTGTCAAATGGTGAAATTTTGAAGCGACTGATTTTTTGCAAATCTCGACTGGTCCGGACCTGTCAAATGGTGAAATTTTGGACCAAGTTGTTTTTTGGAAAATTTGACAGGTCCGGACCTGTCAAATGGTGAAATTTTGGACCAAGTTGTTTTTTGAAATATTCGACAGGTCCGGACCTGTCAAATGGTGAAATTTTGGACCAAGTTGTTTTTTGGAATATTCGACAGGTCCGGACCTGTCAAATGGTGAAATTTTGAAGCGACTGATTTTTTGCACATTTCGACAGGTCCGGACCTGTCAAACGATGAGTTTTTGGAGTGACTCATTTTTTGGAAAATTCGACAGGTCCGGACCTGTCAAATGGTGAAATTTTGGAGCGACTGATTTTTTGCAAATTTCGACAGGTCCAGACCTGTCAAATGGTGAAATTTTGGAGCGACTGATTTTTTGCAAATTTCGACAGGTCCGGACCTGTCAAATGGTGAAATTTTGGACTAAGTTGTTTTTTGGAAGATTCGACAGGTCCGGACCTGTCAAATGGTGAAATTTTGAAGCGACTGATTTTTTGCACATTTCGACAGGTCCGGACCTGTCAAATGGTGAAATTTTGGACCAAGTTATTTTTTGGAAAATTCGACAGGTCCGGACCTGTCAAATGGTGAAATTTTGGACCAAGTTGTTTTTTGAAATATTCGACAGGTCCGGACCTGTCAAATGGTGAAATTTGGGACCAAGTTGTTTTTTGAAATATTCGACACGTCCGGACCTGTCAAATGGTGAAACTTTGGAGCGACTGATTTTTTGCAAAATTCGACAGGTCCGGACCTGTCAAATGGTGAAATTTTGGAGCGACTGATATTTTGCACATTTCGACAGGTCCGGACCTGTCAAATGGTGAAATTTTGGAGCGACTGATTTTTTGCAAATTTCGACAGGTCCGGACCTGTCAAATGGTGAAATTTTGAAGCGACTGATTTTTTGCACATTTCGACAGGTCCGGACCTGTCAAATGGTGAAATTTTGAAGCGACTGATTTTTTGCACATTTCAACAGGTCCGGACCTGTCAAATGGTGAAATTTTGGACTAAGTTGTTTTTTGGAAGATTCGACAGGTCCGGACCTGTCAAATGGTGAAATTTTAAACCAAGTTGTTTTTTGGAATATTCGACAGGTCCGGACCTGTCAAATGGTGAAATTTTAAACCAAGTTGTTTTTTGGAATATTCGACAGGTCCGGACCTGTCAAATGGTGAAATTTTGGACCAAGTTGTTTTTTGGAATATTCGACAGGTCCGGACCTGTCAAATGGTGAAATTTTGGACCAAGTTGTTTTTTGAAATATTCGACAGGTCCGGACCTGTCAAATGGTGAAATTTTGGACCAAGTTGTTTTTTGGAATATTCGACAGGTCCGGACCTGTCAAATGGTGAAATTTTGGAGCGACTGATTTTTTGCAAATTTCGACAGGTCCGGACCTGTCAAATGGTGAAATTTTGGACCAAGTTGTTTTTTGGAATATTCGACAGGTCCGGACCTGTCAAATGGTGAAATTTTGAAGCGACTGATTTTTTGCAAATCTCGACTGGTCCGGACCTGTCAAATGGTGAAATTTTGGACCAAGTTGTTTTTTGGAAAATTTGACAGGTCCGGACCTGTCAAATGGTGAAATTTTGGACCAAGTTGTTTTTTGAAATATTCGACAGGTCCGGACCTGTCAAATGGTGAAATTTTGGACCAAGTTGTTTTTTGGAATATTCGACAGGTCCGGACCTGTCAAATGGTGAAATTTTGAAGCGACTGATTTTTTGCACATTTCGACAGGTCCGGACCTGTCAAATGGCGAAATTTTAAACCAAGTTGTTTTTTGGAATATTCGACAGGTCCGGACCTGTCAAATGGTGAAATTTTGAAGCGACTGATTTTTTGCACATTTCGACAGGTCAGGACCTGTCAAATGGTGAAATTTTGGACCAAGTTCTTTTTTGGAATATTCTACAGGTCCGGACCTGTCAAATGGTGAAATTTTGAAGCGACTGATTTTTTGCAAGTTTCGACAGGTCCGGACCTGTTAAATGGTGAAATTTTGGACCAAGTTGTTTTTTGGAATATTCGACAGGTCCGGACCTGTCAAATGGTGAAATTTTGGACCAAGGTTTCTTTTGGAAAATTCGACAGGTCCGGACCTGTCAAATGGTGAAATTTTGAAGCGACTGATTATTGCACATTTCGACAGGTCCGGACCTGTCAAATGGTGAAATTTTGGACCAAGTTGTTTTTTGGAAGATTAGACAGGTCCAGACCTGTCAAATGGTGAAATTTTGAAGCGACTGATTTTTTGCACATTTCGACAGGTCCGGACCTGTCAAATGGTGAAATTTTGGACCAAGTTGTTTTTTGGAAAATTCGACAGGTCCGGACCTGTCAAATGGTTAAATTTTGAAGCGACTGATTTTTTGCACAATTCGACAGGTCCGGACCTGTCAAATGGTGAATTTTTGAAGCGACTGATTATTGCACATTTCGACAGGTCCGGACCTGTCAAATGGTGAACTTTTGGACCAAGTTGTTTTTTGAAAATTCGACAGGTCCGGACCTGTCAAATGGTGAAATTTTGGAGGGACTGATTTTTTGCAAGATTTAACAGGTCCCAACCTGTGAAATGGTGAATTTTCAGATTAACTGATTCATACATCACTGGTCATCATCTTGCGAAAATTGTTCGACTAAAACTGGTAGCATACTGACAATAAAGGTACAGTAATAGAAAGCTCTCTTACCTCTTGGAAGAAGAATCTTGCAGGAAAAGATTGCCAAGACAAGATCGACCAGCACTGATTGAACCAAAGTCTTGAGCAACCACAGCAATGTAGACAAATGCATGTTGTAAGCATGTGAATTTGTGCATCAAGCAGGAAGGTTGGTGCGTTTCCTAACAAGGAAAGAAGGCCGATTACAATTTTTTTTAAGTGCAATTCAGTTTTTGTTTCATATAAATGACATTCCACTGGATGGACTATTTTTTGGAAAATTCGACAGGTCCGGACCTGTCAAACGATGAGTTTTTGGTGTGACTCATTTTTTGGAAAATTCGACAGGTCCGGACCTGTCAAATGGTGAAATTTTGAAGCGACTGATTTTTTGCAAATTTCGACAGGTCCGGACCTGTCAAATGGTGAAATTTTGGACCAAGTTGTTTTTTGGAAGATTTGACAGGTCCGGACCTGTCAAATGGTGAAATTTTGAAGCGACTGATTTTTTGCACATTTCGACAGGTCCGGACCTGTCAAATGGTGAAATTTTGGACCAAGTTGTTTTTTGGAAAATTCGACAGGTCCGGACCTGTCAAATGGTGACACTTTGGACCAAGTTGTTTTTTGGAAAATTCGACAGGTCCGGACCTGTCAAATGGTGAAATTTTGAAGCGACTGATTTTTTGCACATTTCGACAGGTCCGGACCTGTCAAATGGTGAAATTTTGGACCAAGTTGTTTTTTGGAAGATTCGACAGGTCCGGACCTGTCAAATGGTGAAATTTTGAAGCCACTGATTTTTTGCACATTTCGACAGGTCCGGACCTGTCAAATGGTGAAATTTTGGAGTAAGTTGTTTTTTGGAAGATTAGACAGGTCCAGACCTGTCAAATGGTGAAATTTTGAAGCGACTGATTTTTTGCACATTTCGACAGGTCCGGACCTGTCAAATGGTGAAATTTTGAACCAAGTTGTTTTTTGGAAAATTCGACAGGTCCGGACCTGTCAAATGGTTAAATTTTGAAGCGACTGATTTTTTGCACAATTCGACAGGTCCGGACCTGTCAAATGGTGAAATTTTGAAGCGACTGATTATTGCACATTTCGACAGGTCCGGACCTGTCAAATGGTGAAATTTTGGACCAAGTTATTTTTTGAAAATTCGACAGGTCCGGACCTGTCAAATGGTGAAATTTTGGAGCGACTGATTTTTTGCAAATTTCGACAGGTCCGGACCTGTCAAATGGTGAAATTTTGGACCAAGTTGTTTTTTGGAATATTCGACAGGTCCGGACCTGTCAAATGGTGAAATTTTGAAGCGACTGATTTTTTGCACATTTCGACAGGTCCGGACCTGTCAAATGGTGAAATTTTGGACCAAGTTGTTTTTTGGAAAATTCGACAGGTCCGGACCTGTCAAATGGTGAAATTTTGGAGCGACTGATTTTTTGCAAGATTTAACAGGTCCCGACCTGTGAAATGGTGAATTTTCAGATTAACTGATTCATACATCACTGGTCATCATCTTGCGAAAATTGTTCGACTAAAACTGGTAGCATACTGACAATAAAGGTACAGTAATAGAAAGCTCTCTTACCTCTTGGAAGAAGAATCTTGCAGGAAAAGATTGCCAGGACAAGATCGACCAGCACTGATTGAACCAAAGTCTTCAGCAACCACAGCAATGTAGACAAATGCATGTTGTAAGCATGTGAATTTGTGCATCAAGCAGGAAGGTTGGTGCGTTTCCTAACAAGGAAAGAAGGCCGATTACAATTTTTTTTAAGTGCAATTCAGTTTTTGTTTCATATAAATGACATTCCACTGGATGGACTATTTTCTGGAAAATTTGACAGGTCCGGACCTGTCAAATGGTGAAATTTTGGACCAAGTTGTTTTTTGGAAGATTCGACAGGACCGGACCTGTCAAATGGTGAAATTTTGGAGCGACTGATTTTTTGCAAATGTCGACAGGTGCGGACCTGTCAAATGGTGAAATTTTAAACCAAGTTGTTTTTTGGAATATTCGACAGGTCCGGAACTGTCCAATGGTGAAATTTTGAACCAAGTTGTTTTTTGGAATATTCGACAGGTCCGGACCTGTCAAATGGTGAAATTTTGGACCAAGTTGTTTTTTGGAAAATTCGACAGGACCAGACCTGTCAAATGGTGAAATTTTGGACCAAGTTATTTTTTGGAATATTCGACAGGTCCGGACCTGTCAAATGGTGAAATTTGGAAGCGACTGATTTTTTGCAAATTTCGACAGGTCCGGACCTGTCAAATGGTGAAATTTTGAAGCGACTGATTTTTTGCACATTTCAACAGGTCCGGACCTGTCAAATGGTGAAATTTTGGACCAAGTTGTTTTTTGGAAGATTCGACAGGTCCGGACCTGTCAAATGGTGAAATTTTGAAGCGACTCATTTTTTGCAAATTTCGACAGGTCCGGACCTGTCAAATGGTGAAATTTTGGAGCGACTGATTTTTTGCAAATTTCGACAGGTCCGGACCTGTCAAATGGTGAAATTTTGGACCAAGTTGTTTTTTGGAATATTCGACAGGTCCGGACCTGTCAAATGGTGAAATTTTGAAGCGACTGATTTTTTGCACATTTCGACAGGTCCGGACCTGTCAAATGGTGAAATTTTGAAGCGACTGATTTTTTGCAAATTTCGTCAGGTCCGGACCTGTCAAATGGTGAAATTTTGGACCAAGTTGTTTTTTGGAATATTCGACAGGTCCGGACCTGTCAAATGGTGAAATTTTGAAGCGACTGATTTTTTGCAAATCTAGACTGGTCCGGACCTGTCAAATGGTGAAATTTTGGACCAAGTTGTTTTTTGGAAAATTTGACAGGTCCGGACCTGTCAAATGGTGAAATTTTGGACCAAGTTGTTTTTTGAAATATTCGACAGGTCCGGACCTGTCAAATGGTGAAATTTTGGACCAAGTTGTTTTTTGGAATATTCGACAGGTCCGGACCTGTCAAATGGTGAAATTTTGAAGCGACTGATTTTTTGCACATTTCGACAGGTCCGGACCTGTCAAACGATGAGTTTTTGGAGTGACTCATTTTTTGGAAAATTCGACAGGTCCGGACCTGTCAAATGGTGAAACTTTGGAGCGACTGATTTTTTGCAAAATTCGACAGGTCCGGACCTGTCAAATGGTGAAATTTTGGAGCGACTGATTTTTTGCACATTTCGACAGGTCCGGACCTGTCAAACGATGAGTTTTTGGAGTGACTCATTTTTTGGAAAATTTGACAGGTCCGGACCTGTCAAATGGTGAAATTTTGGAGCAACTGATTTTTTGCAAAATTCGACAGGTCCGGACCTGTCAAATGGTGAAATATTGGAGCGACTCATTTTTTGCAAATTTCGACAGGTCCGGACCTGTCAAATGGTGAAATTTTGGAGCGACTGATTTTTTGCAAATTTCGACAGGTCCGGACCTGTCAAATGGTGAAATTTTGGACCAAGTTGTTTTTTGGAATATTCGACAGGTCCGGACCTGTCAAATGGTGAAATTTTGGACCAAGTTGTTTTTTGGAAAATTCGACAGGTCCGGACCTGTCAAATGGTGAAATTTTGGACCAAGTTGTTTTTTGAAATATTCGACAGGTCCGGACCTGTCAAATGGTGAAATTTTGGACCAAGTTGTTTTTTGGAATATTCGACAGGTCCGGACCTGTCAAATGGTGAAATTTTGAAGCGACTGATTTTTTGCACATTTCGACAGGTCCGGACCTGTCAAACGATGAGTTTTTGGAGTGACTCATTTTTTGGAAAATTCGACAGGTCCGGACCTGTCAAATGGTGAAATTTTGGACCAAGTTGTTTTTTGAAATATTCGACAGGTCCGGACCTGTCAAATGGTGAAATTTTGGACCAAGTTGTTTTTTGGAATATTCGACAGGTCCGGACCTGTCAAATGGTGAAATTTTGAAGCGACTGATTTTTTGCACATTTCGACAGGTCCGGACCTGTCAAACGATGAGTTTTTGGAGTGACTCATTTTTTGGAAAATTCGACAGGTCCGGACCTGTCAAATGGTGAAACTTTGGAGCGACTGATTTTTTGCAAAATTCGACAGGTCCGGACCTGTCAAATGGTGAAATTTTGGAGCGACTGATTTTTTGCACATTTCGACAGGTCCGGACCTGTCAAACGATGAGTTTTTGGAGTGACTCATTTTTTGGAAAATTTGACAGGTCCGGACCTGTCAAATGGTGAAATTTTGGAGCAACTGATTTTTTGCAAAATTCGACAGGTCCGGACCTGTCAAATGGTGAAATTTTGGAGCGACTCATTTTTTGCAAATTTCGACAGGTCCGGACCTGTCAAATGGTGAAATTTTGGAGCGACTGATTTTTTGCAAATTTCGACAGGTCCGGACCTGTCAAATGGTGAAATTTTGGACCAAGTTGTTTTTTGGAATATTCGACAGGTCCGGACCTGTCAAATGGTGAAATTTTGAAGCGACTGATTTTTTGCAAATCTCGACTGGTCCGGACCTGTCAAATGGTGAAATTTTGGACCAAGTTGTTTTTTAGAAAATTTGACAGGTCCGGACCTGTCAAATGGTGAAATTTTGGACCAAGTTGTTTTCTGGAAGATTCGACAGGTCCGGACCTGTCAAATGGTGAAATTTTGGACCAAGTTGTTTTTTGGAATATTCGACAGGTCCGGACCTGTCAAATGGTGAAATTTTGAAGCGACTGATTTTTTGCACATTTCGACAGGTCCGGACCTGTCAAACGATGAGTTTTTGTGTCAAATGGTGAAATTTTGGAGCGACTGATATTTTGCAAAATTCGACAGGTCCGGACCTGTCAAATGGTGAAATTTTGGAGCGACTGATTTTTTGCAAATTTCAACAGGTCCGGACCTGTCAAATGGTGAAATTTTGGACTAAGTTGTTTTTTGGAAGATTCGACAGGTCCGGACCTGTCAAATGGTGAAATTTTGAAGCGACTGATTTTTTGCACATTTCGACAGGTCCGGACCTGTCAAATGGTGAAATTTTGGACCAAGTTATTTTTTGGAAAATTCGACAGGTCCGGACCTGTCAAATGGTGAAATTTTGGACCAAGTTGTTTTTTGAAATATTCGACAGGTCCGGACCTGTCAAATGGTGAAATTTGGGACCAAGTTGTTTTTTGAAATATTCGACACGTCCGGACCTGTCAAATGGTGAAACTTTGGAGCGACTGATTTTTTGCAAAATTCGACAGGTCCGGACCTGTCAAATGGTGAAATTTTGGAGCGACTGATTTTTTGCAAATTTCGACAGGTCCGGACCTGTCAAATGGTGAAATTTTGGAGCGACTGATTTTTTGCAAATTTCGACAGGTCCGGACCTGTCAAATGGTGAAATTTGGAGGTGACTGATTTTTTGCAAAATTTGAGAGGTCCGGACCTGTCAAATGGTGAAATTTTGAAGCGACTGATTTTTTGCACATTTCAACAGGTCCGGACCTGTCAAATGGTGAAATTTTGGACTAAGTTGTTTTTTGGAAGATTCGACAGGTCCGGACCTGTCAAATGGTGAAATTTTAAACCAAGTTGTTTTTTGGAATATTCGACAGGTCCGGACCTGTCAAATGGTGAAATTTTAAACCAAGTTGTTTTTTGGAATATTCGACAGGTCTGGACCTGTCAAATGGTGAAATTTTGGACCAAGTTGTTTTTTGGAATATTCGACAGGTCCGGACCTGTCAAATGGTGAAATTTTGGACCAAGTTGTTTTTTGAAATATTCGACAGGTCCGGACCTGTCAAATGGTGAAATTTTGGACCAAGTTGTTTTTTGGAATATTCGACAGGTCCGGACCTGTCAAATGGTGAAATTTTGGAGCGACTGATTTTTTGCAAATTTCAACAGGTCCGGACCTGTCAAATGGTGAAATTTTGGACCAAGTTGTTTTTTGGAATATTCGACAGGTCCGGACCTGTCAAATGGTGAAATTTTGAAGCGACTGATTTTTTGCAAATCTCGACTGGTCCGGACCTGTCAAATGGTGAAATTTTGGACCAAGTTGTTTTTTGGAAAATTTGACAGGTCCGGACCTGTCAAATGGTGAAATTTTGGACCAAGTTGTTTTTTGAAATATTCGACAGGTCCGGACCTGTCAAATGGTGAAATTTTGGACCAAGTTGTTTTTTGGAATATTCGACAGGTCCGGACCTGTCAAATGGTGAAATTTTGAAGCGACTGATTTTTTGCACATTTCGACAGGTCCGGACCTGTCAAATGGCGAAATTTTAAACCAAGTTGTTTTTTGGAATATTCGACAGGTCCGGACCTGTCAAATGGTGAAATTTTGAAGCGACTGATTTTTTGCACATTTCGACAGGTCAGGACCTGTCAAATGGTGAAATTTTGGACCAAGTTGTTATTTGGAATATTCGACAGGTCCGGACCTGTCAAATGGTGAAATTTTGAAGTGACTGATTTTTTGCACATTTCGACAGGTCCGGACCTGTCAAACGATGAGTTTTTGGAGTGACTCATTTTTTGCACATTTCGACAGGTCCGGACCTGTGAAATGGTGAAATTTTGGTGCGACTGATTTTTTGCAAATTTCGTCAGGTCCGGACCTGTCAAATGGTGAAATTTTAAACCAAGTTGTTTTTTGGAATATTCGACAGGTCCGGACCTGTCAAATGGTGAAATTTTGGACCAAGTTGTTTTTTGAAATATTCGACAGGTCCGGACCTGTCAAATGGTGAAATTTTGGACCAAGTTGTTTTTAGGAATATTCGACAGGTCCGGACCTGTCAAATGGTCAAACTTTGGAGCGACTGATTTTTTGCAAAATTCGACAGATCCGGACCTGTCAAATGGTGAAATTTTGGAGCGACTGATTTTTTGCAAATTTCGACAGGTCCGGACCTGTCAAATCGTGAAATTTTAAACCAAGTTGTTTTTTGGAATATTCGACAGGTCCGGACCTGTCAAATTATGAAATTTTGAAGCGACTGATTTTTTGCACATTTCGACAGGTCCGGACCTGTCAAATGGTGAAATTTTGGACCAAGTTGTTTTTTGGAAGATTCGACAGGTCCGGACCTGTTAAATGGTGAAATTTTGGACCAAGTTGTCTTTTGGAATATTCGACAGGTCTGGACCTGTCAAATGGTGAAATTTTGAAGCAACTGATTTTTTGCAAATTTCGACAGGTCCGGACCTGTCAAATGGTGAAATTTTGGACCAAGTTCTTTTTTGGAATATTCTACAGGTCCGGACCTGTCAAATGGTGAAATTTTGAAGCGACTGATTTTTTGCAAGTTTCGACAGGTCCGGACCTATTAAATGGTGAAATTTTGGACCAAGTTGTTTTTTGGAATATTCGACAGGTCCGGACCTGTCAAATGGTGAAATTTTGGACCAAGGTTTCTTTTGGAAAATTCGACAGGTCCGGACCTGTCAAATGGTGAAATTTTGAAGCGACTGATTATTGCACAATTCGACAGGTCCGGACCTGTCAAATGGTGAAATTTTGGACCAAGTTGTTTTTTGGAAGATTAGACAGGTCCAGACCTGTCAAATGGTGAAATTTGAAGCGACTGATTTTTTGCACATTTCGACAGGTCCGGACCTGTCAAATGGTGAAATTTTGGACCAAGTTGTTTTTTGGAAAATTCGACAGGTCCGGACCTGTCAAATGGTTAAATTTTGAAGCGACTGATTTTTTGCACAATTCGACAGGTCCGGACCTGTCAAATGGTGAATTTTTGAAGCGACTGATTATTGCACATTTCGACAGGTCCGGACCTGTCAAATGGTGAACTTTTGGACCAAGTTGTTTTTTGAAAATTCGACAGGTCCGGACCTGTCAAATGGTGAAATTTTGGAGGGACTGATTTTTTGCAAGATTTAACAGGTCCCAACCTGTGAAATGGTGAATTTTCAGATTAACTGATTCATACATCACTGGTCATCATCTTGCGAAAATTGTTCGACTAAAACTGGTAGCATACTGACAATAAAGGTACAGTAATAGAAAGCTCTCTTACCTCTTGGAAGAAGAATCTTGCAGGAAAAGATTGCCAAGACAAGATCGACCAGCACTGATTGAACCAAAGTCTTGAGCAACCACAGCAATGTAGATAAATGCATGTTGTAAGCATGTGAATTTGTGCATCAAGCAGGAAGGTTGGTGCGTTTCCTAACAAGGAAAGAAGGCCGATTACAATTTTTTTTAAGTGCAATTCAGTTTTTGTTTCATATAAATGACATTCCACTGGATGGACTATTTTTTGGAAAATTCGACAGGTCCGGACCTGTCAAACGATGAGTTTTTGGAGTGACTCATTTTTTGGAAAATTCGACAGGTCCGGACCTGTCAAATGGTGAAATTTTGAAGCGACTGATTTTTTGCACATTTCGACAGGTCCGGACCTGTCAAATGGTGAAATTTTGGACCAAGTTGTTTTTTGGAATATTTGACAGGTCCAGACCTGTCAAATGGTGAAATTTTGAAGCGACTGATTTTTTGCACATTTCGACAGGTCCGGACCTGTCAAATGGTGAAATTTTGGACCAAGTTGTTTTTTGGAAAATTCGACAGGTCCGGACCTGTCAAATGGTGAAATTTTGGACCAAGTTGTTTTTTGGAAAATTCGACAGGTCCGGACCTGTCAAATGGTGAAATTTTGAAGCGACTGATTTTTTGCACATTTCGACAGGTCCGGACCTGTCAAATGGTGAAATTTTGGACCAAGTTGTTTTTTGGAAGATTCGACAGGTCCGGACCTGTCAAATGGTGAAATTTTGAAGCCACTGATTTTTTGCACATTTCGACAGGTCCGGACCTGTCAAATGGTGAAATTTTGGAGTAAGTTGTTTTTTGGAAGATTAGACAGGTCCAGACCTGTCAAATGGTGAAATTTTGAAGCGACTGATTTTTTGCACATTTCGACAGGTCCGGACCTGTCAAATGGTGAAATTTTGAACCAAGTTGTTTTTTGGAAAATTCGACAGGTCCGGACCTGTCAAATGGTTAAATTTTGAAGCGACTGATTTTTTGCACAATTCGACAGGTCCGGACCTGTCAAATGGTGAAATTTTGAAGCGACTGATTATTGCACATTTCGACAGGTCCGGACCTGTCAAATGGTGAAATTTTGGACCAAGTTGTTTTTTGAAAATTCGACAGGTCCGGACCTGTCAAATGGTGAAATTTTGGAGGGACTGATTTTTTGCAAGATTTAACAGGTCCCAACCTGTGAAATGGTGAATTTTCAGATTAACTGATTCATACATCACTGGTCATCATCTTGCGAAAATTGTTCGACTAAAACTGGTAGCATACTGACAATAAAGGTACAGTAATAGAAAGCTCTCTTACCTCTTGGAAGAAGAATCTTGCAGGAAAAGATTGCCAAGACAAGATCGACCAGCACTGATTGAACCAAAGTCTTCAGCAACCACAGCAATGTAGACAAATGCATGTTGTAAGCATGTGAATTTGTGCATCAAGCAGGAAGGTTGGTGCGTTTCCTAACAAGGAAAGAATGCCGATTACAATTTTTTTTAAGTGCAATTCAGTTTTTGTTTCATATAAATGACATTCCACTGGATGGACTATTTTTTGGAAAATTCGACAGGTCCGGACCTGTCAAATGGTGAAATTTTGGACTAAGTTGTTTTTTTGGAAGATTCGACAGGTCCGGACCTGTCAAACGGTGAGTTTTTGGAGTGACTCATTTTTTGGAAAATTCGACAGGTCCGGACCTGTCAAATGGTGAAATTTTGGAGCAACTGATTTTTTGCAAATTTCGACAGGTCCGGACCTGTCAAATGATGAAATTTTGGACTAAGTTGTTTTTTGGAATATTCGACAGGTCCAGACCTGTCAAACGATGAGTTTTTGGAGTGACCCGTTCTTTGGAAAATTCGACAGGTCCGGACCTGTCAAATGGTGAAATTTTTAAGTGCAATTCAGTTTTTGTTTCATATAAATGACATTCCACTGGATGGACTATTTTTTGGAAAATTCGACAGGTCCGGACCTGTCAAACGATGAGTTTTTGGTGTGACTCATTTTTTGGAAAATTCGACAGGTCCGGACCTGTCAAATGGTGAAATTTTGGACTAAGTTATTTTTTTGGAAGATTCGACAGGTCCGGACCTGTCAAACGGTGAGTTTTTGGAGTGACTCATTTTTTGCAAAATTCGACAGGTCCGGACCTGTCAAATGGTGAAATTTTGGAGCAACTGATTTTTTGCAAATTTCGACAGGTCCGGACCTGTCAAATGGTGAAATTTTGGAGCAACTGATTTTTTGCAAATTTCGACAGGTCCGGACCTGTCAAATGGTGAAATTTTGGACTAAGTTATTTTTTGGAAGATTCGACAGGTCCGGACCTGTGAAACGGTGAGTTTTTGGAGTGACCCGTTCTTTGGAAAATTCGACAGGTCCGGACCTGTCAAATGGTGAAATTTTTAAGTGCAATTCAGTTTTTGTTTCATATAAATGACATTCCACTGGATGGACTATTTTTTGGAAAATTCGACAGGTCCGGACCTGTCAAACGATGAGTTTTTGGTGTGACTCATTTTTTGGAAAATTCGACAGGTCCGGACCTGTCAAATGGTGAAATTTTGGACTAAGTTGTTTTTTTGGAATATTCGACAGGTCCGGACCCTTTCAAACGTTGAGTTTTTGGAGTGACTCATTTTTTGGAAAATTCGACAGGTCCGGACCTGTCAAATGGTGAAATTTTGGAGCAACTGATTTTTTGCAAATTTCGACAGGTTCGGACCTGTCAAATGGTGAAATTTTGGACTAAGTTGTTTTTTGGAAGATTCGACAGGTCCGGACCTGTCAAACGGTGAGTTTTTGGAGTGACTCATTTTTTGGAAAATTCGACAGGTCCGGACCTGTCAAATGGTGAAATTTTGGAGCGACTGATTTTTTGCAAATTTTGACAGGTCCGGACCTGTCAAACGGTGAGTTCTTGGAGTGACTGATTTTTTGGAAAATTCGACAGGTCCGGACATATCAAATGGTGACATTTTGGAGCGACTGACTTTTTTTTAAATTTGACAGGTCCAGACCTGTCAAACGGTGAATTTCTGAACTAACCTATTGTTTGCAAAATTCGACTGGTCCGGACCTGTGAAAAAGTGAATTTTTGAAGAAACCCATTTTTGCAAAATTTGACAGGCCCGGGCCTGTGAAATAGTGAATTTCTGAACTAACCCATTTTTTGCAAAATTCGACAGGTGAGACCTGTGAAACGCTGAATTTCTGAACAAACTCATTTTTTTTTGCAAAATTAGACAGGTCCGGACCTGCCAAACCGATTAATTTTCGAACTAACTCATTTTTTGCAAAATTTGACAGGTCCGGACCTGTAAAAAAGTGAATTTCTGAACAAACTCATTTTTTGCCAAATTTGACAGGTTCGGACCTGTGAAAAAGTGAATTTCTGAAGTAAACCATTTTTTGCAAAATTCAACAGGTCCGGACCTGTGAAAAAGTGAATTTTTGAAGAAACCCATTTTTGCCAAATTTGACAGGCCCGGGCCTGTGAAATCGTGAATTTCTGAACTAACCCATTTTTTGCAAAATTTGACAGGCCCGGGCCTGTGAAATAGTGAATTTCTGAAATAACCCATTTTTTGCAAAATTCGACAGGTGAGACCTGTGAAACGCTGAATTTCTGAACAAACTCATTTTTTGCAAAATTAGACAGGTCCGGACCTGCCAAACCGATTAATTTTCGAACTAACCCATTTTTTGCAAAATTTGACAGGTCCGGACCTGTAAAAAAGTGAATTTCTGAAGAAACCCATTTTTTGCAAAATTTGACAGGTCCGGACCCGTAAAAAAGTGAATTTCTGAAGAAACCCATTTTTTGCCAAATTCAACAGGTCCGGACCTGTGAAACAGTGAATTTCTGAACAAACTCATTTTTCCAAATTTGACAGGTTCGGACCTGTGAAAAGTGAATTTCTGAAGTAAACCATTTTTTGCAAAATTCAACAGGTCCGGACCTGTGAAAAAGTGAATTTTTGAAGAAACGCATTTTTGCAAAATTCGACAGGCCCGGGACTGTGAAATGGTGAATTTCTGAACTAACCCATTTTTTGCAAAATTGAACAGGTCTGGACCTGTGAAAAAGTCAATTTCTGAAGTAACCCATTTTTTGCAAAATTTGACAGGTCCGGACCTATCAAACGGTGAATTTCTGAACTAACCCATTTTTTGCAAAATTAGACAGGTCCGGACCTGTGAAAAAGTGAATTTCCATTTTTTGTAAAATTCAGTACAGAAATAGAAAGTTGTCTTACCTAAGACTCTTGAATAAGAAGGGGGGGGGGTCTCACCTGAATCCGTTAAAAGTTTCATTTTCGGGACGAAAATCCTCAAAAGAAAAGTTTCTAACTGAATGAGAGTGTTAGATCGTCAATAAACTGCTCACGTTGCATTTGCACTTACGACTCTAATAATTTACATTACGTATACTCGCCTTTCTAAAAAAGCCGGAAGCTAGTTGGAACGGCAGCAAGAAAATAAATTGAAATAACATAGGTCATGGCAGGCCTTGGAGGGCCTGAGGCAACTTTGGCCAGAAGCAAAAAAGTTTGTCCGTTAAGCAGGGGGGAAGGGGTTCAGATCTTAATGGACAAAATCCGTAAACGGGGACGAAAATTTTATGTTGATGACCCCTAAGTGGAATAACAAAGTTATCTGCAAAATAGGATACTTCAAGAGAATCAAATCAATTAGGGTTTGACAAGAAACAGAAACAAAAAATTGATCACCTTGAGGAATCAAGTAAAGCCTGGTTTCCATTAAATCGCAAAGTGTCGCAAGTGTCGCATGTGTCGCAGAATTTTGGTTCTGCAACACATTGCGACGAATGGAAACTGCTGTACTAAAATGCTGCGACACTCTGCGACACTCTGCGAATGGTGTCGCAGAGATAGAAAATTGTCTATCTCTGCGACACTTTGCGACACTCTGCGACACTCTGCGATCAATGGAAACACCTGTCGCAGAGAGTCGCAGAGTTCAGCAAACCAAAATTCTGCGACACTCTGCGACACTTGCGACACTTGCGACACTTTGCGATTTAATGGAAACCAGGCTTAAATTCAAACGCAAAGTACAGATTTATTAGCCCCAAAGTTGAATCCTAGTCTGTATGGTACGTGACTAATGAACACAAGGTGCCCAGTTTGTAGTGAACGTTATATGACATAGTCAAAATAAATGCGCTCTTGTTTCGTCCCCCTCACATTAGAATCCTACATTTGGAAAATTTTTATTTTAGATTGAGGCAAAGCAACACAATTGTTCCAGTTTTTATTTTTATGTACGTGTAAAAAATAAAAAAGTACTGCCAACGAACCTGGAAAATCAAACAATCGGATGATTTTGAATCTGAGATGCCAAACCTCTACATACCGGGTGTCCCAAAAAGATGTATTATTGTTTGATTGCTTTTTTGTTCATAACCGATGAACCGATTTTCAAAAACTGGTAAAACCACAACCAACAACTTAAGATACAATTTAGCCTTTAGGCAATGAAATAAAACAAAATGTTTAAAAATCGGTTCATTGGTTATGGGCATGTAAGCAATCAAACAATAATACATCATTTTGGGACACCCGGTACATTTGCAGGTGGTTGGAGCAATCCGTTGAGGAAATAATGAAAGTGTTTAACCAGATCACGAGATTAAGGGTAAATCTAATACATTATTGAAGTTTCAAATAAATTCAAACAAAAAATACGGATTTATTAGCCCCGAAGTCGATAAAAAATTGAATATTATGTTGAAAATGAATCTGAGTTGAATATCATTCTCATTCTGAATATGAATCTACGTCTGAATGGTATACTACGGTAAATCAGTTCGTTGATATTCAAAACTTCATATTTTTGCATTCATTCTCTTATTTTAGAATTCTGGATCACTGTGTACAGTGCCTGACAGTCTTATCCTCTAACTAAGTAAGGCCTTGAATGATCTAATGCCTAAGAGGCCTTAGTTGAATTGATTGAGCTTCAGCTTGTCTGCTACTTTTTGGAACCAGAAGAAGGAACAAAATTGCCATTAAAATAACACTCGAAATTCTTTATACATACCTATTAATAATGGTTTTCAAGGAGCACTTTACAATTTTCTTTAATGATCTTCATTGCGATATACTCTCGACAAAATGCTCACTGCAAAACAAAATACGCGTCTCCAATCTCCATCGCCATTTTCTGATTTCACGCAGAGCCGGGCCATGCTTGTGCTTCCTACAGGGAAACAAGAGACTCATCGTCATAAGCCTACTGGTCTCGTTTCCAGTTTCCCAACCTCGTTCCCAGGGTATTCTGACGTCATAAGCTGGTCACGAAGCCGAATGAACCGAATGAAAGAAAAATCCATCTACAATCGTGGACAAGATATATTGGAACAGCGTAAGATTTTACAATTTCAATTGAACAGCTCCCTCCCCTTTTACCCCCGATACAATGTTGCTTAGAGGTTTTCAGCTTCAAGATGCCAACCAACATTGTTTCGGGGGTAGATGGGGGTGGTGCGAATGTAAGTGTTAGAAGAACTGAGATAATCACCAAAAAACTAACTTTGTTCCACATATTTTGTACAAGATTGTAGCTGAGGAAGAACTTCTACAGTCTTCTACTGTAATTGACATATCTCTGTCCAAACAAGGTTCTGCAACAGTCATCGGCGTAGGGGAAGAAAAAATTTGGGGGGCTGCCCGATAAAAAATCCTTTGTTTTAAGAAAATTTTGCCCGACTTAACGCGGATTTCTGCCCGATTATGGCTGATTTTTGCAAAAATTTTCGACGGTGGGGGGGGGGGACTGCAGCCCCCTAGCCCCCTGTCTCCTACGCCTATGGCAACAGTACTCAGTGCACGGCTTAATTTTCTTTACACATCTATCATGATTTAATCTTGGAATGTTCGCAGTTGAAGTATCGTTAGTATTATTTTGATCCGCTTTTCGATCTAGTTTTTATCATTGAATCCACAGCTAGGGCTCCTTGTTCTCCGCAATACTGTCCAAAAATCAGCGTATGATTGAGACCCTTGGCCAATATGAAACGTGAAACTGTATACAGTCACAATACGAAGCAATTAAAAAATAATGGATACTATGCTAGATTCTGTTTCATATCAGATGCCAGGTCAGAGTTTCAATGAAACCGGCTGCTGCTTGATAAACTCTCTTCATTATCATGAATGTTTATATAATATACAGGGTGTCCCAGAAAAATTTTTCGACGTTTGATTAACTGTTAAAAGATAACGATAGAATGTACAGGCTCCTGGTTAGTTAGCCCTGTTCCTATGATTTTGAATTAATTTTAGACGCCAGAATCTTGCGAATCCGCTAAGAATTCACAGAGTTACAAGCTTTTGAAGTTCAAGATTGTGCGAAAGCTGAAACCAGACGCCCTAAACTGACTTGTTTTCCAAAAAGACGTCCTAAAATCGTGGTAAAAGGAGACTGTCAAATGTTTTACATCTCGTCGATATCAGAGCAAACCAAATAGGACCTCCAAAGTTATTTAATTCTTATAACCGTTGCCAAAACTTACTTAAGAATGCAAGTATCTGAAAACATGGAATGAAAACTTAATCAATGAGAGACGGGCCCGGGGGGGGGGATACTTGATTTACTAAAATACGGGGACGTGCCGCTGGAAAATCTGAAAAGGCACCCTGTCCCGGAGTAAAATTCCCGAAAATGATACCCTGTCCCGGAGTAAAACTTTAAAAACAATACCCTGTTCTTGGGTTTCTTCATACAAAATTGTAGCCTTCCCTGGGAATTTGAGAGAAATTTGATAGAAATCTATCAGAAAATGCGGAAATGTTGCCATCCAAACGATTTAAATCATATTCGCGGAGTGCAAATGGCTTACAACGACGATACGTAGTCAATTATACAAAATATGGCCCCTGTCATGGAGCCGACCATACAAAAGTGACACCCTGTCCCGGAGTAGGAATCCTGAAAACGATACCCTGTTCGGCGGCACGTCCCCGTACTGAAAAATATATGAGTACCTCCCCCCGGGGAGACGGAGCAATTCCAAACTGTGTTGAACAGGATTCCTCCACGCATCAATAACCTTGATTAAATGTCATAAAAAGCTAGTTTATCGAAAGTGCTTTTGAAATTCCATTTGATTTGCTTTGAATAAACGAGATTCTATTTCTCAAAATATGCAATTTAGGGGCGTCTGGTTAGCTTTCGCACAAACTTAAACTTCGAAAGCTCATACCTACGTGAATATTTAGCCAATTTACTAGCTTCTGGTGTCTAAAATTAATTAGAATCTCAGCAATATGGTTATTTTGCCATGGAGCCAGTTGAGAACTTCGTAATTTTTTAGGATTTAATAAAACATCAAACAATCTTTTGGGACACCCTGTAGGAAATTGGATAAGTAGTGTTTTCAATAGGAATATAAAAATGTAGGACAGGTCATTTAGTATTCTGGCAAGGACCATATTCCTTCATGCATGAAAACGGCATATAATTAAAGACATCTGAGGTATATAAAAACTCTCTTATTTTCATATTGAAACTTAGAATTATTTACACAGGGTTACATTTAGTTTCGTTGACTATTTTACAACGATAAACAAGTAAATAATAAGCACTTTGACGCGAATTGAAATAAGTTCTTATTTCAATTCGCATCAAAGTGCATATATTTTACTTTATTTACTTGTTTTATCATTGTACAATTGCACTACACGCAACAAGAATAATTTTTGGATTATTTTACATGAACTAGTTAACTAATAACAATGTCAGTTACATGAACCAGCACATGTTATCCACTTGGGAGAGTGGACACTCCCGAAATATTTTCCTATACCAAAAGAAAAACTTTCTAATACCCCAAGAAGAAACATGTACTAAGGTATATCCAAATCGTTGCTGCAGGCAAATACCGTGGAGGAATTTGATCGCAATTTTAGGCCGCTTTGAAGATCTTCGAAGGGTCTTCTTGAGAAAAACCTCTTTATATTTTCGGAAAAAGTGATGGATTTCAGTTTAAAACTTCCTGAAGTAAATTCAATATAATGGCTAATCTATGAAATAATGATAAATGTTATTACTGTGATATTCAAGGGACAGCAGCATTTCAAATGTTGCACATTTTTTTTAGATTCAGCCGGATTTTCTCCTGTAATAAGATGTCTACCAACATGACGTATCTGAGTTTGCCGAGATATAAGGGACCGGTCATTAAGTATCTGTTAGGGTGGGCCGGAGGGAAAATCGAAATTTAGAAGCATGAATTCTCTGCTGATTTCAATAAATGACTACCGGGTGTGGGTGTCCCAGAAAAAGTTACACAGATTTGGTTGTGTCCAGCGATATGAATTCAGCGATTAATGAGAAAAAAGTATCTACTAACTTTATGATTGCAATCATTCAAATCTAAATATGGAAAATACCCATCGTACCCCGGGTAGCATACTCGGTACCCAGGGTATGTCCATCGATTCATTCGATTCAGACCCATTTTCAGAATATCAAGGACAATGACATTTGAAATTCTCGTTATAAGTTCCAAGTACGACTTATGTGTGATCATTTTCCAAATACCAACATCTTTGTAAGCGTTTTTGCATCGATGCATTCCTTCTCGTTACATTGGCCATCGTCAACACCTCAGGCTAACCACTATCTTCATCTTCAAAAGATTTCAACCATAGACTGTATTTTGACTTCATATTTTCCCAAAGAGTTTACTATCATTTGTACCTCATTAACCTGATGAGGTTTCAAATGTTTCAAAACAGATACCTAATTTTGAAGAACAGCATTAAGCCAAGTTTCATATTCGACTCGTTAAACATCTGTTAAAAATATTTCAACCATAGACTGTGGTTTACTTCATAATTTCCCAAAAAGTTTACAATCATTTGAACCTCATTAAACTGATGAGGTTTCAAATGTTTCAAACCTTTTACCTAATTTTGAAAAACTGCATTAAGCAAAGCTTCATACTCGAATTATTGACCATCAATTCAAAAGATTTCAACCATAGACTGTGTTTTGTGTTCTTATTTTCTGAAAAAGTTTACTATCATTTGAACCTCATTAACCTGATGAGGTTTCAAATGTTTCAAAATATAAACCTATTTTTGAAGAACTGCATTAAGCCAAGCTTCATATTCCACTCATTAAACATCTTTTCAAAAGATTTCAACCATAGGCTGTGATTTGAATCAAATTTTCTCAAAACGTTTACTATCATTCGAACCTCATTAACCTGATGAGGTTTCAAATGTTTCAAAACAGATACCTAATTTTGAAGAACTGCATTAAGCCAAGCTTCATATTCGACTCATTAAACATCTGTTAAAAATATTTCAACCATAGACTGTGGTTTACTTCATAATTTCCCAAAAAGTTTACAATCATTTGAACCACATTAAACTGATGAGGTTTCAAATGTTTCAAACCTTTAACCTAATTTTGAAGAACTGCATTAAGCCAAGCTTCGTATTCGAATTATTGACCATCAATTCAAAAGATTTCAACCATAGACTGTGTTTTGTTTTCTTATTTTCTGAAAACGTTTACTATCATTTGAACCTCATTAACCTGATGAGGTTTCAAATGTTTCAAAATATAAACCTATTTTTGAAGAACTGCATTAAGCCAAGCTTCATATTCGACTCATTGACAATCAATTCAAAAGATTTCAACTACATACTTCATATTTTCTCAAAAAGTTTACTATCATTTGAACCTCATTAACCTGATGAGGTTTCAAATGTTTCAAAACAGATACCTAATTTTGAAGAACTGCATTAAGCCAAGTTTCATATTCGAATCATTGACAATCAATTCAAAAGATTTCAACTATATACTTCATATTTTCTCAAAAAGTTTACTATCATTTGAACCTCATTAACCTGATGAGGTTTCAAATGTTTCAAAACACATACCTAATTTTGAAGAACTGCATTAAGCCAATATTCATATTCGACTCATTGATCATCAATTCATAAGATTTCAACCATAGACTGTGTTTTTACTTCATATTTTCCCAACAATTTTACTATCATTTGAGCCTCATTAACTTGATGAGGTTTCCAATGTTTCAAAACAGATACCTAATTTTGAAGAACTGCATTAAGCCAAGTTTCATATTCGACTCATTAAACATCTTTTCAAAAGATTTCAACCATAGACTGTGGTTTTACTTCATATTTTCCCAAAAAGTTTACTATCATTTGAACCTCATTAACCTGATGAGGTTTCAAATGTTTCAAAATATATACCTATTTTTGAAGAACTGCATTAAGCCAAGTTTCATATTCGACTCATTGACCATCAATTCAAAAGATTTCAACCATAGACTGTGGTTTTACTTTATAATTTCCCAAAAAGTTTACAATCATTTGAACCTCATTAAACTGATGAGGTTTCAAATGTTTCAACCCTTTTACCTAATTTTGAAGAACTGCATTAGGCCAAGCTTCATATTCGACTTATTAAACATCTGTTCAAAAGATTTCAACCATAGACTGTATTTTGATTTCATATTTTCCCAAAGAGTTTACTATCATTTGTACCTCATTAACCTGATGAGGTTTCAAATGTTTCAAAACAGATACCTAATTTTGAAGAACAGCATTAAGCCAAGTTTCATATTCGACTCGTTAAACATCTGTTAAAAATATTTCAACCATAGACTGTGGTTTACTTCATAATTTCCCAAAAAGTTTACAATCATTTGAACCTCATTAAACTGATGAGGTATCAAATGTTTCAAACCTTTTACCTAATTTTGAAGAACTGTATTAAGCCAAGCTTCGTATTCGAATTATTGACCATCAATTCAAAAGACTTCAACCATAGACTGTGTTTTGTTTTCTTATTTTCTGAAAACGTTTACTATCATTTGAACCTCATTAACCTGATGAGGTTTCAAATGTTTCAAAATATAAACCTATTTTTGAAGAACTGCATTAAGCCAAGCTTCATATTCGACTCATTGACAATCAATTAAAAAGATTTCAACTACATACTTCATATTTTCTCAAAAAGTTTACTATCATTTGAACCTCATTAACCTGATGAGGTTTCAAATGTTTCAAAACAGATACCTAATATTGAAGAACTGCATTAAGCCAAGTTTCATATTCGAATCATTAAACATCTTTTCAAAAGATTTCAACCATAGACTGTGGTTTTACATCATATTTTCCCAAAGAGTTTACTATCATTTGAACCTCATTAACCTGATGAGGTTTCAAATGTTTCAAAATATAAACCTATTTTTGAAGAACTGCATTAAGCCAAGCTTCACATTCGATTCATTGACAATCAATTCAAAAGATTTCAACCATAGACAGTGGTTTTACTTCATAATTTCCCAAAAAGTTTACTATCATTTGAACTGATAAGGTTTCAAATGTTTCAAAATATAAACCTATTTTTTATGAACTGCATTAAGCCAAAATTCATATTCGACTCACTGACCATCAATTCAAAAGATTTCAACCATAGACTGTGGTTTTACTTCATATTTTCCCAAAAAGTTTACTATCATTTGAACCTCATTAACCTGATGAGGTTTCAAATGATTCAAAACATATACCTAATATTCAGGAATTACATCAAGCAAAGTTTCATATTCGACTCACTGACCATCAATTCAAAAGATTTCAACCATAGACTGTGGATTTACTTCATATTTTCCCAAAACTTTTACTATCATTTGAACCTCATTAACCTGATGAGGTTTCAAATGTTTCAAAACAGATACCTAATTTTGAAGAACTGCATTAAGCCAAGTTTCATATTCGAATCATTAAACATCTTTTCAAAAGATTTCAACCATAGACTGTGGTTTTACTTCATATTTTCCCAAAAAGTTTACTATCATTTGAACCTCATTAACCTGATGAGGTTTCAAATGTTTCAAAACATATACCTAATATTCAAGAATTACATCAAGCAAAGTTTCATATTCGACTCACTGACCATCAATTCAAAAGATTTCAACCATAGACTGTGGTTTTACTTAATATTTTCCCAAAAAGTTTACTATCATTTGAACCTCATTAACCTGATGAGGTTTCAAATGATTCAAAACATATACCTAATATTCAAGAATTACATCAAGCAAAGTTTCATATTCGACTCACTGACCATCAATTCAAAAGATTTCAACCATAGACTGTTGATTTACTTCATATTTTCCCAAAACTTTTACTATCATTTGAACCTCATTAACCTGATGAGGTTTCAAATGTTTCAAAAGAGATACCTAATTTTGAAGAACTGCATGAAGCCAAGTTTCATATTCGAATCATTAAACATCTTTTCAAAAGATTTCAACCATAGACTGTGGTTTTACTTCATATTTTCCCAAAACATTTACTATCATTTGAACCTCATTAACCTGATGAGGTTTCAAATGTTTCAAAAGATATACCTATTTTTGAAGAACTGCATTAAGCCAAGTTTCATATTCGACTCATTGACCATCAATTCAAAAGATTTCAACCATAGACTGTGGTTTTACTTCATAATTTCCCAAAAAGTTTACAATCATTTGAACCTCATTAAACTGATGAGGTTTCAAATGTTTCAACCCTTTTACATAATTTTGAAGAACTGCATTAAGCCAAGCTTCATATTCGACTTATTAAACATCTGTTCAAAAGACTTCAACCATAGACTGTATTTTGACTTCATATTTTCCCAAAGAGTTTACTATCATTTGTACCTCATTAACCTGATGAGGTTTCAAATGTTTCAAAACAGATACCTAATTTTGAAGAACAGCATTAAGCCAAGTTTCATATTCGACTCGTTAAACATCTGTTAAAAATATTTCAACCATAGACTGTGGTTTACTTCATAATTTCCCAAAAAGTTTACATTCATTTGAACCTCATTAAACTGATGAGGTTTCAAATGTTTCAAACCTTTTACCTAATTTTGAAGAACTGCATTAAGCCAAGCTTCATATTCGAATCATTGACCATCAATTCAAAAGATTTCAACCATAGACTGTGGTTTTACTTCATATTTTCCCAAAAAGTTTACTATCATTTGAACCTCATTAACCTGATGAGGTTTCAAATGATTCAAAACATATACCTAATATTCAAGAATTACATCAAGCAAAGTTTCATATTCTACTCACTGACCATCAATTCAAAAGATTTCAACCATAGACTGTTGATTTACTTCATATTTTCCCAAAACTTTTACTATCATTTGAACCTCATTAACCTGATGAGGTTTCAAATGTTTCAAAATATATACCTATTTTTGAAGAACTGCATTAAGCCAAGTTTCATATTCGACTCATTGACCATCAATTCAAAAGATTTCAACCATAGACTGTGGTTTTACTTCATATTTTCGCAAAAATTTTACTATCATTTGAACCTCATTAACCTGATGAGGTTTCAAATGTTTCAAAATATAAACCTATTTTTGAAGAACTGCATTAAGCCAAGCTTCATATTCGACTCATTGACAATCAATTCAAAAGATTTCAACTATATACTTCATATTTTCTCAAAAAGTTTACTATCATTTGAACCTCATTAACCTGATGAGGTTTCAAATGTTTCAAAATATAAACCTATTTTTGAAGAACTGCATTAAGCCAAGCTTCATATTCCACTCATTAAACATCTTTTCAAAAGATTTCAACCATAGACTGTGGTTTACTTCATAATTTCCCAAAAAGTTTACTATCATTTGAACCTCATTAACCTGATGAGGTTTCAAATGTTTCAAAATATAAACCTATTTTTGAAGAACTGAATTAAGCCAAGTTTCATATTCGACTCATTGACCATCAATTCAAAAGATTTCAACCATAAACTGTGTTTTTACTTCATATTTTCTCAAAACGTTTACTATCATTTGAACCTCATTAACCTGATGAGGTTTCAAATGTTTCAAAACAAATTCCCAATTTTGAAGAACTGCATTAAGCCAAGTTTCATATTCGACTCATTAAACATCTTTTCAAAAGATTTCAACCATAGACTGTGGTTTTACTTCATATTTGCCCAAAAAATTTCCTATCATTTGAACCTCATTAACCTGATGAGGTTTCAAATGTTTCAAAACATATACCTAATATTCAAGAATTACATCAAGCCAAGTTTCATATTCGACTCACTGACCATCAATTCAAAAGATTTCAACCATAGACTGTGGTTTTACTTCATATTTTCCCACAAATTTTACTATCATTTGAACCTCATTAACCTGATGAGGCTTCAAATGTTTCAAAACAGATACCTGATTTTGAAGAACTGCATTAAGCCAAGTTTCATATTCGACTCATTAAACATCTTTTCAAAAGATTTCAACCATAGACTGTGGTTTAACTTCATGTTCTCCAAAAGAGTTTACTATCATTTGAACCTCATTAACCTGATGAGGTTTCAAATGTTTCAAAATATAAACCTATTTTTGAAGAACTGCATTAAGCCAAGCTTCATATTCGACTCATTGACAATCAATTCAAAAGATTTCAACTATATACTTCATATTTTCTCAAAAAGTTTACTATCATTTGAACCTCATTAACCTGATGAGGTTTCAAATGTTTCAAAACAGATACCTAATTTTGAAGAACTGCATTAAGCCAAGTTTCATATTCGAATCATTAAAAATCATTTCAAAAGATTTCAACCATAGACTGTGGTTTTACATCATATTTTCCCAAAGAGTTTACTATCATTTGAACCTCATTAACCTGATGAGGTTTCAAATGTTTCAAAATAAAAACCTATTTTTGAAGAACTGCATTAAGCCAAGCTTCACATTCGATTCATTGACAATCAATTCAAAAGATTTCAACCATAGACAGTGGTTTTACTTCATAATTTCCCAAAAAGTTTACTATCATTTGAACTGATAAGGTTTCAAATGTTTCAAAATATATACCTATTTTTTATGAACTGCATTAAGCCAATATTCATATTCGACTCATTGACCATCAATTCATAAGATTTCAACCATAGACTGTGTTTTTACTTCATATTTTCCCAAAAATTTTACTATCATTTGAACCTCATTAACCTGATGAGGTTTCAAATGTTTCAAAACAGATACCTAATTTTGAAGAACTGCATTAAGCCAAGTTTCATATTCGAATCATTAAACATCTTTTCAAAAGATTTCAACCATAGACTGTGGTTTTACTTCATATTTTCCCAAAAAGTTTACTATCATTTGAACCTCATTAACCTGATGAGGTTTCAAATGTTTCAAAACATATACCTAATATTCAAGAATTACATCAAGCAAAGTTTCATATTCGACTCACTGACCATCAATTCAAAAGATTTCAACCATAGACTGTGGTTTTACTTCATATTTTCCCAAAAAGTTTACTATCATTTGAACCTCATTAACCTGATGAGGTTTCAAATGATTCAAAACATATACCTAATATTCAGGAATTACATCAAGCAAAGTTTCATATTCGACTCACTGACCATCAATTCAAAAGATTTCAACCATAGACTGTGGATTTACTTCATATTTTCCCAAAACTTTTACTATCATTTGAACCTCATTAACCTGATGAGGTTTCAAATGTTTCAAAAGAGATACCTAATTTTGAAGAACTGCATTAAGCCAAGTTACATATTCGACTCATTAAACATCTTTTCAAAAGATTTCAACCATAGACTGTGTTTTTACTTCATATTTTCCCAAAAAGTTTACTATCATTTGAACCTCATTAACCTGATGAGGTTTCAAATGTTTCAAAATATTTACCTATTTTTGAAGAACTGCATTAAGCCAAGTTTCATATTCGACTCATTGACCATCAATTCAAAAGATTTCAACCATAGACTGTGGTTTTACTTCATAATTTCCCAAAAAGTTTACTATCATTTGAACCTCATTAAACTGATGAGGTTTCAAATGTTTCAACCCTTTTACCTAATTTTGAAGAACTGCATTAAGCCAAGCTTCATATTCGACTTATTAAACATCTGTTCAAAAGATTTCAACCATAGACTGTATTTTGACTTCATATTTTCCCAAAGAGTTTACTATCATTTGTACCTCATTAACCTGATGAGGTTTCAAATGTTTCAAAACAGATACCTAATTTTGAAGAACAGCATTAAGCCAAGTTTCATATTCGACTCGTTAAACATCTGTTAAAAATATTTCAACCATAGACTGTGGTTTACTTCATAATTTCCCAAAAAGTTTACAATCATTTGAACCTCATTAAACTGATGAGGTATCAAATGTTTCAAACCTTTTACCTAATTTTGAAAAACTGCATTAAGCCAAGCTTCATACTCGAATTATTGACCATCAATTCAAAAGATTTCAACCATAGACTGTGTTTTGTGTTCTTATTTTCTGAAAAAGTTTACTATCATTTGAACCTCATTAACCTGATGAGGTTTCAAATGTTTCAAAATATAAACCTATTTTTGAAGAACTGCATTAAGCCAAGCTTCATATTCCACTCATTAAACATCTTTTCAAAAGATTTCAACCATAGGCTGTGATTTGAATCAAATTTTCTCAAAACGTTTACTATCATTCGAACCTCATTAACCTGATGAGGTTTCAAATGTTTCAAAACAGATACCTAATTTTGAAGAACTGCATTAAGCCAAGCTTCATATTCCACTCATTAAACATCTGTTAAAAATATTTCAACCATAGACTGTGGTTTACTTCATAATTTCCCAAAAAGTTTACAATCATTTGAACGAAATTAAACTGATGAGGTTTCAAATGTTTCAAACCTTTAACCTAATTTTGAAGAACTGCATTAAGCCAAGCTTCGTATTCGAATTATTGACCATCAATTCAAAAGATTTCAACCATAGACTGTGTTTTGTTTTCTTATTTTCTGAAAACGTTTACTATCATTTGAACCTCATTAACCTGATGAGGTTTCAAATGTTTCAAAATATAAACCTATTTTGGAAGAACTGCATTAAGCCAAGCTTCATATTCCACTCATTGACAATCAATTCAAAAGATTTCAACTATATACTTCATATTTTCTCAAAATGTTTACTATCATTTGAACCTCATTAACCTGATGAGGTTTCAAATGTTTCAAAACATTTACCTAATTTTGAAGAACTGCATTAAGCCAAGTTTCATATTCGAATCATTGACAATCAATTCAAAAGATTTCAACTATATACTTCATATTTTCTCAAAAAGTTTAATATCATTTGAACCTCATTAACCTGATGAGGTTTCAAATGTTTCAAAACAGATACCTAATTTTGAAGAACTGCATTAAGCCAATATTCATATTCGACTCATTGACCATCAATTCATAAGATTTCGACCATAGACTGTGTTTTTACTTCATATTTTCGCAAAAATTTTACTATCATTTGAACCTCATTAAACTGATGAGGTTTCAAATGTTTCAACCCTTTTACCTAATTTTGAAGAACTGCATTAAGCCAAGCTTCATATTCGACTTATTAAACATCTGTTCAAAAGATTTCAACCATAGACTGTATTTTGACTTCATTTTTTCCCAAAGAGTTTACTATCATTTGTACCTCATTAACCTGATGAGGTTTCAAATGTTTCAAAGCAGATACCTAATTTTGAAGAACAGCATTAAGCCAAGTTTCATATTCGACTCGTTAAACATCTGTTAAAAATATTTCAACCATAGACTGTGGTTTACTTCATAATTTCCCAAAAAGTTTACAATCATTTGAACCTCATTAAACTGATGAGGTATCAAATGTTTCAAACCTTTTACCTAATTTTGAAGAACTGTATTAAGCCAAGCTTCGTATTCGAATTATTGACCATCAATTCAAAAGACTTCAACCATAGACTGTGTTTTGTTTTCTTATTTTCTGAAAACGTTTACTATCATTTGAACCTCATTAACCTGATGAGGTTTCAAATGTTTCAAAATATAAACCTATTTTTGAAGAACTGCATTAAGCCAAGCTTCATATTCGACTCATTGACAATCAATTCAAAAGATTTCAACTACATACTTCATATTTTCTCAAAAAGTTTACTATCATTTGAACCTCATTAACCTGATGAGGTTTCAAATGTTTCAAAACAGATACCTAATATTGAAGAACTGCATTAAGCCAAGTTTCATATTCGAATCATTAAACATCTTTTCAAAAGATTTCAACCATAGACTGTGGTTTTACATCATATTTTCCCAAAGAGTTTACTATCATTTGAACCTCATTAACCTGATGAGGTTTCAAATGTTTCAAAATATAAACCTATTTTTGAAGAACTGCATTAAGCCAAGCTTCACATTCGATTCATTGACAATCAATTCAAAAGATTTCAACCATAGACAGTGGTTTTACTTCATAATTTCCCAAAAAGTTTACTATCATTTGAACTGATAAGGTTTCAAATGTTTCAAAATATAAACCTATTTTTTATGAACTGCATTAAGCCAAAATTCATATTCGACTCACTGACCATCAATTCAAAAGATTTCAACCATAGACTGTGGTTTTACTTCATATTTTCCCAAAAAGTTTACTATCATTTGAACCTCATTAACCTGATGAGGTTTCAAATGATTCAAAACATATACCTAATATTCAGGAATTACATCAAGCAAAGTTTCATATTCGACTCACTGACCATCAATTCAAAAGATTTCAACCATAGACTGTGGATTTACTTCATATTTTCCCAAAACTTTTACTATCATTTGAACCTCATTAACCTGATGAGGTTTCAAATGTTTCAAAACAGATACCTAATTTTGAAGAACTGCATTAAGCCAAGTTTCATATTCGAATCATTAAACATCTTTTCAAAAGATTTCAACCATAGACTGTGGTTTTACTTCATATTTTCCCAAAAAGTTTACTATCATTTGAACCTCATTAACCTGATGAGGTTTCAAATGTTTCAAAACATATACCTAATATTCAAGAATTACATCAAGCAAAGTTTCATATTCGACTCACAGACCATCAATTCAAAAGATTTCAACCATAGACTGTGGTTTTACTTAATATTTTCCCAAAAAGTTTACTATCATTTGAACCTCATTAACCTGATGAGGTTTCAAATGATTCAAAACATATACCTAATATTCAAGAATTACATCAAGCAAAGTTTCATATTCTACTCACTGACCATCAATTCAAAAGATTTCAACCATAGACTGTTGATTTACTTCATATTTTCCCAAAACTTTTACTATCATTTGAACCTCATTAACCTGATGAGGTTTCAAATGTTTCAAAAGAGATACCTAATTTTGAAGAACTGCATTAAGCCAAGTTTCATATTCGAATCATTAAACATCTTTTCAAAAGATTTCAACCATAGACTGTGGTTTTACTTCATATTTTCCCAAAACGTTTACTATCATTTGAACCTCATTAACCTGATGAGGTTTCAAATGTTTCAAAATATATACCTATTTTTGAAGAACTGCATTAAGCCAAGTTTCATATTCGACTCATTGACCATCAATTCAAAAGATTTCAACCATAGACTGTGGTTTTACTTCATAATTTCCCAAAAAGTTTACAATCATTTGAACCTCATTAAACTGATGAGGTTTCAAATGTTTCAACCCTTTTACATAATTTTGAAGAACTGCATTAAGCCAAGCTTCATATTCGACTTATTAAACATCTGTTCAAAAGATTTCAACCATAGACTGTATTTTGACTTCATATTTTCCCAAAGAGTTTACTATCATTTGTACCTCATTAACCTGATGAGGATTCAAATGTTTCAAAATATAAACCTATTTTTGAAGAACTGCATTAAGCCAAGTTTAATATTCGACTCATTAAACATCTGCTAAAAATATTTCAACCATAGACTGTGGTTTAGTTCATAATTTCCCAAAAAGTTTACAATCATTTGAACCTCATTAAACTGATGAGGTTTCAAATGTTTCAAACCTTTTACCTAATTTTGAAGAACTGCATTAAGCCAAGCTTCACATTCGATTCATTGACCATCAATTCAAAAGATTTCAACCATAGGCTGTGGCTTTAATTCATAATTTCCCAAAAAGTTTACTATCATTTGAACCTCATTAACCTGATGAGGTTTCAAATGATTCAAAACATATACCTAATATTCAAGAATTACATCAAGCAAAGTTTCATATTCTACTCACTGACCATCAATTCAAAAGATTTCAACCATAGACTGTTGATTTACTTCATATTTTCCCAAAACTTTTACTATCATTTGAACCTCATTAACCTGATGAGGTTTCAAATGTTTCAAAATATATACCTATTTTTGAAGAACTGCATTAAGCCAAGTTTCATATTCGACTCATTGACCATCAATTCAAAAGATCTCAACCATAGACTGTGGTTTTACTTCATATTTTCCCAAAAAGTTTACTATCATTTGAACTGATAAGGTTTCAAATGTTTCAAAATATAAACCTATTTTTGAAGAACTGCATTAAGCCAAGCTTCATATTCCACTCATTAAACATCTTTTCAAAAGATTTCAACCATAGACTGTGGTTTTACTTCATATTCTCCAAAAGAGTTTACTATCATTTGAACCTCATTAACCTGATGAGGTTTCAAATGTTTCAAAATATAAACCTATTTTTGAAGAACTGCATTAAGCCAAGCTTCACATTCGATTCATTGACCATCAATTCAAAAGATTTCAACCATAGGCTGTGGCTTTAATTCATAATTTCCCAAAAAGTTTACTATCATTTGAACTGATAAGGTTTCAAATGTTTCAAAATATAAACCTATTTTTTATGAACTGCATTAAGCCAAAATTCATATTCGACTCATTGACAATCAATTCAAAAGATTTCAACTATATACTGTGGTTTTACTTCACATTTGCCCAAAAAATTTACTATCATTTGAACCTCATTAACCTGATGAGGTTTCAAATGTTTCAAAACATATACCTAATATTCAGGAATTACATCAAGCAAAGTTTCATATTCGACTCACTGACCATCAATTCAAAAGATTTCAACCATAGACTGTGGATTTACTTCATATTTTCCCAAAACTTTTACTATCATTTGAACCTCATTAACCTGATGAGGTTTCAAATGTTTCAAAACAGATACCTAATTTTGAAGAACTGCATTAAGCCAAGTTTCATATTCGAATCATTAAACATCTTTTCAAAAGATTTCAACCATAGACTGTGGTTTTACTTCATATTTTCCCAAAAAGTTTACTATCATTTGAACCTCATTAACCTGATGAGGTTTCAAATGTTTCAAAACATATACCTAATATTCAAGAATTACATCAAGCAAAGTTTCATATTCGACTCACAGACCATCAATTCAAAAGATTTCAACCATAGACTGTGGTTTTACTTAATATTTTCCCAAAAAGTTTACTATCATTTGAACCTCATTAACCTGATGAGGTTTCAAATGATTCAAAACATATACCTAATATTCAAGAATTACATCAAGCAAAGTTTCATATTCTACTCACTGACCATCAATTCAAAAGATTTCAACCATAGACTGTTGATTTACTTCATATTTTCCCAAAACTTTTACTATCATTTGAACCTCATTAACCTGATGAGGTTTCAAATGTTTCAAAAGAGATACCTAATTTTGAAGAACTGCATTAAGCCAAGTTTCATATTCGAATCATTAAACATCTTTTCAAAAGATTTCAACCATAGACTGTGGTTTTACTTCATATTTTCCCAAAACGTTTACTATCATTTGAACCTCATTAACCTGATGAGGTTTCAAATGTTTCAAAATATATACCTATTTTTGAAGAACTGCATTAAGCCAAGTTTCATATTCGACTCATTGACCATCAATTCAAAAGATTTCAACCATAGACTGTGGTTTTACTTCATAATTTCCCAAAAAGTTTACAATCATTTGAACCTCATTAAACTGATGAGGTTTCAAATGTTTCAACCCTTTTACATAATTTTGAAGAACTGCATTAAGCCAAGCTTCATATTCGACTTATTAAACATCTGTTCAAAAGATTTCAACCATAGACTGTATTTTGACTTCATATTTTCCCAAAGAGTTTACTATCATTTGTACCTCATTAACCTGATGAGGTTTCAAATGTTTCAAAACAGATACCTAATTTTGAAGAACTGCATTAAGCCAAGTTTCATATTCGACTCATTAAACATCTGCTAAAAATATTTCAACCATAGACTGTGGTTTACTTCATAATTTCCCAAAAAGTTTACTATCATTTGAACCTCATTAACCTGATGAGGTTTCAAATGTTTCAAACCTTTTACCTAATTTTGAAGAACTGCATTAAGCCAAGCTTCGTATTCGAATTATTGACCATCAATTCAAAAGATTTCAACCATAGACTGTGGTTTTACTTCATATTTTCCCAAAAAGTTTACTATCATTTGAACCTCATTAACCTGATGAGGTTTCAAATGATTCAAAACATATACCTAATATTCAAGAATTACATCAAGCAAAGTTTCATATTCTACTCACTGACCATCAATTCAAAAGATTTCAACCATAGACTGTGGATTTACTTCATATTTTCCCAAAACTTTTACTATCATTTGAACCTCATTAACCTGATGAGGTTTCAAATGTTTCAAAATATATACCTATTTTTGAAGAACTGCATTAAGCCAAGTTTCATATTCGACTCATTGACCATCAATTCAAAAGATTTCAACCATAGACTGTGGTTTTACTTCATATTTTCGCAAAAATTTTACTATCATTTGAACCTCATTAACCTGATGAGGTTTCAAATGTTTCAAAATATAAACCTATTTTTGAAGAACTGCATTAAGCCAAGCTTCATATTCGACTCATTGACAATCAATTCAAAAGATTTCAACTATATACTTCATATTTTCTCAAAATGTTTACTATCATTTGAACCTCATTAACCTGATGAGGTTTCAAATGTTTCAAAATATAAACCTATTTTTGAAGAACTGCATTAAGCCAAGCTTCATATTCCACTCATTAAACATCTTTTCAAAAGATTTCAACCATAGACTGTGGTTTACTTCATAATTTCCCAAAAAGTTTACTATCATTTGAACCTCATTAACCTGATGAGGTTTCAAATGTTTCAAAATATAAACCTATTTTTGAAGAACTGAATTAAGCCAAGTTTCATATTCGACTCATTGACCATCAATTCAAAAGATTTCAACCATAAACTGTGTTTTTACTTCATATTTTCTCAAAACTTTTACTATCATTTGAACCTCATTAACCTGATGAGGTTTCAAATGTTTCAAAACAAATTCCCAATTTTGAAGAACTGCATTAAGCCAAGTTTCATATTCGACTCATTAAACATCTTTTCAAAAGATTTCAACCATAGACTGTGGTTTTACTTCATATTTGCCCAAAAAATTTCCTATCATTTGAACCTCATTAACCTGATGAGGTTTCAAATGTTTCAAAACATATACCTAATATTCAAGAATTACATCAAGCCAAGTTTCATATTCGACTCACTGACCATCAATTCAAAAGATTTCAACCATAGACTGTGGTTTTACTTCATATTTTCCCACAAATTTTACTATCATTTGAACCTCATTAACCTGATGAGGCTTCAAATGTTTCAAAACAGATACCTGATTTTGAAGAACTGCATTAAGCCAAGCTTCATATTCCACTCATTAAACATCTTTTCAAAAGATTTCAACCATAGACTGTGGTTTAACTTCATGTTCTCCAAAAGAGTTTACTATCATTTGAACCTCATTAACCTGATGAGGTTTCAAATGTTTCAAAATATAAACCTATTTTTGAAGAACTGCATTAAGCCAAGCTTCATATTCGACTCATTGACAATCAATTCAAAAGATTTCAACTATATACTTCATATTTTCTCAAAATGTTTACTATCATTTGAACCTCATTAACCTGATGAGGTTTCAAATGTTTCAAAATATAAACCTATTTTTGAAGAACTGCATTAAGCCAAGCTTCATATTCCACTCATTGACAATCAATTCAAAAGATTTCAACTATATACTTCATATTTTCTCAAAATGTTTACTATCATTTGAACCTCATTAACCTGATGAGGTTTCAAATGTTTCAAAATATAAACCTAATTGTGAAGAACTGAACTAAGCCAAGTTTCATATTCGACTCATTAAACATCTATTCAGAATATTTCAACCATAGACTGTGGTTTTACTTCATAATTTCCCAGAAAGTTTACTATCATTTGAACCTCATTAACCTGATGAGGTTTCAAATGTTTCAAAATATAAACCTATTTTTGAAGAACTGAATTAAGCCAAGTTTCATATTCGACTCATTGACCATCAATTCAAAAGATTTCAACCATAAACTGTGTTTTTACTTCATATTTTCTCAAAACGTTTACTATCATTTGAACCTCATTAACCTGATGAGGTTTCAAATGTTTCAAAACAAATTCCCAATTTTGAAGAACTGCATTAAGCCAAGTTTCATATTCGACTCATTAAACATCTTTTCAAAAGATTTCAACCATAGACTGTGGTTTTACTTCATATTTGCCCAAAAAATTTCCTATCATTTGAACCTCATTAACCTGATGAGGTTTCAAATGTTTCAAAACAAATACCTAATATTCAAGAATTATATCAAGCCAAGTTTCGTATTCGACTCACTGACCATCAATTCAAAAGATTTCAACCATAGACTGTGGTTTTACTTCATATTTTCCCACAAATTTTACTATCATTTGAACCTCATTAACCTGATGAGGCTTCAAATGTTTCAAAACAGATACCTGATTTTGAAGAACTGAATGAAGACAAGCTTCATATTCGACTCATTAAACATCTTTTCAAAAGATTTCAACCATAGACTGTGGTTTTACTTCATATTTTCCCAAAAAGTTTACTATCATTTGAACCTCATTAACCTGATGAGGTTTCAAATGTTTCAAAATATATACCTATTTTTGAAGAACTGCATTAAGCCAAGTTTCATATTCGACTCATTGACCATCAATTCAAAAGATTTCAACCATAGACTGTGGTTTTACTTCATATTTTCGCAAAAATTTTACTATCATTTGAACCTCATTAAACTGATGAGGTTTCAAATGTTTCAAACCTTTTACCTAATTTTGAAAAACTGCATTAAGCCAAGCTTCATACTCGAATTATTGACCATCAATTCAAAAGATTTCAACCATAGACTGTGTTTTGTGTTCTTATTTTCTGAAAACGTTTACTATCATTTGAACCTCATTAACCTGATGAGGTTTCAAATGTTTCAAAGTATAAACCTATTTTTGAAGAACTGCATTAAGCCAAGCTTCACA
Source organism: Aurelia coerulea (assembly GCA_039566865.1). Taxonomy (NCBI): domain Eukaryota; kingdom Metazoa; phylum Cnidaria; class Scyphozoa; order Semaeostomeae; family Ulmaridae; genus Aurelia; species Aurelia coerulea. The sequence continues at coordinate 20,878,839 of CM076947.1, read as the reverse complement.
TTCGATTCATTCACCATCAATTCAAAAGATTTCAACCATTGACTGTGGTTTTACTTCATATTTTCGCAAAAATTTTACTATCATTTGAACCTCATTAAACTGATGAGGTTTCAAATGTTTCAAACCTTTTACCTAATTTTGAAAAACTGCATTAAGCCAAGCTTCATACTCGAATTATTGACCATCAATTCAAAAGATTTCAACCATAGACTGTGTTTTGTGTTCTTATTTTCTGAAAACGTTTACTATCATTTGAACCTCATTAACCTGATGAGGTTTCAAATGTTTCAAAGTATAAACCTATTTTTGAAGAACTGCATTAGGCCAAGCTTCACATTCGATTCATTGACCATCAATTCAAAAGATTTCAACCATAGGCTGTCATTTGAATCAAATTTTCTCAAAAAGTTTACTATCATTTGAACCTCATTAACCTGATGAGGTTTCAAATGTTTCAAAATATAAACCTATTTTTGAAGAACTGCATTAAGCCAAGCTTCATATTCCACTCATTAAACATCTTTTCAAAAGATTTCAACCATAGACTGTGGTTTAACTTCATGTTCTCCAAAAGAGTTTACTATCATTTGAACCTCATTAACCTGATGAGGTTTCAAATGTTTCAAAATATAAACCTATTTTTGAAGAACTGCATTAAGCCAAGCTTCATATTCGACTCATTGACAATCAATTCAAAAGATTTCAACTATATACTTCATATTTTCTCAAAATGTTTACTATCATTTGAACCTCATTAACCTGATGAGGTTTCAAATGTTTCAAAACATATACCTAATATTCAAGAATTACATCAAGCAAAGTTTCACATTCGATTCATTGACCATCAATTCAAAAGATTTCAACCATAGGCTGTGGCTTTAATTCATAATTTCCCAAAAAGTTTACTATCATTTGAACCTCATTAACCTGATGAGGTTTCAAATGTTTCAAAATATAAACCTATTTTTGAAGAACTGCATTAAGCCAAGCTTCATATTCGACTCATTGACAATCAATTCAAAAGATTTCAACTATATACTTCATATTTTCTCAAAAAGTTTACTATCATTTGAACCTCATTAACCTGATGAGGTTTCAAATGTTTCAAAACAGATACCTAATTTTGAAGAACTGCATTAAGACAAGTTTCATATTCGAATCATTAAACATCTTTTCAAAAGATTTCAACCATAGACTGTGGTTTTACATCATATTTTCCCAAATAGTTTACTATCATTTGAACCTCATTAACCTGATGAGGTTTTAAATGTTTCAAAATATAAACCTATTTTTGAAGAACTGCATTAAGCCAAGCTTCACATTCGATTCATTGACAATCAATTCAAAAAATTTCAACCATAGACAGTGGTTTTACTTCATAATTTCCCAAAAAGTTTACTATCATTTGAACTGATAAGGTTTCAAATGTTTCAAAATATAAACCTATCTTTGAAGAACTGCATTAGGCCAAGCTTCATATTCGACTCATTGACCATCAATTCAAAAGATTTCAACCATAGACTGTTGATTTACTTCATATTTTCCCAAAAATTTTACTATCATTTGAACCTCATTAACCTGATGAGGTTTCAAATGTTTCAAAATATATACCTATTTTTGAAGAACTGCATTAAGCCAAGTTTCATATTCGACTCATTGACCATCAATTCAAAAGATTTCAACCATAGACTGTGGTTTTACTTCATATTTTCGCAAAAATTTTACTATCATTTGAACCTCATTAACCTGATGAGGTTTCAAATGTTTCAAAATATAAACCTATTTTTGAAGAACTGCATTAAGCCAAGCTTCATATTCGACTCATTGACAATCAATTCAAAAGATTTCAACTATATACTTCATATTTTCTCAAAACGTTTACTATCATTTGAACCTCATTAACCTGATGAGGATTCAAATGTTTCAAAATATAAACCTATTTTTGAAGAACTGCATTAAGCCAAGCTTCATATTCCACTCATTAAACATCTTTTCAAAAGATTTCAACCATAGACTGTGGTTTACTTCATAATTTCCCAAAAAGTTTACTATCATTTGAACCTCATTAACCTGATGAGGTTTCAAATGTTTCAAAATATAAACCTATTTTTGAAGAACTGAATTAAGCCAAGTTTCATATTCGACTCATTGACCATCAATTCAAAAGATTTCAACCATAAACTGTGTTTTTACTTCATATTTTCTCAAAACGTTTACTATCATTTGAACCTCATTAACCTGATGAGGTTTCAAATGTTTCAAAACATATTCCCAATTTTGAAGAACTGCATTAAGCCAAGTTTCATATTCGACTCATTAAACATCTTTTCAAAAGATTTCAACCATAGACTGTGGTTTTACTTCATATTTGCCCAAAAAATTTACTATCATTTGAACCTCATTAACCTGATGAGGTTTCAAATGTTTCAAAACATATACCTAATATTCAAGAATTACATCAAGCCAAGTTTCATATTCGACTCACTGACCATCAATTCAAAAGATTTCAACCATAGACTGTGGTTTTACTTCATATTTTCCCACAAATTTTACTATCATTTGAACCTCATTAACCTGATGAGGCTTCAAATGTTTCAAAACAGATACCTGATTTTGAAGAACTGCATTAAGCCAAGCTTCATATTCCACTCATTAAACATCTTTTCAAAAGATTTCAACCATAGACTGTGGTTTAACTTCATGTTCTCCAAAAGAGTTTACTATCATTTGAACCTCATTAACCTGATGAGGTTTCAAATGTTTCAAAATATAAACCTATTTTTGAAGAACTGCATTAAGCCAAGCTTCATATTCGACTCATTGACAATCAATTCAAAAGATTTCAACTATATACTTCATATTTTCTCAAAATGTTTACTATCATTTGAACCTCATTAACCTGATGAGGTTTCAAATGTTTCAAAATATAAACCTATTTTTGAAGAACTGCATTAAGCCAAGCTTCATATTCCACTCATTGACAATCAATTCAAAAGATTTCAACTATATACTTCATATTTTCTCAAAATGTTTACTATCATTTGAACCTCATTAACCTGATGAGGTTTCAAATGTTTCAAAATATAAACCTAATTTTGAAGAACTGAACTAAGCCAAGTTTCATATTCGACTCATTAAACATCTATTCAGAATATTTCAACCATAGACTGTGGTTTTACTTCATAATTTCCCAGAAAGTTTACTATCATTTGAACCTCATTAACCTGATGAGGTTTCAAATGTTTCAAAATATAAACCTATTTTTGAAGAACTGAATTAAGCCAAGTTTCATATTCGACTCATTGACCATCAATTCAAAAGATTTCAACCATAAACTGTGTTTTTACTTCATATTTTCTCAAAACGTTTACTATCATTTGAACCTCATTAACCTGATGAGGTTTCAAATGTTTCAAAACAAATTCCCAATTTTGAAGAACTGCATCAAGGCAAGTTTCATATTCGACTCATTAAACATCTTTTCAAAAGATTTCAACCATAGACTGTGGTTTTACTTCATATTTGCCCAAAAAAATTCCTATCATTTGAACCTCATTAACCTGATGAGGTTTCAAATGTTTCAAAACAAATACCTAATATTCAAGAATTATATCAAGCCAAGTTTCGTATTCGACTCACTGACCATCAATTCAAAAGATTTCAACCATAGACTGTGGTTTTACTTCATATTTTCCCACAAATTTTACTATCATTTGAACCTCATTAACCTGATGAGGCTTCAAATGTTTCAAAACAGATACCTGATTTTGAAGAACTGAATGAAGACAAGCTTCATATTCGACTCATTAAACATCTTTTCAAAAGATTTCAACCATAGACTGTGGTTTTACTTCATATTTTCCCAAAAAGTTTACTATCATTTGAACCTCATTAACCTGATGAGGTTTCAAATGTTTCAAAATATATACCTATTTTTGAAGAACTGCATTAAGCCAAGTTTCATATTCGACTCATTGACCATCAATTCAAAAGATTTCAACCATAGACTGTGGTTTTACTTCATATTTTCGCAAAAATTTTACTATCATTTGAACCTCATTAAACTGATGAGGTTTCAAATGTTTCAAACCTTTTACCTAATTTTGAAAAACTGCATTAAGCCAAGCTTCATACTCGAATTATTGACCATCAATTCAAAAGATTTCAACCATAGACTGTGTTTTGTGTTCTTATTTTCTGAAAACGTTTACTATCATTTGAACCTCATTAACCTGATGAGGTTTCAAATGTTTCAAAGTATAAACCTATTTTTGAAGAACTGCATTAAGCCAAGCTTCACATTCGATTCATTCACCATCAATTCAAAAGATTTCAACCATTGACTGTGGTTTTACTTCATATTTTCGCAAAAATTTTACTATCATTTGAACCTCATTAAACTGATGAGGTTTCAAATGTTTCAAACCTTTTACCTAATTTTGAAAAACTGCATTAAGCCAAGCTTCATACTCGAATTATTGACCATCAATTCAAAAGATTTCAACCATAGACTGTGTTTTGTGTTCTTATTTTCTGAAAACGTTTACTATCATTTGAACCTCATTAACCTGATGAGGTTTCAAATGTTTCAAAGTATAAACCTATTTTTGAAGAACTGCATTAGGCCAAGCTTCACATTCGATTCATTGACCATCAATTCAAAAGATTTCAACCATAGGCTGTCATTTGAATCAAATTTTCTCAAAAAGTTTACTATCATTTGAACCTCATTAACCTGATGAGGTTTCAAATGTTTCAAAATATAAACCTATTTTTGAAGAACTGCATTAAGCCAAGCTTCATATTCCACTCATTAAACATCTTTTCAAAAGATTTCAACCATAGACTGTGGTTTAACTTCATGTTCTCCAAAAGAGTTTACTATCATTTGAACCTCATTAACCTGATGAGGTTTCAAATGTTTCAAAATATAAACCTATTTTTGAAGAACTGCATTAAGCCAAGCTTCATATTCGACTCATTGACAATCAATTCAAAAGATTTCAACTATATACTTCATATTTTCTCAAAATGTTTACTATCATTTGAACCTCATTAACCTGATGAGGTTTCAAATGTTTCAAAACATTTACCTAATATTCAAGAATTACATCAAGCAAAGCTTCACATTCGATTCATTGACCATCAATTCAAAAGATTTCAACCATAGGCTGTGGCTTTAATTCATAATTTCCCAAAAAGTTTACTATCATTTGAACCTCATTAACCTGATGAGGTTTCAAATGTTTCAAAATATAAACCTATTTTTGAAGAACTGCATTAAGCCAAGCTTCATATTCGACTCATTGACAATCAATTCAAAAGATTTCAACTATATACTTCATATTTTCTCAAAAAGTTTACTATCATTTGAACCTCATTAACCTGATGAGGTTTCAAATGTTTCAAAACAGATACCTAATTTTGAAGAACTGCATTAAGCCAAGTTTCATATTCGAATCATTAAACATCTTTTCAAAAGATTTCAACCATAGACTGTGGTTTTACATCATATTTTCCCAAAAAGTTTACTATCATTTGAACCTCATTAACCTGATGAGGTTTTAAATGTTTCAAAATATAAACCTATTTTTGAAGAACTGCATTAAGCCAAGCTTCACATTCGATTCATTGACAATCAATTCAAAAAATTTCAACCATAGACAGTGGTTTTACTTCATAATTTCCCAAAAAGTTTACTATCATTTGAACTGATAAGGTTTCAAATGTTTCAAAATATAAACCTATCTTTGAAGAACTGCATTAGGCCAAGCTTCATATTCGACTCATTGACCATCAATTCATAACATTTCAACAATAGACTGTGTTTTTACTTCATATTTTCTCGAAAATTTTACTATCATTTGAACCTCATTAACCTGATGAGGTTTCAAATGTTTCAAAACAGATACCTAATTTTGAAGAACTGCATTAAGCCAAGTTTCATATTCGAATCATTAAACATCTTTTCAAAAGATTTCAACCATAGACTGTGGTTTTACTTCATATTTTCCCAAAAAGTTTACTATCATTTGAACCTCATTAACCTGATGAGGTTTCAAATGTTTCAAAACATATACCTAATATTCAAGAATTACATCAAGCAAAGTTTCATATTCGACTCACTGACCATCAATTCAAAAGATTTCAACCATAGACTGTGGTTTTACTTCATATTTTCCCAAAAAGTTTACTATCATTTGAACCTCATTAACCTGATGAGGTTTCAAATGATTCAAAACATATACCTATTTTTGAAGAACTGCATTAAGCAAAGTTTCATATTCAACTCATTGACCATCAATTCAAAAGATTTCAACCATAGACTGTGGTTTTACTTCATAATTTCCCAAAAAGTTTACAATCATTTGAACCTCATTAAACTGATGAGGTTTCAAATGTTTCAACCCTTTTACCTAATTTTGAAGAACTGCATTAAGCCAAGCTTCATATTCGACTCATTAAACATCTGTTCAAAAGATTTCAACCATAGACTGTATTTTGACTTCATATTTTCCCAAAAAGTTTACTATCATTTGTACCTCATTAACCTGATGAGGTTTCAAATGTTTCAAAAAGGATATAATTTTGAAGAACTACATTAAGCCAAGTTTCATATTCGACTCGTTAAACATCTGTTAAAAATATTTCAACCATAGACTGTGGTTTACTTCATAATTTCCCAAAAAGTTTACAATCATTTGAACCTCATTAAACTGATGAGGTTTCAAATGTTTCAAACCTTTTACCTAATTTTGAAGAACTGCATTAAGCCAAGCTTCGTATTCGAATTATTGACCATCAATTCAAAAGATTTCAACCATAGACTGTGGCTTTACTTCATATTTTCCCAAAAATTTTACTATCATTTGAACCTCATTAAACTGATGAGGTTTCAAATGTTTCAAACCTTTTACCTAATTTTGAAAAACTGCATTAAGCCAAGCTTCATACTCGAATTATTGACCATCAATTCAAAAGATTTCAACCATAGACTGTGTTTTGTGTTCTTATTTTCTGAAAACGTTTACTATCATTTGAACCTCATTAACCTGATGAGGTTTCAAATGTTTCAAAGTATAAACCTATTTTTGAAGAACTGCATTAGGCCAAGCTTCACATTCGATTCATTGACCATCAATTCAAAAGATTTCAACTACATACTTCATATTTTCTCAAAAAGTTTACTGTCATTTGAACCTCATTAACCTGATGAGGTTTCAAATGTTTCAAAACATATACCTAATATTCAAGAATTACATCAAGCAAAGTTTCATATTCGACTCACTGACCATCAATTCAAAAGATTTCAACCATAGACTGTGGATTTACATCATATTTTCCCAAAAATTTTACTATCATTTGAACCTCATTAACATGATGAGGTTTCAAATGATTCAAAACATGTACCTAATATTCAAGAATTACATCAAGCAAAGTTTCATATTCGACTCACTGACCATCAATTCAAAAGATTTCAACCATAGACTGTGGATTTACTTCATATTTTCCCAAAAATTTTACTATCATTTGAACCTCATTAACCTGATGAGGTTTCAAATGTTTCAAAACAGATACCTAATTTTGAAGAACTGCATGAAGCCAAGTTTCATATTCGAATCATTAAACATCTTTTCAAAAGACTTCAACCATAGACTGTGGTTTTACTTCATATTTTCCCAAAAAGTTTACTATCATTTGAACCTCATTAACCTGATGAGGTTTCAAATGTTTCAAAATATATACCTATTTTTGAAGAACTGCATTAAGCCAAGTTTCATATTCGACTCATTGACCATCTTTTCAAAAGATTTCAACCATAGACTGTGGTTTTACTTCATATTTTCCCAAAAAGTTTACTATCATTTGAACCTCATTAACATGATGAGGTTTCAAATGATTCAAAACATGTACCTAATATTCAAGAATTACATCAAGCAAAGTTTCATATTCGACTCACTGACCATCAATTCAAAAGATTTCAACCATAGACTGTGGATTTACTTCATATTTTCCCAAAAATTTTACTATCATTTGAACCTCATTAACCTGATGAGGTTTCAAATGTTTCAAAACAGATACCTAATTTTGAAGAACTGCATTAAGCCAAGTTTGATATTCGAATAATTAAACATCTTTTCAAAAGATTTCAACCATAGACTGTGGTTTTACTTCATATTTTCCCAAAAAGTTTACTATCATTTGAACCTCATTAACCTGATGAGGTTTCAAATGTTTCAAAATATATACCTATTTTTGAAGAACTGCATTAAGCCAAGTTTCATATTCGACTCATTGACCATCAATTCAAAAGATTTCAACCATAGACTGTGGTTTTACTTCATAATTTCCCAAAAAGTTTACAATCATTTGAACCTCATTAAACTGATGAGGTTTCAAATGTTTCAACCCTTTTACCTAATTTTGAAGAACTGCATTAAGCCAAGCTTCATATTCGACTCATTAAACATCTGTTCAAAAGATTTCAACCATAGACTGTATTTTGACTTCATATTTTCCCAAAAAGTTTACTATCATTTGTACCTCATTAACCTGATGAGGTTTCAAATGTTTCAAAAAAGATATAATTTTGAAGAACTACATTAAGCCAAGTTTCATATTCGACTCGTTAAACATCTGTTAAAAATATTTCAACCATAGACTGTGGTTTACTTCATAATTTCCCAAAAAGTTTACAATCATTTGAACCTCATTAAACTGATGAGGTTTCAAATGTTTCAAACCTTTTACCTAATTTTGAAGAACTGCATTAAGCCAAGCTTCGTATTCGAATTATTGACCATCAATTCAAAAGATTTCAACCATAGACTGTGGTTTTACTTCATATTTTCGCAAAAATTTTACTATCATTTGAACCTCATTAAACTGATGAGGTTTCAAATGTTTCAAACCTTTTACCTAATTTTGAAAAACTGCATTAAGCCAAGCTTCATACTCGAATTATTGACCATCAATTCAAAAGATTTCAACCATAGACTGTGGTTTTACTTCATATTTTCGCAAAAAGTTTACTATCATTTGAACCTCATTAAACTGATGAGGTTTCAAATGTTTCAAACCTTTTACCTAATTTTGAAAAACTGCATTAAGCCAAGCTTCATACTCGAATTATTGACCATCAATTCAAAAGATTTCAACCAGAGACTGTGTTTTGTGTTCTTATTTTCTGAAAACGTTTACTATCATTTGAACCTCATTAACCTGATGAGGTTTCAAATGTTTCAAAGTATAAACCTAATTTTGAAGAACTGCATTAAGCCAAGCTTCACATTCGATTCATTCACCATCAATTCAAAAGATTTCAACCATTGACTGTGGTTTTACTTCATATTTTCGCAAAAATTTTACTATCATTTGAACCTCATTAAACTGATGAGGTTTCAAATGTTTCAAACCTTTTACCTAATTTTGAAAAACTGCATTAAGCCAAGCTTCATACTCGAATTATTGACCATCAATTCAAAAGATTTCAACCATAGACTGTGTTTTGTGTTCTTATTTTCTGAAAACGTTTACTATCATTTGAACCTCATTAACCTGATGAGGTTTCAAATGTTTCAAAACAGATACCTAATATTCAAGAATTACATCAAGCAAAGTTTCATATTCGACTCACTGACCATCAATTCAAAGATTTCAACCATAGACTGTGGATTTACTTCATATTTTCCCAAAAATTTTACTATCATTTGAACTGATAAGGTTTCAAATATTTCAAAATATAAACCTATTTTTTAAGAACTGCATTAAGCCAAGCTTCATATTCGACTCATTGACCATCAATTCATAAGATTTCAACCATAGACTGTGTTTTTACTTCATATTTTCCCAAAAATTTTACTATCATTTGAAGCTCATTAACCTGATGAGGTTTCAAATGTTTCAAAACAGATACCTAATTTTGAAGAACTGCATTAAGCCAAGTTTCATATTCGACTCACTGACCATCAATTCAAAAGATTTCAACCATAGACTGTGGATTTACTTCATATTTTCCCAAAAATTTTACTATCATTTGAACCTCATTAACCAGATGAGGTTTCAAATGTTTCAAAACAGATAACTAATTTTGAAGAACTGCATTAAGCCAAGTTTCATATTCGAATCATTAAACATCTTTTCAAAAGACTTCAACCATAGACTGTGGTTTTACTTCATATTTTCCCAAAAAGTTTACTATCATTTGAACCTCATTAACCTGATGAGGTTTCAAATGTTTCAAAATATATACCTATTTTTGAAGAACTGCATTAAGCCAACTTTCATATTCGACTCATTGACCATCTTTTCAAAAGATTTCAACCATAGACTGTGGTTTTACTTCATATTTTCCCAAAAAGTTTACTATCATTTGAACCTCATTAACATGATGAGGTTTCAAATGATTCAAAACATGTACCTAATATTCAAGAATTACATCAAGCAAAGTTTCATATTCGACTCACTGACCATCAATTCAAAAGATTTCAACCATAGACTGTGGATTTACTTCATATTTTCCCAAAAATTTTACTATCATTTGAACCTCATTAACCTGATGAGGTTTCAAATGTTTCAAAACAGATACCTAATTTTGAAGAACTGCATTAAGCCAAGTTTGATATTCGAATAATTAAACATCTTTTCAAAAGATTTCAACCATAGACTGTGGTTTTACTTCATATTTTCCCAAAAAGTTTACTATCATTTGAACCTCATTAACCTGATGAGGTTTCAAATGTTTCAAAATATATACCTATTTTTGAAGAACTGCATTAAGCCAAGTTTCATATTCGACTCATTGACCATCAATTCAAAAGATTTCAACCATAGACTGTGGTTTTACTTCATAATTTCCCAAAAAGTTTACAATCATTTGAACCTCATTAAACTGATGAGGTTTCAAATGTTTCAACCCTTTTACCTAATTTTGAAGAACTGCATTAAGCCAAGCTTCATATTCGACTCATTAAACATCTGTTCAAAAGATTTCAACCATAGACTGTATTTTGACTTCATATTTTCCCAAAGAGTTTACTATCATTTGAACCTCATTAACCTGATGAGGTTGCAAATGTTTCAAAACAGATACCTAATTTGAAGAACTGCATTAAGCCAAGTTTCATATTCGACTCGTTAAACATCTGTTAAAAATATTTCAACCATAGACTGTGGTTTACTTCATAATTTCCCAAAAAGTTTACAATCATTTGAACCTCATTAAACTGATGAGGTTTCAAATGTTTCAAACCTTTTACCTAATTTTGAAGAACTGCATTAAGCCAAGCTTCGTATTTGAATTATTGACCAACAATTCAAAAGATTTCAACCATAGACTGTGTTTTGTTTTCTTATTTTCTGAAAACGTTTACTATCATTTGAACCTCATTAACCTGATGAGGTTTCAAATGTTTCAAAATATAAACCTATTTTTGAAGAACTGCATTAAGCCAAGCTTCATATTCGACTCATTGACAATCAATTCAAAAGATTTCAACTATATACTTCATATTTTCTCAAAAAGTTTACTATCATTTGAACCTCATTAACCTGATGAGGTTTCAAATGTTTCAAAACACATACCTAATTTTGAAGAACTGCATTAAGCCAAGTTTCATATTCGACTCATTAAACATCTATTCAGAATATTTCAACCATAGACTGTGGTTTTACTTCATAATTTCCCAGAAAGTTTACTATCATTTGAACCTCATTAACCTGATGAGGTTTCAAATGTTTCAAAACATAAACCTATATTTGAAGATCTGAATTAAGCCAAACTTTACATTCGACTCATTAAACATCTTTTCAAAAGACTTCAACCATAGACTGTGGTTTTACTTCATATTTTCCCAAAGAGTTTACTATCATTTGAACCTCCTTAACCTGATGAGGTTTCATATGTTTCAAAATATAAACCAATTTTTGAAGAACTGCATTAAGCCAAGCTTCATATTCGACTCATTGACAATCAATTCAAAAGATTTCAACTATATACTTCATATTTTCTCAAAAAGTTTACCAATCACTTGAACCTCATTAACCTGATGAGGTTTCAAATGTTTCAAAACAGATACCTAATTTTGAAGAACTGCATTAAGCCAAGTTTCATATTCGACTGATTAAACATCTGTTCAGAATATTTCAACCATAGACTGTGGTTTTACTTCATAATTTCCCAGAAAGTTTACTATCATTTGAACCTCATTAACCTGATGAGGTTTCAAATGTTTCAAAATATAAACCTATTTTTGAAGAATTGAATTAAGCCAAGTTTCATATTCGACTCATTGACCATCAATTCAGAAGATTTCAACCATAAACTGTGTGTTTACTTCATATTTTCTCAAAAAGTTTACTGTCATTTGAACCTCATTAACCTGATAATGTTTCAGATGATTCAAAACATATACCTAATTTTGAAGAGCTGCATTAAGCAAAGTTTCATATTCGACTCATTGACCATCAATTCAAAAGATTTCAACCATAAACTGTGTCTTTACTTCATATTTTCTCAAAAAGTTTACTATAGGTTTCAAATGTTTCAAAATATAAACCTATTTTTGAAGAACTGCATTAAGCCAAGTTTCATATTCGACTCATTGACAATCAAATCAAAAGATTTCAACTATATACTTCATATTTTCTCGAAAAGTTTACTATCATTTGAACCTCATTAACCTGATGAGGTTTCAAATGTTTCAAAATATAAACCTATTTTTGAAGAACTGCATTAAGCCAAGCTTCACATTCGATTCATTGACAATCAATTCAAAAGATTTCAACCATAGACTGTGGTTTTACTTCATAATTTCCCAAAAAGTTTACTACCATTTGAACCTCATTAACCTGATAAGGTTTCAAATGTTTCAAAATATAAACCTATTTTTGAAGAACTGAATTAAGCAAAGCTTCATATTCGACTCATTAAAAATCTTTTCAAAATATTTCAACCATAGACTGTGGTTTTACTTCATATTTTCCCAAAAATTTTACTATCATTTGAACCTCATTAACCTGATGAGGTTTCAAATGTTTCAAAATATAAACCTATATTTGAAGAACTGCATTAAGCCAAGCTTCACATTTGATTCATTGACCATCAATTCAAAAGATTTCATCCCTAGGCTGTGATTTGACTTCATATTTTCTCAAAATGTTTACTATCATTCGAACCTCATTAACCTGATGAGGTTTCAAATGTTTCAAAACAGATACCTAATTTTGAAGAACTGCATTAAGCAAAGTTTCATATTCGACTCACTGACCATCAATTCAAAAGATTTCAACCATAGACTGTGGATTTACATCATATTTTCCCAAAAATTTTACTATCATTTGAACCTCATTAACCTGATGAGGTTTCAAATGTTTCAAAACAGATACCTAATTTTGAAGAACTGCATTAAGCCAAGTTTCATATTCGAATCATTAAACATCTTTTCAAAAGACTTCAACCATAGACTGTGGCTTTACTTCATATTTTCCCAAAAAGTTTACTATCATTTGAACCTCATTAACCTGATGAGGTTTCAAATGTTTCAAAATATATACCTATTTTTGAAGAACTGCATTAAGCCAAGTTTCATATTCGACTCATTGACCATCAATTCAAAAGATTTCAACCATAGACTGTGGTTTTACTTCATATTTTCCCAAAAAGTTTACTATCATTTGAACCTCATTAAACTGATGAGGTTTCAAATGTTTCAAAACAGATACCTAATTTTGAAGAACTGCATTAAGCCAAGCTTCATATTCGACTCATTAAACATCTGTTCAAAAGATTTCAACCATAGACTGTATTTTGACTTCATATTTTCCCAAAGAGTTTACTATCATTTGTACCTCATTAACCTGATGAGGTTTCAAATGTTTCAACCCTTTTACCTAATTTTGAAGAACTGCATTAAGCCAAGCTTCATATTCGACTCATTAAACATCTGTTAAAAATATTTCAACCATAGACTGTGGTTTACTTCATAATTTCCCAAAAAGTTTACAATCATTTGAACCTCATTAAACTGATGAGGTTTCAAATGTTTCAAACCTTTTACCTAATTTTGAAGAACTGCATTAAGCCAAGCTTCGTATTCGAATTATTGACCATCAATTCAAAAGATTTCAACCATAGACTGTGTTTTGTTTTCTTATTTTCTGAAAACGTTTACTATCATTTGAACCTCATTAACCTCATGAGGTTTCAAATGTTTCAAAATATAAACCTATTTTTAAAGAACTGCATTAAGCCAAGTTTCATATTCGACTCATTAAACATCTTTTCAAAAGATTTCAACCATAGACTGTGGTTTTACTTCATATTTTCCCAAAAAGTTTACTATCATTTGAACCTCATTAACCTGATGAGGTTTCAAATGTTTCAAAATATATACCTATTTTTGAAGAACTGCATTAAGCCAAGTTTCATATTCGACTCATTGACCATCAATTCAAAAGATTTCAACCATAGACTGTGGTTTTACTTCATAATTTCCCAAAAAGTTTACAATCATTTGAACCTCATTAAACTGATGAGGTTTCAAATGTTTCAACCCTTTTACCTAATTTTGAAGAACTGCATTAAGCCAAGCTTCATATTCGACTCATTAAACATCTGTTCAAAAGATTTCAACCATAGACTGTATTTTGACTTCATATTTTCCCAAAGAGTTTACTATCATTTGAACCTCATTAACCTGATGAGGTTGCAAATGTTTCAAAACAGATACCTAATTTGAAGAACTGCATTAAGCCAAGTTTCATATTCGACTCGTTAAACATCTGTTAAAAATATTTCAACCATAGACTGTGGTTTACTTCATAATTTCCCAAAAAGTTTACAATCATTTGAACCTCATTAAACTGATGAGGTTTCAAATGTTTCAAACCTTTTACCTAATTTTGAAGAACTGCATTAAGCCAAGCTTCGTATTTGAATTATTGACCAACAATTCAAAAGATTTCAACCATAGACTGTGTTTTGTTTTCTTATTTTCTGAAAACGTTTACTATCATTTGAACCTCATTAACCTGATGAGGTTTCAAATGTTTCAAAATATAAACCTATTTTTGAAGAACTGCATTAAGCCAAGCTTCATATTCGACTCATTGACAATCAATTCAAAAGATTTCAACTATATACTTCATATTTTCTCAAAAAGTTTACTATCATTTGAACCTCATTAACCTGATGAGGTTTCAAATGTTTCAAAACACATACCTAATTTTGAAGAACTGCATTAAGCCAAGTTTCATATTCGACTCATTAAACATCTATTCAGAATATTTCAACCATAGACTGTGGTTTTACTTCATAATTTCCCAGAAAGTTTACTATCATTTGAACCTCATTAACCTGATGAGGTTTCAAATGTTTCAAAACATAAACCTATATTTGAAGATCTGAATTAAGCCAAACTTTACATTCGACTCATTAAACATCTTTTCAAAAGACTTCAACCATAGACTGTGGTTTTACTTCATATTTTCCCAAAGAGTTTACTATCATTTGAACCTCCTTAACCTGATGAGGTTTCATATGTTTCAAAATATAAACCAATTTTTGAAGAACTGCATTAAGCCAAGCTTCATATTCGACTCATTGACAATCAATTCAAAAGATTTCAACTATATACTTCATATTTTCTCAAAAAGTTTACCAATCACTTGAACCTCATTAACCTGATGAGGTTTCAAATGTTTCAAAACAGATACCTAATTTTGAAGAACTGCATTAAGCCAAGTTTCATATTCGACTGATTAAACATCTGTTCAGAATATTTCAACCATAGACTGTGGTTTTACTTCATAATTTCCCAGAAAGTTTACTATCATTTGAACCTCATTAACCTGATGAGGTTTCAAATGTTTCAAAATATAAACCTATTTTTGAAGAATTGAATTAAGCCAAGTTTCATATTCGACTCATTGACCATCAATTCAGAAGATTTCAACCATAAACTGTGTGTTTACTTCATATTTTCTCAAAAAGTTTACTGTCATTTGAACCTCATTAACCTGATAATGTTTCAGATGATTCAAAACATATACCTAATTTTGAAGAGCTGCATTAAGCAAAGTTTCATATTCGACCCATTGCTTATCAATTCAAAATGTTTCAACCATAAACTGTGTCTTTACTTCATATTTTCTCAAAAAGTTTACAATAGGTTTCAAATGTTTCAAAATATAAACCTATTTTTGAAGAACTGCATTAAGCCAAGCTTCATATTCGACTCATTGACAATCAATTCAAAAGATTTCAACGATATACTTCATATTTTCTCGAAAAGTTTACTATCATTTGAACCTCATTAACCTGATGAGGTTTCAAATGTTTCAAAATATAAACCTATTTTTGAAGAACTGCATTAAGCCAAGCTTCACATTCGATTCATTGACAATCAATTCAAAAGATTTACAACCATTGACTGTGGTTTTACTTCATAATTTTCCAAAAAGTTTACTATCATTTGAACCTCATTAACCTAATAAGGTTTCAAATGTTTCAAAATATAAACCTATTTTTGAAGAACTGAATTAAGCAAAGCTTCATATTCGACTCATTAAAAATCTTTTCAAAATATTTCAACCATAGACTGTGGTTTTACTTCATATTTTCCCAAAAATTTTACTATCATTTGAACCTCATTAACCTGATGAGGTTTCAAATGTTTCAAAATATAAACCTATATTTGAAGAACTGCATTAAGCCAAGCTTCACATTTGATTCATTGACCATCAATTCAAAAGATTTCATCCCTAGGCTGTGATTTGACTTCATATTTTCTCAAAATGTTTACTATCATTCGAACCTCATTAACCTGATGAGGTTTCAAATGTTTCAAAACAGATACCAAATTTTGAAGAACTGCATTAAGCAAAGTTTCATATTCGACTCACTGACCATCAATTCAAAAGATTTCAACCATAGACTGTGGATTTACATCATATTTTCCCAAAAATTTTACTATCATTTGAACCTCATTAACCTGATGAGGTTTCAAATGTTTCAAAACAGATACCTAATTTTGAAGAACTGCATTAAGCCAAGTTTCATATTCGAATCATTAAACATCTTTTCAAAAGACTTCAACCATAGACTGTGGCTTTAATTCATATTTTCCCAAAAAGTTTACTATCATTTGAACCTCATTAACCTGATGAGGTTTCAAATGTTTCAAAATATATACCTATTTTTGAAGAACTGCATTAAGCCAAGTTTCATATTCGACTCATTGACCATCAATTCAAAAGATTTCAACCATAGACTGTGGTTTTACTTCATATTTTCCCAAAAAGTTTACTATCATTTGAACCTCATTAAACTGATGAGGTTTCAAATGTTTCAAAACAGATACCTAATTTTGAAGAACTGCATTAAGCCAAGCTTCATATTCGACTCATTAAACATCTGTTCAAAAGATTTCAACCATAGACTGTATTTTGACTTCATATTTTCCCAAAGAGTTTACTATCATTTGTACCTCATTAACCTGATGAGGTTTCAAATGTTTCAACCCTTTTACCTAATTTTGAAGAACTGCATTAAGCCAAGCTTCATATTCGACTCATTAAACATCTGTTAAAAATATTTCAACCATAGACTGTGGTTTACTTCATAATTTCCCAAAAAGTTTACAATCATTTGAACCTCATTAAACTGATGAGGTTTCAAATGTTTCAAACCTTTTACCTAATTTTGAAGAACTGCATTAAGCCAAGCTTCGTATTCGAATTATTGACCATCAATTCAAAAGATTTCAACCATAGACTGTGTTTTGTTTTCTTATTTTCTGAAAACGTTTACTATCATTTGAACCTCATTAACCTCATGAGGTTTCAAATGTTTCAAAATATAAACCTATTTTTAAAGAACTGCATTAAGCCAAGTTTCATATTCGAATCATTAAACATCTTTTCAAAAGATTTCAACCATAGACTGTGGTTTTACTTCATATTTTCCCAAAAAGTTTACTATCATTTGAACCTCATTAACCTGATGAGGTTTCAAATGTTTCAAAATATATACCTATTTTTGAAGAACTGCATTAAGCCAAGTTTCATATTCGACTCATTGACCATCAATTCAAAAGATTTCAACCATAGGCTGTGGCTTTAATTCATAATTTCCCAAAAAGTTTACAATCATTTTAACCTCATTAAACTGATGATGTTTCAAATGTTTCAACCCTTTTACCTAATTTTAAAGAACTGCATTAAGCCAAGCTTCATATTCCACTCATTAAACATCTGTTCAAAAGATTTCAACCATAGACTGTATTTTGACTTCATATTTTCCCAAAGAGTTTACTATCATTTGAACCTCATTAACCTGATGAGGTTTCAAATGTTTCAAAATATAAACCTATTTTTGAAGAACTGCATTAAGCCAAGCTTCATATTCGACTCATTGACAATCAATTCAAAAGATTTCAACTACATACTTCATATTTTCTCAAAAAGTTTACTGTCATTTGAACCTCATTAACCTGATGAGGTTTCAAATGTTTCAAAACATATACCTAATATTCAAGAATTACATCAAGCAAAGTTTCATATTCGACTCACTGACCATCAATTCAAAAGATTTCAACCATAGACTGTGGATTTACATCATATTTTCCCAAAAATTTTACTATCATTTGAACCTCATTAACCTGATGAGGTTTCAAATGTTTCAAAACAGATACCTAATTTTGAAGAACTGCATGAAGCCAAGTTTCATATTCGAATCATTAAACATCTTTTCAAAAGACTTCAACCATAGACTGTGGTTTTACTTCATATTTTCCCAAAAAGTTTACTATCATTTGAACCTCATTAACCTGATGAGGATTCAAATGTTTCAAAATATATACCTATTTTTGAAGAACTGCATTAAGCCAAGTTTCATATTCGACTCATTGACCATCAATTCAAAAGATTTCAACCATAGACTGTGGTTTTACTTCATAATTTCCAAAAAAGTTTACAATCATTTGAACCTCATTAAACTGATGAGGTTTCAAATGTTTCAACCCTTTTACCTAATTTTGAAGAACTGCATTAAGCCAAGTTTCATATTCGACTCATTGACCATCAATTCAAAAGATTTCAACCATAGACTGTGGTTTTACTTCATATTTTCCTACAAATTTTACTATCATTTGAACCTCATTAACCTGATGAGGTTTCAAATGTTTCAAAATATATACCTATTTTTGAAGAACTGCATTAAGCCAAGTTTCATATTCGACTCATTGACCATCAATTCAAAAGATTTCAACCATAGACTGTGGTTTTACTTCATAATTTCCCAAAAGGTTTACAATCATTTGAACCTCATTAAACTGATGAGGTTTCAAATGTTTCAAACCTTTTACCTAATTTTGAAGAACTGCATTAAGCCAAGCTTCATATTCGACTTATTAACCCATTTAATCCCAGGGTATAAAGTACCTATCAGAAAAGTGCATCACTTCCATAAGTAACTTATTTCGTATGACTGACCATGAGAAAAAAACATTTTTTTCGATTTCACGAATTTCTATAAAAATTACCACTATGTTCCCATTGGGAACAATGGGAAGAAATACAGACATGTTCATAACGTGGAATTATTCATTGAAGAGTAATTTTCCAGCGTAAATATGAATGTAGCATGTCTGAAGCATAGCGGGAATCCGAAATATTAGCAGAAGACATACATCATGTCTTAAACCCATGAATATGACAGCATTTTGCCTTGAAAAAAAGCTACAAAAAGAACACTTTATTCAATTTTTTTCATTTTGGCAAAATCTCCAATGACGTTTCTTTTCGGCAGGGTTAGAGAAGTGATCCCTGATTGAAAACACGAAATTACACTGTATTTCCTCTTTTCAGCAGCAGCAGTCGTTAATTCTAGGACAGCTCTCTGAAAAATGGAGTGAAGAAATTCAAAGTGACTTGTTGACATGCGCCAAAGCAGCATATGCCCAAATGCAGCAACTTGTAAAAGGCGTAGCAAGTTTACCAAATGCTTCTCGGAACTTGACATGGAGGCTCTAAGGACAAGTTATTTGAAGCAATTGTAACTCCTTTATTATCATGGCAACATGACACAAAGGGATCTTTTGTGCTTTTTGATTGATAGATACAATCCACAATTTTGTTTTTCCTTTCTTATATTGATGCTGTTCGGTGTCAAAGAGTGCCAGTAGCCCACTAGCCTTTATCCTCTGGTATCCGAGACTTTCGAGATGGTAGGAGTAAAATTTATTATGATGTTTTCTGTCTTTCTGGTGATATCAAACTTTTCTTTATCCCGTCAGCATTCTATGCGCTCTTGCCCGCATGGTTTGTCTTCCTGTTCCTCATAGCTTAGCTTCCAGCAACCCCGAGGATACCACTCACACCGCTTGGAAGTACTGAATCATCCCCTCCAACCTCAATCTCTTCATCATCAGTTACTTCCCCACCCAAAGTTCAGGAGGTACACTCATGATTGTACTGTATCAATGTCACTACTTTTCTAGTCGCTCGACATGACTGATACAGCTTCTTCAAGAGTAAGAAACTTCTTCTGCTAAGCCACGACCAGTTGCCGAAAAAATTCAAGCATATAATAATTTGCAATTGAAATGAAATTAATCAGTTTCTTGTATCATTACTTGCTCAGTCTGCGAAATACCGCTGTGTAGCAGAAAAAAGACTACCATTTTATGCTGATCACTGAAGCAAAAAGTAGCACTTTTCAACTCAATTTTAGCT
This sequence comes from Aurelia coerulea, assembly GCA_039566865.1. Classification (NCBI taxonomy): domain Eukaryota; kingdom Metazoa; phylum Cnidaria; class Scyphozoa; order Semaeostomeae; family Ulmaridae; genus Aurelia; species Aurelia coerulea. The sequence continues at coordinate 20,858,106 of CM076947.1, read as the reverse complement.
TTTGATCTTTGCTTGCTAAAGCAGAGCTATGCTAAACAATAACTTACAGCAATTTTATGTACTTGCGTCCAAGTAACTACTGAAACATTTTTGATTGACAATATAAAATAAACTACAAATCTGCCCGTTGTTCCCATTGGGAACAAGTAAGAAATAACTAAGCTGCTTCTGCTCAATTCAAGATATATTCTGAAAATTGATAATTTAATGCAAAGTATGATTATTCAACTATTTTTCAACAAAAAAGTTTTCAAAAGGGCGTGGCTCTTAGCAACAGTTATTCAGCACCTTTGATTGACAGGCAGACAATGGCAAAATTGAACATTTTGCAACATCAATTAAAATAACTGAAACATTACATTATCTGTTAAAACTATTTTTCATGAATAAAAAACCTTCTATGTACTCTTAAATTCGTTTATCACAGCAAAAGGTTGTGATACAGGCATTGTAAAAATTCATTGCACCTGCTGTTCCCAAAGGGAACAATAGGACGAAATGGGTTAAACATCTGTTCAAAAGATTTCAACCATAGACTGTATTTTTACTTCATATTTTCCCAAAGAGTTTACTATCATTTGAACTTCATTAACCTGATGAGGTTTCAAATGTTTCAAAACAGATACCTACTTTTGAAGAACTGCATTAAGCCAAGTTTCATATTCGACTCGTTAAACATCTGTTAAAAATATTTCAACCATAGACTGTGGTTTACTTCATAATTTCCCAAAAAGTTTACAATCATTTGAACCTCATTAAACTGATGAGGTTTCAAATGTTTCAAACCTTTTACCTAATTTTGAAGAACTGCATTAAGCCAAGCTTCGTATTCGAATTATTGACCATCAATTCAAAAGATTTCAACTACATACTTCATATTTTCTCAAAAAGTTTACTATCATTTGAACCTCATTAACCTGATGAGGTTTCAAATGTTTCAAAACACATACCTAATTTTGAAGAACTGCATTAAGCCAAGTTTCATATTCGACTCATTAAACATCTATTCAGAATATTTCAACCATAGACTGTGGTTTTACTTCATAATTTCCAAGAAAGTTTACTATCATTTGAACCTCATTAACCTGATGAGGTTTCAAATGTTTCAAAATATAAACCTATTTTTGAAGAATTGCATTAAGCCAAGCTTCATATTCGACTCATTGACAATCAATTCAAAAGATTTCAACTATATAGTTCATATTTTCTCAAAAAGTTTACTATCATTTGAACCTCATTAACCTGATGAGGTTTCAAATGTTTCAAAACACATACCTAATTTTGAAGAACTGCATTAAGCCAAGTTTCATATTCGACTCATTAAACATCTATTCAGAATATTTCAACCATAGACTGTGGTTTTACTTCATAATTTCCTAGAAAGTTTACTATCATTTGAACCTCATTAACCTGATGAGGTTTCAAATGTTTCAAAACAGATACCTAATATTCAAGAATTACATCAAGCAAAGTTTCATATTCGACTCACTGACCATCAATTCAAAAGATTTCAACCATAGACTGTGGATTTACTTCATATTTTCCCAAAAATCTTACTATCATTTGACCCTCATTACCTGATGAGGTTTCAAATGTTTCAAAACAGATACCTAATTTTGAAGAACTGCAGGAAGCCAAGTTTCATATTCGAATCATTAAATATCTTTTCAAAAGACTTCAACCATAGACTGTGGTTTTACTTCATATTTTCCCAAAAAGTTTACTATCATTTGAACCTCATTAACCTGATGAGGTTTCAAATGTTTCAAAACATATACCTAATATTCAAGAATTACATCAAGCAAAGTTTCATATTCTACTCACTGACCATCAATTCATAAGATTTCAACCATAGACTGTTGATTTACTTCATATTTTCCCAAAACTTTTACTATCATTTGAACCTCATTAACCTGATGAGGTTTCAAATGTTTCAAAATATATACCTATTTTTGAAGAACTGCATTAAGCCAAGTTTCATATTCGACTCATTGACCATCAATTCAAAAGATTTCAACCATAGACTGTGGTTTTACTTCATATTTTCGCAAAAATTTTACTATCATTTGAACCTCATTAACCTGATGAGGTTTCAAATGTTTCAAAATATAAACCTATTTTTGAAGAACTGCATTAAGCCAAGCTTCATATTCGACTCATTGACAATCAATTCAAAAGATTTCAACTATATACTTCATATTTTCTCAAAAAGTTTACTATCATTTGAACCTCATTAACCTGATGAGGATTCAAATGTTTCAAAATATAAACCTATTTTTGAAGAACTGCATTAAGCCAAGCTTCATATTCGACTCATTGACAATCAATTCAAAAGATTTCAACTACATACTTCATATTTTCTCAAAAAGTTTACTATCATTTGAACCTCATTAACCTGATGAGGATTCAAATGTTTCAAAATATAAACCTATTTTTGAAGAACTGCATTAAGCCAAGCTTCATATTCCACTCATTAAACATCTTTTCAAAAGATTTCAACCATAGACTGTGGTTTACTTCATAATTTCCCAAAAAGTTTACTATCATTTGAACCTCATTAACCTGATGAGGTTTCAAATGTTTCAAAATATAAACCTATTTTTGAAGAACTGAATTAAGCCAAGTTTCATATTCGACTCATTGACCATCAATTCAAAAGATTTCAACCATAAACTGTGTTTTTACTTCATATTTTCTCAAAACGTTTACTATCATTTGAACCTCATTAACCTGATGAGGTTTCAAATGTTTCAAAACAAATTCCCAATTTTGAAGAACTGCATTAAGCCAAGTTTCATATTCGACTCATTAAACATCTTTTCAAAAGATTTCAACCATAGACTGTGGTTTTACTTCATATTTGCCCAAAAAATTTCCTATCATTTGAACCTCATTAACCTGATGAGGTTTCAAATGTTTCAAAACATATACCTAATATTCAAGAATTACATCAAGCCAAGTTTCATATTCGACTCACTGACCATCAATTCAAAAGATTTCAACCATAGACTGTGGTTTTACTTCATATTTTCCCACAAGTTTTACTATCATTTGAACCTCATTAACCTGATGAGGCTTCAAATGTTTCAAAACAGATACCTGATTTTGAAGAACTGCATTAAGCCAAGTTTCATATTCGACTCATTAAACATCTTTTCAAAAGATTTCAACCATAGACTGTGGTTTAACTTCATGTTCTCCAAAAGAGTTTACTATCATTTGAACCTCATTAACCTGATGAGGTTTCAAATGTTTCAAAATATAAACCTATTTTTGAAGAACTGCATTAAGCCAAGCTTCATATTCGACTCATTGACAATCAATTCAAAAGATTTCAACTATATACTTCATATTTTCTCAAAATGTTTACTATCATTTGAACCTCATTAACCTGATGAGGTTTCAAATGTTTCAAAATATAAACCTATTTTTGAAGAACTGCATTAAGCCAAGCTTCATATTCCACTCATTGACAATCAATTCAAAAGATTTCAACTATATACTTCATATTTTCTCAAAATGTTTACTATCATTTGAACCTCATTAACCTGATGAGGTTTCAAATGTTTCAAAACACATACCTAATTTTGAAGAACTGCATTAAGCCAAGTTTCATATTCGACTCATTAAACATCTATTCAGAATATTTCAACCATAGACTGTGGTTTTACTTCATAATTTCCCAGAAAGTTTACTATCATTTGAACCTCATTAACCTGATGAGGTTTCAAATGTTTCAAAATATAAACCTATTTTTGAAGAACTGAATTAAGCCAAGTTTCATATTCGACTCATTGACCATCAATTCAAAAGATTTCAACCATAAACTGTGTTTTTACTTCATATTTTCCCAAAAATTTTACTATCATTTGAACCTCATTAACCTGATGAGGTTTCAAATGTTTCAAAACAGATACCTAATTTTGAAGAACTGCATTAAGCCAAGTTTCATATTCGAATCATTAAACATCTTTTCAAAAGATTTCAACCATAGACTGTGGTTTTACTTCATATTTTCCCAAAAAGTTTACTATCATTTGAACCTCATTAACCTGATGAGGTTTCAAATGTTTCAAAACATATACCTAATATTCAAGAATTACATCAAGCCAAGTTTCATATTCGACTCACTGACCATCAATTCAAAAGATTTCAACCATAGACTGTGGTTTTACTTCATATTTTCCCACAAATTTTACTATCATTTAAACTGATGAGGTTTCAAATGTTTCAAAATATAAACCTATCTTTGAAGAACTGCATTAGGCCAAGCTTCGTATTCGAATTATTGACCATCAATTCAAAAGATTTCAACCATAGACTGTGGTTTTACTTCATATTTTCGCAAAAATTTTACTATCATTTGAACCTCATTAAACTGATGAGGTTTCAAATGTTTCAAACCTTTTACCTAATTTTGAAAAACTGCATTAAGCCAAGCTTCATACTCGAATTATTGACCATCAATTCAAAAGATTTCAACCAGAGACTGTGTTTTGTGTTCTTATTTTCTGAAAACGTTTACTATCATTTGAACCTCATTAACCTGATGAGGTTTCAAATGTTTCAAAATATATACCTATTTTTGAAGAACTGCATTAAGCCAAGTTTCATATTCGACTCATTGACCATCAATTCAAAAGATTTCAACCATAGACTGTGGTTTTACTTCATATTTTCGCAAAAATTTTACTATCATTTGAACCTCATTAACCTGATGAGGATTCAAATGTTTCAAAATATAAACCTATTTTTGAAGAACTGCATTAAGCCAAGCTTCATATTCCACTCATTGACAATCAATTCAAAAGATTTCAACTATATACTTCATATTTTCTCAAAATGTTTACTATCATTTGAACCTCATTAACCTGATGAGGTTTCAAATGTTTCAAAATATAAACCTATTTTTGAAGAACTGCATTAAGCCAAGCTTCATATTCCACTCATTAAACATCTTTTCAAAAGATTTCAACCATAGACTGTGGTTTACTTCATAATTTCCCAAAAAGTTTACTATCATTTGAACCTCATTAACCTGATGAGGTTTCAAATGTTTCAAAACATATTCCCAATTTTGAAGAACTGCATTAAGCCAAGTTTCATATTCGACTCATTAAACATCTTTTCAAAAGATTTCAACCATAGACTGTGGTTTTACTTCATATTTGCCCAAAAAATTTACTATCATTTGAACCTCATTAACCTGATGAGGTTTCAAATGTTTCAAAACATATACCTAATATTCAAGAATTACATCAAGCCAAGTTTCATATTCGACTCACTGACCATCAATTCAAAAGATTTCAACCATAGACTGTGGTTTTACTTCATATTTTCCCACAAATTTTACTATCATTTGAACCTCATTAACCTGATGAGGCTTCAAATGTTTCAAAACAGATACCTGATTTTGAAGAACTGCATTAAGCCAAGTTTCATATTCGACTCATTAAACATCTTTTCAAAAGATTTCAACCATAGACTGTGGTTTTACTTCATATTTTCCCAAAAAGTTTACTATCATTTGAACCTCATTAACCTGATGAGGTTTCAAATGTTTCAAAATATATACCTATTTTTGAAGAACTGCATTAAGCCAAGTTTCATATTCGACTCATTGACCATCAATTCAAAAGATTTCAACCATAAACTGTGTTTTTACTTCATATTTTCCCAAAAAGTTTACTATCATTTGAACCTCATTAACCTGATGAGGTTTCAAATGTTTCAAAACAGATACCTAATTTTGAAGAACTGCATTAAGCCAAGTTTCATATTCGAATCATTAAACATCTTTTCAAAAGATTTCAACCATAGACTGTGGTTTTACTTCATATTTTCCCAAAAAGTTTACTATCATTTGAACCTCATTAACCTGATGAGGTTTCAAATGTTTCAAAACATATACCTAATATTCAAGAATTACATCAAGCAAAGTTTCATATTCGACTCACTGACCATCAATTCAAAAGATTTCAACCATAGACTGTGGTTTTACTTCATATTTTCCCACAAATTTTACTATCATTTAAACTGATGAGGTTTCAAATGTTTCAAAATATAAACCTATCTTTGAAGAACTGCATTAGGCCAAGCTTCGTATTCGAATTATTGACCATCAATTCAAAAGATTTCAACCATAGACTGTGGTTTTACTTCATATTTTCGCAAAAATTTTACTATCATTTGAACCTCATTAAACTGATGAGGTTTCAAATGTTTCAAACCTTTTACCTAATTTTGAAAAACTGCATTAAGCCAAGCTTCATACTCGAATTATTGACCATCAATTCAAAAGATTTCAACCAGAGACTGTGTTTTGTGTTCTTATTTTCTGAAAACGTTTACTATCATTTGAACCTCATTAACCTGATGAGGTTTCAAATGTTTCAAAATATATACCTATTTTTGAAGAACTGCATTAAGCCAAGTTTCATATTCGACTCATTGACCATCAATTCAAAAGATTTCAACCATAGACTGTGGTTTTACTTCATATTTTCGCAAAAATTTTACTATCATTTGAACCTCATTAACCTGATGAGGTTTCAAATGTTTCAAAATATAAACCTATTTTTGAAGAACTGCATTAAGCCAAGCTTCATATTCCACTCATTGACAATCAATTCAAAAGATTTCAACTATATACTTCATATTTTCTCAAAATGTTTACTATCATTTGAACCTCATTAACCTGATGAGGTTTCAAATGTTTCAAAATATAAACCTATTTTTGAAGAACTGCATTAAGCCAAGCTTCATATTCCACTCATTAAACATCTTTTCAAAAGATTTCAACCATAGACTGTGGTTTACTTCATAATTTCCCAAAAAGTTTACTATCATTTGAACCTCATTAACCTGATGAGGTTTCAAATGTTTCAAAACATATTCCCAATTTTGAAGAACTGCATTAAGCCAAGTTTCATATTCGACTCATTAAACATCTTTTCAAAAGATTTCAACCATAGACTGTGGTTTTACTTCATATTTGCCCAAAAAATTTACTATCATTTGAACCTCATTAACCTGATGAGGTTTCAAATGTTTCAAAACATATACCTAATATTCAAGAATTACATCAAGCCAAGTTTCATATTCGACTCACTGACCATCAATTCAAAAGATTTCAACCATAGACTGTGGTTTTACTTCATATTTTCCCACAAATTTTACTATCATTTGAACCTCATTAAACTGATGAGGTTTCAAATGTTTCAAACCTTTTACCTAATTTTGAAGAACTGCATTAAGCCAAGCTTCACATTCGACTCATTGACCATCTTTTCAAAAGATTTCAACCATAGACTGTGGTTTTACTTCATATTTTCCTACAAATTTTACTATCATTTGAACCTCATTAACCTGATGAGGTTTCAAATGTTTCAAAATATATACCTATTTTTGAAGAACTGCATTAAGCCAAGTTTCATATTCGACTCATTGACCATCAATTCAAAAGATTTCAACCATAGACTGTGGTTTTACTTCATATTTTCGCAAAAATTTTACTATCATTTGAACCTCATTAAACTGATGAGGTTTCAAATGTTTCAAAATATAAACCTATTTTTGAAGAACTGCATTGAGCCAAGCTTCATATTCCACTCATTGACAATCAATTCAAAAGATTTCAACTATATACTTCATATTTTCTCAAAATGTTTACTATCATTTGAACCTCATTAACCTGATGAGGTTTCAAATGTTTCAAAATATAAACCTATTTTTGAAGAACTGCATTAAGCCAAGCTTCATATTCCACTCATTAAACATCTTTTCAAAAGATTTCAACCATAGACTGTGGTTTTACTTCATATTTTCCCAAAGAGTTTACTATCATTTGAACCTCATTAACCTGATGAGGTTTCAAATGTTTCAAAACAAATTCCCAATTTTGAAGAACTGCATTAAGCCAAGTTTCATATTCGACTCATTAAACATCTTTTCAAAAGATTTCAACCATAGACTGTGGTTTTACTTCATATTTGCCCAAAAAATTTCCTATCATTTGAACCTCATTAACCTGATGAGGTTTCAAATGTTTCAAAACATATACCTAATATTCAAGAATTACATCAAGCCAAGTTTCATATTCGACTCACTGACCATCAATTCAAAAGATTTCAACCATAGACTGTGGTTTTACTTCATATTTTCCCACAAATTTTACTATCATTTGAACCTCATTAACCTGATGAGGCTTCAAATGTTTCAAAACAGATACCTGATTTTGAAGAACTGCATTAAGCCAAGTTTCATATTCGACTCATTAAACATCTTTTCAAAAGATTTCAACCATAGACTGTGGTTTTACTTCATATTTTCCCAAAAAGTTTACTATCATTTGAACCTCATTAACCTGATGAGGTTTCAAATGTTTCAAAATATATACCTATTTTTGAAGAACTGCATTAAGCCAAGTTTCATATTCGACTCATTGACCATCAATTCAAAAGATTTCAACCATAGACTGTGGTTTTACTTCATATTTTCGCAAAAATTTTACTATCATTTGAACCTCATTAAACTGATGAGGTTTCAAATGTTTCAAACCTTTTACCTAATTTTGAAAAACTGCATTAAGCCAAGCTTCATACTCGAATTATTGACCATCAATTCAAAAGATTTCAACCATAGACTGTGTTTTGTGTTCTTATTTTCTGAAAACGTTTACTATCATTTGAACCTCATTAACCTGATGAGGTTTCAAATGTTTCAAAGTATAAACCTATTTTTGAAGAACTGCATTAAGCCAAGCTTCACATTCGATTCATTCACCATCACTTCAAAAGATTTCAACCATTGACTGTGGTTTTACTTCATATTTTCGCAAAAATTTTACTATCATTTTAACCTCATTAAACTGATGAGGTTTCAAATGTTTCAAACCTTTTACCTAATTTTGAAAAACTGCATTAAGCCAAGCTTCATACTCGAATTATTGACCATCAATTCAAAAGATTTCAACCATAGACTGTGTTTTGTGTTCTTATTTTCTGAAAACGTTTACTATCATTTGAACCTCATTAACCTGATGAGGTTTCAAATGTTTCAAAACAGATACCTAATATTCAAGAATTACATCAAGCAAAGTTTCATATTCGACTCACTGACCATCAATTCAAAGATTTCAACCATAGACTGTGGATTTACTTCATATCTTCCCAAAAAATTTTACTATCATTTGAACTGATAAGGTTTCAAATGTTTCAAAATATAAACCTATTTTTTAAGAACTGCATTAAGCCAAGCTTCATATTCGACTCATTGACCATCAATTCATAAGATTTCAACCATAGACTGTGTTTTTACTTCATATTTTCCCAAAAATTTTACTATCATTTGAAGCTCATTAACCTGATGAGGTTTCAAATGTTTCAAAACAGATACCTAATTTTGAAGAACTGCATTAAGCCAAGTTTCATATTCGACTCACTGACCATCAATTCAAAAGATTTCAACCATAGACTGTGGATTTACTTCATATTTTCCCAAAAATTTTACTATCATTTGAACCTCATTAACCAGATGAGGTTTCAAATGTTTCAAAACAGATACCTAATTTTGAAGAACTGCATTAAGCCAAGTTTCATATTCGAATCATTAAACATCTTTTCAAAAGACTTCAACCATAGACTGTGGTTTTACTTCATATTTTCCCAAAAAGTTTACTATCATTTGAACCTCATTAACCTGATGAGGTTTCAAATGTTTCAAAATATATACTTATTTTTGAAGAACTGCATTAAGCCAACTTTCATATTCGACTCATTGACCATCTTTTCAAAAGATTTCAACCATAGACTGTGGTTTTACTTCATATTTTCCCAAAAAGTTTACTATCATTTGAACCTCATTAACATGATGAGGTTTCAAATGATTCAAAACATGTACCTAATATTCAAGAATTACATCAAGCAAAGTTTCATATTCGACTCACTGACCATCAATTCAAAAGATTTCAACCATAGACTGTGGATTTACTTCATATTTTCCCAAAAATTTTACTATCATTTGAACCTCATTAACCTGATGAGGTTTCAAATGTTTCAAAACAGATACCTAATTTTGAAGAACTGCATTAAGCCAAGTTTGATATTCGAATAATTAAACATCTTTTCAAAAGATTTCAACCATAGACTGTGGTTTTACTTCATATTTTCCCAAAAAGTTTACTATCATTTGAACCTCATTAACCTGATGAGGTTTCAAATGTTTCAAAACATATACCTAATTTTGAAGAACTGCATTAAGCCAAGCTTCACATTCGATTCATTGACAATCAATTCAAAAGATTTCAACCATAGACTGTGGTTTTACTTCATAATTTCCCAAAAAGTTTACTATCATTTGAACCTCATTAACCTGATAAGGTTTCAAATGTTTCAAAATATAAACCTATTTTTGAAGAACTGCATTAAGCCAAGCTTCACATTTGATTCATTGACCATCAATTCAAAAGATTTCATCCCTAGGCTGTGATTTGACTTCATATTTTCTCAAAATGTTTACTATCATTCGAACCTCATTAACCTGATGAGGTTTCAAATGTTTCAAAACAGATACCTAATTTTGAAGAACTGCATTAAGCAAAGTTTCATATTCGACTCACTGACCATCAATTCAAAAGATTTCAACCATAGACTGTGGATTTACATCATATTTTCCCAAAAATTTTACTATCATTTGAACCTCATTAACCTGATGAGGTTTCAAATGTTTCAAAATATATACCTATTTTTGAAGAACTGCATTAAGCCAAGTTTCATATTCGACTCATTGACAATCAAATCAAAAGATTTCAACGATATACTTCATATTTTCTCGAAAAGTTTACTATCATTTGAACCTCATTAACCTGATGAGGTTTCAAATGTTTCAAAATATAAACCTATTTTTGAAGAACTGCATTAAGCCAAGCTTCACATTCGATTCATTGACAATCAATTCAAAAGATTTACAACCATTGACTGTGGTTTTACTTTTAATTTTCCAAAAAGTTTACTATCATTTGAACCTCATTAACCTAATAAGGTTTCAAATGTTTCAAAATATAAACCTATTTTTGAAGAACTGAATTAAGCCAAGCTTCATATTCGACTCATTAAACATCTTTTCAAAATATTTCAACCATAGACTGTGGTTTTACTTCATATTTTCCCAAAGAGTTTACTATCATTTGAACCTCATTAACCTGATGAGGTTTCAAATGTTTCAAAATATAAACCTATATTTGAAGAACTGCATTAAGCCAAGCTTCACATTTGATTCATTGACCATCAATTCAAAAGATTTCATCCCTAGGCTGTGATTTGACTTCATATTTTCTCAAAATGTTTACTATCATTCGAACCTCATTAACCTGATGAGGTTTCAAATGTTTCAAAACAGATACCTAATTTTGAAGAACTGCATTAAGCAAAGTTTCATATTCGACTCACTGACCATCAATTCAAAAGATTTCAACCATAGACTGTGGATTTACATCATATTTTCCCAAAAATTTTACTATCATTTGAACCTCATTAACCTGATGAGGTTTCAAATGTTTCAAAACAGATACCTAATTTTGAAGAACTGCATTAAGCCAAGTTTCATATTCGAATCATTAAACATCTTTTCAAAAGATTTCAACCATAGACTGTGGTTTTACTTCATATTTTCCCAAAAAGTTTACTATCATTTGAACCTCATTAACCTGATGAGGTTTCAAATGTTTCAAAATATATACCTATTTTTGAAGAACTGCATTAAGCCAAGTTTCATATTCGACTCATTGACCATCAATTCAAAAGATTTCAACCATAGACTGTGGTTTTACTTCATATTTTCCCAAAAAGTTTACTATCATTTGAACCTCATTAAACGTGATGAGGTTTCAAATGTTTCAAAACAGATACCTAATTTTGAAGAACTGCATTAAGCCAAGTTTCATATTCGACTCATTAAACATCTTTTCAAAAGATTTCAACCATAGACTGTATTTTGACTTCATATTTTCCCAAAGAGTTTAATATCATTTGTACCTCATTAACCTGATGAGGTTTCAAATGTTTCAAAACAGATACCTAATTTTGAAGAACTGCATTAAGCCAAATTTCATATTCGACTCGTTCAACATCTGTTAAAAATATTTCAACCATAGACTGTGGTTTACTTCATAATTTCCCAAAAAGTTTACAATCATTTGAACCTCATTAAACTGATGAGGTTTCAAATGTTTCAAACCTTTTACCTAATTTTGAAGAACTGCATTAAGCCAAGCTTCGTATTCGAATTATTGACCATCAATTCAAAAGATTTCAACCATAGACTGTGTTTTGTTTTCTTATTTTCTGAAAACGTTTACTATCATTTGAACCTCATTAACCTGATGAGGTTTCAAATGTTTCAAAATATAAACCTATTTTTGAAGAACTGCATTAAGCCAAGTTTCATATTCGACTCATTAAACATCTTTTCAAAAGATTTCAACCATAGACTGTGGTTTTACTTCATATTTTCCCAAAAAGTTTACTATCATTTGAACCTCATTAACCTGATGAGGTTTCAAATGTTTCAAAGTATATACCTATTTTTGAAGAACTGCATTAAGCCAAGTTTCATATTCGACTCATTGACCATCAATTCAAAAGATTTCAACCATAGACTGTGGTTTTACTTCATAATTTCCCAAAAAGTTTACAATCATTTGAACCTCATTAAACTGATGATGTTTCAAATGTTTCAACCCTTTTACCTAATTTTAAAGAACTGCATTAAGCCAAGCTTCATATTCGACTCATTAAACATCTGTTCAAAAGATTTCAACCATAGACTGTGTTTTGACTTCATATTTTCTCAAAGAGTTTACTATCATTTGAACCTCATTAACCTGATGAGGTTTCAAATGTTTCAAAATATAAACCTGTTTTTGAAGAACTGCATTAAGCCAAGCTTCATATTCGACTCATTGACAATCAATTCAAAAGATTTCAACTACATACTTCATATTTTCTCAAAAAGTTTACTGTCATTTGAACCTCATTAACCTGATGAGGTTTCAAATGTTTCAAAACATATACCTAATATTCAAGAATTACATCAAGCAAAGTTTCATATTCGACTCACTGACCATCAATTCAAAAGATTTCAACCATAGACTGTGGATTTACATCATATTTTCCCAAAAATTTTACTATCATTTGAACCTCATTAACCTGATGAGGTTTCAAATGTTTCAAAACAGATACCTAATTTTGAAGAACTGCATGAAGCCAAGTTTCATATTCGAATCATTAAACATCTTTTCAAAAGACTTCAACCATAGACTGTGGTTTTACTTCATATTTTCCCAAAAAGTTTACTATCATTTGAACCTCATTAACCTGATGAGGATTCAAATGTTTCAAAATATATACCTATTTTTGAAGAACTGCATTAAGCCAAGTTTCATATTCGACTCATTGACCATCAATTCAAAAGATTTCAACCATAGACTGTGGTTTTACTTCATAATTTCCAAAAACGTTTACAATCATTTGAACCTCATTAAACTGATGAGGTTTCAAATGTTTCAACCCTTTTACCTAATTTTGAAGAACTGCATTAAGCCAAGTTTCATATTCGACTCATTGACCATCAATTCAAAAGATTTCAACCATAGACTGTGTTTTTACTTCATATTTTCCCACAAATTTTACTATCATTTGAACCTCATTAACCTGATGAGGTTTCAAATGTTTCAAAACAGATACCTAATTTTGAAGAACTGCATTAAGCCAAGTTTCATATTCGACTCATTGACCATCAATTCAAAAGATTTCAACCATAGACTGTGTTTTTACTTCATATTTTCCCAAAAATTTTACTATCATTTGAACCTCATTAACCTGATGAGGTTTCAAATGTTTCAAAACAGATACCTAATTTTGAAGAGCTGCATTAAGCCAAGTTTCATATTCGAATCATTAAACATCTTTTAAAAAGAATTCAACCATAGACTGTGGTTTTACTTCATATTTTCCCAAAAAGTTTACTATCATTTGAACCTCATTAACCTGATGAGGTTTCAAATGTTTCAAAACATATACCTAATATTGAAGAATTACATCAAGCAAAGTTTCATATTCGACTCACTGACCATCAATTCAAAAGATTTCAACCATAGACTGTGGATTTACTTCATATTTTTCCAAAAATTTTACTATCATTTGAACCTCATTAACCTGATGAGGTTTCAAATGTTTCAAAACAGATACCTAATTTTGAAGAACTGCATTAAGCCAAGTTCATATTCGAATCATTAAACATCTTTTCAAAAGATTTCAACCATAGACTGTGGTTTTACTTCATATTTTCCCAAAAAGTTTACTATCATTTGAACCTCATTAACCTGATGAGGTTTCAAATGTTTCAAAATATATACCTATTTTTGAAGAACTGCATTAAGCCAAGTTTCATATTCGACTCATTGACCATCTTTTCAAAGATTTCAACCATAGACTGTGGTTTTACTTCATATTTTCCCAAAAAGTTTACTATCATTTGAACCTCATTAACCTGATGAGGTTTCAAATGTTTCAAAATATATACCTATTTTTGAAGAACTGCATTAAGCCAAGTTTCATATTCGACTCATTGACCATCAATTCAAAAGATTTCAACCATAGACTGTGGTTTTACTTCATAATTTCCCAAAAGGTTTACAATCATTTGAACCTCATTAAACTGATGAGGTTTCAAATGTTTCAAACCTTTTACCTAATTTTGAAGAACTGCATTAAGCCAAGCTTCATATTCGACTTATTAAACATCTGTTCAAAAGATTTCAACCATAGACTGTATTTTTACTTCATATTTTCCCAAAGAGTTTACTATCATTTGAACTTCATTAACCTGATGAGGTTTCAAATGTTTCAAAACAGATACCTACTTTTGAAGAACTGCATTAAGCCAAGTTTCATATTCGACTCGTTAAACATCTGTTAAAAATATTTCAACCATAGACTGTGGTTTACTTCATAATTTCCCAAAAAGTTTACAATCATTTGAACCTCATTAAACTGATGAGGTTTCAAATGTTTCAAACCTTTTACCTAATTTTGAAGAACTGCATTAAGCCAAGCTTCGTATTCGAATTATTGACCATCAATTCAAAAGATTTCAACTACATACTTCATATTTTCTCAAAAAGTTTACTATCATTTGAACCTCATTAACCTGATGAGGTTTCAAATGTTTCAAAACACATACCTAATTTTGAAGAACTGCATTAAGCCAAGTTTCATATTCGACTCATTAAACATCTATTCAGAATATTTCAACCATAGACTGTGGTTTTACTTCATAATTTCCCAGAAAGTTTACTATCATTTGAACCTCATTAACCTGATGAGGTTTCAAATGTTTCAAAATATAAACCTATTTTTGAAGAATTGCATTAAGCCAAGCTTCATATTCGACTCATTGACAATCAATTCAAAAGATTTCAACTATATAGTTCATATTTTCTCAAAAAGTTTACTATCATTTGAACCTCATTAACCTGATGAGGTTTCAAATGTTTCAAAACAGATACCTAATTTTGAAGAACTGCATTAAGCCAAGTTTCATATTCGACTCATAAAACATCTATTGAGAATATTTCAACCATAGACTGTGGTTTTACTTCATAATTTCCTAGAAAGTTTACTATCATTTGAACCTCATTAACCTGATGAGGTTTCAAATGTTTCAAAACAGATACCTAATATTCAAGAATTACATCAAGCAAAGTTTCATATTCGACTCACTGACCATCAATTCAAAAGATTTCAACCATAGACTGTGGATTTACTTCATATTTTCCCAAAAATTTTACTATCATTTGACCCTCATTACCTGATGAGGTTTCAAATGTTTCAAAACAGATACCTAATTTTGAAGAACTGCATGAAGCCAAGTTTCATATTCGAATCATTAAATATCTTTTCAAAAGACTTCAACCATAGACTGTGGTTTTACTTCATATTTTCCCAAAAAGTTTACTATCATTTGAACCTCATTAACCTGATGAGGTTTCAAATGTTTCAAAACATATACCTAATATTCAAGAATTACATCAAGCAAAGTTTCATATTCGACTCACTGACCATCAATTCAAAAGATTTCAACCATAGACTGTGGATTTACTTCATATTTTCCCAAAAATTTTACTATCATTTGAACCTCATTAACCTGATGAGGTTTCAAATGTTTCAAAACAGATACCTAATTTTGAAGAACTGCCTTAAGCCAAGTTTCATATTCGAATCATTAAACATCTTTTCAAAAGACTTCAACCATAGACTGTGGTTTTACTTCATATTTTCCCAAAATGTTTACTATCATTTGAACCTCATTAACCTGATGAGGTTTCAAATGTTTCAAAATATATACCTACTTTTGAAGAACTGCATCAAGCCAAGTTTCATATTCGACTCATTGACAATCAATTCAAAAGATTTCAACCATAGACTGTGGTTTTACTTAATAATTTCCCAGAAAGTTTACTATCATTTGAACCTCATTAACCTGATGAGGTTTCAAATGTTTCAAAACAGATACCTAATATTCAAGAATTACATCAAGCAAAGTTTCATATTCGACTCACTGACCATCAATTCAAAAGATTTCAACCATAGACTGTGGATTTACTTCATATTTTCCCAAAAATTTTACTATCATTTGACCCTCATTACCTGATGAGGCTTCAAATGTTTCAAAACAGATACATAATTTTGAAGAACTGCATTAAGCCAAGTTTCATATTCGAATTATTAAACATCTTCTCAAAAGATTTCAACCATAGACTGTGGTTTTACATCATATTTTCCCAAAGAGCTTACTATCATTTGAACCTCATTAACCTGATGAGGTTTCAAATGTTTCAAAATATAAACCAATTTTTGAAGAACTGCATTAAGCCAAGCTTCACATTCGATTCATTGACAATCAATTCAAAAGATTTCAACCATAGACTGTGGTTTTACTTCATAATTTCTAAAAAAGTTTACTATCATTTGAACTGATAAGGTTTCAAATGTTTCAAAATATAAACCTATTTTTTAAGAACTGCATTAAGCTAAGCTTCATATTCGACTCATTGACCATCAATTCATAAGATTTCAACCATAGACTGTGTTTTTACTTCATATTTTCCCAAAAATTTTACTATCATTTGAACCTCTTTAACCTGATGAGGTTTCAAATGTTTCAAAACAGATACCTAATATTCAAGAATTACATCAAGCAAAGTTTCATATTCGACTCACTGACCATCAATTCAAAAGATTTCAACCATAGACTGTGGATTTACTTCATATTTTCCCAAAAATTTTACTATCATTTGAACCTCATTAACCTGATGAGGTTTCAAATGTTTCAAAACAGATACCTAATTTTGAAGAACTGCATTAAGCCAAGTTTCATATTCGAATCATTAAACATCTTTTCAAAAGATTTCAACAATAGACTGTGGTTTTATTTCATATTTTCCCAAAAAGTTTACTATGATTTGAACCTCATTAACCTGATGAGGTTTCAAATGTTTCAAAATATATACCTATTTTTGAAGAACTGCATTAAGCCAAGTTTCATATTCGACTCATTGACCATCAATTCAAAAGATTTCAACCATAGACTGTGGTTTTACTTAATAATTTCCCAGAAGGTTTACTATCATTTGAACCTCATTAACCTGATGAGGTTTCAAATGTTTCAAAACAGATACCTAATTTTGAAGAACTGCATTAAGCCAAGTTTCATATTCGAATCATTAAACATCTTTTAAAAAGATTTCAACCATAGACTGTGGTTTTACTTTATATTTTCCCAAAAAGTTTACTATCATTTGAACCTTATTAACCTGATGAGGTTTCAAATGGTTCAAAACATATACCTAATATTCAAGAATTACATCAAGCAAAGTTTCATATTCGACTCACTGACCATCAATTCATTAGATTTCAACCATAGACTGTGGATTTACTTCATATTTTCCCAAAAATTTTACTATCATTTGACCCTCATTACCTGATGAGGCTTCAAATGTTTCAAAACAGATACCTAATTTTGAAGAACTGCATTAAGCCAAGTTTCATGTTCGAATCATTAAACATCTTTTCAAAAGACTTCAACCATAGACTGTGGTTTTACATCATATTTTCCCAAAGAGCTTACTATCATTTGAACCTCATTAACCTGATGAGGTTTCAAATGTTTCAAAATATAAACCTATTTTTTAAGAACTGCATTAAGCCAAGCTTCATATTCGACTCATTGACCATCAATTCATAAGATTTCAAGCATAGACTGTGTTTTTACTTCATATTTTCCCAAAAATTTTACTATCATTTGAACCTCATTAACCTGATGAGGTTTCAAATGTTTCAAAACAGATACCTAATATTCAAGAATTACATCAAGCAAAGTTTCATATTCGACTCACTGACCATCAATTCAAAAGATTTCAACCATAGACTGTGGATTTACTTCATATTTTCCCAAAAATTTTACTATCATTTGACCCTCATTACCTGATGAGGCTTCAAATGTTTCAAAACAGATACCTAATTTTGAAGAACTGTATGAAGCCAAGTTTCATATTCGAATCATTAAACATCTTCTCAAAAGATTTCAACCATAGACTGTGGTTTTACATCATATTTTCCCAAAGAGCTTACTATCATTTGAACCTCATTAACCTGATGAGGTTTCAAATGTTTCAAAATATAAACCTATTTTTGAAGAACTGCATTAAGCCAAGCTTCACATTCGATTCATTGACAATCAATTCAAAATATTTCAACCATAGACTGTGGTTTTACTTCATAATTTCTAAAAAAGTTTACTATCATTTGAACTGATAAGGTTTCAAATGTTTCAAAATATAAACCTATTTTTTAAGAACTGCATTAAGCTAAGCTTCATATTCGACTCATTGACCATCAATTCATAAGATTTCAACCATAGACTGTGTTTTTACTTCATATTTTCCCAAAAATTTTACTATCATTTGAACCTCATTAACCTGATGAGGTTTCAAATGTTTCAAAACAGATACCTAATATTCAAGAATTACATCTAGCAAAGTTTCATATTCGACTCACTGACCATCAATTCAAAAGATTTCAACCATAGACTGTGGATTTACTTCATATTTTCCCAAAAATTTTACTATCATTTGAACCTCATTAACCTGATGAGGTTTCAAATGTTTCAAAACAGATACCTAATTTTGAAGAACTGCATTAAGCCAAGTTTCATATTCGAATCATTAAACATCTTTTCAAAAGATTTCAACAATAGACTGTGGTTTTATTTCATATTTTCCCAAAAAGTTTACTATGATTTGAACCTCATTAACCTGATGAGGTTTCAAATGTTTCAAAATATATACCTATTTTTGAAGAACTGCATTAAGCCAAGTTTCATATTCGACTCATTGACCATCAATTCAAAAGATTTCAACCATAGACTGTGGTTTTACTTCATAATTTCTAAAAAAGTTTACTATCATTTGAACTGATGAGGTTTCAAATGTTTCAAAATATAAACCTATTTTTTAAGAACTGCATTAAGCTAAGCTTCATATTCGCCTCATTGACCATCAATTCATAAGATTTCAACCATAGACTGTGTTTTTACTTCATATTTTCCCAAAAATTTTACTATCATTTGAACCTCATTAACCTGATGAGGTTTCAAATGTTTCAAAACAGATACCTAATATTCAAGAATTACATCAAGCAAAGTTTCATATTCGACTCACTGACCATCAATTCAAAAGATTTCAACCATAGACTGTGGATTTACTTCATATTTTCCCAAAAATTTTACTATCATTTGAACCTCATTAACCTGATGAGGTTTCAAATGTTTCAAAACAGATACCTAATTTTGAAGAACTGCATTAAGCCAAGTTTCATATTCGAATCATTAAACATCTTTTCAAAAGATTTCAACAATAGACTGTGGTTTTATTTCATATTTTCCAAAAAAGTTTACTATGATTTGAACCTCATTAACCTGATGAGGTTTCAAATGTTTCAAAATATATACCTATTTTTGAAGAACTGCATTAAGCCAAGTTTCATATTCGACTCATTGACCATCAATTCAAAAGATTTCAACCATAGACTGTGGTTTTACTTAATAATTTCCCAGAAAGTTTACTATCATTTGACCCTCATTAACCTGATGAGGTTTCAAATGTTTCAAAACAGATACCTAATTTTGAAGAACTGCATTAAGTCAAGTTTCATATTCGAATCATTAAACATCTTTTAAAAAGATTTCAACCATAGACTGTGGTTTTACTTTATATTTTCCCAAAAAGTTTACTATCATTTGAACCTTATTAACCTGATGAGGTTTCAAATGTTTCAAAACATATACCTAATATTCAAGAATTACATCAAGCAAAGTTTCATATTCGACTCACTGACCATCAATTCATTAGATTTCAACCATAGACTGTGGATTTACTTCATATTTTCCCAAAAATTTTACTATCATTTGACCCTCATTACCTGATGAGGCTTCAAATGTTTCAAAACAGATACCTAATTTTGAAGAACTGCATTAAGCCAAGTTTCATGTTCGAATCATTAAACATCTTTTCAAAAGATTTCAACCATAGACTGTGGTTTTACATCATATTTTCCCAAAGAGCTTACTATCATTTGAACCTCATTAACCTGATGAGGTTTCAAATGTTTCAAAATATAAACCTATTTTTGAAGAACTGCATTAAGCCAAGCTTCATATTCGACTCATTGACCATCAATTCATAAGATTTCAACCATAGACTGTGTTTTTACTTCATATTTTCCCAAAAATTTTACTATCATTTGAACCTCATTAACCTGATGAGGTTTCAAATGTTTCAAAACAGATACCTAATATTCAAGAATTACATCAAGCAAAGTTTCATATTCGACTCACTGACCATCAATTCAAAAGATTTCAACCATAGACTGTGGATTTACTTCATATTTTCTCAAAAATTTTACTATCATTTGACCCTCATTACCTGATGAGGTTTCAAATGTTTCAAAACAGATACCTAATTTTGAAGAACTGCATTAAGCCAAGTTTCATATTCGAATCATTAAACATCTTTTCAAAATATTTCAACCATAGACTGTGGTTTTACTTCATATTTTCCCAAAAAGTTTACTATCATTTGAACCTCATTAACCTGATGAGGTTTCAAATGATTCAAAACATATACCTAATATTCAAGAATTACATCAAGCCAAGTTTCATATTCGACTCACTGACCATCAATTCAAAAGATTTCAACCATAGACTGTGGATTTACTTCATATTTTTCCAACAATTTTACTATCATTTGAACCTCATTAACCTGATGAGGTTTCAAATGTTTCAAAACAGATACCTAATTTTGAAGAACTGCATTAAGCCAAGTTTCATATTCGAATCATTAAACATCTTTTCAAAAGACTTCAACCATAGACTGTGGTTTTACTTCATATTTTCCCAAAATGTTTACTATCATTTGAACCTCATTAACCTGATGAGGTTTCAAATGTTTCAAAATATATACCTACTTTTGAAGAACTGCATTAAGCCAAGTTTCATATTCGACTCATTGACAATCAATTCAAAAGATTTCAACCATAGACTGTGGTTTTACTTAATAATTTCCCAGAAAGTTTACTATCATTTGAACCTCATTAACCTGATGAGGTTTCAAATGTTTGAAAACAGATACCTAATATTCAAGAATTACATCAAGCAAAGTTTCATATTCGACTCACTGACCATCAATTCAAAAGATTTCAACCATAGACTGTGGATTTACTTCATATTTTCCCAAAAATTTTACTATCATTTGACCCTCATTACCTGATGAGGCTTCAAATGTTTCAAAAGAGATACCTAATTTTGAAGAACTGCATTAAGCCAAGTTTCATATTCGAATCATTAAACATCTTTTCAAAAGATTTCAACCATAGACTGTGGTTTTACATCATATTTTCCCAAAGAGCTTACTATCATTTGAACCTCATTAACCTGATGAGGTTTCAAATGTTTCAAAATATATACCTATTTTTGAAGAACTGCATTAAGCCAAGCTTCACATTCGATTCATTGACAATCAATTCAAAAGATTTCAACCATAGACTGTGGTTTTACTTCATAATTTCTAAAAAAGTTTACTATCATTTGAACTGATAAGGTTTCAAATGTTTCAAAATATAAACCTATTTATTAAGAACTGCATTAAGCTAAGCTTCATATTCGACTCATTGACCATCAATTCATAAGATTTCAACCATAGACTGTGTTTTTACTTCATATTTTCCCAAAAATTTTACTATCATTTGAACCTCATTAACCTGATGAGGTTTCAAATGTTTCAAAACAGATACCTAATATTCAAGAATTACATCAAGCAAAGTTTCATATTCGACTCACTGACCATCAATTCAAAAGATTTCAACCATAGACTGTGGATTTACTTCATATTTTCCCAAAAATTTTACTATCATTTGAACCTCATTAACCTGATGAGGTTTCAAATGTTTCAAAACAGATACCTAATTTTGAAGAACTGCATTAAGCCAAGTTTCATATTCGAATCATTAAACATATTTTCAAAAGATTTCAACAATAGACTGTGGTTTTATTTCATATTTTCCCAAAAAGTTTACTATCATTAGAACCTCATTAACTGGATGAGGTTTCAAATGTTTCAAAATATATACCTATTTTTGAAGAACTGCATTAAGCCAAGTTTCATATTCGACTCATTGACCATCAATTCAAAAGATTTCAACCATAGACTTTGGTTTTACTTCATAATTTCTAAAAAAGTTTACTATCATTTGAACTGATAAGGCTTCAAATGTTTCAAAATATAAACCTATTTTTTAAGAACTGCATTAAGCTAAGCTTCATATTCGACTCATTGACCATCAATTCATAAGAATTCAATCATAGACTGTGTTTTTACTTCATATTTTCCCAAAAATTTTACTATCATTTGAACCTCATTAACCTGATGAGGTTTCAAATGTTTCAAAACAGATACCTAATTTTGAAGAACTGCATTAAGCCAAGTTTCATATTCGAATCATTAAACATCTTTTCAAAAGATTTCAACAATAGACTGTGGTTTTATTTCATATTTTCCCAAAAAGTTTACTATGATTTGAACCTCATTAACCTGATGAGGTTTCAAATGTTTCAAAATATATACCTATTTTTGAAGAACTGCATTAAGCCAAGTTTCATATTCGACTCATTGACCATCAATTCAAAAGATTTCAACCATAGACTGTGGTTTTACTTAATAATTTCCCAGAAAGTTTACTATCATTTGAACCTCATTAACCTGATGAGGTTTCAAATGTTTCAAAACAGATACCTAATTTTGAAGAACTGCATTAAGCCAAGTTTCATATTCGAATCATTAAACATCTTTTAAAAAGATTTCAACCATAGACTGTGGTTTTACTTCATATTTTCCCAAAAAGTTTACTATCATTTGAACCTTATTAACCTGATGAGGTTTCAAATGTTTCAAAACATATACCTAATATTCAAGAATTACATCAAGCAAAGTTTCATATTCGACTCACTGACCATCAATTCATTAGATTTCAACCATAGACTGTGGATTTACTTCATATTTTCCCAAAAATTTTACTATCATTTGACCCTCATTACCTGATGAGGCTTCAAATGTTTCAAAACAGATACCTAATTTTGAAGAACTGCATTCTGCCAAGTTCCATGTTCGAATCATTAAACATCTTTTCAAAAGATTTCAACCATAGACTGTGGTTTTACATCATATTTTCCCAAAAAGTTTACTATCATTTGAACCTCATTAACCTGATGAGGTTTCATATGTTTCAAAACATATACCTAATATTCAAGAATTACATCAAGCAAAGTTTCATATTCGACTCACTGACCATCAATTCAAAAGATTTCAACCATAGACTGTGGATTTACTTCATATTTTCCCAAAAATTTTACTATCATTTGAACCTCATTAACCTGATGAGGTTTCAAATGTTTCAAAACAGATACCTAATTTTGAAGAACTGCATTAAGCCAAGTTTCATATTCGAATCATTAAACATCTTTTCAAAAGATTTCAACCATAGACTGTGGTTTTACTTCATATTTTCCCAAAAAGTTTACTATCATTTGAACCTCATTAACCTGATGAGGTTTCAAATGTTTCAAAATATATACCTATTTTTGAAGAACTGCATTAAGCCAAGTTTCATATTCGACTCATTGACCATCAATTCAAAAGATTTCAAGCATAGACCGTGGTTTTACTTCATATTTTCGCAAAAAGTTTATTATCATTTGAACCTCATTAAACTGATGAGGTTTCAAATGTTTCAAACCTTTTACATAATTTTGAAGAACTGCATTAAGCCAAGCTTCATATTTGACTCATTAAACATCTGTTCAAAAGATTTCAACCATAGACTGTATTTTGACTTCATATTTTCCCAAAGAGTTTACTATCATTTGAACCTCATTAACCTGATGAGGTTTCAAATGTTTCAAAACACATACCTAATTTTGAAGAACTGCATTAAGCCAAGATTCACATTTGATTCATTGACCATCAATTCAAAAGATTTCAACCATAGACTGTATTTTGACTTCATATTTTCCCAAAGAGTTTACTATCATTTGAACCTCATTAACCTGATGAGGTTTCAAATGTTTCAAAATATAAACCTATTTTTGAAGAACTGCATTAGGCCAATCTTCACATTCGATTCATTCACCATCAATTCAAAAGAATTCAACCATAGGCTGTGATTTGAATCAAATTTTCTCAAAAATTTTACTATCATTTGAACCTCATTAACCTGATGAGGCTTCAAATGTTTCAAAATATAAACCTATTTTTGAAGAACTGCATTAAACCAAGCTTCATATTTGAATTATTGACCATCAATTCAAAAGATGTCAACCATACACTGTGTTTTGTTTTCTTATTTTCTCAAAACGTTTACTATCATTTGAACCTCATTAACCTGATGAGGTTTCAAATGTTTCAAAATAAAAACATATTTTTGAAGAACTGCATTAAGCCAAGCTTCACATTCGATTCATTGACCATCAATTCAAAAGATTTCAACCATAGGCTGTGGCTTTAATTCATAATTTCCCAAAAAGTTTACTATCATTTGAACCTCATTAACCTGATGAGGTTTCAAATGTTTCAAAATATAAACCTATTTTTGAAGAACTGCATTAAGCCAAGCTTCACATTCGACTCATTCACCATCAATTCAAAAGATTTCAACCATAGACTGTGGTTTTACTTCATATTTTCGCAAAAATTTTTACTATCATTTGAACCTCATTAAACTGATGAGGATTCAAATGTTTCAAACCTTTTACCTAATTTTGAAGAACTGCATTAAACAAAGCTTCATATTTGAATTATTGACCATCAATTCAAAAGATGTCAACCATACACTGTGTTTTGTTTTCTTATTTTCTCAAAACGTTTACTATCATTTGAACCTCATTAACCTGATGAGGTTTCAAATGTTTCAAAATAAAAACATATTTTTGAAGAACTGCATTAAGCCAAGCTTCACATTCGATTCATTGACAATCAATTCAAAAGATTTCAACCATTGACCGTGGTTTTACTTCATAATTTGCCAAAAAGTTTACTATCATCTTAACCTCATTAACCTGATAAGGTTTCAAATGTTTCAAAATATATACCTATTTTTGAAGAACTGCATTAAGCCAAGTTTCATATTCGACTCATTGACCATCAATTCAAAAGATTTCAAGCATAGACTGTGGTTTTACTTCATATTTTCCCAAAAAGTTTACTATCATTTGAACTGATAAGGTTTCAAATGTTTCAAAATATAAACCTATTTTTTAAGAACTGCATTAAGCCAAGCTTCATATTCGACTCATTGACCATCAATTCATAAGATTTCAACCATAGACTGTGTTTTTACTTCATATTTTCCCAAAAATTTTACTATCATTTGAACCTCATTAACCTGATGAGGTTTCAAATGTTTCAAAACAGATACCTAATATTCAAGAATTACATCAAGCAAAGTTTCATATTCGACTCACTGACCATCAATTCAAAAGATTTCAACCATAGACTGTGGATTTACTTCATATTTTCCCAAAAATTTTACTATCATTTGAACCTCATTAACCTGATGAGGTTTCAAATGTTTCAAAACTGATACCTAATTTTGAAAAACTGCATTAAGCCAAGTTTCATATTCAAATCATTAAACATCTTTTCAAAAGACTTCAACCATAGACTGTGGTTTTACTTCATATTTTCCCAAAAAGTTTACTATCATTTGAACCTCATTAACCTGATGAGGTTTCAAATGTTTCAAAATATATACCTATTTTTGAAGAACTGCATTAAGCCAAGTTTCATATTCGACTCATTGACCATCTTTTCAAAAGATTTCAACCATAGACTGTGGTTTTACTTCATATTTTCCCAAAAAGTTTACTATCATTTGAACCTCATTAACCTGATGAGGTTTCAAATGATTCAAAACATATACCTAATATTCAAGAATTACATCAAGCCAAGTTTCATATTCGACTCACTGACCATCAATTCAAAAGATTTCAAGCATAGACTGTGGTTTTACTTCATATTTTCCCAAAAAGTTTACTATCATTTGAACTGATAAGGTTTCAAATGTTTCAAAATATAAACCTATTTTTTAAGAACTGCATTAAGCCAAGCTTCATATTCGACTCATTGACCATCAATTCATAAGATTTCAACCATAGACTGTGTTTTTACTTCATATTTTCCCAAAAATTTTACTATCATTTGAACCTCATTAACCTGATGAGGTTTCAAATGTTTCAAAACAGATACCTAATATTCAAGAATTACATCAAGCAAAGTTTCATATTCGACTCACTGACCATCAATTCAAAAGATTTCAACCATAGACTGTGGATTTACTTCATATTTTCCCAAAAATTTTACTATCATTTGAACCTCATTAACCTGATGAGGTTTCAAATGTTTCAAAACTGATACCTAATTTTGAAAAACTGCATTAAGCCAAGTTTCATATTCAAATCATTAAACATCTTTTCAAAAGACTTCAACCATAGACTGTGGTTTTACTTCATATTTTCCCAAAAAGTTTACTATCATTTGAACCTCATTAACCTGATGAGGTTTCAAATGTTTCAAAATATATACCTATTTTTGAAGAACTGCATTAAGCCAAGTTTCATATTCGACTCATTGACCATCTTTTCAAAAGATTTCAACCATAGACTGTGGTTTTACTTCATATTTTCCCAAAAAGTTTACTATCATTTGAACCTCATTAACCTGATGAGGTTTCAAATGATTCAAAACATATACCTAATATTCAAGAATTACATCAAGCAAAGTTTCATATTCGACTCACTGACCATCAATTCAAAAGATTTCAACCATAGACTGTGGATTTACTTCATATTTTCCCAAAAATTTTACTATCATTTGAACCTCATTAACCTGATGAGGTTTCAAATGTTTCAAAACAGATACCTAATTTTGAAGAACTGCATTAAGCCAAGTTTCATATTCGAATCATTAAACATCTTTTCAAAAGATTTCAAGCATAGACTGTGGTTTTACTTCATAATTTCCCAAAAAGTTTACAATCATTTGAACCTCATTAAACTGATGAGGTTTCAAATGTTTCAAACCTTTTACCTAATTTTGAAGAACTGCATTAAGCCAAGCTTCATATTCGACTCATTAAACATCTGTTCAAAAGATTTCAACCATAGACTGTATTTTGACTTCATATTTTCCCAAAGAGTTTACTATCATTTGAACCTCATTAACCTGATGAGATTTCAAATGTTTCAAAATATAAACCTATTTTTGAAGAACTGCATTAAGCCAAGCTTCACATTCGATTCATTGACAAGCAATTCAAAAGATTTCAACCATAGACTGTGGTTTTACTTCATAATTTCTAAAAAAGTTTACTATCATTTGAACTGATAAGGTTTCAAATGTTTCAAAATATAAACCTATTTTTTAAGAACTGCATTAAGCCAAGCTTCATATTCGACTCATTGACCATCAATTCATAAGATTTCAACCATAGACTGTGTTTTTACTTCATATTTTCCCAAAAATTTTACTATCATTTGAACCTCATTAACCTGATGAGGTTTCAAATGTTTCAAAACAGATACCTAATATTCAAGAATTACATCAAGCAAAGTTTCATATTCGACTCACTGACCATCAATTCAAAAGATTTCAACCATAGACTGTGGATTTACTTCATATTTTCCCAAAAATTTTACTATCATTTGAACCTCATTAACCTGATGAGGTTTCAAATGTTTCAAAACAGATACCTAATTTTGAAGAACTGCATTAAGCCAAGTTTCATATTCGAATCATTAAACATCTTTTCAAAAGACTTCAACCATAGACTGTGGTTTTACTTCATATTTTCCCAAAAAGTTTACTATCATTTGAACCTCATTAACCTGATGAGGTTTCAAATGTTTCAAAATATATACCTATTTTTGAAGAACTGCATTAAGCCAAGTTTCATATTCGACTCATTGACCATCTTTTCAAAAGATTTCAACCATAGACTGTGGTTTTACTTCATATTTTCCCAAAAAGTTTACTATCATTTGAACCTCATTAACCTGATGAGGTTTCAAATGTTTCAAAACATATACCTAATATTCAAGAATTACATCAAGCAAAGTTTCATATTCGACTCACTGACCATCAATTCAAAAGATTTCAACCATAGACTGCGGATTTACTTCATATTTTCCCAAAAATTTTACTATCATTTGAACCTCATTAACCTGATGAGGTTTCAAATGTTTCAAAACAGATACCTAATTTTGAAGAACTGCATTAAGCCAAGTTTCATATTCGAATCATTAAACATCTTTTCAAAAGATTTCAACCATAGACTGTGGTTTTACTTCATATTTTCCCAAAAAGTTTACTATCATTTGAACCTCATTAACCTGATGAGGTTTCAAATGTTTCAAAATATATACCTATTTTTGAAGAACTGCATTAAGCCAAGTTTCATATTCGACTCATTGACCATCAATTCAAAAGATTTCAAGCATAGACTGTGGTTTTACTTCATAATTTCCCAAAAAGTTTACAATCATTTGAACCTCATTAAACTGATGAGGTTTCAAATGTTTCAAACCTTTTACATAATTTTGAAGAACTGCATTAAGCCAAGCTTCATATTCCACTCATGAAACATCTGTTCAAAAGATTTCAACCATAGACTGTATTTTGACTTCATATTTTCCCAAAGAGTTTACTATCATTTGAACCTCATTAACCTGATGAGGTTTCAAATGTTTCAAAACACATACCTAATTTTGAAGAACTGCATTAAGCCAAGCTTCACATTCGATTCATTGACCATCAATTCAAAAGATTTCAACCATAAACTCTATTTTGACTTCATATTTTCCCAAAGAGTTTACTATCATTTGAACCTCATTAACCTGATGAGGTTTCAAATGTTTCAAAATATAAACCTATTTATGAAGAACTGCATTAGGCCAATCTTCACATTCGATTCATTCACCATCAATTCAAAAGAATTCAACCATAAGCTGTGATTTGAATCAAATTTTCTCAAAAATTTTACTATCATTTGAACCTCATTAACCTGATGAGGCATCAAATGTTTCAAAATATAAACCTATTTTTGAAGAACTGCATTAAGCCAAGCTTCACATTCGACTCATTCACCATCAATTCAAAAGATTTCAACCATAGACTGTGGTTTTACTTCATATTTTCGCAAAAAATTTTACTATCATTTGAACCTCATTAAACTGATGAGGATTCAAATGTTTCAAACCTTTTACCTAATTTTGAAGAACTGCATTAAACCAAGCTTCATATTTGAATTATTGACCATCAATTCAAAAGATGTCAACCATACACTGTGTTTTGTTTTCTTATTTTCTCAAAACGTTTACTATCATTTGAACCTCATTAACCTGATGAGGTTTCAAATGTTTCAAAATAAAAACATATTTTTGAAGAACTGCATTAAGCCAAGCTTCACATTCGATTCATTGACAATCAATTCAAAAGATTTCAACCATTGACCGTGGTTTTAATTCATAATTTGCCAAAAAGTTTACTATCATCTTAACCTCATTAACCTGATAAGGTTTCAAATGTTTCGAAATATATACCTATTTTTGAAGAACTGCATTAAGCCAAGTTTCATATTCGACTCATTGACCATCAATTCAAAAGATTTCAAGCATAGACTGTGGTTTTACTTCATAATTTCCCAAAAAGTTTACTATCATTTGAACTGATAAGGTTTCAAATGTTTCAAAACTTTTACCTAATTTTGAAGAACTGCATTAAGCCAAGCTTCATATTCGAATTATTGACCATCAATTCAAAAGATTTCAACCATAGACTGTGGTTTTACTTCATATTTTCCCAAAAATTTTACTATCATTTGAACCTCATTAAACTGATGAGGATTCAAATGTTTCAAACCTTTTACCTAATTTTGAAGAACTGCATTAAGCCAAGCTTCATATTCGAATTATTGACCATCAATTCAAAAGATTTCAACCATAGACTGTGTTTTGTTTTCTAATTTTCTCAAAACTTTAACTATCATTTGAACCTCATTAACCTGATGAGGTTTCAAATGTTTCAAAATAAAAATATATTTTTGAAGAACTGCATTAAGCCAAGCTTCACATTCGATTCATTGACAATCAATTCAAAAGATTTCAACCATTGACTGTGGTTTTACTTCATAATTTTCCAAAAAAGTTTACTATCATCTTAACCTCATTAACCTGATAAGGTTTCAAATGTTTCAAAATATAAACCTATTTTTGAAGAACTGAATTAAGCAAAGCTTCATATTTGAATTATTGACCATCAATTCAAAAGATGTCAACCATACACTGTGTTTTGTTTTCTTATTTTCTCAAAACGTTTACTATCATTTGAACCTCATTAACCTGATGAGGTTTCAAATGTTTCAAAATAAAAACATATTTTTGAAGAACTGCATTAAGCCAAGCTTCACATTCGATTCATTGACAATCAATTCAAAAGATTTCAACCATTGACCGTGGTTTTACTTCATAACTTGCCAAAAAGTTTACTATCATCTTAACCTCATTAACCTGATAAGGTTTCAAATGTTTCAAAATATATACCTATTTTTGAAGAACTGCATTAAGCCAAGTTTCATATTCGACTCATTGACCATCAATTCAAAAGATTTCA
This sequence comes from Aurelia coerulea, assembly GCA_039566865.1. Taxonomy (NCBI): domain Eukaryota; kingdom Metazoa; phylum Cnidaria; class Scyphozoa; order Semaeostomeae; family Ulmaridae; genus Aurelia; species Aurelia coerulea. The sequence goes on along the minus strand of CM076947.1, from coordinate 20,826,776 downwards.
AGCATAGACTGTGGTTTTACTTCATAATTTCCCAAAAAGTTTACTATCATTTGAACCTCATTAACCTGATAAGGTTTCAAATGTTTCAAAACTTTTACCTAATTTTGAAGAACTGCATTAAGCCAAGCTTCATATTCGAATTATTGACCATCAATTCAAAAGATTTCAACCATAGACTGTGGTTTTACTTTATATTTTCCCAAAAATTTTACTATCATTTGAACCTCATTAAACTGATGAGGTTTCAAATGTTTCAAACCTTTTACCTAATTTTGAAGAACTGCATTAAGCCAAGCTTCATATTCGAATTATTGACCATCAATTCAAAAGATTTCAACCATAGACTGTGTTTTGTTCTCTTATTTTCTCAAAACGTTTACTATCATTCGAACCTCATTAACCTGATGAGGTTTCAAATGTTTCAAAATATAAACCTATTTTTGAAGAACTGCATTAAGCCAAGCTTCACATTCGATTCATTGACAATCAATTCAAAAGATTTCAACCATAGACTGTGGTTTTACTTCATAATTTCCCAAAAAGTTTACTATCATTTGAACCTCATTAACCTGATAAGGTTTCAAATGTTTCAAAATATAAACCTATTTTTGAAGAACTGAATTAAGCCAAGCTTCATATTCGACTCATTAAACATCTTTTCAAAAGATTTCAACCATAGACTGTGGTTTTACTTCATATTTTCCCAAAGAGTTTACTATCATTTGAACCTCATTAACCTGATGAGGTTTCAAATGTTTCAAAATATAAACCTATTTTTGAAGAACTGCATTAAGCCAAGCTTCACATTTGATTCATTGACCATCAATTCAAAAGATTTCAACCATAGGCTGTGATTTGACTTCATATTTTCTCAAAAAGTTTACTATCATTTGAACCTCATTAACCTGATGAGGTTTCAAATGTTTCAAAACAGATACCTAATTTTGAAGAACTGCATTAAGCCAAGTTTCATATTCGACTCATTAAACATCTTTTCAAAAGATTTCAACCATAGACTGTGGTTTTACTTCATATTTTCCCAAAGAGTTTACTATCATTTGAACCTCATTAACCTGATGAGGTTTCAAATGTTTCAAAATATAAACCTATTTTTGAAGAACTGCATTAAGCCAAGCTTCACATTTGATTCATTGACCATCAATTCAAAAGATTTCAACCATAGGCTGTGATTTGACTTCATATTTTCTCAAAAAGTTTACTATCATTTGAACCTCATTAACCTGATGAGGTTTCAAATGTTTCAAAATATAAACCTAATTTTGAAGAACTGCATTAAGCCAAGTTTCATATTCGACTCATTAAACATCTGTTAAAAATATTTCAACCATAGACTGTGGTTTTACTTCATAATTTCCCAAAAAGTTTACAATCATTTCAACCTCATTAAACTGATGAGGCTTCAAATGTTTCAAACTTTTTACCTAATTTTGAAGAACTGCATTAAGCCAAGCTTCATATTCGACTCATTAAACAACTGTTCAAAAGATTTCAACCATAGACTGTATTTTGACTTCATATTTTCCCAAAGAGTTTACTATCATTTGAACCTCATTAACCTGATGAGGTTTCAAATGTTTCAAAATATAAACCTATAGTTGAAGAACTGCATTAAGCCAAGCTTCACATTTGATTCATTGACCATCAATTCAAAAGATTTCAACCATAGACTGTATTTTGACTTCATATTTTCCCAAAGAGTTTACTATCATTTGAACCTCATTAACCTGATGAGGTTTCAAATGTTTCAAAATATAAACCTATTTTTGAAGGACTACATTAAGCCAATTCAATTCAATTCAATTCAATTCAATTTTATTCGCAGAATACAACAACCTAATACAATGTAATATAAAAAAATAAATGTATTCTACACGACCCAAGAAAAGCGGAGCTTATCTAGCTTGGGCCGTAAATTAAAATTCAAAAGGATACGCGAAAAAGAAAAAATACGTCATAGTACAAAAGCTAGGAAAATTCAACAGTAAGATATATTTTTGTTAGTAAGGAATGTTATTGGTTTGTAAGTCTTATTGATCATGCAGATCTTTTATAGTTCATTTTGGTAAGCTAAGATGATGCTTTCTTTAAGTTTTTTACGGAAGTGTTTTTGTTTTGAGATTGACTTTAAGGAAGGAGGAAGGTTATTCCACATGCGAGCACCAATGTTTTGTATGGTGTAGTCACGCCACTTTTTATTAGATTTCACTATTTTATAAGTTATTTGTTAGTTATTTGTTTATTTGTTAAGCCAAGCTTCATATTCGACTCATTGACCATCAATTCAAAAGATTTCAACCATAGACTGTGGTTTTACTTCATACTTTCGCAAACATTTTACTATCATTTGAACCTCATTAAACTGATGAGGTTTCAAATGTTTCAAACCTTTTACCTAATTTTGAAGAACTGCATGAAGCCAAGCTTCATATTCGAATTATTGACCATCAATTCAAAGATTTCAACCATAGACTGTGTTTTGTTTTCTTATTTTCTCAAAACGTTTACTATCATTTGAACCTCATTAACCTGATGAGGTTTCAAATGTTTCAAAATATAAACCTATTTTTGAAGAACTGCATTAGGCCAAGCTTCACATTCGATTCATTGACCATCAATTCAAAAGATTTCAACCATAGGCTGTGATTTGAATCAAATTTTCTCAAAAAGTTTACTATCATTCGAACCTCATTAACCTGATGAGGTTTCAAATGTTTCAAAACAGATACCTAATTTTGAAGAACTGCATTAAGCCAAGTTTCATATTCGACTCATTAAACATCTGTTAAAAATATTTCAACCATAGAGTGTGGTTTACTTCATAATTTCCCAAAAAGTTTACTATCATTTGAACCTCATTAACCTGATGAGGTTTCAAATGTTTCAAAACAGATACCTAATTTTGAAGAACTGCATTAAGCCAAGTTTCATATTCGACTCATTAAACATCTGTTAAAAATATTTCAACCATAGACTGTGGTTTACTTCATAATTTCCCAAAAAGTTTACAATCATTTGAACCTCATTAAACTGATGAGGTTTCAAATGTTTCAAACCTTTTACCTAATTTTGAAGAACTGCATTAAGCCAAGCTTCATATTCGAATTATTGACCATCAATTCAAAAGATTTCAACCATAGACTGTGTTTTGTTCTCTTATTTTCTAAAAACGTTTACTATCATTCGAACCTCATTAACCTGATGAGGTTTCAAATGTTTCAAAATATAAACCTATTTTTGAAGAACTGCATTAAGCCAAGCTTCACATTCGATTCATTGACAATCAATTCAAAAGATTTCAACTATATACTTCATATTTTCTCAAAAAGTTTACTATCATTTGAACCTCATTAACCTGATGAGGTTTCAAATGTTTCAAAACACATACCTAATTTAAAAGAACTGCATTAAGCCAAGTTTCATATTCGACTCATTAAACATCTATTCAGAATATTTCAACCATAGACTGTGGTTTTACTTCATAATTTCCCAGAAAGTTTACTATCATTTGAACCTCATTAACCTGATGAGGTTTCAAATGTTTCAAAACAGATACCTAATATTCAAGAATTACATTAAGCCAAGTTTCATATTCGACTCACTGACCATCAATTCAAAAGATTTCAACCATAGACTGTGGATTTACTTCATATTTTCCCAAAAATTTTACTATCATTTGAACCTCATTAACCTGATGAGGTTTCAAATGTTCAAAACAGATACCTAATTTTGTAGAACTGCATTAAGCCACGTTTCATATTCGAATCATTAAACATCTTTTCAAAAGATTTCAACCATAGACTGTGGTTTTACTTCATATTTTCCCAAAAAGTTTACTATCATTTGAACCTCATTAACCTGATGAGGTTTCAAATGTTTCAAAATATATACCTATTTTTGAAGAACTGCATTAAGCCAAGTTTCATATTCGACTCATTGACCATCTTTTCAAAAGATTTCAACCATAGACTGTGGTTTTACTTCATATTTTCCCAAAAAGTTTACTATCATTTGAACCTCATTAACCTGATGAGGTTTCAAATGTTTCAAAATATATACCTAATATTCAAGAATTACATCAAGCCAAGTTTCATATTCGAATCAATAAACATCTTTTAAAAAGACTCCAACCATAGACTGTGGTTTTACTTCATATTTTCCCAAAAAGTTTACTATCAGTTGAACCTCATTAACCTGATGAGGTTTCAAATGTTTCAAAATATAAACCTATTTTTGAAGAACTGCATTAGGCCAAGCTTCACATTCGATTCATTGACCATCAATTCAAAAGATTTCAACCATAGGCTGTGATTTGAATCAAATTTTCTCAAAAAGTTTACTATCATTCGAACCTCATTAACCTGATGAGGTTTCAAATGTTTCAAAACAGATACCTAATTTTGAAGAACTGCATTAAGCCAAGTTTCATATTCGACTCATTAAACATCTGTTAAAAATATTTCAACCATAGACTGTGGTTTCACTTCATAATTTCCCAAAAAGTTTACAATTATTTCAACCTCATTAAACTGATGAGGTTTCAAATGTTTCAAACCTTTTACCTAATTTTGAAGAACTGCATTAAGCCACGTTTCATATTCGAATCATTAAACATCTTTTCAAAAGATTTCAACCATAGACTGTGGTTTTACTTCATAATTTCCCAAAAATTTTACTATCATTTGAACCTCATTAAACTGATGAGTATTCAATGTTTCAAACTTTTTACCTAATTTTGAAGAACTGCATTAAGCCAAGCTTCATATTCGACTCATTAAACAACTGTTCAAAAGATTTCAACCATAGACTGTATTTTGACTTCATATTTTCCCAAAGAGTTTACTATCATTTGAACCTCATTAACCTGATGAGGTTTCAAATGTTTCAAAATATAAACCTATAGTTGAAGAACTGCATTAAGCCAAGCTTCACATTTGATTCATTGACCATCAATTCAAAAGATTTCAACCATAGACTGTATTTTGACTTCATATTTTCCCAAAGAGTTTACTATCATTTGAACCTCATTAACCTGATGAGGTTTCAAATGTTTCAAAATATAAACCTATAGTTGAAGAACTGCATTAAGCCAAGCTTCACATTTGATTCATTGACCATCAATTCAAAAGATTTCAACCATAGACTGTATTTTGACTTCATATTTTCCCAAAGAGTTTACTATCATTTGAACCTCATTAAACTGATGAGGTTTCAAATGTTTCAAACCTTTTACCTAATTTTGAAGAACTGCATGAAGCCAAGCTTCATATTCGAATTATTGACCATCAATTCAAAGATTTCAACCATAGACTGTGTTTTGTTTTCTTATTTTCTCAAAACGTTTACTATCATTTGAACCTCCATAACCTGATGAGGTTTCAAATGTTTCAAAATATGAACCTATTTTTGAAGAACTGCATTAGACCAAGCTTCACATTCGATTCATTGACCATCAATTCAAAAGATTTCAACCATAGGCTGTGATTTGAATCAAATTTTCTCAAAAAGTTTACTATCACTTGAACCTCATTAACTAAATGATGAGGTTTCAAATGTTTCAAGACAGATACCTAATTTTGAAGAACTGCATTAAGCCAAGTTTCATATTCGACTCATTAAACATCTGTTAAAAATATTTCAACCATAGACTGTGGTTTTACTTCATAATTTCCCAAAAAGTTTACTATCATTTGAACCTCATTAACCTGATAAGGTTTCAAATGTTTCAAAACTTTTACCTAATTTTGAAGAACTGCATTAAGCCAAGCTTCATATTCGAATTATTGACCATCAATTCAAAAGATTTCAACCATAGACTGTGTTTTGTTTTCTTATTTTCTGAAAACGTTTACTATCATTTGAACCTCATTAACCTGATGAGGTTTCAAATGTTTTAAAATATCAACCTATTTTTGAAGAACTGCATTAAGCCAAGCTTCATATTCGACTCATTGACAATCAATTCAAAAGATTTCAACTATATACTTCATATTTTCTCAAAAAGTTTACTATCATTTGAACCTCATTAACCTGATGAGGTTTCAAATGTTTCAAAACACATACCTAATTTTGAAGAACTGCATTAAGCCAAGTTTCATATTCGACTCATTAAACATCTATTCAGAATATTTCAACCATAGACTGTGGTTTTACTTCATAATTTCCCAGAAAGTTTACTATCATTTGAACCTCATTAACCTGATGAGGTTTCAAATGTTTCAAAACATATACCTAATATTCAAGAATTACATCAAGCAAAGTTTCATATTCGACTCACTGACCATCAATTCAAAAGATTTCAACCATAGACTGTGGATTTACTTCATATTTTGCCAAACATTTTACTATCATTTGACCCTCATTAACCTGATGAGGTTTCAAATGTTTCAAAACAGATACCTAATTTTGAAGAACTGCATTAAGCCAAGTTTCATATTCGAATTATTAAACATCTTTTCAAAAGATTTCAACCATTGACTGTGGTTTTACATCATATTTTCCCAAAAAGTTTACTATCATTTGAACCTCATTAACCTGATGAGGTTTCAAATGTTTCAAAATATAAACCTATTTTTGAAGAACTGCATTAAGCCAAGCTTCACATTCGATTCATTGACAATCAATTCAAAAGATTTCAACCATAGACTGTGGTTTTACTTCATAATTTCCCAAAAAGTTTACTATCATTTGAACTGATAAGGTTTCAAATGTTTCAAAATATAAACCTATTTTTGAAGAACTGCATTAAGCCAAGCTTCATATTCGACTCATTGACCATCAATTCATAAGATTTCAACCATAGACTGTGTTTTTACTTCATATTTTCTCAAAAATTTTACTATCAATTGAACCTAATTAGCCTGATGTGGGTTCAAATGTTTCAAAAAATATACCTAATTTTTAAGAACTGCATTAAGCCAAGTTTCATATTCGACTCACTGACCATCAATTCAAAAGATTTCAACCATAGACTGTGGATTTACTTCATATTTTCCCAAAAATTTTACTATCATTTGAACCTCATTAACCTGATGAGGTTTCAAATGTTCAAAACAGATACCTAATTTTGTAGAACTGCATTAAGCCACGTTTCATATTCGAATCATTAAACATCTTTTCAAAAGATTTCAACCATAGACTGTGGTTTTACTTCATATTTTCCCAAAAAGTTTACTATCATTTGAACCTCATTAACCTGATGAGGTTTCAAATGCTTCAAAATATATACCTATTTTTGAAGAACTGCATTAAGCCAAGTTTCATATTCGACTCATTGACCATCAATTCAAAAGATTTCAACCATAGACTGTGGTTTTACTTCATATTTTCCCAAAAAGTTTACTATCATTTGAACCTCATTAACCTGATGAGGTTTCAAATGTTTCAAAACATATACCTAATATTCAAGAATTACATCAAGCCAAGTTTCATATTCGAATCATTAAACATCTTTTCAAAAGATTTCAACCATAGACTGTGGTTTTACTTCATATTTTCCCAAAAAGTTTACTATCATTTGAACCTCATTAACCTGATGAGGTTTCAAATGTTTCAAAGTATAAACCTATTTTTGAAGAACTGCATTAGGCCAAGCTTCACATTCGATTCATTGACCATCAATTCAAAAGATTTCAACCATAGGCTGTCATTTCAATCAAATTTTCTCAAAAAGTTTACTATCATTTGAACCTCATTAACCTGATGAGGTTTCAAATGTTTCAAAACAGATACCTAATTTTGAAGAACTGCATTAAGCCAAGTTTCATATTCGACTCATTAAACATCTGTTAAAAATATTTCAACCATAGAGTGTGGTTTACTTCATAATTTCCCAAAAAGTTTACAATCATTTGAACCTCATTAAACTGATGAGGTTTCAAATGTTTCAAACCATTTACCTAATTTTGAAGAACTGCATTAAGCCAAGCTTCATATTCGAATTATTGACCATCCATTCAAAAGATTTCAACCATAGACTGTGTTTTGTTTTCTTATTTTCTGAAAACGTTTACTATCATTTGAACCTCATTAACCTGATGAGGTTTCAAATGTTTTAAAATATAAACCTATTTTTGAAGAACTGCATTAAGCCAAGCTTCATATTCGACTCATTGACAATCAATTCAAAAGATTTCAACTATATACTTCCTATTTTCTCAAAAAGTTTACTATCATTTGAACCTCATTAACCTGATGAGGTTTCAAATGTTTCAAAACAGATACCTAATTTTGAAGAACTGCATTAAGCCAAGTTTCATATTCGACTCATAAAACATCTATTCAGAATATTTCAACAATAGACTGTGGTTTTACTTCATAATTTCCCAGAAAGTTTACTATCATTTGAACCTCATTAACCTGATGAGGTTTCAAATGTTTCAAAACATATACCTAATATTCAAGAATTACATCAAGCAAAGTTTCATATTCGACTCACTGACCATCAATTCAAAAGATTTCAACCATAGACTGTGGATTTACTTCATATTTTGCCAAACATTTTACTATCATTTGACCCTCATTAACCTGATGAGGTTTCAAATGTTTCAAAACAGATACCTAATTTTGAAGAACTGCATTAAGCCAAGTTTCATATTCGAATTATTAAACATCTTTTCAAAAGATTTCAACCATTGACTGTCGTTTTACATCATATTTTCCCAAAAAGTTTACTATCATTTGAACCTCATTAACCTGATGAGGTTTCAAATGTTTCAAAATATAAACCTATTTTTGAAGAACTGCATTAAGCCAAGCTTCACATTCGATTCATTGACAATCAATTCAAAAGATTTCAACCATAGACTGTGGTTTTACTTCATAATTTCCCAAAAAGTTTACTATCATTTGAACTGATAAGGTTTCAAATGTTTCAAAATATAAACCTATTTTTTAAGAACTGCATTAAGCCAAGCTTCATATTCGACTCATTGACCATCAATTCATAAGATTTCAACCATAGACTGTGTTTTTACTTCATATTTTCTCAAAAATTTTACTATCATTTGAACCTCATTAACCTGATGAGGTTTCAAATGTTTCAAAACAGATACCTAATTTTGAAGAACTGCATTAAGCCAAGTTTCATATTCGACTCAATGACCATCAATTCAAAAGATTTCAACCATAGACTGTGGATATACTTTATATTTTCCCAAAATTTTTACTATCATTTGAACCTCATTAACCTGATGAGGTTTCAAATGTTCAAAACAGATACCTAATTTTGTAGAACTGCATTAAGCCACGTTTCATATTCGAATCATTAAACATCTTTTCAAAAGATTTCAACCATAGACTGTGGTTTTACTTCATATTTTCCCAAAAAGTTTACTATCATTTGAACCTCATTAACCTGATGAGGTTTCAAATGTTTCAAAATATATACCTATTTTTGAAGAACTGCATTAAGCCAAGTTTCATATTCGACTCATTGACCATCTTTTCAAAAGATTTCAACCATAGACTGTGGTTTTACTTCATATTTTCCCAAAAAGTTTACTATCATTTGAACCTCATTAACCTGATGAGGTTTCAAATGTTTCAAAACATATACCTAATATTCAAGGATTACATCAAGCCAAGTTTCATATTCGAATCATTAAACATCTTTTCAAAAGACTTCAACCATAGACTGTGGTTTTACTTCATATTTTCCCAAAAAGTTTACTATCATTTGAACCTCATTAACCTGATGAGGTTTCAAATGTTTCAAAATATATACCTATTTTTGAAGAACTGCATTAAGCCAAGTTTCATATTCGACTCATTGACCATCTTTTCAAAAGATTTCAATCATAGACTGTGGTTTTACTTCATATTTTCCCAAAACGTTTACTATCATTTGAACCTCATTAACCTGATGAGGTTTCAAATGATTCAAAACATATACCTAATATTCAAGAATTACATCAAGCAAAGTTTCATATTCGACTCACTGACCATCAATTCAAAAGATTTCAACCATAGACTGTGGATTTACTTCATATTTTCCCAAAAATTTTACTATCATTTGAACCTCATTAACCTGATGAGGTTTCAAATGTTTCAAAACAGATACCTAATTTTGAAGAACTGCATTAAGCCAAGTTTCATATTCGAATCATTAAACATCTTTTCAAAAGATTTCAACCATAGACTGTGGTTTTACTTCATATTTTCCCAAAAAGTTTACTATCATTTGAACCTCATTAACCTGATGAGGTTTCAAATGTTTCAAAATATATACCTATTTTTGAAGAACTGCATTAAGCCAAGTTTCATATTCGACTCATTGACCATCAATTCAAAAGATTTCAAGCATAGACCGTGGTTTTACTTCATATTTTCGCAAAAATTTTATTATCATTTGAACCTCATTAAACTGATGAGGTTTCAAATGTTTCAAACCTTTTACCTAATTTTGAAGAACTGCATTAAGCCAATCTTCATATTCGAATTATTGACCATCAATTCAAAAGATTTCAACCATAGACTGTGTTTTATTTTCTTATTTTCTTAAAATGTTTACTATCATTTGAAATTCATTAACCTGATGAGGTTTCAAATGTTTCAAACCTTTTACCTAATTTTGAAGAACTGCATTAAGCCAATCTTCATATTCGAATTATTGACCATCAATTCAAAAGATTTCAACCATAGACTGTGTTTTATTTTCTTATTTTCTTAAAATGTTTACTATCATTTGAAAGTCATTAACATGATGAGGTTTCAAATGTTTCAAAATATAAACCTATTTTTGAAGAACTGCATGAAGCCAAGCTTCACATTCGATTCCTTGACCATCAATTCAAAAGATTTCAACCATAGGCTGTGATTTGACTTCAAATTATCTATAAAAGTTTTATATCTTTGAACCTCATTAACATGATGAGGTTTAAAATGTTTTAAAATATAAACCTATTTTTGAAAAACTGCATTAGGCCAAGCTTCACATTCGATTCATTCACCATCAATTCAAAAGATTTCAACCATAGGCTGTGATTTGAATCAAATTTTCTCAAAAAGTTTACTATCATTTGAACCTCATTAACCTGATGAGGTTTCAAATGTTTCAAAATATAAACCTATTTTTGAAGAACTGCATTAAGCCAAGCTTCACATTCGATTCATTGACCATCAATTCAAAAGATTTCAACCATAGGCTGTGATTTGACTTCAAATTTTCTATAAAAGTTTAATATCATTTGAACCTCATTAACCTGATGAGGTTTCAAATGTTTCAAAATATAAACATACTTTTGAAGAACTGCATTAGGCCAAGCTTCACATTCGATTCATTCACCATCAATTCAAAAGATTTCAACCATAGGCTGTGATTTGAATCAAATTTTCTCAAAAAGTTTACTATCATTTGAACCTCGTTAACCTGATGAAGTTTCAAATGTTTCAAAACAGATACCTAATTATGAAGAACTGCATTAAGCCAAGTTTCATATTCGCTTCGACTCATTAAACATCTTTTCAAAAGATTTCAACCATAGACTGTGGTTTTACATCATATTTTCCCAAAGAGTTTACTATCATTTGAACCTCATTAACCTGATGAGGTTTCAAATGTTTCAAAATATAAACCTATTTTTGAAGAACTGCATTAAGCCAAGCTTCACATTCGATTCATTGACAATCAATTCAAAAGATTTCAACCATAGACTGTGGTTTTACTTCATAATTTCCCAAAAAGTTTACTATCATTTGAACTGATAAGGTTTCAAATGTTTCAAAATATAAACCTATTTTTTAAGAACTGCATTAAGCCAAGCTTCATATTCGACTCATTGACCATCAATTCATAAGATTTCAAGCATAGACTGTGTTTTGACTTCCTATTTTCTCGAAAACTTTACTATCATTTGAACCTCATTAACCTGATGGGGTTCCAATGTTTCAAAACAGATACCTAATTTTGAAGAACTGCATTAGGCAAAACTTCACATTCGATTCATTGATCATCAATTCAAAAGAGTTCAACCATAGGCTGTGATTTGAATAAAATTTTCTCCAAGAGTTTGCTATCATTTGAACCTCATTAACCTGATGAGGTTTCAAATGTTTCCAAATATAAACATACTTTTGAAGAACTGCATTAGGCCAAGCTTCACATTCGATTCATTCACCATCAATTCAAAAGATTTCAACCATAGGCTGTGATTTGAATCAAATTTTCTCAAAAAGTTTACTATCATTTGAACCTCATTAACCTGATGAGGTTTCAAATGTTTCAAAACAGATACCTAATTTTGAAGAACTGCATTAAGCCAAGTTTCATATTCGACTCATTAAACATCTGCTAAAAATATTTCAACCATAGACTGTGGTTTACTTCATAATTTCCCAAAAAGTTTACAATCATTTGAACCTCATTAACCTGATGAGGTTTCAAATGTTTCAAAATATAAACCTATTTTTGAAGAACTGAATTAAGCCAAGTTTCATATTCGACTCATTGACCATCAATTCAGAAGATTTCAACCATAAACTGTGTGTTTACTTCATATTTTCTCAAAAAGTTTACTGTCATTTGAACCTCATTAACCTGATAAGGTTTCAGATGATTCAAAACATATACCTAATTTTGAAGAGCTGCATTAAGCAAAGTTTCATATTCGACTCATTGACCATCAATTCAAAAGATTTCAACCATAAACTGTGTCTTTACTTCATATTTTCTCAAAAAGTTTACTATAGGTTTCAAATGTTTCAAAATATAAACCTATTTTTGAAGAACTGCATTAAGCCAAGTTTCATATTCGACTCATTGACAATCAAATCAAAAGATTTCAACGATATACTTCATATTTTCTCGAAAAGTTTACTATCATTAGAATCTCAATAACCTCATGAGGTTTCAAATGTTTCAAAATATAAACCTAATTTTGAAGAACTGCATTAAGCCAAGTTTCATATTCGACTCATTAAACATCTTTTCAAAAGATTTCAACCATAGACTGTGGTTTTACTTCATATTTTCCCAAAAAGTTTACTATCATTTGAACCTCATTAACCTGATGAGGTTTCAAATGTTTCAAAATATAAACCTATTTTTGAAGAACTGCATTAAGCCAAGCATCACATTCGATTCATTGACAATCAATTCAAAAGATTTCAACCATAGACTGTGGTTTTACTTCATAATTTCCCAAAAAGTTTACTATCATTTGAACTGATAAGGTTTCAAATGTTTCAAAATATAAACCTATTTTTGAAGAACTGAATTAAGCCAAGCTTCATATTCGACTCATTAAACATCTTTTCAAAAGATTTCAACCATAGACTGTGGTTCTACTTCATATTTTCCCAAAAAGTTTACCATCATTTGAACCTCATTAACCTGATGGGGTTCCAATGTTTCAAAACAGATACCTAATTTTGAAGAACTGCATTAGGCCAAACTTCACATTCGATTCATTGATCATCAATTCAAAAGATTTCAACCATAGGCTGTGATTTGAATCAAATTTTCTCAAATAGTTTACTATCATTTGAACCTCATTAACCTGATGAGGTTTCAAATGTTTCAAAATATAAACCTATTTTTGAAGAACTGCATTAAGCCAAGCTTCATATTCGACTCATTGACAATCAATTCAAAAGATTTCAACTATATACTTCATATTTTCGGAAAACTTTTACTATCATTTTAACCTCATTAGCCTGATGAGGTTTCAAATGTTTGAAAACATGTACCTAATTTTCAAGAGCTGCATTAAGCAAAGTTTCATATTCGACTCATTGTTTCTCAATTCAAAATATTTCAACCATAGACTGTGTTATGACTTCATATTTTCTCAAAATGTTTACTGCAAGATGATGCAGTTTCTGAAATATGCTCTTCCAGCCCATTTGCCTTAATTCTTACTTAAAAACGAAAAGCGTAAACTATAATTGCTTTCATCTTTTGCCTCAAAAAGAATGATTAAAGCATACTATTAAAGTCTTTATCTAGAAATTTCCAGGCAGAAAAGGTCATTGGTCATATGTTAATGATGGCCGTTAGCGATAGGATCATATGACATTATATCTGGTCATAAAGTTTGAATCAAAACAAGTTTAAATAAGCTTACTCACCATCAAACCTCCAATAAAATCTTCACCTTGAAGTTTCGCTGCTTGCTTTATGTTTGCCGACTCGTTTGCTTGTTGGTCTGCTTGTTTTGAGCTGAAACGAAATGACCATTTAGTCTGTTGTCTTTTTGCAGCAAATTTTGCAGCAAATTTTGCAGCAAACACAGGAAATTTTTTAAGTTCGCAAATTCAGCTACGTTAAAAAGTGTTACGAAAGTTTGAGTAAATAATCAAATAATTTTAGTCGAGTCTGGTGGTTACTATTTGGTTCGTGTTGGTACTATCCTGTTGCGAACGCACGCGCATTTTATCGCTACTCTCAAACCAGGGAGCTATACACCCTAAAGCTCCCTGACTCAAACGTTGAATTCTCTGATATCAAACAGGGCCGTAGTAGGAAGAAGCTTCGGATTGGGGGGGGGGCAATTGTTCTTAAAACAATAGAGAACAATACATCTAATTAAGTCATGGGACGTAGCACCATTGTTGTAAGAAATTATTGGGGGGGGCTTGAGCCCCCTACCCCCCCCCCCCCGCTTCCTACGGGCCTGTATCAAAGGGTATAAAAGAAAGTTGAACCAAGAAAATGAAAGAACAAACTGAAGCACTCAGTTTCCAAAGACGACATTTTTCGCTCGATACAGATGTACATTTGTATCAATATTTGTTGAATAAAATTGGCCGAACAGGCATTTCTGTGACTTCGATTCTTTCCAACACTAACCCAAAAAGAGAATAGGCTTTAAATCTTTATAAATGTCGGTGTAAATTTCTACAATCTATTTCTTTGAACCAAATGGCTTGAAAGAAACTTTAGCTACTTGCAATAATTCTACAGCTAGACTTTACTGAAATCTTAAATATTTTCAGAATGTTAGTGTTTTCTTCCTTTTTAGGGTTCAAAAGAAAATTTGAAAACGGCTTAAAATCATCGTAATTTCTAAGCCGTTTGACGAAAAATGAAATAATTTTCTAGAACACCGTATTTTATGAATGTCTACGATATGGTATCCAGCAAAAGTCTGTCACTCTTGGTTTACGATTTGTAAAATTTGATGACGTCACATCCTCAAATGAGTTGAAATATAAACTACGCTGTGATTCCAAAATATTCAAGATTTCTTAAAAATTCAACGGTAGAATTATAGATAAGTAGGCAAAGTTTCATTTAAGTCATCATCATTCAACCAAAAGAAATAGTTCATAGAATTTTCCACCCACCTTTTTACACCCAGTAAAAGACTTGGAACCTATGCTCCAAAAATGTTAACATAGTGAAGCTAGAAAGCTTGGCAAGTGTTTGCAGCTTGTAGTCCGAGGTATTTGCAGCTAGGAGCAACACAGACAAACTTTCCTCTTTCCTTGTCATTTCTGAAATCTTAGATCAGGAATGACGCAAGCTGAAAGCAGCCAGTCGGACTCCATCCTGAAATGTTGAGGGATTTTTTGGATTTTCTCAAGAAAGCATGCTAAAAGGTGTAGCTGAAAGGCAGATTTGGTCAGTTTGGAAAATTTGGTCGTAATTATCGTAAAGCCTATTTGAACGTTTCTTGAAGGGGCTTCGTCGAGAAATCCATCATAATTTGAGACCGGAGTGGTGGTCGATCTTTTTTTACTCACCGGTACCAAATAAAATATGGTCATGAAGTCGATATCAACAATGTTACTAGTATTTCATGTAATAAAATAAGAATTTGTGCCAGTACTAAAAGTTTCTTAAAGTCCTTAAAATTACGAGATTTTGAGCACTCGCAGTTTCTTACGAGTTTTTTAAAGATTCCGTAACAGATTTCATGTTTAATTCCTTTGGCCCAGTCAAGGACTAAACGAAAATAAAGTAAAAATTTGCGAAGGATTTCCCCTTCACCAAAATAAAGAGTTTTCGCAATTTTTTCCCAGTACTGGAGTTTCATAATTTTTGGCGATCTGACAGTTGAATTTCTTATATAAGCAGTTTCTTATAAAAGAATACGTGTAGCTGAATTACTCTTATATAGCATCAACAAACACAGGCAAATAGAAAAGGTGGAAAGCATTTTTTAAGGAATTACTCTCTTATATTTGTCTTGCTGTTTTCTGTACTCTATCCCCCACCAAGCCCTCCTCCCGTGCGGATGAAAAACAGAAAATAGCAAGAACAATACTAAACCTAAGACCCAAAAAATAATGAAATAAAAAGAAGTTCAATTTCTTTCCAATTTTGAGGCTCTGGTACCCAGGGTAGAACAATACAAGAAAATCTCAATGATATTCTATTTAGGGTCTGCAGGGGATAAAATGGGTAGGCTGGGTTGGAGTAAAATGGCACCGTTCAATCAACATTCAATTTTCTCCATTAATACCGGGCTTTTGGACCCTTGTGGTACCGGGGGCAAAGTGCCCCCGCCCCCCGTAATTTCGTCAGTATTGCAAATATGATGCAACTTAGTACAATGGTTTAAAGGAACATAATCTACACAATAGGCTCCTTTGTCAATTCTGCATTACATCCATGACGTCACTACGACGCAACATCGCAACACCGAAGGAGGAGCACGTACAATATTTCATCACAAGAAACTGCCCATAAGAAGTTAAACTCTCAAATTGCCAAAAAGTTAAGAAACTCCAGTACGTAGTGACAAAATGTAACCTAAGAAACTATTTAGGCCTATTTTGATAACGGGAATCCTTGTCACAGTAAACTTCATATTCACCTCCCATCCACCTGTCTCCAGTATCATATTACTTGGAAGGTTTTGTTTGTCAACTTATTTTCATTCGATTATCTTTATCTAGCTATACATATTTACAATATATACAACTAATCCAAATCGAACATACAAATATATAAATTAAGAAATTAATAGATAAGTTAAATAAGTTAAATATTCAAGACATATATGGGCAAGGTTTACTAGATATAATTGAATTGACAGGCGTAACAAATATACAAATATTTTCTACTATTTCATAATCCAGATAATTTTCTAAACTTTGGGTGAATGTTGACAAGCATTGCACTTACAATTTGGTCCATTCCATTGTTTTATCATGCGCTTAAAAGAATTTAAGTTGTCGGCAGATTTAGTTTCATTTGGCAGTGCATTCCAGATTTGAGGTCCTAGTGATCGAAGACTGTTTGAACCAAAAGTGACTTGATTTGGTCTATAATGTTGTAAGTCGTACGGATTTCGTGATGAATATCTGGAAGATCTTATTTTGAAAATATCACGCATGAAAGATGGGTTGAGATGTTTCAAGGTCTTGAAAACTTCTATACAGAGAACTCTCAGACGGGAAACATGCATAGTACATCTTTCTGATTTCAAGAGTAATTCACTGTAAGAAGATCGGTGATCATTGTACAAAAATCGAAGAGCACGTTCTTGAATCTTCTCAATTTTTTGCAAAGACTTAGCTGATGAGAAGTACCATACTAGCGGGCAATAGTTGAAATTGGAATATACAAATGACAAGGTACTTTAATAATGTCTAGCATGGGACAACCTTCAAAATTTCGTTTTGAAATATTTTCAGAAGAAACTCATGAGAAAGCTCGTCAGAAACTCCGACCACTGAAAACTGATAATTTTAAGAAACTTTTAGTGCTGGCCCAAATTCTTAGCATATTATAAAAATGTAAGCGTAGGCCGTTTCAAACTGTTGCAGCAAGAGAAATTCTACGAATCATGAATTTACGAAATGAATGTACATTCTTCCTCTTACCCACTTTACACGAAGCTTACCCCTGCCCCTGTGTGTAAACCCTTTCTGGCCTAGACAAGCCCCAGTCCGACAACAAGAAACTATGAAATAAACTAAATGTTTTCCTAATCACGAAGCGGCAAGAGCAATGCGACAAAATCTAAAATGACTCACCGATAATCTGCATGGGCATTTCTCTCTTCGCAAGGCTGAAAATCCACAACGCGCCTTTCTGTTTTTCACCTCGCTCGCTCCGCCATTTGCAATTGCAGTACTACACAGTCCAAGAGCAATCCTTCGGGTGCAATTATTATGCCATTGTTTAGTAGTCATCTGGGGAAAAAGATTTCTCCTGGGTGTTTGACTCAATTGAGAAGCTGAAGCTTTCACGCAAATCTGCATGTTTTTTATACCGTTGAGAGTTCCTGACAACTTTGCAAGGCTTTGTCTTAAAACTTATCAAAATGAAAACGCTTTGGGGTCTGCAGGAGCAAGCTGGGGGTAAAATGGGTAGCGCTGATGGGTGGAAAATAGTACACGCATTTTTTACAATTTCAGCCAGTACTCAGCGTTTCTTTAAATTGCCAGATTTTGAGTGGTCAGAAGGGTTTGTTACGATGAGTTTCTTAACGGTTCCATAACAATGGACAAAAAAAGGCCAAGGTTTGTTTGCACCCATTTTAAATCATGTGATCAATCTCTTGATAAAAGATCTTTTGATTTCTCTAACATATTTCTTGCCATGCAAAGTTGTGCCGTGTCATGAGCGCAAAATATAGCATAATACTGAAACTTCCCAAGAGTATGGTCACATGACTTGAAATGGGTAAAACAAACCTTAGCCGATTTGATCTATCTTCATGCTTAATACTTGTTCCCATGACTCCCTTTATTAAAAAACTATTTTCTCCAGTAATTTTGCATCATGTTTGCATTAAAGTCCGTTCCAAATTAGACGTCACGTGAGATATGTAACAACGCATTTAGTTGTCGAACTTAGTAAGACCAATCCTACACCGTTAGACTTTGGGCATGAGCCTATCTCTTGCCTCGTCTATGCTGATGATCTAATCATTCTCTCGTCTTCCCACGATGGTCTACAACAATGCTTGAATAGCTTATCTAATTATTGTGACCAATGGAAACTCCAAGTTAATAATGATAAATCAAAATGTATGACGTTCTATAAAAATAATACCAAATATAAACAACATTTCAACATTAATAATTCCCCATTGGAGAATGTCACAGAGTTCACCTACCTTGGTGTCACAATACATGCTGCCTGCAATTTCAATGAAACTTTAAATATACTTAGTGCTAAAGCTAACCGTGCCTTGTTAGCCCTTAACAGCCGCCATAAAATAAAATTTCTTCCCATAAAAGCAGCATTGAAACTATTTGATTCTACCATAGCCCCTATTCTACTCTATGGTTCCGAGGTCTGGGGTCCTTACCTAATCCGAAACCAAAATTTTTGGGATAGTTGTAAAATCGAAGGAATACACACACCATTTTTAAAACGCTTACTGGGAGAAAATAGATCAACCACAAATGCATTAGTACGCGGTGAACTAAGTCGCTACCCCCTTCAGCATCCCTTTAAACTGCCGAACTAACAACTTCATAAAACATATAATTAATGAATCTGAACCATTCTCTTTGGTATCTCAGGCCCTTAAATACGAAAACTCAATAAACCACCGTGAAACAATAACCTCTTACATGAATAACTTGACTGATAACCCTACAGAGGATGGCCTGAATACTGAATCTATTACATTACTCTCAAAACATGCGACAAAAGAAACCCTTATACAAGAGCATCAGATACAGTGGAAAAATCACTTGAGTGCCTGCCCAAAAGCCTTGTCATATAAAACATACAAATCTCACATTACATATGAAATTTATCTCTCCCTAATTACCAACAGATCACACAGACGAATACTATCAAAATTGCGCCTTAGCGACCATTGCCTTGCAATAGAAAAAGGAAGACATTTCAAGCCTCCCTTAGAAAGAGAAAGACGATTTTGCAGATCCTGCCAAAACAAAATTGAAAACGAGACCCACTTCATTCTCTCGTGCAAGCCATTGATCTCTGAACGGACAATGGTCCTAGATAAAACACAAAATCTCTGCCCCAACTTCAAATATATACCAACGGATGAACAGAAACTTATATACTTAATGTCCAACGAAGATGAACTCCTCCTACAGACATTTTCTGAATTTCTTCATGATATATACTCCAAACGCCTCAATAGACCTTTTATCTATTCTACAAAAGAGCCTGGATCGAGCGTCATTTTTATACGCAAGGCTCGATAGAGTTGCGTTCAGAGCTTCTATCACTATTGTGCAAATTCGAGAATTCTACAAAGTGCACTTCATAGAATTTTCGAATATGCACAATATTGATAGATATTGATAGAAGCTCTAACGCCACTCTATCGAACCTCATGTATAAAAATAACGCTCGATCCAGGCTCTTTTCCAGAATAGCTAAAAGGTCTATTCAGAAAACGGAAATCAATAAAAAGTAAAATGAAACCCAACCTAGAAATATTTAGGTATTTAGTTGTAACCTCTATTTCGTACTGTTTATTTTGTATTTTAAATCATCTTTGTTATCTGTAGCCGTAGTTGACCATGCATCAAATGCTATAGCGTCTTGATATATATACCGGGTGAGCCAGAAAAAAGTTCCCACTTTTGAAAATTCATAGCATCAAGAGTACTAAATGGATTGGAGTGAATCAATATTTGCTTGACAGCCAAAATATTCGAGCAGTTACGTCAGTAACTGTGGTTAACGCAGCAGGCACAATGTTTTGTCAAAGTCAATCATGCATTACTTCCTGACTCATGATTCGTCGTGTCGTTGAGCTGGATTCATATCCTAGCCTAAGAGTTCCTACTAAAGACCATTTTCCAAGACCAAGATGATATCTGAAGGTATAATTTCGTATCAGAATAATGGCTCATGAAACAAGGATCCTTTTGAAGATCACTTTATCTCGTTGTGCAGCCATGCTGGCATGAAAGAGATCGCAGTTTGTGGTTTCTTTCTTGACTCGCCCTCTGCGGCCTAGGTCATTTGCATCACATGCACAGTATCGATGAAGGACAGTGTGCTATCCAGCATTCACTCCTGCTTCCACTCAATGCATTTTATCAACCAGAACTGCTGTTTAAATACCTGGAGTACGTTGTTGTCTCTAGTGGACTATAAAACCGAAGCTGCAAGAAGTCTTTCCAATATCTTCTGGCGCCATTCACCCGGCTTGTCACTGACTGGCTTGTCGACTGCAAATTGAAATAGGCGTTCCATCGTTCCATTGTTTGTTCACCACTCAGTACAAATGTCGAGAAAATACAGCAGAACCCTCAAGAAGAAAATCGAGGAATGACAGCATTTGGAAGGCAGTTCTTACTCCTTAAGAAAATTCACATAAATTACTCTTCAATATCTGCGTCATCAAAATCCTGTGGAAGTTTAAAAATAAAGCCAGATGAAGTCTACCCAGCAACCAGTCGAAAGCAGTGCCAACATGAGTAAGACATGGATACAGTTCCTGAGTAAATTAACCCTGTGCCTTAGCACTCATCATTGCTGCTCTCAGCTATCACCACATTAACAATACTGTATGGTAGAATGGTATTAAATGTATACAAGTGGCAACATGGGTCTTATTATGGCTGGTGTACTCAGATCAACTTCTCCAAGTCAAACGCTTGTCAGTTGAATATTGGTGTTATTTCTGGGGTAATTCATGCAAAGTAGAGATCTCAAATAAGATGAAGATTTGGAAATATAAAGGTAATGCATTACATGCCAAATAATCAAGTGAAAGTTTGTGTCTTTTCAGCTACTGAAGCTCGGCATTTGTAAGTTTGAAATGAGAGCCACAACAAGGGCCTACATTTCTTCCCTTTAGCAGTCAGTTGGTTTAAAGATGGTACACCGTTTAGTCACGGTTGATCATCAATAGTATTAATAAGGACATACATTTCACAATGCCAAGATGAAGTGCTAATGCCCTGCTTAATTGGAAATTTTTTATGATTGCAAAGTCAGGAGTTTCTTGTAGAAGAGAGCAAACAAAGAAGTTCATTCCCCCTTCAAGCTATACTTATTACAGTGTGTTTTCAATACCAATTAAAACGTCTGGTTATGCTTGCAATAAGTCATGTTCGTCAGTTATTATCCTGCCATTCATTTACAATTATGTATTGTTTTATTTACAATGGATAACAAAAGCAGCCAGACATGATGGCAAGTTCCCTTTATATACACTGTTTTTTCTAGGTTTATGGCCATGTTACATTCACTTAGCCTATATAGTATTAGCGAAAAATACATTTTAATTGCTGCATTGAAATTTATTTGTCCTGTTTGTTTGTCATCAACACAGCAACCAGCTCTTTGTGGTGGATTAATATGATGGCATTTGAAAATGGAAGAACAACAAACTTACTGTAGACATCATGAGGTATCCCAGGGATTTCAACTTTCTCGTGTTTTAGTTGTTTCAATGCCATATTCAAGAACTGTCAGTTGGCTCACTGTACAACAAGTTCACCTTATCAGCTGCACAAGACCCCAATGCAGAATGTCTCAGAATTATGTGCAGTAAGAAACCATAACATCTTCCAGCACATTCGCAATTTGAAAGCAAACCCTCCTTATTTGTAACCCCAACTTATTCTCGCCAGTATGTCACTTTCACAACCTTGAATCTGATTTGCTCTCAGAGAAGCACAAGAAATATGTTATGTGACACACAACAATGATTAAATTTTGTCATCTTTGACATTTTGGCAATCCACCCCCCCCCTTTTATCTACCCCACCCTCATTTGTTTTTCTTGCAGATACAGTATACTTCCAACAATTCTGCGAAGTCTCAGGCAATACATAAGATTGAATACTTCTTAAGGATCTATTGATCTATCTTATACTATTAATGTACAATCAACCAAATATATTGTTATTTTGCACAGGTTTGTTAATGGTTAGCTACGATAATTTTGATCCACAGTGGGTATATCGATGTTTAAGCCTGCACTAGATGTATGAATAATATATTCAAGTTTATAGATTACAAACGACGAAGCAGTAACAGAAGTACGAAAGGGGCTCCAATATACAAGGTGTCTTACACCCCAGCCCCTATTCGTCAATCCCCACCCCGCTCTCTATCTTGTTATCTGCAGGTTCACACAAAAGGAATTCATCATGTACTTGGTCAGTAGTGTATCGGGCACAAAGAAGAATAGAAAACTTCAAGATGTGCAACCCAAATATCCACCCCCTCCACCCTCTTCCTTGCAGGTAAAGTAGGTTCACAACTTCAACGCCTGAACGTTACTGGCTAACAACTAGAATTTAATTCCTTGCAAGAAAAGTAGTTCAAGAGCAAAGGAAAAGAATATAAATCTTGCAGTTCAATTCTCCCCAAGTCACCACCCCCTCCTCTTTAGGCATCTTTGTGTGTTTGTCTATTTGTAGGTCCAACAGTCAACCAGCTCTATGCAAAGCCTTTCCGGCAACAACAAAAAAAAAAATACAGACGTAATTGCCGTAAAATGTTCACAACAAAATGTTACAGAAGTACAACAGAATGAAATTGTTATCATATAGGAAGATCAGCTAAATCAGCCTCACACCTGTACCACAATCAAAGCATATCGATATACACACCTGTTTTGTCCCACTCTTCTCTAATTTATTCTTTGTTGCAGCTAACGTCCCTCGATTAAAGCCGAAAGTTGTTCTTAGACCAGCATATGCTCGCCTTTCTTCTCCTTTCAACAGGTCGACTGAGTTGCAAGATACACATAGCTCAAAAGGAGGACCATATACAACCGCCTGTGTCAGTCATTCCATGAAAGATCCAACGATGAAAAGAGACTTTACAAAGACATACCGTATACATGAGGTACTTTTTAGTTATCAGGTGAAAGTATCAAAGAAAATGTGGCCAAGAGGTTAATAATTTTGTGAAATGAAAAGGTTAGGGAAAGTCTTGTGATTAATAGTAAAAAACAAATAAAACAAACAAAAACAAAGATTTAAAGCATAATCTGAAAGAATATAAAGAAAACTCAATATGTTCCCACCCAAAAAAGGGGGACAAGGAAACAAAGCATCTCCTTACCATAAAAACAAAGAGGGCCAATTACACTTAGTGATTCCACTTAGCAAATCTAGCTCACCTCTTCCAAATATGAAACAAAGTTGCTCACAATTGGGAGATAACAAGTTTATGCTCTCAACCAAAAAGAGAAATGGATGTATAAAAATGGTTAATGAACATTGAATAGAATATAGCAAACTCAAGCTCTCCACCCAGAAATTCACTTAAAACATGTTCAGGCAAATACTGTATCACAAACATGTAACAAGAACATTGCAACATTACAGGTTGTTATAGGATTGGTGCCACAATGAAGCAGCCGTGACAGAACTGCCATACCACCTTATCGTGGTGTTTGAATTGCTGGTCCAGTGTTGAGCTCACCGCATTAAATAGGGAAACCTACTGTGAAATAATTAATGGATCTCGTACAAGGTCCATGTCCACCCCAATAGCTGGCAGCCCCAGGAGATAATCAATTGCATGTGGTAGACTTGGGCGAACTTTGGCGGTCATGGCCACCTTCAGGTGGCACTTAAATTATTTACGGAATCCCAGATTGGATTCAGTACTCAAACCAATGGTTCTGTTCCGCCCATTACCGACCCCTTTCACTCTGCAACCAAGAAGTGTTGCAACGTTAGGGCCTCCGGTATAAGTGTCCGCTCGGTAAAAGTGTCCGCTCGGTATAAGTGTCCGCCCGTTACCGACCCCTTTCACTCTGCAACCAAGAAGTGTTGCAACGTTAGGGCCTCCGGTATAAAGTGTCCGCCCGTTACCGACCCCTTTCACTCTGCAACCAAGAAGTGTTGCAACGTTAGGGCCTCCGGTATAAAGTGTCCGCCCATTACCGACCCCTTTCACTCTGCAACCAGGAAGTGTTGCAACGTTAGGGCCTCCGGTAAAAGTTACATATGTATTTACCATATTATGATCACTTTCGTTCATCAATAGTTTCGTTTGTTTCCTGAAAGTTTACAATGATATTTCGTTCATCGTTCATCAATAGTTTCGTTTGTTTGCTGAAAGTTTACAATGATATTTCGTGAAAGATACAACCCCAAGTACTGCCACATGCCTCGTATTCCTTAGTGTTCTCTATTGTGCCGCACGGGGTTAATCGAGCAGTTACGTCAGTAACTGTGGTTAACGCAGCAGGCACAATGTTTTGTCAAAGTCAATCATGCATTACTTCCTGACTCATGATTCGTCGTGTCGTTGAGCTGGATTCATATCCTAGCCTAAGAGTTCCTACTAAAGACCATTTTCCCCACCCTCCCTCCCCTAAAAATTTGTTTTTTTTCCCTTCTTGGGTTGTATCTAAATACCTCACAAAGTATGCATTAGTAGGGTACGGTCATGGCCACCTTCAGGTGGCACTTAAATTATTTACGGAATCCCAGATTGGATTCAGTACTCAAACCAATGGTTCTGTTCCGCCCATTACCGACCCCTTTCACTCTGCAACCAAGAAGTGTTGCAACGTTAGGGCCTCCGGTATAAGTGTCCGCTCGGTAAAAGTGTCCGCTCGGTATAAGTGTCCGCCCGTTACCGACCCCTTTCACTCTGCAACCAAGAAGTGTTGCAACGTTAGGGCCTCCGGTATAAAGTGTCCGCCCGTTACCGACCCCTTTCACTCTGCAACCAAGAAGTGTTGCAACGTTAGGGCCTCCGGTATAAAGTGTCCGCCCATTACCGACCCCTTTCACTCTGCAACCAGGAAGTGTTGCAACGTTAGGGCCTCCGGTAAAAGTTACATATGTATTTACCATATTATGATCACTTTCGTTCATCAATAGTTTCGTTTGTTTCCTGAAAGTTTACAATGATATTTCGTTCATCGTTCATCAATAGTTTCGTTTGTTTGCTGAAAGTTTACAATGATATTTCGTGAAAGATACAACCCCAAGTACTGCCACATGCCTCGTATTCCTTAGTGTTCTCTATTGTGCCGCACGGGGTTAACGAAGTATTTTTGTGATTTTTCTCGCGTTCTTAAGAGCATTGGAAAAATTGCTAAATTTAAGCTTACAAAAACTTGATGGTTGCAAAATGACTGAAAAAGGCCTAAAATGCTTGATCAAATCATAAAGGACTCCTCGCTCAGAACAACAGAGAAAATGCAATTTCTCATGGGCGAGAGATATCGTCTGCACATCTATTGCCATGGGATTGAAAATCTTTAGTATCTGTTTGAGAATCAATTTCTTGTAACTGTTGAGAGAGATGAAACGCATGTGCGTATTGTTCTGTGTGAGGAGAGTCCTATCGATTTGATCAAGTGTTTTAGGCCTTTTTCCGTCATTTTGCAGCCATGAATTTTTTGTAAAGTTCAATTTACTTATATTTGCAGTTCTCGTAAGAAGACAAGAAAAATCTCAAAAATACTTTGATCTTATGGCTTTCAACTAGAATTTGAATCATTCAAATCCATGAAGTACTTGTGGTGCTACGAATTCTAGAAAGTGGGAACTTTTTTCTGGCTCACCCGGTATATATATATAAAAGCATTCGAGACAGATATTAGGTCGCTTTAAACGACCTAAATACACCTCCCCCCCCCCAGTAAGGACACTACCAGTCATTAAAAATTCAGCGGTGAAAATTTTGAAATTATGCATGTTCAATGGGGATTGATGATGGGGAAAAAATCTTGGCAATCATCTTTGATCGAATTTGTATAATTTTCGACGGGGACACGGCAATTTCAGCGGGGAAACAACAGAAACGAGGCGGGGATAAGTTTTTTTTACTCAAATTTAACAAATTTTCTTGGTGGGTCATCCTTTTGCCTTGGCGGGGCATCGTTTCAGCGGGGTCGTTACTGGGGGTGTCCAAATGACCGAATGTGAATGATGTGGTCGCACGGGGGAGGGGGTTCTTCCATAGTAAGGGTACCTGGGGATGTGCCGTAACGAAGGGTATACTTTTTTCGGACTTCTAAGTCTTGCCAATGGTATACTTTTTTGCATATATGGTCTAGCCACGGTGTACCTTAGGGTCCTTTGTCTGCAGTCGCTAATCGCTTTGAATTGAGGTGTCAATCAAAAGCAACTGTTGCTATTGTATTACAAAATCTGCCCTTGTTTGTTTGAGGGATACAACTGATTTGCTCAAGACTTGACCTCGATACAATGTATTGAGATGCAAAAAGATAAAAAACACAGTTTGCGATTCCTGATGATTTGATGGAATACTGAAGGTAAAATAGATAAAATCTACAAATCAAATATGGAATCTAATCGTTTTTAAATTTTTCGCTTTCATAAACACTGCAACGAGTTATGTCAACACTGAAACTAAACCTGTTTATCTAGCAATTTTTCAATACATTTGTACGGCAACACAACAATACGCATGTGAGGTGATATAGTTGAGGGTCGCGAGGGGGACGGGGGATGATGGGGCAGCGAGCGCTTTAGAAGTAAGCTACCCATCATTCTTACTGTTCTATCACTTTTAGAATTGGTCTGAAGCCTTCGTGATCAAGTGTAAATAAAAAATGGGCCGCAAACTAGAAAAGTTAAAAATCAGAAATTAGTTTTTTTAGGGCCAATAGAAGGAGGAAATTCTTGTATTTACCAGAGAAAATGTCATCTTATGATTGAATATAAGTTTGGGGTAGAACAACTTCTGATAGTGCAAAATTTTAACCACTCGGAAAATTCCATTCACTGGAAACTGGCCTTCAGAAAGATTTTCCCATAATTAGCAGTGGCGGACACTTTGCCAAATTGGGGGGGGGGGGCAATGCTATTGCTTCAGTTTAAAAGTATCGTTTATTTCTATCGTTTTGGAACAAAGCAACTTTGTTCAATCCAACATGGGGGGGGGGGCGAACCTATATGCTAGCAAATTATTGGGTATGCAAATGAATAGCAAGAGAAAATGTTGTGACACAAGAGAAAAAGTTTTCCAAAAACAGAAAGCGATTTGCCTTCCGAAAAATCCTTCGTATTACAAGCTTCGCTCTTGATCAAATGAATGCCAAAATACTTACAGGGTGCAGCCTATACGTGGGTTAAAAGACCTTTGGAATCTATAGTTTGTCTCAATAAATTAGATGACACGTGAAAATGCCTGCGAATAACAACAATTGAAGGGTTTAGAATGAATAATTTTGCGTCATCGCAAATTCAACGTGGCATCTAATCTTGAGATACAATTTAATAATGCAAAAACAGTAAGAACGCAAAAGCAAATCCGAAGAAGAAATCCAGAAATGCGGCCTACAAATCGAAGCAACGAGCCTCTACTAGAAACAAATACTATATAAATGTTCTGCAATAATGGACATGTATTAATAAAGGACTAGATCTTGACAGAACAGTAAATCATCAACAAATATATAATTATCCTAATACTTAATCAACGCTGATTACCGCCGGAATAACAATGAAAAGTTCTTTCTTTTAAAAACTATGTGTTCGACTACAACAATTGAAAGATAGCAATGACTGATTGCACAGTCTCTATTGGTTCTACCGCAACAATGGAAAGACGATAACAATGGGTCCTATGGTAATTATTCGTTTCTACAATAACAGTTAAAGTATTTTCAACGGTTCTGCCACTTAAAGCTTTTATGACGCTATATAAAGACCTATGAAAAAGTGAATTTCTGAAGTAACCCTTTTTTGAAAAATTCGACAGGTCAGGACCTGTGAAACGGTGAATTTCTGAAGTAACCCATTTTTTGTCAAATTCGACAGGTCCAGACCTATGAAAAAGTGAATTTCTGAAGTAACCATTTTTTGAAAAATTCGACAGGTCAGGACCTGTGAAACGTTGAATTTCTGAAGTAACCCATTTTTTGCCAAATTCGACAGGTCCGGACCTGTGAAAAAGTGAATTTCTGAAGTAACCCATTTTTTGAAAAATTCGACAGGTCCAGACCTGTGAAACTGTGAATTTCTGAAGTAACCCATTTTTCAAAAATTTGACAGGTCCGGACTTGTGAAAAGGTGAATTTCTGAACTAACCAATTTTTCGCCAAATTCAACAGGTCCGGACCTGTGAAACTGTGAATTTCTGAAGTAACCCATTTTTCAAAAATTTGACAGGTCCGGACTTGTGAAAAGGTGAATTTCTGAACTAACCAATTTTTTGCCAAATTCGACAGGTCCGGACCTGTGAAACGGTGAATTTCTGGAGTAACCCATTTTTGAAAGAGATTCAATTGAATGAGATAGGTCATAGATAAAATTGTATACTGATACAGTTAAAGACGTGCTACATTTCACATTACTATGAATATGTGAATATGAAAATATTTACCCTTGGAGATGGGCTAGACGTTGGCGTCACCAGACGGTCTTGCTGCATTCTAAACTGGTCCTACAAAAAATAAAGAATACAATAAAAACCCGCATATTAGAACTTATATCCATATTCTTATATCCATTTAAAGTTGGTATTTACAATAGTAATGAAAAAAACATACTAATTCAAACCAACTATTCACAAACAAAATAAGTATCTATTTTTTTACCTAAAACAAAATTAGTGGCATATTTTGCAGGTGCATTTTTCTCCAGCCCAGTGCTTGATCCTCCTTTTTTTAAAGCCGAAAATGTTGGCTCATTTTGGACACTGTTATCGAGGGTGTTCCAGACGAAACTCCCTTTGATGGACAGTGAGTCTTGCCCAAAACATTGTGTCTTCGTTTGTGGCAGTTTGCATAGATTTTGTATCCTTAGATTGTAAGTTACATGTTTCTTTTCATGAAATTCCCATACAAGCGATGGATTAACATGATTTATTGACTTGTAGACTTCTGTCATTAATTTCTTTAAATTCCTAACATGTATACAAAAGCTGCCACTTCGAGTGAGCAATGTTTCAAAGGAACATTCATAGTCTTTATAGAGGATCCGAAGAGCACGTTTAAGAGCTACCCACTTATATGAGCCTAAGGCCTAAGATCGAGCTGATAGATAGACAATCGAAACTAATGGTTTTTAAATGCGTCAACGACCTTGCTCCTATCTTTGCAATCTTTTCTCAAAAAAAGCTGATTGCACCGAGCGCAGCCTACGAAATACAGACACTGACTTAGGGCTGCCTTTAAAAAGTTCCGCTAATGGACAGAGATGCTTTTCGTTCAGGGGTGCAAAAAGCAGGAACAGCCTTTCAACTGAGGTTAAACAGGCATCTTCGGTCAATGCCTTCAAGAGCCATATTTAGCGTAGACTGCTGTGTAGATAATATATCTCAGATACCTTGTAAATTGATTGGAACACTGATCATTATTTTTAACACTGTTTTTGATAGATTAATTAGACTTTTGACATATTGTAAATAGGGTTTTTTCCTCTGTAATATATTATCATTATTGTACCGGGTGAGTCAGAAAACAGAATCCCCGTTTGAAAGTTTACTATCATTTGAACCTTATTAACCTGATGAGGTTTCAAATGTTTCAAAACATATACCTAATTTTGAAGAACTGAATTAAGAAAAGTTTCATATTCGACTCATTAAACATCTTTTCAAAAGAATTCAACCATAGACTGTGTTTTGACTTCATAATTCCCCAAAAAGTTTACTATCATTTGAACCTCATTAACCTGATGGGGTTTCAAATGTTTGAAAACATATATGTAAATTTCAAGAATTACATCAAGCAAAGTTTCATATTCGACTCATTGACCATCAATTCAAAAGATTTCAACCATAGACTGTGTCTTGAATTTCATATTTTCCAGAATCTGTCCTGGACAGTAAATAATATGTCCTAGTAAGTAAAATATCTGTCCTGAGCAGACTCTATCCTGGACAGTAAATAATCTGTCCTGGAAATGAAAATATCTGTCCTGGACAGAATCTGTCCTGGACAGTAAATAAGCTCTCCAGGAAAGAAAATATCTGTCCTGGATAGAATCTGTCCTGGACAGTAAAAAATCTGTCCTGGAAAGGAAAAGATCTGTCCTGGGCAGAATCTGTCCTGGACAGTAAATAATCAATCCTGGAAAGGAAAATATCTGTCCTGGACAGAAGCTGTCCTGGACAGTAAATAATCTGTCCTGGTAAGTGAAATATCTATCCTGGACAGAATCTGTCCTGGAAAGGAAAATATCTATCATGGACAGAATCTGTCCCGGACAGTAAATAATCTCTCCTGTAAAGGAAAATATCTGTCCTGGACAGAATCTGTCCTGGACAGTAAATCATCTGTCCTGGAAAGTAAAATATCTGTAATGGACAGAATCTGTCCAGGACAGTAAATAATCTATCCTGGAAAGGAAAATATCTGTCCTGGACAGAATCTGTCCTGGACAGTAAAAAAGCTGTCCTGGAAAGGAAAATATCTGTCCTGGACAGAATCTGTCCTGGACAGTAAATAATATCTCCTGGTAAGGAAAATATCTATCCTGGACAGAATCTGTCCTGGACAGTAAATAATCTGTCCCGGAAAGGAAAATATCTGTCCTGGACAGAATCTGTCCTGGACAGTAAATAATCTCTCCTGGAAAGGAAAACATCTAACCTGGACAAAATCTGTCCTGGACAGTAAATAATCTGTCCTGGTAAGTGAAATATCAGTCCTGGACAGTAAATAATCTCTCCAGGAAAGGAAAATATCTGTCCTGGATAGAATATGTCCTGGACAGTAAAAAAGCTGTCCTGGAAAGGAAAATATCTGTCCTGGACAGAATCTGTCCTGGACAGTAAATAAGCTCTCCAGGAAAGGAAAATATCTGTCCTGGACAGAACCTGTCCTGGACAGTAAAAAAGCTGTCCTGGAAAGGAAAATATCTGTCCTGGACAGAATCTGTCCTGGACAGTAAATAAGCTCTCCAGGAAAGGAAAATATCTGTCCTGGACAGTAAAAAAGCTCTCCTGGAAAGGAAAATATCTGTCCTGGACAGAATCTGTCCTGCACAGTAAATAATCTGTCCTGGTAAGTGAAATATCGGTCCTGGACAGTAAATAATCTCTCCAGGAAAGGAAAATATCTGTCCTGGATAGAATCTGTCCTGGACAGTAAATAATCTGTCCCGGAAAGGAAAATATCTGTCCTAGACAGAATCTGTCCTGGACAGTATATAAGCTCTCCAGGAAAGGAAAATATCTGTCCTGGACAAAATCTGTCCTGGACAGTATATAATCTCTCCTGGAAAGGAAAATATCTATCCTGGACAAAATCTGTCCTGGAAAGGAAAATATCTATCATGGACAGAATCTGTCCTGGACAGTAAATGGACTCTCCTGGAAAGGAAAATATCTGTCCTGGACAGAATCTGTCCTGGACAGTAAAAAAGCCGTCCTGGAAAGGAAAATATCTGTCCTGGACAGAATCTGTCCTGGACAGTAAATAAGCTCTCCAGGAAAGGAAAATATCTGTCCTGGACAGAACCCATCCTGGACAGTAAAAAAGCTGTCCTGGAAAGGAAAATATATATCCTGGACAGAATCTGTCCTGGACAGTAAATAATCTGTCCCGGAAAGGAAAATATCTGTCCTGGACAGAATCTGTCCTGGACAGTAAATAAGCTCTCCAGGAAAGGAAAATATCTGTCCTGGACAGAACCTGTCCTGGACAGTAAAAAAGCTGTCCTGGAAAGGAAAATATCTGTCCTGGACAGAATCTGTCCTGGACAGTAAATAATCTGTCCTGGTAAGTGAAATATCGGTCCTGGACAGTAAATAATCTCTCCAGGAAAGGAAAATATCTGTCCTGGATAGAATCTGTCCTGGACAGTAAAAAAGCTGTCCTGGAAAGGAAAATATCTGTCCTGGACAGAATCTGTCCTGGACAGTAAATAAGCTCTCCTGGAAAGGAAAATATATATCCTGGACAGAATCTGTCCTGGACAGTAAATAATCTGTCCCGGAAAGGAAAATATCTGTCCTGGACAGAATCTGTCCTGGACAGTATATAAACTCTCCAGGAAAGGAAAATATCTGTCCTGGACAGAATCTGTCCTAGACAGTAAATAATCTCTCCTGGAAAGGAAAATATATATCCTGGACAGAATCTGTCCTGGACAGTAAATAATCTCTCCTGGAAAGGAAAATATCTATCCTGGACAAAATCTGTCCTGGAAAGGAAAATATCTATCATGGACAGAATCTGTCCTGGACAGTAAATAATCTGTCCCGGAAAGGAAAATATCTGTCCTGGACAGAATCTGTCCTGGACAGTAAATAATCTGTCCTGCTAAGTAAAATATCTGTAATGGACAGAATCTGTCCAGGACAGTAAATAATCTATCCTGGAAAGGAAAATATCTGTCCTGGACAAAATCTGTCCTGGACAGTAAATAATCTGTCCTGGTAAGTGAAATATCTGTCCTGGACGGTAAATAATCTCTCCAGGAAAGGAAAATATCTGTCCTGGATAGAATCTGTCATGGACAGTAAAAAAGCTGTCCTGGAAAGGAAAATATCTGTCCTTGACAGAATCTGTCCTGGACAGTAAATAATCTGTCCTGGTAAGTGAAATATCTGTCCCGGATAGTAAATAATCTCTCCAGGAAAGGAAAATATCTTTCCTGGATAGAATCTGTCCTGGACAGTAAAAAAGCTGTCCTGGAAAGAAAATATCTGTCCTGGACAGAATCTGTCCTGGACAGTAAATAATCGCTCCTGGAAAGGAAAATATATATCCTGGACAGAATCTGTCCTGGACAGTAAATAATCTGTACCGGAAAGGAAAATATCTGTCCTGGACAGAATCTGTCCTGGACAGTATATAAGCACTCCAGGAAAGGAAAATATCTGTCCTGGACAGAATCTGTCCTGGACAGTAAATAATCTCTCCTGGA
Source organism: Aurelia coerulea (assembly GCA_039566865.1). NCBI lineage: Eukaryota > Metazoa > Cnidaria > Scyphozoa > Semaeostomeae > Ulmaridae > Aurelia > Aurelia coerulea. Next base: position 20,793,092 of record CM076947.1, on the reverse strand, counting down.
AAGGAAAATATCTATCCTGGACAAAATCTGTCCTGGAAAGGAAAATATCTATCATGCACAGAATCTGTCCTGGACAGTAAATAGTCTCTCTTGGAAAGGAAAATATCTGTCCTGGACAGAATCTGTCCTGGACAGTAAATAATCTGTCCTGCTAAGTAAAATATCTGCAATGGACAAAATCTGTCCAGGACAGTAAATAATCTATCCTGGAAAGGAAAATATCTGTCCTGGACAAAATCTGTCCTGGACAGTAAATAATCTGTCCTGGTAAGTGAAATATCTGTCCTGGACAGTAAATAATCTCTCCAGGAAAGGAAAAAATCTGTCCTGGATAGAATCTGTCATGGACAGTAAAAAAAATGTCCTGGAAAGGAAAATATCTGTCCTGGACAAAATCTGTCCTGGACAGTAAATAATCTGTCCTGGTAAGTGAAATATCTGTCCTGGACAGTAAATAATCTCTCCAGGAAAGGAAAAAATCTGTCCTGGATAGAATCTGTCCTGGACAGTAAAAAAGCTGTCCTGGAAAGGAAAATATCTGTCCTGGACAGTAAATAATCGCTAGTGGAAAGGAAAATATATATCCTGGACAGAATCTGTCCTGGACAGTAAATAATCTGTACCGGAAAGGAAAATATCTGTCCTGGACAGAATCTGTCCTGGACAGTATATAAGCACTCCAGGAAAGGAAAATATCTGTCCTGGACAGAATCTGTCCTGGACAGTAAATAATCTCTCCTGGAAAGGAAAATATCTATCCTGGACAGAATCTGTCCTGGAAAGGAAAATATCTATCATGGACAGAATCTGTCCTGGACAGTAAATAGTCTCTCCTGGAAAGGAAAATATCTGTCCTGGACAGAATCTGTCCTGGACAGTAAAAAATGTCTCCTGGAAAGGAAAATATCTGTCCTGGACAGAATCTGTCCTGGACAGTAAATAATCTGTCCTGGTAAGTAAAATATCTGTCCTGGCAGAATCTGTCCTGGACAGTAACTAATCTCTCCTGGAAAGGAAAATATCTGTCCTGGACAGAATCTGTCTTGGACAGTAAATAATCTCTCCTGTAAAGGAAAATATCTATCCTGGACAGAAACTGTCCTGGACAGTAAATAATCTCTCCTGTAAAGGAAAATATCTGTCCTGGACAGAATCTGTCCTGGACAGTAAATAATCTGTACTGGTAAGTAAAATATCTGTAATGGACAGAATCTGTCCAGGACAGTAAATAATCTATCCTGGAAAGGAAAATATCTGTCCTGGACAGAATCAGTCCTGGACAGTAAAAAAGCTGTCCTGGAAAGGAAAATATCTGTCCTGGACAGAATCTGTCCTGGACAGTAAATAATCTCTCTTGGAAAGGAAAATATCTATCCTGGACAGAATCTGTCCTGGACAGTAAATAATCTGTCCCGGAAAGGAAAATATCTGTCCTGGACAGAATCTGTCCTGGACAGTAAATAATCTCTCCTGGAAAGGAAAATATCTATCCTGGACAAAATCTGTCCTGGACAGTAAATAATCTGTCCTGGTAAGTGAAATATCTGTCCTGGACAGTAAATAATCTCTCCAGGAAAGGAAAATATCTGTCCTGGATAGAATCTGTCCTGGACAGTAAAAAAGCTGTCCTGGAAAGGAAAATATCTGTCCTGGACAGTAAATAAGCTCTCCTGGTAAGGAAAATATATATCCTGGACAGAATCTGTCCTGGACAGTAAATAATCTGTCCCGGAAAGGAAAATATCTGTCCTGGACAGATTCTGTCCTGGACAGTATATAAGCTCTCCAGGAAAGGAAAATATCTGTCCTGGACAGAATCTGTCCTGGACAGTAAATAATCTCTCCTGGAAAGGAAAATATCTATCATGGACAGAATCTGTCCTGGACAGTAAATAGTCTCTCCTGGAAAGGAAAATATCTGTCCTGGATAGAATCTGTCCTGGACAGTAAATAAGCTCTCCAGGAAAGGAAAATATCTGTCCTGGACAGAATCTGTCCTGGACAGTAAATAATCTCTCCTGGAAAGGAAAATATCTATCCTGGACAGAATCTGTCCTGGAAAGGAAAATATCTATCATGGACAGAATCTGTCCTGGACAGTAAATAGTCTCTCCTGGAAAGGAAAATATCTGTCCTGGACAGAATCTGTCCTGGACAGTAGATAATCAGTCCTGCTAAGTAAAATATCTGTAATGGACAGAATCTGTCCAGGACAGTAAATAATCTATCCTGGAAAGGAAAATATCTGTCCTGGACAGAATCTGTCCTGGACAGTAAAAAAGCTGTCCTGGAAAGGAAAATATCTCTCCTGGACAGAATCTGTCCTGGACAGTAAATAATCTCTCCTGGAAAGGAAAATATCTATCCTGGAAAGAATCTGTCCTGGACAGTAAATAATCTGTCACGGAAAGGAAAATATCTGTCCTGGACAGAATCTGTCCTGGACAGTAAATAAGCTGTCCTGGAAAGGAAAATATCTGTCCTGGACAGAATCTGTCCTGGACAGTAAATAATCTCTCCTGGAAAGGAAAATATATATCCTGGACAGAATCTGTCCTGGACAGTAAATAATCTGTCACGGAAAGGAAAATATCTGTCCTGGACAGAATCTGTCCTGGACAGTAAATAAGCTCTCCAGGAAAGGAAAATATCTGTCCTGGACAGAATCTGTTCTGGACAGTAAAAAAGCTGTCCTGGAAAGGAAAATATCTGTCCTGGACAGAATCTGTCCTGGACAGTAAATAATCTGTCCTGGAAAGGAAAATATCTGTCCTGGACAGAATCTGTTCTGGACAGTAAAAAAGCTGTCCTGGAAAGGAAAATATCTGTCCTGGACAGAATCTGTTCTGGACAGTAAAAAAGCTGTCCTGGAAAGGAAAATATCTGTCCTGGACAGAATCTGTTCTGGACAGTAAAAAAGCTGTCCTGGAAAGGAAAATATCTGTCCGGGACAGAATCTGTCCTGGACAGTAAATAAGCTCTCCAGGAAAGGAAAATATCTGTCCTGGACAGAATCTGTTCTGGACAGTAAATAAGCTCTCCAGGAAAGGAAAATATCTGTCCTGGACAGAATCTGTCCTGGACAGTAAATAAGCTCTCCTGGAAAGGAAAATATATATCCTGGACAGAATCTGTCCTGGACAGTAAATAATCTGTCCCGGAAAGGAAAATATCTGTCCTGGACAGAATCTGTCCTGGACAGTATATAAACTCTCCAGGAAAGGAAAATATCTGTCCTGGACAGAATCTGTCCTAGACAGTAAATAATCATGGACAGAATCTGTCCTGGACAGTAAATAGTCTCTCCTGGAAAGGAAAATATCTGTCCAGGACAGAATCTGTCCTGGACAGTAAATAATCTGTCCTGCTAAGTAAAATATCTGTAATGGACAGAATCTGTCCAGGACAGTAAATAATCTATCCTGGAAAGGAAAATATCTGTCCTGGACAAAATCTGTCCTGGACAGTAAATAATCTGTCCTGGTAAGTGAAATATCTGTCCTGGACAGTAAATAATCTCTCCAGGAAAGGAAAATATCTGTCCTGGATAGAATCTGTCATGGACAGTAAAAAAGCTGTCCTGGAAAGGAAAATATCTGTCCTTGACAGAATCTGTCCTGGACAGTAAATAATCTGTCCTGGTAAGTGAAATATCTGTCCTGGATAGTAAATAATCTCTCCAGGAAAGGAAAATATCTGTCCTGGATAGAATCTGTCCTGGACAGTAAAAAAGCTGTCCTGGAAAGGAAAATATCTGTCCTGGACAGAATCTGTCCTGGACAGTAAATAATCGCTCCTGGAAAGGAAAATATATATCCTGGACAGAATCTGTCCTGGACAGTAAATAATCTGTCCCGGAAAGGAAAATATCTGTCCTGGACAGAATCTGTCCTGGACAGTATATAAGCACTCCAGGAAAGGAAAATATCTGTCCTGGACAGAATGTGTCCTGGACAGTAAATAATCTCTCCTGGAAAGGAAAATATCTATCCTGGACAAAATCTGTCCTGGAAAGGAAAATATCTATCATGGACAGAATCTGTCCTGGACAGTAAATAGTCTCTCTTGGAAAGGAAAATATCTGTCCTGGACAGAATCTGTCCTGGATAGTAAATAATCTCTCCAGGAAAGGAAAATATATATCATGGACAGAATCTGTCCTGGACAGTAAATAGTCTCTCCTGGAAAGGAAAATATCTGTCCTGGACAGAATCTGTCCTGGACAGTAAATAATCTTTCCAGGAAAGGAAAATATCTGTCCTGGATAGAATCTGTCCTGGACAGTAAATAATCTCTCCTGGAAAGGAAAATATATATCCTGGACAAAATCTGTCCTGGACAGTAAATAAGCTGTCCTGGAAAGGAAAATATCTGTCCTGGATAGAATCTGTCCTGGAAAGTAAATAAGCTCTCCAGGAAAGGAAAATATCTGTCCTTGACAGAATCTGTCCTGGACAGTAAAAAAGCTGTCCTGGAAAGGAAAATATCTGTCCTGGACATAATCTGTCCTGGACAGTAAATAATCTCTCCTGGAAAGGAAAATATCTATCCTGGACAGAATCTGTCCAGGAAAGGAAAATATCTATCATGGACAGAATCTGTCCTGGACAGTAAATAGTCTCTCCTGGAAAGGAAAATATCTGTCCTGGACAGAATCTGTCCTGGACGGTAAATAATCTCTCCTGGAAAGGAAAATATATATCCTGGACAGAATCTGTCCTGGACAGTAAATAATCTGTCACGGAAAGGAAAATATCTGTCCTGGACAGAATCTGTCCTGGACAGTAAATAAGCTCTCCAGGAAAGGAAAATATCTGTCCTGGACAGAATCTGTCCTGGACAGTAAAAAAGCTGTCCTGGAAAGGAAAATATCTGTCCTGGACAGAATCTGTCCTGGACAGTAAATAATCTGTCCCGGAAAGGAAAATATCTGTCCTGGACAGAATCTGTCCTGGATAGTAAATAATCTCTCCAGGAAAGGAAAATATATATCATGGACAGAATCTGTCCTGGACAGTAAATAGTCTCTCCTGGAAAGGAAAATATCTGTCCTAGACAAAATCTTTCCTGGACAGTAAACAATCTCTCCAGGAAAGGAAAATATCTGTCCTGGATAGAATCTGTCCTGGACAGTAAAAAAGCTGTCCTGGAAAGGAAAATATCTGTCCTGGACAGTAAATAATCTCTCCTGGAAAGGAAAATATATATCCTGGACAGAATCTGTCCTGGACAGTAAATAATCTGTCACGGAAAGGAAAATATCTGTCCTGGACAGAATCTGTCCTGGACAGTAAATAAGCTGTCCTGGAAAGGAAAATATCTGTCCTGGACAGAATCTGTCCTGGACAGTAAATAAGCTCTCCAGGAAAGGAAAATATCTGTCCTGGACAGTAAAAAAGCTGTCCTGGAAAGGAAAATATCTGTCCTGGACAGTAAATAATCTCTCCTGGAAAGGAAAATATCTATCCTGGACAGAATCTGTCCAGGAAAGGAAAATATCTATCATGGACAGAATCTGTCCTGGACAGTAAATAGTCTCTCCTGGAAAGGAAAATATCTGTCCTGGACAGAATCTGTCCTGGACAGTAAAAAATGTCTCCTGGAAAGGAAAATATCTGTCCTGGACAGAATCTGTCCTGGACAGTAAAAAAGCTGTCCTGGTAAGTAAAATATCTGTCCTGGGCAGAATCTGTCCTGGACAGTAAATAATCTGTCCAGGAAAGGAAAATATCTATCCTGGACAGAATCTGTCCTGGACAGTAAATAGTCTCTCCTGGAAAGGAAAATATCTGTCCTGGACAGAATCTGTCCTGGACAGTAAATAATCTCTCCTGGAAAGGAAAATATATATCCTGGACAGAATCTGTCCTGGACAGTAAATAATCTGTCACGGAAAGGAAAATATCTGTCCTGGACAGAATCTGTTCTGGACAGTAAAAAAGCTGTCCTGGAAAGGAAAATATCTGTCCTGGACAGAATCTGTCCTGGACAGTAAATAAGCTGTCCTGGAAAGGAAAATATCTGTCCTGGACAGAATCTGTCCTGGACAGTAAATAAGCTGTCCAGGAAAGGAAAATATCTGTCCTGGACAGTAAAAAAGCTGTCCTGGAAAGGAAAATATCTGTCCTGGACAGTAAATAATCTCTCCTGGAAAGGAAAATATCTATCCTGGACAGAATCTGTCCAGGAAAGGAAAATATCTATCATGGACAGAATCTGTCCTGGACAGTAAATAGTCTCTCCTGGAAAGGAAAATATCTGTCCTGGACAGAATCTGTCCTGGACAGTAAAAAATGTCTCCTGGAAAGGAAAATATCTGTCCTGGACAGAATCTGTCCTGGACAGTAAAAAAGCTGTCCTGGTAAGTAAAATATCTGTCCTGGGCAGAATCTGTCCTGGACAGTAAATAATCTGTCCAGGAAAGGAAAATATCTATCATGGACAGCATCTGTCCTGGACAGTAAATAGTCTCTCCTGGAAAGGAAAATATCTGTCCTGGACAGAATCTGTCCTGGACAGTAAATAATCTCTCCTGGAAAGGAAAATATATTTCCTGGACAGAATCTGTCCTGGACAGTAAATAATCTGTCACGGAAAGGAAAATATCTGTCCTGGACAGAATCTGTTCTGGACAGTAAAAAAGCTGTCCTGGAAAGGAAAATATCTGTCCTGGACAGAATCTGTCCTGGACAGTAAATAATCTGTCCCGGAAAGGAAAATATCTGTCCTGGACAGAATCTGTCCTGGATAGTAAATAATCTCTCCAGGAAAGGAAAATATATATCATGGACAGAATCTGTCCTGGACAGTAAATAGTCTCTCCTGGAAAGGAAAATATCTGTCCTGGACAAAATCTGTCCAGGACAGTAAATAATCTCTCCAGGAAAGGAAAATATCTGTCCTGGATAGAATCTGTCCTGGACAGTAAAAAAGCTGTCCTGGAAAGGAAAATATCTGTCCTGGACAGTAAATAATCTCTCCTGGAAAGGAAAATATATATCCTGGACAGAATCTGTCCTGGACAGTAAATAATCTGTCACGGAAAGGAAAATATCTGTCCTGGACAGAATCTGTCCTGGACAGTAAATAAGCTGTCCTGGAAAGGAAAATATCTGTCCTGGACAGAATCTGTCCTGGACAGTAAATAAGCTCTCCAGGAAAGGAAAATATCTGTCCTGGACAGTAAAAAAGCTGTCCTGGAAAGGAAAATATCTGTCCTGGACAGTAAACAATCTCTCCTGGAAAGGAAAATATCTATCCTGGACAGAATCTGTCCAGGAAAGGAAAATATCTATCATGGACAGAATCTGTCATGGACAGTAAATAGTCTCTCCTGGAAAGGAAAATATCTGTCCTGGACAGAATCTGTCCTGGACAGTAAAAAATGTCTCCTGGAAAGGAAAATATCTGTCCTGGACAGAATCTGTCCTGGACAGTAAAAAAGCTGTCCTGGTAAGTAAAATATCTGTCCTGGGCAGAATCTGTCCTGGACAGTAAATAATCTCTCCAGGAAAGGAAAATATCTGTTCTGGATAGAATCTGTCCTGGACATTAAGAAAGCTGTCCTGGAAAGGAAAATATCTGTCCTGGACAGAATCTGTCCTGGACAGTAAATAATCTCTCCTGGAAAGGAAAATATATATCCTGGACAGAATCTGTCCTGGACAGTAAATAATCTGTCACAGAAAGGAAAATATCTGTCCTGGACAGAATCTGTCCTGGACAGTAAATAAGCTGTCCTGGAAAGGAAAATATCTGTCCTGGACAGAATGTGTCCTGGACAGTAAATAAGCTCTCCAGGAAAGGCAAATATCTGTCCTGGACATAATCTGTCCTGGACAGTAAATAATCTCTCCTGGAAAGGAAAATATCTATCCTGGACAGAATCGGTCCTGGACAGTAAATAATCTCTCCTGTAAAGGAAAATATCTGTCCTGGACAGAATCTGTCCTGGACAGTAAATAATCTGTCCTGGTAAGTAAAATGTCTGTAATGGACAGAATCTGTCCAGGACAGTAAATAATCTCTCCTGGAAAGGAAAATATCTGTCCTGGACATAATCTGTCCTGGACAGTAAAAAAGCTGTCCTGGAAAGGAAAATATCTGTCCTGGACAGTAAATAATCTTTCCTGGAAAGGAAAATATATATCCTGGACAGAATATGTCCTGGACAGTAAATAATCTCTCCTGGAAAGGAAAACATCTATCCTGGACAAAATCTGTCCTGGACAGTAAATAATCTGTCCTGGTAAGTGAAATATCTGTCCTGGACAGTAAATAATCTGTCACGGAAAGGAAAATATCTGTCCTGGACAGAATCTGTCCTGGACAGTAAATAAGCTCTCCAGGAAAGCAAAATATCTGTCCTGGACAGAATCTGTTCTGGACAGTAAAAAAGCTGTCCTGGAAAGGAAAATATCTGTCCTGGACAGAATCTGTCCTGGACAGTAAATAATCTCTCCAGGAAAGGAAAATATCTGTCCTGGAAAGAATCTGTCCTGGACAGTAAATAATCTCTCCTGGAAAGGAAAATATATATCCTGGACAGAATCTGTCCTGGACAGTAAATAATCTGTCACGGAAAGGAAAATATCTGTCCTGGACAGAATCTGTCCTGGACAGTAAATAAGCTGTCCTGGAAAGGAAAATATCTGTCCTGGACAGAATCTGTCCTGGACAGTAAATAAGCTCTCCAGGAAAGGAAAATATATATCCTGGACAGAATCTGTCCTGGACAGTAAATAATCTGTCACGGAAAGGAAAATATCTGTCCTGGACAGAATCTGTCCTGGACAGTAAATAAGCTGTCCTGGAAAGGAAAATATCTGTCCTGGACAGAATCTGTCCTGGACAGTAAATAAGCTCTCCAGGAAAGGAAAATATATGTCCTGGACAGTAAAAAAGCTGTCCTGGAAAGGAAAATATCTGTCCTGGACAGTAAATAATCTCTCCTGGAAAGGAAAATATCTATCCTGGACAGAATCTGTCCAGGAAAGGAAAATATCTATCATGGACAGAATCTGTCCTGGACAGTAAATAGTCTCTCCTGGAAAGGAAAATATCTGTCCTGGACAGAATCTGTCCTGGACAGTAAAAAATGTCTCCTGGAAAGGAAAATATCTGTCCTGGACAGAATCTGTCCTGGACAGTAAATAAGCTCTCCAGGAAAGGAAAATATCTGTCCTGGACAGAATCTGTTCTGGACAGTAAAAAAGCTGTCCTGGAAAGGAAAAAATCTGTCCTGGACAGAATCTGTCCTGGACAGTAAATAATCTCTCCAGGAAAGGAAAATATCTGTCCTGGATAGAATCTGTCCTGGACAGTAAAAAAGCTGTCCTGGAAAGGAAAATATCTGTCCTGGACAGAATCTGTCCTGGACAGTAAATAATCTCTCCTGGAAAGGAAAATATATATCCTGGACAGAATCTGTCCTGGACAGTAAATAATCTGTCACGGAAAGGAAAATATCTGTCCTGGACAGAATCTGTCCTGGACAGTAAATAAGCTGTCCTGGTAAGTGAAATATCTGTCCTGGACAGTAAATAATCTCTCCAGGAAAGGAAAATATCTGTCCTGGATAGAATCTGTCATGGACAGTAAAAAAGCTGTCCTGGAAAGGAAAATATCTGTCCTTGACAGAATCTGTCCTGGACAGTAAATAATCTGTCCTGGTAAGTGAAATATCTGTCCTGGATAGTAAATAATCTCTCCAGGAAAGGAAAATATCTGTCCTGGATAGAATCTGTCCTGGACAGTAAAAAAGCTGTCCTGGAAAGGAAAATATCTGTCCTGGACAGAATCTGTCCTGGACAGTAAATAATCGCTCCTGGAAAGGAAAATATATATCCTGGACAGAATCTGTCCTGGACAGTAAATAATCTGTCCCGGAAAGGAAAATATCTGTCCTGGACAAAATCTGTCCAGGACAGTAAATAATCTCTCCAGGAAAGGAAAATATCTGTCCTGGATAGAATCTGTCCTGGACAGTAAAAAAGCTGTCCTGGAAAGGAAAATATCTGTCCTGGACAGTAAATAATCTCTCCTGGAAAGGAAAATATATATCCTGGACAGAATCTGTCCTGGACAGTAAATAATCTGTCACGGAAAGGAAAATATCTGTCCTGGACAGAATCTGTCCTGGACAGTAAATAAGCTGTCCTGGAAAGGAAAATATCTGTCCTGGACAGAATCTGTCCTGGACAGTAAATAAGCTCTCCAGGAAAGGAAAATATCTGTCCTGGACAGTAAAAAAGCTGTCCTGGAAAGGAAAATATCTGTCCTGGACAGAATCTGTCCTGGACAGTAAATAATCTCTCCTGGAAAGGAAAATATCTATCCTGGACAGAATCTGTCCAGGAAAGGAAAATATCTATCATGGACAGAATCTGTCCTGGACAGTAAATAGTCTCTCCTGGAAAGGAAAATATCTGTCCTGGACAGAATCTGTCCTGGACAGTAAAAAATGTCTCCTGGAAAGGAAAATATCTGTCCGGGACAGAATCTGTCCTGGACAGTAAATAAGCTCTCCAGGAAAGGAAAATATCTGTCCTGGACAGAATCTGTTCTGGACAGTAAATAAGCTCTCCAGGAAAGGAAAATATCTGTCCTGGACAGAATCTGTTCTGGACAGTAAAAAAGCTGTCCTGGAAAGGAAAATATCTATCCTGGACAAAATCTGTCCTGGACAGTAAATAATCTGTCCTGGTAAGTGAAATATCTGTCCTGGACAGAATCTGTCCTGGATAGTAAATAATCTCTCCAGGAAAGGAAAATATATATCATGGACAGAATCTGTCCTGGACAGTAAATAGTCTCTCCTGGAAAGGAAAATATCTGTCCTGGACAGAATCTGTCCTGGACAGTAAATAATCTCTCCAGGAAAGGAAAATATCTGTCCTGGATAGAATCTGTCCTGGACAGTAAATAATCTCTCCTGGAAAGGAAAATATATATCCTGGACAAAATCTGTCCTGGACAGTAAATAAGCTGTCCTGGAAAGGAAAATATCTGTCCTGGATAGAATCTGTCCTGGAAAGTAAATAAGCTCTCCAGGAAAGGAAAATATCTGTCCTGGACAGAATCTGTCCTGGACAGTAAAAAAGCTGTCCTGGAAAGGAAAATATCTGTCCTGGACAGAATCTGTCCTGGACAGTAAATAATCTCTCCTGGAAAGGAAAATATCTATCCTGGACAGAATCTGTCCAGGAAAGGAAAATATCTATCATGGACAGAATCTGTCCTGGACAGTAAATAGTCTCTCCTGGAAAGGAAAATATCTGTCCTGGACAGAATCTGTCCTGGACAGTAAATAATCTCTCCTGGAAAGGAAAATATATATCCTGGACAGAATCTGTCCTGGACAGTAAATAATCTGTCACGGAAAGGAAAATATCTGTCCTGGACAGAATCTGTCCTGGACAGTAAATAAGCTCTCCAGGAAAGGAAAATATCTGTCCTGGACAGAATCTGTCCTGGACAGTAAAAAAGCTGTCCTGCAAAGGAAAATATCTGTCCTGGACAGAATCTGTCCTGGACAGTAAATAATCTGTCCTGGAAAGGAAAATATCTGTCCTGGACAGAATCTGTCCTGGATAGTAAATAATCTCTCCAGGAAAGGAAAATATATATCATGGACAGAATCTGTCCTGGACAGTAAATAGTCTCTCCTGGAAAGGAAAATATCTGTCCTAGACAAAATCTTTCCTGGACAGTAAACAATCTCTCCAGGAAAGGAAAATATCTGTCCTGGATAGAATCTGTCCTGGACAGTAAAAAAGCTGTCCTGGAAAGGAAAATATCTGTCCTGGACAGTAAATAATCTCTCCTGGAAAGGAAAATATATATCCTGGACAGAATCTGTCCTGGACAGTAAATAATCTGTCACGGAAAGGAAAATATCTGTCCTGGACAGAATCTGTCCTGGACAGTAAATAAGCTGTCCTGGAAAGGAAAATATCTGTCCTGGACAGAATCTGTCCTGGACAGTAAATAAGCTCTCCAGGAAAGGAAAATATCTGTCCTGGACTGTAAAAAAGCTGTCCTGGAAAGGAAAATATCTGTCCTGGACAGTAAATAATCTCTCCTGGAAAGGAAAATATCTATCCTGGACAGAATCTGTCCAGGAAAGGAAAATATCTATCATGGACAGAATCTGTCCTGGACAGTAAATAGTCTCTCCTGGAAAGGAAAATATCTGTCCTGGACAGAATCTGTCCTGGACAGTAAAAAATGTCTCCTGGAAAGGAAAATATCTGTCCTGGACAGAATCTGTCCTGGACAGTAAAAAAGCTGTCCTGGTAAGTAAAATATCTGTCCTGGGCAGAATCTGTCCTGGACAGTAAATAATCTGTCCAGGAAAGGAAAATATCTATCATGGACAGCATCTGTCCTGGACAGTAAATAGTCTCTCCTGGAAAGGAAAATATCTGTCCTGGACAGAATCTGTCCTGGACAGTAAATAATCTCTCCTGGAAAGGAAAATATATATCCTGGACAGAATCTGTCCTGGACAGTAAATAATCTGTCACGGAAAGGAAAATATCTGTCCTGGACAGAATCTGTTCTGGACAGTAAATAAGCTCTCCTGGAAAGGAAAATATCTGTCCTGGACAGAATCTGTCCTGGACAGTAAATAATCTGTCCCGGAAAGGAAAATATCTGTCCTGGACAGAATCTGTCCTGGATAGTAAATAATCTCTCCAGGAAAGGAAAATATATATCATGGACAGAATCTGTCCTGGACAGTAAATAGTCTCTCCTGGAAAGGAAAATATCTGTCCTGGACAAAATCTTTCCTGGACAGTAAATAATCTCTCCAGGAAAGGAAAATATCTGTCCTGGATAGAATCTGTCCTGGACAGTAAAAAAGCTGTCCTGGAAAGGAAAATATCTGTCCTGGACAGTAAATAATCTCTCCTGGAAAGGAAAATATATATCCTGGACAGAATCTGTCATGGACAGTAAATAATCTGTCACGGAAAGGAAAATATCTGTCCTGGACAGAATCTGTCCTGGACAGTAAATAAGCTGTCCTGGAAAGGAAAATATCTGTCCTGGACAGAATCTGTCCTGGACAGTAAATAAGCTCTCCAGGAAAGGAAAATATCTGTCCTGGACAGTAAAAAAGCTGTCCTGGAAAGGAAAATATCTGTCCTGGACAGTAAATAATCTCTCCTGGAAAGGAAAATATCTATCCTGGACAGAATCTGTCCAGGAAAGGAAAATATCTATCATGGACAGAATCTGTCATGGACAGTAAATAGTCTCTCCTGGAAAGGAAAATATCTGTCCTGGACAGAATCTGTCCTGGACAGTAAAAAATGTCTCCTGGAAAGGAAAATATCTGTCCTGGACAGAATCTGTCCTGGACAGTAAAAAAGCTGCCCTGGTAAGTAAAATATCTGTCCTGGGCAGAATCTGTCCTGGACAGTAAATAATCTCTCCAGGAAAGGAAAATATCTGTCCTGGATAGAATCTGTCCTGGACATTAAGAAAGCTGTCCTGGAAAGGAAAATATCTGTCCTGGACAGAATCTGTCCTGGACAGTAAATAATCTCTCCTGGAAAGGAAAATATATATCCTGGACAGAATCTGTCCTGGACAGTAAATAATTTGTCACGGAAAGGAAAATATCTGTCCTGGACAGAATCTGTCCTGGACAGTAAATAAGCTGTCCTGGAAAGGAAAATATCTGTCCTGGACAGAATGTGTCCTGGACAGTAAATAAGCTCTCCAGGAAAGGCAAATATCTGTCCTGGACAGAATCTGTCCTGGACAGTAAATAATCTCTCCTGGAAAGGAAAATATCTATCCTGGACAGAATCTGTCCTGGACAGTAAATAATCTCTCCTGTAAAGGAAAATATCTGTCCTGGACAGAATCTGTCCTGGACAGTAAATAATCTGTCCTGGTAAGTAAAATGTCTGTAATGGACAGAATCTGTCCAGGACAGTAAATAATCTCTCCTGGAAAGGAAAATATCTGTCCTGGACATAATCTGTCCTGGACAGTAAAAAAGCTGTCCTGGAAAGGAAAATATCTGTCCTGGACAGTAAATAATCTTTCCTGGAAAGGAAAATATATATCCTGGACAGAATCTGTCCTGGACAGTAAATAATCTCTCCTGGAAAGGAAAACATCTATCCTGGACAAAATCTGTCCTGGACAGTAAATAATCTGTCCTGGTAAGTGAAATATCTGTCCTGGACAGTAAATAATCTGTCACGGAAAGGAAAATATCTGTCCTGGACAGAATCTGTCCTGGACAGTAAATAAGCTCTCCAGGAAAGCAAAATATCTGTCCTGGACAGAATCTGTTCTGGACAGTAAAAAAGCTGTCCTGGAAAGGAAAATATCTGTCCTGGACAGAATCTGTCCTGGACAGTAAATAATCTCTCCAGGAAAGGAAAATATCTGTCCTGGACAGAATCTGTCCTGGACAGTAAATAATCTCTCCTGGAAAGGAAAATATATATCCTGGACAGAATCTGTCCTGGACAGTAAATAATCTGTCACGGAAAGGAAAATATCTGTCCTGGACAGAATCTGTCCTGGACAGTAAATAAGCTGTCCTGGAAAGGAAAATATCTGTCCTGGACAGAATCTGTCCTGGACAGTAAATAAGCTCTCCAGGAAAGGAAAATATATATCCTGGACAGAATCTGTCCTGGACAGTAAATAATCTGTCACGGAAAGGAAAATATCTGTCCTGGACAGAATCTGTCCTGGACAGTAAATAAGCTGTCCTGGAAAGGAAAATATCTGTCCTGGACAGAATCTGTCCTGGACAGTAAATAAGCTCTCCAGGAAAGGAAAATATCTGTCCTGGACAGTAAAAAAGCTGTCCTGGAAAGGAAAATATCTGTCCTGGACAGTAAATAATCTCTCCTGGAAAGGAAAATATCTATCCTGGACAGAATCTGTCCAGGAAAGGAAAATATCTATCATGGACAGAATCTGTCCTGGACAGTAAATAGTCTCTCCTGGAAAGGAAAATATCTGTCCTGGACAGAATCTGTCCTGGACAGTAAAAAATGTCTCCTGGAAAGGAAAATATCTGTCCTGGACAGAATCTGTCCTGGACAGTAAAAAAGCTGTCCTGGTAAGTAAAATATCTGTCCTGGGCAGAATCTGTCCTGGACAGTAAATAATCTCTCCAGGAAAGGAAAATATCTGTCCTGGACAGAATCTGTCCTGGACATTAAGAAAGCTGTCCTGGAAAGGAAAATATCTGTCCTGGACAGAATCTGTCCTGGACAGTAAATAATCTCTCCTGGAAAGGAAAATATATATCCTGGACAGAATCTGTCCTGGACAGTAAATAATCTGTCACGGAAAGGAAAATATCTGTCCTGGACAGAATCTGTCCTGGACAGTAAATAAGCTGTCCTGGAAAGGAAAATATCTGTCCTGGACAGAATGTGTCCTGGACAGTAAATAAGCTCTCCAGGAAAGGAAAATATCTGTCCTGGACAGAATCTGTCCTGGACAGTAAATAATCTCTCCTGGAAAGGAAAATATCTATCCTAGACAGAATCTGTCCTGGACAGTAAATAATCTCTCCTGTAAAGGAAAATATCTGTCCTGGACAGAATCTGTCCTGGACAGTAAATAATCTGTCCTGGTAAGTAAAATGTCTGTAATGGACAGAATCTGTCCAGGACAGTAAATAATCTCTCCTGGAAAGGAAAATATCTGTCCTGGACATAATCTGTCCTGGACAGTAAAAAAGCTGTCCTGGAAAGGAAAATATCTATCCTGGACAGTAAATAATCTCTCCTGGAAAGGAAAATATATATCCTGGACAGAATCTGTCCTGGACAGTAAATAATCTCTCCTGGAAAGGAAAACATCTATCCTGGACAAAATCTGTCCTGGACAGTAAATAATCTGTCCTGGTAAGTAAAATGTCTGTAATGGACAGAATCTGTCCAGGACAGTAAATAATCTCTCCTGGAAAGGAAAATATCTGTCCTGGACAGAATCTGTCCTGGACAGTAAAAAAGCTGTCCTGGTAAGTAAAATATCTGTCCTGGGCAGAATCTGTCCTGGACAGTAAATAATCTCTCCAGGAAAGGAAAATATCTGTCCTGGATAGAATCTGTCCTGGACATTAAGAAAGCTGTCCTGGAAAGGAAAATATCTGTCCTGGACAGAATCTGTCCTGGACAGTAGATAATCTCTCCTGGAAAGGAAAATATATATCCTGGACAGAATCTGTCCTGGACAGTAAATAATCTGTCCCGGAAAGGAAAATATCTGTCCTGGACAGAATCTGTCCTGGACAGTAAATAAGCTGTCCTGGAAAGGAAAATATCTGTCCTGGACAGAATGTGTCCTGGACAGTAAATAAGCTCTCCAGGAAAGGCAAATATCTGTCCTGGACAGAATCTGTCCTGGACAGTAAATAATCTCTCCTGGAAAGGAAAATATCTGTCCTGGACAGAATCTGTCCTGGACAGTAAAAAAGCTGCCCTGGTAAGTAAAATATCTGTCCTGGGCAGAATCTGTCCTGGACAGTAAATAATCTCTCCAGGAAAGGAAAATATCTGTCCTGGATAGAATCTGTCCTGGACATTAAGAAAGCTGTCCTGGAAAGGAAAATATCTGTCCTGGACAGAATCTGTCCTGGACAGTAAATAATCTCTCCTGGAAAGGAAAATATATATCCTGGACAGAATCTGTCCTGGACAGTAAATAATTTGTCACGGAAAGGAAAATATCTGTCCTGGACAGAATCTGTCCTGGACAGTAAATAAGCTGTCCTGGAAAGGAAAATATCTGTCCTGGACAGAATGTGTCCTGGACAGTAAATAAGCTCTCCAGGAAAGGCAAATATCTGTCCTGGACAGAATCTGTCCTGGACAGTAAATAATCTCTCCTGGAAAGGAAAATATCTATCCTGGACAGAATCTGTCCTGGACAGTAAATAATCTCTCCTGTAAAGGAAAATATCTGTCCTGGACAGAATCTGTCCTGGACAGTAAATAATCTGTCCTGGTAAGTAAAATGTCTGTAATGGACAGAATCTGTCCAGGACAGTAAATAATCTCTCCTGGAAAGGAAAATATCTGTCCTGGACATAATCTGTCCTGGACAGTAAAAAAGCTGTCCTGGAAAGGAAAATATCTGTCCTGGACAGTAAATAATCTTTCCTGGAAAGGAAAATATATATCCTGGACAGAATCTGTCCTGGACAGTAAATAATCTCTCCTGGAAAGGAAAACATCTATCCTGGACAAAATCTGTCCTGGACAGTAAATAATCTGTCCTGGTAAGTGAAATATCTGTCATGGACAGTAAATAATCTGTCACGGAAAGGAAAATATCTGTCCTGGACAGAATCTGTCCTGGACAGTAAATAAGCTCTCCAGGAAAGCAAAATATCTGTCCTGGACAGAATCTGTTCTGGACAGTAAAAAAGCTGTCCTGGAAAGGAAAATATCTGTCCTGGACAGAATCTGTCCTGGACAGTAAATAATCTCTCCAGGAAAGGAAAATATCTGTCCTGGAAAGAATCTGTCCTGGACAGTAAATAATCTCTCCTGGAAAGGAAAATATATATCCTGGACAGAATCTGTCCTGGACAGTAAATAATCTGTCACGGAAAGGAAAATATCTGTCCTGGACAGAATCTGTCCTGGACAGTAAATAAGCTGTCCTGGAAAGGAAAATATCTGTCCTGGACAGAATCTGTCCTGGACAGTAAATAAGCTCTCCAGGAAAGGAAAATATATATCCTGGACAGAATCTGTCCTGGACAGTAAATAATCTGTCACGGAAAGGAAAATATCTGTCCTGGACAGAATCTGTCCTGGACAGTAAATAAGCTGTCCTGGAAAGGAAAATATCTGTCCTGGACAGAATCTGTCCTGGACAGTAAATAAGCTCTCCAGGAAAGGAAAATATCTGTCCTGGACAGTAAAAAAGCTGTCCTGGAAAGGAAAATATCTGTCCTGGACAGTAAATAATCTCTCCTGGAAAGGAAAATATCTATCCTGGACAGAATCTGTCCAGGAAAGGAAAATATCTATCATGGACAGAATCTGTCCTGGACAGTAAATAGTCTCTCCTGGAAAGGAAAATATCTGTCCTGGACAGAATCTGTCCTGGACAGTAAAAAATGTCTCCTGGAAAGGAAAATATCTGTCCTGGACAGAATCTGTCCTGGACAGTAAAAAAGCTGTCCTGGTAAGTAAAATATCTGTCCTGGGCAGAATCTGTCCTGGACAGTAAATAATCTCTCCAGGAAAGGAAAATATCTGTCCTGGATAGAATCTGTCCTGGACATTAAGAAAGCTGTCCTGGAAAGGAAAATATCTGTCCTGGACAGAATCTGTCCTGGACAGTAAATAATCTCTCCTGGAAAGGAAAATATATATCCTGGACAGAATCTGTCCTGGACAGTAAATAATCTGTCACGGAAAGGAAAATATCTGTCCTGGACAGAATCTGTCCTGGACAGTAAATAAGCTGTCCTGGAAAGGAAAATATCTGTCCTGGACAGAATGTGTCCTGGACAGTAAATAAGCTCTCCAGGAAAGGAAAATATCTGTCCTGGACAGAATCTGTCCTGGACAGTAAATAATCTCTCCTGGAAAGGAAAATATCTATCCTGGACAGAATCTGTCCTGGACAGTAAATAATCTCTCCTGTAAAGGAAAATATCTGTCCTGGACAGAATCTGTCCTGGACAGTAAATAATCTGTCCTGGTAAGTAAAATGTCTGTAATGGACAGAATCTGTCCAGGACAGTAAATAATCTCTCCTGGAAAGGAAAATATCTGTCCTGGACATAATCTGTCCTGGACAGTAAAAAAGCTGTCCTGGAAAGGAAAATATCTATCCTGGACAGTAAATAATCTCTCCTGGAAAGGAAAATATATATCCTGGACAGAATCTGTCCTGGACAGTAAATAATCTATCCTGGAAAGGAAAACATCTATCCTGGACAAAATCTGTCCTGGACAGTAAATAATCTGTCCTGGTAAGTGAAATATCTGTCCTGGACAGTAAATAATCTGTCACGGAAAGGAAAATATCTGTCCTGGACAGAATCTGTCCTGGACAGTAAATAAGCTCTCCAGGAAAGCAAAATATCTGTCCTGGACAGAATCTGTTCTGGACAGTAAAAAAGCTGTCCTGGAAAGGAAAATATCTGTCCTGGACAGAATCTGTCCTGGACAGTAAATAATCTCTCCAGGAAAGGAAAATATCTGTCCTGGAAAGAATCTGTCCTGGACAGTAAATAATCTCTCCTGGAAAGGAAAATATATATCCTGGACAGAATCTGTCCTGGACAGTAAATAATCTGTCACGGAAAGGAAAATATCTGTCCTGGACAGAATCTGTCCTGGACAGTAAATAAGCTGTCCTGGAAAGGAAAATATCTGTCCTGGACAGAATCTGTCCTGGACAGTAAATAAGCTCTCCAGGAAAGGAAAATATATATCCTGGACAGAATCTGTCCTGGACAGTAAATAATCTGTCACGGAAAGGAAAATATCTGTCCTGGACAGAATCTGTCCTGGACAGTAAATAAGCTCTCCAGGAAAGGAAAATATCTGTCCTGGACAGAATCTGTTCTGGACAGTAAAAAAGCTGTCCTGGAAAGGAAAATATCTGTCCTGGACAGAATCTGTCCTGGACAGTAAATAATCTGTCCCGGAAAGGAAAATATCTGTCCTGGACAGAATCTGTCCTGGATAGTAAATAATCTCTCCAGGAAAGGAAAATATATATCATGGACAGAATCTGTCCTGGACAGTAAATAGTCTCTCCTGGAAAGGAAAATATCTGTCCTGGACAGAATCTGTCCTGGACAGTAAATAATCTCTCCAGGAAAGGAAAATATCTGTCCTGGATAGAATCTGTCCTGGACAGTAAAAAAGCTGTCCTGGAAAGGAAAATATCTGTCCTGGACAGAATCTGTCCTGGACAGTAAATAATCTCTCCTGGAAAGGAAAATATATATCCTGGACAGAATCTGTCCTGGACAGTAAATAATCTGTCACGGAAAGGAAAATATCTGTCCTGGACAGAATCTGTCCTGGACAGTAAATAAGCTGTCCTGGAAAGGAAAATATCTGTCCTGGACAGAATCTGTCCTGGACAGTAAATAAGCTCTCCAGGAAAGGAAAATATCTGTCCTGGACAGAATCTGTCCTGGACAGTAAATAATCTCTCCTGGAAAGGAAAATATATATCCTGGACAGAATCTGTCCTGGAAAGGAAAATATCTATCATGGACACAAATCTGTCCTGGACAGTAAATAATCTCTCCTGGAAAGGAAAATATCTGTCCTGGACATAATCTGTCCTGGACAGTAAATAATCTGTCCTGGTAAGTGAAATATCTGTCCTGGACAGTAAATAATCTCTCCAGGAAAGGAAAATATCTGTCCTGGATAGAATCTGTCCTGGACAGTAAAAAAGCTGTCCTGGACAGTAAATAATCTGTCCTGGTAAGTGAAATATCTGTCCTGGACAGTAAATGATCTCTCCTGGAAAGGAAAATATATATCCTGGACAGAATCTGTCCTGGACAGTAAATAATCTCTCCTGGAAAGGAAAACATCTATCCTGGACAAAATCTGTCCTGGACAGTAAATAATCTGTCCTGGTAAGTGAAATATCTGTCCTGGACAGTAAATAATCTGTCACGGAAAGGAAAATATCTGTCCTGGACAGAATCTGTCCTGGACAGTAAATAAGCTCTCCAGGAAAGCAAAATATCTGTCCTGGACAGAATCTGTTCTGGACAGTAAAAAAGCTGTCCTGGAAAGGAAAATATCTGTCCTGGACAGAATCTGTCCTGGACAGTAAATAATCTCTCCAGGAAAGGAAAATATCTGTCCTGGAAAGAATCTGTCCTGGACAGTAAATAATCTCTCCTGGAAAGGAAAATATATATCCTGGACAGAATCTGTCCTGGACAGTAAATAATCTGTCACGGAAAGGAAAATATCTGTCCTGGACAGAATCTGTCCTGGACAGTAAATAAGCTGTCCTGGAAAGGAAAATATCTGTCCTGGACAGAATCTGTCCTGGACAGTAAATAAGCTCTCCAGGAAAGGAAAATATATATCCTGGACAGAATCTGTCCTGGACAGTAAATAATCTGTCACGGAAAGGAAAATATCTGTCCTGGACAGAATCTGTCCTGGACAGTAAATAAGCTCTCCAGGAAAGGAAAATATCTGTCCTGGACAGAATCTGTTCTGGACAGTAAAAAAGCTGTCCTGGAAAGGAAAATATCTGTCCTGGACAGAATCTGTCCTGGACAGTAAATAATCTGTCCTGGAAAGGAAAATATCTGTCCTGGACAGAATCTGTCCTGGATAGTAAATAATCTCTCCAGGAAAGGAAAATATATATCATGGACAGAATCTGTCCTGGACAGTAAATAGTCTCTCCTGGAAAGGAAAATATCTGTCCTGGACAGAATCTGTCCTGGACAGTAAATAATCTCTCCAGGAAAGGAAAATATCTGTCCTGGATAGAATCTGTCCTGGACAGTAAAAAAGCTGTCCTGGAAAGGAAAATATCTGTCCTGGACAGAATCTGTCCTGGACAGTAAATAATCTCTCCTGGAAAGGAAAATATATATCCTGGACAGAATCTGTCCTGGACAGTAAATAATCTGTCACGGAAAGGAAAATATCTGTCCTGGACAGAATCTGTCCTGGACAGTAAATAAGCTGTCCTGGAAAGGAAAATATCTGTCCTGGACAGAATCTGTCCTGGACAGTAAATAAGCTCTCCAGGAAAGGAAAATATCTGTCCTGGACAGAATCTGTCCTGGACAGTAAATAATCTCTCCTGGAAAGGAAAATATATATCCTGGACAGAATCTGTCCTGGAAAGGAAAATATCTATCATGGACACAAATCTGTCCTGGACAGTAAATAATCTCTCCTGGAAAGGAAAATATCTGTCCTGGACATAATCTGTCCTGGACAGTAAATAATCTGTCCTGGTAAGTGAAATATCTGTCCTGGACAGTAAATAATCTCTCCAGGAAAGGAAAATATCTGTCCTGGATAGAATCTGTCCTGGACAGTAAAAAAGCTGTCCTGGACAGTAAATAATCTGTCCTGGTAAGTGAAATATCGGTCCTGGACAGTAAATAATCTCTCCAGGAAAGGAAAATATCTGTCCTGGATAGAATCTGTCCTGGACAGTAAAAAAGCTGTCCTGGAAAGGAAAATATCTGTCCTGGACAGAATCTGTCCTGGACAGTAAATAAGCTCTCCTGGAGAGGAAAATATCTGTCCTGGACAGAATCTGTCCTGGACAGTAAATAATCTCTACTGGAAAGGAAAATAACTCTCTCCTAGACAGAATCGGTCCTGGACAGTAAATAATCTGTCCTAAAGAAAGAAAGAAAGTTACATAATGTGCCATTAAGTTTTCGCTTAATTGAAATCAAATTCGTCTAAATGGCCTATTTTTTGAGAAATTTGACAGGTCCGGACCTGTGAAACGGTGAACTTCCGAACTAACCTATTTTTTGCCAAATACAAAGGTCCAGACCTGATAAACGGTGAACTTCGGAAGTAACCCATTCTTTGCCAAATTCGACAGGTCCGGACCTGTCAAATGGTGAAATTTTGAAGCGACTGATTTTCTGCAAATTTCGACACGTACGGACCTGTCAAATGGTGAAATTTTGGACTAAGTTATTTCTTGGAAGATTCAACAGGTCCGGACCTGTCAAAGGGTGGAATTTTGGAGCGACTGATTTTTTGCAAATGTCGACAGGTCCGGACTTGTCAAATGGTGAAATTTTGGACCAAGTTATTTTTTGGAAGATTCGACAGGTCCGTACCTGTCAAACGGTGAGTTTTAGGAGTGCCTGATTTTTTGAAAAATTCGACAGGTCCGGACCTGTCAAATGGTTAAATTTTGGACCAAGCTATTTTTTGGAATATTCGACAGGTCCGGACCTGTCATACGGTGAGTTCTTGGAGTGACTGAATTTTTGAAAAATTTGACAGGTCCGGACCTGTTAAATGGTGAGATTTTGGGGCCACCGATTCTTTGCAAATTTCGACAGGTCCGGACTTGTCAAATGGTGAAATTTTGGACCAAGTTATATTTTGGAAGATTTGACAGGTCCGGACCTGTTAAATGGTGAGATTTTGGGGCGACCGATTCTTTGCAAATTTCGACAGGTCCGGACTTGTCAAATGGTGAAATTTTGGACCAAGTTATATTTTGGAAGATTTGACAGGTCCGTACCTGTCAAACGGTGAGTTTTTGGAGTGGCTGATTTTTTGAATAATTCAACAAGTGCGGACCTGTCAAATGGTGAAATTTTGGACTAAGTTATTTTTTGGAATATTCAACAGGTCCGGGCCTGTCAAATGATGAAATTTTGAAGCGACTGATTTTTTGCACATTTCGACAAGTCCGGACCTGTCAAATGGTGAAATTTTGAAGCGACTGATTTTTTGCACATTTCGACAGGTCCGGACCTGTCAAATGGTGAAATTTTGGACAAAGTTGTTTTTTGGAAGATTCGACAGGTCCGGACCTGTCAAATGGTGAAATTTTGGACTAAGTTGTTTTTTGGAAGATTCGACAGGTCCGGACCTGTCAAATGGTGAAATTTTGGACTAAGTTGTTTTTTGGAAGATTCGACAGGTCCGGACCTGTCAAATGGTGAAATTTTGGACTAAGTTGTTTTTTGGAAGAATCGACAGGTCCGGACCTGTCAAATGGTGAAATTTTGAAGCGACTGATTTTTTGCACATTTCAACAGGTCCGGACCTGTCAAATGGTGAAATTTTGGACCAAGTTGTTTTTTGGAAGATTCGACAGGTCCGGACCTATCAAATGGTGAAATTTTGAAGCGACTGATTTTTTGCACATTTCGACAGGTCCGGACCTGTCAAATGGTGAAATTTTGAAGCGACTGATTTTTTGCACATTTCGACAGGTCCGGACCTGTCAAATGGTGAAATTTTGAAGCGACTGATTTTTTGCAAATTTCGACAGGTCCGGACCTGTCAAATGGTGAAATTTTGGACTAAGTTGTTTTTTGGAAGATTCGACAGGTCCGGACCTGTCAAATGGTGAAATTTTGAAGCGACTGATTTTTTGCACATTTCGACAGGTCCGGACCTGTCAAATGGTGAAATTTTGAACCAAGTTGTTTTTTGGAAGATTCGACAGGTCTGGACCTGTCAAATGGTGAAATTTTGAAGCGACTGATTTTTTGCACATTTCGACAGGTCCGGACCTGTCAAATGGTGAAATTTTGGAGCGACTGATTTTTTGCAAAATTCGACAGGTCCGGACCTGTCAAATGGTGAAATTTTGGACCAAGTTATTTTTTGGAAGAATCGACAGGTCTGGACCTGTCAAACGGTGAGTTTTTGGAGTGACTAATTTTTTGCAAATTTCGACAGGTCCGGACCTGTCAAATGGTGAAATTTTGAAGCGACTGATTTTTTGCAAATTTCGACAGGTCCGGACCTGTCAAATGGTGAAATTTTGGACCAAGTTGTTTTTTGGAAGATTCGACAGGTCCGGACCTGTCAAATGGTGAAATTTTGAAGCGACTGATTTTTTGCACACTTCGACAGGTCCGGACCTGTCAAATGGTGAAATTTTGGACCAAGTTGTTTTTTGGAAGATTCGACAGGTCCGGACCTGTCAAATGGTGAAGTTTTGAAGCGACTGATTTTTTGCACATTTCGACAGGTCCGGACCTGTCAAATTGTGAAATTTTGAAGCGACTGATTTTTTGCACATTTCGACAAGTCCGGACCTGTCAAATGGTGAAATTTTGGACTAAGTTGTTTTTTGGAAGATTCGACAGGTCCGGACCTGTCAAATGGTGAAATTTTGAAGCGACTGATTTTTTGCACATTTCGACAGGTCCGGACCTGTCAAATGGTGAAATTTTGAAGAAACTGATTTTTTGCACATTTCGACAGGTCCGGACCTGTCAAATGGTGAAATTTTGAAGCGACTGATTTTTTGCAAATTTCGACAGGTCCGGACCTGTCAAATGGTGAAATTTTGGACCAAGTTGTTTTTTGGAAGATTCGACAGGTCCGGACCTGTCAAATGGTGAAATTTTGAAGCGACTGATTTTTTGCACACTTCGACAGGTCCGGACCTGTCAAATGGTGAAATTTTGGACCAAGTTGTTTTTTGGAAGATTCGACAGGTCCGGACCTGTCAAATGGTGAAATTTTGAAGCGACTGATTTTTTGCACATTTCGACAGGTCCGGACCTGTCAAATGGTGAAATTTTGAAGCGACTGATTTTTTGCACATTTCGACAGGTCCGGACCTGTCAAATGGTGAAATTTTGGACTAAGTTGTTTTTTGGAAGATTCGACAGGTCCGGACCTGTCAAATGGTGAAATTTTGAAGCGACTGATTTTTTGCACATTTCGACAGGTCCGGACCTGTCAAATGGTGAAATTTTGGACTAAGTTGTTTTTTGGAAGATTCGACAGGTCCGGACCTGTCAAATGGTGAAATTTTGAAGCGACTGATTTTTTGCACATTTCGACAGGTCCGGACCTGTCAAATGGTGAAATTTTGAACCAAGTTGTTTTTTGGAAGATTCGACAGGTCTGGACCTGTCAAATGGTGAAATTTTGAAGCGACTGATTTTTTGCACATTTCGACAGGTCCGGACCTGTCAAATGGTGAAATTTTGAAGCGACTGATTTTTTGCAAATTTCGACAGGTCCGGACCTGTCAAATGGTGAAATTTTGGACCAAGTTGTTTTTTGGAAGATTCGACAGGTCCGGACCTGTCAAATGGTGAAATTTTGAAGCGACTGATTTTTTGCACATTTCGACAGGTCCGGACCTGTCAAATGGTGAAATTTTGGACCAAGTTGTTTTTTGGAAGATTCGACAGGTCCGGACGTGTCAAATGGTTAAATTTTGAAGAGACTGATTTTTTGCACATTTCGACAGGTCCGGACCTGTCAAATGGTGAAATTTTGAAGCGACTGATTTTTTGCAAATTTCGACAGGTCCGGACCTGTCAAATGGTGAAATTTTGGACCAAGTTGTTTTTTGGAAGATTCGACAGGTCCGGACCTGTCAAATGGTGAAATTTTGAAGCGACTGATTTTTTGCACATTTCGACAGGTCCGGACCTGTCAAATGGTGAAATTTTGGACCAAGTTGTTTTTTGGAAGATTCGACAGGTCCGGACGTGTCAAATGGTTAAATTTTGAAGAGACTGATTTTTTGCACATTTCGACAGGTCCGGACCTGTCAAATGGTGAAATTTTGAAGCGACTGATTTTTTGCAAATTTCGACAGGTCCGGACCTGTCAAATGGTGAAATTTTGGACCAAGTTGTTTTTTGGAAGATTCGACAGGTCCGGACCTGTCAAATGGTGAAATTTTGAAGCGACTGATTTTTTGCACATTTCGACAGGTCCGGACCTGTCAAATGGTGAAATTTTGGACCAAGTTGTTTTTTGGAAGATTCGACAGGTCCGGACCTGTCAAATGGTGAAATTTTGAAGAGACTGATTTTTTGCAAATTTCGACAGGTCCGGACCTGTCAAATGGTGAAATTTTGGACCAAGTTGTTTTTTGGAAGATTCGACAGGTCCGGACCTGTCAAATGGTGAAATTTTGAAGCGACTGATTTTTTGCACATTTCGACAGGTCCGGACCTGTCAAATGGTGAAATTTTGAAGCGACTGATTTTTTGCACATTTCGACAGGTCCGGACCTGTCAAATGGTGAAATTTTGAAGCGACTGATTTTTTGCACATTTCGACAGGTCCGGACCTGTCAAATGGTGAAATTTTGAAGCGACTGATTTTTTGCACATTTCGACAGGTCCGGACCTGTCAAATGGTGAAATTTTGAAGAGACTGATTTTTTGCAAGATTTAACAGGTCCGGACCTGTCAAATGGTGAAATTTTGGACTAAGTTGTTTTTTGGAAGATTCGACAGGTCCGGACCTGTCAAATGGTGAAATTTTGAAGCGACTGATTTTTTGCACATTTCGACAGGTCCGGACCTGTCAAATGGTGAAATTTTGGAACAAGTTGTTTTTTGGAAGATTCAACAGGTCCGGACCTGTCAAATGGTGAAATTTTGAAGCGACTGATTTTTTGCACATTTCGACAGGTCCGGACCTGTCAAATGGTGAAATTTTGAAGCGACTGATTTTTTGTACATTTCGATAGGTCCGGACCTGTCAAATGGTGAAATTTTGGACTAAGTTGTTTTTTGGAAGATTCGACAGGTCCGGACCTGTCAAATGGTGAAATTTTGAAGCGACTGATTTTTTGCAAATTTCGACAGGTCCGGACCTGTCAAATGGTGAAATTTTGGACCAAGTTGTTTTTTGGAAGATTCGACAGGTCCCGACCTGTCAAATGGTGAAATTTTGAAGCGACTGATTTTTTGCAAATTTCGACAGGTCCGGACCTGTCAAATGGTGAAATTTTGGACCAAGTTGTTTTTTGGAAGATTCGACAGGTCCGGACCTGTCAAATGGTGAAATTTTGAAGCGACTGATTTTTTGCACACTTCGACAGGTCCGGACCTGTCAAATGGTGAAATTTTGGACCAAGTTGTTTTTTGGAAGATTCGACAGGTCCGGACCTGTCAAATGGTGAAGTTTTGAAGCGACTGATTTTTTGCACATTTCGACAGGTCCGGACCTGTCAAATTGTGAAATTTTGAAGCGACTGATTTTTTGCACATTTCGACAAGTCCGGACCTGTCAAATGGTGAAATTTTGGACTAAGTTGTTTTTTGGAAGATTCGACAGGTCCGGACCTGTCAAATGGTGAAATTTTGAAGCGACTGATTTTTTGCACATTTCGACAGGTCCGGACCTGTCAAATGGTGAAATTTTGAAGAAACTGATTTTTTGCACATTTCGACAGGTCCGGACCTGTCAAATGGTGAAATTTTGAAGCGACTGATTTTTTGCAAATTTCGACAGGTCCGGACCTGTCAAATGGTGAAATTTTGGACCAAGTTGTTTTTTGGAAGATTCGACAGGTCCGGACCTGTCAAATGGTGAAATTTTGAAGCGACTGATTTTTTGCACACTTCGACAGGTCCGGACCTGTCAAATGGTGAAATTTTGGACCAAGTTGTTTTTTGGAAGATTCGACAGGTCCGGACCTGTCAAATGGTGAAATTTTGAAGCGACTGATTTTTTGCACATTTCGACAGGTCCGGACCTGTCAAATGGTGAAATTTTGAAGCGACTGATTTTTTGCACATTTCGACAGGTCCGGACCTGTCAAATGGTGAAATTTTGGACTAAGTTGTTTTTTGGAAGATTCGACAGGTCCGGACCTGTCAAATGGTGAAATTTTGAAGCGACTGATTTTTTGCACATTTCGACAGGTCCGGACCTGTCAAATGGTGAAATTTTGGACTAAGTTGTTTTTTGGAAGATTCGACAGGTCCGGACCTGTCAAATGGTGAAATTTTGAAGCGACTGATTTTTTGCACATTTCGACAGGTCCGGACCTGTCAAATGGTGAAATTTTGAACCAAGTTGTTTTTTGGAAGATTCGACAGGTCTGGACCTGTCAAATGGTGAAATTTTGAAGCGACTGATTTTTTGCACATTTCGACAGGTCCGGACCTGTCAAATGGTGAAATTTTGAAGCGACTGATTTTTTGCAAATTTCGACAGGTCCGGACCTGTCAAATGGTGAAATTTTGGACCAAGTTGTTTTTTGGAAGATTCGACAGGTCCGGACCTGTCAAATGGTGAAATTTTGAAGCGACTGATTTTTTGCACATTTCGACAGGTCCGGACCTGTCAAATGGTGAAATTTTGGACCAAGTTGTTTTTTGGAAGATTCGACAGGTCCGGACGTGTCAAATGGTTAAATTTTGAAGAGACTGATTTTTTGCACATTTCGACAGGTCCGGACCTGTCAAATGGTGAAATTTTGAAGCGACTGATTTTTTGCAAATTTCGACAGGTCCGGACCTGTCAAATGGTGAAATTTTGGACCAAGTTGTTTTTTGGAAGATTCGACAGGTCCGGACCTGTCAAATGGTGAAATTTTGAAGCGACTGATTTTTTGCACATTTCGACAGGTCCGGACCTGTCAAATGGTGAAATTTTGGACCAAGTTGTTTTTTGGAAGATTCGACAGGTCCGGACGTGTCAAATGGTTAAATTTTGAAGAGACTGATTTTTTGCACATTTCGACAGGTCCGGACCTGTCAAATGGTGAAATTTTGAAGCGACTGATTTTTTGCAAATTTCGACAGGTCCGGACCTGTCAAATGGTGAAATTTTGGACCAAGTTGTTTTTTGGAAGATTCGACAGGTCCGGACCTGTCAAATGGTGAAATTTTGAAGCGACTGATTTTTTGCACATTTCGACAGGTCCGGACCTGTCAAATGGTGAAATTTTGGACCAAGTTGTTTTTTGGAAGATTCGACAGGTCCGGACGTGTCAAATGGTTAAATTTTGAAGAGACTGATTTTTTGCACATTTCGACAGGTCCGGACCTGTCAAATGGTGAAATTTTGAAGCGACTGATTTTTTGCAAATTTCGACAGGTCCGGACCTGTCAAATGGTGAAATTTTGGACCAAGTTGTTTTTTGGAAGATTCGACAGGTCCGGACCTGTCAAATGGTGAAATTTTGAAGCGACTGATTTTTTGCACATTTCGACAGGTCCGGACCTGTCAAATGGTGAAATTTTGGACCAAGTTGTTTTTTGGAAGATTCGACAGGTCCGGACCTGTCAAATGGTGAAATTTTGAAGAGACTGATTTTTTGCAAATTTCGACAGGTCCGGACCTGTCAAATGGTGAAATTTTGGACCAAGTTGTTTTTTGGAAGATTCGACAGGTCCGGACCTGTCAAATGGTGAAATTTTGAAGCGACTGATTTTTTGCACATTTCGACAGGTCCGGACCTGTCAAATGGTGAAATTTTGAAGCGACTGATTTTTTGCACATTTCGACAGGTCCGGACCTGTCAAATGGTGAAATTTTGAAGCGACTGATTTTTTGCACATTTCGACAGGTCCGGACCTGTCAAATGGTGAAATTTTGAAGCGACTGATTTTTTGCACATTTCGACAGGTCCGGACCTGTCAAATGGTGAAATTTTGAAGAGACTGATTTTTTGCAAGATTTAACAGGTCCGGACCTGTCAAATGGTGAAATTTTGGACTAAGTTGTTTTTTGGAAGATTCGACAGGTCCGGACCTGTCAAATGGTGAAATTTTGAAGCGACTGATTTTTTGCACATTTCGACAGGTCCGGACCTGTCAAATGGTGAAATTTTGGAACAAGTTGTTTTTTGGAAGATTCAACAGGTCCGGACCTGTCAAATGGTGAAATTTTGAAGCGACTGATTTTTTGCACATTTCGACAGGTCCGGACCTGTCAAATGGTGAAATTTTGAAGCGACTGATTTTTTGTACATTTCGATAGGTCCGGACCTGTCAAATGGTGAAATTTTGGACTAAGTTGTTTTTTGGAAGATTCGACAGGTCCGGACCTGTCAAATGGTGAAATTTTGAAGCGACTGATTTTTTGCAAATTTCGACAGGTCCGGACCTGTCAAATGGTGAAATTTTGGACCAAGTTGTTTTTTGGAAGATTCGACAGGTCCCGACCTGTCAAATGGTGAAATTTTGAAGCGACTGATTTTTTGCAAATTTCGACAGGTCCGGACCTGTCAAATGGTGAAATTTTGGACCAAGTTGTTTTTTGGAAGATTCGACAGGTCCGGACCTGTCAAATGGTGAAATTTTGAAGCGACTGATTTTTTGCACACTTCGACAGGTCCGGACCTGTCAAATGGTGAAATTTTGGACCAAGTTGTTTTTTGGAAGATTCGACAGGTCCGGACCTGTCAAATGGTGAAGTTTTGAAGCGACTGATTTTTTGCACATTTCGACAGGTCCGGACCTGTCAAATTGTGAAATTTTGAAGCGACTGATTTTTTGCACATTTCGACAAGTCCGGACCTGTCAAATGGTGAAATTTTGGACTAAGTTGTTTTTTGGAAGATTCGACAGGTCCGGACCTGTCAAATGGTGAAATTTTGAAGCGACTGATTTTTTGCACATTTCGACAGGTCCGGACCTGTCAAATGGTGAAATTTTGAAGAAACTGATTTTTTGCACATTTCGACAGGTCCGGACCTGTCAAATGGTGAAATTTTGAAGCGACTGATTTTTTGCAAATTTCGACAGGTCCGGACCTGTCAAATGGTGAAATTTTGGACCAAGTTGTTTTTTGGAAGATTCGACAGGTCCGGACCTGTCAAATGGTGAAATTTTGAAGCGACTGATTTTTTGCACACTTCGACAGGTCCGGACCTGTCAAATGGTGAAATTTTGGACCAAGTTGTTTTTTGGAAGATTCGACAGGTCCGGACCTGTCAAATGGTGAAATTTTGAAGCGACTGATTTTTTGCACATTTCGACAGGTCCGGACCTGTCAAATGGTGAAATTTTGAAGCGACTGATTTTTTGCACATTTCGACAGGTCCGGACCTGTCAAATGGTGAAATTTTGGACTAAGTTGTTTTTTGGAAGATTCGACAGGTCCGGACCTGTCAAATGGTGAAATTTTGAAGCGACTGATTTTTTGCACATTTCGACAGGTCCGGACCTGTCAAATGGTGAAATTTTGGACTAAGTTGTTTTTTGGAAGATTCGACAGGTCCGGACCTGTCAAATGGTGAAATTTTGAAGCGACTGATTTTTTGCACATTTCGACAGGTCCGGACCTGTCAAATGGTGAAATTTTGAACCAAGTTGTTTTTTGGAAGATTCGACAGGTCTGGACCTGTCAAATGGTGAAATTTTGAAGCGACTGATTTTTTGCACATTTCGACAGGTCCGGACCTGTCAAATGGTGAAATTTTGAAGCGACTGATTTTTTGCAAATTTCGACAGGTCCGGACCTGTCAAATGGTGAAATTTTGGACCAAGTTGTTTTTTGGAAGATTCGACAGGTCCGGACCTGTCAAATGGTGAAATTTTGAAGCGACTGATTTTTTGCACATTTCGACAGGTCCGGACCTGTCAAATGGTGAAATTTTGGACCAAGTTGTTTTTTGGAAGATTCGACAGGTCCGGACGTGTCAAATGGTTAAATTTTGAAGAGACTGATTTTTTGCACATTTCGACAGGTCCGGACCTGTCAAATGGTGAAATTTTGAAGCGACTGATTTTTTGCAAATTTCGACAGGTCCGGACCTGTCAAATGGTGAAATTTTGGACCAAGTTGTTTTTTGGAAGATTCGACAGGTCCGGACCTGTCAAATGGTGAAATTTTGAAGCGACTGATTTTTTGCACATTTCGACAGGTCCGGACCTGTCAAATGGTGAAATTTTGGACCAAGTTGTTTTTTGGAAGATTCGACAGGTCCGGACGTGTCAAATGGTTAAATTTTGAAGAGACTGATTTTTTGCACATTTCGACAGGTCCGGACCTGTCAAATGGTGAAATTTTGAAGCGACTGATTTTTTGCAAATTTCGACAGGTCCGGACCTGTCAAATGGTGAAATTTTGGACCAAGTTGTTTTTTGGAAGATTCGACAGGTCCGGACCTGTCAAATGGTGAAATTTTGAAGCGACTGATTTTTTGCACATTTCGACAGGTCCGGACCTGTCAAATGGTGAAATTTTGGACCAAGTTGTTTTTTGGAAGATTCGACAGGTCCGGACCTGTCAAATGGTGAAATTTTGGACCAAGTTGTTTTTTGGAAGATTCGACAGGTCCGGACCTGTCAAATGGTGAAATTTTGAAGCGACTGATTTTTTGCACATTTCGACAGGTCCGGACCTGTCAAATGGTGAAATTTTGAAGCGACTGATTTTTTGCACATTTCGACAGGTCCGGACCTGTCAAATGGTGAAATTTTGAAGCGACTGATTTTTTGCACATTTCGACAGGTCCGGACCTGTCAAATGGTGAAATTTTGAAGCGACTGATTTTTTGCACATTTCGACAGGTCCGGACCTGTCAAATGGTGAAATTTTGAAGAGACTGATTTTTTGCAAGATTTAACAGGTCCGGACCTGTCAAATGGTGAAATTTTGGACTAAGTTGTTTTTTGGAAGATTCGACAGGTCCGGACCTGTCAAATGGTGAAATTTTGAAGCGACTGATTTTTTGCACATTTCGACAGGTCCGGACCTGTCAAATGGTGAAATTTTGGAACAAGTTGTTTTTTGGAAGATTCGACAGGTCCGGACCTGTCAAATGGTGAAATTTTGAAGCGACTGATTTTTTGCACATTTCGACAGGTCCGGACCTGTCAAATGGTGAAATTTTGAAGCGACTGATTTTTTGTACATTTCGATAGGTCCGGACCTGTCAAATGGTGAAATTTTGGACTAAGTTGTTTTTTGGAAGATTCGACAGGTCCGGACCTGTCAAATGGTGAAATTTTGAAGCGACTGATTTTTTGCAAATTTCGACAGGTCCGGACCTGTCAAATGGTGAAATTTTGAAGCGACTGATTTTTTGCACATTTCGACAGGTCCGGACCTGTCAAATGGTGAAATTTTGAAGCGACTGATTTTTTGCACATTTCGACAGGTCCGGACCTGTCAAATGGTGAAATTTTGAAGGGACTGATTTTTTGCAAATTTCGACAGGTCCGGACCTGTCAAATGGTGAAATTTTGGACCAAGTTGTTTTTTGGAAGATTCGACAGGTCCGGACCTGTCAAATGGTGAAATTTTGAAGCGACTGATTTTTTGCACATTTCGACAGGTCCGGACCTGTCAAATGGTGAAATTTTGGACCAAGTTGTTTTTTGGAAGATTCGACAGGTCCGGACCTGTCAAATGGTTAAATTTTGAAGAGACTGATTTTTTGCACATTTCGACAGGTCCGGACCTGTCAAATGGTGAAATTTTGAAGCGACTGATTTTTTGCAAATTTCGACAGGTCCGGACCTGTCAAATGGTGAAATTTTGGACCAAGTTGTTTTTTGGAAGATTCGACAGGTCCGGACCTGTCAAATGGTAAAATTTTGAAGCGACTGATTTTTTGCACATTTCGACAGGTCCGGACCTGTCAAATGGTGAAATTTTGGACCAAGTTGTTTTTTGGAAGATTCGACAGGTCCGGACCTGTCAAATGGTGAAATTTTGAAGAGACTGATTTTTTGCAAATTTCGACAGGTCCGGACCTGTCAAATGGTGAAATTTTGGACTAAGTTGTTTTTTGGAAGATTCGACAGGTCCGGACCTGTCAAATGGTGAAATTTTGAAGCGACTGATTTTTTGCACATTTCGACAGGTCCGGACCTGTCAAATGGTGAAATTTTGAAGCGACTGATTTTTTGCACATTTCAACAGGTCCGGACCTGTCAAATGGTGAAATTTTGAAGCGACTGATTTTTTGCACATTTCGACAGGTCCGGACCTGTCAAATGGTGAAATTTTGAAGCGACTGATTTTTTGTACATTTCGATAGGTCCGGACCTGTCAAATGGTGAAATTTTGGACTAAGTTGTTTTTTGGAAGATTCGACAGGTCCGGACCTGTCAAATGGTGAAATTTTGAAGCGACTGATTTTTTGCACATTTCGACAGGTCCGGACCTGTCAAATGGTGAAATTTTGGACTAAGTTGTTTTTTGGAAGATTCGACAGGTCCGGACCTGTCAAATGGTGAAATTTTGAAGCGACTGATTTTTTGCACATTTCGACAGGTCCGGACCTGTCAAATGGTGAAATTTTGGACCAAGTTGTTTTTTGGAAGATTCGACAGGTCCGGACCTGTCAAATGGTGAAATTTTGAAGCGAGTGATTTTTTGCACATTTCGACAGGTCCGGACCTGTCAAATGGTGAAATTTTGAAGCGACTGATTTTTTGCACATTTCGACAGGTCCGGACCTGTCAAATGGTGAAATTTTGAAGCGACTGATTTTTTGCACATTTCGACAGGTCCGGACCTGTCAAATGGTGAAATTTTGAAGCGACTGATTTTTTGCACATTTCGACAGTTCCGGACCTGTCAAATGGTGAAATTTTGAAGAGACTGATTTTTTGCAAGATTTAACAGGTCCCGACCTGTGAAATGGTGAATTTTCAGATTAACTGATTCATACATCACTGGTCATCATCTTGCGAAAATTGTTCGACTAAAACTGGTAGCATAGTGACAATAAAGGTACAGTAATAGAAAGCTCTCTTACCTCATGGAAGAAGAATCTTGCAGGAAAAGATTGCCAGGACAAGATCGACCAGCACTGATTGAACCAAAGTCTTAAGCAACCACAGCAATGTAGACAAATGCATGTTGTAAGCATGTGAATGTGTGCATCAAGCAGGAAGGTTGGTGCGTTTCCTAACAAGGAAAGAAGGCCGATTACAATTTTTTTTAAGTGCAATTCAGTTTTTGTTTCATATCAATGACATTCCACTGGATGGACTATTTTTTGGAAAATTCGACTGATTTCGACAGGCGACTGATTTTTTGCACTGATTTTTTTGATTGATTGATTGATTGATTGATTTGATTGATTGATTGAGCGACTGATTTTTTGCACATTTCGACAGGTCCGGACCTGTCAAATGGTGAAATTTTGGACCAAGTTGTTTTTTGGAAGATTCGACAGGTCCGGACCTGTCAAATGGTGAAATTTTGGAGCGACTGAATTTTTGCAAATTTCAACAGGTCCGGACCTGTCAAATGGTGAAACTTTGGACCAAGTTGTTTTTTGGAATATTCGACAGGAATATTCGACCTGTCAAATGGTGAAATTTTGAAGCGACTGATTTTTTGCACATTTCGACAGGTCCGGACCTGTCAAATGGTGAAATTTTGGACTAAGTTGTTTTTTAGAAGATTCGACAGGTCCGGACCTGTCAAATGGTGAAATTTTGAAGCGACTGATTTTTTGCACATTTCGACAGGTCCGGACCTGTCAAATGGTGAAATTTTGAAGAGACTGATTTTTTGCAAGATTTAACAGGTCCAGACCTGTGAAATGGTGAATTTTCAGATTAACTGATTCATACATCACTGGTCATCATCTTGTGAAAATTGTTCGACTAAAACTGGTAGCATAGTGACAATAAAGGTACAGTAATAGAAAGCTCTCTTACCTCATGGAAGAAGAATCTTGCAGGAAAAGATTGCCAGGACAAGATCGACCAGCACTGATTGAACCAAAGTCTTAAGCAATCACAGCAATGTAGACAAATGCATGTTGTAAGCATGTGAATGTGTGCATCAAGCAGGAAGGTTGGTGCGTTTCCTAACAAGGAAAGAAGGCCGATTACAATTTTTTTTAAGTGCAATTCAGTTTTTGTTTCATATCAATGACATTCCACTGGATGGACTATTTTTTGGAAGATTCGACAGGTCCGGACCTGTCAAATGGTGAAATTTTGAAGCGACTGATTTTTTGCACATTTCGACAGGTCCGGACCTGTCAAATGGTGAAATTTTGAAGCGACTGATTTTTTGCACATTTCGACAGGTCCGGACCTGTCAAATGGTGAAATTTTGAAGCGACTGATTTTTTGCACATTTCGACAGGTCCGGACCTGTCAAATGGTGAAATTTTGAAGGGACTGATTTTTTGCAAATTTCGACAGGTCCGGACCTGTCAAATGGTGAAATTTTGGACCAAGTTGTTTTTTGGAAGATTCGACAGGTCCGGACCTGTCAAATGGTGAAATTTTGAAGCGACTGATTTTTTGCACATTTCGACAGGTCCGGACCTGTCAAATGGTGAAATTTTGGACCAAGTTGTTTTTTGGAAGATTCGACAGGTCCGGACGTGTCAAATGGTTAAATTTTGAAGAGACTGATTTTTTGCACATTTCGACAGGTCCGGACCTGTCAAATGGTGAAATTTTGAAGCGACTGATTTTTTGCAAATTTCGACAGGTCCGGACCTGTCAAATGGTGAAATTTTGGACCAAGTTGTTTTTTGGAAGATTCGACAGGTCCGGACCTGTCAAATGGTGAAATTTTGAAGCGACTGATTTTTTGCACATTTCGACAGGTCCGGACCTGTCAAATGGTGAAATTTTGGACCAAGTTGTTTTTTGGAAGATTCGACAGGTCCGGACCTGTCAAATGGTGAAATTTTGAAGAGACTGATTTTTTGCAAATTTCGACAGGTCCGGACCTGTCAAATGGTGAAATTTTGGACCAAGTTGTTTTTTCTGAAGATTCGACAGGTCCGGACCTGTCAAATGGTGAAATTTTGAAGCGACTGATTTTTTGCACATTTCGACAGGTCCGGACCTGTCAAATGGTGAAATTTTGAAGCGACTGATTTTTTGCACATTTCGACAGGTCCGGACCTGTCAAATGGTGAAATTTTGAAGCGACTGATTTTTTGCACATTTCGACAGGTCCGGACCTGTCAAATGGTGAAATTTTGAAGCGACTGATTTTTTGCACATTTCGACAGGTCCGGACCTGTCAAATGGTGAAATTTTGAAGAGACTGATTTTTTGCAAGATTTAACAGGTCCGGACCTGTCAAATGGTGAAATTTTGGACTAAGTTGTTTTTTGGAAGATTCGACAGGTCCGGACCTGTCAAATGGTGAAATTTTGAAGCGACTGATTTTTTGCACATTTCGACAGGTCCGGACCTGTCAAATGGTGAAATTTTGGAACAAGTTGTTTTTTGGAAGATTCGACAGGTCCGGACCTGTCAAATGGTGAAATTTTGAAGCGACTGATTTTTTGCACATTTTGACAGGTCCGGACCTGTCAAATGGTGAAATTTTGAAGCGACTGATTTTTTGTACATTTCGATAGGTCCGGACCTGTCAAATGGTGAAATTTTGGACTAAGTTGTTTTTTGGAAGATTCGACAGGTCCGGACCTGTCAAACGGTGAAATTTTGAAGCGACTGATTTTTTGCAAATTTCGACAGGTCCGGACCTGTCAAATGGTGAAATTTTGAAGCGACTGATTTTTTGCACATTTCGACAGGTCCGGACCTGTCAAATGGTGAAATTTTGAAGCGACTGATTTTTTGCACATTTCGACAGGTCCGGACCTGTCAAATGGTGAAATTTTGAAGGGACTGATTTTTTGCAAATTTCGACAGGTCCGGACCTGTCAAATGGTGAAATTTTGGACCAAGTTATTTTTTGGAAGATTCGACAGGTCCGGACCTGTCAAATGGTGAAATTTTGAAGCGACTGATTTTTTGCACATTTCGACAGGTCCGGACCTGTCAAATGGTGAAATTTTGGACCAAGTTGTTTTGTGGAAGATTCGACAGGTCCGGACCTGTCAAATGGTTAAATTTTGAAGAGACTGATTTTTTGTAAATTTCGACAGGTCCGGACCTGTCAAATGGTGAAATTTTGGAGCAACTGATTTTTTGCAAAATTCGACAGGTCCGGACCTGTCAAATGGTGAAATTTTGGACCAAGTTATTTTTTGGAAGATTGGACAGGTCCGGACCTGTCAAATGGTAAAATTTTGAAGCGACTGATTTTTTGCACATTTCGACAGGTCCGGACCTGTCAAATGGTGAAATTTTGGACCAAGTTGTTTTTTGGAAGATTCGACAGGTCCGGACCTGTCAAATGGTGAAATTTTGAAGAGACTGATTTTTTGCAAATTTCGACAGGTCCGGACCTGTCAAATGGTGAAATTTTGGACCAAGTTGTTTTTTGGATGATTCGACAGGTCCGGACCTGTCAAATGGTGAAATTTTGAAGCGACTGATTTTTTGCACATTTCGACAGGTCCGGACCTGTCAAATGGTGAAATTTTGGACTAAGTTGTTTTTTGGAAGATTCGACAGGTCCGGACCTGTCAAATGGTGAAATTTTGAAGCGACTGATTTTTTGCACATTTCGACAGGTCCGGACCTGTCAAATGGTGAAATTTTGAAGAGACTGATTTTTTGCAAATTTCGACAGGTCCGGACCTGTCAAATGGTGAAATTTTGGACTAAGTTGTTTTATGGAAGATTCGACAGGTCCGGACCTGTCAAATGGTGAAATTTTGAAGCGAGTGATTTTTTGCACATTTCGACAGGTCCGGACCTGTCAAATGGTGAAATTTTGAAGCGACTGATTTGTTGCACATTTCGACAGGTCCGGACCTGTCAAATGGTGAAATTTTGAAGCGACTGATTTTTTGCACATTTCGACAGGTCCGGACCTGTCAAATGGTGAAATTTTGAAGCGACTATTTTTTTGCACATTTCGACAGGTCCGGACCTGTCAAATGGTGAAATTTTGAAGCGACTGATTTTTTGCACATTTCGACAGGTCCGGACCTGTCAAATGGTGAAATTTTGAAGCGACTGATTTTTTGCACATTTCGACAGGTCCGGACCTGTCAAATGGTGAAATTTTGAAGCGACTGATTTTTTGCACATTTCGACAGGTCCGGACCTGTCAAATGGTGAAATTTTGAAGAGACTGATTTTTTGCAAGATTTAACAGGTCCGGACCTGTCAAATGGTGAAATTTTGGACTAAGTTGTTTTTTGGAAGATTCGACAGGTCCGGACCTGTCAAATGGTGAAATTTTGAAGCGACTGATTTTTTGCACATTTCGACAGGTCCGGACCTGTCAAATGGTGAAATTTTGGAACAAGTTGTTTTTTGGAAGATTCGACAGGTCCGGACCTGTCAAATGGTGAAATTTTGAAGCGACTGATTTTTTGCACATTTCGACAGGTCCGGACCTGTCAAATGGTGAAATTTTGAAGCGACTGATTTTTTGTACATTTCGATAGGTCCGGACCTGTCAAATGGTGAAATTTTGGACTAAGTTGTTTTTTGGAAGATTCGACAGGTCCGGACCTGTCAAATGGTGAAATTTTGAAGCGACTGATTTTTTGCAAATTTCGACAGGTCCGGACCTGTCAAATGGTGAAATTTTGAAGCGACTGATTTTTTGCACATTTCGACAGGTCCGGACCTGTCAAATGGTGAAATTTTGAAGCGACTGATTTTTTGCACATTTCGACAGGTCCGGACCTGTCAAATGGTGAAATTTTGAAGGGACTGATTTTTTGCAAATTTCGACAGGTCCGGACCTGTCAAATGGTGAAATTTTGGACCAAGTTGTTTTTTGGAAGATTCGACAGGTCCGGACCTGTCAAATGGTGAAATTTTGAAGCGACTGATTTTTTGCACATTTCGACAGGTCCGGACCTGTCAAATGGTGAAATTTTGGACCAAGTTGTTTTTTGGAAGATTCGACAGGTCCGGACCTGTCAAATGGTTAAATTTTGAAGAGACTGATTTTTTGCACATTTCGACAGGTCCGGACCTGTCAAATGGTGAAATTTTGAAGCGACTGATTTTTTGCAAATTTCGACAGGTCCGGACCTGTCAAATGGTGAAATTTTGGACCAAGTTGTTTTTTGGAAGATTCGACAGGTCCGGACCTGTCAAATGGTAAAATTTTGAAGCGACTGATTTTTTGCACATTTCGACAGGTCCGGACCTGTCAAATGGTGAAATTTTGGACCAAGTTGTTTTTTGGAAGATTCGACAGGTCCGGACCTGTCAAATGGTGAAATTTTGAAGAGACTAATTTTTTGCAAATTTCGACAGGTCCGGACCTGTCAAATGGTGAAATTTTGGACCAAGTTGTTTTTTGGAAGATTCGACAGGTCCGGACCTGTCAAATGGTGAAATTTTGAAGCGACTGATTTTTTGCACATTTCGACAGGTCCGGACCTGTCAAATGGTGAAATTTTGGACTAAGTTGTTTTTTGGAAGATTCGACAGGTCCGGACCTGTCAAATGGTGAAATTTTGAAGCGACTGATTTTTTGCACATTTCGACAGGTCCGGACCTGTCAAATGGTGAAATTTTGAAGAGACTGATTTTTTGCAAATTTCGACAGGTCCGGACCTGTCAAATGGTGAAATTTTGGACTAAGTTGTTTTATGGAAGATTCGACAGGTCCGGACCTGTCAAATGGTGAAATTTTGAAGCGAGTGATTTTTTGCACATTTCGACAGGTCCGGACCTGTCAAATGGTGAAATTTTGAAGCGACTGATTTGTTGCACATTTCGACAGGTCCGGACCTGTCAAATGGTGAAATTTTGAAGCGACTGATTTTTTGCACATTTCGACAGGTCCGGACCTGTCAAATGGTGAAATTTTGAAGCGACTATTTTTTTGCACATTTCGACAGGGCCGGACCTGTTAAATGGTGAAATTTTGAAGAGACTGATTTTTTGCAAGATTTAACAGGTCCCGACCTGTGAAATGGTGAATTTTCAGATTAACTGATTCATACATCACTGGTCATCATCTTGCGAAAATTGTTCGACTAAAACTGGTAGCATACTGACAATAAACAGGCCTGGCCCTTTAAGGCGGGCGATCGCCCGCGCCCGCCTCCACGCTCGCCTCGAGTTGGCGAGGGGAGCTATTCATCGCCCGCCTTCACGTCAGTTCACCTGGGAACCGCCCGCCTTAGTTTTTCATTTATTACTCATCACACCTCATTACCTCTTGAAGTAAAACTAACATATTGAGAGGAAGTTAATCCCATATATTTTGACCTCAAAATATAATTCCTTACCTTTAATTTCTCAGGAAGTCATCTACTCCTGTAAATCGTTAACTACTTGACAAGTCACGCGAAAAACAAACAAGACATTTCGAAAAGCAATAGCCAATAAACAAATTCTTTGAAATCCTTTACACCTAACTGTTATTTGAAGACCATTGAAAGAGTCATTTGGTATCCATAAGTTCCCGACATGTTAAAACCGCATCATTTCAGCAAGGCGAATAACCAGAAACGATCAGCTTTAGAGCCTAGGACTTTTGAGAAATATGACAATGGGGCTATACAATAGATTTTACATTAAATTTCTTCAACGTCTTGCCAGTATTTTCTTACAGAAGCCTTCTTGAGAAACTAAACTCTTAGATCGGCAAAAAATTAAGAAACTTAAGCATCGGAAAAATATTACCAGAGACTGCCGAGACATCCTCGTTAGTATGTGGTTGATTTGCGACTACATAAAACTAAAGTTTCTTTCTGTGAGAGAATCGCCATCTTGTTTTGTAAGGTTAGCTCTTTAAAGACAAATATTGGATTCCTCATTTATTCATACACTCTTAATGATGATTTTCTATGGAATGAAAATCGCCCGCCTGACTTCATTGAGGAGAGCGATGTACCGCTCGCCTGCTAAAATGCTCACGGCCAGGCCTGAATAAAGGTACAGTAATAGAAAGCTCTCTTACCTCTTGGAAGAAGAATCTTGCAGGAAAAGATTGCCAGGACAAGATCGACCAGCACTGATTGAACCAAAGTCTTAAGCAACCACAGCAATGTAGAAAAAATGCATGTTGTAAGCATGTGAATGTGTGCATCAAGCAGGAAGGTTGGTGCGTTTCCTAACAAGGAAAGAAGGCCGATTACAATTTTTTTTAAGTGCAATAGACCATTTTGACATTTAGAAAAGGGCCTGGGGAGAGCAACATTTTTCTGGTAAATGGCTGCCACAGTTAAATTTATCGTTGGTGAAAAGCCCTGTGGCAGCCATTTACCAGAAAAATGTTGCTCTCCCCAGGCCCTTTTCTAAATGTCAAAATGGTCTATTCAGTTTTTGTTTCATATCAATGACATTCCACTGGATGGACTATTTTTTGGAAAATTCGACAGGTCCGGACCTGTCAAATGGTGAAATTTTGGACCAAGTTGTTTTTTGGAAGATTCGACAGGTCCGGACCTGTCAAATGGTGAAATTTTGGAGCGACTGAATTTTTGCAAATTTCAACAGGTCCGGACCTGTCAAATGGTGAAACTTTGGACCAAGTTGTTTTTTGGAATATTCGACAGGTCCGGACCTGTCAAATGGTGAAATTTTGAAGCGACTGATTTTTTGCACATTTCGACAGGTCCGGACCTGTCAAATGGTGAAATTTTGGACTAAGTTATTTTTTGGAAGATTCGACAGGTCCGGACCTGTCAAATGGTGAAATTTTGGAGCGACTGAATTTTTGCAAATTTCAACAGGTCCGGACCTGTCAAATGGTGAAACTTTGGACCAAGTTGTTTTTTGGAATATTCGACAGGTCCGGACCTGTCAAATGGTGAAATTTTGAAGCGACTGATTTTTTGCACATTTCGACAGGTCCGGACCTGTCAAATGGTGAAATTTTGGACCAAGTTGTTTTTTGGAAGATTCGACAGGTCCGTACCTGTCAAATGGTGAAATTTTGAAGCGACTGATTTTTTGCACATTTCGACAGGTCCGGACCTGTCAAATGGTGAAATTTTGGACCAAGTTGTTTTTTGGAAGATTCGACAGGTCCGGACCTGTCAAATGGTGAAATTTTGAAGCGACTGATTTTTTGCACATTTCGACAGGTCCGGACCTGTCAAATGGTGAAATTTGGAAGCGACTGATTTTTTGCACATTTCGATAGGTCCGGACCTGTCAAATGGTGAAATTTTGAAGAGACTGATTTTTTGCAAGATTTAACAGGTCCCGACCTGTGAAATGGTGAATTTTCAGATTAACTGATTCATACATCACTGGTCATCATGTGGCGAAAATTGTTCGACTAAAACTGGTAGCATAGTGACAATAAAGGTACAGTAATAGAAAGCTCTCTTACCTCATGGAAGAAGAATCTAGCAGGAAAAGATTGCCAGGACAAGATCGACCAGCACTGATTGAACCAAAGTCTTAAGCAACCACAGCAATGTAGACAAATGCATGTTGTAAGCATGTGAATGTGTGCATCAAGCAGGAAGGTTGGTGCGTTTCCTAACAAGGAAAGAAGGCCGAATACAATTTTTTTTAAGTGCAATTCAGTTTTTGTTTCATATCAATGACATTCCACTGGATGGACTATTTTTTGGAAAATTCGACAGGTCCGGACCTGTCAAATGGTGAAATTTTGGACCAAGTTGTTTTTTGGAAGATTCGACAGGTCCGGACCTGTCCAATGGTGAAATTTTGGAGCGACTGAATTTTTG
Source organism: Aurelia coerulea (assembly GCA_039566865.1). Lineage (NCBI taxonomy): Eukaryota > Metazoa > Cnidaria > Scyphozoa > Semaeostomeae > Ulmaridae > Aurelia > Aurelia coerulea. Next base: position 20,749,163 of record CM076947.1, on the reverse strand, counting down.
CAAATTTCAACAGGTCCAGACCTGTCAAATGGTGAAACTTTGGACCAAGTTGTTTTTTGGAATATTCGACAGGTCCGGACCTGTCAAATGGTGAAAGTTTGAAGCGACTGATTTTTTGCACATTTCGACAGGTCCGGACCTGTCAAATGGTGAAATTTTGAAGCGACTGATTTTTTGCACATTTCGACAGGTCCGGACCTGTCAAATGGTGAAATTTTGGACCAAGTTGTTTTTTGGAAGATTCGACAGGTCCGGACCTGTCAAATGGTGAAATTTTGAAGCGACTGATTTTTTGCACATTTCGACAGGTCAGGACCTGTCAAATGGTGAAATTTTGAAGCGACTGATTTTTTGCACATTTCGATAGGTCCGGACCTGTCAAATGGTGAAATTTTGGACTAAGTTGTTTTTTGGAAGATTCGACAGGTCCGGACCTGTCAAATGGTGAAATTTTGAAGCGACTGATTTTTTGCACATTTCGATAGGTCCGGACCTGTCAAATGGTGAAATTTTGGACTAAGTTGTTTTTTGGAAGTTTCGACTGGTCCGGACCTGTCAAATGGTGAAATTTTGAAGAGACTGATTTTTTGCAAATTTCGACAGGTCCGGACCTGTCAAATGGTGAAATTTTGGACTAAGTTGTTTTTTGGAAGATTCGACAGGTCCGGACCTGTCAAATGGTGACATTTTGAAGCGACTGATTTTTTGCACATTTCGACAGGTCCGGACCTGTCAAATGGTGAAATTTTGAAGCGACTGATTTTTTGCACATTTCGACAGGTCCGGACCTGTCAAATGGTGAAATTTTGAAGCGACTGATTTTTTGCACATTTCGACAGGTCCGGACCTGTCAAATGGTGAAATTTTGGACCAAGTTACTTTTTGGAAGTTTCGACAGGTCCGCACCTGTCATTCGGTGAGTTCTTGGAGTGACTGATTTTTTGAAAAATTTGACAGGTCCGGACCTGTTAAATGGTGAGATTTTGGGGCGACCGATTCTTTGCAAATTTTGACAGGTCCGGACCTGTCAAATGGTGAAATTTTGGACCAAGTTATATTTTGGAATATTCAACAGGTCCGGGCCTGTCAAATGATGAAATTTTGAAGCGACTGATTTTTTGCACATTTCGACAAGTCCGTACCTGTCAAATGGTGAAATTTTGAAGCGACTGATTTTTTGCACATTTCGACAGGTCCGGACCTGTCAAATGGTGAAATTTTGGACCAAGTTGTTTTTTGGAAGATTCGACAGGTCCGGACCTGTCAAATGGTGAAATTTTGAAGCGACTGATTTTTTGCACATTTCGACAGGTCCGGACCTGTCAAATGGTGAAATTTTGAAGCGACTGATTTTTTGCACATTTCGATAGGTCCGGACCTGTCAAATGGTGAAATTTTGACGCGACTGATTTTTTGCAAGATTTAACAGGTCCGGACCTGTGAAATGGTGAAATTTTGGACTAAGTTGTTTTTTGGAAGATTCGACAGGTCCGGACCTGTCAAATGGTGAAATTTTGAAGCGACTGATTTTTTGCACATTTCGACAAGTCCGGACCTGTCAAATGGTGAAATTTTGGACCAAGTTGTTTTTTGGAAGATTCGACAGGTCCGGACCTGTCAAATGGTGAAATTTTGGACTAAGTTGTTTTTTGGAAGATTCGACAGGTCTGGACCTGTCAAATGGTGAAATTTTGGACTAAGTTGTTTTTTGGAAGAATCGACAGGTCCGGACCTGTCAAATGGTGAAATTTTGAAGCGACTGATTTTTTGCACATTTCAACAGGTCCGGACCTGTCAAATGGTGAAATTTTGGACCAAGTTGTTTTTTGGAAGATTCGACAGGTCCGGACCTATCAAATGGTGAAATTTTGAAGCGACTGATTTTTTGCACATTTCGACAGGTCCGGACCTGTCAAATGGTGAAATTTTGAAGCGACTGATTTTTTGCACATTTCGACAGGTCCGGACCTGTCAAATGGTGAAATTTTGAAGCGACTGATTTTTTGCAAGATTTAACAGGTCCCGACCTGTGAAATGGTGAAATTTTGGACTAAGTTGTTTTTTGGAAGATTCGACAGGTCCGGACCTGTCAAATGGTGAAATTTTGAAGCGACTGATTTTTTGCACATTTCGACAGGTCCGGACCTGTCAAATGGTGAAATTTTGGAACAAGTTGTTTTTTGGAAGATTCGACAGGTCCGGACCTGTCAAATGGTGAAATTTTGAAGCGACTGATTTTTTGCACATTTCGACAGGTCCGGACCTGTCAAATGGTGAAATTTTGAAGCGACTGATTTTTTGTACATTTCGATAGGTCCGGACCTGTCAAATGGTGAAATTTTGGACTAAGTTGTTTTTTGGAAGATTCGACAGGTCTGGACCTGTCAAATGGTGAAATTTTGAAGCGACTGATTTTTTGCACATTTCGACAGGTCCGGACCTGTCAAATGGTGAAATTTTGGACTAAGTTGTTTTTTGGAAGATTCGACAGGTCCGGACCTGTCAAATGGTGAAATTTTGAAGCGACTGATTTTTTGCACATTTCGACAGGTCCGGACCTGTCAAATGGTGAAATTTTGAAGAGACTGATTTTTTGCAAATTTCGACAGGTCCGGACCTGTCAAATGGTGAAATTTTGGACTAAGTTGTTTTATGGAAGATTCGACAGGTCCGGACCTGTCAAATGGTGAAATTTTGAAGCGACTGATTTTTTGCACATTTCGACAGGTCCGGACCTGTCAAATGGTGAAATTTTGAAGCGACTGATTTTTTGCACATTTCGACAGGTCCGGACCTGTCAAATGGTGAAATTTTGAAGCGACTGATTTTTTGCACATTTCGACAGGTCCGGACCTGTCAAATGGTGAAATTTTGAAGCGACTATTTTTTTGCACATTTCGACAGGGCCGGACCTGTCAAATGGTGAAATTTTGAAGAGACTGATTTTTTGCAAGATTTAACAGGTCCCGACCTGTGAAATGGTGAATTTTCAGATTAACTGATTCATACATCACTGGTCATCATCTTGCGAAAATTGTTCGACTAAAACTGGTAGCATACTGACAATAAAGGTACAGTAATAGAAAGCTCTCTTACCTCTTGGAAGAAGAATCTTGCAGGAAAAGATTGCCAGAACAAAATCGACCAGCACTGATTGAACCAAAGTCTTAAGCAACCACAGCAATGTAGAAAAAATGCATGTTGTAAGCATGTGAATGTGTGCATCAAGCAGGAAGGTTGGTGCGTTTCCTAACAAGGAAAGAAGGCCGATTACAATTTTTTTTAAGTGCAATAGACCATTTTGACATTTAGAAAAGGGCCTGGGGAGAGCAACATTTTTCTGGTAAATGGCTGCCACAGTTAAATTTATCGTTGGTGAAAAGCCCTGTGGCAGCCATTTACCAGAAAAATGTTGCTCTCCCCAGGCCCTTTTCTAAATGTCAAAATGGTCTATTCAGTTTTTGTTTCATATCAATGACATTCCACTGGATGGACTATTTTTTGGAAAATTCGACAGGTCCGGACCTGTCAAATGGTGAAATTTTGGACCAAGTTGTTTTTTGGAAGATTCGACAGGTCCGGACCTGTCAAATGGTGAAATTTTGGAGCGACTGAATTTTTGCAAATTTCAACAGGTCCGGACCTGTCAAATGGTGAAACTTTGGACCAAGTTGTTTTTTGGAATATTCGACAGGTCCGGACCTGTCAAATGGTGAAATTTTGAAGCGACTGATTTTTTGCACATTTCGACAGGTCCGGACCTGTCAAATGGTGAAATTTTGAACTAAGTTGTTTTTTGGAAGATTCGACAGGTCCGGACCTGTCAAATGGTGAAATTTTGGAGCGACTGAATTTTTGCAAATTTCAACAGGTCCGGACCTGTCAAATGGTGAAACTTTGGACCAAGTTGTTTTTTGGAATATTCGACAGGTCCGGACCTGTCAAATGGTGAAATTTTGAAGCGACTGATTTTTTGCACATTTCGACAGGTCCGGACCTGTCAAATGGTGAAATTTTGGACCAAGTTGTTTTTTGGAAGATTCGACAGGTCCGTACCTGTCAAATGGTGAAATTTTGAAGCGACTGATTTTTTGCACATTTCGACAGGTCCGGACCTGTCAAATGGTGAAATTTTGAAGCGACTGATTTTTTGCACATTTCGACAGGTCCGGACCTGTCAAATGGTGAAATTTTGAAGCGACTGATTTTTTGCACATTTCGATAGGTCCGGACCTGTCAAATGGTGAAATTTTGAAGAGACTGATTTTTTGCAAGATTTAACAGGTCCCGACCTGTGAAATGGTGAATTTTCAGATTAACTGATTCATACATCACTGGTCATCATGTGGCGAAAATTGTTCGACTAAAACTGGTAGCATAGTGACAATAAAGGTACAGTAATAGAAAGCACTCTTACCTCATGGAAGAAGAATCTTGCAGGAAAAGATTGCCAGGACAAGATCGACCAGCACTGATTGAACCAAAGTCTTAAGCAACCACAGCAATGTAGACAAATGCATGTTGTAAGCATGTGAATGTGTGCATCAAGCAGGAAGGTTGGTGCGTTTCCTAACAAGGAAAGAAGGCCGATTACAATTTTTTTTAAGTGCAATTCAGTTTTTGTTTCATATCAATGACATTCCACTGGATGGACTATTTTTTGGAAAATTCGACAGGTCCGGACCTGTCAAATGGTGAAATTTTGGACCAAGTTGTTTTTTGGAAGATTCGACAGGTCCGGACCTGTCCAATGGTGAAATTTTGGAGCGACTGAATTTTTGCAAATTTCAACAGGTCCAGACCTGTCAAATGGTGAAACTTTGGACCAAGTTGTTTTTTGGAATATTCGACAGGTCCGGACCTGTCAAATGGTGAAAGTTTGAAGCGACTGATTTTTTGCACATTTCGACAGGTCCGGACCTGTCAAATGGTGAAATTTTGGACTAAGTTGTTTTTTAGAAGATTCGACAGGTCCGGACCTGTCAAATGGTGAAATTTTGAAGCGACTGATTTTTTGCACATTTCGACAGGTCCGGACCTGTCAAATGGTGAAATTTTGGACCAAGTTGTTTTTTGGAAGATTCGACAGGTCCGGACCTGTCAAATGGTGAAATTTTGAAGCGACTGATTTTTTGCACATTTCGACAGGTCCGGACCTGTCAAATGGTGAAATTTTGAAGCGACTGATTTTTTGCACATTTCGATAGGTCCGGACCTGTCAAATGGTGAAATTTTGGACTAAGTTGTTTTTTGGAAGATTCGACAGGTCCGGACCTGTCAAATGGTGAAATTTTGAAGCGACCGATTTTTTGCACATTTCGACAGGTCCGGACCTGTCAAATGGTGAAATTTTGAAGCGACTGATTTTTTGCACATTTCGATAGGTCCGGACCTGTCAAATGGTGAAATTTTGGACTAAGTTGTTTTTTGGAAGTTTCGACAGGTCCGGACCTGTCAAATGGTGAAATTTTGAAGCGACTGATTTTTTGCACATTTCGACAGGTCCGGACCTGTCAAATGGTGAAATTTTGAAGCGACTGATTTTTTGCACATTTCGACAGGGTCGGACCTGTCAAATGGTGAAATTTTGAAGCGACTGATTTTTTGCACATTTCGACAGGTCCGGACCTGTCAAATGGTGAAATTTTGAAGCGACTATTTTTTTGCACATTTCGACAGGGCCGGACCTGTCAAATGGTGAAATTTTGAAGAGACTGATTTTTTGCAAGATTTAACAGGTCCCGACCTGTGAAATGGTGAATTTTCAGATTAACTCATTCATACATCACTGGTCATCATCTTGCCAAAATTGTTCGAGTAAAACTGGTAGCATACTGACAATAAAGGTACAGTAATAGAAAGCTCTCTTACCTCTTGGAAGAAGAATCTTGCAGGAAAAGATTGCCAGGACAAGATCGACCAGCACTGATTGAACCAAAGTCTTAAGCAACCACAGCAATGTAGAAAAAATGCATGTTGTAAGCATGTGAATGTGTGCATCAAGCAGGAAGGTTGGTGCGTTTCCTAACAAGGAAAGAAGGCCGATTACAATTTTTTTTAAGTGCAATAGACCATTTTGACATTTAGACCAGTCGGACCTGTCAAATGGTGAAATTTTGGACTAAGTTGTTTTATGGAAGATTCGACAGGTCCGGACCTGTCAAATGGTGAAATTTTGAAGCGACTGATTTTTTGCACATTTCGACAGGTCCGGACCTGTCAAATGGTGAAATTTTGAAGCGACTGATTTTTTGCACATTTCGACAGGTCCGGACCTGTCAAATGGTGAAATTTTGAAGCGACTGATTTTTTGCACATTTCGACAGGTCCGGACCTGTCAAATGGTGAAATTTTGAAGCGACTATTTTTTTGCACATTTCGACAGGGCCGGACCTGTCAAATGGTGAAATTTTGAAGAGACTGATTTTTTGCAAGATTTAACAGGTCCCGACCTGTGAAATGGTGAATTTTCAGATTAACTGATTCATACATCACTGGTCATCATCTTGCGAAAATTGTTCGACTAAAACTGGTAGCATACTGACAATAAAGGTACAGTAATAGAAAGCTCTCTTACCTCTTGGAAGAAGAATCTTGCAGGAAAAGATTGCCAGGACAAGATCGACCAGCACTGATTGAACCAAAGTCTTAAGCAACCACAGCAATGTAGAAAAAATGCATGTTGTAAGCATGTGAATGTGTGCATCAAGCAGGAAGGTTGGTGCGTTTCCTAACAAGGAAAGAAGGCCGATTACAATTTTTTTTAAGTGCAATAGACCATTTTGACATTTAGAAAAGGGCCTGGGGAGAGCAACATTTTTCTGGTAAATGGCTGCCACAGTTAAATTTATCGTTGGTGAAAAGCCCTGTGGCAGCCATTTACCAGAAAAATGTTGCTCTCCCCAGGCCCTTTTCTAAATGTCAAAATGGTCTATTCAGTTTTTGTTTCATATCAATGACATTCCACTGGATGGACTATTTTTTGGAAAATTCGACAGGTCCGGACCTGTCAAATGGTGAAATTTTGGACCAAGTTGTTTTTTGGAAGATTCGACAGGTCCGGACCTGTCAAATGGTGAAATTTTGGAGCGACTGAATTTTTGCAAATTTCAACAGGTCCGGACCTGTCAAATGGTGAAACTTTGGACCAAGTTGTTTTTTGGAATATTCGACAGGTCCGGACCTGTCAAATGGTGAAATTTTGAAGCGACTGATTTTTTGCACATTTCGACAGGTCCGGACCTGTCAAATGGTGAAATTTTGGACTAAGTTGTTTTTTGGAAGATTCGACAGGTCCGGACCTGTCAAATGGTGAAATTTTGGAGCGACTGAATTTTTGCAAATTTCAACAGGTCCGGACCTGTCAAATGGTGAAACTTTGGACCAAGTTGTTTTTTGGAATATTCGACAGGTCCGGACCTGTCAAATGGTGAAATTTTGAAGCGACTGATTTTTTGCACATTTCGACAGGTCCGGACCTGTCAAATGGTGAAATTTTGGACCAAGTTGTTTTTTGGAAGATTCGACAGGTCCGTACCTGTCAAATGGTGAAATTTTGAAGCGACTGATTTTTTGCACATTTCGACAGGTCCGGACCTGTCAAATGGTGAAATTTTGGACCAAGTTGTTTTTTGGAAGATTCGACAGGTCCGGACCTGTCAAATGGTGAAATTTTGAAGCGACTGATTTTTTGCACATTTCGACAGGTCCGGACCTGTCAAATGGTGAAATTTTGAAGCGACTGATTTTTTGCACATTTCGATAGGTCCGGACCTGTCAAATGGTGAAATTTTGAAGAGACTGATTTTTTGCAAGATTTAACAGGTCCCGACCTGTGAAATGGTGAATTTTCAGATTAACTGATTCATACATCACTGGTCATCATGTGGCGAAAATTGTTCGACTAAAACTGGTAGCATAGTGACAATAAAGGTACAGTAATAGAAAGCTCTCTTACCTCATGGAAGAAGAATCTTGCAGGAAAAGATTGCCAGGACAAGATCGACCAGCACTGATTGAACCAAAGTCTTAAGCAACCACAGCAATGTAGACAAATGCATGTTGTAAGCATGTGAATGTGTGCATCAAGCAGGAAGGTTGGTGCGTTTCCTAACAAGGAAAGAAGGCCGATTACAATTTTTTTTAAGTGCAATTCAGTTTTTGTTTCATATCAATGACATTCCACTGGATGGACTATTTTTTGGAAAATTCGACAGGTCCGGACCTGTCAAATGGTGAAATTTTGGACCAAGTTGTTTTTTGGAAGATTCGACAGGTCCGGACCTGTCCAATGGTGAAATTTTGGAGCGACTGAATTTTTGCAAATTTCAACAGGTCCAGACCTGTCAAATGGTGAAACTTTGGACCAAGTTGTTTTTTGGAATATTCGACAGGTCCGGACCTGTCAAATGGTGAAATTTTGAAGCGACTGATTTTTTGCACATTTCGACAGGTCCGGACCTGTCAAATGGTGAAATTTTGGACTAAGTTGTTTTTTAGAAGATTCGACAGGTCCGGACCTGTCAAATGGTGAAATTTTGAAGCGACTGATTTTTTGCACATTTCGACAGGTCCGGACCTGTCAAATGGTGAAATTTTGGACCAAGTTGTTTTTTGGAAGATTCGACAGGTCCGGACCTGTCAAATGGTGAAATTTTGAAGCGACTGATTTTTTGCACATTTCGACAGGTCCGGACCTGTCAAATGGTGAAATTTTGAAGCGACTGATTTTTTGCACATTTCGATAGGTCCGGACCTGTCAAATGGTGAAATTTTGGACTAAGTTGTTTTTTGGAAGATTCGACAGGTCCGGACCTGTCAAATGGTGAAATTTTGAAGCGACCGATTTTTTGCACATTTCGACAGGTCCGGACCTGTCAAATGGTGAAATTTTGAAGCGACTGATTTTTTGCACATTTCGATAGGTCCGGACCTGTCAAATGGTGAAATTTTGGACTAAGTTGTTTTTTGGAAGTTTCGAGAGGTCCGGACCTGTCAAATGGTGAAATTTTGAAGAGACTGATTTTTTGCAAATTTCGACAGGTCCGGACCTGTCAAATGGTGAAATTTTGGACTAAGTTGTTTTTTGGAAGATTCGACAGGTCCGGACCTGTCAAATGGTGAAATTTTGAAGCGATTGATTTTTTGCACATTTTGACAGGTCCGGACCTGTCAAATGGTGAAATTTTGGACCAAGTTGTTTTTTGGAAGATTCGACAGGTCCGGACCTGTCAAATGGTGAAATTTTGAAGCGACTGATTTTTTGCACATTTCGACAGGTCCGGACCTGTCAAATGGTGAAATTTTGAAGCGACTGATTTTTTGCACATTTCGATAGGTCCGGACCTGTCAAATGGTGAAATTTTGGACTAAGTTGTTTTTTGGAAGATTCGACAGGTCCGGACCTGTCAAATGGTGAAATTTTGAAGCGACTGATTTTTTGCACATTTCGACAGGTCCGGACCTGTCAAATGGTGAAATTTTGGACCAAGTTGTTTTTTGGAAGATTCGACAGGTCCGGACCTGTCAAATGGTGAAATTTTGAAGCGACTGATTTTTTGCACATTTCGACAGGTCCGGACCTGTCAAATGGTGAAATTTTGAAGAGACTGATTTTTTGCAAATTTCGACAGGTCCGGACCTGTCAAATGGTGAAATTTTGGACCAAGTTGTTTTTTGGAAGATTCGACAGGTCCGGACCTGTCAAATGGTGAAATTTTGAAGCGACTGATTTTTTGCACATTTCGACAGGTCCGGACCTGTCAAATGGTGAAATTTTGGACCAAGTTGTTTTTTGGAAGATTCGACAGGTCCGGACCTGTTAAATGGTGAAATTTTGAAGCGACTGATTTCTTGCACATTTCGACAGGTCCGGACCTGTCAAATGGTGAAATTTTGAAGCGACTGATTTTTTGCACATTTCGACAGGTCCGGACCTGTCAAATGGTGAAATTTTGGACTAAGTTGTTTTTTGGAAGATTCGACAGGTCCGGACCTGTCAAATGGTGAAATTTTGAAGCGACTGATTTTTTGCACATTTCGACAGGTCCGGACCTGTCAAATGGTGAAATTTTGGACCAAGTTGTTTTTTGGAAGATTCGACAGGTCCGGACCTGTCAAATGGTGAAATTTTGAAGCGACTGATTTTTTGCACATTTCAACAGGTCCGGACCTGTCAAATGGTGAAATTTTGAAGAGACTGATTTTTTGCAAATTTCGACAGGTCCGGACCTGTCAAATGGTGAAATTTTGGACCAAGTTGTTTTTTGGAAGATTCGACAGGTCCGGACCTGTCAAATGGTGAAATTTTGAAGCGACTGATTTTTTGCACATTTCGACAGGTCCGGACCTGTCAAATGGTGAAATTTTGGACCAAGTTGTTTTTTGGAAGATTCGACAGGTCCGGACCTGTCAAATGGTGAAATTTTGAAGCGACTGATTTTTTGCACATTTCGACAGGTCCGGACCTGTCAAATGGTGAAATTTTGAAGCGACTGATTTTTTGCACATTTCGATAGGTCCGGACCTGTCAAATGGTGAAATTTTGGACTAAGTTGTTTTTTGGAAGATTCGACAGGTCCGGACCTGTCAAATGGTGAAATTTTGAAGCGACTGATTTTTTGCACATTTCGACAGGTCCGGACCTGTCAAATGGTGAAATTTTGGACCAAGTTGTTTTTTGGAAGATTCGACAGGTCCGGACCTGTCAAATGGTGAAATTTTGAAGCGACTGATTTTTTGCACATTTCGACAGGTCCGGACCTGTCAAATGGTGAAATTTTGAAGAGACTGATTTTTTGCAAATTTCGACAGGTCCGGACCTGTCAAATGGTGAAATTTTGGACCAAGTTGTTTTTTGGAAGATTCGACAGGTCCTGTCAAATGGTGAAATTTTGAAGCGACTGATTTTTTGCACATTTCGACAGGTCCGGACCTGTCAAATGGTGAAATTTTGGACCAAGTTGTTTTTTGGAAGATTCGACAGGTCCGGACCTGTTAAATGGTGAAATTTTGAAGCGACTGATTTTTTGCACATTTCGAAAGGTCCGGACCTGTCAAATGGTGAAATTTTGAAGCGACTGATTTTTTGCACATTTCGACAGGTCCGGACCTGTCAAATGGTGAAATTTTGGACTAAGTTGTTTTTTGGAAGATTCGACAGGTCCGGCCCTGTCAAATGGTGAAATTTTGAAGCGACTGATTTTTTGCACATTTCGACAGGTCCGGACCTGTCAAATGGTGAAATTTTGGACCAAGTTGTTTTTTGGAAGATTTGACAGGTCCGGACCTGTCAAATGGTGAAATTTTGAAGCGACTGATTTTTTGCACATTTCGACAGGTCCGGACCTGTCAAATGGTGAAATTTTGAAGAGACTGATTTTTTGCAAATTTCGACAGGTCCGGACCTGTCAAATGGTGAAATTTTGGACCAAGTTGTTTTTTGGAAGATTCGACAGGTCCGGACCTGTCAAATGGTGAAATTTTGAAGCGACTGATTTTTTGCACATTTCGACAGGTCCGGACCTGTCAAATGGTGAAATTTTGGACCAAGTTGTTTTTTGGAAGATTCGACAGGTCCGGACCTGTTAAATGGTGAAATTTTGAAGCGACTGATTTCTTGCACATTTCGACAGGTCCGGACCTGTCAAATGGTGAAATTTTGAAGCGACTGATTTTTTGCACATTTCGACAGGTCCGGACCTGTCAAATGGTGAAATTTTGGACTAAGTTGTTTTTTGGAAGATTCGAAAGGTCCGGACCTGTCGAAATGGTGAAATTTTGGACCAAGTTGTTTTTTGGAAGATTCGACAGGTCCGGACCTGTCAAAAGGTGAAATTTTGGAGCGACTGATTTTTTGCACATTTCGACAGGTCTGGACCTGTCAAATGGTGAAATTTTGAAGTGACTGATTTTTTGCAAATTTCGACAGGTCCGGACCTGTCAAATGGTGAAATTTTGGACCAAGTTGTTTTTTGGAAGATTCGACAGGTCCGGACCTGTCAAATGGTGAAATTTTGAAGCGACTGATTTTTTGCACATTTCGACAGGTCCGGACCTGTCAAATGGTGAAATTTTGAAGAAACTGATTTTTTGCAAATTTCGACAGGTCCGGACCTGTCAAATGGTGAAATTTTGGACCAAGTGGTTTTTTGGAAGATTCGACAGGTCCGGACCTGTCAAATGGTGAAATTTTGAAGCGACTGATTTTTTGCACATTTCGACAGGTCCGGACCTGTCAAATGGTGAAATTTTGGACCAAGTTGTTTTTTGGAAGATTCGACAGGTCCGGACCTGTTAAATGGTGAAATTTTGAAGCGACTGATTTTTTGCACATTTCGACAGGTCCGGACCTGTCAAATGGTGAAATTTTGAAGCGACTGATTTTTTGCACATTTCGACAGGTCCGGACCTGTCAAATGGTGAAATTTTGGACTAAGTTGTTTTTTGGAAGATTCGACAGGTCCGGACCTGTCAAATGGTGAAATTTTGAAGCGACTGATTTTTTGCACATTTCGACAGGTCCGGACCTGTCAAATGGTGAAATTTTGGACCAAGTTGTTTTTTGGAAGATTCGACAGGTCCGGACCTGTCAAATGGTGAAATTTTGAAGCGACTGATTTTTTGCACATTTCGACAGGTCCGGACCTGTCAAATGGTGAAATTTTGAAGAAACTGATTTTTTGCAAATTTCAACAGGTCCGGACCTGTCAAATGGTGAAATTTTGGACCAAGTTGTTTTTTGGAAGATTCGACAGGTCCGGACCTGTCAAATGGTGAAATTTTGAAGCGACTGATTTTTTGCACATTTCGACAGGTCCGGACCTGTCAAATGGTGAAATTATGAAGCGACTGATTTTTTGCACATTTCGACAGGTCCGGACCTGTCAAATGGTGAAATTTTGGACCAAGTTGTTTTTTGGAAGATTCGACAGGTCCGGACCTGTCAAATGGTGAAATTTTGAAGCGACTGATATTTTGCACATTTCGACAGGTCCGGACCTGTCAAATGGTGAAATTTTGAAGAAACTGATTTTTTGCAAATTTCGACAGGTCCGGACCTGTCAAATGGTGAAATTTTGGACCAAGTGGTTTTTTGGAAGATTCGACAGGTCCGGACCTGTCAAATGGTGAAATTTTGAAGCGACTGATTTTTTGCACATTTCGACAGGTCCGGACCTGTCAAATGGTGAAATTTTGGACCAAGTTGTTTTTTGGAAGATTCGACAGGTCCGGACCTGTTAAATGGTGAAATTTTGAAGCGACTGATTTCTTGCACATTTCGACAGGTCCGGACCTGTCAAATGGTGAAATTTTGAAGCGACTGATTTTTTGCACATTTCGACAGGTCCGGACCTGTCAAATGGTGAAATTTTGGACTAAGTTGTTTTTTGGAAGATTCGACAGGTCCGGACCTGTCAAATGGTGAAATTTTGAAGCGACTGATTTTTTGCACATTTCGACAGGTCCGGACCTGTCAAATGGTGAAATTTTGGACCAAGTTGTTTTTTGGAAGATTCGACAGGTCCGGACCTGTCAAATGGTGAAATTTTGAAGCGACTGATTTTTTGCACATTTCGACAGGTCCGGACCTGTCAAATGGTGAAATTTTGAAGAAACTGATTTTTTGCAAATTTCAACAGGTCCGGACCTGTCAAATGGTGAAATTTTGGACCAAGTTGTTTTTTGGAAGATTCGACAGGTCCGGACCTGTCAAATGGTGAAATTTTGAAGCGACTGATTTTTTGCACATTTCGACAGGTCCGGACCTGTCAAATGGTGAAATTTTGGACTAAGTTGTTTTTTGGAAGATTCGACAGGTCAAATGGTGAAATTTTGAAGCGACTGATTTTTTGCACATTTCGACAGGTCCGGACCTGTCAAATGGTGAAATTTTGGACCAAGTTGTTTTTTGGAATATTCGACAGGTCCGGACCTGTCAAATGGTGAAATTTTGAAGCGACTGATTTTTTGCACATTTCGACAGGTCCGGACCTGTCAAATGGTGAAATTTTGGACCAAGTTGTTTTTTGGAAGATTCGACAGGTCCGTACCTGTCAAATGGTGAAATTTTGAAGCGACTGATTTTTTGCACATTTCGACAGGACCGGACCTGTCAAATGGTGAAATTTTGAAGCGACTGATTTTTTGCACATTTCGACAGGTCCGGACCTGTCAAATGGTGAAATTTTGGACTAAGTTGTTTTTTGGAAGATTCGACAGGTCCGGACCTGTCAAATGGTGAAATTTTGAAGCGACTGACTTTTTGCACATTTCGACAGGTCCGGACCTGTCAAATGGTGAAATTTTGAAGCGACTGATTTTTTGCACATTTCGATAGGTCCGGACCTGTCAAATGGTGAAATTTTGGACTAAGTTGTTTTTTGCAAATTTCGACAGGTCCGGACCTGTCAAATGGTGAAATTTTAAAGCGACTGATTTTTTGCACATTTCGACAGGTCCGGACCTGTCAAATGGTGAAATTTTGGACCAAGTTGTTTTTTGGAAGATTCAACAGGTCCGGACCTGTCAAATGGTGAAATTTTGAAGAGACTGATTTTTTGCAAATTTCGACAGGTCCGGACCTGTCAAATGGTGAAATTTTGGACCAAGTTGTTTTTTGGAAGATTCGACAGGTCCGGACCTGTCAAATGGTGAAATTTTGAAGCGACTGATTTTTTGCACATTTCGACAGGTCCGGACCTGTCAAATGGTGAAATTTTGAAGCGACTGATTTTTTGCACATTTCGATAGGTCCGGACCTGTCAAATGGTGAAATTTTGGACTAAGTTGTTTTTTGGAAGTTTCGACAGGTCCGGACCTGTCAAATGGTGAAATTTTGAAGCGACTGATTTTTTGCACATTTTGACAGGTCCGGACCTGTCAAATGGTGAAATTTTGAAGCGACTGATTTTTTGCACATTTCGATAGGTCCGGACCTGTCAAATGGTGAAATTTTGGACTAAGTTATTTTTTGGAAGTTTCGACAGGTCCGGACCTGTCAAATGGTGAAATTTTGAAGAGACTGATTTTTTGCAAATTTCGACAGGTCCGGACCTGTCAAATGGTGAAATTTTGGACTAAGTTGTTTTTTGGAAGATTCGACAGGTCCGGACCTGTCAAATGGTGACATTTTGAAGCGACTGATTTTTTGCACATTTCGACAGGTCCGGACCTGTCAAATGGTGAAATTTTGAAGCGACTGATTTTTTGCACATTTCGACAGGTCCGGACCTGTCAAATGGTGAAATTTTGAAGCGACTGATTTTTTGCACATTTCGACAGGTCCGGACCTGTCAAATGGTGAAATTTTGAAGCGACTGATTTTTTGCACATTTCGACAGGTCCGGACCTGTCAAATGGTGAAATTTTGGACTAAGTTGTTTTTTGGAAGATTCGACAGGTCCGGACCTGTCAAATGGTGAAATTTTGAAGCGACTGATTTTTTGCACATTTCGACAGGTCCGGACCTGTCAAATGGTGAAATTTTGGACCAAGTTGTTTTTTGGAAGATTCGACAGGTCCGGACCTGTCAAATGGTGAAATTTTGAAGCGACTGATTTTTTGCACATTTCGACAGGTCCGGACCTGTCAAATGGTGAAATTTTGAAGAAACTGATTTTTTGCAAATTTCAACAGGTCCGGACCTGTCAAATGGTGAAATTTTGGACCAAGTTGTTTTTTGGAAGATTCGACAGGTCCGGACCTGTCAAATGGTGAAATTTTGAAGCGACTGATTTTTTGCACATTTCGACAGGTCCGGACCTGTCAAATGGTGAAATTTTGAAGCGACTGATTTTTTGCACATTTCGACAGGTCCGGACCTGTCAAATGGTGAAATTTTGGACCAAGTTGTTTTTTGGAAGATTCGACAGGTCCGGACCTGTCAAATGGTGAAATTTTGAAGCGACTGATATTTTGCACATTTCGACAGGTCCGGACCTGTCAAATGGTGAAATTTTGAAGAAACTGATTTTTTGCAAATTTCGACAGGTCCGGACCTGTCAAATGGTGAAATTTTGGACCAAGTGGTTTTTTGGAAGATTCGACAGGTCCGGACCTGTCAAATGGTGAAATTTTGAAGCGACTGATTTTTTGCACATTTCGACAGGTCCGGACCTGTCAAATGGTGAAATTTTGGACCAAGTTGTTTTTTGGAAGATTCGACAGGTCCGGACCTGTTAAATGGTGAAATTTTGAAGCGACTGATTTCTTGCACATTTCGACAGGTCCGGACCTGTCAAATGGTGAAATTTTGAAGCGACTGATTTTTTGCACATTTCGACAGGTCCGGACCTGTCAAATGGTGAAATTTTGGACTAAGTTGTTTTTTGGAAGATTCGACAGGTCCGGACCTGTCAAATGGTGAAATTTTGAAGCGACTGATTTTTTGCACATTTCGACAGGTCCGGACCTGTCAAATGGTGAAATTTTGGACCAAGTTGTTTTTTGGAAGATTCGACAGGTCCGGACCTGTCAAATGGTGAAATTTTGAAGCGACTGATTTTTTGCACATTTCGACAGGTCCGGACCTGTCAAATGGTGAAATTTTGAAGAAACTGATTTTTTGCAAATTTCAACAGGTCCGGACCTGTCAAATGGTGAAATTTTGGACCAAGTTATTTTTTGGAAGATTCGACAGGTCCGGACCTGTCAAATGGTGAAATTTTGAAGCGACTGATTTTTTGCACATTTCGACAGGTCCGGACCTGTCAAATGGTGAAATTTTGGACTAAGTTGTTTTTTGGAAGATTCGACAGGTCAAATGGTGAAATTTTGAAGCGACTGATTTTTTGCACATTTCGACAGGTCCGGACCTGTCAAATGGTGAAATTTTGGACCAAGTTGTTTTTTGGAAGATTCGACAGGTCCGGACCTGTCAAATGGTGAAATTTTGAAGCGACTGATTTTTTGCACATTTCGACAGGTCCGGACCTGTCAAATGGTGAAATTTTGGACCAAGTTGTTTTTTGGAAGATTCGACAGGTCCGTACCTGTCAAATGGTGAAATTTTGAAGCGACTGATTTTTTGCACATTTCGACAGGACCGGACCTGTCAAATGGTGAAATTTTGAAGCGACTGATTTTTTGCACATTTCGACAGGTCCGGACCTGTCAAATGGTGAAATTTTGGACTAAGTTGTTTTTTGGAAGATTCGACAGGTCCGGACCTGTCAAATGGTGAAATTTTGAAGCGACTGATTTTTTGCACATTTCGACAGGTCCGGACCTGTCAAATGGTGAAATTTTGAAGCGACTGATTTTTTGCACATTTCGATAGGTCCGGACCTGTCAAATGGTGAAATTTTGGACTAAGTTGTTTTTTGCAAATTTCGACAGGTCCGGACCTGTCAAATGGTGAAATTTTGAAGCGACTGATTTTTTGCACATTTCGACAGGTCCGGACCTGTCAAATGGTGAAATTTTGGACCAAGTTGTTTTTTGGAAGATTCAACAGGTCCGGACCTGTCAAATGGTGAAATTTTGAAGAGACTGATTTTTTGCAAATTTCGACAGGTCCGGACCTGTCAAATGGTGAAATTTTGGACCAAGTTGTTTTTTGGAAGATTCGACAGGTCCGGACCTGTCAAATGGTGAAATTTTGAAGCGACTGATTTTTTGCACATTTCGACAGGTCCGGACCTGTCAAATGGTGAAATTTTGAAGCGACTGATTTTTTGCACATTTCGATAGGTCCGGACCTGTCAAATGGTGAAATTTTGGACTAAGTTGTTTTTTGGAAGTTTCGACAGGTCCGGACCTGTCAAATGGTGAAATTTTGAAGCGACTGATTTTTTGCACATTTTGACAGGTCCGGACCTGTCAAATGGTGAAATTTTGAAGCGACTGATTTTTTGCACATTTCGATAGGTCCGGACCTGTCAAATGGTGAAATTTTGGACTAAGTTGTTTTTTGGAAGTTTCGACAGGTCCGGACCTGTCAAATGGTGAAATTTTGAAGAGACTGATTTTTTGCAAATTTCGACAGGTCCGGACCTGTCAAATGGTGAAATTTTGGACTAAGTTGTTTTTTGGAAGATTCGACAGGTCCGGACCTGTCAAATGGTGACATTTTGAAGCGACTGATTTTTTGCACATTTCGACAGGTCCGGACCTGTCAAATGGTGAAATTTTGAAGCGACTGATTTTTTGCACATTTCGACAGGTCCGGACCTGTCAAATGGTGAAATTTTGAAGCGACTGATTTTTTGCACATTTCGACAGGTCCGGACCTGTCAAATGGTGAAATTTTGGACCAAGCTATTTTTTGGAATATTCGACAGGTCCGGACCTGTCATACGGTGAGTTCTTGGAGTGACTGAATTTTTGAAAAATTCGACAGGTCCGGACCTGTTAAATGGTGAGATTTTGGGGCGACCGATTCTTTGCAAATTTCGACAGGTCCGGACCTGTCAAATGGTGAAATTTTGGACCAAGTTATATTTTGGAATATTCAACAGGTCCGGGCCTGTCAAATGATGAAATTTTCAAGCGACTGATTTTTTGCACATTTCGACAAGTCCGTACCTGTCAAATGGTGAAATTTTGAAGCGACTGATTTTTTGCACATTTCGACAGGTCCGGACCTGTCAAATGGTGAAATTTTGGACCAAGTTGTTTTTTGGAAGATTCGACAGGTCCGGACCTGTCAAATGGTGAAATTTTGAAGCGACTGATTTTTTGCACATTTTGACAGGTCCGGACCTGTCAAATGGTGAAATTTTGAAGCGACTGATTTTTTGCACATTTCGATAGGTCCGGACCTGTCAAATGGTGAAATTTTGAAGAGACTGATTTTTTGCAAGATTTAACAGGTCCCGACCTGTGAAATGGTGAATTTTCAGATTAACTGATTCATACATCACTGGTCATCATGTGGCGAAAATTGTTCGACTAAAACTGGTAGCATAGTGACAATAAAGGTACAGTAATAGAAAGCTCTCTTACCTCATGGAAGAAGAATCTTGCAGGAAAAGATTGCCAGGACAAGATCGACCAGCACTGATTGAACCAAAGTCTTAAGCAACCACAGCAATGTAGACAAATGCATGTTGTAAGCATGTGAATGTGTGCATCAAGCAGGAAGGTTGGTGCGTTTCCTAACAAGGAAAGAAGGCCGATTACAATTTTTTTTAAGTGCAATTCAGTTTTTGTTTCATATCAATGACATTCCACTGGATGGACTATTTTTTGGAAAATTCGACAGGTCCGGACCTGTCAAATGGTGAAATTTTGGACCAAGTTGTTTTTTGGAAGATTCGACAGGTCCGGACCTGTCCAATGGTGAAATTTTGGAGCGACTGAATTTTTGCAAATTTCAACAGGTCCAGACCTGTCAAATGGTGAAACTTTGGACCAAGTTGTTTTTTGGAATATTCGACAGGTCCGGACCTGTCAAATGGTGAAATTTTGAAGCGACTGATTTTTTGCACATTTCGACAGGTCCGGACCTGTCAAATGGTGAAATTTTGGACTAAGTTGTTTTTTAGAAGATTCGACAGGTCCGGACCTGTCAAATGGTGAAATTTTGAAGCGACTGATTTTTTGCACATTTCGACAGGTCCGGACCTGTCAAATGGTGAAATTTTGGACCAAGTTGTTTTTTGGAAGATTCGACAGGTCCGGACCTGTCAAATGGTGAAATTTTGAAGCGACTGATTTTTTGCACATTTCGACAGGTCCGGACCTGTCAAATGGTGAAATTTTGAAGCGACTGATTTTTTGCACATTTCGATAGGTCCGGACCTGTCAAATGGTGAAATTTTGGACTAAGTTGTTTTTTGGAAGATTCGACAGGTCCGGACCTGTCAAATGGTGAAATTTTGAAGCGACCGATTTTTTGCACATTTCGACAGGTCCGGACCTGTCAAATGGTGAAATTTTGAAGCGACTGATTTTTTGCACATTTCGATAGGTCCGGACCTGTCAAATGGTGAAATTTTGGACTAAGTTGTTTTTTGGAAGTTTCGACAGGTCCGGACCTGTCAAATGGTGAAATTTTGAAGAGACTGATTTTTTGCAAATTTCGACAGGTCCGGACCTGTCAAATGGTGAAATTTTGGACTAAGTTGTTTTTTGGAAGATTCGACAGGTCCGGACCTGTCAAATGGTGAAATTTTGAAGCGACTGATTTTTTGCACATTTCGACAGGTCCGGACCTGTCAAATGGTGAAATTTTGGACCAAGTTATTTTTTGGAATTTTCGACAGGTCCGCACCTGTCAAACGGTGAGTTCTTGGAGTGACTGATTTTTTGAAAAATTCGACAGGTCCGGACCTGTTAAATGGTGAGATTTTGGGGCGACCGATTCTTTGCAAATTTCGACAGGTCCGGACCTGTCAAATGGTGAAATTTTGGACCAAGTTATATTTTGGAATATTCAACAGGTCCGGGCCTGTCAAATGATGAAATTTTGAAGCGACTGATTTTTTGCACATTTCGACAAGTCCGGACCTGTCAAATGGTGAAATTTTGGACCAAGTTGTTTTTTGGAAGATTCGACAGGTCCGGACCTGTCAAATGGTGAAATTTAGGACTAAGTTGTTTTTTGGAAGATTCCACAGGTCTGGACCTGTCAAATGGTGAAATTTTGGACTAAGTTGTTTTTTGGAAGAATCGACAGGTCCGGACCTGTCAAATGGTGAAATTTTGAAGCGACTGATTTTTTGCACATTTCAACAGGTCCGGACCTGTCAAATGGTGAAATTTTGGACCAAGTTGTTTTTTGGAAGATTCGACAGGTCCGGACCTATCAAATGGTGAAATTTTGAAGCGACTGATTTTTTGCACATTTCGACAGGTCCGGACCTGTCAAATGGTGAAATTTTGAAGCGACTGATTTTTTGCACATTTCGACAGGTCCGGACCTGTCAAATGGTGAAATTTTGAAGCGACTGATTTTTTGCAAATTTCGACAGGTCCGGACCTGTCAAATGGTGAAATTTTGAAGCGACTGATTTTTTGCACATTTCGATAGGTCCGGACCTGTCAAATGGTGAAATTTTGGACTAAGTTGTTTTTTGGAAGTTTCGACAGGTCCGGACCTGTCAAATGGTGAAATTTTGAAGAGACTGATTTTTTGCAAATTTCGACAGGTCCGGACCTGTCAAATGGTGAAATTTTGGACTAAGTTGTTTTTTGGAAGATTCGACAGGTCCGGACCTGTCAAATGGTGACATTTTGAAGCGACTGATTTTTTGCACATTTCGACAGGTTCGGACCTGTCAAATGGTGAAATTTTGAAGCGACTGATTTTTTGCACATTTCGACAGGTCCGGACCTGTCAAATGGTGAAATTTTGAAGCGACTGATTTTTTGCAAAATTCGACAGGTCCGGACCTGTCAAATGGTGAAATTTTGGACCAAGCTATTTTTTGGAATATTCGACAGGTCCGCACCTGTCAAACGGTGAGTTCTTGGAGTGACTGAATTTTTGAAAAATTTGACAGGTCCGGACCTGTTAAATGGTGAGATTTTGGGGCGACCGATTCTTTGCAAATTTCGACAGGTCCGGACCTGTCAAATGGTGAAATTTTGGACCAAGTTATATTTTGGAATATTCAACAGGTCCGGGCCTGTCAAATGATGAAATTTTCAAGCGACTGATTTTTTGCACATTTCGACAAGTCCGTACCTGTCAAATGGTGAAATTTTGAAGCGACTGATTTTTTGCACATTTCGACAGGTCCGGACCTGTCAAATGGTGAAATTTTGGACCAAGTTGTTTTTTGGAAGATTCGACAGGTCCGGACCTGTCAAATGGTGAAATTTTGAAGCGACTGATTTTTTGCACATTTTGACAGGTCCGGACCTGTCAAATGGTGAAATTTTGAAGCGACTGATTTTTTGCACATTTCGATAGGTCCGGACCTGTCAAATGGTGAAATTTTGAAGAGACTGATTTTTTGCAAGATTTAACAGGTCCCGACCTGTGAAATGGTGAATTTTCAGATTAACTGATTCATACATCACTGGTCATCATGTGGCGAAAATTGTTCGACTAAAACTGGTAGCATAGTGACAATAAAGGTACAGTAATAGAAAGCTCTCTTACCTCATGGAAGAAGAATCTTGCAGGAAAAGATTGCCAGGACAAGATCGACCAGCACTGATTGAACCAAAGTCTTAAGCAACCACAGCAATGTAGACAAATGCATGTTGTAAGCATGTGAATGTGTGCATCAAGCAGGAAGGTTGGTGCGTTTCCTAACAAGGAAAGAAGGCCGATTACAATTTTTTTTAAGTGCAATTCAGTTTTTGTTTCATATCAATGACATTCCACTGGATGGACTATTTTTTGGAAAATTCGACAGGTCCGGACCTGTCAAATGGTGAAATTTTGGACCAAGTTGTTTTTTGGAAGATTCGACAGGTCCGGACCTGTCCAATGGTGAAATTTTGGAGCGACTGAATTTTTGCAAATTTCAACAGGTCCAGACCTGTCAAATGGTGAAACTTTGGACCAAGTTGTTTTTTGGAATATTCGACAGGTCCGGACCTGTCAAATGGTGAAAGTTTGAAGCGACTGATTTTTTGCACATTTCGACAGGTCCGGACCTGTCAAATGGTGAAATTTTGGACTAAGTTGTTTTTTAGAAGATTCGACAGGTCCGGACCTGTCAAATGGTGAAATTTTGAAGCGACTGATTTTTTGCACATTTCGACAGGTCCGGACCTGTCAAATGGTGAAATTTTGGACCAAGTTGTTTTTTGGAAGATTCGACAGGTCCGGACCTGTCAAATGGTGAAATTTTGAAGCGACTGATTTTTTGCACATTTCGACAGGTCCGGACCTGTCAAATGGTGAAATTTTGAAGCGACTGATTTTTTGCACATTTCGATAGGTCCGGACCTGTCAAATGGTGAAATTTTGGACTAAGTTGTTTTTTGGAAGATTCGACAGGTCCGGACCTGTCAAATGGTGAAATTTTGAAGCGACCGATTTTTTGCACATTTCGACAGGTCCGGACCTGTCAAATGGTGAAATTTTGAAGCGACTGATTTTTTGCACATTTCGATAGGTCCGGACCTGTCAAATGGTGAAATTTTGGACTAAGTTGTTTTTTGGAAGTTTCGACAGGTCCGGACCTGTCAAATGGTGAAATTTTGAAGAGACTGATTTTTTGCAAATTTCGACAGGTCCGGACCTGTCAAATGGTGAAATTTTGGACTAAGTTGTTTTTTGGAAGATTCGACAGGTCCGGACCTGTCAAATGGTGAAATTTTGAAGCGACTGATTTTTTGCACATTTCGACAGGTCCGGACCTGTCAAATGGTGAAATTTTGGACCAAGCTATTTTTTGGAATATTCGACAGGTCCGGACCTGTCATACGGTGAGTTCTTGGAGTGACTGAATTTTTGAAAAATTCGACAGGTCCGGACCTGTTAAATGGTGAGATTTTGGGGCGACCGATTCTTTGCAAATTTCGACAGGTCCGGACCTGTCAAATGGTGAAATTTTGGACCAAGTTATATTTTGGAATATTCAACAGGTCCGGGCCTGTCAAATGATGAAATTTTGAAGCGACTGATTTTTTGCACATTTCGACAAGTCCGGACCTGTCAAATGGTGAAATTTTGGACCAAGTTGTTTTTTGGAAGATTCGACAGGTCCGGACCTGTCAAATGGTGAAATTTAGGACTAAGTTGTTTTTTGGAAGATTCCACAGGTCTGGACCTGTCAAATGGTGAAATTTTGGACTAAGTTGTTTTTTGGAAGAATCGACAGGTCCGGACCTGTCAAATGGTGAAATTTTGAAGCGACTGATTTTTTGCACATTTCAACAGGTCCGGACCTGTCAAATGGTGAAATTTTGGACCAAGTTGTTTTTTGGAAGATTCGACAGGTCCGGACCTATCAAATGGTGAAATTTTGAAGCGACTGATTTTTTGCACATTTCGACAGGTCCGGACCTGTCAAATGGTGAAATTTTGAAGCGACTGATTTTTTGCACATTTCGACAGGTCCGGACCTGTCAAATGGTGAAATTTTGAAGCGACTGATTTTTTGCAAATTTCGACAGGTCCGGACCTGTCAAATGGTGAAATTTTGAAGCGACTGATTTTTTGCAAATTTCAACAGGTCCGGACCTGTCAAATGGTGAAATTTTGAAGCGACTGATTTGTTGCACATTTCGACAGGTCCGGACCTGTCAAATGGTGAAATTTTGAAGCGACTGATTTTTTGCACATTTCGACAGGTCCGGACCTGTCAAATGGTGAAATTTTGAAGACACTGATTTTTTGCAAGATTTAACAGGTCCCGACCTGTGAAATGGTGAAATTTTGGATTAAGTTGTTTTTTGGAAGATTCGACAGGTCCGCACCTGTCAAATGGTGAAATTTTGAAGCGACTGATTTTTTGCACATTTCGACAGGTCCGGACCTGTCAAATGGTGAAATTTTGGACCAAGTTGTTTTTTGGAAGATTCGACAGGTCCGGACCTGTCAAATGGTGAAATTTTGAAGCGACTGATTTTTTGCACATTTCGACAGGTCCGGACCTGTCAAATGGTGAAATTTTGAAGCGACTGATTTTTTGTACATTTCGATAGGTCCGGACCTGTCAAATGGTGAAATTTTGGACTAAGTTGTTTTTTGGAAGATTCGACAGGTCTGGACCTGTCAAATGGTGAAAGTGTGAAGCGACTGATTTTTTGCACACTTCGACAGGTCCGGACCTGTCAAATGGTGAAATTTTGGACTAAGTTGTTTTTTGGAAGATTCGACAGGTCCGGACCTGTCAAATGGTGAAATTTTGAAGCGACTGATTTTTTGCACATTTCGACAGGTCCGGACCTGTCAAATGGTGAAATTTTGAAGAGACTGATTTTTTGCAAATTTCGACAGGTCCGGACCTGTCAAATGGTGAAATTTTGGACTAAGTTGTTTTATGGAAGATTCGACAGGTCCGGACCTGTCAAATGGTGAAATTTTGAAGCGACTGATTTTTTGCACATTTCGACAGGTCCGGACCTGTCAAATGGTGAAATTTTGAAGCGACTGATTTTTTGCACATTTCGACAGGTCCGGACCTGTCAAATGGTGAAATTTTGAAGCGACTGATTTTTTGCACATTTCGACAGGTCCGGACCTGTCAAATGGTGAAATTTTGAAGCGACTATTTTTTTGCACATTTCGACAGGGCCGGACCTGTCAAATGGTGAAATTTTGAAGAGACTGATTTTTTGCAAGATTTAACAGGTCCCGACCTGTGAAATGGTGAATTTTCAGATTAACTGATTCATACATCACTGGTCATCATCTTGCGAAAATTGTTCGACTAAAACTGGTAGCATACTGACAATAAAGGTACAGTAATAGAAAGCTCTCTTACCTCTTGGAAGAAGAATCTTGCAGGAAAAGATTGCCAGGACAAGATCGACCAGCACTGATTGAACCAAAGTCTTAAGCAACCACAGCAATGTAGAAAAAATGCATGTTGTAAGCATGTGAATGTGTGCATCAAGCAGGAAGGTTGGTGCGTTTCCTAACAAGGAAAGAAGGCCGATTACAATTTTTTTTAAGTGCAATAGACCATTTTGACATTTAGAAAAGGGCCTGGGGAGAGCAACATTTTTCTGGTAAATGGCTGCCACAGTTAAATTTATCGTTGGTGAAAAGCCCTGTGGCAGCCATTTACCAGAAAAATGTTGCTCTCCCCAGGCCCTTTTCTAAATGTCAAAATGGTCTATTCAGTTTTTGTTTCATATCAATGACATTCCACTGGATGGACTATTTTTTGGAAAATTCGACAGGTCCGGACCTGTCAAATGGTGAAATTTTGGACCAAGTTGTTTTTTGGAAGATTCGACAGGTCCGGACCTGTCAAATGGTGAAATTTTGGTGCGACTGAATTTTTGCAAATTTCAACAGGTCCGGACCTGTCAAATGGTGAAACTTTGGACCAAGTTGTTTTTTGGAATATTCGACAGGTCCGGACCTGTCAAATGGTGAAATTTTGAAGCGACTGATTTTTTGCACATTTCGACAGGTCCGGACCTGTCAAATGGTGAAATTTTGGACTAAGTTGTTTTTTGGAAGATTCGACAGGTCCGGACCTGTCAAATGGTGAAATTTTGGAGCGACTGAATTTTTGCAAATTTCAACAGGTCCGGACCTGTCAAATGGTGAAACTTTGGACCAAGTTGTTTTTTGGAATATTCGACAGGTCCGGACCTGTCAAATGGTGAAATTTTGAAGCGACTGATTTTTTGCACATTTCGACAGGTCCGGACCTGTCAAATGGTGAAATTTTGAACCAAGTTGTTTTTTGGAAGATTCGACAGGTCCGTACCTGTCAAATGGTGAAATTTTGAAGCGACTGATTTTTTGCACATTTCGACAGGTCCGGACCTGTCAAATGGTGAAATTTTGGACCAAGTTGTTTTTTGGAAGATTCGACAGGTCCGGACCTGTCAAAAGGTGAAATTTTGAAGCGACTGATTTTTTGCACATTTCGACAGGTCCGGACCTGTCAAATGGTGAAATTTTGAAGCGACTGATTTTTTGCACATTTCGATAGGTCCGGACCTGTCAAATGGTGAAATTTTGAAGAGACTGATTTTTTGCAAGATTTAACAGGTCCCGACCTGTGAAATGGTGAATTTTCAGATTAACTGATTCATACATCACTGGTCATCATGTGGCGAAAATTGTTCGACTAAAACTGGTAGCATAGTGACAATAAAGGTACAGTAATAGAAAGCTCTCTTACCTCATGGAAGAAGAATCTTGCAGGAAAAGATTGCCAGGACAAGATCGACCAGCACTGATTGAACCAAAGTCTTAAGCAACCACAGCAATGTAGACAAATGCATGTTGTAAGCATGTGAATGTGTGCATCAAGCAGGAAGGTTGGTGCGTTTCCTAACAAGGAAAGAAGGCCGATTACAATTTTTTTTAAGTGCAATTCAGTTTTTGTTTCATATCAATGACATTCCACTGGATGGACTATTTTTTGGAAAATTCGACAGGTCCGGACCTGTCAAATGGTGAAATTTTGGACCAAGTTGTTTTTTGGAAGATTCGACAGGTCCGGACATGTCCAATGGTGAAATTTTGGAGCGACTGAATTTTTGCAAATTTCAACAGGTCCAGACCTGTCAAATGGTGAAACTTTGGACCAAGTTGTTTTTTGGAATATTCGACAGGTCCGGACCTGTCAAATGGTGAAAGTTTGAAGCGACTGATTTTTTGCACATTTCGACAGGTCCGGACCTGTCAAATGGTGAAATTTTGGACTAAGTTGTTTTTTAGAAGATTCGACAGGTCCGGACCTGTCAAATGGTGAAATTTTGAAGCGACTGATTTTTTGCACATTTCGACAGGTCCGGACCTGTCAAATGGTGAAATTTTGGACCAAGTTGTTTTTTGGAAGATTCGACAGGTCCGGACCTGTCAAATGGTGAAATTTTGAAGCGACTGATTTTTTGCACATTTCGACAGGTCCGGACCTGTCAAATGGTGAAATTTTGAAGCGACTGATTTTTTGCACATTTCGATAGGTCCGGACCTGTCAAATGGTGAAATTTTGGACTAAGTTGTTTTTTGGAAGATTCGACAGGTCCGGACCTGTCAAATGGTGAAATTTTGAAGCGACCGATCTTTTGCACATTTCGACAGGTCCGGACCTGTCAAATGGTGAAATTTTGAAGCGACTGATTTTTTGCACATTTCGATAGGTCCGGACCTGTCAAATGGTGAAATTTTGGACTAAGTTGTTTTTTGGAAGTTTCGACAGGTCCGGACCTGTCAAATGGTGAAATTTTGAAGCGACTGATTTTTTGCACATTTCGACAGGTCCGGACCTGTCAAATGGTGAAATTTTGGAGCGACTGATTTTTTGCACATTTCGACAGGGTCGGACCTGTCAAATGGTGAAATTTTGAAGCGACTGATTTTTTGCACATTTCGACAGGTCCGGACCTGTCAAATGGTGAAATTTTGAAGCGACTATTTTTTTGCACATTTCGACAGGGCCGGACCTGTCAAATGGTGAAATTTTGAAGAGACTGATTTTTTGCAAGATTTAACAGGTCCCGACCTGTGAAATGGTGAATTTTCAGATTAACTGATTCATACGTCACTGGTCATCATCTTGCGAAAATTGTTCGACTAAAACTAGTAGCATACTGACAATAAAGGTACAGTAATAGAAAGCTCTCTTACCTCTTGGAAGAAGAATCTTGCAGGAAAAGATTGCCAGGACAAGATCGACCAGCACTGATTGAACCAAAGTCTTAAGCAACCACAGCAATGTAGAAAAAATGCATGTTATAAGCATGTGAATGTGTGCATCAAGCAGGAAGGTTGGTGCGTTTCCTAACAAGGAAAGAAGGCCGATTACAATTTTTTTTAAGTGCAATAGACCATTTTGACATTTAGACCAGTCGGACCTGTCAAATGGTGAAATTTTGGACTAAGTTGTTTTATGGAAGATTCGACAGGTCCGGACCTGTCAAATGGTGAAATTTTGAAGCGACTGATTTTTTGCACATTTCGACAGGTCCGGACCTGTCAAATGGTGAAATTTTGAAGCGACTGATTTTTTGCACATTTCGACAGGTCCGGACCTGTCAAATGGTGAAATTTTGAAGCGACTGATTTTTTGCACATTTCGACAGGTCCGGACCTGTCAAATGGTGAAATTTTGAAGCGACTATTTTTTTGCACATTTCGACAGGGCCGGACCTGTCAAATGGTGAAATTTTGAAGAGACTGATTTTTTGCAAGATTTAACAGGTCCCGACCTGTGAAATGGTGAATTTTCAGATTAACTGATTCATACATCACTGGTCATCATCTTGCGAAAATTGTTCGACTAAAACTGGTAGCATACTGACAATAAAGGTACAGTAATAGAAAGCTCTCTTACCTCTTGGAAGAAGAATCTTGCAGGAAAAGATTGCCAGGACAAGATCGACCAGCACTGATTGAACCAAAGTCTTAAGCAACCACAGCAATGTAGAAAAAATGCATGTTGTAAGCATGTGAATGTGTGCATCAAGCAGGAAGGTTGGTGCGTTTCCTAACAAGGAAAGAAGGCCGATTACAATTTTTTTTAAGTGCAATAGACCATTTTGACATTTAGAAAAGGGCCTGGGGAGAGCAACATTTTTCTGGTAAATGGCTGCCACAGTTAAATTTATCGTTGGTGAAAAGCCCTGTGGCAGCCATTTACCAGAAAAATGTTGCTCTCCCCAGGCCCTTTTCTAAATGTCAAAATGGTCTATTCAGTTTTTGTTTCATATCAATGACATTCCACTGGATGGACTATTTTTTGGAAAATTCGACAGGTCCGGACCTGTCAAATGGTGAAATTTTGGACCAAGTTGTTTTTTGGAAGATTCGACAGGTCCGGACCTGTCAAATGGTGAAATTTAAGAGCGACTGAATTTTTGCAAATTTCAACAGGTCCGGACCTGTCAAATGGTGAAACTTTGGACCAAGTTGTTTTTTGGAATATTCGACAGGTCCGGACCTGTCAAATGGTGAAATTTTGAAGCGACTGATTTTTTGCACATTTCGACAGGTCCGGACCTGTCAAATGGTGAAATTTTGGACTAAGTTGTTTTTTGGAAGATTCGACAGGTCCGGACCTGTCAAATGGTGAAATTTTGGAGCGACTGAATTTTTGCAAATTTCAACAGGTCCGGACCTGTCAAATGGTGAAACTTTGGACCAAGTTGTTTTTTGGAATATTCGACAGGTCCGGACCTGTCAAATGGTGAAATTTTGAAGCGACTGATTTTTTGCACATTTCGACAGGTCCGGACCTGTCAAATGGTGAAATTTTGGACCAAGTTGTTTTTTGGAAGATTCGACAGGTCCGTACCTGTCAAATGGTGAAATTTTGAAGCGACTGATTTTTTGCACATTTCGACAGGTCCGGACCTGTCAAATGGTGAAATTTTGGACCAAGTTGTTTTTTGGAAGATTCGACAGGTCCGGACCTGTCAAATGGTGAAATTTTGAAGCGACTGATTTTTTGCACATTTCGACAGGTCCGGACCTGTCAAATGGTGAAATTTTGAAGCGACTGATTTTTTGCACATTTCGATAGGTCCGGACCTGTCAAATGGTGAAATTTTGAAGAGACTGATTTTTTGCAAGATTTAACAGGTCCCGACCTGTGAAATGGTGAATTTTCAGATTAACTGATTCATACATCACTGGTCATCATGTGGCGAAAATTGTTCGACTAAAACTGGTAGCATAGTGACAATAAAGGTACAGTAATAGAAAGCTCTCTTACCTCATGGAAGAAGAATCTTGCAGGAAAAGATTGCCAGGACAAGATCGACCAGCACTGATTGAACCAAAGTCTTAAGCAACCACAGCAATGTAGACAAATGCATGTTGTAAGCATGTGAATGTGTGCATCAAGCAGGAAGGTTGGTGCGTTTCCTAACAAGGAAAGAAGGCCGATTACAATTTTTTTTAAGTGCAATTCAGTTTTTGTTTCATATCAATGACATTCCACTGGATGGACTATTTTTTGGAAAATTCGACAGGTCCGGACCTGTCAAATGGTGAAATTTTGGACCAAGTTGTTTTTTGGAAGATTCGACAGGTCCGGACCTGTCCAATGGTGAAATTTTGGAGCGACTGAATTTTTGCAAATTTCAACAGGTCCAGACCTGTCAAATGGTGAAACTTTGGACCAAGTTGTTTTTTGGAATATTCGACAGGTCCGGACCTGTCAAATGGTGAAATTTTGAAGCGACTGATTTTTTGCACATTTCGACAGGTCCGGACCTGTCAAATGGTGAAATTTTGGACTAAGTTGTTTTTTAGAAGATTCGACAGGTCCGGACCTGTCAAATGGTGAAATTTTGAAGCGACTGATTTTTTGCACATTTCGACAGGTCCGGACCTGTCAAATGGTGAAATTTTGGACCAAGTTGTTTTTTGGAAGATTCGACAGGTCCGGACCTGTCAAATGGTGAAATTTTGAAGCGACTGATTTCATGCACATTTCGACAGGTCCGGACCTGTCAAATGGTGAAATTTTGAAGCGACTGATTTTTTGCACATTTCGACAGGTCCGGACCTGTCAAATGGTGACATTTTGGACTAAGTTGTTTTTTGGAAGATTCGACAGGTCCGGACCTGTCAAATGGTGAAATTTTGAAGCGACCGATTTTTTGCACATTTCGACAGGTCCGGACCTGTCAAATGGTGAAATTTTGAAGCGACTGATTTTTTGCACATTTCGATAGGTCCGGACCTGTCAAATGGTGAAATTTTGGACTAAGTTGTTTTTTGGAAGTTTCGACAGGTCCGGACCTGTCAAATGGTGAAATTTTGGACTAAGTTGTTTTTTGGAAGTTTCGACAGGTCCGGACCTGTCAAATGGTGAAATTTTGAAGCGACTGATTTTTTGCAAATTTCGACAGGTCCGGACCTGTCAAATGGTGAAATTTTGGACTAAGTTGTTTTTTGGAAGATTCGACAGGTCCGGACCTGTCAAATGGTGAAATTTTGAAGCGACTGATTTTTTGCACATTTTGACAGGTCCGGACCTGTCAAATGGTGAAATTTTGGACCAAGTTGTTTTTTGGAAGATTCGACAGGTCCGGACCTGTCAAATGGTGAAATTTTGAAGCGACTGATTTTTTGCACATTTCGACAGGTCCGGACCTGTCAAATGGTGAAATTTTGAAGCGACTGATTTTTTGCACATTTCGATAGGTCCGGACCTGTCAAATGGTGAAATTTTGGACTAAGTTGTTTTTTGGAAGATTCGACAGGTCCGGACCTGTCAAATGGTGAAATTTTGAAGCGACTGATTTGTTGCACATTTCGACAGGTCCGGACCTGTCAAATGGTGAAATTTTGGACCAAGTTGTTTTTTGGAAGATTCGACAGGTCCGGACCTGTCAAATGGTGAAATTTTGAAGCGACTGATTTTTTGCACATTTCGACAGGTCCGGACCTGTCAAATGGTGAAATTTTGAAGCGACTGATTTTTTGCAAATTTCGACAGGTCCGGACCTGTCAAATGGTGAAATTTTGGACCAAGTTGTTTTTTGGAAGATTCGACAGGTCCGGACCTGTCAAATGGTGAAATTTTGAAGCGACTGATTTTTTGCACATTTCGACAGGTCCGGACCTGTCAAATGGTGAAATTTTGGACCAAGTTGTTTTTTGGAAGATTCGACAGGTCCGGACCTGTTAAATGGTGAAATTTTGAAGCGACTGATTTCTTGCACATTTCGACAGGTCCGGACCTGTCAAATGGTGAAATTTTGAAGCGACTGATTTTTTGCACATTTCGACAGGTCCGGACCTGTCAAATGGTGAAATTTTGGACTAAGTTGTTTTTTGGAAGATTCGACAGGTCCGGACCTGTCAAATGGTGAAATTTTGAAGCGACTGATTTTTTGCACATTTCGACAGGTCCGGACCTGTCAAATGGTGAAATTTTGGACCAAGTTGTTTTTTGGAAGATTCGACAGGTCCGGACCTGTCAAATGGTGAAATTTTGAAGCGACTGATTTTTTGCACATTTCAACAGGTTCGGACCTGTCAAATGGTGAAATTTTGAAGAGACTGATTTTTTGCAAATTTCGACAGGTCCGGACCTGTCAAATGGTGAAATTTTGGACCAAGTTGTTTTTTGGAAGATTCGACAGGTCCGGACCTGTCAAATGGTGAAATTTTGAAGCGACTGATTTTTTGCACATTTCGACAGGTCCGGACCTGTCAAATGGTGAAATTTTGGACCAAGTTGTTTTTTGGAAGATTCGACAGGTCCGGACCTGTCAAATGGTGAAATTTTGAAGCGACTGATTTTTTGCACATTTCGACAGGTCCGGACCTGTCAAATGGTGAAATTTTGAAGCGACTGATTTTTTGCACATTTCGATAGGTCCGGACCTGTCAAATGGTGAAATTTTGGACTAAGTTGTTTTTTGGAAGATTCGACAGGTCCGGACCTGTCAAATGGTGAAATTTTGAAGCGACTGATTTTTTGCACATTTCGACAGGTCCGGACCTGTCAAATGGTGACATTTTGGACCAAGTTGTTTTTTGGAAGATTCGACAGGTCCGGACCTGTCAAATGGTGAAATTTTGAAGAGACTAATTTTTTGCACATTTCGACAGGTCCGGACCTGTCAAATGGTGAAATTTTGAAGAGACTGATTTTTTGCAAATTTCGACAGGTCCGGACCTGTCAAATGGTGAAATTTTGGACCAAGTTGTTTTTTGGAAGATTCGACAGGTCCTGTCAAATGGTGAAATTTTGAAGCGACTGATTTTTTGCACATTTCGACAGGTCCGGACCTGTCAAATGGTGAAATTTTGGACCAAGTTGTTTTTTGGAAGATTCGACAGGTCCGGACCTGTCAAATGGTGAAATTTTGAAGCGACTGATTTTTTGCACATTTCGAAAGGTCCGGACCTGTCGAATGGTGAAATTGTGAAGCGACTGATTTTTTGCACATTTCGACAGGTCCGGACCTGTCAAATGGTGAAATTTTGAAGCGACTGATTTTTTGCACATTTCGACAGGTCCGGACCTGTCAAATGGTGAAATTTTGAAGCGACTGATTTTTTGCACATTTCGACAGGTCCGGACCTGTCAAATGGTGAAATTTTGGACTAAGTTGTTTTTTGGAAGATTCGACAGGTCCGGACCTGTCAAATGGTGAAATTTTGAAGCGACTGATTTTTTGCACATTTCGACAGGTCCGGACCTGTCAAATGGTGAAATTTTGGACTAAGTTGTTTTTTGGAAGATTCGACAGGTCCGGACCTGTCAAATGGTGAAATTTTGAAGCGACTGATTTTTTGCACATTTCGACAGGTCCGGACCTGTCAAATGGTGAAATTTTGGACCAAGTTGTTTTTTGGAAGATTCGACAGGTCCGTACCTGTCAAATGGTGAAATTTTGAAGCGACTGATTTTTTGCACATTTCGACAGGTCCGGACCTGTCAAATGGTGAAATTTTGAAGCGACTGATTTTTTGCACATTTCGACAGGTCCGGACCTGTCAAATGGTGAAATTTTGGACCAAGTTGTTTTTTGGAAGATTCGACAGGTCCGGACCTGTCAAATGGTGAAATTTTGAAGCGACTGATTTTTTGCACATTTCGACAGGTCCGGACCTGTCAAATGGTGAAATTTTGAAGAGACTGATTTTTTGCAAGATTTAACAGGTCCCGACCTGTGAAATGGTGAATTTTCAGATTAACTGATTCATACATCACTGGTCATCATCTTGCGAAAATTGTTCGACTAAAACTGGTAGCATAGTGACAATAAAGGTACAGTAATAGAAAGCTCTCTTACCTCATGGAAGAAGAATCTTGCAGGAAAAGATTGCCAGGACAAGATCGACCAGCACTGATTGAACCAAAGTCTTAAGCAACCACAGCAATGTAGACAAATGCATGTTGTAAGCATGTGAATGTGTGCATCAAGCAGGAAGGTTGGTGCGTTTCCTAACAAGGAAAGAAGGCCGATTACAATTTTTTTTAAGTGCAATTCAGTTTTTGTTTCATATCAATGACATTCCACTGGATGGACTATTTTTTGGAAGATTCGACAGGTCCAGACCTGTCAAATGGTGAAATTTTGAAGCGACTGATTTTTTGCACATTTCGACAGGTCCGGACCTGTCAAATGGTGAAATTTTGAAGCGACTGATTTTTTGCACATTTCGACAGGTCCGGACCTGTCAAATGGTGAAATTTTGAAGAGACTGATTTTTTGCAAATTTCGACAGGTCCGGACCTGTCAAATGGTGAAATTTTGGACCAAGTTGTTTTTTGGAAGATTCGACAGGTCCGGACCTGTCAAATGGTGAAATTTTGAAGCGACTGATTTTTTGCACATTTCGACAGGTCCGGACCTGTCAAATGGTGAAATTTTGGACCAAGTTGTTTTTAGGAAGATTCGGCAGGTCCGGACCTGTCAAATGGTGAAATTTTGAAGCGACTGATTTTTTGCAAATTTCGACAGGTCCGGACCTGTCAAATGGTGAAATTTTGGACCGAGTTGTTTTTTGGAAGATTCGACAGGTCCGGACCTGTCAAATGGTGAAATTTTGAAGCGACTAATTTTTTGCACATTTCGAAAGGTCCGGACCTGTCAAATGGTGAAATTTTGGACCAAGTTGTTTTTTGGAAGATTCGACAGGTCCGGACCTGTCAAATGGTGAAATTTTGAAGAGACTGATTTTTTGCAAATTTTGACAGGTCCGGACCTGTCAAATGGTGAAATTTTGGACCAAGTTGTTTTTTGGAAGATTCGACAGGTCCGGACCTGTCAAATGGTGAAATTTTGAAGCGACTGATTTTTTGCACATTTCGACAGGTCCGGACCTGTCAAATGGTGAAATTTTGAAGCGACTGATTTTTTGCACATTTCGACAGGTCCGGACCTGTCAAATGGTGAAATTTTGAAGCGACTGATTTTTTGCACATTTCGACAGGTCCGGACCTGTCAAATGGTGAAATTTTGAAGCGACTGATTTTTTGCACATTTCGACAGGTCCGGACCTGTCAAATGGTGAAATTTTGAAGAGACTGATTTTTTGCAAGATTTAACAGGTCCCGACCTGTGAAATGGTGAATTTTCAGATTAACTGATTCATCACTGGTCATCATCTTGCGAAAATTGTTCGACTAAAACTGGTAGCATAGTGACAATAAAGGTACAGTAATAGAAAGCTCTCTTACCTCATGGAAGAAGAATCTTGCAGGAAAAGATTGCCAGGACAAGATCGACCAGCACTGATTGAACCAAAGTCTTAAGCAACCACAGCAATGTAGACAAATGCATGTTGTAAGCATGTGAATGTGTGCATCAAGCAGGAAGGTTGGTGCGTTTCCTAACAAGGAAAGAAGGCCGATTACAATGTTTTTTAAGTGCAATTCAGTTTTTGTTTCCTATCAATGACATTCCACTGGATGGACTATTTTATGGAAAATTCGACAGGTCCGGACCTGTCAAATGGTGAAATTTTGGACCAAGTTGTTTTTTGGAAGATTCGACAGGTCCGGACCTGTCAAATGGTGAAATTTTGGAGCGACTAAATTTTTGCAAATTTCAACAGGTCCGGACCTGTCAAATGGTGAAACTTTGGACCAAGTTGTTTTTTGGAATATTCGACAGGTCCGGACCTGTCAAATGGTGAAATTTTGAAGCGACTGATTTTTTGCACATTTCGACAGGTCCGGACCTGTCAAATGGTGAAATTTTGGACTAAGTTGTTTTTTAGAAGATTCGACAGGTCCGGACCTGTCAAATGGTGAAATTTTGAAGCGACTGATTTTTTGCACATTTCGACAGGTCCGGACCTGTCAAATGGTGAAATTTTGAAGCGACTGATTTTTTGCAAAATTTAACAGGTCCCGACCTGTGAAATGGTGAATTTTCAGATTAACTGATTCATACATCACTGGTCATCATCTTGCGAAAACTGTTCGACTAAAACTGGTAGCATAGTGACAATAAAGGTACAGTAATAGAAAGCTCTCTTACCTCATGGAAGAAGAATCTTGCAGGAAAAGATTGCCAGGACAAGATCGACCAGCACTGATTGAACCAAAGTCTTAAGCAACCACAGCAATGTAGACAAATGCATGTTGTAAGCATGTGAATGTGTGCATCAAGCAGGAAGGTTGGTGCGTTTCCTAACAAGGAAAGAAGGCCGAATACAATTTTTTTTTAAGTGCAATTCAGTTTTTGTTTCATATCAATGACATTCCACTGGATGGACTATTTTTTGGAAGATTTGACAGGTCCGGACCTGTCAAATGGTGAAATTTTGAAGCGACTGATTTTTTGCACATTTCGACAGGTCCGGACCTGTCAAATGGTGAAATTTTGAAGTGACTGATTTTTTGCACATTTCGACAGGTCCGGACCTGTCAAATGGTGAAATTTTGAAGCGACTGATTTTTTGCACATTTCGACAGGTCCGGACCTGTCAAATGGTGAAATTTTGAAGGGACTGATTTTTTGCAAATTTCGACAGGTCCGGACCTGTCAAATGGTGAAATTTTGGACCAAGTTGTTTTTTGGAAGATTCGACAGGTCCGGACCTGTCAAATGGTGAAATTTTGAAGAGACTGATTTTTTGCACATTTCGACAGGTCCGGACCTGTCAAATGGTGAAATTTTGAAGCGACTGATTTTTTGCAAATTTCGACAGGTCCGGACCTGTCAAATGGTGAAATTTTGGACCAAGTTGTTTTTTGGAAGATTCGACAGGTCCGGACCTGTCAAATGGTGAAATTTTGAAGCGACTGATTTTTTGCACATTTCGACAGGTCCGGACCTGTCAAATGGTGAAATTTTGGACCAAGTTGTTTTTTGGAAGATTCGACAGGTCCGGACCTGTCAAATGGTGAAATTTTGAAGAGACTGATTTTTTGCAAATTTCGACAGGTCCGGACCTGTCAAATGGTGAAATTTTGGACCAAGTTGTTTTTTGGAAGATTCGACAGGTCCGGACCTGTCAAATGGTGAAATTTTGAAGCGACTGATTTTTTGCACATTTCGACAGGTCCGGACCTGTCAAATGGTGAAATTTTGAAGCGACTGATTTTTTGCACATTTCGACAGGTCCGGACCTGTCAAATGGTGAAATTTTGAAGCGACTGATTTTTTGCACATTTCGACAGGTCCGGACCTGTCAAATGGTGAAATTTTGAAGCGACTGATTTTTTGCACATTTCGACAGGTCCGGACCTGTCAAATGGTGAAATTTTGAAGCGACTGATTTTTTGCACATTTCGACAGGTCCGGACCTGTCAAATGGTGAAATTTTGAAGCGACTGATTTTTTGCACATTTCGACAGGTCCGGACCTGTCAAATGGTGAAATTTTGAAGCGACTGATTTTTTGCACATTTCGACAGGTCCGGACCTGTCAAATGGTGAAATTTTGAAGCGACTGATTTTTTGCACATTTCGACAGGTCCGGACCTGTCAAATGGTGAAATTTTGAAGCGACTGATTTTTTGCACATTTCGACAGGTCCGGACCTGTCAAATGGTGAAATTTTGAAGCGACTGATTTTTTGCACATTTCGACAGGTCCGGACCTGTCAAATGGTGAAATTTTGGACCAAGTTGTTTTTTGGAAGATTCGACAGGTCCGGACCTGTCAAATGGTGAAATTTTGAAGCGACTGATTTTTTGCACATTTCGACAGGTCCGGACCTGTCAAATGGTGAAATTTTGAAGAGACTGATTTTTTGCAAATTTCGACAGGTCCGGACCTGTCAAATGGTGAAATTTTGGACCAAGTTGTTTTTTGGAAGATTCGACAGGTCCGGACCTGTCAAATGGTGAAATTTTGAAGCGACTGATTTTTTGCACATTTCGACAGGTCCGGACCTGTCAAATGGTGAAATTTTGGACTAAGTTGTTTTTTGGAAGATTCGACAGGTCAAATGGTGAAATTTTGAAGCGACTGATTTTTTGCACATTTCGACAGGTCCGGACCTGTCAAATGGTGAAATTTTGGACCAAGTTGTTTTTTGGAAGATTCGACAGGTCCGGACCTGTCAAATGGTGAAATTTTGAAGCGACTGATTTTTTGCACATTTCGACAGGTCCGGACCTGTCAAATGGTGAAATTTTGGACCAAGTTGTTTTTTGGAAGATTCGACAGGTCCGGACCTGTCAAATGGTGAAATTTTGAAGCGACTGATTTTTTGCACATTTCGACAGGTCCGGACCTGTCAAATGGTGAAATTTTGGACCAAGTTGTTTTTTGGAAGATTCGACAGGTCCGTACCTGTCAAATGGTGAAATTTTGGACCAAGTTGTTTTTTGGAAGATTCGACAGGTCCGGACCTGTCAAATGGTGAAATTTTGAAGCGACTGATTTTTTGCACATTTCGACAGGTCCGGACCTGTCAAATGGTGAAATTTTGAAGAGACTGATTTTTTGCAAATTTCGACAGGTCCGGACCTGTCAAATGGTGAAATTTTGGACCAAGTTGTTTTTTGGAAGATTCGACAGGTCCGGACCTGTCAAATGGTGAAATTTTGAAGCGACTGATTTTTTGCACATTTCGACAGGTCCGGACCTGTCAAATGGTGAAATTTTGGACTAAGTTGTTCTTTGGAAGATTCGACAGGTCAAATGGTGAAATTTTGAAGCGACTGATTTTTTGCACATTTCGACAGGTCCGGACCTGTCAAATGGTGAAATTTTGGACCAAGTTGTTTATTGGAAGATTCGACAGGTC
This sequence comes from Aurelia coerulea, assembly GCA_039566865.1. Taxonomy (NCBI): domain Eukaryota; kingdom Metazoa; phylum Cnidaria; class Scyphozoa; order Semaeostomeae; family Ulmaridae; genus Aurelia; species Aurelia coerulea. Next base: position 20,709,947 of record CM076947.1, on the reverse strand, counting down.
CGGACCTGTCAAATGGTGAAATTTTGAAGCGACTGATTTTTTGCACATTTCGACAGGTCCGGACCTGTCAAATGGTGAAATTTTGAAGCGACTGATTTTTTGCACATTTCGACAGGTCCGGACCTGTCAAATGGTGAAATTTTGAAGCGACTGATTTTTTGCACATTTCGACAGGTCCGGACCTGTCAAATGGTGAAATTTTGGACTAAGTTGTTTTTTGGAAGATTCGACAGGTCCGGACCTGGCAAATGGTGAAATTTTGAAGCGACTGATTTTTGCACATTTCGACAGGTCCGGACCTGTCAAATGGTGAAATTTTGGACCAAGTTGCTTTTTGGAAGATTCGACAGGTCCGTACCTGTCAAATGGTGAAATTTTGAAGCGACTGATTTTTTGCACATTTCGACAGGTCCGGACCTGTCAAATGGTGAAATTTTGAAGCGACTGATTTTTTGCACATTTCGACAGGTCCGGACCTGTCAAATGGTGAAATTTTGGACCAAGTTGTTTTTTGGAAGATTCGACAGGTCCGGACCTGTCAAATGGTGAAATTTTGAAGCGACTGATTTTTTGCACATTTCGACAGGTCCGGACCTGTCAAATGGTGAAATTTTGAAGAGACTGATTTTTTGCAAGATTTAACAGGTCCCGACCTGTGAAATGGTGAATTTTCAGATTAACTGATTCATACATCACTGGTCATCATCTTGCGAAAATTGTTCGACTAAAACTGGTAGCATAGTGACAATAAAGGTACAGTAATAGAAAGCTCTCTTACCTCATGGAAGAAGAATCTTGCAGGAAAAGATTGCCAGGACAAGATCGACCAGCACTGATTGAACCAAAGTCTTAAGCAACCACAGCAATGTAGACAAATGCATGTTGTAAGCATGTGAATGTGTGCATCAAGCAGGAAGGTTGGTGCGTTTCCTAACAAGGAAAGAAGGCGGATTACAATTTTTTTTAAGTGCAATTCAGTTTTTGTTTCATATCAATGACATTCCACTGGATGGACTATTTTTTGGAAGATTCGACAGGTCCAGACCTGTCAAATGGTGAAATATTGAAGCGACTGATTTTTTGCACATTTCGACAGGTCCGGACCTGTCAAATGGTGAAATTTTGAAGCGACTGATTTTTTGCACATTTCGACAGGTCCGGACCTGTCAAATGGTGAAATTTTGAAGAGACTGATTTTTTGCAAATTTCGACAGGTCCGGACCTGTCAAATGGTGAAATTTTGGACCAAGTTGTTTTTTGGAAGATTCGACAGGTCCGGACCTGTCAAATGGTGAAATTTTGAAGCGACTGATTTTTTGCACATTTCGACAGGTCCGGACCTGTCAAATGGTGAAATTTTGGACCAAGTTGTTTTTAGGAAGATTCGGCAGGTCCGGACCTGTCAAATGGTGAAATTTTGAAGAGACTGATTTTTTGCACATTTCGACAGGTCCGGACCTGTCAAATGGTGAAATTTTGAAGCGACTGATTTTTTGCACATTTCGACAGGTCCGGACCTGTCAAATGGTGAAATTTTGGACTAAGTTGTTTTTTGGAAGATTCGACAGGTCCGGACCTGTCAAATGGTGAAATTTTGAAGCGACTGATTTTTTGCACATTTCGACAGGTCCGGACCTGTCAAATGGTGAAATTTTGGACCAAGTTGTTTTTTGGAAGATTCGACAGGTCCGGACCTGTCAAATGGTGAAATTTTGAAGCGACTGATTTTTTGCACATTTCGACAGGTCCGGACCTGTCAAATGGTGAAATTTTGGACCAAGTTGTTTTTTGGAAGATTCGACAGGTCCGGACCTGTCAAATGGTGAAATTTTGAAGAGACTGATTTTTTGCAAATTTCGACAGGTCCGGACCTGTCAAATGGTGAAATTTTGGACCAAGTTGTTTTTTGGAAGATTCGACAGGTCCGGACCTGTCAAATGGTGAAATTTTGAAGCGACTGATTTTTTGCACATTTCGACAGGTCCGGACCTGTCAAATGGTGAAATTTTGAAGCGACTGATTTTTTGCACATTTCGACAGGTCCGGACCTGTCAAATGGTGAAATTTTGAAGCGACTGATTTTTTGCACATTTCGACAGGTCCGGACCTGTCAAATGGTGAAATTTTGAAGCGACTGATTTTTTGCACATTTCGACAGGTCCGGACCTGTCAAATGGTGAAATTTTGGACCAAGTTGTTTTTAGGAAGATTCGGCAGGTCCGGACCTGTCAAATGGTGAAATTTTGAAGAGACTGATTTTTTGCACATTTCGACAGGTCCGGACCTGTCAAATGGTGAAATTTTGAAGCGACTGATTTTTTGCACATTTCGACAGGTCCGGACCTGTCAAATGGTGAAATTTTGGACTAAGTTGTTTTTTGGAAGATTCGACAGGTCCGGACCTGTCAAATGGTGAAATTTTGAAGCGACTGATTTTTTGCACATTTCGACAGGTCCGGACCTGTCAAATGGTGAAATTTTGGACCAAGTTGTTTTTAGGAAGATTCGGCAGGTCCGGACCTGTCAAATGGTGAAATTTTGAAGAGACTGATTTTTTGCACATTTCGACAGGTCCGGACCTGTCAAATGGTGAAATTTTGAAGCGACTGATTTTTTGCACATTTCGACAGGTCCGGACCTGTCAAATGGTGAAATTTTGGACTAAGTTGTTTTTTGGAAGATTCGACAGGTCCGGACCTGTCAAATGGTGAAATTTTGAAGCGACTGATTTTTTGCACATTTCGACAGGTCCGGACCTGTCAAATGGTGAAATTTTGGACCAAGTTGTTTTTTGGAAGATTCGACAGGTCCGGACCTGTCAAATGGTGAAATTTTGAAGCGACTGATTTTTTGCACATTTCGACAGGTCCGGACCTGTCAAATGGTGAAATTTTGGACCAAGTTGTTTTTTGGAAGATTCGACAGGTCCGGACCTGTCAAATGGTGAAATTTTGAAGAGACTGATTTTTTGCAAATTTCGACAGGTCCGGACCTGTCAAATGGTGAAATTTTGGACCAAGTTGTTTTTTGGAAGATTCGACAGGTCCGGACCTGTCAAATGGTGAAATTTTGAAGCGACTGATTTTTTGCACATTTCGACAGGTCCGGACCTGTCAAATGGTGAAATTTTGAAGCGACTGATTTTTTGCACATTTCGACAGGTCCGGACCTGTCAAATGGTGAAATTTTGAAGCGACTGATTTTTTGCACATTTCGACAGGTCCGGACCTGTCAAATGGTGAAATTTTGAAGCGACTGATTTTTTGCACATTTCGACAGGTCCGGACCTGTCAAATGGTGAAATTTTGAAGCGACTGATTTTTTGCACATTTCGACAGGTCCGGACCTGTCAAATGGTGAAATTTTGAAGCGACTGATTTTTTGCACATTTCGACAGGTCCGGACCTGTCAAATGGTGAAATTTTGAAGCGACTGATTTTTTGCACATTTCGACAGGTCCGGACCTGTCAAATGGTGAAATTTTGAAGCGACTGATTTTTTGCACATTTCGACAGGTCCGGACCTGTCAAATGGTGAAATTTTGAAGCGACTGATTTTTTGCACATTTCGACAGGTCCGGACCTGTCAAATGGTGAAATTTTGAAGCGACTGATTTTTTGCACATTTCGACAGGTCCGGACCTGTCAAATGGTGAAATTTTGGACCAAGTTGTTTTTTGGAAGATTCGACAGGTCCGGACCTGTCAAATGGTGAAATTTTGAAGCGACTGATTTTTTGCACATTTCGACAGGTCCGGACCTGTCAAATGGTGAAATTTTGAAGAGACTGATTTTTTGCAAATTTCGACAGGTCCGGACCTGTCAAATGGTGAAATTTTGGACCAAGTTGTTTTTTGGAAGATTCGACAGGTCCGGACCTGTCAAATGGTGAAATTTTGAAGCGACTGATTTTTTGCACATTTCGACAGGTCCGGACCTGTCAAATGGTGAAATTTTGGACTAAGTTGTTTTTTGGAAGATTCGACAGGTCAAATGGTGAAATTTTGAAGCGACTGATTTTTTGCACATTTCGACAGGTCCGGACCTGTCAAATGGTGAAATTTTGGACCAAGTTGTTTTTTGGAAGATTCGACAGGTCCGGACCTGTCAAATGGTGAAATTTTGAAGCGACTGATTTTTTGCACATTTCGACAGGTCCGGACCTGTCAAATGGTGAAATTTTGGACCAAGTTGTTTTTTGGAAGATTCGACAGGTCCGGACCTGTCAAATGGTGAAATTTTGAAGCGACTGATTTTTTGCACATTTCGACAGGTCCGGACCTGTCAAATGGTGAAATTTTGGACCAAGTTGTTTTTTGGAAGATTCGACAGGTCCGTACCTGTCAAATGGTGAAATTTTGGACCAAGTTGTTTTTTGGAAGATTCGACAGGTCCGGACCTGTCAAATGGTGAAATTTTGAAGCGACTGATTTTTTGCACATTTCGACAGGTCCGGACCTGTCAAATGGTGAAATTTTGAAGAGACTGATTTTTTGCAAATTTCGACAGGTCCGGACCTGTCAAATGGTGAAATTTTGGACCAAGTTGTTTTTTGGAAGATTCGACAGGTCCGGACCTGTCAAATGGTGAAATTTTGAAGCGACTGATTTTTTGCACATTTCGACAGGTCCGGACCTGTCAAATGGTGAAATTTTGGACTAAGTTGTTCTTTGGAAGATTCGACAGGTCAAATGGTGAAATTTTGAAGCGACTGATTTTTTGCACATTTCGACAGGTCTGGACCTGTCAAATGGTGAAATTTTGGACCAAGTTGTTTATTGGAAGATTCGACAGGTCCGGACCTGTCAAATGGTGAAATTTTGAAGCGACTGATTTTTTGCACATTTCGACAGGTCCGGACCTGTCAAATGGTGAAATTTTGAAGCGACTGATTTTTTGCACATTTCGACAGGTCCGGACCTGTCAAATGGTGAAATTTTGAAGCGACTGATTTTTTGCACATTTCGACAGGTCCGGACCTGTCAAATGGTGAAATTTTGGACTAAGTTGTTTTTTGGAAGATTCGACAGGTCCGGACCTGGCAAATGGTGAAATTTTGAAGCGACTGATTTTTGCACATTTCGACAGGTCCGGACCTGTCAAATGGTGAAATTTTGGACCAAGTTGCTTTTTGGAAGATTCGACAGGTCCGTACCTGTCAAATGGTGAAATTTTGAAGCGACTGATTTTTTGCACATTTCGACAGGTCCGGACCTGTCAAATGGTGAAATTTTGAAGCGACTGATTTTTTGCACATTTCGACAGGTCCGGACCTGTCAAATGGTGAAATTTTGGACCAAGTTGTTTTTTGGAAGATTCGACAGGTCCGGACCTGTCAAATGGTGAAATTTTGAAGCGACTGATTTTTTGCACATTTCGACAGGTCCGGACCTGTCAAATGGTGAAATTTTGAAGAGACTGATTTTTTGCAAGATTTAACAGGTCCCGACCTGTGAAATGGTGAATTTTCAGATTAACTGATTCATACATCACTGGTCATCATCTTGCGAAAATTGTTCGACTAAAACTGGTAGCATAGTGACAATAAAGGTACAGTAATAGAAAGCTCTCTTACCTCATGGAAGAAGAATCTTGCAGGAAAAGATTGCCAGGACAAGATCGACCAGCACTGATTGAACCAAAGTCTTAAGCAACCACAGCAATGTAGACAAATGCATGTTGTAAGCATGTGAATGTGTGCATCAAGCAGGAAGGTTGGTGCGTTTCCTAACAAGGAAAGAAGGCGGATTACAATTTTTTTTAAGTGCAATTCAGTTTTTGTTTCATATCAATGACATTCCACTGGATGGACTATTTTTTGGAAGATTCGACAGGTCCAGACCTGTCAAATGGTGAAATATTGAAGCGACTGATTTTTTGCACATTTCGACAGGTCCGGACCTGTCAAATGGTGAAATTTTGAAGCGACTGATTTTTTGCACATTTCGACAGGTCCGGACCTGTCAAATGGTGAAATTTTGAAGAGACTGATTTTTTGCAAATTTCGACAGGTCCGGACCTGTCAAATGGTGAAATTTTGGACCAAGTTGTTTTTTGGAAGATTCGACAGGTCCGGACCTGTCAAATGGTGAAATTTTGAAGCGACTGATTTTTTGCACATTTCGACAGGTCCGGACCTGTCAAATGGTGAAATTTTGGACCAAGTTGTTTTTAGGAAGATTCGGCAGGTCCGGACCTGTCAAATGGTGAAATTTTGAAGAGACTGATTTTTTGCACATTTCGACAGGTCCGGACCTGTCAAATGGTGAAATTTTGAAGCGACTGATTTTTTGCACATTTCGACAGGTCCGGACCTGTCAAATGGTGAAATTTTGGACTAAGTTGTTTTTTGGAAGATTCGACAGGTCCGGACCTGTCAAATGGTGAAATTTTGAAGCGACTGATTTTTTGCACATTTCGACAGGTCCGGACCTGTCAAATGGTGAAATTTTGGACCAAGTTGTTTTTTGGAAGATTCGACAGGTCCGGACCTGTCAAATGGTGAAATTTTGAAGCGACTGATTTTTTGCACATTTCGACAGGTCCGGACCTGTCAAATGGTGAAATTTTGAAGAGACTGATTTTTTGCAAATTTCGACAGGTCCGGACCTGTCAAATGGTGAAATTTTGGACCAAGTTGTTTTTTGGAAGATTCGACAGGTCCGGACCTGTCAAATGGTGAAATTTTGAAGCGACTGATTTTTTGCACATTTCGACAGGTCCGGACCTGTCAAATGGCGAAATTTTGGACTAAGTTGTTTTTTGGAAGATTCGACAGGTCAAATGGTGAAATTTTGAAGCGACTGATTTTTTGCACATTTCGACAGGTCCGGACCTGTCAAATGGTGAAATTTTGGACCAAGTTGTTTTTTGGAAGATTCGACAGGTCCGTACCTGTCAAATGGTGAAATTTTGGACCAAGTTGTTTTTTGGAAGATTCGACAGGTCCGGACCTGTCAAATGGTGAAATTTTGAAGCGACTGATTTTTTGCACATTTCGACAGGTCCGGACCTGTCAAATGGTGAAATTTTGAAGAGACTGATTTTTTGCAAATTTCGACAGGTCCGGACCTGTCAAATGGTGAAATTTTGGACCAAGTTGTTTTTTGGAAGATTCGACAGGTCCGGACCTGTCAAATGGTGAAATTTTGAAGCGACTGATTTTTTGCACATTTCGACAGGTCCGGACCTGTCAAATGGTGAAATTTTGGACTAAGTTGTTCTTTGGAAGATTCGACAGGTCAAATGGTGAAATTTTGAAGCGACTGATTTTTTGCACATTTCGACAGGTCCGGACCTGTCAAATGGTGAAATTTTGGACCAAGTTGTTTTTTGGAAGATTCGACAGGTCCGTACCTGTCAAATGGTGAAATTTTGAAGCGACTGATTTTTTGCACATTTCGACAGGTCCGGACCTGTCAAATGGTGAAATTTTGGACCAAGTTGTTTTTTGGAAGATTCGACAGGTCCGGACCTGTCAAATGGTGAAATTTTGAAGCGACTGATTTTTTGCACATTTCGACAGGTCCGGACCTGTCAAATGGTGAAATTTTGAAGCGACTGATTTTTTGCACATTTCGATAGGTCCGGACCTGTCAAATGGTGAAATTTTGAAGAGACTGATTTTTTGCAAGATTTAACAGGTCCCGACCTGTGAAATGGTGAATTTTCAGATTAACTGATTCATACATCACTGGTCATCATGTGGCGAAAATTGTTCGACTAAAACTGGTAGCATAGTGACAATAAAGGTACAGTAATAGAAAGCTCTCTTACCTCATGGAAGAAGAATCTTGCAGGAAAAGATTGCCAGGACAAGATCGACCAGCACTGATTGAACCAAAGTCTTAAGCAACCACAGCAATGTAGACAAATGCATGTTGTAAGCATGTGAATGTGTGCATCAAGCAGGAAGGTTGGTGCGTTTCCTAACAAGGAAAGAAGGCCGATTACAATTTTTTTTAAGTGCAATTCAGTTTTTGTTTCATATCAATGACATTCCACTGGATGGACTATTTTTTGGAAAATTCGACAGGTCCGGACCTGTCAAATGGTGAAATTTTGGACCAAGTTGTTTTTTGGAAGATTCGACAGGTCCGGACCTGTCCAATGGTGAAATTTTGGAGCGACTGAATTTTTGCAAATTTCAACAGGTCCAGACCTGTCAAATGGTGAAACTTTGGACCAAGTTGTTTTTTGGAATATTCGACAGGTCCGGACCTGTCAAATGGTGAAATTTTGAAGCGACTGATTTTTTGCACATTTCGACAGGTCCGGACCTGTCAAATGGTGAAATTTTGGACTAAGTTGTTTTTTAGAAGATTCGACAGGTCCGGACCTGTCAAATGGTGAAATTTTGAAGCGACTGATTTTTTGCACATTTCGACAGGTCCGGACCTGTCAAATGGTGAAATTTTGGACCAAGTTGTTTTTTGGAAGATTCGACAGGTCCGGACCTGTCAAATGGTGAAATTTTGAAGCGACTGATTTTTTGCACATTTCGACAGGTCCGGACCTGTCAAATGGTGAAATTTTGAAGCGACTGATTTTTTGCACATTTCGATAGGTCCGGACCTGTCAAATGGTGAAATTTTGGACTAAGTTGTTTTTTGGAAGATTCGACAGGTCCGGACCTGTCAAATGGTGAAATTTTGAAGCGACCGATTTTTTGCACATTTCGACAGGTCCGGACCTGTCAAATGGTGAAATTTTGAAGCGACTGATTTTTTGCACATTTCGATAGGTCCGGACCTGTCAAATGGTGAAATTTTGGACTAAGTTGTTTTTTGGAAATTTCGACAGGTCCGGACCTGTCAAATGGTGAAATTTTGGACTAAGTTGTTTTTTGGAAGTTTCGACAGGTCCGGACCTGTCAAATGGTGAAATTTTGAAGAGACTGATTTTTTGCAAATTTCGACAGGTCCGGACCTGTCAAATGGTGAAATTTTGGACTAAGTTGTTTTTTGGAAGATTCGACAGGTCCGGACCTGTCAAATGGTGAAATTTTGAAGCGACTGATTTTTTGCACATTTTGACAGGTCCGGACCTGTCAAATGGTGAAATTTTGGACCAAGTTGTTTTTTGGAAGATTCGACAGGTCCGGACCTGTCAAATGGTGAAATTTTGAAGCGACTGATTTTTTGCACATTTCGACAGGTCCGGACCTGTCAAATGGTGAAATTTTGAAGCGACTGATTTTTTGCACATTTCGATAGGTCCGGACCTGTCAAATGGTGAAATTTTGGACTAAGTTGTTTTTTGGAAGATTCGACAGGTCCGGACCTGTCAAATGGTGAAATTTTGAAGCGACTGATTTGTTGCACATTTCGACAGGTCCGGACCTGTCAAATGGTGAAATTTTGGACCAAGTTGTTTTTTGGAAGATTCGACAGGTCCGGACCTGTCAAATGGTGAAATTTTGAAGCGACTGATTTTTTGCACATTTCGACAGGTCCGGACCTGTCAAATGGTGAAATTTTGAAGCGACTGATTTTTTGCAAATTTCGACAGGTCCGGACCTGTCAAATGGTGAAATTTTGGACCAAGTTGTTTTTTGGAAGATTCGACAGGTCCGGACCTGTCAAATGGTGAAATTTTGAAGCGACTGATTTTTTGCACATTTCGACAGGTCCGGACCTGTCAAATGGTGAAATTTTGGACCAAGTTGTTTTTTGGAAGATTCGACAGGTCCGGACCTGTTAAATGGTGAAATTTTGAAGCGACTGATTTCTTGCACATTTCGACAGGTCCGGACCTGTCAAATGGTGAAATTTTGAAGCGACTGATTTTTTGCACATTTCGACAGGTCCGGACCTGTCAAATGGTGAAATTTTGGACTAAGTTGTTTTTTGGAAGATTCGACAGGTCCGGACCTGTCAAATGGTGAAATTTTGAAGCGACTGATTTTTTGCACATTTCGACAGGTCCGGACCTGTCAAATGGTGAAATTTTGGACCAAGTTGTTTTTTGGAAGATTCGACAGGTCCGGACCTGTCAAATGGTGAAATTTTGAAGAGACTGATTTTTTGCAAATTTCGACAGGTCCGGACCTGTCAAATGGTGAAATTTTGGACCAAGTTGTTTTTTGGAAGATTCGACAGGTCCTGTCAAATGGTGAAATTTTGAAGCGACTGATTTTTTGCACATTTTGACAGGTCCGGACCTGTCAAATGGTGAAATTTTGGACCAAGTTGTTTTTTGGAAGATTCGACAGGTCCGGACCTGTCAAATGGTGAAATTTTGAAGCGACTGATTTTTTGCACATTTCGAAAGGTCCGGACCTGTCAAATGGTGAAATTTTGAAGCGACTGATTTTTTGCACATTTCGACAGGTCCGGACCTGTCAAATGGTGAAATTTTGAAGCGACTGATTTTTTGCACATTTCGACAGGTCCGGACCTGTCAAATGGTGAAATTTTGAAGCGACTGATTTTTTGCACATTTCGACAGGTCCGGACCTGTCAAATGGTGAAATTTTGGACTAAGTTGTTTTTTGGAAGATTCGACAGGTCCGGACCTGTCAAATGGTGAAATTTTGAAGCGACTGATTTTTTGCACATTTCGACAGGTCCGGACCTGTCAAATGGTGAAATTTTGGACCAAGTTGTTTTTTGGAAGATTCGACAGGTCCGTACCTGTCAAATGGTGAAATTTTGGACTAAGTTGTTTTTTGGAAGATTCGACAGGTCCGGACCTGTCAAATGGTGAAATTTTGAAGCGACTGATTTTTTGCACATTTCGACAGGTCCGGACCTGTCAAATGGTGAAATTTTGAAGAGACTGATTTTTTGCAAATTTCGACAGGTCCGGACCTGTCAAATGGTGAAATTTTGGACCAAGTTGTTTTTTGGAAGATTCGACAGGTCCGGACCTGTCAAATGGTGAAATTTTGAAGCGACTGATTTTTTGCACATTTCGACAGGTCCGGACCTGTCAAATGGTGAAATTTTGGACTAAGTTTTTTTTTGGAAGATTCGACAGGTCAAATGGTGAAATTTTGAAGCGACTGATTTTTTGCACATTTCGACAGGTCCGGACCTGTCAAATGGTGAAATTTTGGACCAAGTTGTTTTTTGGAAGATTCGACAGGTCCGCACCTGTCAAATGGTGAAATTTTGAAGCGACTGATTTTTTGCACACTTCGACAGGTCCGGACCTGTCAAATGGTGAAATTTTGGACTAAGTTGTTTTTTGGAAGATTCGACAGGTCCGGACCTGTCAAATGGTGAAATTTTGAAGCGACTGATTTTTTGCACATTTCGACAGGTCCGGACCTGTCAAATGGTGAAATTTTGGACCAAGTTGTTTTTTGGAAGATTCGACAGGTCCGTACCTGTCAAATGGTGAAATTTTGAAGCGACTGATTTTTTGCACATTTCGACAGGTCCGGACCTGTCAAATGGTGAAATTTTGAAGCGACTGATTTTTTGCACATTTCGACAGGTCCGGACCTGTCAAATGGTGAAATTTTGGACCAAGTTGTTTTTTGGAAGATTCGACAGGTCCGGACCTGTCAAATGGTGAAATTTTGAAGCGACTGATTTTTTGCACATTTCGACAGGTCCGGACCTGTCAAATGGTGAAATTTTGAAGAGACTGATTTTTTGCAAGATTTAACAGGTCCCGACCTGTGAAATGGTGAATTTTCAGATTAACTGATTCATACATCACTGGTCATCATCTTGCGAAAATTGTTCGACTAAAACTGGTAGCATAGTGACAATAAAGGTACAGTAATAGAAAGCTCTCTTACCTCATGGAAGAAGAATCTTGCAGGAAAAGATTGCCAGGACAAGATCGACCAGCACTGATTGAACCAAAGTCTTAAGCAACCACAGCAATGTAGACAAATGCATGTTGTAAGCATGTGAATGTGTGCATCAAGCAGGAAGGTTGGTGCGTTTCCTAACAAGGAAAGAAGGCCGATTACAATTTTTTTTAAGTGCAATTCAGTTTTTGTTTCATATCAATGACATTCCACTGGATGGACTATTTTTTGGAAGATTCGACAGGTCCAGACCTGTCAAATGGTGAAATTTTGAAGCGACTGATTTTTTGCACATTTCGACAGGTCCGGACCTGTCAAATGGTGAAATTTTGAAGCGACTGATTTTTTGCACATTTCGACAGGTCCGGACCTGTCAAATGGTGAAATTTTGAAGAGACTGATTTTTTGCAAATTTCGACAGGTCCGGACCTGTCAAATGGTGAAATTTTGGACCAAGTTGTTTTTTGGAAGATTCGACAGGTCCGGACCTGTCAAATGGTGAAATTTTGAAGCGACTGATTTTTTGCACATTTCGACAGGTCCGGACCTGTCAAATGGTGAAATTTTGGACCAAGTTGTTTTTAGGAAGATTCGGCAGGTCCGGACCTGTCAAATGGTGAAATTTTGAAGCGACAGATTTTTTGCAAATTTCGACAGGTCCGGACCTGTCAAATGGTGAAATTTTGGACCGAGTTGTTTTTTGGAAGATTCGACAGGTCCGGACCTGTCAAATGGTGAAATTTTGAAGCGACTAATCTTTTGCACATTTCGAAAGGTCCGGACCTGTCAAATGGTGAAATTTTGGACCAAGTTGTTTTTTGGAAGATTCGACAGGTCCGGACCTGTCAAATGGTGAAATTTTGAAGAGACTGATTTTTTGCAAATTTTGACAGGTCCGGACCTGTCAAATGGTGAAATTTTGGACCAAGTTATTTTTTGGAAGATTCGACAGGTCCGGACCTGTCAAATGGTGAAATTTTGAAGCGACTGATTTTTTGCACATTTCGACAGGTCCGGACCTGTCAAATGGTGAAATTTTGAAGCGACTGATTTTTTGCACATTTCGACAGGTCCGGACCTGTCAAATGGTGAAATTTTGAAGCGACTGATTTTTTGCACATTTCGACAGGTGTCAAATGGTGAAATTTTGAAGCGACTGATTTTTTGCACATTTCGACAGGTCCGGACCTGTCAAATGGTGAAATTTTGAAGAGACTGATTTTTTGCAAGATTTAACAGGTCCCGACCTGTGAAATGGTGAATTTTCAGATTAACTGATTCATACATCACTGGTCATCATCTTGCGAAAATTGTTCGACTAAAACTGGTAGCATAGTGACAATAAAGGTACAGTAATAGAAAGCTCTCTTACCTCATGGAAGAAGAATCTTGCAGGAAAAGATTGCCAGGACAAGATCGACCAGCACTGATTGAACCAAAGTCTTAAGCAACCACAGCAATGTAGACAAATGCATGTTGTAAGCATGTGAATGTGTGCATCAAGCAGGAAGGTTGGTGCGTTTCCTAACAAGGAAAGAAGGCCGATTACAATTTTTTTTAAGTGCAATTCAGTTTTTGTTTCATATCAATGACATTCCACTGGATGGACTATTTTATGGAAAATTCGACAGGTCCGGACCTGTCAAATGGTGAAATTTTGGACCAAGTTGTTTTTTGGAAGATTCGACAGGTCCGGACCTGTCAAATGGTGAAATTTTGGAGCGACTGAATTTTTGCAAATTTCAACAGGTCCGGACCTGTCAAATGGTGAAACTTTGGACCAAGTTGTTTTTTGGAATATTCGACAGGTCCGGACCTGTCAAATGGTGAAATTTTGAAGCGACTGATTTTTTGCACATTTCGACAGGTCCGGACCTGTCAAATGGTGAAATTTTGGACTAAGTTGTTTTTTAGAAGATTCGACAGGTCCGGACCTGTCAAATGGTGAAATTGTGAAGCGACTGATTTTTTGCACATTTCGACAGGTCCGGACCTGTCAAATGGTGAAATTTTGAAGCGACTGATTTTTTGCAAGATTTAACAGGTCCCGACCTGTGAAATGGTGAATTTTCAGATTAACTGATTCATACATCACTGGTCATCATCTTGCGAAAACTGTTCGACTAAAACTGGTAGCATAGTGACAATAAAGGTACAGTAATAGAAAGCTCTCTTACCTCATGGAAGAAGAATCTTGCAGGAAAAGATTGCCAGGACAAGATCGACCAGCACTGATTGAACCAAAGTCTTAAGCAACCACAGCAATGTAGACAAATGCATGTTGTAAGCATGTGAATGTGTGCATCAAGCAGGAAGGTTGGTGCGTTTCCTAACAAGGAAAGAAGGCCGATTACAATTTTTTTTAAGTGCAATTCAGTTTTTGTTTCATATCAATGACATTCCACTGGATGGACTATTTTTTGGAAGATTTGACAGGTCCGGACCTGTCAAATGGTGAAATTTTGAAGCGACTGATTTTTTGCACATTTCGACAGGTCCGGACCTGTCAAATGGTGAAATTTTGAAGCGACTGATTTTTTGCACATTTCGACAGGTCCGGACCTGTCAAATGGTGAAATTTTGAAGCGACTGATTTTTTGCACATTTCGACAGGTCCGGACCTGTCAAATGGTGAAATTTTGAAGGGACTGATTTTTTGCAAATTTCGACAGGTCCGGACCTGTCAAATGGTGAAATTTTGGACCAAGTTGTTTTTTGGAAGATTCGACAGGTCCGGACCTGTCAAATGGTGAAATTTTGAAGAGACTGATTTTTTGCACATTTCGACAGGTCCGGACCTGTCAAATGGTGAAATTTTGAAGCGACTGATTTTTTGCAAATTTCGACAGGTCCGGACCTGTCAAATGGTGAAATTTTGGACCAAGTTGTTTTTTGGAAGATTCGACAGGTCCGGACCTGTCAAATGGTGAAATTTTGAAGCGACTGATTTTTTGCACATTTCGACAGGTCCGGACCTGTCAAATGGTGAAATTTTGGACCAAGTTGTTTTTTGGAAGATTCGACAGGTCCGGACCTGTCAAATGGTGAAATTTTGAAGAGACTGATTTTTTGCAAATTTCGACAGGTCCGGACCTGTCAAATGGTGAAATTTTGGACCAAGTTGTTTTTTGGAAGATTCGACAGGTCCGGACCTGTCAAATGGTGAAATTTTGAAGCGACTGATTTTTTGCACATTTCGACAGGTCCGGACCTGTCAAATGGTGAAATTTTGAAGCGACTGATTTTTTGCACATTTCGACAGGTCCGGACCTGTCAAATGGTGAAATTTTGAAGCGACTGATTTTTTGCACATTTCGACAGGTCCGGACCTGTCAAATGGTGAAATTTTGAAGCGACTGATTTTTTGCACATTTCGACAGGTCCGGACCTGTCAAATGGTGAAATTTTGAAGCGACTGATTTTTTGCACATTTCGACAGGTCCGGACCTGTCAAATGGTGAAATTTTGAAGCGACTGATTTTTTGCACATTTCGACAGGTCCGGACCTGTCAAATGGTGAAATTTTGAAGCGACTGATTTTTTGCACATTTCGACAGGTCCGGACCTGTCAAATGGTGAAATTTTGAAGCGACTGATTTTTTGCACATTTCGACAGGTCCGGACCTGTCAAATGGTGAAATTTTGAAGCGACTGATTTTTTGCACATTTCGACAGGTCCGGACCTGTCAAATGGTGAAATTTTGAAGCGACTGATTTTTTGCACATTTCGACAGGTCCGGACCTGTCAAATGGTGAAATTTTGGACCAAGTTGTTTTTTGGAAGATTCGACAGGTCCGGACCTGTCAAATGGTGAAATTTTGAAGCGACTGATTTTTTGCACATTTCGACAGGTCCGGACCTGTCAAATGGTGAAATTTTGAAGAGACTGATTTTTTGCAAATTTCGACAGGTCCGGACCTGTCAAATGGTGAAATTTTGGACCAAGTTGTTTTTTGGAAGATTCGACAGGTCCGGACCTGTCAAATGGTGAAATTTTGAAGCGACTGATTTTTTGCACATTTCGACAGGTCCGGACCTGTCAAATGGTGAAATTTTGGACTAAGTTGTTTTTTGGAAGATTCGACAGGTCAAATGGTGAAATTTTGAAGCGACTGATTTTTTGCACATTTCGACAGGTCCGGACCTGTCAAATGGTGAAATTTTGGACCAAGTTGTTTTTTGGAAGATTCGACAGGTCCGGACCTGTCAAATGGTGAAATTTTGAAGCGACTGATTTTTTGCACATTTCGACAGGTCCGGACCTGTCAAATGGTGAAATTTTGGACCAAGTTGTTTTTTGGAAGATTCGACAGGTCCGGACCTGTCAAATGGTGAAATTTTGAAGCGACTGATTTTTTGCACATTTCGACAGGTCCGGACCTGTCAAATGGTGAAATTTTGGACCAAGTTGTTTTTTGGAAGATTCGACAGGTCCGTACCTGTCAAATGGTGAAATTTTGGACCAAGTTGTTTTTTGGAAGATTCGACAGGTCCGGACCTGTCAAATGGTGAAATTTTGAAGCGACTGATTTTTTGCACATTTCGACAGGTCCGGACCTGTCAAATGGTGAAATTTTGAAGAGACTGATTTTTTGCAAATTTCGACAGGTCCGGACCTGTCAAATGGTGAAATTTTGGACCAAGTTGTTTTTTGGAAGATTCGACAGGTCCGGACCTGTCAAATGGTGAAATTTTGAAGCGACTGATTTTTTGCACATTTCGACAGGTCCGGACCTGTCAAATGGTGAAATTTTGGACTAAGTTGTTCTTTGGAAGATTCGACAGGTCAAATGGTGAAATTTTGAAGCGACTGATTTTTTGCACATTTCGACAGGTCCGGACCTGTCAAATGGTGAAATTTTGGACCAAGTTGTTTATTGGAAGATTCGACAGGTCCGGACCTGTCAAATGGTGAAATTTTGGACTAAGTTGTTTTTTGGAAGATTCGACAGGTCCGGACCTGTCAAATGGTGAAATTTTGAAGCGACTGATTTTTTGCACATTTCGACAGGTCCGGACCTGTCAAATGGTGAAATTTTGAAGCGACTGATTTTTTGCACATTTCGACAGGTCCGGACCTGTCAAATGGTGAAATTTTGGACTAAGTTGTTTTTTGGAAGATTCGACAGGTCCGGACCTGTCAAATGGTGAAATTTTGAAGCGACTGATTTTTGCACATTTCGACAGGTCCGGACCTGTCAAATGGTGAAATTTTGGACCAAGTTGTTTTTTGGAAGATTCGACAGGTCCGTACCTGTCAAATGGTGAAATTTTGAAGCGACTGATTTTTTGCACATTTCGACAGGTCCGGACCTGTCAAATGGTGAAATTTTGAAGCGACTGATTTTTTGCACATTTCGACAGGTCCGGACCTGTCAAATGGTGAAATTTTGGACCAAGTTGTTTTTTGGAAGATTCGACAGGTCCGGACCTGTCAAATGGTGAAATTTTGAAGCGACTGATTTTTTGCACATTTCGACAGGTCCGGACCTGTCAAATGGTGAAATTTTGAAGAGACTGATTTTTTGCAAGATTTAACAGGTCCCGACCTGTGAAATGGTGAATTTTCAGATTAACTGATTCATACATCACTGGTCATCATCTTGCGAAAATTGTTCGACTAAAACTGGTAGCATAGTGACAATAAAGGTACAGTAATAGAAAGCTCTCTTACCTCATGGAAGAAGAATCTTGCAGGAAAAGATTGCCAGGACAAGATCGACCAGCACTGATTGAACCAAAGTCTTAAGCAACCACAGCAATGTAGACAAATGCATGTTGTAAGCATGTGAATGTGTGCATCAAGCAGGAAGGTTGGTGCGTTTCCTAACAAGGAAAGAAGGCGGATTACAATTTTTTTTAAGTGCAATTCAGTTTTTGTTTCATATCAATGACATTCCACTGGATGGACTATTTTTTGGAAGATTCGACAGGTCCAGACCTGTCAAATGGTGAAATATTGAAGCGACTGATTTTTTGCACATTTCGACAGGTCCGGACCTGTCAAATGGTGAAATTTTGAAGCGACTGATTTTTTGCACATTTCGACAGGTCCGGACCTGTCAAATGGTGAAATTTTGAAGAGACTGATTTTTTGCAAATTTCGACAGGTCCGGACCTGTCAAATGGTGAAATTTTGGACCAAGTTGTTTTTTGGAAGATTCGACAGGTCCGGACCTGTCAAATGGTGAAATTTTGAAGCGACTGATTTTTTGCACATTTCGACAGGTCCGGACCTGTCAAATGGTGAAATTTTGGACCAAGTTGTTTTTAGGAAGATTCGGCAGGTCCGGACCTGTCAAATGGTGAAATTTTGAAGAGACTGATTTTTTGCACATTTCGACAGGTCCGGACCTGTCAAATGGTGAAATTTTGAAGCGACTGATTTTTTGCACATTTCGACAGGTCCGGACCTGTCAAATGGTGAAATTTTGGACTAAGTTGTTTTTTGGAAGATTCGACAGGTCCGGACCTGTCAAATGGTGAAATTTTGAAGCGACTGATTTTTTGCACATTTCGACAGGTCCGGACCTGTCAAATGGTGAAATTTTGGACCAAGTTGTTTTTTGGAAGATTCGACAGGTCCGGACCTGTCAAATGGTGAAATTTTGAAGCGACTGATTTTTTGCACATTTCGACAGGTCCGGACCTGTCAAATGGTGAAATTTTGAAGAGACTGATTTTTTGCAAATTTCGACAGGTCCGGACCTGTCAAATGGTGAAATTTTGGACCAAGTTGTTTTTTGGAAGATTCGACAGGTCCGGACCTGTCAAATGGTGAAATTTTGAAGCGACTGATTTTTTGCACATTTCGACAGGTCCGGACCTGTCAAATGGCGAAATTTTGGACTAAGTTGTTTTTTGGAAGATTCGACAGGTCAAATGGTGAAATTTTGAAGCGACTGATTTTTTGCACATTTCGACAGGTCCGGACCTGTCAAATGGTGAAATTTTGGACCAAGTTGTTTTTTGGAAGATTCGACAGGTCCGTACCTGTCAAATGGTGAAATTTTGGACCAAGTTGTTTTTTGGAAGATTCGACAGGTCCGGACCTGTCAAATGGTGAAATTTTGAAGCGACTGATTTTTTGCACATTTCGACAGGTCCGGACCTGTCAAATGGTGAAATTTTGAAGAGACTGATTTTTTGCAAATTTCGACAGGTCCGGACCTGTCAAATGGTGAAATTTTGGACCAAGTTGTTTTTTGGAAGATTCGACAGGTCCGGACCTGTCAAATGGTGAAATTTTGAAGCGACTGATTTTTTGCACATTTCGACAGGTCCGGACCTGTCAAATGGTGAAATTTTGGACTAAGTTGTTCTTTGGAAGATTCGACAGGTCAAATGGTGAAATTTTGAAGCGACTGATTTTTTGCACATTTCGACAGGTCCGGACCTGTCAAATGGTGAAATTTTGGACCAAGTTGTTTTTTGGAAGATTCGACAGGTCCGGACCTGTCAAATGGTGAAATTTTGGACTAAGTTGTTTTTTGGAAGATTCGACAGGTCCGGACCTGTCAAATGGTGAAATTTTGAAGCGACTGATTTTTTGCACATTTCGACAGGTCCGGACCTGTCAAATG
Source organism: Aurelia coerulea (assembly GCA_039566865.1). Lineage (NCBI taxonomy): Eukaryota > Metazoa > Cnidaria > Scyphozoa > Semaeostomeae > Ulmaridae > Aurelia > Aurelia coerulea. The sequence goes on along the minus strand of CM076947.1, from coordinate 20,690,597 downwards.
GTGAAATTTTGAAGCGACTGATTTTTTGCACATTTCGACAGGTCCGGACCTGTCAAATGGTGAAATTTTGGACTAAGTTGTTTTTTGGAAGATTCGACAGGTCCGGACCTGTCAAATGGTGAAATTTTGAAGCGACTGATTTTTTGCACATTTCGACAGGTCCGGACCTGTCAAATGGTGAAATTTTGGACCAAGTTGTTTTTTGGAAGATTCGACAGGTCCGTACCTGTCAAATGGTGAAATTTTGAAGCGACTGATTTTTTGCACATTTCGACAGGTCCGGACCTGTCAAATGGTGAAATTTTGAAGCGACTGATTTTTTGCACATTTCGACAGGTCCGGACCTGTCAAATGGTGAAATTTTGGACCAAGTTGTTTTTTGGAAGATTCGACAGGTCCGGACCTGTCAAATGGTGAAATTTTGAAGCGACTGATTTTTTGCACATTTCGACAGGTCCGGACCTGTCAAATGGTGAAATTTTGAAGAGACTGATTTTTTGCAAGATTTAACAGGTCCCGACCTGTGAAATGGTGAATTTTCAGATTAACTGATTCATACATCACTGGTCATCATCTTGCGAAAATTGTTCGACTAAAACTGGTAGCATAGTGACAATAAAGGTACAGTAATAGAAAGCTCTCTTACCTCATGGAAGAAGAATCTTGCAGGAAAAGATTGCCAGGACAAGATCGACCAGCACTGATTGAACCAAAGTCTTAAGCAACCACAGCAATGTAGACAAATGCATGTTGTAAGCATGTGAATGTGTGCATCAAGCAGGAAGGTTGGTGCGTTTCCTAACAAGGAAAGAAGGCCGATTACAATTTTTTTTAAGTGCAATTCAGTTTTTGTTTCATATCAATGACATTCCACTGGATGGACTATTTTTTGGAAGATTCGACAGGTCCAGACCTGTCAAATGGTGAAATTTTGAAGCGACTGATTTTTTGCACATTTCGACAGGTCCGGACCTGTCAAATGGTGAAATTTTGAAGCGACTGATTTTTTGCACATTTCGACAGGTCCGGACCTGTCAAATGGTGAAATTTTGAAGAGACTGATTTTTTGCAAATTTCGACAGGTCCGGACCTGTCAAATGGTGAAATTTTGGACCAAGTTGTTTTTTGGAAGATTCGACAGGTCCGGACCTGTCAAATGGTGAAATTTTGAAGCGACTGATTTTTTGCACATTTCGACAGGTCCGGACCTGTCAAATGGTGAAATTTTGGACCAAGTTGTTTTTAGGAAGATTCGGCAGGTCCGGACCTGTCAAATGGTGAAATTTTGAAGAGACTGATTTTTTGCACATTTCGACAGGTCCGGACCTGTCAAATGGTGAAATTTTGAAGCGACTGATTTTTTGCAAATTTCGACAGGTCCGGACCTGTCAAATGGTGAAATTTTGGACCAAGTTGTTTTTTGGAAGATTCGACAGGTCCGGACCTGTCAAATGGTGAAATTTTGAAGCGACTGATTTTTTGCACATTTCGAAAGGTCCGGACCTGTCAAATGGTGAAATTTTGGACCAAGTTGTTTTTTGGAAGATTCGACAGGTCCGGACCTGTCAAATGGTGAAATTTTGGAGCGACTCATTTTTTGCAAATTTTGACAGGTCCGGACCTGTCAAATGGTGAAATTTTGGACTAAGTTATTTTTTGGAAGATTTGACAGGTCCGGACCTGTCAAATGGTGAAATTTTAAAGCAACTGATTTTTTGCAAATTTCGACAGGTCCGGACCTGTCAAATGGTGAAATTTTGGAGCGACTGATTTTTTGCACATTTCGACAGGTCCGGACCTGTCAAATGGTGAAATTTTGAAGCGACTGATTTTTTGCACATTTCGACAGGTCCGGACCTGTCAAATGGTGAAATTTTGAAGCGACTGATTTTTTGCACATTTCGACAGGTCCGGACCTGTCAAATGGTGAAATTTTGAAGAGACTGATTTTTTGCAAGATTTAACAGGTCCCGACCTGTGAAATGGTGAATTTTCAGATTAACTGATTCATACATCACTGGTCATCATCTTGCGAAAATTGTTCGACTAAAACTGGTAGCATAGTGACAATAAAGGTACAGTAATAGAAAGCTCTCTTACCTCATGGAAGAAGAATCTTGCAGGAAAAGATTGCCAGGACAAGATCGACCAGCACTGATTGAACCAAAGTCTTAAGCAACCACAGCAATGTAGACAAATGCATGTTGTAAGCATGTGAATGTGTGCATCAAGCAGGAAGGTTGGTGCGTTTCCTAACAAGGAAAGAAGGCCGATTACAATTTTTTTTAAGTGCAATTCAGTTTTTGTTTCATATCAATGACATTCCACTGGATGGACTATTTTTTGGAAGATTCGACAGGTCCAGACCTGTCAAATGGTGAAATTTTGAAGCGACTGATTTTTTGCACATTTCGAAAGGTCCGGACCTGTCAAATGGTGAAATTTTGGACCAAGTTGTTTTTTGGAAGATTCGACAGGTCCGGACCTGTCAAATGGTGAAATTTTGAAGAGACTGATTTTTTGCAAATTTCGACAGGTCCGGACCTGTCAAATGGTGAAATTTTGGACCAAGTTGTTTTTTGGAAGATTTGACAGGTCCGGACCTGTCAAATGGTGAAATTTTGAAGCGACTGATTTTTTGCACATTTCGACAGGTCCGGACCTGTCAAATGGTGAAATTTTGAAGCGACTGATTTTTTGCACATTTCGACAGGTCCGGACCTGTCAAATGGTGAAATTTTGAAGCGACTGATTTTTTGCACATTTCGACAGGTCCGGACCTGTCAAATGGTGAAATTTTGAAGCGACTGATTTTTTGCACATTTCGACAGGTCCGGACCTGTCAAATGGTGAAATTTTGAAGGGACTGATTTTTTGCAAATTTCGACAGGTCCGGACCTGTCAAATGGTGAAATTTTGGACCAAGTTGTTTTTTGGAAGATTCGACAGGTCCGGACCTGTCAAATGGTGAAATTTTGAAGAGACTGATTTTTTGCACATTTCGACAGGTCCGGACCTGTCAAATGGTGAAATTTTGAAGCGACTGATTTTTTGCAAATTTCGACAGGTCCGGACCTGTCAAATGGTGAAATTTTGGACCAAGTTGTTTTTTGGAAGATTCGACAGGTCCGGACCTGTCAAATGGTGAAATTTTGAAGCGACTGATTTTTTGCACATTTCGACAGGTCCGGACCTGTCAAATGGTGAAATTTTGGACCAAGTTGTTTTTTGGAAGATTCGACAGGTCCGGACCTGTCAAATGGTGAAATTTTGAAGAGACTAATTTTTTGCAAATTTCGACAGGTCCGGACCTGTCAAATGGTGAAATTTTGGACCAAGTTGTTTTTTGGAAGATTCGACAGGTCCGGACCTGTTAAATGGTGAAATTTTGAAGCGACTGATTTTTTGCACATTTCGACAGGTCCGGACCTGTCAAATGGTGAAATTTTGAAGCGACTGATTTTTTGCACATTTCGACAGGTCCGGACCTGTCAAATGGTGAAATTTTGAAGCGACTGATTTTTTGCACATTTCGACAGGTCCGGACCTGTCAAATGGTGAAATTTTGAAGCGACTGATTTTTTGCACATTTCGACAGGTCCGGACCTGTCAAATGGTGAAATTTTGAAGCGACTGATTTTTTGCACATTTCGACAGGTCCGGACCTGTCAAATGGTGAAATTTTGGACCAAGTTGTTTTTTGGAAGATTCGACAGGTCCGGACCTGTCAAATGGTGAAATTTTGAAGAGACTGATTTTTTGCACATTTCGACAGGTCCGGACCTGTCAAATGGTGAAATTTTGAAGCGACTGATTTTTTGCAAATTTCGACAGGTCCGGACCTGTCAAATGGTGAAATTTTGGACCAAGTTGTTTTTTGGAAGATTCGACAGGTCCGGACCTGTCAAATGGTGAAATTTTGAAGCGACTGATTTTTTGCACATTTCGACAGGTCCGGACCTGTCAAATGGTGAAATTTTGGACCAAGTTGTTTTTTGGAAGATTCGACAGGTCCGGACCTGTCAAATGGTGAAATTTTGAAGAGACTGATTTTTTGCAAATTTCGACAGGTCCGGACCTGTCAAATGGTGAAATTTTGGACCAAGTTGTTTTTTGGAAGATTCGACAGGTCCGGACCTGTCAAATGGTGAAATTTTGAAGCGACTGATTTTTTGCACATTTCGACAGGTCCGGACCTGTCAAATGGTGAAATTTTGGACCAAGTTGTTTTTTGGAAGATTCGACAGGTCCGGACCTGTCAAATGGTGAAATTTTGAAGAGACTGATTTTTTGCAAATTTCGACAGGTCCGGACCTGTCAAATGGTGAAATTTTGGACCAAGTTGTTTTTTGGAAGATTCGACAGGTCCGGACCTGTCAAATGGTGAAATTTTGAAGCGACTGATTTTTTGCACATTTCGACAGGTCCGGACCTGTCAAATGGTGAAATTTTTGAAGCGACTGATTTTTTGCACATTTCGACAGGTCCGGACCTGTCAAATGGTGAAATTTTGAAGCGACTGATTTTTTGCACATTTCGACAGGTCCGGACCTGTCAAATGGTGAAATTTTGAAGCGACTGATTTTTTGCACATTTCGACAGGTCCGGACCTGTCAAATGGTGAAATTTTGAAGCGACTGATTTTTTGCACATTTCGACAGGTCCGGACCTGTCAAATGGTGAAATTTTGGACCAAGTTGTTTTTTGGAAGATTCGACAGGTCCGGACCTGTCAAATGGTGAAATTTTGAAGAGACTGATTTTTTGCACATTTCGACAGGTCCGGACCTGTCAAATGGTGAAATTTTGAAGCGACTGATTTTTTGCAAATTTCGACAGGTCCGGACCTGTCAAATGGTGAAATTTTGGACCAAGTTGTTTTTTGGAAGATTCGACAGGTCCGGACCTGTCAAATGGTGAAATTTTGAAGCGACTGATTTTTTGCACATTTCGACAGGTCCGGACCTGTCAAATGGTGAAATTTTGGACCAAGTTGTTTTTTGGAAGATTCGACAGGTCCGGACCTGTCAAATGGTGAAATTTTGAAGAGACTGATTTTTTGCAAATTTCGACAGGTCCGGACCTGTCAAATGGTGAAATTTTGGACCAAGTTGTTTTTTGGAAGATTCGACAGGTCCGGACCTGTCAAATGGTGAAATTTTGAAGCGACTGATTTTTTGCACATTTCGACAGGTCCGGACCTGTCAAATGGTGAAATTTTGAAGCGACTGATTTTTTGCACATTTCGACAGGTCCGGACCTGTCAAATGGTGAAATTTTGAAGCGACTGATTTTTTGCACATTTCGACAGGTCCGGACCTGTCAAATGGTGAAATTTTGAAGCGACTGATTTTTTGCACATTTCGACAGGTCCGGACCTGTCAAATGGTGAAATTTTGAAGCGACTGATTTTTTGCACATTTCGACAGGTCCGGACCTGTCAAATGGTGAAATTTTGAAGCGACTGATTTTTTGCACATTTCGACAGGTCCGGACCTGTCAAATGGTGAAATTTTGAAGCGACTGATTTTTTGCACATTTCGACAGGTCCGGACCTGTCAAATGGTGAAATTTTGAAGCGACTGATTTTTTGCAAATTTCGACAGGTCCGGACCTGTCAAATGGTGAAATTTTGGACCAAGTTGTTTTTTGGAAGATTCGACAGGTCCGGACCTGTCAAATGGTGAAATTTTGAAGCGACTGATTTTTTGCACATTTCGACAGGTCCGGACCTGTCAAATGGTGAAATTTTGGACTAAGTTGTTTTTTGGAAGATTCGACAGGTCAAATGGTGAAATTTTGAAGCGACTGATTTTTTGCACATTTCGACAGGTCCGGACCTGTCAAATGGTGAAATTTTGGACCAAGTTGTTTTTTGGAAGATTCGACAGGTCCGGACCTGTCAAATGGTGAAATTTTGAAGCGACTGATTTTTTGCACATTTCGACAGGTCCGGACCTGTCAAATGGTGAAATTTTGGACCAAGTTGTTTTTTGGAAGATTCGACAGGTCCGTACCTGTCAAATGGTGAAATTTTGAAGCGACTGATTTTTTGCACATTTCGACAGGTCCGGACCTGTCAAATGGTGAAATTTTGAAGCGACTGATTTTTTGCACATTTCGACAGGTCCGGACCTGTCAAATGGTGAAATTTTGGACCAAGTTGTTTTTTGGAAGATTCGACAGGTCCGGACCTGTCAAATGGTGAAATTTTGAGGCGAATGATTTTTTGCACATTTCGACAGGTCCGGACCTGTCAAATGGTGAAATTTTGAAGAGACTGATTTTTTGCAAAATTCGACAGGTCCGGACCTGTCAAATGGTGAAATTTTGGACCAAGTTATTTTTTGGAATATTCGACAGGTCCGGACCTGTCAAATGGTGAAATTTTGGACTAAGTTGTTTTTTGGAAGATTCGACAGGTCCGGACCTGTCAAATGGTGAAATTTTGAAGCGACTGATTTTTTGCACATTTCGACAGGTCCGGACCTGTCAAATGGTGAAATTTTGGACCAAGTTGTTTTTTGGAAGATTCGACAGGTCCGTACCTGTCAAATGGTGAAATTTTGAAGCGACTGATTTTTTGCACATTTCGACAGGTCCGGACCTGTCAAATGGTGAAATTTTGAAGCGACTGATTTTTTGCACATTTCGACAGGTCCGGACCTGTCAAATGGTGAAATTTTGGACCAAGTTGTTTTTTGGAAGATTCGACAGGTCCGGACCTGTCAAATGGTGAAATTTTGAGGCGAATGATTTTTTGCACATTTCGACAGGTCCGGACCTGTCAAATGGTGAAATTTTGAAGAGACTGATTTTTTGCAAATTTCGACAGGTCCGGACCTGTCAAATGGTGAAATTTTGGACTAAGTTATTTTTTGGAAGATTCGACAGGTCCGGACCTGTCAAATGGTGAAATTTTGGAGTGACTGATTTTTTGGAAAATTTGACAGGTCCGGACCTGTCAAATGGTGAAATTTTGGACCAAGTTGTTTTTTTGGAATATTCGACATATCCGGACCCTTTCAAACGTTGAGTTTTTGGAGTGACTCATTTTTTGGAAAATTCGACAGGTCCGGACCTGTCAAATGGTGAAATTTTAAACCAAGTTGTTTTTTGGAATATTCGACAGGTCCGGACCTGTCAAATGGTGAAATTTTGAAGCGACTGATTTTTTGCACATTTCGACAGGTCCGGACCTGTCAAATGGTGAAATTTTGGACCAAGTTGTTTTTTGGAAAATTCGACAGGTCCGGACCTGTCAAATGGTAAAATTTTGGAGGGACTGATTTTTTGCAAGATATAACAGGTCCCGACCTGTGAAATGGTGAATTTTCAGATTAACTGATTCATACATCACTGGTCATCATCTTGCGAAAATTGTTCGACTAAAACTGGTAGCATACTGACAATAAAGGTACAGTAATAGAAAGCTCTCTTACCTCTTGGAAGAAGAATCTTGCAGGAAAAGATTGCCAGGACAAGATCGACCAGCACTGATTGAACCAAAGTCTTCAGCAACCACAGCAATGTAGACAAATGCATGTTGTAAGCATGTGAATTTGTGCATCAAGCAGGAAGGTTGGTGCGTTTCCTAACAAGGAAAGAAGGCCGATTACAATTTTTTTTAAGTGCAATTCAGTTTTTGTTTCATATAAATGACATTCCACTGGATGGACTATTTTTTGGAAAATTCGACAGGTCCGGACCTGTCAAACGATGAGTTTTTGGTGTGACTCATTTTTTGGAAAATTCTACAGGTCCGGACCTGTCAAATGGTGAAATTTTGGACCAAGTTGTTTTTTGGAAGATTCGACAGGTCCGGACCTGTCAAATGGTGAAATTTTGGACCAAGTTATTTTTTGGAATATTCGACAGGTCCGGACCTGTCAAATGGTGAAATTTTGAAGCGACTGATTTTTTGCACATTTCGACAGGTCCGGACCTGTCAAATGGTGAAATTTTGAAGCGACTGATTTTTTGCAAATTTCGACAGGTCCGGACCTGTCAAATGGTGAAATTTTGGACCAAGTTGTTTTTTGGAATATTCGACAGGTCCGGACCTGTCAAATGGTGAAATTTTGAAGCGACTGATTTTTTGCACATTTCGACAGGTCCGGACCTGTCAAACGATGAGTTTTTGGAGTGACTCATTTTTTTGAAAATTTGACAGGTCCGGACCTGTCAAATGGTGAAATTTTGGAGCGACTGATTTTTTGCAAAATTCGACAGGTCCGGACCTGTCAAATGGTGAAATTTTGGGGCGACTGATTTTTTGCACATTTCGACAGGTCCGGACCTGTCAAATGGTGAAATTTTGAAGAGACTGATTTTTTGCAAATTTCGACAGGTCCGGACCTGTCAAATGGTGAAATTTTGGACCAAGTTGTTTTTTGGAAGATTCGACAGGTCCGGACCTGTCAAATGGTGAAATTTTGAAGCGACTGATTTTTTGCACATTTCGACAGGTCCGGACCTGTCAAATGGTGAAATTTTGGACTAAGTTGTTTTTTGGAAGATTCGACAGGTCAAATGGTGAAATTTTGAAGCGACTGATTTTTTGCACATTTCGACAGGTCCGGACCTGTCAAATGGTGAAATTTTGGACCAAGTTGTTTTTTGGAAGATTCGACAGGTCCGGACCTGTCAAATGGTGAAATTTTGAAGCGACTGATTTTTTGCACATTTCGACAGGTCCGGACCTGTCAAATGGTGAAATTTTGGACCAAGTTGTTTTTTGGAAGATTCGACAGGTCCGGACCTGTCAAATGGTGAAATTTTGAAGCGACTGATTTTTTGCACATTTCGACAGGTCCGGACCTGTCAAATGGTGAAATTTTGGACCAAGTTGTTTTTTGGAAGATTTGACAGGTCCGTACCTGTCAAATGGTGAAATTTTGGACCAAGTTGTTTTTTGGAAGATTCGACAGGTCCGGACCTGTCAAATGGTGAAATTTTGAAGCGACTGATTTTTTGCACATTTCGACAGGTCCGGACCTGTCAAATGGTGAAATTTTGAAGAGACTGATTTTTTGCAAATTTCGACAGGTCCGGACCTGTCAAATGGTGAAATTTTGGACCAAGTTGTTTTTTGGAAGATTCGACAGGTCCGGACCTGTCAAATGGTGAAATTTTGAAGCGACTGATTTTTTGCACATTTCGACAGGTCCGGACCTGTCAAATGGTGAAATTTTGGACTAAGTTGTTCTTTGGAAGATTCGACAGGTCAAATGGTGAAATTTTGAAGCGACTGATTTTTTGCACATTTCGACAGGTCCGGACCTGTCAAATGGTGAAATTTTGGACCAAGTTGTTTTTTGGAAGATTCGACAGGTCCGGACCTGTCAAATGGTGAAATTTTGGACTAAGTTGTTTTTTGGAAGATTCGACAGGTCCGGACCTGTCAAATGGTGAAATTTTGAAGCGACTGATTTTTTGCACATTTCGACAGGTCCGGACCTGTCAAATGGTGAAATTTTGAAGCGACTGATTTTTTGCACATTTCGACAGGTCCGGACCTGTCAAATGGTGAAATTTTGGACTAAGTTGTTTTTTGGAAGATTCGACAGGTCCGGACCTGTCAAATGGTGAAATTTTGAAGCGACTGATTTTTTGCACATTTCGACAGGTCCGGACCTGTCAAATGGTGAAATTTTGGACCAAGTTGTTTTTTGGAAGATTCGACAGGTCCGTACCTGTCAAATGGTGAAATTTTGAAGCGACTGATTTTTTGCACATTTCGACAGGTCCGGACCTGTCAAATGGTGAAATTTTGAAGCGACTGATTTTTTGCACATTTCGACAGGTCCGGACCTGTCAAATGGTGAAATTTTGAAGCGACTGATATTTTGCAAATTTCGACAGGTCCGGACCTGTCAAATGGTGAAATTTTGGACCAAGTTGTTTTTTGGAATATTCGACAGGTCCGGACATGTCAAATGGTGAAATTTTGAAGCGACTGATTTTTTGCACATTTCGACAGGTCCGGACCTGTCAAACGGTGAGTTTTTGGAGTGACTCATTTTTTTGAAAATTTGACAGGTCCGGACCTGTCAAATGGTGAAACTTTGGAGCGACTGATTTTTTGCAAAATTCGACAGGTCCGGACCTGTCAAATGGTGAAATTTTGGGGCGACTGATTTTTTGCACATTTCGACAGGTCCGGACCTGTCAAATGGTGAAATTTTGAAGAGACTGATTTTTTGCAAATTTCGACAGGTCCGGACCTGTCAAATGGTGAAATTTTGGACCAAGTTGTTTTTTGGAAGATTCGACAGGTCCGGACCTGTCAAATGGTGAAATTTTGAAGCGACTGATTTTTTGCACATTTCGACAGGTCCGGACCTGTCAAATGGTGAAATTTTGGACTAAGTTGTTTTTTGGAAGATTCGACAGGTCAAATGGTGAAATTTTGAAGCGACTGATTTTTTGCACATTTCGACAGGTCCGGACCTGTCAAATGGTGAAATTTTGGACCAAGTTGTTTTTTGGAAGATTCGACAGGTCCGGACCTGTCAAATGGTGAAATTTTGAAGCGACTGATTTTTTGCACATTTCGACAGGTCCGGACCTGTCAAATGGTGAAATTTTGGACCAAGTTGTTTTTTGGAAGATTCGACAGGTCCGGACCTGTCAAATGGTGAAATTTTGAAGCGACTGATTTTTTGCACATTTCGACAGGTCCGGACCTGTCAAATGGTGAAATTTTGGACCAAGTTGTTTTTTGGAAGATTTGACAGGTCCGTACCTGTCAAATGGTGAAATTTTGGACCAAGTTGTTTTTTGGAAGATTCGACAGGTCCGGACCTGTCAAATGGTGAAATTTTGAAGCGACTGATTTTTTGCACATTTCGACAGGTCCGGACCTGTCAAATGGTGAAATTTTGAAGAGACTGATTTTTTGCAAATTTTGACAGGTCCGGACCTGTCAAATGGTGAAATTTTGGACCAAGTTGTTTTTTGGAAGATTCGACAGGTCCGGACCTGTCAAATGGTGAAATTTTGAAGCGACTGATTTTTTGCACATTTCGACAGGTCCGGACCTGTCAAATGGTGAAATTTTGGACTAAGTTGTTCTTTGGAAGATTCGACAGGTCAAATGGTGAAATTTTGAAGCGACTGATTTTTTGCACATTTCGACAGGTCCGGACCTGTCAAATGGTGAAATTTTGGACCAAGTTGTTTTTTGGAAGATTCGACAGGTCCGGACCTGTCAAATGGTGAAATTTTGGACTAAGTTGTTTTTTGGAAGATTCGACAGGTCCGGACCTGTCAAATGGTGAATTTTGAAGCGACTGATTTTTTGCACATTTCGACAGGTCCGGACCTGTCAAATGGTGAAATTTTGAAGCGACTGATTTTTTGCACATTTCGACAGGTCCGGACCTGTCAAATGGTGAAATTTTGGACTAAGTTGTTTTTTGGAAGATTCGACAGGTCCGGACCTGTCAAATGGTGAAATTTTGAAGCGACTGATTTTTTGCACATTTCGACAGGTCCGGACCTGTCAAATGGTGAAATTTTGGACCAAGTTGTTTTTTGGAAGATTCGACAGGTCCGTACCTGTCAAATGGTGAAATTTTGAAGCGACTGATTTTTTGCACATTTCGACAGGTCCGGACCTGTCAAATGGTGAAATTTTGAAGCGACTGATTTTTTGCACATTTCGACAGGTCCGGACCTGTCAAATGGTGAAATTTTGGACCAAGTTGTTTTTTGGAAGATTCGACAGGTCCGGACCTGTCAAATGGTGAAATTTTGAAGCGACTGATTTTTTGCACATTTCGACAGGTCCGGACCTGTCAAATGGTGAAATTTTGAAGAGACTGATTTTTTGCAAGATTTAACAGGTCCCGACCTGTGAAATGGTGAATTTTCAGATTAACTGATTCATACATCACTGGTCATCATCTTGCGAAAATTGTTCGACTAAAACTGGTAGCATAGTGACAATAAAGGTACAGTAATAGAAAGCTCTCTTACCTCATGGAAGAAGAATCTTGCAGGAAAAGATTGCCAGGACAAGATCGACCAGCACTGATTGAACCAAAGTCTTAAGCAACCACAGCAATGTAGACAAATGCATGTTGTAAGCATGTGAATGTGTGCATCAAGCAGGAAGGTTGGTGCGTTTCCTAACAAGGAAAGAAGGCCGATTACAATTTTTTTTAAGTGCAATTCAGTTTTTGTTTCATATCAATGACATTCCACTGGATGGACTATTTTTTGGAAGATTCGACAGGTCCAGACCTGTCAAATGGTGAAATTTTGAAGCGACTGATTTTTTGCACATTTCGACAGGTCCGGACCTGTCAAATGGTGAAATTTTGAAGCGACTGATTTTTTGCACATTTCGACAGGTCCGGACCTGTCAAATGGTGAAATTTTGAAGAGACTGATTTTTTGCAAATTTCGACAGGTCCGGACCTGTCAAATGGTGAAATTTTGGACCAAGTTGTTTTTTGGAAGATTCGACAGGTCCGGACCTGTCAAATGGTGAAATTTTGAAGCAACTGATTTTTTGCACATTTCGACAGGTCCGGACCTGTCAAATGGTGAAATTTTGGACCAAGTTGTTTTTAGGAAGATTCGGCAGGTCCGGACCTGTCAAATGGTGAAATTTTGAAGAGACTGATTTTTTGCACATTTCGACAGGTCCGGACCTGTCAAATGGTGAAATTTTGAAGCGACTGATTTTTTGCAAATTTCGACAGGTCCGGACCTGTCAAATGGTGAAATTTTGGACCAAGTTGTTTTTTGGAAGATTCGACAGGTCCGGACCTGTCAAATGGTGAAATTTTGAAGCGACTGATTTTTTGCACATTTCGAAAGGTCCGGACCTGTCAAATGGTGAAATTTTGGACCAAGTTGTTTTTTGGAAGATTCGACAGGTCCGGACCTATCAAATGGTGAAATTTTGAAGAGACTGATTTTTTGCAAATTTCGACAGGTCCCGACCTGTGAAATGGTGAAATTTTGGACCAAGTTGTTTTTTGGAAGATTTGACAGGTCCGGACCTGTCAAATGGTGAAATTTTGAAGCGACTGATTTTTTGCACATTTCGACAGGTCCGGACCTGTCAAATGGTGAAATTTTGAAGCGACTGATTTTTTGCACATTTCGACAGGTCCGGACCTGTCAAATGGTGAAATTTTGAAGCGACTGATTTTTTGCACATTTCGACAGGTCCGGACCTGTCAAATGGTGAAATTTTGAAGCGACTGATTTTTTGCACATTTCGACAGGTCCGGACCTGTCAAATGGTGAAATTTTGAAGAGACTGATTTTTTGCAAGATTTAACAGGTCCCGACCTGTGAAATGGTGAATTTTCAGATTAACTGATTCATACATCACTGGTCATCATCTTGCGAAAATTGTTCGACTAAAACTGGTAGCATAGTGACAATAAAGGTACAGTAATAGAAAGCTCTCTTACCTCATGGAAGAAGAATCTTGCAGGAAAAGATTGCCAGGACAAGATCGACCAGCACTGATTGAACCAAAGTCTTAAGCAACCACAGCAATGTAGACAAATGCATGTTGTAAGCATGTGAATGTGTGCATCAAGCAGGAAGGTTGGTGCGTTTCCTAACAAGGAAAGAAGGCCGATTACAATTTTTTTTAAGTGCAATTCAGTTTTTGTTTCATATAAATGACATTCCACTGGATGGACTATTTTTTGGAAGATTCGACAGGTCCGGACCTGTCAAATGGTGAAATTTTGAAGCGACTGATTTTTTGCACATTTCGACAGGTCCGGACCTGTCAAATGGTGAAATTTTGAAGCGACTGATTTTTTGCACATTTCGACAGGTCCGGACCTGTCAAATGGTGAAATTTTGAAGCGACTGATTTTTTGCACATTTCGACAGGTCCGGACCTGTCAAATGGTGAAATTTTGAAGGGACTGATTTTTTGCAAATTTCGACAGGTCCGGACCTGTCAAATGGTGAAATTTTGGACCAAGTTGTTTTTTGGAATATTCGACAGGTCCGGACCTGTCAAATGGTGAAATTTTGAAGAGACTGATTTTTTGCACATTTCGACAGGTCCGGACCTGTCAAATGGTGAAATTTTGAAGCGACTGATTTTTTGCAAATTTCGACAGGTCCGGACCTGTCAAATGGTGAAATTTTGGACCAAGTTGTTTTTTGGAAGATTCGACAGGTCCGGACCTGTCAAATGGTGAAATTTTGAAGCGACTGATTTTTTGCACATTTCGACAGGTCCGGACCTGTCAAATGGTGAAATTTTGGACCAAGTTGTTTTTTGGAAGATTCGACAGGTCCGGACCTGTCAAATGGTGAAATTTTGAAGAGAAAAATTTTTGCAAATTTCGACAGGTCCGGACCTGTCAAATGGTGAAATTTTGGACCAAGTTGTTTTTTGGAAGATTCGACAGGTCCGGACCTGTCAAATGGTGAAATTTTGAAGCGACTGATTTTTTGCACATTTCGACAGGTCCGGACCTGTCAAATGGTGAAATTTTGAAGCGACTGATTTTTTGCACATTTCGACAGGTCCGGACCTGTCAAATGGTGAAATTTTGAAGCGACTGATTTTTTGCACATTTCGACAGGTCCGGACCTGTCAAATGGTGAAATTTTGAAGCGACTGATTTTTTGCACATTTCGACAGGTCCGGACCTGTCAAATGGTGAAATTTTGAAGCGACTGATTTTTTGCACATTTCGACAGGTCCGGACCTGTCAAATGGTGAAATTTTGAAGCGACTGATTTTTTGCACATTTCGACAGGTCCGGACCTGTCAAATGGTGAAATTTTGAAGCGACTGATTTTTTGCACATTTCGACAGGTCCGGACCTGTCAAATGGTGAAATTTTGAAGCGACTGATTTTTTGCACATTTCGACAGGTCCGGACCTGTCAAATGGTGAAATTTTGAAGCGACTGATTTTTTGCACATTTCGACAGGTCCGGACCTGTCAAATGGTGAAATTTTGAAGCGACTGATTTTTTGCACATTTCGACAGGTCCGGACCTGTCAAATGGTGAAATTTTGGACCAAGTTGTTTTTTGGAAGATTCGACAGGTCCGGACCTGTCAAATGGTGAAATTTTGAAGCGACTGATTTTTTGCACATTTCGACAGGTCCGGACCTGTCAAATGGTGAAATTTTGGACTAAGTTGTTTTTTGGAAGATTCGACAGGTCCGGACCTGTCAAATGGTGAAATTTTGAAGCGACTGATTTTTTGCACATTTCGACAGGTCCGGACCTGTCAAATGGTGAAATTTTGGACCAAGTTGTTTTTTGGAAGATTCGACAGGTCCGTACCTGTCAAATGGTGAAATTTTGAAGCGACTGATTTTTTGCACATTTCGACAGGTCCGGACCTGTCAAATGGTGAAATTTTGAAGCGACTGATTTTTTGCACATTTCGACAGGTCCGGACCTGTCAAATGGTGAAATTTTGGACCAAGTTGTTTTTTGGAAGATTCGACAGGTCCGGACCTGTCAAATGGTGAAATTTTGAGGCGAATGATTTTTTGCACATTTCGACAGGTCCGGACCTGTCAAATGGTGAAATTTTGAAGAGACTGATTTTTTGCAAATTTCGACAGGTCCGGACCTGTCAAATGGTGAAATTTTGGACCAAGTTATTTTTTGGAATATTCGACAGGTCCGGACCTGTCAAATGGTGAAATTTTGGACTAAGTTGTTTTTTGGAAGATTCGACAGGTCCGGACCTGTCAAATGGTGAAATTTTGAAGCGACTGATTTTTTGCACATTTCGACAGGTCCGGACCTGTCAAATGGTGAAATTTTGGACCAAGTTGTTTTTTGGAAGATTCGACAGGTCCGTACCTGTCAAATGGTGAAATTTTGAAGCGACTGATTTTTTGCACATTTCGACAGGTCCGGACCTGTCAAATGGTGAAATTTTGAAGCGACTGATTTTTTGCACATTTCGACAGGTCCGGACCTGTCAAATGGTGAAATTTTGGACCAAGTTGTTTTTTGGAAGATTCGACAGGTCCGGACCTGTCAAATGGTGAAATTTTGAGGCGAATGATTTTTTGCACATTTCGACAGGTCCGGACCTGTCAAATGGTGAAATTTTGAAGAGACTGATTTTTTGCAAATTTCGTCAGGTCCGGACCTGTCAAATGGTGAAATTTTGGATTAACTAATTTTTTGTAAAATTCGACATGTCCGGACCTGTCAAATGGTGAGTTTTTGGAATGACTAATTTTTTGCAAAATTTGACAGGTCCGGACCTGTCAAATGGTGAAATTTTGGACAAAGTTGTTTTTTTGGAATATTCGACAGGTCCGGACCCTTTCAAACGTTGAGTTTTTGGAGTGACTCATTTTTTGGAAAATTCGACAGGTCCGGACCTGTCAAATGGTGAAATTTTAAACCAAGTTGTTTTTTGGAATATTCGACAGGTCCGGACCTGTCAAATGGTGAAATTTTGAAGCGACTGATTTTTTGCACATTTCGACAGGTCCGGACCTGTCAAATGGTGAAATTTTGGACCAAGTTGTTTTTTGGAAAATTCGACAGGTCCGGACCTGTCAAATGGTAAAATTTTGGAGGGACTGATTTTTTGCAAGATATAACAGGTCCCGACCTGTGAAATGGTGAATTTTCAGATTAACTGATTCATACATCACTGGTCATCATCTTGCGAAAATTGTTCGACTAAAACTGGTAGCATACTGACAATAAAGGTACAGTAATAGAAAGCTCTCTTACCTCTTGGAAGAAGAATCTTGCAGGAAAAGATTGCCAGGACAAGATCGACCAGCACTGATTGAACCAAAGTCTTCAGCAACCACAGCAATGTAGACAAATGCATGTTGTAAGCATGTGAATTTGTGCATCAAGCAGGAAGGTTGGTGCGTTTCCTAACAAGGAAAGAAGGCCGATTACAATTTTTTTTAAGTGCAATTCAGTTTTTGTTTCATATAAATGACATTCCACTGGATGGACTATTTTTTGGAAAATTCGACAGGTCCGGACCTGTCAAACGATGAGTTTTTGGTGTGACTCATTTTTTGGAAAATTCTACAGGTCCGGACCTGTCAAATGGTGAAATTTTGGACCAAGTTGTTTTTTGGAAGATTCGACAGGTCCGGACCTGTCAAATGGTGAAATTTTGGACCAAGTTATTTTTTGGAATATTCGACAGGTCCGGACCTGTCAAATGGTGAAATTTTGAAGCGACTGATTTTTTGCACATTTCGACAGGTCCGGACCTGTCAAATGGTGAAATTTTGAAGCGACTGATATTTTGCAAATTTCGACAGGTCCGGACCTGTCAAATGGTGAAATTTTGGACCAAGTTGTTTTTTGGAATATTCGACAGGTCCGGACCTGTCAAATGGTGAAATTTTGAAGCGACTGATTTTTTGCACATTTTGACAGGTCCGGACCTGTCAAACGATGAGTTTTTGGAGTGACTCATTTTTTTGAAAATTCGACAGGTCCGGACCTGTCAAATGGTGAAACTTTGGAGCGACTGATTTTTTGCAAAATTCGACAGGTCCGGACCTGTCAAATGGTGAAATTTTGGGGCGACTGATTTTTTGCACATTTCGACAGGTCCGGACCTGTCAAATGGTGAAATTTTGGAGCGACTGATTTTTCACAAATTTCGACAGGTCCGGACCTGTCAAATGGTGAAATTTTAAACCAAGTTGTTTTTTGGAATATTCGACAGGTCCGGACCTGTCAAATGGTGAAATTTTGAAGCGACTGATTTTTTGCACATTTCGACAGGTCCGGACCTGTCAAATGGTGAAATTTTGGACCAAGTTGTTTTTTGTAAAATTCGACAGGTCCGGACCTGTCAAATGGTAAAATTTTGGAGGGACTGATTTTTTGCAAGATTTAACAGGTCCCGACCTGTGAAATGGTGAATTTTCAGATTAACTGATTCATACATCACTGGTCATCATCTTGCGAAAATTGTTCGACTAAAACTGGTAGCATACTGACAATAAAGGTACAGTAATAGAAAGCTCTCTTACCTCTTGGAAGAAGAATCTTGCAGGAAAAGATTGCCAGGACAAGATCGACCAGCACTGATTGAACCAAAGTCTTCAGCAACCACAGCAATGTAGACAAATGCATGTTGTAAGCATGTGAATTTGTGCATCAAGCAGGAAGGTTGGTGCGTTTCCTAACAAGGAAAGAAGGCCGATTACAATTTTTTTTAAGTGCAATTCAGTTTTTGTTTCATATAAATGACATTCCACTGGATGGACTATTTTTTGGAAAATTCGACAGGTCCGGACCTGTCAAACGATGAGTTTTTGGTGTGACTCATTTTTTGGAAAATTCTACAGGTCCGGACCTGTCAAATGGTGAAATTTTGGACCAAGTTGTTTTTTGGAAGATTCGACAGGTCCGGACCTGTCAAATGGTGAAATTTTGGACCAAGTTATTTTTTGGAATATTCGACAGGTCCGGACCTGTCAAATGGTGAAATTTTGAAGCGACTGATTTTTTGCACATTTCGACAGGTCCGGACCTGTCAAATGGTGAAATTTTGAAGCGACTGATTTTTTGCAAATTTCGACAGGTCCGGACCTGTCAAATGGTGAAATTTTGGACCAAGTTGTTTTTTGGAATATTCGACAGGTCCGGACCTGTCAAATGGTGAAATTTTGAAGCGACTGATTTTTTGCACATTTCGACAGGTCCGGACCTGTCAAACGATGAGTTTTTGGAGTGACTCGTTTTTTGGAAAATTCTACAGGTCCGGACCTGTCAAATGGTGAAATTTTGGACTAAGTTGTTTTTTTGGAATATTCAACATGTCCGGACCTGTCTAACGGTGAGTTTTTGGAGTGACTCATTTTTTGCAAATTTCGACAGGTCCGGACCTGTCAAATGATGAAATTTTGGACTAAGTTGTTTTTTGGAATATTCGACAGGTCCAGACCTGTCAAACGATGAGTTTTTGGAGTGACTCATTCTTTGGAAAATTCGACAGGTCCGGACCTGTCAAATGGTGAAATTTTGGACCAAGTTGTTTTTTGGAAAATTCGACAGGTTCGGACCTGTCAAATGGTGAAATTTTGGACTAAGTTGTTTTTAGGAATATTCGACAGGTCCAGACCTGTCAAACGATGAGTTTTTGGAATGACTAATTTTTTGGAAAATTCGACAGGTCCGGACCTGTCAAATGGTGAAATTTTGGACCAAGTTGTTTTTTGAAATATTCGACAGGTCCGGACCTGTCAAATGGTGAAATTTTGGACCAAGTTATTTTTTGGAATATTCGACAGGTCCGGACCTGTCAAATGGTGAAATTTTGAAGCGACTGATTTTTTGCACATTTCGACAGGTCCGGACCTGTCAAATGGTGAAATTTTGGACCAAGTTGTTTTTTGGAATATTCGACAGGTCCGGACCTGTCAAATGGTGAAATTTTGGACCAAGTTGTTTTTTGAAATATTCGACAGGTCCGGACCTGTCAAACGATGAGTTTTTGGAGTGACTCATTTTTTGGAAAATTCGACAGGTCCGGACCTGTCAAATGGTGAAACTTTGGAGCGACTGATTTTTTGGAAAATTCGACAGGTCCGGACCTGTCAAATGGTGAAATTTTGGACCAAGTTGTTTTTTGGAAGATTCGACAGGTCCGGACCTGTCAAATGGTGAAATTTTGCAGCGACTGATTTTTTGCACATTTCGACAGGTCCGGACCTGTCAAATGGTGAAATTTTGGACCAAGTTGTTTTTTGGAAGATTCGACAGGTCCGGACCTGTCAAATGGTGAAATTTTGAAGCGATTGATTTTTTGGAAAATTCGACAGGTCCGGACCTGTCAAATGGTGAAATTTTGGACCAAGTTGTTTTTTGAAATATTCGACAGGTCCGGACCTGTCAAATGGTGAAATTTTGGACCAAGTTATTTTTTGGAATATTCGACAGGTCCGGACCTGTCAAATGGTGAAATTTTGAAGCGACTGATTTTTTGCACATTTCGACAGGTCCGGACCTGTCAAATGGTGAAATTTTGGACCAAGTTGTTTTTTGGAATATTCGACAGGTCCGGACCTGTCAAATGGTGAAATTTTGGACCAAGTTATTTTTTGGAATATTCGACAGGTCCGGACCTGTCAAACGATGAGTTTTTGGAGTGACTCATTTTTTTGAAAATTTGACAGGTCCGGACCTGTCAAATGGTGAAATTTTGGAGCGACTGATTTTTTGGAAAATTCGACAGGTCCGGACCTGTCAAATGGTGAAATTTTGGACCAAGTTGTTTTTTGGAAGATTCGACAGGTCCGGACCTGTCAAATGGTGAAATTTTGCAGCGACTGATTTTTTGCACATTTCGACAGGTCCGGACCTGTCAAATGGTGAAATTTTGGACCAAGTTGTTTTTTGGAAGATTCGACAGGTCCGGACCTGTCAAATGGTGAAATTTTGAAGCGATTGATTTTTTGGAAAATTCGACAGGTCCGGACCTGTCAAATGGTGAAATTTTGGACCAAGTTATTTTTTGGAAAATTCGACAGGTCCGGACCTGTCAAATGGTGAAATTTTGGACCAAGTTGTTTTTTGAAATATTCGACAGGTCCGGACCTGTCAAATGGTGAAATTTTGGACCAAGTTATTTTTTGGAATATTCGACAGGTCCGGACCTGTCAAATGGTGAAATTTTGAAGCGACTGATTTTTTGCACATTTCGACAGGTCCGGACCTGTCAAATGGTGAAATTTTGAAGCGACTGATTTTTTGCAAATTTCGACAGGTCCGGACCTGTCAAATGGTGAAATTTTGGACCAAGTTGTTTTTTGGAATATTCGACAGGTCCGGACCTGTCAAATGGTGAAATTTTGGACCAAGTTGTTTTTTGAAATATTCGACAGGTCCGGACCTGTCAAATGGTGAAATTTTGGACCAAGTTGTTTTTTGGAATATTCGACAGGTCCGGACCTGTCAAATGGTGAAATTTTGAAGCGACTGATTTTTTGCACATTTCGACAGGTCCGGACCTGTCAAACGATGAGTTTTTGGTGTGACTCATTTTTTGGAAAATTTGACAGGTCCGGACCTGTCAAATGGTGAAATTTTGGACCAAGTTGTTTTTTGGAAGATTCGACAGGTCCGGACCTGTCAAATGGTGAAATTTTGCAGCGACTGATTTTTTGCACATTTCGACAGGTCCGGACCTGTCAAATGGTGAAATTTTGGACCAAGTTGTTTTTTGGAAGATTCGACAGGTCCGGACCTGTCAAATGGTGAAATTTTGAAGCGATTGATTTTTTGGAAAATTCGACAGGTCCGGACCTGTCAAATGGTGAAATTTTGGACCAAGTTGTTTTTTGAAATATTCGACAGGTCCGGACCTGTCAAATGGTGAAATTTTGGACCAAGTTATTTTTTGGAATATTCGACAGGTCCGGACCTGTCAAATGGTGAAATTTTGAAGCGACTGATTTTTTGCACATTTCGACAGGTCCGGACCTGTCAAATGGTGAAATTTTGAAGCGACTGATTTTTTGCAAATTTCGACAGGTCCGGACCTGTCAAATGGTGAAATTTTGGACCAAGTTGTTTTTTGGAATATTCGACAGGTCCGGACCTGTCAAATGGTGAAATTTTGGACCAAGTTGTTTTTTGAAATATTCGACAGGTCCGGACCTGTCAAATGGTGAAATTTTGGACCAAGTTGTTTTTTGGAATATTCGACAGGTCCGGACCTGTCAAATGGTGAAATTTTGAAGCGACTGATTTTTTGCACATTTCGACAGGTCCGGACCTGTCAAACGATGAGTTTTTGGAGTGACTCATTTTTTGGAAAATTTGACAGGTCCGGACCTGTCAAATGGTGATATTTTGGACTAAGTTGTTTTTTTGGAATATTCGACAGGTCCGGACCCTTTCAAACGTTGAGTTTTTGGAGTGACTCATTTTTTGCAAATTTCGACAGGTCCGGACCTGTCAAATGGTGAAATTTTAAACCAAGTTGTTTTTTGGAATATTCGACAGGTCCGGACCTGTCAAATGGTGAAATTTTGAAGCGACTGATTTTTTGCACATTTCGACAGGTCCGGACCTGTCAAATGGTGAAATTTTGGACCAAGTTGTTTTTTGGAAAATTCGACAGGTCCGGACCTGTCAAATGGTAAAATTTTGGAGGGACTGATTTTTTGCAAGATTTAACAGGTCCCGACCTGTGAAATGGTGAATTTTCAGATTAACTGATTCATACATCACTGGTCATCATCTTGCGAAAATTGTTCGACTAAAACTGGTAGCATACTGACAATAAAGGTACAGTAATAGAAAGCTCTCTTACCTCTTGGAAGAAGAATCTTGCAGGAAAAGATTGCCAGGACAAGATCGACCAGCACTGATTGAACCAAAGTCTTCAGCAACCACAGCAATGTAGACAAATGCATGTTGTAAGCATGTGAATTTGTGCATCAAGCAGGAAGGTTGGTGCGTTTCCTAACAAGGAAAGAAGGCCGATTACAATTTTTTTTAAGTGCAATTCAGTTTTTGTTTCATATAAATGACATTCCACGGGATGGACTATTTTTTGGAAAATTCGACAGGTCCGGACCTGTCAAACGATGAGTTTTTGGTGTGACTCATTTTTTGGAAAATTCTACAGGTCCGGACCTGTCAAACGATGAGTTTTTGGAGTGACTCATTTTTTTGAAAATTCGACAGGTCCGGACCTGTCAAATGGTGAAACTTTGGAGCGACTGATTTTTTGCAAAATTCGACAGGTCCGGACCTGTCAAATGGTGAAATTTTGGAGCGACTGATTTTTTGCACATTTCGACAGGTCCGGACCTGTCAAATGGTGAAATTTTGGAGCGACTGATTTTTTGCAAATTTCGACAGGTCCGGACCTGTCAAATGGTGAAATTTTAAACCAAGTTGTTTTTTGGAATATTCGACAGGTCCGGACCTGTCAAATGGTGAAATTTTGAAGCGACTGATTTTTTGCACATTTCGACAGGTCCGGACCTGTCAAATGGTGAAATTTTGGACCAAGTTGTTTTTTGGAAAATTCGACAGGTCCGGACCTGTCAAATGGTAAAATTTTGGAGGGACTGATTTTTTGCAAGATTTAACAGGTCCCGACCTGTGAAATGGTGAATTTTCAGATTAACTGATTCATACATCACTGGTCATCATCTTGCGAAAATTGTTCGACTAAAACTGGTAGCATACTGACAATAAAGGTACAGTAATAGAAAGCTCTCTTACCTCTTGGAAGAAGAATCTTGCAGGAAAAGATTGCCAGGACAAGATCAACCAGCACTGATTGAACCAAAGTCTTCAGCAACCACAGCAATGTAGACAAATGCATGTTGTAAGCATGTGAATTTGTGCATCCAGCAGGAAGGTTGGTGCGTTTCCTAACAAGGAAAGAAGGCCGATTACAATCTTTTTTAAGTGCAATTCAGTTTTTGTTTCATATAAATGACATTCCACTGGATGGACTATTTTTTGGAAAATTCGACAGGTCCGGACCTGTCAAACGATGAGTTTTTGGTGTGACTCATTTTTTGGAAAATTCTACAGGTCCGGACCTGTCAAATGGTGAAATTTTGGACTAAGTTGTTTTTTTGGAATATTCGACAGGTCCGGACCTGTCAAACGTTGAGTTTTTGGAGTGACTCATTTTTTGCAAATTTCGACAGGTCCGGACCTGTCAAATGATGAAATTTTGGACTAAGTTGTTTTTTGGAATATTCGACAGGTCCAGACCTGTCAAACGATGAGTTTTTGGAGTGACTCATTCTTTGGAAAATTCGACAGGTCCGGACCTGTCAAATGGTGAAATTTTGGACCAAGTTGTTTTTTGGAAAATTCGACAGGTTCGGACCTGTCAAATGGTGAAATTTTGAAGCGACTGATTTTTTGCACATTTCGACAGGTCCGGACCTGTCAAATGGTGAAATTTTGGACTAAGTTGTTTTTTGGAAGATTCAACAGGTCCGGACCTGTCAAATGGTGAAATTTTGGAGTGACTCATTTTTTTGAAAATTCGACAGGTCCGGACCTGTCAAATGGTGAAATTTTGGAGGGACTGATTTTTTGCAAGATTTAACAGGTCCCGACCTGTGAAATGGTGAATTTTCAGATTAACTGATTCATACATCACTGGTCATCATCTTG
Organism: Aurelia coerulea; assembly: GCA_039566865.1. NCBI lineage: Eukaryota > Metazoa > Cnidaria > Scyphozoa > Semaeostomeae > Ulmaridae > Aurelia > Aurelia coerulea. The sequence continues at coordinate 20,666,474 of CM076947.1, read as the reverse complement.
TGAAAATTGTTCGACTAAAACTGGTAGCATACTGACAATAAAGGTACAGTAATAGAAAGCTCTCTTACCTCTTGGAAGAAGAATCTTGCAGGAAAAGATTGCCAGGACAAGATCGACCAGCACTGATTGAACCAAAGTCTTCAGCAACCACAGCAATGTAGACAAATGCATGTTGTAAGCATGTGAATTTGTGCATCAAGCAGGAAGGTTGGTGCGTTTCCTAACAAGGAAAGAAGGCCGATTACAATTTTTTTTAAGTGCAATTCAGTTTTTGTTTCATATAAATGACATTCCACTGGATGGACTATTTTTTGGAAAATTTGACAGGTCCGGACCTGTCAAACGATGAGTTTTTGGTGTGACTCATTTTTTGGAAAATTCGACAGGTCCGGACCTGTCAAATGGTGAAATTTTGGACTAAGTTGTTTTTTTGGAATATTCGACAGGTCCGGACCCTTTCAAACGTTGAGTTTTTGGAGTGACTCATTTTTTGGAAAATTTGACAGGTCCGGACCTGTCAAATGGTGAAATTTTGGAGCAACTGATTTTTTGCAAATTTCGACAGGTACGGACCTGTCAAATGGTGAAATTTTGGACTAAGTTGTTTTTTGGAATATTCGACAGGTCCAGACCTGTCAAACGATGAGTTTTTGGAGTGACTCATTTTTTGGAAAATTCGACAGGTCCGGACTTGTCAAACGGTCAATTTCTGAACTAACCCATTTTTTGCAAAATTCGACAGGTGAGACCTGTGAAACGCTGAATTTCTGAACAAACTCATTTTTTTTTGCAAAATTAGACAGGTCCGGACCTGCCAAACCGATTAATTTTCGAACTAACTCATTTTTTGCAAAATTTGACAGGTCCGGACCTGTAAAAAAGTGAATTTCTGAAGAAACCCATTTTTTGCCAAATTCAACAGGTCCGGACCTGTGAAACAGTGAATTTCTGAACAAACTCATTGTTCCAAATTTGACAGGTTCGGACCTGTGAAAAGTGAATTTCTGAAGTAAACCATTTTTTGCAAAATTCAACAGGTCCGGACCTGTGAAAAAGTGAATTTTTGAAGAAACCCATTTTTGCCAAATTTGACAGGCCCGGGCCTGTGAAATGGTGAATTTCTGAACTAACCCATTTTTTGCAAAATTGAACAGGTCCGGACCTGTGAAAAAGTGAATTTTTGAAGAAACCCATTTTTGCAAAATTTGACAGGCCCGGGCCTGTGAAATAGTGAATTTCTGAACTAACCCAATTTTTTGCAAAATTCGACAGGTGAGACCTGTGAAACGCTGAATTTCTGAACAAACTCATTTTTTGCAAAATTAGACAGGTCCGGACCTGCCAAACCGATTAATTTTCGAACTAACCCATTTTTTGCAAAATTTGACAGGTCCGGACCTGTAAAAAAGTGAATTTCTGAAGAAACCCATTTTTTGCAAAATTTGACAGGTCCGGACCTGTAAAAAAGTGAATTTCTGAAGAAACCCATTTTTTGCCAAATTCAACAGGTCCGGACCTGTGAAACAGTGAATTTCTGAACAAACTCATTTTTCCAAATTTGACAGGTTCGGACCTGTGAAAAGTGAATTTCTGAAGTAAACCATTTTTTGCAAAATTCAACAGGTCCGGACCTGTGAAAAAGTGAATTTTTGAAGAAACCCATTTTTGCCAAATTTGACAGGCCCGGGCCTGTGAAATGGTGAATTTCTGAACTAACCCACTTTTTGCAAAATTGAACAGGTCCGGACCTGTGAAAAAGTGAATTTTTGAAGAAACCCATTTTTGCAAAATTTGACAGGCCCGGGCCTGTGAAATAGTGAATTTCTGAACTAACCCAATTTTTTGCAAAATTCGACAGGTGAGACCTGTGAAACGCTGAATTTCTGAACAAACTCATTTTTTGCAAAATTAGACAGGTCCGGACCTGCCAAACCGATTAATTTTCGAACTAACCCATTTTTTGCAAAATTTGACAGGTCCGGACCTGTAAAAAAGTGAATTTCTGAAGAAACCCATTTTTTGCAAAATTTGACAGGTCCGTACCTGTAAAAAAGTGAGTTTCTGAAGAAACCCATTTTTTGCCAAATTCAACAGGTCCGGACCTGTGAAACAGTGAATTTCTGAACAAACTCATTTTTCCAAATTTGACAGGTTCGGACCTGTGAAAAGTGAATTTCTGAAGTAAACCATTTTTTGCCAAATTCAACAGGTCCGGACCTGTGAAACAGTGAATTTCTGAACAAACTCATTTTTCCAAATTTGACAGGTTCGGACCTGTGAAAAGTGAATTTCTGAAGTAAACCATTTTTTGCAAAATTCAACAGGTCCGGACCTGTGAAAAAGTGAATTTTTGAAGAAACCCATTTTTGCCAAATTTGACAGGCCCGGGCCTGTGAAATGGTGAATTTCTGAACTAACCCACTTTTTGCAAAATTGAACAGGTCCGGACCTGTGAAAAAGTGAATTTTTGAAGAAACCCATTTTTGCAAAATTTGACAGGCCCGGGCCTGTGAAATAGTGAATTTCTGAACTAACCCATTTTTTGCAAAATTCGACAGGTGAGACCTGTGAAACGCTGAATTTCTGAACAAACTCATTTTTTGCAAAATTAGACAGGTCCGGACCTGCCAAACCGATTAATTTTCGAACTAACCCATTTTTTGCAAAATTTGACAGGTCCGGACCTGTAAAAAAGTGAATTTCTGAAGAAACCCATTTTTTGCAAAATTTGACAGGTCCGTACCTGTAAAAAAGTGAGTTTCTGAAGAAACCCATTTTTTGCCAAATTCAACAGGTCCGGACCTGTGAAACAGTGAATTTCTGAACAAACTCATTTTTCCAAATTTGACAGGTTCGGACCTGTGAAAAGTGAATTTCTGAAGTAAACCATTTTTTGCAAAATTCAACAGGTCCGGACCTGTGAAAAAGTGAATTTTTGAAGAAACGCATTTTTGCAAAATTCGACAGGCCCGGGCCTGTGAAATGGTGAATTTCTGAACTAACCCATTTTTTGCAAAATTGAACAGGTCTGGACCTGTGAAAAAGTCAATTTCTGAAGTAACCCATTTTTTGCAAAATTTGACAGGTCCGGACCTATCAAACGGTGAATTTCTGAACTAACCCATTTTTTGCAAAATTAGACAGGTCCGGACCTGTGAAAAAGTGAATTTCCATTTTTTGTAAAATTCAGTACAGAAATAGAAAGTTGTCTTACCTAAGACTCTTGAATAAGAAGGGAGGGGGGGGTCTCACCTGAATCCGTTAAAATTTTCATTTTCGGGACGAAAATCCTCAAAAAAAAAGTTTCTAACTGAATGAGAGTGTTAGATCGTCAATAAACTGCTCACGTTGCATTTGCACTTACGACTCTAATAATTTACATTACGTATACTCGCCTTTCTAAAAAAGCCGGAAGCTAGTTGGAACGGCAGCAAGAAAATAAATTGAAATAACATAGGTCATGGCAGGCCTTGGAGGGCCTGAGGCAACTTTGGCCAGAAGCAAAAAAGTTTGTCCGTTAAGCAGGGGGGAAGGGGTTCAGATCTTAATGGACAAAATCCGTAAACGGGGACGAAAATTTTATGTTGATGACCCCTAAGTGGAATAACAAAGTTATCTGCAAAATAGGATACTTCAAGAGAATCAAATCAATTAGGGTTTGACAAGAAACAGAAACAAAAAAATTGATCACCTTGAGGAATCAAGTAAATTCAAACGCAAAGTACAGATTTATTAGCTCCAAAGTTGAATCCTAGTCTGTATGGTACGTGACTAATGAACACAAGGTGCCCAGTTTGTAGTGAACGTTATATGACATAGTCAAAATAAATGCGCTCTTGTTTCGTCCCCCTGACATTAGAATCCGACATTTGGAAAATTTTTATTTTAGATTGAGGCAAAGCAACACAATTGTTCCAGTTTTTATTTTTATGTACGTGTAAAAAATAAAAAAGTACTGCCAACGAACCTGGAAAATCAAACAATCGGATGATTTTGAATCTGAGATGCCAAACCTCTACATACATTTGCAGGTGGTTGGAGCAATCCGTTGAGGAAATAATGAAAGTGTTTAACCAGATCACGAGATTAAGGGTAAATCTAATACATTATTGAAGTTTCAAATAAATTCAAACAAAAAATACGGATTTATTAGCCCCGAAGTCGACAAAAAATTGAATATTATGTTGAAAATGAATCTGAGTTGAATATCATTCTCATTCTGAATATGAATCTACGTCTGAATGGTATACTACGGTAAATCAGTTCGTTGATATTCAAAACTTCATATTTTTGCATTCATTCTCTTATTTTAGAATTCTGGATCACTGTGTACAGTGCCTGACAGTCTTATCCTCTAACTAAGTAAGGCCTTGAATGATCTAATGCCTAAGAGGCCTTAGTTGAATTGATTGAGCTTCAGCTTGTCTGCTACTTTTTGGAACCAAAGAAGGAACAAAATTGCCATTAAAATAACACTCGAAATTCTTTATACATACCTATTAATAATGGTTTTCAAGGAGCACTTTACAATTTTCTTTAATGATCTTCATTGCGATATACTCTCGACAAAATGCTCACTGCAAAACAAAATACGCGTCTCCAATCTCCATCGCCATTTTCTGATTTCACGCAGAGCCGGGCCATGCTTGTGCTTCCTACAGGGAAACAAGAGACTCATCGTCATAAGCCTACTGGTCTCGTTTCCAGTTTCCCAACCTCGTTCCCAGGGTATTCTGACGTCATAAGCTGGTCACGAAGCCGAATGAACCGAATGAAAGAAAAATCCATCTACAATCGTGGACAAGATATATTGGAACAGCGTAAGATTTTACAATTTCAATTGAACAGCTCCCTCCCCTTTTACCCCCGATACAATGTTGCTTAGAAGTTTTCAGCTTCAAGATGCCAACCAACATTGTTTCGGGGGTAGATGGGGGTGGTGCGAATGTAAGTGTTAGAAGAACTGAGATAATCACCAAAAAACTAACTTTGTTCCACATATTTTGTACAAGATTGTAGCTGAGGAAGAACTTCTACAGTCTTCTACTGTAATTGACATATCTCTGTCCAAACAAGGTTCTGCAACAGTCATCGGCGTAGGGGAAGAAAAAATTTGGGGGGCTGCCCGATAAAAAATCCTTTGTTTTAAGAAAATTTTGCCCGACTTAACGCGGATTTCTGCCCGATTATGGCTGATTTTTGCAAAAATTTTCGACGGTGGGGGGGGACTGCAGCCCCCTAGCCCCCTGTCTCCTACGCCTATGGCAACAGTACTCAGTGCACGGCTTAATTTTCTTTACACATCTATCATGATTTAATCTTGGAATGTTCGCAGTTGAAGTATCGTTAGTATTATTTTGATCCGCTTTTCGATCTAGTTTTTATCATTGAATCCACAGCTAGGGCTCCTTGTTCTCCGCAATACTGTCCAAAAATCAGCGTATGATTGAGACCCTTGGCCAATATGAAACGTGAAACTGTATACAGTCACAATACGAAGCAATTAAAAAATAATGGATACTATGCTAGATTCTGTTTCATATCAGATGCCAGGTCAGAGTTTCAATGAAACCGGCTGCTGCTTGATAAACTCTCTTCATTATCATGAATGTTTATATAATATACAGGGTGTCCCAGAAAAATTTTTCGACGTTTGATTAACTGTTAAAAGATAACGATAGAATGTACAGGCTCCTGGTTAGGTAGCCCTGTTCCTATGATTTTGAATTAATTTTAGACGCCAGAATCTTGCGAATCCGCTAAGAATTCACAGAGTTACAAGCTTTTGAAGTTCAAGATTGTGCGAAAGCTGAAACCAGACGCCCTAAACTGACTTGTTTTCCAAAAAGACGTCCTAAAATCGTGGTAAAAGGAGACTGTCAAATGTTTTACATCTCGTCGATATCAGAGCAAACCAAATAGGACCTCCAAAGTTATTTAATTCTTATAACCGTTGCCAAAACTTACTTAAGAATGCAAGTATCTGAAAACATGGAATGAAAACTTAATCAATGAGAGACGGGCCCGAAGGGGGGGGGTACTTGATTTACGAAAATACGGGGACGTGCCGCTGGAAAATCTGAAAAGGCACCCTGTCCCGGAGTAAAATTCCCGAAAATGATACCCTGTCCCGGAGTAAAACTTTAAAAACAATACCCTATTCTTGGGATTCTTCATACAAAATTGTAGCCTTCCCTGGGAATTTGACAGAAATTTGATAGAAATCTATCAGAAAATGCGGAAATGTTGCCATCCAAACGATTTAAATCATATTCGCGGAGTGCAAATGGCTTACAACGACGATACGTAGTCAATTATACAAATTATGGCCCCTGTCATGGAGCCGACCATACAAAAGTGATACCCTGTCCCGGAGTAGGAATCCTGAAAATGATACCCTGTTCGGCGGCACGTCCCCGTACTGAAAAATATATGAGTACCTCCCCCCGGGGAGACGGAGCAATTCCAAATTGTGCTGAACAGGATTCCTCCACGCATCCATAACCTTGATTAAATGTCATAAAAAGCTAGTTTATCGAAAGTGCTTTTGAAATTCCATTTGATTTGCTTTGAATAAACGAGATTCTATTTTCTCAAAATATGCAATTTAGGGGCGTCTGGTTTAAGCTTTCGCACAAACTTGAACTTCGAAAGCTCATACCTACGTGAATATTTAGCCAATTTACTAGCTTCTGGTGTCTAAAATTAATTAGAATCTCAGCAATATGGTTATTTTGCCATGGAGCCAGTTGAGAATTTCGTTATTTTTAGGATTTAATAAAACATCAAACAATCTTTTGGGACATCCTGTAGGAAATTGGATCAGTGGTGTTTCAATAGGCATATAAAAATGTAGGACAGGTCATTTAGTATTCTGGCAAGGACCATATTCCTTCATGCATGAAAACGGCATATAATTAAAGACATCTGAGGTATATAAAAACTCTCTTATTTTCATATTTAAACTTAGAATTATTTACTCAGGGTTACATTTAGTTTCGTTGACTATTTTACAACGATAAACAAGTAAATAATAAGCACTTTGACGCGAATTGAAATAAGTTCTTATTTCAATTCGCATCAAAGTGCATATATTTTACTTTATTTACTTGTTTTATCATTGTACAATTGCACTACACGCAACAAGAATAATTTTTGGATTATTTTACATGAACTAGTTAACTAATAACAATGTCAGTTACATGAACCAGCACATGTTATCCACTTGGGAGAGTGGACACTCCCGAAATATTTTCCTATACCAAAAGAAAAACTTTCTAATACCCCAAGAAGAAACATGTACTAAGGTATATCCAAATCGTTGCTGCAGGCAAATACCGTGGAGGAATTTGATCGCAATTTTAGGCCGCTTTGAAGATCTTCGAAGGGTCTTCTTGAGAAAAACCTCTTTATATTTTCGGAAAAAGTGATGGATTTCAGTTTAAAACTTCATGAAGTAAATTCAATATAATGGCTAATCTATGAAATAATGATAAATGTTATTAATGTGATATTCAAGGGACAGCAGCATTTCAAATGTTGCACATTTTTTTAGATTCAGCCGGACTTTCTCCTGTAATAAGCTGTGTACCAACATGACGTATCTGAGTTTGCCGAGATATAAGGGACCGGTCATTAAGTATCTGTTAGGGTGGGCCGGAGGGAAAATCGAAATTTAGAAGCATGAATTCTCTGCTGATTTCAATAAATGACTACCGGGTGTGGGTGTCCCAGAAAAAGTTACACAGATTTGGTTGTGTCCAGCGATATGAATTCAGCGATTAATGAGAAAAAAGTATCTACTAACTTTATGATTGCAATCATTCAAATCTAAATATGGAAAATACCCATCGTACCCCGGGTAGCATACTCGGTACCCAGGGTATGTCCATCGATTCATTCGATTCAGACCCTTTTTCAGAATATCAAGGCCAATGACATTTGAAATTCTCGTTATAAGTTCCAAGTACGACTTATGTGTGATCATTTTCCAAATACCAACATCTTTGTAAGCGTTTTTGCATCGATGCATTCCTTCTCGTTACATTGGCCATCGTCAACACCTCAGGCTAACCACTATCTTCATCTTCGTTTACTTCTTCATATTTGGTAAAGCTGAGGTGGCAGCATAAATGTTGATGTGAACAAAATATTACTTTAGATACTGCTTTCCTGTATTTGAGATGAACAAGCGTTTGTTTTTGCACTCACTGACGAACTCACATCTTCCCTTGCTTTACAACTGTTAATGAGTCCTGGGATACAGCAAAAACCACTTTCTATCTGTTTCACATGGTTGAAGATGAAATAGAGCAGTGAATCAAAAACAGGATTTAAAGCTAGTAAGACACCACAAAATTGAAGTATGAAAGGAGATAAGATACGGCCTTGGAATGTTCTTTGCAACGCAATAGCAACTGGTAGTGTGGAGATGATAAAGGCACTTGTCACAAGGATTGAATAAACCAATATTTTACAAGTTGGATTATTTTGCTGATGAGAGCTGGATGACATTGCAATACGAGATCTTCTTTGGCAGTGGACTTGGTAGCAAATCAGGATGTAGCATATACCAAGGAGGCAGCCTACTGCATAGATAGCATAAGAAAGCAGTCTGATTTGCGTTAAGTTTCCAACATACAAACTCAACGAGAAAGAAATTATCCATATCACAACAAGACAGATGATGCAAATTCTGCACCTGAAAAATAGTTTGAACTTAATTGGAAGGAAAACGGCAAAGAAGCGCTGTGCAGCGATGAAAAGAGCATGAAAAATCGAAGAAAAAATAGAAAAGATCATTCCATCACCGATTTTTTGTTCCAGAAGCAAAGAAGTACCGCCATCATCATATGAAAGAAGATAAAAAAATATCAGCAACAAAGTGCCACACATCGAAACAAGTAGATCAGCCGATACCAAACTAAGGAGTGTCTTCTCAAAAGGAAGTTTAGTTTTTTTGTTGCGTATGATCAGCACAATTTGGAAAGCATTTAAAATCACACCCAAAGGGTATGCATATCCATTTGACATAAGCATTTCCGTGGTAACGCTTGCCTTATCCATCTTTACTTGCATCTATATACCTCAATCAGAAAGCAGATTTCACTCAGAATCCAGATATATATGTTGAACTCTTCGAAAGCTGGTTCGCTACCTTCTACAGTCTTCTACTGTAATTGACATATCGCTGTCCAAACAAGGTTTTGCAACAGTACTCAGTACACGGCTTTATTTTCTTTACACATCTATCATGATTTAATCTTGGAATGTTCACAGTTGAAGTAACGTTAGTTTTATTTTGATTCGCTTTTGGATCTAGTGTTCATAATTGAATCCACAGCTAGAGCTCCTTGTTCTCCGCAATACTGTCCAAAAATCAGCGTATGATTAAAACCCCTCGCTGCTCAAACATCAAAGATATTCTTTCTTTTATGATCAAGTGAATCTTGAAATATGAAACCAGCTGCTGCTTGATAAATGCAGATCATTATCATGAATGTTGATATAATATGGGAAATTGGATAAGTAGTGTTTCAATATGAATATAAAAATGAAGGACATGTTGTTTAGTATCCTGGCAAGGACCATATTCCTTCATGCATGAAAACAGCATATAATTATAGACATCTGAGGAATATAAAAACCCCCGGGGGGGGGGAGGTACTCCGATCCTTGACCTGACGGGATGTGCCGCTCAACAGGGTGTCCTTTTACGGTAAAAATTATGCGACAGGGTGTCCTTTTCGAACTAAAATTATGCGACAGGGTATTATAATAGGTAAAAAATTTATGCAACAGGGTATCACAAGCAAAAATTGCTTTCTACACTATATTTGAGATGCATAATTTTTATGCGACAGGGTATACTTTTGGCCTATTTTTCATGCGACAGGGTGCAGGGTGCGGAGAGGTTTTCATTTCCCTAGTCAAGTACCCCCCCCCACGGGATAAAAACTTTCTTATTTTCATGTTTCAAATCAAAATTATTTACTCAGGGTTACATTTAGTTTAGTTAACTATTTTACAACGATAAACAAGTAAATAATAAGCACTTTGATGCGAATTGAAATAAGTTCTTATTTCAATTCGCATCAAAGTGCATATATTTTACTTTATTTACTTGTTTTATCATTGTCGATTGCACTACACGCAACAAGAATAATTTTTGGATTATTTTACATGAACTAGTTAACTAATAACAATGTCAGTTACATGAACCAGCACATGTTATCCACTTGGCAGAATGGACACTCTCGAAATATTTTCCTATACCAAAAGAAAAACTTTCTAATCGCCCAAGAAGAAAATGTACCAAGGTATAACCAAATCGTTCCTGCAGGCAAATATCGTGGAGGAATTTGATCGCAATTTTAGGCCGCTTGGAAGATCTTCAAAGGGTCTTCTTGAGAAAAACCTCTTTATATTTTCGGAAAAAGTGATGGATCTCAGTCAAAAACTTCCTGAAGTAAATTCAATATAATGGCTAATCTATGAAATAATGATAAATGTTATTACTGTGATATTCAAGGGACAGCAGCATTTCAAATGTTGCACATTTTTTTAGATTCAGCCGGACTTTCTCCTGTAATAAGATGTCTACCAACATGACGTATCTGAGTTTGCCGAGATATAAGGGACCGGTCATTAAGTATCTGCTAGGGTGGGTCGGAGGGAAAATTGAAATTTAGAAGCATGAATTCTCTGCTGATTTCAATAAATGACTACCGGGTGTGGGTGTCCCAGAAAAAGTTACACAGATTTGGTTGTGTCCAGCGATATGAATTCAGCGATTAATGAGAAAAAAGTATCTACTAACTTTATGATTGCAATCATTCAAATCTAAATATGGAAAATACCCATCGTACCCCGGGTAGCATACTCGGTACCCAGGGTATGTCCATCGATTCATTCGATTCAGACCCATTTTCAGAATATCAAGGACAATGACATTTGAAATTCTCGTTATAAGTTCCAAGTACGACTTATGTGTGATCATTTTCCAAATACCAACATCTTTGTAAGCGTTTTTGCATCGATGCATTCCTTCTCGTTACATTGGCCATCGTCAACACCTCAGGCTAACCACTATCTTCATCTTCGTTTACTTCTTCATATTTGGTAAAGCTGAGGTGGCAGCATAAATGTTGATGTGAACAAAATATTACTTTAGATACTGCTTTCCTGTATTTGAGATGAACAAGCGTTTGTTTTTGCACTCATTGACGAACTCACATCTTCCCTTGCTTTACAACTGTTAATGAGTCCAAGGATACAGCAATAGCCACTTTCTATCTGTTTCACATGGTTAAAGATGAAATAGAGCAGTGAATCAAAAACAGGATTTAAAGCTAGTAAGACACCACAAAATTGAAGTATGAAAGGAGATAAGATACGGCCTTGGAATGTTCTTTGCAACGCAATAGCAACTGGTAGTGTGGAGATGATAAAGGCACTTGTCACAAGGATTGAATAAACCAATATTTTACAAGTTGGATTATTTTGCTGATGAGAGCTGGATGACATTGCAATACGAGATCTTCTTTGGCAGTGGACTTGGTAGCAAATCAGGATGTAGCATATACCAAGGAGGCAGCCTACTGCATAGATAGCATAAGAAAGCAGTCTGATTTGCGTTAAGTTTCCAACATACAAACTCAACGAGAAAGAAATTATCCATATCACAACAAGACAGATGATGCAAATTCTGCACCTGAAAAATAGTTTGAACTTAATTGGAAGGAAAACGGCAAAGAAGCGCTGTGCAGCGATGAAAAGAGCATGAAAAATCGAAGAAAAAATAGAAAAGATCATTCCAACACCGAATATTGGTTCCAGAAGCAAAGAAGTATCGCCTTCGTCATAAGAAAGACAATAATGAAATATCAGCAACAAAGTGCCACACATCGAAACAAGCAGATCAGCAGATGCCAAACTAAGGAGTGTCTTCTCAAAAGGAAGTTTAGTTTTTTTTTTGCGTATGATCAGCACAATTTGGACAGCATTTAAAATCACACCCAAAGGGTATGCATATCCATTTGACATAAGCATTTCCGTGGTAACGTTTGCCTTATCCATCTTTACTTGCATCTATATACCTCAATCAGAAAGCAGATTTCACTCAGAATCCAGATATATATGTTGAACTCTTCGAAAGCTGGTTCGCTACCTTCTACAGTCTCCTACTGTAATTGACATATCTCTGTCCAAACAAGGTTCTGCTACAGTACTCAGTACACGGCTTTATTTTCTTTACACATCTCTCATGATTTAATCTTGGAATGTTCGCAGTTGAAGTAACGTTAGTTTTATTTTGATCCGCTTTTGAATGTAGTGTTTATCATTGAATCCACAGCTAGAGCTCCTTGTTCTCCGCAATACTGTCCAAAAATCAGCGTATGATTAAAACCCCTCGCTGCTCAAACATCAAAGATATTCTTTCTTTTATGATCAAGTGAATCTTGAAATATGAAACCAGCTGCTGCTTGATAAATGCAGATCATTATCATGAATGTTGATATAATATGGGAAATTGGATAAGTAGTGTTTCAATATGAATATAAAAAGGTAGGAAAGGTCATTTAGTATTCTGGCAAGGACCATATTCCTTCATGCATGAAAACAGCATATAATTATAGACATCTGGGGTACATAAAAACCCGGGGGAGGGGGGTACTCCGATCCTTGACCTGACGGGATGTGCCGCTCGACAGGGTGTCCTTTTACGTTAAAAAATTATGCGACAGGGTGTCCTTTTCTAACTAAAATTATGCGACAGGGTATTATATTAGGTAAAAAATTTATGCAACAGGGTATCACAAGCAAAAATTGCTTTCTACACTATATTTGAGATGCATAATTTTTATGCGACAGGGTATACTTTTGGCCTATTTTTCATGCGACAGGGTGCAGGGTGCGGAGAGGTTTTCCGCATACCCCCGTCATTTCCCTAGTCAAGTACTCCCCCCCCCACGGGATAAAAACTTTCTTATTTTCATGTTTCTAATCAAAATTATTTACTCAGGGTTACATTTAGTTTAGTTAACTATTTTACAACGATAAACAAGTAAATAATAAACACTTTGATGCGAATTGAAATAAGTTCTTATTTCAATTCGCATCAAAGTGCATATATTTTACTTTATCTACTTGTTTTATCATTGTACAATTGCACTACACGCAACAAGAATAATTTTTGGATTATTTTACATGAACTAGTTAACTAATAACGATATCAGTTACATGAACCAGCACATGTTATCCACTTGGCAGAATGGACACTCCCGAAATAGTTTCTTATACCAAAAGAAAAACTTTCTAATCCCCCAAGAAGAAACATGTGCTAAGGCCTATAACCAAATCGTTGCTGGAGGCAAATACCGTGGAGGAATTTGTTCGCAATTTTAGGCCGCTTTGAAGATCTTCGAAGGGTCTTCTTGAGAAAAACCTCTTTATATTTTCGGAAAAAGTGATGGATCTCAGTCAAAAACTTCCTGAAGTAAATTCAATATAATGGCTAATCTATGAAATAATGATAAATGTTATTACTGTGATATTCAAGGGACAGCAGCATTTCAAATGTTGCACATTTTTTTAGATTCAGCCGGATTTTCTCCTGTAATAAGATGTCTACCAACATGACGTATCTGAGTTTGCCAAGATATAAGGGACCGGTCATTAAGTATCTGCTAGGGTGGGTCGGAGGGAAAATCGAAATTTAGAAGCATGAATTCTCTGCTGATTTCAATAAATGACTACCGGGTGTCCAAGAAAAAGTTACACAGATTTGGTTGTGTCCAGCGATGTGAATTCAGCGATTAATGAGAAAAAAGTATCTACTAACTTTATGATTGCAATCATTCAAATCTAAATATGGAGACTCGGTACCCAGGATTTGTCCATCGATTCATTCGATTCGGGCCCTTTCTCAGAAATTGAAATTTGACATTTGAAATTCGCGTTATAAGTCTATCCAAGACCTTTAGAAGCAACCTCGTTCCCAGGGTGTTCTGACGTCATACGCTGGTCACGAAGCCGAATGAACACTAGCCTCACTACATAAGGACCCTCAACTTACGCTCATCTAATTGAAGTGAATTAATGTTGTTGTTGTCGCTCCAGTTGAGGGCCTTATGGACTAACTCTTCTCAAAACGGCAAAAAAATTATCGCCAGGAACAAATTTGTTCCTGGACCAATCAGGATGCAAGACTTGAAATAACTTGATGGGATTGGCTGATTCTTCTTCAATTTAAACTTCCCGCCAAAGGCAAACAAACGAATTCGAACAACGCGTTCGACTGAACTGCTCCAACGATCAAAATCTCAAAGTAGCGAACGAATTTACGAGATCTTTTCCGCCCCCAAATAACCAAAAAGGCACTTATAGGTAAGACTTTTTTGCCTTAATAGCTTGAAGAAACATTCGTCTAAGTACTGATAGCTTGTTTTGCAGTGTAGCACTTCAGGAAACCTCTTTTTGCGGCGATTTAGGGTCGGTGGTTTTGAAGAAAAAATGGCAGGTGATTTAAGCCATGTCCGTTTCTGGAAGCGTAAGTCCATGAGTCGTAGTTATTGCGTCAATCAGCCTATCAATAGCGATAACCTACGAACATATAATCAGTCTACAGAGGTAGAGCAACGAACTCACTCTGGGGACGAGATTGCTTTAGAAGATTCGCGCCAAAAATGAACATGTGACTTTGAATGTGCAATTTCTATCGAATCAGATGACATGATAATAGTCATGTGACACATGCAAAGAATTAGATCCAATCAGCACGTCGATAGTAGTCACGTGGCATTTTCGCGGGAAGAGTCAAATGGCGTCAGCATTTAGTGAATGTTTCTTTTGGTGGGAAAGCAAAGAGGTGACGAAGTAAAAATAAAACAAGAATTAGAACTCGGAATAAATAGAAATAAATACAAAGAAAAAAGCAACATTGATAGCTATAACACAGAGGTTTGTATTTTTCGTTGATGAATAACTCCTCATTTGGTTTCGGCATTGCCTTAAAGAATATAATGAAGTCTAACTTCTTTTATCCTTTCGTTGGTGGATGATGAAGAAGCAAAGAACATGAAGTTTATTTCAAATAAGAATTACAACTCAGAATGAATAGAAATGAACATAAAGAAAAGATAAATATTGTTAGATATAACACAAGGGTTTGTATTTCTTATTGATGCACAATTTCCCTTTCCTGTTTGGGCTTTGAATTATTGGAGGGATGTTTTACTCATGTTTTCCTAGATACACCATGGTGAATAGCGAAGCGCACGAAGTTAATTTCAAATCATATAACAGATGTTTTATTTTTTATTGGTGTATAATTTCTCTGCCTCAGATGTACTTTGACTCGAAGGATATCGAGAAGTTTATCAGTTGCCTCCCTATTTGATTGGAAAGCGAACAAGAAGAAACTTGCTTCATATCAGAATCACAACTCAGAATAAACAAAAACATACAAAGAGGGGAAAACATTAGATATAAGACCGAGGTTCATATTTCTTATTGATGAATACTTCTCTTGTTTTCATCTGGACTTTGCCTCCAAGAATGCAACAAAGTTTCAAAGTTTTGACGCAACTTTTATATTATCTGTAGTTCTGTACAAGCGGTCGATTCAATGAATATCACCTAAGTCTAGCTAAATGCAGCTCAACAACCATGCCTAGTCCATTTTGTTTGTACAGTAAAGTCCCCTGTCGATGAGTCCCGTTCCTCTATTCTTTCGTTTATGTGTAATTTTTCGTAATAATCATGTATTTTTAGTTACATTTTAAGTTTATGTTCTTCATGTAATGGCCCTGGGGTAGTCTAGTCATGATCTGTTGCTCCCCTTGGTATCGTTTTGTAGTATTGTAAATTTTTTACACTTGACGATCGTTATGGAACACTTGAGCATTCAAAATCTGCTGGTTTTAAGAAACTTTCAGTGCCGGTCTAGCTTCTTATAAAAACGGTTATATGTCTGAAAGCTGGGCTGATGCTTTCATTTTGGTACACGTTTTTTCTTTTATAAGAAACTTGGATAAGCCCATAGTACTAAAAGTTTCTTAAAGGAGACCTGCAACGTTGAAACAACTTTGCTTCATTTAGTCAATAATTACCTGTAGAAATCGGATTTCGCATTAGAATTTAGATCCCGCTTACGAATTTTGAGCTATAAGCCCCCTAACTTCCCGATTTTGCCCTATTGGCGGCCATTTTGATTGAAGGACGGGGTCTCCCGCGTTTTCATTCGCGAGCTCTTTTGACGTCAGAGGTGAATATTAGGGCAAGAGGGATCACACCACTTTCACAAGGCCTACACACAACACAGACAGTTGAATGAAAAAGTAAAGATTTGGCAAAAAGCAAGCACAAGCAGCAGCGACGAACATCGAACTTGACTATGGACTCCTTGATACCGATGAAATTGAGATCCAACATTTTCAGTCTAAGCCATTACATTTGCTAGTAAGGATCAACTAACGCAAAGAGACGAAGGGAGGCCCAACCATTGCAGTCAAACAAGAACAAGGAAGTGACTGATCAGAATCAAAAATGAAAGTGAAAATGACGACGTGAATCCTGAAAGGATTGGAAACACTGACTGGAAGGTACTTTTAAACGGCTTAACATCTTGTTTCTCGTACAAGTATGAAACGAAACCGGTTATTTATATTGGCGTATTTTGGACTTTAGGTTGGCCAAGCAAGCCATCACGAACTTCGATCGAAAGTTGTTGGTTTACAAGGATGGCACTTTATTCGTTAAATTTATCTTTGTTCAAAAAATTCGCAGTGCTTTTCTTTCAGTCACATGAATACATAGGTTTCAAGTATATGCAGCTTGCATTCATTGTGTAACGCAGAATCCTTACCAAATACTTGAGGCGATATTAGGGGAAGCCCTTTGGGCATTGATGCAGCATATTTATGATTGCCTTTTTGTTATCATGCTTGCTTTTGACTATAGGCTTGACATTTCAATATCCACTCTTGTATTCAATTCTGAGTCTTTCTTCCTCCTTAGGAGTTGACTTTTGTGAGTACACATATTTTATAAAAGAAACTGGCTTACAAGAAACTAGTACTAGGATGGCAAAACCTTAAAGAAACCCTGGTACCATGTTTGAGAAGTGCTAAGAAACTTCTAAAAGCAAAATTAAAGAAAATCGTTGGGAAAATGTTATTGAGCCTTTATTTTCTTGTAATATTCATGATATTTTCATGCTTTTTTCAATCTCTTGTTTCAGAAAAGACAGACGTTTTGGAATTGCTGTTTGTTACGATTGGATATCATTGCTAGAGCTAACATTTGATGCAAGTTGCAGTTTTCTCTGTATGGTCGTCTTCATCAAGCTGGACACAACCTTAACTGTGTTAAATTCTCGTGATAATCTGAACAGAAGCATACACCATGTTAGATGAAATTACTGTTTAAATTATATGGCCTGTCTTTTTTTCAGCACATTCCTTGTTCAACCTCAATGGCTGGGTTCTGTAATGGGGTAGACAAAATCTCTTCTTGACTGATAGTTGCCTCGGCAGTAGTCAACTGCTCATTTTTGGGGCTAGTACAAATTTTTATAGAGATCTTTTATAACCATGGAGTGAAAAATCATCAAATTGAGACTTTTTTGGGACGTTAATTCTAAATTATCCCTTGCATATCGAACAAAGATCTCATTCAAAACGTCACATCATATCCTTTCCAGATTCGTGAGACATAGAACAAGATTCAGTGCCATAGTTTATCATTATTGATGACATAAAATAAAAAAGAGCATCTAAAAGTTATTCGAGGCCCCAATCTAAGGCGGTAGAAGTTTTGCTCCCAGCCAAATATCTCTGAGAATAATTCAAAAATGATAGTTATGCGCCCTGTTTTCGCTGTCATTTTTCATATGGACCTAAATCCTTTTGAGGTTTCAGCCGTCAGGGCATCAGGGGCCTCCAAAACAGGTCTTCTTATGGCTTCATGGTTTCAAGGGGTTCGCTTTGAAGCTTATCTGACCTTTAGTCTACTTCTTTCTTTCTCAGGACGTTTATTTGCTCCTAGCATTCGGAAAAATATTGCTCTTGGCAAAAGCAACTTTGTCAACAAGCAGCGCGACGTTTTGCAAACAGATTATGGATCCGATTTTCCCGAATGGATTCATCTGTGGGAAAATGTTGGAATGCAGTTTTCTTTTTCGATTGACTCTCTTGATTTTAGCGATTAGTCTGTTGCAGCTTTTGTAAAGTAATTGTGAGTAGCGCAACCAGCCATCTCCCCGTTCATCGTGTCAATGGACCTGCAATAAAAGCTTTAGAAATCATTGAGGCCCGAAAATTTGTATATTCACCTCTGACGTCAGAATGCGTGGGTTTCGAAAGCGAGGCTGCAACAAGGAAGTCAGACGCGCGGGACAAATGAGGAGGTTTAAGCATTAATTACAGAGAAACGGATATTCATTTTCGAAAAATATTCTTATTTTCATCTTTATGACACTTAGAGCTTTCGATTAAGCACAAGTTGTTTCAACGTTGCAGGTCCCCTTTAATTTCACGTAAAAATTTCAGCTTTTTGGTACCAAAAGTGTCTTAATTTGTTTCTTCTTTTTGGATGCATGTAGTTTCTACCACTGCCACGTATTCGTTTCTTGACAGACAGCACAATTTGTAGCAAGAAGGAGAGTTCTATTTGACTCAAAACATAAATCTATGATGAATAGTAGTAAAAAAAATAAAAGTTCAACGACAATTGTTCCATGATTTCCTTGTATTTGGCTTTAAAAGTTTCGTAGCAATTCTCCAGCATAGCACTAGAGTTTCTTAAATTTTTCGCCATCCTAGTACTAGTTTCTTATAAACCAGTTTCTTATATAAAAAAACGTGTAGTGCAGAAAAGCATGGGAGACGAATCGCAATGGGAATTTGGCTAAATCATTTGACACAAACAAGTAACTTATAAAAATGTTCACAAAACTGGAATTTCATTAATACCATATCACATTTTTAGCAATGATATTCGGAGCAATATCATATTTTTGTAGGAAATGGAGATCTATGATGAAGATCAGCTGACAGAATATGAAATTATCAGACAAAGAAATATCATTTCCAATTATGAATTCATGAAAAGTTGTGGTAAGTAGCAAATGTTAAAGAACAGCCTTTGGAAATTCATCAAATAAATAAATTTTGTTTGACCTTATAATGCTTGATGTGCCAATGTGAATACCATTTTACACTGCTTGATATGAATCATTTCAGTTTCCTTAATCTCAGGACATACTAATCGCTTCGATTTTTAGGACAAAAGATTTCACACCTAAATAAATGTCGTTGGATTGAAGACTTCACAGCATCGTTAAAAGACAGCCGTACTGTAGAGCAACCCCTTAAAAACATTCGATTCCCTGAAACCTGAAACTATTGAGTATGCTATTGCTACAGTAGAAGCCCTCATAAAAGAACCTAGTTTTATGAGAACCTTGGGGCATCAAATATTGTCAAAATGATATTTCTGGATTCTTTAGAGGCAATCCTGGCCTCAATTTGCATTGTTTCAGGATCTCTTTTGTTCGTTTACAGATGTCATGGTATAAAATGTACTGATATTTTTGGGTTGTAATGAAGCTAAATGTAGGGTTAGGGTAAGTAATGAAGCTAAACTGATATTTGAGCCTACCGTTCCTTATAAGCGGTTTCTTATGAAAAAAATGATTGTATTTGCGTAGTATTTTTGTCATTACATTTATGACCAAAAATCTTCTTGTTGCGTGTAGTGCAATTGTACAATGATAAACAAGTAAATGAAATGAAATATAAGCACTTTGATGCGAATTGAATAAGCACGATGTTTCGAGGATAGCCCTTTATCAAGCTTGACAACGGGCTATACTCGAAACGTCGTGCCTATTATTTCGATTCGAATCAAAGGACTTATATTTTACTTTTTTACTTGTTGGTATTTATTTTATGAGAATATAACAAAGTTTAGATGCTGGCAATTAGCAGAAAGGTGTTACCTTTCGAAAGCGGAACTCTTACTAGGACTGACAGGGCCCAAATACAGTAAGTAGCCTCGCTTGTAGTTTTTTCACAAAATAACGAAAGTTCTGTAAGATTTCTCGCTTATAATACGTAAATTTGTTATTGGGAGCATTAAACTGGTTCTGTTGATAAAGATGATGCAGTTTCTGAAATATGCTCTTCCAGCCCATTTGCCTTACTTCTTAGTAAAGCATTGGTCATATGTTTATGAAGGCCGTTAGCCATGGGATCATATGACATCATATCTGGTTAAACAAGGGCAGATTTTGTAACACAATAATATGAGATGCTTTTGTTGACATTTGAATTCAAAGCGATTAGTGGCTGCAGACAGGAAATTCACTCGACCAGAAATTCAAAACAAACAAAGCAGCAAAATTTTCTCTGAAACCCAAGTAGCTAGCGCGCTCGTTGTGCATTCTACCGGGTGTCCCAAAATGATGTATTATTGTTTGATTGCTTATATGTCCCTAACCGATGACCCGATTTTCAAAAACTGGTAAAACCACAGCCAACATCTTAAAATAAAATTTAGCCTTTAGGGAATCAAATGAAACAAAGTGTTTGAAAATCGGTTCATTGGTTATGGACATGTAAGCAATCAAACAATAATACATCATTTTGGGACACCCGGTAGAAAAATTGTTTTTACGAGCAAACAAGAGCATACATCAAAAGAAGAAGGATATATCTACACATCTACCTCGGGCAGTTAATTTCTTTGGTTCAGAAGCGGAGCAGTAAATGCTTTAATTACACCCCAAAAAAAAGAGAATTGAATCACCTCCCAATCGGCTTTTGAATCAAATAAATTAAATGCCCTTGGCAGATGTGCAGATATATCCTTCTTCTTTCGATATATGCTCATGTTTGCTCATAAAAACAATTTTTGGAATGCACAACGAGCCAGCCAGCTACCTGGGTTTTAGAGAAACTTTTCCGGCTTTGTTTGTTTTGAATAACTGGTTGAGAGAATTTCCTTTGTCTGCGATCGCTAATCGCTTTGAATTGCAGTGTCAATCAAAACAAATTCGTGCTATTGTCTTACCAAATCTGTCCTTGATATCTGGTTATAGAGTTTGAATCAAAACAAGTTTGAATTCTTAAATAAGCTTACTCACCATCAAACCTCCAATAAAATCTTCACCTTGAAGTTTCGTTGCTTGCTTTATGTTTGCGGACTCGTTTGCCTATTGGTCTGCTTGTTTTGAGCTGAAAAGAAATGACAATTTAGACTGTTGTCAATTTTGCAGCAAACACAGAAAATTTCTTAACTTCGCAAATTTAGCTACGTTTAAAAATGTTACGAAAGTTTGAGTAAATAAACAAATAATTGTTGTCGAGTCTAGTGGTTACTATTTGATTCGTGTTGGTATGATCCTGTTGCGAACGTACGCGCATGTTATCGCTACTCTCAAACCAGGGAGCTATACACCCTAAAGCTCCCTGACTCAAACGTTGAATTCTCTGATGTCAAAGGGTATCAAAGAAAGGGGAACCAAGAAAATGAAAGAACAAACTGAAGCACTCAGTTGCCAAAGACGACATTTTTCGGTCGATACAGATGTACATTTGTATCAACATTTGTTGAATAAAATTGGTCGGACATTGAATTTCTGTGACTCCGCTTCTTTCCGACACTAACCGAAAAAAAGAGCATATCTACTAAATCTTTTTAAATGTTGGTGTAAATTTCTACAATCTATTTCTTTGAACCAAATGGCTTGAAAGAAACTTTAGTTACTTTGCAACAATTCTACCGCTAGACTTTACTGAAATCTTAAATATTTTCAGAATGGTGGTGTTTTCTTCCTTTTTAAGGGTTCAAAAGAAAATTTGAAAACGACTTTTCACGTTTGACGAAAAATGAAATAATTTTCAAGAACACCGTATTTTATGAATGTCTACAATATGGTATCCAGCAAAAGTCTGTCACTCTTGGTTTACGATTTGTAAAATTTGAAGACGTCATATCCTCAAATGAGTTGAAATATAAAATACGCTGTGATTCCAAAATATTCAAGATTTCTTAAAAATTCAACGGTAGAATTATAGATAAGTAGGCAAAGTTTCTTTTAAGTCATCATTATTCAATCAAAGAAATAGTTCATAGAATTTTCCACCCACCTTTTTTCACCCAGTTAAAGACTTGGAACCTATGCTCCAAAAATGTTAACATAGTGAAGCTAGAAAGCTTGGCACGTGTTTGCAGCTTGTAGTCCGAGGAATTTGCAGCTAGGAGCAACAAAGACAAACTTTCTTCTTTCCTTGTCATTTCTGAAATCTTAGATCAGAAATGACGCAAGCTGAAAGCAGCCACTCCATCCTGAAATGTTGAGGGATTTTTTGGATTTTCTCAAGAAAGCATACTAGAAGGTGTAGCTGAAAGGCAGATTTGGTCAATTAGGAAAATTTGGTCGTGATTATCATAAAGCCCATTTGAAGGTTTCTTGAAGGGGCTTCCTCGACAAAATCCATCATAATTTGAGACCGGAGTGGCGGTCGATCTTTTTTTACTCACCGGTACCAAATAAAATATGGTCATGAAGTCGGTATCAACAATGTTACAAGTATTTTTTATAATAAAATAAGAATTTGTGCCAGAACTAAAAGTTTCTTAACGTCCTTAAAATTACGAGATTTTGAGTACTCGTAGTTTCTTACGAGTTTTTTAAAGATTCCATAACAGATTTCATGTTTAATTTCTTTGCCCTTGTCAAGGACTAAACAAAAATAAAGTGACAATATGCGAAGGATTTCCCCTTCACCAAAACAAAGAGTTTTTCGCAATTTTTTTCCCAGTACTGGAGTTTCATAATTTTTGGCGATCTGAGAGTTGAATTTCTTATAAGCAGTTACAAGCAGTTTCATATAAAAGAATACACTCATTTTTTTATAAGAAGCCGCTAATAAGAAACGGTAGGCTCATATTTTCGAAAGTTAAGAAACGACCCTACGTGGATTCAAAAAGCTGAGAAACTTTTGCAATTTACAGTTCTTAGTTTTCCGATCGCAGTCAAAAATGTTTTGATACTGTAAAGTTGTAGCAACTGTTTGCACATTATTTTGAGTGCGAATTATGTTATTGATTTGTTTTCAGATCTTACTAAGTAATGTGGCAACCCTTTAGACAAGACAAGATTAACTTAACATTTCTGGCGTTAAAAATACAAGAAACACGTAAGAAACTGTTGGTAGCAAAATGGCCCAAAAACTTAAGAAACTGCCTACCAGCCCCGGACCTTAGTTTCTTATAAGAAGAATGAGTGTACGTGTAGCTGAATTTCTCTTATATAGCCACAGGGACCCCAGGAAATTGAGTAACGCCCCCTCCCCCCAATGATAAAGCCCTGTAGCCTCCTTTGCGATTGCGAAGCTATGACGTAATGCCTTTCATCAGAAATCGAAAGTGAGGCGCTTTCGATTTATGATGAAAGGCATTACGTCATAGCTTCGCAATCGCAAAGGAGGCTACAGGGCTTTATCATTGGGGGGAGGGAGGCATTAATCAATTTCTTGGGGTCCCTGTGATATAGCATCAACAAATACAGGCAAATAGAAAAAGTGGAAACCATTTTTTAAGGAATTACTCTCTTATATTTTTCTTGCTATTTTCTGTACTCTATTCCCCACCAAGCCCTCCTCCCGTGCGGATGAAAAACAGAGAAAAGCAAGAACAATATTACTCTGGGCACCAGAGCCAACAAATAATAAAATAAAAAAGGTTCAATTTCTTTCAACTATATACTTCATATTTTCTCAAAAAGTTTACTATCATTTGAACCTCATTAACCTGATGAGGTTTCAAATGTTTCAAAATATATACCTATTTTTGAAGAATTACATCAAGCAAAGTTTCATATTCGACACATTGACCATCAATTCAAAAGATTTCAACCATAGACTGTGGTCTTACTTCATATTTTCCCAAAAAGTTTACCATCATTTGAACCTAATTAACTTGATGAGGTTTCAAATGTTTCAAAATATATACCTAATTTTCAAGAATTACATCAAGCAAAGTTTCATATTCGATTCATTGACAATCAATTCAAAAGATTTCAACAATAGACTGTGTTTTGCGTTCTTATTTTCTCAAAACGTTTACTATCATTTGAACATCATTTACCTGATAAGGTTTCAAATGTTTCAAAATATAAACCTATTTTTGAAGAACTGCATTAAGCCAAGTTTCATATTCGACTCATTGACCATCAATTCAAAATATTTCAACCATCGACTGTGGTTTTACTTCATATTTTCCCAAAACGTTTACTATCATTTGAACCTAATTAACTTCATGAGGTTTCAAATGTTTCAAAATATATACCTATTTTTGAAGAACTGCATTAAGCCAAGTTTCATATTCGACTCATTAAACATCTTTTCAAAAGATTTCAACTATAGACTGTGGTTTTACTTCATATTTTCCCAAAAAGTTTACTATCATTTGAACCTCATTAACCTGATCAGGTTTCAAATGTTTCAAAATATAAACCTATATTTGAAGAACTGAATTAAGCCAAGTTTCATATTCGACTCATTGACCATCAATTAAAAAGATTTCAGCCATAGGCTGTGATTTGACTTCATATTTTCTATAAAAGTTTAGTATCATTTGAACCTCATTAACCTGATGAGGTTTCAAATGTTTCAAAACAAATTCCCAATTTTGAAGAACTGCATTAAGCCAAGTTTCATATTCGACTCATTAAACATCTTTTCAAAAGATTTCAACCATAGACTGTGGTTTTACTTCATATTTTCCCACAAATTTTACTATCATTTGAACCTCATTAACCTGATGAGGCTTCAAATGTTTCAAAACAGATACCTGATTTTGAAGAACTGCATTAAGCCAAGTTTCATATTCGACTCATTAAACATCTTTTCAAAAGATTTCAACCATAGGCTGTGGCTTTAATTCATAATTTCCAAAAAGTTTACTATCAGTTGAACCTCATTAACCTGATGAGGTTTCAAATGTTTCAAAATATATACCTATTTTTGAAGAACTGCATTAAGCCAAGTTTCATATTCGACTCATTGACCATCAATTCAAAAGATTTCAACCATAGACTGTGGTTTTACTTCATATTTTCGCAAAAATTTTACTATCATTTGAACCTCATTAAACTGATGAGGTTTCAAATGTTTCAAACCTTTTACCTAATTTTGAAAAACTGCATTAAGCCAAGCTTCATACTCGAATTATTGACCATCAATTCAAAAGATTTCAACCATAGACTGTGTTTTGTGTTCTTATTTTCTGAAAACGTTTACTATCATTTGAACCTCATTAACCTGATGAGGTTTCAAATGTTTCAAAGTATATACCTATTTTTGAAGAACCGCATTAAGCCAAGTTTCATATTCGACTCATTGACCATCAATTCAAAAGATTTCAACCATAGACTGTGGTTTTACTTCATATTTTCTCAAAAAGTTTACTATCATTTGAACCTAACTAACTTGATTAGGTTTCAAATGTTTCAAAATATATACCTATTTTTGAAGAATTACATCAAGCAAAGTTTCATATTCGACACATTGACCATCAATTCAAAAGATTTCAACCATAGACTGTGGTCTTACTTCATATTTTCCCAAAAAGTTTACCATCATTTGAACCTAATTAACTTGATGAGGTTTCAAATGTTTCAAAATATATACCTAATTTTCAAGAATTACATCAAGCAAAGTTTCATATTCGATTCATTGACAATCAATTCAAAAGATTTCAACAATAGACTGTGTTTTGCGTTCTTATTTTCTCAAAACGTTTACTATCATTTGAACATCATTTACCTGATAAGGTTTCAAATGTTTCAAAATATAAACCTATTTTTGAAGAACTGCATTAAGCCAAGTTTCATATTCGACTCATTGACCATCAATTCAAAATATTTCAACCATCGACTGTGGTTTTACTTCATATTTTCCCAAAACGTTTACTATCATATGAACCTAATTAACTTCATGAGGTTTCAAATGTTTCAAAATATATACCTATTTTTGAAGAACTGCATTAAGCCAAGTTTCATATTCGACTCATTAAACATCTTTTCAAAAGATTTCAACTATAGACTGTGGTTTTACTTCATATTTTCCCAAAGAGATAACTATCATTTGAGCCTCATTAACCTGATGAGGTTTCAAATGTTTCAAAATATATACCTATTTTTGAAGAACTGAATTAAGACAAGTTTCATATTCGACTCATTGACCATCAATTCAAAAGATTTCAACCATAGACTGTGTTTTGACTTCATATTTTCTCAAAAAGTTTACTATCATTTGAACCTCATTAATCTGATGAGGTTTCCAATGTTTAAAAACAAATACCTAATTTTTTAAGAACTGCATTAAGCCAAGTTTCATTTCGACTCATTAAACATCTTTTCAAAAGATTTCAACCATAGACTGTGGTTTTACTTCATATTTTCCCAAAGAGTTTACTATCATTTGAGCCTCATTAACCTGATGAGGTTTCAAATGTTTCAAAACATATACCTAATTTTGAAGAGTTGCATTAAGCAAAGTTTCACATTCGACTCATTGATTATCATTTCAAAAGATTTCAACCATAGACTGTGTTTGACTTCAAATTTTTTCAAAAAGTTTACAATCATTTGAACCTCATTAACCTGATGAGGTTTCAAATGTTTCAAAACATATAACTTATTTTCAAGAATTACATCAAGCAAAGTTTCATATTCGAATAATTGATTATCAATTCAAAAGATTTCAACCATAGACTGTCTCTTTACTTCACATCTTCTCAAAAATTTTCCAATCATTTGAACCTCATTAACCTGATGAGGTTTCAAATGTTTCAAAACATATACCTAATTTTCAAGAATTACATCAAGCAAAGTTTCATATTCGAATAATTGATTATCAATTCAAAAGATTTCAACCATAGACTGTCTCTTTACTTCTCATTTTCTCAAAAATTTTACAATCATTTGAACCTCATTAACCTGATGAGGTTTCAAATGTTTCAAAACATATACCTAATTTTCAAGAATTACATCAAGCAAAGTTTCATATTCGACTCATTGATTATCAATTCAAAAGATTTCAACCATAGACTGTCTCTTTACTTCACATTTTCTCAAAAATTTTACAATCATTTGAACCTCATTAACCTGATGAGGTTTCAAATGTTTCAAAACATATACCTAATTTTGAAGAGTTGCATTAAGCAAAGTTTCATATTCGACTCATTGATTATCAATTCAAAAGATTTCAACCATAGACTGTGTTTGACTTCAAATTTTTTCAAAAAGTTTACAATCATTTGAACCTCATTAACCTGATGAGGTTTCAAATGTTTCAAAACATATAACTTACTTTCAAGAATTACATCAAGCAAAGTTTCATATTCGACTAATTGATTATCAATTCAAAAGATTTCAACCATAGACTGTCTCTTTACTTCACATTTTCTCAAAAATTTTACAATCATTTGAACCTCATTAACCTGCTGAGGTTTCAAATGTTTCAAAACATATACATAATTTTGAAGAGTTGCATTAAGCAAAGTTTCATATTCGACTCATTGATTATCAATTCAAAAGATTTCAACCATAGACTGTCTCTTTACTTCACATTTTCTCAAAAATTTTACAATCATTTGAACCTCATTAACCTGATGAGGTTTCAAATGTTTCAAAACATATACCTAATTTTCAAGAATTACATCAAGCAAAGTTTCATATTCGACTCATTGATTATCAATTCAAAAGATTTCAACCACAGACTGTGTTTTGACTTCATACTTTTTCAAAAAGTTTACAATCATTTGAACCTCATTAACCTGATGAGGTTTCAAATGTTTCAAAACATATACCTAATTTTCAAGAATTACATCAAGCAAAGTTTCATATTCGAATAATTGATTATCAATTCAAAAGATTTCAACCATAGACTGTCTCTTTACTTCACATTTTCTCAAAAATTTTACAATCATTTGAACCTCATTAACCTGATGAGGTTTCAAATGTTTCAAAACATATACATAATTTTGAAGAGTTGCATTAAGCAAAGTTTCATATTCGACTCATTGATTATCAATTCAAACGATTTCAACCATAGACTGTGTTTTGACTTCAATTTTTTTCAAAAAGTTTACAATCATTTGAACCTCATTAACCTGATGAGGTTTCAAATGTTTCAAAACATATACCTAATTTTGAAGAGTTGCATTAAGCAAAGTTTCACATTCGACTCATTGATTATCAATTCAAAAGATTTCAACCATAGACTGTGTTTTGACTTCATATTTTTTCAAAAAGTTTACAATCATTTGAACCTCATTAACCTGATGAGGTTTCAAATGTTTCAAAACATATACCTAATTTTGAAGAGTTGCATTAAGCAAAGTTTCATATTCGACTCATTGATTATCAATTTAAAAGATTTCAACCATAGACTGTGTTCTGACTTCATATTTTTTCAAAAAGTTTACAATCATTTGAACCTCATTAACCTGATGAGGTTTCAAATGTTTCAAAACATATACCTTATTTTCAAGAATTACATCAAGCAAAGTTTCATATTCGAATAATTGATTATCAATTCAAAAGATTTCAACCATAGACTGTGTTTTGACTTCATACTTTTTCAAAAAGTTTACAATCATTTGAACCTCATTAACCTGATGAGGTTTCAAATGTTTCAAAACATATACCTTATTTTCAAGAATTACATCAAGCAAAGTTTCATATTCGAATAATTGATTATCAATTCAAAAGATTTCAACCATAGACTGTATCTTTACTTCACATTTTTTCAAAAAGTTTACAATCATTTGAACCTCATTAACCTGATGAGGTTTCAAATGTTTCAAAACATATACCTAATTTTGAAGAGTTGCATTAAGCAAAGTTTCACATTCGACTCATTGATTATCAATTCAAAAGATTTCAACCATAGACTGTCTCTTTACTTCTCATTTTCTCAAAAATTTTACAATCATTTGAACCTCATTAACCTGATGAGGTTTCAAATGTTTCAAAACATATACCTAATTTTCAAGAATTACATCAAGCAAAGTTTCATATTCGACTCATTGATTATCAATTCAAAAGATTTCAACCATAGACTGTCTCTTTACTTCACATTTTCTCAAAAATTTTACAATCATTTGAACCTCATTAACCTGCTGAGGTTTCAAATGTTTCAAAACATATACATAATTTTGAAGAGTTGCATTAAGCAAAGTTTCATATTCGACTCATTGATTATCAATTCAAAAGATTTCAACCATAGACTGTGTTTTGACTTCAATTTTTTTCAAAAAGTTTACAATCATTTGAACCTCATTAACCTGATGAGGTTTCAAATGTTTCAAAACATATACCTAATTTTCAAGAATTACATCAAGCAAAGTTTCATATTCGAATAATTGATTATCAATTCAAAAGATTTCAACCATAGACTGTCTCTTTACTTCTCATTTTCTCAAAAATTTTACAATCATTTGAACCTCATTAACCTGATGAGGTTTCAAATGTTTGAAAACATATACCTAATTTTCAAGAATTACATCAAGCAAAGTTTCATATTCGACTCATTGATTATCAATTCAAAAGATTTCAACCATAGACTGTCTCTTTACTTCACATTTTCTCAAACATTTTACAATCATTTGAACCTCATTAACCTGATGAGGTTTCAAATGTTTCAAAACATATACCTAATTTTGAAGAGTTGCATTAAGCAAAGTTTCATATTCGACTCATTGATTATCAATTCAAAAGATTTCAACCATAGACTGTGTTTGACTTCAAATTGTTTCAAAAAGTTTACAATCATTTGAACCTCATTAACCTGATGAGGTTTCAAATGTTTCAAAACATATACCTAATTTTCAAGAATTACATCAAGCAAAGTTTCATATTCGACTCATTGATTATCAATTTAAAAGATTTCAACCATAGACTGTGTTTTGACTTCATATTTTTTCAAAAAGTTTACAATCATTTGAACCTCATTAACCTGATGAGGTTTCAAATGTTTCAAAACATATACCTTATTTTCAAGAATTACATCAAGCAAAGTTTCATATTCGAATAATTGATTATCAATTCAAAAGATTTCAACCATAGACTGTGTTTTGACTTCATACTTTTTCAAAAAGTTTACAATCATTTGAACCTCATTAACCTGATGAGGTTTCAAATGTTTCAAAACATATACCTTATTTTCAAGAATTACATCAAGCAAAGTTTCATATTCGAATAATTGATTATCAATTCAAAAGATTTCAACCATAGACTGTATCTTTACTTCACATTTTTTCAAAAAGTTTACAATCATTTGAACCTCATTAACCTGATGAGGTTTCAAATGTTTCAAAACATATAACTTATTTTCAAGAATTACATCAAGCAAAGTTTCATATTCGACTCATTGATTATCAATTCAAAAGATTTCAACCATAGACTGTGTTTTGACTTCAAATTTTTTCAAAAAGTTTACAATCATTTGAACCTCATTAACCTGATGAGGTTTCAAATGTTTCAAAACATATACCTAATTTTCAAGAATTACATCAAGCAAAGTTTCATATTCGAATAATTGATTATCAATTCAAAAGATTTCAACCATAGACTGTGTTTGACTTCAAATTTTTTCAAAAAGTTTACAATCATTTGAACCTCATTAACCTGATGAGGTTTCAAATGTTTCAAAACATATAACTTACTTTCAAGAATTACATCAAGCAAAGTTTCATATTCGACTCATTGATTATCAATTCAAAAGATTTCAACCATAGACTGTCTCTTTACTTCTCATTTTCTCAAAACTTTTACAATCATTTGAACCTCATTAACCTGCTGAGGTTTCAAATGTTTCAAAACATATACATAATTTTGAAGAGTTGCATTAAGCAAAGTTTCATATTCGACTCATTGATTATCAATTCAAAAGATTTCAACCATAGACTGTCTCTTTACTTCACATTTTCTCAAACATTTTACAATCATTTGAACCTCATTAACCTGATGAGGTTTCAAATGTTTCAAAACATATACCTAATTTTGAAGAGTTGCATTAAGCAAAGTTTCATATTCGACTCATTGATTATCAATTTAAAAGATTTCAACCATAGACTGTGTTTTGACTTCATATTTTTTCAAAAAGTTTACAATCATTTGAACCTCATTAACCTGATGAGGTTTCAAATGTTTCAAAACATATACCTTATTTTCAAGAATTACATCAAGCAAAGTTTCATATTCGAATAATTGATTATCAATTCAAAAGATTTCAACCATAGACTGTGTTTTGACTTCATACTTTTTCAAAAAGTTTACAATCATTTGAACCTCATTAACCTGATGAGGTTTCAAATGTTTCAAAACATATACCTAATTTTCAAGAATTACATCAAGCAAAGTTTCATATTCGAATAATTGATTATCAATTCAAAAGATTTCAACCATAGACTGTATCTTTACTTCACATTTTTTCAAAAAGTTTACAATCATTTGAACCTCATTAACCTGATAAGGTTTCAAATGTTTCAAAACATATAACTTATTTTCAAGAATTACATCAAGCAAAGTTTCATATTCGACTCATTGATTATCAATTCAAAAGATTTCAACCATAGACTGTGTTTGACTTCAAATTTTTTCAAAAAGTTTACAATCATTTGAACCTCATTAACCTGATGAGGTTTCAAATGTTTCAAAACATATACCTAATTTTCAAGAATTACATCAAGCAAAGTTTCATATTCGAATAATTGATTATCAATTCAAAAGATTTCAACCATAGACTGTCTCTTTACTTCTCATTTTCTCAAAAATTTTACAATCATTTGAACCTCATTAACCTGATGAGGTTTCAAATGTTTGAAAACATATACCTAATTTTCAAGAATTACATCAAGCAAAGTTTCATATTCGACTCATTGATTATCAATTCAAAAGATTTCAACCATAGACTGTCTCTTTACTTCACATTTTCTCAAAAATTTTACAATCATTTGAACCTCATTAACCTGATGAGGTTTCAAATGTTTCAAAACATATACCTAATTTTGAAGAGTTGCATTAAGCAAAGTTTCATATTCGACTAATTGATTATCAATTTAAAAGATTTCAACCATAGACTGTGTTTTGACTTCATATTTTTTCAAAAAGTTTACAATCATTTGAACCTCATTAACCTGATGAGGTTTCAAATGTTTCAAAGCATATACCTTATTTTCAAGAATTACATCAAGCAAAGTTTCATATTCGAATAATTGATTATCAATTCAAAAGATTTCAACCATAGACTGTGTTTTGACTTCATACTTTTTCAAAAAGTTTACAATCATTTGAACCTCATTAACCTGATGAGGTTTCAAATGTTTCAAAACATATACCTTATTTTCAAGAATTACATCAAGCAAAGTTTCATATTCGACTCATTGATTATCAATTCAAAAGATTTCAACCATAGACTGTGTTTGACTTCAAATTTTTTCAAAAAGTTTACAATCATTTGAACCTCATTAACCTGATGAGGTTTCAAATGTTTCAAAACATATAACTTACTTTCAAGAATTACATCAAGCAAAGTTTCATATTCGACTAATTGATTATCAATTCAAAAGATTTCAACCATAGACTGTCTCTTTACTTCACATTTTCTCAAAAATTTTACAATCATTTGAACCTCATTAACCTGCTGAGGTTTCAAATGTTTCAAAACATATACATAATTTTGAAGAGTTGCATTAAGCAAAGTTTCATATTCGACTCATTGATTATCAATTCAAAAGATTTCAACCATAGACTGTGTTTTGACTTCAATTTTTTTCAAAAAGTTTACAATCATTTGAACCTCATTAACCTGATGAGGTTTCAAATGTTTCAAAACATATACCTAATTTTCAAGAATTACATCAAGCAAAGTTTCATATTCGAATAATTGATTATCAATTCAAAAGATTTCAACCATAGACTGTCTCTTTACTTCTCATTTTCTCAAAAATTTTACAATCATTTGAACCTCATTAACCTGATGAGGTTTCAAATGTTTGAAAACATATACCTAATTTTCAAGAATTACATCAAGCAAAGTTTCATATTCGACTCATTGATTATCAATTCAAAAGATTTCAACCATAGACTGTCTCTTTACTTCACATTTTCTCAAACATTTTACAATCATTTGAACCTCATTAACCTGATGAGGTTTCAAATGTTTCAAAACATATACCTAATTTTGAAGAGTTGCATTAAGCAAAGTTTCATATTCGACTCATTGATTATCAATTCAAAAGATTTCAACCATAGACTGTGTTTGACTTCAAATTTTTTCAAAAAGTTTACAATCATTTGAACCTCATTAACCTGATGAGGTTTCAAATGTTTCAAAACATATACCTAATTTTCAAGAATTACATCAAGCAAAGTTTCATATTCGAATAATTGATTATCAATTCAAAAGATTTCAACCATAGACTGTCTCTTTACTTCTCATTTTCTCAAAAATTTTACAATCATTTGAACCTCATAAACCTGATGAGGTTTCAAATGTTTGAAAACATATACCTAATTTTCAAGAATTACATCAAGCAAAGTTTCATATTCGACTCATTGATTATCAATTCAAAAGATTTCAACCATAGACTGTGTTTGACTTCAAATTTTTTTCAAAAAGTTTACAATCATTTGAACCTCATTAACCTGATGAGGTTTCAAATGTTTCAAAACATATAACTTACTTTCAAGAATTACATCAAGCAAAGTTTCATATTCGACTCATTGATTATCAATTCAAAAGATTTCAACCATAGACTGTCTCTTTACTTCTCATTTTCTCAAAACTTTTACAATCATTTGAACCTCATTAACCTGCTGAGGTTTCAAATGTTTCAAAACATATACATAATTTTGAAGAGTTGCATTAAGTAAAGTTTCATACACTGCATAGAATTAGGCATTTACAACAAATTTGATACCACTGTAAATATCCTTGAAATATGATATTTGATTTCTGCAGGACTTTACAAGTTGTAAAGGTCTTTACGAACTTTACAATTAATGAAAATCTCCTGAAATGTATTGGTAAATGTCATAGTTACTTTCACATAAATTGTAAATATCTAGAAATGTCCTGAAAATTTCAAAAATTTTCCGATGAAATTCGTTAGCTGTCCTTCACTTGAATTTATTTTATCTTGCTTGAATGAACCGACTCAATAGACCCAAGCCTCTTCTCACTAACACCGGTCTGAAAGTTGACTGTTATCAAACCCAGAAATGTGCTATTTCTGGATGCACAAACTTGGAAAAAGGATGGAGCAGGCAATTTTGATAACTTCTTGCGTAAAAATACACTTGAGAGGCTGTGGGTTTCTCATTTGAAAGCATTGACCGTCCATCAAAAGGAGGGTAACATTGTTAAAGTACAGCAAAGTTCCTTCAAAAGTCAACGGCCGTCCGTCCAAATGATTATTCCAATTTCTAAATTTTGTTAACCAAAGGGTACAAAAATGCTTATTCATAAATAAATTGAATAGAATGTACAATTGAAATGGATTTTTGAGTCAAAATACTTCAAATATTGCCTGTAGAGAAAGGTAGGTACTTTTCATGAGAAAGGTAGGTACTGCAAAGTACCTTCAAAAGTCAACGGCCGTCCGTCCGAATGATTATTCCGATTTCAAAATTTTATTAACCAAAGGGTACAAAAATGCCTATTCATAAATAAATTGAATAGAATGTACAATTGAAATGGATTTTTGAGTCAAAATACTTCAAATATTGCCTGTAGAGAAAGGTAGGTACTTTTCATGAGAAAGGTAGGTACTGCAAAGTACCTTCAAAAGTCAACGGCCGTCCGTCCGAATGATTATTCCGATTTCAAAATTTTATTAACCAAAGGGTACAAAAATGCCTATTCATAAATAAATTGAATAGAATGTACAATTGAAATGGATTTTTGAGTCAAAATACTTCAAATATTGCCTGTAGAGAAAGGTAGGTACTTTTCATGAGAAAGGTAGGTACTGCAAAGTACCTTCAAAAGTCAACGGCCGTCCGTCCGAATGATTATTCAAATTTCAAAACTTTATTAAGCAAAGGGTACAAAAATGCCTATTCATAAATAAATTGAATAGAATGTACAATTGAAATGGCTTTTTGAGTCAAAATACTTCAAATATTGCCTGTAGAGAAAGGTAGGTACTTTTCATGAGAAAGGTAGGTACTGCAAAGTACCTTCAAAAGTCAACGGCCGTCCGTCCGAATGATTATTCCAATTTCAAAATTTTATTAACCAAAGGGTACAAAAATGCCTATTCATAAATAAATTGAATAGAATGTACAATTGAAATGGATTTTTGAGTCAAAATACTTCAAATATTGCCTGTAGAGAAAGGTAGGTACTTTTCATGAGAAAGGTAGGTACTGCAAAGTACCTTCAAAAGTCAACGGCCGTCCGTCCGAATGATTATTCCGATTTCAAAATTTTATTAACCAAAGGGTACAAAAATGCCTATTCATAAATAAATTGAATAGAATGTACAATTGAAATGGATTTTTGAGTCAAAATACTTCAAATATTGCCTGTAGAGAAAGGTAGGTACTTTTCATGAGAAAGGTAGGTACTGCAAAGTACCTTCAAAAGTCAACGGCCGTCCGTCCGAATGATTATTCCAATTTCAAAATTTTATTAACCAAAGGGTACAAAAATGCCTATTCATAAATAAATTGAATAGAATGTACAATTGAAATGGATTTTTGAGTCAAAATACTTCAAATATTGCCTGTAGAGAAAGGTAGGTACTTTTCATGAGAAAGGTAGGTACTGCAAAGTACCTTCAAAAGTCAACGGCCGTCCGTCCGAATGATTATTCAAATTTCAAAACTTTATTAAGCAAAGGGTACAAAAATGCCTATTCATAAATAAATTGAATAGAATGTACAATTGAAATGGCTTTTTGAGTCAAAATACTTCAAATATTGCCTGTAGAGAAAGGTAGGTACTTTTCATGAGAAAGGTAGGTACTGCAAAGTACCTTCAAAAGTCAACGGCCGTCCGTCCGAATGATTATTCCAATTTCAAAATTTTATTAACCAAAGGGTACAAAAATGCCTATTCATAAATAAATTGAATAGAATGTACAATTGAAATGGATTTTTGAGTCAAAATACTTCAAATATTGCCTGTAGAGAAAGGTAGGTACTTTTCATGAGAAAGGTAGGTACTGCAAAGTACCTTCAAAAGTCAACGGCCGTCCGTCCAAATGATTATTCCAATTTCAAAATTTTATTAACCAAAGGGTACAAAAATGCCTATTCATAAATAAATTGAATAGAATGTACAATTGAAATGGATTTTTGAGTCAAAATACTTCAAATATTGCCTGTAGAGAAAGGTAGGTACTTTTCATGAGAAAGGTAGGTACTGCAAAGTACCTTCAAAAGTCAACGGCCGTCCGTCCGAATGATTATTCAAATTTCAAAATTTTATTAACCAAAGGGTACAAAAATGCCTATTCATAAATAAATTGAATAGAATGTACAATTGAAATGGATTTTTGAGTCAAAATACTTCAAATATTGCCTGTAGAGAAAGGTAGGTACTTTTCATGAGAAAGGTAGGTATTGCAAAGTACCTTCAAAAGTCAACGGCCGTCCGTCCAAATGATTATTCCAATTTCAAAATTTTATTAACCAAAGGGTACAAAAATGCCTATTCATAAATAAATTGAATAGAATGTACAATTGAAATGGATTTTTGAGTCAAAATACTTCAAATATTGCCTGTAGAGAAAGGTAGGTACTTTTCATGAGAAAGGTAGGTATTGCAAAGTACCTTCAAAAGTCAACGGCCGTCCGTCCAAATGATTATTCCAATTTCAAAATTTTATTAACCAAAGGGTACAAAAATGCCTATTCATAAATAAATTGAATAGAATGTACAATTGAAATGGATTTTTGAGTCAAAATACTTCAAATATTGCCTGTAGAGAAAGGTAGGTACTTTTCACGAGAAAGGTAGGTACTGCAAAGTACCTTCAAAAGTCAACGGCCGTCCGTCCGAATGATTATTCCAATTTCAAAATTTTATTAACCAAAGGGTACAAAAATGCCTATTCATAAATAAATTGAATAGAATGTACAATTGAAATGGATTTTTGAGTCAAAATACTTCAAATATTGCCTGTAGAGAAAGGTAGGTACTTTTCATGAGAAAGGTAGGTACTGCAAAGTACCTTCAAAAGTCAACGGCCGTCCGTCCGAATGATTATTCAAATTTCAAAACTTTATTAAGCAAAGGGTACAAAAATGCCTATTCATAAATAAATTGAATAGAATGTACAATTGAAATGGCTTTTTGAGTCAAAATACTTCAAATATTGCCTGTAGAGAAAGGTAGGTACTTTTCATGAGAAAGGTAGGTACTGCAAAGTACCTTCAAAAGTCAACGGCCGTCCGTCCGAATGATTATTCAAATTTCAAAACTTTATTAAGCAAAGGGTACAAAAATGCTTATTCATAAATAAATTGAATAGAATGTACAATTGAAATGGCTTTTTGAGTCAAAATACTTCAAATATTGCCTGTAGAGAAAGGTAGGTACTTTTCTTCATGAGAAAGGTAGGTACTGCAAAGTACCTTCAAAAGTCAACGGCCGTCCGTCCGAATGATTATTCCGATTTCAAAATTTTATTAACCAAAGGGTACAAAAATGCCTATTCATAAATAAATTGAATAGAATGTACAATTGAAATGGATTTTTGAGTCAAAATACTTCAAATATTGCCTGTAGAGAAAGGTAGGTACTTTTCATGAGAAAAGTAGGTACTGCAAAGTACCTTCAAAAGTCAACGGCCGTCCGTCCAAATGATTATTCAAATTTCAAAATTTTGTTAACCAAAGGGTACAAAAATGCCAATTCATAAATAAATTGAATAGAATGTACAATTGAAATGGATTTTTGAGTCAAAATACTTCAAATATTGCCTGTAGAGAAAGGTAGGTACTTTTCACGAGAAAGGTAGGTATTGCAAAGATTTACCAGATAAAAGGGTAGGACTGGCAAAAACCTGCGATGAAAGTAAATGCATGCAACAAAAGGCTAATTTAAGGCTAATTGTGCTAAAAATAGAAACTAAAAAATTTTGCAAAGTATGTATTTTTGAACTATGACATGTTTCCTACTATTTGAAACAAATTTGGAGAAAATCAATTGAGTGGTTGATTAAATAGAATTTTTCTGGTTAAGAAGGTATAAATTTGCCAATTTTCGTCAGTTTTTCGGTTGCCTAGCAACGAATCACGTGACTTATTAATTTTCATTGTTATATTTGAATAGCCAATTGTCTAAAGAACAATAGGGGTAAGTCTAATTGTTATATCTTTTGTAGTTTTGGAGAAAAAGAGGGGGGGGGCGAAAAACGCCGCCCCCCCAGTATAAAATACCTAAAAAATCGCCCAGTACAGATAGGGTTAAATGGCTTTTCGAGTCGCAAACATTGCTCTTGGAGAAAAGTGGGTACTTTTCATGAGAACGGTAGTACTGCAGAATACACTCATTTTTTAATATGAAACTAAGGCCAGGGGCTAGTAGGCAGTTTCTTATATTTTTGGGCCATTTTGCTACCAAAAGTTTCTGACCTGTTTCTTATATTTTTAATGCCAGAAGTGTAAAGTTAATCTTGTCTTGTCTAAAGGGCTCCCAAGTTACTTAGTTATATCTCAAAACGAGTCAATAGCATAATTCGCACTCAAAATAATGTCCAAAAGTTGCTATAACTATACAGTGTCAAAACATTTCTGACTGCGATAGGAAAATTAAAACTGTAAAATGCAAAAGTTTCTTAGGATTGTAAATCCAGGTAGGGTTGTTTCTTAACTTTCAAAAAAATTGAGCCTACCGTTTCTTATAAGCGATTTCTTATAATAAAAATGAGTGTAGTACATTCAAAAAATAAACGGCCATCCGTCCGCCGGATTATTTACATTTGAAAATGGACAACAAAAACACTTAAAACAATTTTGGTAGGAAAATGGCTCAAAAATGTAACCATGATAGATGATAGATGTAAGAACCCGCTGATAGGGAACCCGCCCTTGGATTTGAGAAAGAATGTAGTTCCGCGCACTCCCCGCGCCAGGGCGCGCACTTTTTCATTGGCAGGTCCTTGAACCGTTTTGTGAAAAGTGGCGCCATTTTCAGTTTCAAAGGGTTGCAAGCAGAACGGCGGTTAGGGCAACAGGCATCGAATCGTATCAGCAAAGATGTGGATTGACAATCAGATACTGGAGTGGTCTTGAGAAAGAAGACATAGAGCAAGAGGTAAGTATCCTTCTTGAAACCTTCTTTCCTGGTTGAAGCTTTGAGTTTTCTAGATGGAAATATTGAAAATTTACTGTAGGCTACATCTAGTTAGGCCAAAATGCAGTACAATATGGCATTGGCATGGAGAAAATTAGGCTGCGACCAACAAGACCATAACTGGAAAACAAGGTTACCGGCTTTCAGGGAAATATTCACTTTCAGTTTGAACGTAAGTGTAATACTAATTGGTGCAGGTTAAGTTAAAAAATAAGCAGATAAGGTAC
This sequence comes from Aurelia coerulea, assembly GCA_039566865.1. Taxonomy (NCBI): domain Eukaryota; kingdom Metazoa; phylum Cnidaria; class Scyphozoa; order Semaeostomeae; family Ulmaridae; genus Aurelia; species Aurelia coerulea. The sequence continues at coordinate 20,626,861 of CM076947.1, read as the reverse complement.
CTCTAGGCCTAGGTAGGCCTCTGGAAAGATAAAAGGCAGATAGCCCTCAAAAGCTTGAAAGCGAGTGTGAAGGAGTGTGAGCAAAAACAGGCCTAAGGAAGCTGTGGAAAAAATTTCAAGAGGATAAAAGTCAATAACAAGAACAATTTCAATTCAAAATCTGCTAGTTCTTTTGGTTGGTTTCCTAAACCAAACAGAATAAACATAGAGTGACTGAGTGATGCAAATTGGTTCATATTATTGACATTGCAAACAAATTTGTAACTTTCTCTACATGATTTGCAAGATTTCATCCCCTAGCAGTGCACTGCAGTAGATGTGGCATGGGAACATATTTTCTATGCATGTGTAGCCATTAATAAAATGTGTTCTAACCACATAAGAACTTGTGCGTTGATGACATTTCTTTTCACAGTCTTACAAAAATGCAACCAACGCAGAGAGTAGACCCCCTCCTCCTCCCCCATCTACACAGATGCATGTTTCCAGGGGATATTGGATCTTAACATGGCAGATGTAAACAGTAGCCTCTTTTTATATAACTAATGATTCATCAAACCCTACCCTCTAGATCTACATGAAGAATATAGACTGACCCAATCGCGTGCAAATATAGCCAGATACACTGTATAAATATAAATTTTGAAAAGGTGCCCTCAAAACATGAACTATATTTCTATTATGTGATTTTGTGCACATTCAAAATTTAACTTGGAAATTACTTTACTGCATACTGAGTTGAATGCACAAAAAGGCAGTGCATTTTCTGGATGACTGATTCAAATGAACATTTTGGTCTAAAACAGTAACATAATGGCCTTTTTGATCAAGGAGTAGGTTTGATGTCAGTAAGTCATATCAAGACTATGATATCCTAGTAGAAAAATATGTATAGTTTTTTTCTGTTCTGTCTTGATAATGATACTTTGTAACAGTGATCTATTTTTCAAACTATTGATGCTTTGATTTAAATCTACCATACCATTTTTTTTGTTCTTACCTTTCGATATTTGGCTATTACCTTATTTTTCAATTTTGACACTTTTCCATTTCAGATATATACACTATTTGACATAGAGTAAGGTGTCTTCCCTTTTCTGGCAGCTGGTATTAAATGGTACTTCCAACAAAAAAGAGAAAAACATCTTGTATTAGATATGGTTTGGGCAGATAATGACAAGCAGAAGAGTTACAAAATATAACATCAGGTAATTATGTGATTTTGTAGTTTCTTTACATTGAGGTTAGTTAGTTAGTTCAGCATTTTCTGTTACAATATTGACATATTTTCTTATTTGAATTTGCATTTGTTATTGATTAGGAAATAGGTGAACATGGGAGCTTATATTCGTGAAACTAGCCAGGTGTGAAACCATTGAACTTCATGTAAAACAGGGCATGGATTATATCAGTACAAGATGACAATACTATCTGTTTTTAGCCTTATTATTAACCAAATTTATTGTCATTTGCATTTTCAAATGCAGGCATTAAATAAGAAACCGTTTTTTATCTTTCATTACTAGCTTCTACCTTTCTTATAGTCAAAATAACCTAAAATACCCGGTGATCTTAGTAGATATGTGTGCCATTTGATAAAAATTATAAATGGTATCTATTATATACAATGCCCATAACTTAGGTTTTTTTCATTTCTGTGTATGCACGTATTGATTTTCTCTCATCATTTTCCTGAAAAAAGGGAATACCTGAAATGTTCAAAAGAAAGAGCTAAAGCAGTTTATTGTTAAGATCATTGTCTGCAGCTCCAAATAGTTTGGAGCTTGAACTCCATGAAAAGACAAGAAAAATCATATTTGTCTGCTTTCTTAGTAGAAAGCATGATTTTCTTGATGTTCAAAGAGAAAGTATCCAACATAAGACAAGATCATGTGGTCCACACTATAGGGTTTGCTGAGTTTGAACATGAATCTATTTTAAATTGACAAGCGGTTACGTGCATTCACACCTAATTTGTTTTAAAAAATATGGAAGAAATGGAACATACCTCCATTGCTAGACTTCTTACTTTTTCAAGGGTATCTCAAGCAAAGATTTTTGGAAAATTCATATTTTTGAGGTGTTTTGATCACGAAAAAGTCAGGCAAATTATGCGCATCCACGCTAGACTTTAAGGAAGTGATTTCCATTAACATGATTCACAATGAGACAATGGTTTGTTTCTCTGTCACTGTTCAAACAGGAGGGCAACTATTTTTAGGACTCCTTATGTGCAATTGTAATGCCATTATGTAATGGACAATCATACAGTATTAGGGTGGTTCAAGAATAGAACATAAGGTGAAATTAGAAGTTTCATGTTGGTTGGGTTAATTTTAACTGGCATAAAAAGTGTCTCACCTAGTTTGATATTGTTTATTGCATTCCAGGATAATTGAATTAAATCACTTTACCAATTTTAGATCATTCATATGCATTAATAATCTAATAATCTTGGTATTGACATGTCATTTAATTTGTTTTCACATAGAAATGTAGCAGAATTAAGAGCACTGTGGCAAAAAGACATCTTGAACACAAGAGAAAAGAAGCTGATGCAGGTTGCTTTGAGGATGGGCATGATGACAATGTCAGCAAAGCATACAATGAACTTTAGTATGTACAAAGAGTCAGTCCTTGCAGCTGCTAATGTCAAGAAAAATAGATGACAGTGTCATGTGGGTAATGAATGATTAACTCTATATATAGTCAAACATTTGAATAGTTTTCCTTAGTGTTTAATAGAAATTGGATTTAGAACTTGGTTTCACATTGCTCTGTTAAGAGTAATGTTTTATTCCCAAGTAGGATGATTTAGGGAACTTTGTTGCTGCCATTTTCTGTTGGAAGGCTAAAGCAATCAATTGACTTTTTGAAATTAAATGTATCAAACAAAATGCTCACTGCATAATCATAGCTGCTGCGAATGAGTGATTACAGTATTACATGAAATAATTGTCCACATACTTCATTTAAATCCATCCTGATGATGCATTAAGGCTCTCGATTCCCTTTCAAAGAAATTTATTGATCCTATTTGAATATAAATATTCCTGTTTGGATAGGTATTGGTGCTAATCTCTCTTCAAGATTCATCCATTGATTCACTGTAATTCAACCATCTTTTAGCTTCGCTACCAGTGCAAATATAAGTTACTGATTACTGCCATCACTTAGTTGCGTTTGTTGTATTCATTCCCATGGGTCATTTAAATGGCAACAACAAAGGCCAACCAAGAGATGACATGTGTAAGGTGTGGCGAATGAAACAGTCCCTTTAATTTCTTGTTGTTTTGAGGCAAAACATATGAATTGAACAAAAACCCAGAGTCCTTACCTTTGTTAATTCAGGATAAACAGGGAGGGAATTTGACAGTTTGCTTTGAACATCAATCATTGAACGTTTATTCAATTCTTTGCCCAAATCACAATACAGTATTTATTGAACTTTGATTTTGTGTGTATTGATTAGCTATTGGTATTCTTCGTCCAAGCTGATTAATTTAATGTGGCAGATTAACTATTTACTTAGGGGTTGTTTATATAAGGAAAAACACATCACCTGCTAGACCCTAGGCTGACAGGCTAGATTGCACCTTCCCATAGCATCCCATTGTTTATATAACCAACGCAACACCACTGGTATAGTGGGATCTTACCTCTTTTTGTGTGCATTTGAAAATACTACAATATTAATATGTATTAAAATAAATTTACCTTACCTGTCAGCCCCTGGTGAGGTGTTTTCCCCATATAAACAGCCCCGTAGCCCTTAATATCACATGTAATAATATTGAGAATTGTGTGATAAATTATAAGTTATTTGTGTTAACTTTATTTGTATCTTCTTTACTAGTCCTTCAGAAGGCTGACTATGAAAAGGCTTTGCTTCCTACTGCAAAGGGGGATCACCCACTGTTCTTTGGAATTGGTCTTTTGTTGCTTTTTGTCAACAACAGTGGGAGATTTGCAACAAAATAAAAAACTATTCGTTTTTGGCGACTAAAAATCATAGTAGGATCGTAGGAACAAAACAAAGCACAAAATGGGCCTTTTAAGGTACTAAGAATACAAGCATAAATTATTTGAAAGCTACCAATTTTCCATAGGCAGTTTTTTTGAAACTTAAAAAACCTACCATTTACAAATCCTCAAAATATCCTCAAAATATCCAATTTACTTGACATTTACATCTAACTAAAAGCCGTAAACTTCATGTTTCATACCTGTTTACAACTTGATGTAAATCATCGTAAATGTCACATTTAAAACGACGTTACATTTGTTTGTAAATGTCATGAAAAGGTGGCACTTTACAATATTTATTTTGAATATTAAATGTCATGTAAAGATCGATCTTTACAAAATTTGTAAATTTTATAAATGTTCATTGAAATATGCCCTTTACAATTGTTTTACATGAACTTTAATTTCATTGTAAATTCAAAATCTCATGCAGTGCATATAACTTATTTTCAAGAATTACATCAAGCAAAGTTTCATATTCGACTCATTGATTATCAATTCAAAAGATTTCAACCATAGACTGTGTTTTGACTTCAAATTTTTTCAAAAAGTTTACAATCATTTGAACCTCATTAACCTGATGAGGTTTCAAATGTTTCAAAACATATACCTAATTTTCAAGAATTACATCAAGCAAAGTTTCATATTCGAATAATTGATTATCAATTCAAAAGATTTCAACCATAGACTGTCTCTTTACTTCTCATTTTCTCAAAAATTTTACAATCATTTGAACCTCATTAACCTGATGAGGTTTCAAATGTTTGAAAACATATACTTAATTTTCAAGAATTACATCAAGCAAAGTTTCATGTTCGACTCATTGATTATCAATTCAAAAGATTTCAACCATAGACTGTCTCTTTACTTCACATTTTCTCAAAAATTTTACAATCATTTGAACCTCATTAACCTGATGAGGTTTCAAATGTTTGAAAACATATACTTAATTTTCAAGAATTACATCAAGCAAAGTTTCATATTCGACTCATTGATTATCAATTCAAAAGATTTCAACCATAGACTGTCTCTTTACTTCACATTTTCTCAAAAATTTTACAATCATTTGAACCTCATTAACCTGATGAGGTTTCAAATGTTTCAAAACATATACCTAATTTTGAAGAGTTGCATTAAGCAAAGTTTCATATTCGACTAATTGATTATCAATTTAAAAGATTTCAACCATAGACTGTGTTTTGACTTCATATTTTTTCAAAAAGTTTACAATCATTTGAACCTCATTAACCTGATGAGGTTTCAAATGTTTCAAAGCATATACCTTATTTTCAAGAATTACATCAAGCAAAGTTTCATATTCGAATAATTGATTATCAATTCAAAAGATTTCAACCATAGACTGTCTCTTTACTTCTCATTTTCTCAAAAATTTTACAATCATTTGAACCTCATAAACCTGATGAGGTTTCAAATGTTTGAAAACATATACCTAATTTTCAAGAATTACATGAAGCAAAGTTTCATATTCGACTCATTGATTATCAATTCAAAAGATTTCAACCATAGACTGTCTCTTTACTTCACCTTTTCTCAAACATTTTACAATCATTTGAACCTCATTAACCTGATGAGGTTTCAAATGTTTCAAAACATATACCTAATTTTGAAGAGTTGCATTAAGCAAAGTTTCATATTCGACTCATTGATTATCAATTCAAAAGATTTCAACCATAGACTGTGTTTGACTTCAAATTTTTTCAAAAAGTTTACAATCATTTGAACCTCATTAACCTGATGAGGTTTCAAATGTTTCAAAACATATACCTGATTTTCAAGAATTACATCAAGCAAAGTTTCATATTCGAATAATTGATTATCAATTCAAAAGATTTCAACCATAGACTGTCTCTTTACTTCTCATTTTCTCAAAAATTTTACAATCATTTGAACCTCATTAACCTGATGAGCTTTCAAATGTTTGAAAACATATACCTAATTTTCAAGAATTACATCAAGCAAAGTTTCATATTCGACTCATTGATTATCAATTCAAAAGATTTCAACCATCGACTGTCTCTTTACTTCACCTTTTCTCAAACATTTTACAATCATTTGAACCTCATTAACCTGATGAGGTTTCAAATGTTTCAAAACATATACCTAATTTTGAAGAGTTGCATTAAGCAAAGTTTCATATTCGACTCATTGATTATCAATTTAAAAGATTTCAACCATAGACTGTGTTTTGACTTCATATTTTTTCAAAAAGTTTACAATCATTTGAACCTCATTAACCTGATGAGGTTTCAAATGTTTCAAAACATATACCTTATTTTCAAGAATTACATCAAGTAAAGTTTCATATTCGAATAATTGATTATCAATTCAAAAGATTTCAACCATAGACTGTATCTTTACTTCACATTTTTTCAAAAAGTTTACAATCATTTGAACCTGATGAGGTTTCAAATGTTTCAAAACATATAACTTATTTTCAAGAATTACATCAAGCAAAGTTTCATATTCGACTCATTGATTATCAATTCAAAAGATTTCAACCATAGACTGTGTTTTGACTTCAAATTTTTTCAAAAAGTTTACAATCATTTGAACCTCATTAACCTGATGAGGTTTCAAATGTTTCAAAACATATACCTAATTTTCAAGAATTACATCAAGCAAAGTTTCATATTCGAATAATTGATTATCAATTCAAAAGATTTCAACCATAGACTGTCTCTTTACTTCTCATTTTCTCAAAAATTTTACAATCATTTGAACCTCATTAACCTGATGAGGTTTCAAATGTTTGAAAACATATACTTAATTTTCAAGAATTACATCAAGCAAAGTTTCATGTTCGACTCATTGATTATCAATTCAAAAGATTTCAACCATAGACTGTCTCTTTACTTCACATTTTCTCAAAAATTTTACAATCATTTGAACCTCATTAACCTGATGAGGTTTCAAATGTTTGAAAACATATACTTAATTTTCAAGAATTGCATTAAGCAAAGTTTCATATTCGACTCATTGATTATCAATTCAAAAGATTTCAACAATAGACTGTCTCTTTACTTCACATTTTCTCAAAAATTTTACAATCATTTGAACCTCATTAACCTGATGAGGTTCCAAATGTTTCAAAACATATACCTAATTTTGAAGAGTTGCATTAAGCAAAGTTTCATATTCGAATAATTGATTATCAATTCAAAAGATTTCAACCATAGACTGTGTTTTGACTTCATACTTTTTCAAAAAGTTTACAATCATTTGAACCTCATTAACCTGATGAGGTTTCAAATGTTTCAAAACATATACCTTATTTTCAAGAATTACATCAAGCAAAGTTTCATATTCGAATAATTGATTATCAATTCAAAAGATTTCAACCATAGACTGTCTCTTTACTTCACATTTTTTCAAAAAGTTTACAATCATTTGAACCTCATTAACCTGATGAGGTTTCAAATGTTTCAAAACATATACCTTATTTTCAAGAATTACATCAAGCAACGTTTCATATTCGAATAATTGATTATCAATTCAAAAGATTTCAACCATAGACTGTCTCTTTACTTCACATTTTCTCAAAAATTTACAATCATTTGAACCTCATTAACCTGATGAGGTTTCAAATGTTTCAAAACATATACTTAATTTTCAAGAATTACATCAAGCAAAGTTTCATATTCGACTCATTGATTATCAATTCAAAAGATTTCAACAATAGACTGTCTCTTTACTTCACATTTTCTCAAAAATTTTACAATCATTTGAACCTCATTAACCTGATGAGGTTCCAAATGTTTCAAAACATATACCTAATTTTGAAGAGTTGCATTAAGCAAAGTTTCATATTCGACTCATTGATTATCAATTCAAAAGATTTCAACCATAGACTGTGTTTGACTTCAAATTTTTTCAAAAAGTTTACAATCATTTGAACCTCATTAACCTGATGAGGTTTCAAATGTTTCAAAACATATACCTGATTTTCAAGAATTACATCAAGCAAAGTTTCATATTCGAATAATTGATTATCAATTCAAAAGATTTCAACCATAGACTGTCTCTTTACTTCTCATTTTCTCAAAAATTTTACAATCATTTGAACCTCATTAACCTGATGAGCTTTCAAATGTTTGAAAACATATACCTAATTTTCAAGAATTACATCAAGCAAAGTTTCATATTCGACTCATTGATTATCAATTCAAAAGATTTCAACCATAGACTGTCTCTTTACTTCACCTTTTCTCAAACATTTTACAATCATTTGAACCTCATTAACCTGATGAGGTTTCAAATGTTTCAAAACATATACCTAATTTTGAAGAGTTGCATTAAGCAAAGTTTCATATTCGACTCATTGATTATCAATTTAAAAGATTTCAACCATAGACTGTGTTTTGACTTCATATTTTTTCAAAAAGTTTACAATCATTTGAACCTCATTAACCTGATGAGGTTTCAAATGTTTCAAAACATATACCTTATTTTCAAGAATTACATCAAGTAAAGTTTCATATTCGAATAATTGATTATCAATTCAAAAGATTTCAACCATAGACTGTATCTTTACTTCACATTTTTTCAAAAAGTTTACAATCATTTGAACCTGATGAGGTTTCAAATGTTTCAAAACATATAACTTATTTTCAAGAATTACATCAAGCAAAGTTTCATATTCGACTCATTGATTATCAATTCAAAAGATTTCAACCATAGACTGTGTTTTGACTTCAAATTTTTTCAAAAAGTTTACAATCATTTGAACCTCATTAACCTGATGAGGTTTCAAATGTTTCAAAACATATACCTAATTTTCAAGAATTACATCAAGCAAAGTTTCATATTCGAATAATTGATTATCAATTCAAAAGATTTCAACCATAGACTGTCTCTTTACTTCTCATTTTCTCAAAAATTTTACAATCATTTGAACCTCATTAACCTGATGAGGTTTCAAATGTTTGAAAACATATACTTAATTTTCAAGAATTACATCAAGCAAAGTTTCATGTTCGACTCATTGATTATCAATTCAAAAGATTTCAACCATAGACTGTCTCTTTACTTCACATTTTCTCAAAAATTTTACAATCATTTGAACCTCATTAACCTGATGAGGTTTCAAATGTTTGAAAACATATACTTAATTTTCAAGAATTGCATTAAGCAAAGTTTCATATTCGACTCATTGATTATCAATTCAAAAGATTTCAACAATAGACTGTCTCTTTACTTCACATTTTCTCAAAAATTTTACAATCATTTGAACCTCATTAACCTGATGAGGTTCCAAATGTTTCAAAACATATACCTAATTTTGAAGAGTTGCATTAAGCAAAGTTTCATATTCGAATAATTGATTATCAATTCAAAAGATTTCAACCATATACTGTGTTTTGACTTCATACTTTTTCAAAAAGTTTACAATCATTTGAACCTCATTAACCTGATGAGGTTTCAAATGTTTCAAAACATATACCTTATTTTCAAGAATTACATCAAGCAAAGTTTCATATTCGAATAATTGATTATCAATTCAAAAGATTTCAACCATAGACTGTCTCTTTACTTCACATTTTTTCAAAAAGTTTACAATCATTTGAACCTCATTAACCTGATGAGGTTTCAAATGTTTCAAAACATATACCTTATTTTCAAGAATTACATCAAGCAAAGTTTCATATTCGAATAATTGATTATCAATTCAAAAGATTTCAACCATAGACTGTCTCTTTACTTCACATTTTCTCAAAAATTTACAATCATTTGAACCTCATTAACCTGATGAGGTTTCAAATGTTTCAAAACATATACTTAATTTTCAAGAATTACATCAAGCAAAGTTTCATATTCGACTCATTGATTATCAATTCAAAAGATTTCAACAATAGACTGTCTCTTTACTTCACATTTTCTCAAAAATTTTACAATCATTTGAACCTCATTAACCTGATGAGGTTCCAAATGTTTCAAAACATATACCTAATTTTGAAGAGTTGCATTAAGCAAAGTTTCATATTCGACTCATTGATTATCAATTCAAAAGATTTCAACCATAGACTGTGTTTTGACTTCATATTTTTTCAAAAAGTTTACAATCATTTGAACCTCATTAACCTGATGAGGTTTCAAATGTTTCAAAACATATACCTAATTTTCAAGAATTACATCAAGCAAAGTTTCATATTCGACTCATTGATTATCAATTCAAAAGATTTCAACAATAGACTGTCTCTTTACTTCACATTTTCTCAAAAATTTTACAATCATTTGAACCTCATTAACCTGATGAGGTTCCAAATGTTTCAAAACATATACCTAATTTTGAAGAGTTGCATTAAGCAAAGTTTCATATTCGACTCATTGATTATCAATTCAAAAGATTTCAACCATAGACTGTGTTTGACTTCAAATTTTTTCAAAAAGTTTACAATCATTTGAACCTCATTAACCTGATGAGGTTTCAAATGTTTCAAAACATATACCTAATTTTCAAGAATTACATCAAGCAAAGTTTCATATTCGAATAATTGATTATCAATTCAAAAGATTTCAACCATAGACTGTCTCTTTACTTCTCATTTTCTCAAAAATTTTACAATCATTTGAACCTCATTAACCTGATGAGGTTTCAAATGTTTGAAAACATATACCTAATTTTCAAGAATTACATCAAGCAAAGTTTCATATTCGACTCATTGATTATCAATTCAAAAGATTTCAACCATAGACTGTCTCTTTACTTCACATTTTCTCAAACATTTTACAATCATTTGAACCTCATTAACCTGATGAGGTTTCAAATGTTTCAAAACATATACCTAATTTTGAAGAGTTGCATTAAGCAAAGTTTCATATTCGACTCATTGGTTATCAATTCAAAAGATTTCAACCATAGAATGTGTTTGACTTCAAATTTTTTCAAAAAGTTTACAATCATTTGAACCTCATTAACCTGATGAGGTTTCAAATGTTTCAAAACATATACCTAATTTTCATGAATTACATCAAGCAAAGTTTCATATTCGACTCATTGATTATCAATTCAAAAGATTTCAACCATAGACTGTCTCTTTACTTCACATTTTCTCAAACATTTTACAATCATTTGAACCTCATTAACCTGATGAGGTTTCAAATGTTTCAAAACATATACCTAATTTTGAAGAGTTGCATTAAGCAAAGTTTCATATTCGACTAATTGATTATCAATTTAAAAGATTTCAACCATAGACTGTGTTTTGACTTCATATTTTTTCAAAAAGTTTACAATCATTTGAACCTCATTAACCTGATGAGGTTTCAAATGTTTCAAAACATATACCTTATTTTGAAGAATTACATCAAGCAAAGTTTCATATTCGACTCATTGATTATCAATTCAAAAGATTTCAACCATAGACTGTGTTTGACTTCAAATTTTTTCAAAAAGTTTACAATCATTTGAACCTCATTAACCTGATGAGGTTTCAAATGTTTCAAAACATATAACTTACTTTCAAGAATTACATCAAGCAAAGTTTCATATTCGACAAATTGATTATCAATTCAAAAGATTTCAACCATAGACTGTCTCTTTACTTCACATTTTTTCAAAAATTTTACAATCATTTGAACCTCATTAACCTGCTGAGGTTTCAAATGTTTCAAAACATATACCTAATTTTCAAGAATTACATCAAGCAAAGTTTCATATTCGACTCATTGATTATCAATTCGAAAGATTTCAACCATAGACTGTCTCTTTACTTCACATTTTCTCAAAAGTTTACAATCATTTGAACTTCATTAACCTGATGAGGTTTCAAATGTTTCAAAACATATACCTAATTTTCAAGAATTACATCAAGCAAAGTTTCATATTCGAATAATTGATTATCAATTCAAAAGATTTCAACCATAGACTGTCTCTTTACTTCTCATTTTCTCAAAAATTTTACAATCATTTGAACCTCATTAACCTGATGAGGTTTCAAATGTTTCAAAACATATACCTTATTTTCAAGAATTATATCAAGCAAAGTTTCATATTCGACTCATTGATTATCAATTCAAAAGATTTCAACCATAGACTGTCTCTTTACTTCACATTTTCTCAAACATTTTACAATCATTTGAACCTCATTAACCTGATGAGGTTTCAAATGTTTCAAAACATATACCTAATTTTGAAGAGTTGCATTAAGCAAAGTTTCATATTCGACTCATTGATTATCAATTCAAAAGATTTCAACCATAGACTGTGTTTGACTTCAAATTTTTTCAAAAAGTTTACAATCATTTGAACCTCATTAACCTGATGAGGTTTCAAATGTTTCAAAACATATACCTAATTTTCAAGAATTACATCAAGCAAAGTTTCATATTCGAATAATTGATTATCAATTCAAAAGATTTCAACCATAGACTGTCTCTTTACTTCTCATTTTCTCAAAAAGTTTACAATCATTTGAACCTCATTAACCTGATGAGGTTTCAAATGTTTCAAAACATATACCTAATTTTGAAGAGTTGCATTAAGCAAAGTTTCATATTCGACTCATTGATTATCAATTCAAAAGATTTCAACCATAGACTGTGTTTTGACTTCATACTTTTTCAAAAAGTTTACAATCATTTGAACCTCATTAACCTGATGAGGTTTCAAATGTTTCAAAACATATACCTTATTTTCAAGAATTACATCAAGCAAAGTTTCATATTCGAATAATTGATTATCAATTCAAAAGATTTCAACCATAGACTGTATCTTTACTTCACATTTTTTCAAAAAGTTTACAATCATTTGAACCTCATTAACCTGATGAGGTTTCAAATGTTTCAAAACATATAACTTATTTTCAAGAATTACATCAAGCAAAGTTTCATATTCGACTCATTGATTATCAATTCAAAAGATTTCAACCATAGACTGTGTTTTGACTTCAAATTTTTTCAAAAAGTTTACAATCATTTGAACCTCATTAACCTGATGAGGTTTCAAATGTTTCAAAACATATACCTAATTGTCAAGAATTACATCAAGCAAAGTTTCATATTCGAATAATTGATTATCAATTCAAAAGATTTCAACCATAGACTGTCTCTTTACTTCTCATTTTCTCAAAAATTTTACAATCATTTGAACCTCATTAACCTGATGAGGTTTCAAATGTTTGAAAACATATACTTAATTTTCAAGAATTACATCAAGCAAAGTTTCATATTCGACTCATTGATTATCAATTCAAAAGATTTCAACCATAGACTGTCTCTTTACTTCACATTTTCTCAAAAATTTTACAATCATTTGAACCTCATTAACCTGATGAGGTTTCAAATGTTTGAAAACATATACTTAATTTTCAAGAATTACATCAAGCAAAGTTTCATATTCGACTCATTGATTATCAATTCAAAAGATTTCAACCATAGACTGTCTCTTTACTTCACATTTTCTCAAAAAATTTACAATCATTTGAACCTCATTAACCTGATGAGGTTTCAAATGTTTCAAAACATATACCTAATTTTGAAGAGTTGCATTAAGCAAAGTTTCATATTCGAATAATTGATTATCAATTCAAAAGATTTCAACCATAGACTGTATCTTTACTTCACATTTTTTCAAAAAGTTTACAATCATTTGAACCTCATTAACCTGATGAGGTTTCAAATGTTTCAAAACATATAACTTATTTTCAAGAATTACATCAAGCAAAGTTTCATATTCGACTCATTGATTATCAATTCAAAAGATTTCAACCATAGACTGTGTTTTGACTTCAAATTTTTTCAAAAAGTTTACAATCATTTGAACCTCATTAACCTGATGAGGTTTCAAATGTTTCAAAACATATACCTAATTGTCAAGAATTACATCAAGCAAAGTTTCATATTCGAATAATTGATTATCAATTCAAAAGATTTCAACCATAGACTGTCTCTTTACTTCTCATTTTCTCAAAAATTTTACAATCATTTGAACCTCATTAACCTGATGAGGTTTCAAATGTTTGAAAACATATACTTAATTTTCAAGAATTACATCAAGCAAAGTTTCATATTCGACTCATTGATTATCAATTCAAAAGATTTCAACCATAGACTGTCTCTTTACTTCACATTTTCTCAAAAATGTTACAATCATTTGAACCTCATTAACCTGATGAGGTTTCAAATGTTTCAAAACATATACCTAATTTTGAAGAGTTGCATTAAGCAAAGTTTTATATTCGACTCATTGATTATCAATTCAAAAGATTTCAAACATAGACTGTGTTTTGACTTCATATTTTTTCAAAAAGGTTACAATCATTTGAACCTCATTAACCTGATGAGGTTTCAAATGTTTCAAAACATATACCTAATTTTGAAGAGTTGCATTAAGCAAAGTTTCATATTCGACTCATTGATTATCAATTTAAAAGATTTCAACCATAGACTGTGTTTTGACTTCATATTTTTTCAAAAAGTTTACAATCATTTGAACCTCATTAACCTGATGAGGTTTCAAATGTTTCAAAACATATACCTTATTTTCAAGAATTACATCAAGCAAAGTTTCATATTCGAATAATTGATTATCAATTCAAAAGATTTCAACCATAGACTGTGTTTTGACTTCATACTTTTTCAAAAAGTTTACAATCATTTGAACCTCATTAACCTGATGAGGTTTCAAATGTTTCAAAACATATACCTTATTTTCAAGAATTACATCAAGCAAAGTTTCATATTCGAATAATTGATTATCAATTCAAAAGATTTCAACCATAGACTGTCTCTTTACTTCACATTTGTTCAAAAAGTTTACAATCATTTGAACCTCATTAACCTGATGAGGTTTCAAATGTTTCAAAACATATAACTTATTTTCAAGAATTACATCAAGCAAAGTTTCATATTCGACTCATTGATTATCAATTCAAAAGATTTCAACCATAGACTGTGTTTTGACTTCAAATTTATTCAAAAAGTTTACAATCATTTGAACCTCATTAACCTGATGAGGTTTCAAATGTTTCAAAACATATACCTAATTGTCAAGAATTACATCAAGCAAAGTTTCATATTCGAATAATTGATTATCAATTCAAAAGATTTCAACCATAGACTGTCTCTTTACTTCTCATTTTCTCAAAAATTTTACAATCATTTGAACCTCATTAACCTGATGAGGTTTCAAATGTTTGAAAACATATACTTAATTTTCAAGAATTACATCAAGCAAAGTTTCATATTCGACTCATTGATTATCAATTCAAAAGATTTCAACCATAGACTGTCTCTTTACTTCACATTTTCTCAAAAATTTTACAATCATTTGAACCTCATTAACCTGATGAGGTTTCAAATGTTTGAAAACATATACTTAATTTTCAAGAATTACATCAAGCAAAGTTTCATATTCGACTCATTGATTATCAATTCAAAAGATTTCAACCATAGACTGTCTCTTTACTTCACATTTTCTCAAAAATTTTACAATCATTTGAACCTCATTAACCTGATGAGGTTTCAAATGTTTCAAAACATATACCTAATTTTGAAGAGTTGCATTAAGCAAAGTTTCATATTCGAATAATTGATTATCAATTCAAAAGATTTCAACCATAGACTGTATCTTTACTTCACATTTTTTCAAAAAGTTTACAATCATTTGAACCTCATTAACCTGATGAGGTTTCAAATGTTTCAAAACATATAACTTATTTTCAAGAATTACATCAAGCAAAGTTTCATATTCGACTCATTGATTATCAATTCAAAAGATTTCAACCATAGACTGTGTTTTGACTTCAAATTTTTTCAAAAAGTTTACAATCATTTGAACCTCATTAACCTGATGAGGTTTCAAATGTTTCAAAACATATACCTAATTGTCAAGAATTACATCAAGCAAAGTTTCATATTCGAATAATTGATTATCAATTCAAAAGATTTCAACCATAGACTGTCTCTTTACTTCTCATTTTCTCAAAAATTTTACAATCATTTGAACCTCATTAACCTGATGAGGTTTCAAATGTTTGAAAACATATACTTAATTTTCAAGAATTACATCAAGCAAAGTTTCATATTCGACTCATTGATTATCAATTCAAAAGATTTCAACCATAGACTGTCTCTTTACTTCACATTTTCTCAAAAATTTTACAATCATTTGAACCTCATTAACCTGATGAGGTTTCAAATGTTTGAAAACATATACTTAATTATCAAGAATTACATCAAGCAAAGTTTCATATTCGACTCATTGATTATCAATTCAAAAGATTTCAACCATAGACTGTCTCTTTACTTCACATTTTTTCAAAAAGTTTACAATCATTTGAACCTCATTAACCTGATGAGGTTTCAAATGTTTCAAAACATATAACTTATTTTCAAGAATTACATCAAGCAAAGTTTCATATTCGACTCATTGATTATCAATTCAAAAGATTTCAACCATAGACTGTGTTTTGACTTCAAATTTTTTCAAAAAGTTTACAATCATTTGAACCTCATTAACCTGATGAGGTTTCAAATGTTTCAAAACATATACCTAATTGTCAAGAATTACATCAAGCAAAGTTTCATATTCGAATAATTGATTATCAATTCAAAAGATTTCAACCATAGACTGTCTCTTTACTTCTCATTTTCTCAAAAATTTTACAATCATTTGAACCTCATTAACCTAATGAGGTTTCAAATGTTTGAAAACATATACTTAATTTTCAAGAATTACATCAAGCAAAGTTTCATATTCGACTCATTGATTATCAATTCAAAAGATTTCAACCATAGACTGTCTCTTTACTTCACATTTTCTCAAAAATTTTACAATCATTTGAACCTCATTAACCTGATGAGGTTTCAAATGTTTGAAAACATATACTTAATTATCAAGAATTACATCAAGCAAAGTTTCATATTCGACTCATTGATTATCAATTCAAAAGATTTCAACCATAGACTGTCTCTTTACTTCACATTTTCTCAAAAATTTACAATCATTTGAACCTCATTAACCTGATGAGGTTTCAAATGTTTCAAAACATATACCTAATTTTCAAGAATTACATCAAGCAAAGTTTCATATTCGACTCATTGATTATCAATTCAAAAGATTTCAACCATAGACTGTGTTTTGACTTCAAATTTTTTCAAAAAGTTTACAATCATTTGAACCTCATTAACCTGATGAGGTTTCAAATGTTTCAAAACATATACCTAATTGTCAAGAATTACATCAAGCAAAGTTTCATATTCGAATAATTGATTATCAATTCAAAAGATTTCAACCATAGACTGTCTCTTTACTTCTCATTTTCTCAAAAATTTTACAATCATTTGAACCTCATTAACCTGATGAGGTTTCAAATGTTTGAAAACATATACTTAATTTTCAAGAATTACATCAAGCAAAGTTTCATATTCGACTCATTGATTATCAATTCAAAAGATTTCAACCATAGACTGTCTCTTTACTTCACATTTTCTCAAAAATGTTACAATCATTTGAACCTCATTAACCTGATGAGGTTTCAAATGTTTCAAAACATATACCTAATTTTGAAGAGTTGCATTAAGCAAAGTTTTATATTCGACTCATTGATTATCAATTCAAAAGATTTCAAACATAGACTGTGTTTTGACTTCATATTTTTTCAAAAAGGTTACAATCATTTGAACCTCATTAACCTGATGAGGTTTCAAATGTTTCAAAACATATACCTAATTTTGAAGAGTTGCATTAAGCAAAGTTTCATATTCGACTCATTGATTATCAATTTAAAAGATTTCAACCATAGACTGTGTTTTGACTTCATATTTTTTCAAAAAGTTTACAATCATTTGAACCTCATTAACCTGATGAGGTTTCAAATGTTTCAAAACATATACCTTATTTTCAAGAATTACATCAAGCAAAGTTTCATATTCGAATAATTGATTATCAATTCAAAAGATTTCAACCATAGACTGTGTTTTGACTTCATACTTTTTCAAAAAGTTTACAATCATTTGAACCTCATTAACCTGATGAGGTTTCAAATGTTTCAAAACATATACCTTATTTTCAAGAATTACATCAAGCAAAGTTTCATATTCGAATAATTGATTATCAATTCAAAAGATTTCAACCATAGACTGTATCTTTACTTCACATTTATTCAAAAAGTTTACAATCATTTGAACCTCATTAACCTGATGAGGTTTCAAATGTTTCAAAACATATAACTTATTTTCAAGAATTACATCAAGCAAAGTTTCATATTCGACTCATTGATTATCAATTCAAAAGATTTCAACCATAGACTGTGTTTTGACTTCAAATTTTTTCAAAAAGTTTACAATCATTTGAACCTCATTAACCTGATGAGGTTTCAAATGTTTCAAAACATATACCTAATTGTCAAGAATTACATCAAGCAAAGTTTCATATTCGAATAATTGATTATCAATTCAAAAGATTTCAACCATAGACTGTCTCTTTACTTCTCATTTTCTCAAAAATTTTACAATCATTTGAACCTCATTAACCTGATGAGGTTTCAAATGTTTGAAAACATATACTTAATTTTCAAGAATTACATCAAGCAAAGTTTCATATTCGACTCATTGATTATCAATTCAAAAGATTTCAACCATAGACTGTCTCTTTACTTCACATTTTCTCAAAAATTTTACAATCATTTGAACCTCATTAACCTGATGAGGTTTCAAATGTTTGAAAACATATACTTAATTTTCAAGAATTACATCAAGCAAAGTTTCATATTCGACTCATTGATTATCAATTCAAAAGATTTCAACCATAGACTGTCTCTTTACTTCACATTTTCTCAAAAATTTTACAATCATTTGAACCTCATTAACCTGATGAGGTTTCAAATG
The DNA here is from genome assembly GCA_039566865.1 of Aurelia coerulea. Classification (NCBI taxonomy): domain Eukaryota; kingdom Metazoa; phylum Cnidaria; class Scyphozoa; order Semaeostomeae; family Ulmaridae; genus Aurelia; species Aurelia coerulea. The sequence goes on along the minus strand of CM076947.1, from coordinate 20,607,988 downwards.
TTTCAAAACATATACCTAATTTTGAAGAGTTGCATTAAGCGAAGTTTCATATTCGAATAATTGATTATCAATTCAAAAGATTTCAACCATAGACTGTATCTTTACTTCACATTTTTTCAAAAAGTTTACAATCATTTGAACCTCATTAACCTGATGAGGTTTCAAATGTTTCAAAACATATAACTTATTTTCAAGAATTACATCAAGCAAAGTTTCATATTCGACTCATTGATTATCAATTCAAAAGATTTCAACCATAGACTGTGTTTTGACTTCAAATTTTTTCAAAAAGTTTACAATCATTTGAACCTCATTAACCTGATGAGGTTTCAAATGTTTCAAAACATATACCTAATTGTCAAGAATTACATCAAGCAAAGTTTCATATTCGAATAATTGATTATCAATTCAAAAGATTTCAACCATAGACTGTCTCTTTACTTCTCATTTTCTCAAAAATTTTACAATCATTTGAACCTCATTAACCTGATGAGGTTTCAAATGTTTGAAAACATATACTTAATTTTCAAGAATTACATCAAGCAAAGTTTCATATTCGACTCATTGATTATCAATTCAAAAGATTTCAACCATAGACTGTCTCTTTACTTCACATTTTCTCAAAAATTTTACAATCATTTGAACCTCATTAACCTGATGAGGTTTCAAATGTTTGAAAACATATACTTAATTATCAAGAATTACATCAAGCAAAGTTTCATATTCGACTCATTGATTATCAATTCAAAAGATTTCAACCATAGACTGTCTCTTTACTTCACATTTTTTCAAAAAGTTTACAATCATTTGAACCTCATTAACCTGATGAGGTTTCAAATGTTTCAAAACATATAACTTATTTTCAAGAATTACATCAAGCAAAGTTTCATATTCGACTCATTGATTATCAATTCAAAAGATTTCAACCATAGACTGTGTTTTGACTTCAAATTTTTTCAAAAAGTTTACAATCATTTGAACCTCATTAACCTGATGAGGTTTCAAATGTTTCAAAACATATACCTAATTGTCAAGAATTACATCAAGCAAAGTTTCATATTCGAATAATTGATTATCAATTCAAAAGATTTCAACCATAGACTGTCTCTTTACTTCTCATTTTCTCAAAAATTTTACAATCATTTGAACCTCATTAACCTGATGAGGTTTCAAATGTTTGAAAACATATACTTAATTTTCAAGAATTACATCAAGCAAAGTTTCATATTCGACTCATTGATTATCAATTCAAAAGATTTCAACCATAGACTGTCTCTTTACTTCACATTTTCTCAAAAATTTTACAATCATTTGAACCTCATTAACCTGATGAGGTTTCAAATGTTTGAAAACATATACTTAATTATCAAGAATTACATCAAGCAAAGTTTCATATTCGACTCATTGATTATCAATTCAAAAGATTTCAACCATAGACTGTCTCTTTACTTCACATTTTCTCAAAAATTTACAATCATTTGAACCTCATTAACCTGATGAGGTTTCAAATGTTTCAAAACATATACCTAATTTTCAAGAATTACATCAAGCAAAGTTTCATATTCGACTCATTGATTATCAATTCAAAAGATTTCAACAATAGACTGTCTCTTTACTTCACATTTTCTCAAAAAATTTACAATCATTTGAACCTCATTAACCTGATGAGGTTCCAAATGTTTCAAAACATATACCTAATTTTGAAGAGTTGCATTAAGCAAAGTTTCATTCGATTCATTGATTATCAATTCAAAAGATTTCAACCATAGACTGTGTTTTGACTTCATACTTTTTCAAAAAGTTTACAATCATTTGAACCTCATTAACCTGATGAGGTTTCAAATGTTTCAAAACATATACCTTATTTTCAAGAATTACATCAAGCAAAGTTTCATATTCGAATAATTGATTATCAATTCAAAAGATTTCAACCATAGACTGTCTCTTTACTTCACATTTTTTCAAAAAGTTTACAATCATTTGAACCTCATTAACCTGATGAGGTTTCAAATGTTTCAAAACATATACCTTATTTTCAAGAATTACATCAAGCAAAGTTTCATATTCGAATAATTGATTATCAATTCAAAAGATTTCAACCATAGACTGTCTCTTTACTTCACATTTTCTCAAAAATTTACAATCATTTGAACCTCATTAACCTGATGAGGTTTCAAATGTTTCAAAACATATACTTAATTTTCAAGAATTACATCAAGCAAAGTTTCATATTCGACTCATTGATTATCAATTCAAAAGATTTCAACAATAGACTGTCTCTTTACTTCACATTTTCTCAAAAATTTTACAATCATTTGAACCTCATTAACCTGATGAGGTTCCAAATGTTTCAAAACATATACCTAATTTTGAAGAGTTGCATTAAGCAAAGTTTCATATTCGATTCATTGATTATCAATTCAAAAGATTTCAACCATAGACTGTGTTTTGACTTCATATTTTTTCAAAAAGTTTACAATCATTTGAACCTCATTAACCTGATGAGGTTTCAAATGTTTCAAAACATATACCTAATTTTCAAGAAGTACATCAAGCAAAGTTTCATATTCGACTCATTGATTATCAATTCAAAAGATTTCAACAATAGACTGTCTCTTTACTTCACATTTTCTCAAAAATTTTACAATCATTTGAACCTCATTAACCTGATGAGGTTTCAAATGTTTCAAAACATATACCTAATTTTCAAGAATTACATCAAGCAAAGTTTCATATTCGACTCATTGATTATCAATTCAAAAGATTTCAACAATAGACTGTCTCTTTACTTCACATTTTCTCAAAAAATTTACAATCATTTGAACCTCATTAACCTGATGAGGTTCCAAATGTTTCAAAACATATACCTAATTTTGAAGAGTTGCATTAAGCAAAGTTTCATATTCGAATAATTGATTATCAATTCAAAAGATTTCAACCATAGACTGTGTTTTGACTTCATACTTTTTCAAAAAGTTTACAATCATTTGAACCTCATTAACCTGATGAGGTTTCAAATGTTTCAAAACATATACCTAATTTTCAAGAATTACATCAAGCAAAGTTTCATATTCGAATAATTGATTATCAATTCAAAAGATTTCAACCATAGACTGTCTCTTTACTTCACATTTTTTCAAAAAGTTTACAATCATTTGAACCTCATTAACCTGATGAGGTTTCAAATGTTTCAAAACATATACCTTATTTTCAAGAATTACATCAAGCAAAGTTTCATATTCGAATAATTGATTATCAATTCAAAAGATTTCAACCATAGACTGTCTCTTTACTTCACATTTTCTCAAAAATTTACAATCATTTGAACCTCATTAACCTGATGAGGTTTCAAATGTTTCAAAACATATACTTAATTTTCAAGAATTACATCAAGCAAAGTTTCATATTCGACTCATTGATTATCAATTCAAAAGATTTCAACAATAGACTGTCTCTTTACTTCACATTTTCTCAAAAATTTTACAATCATTTGAACCTCATTAACCTGATGAGGTTCCAAATGTTTCAAAACATATACCTAATTTTGAAGAGTTGCATTAAGCAAAGTTTCATATTCGATTCATTGATTATCAATTCAAAAGATTTCAACCATAGACTGTGTTTTGACTTCATATTTTTTCAAAAAGTTTACAATCATTTGAACCTCATTAACCTGATGAGGTTTCAAATGTTTCAAAACATATACCTAATTTTCAAGAATTACATCAAGCAAAGTTTCATATTCGACTCATTGATTATCAATTCAAAAGATTTCAACAATAGACTGTCTCTTTACTTCACATTTTCTCAAAAATTTTACAATCATTTGAACCTCATTAACCTGATGAGGTTCCAAATGTTTCAAAACATATACCTAATTTTGAAGAGTTGCATTAAGCAAAGTTTCATATTCGACTCATTGATTATCAATTCAAAAGATTTCAACCATAGACTGTGTTTTGACTTCATATTTTTTCAAAAAGTTTACAATCATTTGAACCTCATTAACCTGATGAGGTTTCAAATGTTTCAAAACATATACCTAATTTTCAAGAATTACATCAAGCAAAGTTTCATATTCGAATAATTGATTATCAATTCAAAAGATTTCAACCATAGACTGTCTCTTTACTTCACATTTTCTCAAAAATTTTACAATCATTTGAACCTCATTAACCTGATGAGGTTTCAAATGTTTCAAAACATATACATAATTTTGAAGAGTTGCATTAAGCAAAGTTTCATATTCGACTCATTGATTATCAATTCAAAAGATTTCAACCATAGACGGTCTCTTTACTTCACATTTTCTCAAAAATTTTACAATCATTAGAACCTCATTAATCTGATGAGGTTTCAAATGTTTCAAAACATATATCTAATTTTGAAAAGTTGCATTAAGCAAAGTTTCATATTCGACTCATTGATTATCAATTCAAAAGATTTCAACCATAGACTGTGTTTGACTTCAAATCTTTTCAAAAAGTTTACAATCATTTGAACCTCATTAACCTGATGAGGTTTCAAATGTTTCAAAACATATACCTAATTTTCAAGAATTACATCAAGCAAAGTTTCATATTCGAATAATTGATTATCAATTCAAAAGATTTCAACCATAGACTGTGTTTTGACTTCATATTTTTTCAAAAAGTTTACAATCATTTGAACCTCATTAACCTGATGAGGCTTCAAATGTTTCAAAACATATACCTAATTTTCAAGAATTACATCAAGCCAAGTTTAATATTCGAATCATTGATTATCAATTCGAAAGATTTCAACCATAGACTGTCTCTTTACTTCACATTTTCTCAAAAAGTTTACAATCATTTGAACCTCATTAACATGATGAGGTTTCAAATGTTTCAAAACATATACCTAATTTTGAAGAGTTGCATTAAGCAAAGTTTCATATTCGACTCATTGATTATCAATTTAAAAGATTTCAACCATAGACTGTGTTTTGACTTCATATTTTTTCAAAAAGTTTACAATCATTTGAACCTCATTAACCTGATGAGGTTTCAAATGTTTCAAAACATATACCTAATTTTCAAGAATTACATCAAGCAAAGTTTCATATTCGACTCATTGATTATCAATTCAAAAGATTTCAACCATAGACTGTCTCTTTACTTCACATTTTCTCAAAAATTTTACAATCATTTGAACCTCATTAACCTGATGAGGTTTCAAATGTTTCAAAACATCTACCTAATTTTCAAGAATTACATCAAGCAAAGTTTCATAATCGACTCATTGATTATCAATTCAAAAGATTTCAACCATAGACGGTCTCTTTACTTCACATTTTCTCAAAAATTTTACAATCATTTGAAGCTCATTAACCTGATGAGGTTTCAAATGTTTCAAAACATATACCTAATTTTCAAGAATTACATCAAGCAAAGTTTCATATTCGACTCATTGATTATCAATTCAAAAGATTTCAACCATAGACTGTCTCTTTACTTCACATTTTCTCAAAAATTTTACAATCATTTGAACCTCATTAACCTGATGAGGTTCCAAATGTTTCAAAACATATACCTAATTTTGAAGAGTTGCATTAAGCAAAGTTTCATATTCGACTCATTGATTATCAATTCAAAAGATTTCAACCATAGACTGTGTTCTGACTTCATATTTTTTCAAAAAGGTTTACAATCATTTGAACCTCATTAACCTGATGAGGTTTCAAATGTTTCAAAACATATACCTAATTTTCAAGAATTACATCAAGCCAAGTTTAATATTCGAATAATTGATTATCAATTCGAAAGATTTCAACCATAGACTGTCTCTTTACTTCACATTTTCTCAAAAAGTTTACAATCATTTGAACCTCATTAACATGATGAGGTTTCAAATGTTTCAAAACATATACCTAATTTTGAAGAGTTGCATTAAGCAAAGTTTCATATTCGACTCATTGATTATCAATTTAAAAGATTTCAACCATAGACTGTGTTTTGACTTCATATTTTTTCAAAAAGTTTACAATCATTTGAACCTCATTAACCTGATGAGGTTTCAAATGTTTCAAAACATATACCTAATTTTCAAGAATTACATCAAGCAAAGTTTCATATTCGACTCATTGATTATCAATTCAAAAGATTTCAACCATAGACTGTCTCTTTACTTCTCATTTTCTCAAAAATTTTACAATCATTTGAACCTCATTAACCTGATGAGGTTTCAAATGTTTCAAAACATATACCTAATTTTCAAGAATTACATCAAGCAAAGTTTCATATTCGACTCATTGATTATCAATTCAAAAGATTTCAACAATAGACTGTCTCTTTACTTCACATTTTCTCAAAAATTTTACAATCATTTGAACCTCATTAACCTGATGAGGTTCCAAATGTTTCAAAACATATACCTAATTTTGAAGAATTGCATTAAGCAAAGCTTCATATTCGACTCATTGATTATCAATTCAAAAGATTTCAACCATAGACTGTCTCTTTACTTCACATTTTCTCAAAAATTTTACAATCATTTGAACCTCATTAACCTGATGAGGTTCCAAATGTTTCAAAACATATACCTAATTTTGAAGAGTTGCATTAAGCAAAGTTTCATATTCGACTCATTGATTATCAATTCAAAAGATTTCAACGATAGACTGTGTTTTGACTTCATATTTTTTCAAAAAGTTTACAATCATTTGAACCTCATTAACCTGATGAGGTTTCAAATGTTTCAAAACATATACCTAATTTTCAAGAATTACATCAAGCAAAGTTTCATATTCGACTCATTGATTATCAATTCAAAAGATTTCAACCATAGACGGTCTCTTTACTTCACATTTTCTCAAAAATTTTACAATCATTTGAACCTCATTAACCTGATGAGGTTTCAAATGTTTCAAAACAAATATCTAATTTTGAAGAGTTGCATTAAGCAAAGTTTCATATTCGACTCATTGATTATCAATTCAAAAGATTTCAACCATAGACTGTGTTTTGACTTCATATTTTTTCAAAAATTTTACAATCATTTGAACCTCATTAACCTGATGAGGTTTCAAATGTTTCAAAACATATACCTAATTTTCAAGAATTACATCAAGCAAAGTTTCATATTCGACTCATTGATTATCAATTAAAAAGATTTCAACAATAGACTGTCTCTTTACTTCACATTTTCTCAAAAATTTTACAATCATTTGAACCTCATTAACCTGATGAGGTTCCAAATGTTTCAAAACATATACCTAATTTTGAAGAATTGCATTAAGCAAAGTTTCATATTCGACTCATTGATTATCAATTCAAAAGATTTCAACCATAGACTGTGTTTTGACTTCATATTTTTTCAAAAAGTTTACAATCATTTGAACCTCATTAACCTGATGAGGTTTCAAATGTTTCAAAACATATACCTAATTTTCAAGAATTACATCAAGCAAAGTTTCATATTCGACTCATTGATTATCAATTCAAAAGATTTCAACCATAGACGGTCTCTTTACTTCACATTTTCTCAAAAATTTTACAATCATTTGAACCTCATTAACCTGATGAGGTTTCAAATGTTTCAAAACATATATCTAATTTTGAAGAGTTGCATTAAGCAAAGTTTCATATTCGACTCATTGATTATCAATTCAAAAGATTTCAACCATAGACTGTGTTTGACTTCAAATTTTTTCAAAAAGTTTACAATCATTTGAACCTCATTAACCTGATGAGGTTTCAAATGTTTCAAAACATATACCCAATTTTCAAGAATTACATCAAGCAAAGTTTCATATTCGAATAATTGATCATCAATTCAAAAGATTTCAACCATAGACTGTCTCTTTACTTCACATTTTCTCAAAAATTTTACAATCATTTGAACCTCATTAACCTGATGAGGTTTCAAATGTTTCAAAACATATACATAATTTTGAAGAGTTGCATTAAGCAAAGTTTCATATTCGACTCATTGATTATCAATTCAAAAGATTTCAACCATAGACGGTCTCTTTACTTCACATTTTCTCAAACATTTTACAATCATTTGAACCTCATTAACCTGATGAGGTTTCAAATGTTTCAAAACATATATCTAATTTTGAAGAGTTGCATTAAGCAAAGTTTCATATTCGACTCATTGATTATCAATTCAAAAGATTTCAACCATAGACTGTCTCTTTACTTCACATTTTCTCAAACATTTTACAATCATTTGAACCTCATTAACCTGATGAGGTTTCAAATGTTTCAAAACATATACCTAATTTTGAAGAGTTGCATTAAGCAAAGTTTCATATTCGACTCATTGATTATCAATTCAAAAGATTTCAACCATAGACTGTGTTTTGACTTCATATTTTTTCAAAAAGTTTACAATCATTTGAACCTCATTAACCTGATGAGGTTTCAAATGTTTCAAAACATATACCTAATTTTCAGGAATTACATCAAGCAAAGTTTCATATTCGACTCATTGATTATCAATTCAAAAGATTTCAACCATAGACTGTCTCTTTACTTCACATTTTCTCAAAAATTTTACAATCATTTGAACCTCATTAACCTGATGAGGTTTCAAATGTTTCAAAACATATACCGAATTTTGAAGAGTTGCATTAAGCAAAGTTTCATACTCGACTAATTGATTATCAATTTAAAAGATTTCAACCATAGACTGTGTTTTGACTTCATATTTTTTCAAAAAGTTTACAATCATTTGAACCTCATTAACCTGATGAGGTTTCAAATGTTTCAAAACATATACCTAATTTTCAAGAATTACATCAAGCAAAGTTTCATATTCGACTCATTGATTATCAATTCAAAAGATTTCAACCATAGACTGTCTCTTTACTTCACATTTTCTCAAAAATTTTACAATCATTTGAACCTCATTAACCTGATGAGGTTTCAAATGTTTCAAAACATATACCTAATTTTCAAGAATTACATCAAGCAAAGTTTCATAATCGACTCATTGATTATCAATTCAAAAGATTTCAACCATAGACGGTCTCTTTACTTCACATTTTCTCAAAAATTTTACAATCATTTGAAGCTCATTAACCTGATGAGGTTTCAAATGTTTCAAAACATATACCTAATTTTCAAGAATTACATCAAGCAAAGTTTCATATTCGACTCATTGATTATCAATTCAAAAGATTTCAACCATAGACTGTCTCTTTACTTCACATTTTCTCAAAAATTTTACAATCATTTGAACCTCATTAACCTGATGAGGTTCCAAATGTTTCAAAACATATACCTAATTTTGAAGAGTTGCATTAAGCAAAGTTTCATATTCGACTCATTGATTATCAATTCAAAAGATTTCAACCATAGACTGTGTTCTGACTTCATATTTTTTCAAAAAGGTTTACAATCATTTGAACCTCATTAACCTGATGAGGTTTCAAATGTTTCAAAACATATACCTAATTTTCAAGAATTACATCAAGCCAAGTTTAATATTCGAATAATTGATTATCAATTCGAAAGATTTCAACCATAGACTGTCTCTTTACTTCACATTTTCTCAAAAAGTTTACAATCATTTGAACCTCATTAACATGATGAGGTTTCAAATGTTTCAAAACATATACCTAATTTTGAAGAGTTGCATTAAGCAAAGTTTCATATTCGACTCATTGATTATCAATTTAAAAGATTTCAACCATAGACTGTGTTTTGACTTCATATTTTTTCAAAAAGTTTACAATCATTTGAACCTCATTAACCTGATGAGGTTTCAAATGTTTCAAAACATATACCTAATTTTCAAGAATTACATCAAGCAAAGTTTCATATTCGACTCATTGATTATCAATTCAAAAGATTTCAACCATAGACTGTCTCTTTACTTCACATTTTCTCAAAAATTTTACAATCATTTGAACCTCATTAACCTGATGAGGTTTCAAATGTTTCAAAACATATACCTAATTTTGAAGAGTTGCATTAAGCAAAGTTTCATATTCGACTCATTGATTATCAATTCAAAAGATTTCAACCATAGACTATGTTTTGACTTCATATTTTTTCAAAAAGTTTACAATCATTTGAACCTCATTAACCTGATGAGGTTTCAAATGTTTCAAAACATATACCTAATTTTCAAGAATTACATCAAGCAAAGTTTCATATTCGACTCATTGATTATCAATTCAAAAGATTTCAACAATAGACTGTCTCTTTACTTCACATTTTCTCAAAAATTTTACAATCATTTGAACCTCATTAACCTGATGAGGTTCCAAATGTTTCAAAACATATACCTAATTTTGAAGAATTGCATTAAGCAAAGCTTCATATTCGACTCATTGATTATCAATTCAAAAGATTTCAACCATAGACTGTCTCTTTACTTCACATTTTCTCAAAAATTTTACAATCATTTGAACCTCATTAACCTGATGAGGTTCCAAATGTTTCAAAACATATACCTAATTTTGAAGAGTTGCATTAAGCAAAGTTTCATATTCGACTCATTGATTATCAATTCAAAAGATTTCAACCATAGACTGTGTTTTGACTTCATATTTTTTCAAAAAGTTTACAATCATTTGAACCTCATTAACCTGATGAGGTTTCAAATGTTTCAAAACATATACCTAATTTTCAAGAATTACATCAAGCAAAGTTTCATATTCGACTCATTGATTATCAATTCAAAAGATTTCAACCATAGACGGTCTCTTTACTTCACATTTTCTCAAAAATTTTACAATCATTTGAACCTCATTAACCTGATGAGGTTTCAAATGTTTCAAAACAAATATCTAATTTTGAAGAGTTGCATTAAGCAAAGTTTCATATTCGACTCATTGATTATCAATTCAAAAGATTTCAACCATAGACTGTGTTTTGACTTCATATTTTTTCAAAAAGTTTACAATCATTTGAACCTCATTAACCTGATGAGGTTTCAAATGTTTCAAAACATATACCTAATTTTCAAGAATTACATCAAGCAAAGTTTCATATTCGACTCATTGATTATCAATTCAAAAGATTTCAACAATAGACTGTCTCTTTACTTCACATTTTCTCAAAAATTTTACAATCATTTGAACCTCATTAACCTGATGAGGTTCCAAATGTTTCAAAACATATACCTAATTTTGAAGAGTTGCATTAAGCAAAATTTCATATTCGACTCATTGATTATCAATTCAAAAGATTTCAACCATAGACTGTGTTTTGACTTCATATTTTTTCAAAAAGTTTACAATCATTTGAACCTCATTAACCTGATGAGGTTTCAAATGTTTCAAAACATATACCTAATTTTCAAGAATTACATCAAGCAAAGTTTCATATTCGACTCATTGATTATCAATTGAAAAGATTTCAACCATAGACGGTCTCTTTACTTCACATTTTCTCAAAAATTTTACAATCATTTGAACCTCATTAACCTGATGAGGTTTCAAATGTTTCAAAACATATATCTAATTTTGAAGAGTTGCATTAAGCAAAGTTTCATATTCGATTCATTGATTATCAATTCAAAAGATTTCAACCATAGACTGTGTTTGACTTCAAATTTTTTCAAAAAGTTTACAATCATTTGAACCTCATTAACCTGATGAGGTTTCAAATGTTTCAAAACATATACCCAATTTTCAAGAATTACATCAAGCAAAGTTTCATATTCGAATAATTGATCATCAATTCAAAAGATTTCAACCATAGACTGTCTCTTTACTTCACATTTTCTCAAAAATTTTACAATCATTTGAACCTCATTAACCTGATGAGGTTTCAAATGTTTCAAAACATATACATAATTTTGAAGAGTTGCATTAAGCAAAGTTTCATATTCGACTCATTGATTATCAATTCAAAAGATTTCAACCATAGACGGTCTCTTTACTTCACATTTTCTCAAACATTTTACAATCATTTGAACCTCATTAACCTGATGAGGTTTCAAATGTTTCAAAACATATATCTAATTTTGAAGAGTTGCATTAAGCAAAGTTTCATATTCGACTCATTGATTATCAATTCAAAAGATTTCAACCATAGACTGTCTCTTTAATTCACATTTTCTCAAACATTTTACAATCATTTGAACCTCATTAACCTGATGAGGTTTCAAATGTTTCAAAACATATACCTAATTTTGAAGAGTTGCATTAAGCAAAGTTTCATATTCGACTCATTGATTATCAATTCAAAAGATTTCAACCATAGACTGTGTTTTGACTTCATATTTTTTCAAAAAGTTTACAATCATTTGAACCTCATTAACCTGATGAGGTTTCAAATGTTTCAAAACATATACCTAATTTTCATGAATTACATCAAGCAAAGTTTCATATTCGACTCATTGATTATCAATTCAAAAGATTTCAACCATAGACTGTCTCTTTACTTCACATTTTCTCAAAAATTTTACAATCATTTGAACCTCATTAACCTGATGAGGTTTCAAATGTTTCAAAACATATACCTAATTTTGAAGAGTTGCATTAAGCAAAGTTTCATACTCGACTAATTGATTATCAATTTAAAAGATTTCAACCATAGACTGTGTTTTGACTTCATATTTTTTCAAAAAGTTTACAATCATTTGAACCTCATTAACCTGATGAGGTTTCAAATGTTTCAAAGCATATACCTTATTTTCAAGAATTACATCAAGCAAAGTTTCATATTCGAATAATTGATTATCAATTCAAAAGATTTCAACCATAGACTGTGTTTTGACTTCATACTTTTTCAAAAAGTTTACAATCATTTGAACCTCATTAACCTGATGAGGTTTCAAATGTTTCAAAACATATACCTTATCTTCAAGAATTACATCAAGCAAAGTTTCATATTCGAATAATTGATTATCAATTCAAAAGATTTCAACCATAGACTGTCTCTTTACTTCACATTTTTTCAAAAAGTTTACAATCATTTGAACCTCATTAACCTGATGAGGTTTCAAATGTTTCAAAACATATACCTAATTTTCAAGAATTACATCAAGCAAAGTTTCATATTCGAATAATTGATTATCAATTCAAAAGATTTCAACCATAGACTGTCTCTTTACTTCACATTTTCTCAAAAATTTACAATCATTTGAACCTCATTAACCTGATGAGGTTTCAAATGTTTCAAAACATATACCTAATTTTCAAGAATTACATCAAGCAAAGTTTCATATTCGACTCATTGATTATCAATTCAAAAGATTTCAACAATAGACTGTCTCTTTACTTCACATTTTCTCAAAAATTTTACAATCATTTGAACCTCATTAACCTGATGAGGTTCCAAATGTTTCAAAACATATACCTAATTTTGAAGAGTTGCATTAAGCAAAGTTTCATATTCGACTCATTGATTATCAATTCAAAAGATTTCAACCATAGACTGTGTTTTGACTTCATATTTTTTCAAAAAGTTTACAATCATTTGAACCTCATTAACCTGATGAGGTTTCAAATGTTTCAAAACATATACCTAATTTTCAAGAATTACATCAAGCAAAGTTTCATATTCGAATAATTGATTATCAATTCAAAAGATTTCAACCATAGACTGTCTCTTTACTTCTCATTTTCTCAAAAATTTTACAATCATTTGAACCTTATTAACCTGATGAGGTTTCAAATGTTTGAAAACATATACCTAATTTTCAAGAATTACATCAAGCAAAGTTTCATATTCGACTCATTGATTATCAATTCAAAAGATTTCAACCATAGACTGTCTCTTTACTTCACATTTTCTCAAACATTTTACAATCATTTGAACCTCATTAACCTGATGAGGTTTCAAATGTTTCAAAACATATACCTAATTTTGAAGAGTTGCATTAAGCAAAGTTTCATATTCGACTCATTGATTATCAATTTAAAAGATTTCAACCATAGACTGTGTTTTGACTTCATATTTTTTCAAAAAGTTTACAATCATTTGAACCTCATTAACCTGATGAGGTTTCAAATGTTTCAAAACATATACCTAATTTTCAAGAATTACATCAAGCCAAGTTTAATATTCGAATCATTGATTATCAATTCGAAAGATTTCAACCATAGACTGTCTCTTTACTTCACATTTTCTCAAAAAGTTTACAATCATTTGAACCTCATTAACATGATGAGGTTTCAAATGTTTCAAAACATATACCTAATTTTGAAGAGTTGCATTAAGCAAAGTTTCATATTCGACTCATTGATTATCAATTTAAAAGATTTCAACCATAGACTGTGTTTTGACTTCATATTTTTTCAAAAAGTTTACAATCATTTGAACCTCATTAACCTGATGAGGTTTCAAATGTTTCAAAACATATACCTAATTTTCAAGAATTACATCAAGCAAAGTTTCATATTCGACTCATTGATTATCGATTCAAAAGATTTCAACCATAGACTGTCTCTTTACTTCACATTTTCTCAAAAATTTTACAATCATTTGAACCTCATTAACCTGATGAGGTTTCAAATGTTTCAAAACATCTACCTAATTTTCAAGAATTACATCAAGCAAAGTTTCATAATCGACTCATTGATTATCAATTCAAAAGATTTCAACCATAGACGGTCTCTTTACTTCACATTTTCTCAAAAATTTTACAATCATTTGAACCTCATTAACCTGATGAGGTTTCAAATGTTTCAAAACATATACCTAATTTTCAAGAATTACATCAAGCAAAGTTTCATATTCGACTCATTGATTATCAATTCAAAAGATTTCAACCATAGACTGTCTCTTTACTTCACATTTTCTCAAAAATTTTACAATCATTTGAACCTCATTAACCCGATGAGGTTCCAAATGTTTCAAAACATATACCTAATTTTGAAGAGTTGCATTAAGCACAGTTTCATATTCGACTCATTGATTATCAATTCAAAAGATTTCAACCATAGACTGTGTTTTGACTTCATATTTTTTCAAAAAGGTTTACAATCATTTGAACCTCATTAACCTGATGAGGTTTCAAATGTTTCAAAACATATACCTAATTTTCAAGAATTACATCAAGCCAAGTTTAATATTCGAATAATTGATTATCAATTCGAAAGATTTCAACCATAGACTGTCTCTTTACTTCACATTTTCTCAAAAAGTTTACAATCATTTGAACCTCATTAACATGATGAGGTTTCAAATGTTTCAAAACATATACCTAATTTTGAAGAGTTGCATTAAGCAAAGTTTCATATTCGACTCATTGATTATCAATTTAAAAGATTTCAACCATAGACTGTGTTTTGACTTCATATTTTTTCAAAAAGTTTACAATCATTTGAACCTCATTAACCTGATGAGGTTTCAAATGTTTCAAAACATATACCTAATTTTCAAGAATTACATCAAGCAAAGTTTCATATTCGACTCATTGATTATCAATTCAAAAGATTTCAACCATAGACTGTCTCTTTACTTCACATTTTCTCAAAAATTTTACAATCATTTGAACCTCATTAACCTGATGAGGTTTCAAATGTTTCAAAACATATACCTAATTTTGAAGAGTTGCATTAAGCAAAGTTTCATATTCGACTCATTGATTATCAATTCAAAAGATTTCCACCATAGACTATGTTTTGACTTCATATTCTCCCAAAAAGTTTACTATCATTTGAACCCCATTAACTTGATGAGGTTTCAAATGTTTCAAAGCATTTATCTACTTTTGAAGAACAGCATTAAGCTTAGTTTCATATTCGACTCATTGACCATCAATTCAAAAGATTTCAACCATAGACTGTCTGTTTACTTCACATTTTCTCAAAAAGTTTACTATCATTTGAACCTCATTAACCTGATGAGGTTTCAAATGTTTCAAAATATAAACCTATTTTTGAAGAACTGAATTAAGCCAAGCTTCATATTCGACTCATTAAACATCTTTTCAAAAGATTTCAACCATAGACTGTGGTTTTACTTCATATTTTCCCAAAGAGTTTACTATCATTTGAACCTCATTAACATGATGAGGTTTCAAATGTTTAAAAATGTAAACCTATTTTTGAAGAACTGCATTAAGCCAAGCTTCACATTCGATTCATTGACCATCAATTCAAAAGATTTCAACCATAGGCTGTGATTTGACTTCATATTTTCTCAAAATGTTTACTATCATTTGAACCTCATTAACCTGATGAGGTTTCAAATGTTTCAAAACATTTACCTAATTTTGAAGAACTGCATTAAGCCAAGCTTCACATTCGATTCATTGACCATCAATTCAAAAGATTTCAACCATAGGCTGTGGCTTTAATTCATAATTTCCCAAAAAGTTTACTATCATTTGAACCTCATTAACCTGATGAGGTTTCAAATGTTTCAAAACAGATACCTAATTTTGAAGAACTGCATTAAGCCAAGTTACATATTCTACTCATTGACCTTCAATTCAAAAGATTTCAACCATAGACTGTGTCTTTACTTCACATTTTCTCAACAAGTTTACTATCATTTGAACCTCATTAACCTGATGAGGTTTCAAATGTTTCAAAACATTTATCTAATTTTGAAGAACAGCATTAAGCTTAGTTTCATATTCGACTCATTGACCATCAATTCAAAAGATGTCAACCATAGACTGTCTGTTTATTTCACATTTTCTCAAAAAGTTTACTAGCATTTGAACCTCATTAGCCTGATGATGTTTCAAATCTTTCGAAACAGATACCTAATTTTGAAGAACTGCATTAAGCTAAGTTTCATATTCGACTCATTAAACATCTTTTGAAAAGATTTCAACCATAGACTGTGTTTTGACTTCATATTTTCTCAAAAAGTTAACTATCATTTGAACCTCATTAACCTGATGAGGTTTCAAATGTTTCAAAATATAAACCTATTTTTGAAGAACTGCATTAAGCCAAGTTTCATATTCGACTAATTAAGTATCTTTTCAAAAGAATTCAACCATAGACTGCGGTTTTACTTCATATTTTCCCAAAAAGTTTACTATCATTTGAACCTCATTAACCTGATGAGGTTTCCAATGTTTCAAAACAGATACCTAATTTTGAAGAACTGCATTAAGCCAAGTTTCATATTCGACTCATTAAACATCTTTTCAAAAGATTTCAACCAGAGACTGTGGTTTTACTTCATAATTTTCCAAAAAGTTAACTTTCATTTGAACCTCATTAACCTAATGAGGTTTCAAATGTTTCAAAGTATATATCTAATTTTGAAGAACAGCATTAAGCCAAGTTTCATATTCGACTCATTGACGATCAATTCAAAAGATTTCAACCATAGACTGTCTGTTTACTTCACATTTTCTCAAAAAGTTTACTATCATTTTAACCTCATTAAACTGACGAGGTTTCAAATGTTTCAAAATATAAACCTATTTTTGAAGAACTGAATTAAGCCAAGCTTCATATTCGACTCATTAAACATCTTTTAAAAAGATTTCAACCATAGACTGTGGTTTTACTTCATATTTTCCAAAAGAGTTTACTATCATTTGAACCTCATTAACCTGATGAGGTTTCAAATGTTTCAAAAAATTTTCCTAATTTTGAAGAACTGCATTAAGCCAAGTTTCATATTCGACTCCTCGTTGACCATCAATTCAAAAGATTTCAACCATAGACTGTCTGTTTACTTCACATTTTCTCAAAAAGTTTACTATCATTTGAGCCTCATTAACCTGATGAGGTTTCCAATGTTTCAAAACAGATACCTAATTTTGAAGAACTGCATTAAGCCAAGTTACATATTCGACTCATTAAACATCTTTTCAAAAGATTTCAACCATAGACTGTGTTTTGACTTCATATTCTCCCAAAAAGTTTACTATCATTTGAGTCTCATTAACCTGATGAGGTTTCCAATGTTTCAAAACAGATAGCTAATTTTGAAGAACTGCATTAAGCCAAGTTTCATATTCGACTCATTGACGATCAATTCAAAATATTTCAACCATGGACTGTCTGTTTATTTCACATTTTCTCAAAAAGTTTACTATCATTTGAACCTCATTAACCTGATGAGGTTTCAAATGTTTCAAAAAATATACCTAATTTTGAAGAGCTGCATTAAGGAAAGTTTCATATTCGACTTATTGACCATCAATTCAAAAGATTTCAACCATAGACTGTGTTTTGACTTCATATTCTCCCAAAAAGTTTACTATCATTTGAACCTCATTAACTTGATGAGGTTTTAAATGTTTCAAAGCATTTATCTAATTTTGAAGAACAGCATTAAGCTTAGTTTCATATTCGACTCATTGACCATCAATTCAAAAGATTTCAACCACAGACTGTCTGTTTACTTCACATTTTCTCAAAAAGTTTACTAGCATTTGAACCTTATTAACCTGATGATGTTTCAAATGTTTCGAAACAGATACCTAATTTTTAAGAACTGCATTAAGCCAAGTATCATATTCGTCTCATTAAACATCTTTTCAAAAGATTTCAACCATAGACTTTGGTTACTTCATATTTTCCCAAAGAGTCTACTATCATTTGAACCTCATTAACCTGATGAAGTTTCAAATCTTTCGAAACAGATACCTAATTTTGAAGAACTGCATTAAGCTAAGTTTCATATTCGACTCATTGACGATCAATTCAAAAGATTTCAACCATAGACTGTCTGTTTACTTCACATTTTCTCAAAAAGTTTACTATCATTTTAACCTCATTAAACTGACGAGGTTTCAAATGTTACAAAATATAAACCTATTTTTGAAGAACTGAATTAAGCCAAGCTTCATATTCGACTCATTAAACATCTTTTAAAAAGATTTCAACCATAGACTGTGGTTTTACTTCATATTTTCCAAAAGAGTTTACTATCATTTGAACCTCATTAACCTGATGAGGTTTCAAATGTTTCAAAAAATTTTCCTAATTTTGAAGAACTGCATTAAGCCAAGTTTCATATTCGACTCCTCGTTGACCATCAATTCAAAAGATTTCAACCATAGACTGTCTGTTTACTTCACATTTTCTCAAAAAGTTTACTATCATTTGAGCCTCATTAACCTGATGAGGTTTCCAATGTTTCAAAATATAAACCTATTTTTGAAGAACTGCATTAAGCCAAGCTTCATATTCGACTCATTGACCATCAATTCAAAAGATTTCAACCATAGACTGTGTTTTGACTTCATATTTTCTATAAAAGTTTACTATCATTTGAACCTCATTAACCTGATGAGGTTTCAAATGTTTCAAAATAAAAACCTAATTTGAAGAACTGTATTAAGCCAAGTTTCATATTCGACTCATTAAACATCTTTTCAAAAGATTTCAACCATAGACTTTGGTTACTTCATATTTTCCCAAAGAGTTTACTATCATTTGAACCTCATTAACCTGATGAGGTTTCAAATGTTTCAAAAATATAAACCTATTTTTGAAGAACTGCATTAAGCCAAGTTTCATATTCGACTCATTGACCATCAATTCAAAAGATTTCAACCATAGACTGTGTTTGACTTCATATTTTCTCAAAAAGTTTACTATCATTTGAACCTCATTAACCTGATGAGGTTTCAAATGTTTCAAAACAGATACCTAATTTTGAAGGACTGCATTAAGCCAAGTTACATATTCTACTCATTGACCTTCAATTCAAAAGATTTCAACCATAGACTGTGTCTTTACTTCACATTTTCTCAACAAGTTTACTATCATTTGAACCTCATTAACCTGATGAGGTTTCAAATGTTTCAAAACATTTATCTAATTTTGAAGAACAGCATTAAGCTTAGTTTCATATTCGACTCATTGACCATCAATTCAAAAGATGTCAACCATAGACTGTCTGTTTATTTCACATTTTCTCAAAAAGTTTACTAGCATTTGAACCTCATTAACCTGATGATGTTTCAAATCTTTCGAAACAGATACCTAATTTTGAAGAACTGCATTAAGCTAAGTTTCATATTCGACTCATTAAAAATCTTTTCAAAAGATTTCAACCATAGATTTCGACTTCATATATTCTCAAAAAGTTTACTATCATTTGAACCTCATTAACCTGATGAGGTTTGAAATGTTTCAAAATATAAACCTATCTTTGAAGAACTGCATTATGCCAAGTTTCATATTCGACTAATTAAATATCTTTTCAAAAGATTTCAACCATAGACTGCGGTTTTACTTCATATTTTCCCAAAAAGTTTACTATCATTTGAACGTCATTAACCTGATGAGGTTTCCAATGTTTCAAAACAGATATCTAATTGTGAAGAACTGCATTAAGCCAACTTTCATATTCGACTCATTAAACATCTTTTCAAAAGATTTCAACCATAGACTGTGGTTTTGCTTCATAATTTTCCAAAATGTTAACTATCATTTGAACCTCATTAACCTAATGAGGTTTCAAATGTTTCAAAGTATATATCTAATTTTGAAGAACAGCATTAAGCCAAGTTTCATATTCGACTCATTGACGATCAATTCAAACGATTTCAACCATAGACTGTCTGTTTACTTCACATTTTCTCAAAAAGTTTACTATCATTTGAACCTCATTAAACTGACGAGGTTTCAAATGTTTCAAAATATAAACCTATTTTTGAAGAACTGAATTAAGCCAAGCTTCATATTCGACTCATTAAACATCTTTTCAAAAGATTTCAACCATAGACTGTGGTTTTACTTCATATTTTCCCAAAGAGTTTACTATCATTTGAACCTCATTAACCTGATGAGGTTTCAAATGTTTCAAAATATAAACCTATTTTTGAAGAACTGCATTAAGCCAAGCTTCACATTTGACTCATTGACCATCAATTCAAAAGATTTCAACCATAGGCTGTGATTTGACTTCATATTTTCTCAAAAAGTTTACTATCATTTGAACCTCATTAACCTGATGAGGTTTCAAATGTTTCAAAACATTTACCTAATTTTGAAGAACTGCATTAAGCCAAGTTTCATATTCGACTCATTGACCATCAATTCAAAAGATTTCAACCATAGACTGTCGTTTTACTTCATATTTTCTCAAAAAGTTTACTATCATTTGAGCCTCATTAACATGATGAGGTTTCCAATGTTTCAAAACAGATACCTAATTTTGAAGAACTGCATTAAGCCAAGTTACATATTCGACTCATTAAACATCTTTTCAAAAGATTTCAACCATAGACTGTGTTTTTACTTCATATTCTCCCAAAAAGTTTACTATCATTTGAGCCTCATTAACCTGATGAGGTTTCCAATGTTTCAAAACAGATAACTAATTTTGAAGAACTGCATTAAGCCAAGTTTCATATTCGACTCATTGACGATCAATTCAAAATATTTCAACCATGGACTGTCTGTTTATTTCACATTTTCTCAAAAAGTTTACTATCATTTCAACCTCATTAACCTGATGAGGTTTCAAATGTTTCAAAATATATACCTAATTTTGAAGAGCTGCATTAAGGAAAGTTTCATATTCGACTTATTGACCATCAATTCAAAAGATTACAACAATAGACTGTGTTTTTACTTCATATTCTCCCAAAAAGTTTACTATCATTTGAACCTCATTAACTTGATGAGGTTTTAAATGTTTCAAAGCATTTATCTAATTTTGAAGAACAGCATTAAGCTTAGTTTCATATTCGACTCATTGACCATCAATTCAAAAGATTTCAACCACAGACTGTCTGTTTACTTCACATTTTCTCAAAAAGTTTACTAGCATTTGAACCTTATTAACCTGATGATGTTTCAAATGTTTCGAAACAGATACCTAATTTTTAAGAACTGCATTAAGCCAAGTATCATATTCGTCTCATTAAACATCTTTTCAAAAGATTTCAACCATAGACTTTGGTTACTTCATATTTTCCCAAAGAGTCTACTATCATTTGAACCTCATTAACCTGATGAAGTTTCAAATGTTTAAAAATATAAACCTATTTTTGAAGAACTGCATTAAGCCAAGCTTCATATTCGACTCATTGACCATCAATTCAAAAGATTTTAACCATAGACTGTGTTTTGACTTCATATTTTCTCAAAAAGTTTACTATCATTTGAACCTCATTAACCTGATGAGGTTTCCAATGTTTCAAAATAAAAACCTAATTTGAAGAACTGTATTAAGCCAAGTTTCATATTCGACTCATTAAACATCTTTTCAAAAGATTTCAACCATAGACTTTGGTTACTTCATATTTTCCCAAAGAGTTTACTATCATTTGAACCTCATTAACCTGATGAGGTTTCAAATGTTTCAAAAATATAAACCTATTTTTGAAGAACTGCATTAAGCCAAGCTTCATATTCGACTCATTGACCATCAATTCAAAAGATTTCAACCATAGACTGTGTTTTGACTTCATATTTTCTCAAAACGTTTACTATCATTTGAACCTCATTAACCTGATGAGGTTTCAAATGTTTCAAAACAGATACCTAATTTTGAAGGACTGCATTAAGCCAAGTTACATATTCTACTCATTGACCTTCAATTCAAAAGATTTCAACCATAGACTGTGTCTTTACTTCACATTTTCTCAACAAGTTTACTATCATTTGAACCTCATTAACCTGATGAGGTTTCAAATGTTTCAAAACATTTATCTAATTTTGAAGAACAGCATTAAGCTTAGTTTCATATTCGACTCATTGACCATCAATTCAAAAGATGTCAACCATAGACTGTCTGTTTATTTCACATTTTCTCAAAAAGTTTACTAGCATTTGAACCTCATTAACCTGATGATGTTTCAAATCTTTCGAAACAGATACCTAATTTTGAGGAACTGCATTAAGCTAAGTTTCATATTCGACTCATTGACCATCAATTCAAAAGATTTCAACCATAGACT
Organism: Aurelia coerulea; assembly: GCA_039566865.1. NCBI lineage: Eukaryota > Metazoa > Cnidaria > Scyphozoa > Semaeostomeae > Ulmaridae > Aurelia > Aurelia coerulea. Next base: position 20,585,227 of record CM076947.1, on the reverse strand, counting down.
GTGTTTTGACTTCATATTTTCTCAAAAAGTTTACTATCATTTGAGCCTCATTAACCTGATGAGGTTTCAAATGTTTCAAAATAAAAACCTAATTTGAAGAACTGTATTAAGCCAAGTTTCATATTCGACTCATTAAACATCTTTTCAAAAGATTTCAACCATAGACTTTGGTTACTTCATATTTTCCCAAAGAGTTTACTATCATTTGAACCTCTTTAACCTGATGAGGTTTCAAATGTTTCAAAAATATAAACCTATTTTTGAAGAACTGCATTAAGCCAAGCTTCATATTCGACTCATTGACCATCAATTCAAAAGATTTCAACCATAGACTGTGTTTTGACTTCATATTTTCTCAAAACGTTTACTATCATTTGAACCTCATTAACCTGATGAGGTTTCAAATGTTTCAAAACAGATACCTAATTTTGAAGGACTGCATTAAGCCAAGTTACATATTCTACTCATTGACCTTCAATTCAAAAGATTTCAACCATAGACTGTGTCTTTACTTCACATTTTCTCAACAAGTTTACTATCATTTGAACCTCATTAACCTGATGAGGTTTCAAATGTTTCAAAACATTTATCTAATTTTGAAGAACAGCATTAAGCTTAGTTTCATATTCGACTCATTGACCATCAATTCAAAAGATGTCAACCATAGACTGTCTGTTTATTTCACATTTTCTCAAAAAGTTTACTAGCATTTGAACCTCATTAACCTGATGATGTTTCAAATCTTTCGAAACAGATACCTAATTTTGAGGAACTGCATTAAGCTAAGTTTCATATTCGACTCATTAAACATCTTTTCAAAAGATTTCAACCATAGATTTCGACTTCATATATTCTCAAAAAATTTACTATCATTTGAACCTCATTAACCTGATGAGGTTTGAAATGTTTCAAAATAAAAACCTAATTTGAAGACCTGCATTAAGCCAAGTTTCATATTCGACTCATTAAACATCTTTTCAAAAGATTTCAACCATAGACTGTGGTTTTACTTCATATTTTCCCAAAGAGATAACTATCATTTGAGCCTCATTAACCTGATAAGGTTTCAAATGTTTCAAAATATAAACCTATTTTTGAAGAACTGCATTAAGCCAAGCTTCATATTCGACTCATTGACCATCAATTCGAAAGATTTCAACCTTAGACTGTGTTTTGACTTCATATTTTCTATAAAAGTTAACTATCATTTGAACCTCATTAACCTGATGAGGTTTCAAATGTTTCAAAATATAAACCTATTTTTGAAGAACTGCATTAAGCCAAGTTTCATATTCGACTAATTAAGTATCTTTTCAAAAGATTTCAACCTTAGACTGTGTTTTGACTTCAAATTTTCTCAAAAAGTTTACTATCATTTGAACCTCATTAACCTGATGAGGTTTCAAATGTTTCAAAGCCTTTATCTAATTTTAAAGAACAGCATTAAGCTTAGTTTCATATTCGACTCATTGACGATCAATTCAAAATATTTCAACCATAGACTGTCTGTTTACTTCACATTTTCTCAAAAAGTTTACTAGCATTTGAACCTCATTAACCTGATGATGTTTCAAATCTTTCGAAACAGATACCTAATTTTGAGGAACTGCATTAAGCTAAGTTTCATATTCGACTCATTAAACATCTTTTCAAAAGATTTCAACCATAGATTTCGACTTCATATATTCTCAAAAAATTTACTATCATTTGAACCTCATTAACCTGATGAGGTTTGAAATGTTTCAAAATAAAAACCTAATTTGAAGACCTGCATTAAGCCAAGTTTCATATTCGACTCATTAAACATCTTTTCAAAAGATTTCAACCATAGACTGTGGTTTTACTTCATATTTTCCCAAAGAGATAACTATCATTTGAGCCTCATTAACCTGATGAGGTTTCAAATGTTTCAAAATATAAACCTATTTTTGAAGAACTGCATTAAGCCAAGCTTCATATTCGACTCATTGACCATCAATTCGAAAGATTTCAACCTTAGACTGTGTTTTGACTTCATATTTTCTCAAAAAGTTTACTATCATTTGAACCTCATTAACCTGATGAGGTTTCAAATGTTTCAAAATATAAACCTATTTTTGACCAACTGCATTAAGCCAAGTTTCATATTCGACTAATTAAATATCTTTTCAAAAGATTTCAACCTTAGACTGTGTTTTGACTTCAAATTTTCTCAAAAAGTTTACTATCATTTGAACCTCATTAACCTGATGAGGTTTCAAATGTTTCAAAGCCTTTATCTAATTTTAAAGAACAGCATTAAGCCAAGTTTCATATTCGACTCATTGACGATCAATTCAAAATATTTCAACCATAGACTGTCTGTTTACTTCACATTTTCTCAAAAAGTTTACTATCATTTGAACCTCATTAACCCGATGAGGTTTCAAATGTTTCAAAAATATACCTATTTTTGAAGTGTTCCGTTTCGAACCCGTTCGGGGCGGGTTGCCAAGCCAACTAGGAGATTTCCTTACACAAAAGCGTGAAATCACAGAATTTCAAAGAGTCTTTCATTGAACATTGTTCACTGGAAGCACAACACAATGGCGTTATTGTTTAGAGCTGTTTACAGCTAACTGATAATTGGATTCATTGATGCGTGGACGCAAACAGTTTTGTTTTTTTTTTATTCGCTGGTTGCAAGAGACAGTTTTGCAGAAAACAGTCGAAATGATTGTTTTATCGGGCCGAAGCCCAAGAAAAGAAGGATATTAGTGCCGATGCACAACAAATACAAAAGATTGGTTTATCGGGCCGAAGCCCAAGAAAAGAAGGATTTTAGTGCCGATGCACACTCAACACAGGAATTTTAGTGCCGATGCACAACGTATAAATTAAAAAATCGAAAGGGACTGACAGCGCCTATGTTTAGCCGCTGGCTGCGCTACCGGAATTGAAGAGGACTGACAGCGCCTTTGTTTAGCCGCTGGCTGCGCTACGTGGCTCATTGGTTATTGGACGCAAGAATTGGAAATTATCTAATATTACTAATATCGTTTTCATTGTTTTATAAATATTTGTTAGTTGGTTTACATGCAGAATTTCGTTACTTCAAACAGTCTTGGTTTGCTCCTCCGCATTAACTGACAGTCGATAGACCCCGCAGAGGCTCCGAAAAGAACGTAAATTAAATTGGTCGAAATATCAAATGGTCCATCCACTTTTAACATGGTCCACCGAGCCGGATAGATAGAGACACGTACGTCGGACACCCAACGGACACTCTATTTACCGGACAATTTTATGGATGTACCCATTTGATTATTGTTTGACAATGATTTGCCGAGCATGGATTCAGAGATACCCAGCAACTTTGAAGTGGTAAAAATGGATCAGTTATCCCTTGAAGATATTCGAGAAGAGCTACAGAGAAGGGGACTTTCGTCTAAGGGAAATAGGAGAACCGTAGCTAAGCGCCTGAAAGATCATTGGAGTCAAATCAAAGATGAAGCTGTATTTGCTAGAGACACTTTTGATACTTCATCGTTATCCAGTGCAAACAGTCCTGAACAAACAGAGCTTAGCAATAAAAGAAGGAGAGAAAAATGTTTGAAGGTGAATATAAATGGTATCATGGATGATATGGTCGACTTTATGCAGTCATCAGATAATATTGTTGAAGTACAAAGCAGCTTGCAAGAATTAAACAAGCAAAGGCAAATTCACGAGAATCTTAATCATGAAATCATGGGTTTGATTGGAGACGAAGAGGTAGACGATGAGTGTCAACAGTTTTCTGAATATCATCGTAAGATCCGAAATGCTATGAACAAAGCTCAAAGGTTCATTGCCGAACTATCCGTTGCTGCTGATACAGAGAGTGTGAATTCGTCCGAAAGACATCACAAGGAGATAAAGCTGCCTAAATTTGATCTGCCTGTATTTAGTGGGGATATCCTCAAGTTCACAGCTTACTGGGATCAGTTCAAATGTGCTGTTCATGACAATAGAGATTTATCAGCTGCACAGAAATTCTCATATTTAAGAGCAAGTCTTAAAGGCACTGCATTGCAAGCAATCGATGGCTTTGAAACAACATCCGCAAATTATGAGCCAGCAGTTGCAACCATCTTCCACAGATTTGGCAGGAAAAGAATCATTGTTGCTTCGTTGGTAAAGTCAATTGTTAAGTTTGAAATCAAAGACAATGCGAAAGCAGCAACAACATTACGTCAACTACACGATACCCTCCAGAACAGGATAAGAGCACTAGAAGGCTTAGGATTCAAATCAGAAGACAATCCAGATGTTCAAATGGTTCTTATACCCCTCTTAGAAATGAAGTTGCCTCAGAATTTAGCAGAAAGATGGGAGCTTGAAGTGTCAGATCTCGAGGACACTGAAATCACAATTGATTTATTTTTCAAGTTTTTGAATAGACATGTATTGTCAAGAGAAGCAGGAGAGAGAAGCCAATTAGAGAGCAGCAGCTCAAGTGGTCATAATAGCAGTAAAAGCCTCAATAGAACTCAAGCTAATCATTTCAACAAGAAAGGAATCTCTTCAGCATCAGGATTGGTAGGAAATGTAAGTCTGCCAAGAAACAGCAAATGTGGTTTTTGTAATAAACAAGGCCATGATACTGTACAATGTTATTCAGCAAAGAAGATGAGCACTCAAAAAAGATGGGAAGTTGCTAAAGAGAATAAGCTATGCTTCAATTGTCTAAAGCCATCAAATGGGGGTCATAACTCAGGAAACTGTAGACATCCAAGCTGCACGATAGAAGGTTGCGGAAGAAAGCACAATCGATTACTTCATCCTGATAGTCAAGAAAGTAATCAAAATCCGCAAGTTGGAGCAATCAGTGGATTAACAGCAGCCTCAAACACATCGAAACAAGTGCTACTACAAACAGCATCAGCATTTCTGACAACTGATGGTCCTCAGGAAATTCAAGTTAGAATTCTCTTTGATACAGGAAGTCAAAGATCGTACATAAGGAAGAACATTGCTGAGTGTTTAGACTTAAAGGGTCCAGTCGAAACTTTAAGTATTTCCACCCTTGGAGAAGAAACGATCAAATCAAAGAAAATGCAAAGAGTTAAGTTTAGCATTAAGGGATCACAGAGCAGTATGTATGAAAATCCAATTGAAATTGAAGCATTAGCAATCGATAAAATTTGTGCTCCATTGCAAAATGTCAACATTGATCTGTCAAAGTATCAATACCTACAAGGAATAAAGCTAGCTGACACATACCAAAGTAGAAAAGAACAAGTAGACATACTAACTGGAGCAGACTACTATTATAGAATCATCGAGGATGAAATTAAGAAAGGAAGAAGTAGTGATGAACCAACAGCCGTCAGTTCAAAGTTAGGTTGGATTTTATGTGGTTCATTTGAAGGTCAGCAGCAAGTTACAACCACTGCAATGTTCTCAACGGTTGATGTAGAAGAAGCTACCACGAGTCTCAAACACTTTTGGGATTTAGAATCAATCGGTATAGTTGAAGATAAAGCTCAGACAAGGCCAATGGAGGAAATTGATGCAATAGCACAATTCAAAGAAGGTCTTAGCTTTGATGGCCAGAGATATCAAGCTTCAATTCCTTGGAAACGTGATCACCCAGAGTTGAAAGATAATTACAGTCAAGCTGTTCAAAGGCTTAAAGGCATAGAGAACAATTTGAAACGTGACGAAATCAAACAGCAAGATTATTCAGAAGCTATTACACAGTATGTTAGAGAAGGATTTGCAGAGGAAGTAAAGCCAGAGAGCATTCATCAATCAGAAAACAAAGTGAGATATTTGCCACATCATGCAGTTTACAGAAGAGACAAGACAACTACGAAAACCAGGATAGTTTTTGATGCTTCAGCAAAAGTTGGACATGAACCATCTTTGAATGATTGCATCCTACAAGGTCCTGCTTTGCAACCGAATTTAGTGTCAATTCTCATTCGTTTCAGAAGTCATCCAATAGCACTTATGACAGATATCAAGAAGATGTTTTTGCAGATTCAACTTGCTGAGAAAGATCGAGATGTTCATCGGTATCTATGGCGAGACATGCAGACAAACGAAGAGCCTAAAGTTTACAGGATGCAGCGAGTTACTTTTGGAGTAAACTGTAGTCCTTTCCTAGCTATAAGTACGGTACAAAGTCATGCCGAAAGAAACAAAGAACAGTTCCCAGATGCTGCAAAAGAAATTCTGGAAAATATGTATGTCGACGATTGCCTGACAGGTGCAAAGGATGATGACGAGGCAATAGAGTTACAAAGCTCCCTTTCTTCAATGATGAAATCAGGTGGCTTCCAATTAGTGAAATGGGCTAGTAATTCAGAAAAGGTAATTCAAGAAATCAAGCCAGAGGAGAGAGCACCTTCACTGACAGTATGTTTCAATGAAAGAGATAGTATAAAAGCATTGGGAATGAGCTGGGATACGAGAAATGATTGCTTCTTTTTCAACGTTGCAAAGAGTATTCTTGAAAGCAAAGATTGTGAAACCAAGAGAAGTCTGCTGAGCCTTGCATCGAAAATATTTGATCCCATGGGGTTGTTGTCACCCTTTGTCTTAAGAGCAAAGATGCTGTTCCAGGAACTGTGGAGCAGAGGGCTGCAATGGGATGACAAATTGCCATCAGACATTCTCAGTCAATGGAGATCATGGAAAGTAGAGCTTTCGGATGTCAATGATATCAAAATTCCAAGATGTTTTGCAGCTAATGCAGGCACAACAGAAAGAGTAGAGATCCATGGATTTGGAGATGCTTCTCCAAAAGCATATGGAGCTGCAGTATACGTACGCACAGTCGATATGAATGGACACATCAACACCAAGCTTGTAATGTCGAAGTCGAGAGTGGCACCATTAAAGAGAGTAACACTTCCACGGCTTGAGCTTTTAGCGTCAGTAATCAATACAAGATTAGTTTCGTTCGTTGCTGAATCGATGAAAAGAGAAATCAGTAAAGTTGTTTTGTGGGCAGATAGCTCAATTGCATTGTATTGGATCAAAGGACCAAGCTCTAAATGGAGACCATTTGTAGCTAACAGAGTAGAAGAGATTCAATCGAAGTTTAGTCCAGATCATTGGCGATATTGCCCAGGAAAAGAAAATCCTGCAGATTGTCTAACACGTGGCCTAACCTGCAAAGATCTGCATCAAACAGAGAAATGGTGGACAGGTCCATCTTGGTTAAGCTTACCATCGAAGGAATGGCCATGTAACATTACAGCAAATGAGACAGTCACAAACATGGCAAGCCAAGAATCAAGGAAAACTGTGCAGATGCTTGCAACAATCGAATCGAAAGAAATCATGGATCCAGAAAGACACAGTTCATGGTTGAAACTTGTAAGAGTCACAGCCATTGTGTTTCGAGCTGTTCAGCTATTCAAGAAAATTAAGCAACAACCCAAGCAAGAACGACCCTGGCAAGGCCCATCTGCAGAAGAACTACGAGAAGCGGAGATGTATTTGTATCGCAGAGTACAATCAGAAACATACAAGGAAGAGTTACAAGCATTGAGCGATGGCAAGCAAGTTTCAAGGTCAAGCAGAATTTTGATGTTAGATCCGTTTTATGACAGCAGAGACAAAGTATTGCGAGTTGGTGGAAGGCTCTAAAATTCAGACCTACCTGAAGAAGCAAAGCACCAAGTAATCCTTCCTCACGGACATTCAATTGTAGAGAAGAAGATCATGCAAGTACATCAACAGTCAATTTGTGCAGGTCCATCAACAACTCTAGCTGTTCTACGTCAAAAGATATGGATAACTCAAGGCCTACGTGATGTGAAACGAGTTATTCGAAATTGCAGAAGTTGCAGACGACAGCATGTAGCAGCTTGCTCCCAAAAAATGGGAAACTTGCCAAAAGAAAGAGTTCAGTCTTCACTTGCATTTACACATGTTGGTGTGGACTTCGCCGGTCCATTATACACTCGTACAAAGAATGATGTCCAGAAAGCCTATATTTGCCTTTACACGTGTGCATCATCACGCATGGTACATTTAGAGTTAACAGATAGCCTGAATACAGATGATTTTCTGCAAGCATTTCGTAGGATGATAAATCGCAGAGGATTGTGTCAATCATTGCAATCTGATAATGCTAAAACATTCAAAGCTGCTGATCGCACTCTACAACAGCTTTTTGCGTCACCAAAGATCAGAAGAATTAAGCAAATAGATCAAAATCGAGTAGCAAGAGAGCTAGCTTCGTTGGGCATTAAATGGAAGTTTATAACAGAGAGATCTCCATGGAGAGGTGGCTGGTGGGAAAGAATAGTCAAATCAGTAAAGGTTCCATTGAAGAAAGTTCTTGGTAATGCTCTTCTTTCGAGCACAGAGTTGTACACCATCGTGACGGACATCGAAGCGATGATCAATTCCCGTCAACTAACGTATATGGGAGATGATATAAGAGATCCAGAGCCAATCACCCCTGCTCACCTTGCAATCGGAAGATCATTACGCAGCATACCAAATGGATCAATTAAGAAAGAAGACAGAGGACAAGTTGTTCAACGATTTCTATACCATCAACGACTTCTTAACCATTTTTGGAAAAGATGGAGGCTAGAATATCTCCAAAAGTTGTCGATCAGAAACAAATGGAAGATAGAGAAACCATCCATAGAAATCGGAGATGTTGTTCTTATCTCAGACGACAATGTTCAGAGAGGGAAGTGGCCAATGGGACGCATCAGTCAAGTTCATCCTGGAAAAGATGGTCTTATTCGTACTGCTACTTTGCAGACACAGAAGGGGGAATTAAGACGTCCAATTCAACGGCTACATCATTTAGAGGTACAGCAAAGTCAAGTTGATAGAGAATTAGAGACGGTACATCAAACGAGGACACCAAACGTTGTTGTACCACCTGAAACACTACAGAAGAACAATGAAGAAGTTGATCTCATGCCAAGAGATCAAGGGGGGGGAGAATGTTCCGTTTCGAACCCGTTCGGGGCGGGTTGCCAAGCCAACTAGGAGATTTCCTTACACAAAAGCGTGAAATCACAGAATTTCAAAGAGTCTTTCATTGAACATTATTCACTGGAAGCACAACACAATGGCGTTATTGTTTAGAGCTGTTTACAGCTAACTGATAATTGGATTCATTGATGCGTGGACGCAAACAGTTTTGTTTTGTTTTTATTCGCTGGTTGCAAGAGACAGTTTTGCAGAAAACAGTCGAAATGATTGTTTTTTCGGGCCGAAGCCCAAGAAAAGAAGGATATTAGTGCCGATGCACAACAAATACAAAAGATTGGTTTATCGGGCCGAAGCCCAAGAAAAGAAGGATTCTAGTGCCGATGCACAACAAATACAAAAGATTGGTTTATCGGGCCGAAGCCCAAGAAAAGAAGGATTTTAGTGCCGATGCACACTCAACACAGGAATTTTAGTGCCGATGCACAACGTATAAATTAAAAAATCGAAAGGGACTGACAGCGCCTATGTTTAGCCGCTGGCTGCGCTACCGGAATTGAAGAGGACTGACAGCGCCTTTGTTTAGCCGCTGGCTGCGCTACGTGGCTCATTGGTTATTGGACGCAAGAATTGGAAATTATCTAATATTACTAATATCGTTTTCATTGTTTTATAAATATTTGTTAGTTGGTTTACATGCAGAATTTCGTTACTTCAAACAGTCTTGGTTTGCTCCTCCGCATTAACTGACAGTCGATAGACCCCGCAGAGGCTCCGAAAAGAACGTAAATTAAATTGGTCAAAATATCAAATGGTCCATCCACTTTTAACATGAAGAACTGCATTAAGCCAAGCTTCATATTCGACTCATTGACCATCAATTCAACAGATTTCAACCTTAGACTGTGTTTGGACTTCATATTTTCTCAAAAAGTTTACTATCATTTGAACCTCATTAACATGATAAGGTTTCCAATGTTTCAAAACATATACCTAATTTTGAAGAACAGCATTAAGCTTAGTTTCATATTCGACTCATTGACCAACAATTAAGATTTCAACCATAGACTGTCTGTTTACTTCACATTTTCTCAAAAAGTTTACTTGCATTTGAACCTCATTAACCTGATGATGTTTCAAATGTTTCAAAACAGATACCTAATTTTGAAGAACAGCATTAAGCCAAGTTTCATATTCGACTCATTGACGATCAATTCAAAAGATTTCAACCATAGACTGTCTGTTTACTTCACATTTTCTCAAAAAGTTTACTATCATTTGAACCTCATTAACCTGATCAGGTTTCAAATGTTTCAAAATATAAACCTATTTTTGAAAAACTGAATTAAGCCAAGCTTCATATTCGACTCATTAAACATCTTTTAAAAAGATTTCAACCATAGACTGTGGTTTTATTTCATATTTTCCCAAAGAGTTTACTATCATTTGAACCTCATTAACCTGATGAGGTTTCAAATGTTTCAAAAAATATACTTAATTTTGAAGAACTGCATTAAGCCAAGTTTCATATTCGACTCATTGACGATCAATTCAAAAGATTTCAACCATAGACTGTCTGTTTACTTCACATTTTCTCAAAAAGTTTACTATCATTTGAACCTCATTAACCTGATCAGGTTTCAAATGTTTCAAAATATAAACCTATTTTTGAAAAACTGAATTAAGCCAAGCTTCATATTCGACTCATTAAACATCTTTTAAAAAGATTTCAACCATAGACTGTGGTTTTATTTCATATTTTCCCAAAGAGTTTACTATCATTTGAACCTCATTAACCTGATGAGGTTTCAAATGTTTAAAAATATAAACCTATTTTTGAAGAACTGCATTAAGCCAAGCTTCACATTTGAATCATTGACCATCACTTCAAAAGATTTCAACCATAGGCTGTGATTTGACTTCACATTTTCTCAAAAAGTTTACTATCATTTGAACCTCATTAACCTGATGAGGTTTCCAATGTTTCAAAACAATTACCTATTTTTGAAAAACTGAATTAAGCCAAGTTTCATATTCGACTCATTAAACATCTTTTCAAAAGATTTCAACCATAGACTGTGGTTTTACTTCATATTTTCCCTAAAAGTTTACTATCATTTGAACCTCATTAACCTGATGAGGTTTCCAATGTTTCAAAATATAAACCTATTTTTGAAGAACTGAATTAAGCCAAGCTTCATATTCGACTCATTAAACATCTTTTCAAAAGATTTCAACCATAGACTGTGGTTTTACTTCATATTTTCCCAAAGAGTTTACTATCATTTGAACCTCATTAACCTGATGAGGTTTCAAATGTTTCAAAATATAAACCTATTTTTGACCAACTGCATTAAGCCAAGTTTTATATTCGACTAATTAAATATCTTTTCAAAAGATTTCAACCATAGACTGCGGTTTTACTTCATATTTTCCCAAAAAGTTTAATATTATTTCAACCTCATTAACTTGATGAGGTTTCAAATGTTTCAAAGCCTTTATCTAATTTTAAAGAACAGCATTAAGCCAAGTTTCATATTCGACTCATTGACGATCAATTCAAAATATTTCAACCATAGACTGTCTGTTTACTTCACATTTTCTCAATAAGTTTACTATCATTTGAACCTCATTAACCCGATGAGGTTTCAAATGCTTCAAAAAATATACCTATTTTTGAAGAACTGCATTAAGCCAAGCTTCATATTCGACTCAATGACCATCAATTCAAAAGATTTCAACCTTAGACTGTGTTTGGACTTCATATTTTCTCAAAAAGTTTACTATCATTTGAACCTCATTAACATGATGAGGTTTCCAATGTTTCAAAACATATACCTAATTTTGAAGAACAGCATTAAGCTTAGTTTCATATTCGACTCATTGACAAACAATTCAAAAGATTTCAACCATAGACTGTCTGTTTACTTCACATTTTCTCAAAAAGTTTACTTGCATTTGAACCTCATTAACCTGATGATGTTTCAAATGTTTCAAAACAGATACCTAATTTTGTAGAACAGCATTAAGCCAAGTTTCATATTCGACTCATTGACGATCAATTCAAACGATTTCAACCATAGACTGTCTGTTTACTTCACATTTTCTCAAAAAGTTTACTATCATTTGAACCTCATTAAACTGACGAGGTTTCAAATGTTTCAAAAAATATATCTAATTTTGAAGAACTGCATTAAGCCAAGTTTCATATTCGACTCATTGACCATCAATTCAAAAGATTTCAACCATAGACTGTCTGTTTACTTCACATTTTCTCAAAAAGTTTACTATCATTTGAACCTCATTAACCTGATGAAGTTTCAAATGTTTCAAACTATAAACCTATTTTTGAAGAACTGAATTAAGCCAAGCTTCATATTCGACTCATTAAACATCTTTTGAAAAGATTTCAACCATAGACTGTGGTTTTACTTCATATTTTCCCAAAAAGTTTACTATCATTTGAACCTCATTAACCTGATGAGGTTTCAAATGTTTAAAAATATCAACCTATTTTTGAAGAAATGCATTAAGCAAAGCTTCATATTCGACTCATTGACCATCAATTCAAAAGATTTCAACCATAGACTGTCTGTTTACTTCACATTTTCCCAAAGAGTTTACAATCATTTGAACCTCATTAACCTGATGAGGTTTCCAATGTTTCAAAACAGATACCTAATTTTGAAGAACTGCATTAAGCCAAGTTACATATTCGACTCATTGACCATCAATTCAAAAGATTTCAACCATAGACTGTCTGTTTACTTCACATTTTCTCAAAAAGTTTACTATCATTTGAACCGCATTAACCTGATCAGGTTTCAAATGTTTCAAAATATAAACCTATTTTTGAAGAACTGAATTAAGCCAAGCTTCATATTCGACTCATTAAACATCTTTTAAAAAGATTTCAACCATAGACTGTGGTTTTACTTCATATTTTCCCAAAAAGTTTACTATCATTTGAACCTCATTAACCTGATAAGGTTTCCAATGTTTCAAAACAGATACCTAATTTTGAAGAACTGCATTAAGCCAAGTTACATATTCGTCTCATTGACCTTCAATTCAAAAGATTTCAACCATAGACTGTGCATTGACTTCATATTTTCTAAAAAAGTTTATTATCATTTGAACCTCATTAGCCTGATGAGGTTTCAAATGTTTGAAAAAATATACTTAATTTTGAAGAACTGCATTAAGCCAATTTTCATATTTGACTCATTGACATTCAATTCAAAAGATTTCAACCATAGACTGTCTGTTTACTTCACATTTTCTCAAAAAGTTTACTATCATTTTAACCTCATTAACCTGATGAGGTTTCCAATGTTTCAAAACAGATACCTATTTTTGAAGAACTGCATTACGCCAAGCTACATATTCGACTCATTAAACACCCTTTCAAAAGATTTCAACTATATACTTCATATTTTCTCGAAAAGTTTACTATCATTTGAACCTCATTAACCTGATGAGGTTTCAAATGTTTCAAAACATTTACCTAATTTTGAAGAACTGCATTAAGCCAAGTTTCATATTCGACTCATTAAACATCTTTTCAAAAGATTTCAACCATAGACTGTGGTTTTACTTCATATTTTCCCAAAAAGTTTACTATCATTTGAACCTCATTAACCTGATGAGGTTTCCAATGTTTCAAAATATAAACCTATTTTTGAAGAACTGCATTAAGCCAAGCTTCATATTCGACTCATTAAACATCTTTTCAAAAGATTTCAACCATAGACTGTGGTTTTACTTCATATTCTCCAAAAGAGTTTACTATCATTTGAACCTCATTAACCTGATGAGGTTTCAAATGTTTCAAAATATAAACCTATTTTTGAAGAACTGCATTAAGCCAAGCTTCATATTCGACTTATTAAACATCTTTACAAACGATTTCAACCATAGACTGTGGTTTTACTTCATATTTTCCCAAAAAGTTTACTATCATTTGAACCTCATTAACCTGATGAGGTTTCCAATGTTTCAAAACAAGATTTCAACCATAGACTGTGTCTTTACTTCACATTTTCTCAACAAGTTTACTATGATTTGAACCTCATTAACCTGATAAGGTTTCCAATGTTTCAAAACAGATACCTAATTTTGAAGAACTGCATTAAGCCAAGTTACATATTCGACTCATTGACCTTCAATTCAAAAGATTTCAACCATAGACTGTGTCTTTACTTCACATTTTCTCAACAAGTTTACTATCATTTGAACCTCATTAACCTGATAAGGTTTCCAATGTTTCAAAACAGATACCTAATTTTGAAGAACTGCATTAAGCCAAGTTACATATTCGTCTCATTGACCTTCAATTCAAAAGATTTCAACCATAGACTGTGCTTTGACTTCATATTTTCTAAAAAAGTTTACTATCATTTGAACATCATTAGCCTGATGAGGTTTCAAATGTTTCAAAAAATATACTTAATTTTGAAGAACTGCATGAAGCAAAGTTTCATATTCGACTCATTGACCATCAATTCAAAAGATTTCAAGCATAGACTGTGTTTTGACTTCATATTTTCGGAAAACTTTTACTATCATTTTAACCTCATTAGCCTGATGAGGTTTCAAATGTTTGAAAACATGTACCTAATTTTCAAGAATTACATCAAGCAAAGTTTCATATTCGACTCATTGAACATCAATTCAAAAGATTTCAACCATAGACTGTGTTTTGACTTCATATTTTCTCAAAATGTTTACTATCATTTGAACCTCATTAACCTGATGAGGTTTCAAATGTTTCAAAACGTATACCTAATTTTGAGGAGCTGCATTAAGCCAAGTTTCATATTCGACTCATTGACCATCAATTCAAAAGATTTCAAGCATAGACTGTGTTTTGAGTTCATATTTTCTCAAAACGTTTACTATCATTTTAACCTCATTAACCTGATGAGGTTTCCAATGCTTCAAAACAGATACCTAGTTTTGAAGAACTGTATTAAGCCAAGCTACATATTCGACTCATTAAACATTCTTTCAAAAGATTTCAACTATATACTTCATATTTTCTCGAAAAGTTTACTATCATTTGAACCTCATTAACCTGATGAGGTTTCAAATGTTTCAAAACATATACCTAATTTTGAAGAGCTGCATTAAGCAAAGTTTCATATTCGACTCATTGTTTCTCAATTCAAAATATTTCAACCATAAACTGTGTCTTTACTTCATATTTTTTCAAAAAGTTTACGATAGGTTTCAAATGTATCAAAATATAAACCTATTTTTGAAGAACTGCATTCCAACTGCGTGCAAGCCAAGCTTCATATTCGACTCATTGACAATCAATTCAAAAGATTTCAACTATGTACTTCATATTTTCTCGAAAAGTTTACTATCATTTGAACCTCATTAACCTGATGAGGTTTCAAATGTTTCAAAACGTATACCTAATTTTGAGGAGCTGCATTAAGCCAAGTTTCATATTCGACTCATTGACCATCAATTCAAAAGATTTCAACCAAAGACTGTGTTTTGACTTCATATTTTCTCAAAATGTTTACTATGATTTGAACCTCATTAACCTGATAACGCTTCAAATGTTTCAAAACATATACCTAATTTTGAGGAGCTGCATTAATCCAAGTTTCATATTCGATTCACTGACCATAAATTCAAAAGATTTCAACCATAGACTGTGTTTTGACTTCATATTCTCTCGAAGTGTTTACTATGATTTGAACCTCATTAACCTGATAACGCTTCAAATGTTTCAAAACATATACCTAATTTTGAGGAGCTGCATTAAGCCAAGTTTCATATTCGACTCATTGACCATCAATTCAAAAGATTTCAACCATAGACTGTGTTTTGACTTCATGTTTTCTCAAAAAGTTTACTGCAAGATGATGCAGTTTCTGAAATATGCTCTTCCAGTCCATTTGCCTTAATTCTTACTTAAAAACGAAAGGCGTACAGTATAATTGCTTTCATCTTTTGCCTCAAAAAGAATGATTAAAGCATACTATTAAAGTCTTTATCTAGACATTTCCAGGCAGAAAAGGACATTGGTCATATGTTAATGATGGCCGTTAGCGATAGGATCATATGACATTATATCTGGTCATAAAGTTTGAATCAAAACAAGTTTAAATAAGCTTACTCACCATCAAACCTCCATTAAAATCTTCATCTTGAAATTTCGTTGCTTACTTTATGTTTGCCGACTCGTTTACTTGTTGGTATGCTTGTTTTGAGCTGAAACGAAATGACCATTTAGTCTCTTGTCTTTTTGCAGCAAATTTTGCAGCAAATTTTGCAGCAAATTTTGCAGCAAACACAGAAAATTGTTTAAGTTTGCAAATTCAGCTACGTTAAAAATTGTTACGAAAGTTTGAGTAAATAATCAAATAAATTTAGTCGAGTCTGGTGGTTACTATTTTGTTCGTGTTGGTACTATCCTGTTGCGAACGTACGCCCATTTTATCGCTACTCTCAAACCAGGGAGCTATACACCCTAAAGCTCCCTGACTCAAACGTTGAATTCTCTGATATCAAACAGGACCGTAGGAAGAAGCTTCGGATTGGGGGGGGGGGCAATTGTTCTTAAAACAATAGAGAACAATACATCTAATTAAGTCATGGGACGTAGCACTATTGTTTTAAGAAATTATTGGGGGGGCTTGAGCCCCCCTACCCCTAGCCTGTGGACAGGCCAAAAAAATAAAAAAAAAGGCCAAAAACATAAAAAAAAAAAATAAAGGCCTTTTTGGCCTGTCCACAGGCTACCCTACCCCCCCCCCCCCCGCTTCCTACGGGCCTGTATCAAAGGGTATAAAAGAAAGTTGAACCAAGAAAATGAAAGAACAAACTGAAGCACTCAGTTGCCAAAGACGACATTTTTCGCTCGATACAGATGTACATTTGTATCAATATTTGTTGAATAAAATTGGTCGAACAGGCATTTCTGTGACTTCGATTCTTTCCAACACTAACCCAAAAAGAGAATAGGCTTTAAATCTTATAAATGTCGGTGTAAATTTCTACAATCTATTTCTTTGAACCAAATGGCTTGAAAGAAACTTTAGCTACTTTGCAATAATTCTACCGCTAGACTTTACTGAAATCTTAAATATTTTCAGAATGGTAGTGTTTTCTTCCTTTTTAGGGTTCAAAAGAAAATTTGAAAACAACTTAAAATCATCGTAAATTTACTAAGCCTTTTGACGAAAAATGAAATAATTTTCAAGAACACCGTATTTTATGAATGTCTACAATATGGTATCCAGCAAAAGTCTGTCACTCTTTTGGTTTACGATTTGTAAAATTTGATGACGTCACATCCTCAAATGAGTTGAAATATAAACTACGCTGTGATTCCAAAATATTCAAGATTTCTTAAAAATTCAACGGTAGAATTATAGATAAGTAGGCAAAGTTTCATTTAAGTCATCATCATTCAACCAAAAGAAATAGTTCATAGAATTTTCCACCCACCTTTTTACACCCAGTAAAAGACTTGGAACCTATGCTCCAACAATGTTAACATAGCGAAGCTCGAAAGCTTGGCACGTGTTTGCAGCTTGTAGTCCGAGGTATTTGCAGCTAGGAGCAACACAGACAAACTTTCCTCTTTCCTTGTCATTTCTGAAATCTTAGATCAGGAATGACGCAAGCTGAAAGCAGCCACTCACACTACATCCTGAAATGTTGAGGGATTTTTTGGATTTTCTCAAGAAAGCATGCTAAAAGGTGTAGCTGAAACGCAGATTTGGTCAATTAGGAAAATTTCGTCGTAATTATCGTAAAGCCTATTTGAAGGGGCTTCCTCGAGAAAATCCATCATAATTTGAGACCGGAGTGGTATCTTTTTTTACTCACCGGAACCAAATAAAATATGGTCATGAAGTCGGTATCAACAATGTTACTAGTATTTCTTGTAATAAAATAAGAATTTGTGCCAGTACTAAAAGTTTCTTAAAGTCCTTAAAATTACGAGATTTTAAGCACTCGCAGTTTCTTACGAGTTTTTTAAAGATTCCGTAACAGATTTCATGTTTAATTTCTTTGCCCTTGTCACGGACTACACGAAAATAAAGTAAAAATATGCGAAGGATTTCCCCTTCACCAAAATAAAGAGTTTTTGGCAATTTTTTCCCAGTACTGGAGTTTCATAATTTTTGGCGATCTGACAGTTGAATTTCTTATATAAGCAGTTTCTTATAAAAGAATACGTGTAGCTGAATTACTCTTATATAGCATCAACAAACACAGGCAAATAGAAAAAGTGGAAAGCATTTTTTAAGGAATTACTCTCTTATATTTTTCTTGCTGTTTTCTGTACTCTATCCCCCACCAAGCCCTCCTCCCGTGCGGATGAAAAACAGAAAATAGCAAGAACAATACTAAACCTAAGACCCAAAAAATAATGAAATAAAAAGAAGTTCAATTTCTTTCCAATTTTGAGGCTCTGGTACCCAGGGTAGAACAATACAAGAAAATCTCAATGATATTCTATTTAGGGTCTGCAGGGGATAAAATGGGTAGGCTGGGTCGGAGTAAAATGGGCAATGTTGATTGCAAAAAAAGCTACACCGTTCAATCAACATTCAATTTTCTCCATTAATACCGGGCTTTTGGACCCTTGTGGTACCGGGGGCAAAGTGCCCCCGCCCCCCCCGTAATTTCGTCAGTATTGCAAATATGATGAAACTTAGTACAATGGTTTAAAGGAACATAATCTACACAATAGGCTCCCTTATCAATTCTGCATTACATCCATGACGTCAATACGACGCAACATCGCAACACCGAAGGAGCACGTACAATATTTCTTCACAAGAAACTGCCCATAAGAAGTTCAACTCTCAAATTGCCAAAAAGTTAAGTAGGCCTATTTTGATAACGGGAATCCTTGTCACAATAAACTTCATATTCACCCAATATCATATTACTTGGAAGGTACTTTAATAATGTCTAGCATGGGACAACCTTCAAAATTTCGTTTTGAAATATTTTCAGAAGAAACTCACGAGAAAGCTCGTAAGAAACTCCGACCACTGTAAACTGATAATTTTAAAAAACTTTTAGTGCTGGCCCAAATTCTTAGCATATTATAAAAATGTAAGCGTAGGCCGTTTCAAACTGTTGCAGCAAGAGAAATTCTACGAATCATGAATTTACGAAATGAATGTACATTCTTCCTGTTACCCACTTTACACGAAGCTTACCCCTGCCCCTGTGTGTAAACCCTTTCTGGCCTAGACAAGCCCCAGTCCGACAACAAGAAACTATGAAATAAACTAAATGTTTTCCTAATCACGAAGCGGCAAGAGCAATGCGACAAAATCTAAAATGACTCACCGATAATCTGCATGGGCACTTCTCTCTTCGCAAGGCTGAAAATCCACAACGCGCCTTTCTGTTTTTCACCTCGCTCGCTCCGCCATTTGCAATGGCAGTACTACACAGTCCAAGAGCAATCCTTCGGGTGCAATTATCGTGTCATTGTTTAGTAGTCATCTGGGGAAAAAGATTTCTCCTGGGTGTTTGACTCAATTGAGAAGCTGAAAGCTTTTACGCAAATCTGCATGCTTTGTACCGTTGAGAGTTCCTGACAACTTTGGAAACTTTGCAAGGCTTTGTCTTGAAACTTATCAAAATGAAAACGCTTTGGGGTCTGCAGGAGCAAGCTGGGGGTAAAATGGGTAGTGTTGATGGGTGGAAAATAGCACACGCATTTTTTACAATTTCAGCCAGTACTTAGCGTTTCTTTAAATTACCAGATTTTGAGTGGTCAGAAGGGTTTGTTACGATGAGTTTCTTAACGGTTCCATAACAATGGACAAAAAAAAGGCCAAGGTTTGTTTGCACCCATTTTAAATCATGTGATCAATCTCTTGATAAAAGATCTTTTGATTTCTCTAACATATTTCTTGCCATGCAAAGTTGTGCCGTGTCATGAGCGCAACATATAGCATAATACTGAAACTTCCTAAGAGTATGGTCACATGACTTGAAATGGGTAAAACAAACCTTAGCCGATTTGATCTATCTTCATGCTTAATACTTGTTCCCATGACTCCCTTTATTAAAAAACTATTTTCTCCAGTAATTTTGCATCATGTTTGCATTAAAGTCCGTTCCAAATTAGACGTCACGTGAGATATGTAACAACGCATTTAGTTCTCGAACTTAGTAAGGCCAATCCTACACCGTTAGACTTTGGGCATGAGCCTATCTCTTGCCTCGTCTATGCTGATGATCTAATCATTCTCTCGTCTTCCCACGATGGTCTACAACAATGCTTGAATAGCTTATCTAATTATTGTGACCAATGGAAACTCCAAGTTAATAATGATAAATCAAAATGTATGACGTTCTATAAAAATAATACCAAATATAAACAAAATTTCAACATTAATAATTCCCCATTGGAGAATGTCACAGAGTTCACCTACCTTGGTGTCACAATAAATGCTGCCTGCAATTTCAATGAAACTTTAAATATACTTAGTGCTAAAGCTAACCGTGCCTTGTTAGCCCTTAACAGCCGCCATAAAATAAAATTTCTTCCCATAAAAGCAGCATTGAAACTATTTGATTCTACCATAGCCCCTATTCTACTATCACTATATGGTTCCGAGGGCTGGGGTCCTTACCTAAACCGAAACCAAAATTTTTGGGATAGTTGTAAAATCGAACGAATACACACACAATTTTTAAAACGCTTACTGGGAGAAAATAGATCAACCACAAATGCATTAGTACGCGGTGAACTAAGTCGCTTCCCCCTCAGCATCCCTTTAAACTGCCGAACTAACAACTTCATAAAACATATAATTAATGAATCTGAACCATTCTCTTTGGTATCTCAGGCCCTTAAATACGAAAACTCAATAAACCACTGTGAAACAATAACCTCTTACATGAAACTGATAACCCTACAGAGGATGGCCTGAATACTGAATCTATTACATTACTCTCAAAACATGCGACAAAAGAAACCCTTATACAAGAGCATCAGATACAGTGGAAAAATCACTTGAGTGCCTGCCCAAAAGCCTTATCATATAAAACATACAAATCTCAAATTACATATGAAATTTATCTCTCCCTAATTACCAACAGATCACAAAGACGAATACTATCAAAATTGCGCCTTAGCGACCATTGCCTTGCAATAGAAAAAGGAAGACATTTCAAGCCTCCCTTAGAAAGAGAAAGACGATTTTGCAGATCCTGCCAAAACAAAATTGAAAACGAGACCCACTTCATTCTCTCGTGCAAAACATTGATCTCTGAACGGACAATGTTCCTAGATAAAACACAAAATCTCTGCCCCAATTTCAAATATATACCAACGGATGAACAGAAACTTATATACTTAATGTCCAACGAAGATGAACTCCTCCTACAGACATTTTCTGAATTTCTTCATGATATATACTCCAAACGCCTCAATAGACCTTTTATCTATTCTACAAAAGAGCCTGGATCGAGCGTCATTTTTATACGCAAGGCTCGATAGAGTGGCGTTAAGAGCTTCTATCACTATTGTGCAAATTCGAGAATTCTACAAAGTGCACTTCATAGAATTTTCGAATATGCACAATATTGATAGATATTGATAGAAGCTCTAACGCCACTCTATCGAACCTCATGTATAAAAATAACGCTCGATCCAGGCTCTTTTCCAGAATAGCTAAAAGGTCTATTCAGAAAACGGAAATCAATAAAAAGTAAAATGAAACCCAACCTAGAAATATTTAGGTATTTAGTTGTAACCTCTATTCGTACTGTTTATTTTGTATTTAAATCATCTTTGTTATCTGTAGCCGTAGTTGACCATGCATCAAATGCTATAGCGTCTTGATATAAAAGCATTCGAGACAGATATTAAGTCGCTTTAAACGACCTAAATACACCTCCCCCCCCCCCAGTAAGGACACTACCAGTCATTAAAAATTCAGCGGTGAAAATTTTGAAATTATGCATGTTCAATGGGGATTGATGATGGGGAAAAAATCTTGGCAATCATCTTTGATCAAATTTGTATAATTTTCGACGGGGACACGGCAATTTCAGCGGGGAAACAACAGAAACGAGGCGGGGATAAGTTTTTTTTACTCAAATTTAACAAATTTTCTTGGTGGGTCATCCTTTTGCCTTGGCGGGGCATCGTTTCAGCGGGGTCGTTACTGGGGGTGTCCAAATGACCGAATGTGAATGATGTGGTCGCACGGGGGAGGGGGTTCTTCCATAGTAAGGGTACCTGAGGATGTGCCGTAACGAAGGGTATACTTTTTTCGGACTTCTAAGTCTTGCCAATGGTATACTTTTTTGCATATATGGTCTAGCCACGGTGTACCTTAGGGTCCTTTGTCTGCAGTCGCTAATCGCTTTGAATTGAGGTGTCAATCAAAAGCAACTGTTGCTATTGTATTACAAAATCTGCCCTTGTTTGTTTGAGGGATACAACTGATTTGCTCAAGACTTGACCTCGATACAATGTATTGAGATGCAAAAAGATAAAAAACACAGTTTGCGATTCCTGATGATTTGATGGAATACTGAAGGTAAAATAGATAAAATCTACAAATCAAATATGGAATCTAATCGTTTTTAAATTTTTCGCTTTCATAAACACTGCAACGAGTTATGTCAACACTGAAACTAAACCTGTTTATCTAGCAATTTTTCAATACATTTGTACGGCAACACAACAATACGCATGTGAGGTGATATAGTTGAGGGTCGCGAGGGGGACGGGGGATGATGGGGCAGCGAGCGCTTTAGAAGTAAGCTACCCATCATTCTTACTGTTCTATCACTTTTAGAATTGGTCTGAAGCCTTCGTGATCAAGTGTAAATAAAAAATGGGCCGCAAACTAGAAAAGTTAAAAATCAGAAATTAGTTTTTTTAGGGCCAATAGAAGGAGGAAATTCTTGTATTTACCAGAGAAAATGTCATCTTATGATTGAATATAAGTTTGGGGTAGAACAACTTCTGATAGTGCAAAATTTTAACCACTCGGAAAATTCCATTCACTGGAAACTGGCCTTCAGAAAGATTTTCCCATAATTAGCAGTGGCGGACACTTTGCCAAATTGGGGGGGGGGGCAATGCTATTGCTTCAGTTTAAAAGTATCGTTTATTTCTATCGTTTTGGAACAAAGCAACTTTGTTCAATCCAACATGGGGGGGGGGGGGCGAACCTATATGCTAGCAAATTATTGGGTATGCAAATGAATAGCAAGAGAAAATGTTGTGACACAAGAGAAAAAGTTTTCCAAAAACAGAAAGCGATTTGCCTTCCGGAAAATCCTTCGTATTACAAGCTTCGCTCTTGATCAAATGAATGCCAAAATACTTACAGGGTGCAGCCTATACGTGGGTTAAAAGACCTTTGGAATCTATAGTTTGTCTCAATAAATTAGATGACACGTGAAAATGCCTGCGAATAACAACAATTGAAGGGTTTAGAATGAATAATTTTGCGTCATCGCAAATTCCACGTGGCATCTAATCTTGAGATACAATTTAATAATGCAAAAACAGTAAGAACGCAAAAGCAAATCCGAAGAAGAAATCCAGAAATGCGGCCTACAAATCGAAGCAACGAGCCTCTACTAGAAACAAATACTATATAAATGTTCTGCAATAATGGACACGTATTAATAAAGGACTAGATCTTGACAGAACAGTAAATCATCAACAAATATATAATTATCCTAATACTTAATCAACGCTGATTACCGCCGGAATAACAATGAAAAGTTCTTTCTTTTAAAAACTATGTGTTCGACTACAACAATTGAAAGATAGCAATGACTGATTGCACAGTCTCTATTGGTTCTACCGCAACAATGGAAAGACGATAACAATGGGTCCTATGGTAATTATTCGTTTCTACAATAACAGTTAAAGTATTTTCAACGGTTCTGGCACTTAAAGCTTTTATGACGCTATATAAAGACCTATGAAAAAGTGAATTTCTGAAGTAACCCTTTTTTGAAAAATTCGACAGGTCAGGACCTGTGAAACGGTGAATTTCTGAAGTAACCCATTTTTTGTCAAATTCGACAGGTCCAGACCTATGAAAAAGTGAATTTCTGAAGTAACCATTTTTTGAAAAATTCGACAGGTCAGGACCTGTGAAACGGTGAATTTCTGAAGTAACCCATTTTTTGCCAAATTCGACAGGTCCGGACCTGTGAAAAAGTGAATTTCTGAAGTAACCCATTTTTTGAAAAATTCGACAGGTCCGGACCTGTGAAACTGTGAATTTCTGAAGTAACCCATTTTTCAAAAATTTGACAGGTCCGGACTTGTGAAAAGGTGAATTTCTGAACTAACCAATTTTTCGCCAAATTCGACAGGTCCGGACCTGTGAAACGGTGAATTTCTGGAGTAACCCATTTTTGAAAGAGATTCAATTGAAAGAGATAGGTCATAGATAAAATTGTATACTGATACAGTTAAAGACGTGCTACATTTCACATTACTATGCATATGTGAATATGAAAATATTTACCCTTGGAGATGGGCTAGACGTTGGCGTCACCAGACGGTCTTGCTGCATTCTAAACTGGTCCTACAAAAAATAAAGAATACAATAAAAACCCGCATATTAGAACTTATATCCATATTCTTATATCCATTTAAAGTTGGTATTTACAATAGTAATGAAAAAAACATACTAATTCAAACCAACTATTCACAAACAAAATAAGTATCTATTTTTTTACCTAAAACAAAATTAGTGGCATATCTTGCAGGTGCATTTTTCTCCAGCCCAGTGCTTGATCCTCCTTTTTTTTTAAGCCGAAAATGTTGGCTCATTTTGGACACTGTTATCGAGGGTGTTCCAGACGAAACTCCCTTTGATGGACAGTGAGTCTTGCTCAAAACATTGTGTCTTCGTTTGTGGCAGTTTGCATAGATTTTGTATCCTTAGATTGTAAGTTACATGTTTATTTTCATGAAATTCCCATGCAAGCGATGGATTAACATGATTTATTGACTTGTAGACTTCTGTCATTAATTTCTTTAAATTCCTAACATGTATACAAAAGCTGCCACTTCGAGTGAGCAATGTTTCAAAGGAACATTCATAGTCTTTATAGAGGATCCGAAGAGCACGTTTAAGAGCTACCCACTTATATGAGCCTAAGGCCTAAGATCGAGCTGATAGATAGACAATCGAAACTAATGGTTTTTAAATGCGTCAACGACCTTGCTCCTATCTTTGCAATCTTTTCTCCAAAAAAGCTGATTGCACCGAGCGCAGCCTACGAAATACAGACACTGACTTAGGGCTGCCTTTAAAAAGTTCCGCTAATGGACAGAGATGCTTTTCGTTCAGGGGTGCAAAAAGCAGGAACAGCCTTTCAACTGAGGTTAAACAGGCATCTTCGGTCAATGCCTTCAAGAGCCATATTTAGCGTAGACTGCTGTGTAGATAATATATCTCAGATACCTTGTAAATTGATTGGAACACTGATCATTATTTTTAACACTGTTTTTGATAGATTAATTAGACTTTTGACATATTGTAAATAGGGTTTTTTCCTCTGTAATATATTATCATTATTGTACCGGGTGAGTCAGAAAAAAGAATCCCCGTTTGAAAGTTTACTATCATTTGAACCTTATTAACCTGATGAGGTTTCAAATGTTTCAAAACATATACCTAATTTTGAAGAACTGAATTAAGAAAAGTTTCATATTCGACTCATTAAACATCTTTTCAAAAGAATTCAACCATAGACTGTGTTTTGACTTCATAATTCCCCAAAAAGTTTACTATCATTTGAACCTCATTAACCTGATGGGGTTTCAAATGTTTGAAAACATATATGTAAATTTCAAGAATTACATCAAGCAAAGTTTCATATTCGACTCATTGACCATCAATTCAAAAGATTTCAACCATAGACTGTGTCTTGAATTTCATATTTTCCAGAATCTGTCCTGGACAGTAAATAATATGTCCTAGTAAGTAAAATATCTGTCCTGAGCAGACTCTATCCTGGACAGTAAATAATCTGTCCTGGAAATGAAAATATCTGTCCTGGACAGAATCTGTCCTGGACAGTAAATAAGCTCTCCAGGAAAAAAAATATCTGTCCTGGATAGAATCTGTCCTGGACAGTAAAAAATCTGTCCTGGAAAGGAAAAGATCTGTCCTGGGCAGAATCTGTCCTGGACAGTAAATAATCAATCCTGGAAAGGAAAATATCTGTCCTGGACAGAAGCTGTCCTGGACAGTAAATAATCTGTCCTGGTAAGTGAAATATCTGTCCTGGACAGAATCTGTCCTGGAAAGGAAAATATCTATCATGGACAGAATCTGTCCCGGACAGTAAATAATCTCTCCTGTAAAGGAAAATATCTGTCCTGGACAGAATCTGTCCTGGACAGTAAATCATCTGTCCTGGTAAGTAAAATATCTGTAATGGACAGAATCTGTCCAGGACAGTAAATAATCTATCCTGGAAAGGAAAATATCCGTCCTGTTCTGTCCTGGACAGTAAAAAAGCTGTCCTGGAAAGGAAAATATCTGTCCTGGACAGAATCTGTCCTGGACAGTAAATAATCTCTCCTGGTAAGGAAAATATCTATCCTGGACAGAATCTGTCCTGGACAGTAAATAATCTGTCCCGGAAAGGAAAATATCTGTCCTGGACAGAATCTGTCCTGGACAGTAAATAATCTCTCCTGGAAAGGAAAATGTCTAACCTGGACAAAATCTGTCCTGGACAGTAAATAATCTGTCCTGGTAAGTGAAATATCAGTCCTGGACAGTAAATAATCTCTCCAGGAAAGGAAAATATCTGTCCTGGATAGAATCTGTCCTGGACAGTAAAAAAGCTGTCCTGGAAAGGAAAATATCTGTCCTGGACAGAATCTGTCCTGGACAGTAAATAAGCTCTCCAGGAAAGGAAAATATCTGTCTTGGACAGAACCTGTCCTGGACAGTAAAAAAGCTGTCCTGGAAAGGAAAATATCTGTCCTGGACAGAATCTGTCCTGGACAGTAAATAAGCTCTCCAGGAAAGGAAAATATCTGTCCTGGACAGTAAAAAAGCTCTCCTGGAAAGGAAAATATCTGTCCTGGACAGAATCTGTCCTGCACAGTAAATAATCTGTCCCGGAAAGGAAAATATCTGTCCTAGACAGAATCTGTCCTGGACAGTATATAAGCTCTCCAGGAAAGGAAAATATCTGTCCTGGACAGAATCTGTCCTGGACAGTAAATAATCTCTCCTGGAAAGGAAAATATCTATCCTGGACAAAATCTGTCCTGGAAAGGAAAATATCTATCATGGACAGAATCTGTCCTGGACAGTAAATGGACTCTCCTGGAAAGGAAAATATCTGTCCTGGACAGAATCTGTCCTGGACAGTAAAAAAGCCGTCCTGGAAAGGAAAATATCTGTCCTGGACAGAATCTGTCCTGGACAGTAAATAATCTCTCCTGGAAAGGAAAATATCTATCCTGGGCAGAATCTGTCCTGGACAGCAAATAATCTGTCCTGGAAAGGAAAATATCTATCCTGGACAAAATCTGTCCTGGACAGTAAATAATCTGTCCTGGTAAGTGAAATATCAGTCCTGGACAGTAAATAATCTCTCCAGGAAAGGAAAATATCTGTCCTGGATAGAATCTATTCTGGACTGTAAAAAAGCTGTCCTGGGAAGGAAAATATCTGTCCTGGACAGAATCTGTCCTAGACAGTAAATAATCTCTCCTGGAAAGGAAAATATATATCCTGGACAGAATCTGTCCTGGACAGTAAATAATCTGTCCCGGAAAGGAAAATATCTGTCCTGGACAGAATCTGTCCTGGACAGTAAATAAGCTCTCCAGGAAAGGAAAATATCTGTCCTGGACAGAACCCATCCTGGACAGTAAAAAAGCTGTCCTGGAAAGGAAAATATATATCCTGGACAGAATCTGTCCTGGACAGTAAATAATCTGTCCCGGAAAGGAAAATATCTGTCCTGGACAGAATCTGTCCTGGACAGTAAATAAGCTCTCCAGGAAAGGAAAATATCTGTCCTGGACAGAACCCGTCCTGGACAGTAAAAAAGCTGTCCTGGAAAGGAAAATATCTGTCCTGGACAGAATCTGTCCTGGACAGTAAATAATCTGTCCTGGTAAGTGAAATAACGGTCCTGGACAGTAAATAATCTCTCCAGGAAAGGAAAATCTCTGTCCTGGATAGAATCTGTCCTGGACAGTAAAAAAGCTGTCCTGGAAAGGAAAATATCTGTCCTGGACAGAATCTGTCCTGGACAGTAAATAAGCTCTCCTGGAAAGGAAAATATATATCCTGGACAGAATCTGTCCTGGACAGTAAATAATCTGTCCCGGAAAGGAAAATATCTGTCCTGGACAGAATCTGTCCTGGACAGTATATAAACTCTCCAGGAAAGGAAAATATCTGTCCTGGACAGAATCTGTCCTAGACAGTCTATAATCTCTCCTGGAAAGGAAAATATATATCCTGGACAGAATCTGTCCTGGACAGTAAATAATCTCTCCTGGAAAGGAAAATATCTATCCTGGACAAAATCTGTCCTGGAAGGGAAAATATCTATCATGGACAGAATCTGTCCTGGACAGTAAATAGTCTCTCCTGGAAAGGAAAATATCTGTCCAGGACAGAATCTGTCCTGGACAGTAAATAATCTGTCCTGCTAAGTAAAATATCTGTAATGGACAGAATCTGTCCAGGACAGTAAATAATCTATCCTGGAAAGGAAAATATCTGTCCTGGACAAAATCTGTCCTGGACAGTAAATAATCTGTCCTGGTAAGTGAAATATCTGTCCTGGACGGTAAATAATCTCTCCAGGAAAGGAAAATATCTGTCCTGGATAGAATCTGTCATGGACAGTAAAAAAGCTGTCCTGGAAAGGAAAATATCTGTCCTTGACAGAATCTGTCCTGGACAGTAAATAATCTGTCCTGGTAAGTGAAATATCTGTCCTGGATAGTAAATAATCTCTCCAGGAAAGGAAAATATCTTTCTTGGATAGAATCTGTCCTGGACAGTAAAAAAGCTGTCCTGGAAAGGAAAATATCTGTCCTGGACAGAATCTGTCCTGGACAGTAAATAATCGCTCCTGGAAAGGAAAATATATATCCTGGACAGAATCTGTCCTGGACAGTAAATAATCTGTACCGGAAAGGAAAATATCTGTCCTGGACAGAATCTGTCCTGGACAGTATATAAGCACTCCAGGAAAGGAAAACATCTGTCCTGGACAGAATCTGTCCTGGACAGTAAATAATCTCTCCTGGAAAGGAAAATATCTATCCTGGACAAAATCTGTCCTGGAAAGGAAAATATCTATCATGGACAGAATCTGTCCTGGACAGTAAATAGTCTCTCTTGGAAAGGAAAATATCTGTCCTGGACAGAATCTGTCCTGGACAGTAAATAATCTGTCCTGCTAAGTAAAATATCTGCAATGGACAAAATCTGTCCAGGACAGTAAATAATCTATCCTGGAAAGGAAAATATCTGTCCTGGACAAAATCTGTCCTGGACAGTAAATAATCTGTCCTGGTAAGTGAAATATCTGTCCTGGACAGTAAATAATCTCTCCAGGAAAGGAAAATAATATAAAAATGAGTGGTTTTACTTCATATTTTCGCAAAAATTTTACGATCATTTGAACCTCATTTACCTGATGAGGTTTCAAATGTTTCAAAATATATACCTATTTTTGAAGAACTGCATTAAGCCAAGTTTCATATACGACTAATTGACCATCAATTCAAAAGATTTCAACTATATACTTCATATTTTGTCAAAAAGTTTACTATCATTTGAACCTCATTAACCTGATGAGGTTTCAAATGTTTCAAAACAGATACCTAAATTGAAAAAAGAACTGCATTAAGCCAAGTTTCGTATTCGACTCATTAAACATCAGTTCAGAATATTTCAACCATAGACTGTGGTTTTACTTCATAAATTCCCAGAAAGTTTACTATCATTTGAACCTCATTAACCTGATGAGGTTTCAAATGTTTCAAAATATAAACCTATTTTTGAAGAACTGAATTAAGCCAAGTTTCATATTCGACTCATTGAACATCAATTCAAAAGATTTCAACTATGTACTTCATATTTTCTCAAAAAGTTTACTATCATCTGAACCTCATTAACCTGATGAGGTTTCAAATGTTTCAAAACATATACCTATTTTTGAAGAACTGCATTAAGCCAAGTTTCATATTCGACTCATTGACCATTAATTCCAAAGATTTCAAGCATAGACTGTGGTTTTACTTCATAAATTCCCAGAAAGTTTACTATCATTTGAACCTCATTAACCTGATGAGGTTTCAAATGTTTCAAAACATATACCTATTTTTGAAGAACTGCATTAAGCCAAGCTTCATATTCGACTCATTGACAATCAATTCAAAAGATTTCAACTATATACTTCATATTTTCTCAAAAAGTTTACTATCATTTGAACCTCATTAACCTGATGAGGTTTCAATTGTTTCAAAACAGATACCTAAATTGAAAAAAGAACTGCATTAAGCCAAGTTTCATATTCGATTCATTAAACATCAGTTCAGAATATTTCAACCATAGACTGTGGTTTTACTTCATAATTTCCCAGAAAGTTTACTATCATTTGAACCTCATTAACCTGATGAGGTTTCAAATGTTTCAAAATATAAACCTATTTTCGAAGAACTGAATTAAGCCAAGTTTCATATTCGACTCATTGAACATCAATTCAAAAGATTTCAACTATGTACTTCATATTTTCTCAAAAAGTTTACTATCATTTGAACCTCATTAACCTGATGAGGTTTCAAATGTTTCAAAACATATACCTAATTTTGAGGAGCTGCATTAAGCCAAGTTTCATATTCGACTCATTGACCATTAATTCCAAAGATTTCAAGCATAGACTGTATTTTGACTTCATATTTTCTCAAAACGTTTACTATCATTTGAACCTCATTAACCTGATGAGGTTTCAATTGTTTCAAAATATATACCTAATTTTGAAGAACTGCATTAAGCCAACTTTCATATTCGACTCATTGACCATCAATTCAAAAGATTTCAACCATAGACTGTGGTTTTACTTCATATTTTCCCAAACATTTTACTATCATTTGAACCTCATTTACCTGATGAGGTTTCAAATGTTTCAAAATATAAACCTATTTTTGAAGAAGTGCATTAAACCAAGCTTCATATTCGACTCATTGACAATCAATTCAAAAGATTTCAACTATATACTTCATATTTTCTCAAAAAGTTTACTATCATTTGAACCTCATTAACCTGATGAGGTTTCAAATGTTTCAAAACAGATACCTAAATTGAAAAAAGAACTGCATTAAGCCAAGTTTCATATTCGACTCATTAAACATCAGTTCAGAATATTTCAACCATAGACTGTGGTTTTACTTCATAACTTCCCAGAAAGTTTACTATCATTTGAACCTCATTAACCTGATGAGGTTTCAAATGTTTCAAAATATAAACCTATTTTTGAAGAACTGAATTAAGCCAAGTTTCATATTCGACTCATTGAACATCAATTCAAAAGATTTCAACTATATACTTCATATTTTGTCAAAAAGTTTACTATCATTTGAACCTCATTAACCTGATGAGGTTTCAAATGTTTCAAAACAGATACCTAAATTGAAAAAAGAACTGCATTAAGCCAAGTTTCGTATTCGACTCATTAAACATCAGTTCAGAATATTTCAACCATAGACTGTGGTTTTACTTCATAAATTCCCAGAAAGTTTACTATCATTTGAACCTCATTAACCTGATGAGGTTTCAAATGTTTCAAAATATAAACCTATTTTTGAAGAACTGAATTAAGCCAAGTTTCATATTCGACTCATTGAACATCAATTCAAAAGATTTCAACTATGTACTTCATATTTTCTCAAAAAGTTTACTATCATCTGAACCTCATTAACCTGATGAGGTTTCAAATGTTTCAAAACATATACCTATTTTTGAAGAACTGCATTAAGCCAAGTTTCATATTCGACTCATTGACCATTAATTCCAAAGATTTCAAGCATAGACTGTGGTTTTACTTCATAAATTCCCAGAAAGTTTACTATCATTTGAACCTCATTAACCTGATGAGGTTTCAAATGTTTCAAAACATATACCTATTTTTGAAGAACTGCATTAAGCCAAGCTTCATATTCGACTCATTGACAATCAATTCAAAAGATTTCAACTATATACTTCATATTTTCTCAAAAAGTTTACTATCATTTGAACCTCATTAACCTGATGAGGTTTCAATTGTTTCAAAACAGATACCTAAATTGAAAAAAGAACTGCATTAAGCCAAGTTTCATATTCGATTCATTAAACATCAGTTCAGAATATTTCAACCATAGACTGTGGTTTTACTTCATAATTTCCCAGAAAGTTTACTATCATTTGAACCTCATTAACCTGATGAGGTTTCAAATGTTTCAAAATATAAACCTATTTTCGAAGAACTGAATTAAGCCAAGTTTCATATTCGACTCATTGAACATCAATTCAAAAGATTTCAACTATGTACTTCATATTTTCTCAAAAAGTTTACTATCATTTGAACCTCATTAACCTGATGAGGTTTCAAATGTTTCAAAACATATACCTAATTTTGAGGAGCTGCATTAAGCCAAGTTTCATATTCGACTCATTGACCATTAATTCCAAAGATTTCAAGCATAGACTGTATTTTGACTTCATATTTTCTCAAAACGTTTACTATCATTTGAACCTCATTAACCTGATGAGGTTTCAATTGTTTCAAAATATATACCTAATTTTGAAGAACTGCATTAAGCCAACTTTCATATTCGACTCATTGACCATCAATTCAAAAGATTTCAACCATAGACTGTGGTTTTACTTCATATTTTCCCAAACATTTTACTATCATTTGAACCTCATTTACCTGATGAGGTTTCAAATGTTTCAAAATATAAACCTATTTTTGAAGAAGTGCATTAAACCAAGCTTCATATTCGACTCATTGACAATCAATTCAAAAGATTTCAACTATATACTTCATATTTTCTCAAAAAGTTTACTATCATTTGAACCTCATTAACCTGATGAGGTTTCAAATGTTTCAAAACAGATACCTAAATTGAAAAAAGAACTGCATTAAGCCAAGTTTCATATTCGACTCATTAAACATCAGTTCAGAATATTTCAACCATAGACTGTGGTTTTACTTCATAACTTCCCAGAAAGTTTACTATCATTTGAACCTCATTAACCTGATGAGGTTTCAAATGTTTCAAAATATAAACCTATTTTTGAAGAACTGAATTAAGCCAAGTTTCATATTCGACTCATTGAACATCAATTCAAAAGATTTCAACTATGTACTTCATATTTTCTCAAAAAGTTTACTATCATTTGAACCTCATTAACCTGATGAGGTTTCAAATGTTTCAAAACAGATACCTAATTTTGAGGAGCTGCATTAAGCCAAGTTTCATATTCGACTCATTGACCATGAATTCCAAAGATTTCAACCATAGACTGTGGTTTTACTTAATAATTTCCCAGAAATTTTACTATCATTTGAACCTCATTTACCTGATGAGGTTTCAAATGTTTCAAAATATAAACCTATTTTTGAAGAAGTGCATTAAACCAAGCTTCATATTCGACTCATTGACAATCAATTCAAAAGATTTCAACTATATACTTCATATTTTCTCAAAAAGTTTACTATCATTTGAACCTCATTAACCTGATGAGGTTTCAAATGTTTCAAAACAGATACCTAAATTGAAAAAAGAACTGCATTAAGCCAAGTTTCATATTCGACTCATTAAACATCAGTTCAGAATATTTCAACCATAGACTGTGGTTTTACTTCATAACTTCCCAGAAAGTTTACTATCATTTGAACCTCATTAACCTGATGAGGTTTCAAATGTTTCAAAATATAAACCTATTTTTGAAGAACTGAATTAAGCCAAGTTTCATATTCGACTCATTGAACATCAATTCAAAAGATTTCAACTATGTACTTCATATTTTCTCAAAAAGTTTACTATCATTTGAACCTCATTAACCTGATGAGGTTTCAAATGTTTCAAAACAGATACCTAATTTTGAGGAGCTGCATTAAGCCAAGTTTCATATTCGACTCATTGACCATTAATTCCAAAGATTTCAACCATAGACTGTGGTTTTACTTAATAATTTCCCAGAAATTTTACTATCATTTGAACCTCATTAACCTGATGAGGTTTCAAATGTTTCAAAATATAAACCTATTTTTGAAGAACTGCATTAAGCCAAGCTTCATATTCGACTCATTGACAATCAATTCAAAAGATTTCAACTATATACTTCATATTTTCTCAAAAAGTTTACTATCATTTGAACCTCATTAACCTGATGAGGTTTCAAATGTTTCAAAACAGATACCTAATTTTGAAGAACTGCATTAAGCCAAGCTTCATATTCGACTCATTGACAATCAATTCAAAAGATTTCAACTATATACTTCATATTTTCTCAAAAAGTTTACTATCATTTGAACCTCATTAACCTGATGAGGTTTCAAATGTTTCAAAATATAAACCTATTTTTGAAGAACTGAATTAAGCCAAGTTTCATATTCGACTCATTGAACATCAATTCAAAAGATTTCAACTATGTACTTCATATTTTCTCAAAAAGTTTACTATCATTTGAACCTCATTAACCTGATGAGGTTTCAAATGTTTCAAAACATATACCTAATTTTGAGGAGCTGCATTAAGCCAAGTTTCATATTCGACTCATTGACCATTAATTCCAAAGATTTCAACCACAGACTGTGGTTTTACTTAATAATTTCCCAGAAATTTTACTATCATTTGAACCTCATTAACCTGATGAGGTTTCAAATGTTTCAAAATATAAACCTATTTTTGAAGAACTGAATTAAGCCAAGCTTCATATTCGACTCATTGACAATCAATTCAAAAGATCTCAACTATATACTTCATATTTTCTCAAAAAGTTTACTATCATTTGAACCTCATTAACCTGATGAGGTTTCAAATGTTTCAAAATATAAACCTATTTTTGAAGAACTGCATTAAGCCAAGTTTCATATTCGACTCATTAAACATCTGTTCAAAATATTTCAACCATAGACTGTGGTTTTACTTCATAACTTCCCAGAAAGTTTACTATCATTTGAACCTCATTAACCTGATGAGGTTTCAAATGTTTCAAAATATAAACCTATTTTTGAAGAACTGAATTAAGCCAAGTTTCATATTCGACTCATTGAACATCAATTCAAAAGATTTCAACTATGTATTTCATATTTTGTCAAAAAGTATACTATCATTTGAACCTCATTAACCTGATGAGGTTTCAAATGTTTCAAAACATATACTCAATTTTGAAGAACTGCATTAAGCCAAGTTTCATATTCGACTCATTGACCATTAATTCAAAAGATTTCAAGCATAGACTGTATTTTGACTTCATATTTTCTCAAAACGTTTACTATCATTTGAACCTCATTAACCTGATGAGGTTTCAAATGTTTCAAAATATATACCTAATTTTGAAGAACTGCATTAAGCCAAGTTTCATATTCGACTCATTGACCATTAATTCAAAAGATTTCAACCATAGACTGTGGTTTTACTTCATATTTTCCCAAAAATTTTACTATCATTTGAACCTCATTTACCTGATGAGGTTTCAAATGTTTCAAAATATAAACCTATTTTTGAAGAACTGCATTAAACCAAGCTTCATATTCGACTCATTGACAATCAATTCAAAAGATTTCAACTATATACTTCCTATTTTCTCAAAAAGTTTACTATCATTTGAACCTCATTAACCTGATGAGGTTTCAAATGTTTCAAAACAGATACCTAATTTTGAAGAACTGCATTAAGCCAAGTTTCATATTCGACTCACGAAACATCAGTTCAAAAGATTTCAACTATGTACTTCATATTTTCTCAAAAAGTTTACTATCATTTGAACCTCATTAACCTGATGAGGTTTCAAATGTTTCAAAACAGATACCTAATTTTGAGGAGCTGCATTAAGCCAAGTTTCATATTCGACTCATTGACCATTAATTCCAAAGATTTCAACCATAGACTGTGGTTTTACTTAATAATTTCCCAGAAATTTTACTATCATTTGAACCTCATTTACCTGATGAGGTTTCAAATGTTTCAAAATATAAACCTATTTTTGAAGAAGTGCATTAAACCAAGCTTCATATTCGACTCATTGACAATCAATTCAAAAGATTTCAACTATATACTTCATATTTTCTCAAAAAGTTTACTATCATTTGAACCTCATTAACCTGATGAGGTTTCAAATGTTTCAAAACAGATACCTAAATTGAAAAAAGAACTGCATTAAGCCAAGTTTCATATTCGACTCATTAAACATCAGTTCAGAATATTTCAACCATAGACTGTGGTTTTACTTCATAACTTCCCAGAAAGTTTACTATCATTTGAACCTCATTAACCTGATGAGGTTTCAAATGTTTCAAAATATAAACCTATTTTTGAAGAACTGAATTAAGCCAAGTTTCATATTCGACTCATTGAACATCAATTCAAAAGATTTCAACTATGTACTTCATATTTTCTCAAAAAGTTTACTATCATTTGAACCTCATTAACCTGATGAGGTTTCAAATGTTTCAAAACAGATACCTAATTTTGAGGAGCTGCATTAAGCCAAGTTTCATATTCGACTCATTGACCATTAATTCCAAAGATTTCAACCATAGACTGTGGTTTTACTTAATAATTTCCCAGAAATTTTACTATCATTTGAACCTCATTAACCTGATGAGGTTTCAAATGTTTCAAAATATAAACCTATTTTTGAAGAACTGCATTAAGCCAAGCTTCATATTCGACTCATTGACAATCAATTCAAAAGATTTCAACTATATACTTCATATTTTCTCAAAAAGTTTACTATCATTTGAACCTCATTAACCTGATGAGGTTTCAAATGTTTCAAAACAGATACCTAATTTTGAAGAACTGCATTAAGCCAAGCTTCATATTCGACTCATTGACAATCAATTCAAAAGATTTCAACTATATACTTCATATTTTCTCAAAAAGTTTACTATCATTTGAACCTCATTAACCTGATGAGGTTTCAAATGTTTCAAAATATAAACCTATTTTTGAAGAACTGAATTAAGCCAAGTTTCATATTCGACTCATTGAACATCAATTCAAAAGATTTCAACTATGTACTTCATATTTTCTCAAAAAGTTTACTATCATTTGAACCTCATTAACCTGATGAGGTTTCAAATGTTTCAAAACATATACCTAATTTTGAGGAGCTGCATTAAGCCAAGTTTCATATTCGACTCATTGACCATTAATTCCAAAGATTTCAACCATAGACTGTGGTTTTACTTAATAATTTCCCAGAAATTTTACTATCATTTGAACCTCATTAACCTGATGAGGTTTCAAATGTTTCAAAATATAAACCTATTTTTGAAGAACTGAATTAAGCCAAGCTTCATATTCGACTCATTGACAATCAATTCAAAAGATTTCAACTATATACATCATATTTTCTCAAAAAGTTTACTATCATTTGAACCTCATTAACCTGATGAGGTTTCAAATGTTTCAAAATATAAACCTATTTTTGAAGAACTGCATTAAGCCAAGTTTCATATTCGACTCATTAAACATCAGTTCAGAATATTTCAACCATAGACTGTGGTTTTACTTCATAACTTCCCAGAAAGTTTACTATCATTTGAACCTCATTAACCTGATGAGGTTTCAAATGTTTCAAAATATAAACCTATTTTTGAAGAACTGAATTAAGCCAAGTTTCATATTCGACTCATTGAACATCAATTCAAAAGATTTCAACTATGTATTTCATATTTTGTCAAAAAGTATACTATCATTTGAACCTCATTAACCTGATGAGGTTTCAAATGTTTCAAAACATATACTCAATTTTGAAGAACTGCATTAAGCCAAGTTTCATATTCGACTCATTGACCATTAATTCAAAAGATTTCAAGCATAGACTGTATTTTGACTTCATATTTTCTCAAAACGTTTACTATCATTTGAACCTCATTAACCTGATGAGGTTTCAAATGTTTCAAAATATATACCTAATTTTGAAGAACTGCATTAAGCCAAGTTTCATATTCGACTCATTGACCATTAATTCAAAAGATTTCAACCATAGACTGTGGTTTTACTTCATATTTTCCCAAAAATTTTACTATCATTTGAACCTCATTTACCTGATGAGGTTTCAAATGTTTCAAAATATAAACCTATTTTTGAAGAACTGCATTAAACCAAGCTTCATATTCGACTCATTGACAATCAATTCAAAAGATTTCAACTATATACTTCATATTTTCTCAAAAAGTTTACTATCATTTGAACCTCATTAACCTGATGAGGTTTCAAATGTTTCAAAACAGATACCTAATTTTGAAGAACTGCATTAAGCCAAGTTTCATATTCGACTCACGAAACATCAGTTCAGAATATTTCAACCATAGACTGTGGTTTTACTTCATAATACTATGATAGTTTACTATCATTTGAACCTCATTAACCTGATGAGGTTTCAAATGTTTCAAAATATAAACCTATTTTTGAAGAACTGAATTAAGCCAAGTTTCATATTCGACTCATTGAACATCAATTCAAAAGATTTCAACTATGTACTTCATATTTTGTCAAAAAGTTTACTATCATTTGAACCTCATTAACCTGATGAGGTTTCAAATGTTTCAAAACATATACTCAATTTTGAAGAACTGCATTAAGCCAAGTTTCATATTCGACTCATTGACCATTAATTCAAAAGATTTCAAGCATAGACTGTGGTTTTACTTCATATTTTCGCAAAAATTTTACTATCATTTGAACCTCAATTACCTGATGAGGTTTCAAATGTTTCAAAATATAAACCTATTTTTGAAGAACTGCATTAAGCCAAGCTTCATATTCGACTCATTAAACATCCTTTCAAAAGATTTCAACTATATACTTCATATTTTCTCGAAAAGTTTACTATCATTTGAACCTCATTAACCTGATGAGGTTTCAAATGTTTCAAAACAGATACCTAATATTGAAGAACTGCATTAAGCCAAGTTTGATATTCGACTCATTGACCATCAATTCAAAAGATTTCAAGCATAGAGTGTGGTTTTACTTCATATTTTCGCGAAAATTTTACTATCATTTGAACCTCATTTACCTGATGAGGTTTCAAATGTTTCAAAATATATACCTATTTTTGAAGAACTGCATTAAGCCAAGTTTCATATACGACTAATTGACCATCAATTCAAAAGATTTCAACTATATACTTCATATTTTCTCAAAAAGTTTACTATCATTTGAACCTCATTAACCTGATGAGGTTTCAAATGTTTCAAAACAGATACCTAAATTGAAAAAAGAACTGCATTAAGCCAAGTTTCATATTCGACTCATTAAACATCAGTTCAGAATATTTCAACCATAGAATGTGGTTTTACTTCATAATACTATGATAATTTACTATCATTAGAACCTCATTAACCTGATGAGGTTTCAAATGTTTCAAAATATAAACCTATTTTTGAAGTACTGAATTAAGCCAAGTTTCATATTCGACTCATTGAACATCAATTCAAAAGATTTCAACTATGTACTTCATATTTTGTCAAAAAGTTTACTATCATTTGAACCTCATTAACCTGATGAGGTTTCAAATGTTTCAAAACATATACCCAATTTTGAAGAACTGCATTAAGCCAAGTTTCATATTCGACTCATTGACCATTAATTCAAAAGATTTCAAGCATAGACTGTATTTTGACTTCATATTTTCTCAAAACGTTTACTATCATTTGAACCTCATTAACCTGATGAGGTTTCAAATGTTTCAAAATATATACCTAATATTGAAGAACTGCATTAAGCCAAGTTTCATATTCGACTCATTGACCATCAATTCAAAAGATTTCAAGCATAGACTGTGGTTTTACTTCATATTTTCGCAAAAATTTTACTATCATTTGAACCTCATTTACCTGATGAGGTTTCAAATGTTTCAAAATATAAACCTATTTTTGAAGAATTGCATTAAACCAAGCTTCATATTCGACTCATTGACAATCAATTCAAAAGATTTCAACTATATACTTCATATTTTCTCAAAAAGTTTACTATCATTTGAACCTCATTAACCTGATGAGGTTTCAAATGTTTCAAAACAGATACCTAATTTTGAAGAACTGCATTAAGCCAAGTTTCATATTCGACTCATTAAACATCAGTTCAGAATATTTCAACCATAGACTGTGGTTTTACTTCATATTTTCGCAAAAATTTTACGATCATTTGAACCTCATTTACCTGATGAGGTTTCAAATGTTTCAAAATATATACCTATTTTTGAAGAACTGCATTAAGCCAAGTTTCATATACGACTAATTGACCATCAATTCAAAAGATTTCAACTATATACTTCATATTTTGTCAAAAAGTTTACTATCATTTGAACCTCATTAACCTGATGAGGTTTCAAATGTTTCAAAACAGATACCTAAATTGAAAAAAGAACTGCATTAAGCCAAGTTTCGTATTCGACTCATTAAACATCAGTTCAGAATATTTCAACCATAGACTGTGGTTTTACTTCATAAATTCCCAGAAAGTTTACTATCATTTGAACCTCATTTACCTGATGAGGTTTCAAATGTTTCAAAATATATACCTATTTTTGAAGAACTGCATTAAGCCAAGTTTCATATACGACTAATTGACCATCAATTCAAAAGATTTCAACTATATACTTCATATTTTGTCAAAAAGTTTACTATCATTTGAACCTCATTAACCTGATGAGGTTTCAAATGTTTCAAAACAGATACCTAAATTGAAAAAAGAACTGCATTAAGCCAAGTTTCGTATTCGACTCATTAAACATCAGTTCAGAATATTTCAACCATAGACTGTGGTTTTACTTCATAAATTCCCAGAAAGTTTACTATCATTTGAACCTCATTAACCTGATGAGGTTTCAAATGTTTCAAAATATAAACCTATTTTTGAAGAACTGAATTAAGCCAAGTTTCATATTCGACTCATTGAACATCAATTCAAAAGATTTCAACTATGTACTTCATATTTTCTCAAAAAGTTTACTATCATCTGAACCTCATTAACCTGATGAGGTTTCAAATGTTTCAAAACATATACCTATTTTTGAAGAACTGCATTAAGCCAAGTTTCATATTCGACTCATTGACCATTAATTCCAAAGATTTCAACCATAGACTGTGGTTTTACTTCATATTTTCCCAAAAATTTTACTATCATTTGAACCTCATTTACCTGATGAGGTTTCAAATGTTTCAAAATATAAACCTATTTTTGAAGAACTGCATTAAACCAAGCTTCATATTCGACTCATTGACAATCAATTCAAAAGATTTCAACTATATACTTCATATTTTCTCAAAAAGTTTACTATCATTTGAACCTCATTAACCTGATGAGGTTTCAAATGTTTCAAAACACATACCTAATTTTGAAGAACTGCATTAAGCCAAGTTTCATATTCGACTCATTAAACATCAGTTCAGAATATTTCAACCATAGACTGTTGTTTTACTTCATAATACTATGATAATTTACTATCATTTGAACCTCATTAACCTGATGAGGTTTCAAATGTTTCAAAATATAAACCTATTTTTGAAGTACTGAATTAAGCCAAGTTTCATATTCGACTCATTGAACATCAATTCAAAAGATTTCAACTATGTACTTCATATTTTGTCAAAAAGTTTACTATCATTTGAACCTCATTAACCTGATGAGGTTTCAAATGTTTCAAAACATATACCCAATTTTGAAGAACTGCATTAAGCCAAGTTTCATATTCGACTCATTGACCATCAATTCAAAAGATTTCAACCATAGACTGTGGTTTTACTTCATATTTTCTCAAAACGTTTACTATCATTTGAACCTCATTAACCTGATGAGGTTTCAAATGTTTCAAAATATATACCTAATATTGAAGAACTGCATTAAGCCAAGTTTCATATTCGACTCATTGACCATCAATTCAAAAGATTTCAAGCATAGACTGTGGTTTTACTTCATATTTTCGCAAAAATTTTACTATCATTTGAACCTCATTTACCTGATGAGGTTTCAAATGTTTCAAAATATAAACCTATTTTTGAAGAATTGCATTAAACCAAGCTTCATATTCGACTCATTGACAATCAATTCAAAAGATTTCAACTATATACTTCATATTTTCTCAAAAAGTTTACTATCATTTGAACCTCATTAACCTGATGAGGTTTCAAATGTTTCAAAACAGATACCTAATTTTGAAGAACTGCATTAAGCCAAGTTTCATATTCGACTCATTAAACAT
Source organism: Aurelia coerulea (assembly GCA_039566865.1). Taxonomy (NCBI): domain Eukaryota; kingdom Metazoa; phylum Cnidaria; class Scyphozoa; order Semaeostomeae; family Ulmaridae; genus Aurelia; species Aurelia coerulea. The sequence continues at coordinate 20,542,847 of CM076947.1, read as the reverse complement.
CAGTTCAGAATATTTCAACCATAGACTGTGGTTTTACTTCATATTTTCGCAAAAATTTTACGATCATTTGAACCTCATTTACCTGATGAGGTTTCAAATGTTTCAAAATATATACCTATTTTTGAAGAACTGCATTAAGCCAAGTTTCATATACGACTAATTGACCATCAATTCAAAAGATTTCAACTATATACTTCATATTTTGTCAAAAAGTTTACTATCATTTGAACCTCATTAACCTGATGAGGTTTCAAATGTTTCAAAACAGATACCTAAATTGAAAAAAGAACTGCATTAAGCCAAGTTTCGTATTCGACTCATTAAACATCAGTTCAGAATATTTCAACCATAGACTGTGGTTTTACTTCATAAATTCCCAGAAAGTTTACTATCATTTGAACCTCATTTACCTGATGAGGTTTCAAATGTTTCAAAATATATACCTATTTTTGAAGAACTGCATTAAGCCAAGTTTCATATACGACTAATTGACCATCAATTCAAAAGATTTCAACTATATACTTCATATTTTGTCAAAAAGTTTACTATCATTTGAACCTCATTAACCTGATGAGGTTTCAAATGTTTCAAAACAGATACCTAAATTGAAAAAAGAACTGCATTAAGCCAAGTTTCGTATTCGACTCATTAAACATCAGTTCAGAATATTTCAACCATAGACTGTGGTTTTACTTCATAAATTCCCAGAAAGTTTACTATCATTTGAACCTCATTAACCTGATGAGGTTTCAAATGTTTCAAAATATAAACCTATTTTTGAAGAACTGAATTAAGCCAAGTTTCATATTCGACTCATTGAACATCAATTCAAAAGATTTCAACTATGTACTTCATATTTTCTCAAAAAGTTTACTATCATCTGAACCTCATTAACCTGATGAGGTTTCAAATGTTTCAAAACATATACCTATTTTTGAAGAACTGCATTAAGCCAAGTTTCATATTCGACTCATTGACCATTAATTCCAAAGATTTCAACCATAGACTGTGGTTTTACTTCATATTTTCCCAAAAATTTTACTATCATTTGAACCTCATTTACCTGATGAGGTTTCAAATGTTTCAAAATATAAACCTATTTTTGAAGAACTGCATTAAACCAAGCTTCATATTCGACTCATTGACAATCAATTCAAAAGATTTCAACTATATACTTCATATTTTCTCAAAAAGTTTACTATCATTTGAACCTCATTAACCTGATGAGGTTTCAAATGTTTCAAAACAGATACCTAATTTTGAAGAACTGCATTAAGCCAAGTTTCATATTCGACTCATTAAACATCAGTTCAGAATATTTCAACCATAGACTGTTGTTTTACTTCATAATACTATGATAATTTACTATCATTTGAACCTCATTAACCTGATGAGGTTTCAAATGTTTCAAAATATAAACCTATTTTTGAAGTACTGAATTAAGCCAAGTTTCATATTCGACTCATTGAACATCAATTCAAAAGATTTCAACTATGTACTTCATATTTTGTCAAAAAGTTTACTATCATTTGAACCTCATTAACCTGATGAGGTTTCAAATGTTTCAAAACATATACCCAATTTTGAAGAACTGCATTAAGCCAAGTTTCATATTCGACTCATTGACCATCAATTCAAAAGATTTCAAGCATAGACTGTGGTTTTACTTCATATTTTCTCAAAACGTTTACTATCATTTGAACCTCATTAACCTGATGAGGTTTCAAATGTTTCAAAATATATACCTAATATTGAAGAACTGCATTAAGCCAAGTTTCATATTCGACTCATTGACCATCAATTCAAAAGATTTCAAGCATAGACTGTGGTTTTACTTCATATTTTCGCAAAAATTTTACTATCATTTGAACCTCATTTACCTGATGAGGTTTCAAATGTTTCAAAACATATACCCAATTTTGAAGAACTGCATTAAGCCAAGTTTCATATTCGACTCATTGACCATTAATTCAAAAGATTTCAAGCATAGACTGTATTTTGACTTCATATTTTCTCAAAACGTTTACTATCATTTGAACCTCATTAACCTGATGAGGTTTCAAATGTTTCAAAATATATACCTAATATTGAAGAACTGCATTAAGCCAAGTTTCATATTCGACTCATTGACCATCAATTCAAAAGATTTCGAGCATAGACTGTGGTTTTACTTCATATTTTCGCAAAAATTTTACTATCATTTGAACCTCATTTACCTGATGAGGTTTCAAATGTTTCAAAATATAAACCTATTTTTGAAGAACTGCATTAAGCCAAGCTTCATATTCGACTCATTAAACATCCTTTCAAAAGATTTCAACTATATACTTCATATTTTCTCAAAACGTTTACTATCATTTGAACCTCATTAACCTGATGAGGTTTCAAATGTTTCAAAACAGATACCTAATTTTGAAGAACTGCATTAAGCCAAGTTTCATATTCGACTCACGAAACATCAGTTCAGAATATTTCAACCATAGACTGTGGTTTTACTTCATAATACTATGATAGTTTACTATCATTTGAACCTCATTAACCTGATGAGGTTTCAAATGTTTCAAAATATAAACCTATTTTTGAAGAACTGAATTAAGCCAAGTTTCATATTCGACTCATTGAACATCAATTCAAAAGATTTCAACTATGTACTTCATATTTTGTCAAAAAGTTTACTATCATTTGAACCTCATTAACCTGATGAGGTTTCAAATGTGTCAAAACATATACTCAATTTTGAAGAACTGCATTAAGCCAAGTTTCATATTCGACTCATTGACCATTAATTCAAAAGATTTCAAGCATAGACTGTGGTTTTACTTCATATTTTCGCAAAAATTTTACTATCATTTGAACCTCAATTACCTGATGAGGTTTCAAATGTTTCAAAATATAAACCTATTTTTGAAGAACTGCATTAAGCCAAGCTTCATATTCGACTCATTAAACATCCTTTCAAAAGATTTCAACTATATACTTCATATTTTCTCGAAAAGTTTACTATCATTTGAACCTCATTAACCTGATGAGGTTTCAAATGTTTCAAAACAGATACCTAATATTGAAGAACTGCATTAAGCCAAGTTTGATATTCGACTCATTGACCATCAATTCAAAAGATTTCAAGCATAGAGTGTGGTTTTACTTCATATTTTCGCGAAAATTTTACTATCATTTGAACCTCATTTACCTGATGAGGTTTCAAATGTTTCAAAATATATACCTATTTTTGAAGAACTGCATTAAGCCAAGTTTCATATACGACTAATTGACCATCAATTCAAAAGATTTCAACTATATACTTCATATTTTCTCAAAAAGTTTACTATCATTTGAACCTCATTAACCTGATGAGGTTTCAAATGTTTCAAAACAGATACCTAAATTGAAAAAAGAACTGCATTAAGCCAAGTTTCATATTCGACTCATTAAACATCAGTTCAGAATATTTCAACCATAGAATGTGGTTTTACTTCATAATACTATGATAATTTACTATCATTAGAACCTCATTAACCTGATGAGGTTTCAAATGTTTCAAAATATAAACCTATTTTTGAAGTACTGAATTAAGCCAAGTTTCATATTCGACTCATTGAACATCAATTCAAAAGATTTCAACTCTGTACTTCATATTTTGTCAAAAAGTTTACTATCATTTGAACCTCATTAACCTGATGAGGTTTCAAATGTTTCAAAACATATACCCAATTTTGAAGAACTGCATTAAGCCAAGTTTCATATTCGACTCATTGACCATTAATTCAAAAGATTTCAAGCATAGACTGTATTTTGACTTCATATTTTCTCAAAACGTTTACTATCATTTGAACCTCATTAACCTGATGAGGTTTCAAATGTTTCAAAATATATACCTAATATTGAAGAACTGCATTAAGCCAAGTTTCATATTCGACTCATTGACCATCAATTCAAAAGATTTCAAGCATAGACTGTGGTTTTACTTCATATTTTCGCAAAAATTTTACTATCATTTGAACCTCATTTACCTGATGAGGTTTCAAATGTTTCCATTAAACCAAGCTTCATATTCGACTCATTGACAATCAATTCAAAAGATTTCAACTATATACTTCATATTTTCTCAAAAAGTTTACTATCATTTGAACCTCATTAACCTGATGAGGTTTCAAATGTTTCAAAACAGATACCTAATTTTGAAGAACTGCATTAAGCCAAGTTTCATATTCGACTCATTAAACATCAGTTCAGAATATTTCAACCATAGACTGTGGTTTTACTTCATATTTTCGCAAAAATTTTACGATCATTTGAACCTCATTTACCTGATGAGGTTTCAAATGTTTCAAAATATATACCTATTTTTGAAGAACTGCATTAAGCCAAGTTTCATATACGACTAATTGACCATCAATTCAAAAGATTTCAACTATATACTTCATATTTTGTCAAAAAGTTTACTATCATTTGAACCTCATTAACCTGATGAGGTTTCAAATGTTTCAAAACAGATACCTAAATTGAAAAAAGAACTGCATTAAGCCAAGTTTCGTATTCGACTCATTGACCATTAATTCAAAAGATTTCAAGCATAGACTGTATTTTGACTTCATATTTTCTCAAAACGTTTACTATCATTTGAACCTCATTAACCTGATGAGGTTTCAAATGTTTCAAAATATATACCTAATTTTGAAGAACTGCATTAAGCCAAGTTTCATATTCGACTCATTGACCATTAATTCAAAAGATTTCAACCATAGACTGTGGTTTTACTTCATATTTTCCCAAAAATTTTACTATCATTTGAACCTCATTTACCTGATGAGGTTTCAAATGTTTCAAAATATAAACCTATTTTTGAAGAACTGCATTAAACCAAGCTTCATATTCGACTCATTGACAATCAATTCAAAAGATTTCAACTATATACTTCCTATTTTCTCAAAAAGTTTACTATCATTTGAACCTCATTAACCTGATGAGGTTTCAAATGTTTCAAAACAGATACCTAATTTTGAAGAACTGCATTAAGCCAAGTTTCATATTCGACTCACGAAACATCAGTTCAGAATATTTCAACCATAGACTGTGGTTTTACTTCATAATACTATGATAGTTTACTATCATTTGAACCTCATTAACCTGATGAGGTTTCAAATGTTTCAAAATATAAACCTATTTTTGAAGAACTGAATTAAGCCAAGTTTCATATTCGACTCATTGAACATCAATTCAAAAGATTTCAACTATGTACTTCATATTTTGTCAAAAAGTTTACTATCATTTGAACCTCATTAACCTGATGAGGTTTCAAATGTTTCAAAACATATACTCAATTTTGAAGAACTGCATTAAGCCAAGTTTCATATTCGACTCATTGACCATTAATTCAAAAGATTTCAAGCATAGACTGTGGTTTTACTTCATATTTTCGCAAAAATTTTACTATCATTTGAACCTCAATTACCTGATGAGGTTTCAAATGTTTCAAAATATAAACCTATTTTTGAAGAACTGCATTAAGCCAAGCTTCATATTCGACTCATTAAACATCCTTTCAAAAGATTTCAACTATATACTTCATATTTTCTCGAAAAGTTTACTATCATTTGAACCTCATTAACCTGATGAGGTTTCAAATGTTTCAAAACAGATACCTAATATTGAAGAACTGCATTAAGCCAAGTTTGATATTCGACTCATTGACCATCAATTCAAAAGATTTCAAGCATAGAGTGTGGTTTTACTTCATATTTTCGCGAAAATTTTACTATCATTTGAACCTCATTTACCTGATGAGGTTTCAAATGTTTCAAAATATATACCTATTTTTGAAGAACTGCATTAAGCCAAGTTTCATATACGACTAATTGACCATCAATTCAAAAGATTTCAACTATATACTTCATATTTTCTCAAAAAGTTTACTATCATTTGAACCTCATTAACCTGATGAGGTTTCAAATGTTTCAAAACAGATACCTAAATTGAAAAAAGAACTGCATTAAGCCAAGTTTCATATTCGACTCATTAAACATCAGTTCAGAATATTTCAACCATAGAATGTGGTTTTACTTCATAATACTATGATAATTTACTATCATTAGAACCTCATTAACCTGATGAGGTTTCAAATGTTTCAAAATATAAACCTATTTTTGAAGTACTGAATTAAGCCAAGTTTCATATTCGACTCATTGAACATCAATTCAAAAGATTTCAACTATGTACTTCATATTTTGTCAAAAAGTTTACTATCATTTGAACCTCATTAACCTGATGAGGTTTCAAATGTTTCAAAACATATACCCAATTTTGAAGAACTGCATTAAGCCAAGTTTCATATTCGACTCATTGACCATTAATTCAAAAGATTTCAAGCATAGACTGTATTTTGACTTCATATTTTCTCAAAACGTTTACTATCATTTGAACCTCATTAACCTGATGAGGTTTCAAATGTTTCAAAATATATACCTAATATTGAAGAACTGCATTAAGCCAAGTTTCATATTCGACTCATTGACCATCAATTCAAAAGATTTCAAGCATAGACTGTGGTTTTACTTCATATTTTCGCAAAAATTTTACTATCATTTGAACCTCATTTACCTGATGAGGTTTCAAATGTTTCAAAATATAAACCTATTTTTGAAGAATTGCATTAAACCAAGCTTCATATTCGACTCATTGACAATCAATTCAAAAGATTTCAACTATATACTTCATATTTTCTCAAAAAGTTTACTATCATTTGAACCTCATTAACCTGATGAGGTTTCAAATGTTTCAAAACAGATACCTAATTTTGAAGAACTGCATTAAGCCAAGTTTCATATTCGACTCATTAAACATCAGTTCAGAATATTTCAACCATAGACTGTGGTTTTACTTCATATTTTCGCAAAAATTTTACGATCATTTGAACCTCATTTACCTGATGAGGTTTCAAATGTTTCAAAATATATACCTATTTTTGAAGAACTGCATTAAGCCAAGTTTCATATACGACTAATTGACCATCAATTCAAAAGATTTCAACTATATACTTCATATTTTGTCAAAAAGTTTACTATCATTTGAACCTCATTAACCTGATGAGGTTTCAAATGTTTCAAAACAGATACCTAAATTGAAAAAAGAACTGCATTAAGCCAAGTTTCGTATTCGACTCATTAAACATCAGTTCAGAATATTTCAACCATAGACTGTGGTTTTACTTCATAAATTCCCAGAAAGTTTACTATCATTTGAACCTCATTTACCTGATGAGGTTTCAAATGTTTCAAAATATATACCTATTTTTGAAGAACTGCATTAAGCCAAGTTTCATATACGACTAATTGACCATCAATTCAAAAGATTTCAACTATATACTTCATATTTTGTCAAAAAGTTTACTATCATTTGAACCTCATTAACCTGATGAGGTTTCAAATGTTTCAAAACAGATACCTAAATTGAAAAAAGAACTGCATTAAGCCAAGTTTCGTATTCGACTCATTAAACATCAGTTCAGAATATTTCAACCATAGACTGTGGTTTTACTTCTTAATTTCCCAGAAAGTTTACTATCATTTGAACCTCATTAACCTGATGAGGTTTCAAATGTTTCAAAATATAAACCTATTTTTGAAGAACTGCATTAAGCCAAGCTTCATATTCGACTCATTGACAATCAATTCAAAAGATTTCAACTATATACTTCATATTTTCTCAAAAAGTTTACTATCATTTGAACCTCATTAACCTGATGAGGTTTCAAATGTTTCAAAACAAATACCTAATTTTGAAGAACTGCATTAAGCCAAGTTTCATATTCGACTCATTAAACATCAGTTCAGAATATTTCAACCATAGACTGTTGTTTTACTTCATAATACTATGATAATTTACTATCATTTGAACCTCATTAACCTGATGAGGTTTCAAATGTTTCAAAATATAAACCTATTTTTGAAGTACTGAATTAAGCCAAGTTTCATATTCGACTCATTGAACATCAATTCAAAAGATTTCAACTATGTACTTCATATTTTGTCAAAAAGTTTACTATCATTTGAACCTCATTAACCTGATGAGGTTTCAAATGTTTCAAAACATATACCCAATTTTGAAGAACTGCATTAAGCCAAGTTTCATATTCGACTCATTGACCATCAATTCAAAAGATTTCAAGCATAGACTGTGGTTTTACTTCATATTTTCTCAAAACGTTTACTATCATTTGAACCTCATTAACCTGATGAGGTTTCAAATGTTTCAAAATATATACCTAATATTGAAGAACTGCATTAAGCCAAGTTTCATATTCGACTCATTGACCATCAATTCAAAAGATTTCAAGCATAGACTGTGGTTTTACTTCATATTTTCGCAAAAATTTTACTATCATTTGAACCTCATTTACCTGATGAGGTTTCAAATGTTTCAAAACATATACCCAATTTTGAAGAACTGCATTAAGCCAAGTTTCATATTCGACTCATTGACCATTAATTCAAAAGATTTCAAGCATAGACTGTATTTTGACTTCATATTTTCTCAAAACGTTTACTATCATTTGAACCTCATTAACCTGATGAGGTTTCAAATGTTTCAAAATATATACCTAATATTGAAGAACTGCATTAAGCCAAGTTTCATATTCGACTCATTGACCATCAATTCAAAAGATTTCGAGCATAGACTGTGGTTTTATTTAATATTTTCGCAAAAATTTTACTATCATTTGAACCTCATTTACCTGATGAGGTTTCAAATGTTTCAAAATATAAACCTATTTTTGAAGAACTGCATTAAGCCAAGCTTCATATTCGACTCATTAAACATCCTTTCAAAAGATTTCAACTATATACTTCATATTTTCTCAAAACGTTTACTATCATTTGAACCTCATTAACCTGATGAGGTTTCAAATGTTTCAAAACAGATACCTAATTTTGAAGAACTGCATTAAGCCAAGTTTCATATTCGACTCACGAAACATCAGTTCAGAATATTTCAACCATAGACTGTGGTTTTACTTCATAATACTATGATAGTTTACTATCATTTGAACCTCATTAACCTGATGAGGTTTCAAATGTTTCAAAATATAAACCTATTTTTGAAGAACTGAATTAAGCCAAGTTTCATATTCGACTCATTGAACATCAATTCAAAAGATTTCAACTATGTACTTCATATTTTGTCAAAAAGTTTACTATCATTTGAACCTCATTAACCTGATGAGGTTTCAAATGTTTCAAAACATATACTCAATTTTGAAGAACTGCATTAAGCCAAGTTTCATATTCGACTCATTGACCATTAATTCAAAAGATTTCAAGCATAGACTGTGGTTTTACTTCATATTTTCGCAAAAATTTTACTATCATTTGAACCTCAATTACCTGATGAGGTTTCAAATGTTTCAAAATATAAACCTATTTTTGAAGAACTGCATTAAGCCAAGCTTCATATTCGACTCATTAAACATCCTTTCAAAAGATTTCAACTATATACTTCATATTTTCTCGAAAAGTTTACTATCATTTGAACCTCATTAACCTGATGAGGTTTCAAATGTTTCAAAACAGATACCTAATATTGAAGAACTGCATTAAGCCAAGTTTGATATTCGACTCATTGACCATCAATTCAAAAGATTTCAAGCATAGAGTGTGGTTTTACTTCATATTTTCGCGAAAATTTTACTATCATTTGAACCTCATTTACCTGATGAGGTTTCAAATGTTTCAAAATATATACCTATTTTTGAAGAACTGCATTAAGCCAAGTTTCATATACGACTAATTGACCATCAATTCAAAAGATTTCAACTATATACTTCATATTTTCTCAAAAAGTTTACTATCATTTGAACCTCATTAACCTGATGAGGTTTCAAATGTTTCAAAACAGATACCTAAATTGAAAAAAGAACTGCATTAAGCCAAGTTTCATATTCGACTCATTAAACATCAGTTCAGAATATTTCAACCATAGAATGTGGTTTTACTTCATAATACTATGATAATTTACTATCATTAGAACCTCATTAACCTGATGAGGTTTCAAATGTTTCAAAATATAAACCTATTTTTGAAGTACTGAATTAAGCCAAGTTTCATATTCGACTCATTGAACATCAATTCAAAAGATTTCAACTCTGTACTTCATATTTTGTCAAAAAGTTTACTATCATTTGAACCTCATTAACCTGATGAGGTTTCAAATGTTTCAAAACATATACCCAATTTTGAAGAACTGCATTAAGCCAAGTTTCATATTCGACTCATTGACCATTAATTCAAAAGATTTCAAGCATAGACTGTATTTTGACTTCATATTTTCTCAAAACGTTTACTATCATTTGAACCTCATTAACCTGATGAGGTTTCAAATGTTTCAAAATATATACCTAATATTGAAGAACTGCATTAAGCCAAGTTTCATATTCGACTCATTGAACATCAATTCAAAAGATTTCAAGCATAGACTGTGGTTTTACTTCATATTTTCGCAAAAATTTTACTATCATTTGAACCTCATTTACCTGATGAGGTTTCAAATGTTTCAAAATATAAACCTATTTTTGAAGAATTGCATTAAACCAAGCTTCATATTCGACTCATTGACAATCAATTCAAAAGATTTCAACTATATACTTCATATTTTCTCAAAAAGTTTACTATCATTTGAACCTCATTAACCTGATGAGGTTTCAAATGTTTCAAAACAGATACCTAATTTTGAAGAACTGCATTAAGCCAAGTTTCATATTCGACTCATTAAACATCAGTTCAGAATATTTCAACCATAGACTGTGGTTTTACTTCATATTTTCGCAAAAATTTTACGATCATTTGAACCTCATTTACCTGATGAGGTTTCAAATGTTTCAAAATATATACCTATTTTTGAAGAACTGCATTAAGCCAAGTTTCATATACGACTAATTGACCATCAATTCAAAAGATTTCAACTATATACTTCATATTTTGTCAAAAAGTTTACTATCATTTGAACCTCATTAACCTGATGAGGTTTCAAATGTTTCAAAACAGATACCTAAATTGAAAAAAGAACTGCATTAAGCCAAGTTTCGTATTCGACTCATTGACCATTAATTCAAAAGATTTCAAGCATAGACTGTATTTTGACTTCATATTTTCTCAAAACGTTTACTATCATTTGAACCTCATTAACCTGATGAGGTTTCAAATGTTTCAAAATATATACCTAATTTTGAAGAACTGCATTAAGCCAAGTTTCATATTCGACTCATTGACCATTAATTCAAAAGATTTCAACCATAGACTGTGGTTTTACTTCATATTTTCCCAAAAATTTTACTATCATTTGAACCTCATTTACCTGATGAGGTTTCAAATGTTTCAAAATATAAACCTATTTTTGAAGAACTGCATTAAACCAAGCTTCATATTCGACTCATTGACAATCAATTCAAAAGATTTCAACTATATACTTCATATTTTCTCAAAAAGTTTACTATCATTTGAACCTCATTAACCTGATGAGGTTTCAAATGTTTCAAAACAGATACCTAATTTTGAAGAACTGCATTAAGCCAAGTTTCATATTCGACTCACGAAACATCAGTTCAGAATATTTCAACCATAGACTGTGGTTTTACTTCATAATACTATGATAGTTTACTATCATTTGAACCTCATTAACCTGATGAGGTTTCAAATGTTTCAAAATATAAACCTATTTTTGAAGAACTGAATTAAGCCAAGTTTCATATTCGACTCATTGAACATCAATTCAAAAGATTTCAACTATGTACTTCATATTTTGTCAAAAAGTTTACTATCATTTGAACCTCATTAACCTGATGAGGTTTCAAATGTTTCAAAACATATACTCAATTTTGAAGAACTGCATTAAGCCAAGTTTCATATTCGACTCATTGACCATTAATTCAAAAGATTTCAAGCATAGACTGTGGTTTTACTTCATATTTTCGCAAAAATTTTACTATCATTTGAACCTCAATTACCTGATGAGGTTTCAAATGTTTCAAAATATAAACCTATTTTTGAAGAACTGCATTAAGCCAAGCTTCATATTCGACTCATTAAACATCCTTTCAAAAGATTTCAACTATATACTTCATATTTTCTCGAAAAGTTTACTATCATTTGAACCTCATTAACCTGATGAGGTTTCAAATGTTTCAAAACAGATACCTAATATTGAAGAACTGCATTAAGCCAAGTTTGATATTCGACTCATTGACCATCAATTCAAAAGATTTCAAGCATAGAGTGTGGTTTTACTTCATATTTTCGCGAAAATTTTACTATCATTTGAACCTCATTTACCTGATGAGGTTTCAAATGTTTCAAAATATATACCTATTTTTGAAGAACTGCATTAAGCCAAGTTTCATATACGACTAATTGACCATCAATTCAAAAGATTTCAACTATATACTTCATATTTTCTCAAAAAGTTTACTATCATTTGAACCTCATTAACCTGATGAGGTTTCAAATGTTTCAAAACAGATACCTAAATTGAAAAAAGAACTGCATTAAGCCAAGTTTCATATTCGACTCATTAAACATCAGTTCAGAATATTTCAACCATAGAATGTGGTTTTACTTCATAATACTATGATAATTTACTATCATTAGAACCTCATTAACCTGATGAGGTTTCAAATGTTTCAAAATATAAACCTATTTTTGAAGTACTGAATTAAGCCAAGTTTCATATTCGACTCATTGAACATCAATTCAAAAGATTTCAACTATGTACTTCATATTTTGTCAAAAAGTTTACTATCATTTGAACCTCATTAACCTGATGAGGTTTCAAATGTTTCAAAACATATACCCAATTTTGAAGAACTGCATTAAGCCAAGTTTCATATTCGACTCATTGACCATTAATTCAAAAGATTTCAAGCATAGACTGTATTTTGACTTCATATTTTCTCAAAACGTTTACTATCATTTGAACCTCATTAACCTGATGAGGTTTCAAATGTTTCAAAATATATACCTAATATTGAAGAACTGCATTAAGCCAAGTTTCATATTCGACTCATTGACCATCAATTCAAAAGATTTCAAGCATAGACTGTGGTTTTACTTCATATTTTCGCAAAAATTTTACTATCATTTGAACCTCATTTACCTGATGAGGTTTCAAATGTTTCAAAATATAAACCTATTTTTGAAGAATTGCATTAAACCAAGCTTCATATTCGACTCATTGACAATCAATTCAAAAGATTTCAACTATATACTTCATATTTTCTCAAAAAGTTTACTATCATTTGAACCTCATTAACCTGATGAGGTTTCAAATGTTTCAAAACAGATACCTAATTTTGAAGAACTGCATTAAGCCAAGTTTCATATTCGACTCATTAAACATCAGTTCAGAATATTTCAACCATAGACTGTGGTTTTACTTCATATTTTCGCAAAAATTTTACGATCATTTGAACCTCATTTACCTGATGAGGTTTCAAATGTTTCAAAATATATACCTATTTTTGAAGAACTGCATTAAGCCAAGTTTCATATACGACTAATTGACCATCAATTCAAAAGATTTCAACTATATACTTCATATTTTGTCAAAAAGTTTACTATCATTTGAACCTCATTAACCTGATGAGGTTTCAAATGTTTCAAAACAGATACCTAAATTGAAAAAAGAACTGCATTAAGCCAAGTTTCGTATTCGACTCATTAAACATCAGTTCAGAATATTTCAACCATAGACTGTGGTTTTACTTCATAAATTCCCAGAAAGTTTACTATCATTTGAACCTCATTTACCTGATGAGGTTTCAAATGTTTCAAAATATATACCTATTTTTGAAGAACTGCATTAAGCCAAGTTTCATATACGACTAATTGACCATCAATTCAAAAGATTTCAACTATATACTTCATATTTTGTCAAAAAGTTTACTATCATTTGAACCTCATTAACCTGATGAGGTTTCAAATGTTTCAAAACAGATACCTAAATTGAAAAAAGAACTGCATTAAGCCAAGTTTCGTATTCGACTCATTAAACATCAGTTCAGAATATTTCAACCATAGACTGTGGTTTTACTTCATAAATTCCCAGAAAGTTTACTATCATTTGAACCTCATTAACCTGATGAGGTTTCAAATGTTTCAAAATATAAACCTATTTTTGAAGAACTGAATTAAGCCAAGTTTCATATTCGACTCATTGAACATCAATTCAAAAGATTTCAACTATGTACTTCATATTTTCTCAAAAAGTTTACTATCATCTGAACCTCATTAACCTGATGAGGTTTCAAATGTTTCAAAACATATACCTATTTTTGAAGAACTGCATTAAGCCAAGTTTCATATTCGACTCATTGACCATTAATTCCAAAGATTTCAACCATAGACTGTGGTTTTACTTCATATTTTCCCAAAAATTTTACTATCATTTGAACCTCATTTACCTGATGAGGTTTCAAATGTTTCAAAATATAAACCTATTTTTGAAGAACTGCATTAAACCAAGCTTCATATTCGACTCATTGACAATCAATTCAAAAGATTTCAACTATATACTTCATATTTTCTCAAAAAGTTTACTATCATTTGAACCTCATTAACCTGATGAGGTTTCAAATGTTTCAAAACAGATACCTAATTTTGAAGAACTGCATTAAGCCAAGTTTCATATTCGACTCATTAAACATCAGTTCAGAATATTTCAACCATAGACTGTTGTTTTACTTCATAATACTATGATAATTTACTATCATTTGAACCTCATTAACCTGATGAGGTTTCAAATGTTTCAAAATATAAACCTATTTTTGAAGTACTGAATTAAGCCAAGTTTCATATTCGACTCATTGAACATCAATTCAAAAGATTTCAACTATGTACTTCATATTTTGTCAAAAAGTTTACTATCATTTGAACCTCATTAACCTGATGAGGTTTCAAATGTTTCAAAACATATACCCAATTTTGAAGAACTGCATTAAGCCAAGTTTCATATTCGACTCATTGACCATTAATTCAAAAGATTTCAAGCATAGACTGTATTTTGACTTCATATTTTCTCAAAAAGTTTACTATCATTTGAACCTCATTAACCTGATGAGGTTTCAAATGTTTCAAAATATATACCTAATATTGAAGAACTGCATTAAGCCAAGTTTCATATTCGACTCATTGACCATCAATTCAAAAGATTTCAAGCATAGACTGTGGTTTTACTTCATATTTTCGCAAAAATTTTACTATCATTTGAACCTCATTTACCTGATGAGGTTTCAAATGTTTCAAAACATATACCCAATTTTGAAGAACTGCATTAAGCCAAGTTTCATATTCGACTCATTGACCATTAATTCAAAAGATTTCAAGCATAGACTGTATTTTGACTTCATATTTTCTCAAAACGTTTACTATCATTTGAACCTCATTAACCTGATGAGGTTTCAAATGTTTCAAAATATATACCTAATATTGAAGAACTGCATTAAGCCAAGTTTCATATTCGACTCATTGACCATCAATTCAAAAGATTTCGAGCATAGACTGTGGTTTTACTTCATATTTTCGCAAAAATTTTACTATCATTTGAACCTCATTTACCTGATGAGGTTTCAAATGTTTCAAAATATAAACCTATTTTTGAAGAACTGCATTAAGCCAAGCTTCATATTCGACTCATTAAACATCCTTTCAAAAGATTTCAACTATATACTTCATATTTTCTCAAAACGTTTACTATCATTTGAACCTCATTAACCTGATGAGGTTTCAAATGTTTCAAAACAGATACCTAATTTTGAAGAACTGCATTAAGCCAAGTTTCATATTCGACTCACGAAACATCAGTTCAGAATATTTCAACCATAGACTGTGGTTTTACTTCATAATACTATGATAGTTTACTATCATTTGAACCTCATTAACCTGATGAGGTTTCAAATGTTTCAAAATATAAACCTATTTTTGAAGAACTGCATTAAGCCAAGCTTCATATTCGACTCATTAAACATCCTTTCAAAAGATTTCAACTATATACTTCATATTTTCTCGAAAAGTTTACTATCATTTGAACCTCATTAACCTGATGAGGTTTCAAATGTTTCAAAACAGATACCTAATATTGAAGAACTGCATTAAGCCAAGTTTGATATTCGACTCATTGACCATCAATTCAAAAGATTTCAAGCATAGAGTGTGGTTTTACTTCATATTTTCGCGAAAATTTTACTATCATTTGAACCTCATTTACCTGATGAGGTTTCAAATGTTTCAAAATATATACCTATTTTTGAAGAACTGCATTAAGCCAAGTTTCATATACGACTAATTGACCATCAATTCAAAAGATTTCAACTATATACTTCATATTTTCTCAAAAAGTTTACTATCATTTGAACCTCATTAACCTGATGAGGTTTCAAATGTTTCAAAACAGATACCTAAATTGAAAAAAGAACTGCATTAAGCCAAGTTTCATATTCGACTCATTAAACATCAGTTCAGAATATTTCAACCATAGAATGTGGTTTTACTTCATAATACTATGATAATTTACTATCATTAGAACCTCATTAACCTGATGAGGTTTCAAATGTTTCAAAATATAAACCTATTTTTGAAGTACTGAATTAAGCCAAGTTTCATATTCGACTCATTGAACATCAATTCAAAAGATTTCAACTCTGTACTTCATATTTTGTCAAAAAGTTTACTATCATTTGAACCTCATTAACCTGATGAGGTTTCAAATGTTTCAAAACATATACCCAATTTTGAAGAACTGCATTAAGCCAAGTTTCATATTCGACTCATTGACCATTAATTCAAAAGATTTCAAGCATAGACTGTATTTTGACTTCATATTTTCTCAAAACGTTTACTATCATTTGAACCTCATTAACCTGATGAGGTTTCAAATGTTTCAAAATATATACCTAATATTGAAGAACTGCATTAAGCCAAGTTTCATATTCGACTCATTGACCATCAATTCAAAAGATTTCAAGCATAGACTGTGGTTTTACTTCATATTTTCGCAAAAATTTTACTATCATTTGAACCTCATTTACCTGATGAGGTTTCAAATGTTTCAAAATATAAACCTATTTTTGAAGAATTGCATTAAACCAAGCTTCATATTCGACTCATTGACAATCAATTCAAAAGATTTCAACTATATACTTCATATTTTCTCAAAAAGTTTACTATCATTTGAACCTCATTAACCTGATGAGGTTTCAAATGTTTCAAAACACATACCTAATTTTGAAGAACTGCATTAAGCCAAGTTTCATATTCGACTCATTAAACATCAGTTCAGAATATTTCAACCATAGACTGTGGTTTTACTTCATATTTTCGCAAAAATTTTACGATCATTTGAACCTCATTTACCTGATGAGGTTTCAAATGTTTCAAAATATATACCTATTTTTGAAGAACTGCATTAAGCCAAGTTTCATATACGACTAATTGACCATCAATTCAAAAGATTTCAACTATATACTTCATATTTTGTCAAAAAGTTTACTATCATTTGAACCTCATTAACCTGATGAGGTTTCAAATGTTTCAAAACAGATACCTAAATTGAAAAAAGAACTGCATTAAGCCAAGTTTCGTATTCGACTCAATAAACATCAGTTCAGAATATTTCAACCATAGACTGTGGTTTTACTTCATAATTTCCCAGAAAGTTTACTATCATTTGAACCTCATTAACCTGATGAGGTTTCAAATGTTTCAAAATATAAACCTATTTTTGAAGAACTGAATTAAGCCAAGTTTCATATTCGACTCATTGAACATCAATTCAAAAGATTTCAACTATGTACTTCATATTTTCTCAAAAAGTTTACTATCATCTGAACCTCATTAACCTGATGAGGTTTCAAATGTTTCAAAACATATACCTAATTTTGAAGAACTGCATTAAGCCAAGTTTCATATTCGACTCATTGACCATTAATTCCAAAGATTTCAACCATAGACTGTGGTTTTACTTCATATTTTCCCAAAAATTTTACTATCATTTGAACCTCATTTACCTGATGAGGTTTCAAATGTTTCAAAATATAAACCTATTTTTGAAGAACTGCATTAAACCAAGCTTCATATTCGACTCATTGACAATCAATTCAAAAGATTTCAACTATATACTTCATATTTTCTCAAAAAGTTTACTATCATTTGAACCTCATTAACCTGATGAGGTTTCAAATGTTTCAAAACAGATACCTAATTTTGAAGAACTGCATTAAGCCAAGTTTCATATTCGACTCATTAAACATCAGTTCAGAATATTTCAACCATAGACTGTTGTTTTACTTCATAATACTATGATAATTTACTATCATTTGAACCTCATTAACCTGATGAGGTTTCAAATGTTTCAAAATATAAACCTATTTTTGAAGTACTGAATTAAGCCAAGTTTCATATTCGACTCATTGAACATCAATTCAAAAGATTTCAACTATGTACTTCATATTTTGTCAAAAAGTTTACTATCATTTGAACCTCATTAACCTGATGAGGTTTCAAATGTTTCAAAACATATACCCAATTTTGAAGAACTGCATTAAGCCAAGTTTCATATTCGACTCATTGACCATTAATTCAAAAGATTTCAAGCATAGACTGTATTTTGACTTCATATTTTCTCAAAACGTTTACTATCATTTGAACCTCATTAACCTGATGAGGTTTCAAATGTTTCAAAATATATACCTAATATTGAAGAACTGCATTAAGCCAAGTTTCATATTCGACTCATTGACCATCAATTCAAAAGATTTCAAGCATAGACTGTGGTTTTACTTCATATTTTCGCAAAAATTTTACTATCATTTGAACCTCATTTACCTGATGAGGTTTCAAATGTTTCAAAACATATACCCAATTTTGAAGAACTGCATTAAGCCAAGTTTCATATTCGACTCATTGACCATTAATTCAAAAGATTTCAAGCATAGACTGTATTTTGACTTCATATTTTCTCAAAACGTTTACTATCATTTGAACCTCATTAACCTGATGAGGTTTGAAATGTTTCAAAATATATATCTAATATTGAAGAACTGCATTAAGCCAAGTTTCATATTCGACTCATTGACCATCAATTCAAAAGATTTCAAGCATAGACTGTGGTTTTACTTCATATTTTCGCAAAAATTTTACTATCATTTGAACCTCATTTACCTGATGAGGTTTCAAATGTTTCAAAATATAAACCTATTTTTGAAGAATTGCATTAAACCAAGCTTCATATTCGACTCATTGACAATCAATTCCAAAGATTTCAACTATATACTTCATATTTTCTCAAAATGTTTACTATCATTTGAACCTCATTAACCTGATAACGTTTCAAATGTTTCAAAACATATACCTAATTTTGAGGAGCTGCATTAATCCAAGTTTCATATTCGATTCACTGACCATCAATTCAAAAGATTTCAACCATAGACTGTGTTTTGACTTCATATTTTCTCAAAATGTTTACTATCATTTGAACCTCATTAACCTGATAACGCTTCAAATGTTTCAAAACATATACCTAATTTTGAAGAGCTGCATTAAGCAAAGTTTCATATTCGATTTACTGACCATAAATTCAAAAGATTTCAACCATAGACTGTGTTTTGACTTCATATTTTCTCAAAAAGTTTACTGCAAGATGATGCAGTTTCTGAAATATGCTCTTCCAGCCCATTTGCCTTAATTCTTACTTAAAAACGAAAAGCGTAGACTATAATTGCTTTCATCTTTTGCCTCAAAAAGAATGATTAAAGCATACTATTAAAGTCTTTATCTAGACATTTCCAGGCAGAAAAGGACATTGGTCATATGTTAATGATGGCCGTTAGCGATAGGATCATATGACATTATATCTGGTCATAAAGTTTGAATCAAAACAAGTTTAAATAAGCTTACTCACCATCAAACCTCCAATAAAATCTTCACCTTGAAGTTTCGTTGCTTGCTTTATGTTTGCCGACTAGTATGCTTGTTGGTCTGCTTGTTTTGAGCTGAAACGAAATGACCATTTAGTCTGTTGTCTTTTTGCAGCAAATTTTGCAGCAAACACAGAAAATTTGTTAAGTTCGCAAATTCAGCTACGTTAAAAAGTGTTACGAAAGTTTGAGTAAATAATCAAATAATTTTAGTCGAGTCTGGTGGTTACTATTTTGTTCGTGTTGGTACTATCCTGTTGCGAACGTACGCGCATTTTATCGCTACTCTCAAACCAGGGAGCTATACACCCTAAAGCTCCCTGACTCAAACGTTGAATTCTCTGATATCAAACAGGGCCGTAGGAAGAAGCTTCGGA
Organism: Aurelia coerulea; assembly: GCA_039566865.1. Lineage (NCBI taxonomy): Eukaryota > Metazoa > Cnidaria > Scyphozoa > Semaeostomeae > Ulmaridae > Aurelia > Aurelia coerulea. The sequence goes on along the minus strand of CM076947.1, from coordinate 20,522,516 downwards.
TGGGGGGGGGGGGGGCAATTGTTCTTAAAACAATAGAGAACAATACATCTAAGTAAGTCATGGGACGTAGCACTATTGTATTAAGAAATTATTGGGGGGGCTTTAGCCCCCCATACCCCTAGCCTGTGGACAGGCCAAAAAAATAAAAAAAAGGCCAAAACATAAAAAAAAATAAAGGCCTTTTTGGCCTGTCCACAGGCTACCCTACCCTCCCCCCCCCGCTTCCTACGGGCCTGTATCAAAGGGTATAAAAGAAGGTTGAACCAAGAAAATGAAAGAACAAACTGAAGCACTCAGTTGCCAAAGACGACATTTTTCGCTCGACACAGATGTACATTTGTATCAACATTTGTTGAGTAAAATTGGTCGAACAGCCATTTCTGTGACTTCGATTCTTTCCAACACTAACCCAAAAAGAGAATAGGCTTTAAATCTTTATAAATGTCGGTGTAAATTTCTACAATCTATTTCTTTGAACCAAATGGCTTGAAAGAAACTTTAGCTACTTTGCAATAATTCTACCTCTAGACTTTACTGAAATCTTAAATATTTTCAGAATGGTGGTGTTTTCTTCCTTTTTAAGGGTTCAAAAGAAAATTTGAAAACGGCTTAAAATCATCGTAATTTCTAAGCCGTTTGACGAAAAATGAAATAATTTTCAAGAACACCGTATTTTATGAATGTCTACAATATGGTATCCAGCAAAAGTCTGTCACTCTTTTGGTTTACGATTTGTAAAATTTGATGACGTCACATCCTCAAATGAGTTGAAATATAAACTACGCTGTGATTCCAAAATATTCAAGATTTTTTAAGAAATTCAACGGTAGAATTATAGATAAGTAGGCAAAGTTTCATTTAAGTCATCATCATTCAACCAAAAGAAATAGTTCATAGAATTTTCAACCCACCTTTTTACACCCAGTAAAAGACTTGGAACCTATGCTCCAAAAATGTTAACATAGTGAAGCTAGAAAGCTTGGCACGTGTTTGCAGCTTGTAGTTCGAGGTATTTGCAGCTAGGAGCAACACAGACAAACTTTCCTCTTTCCTTGTCATTTCTTAAATCTTAGATCAGGAATGACGCAAGCTGAAAGCAGCCAGTCGGACTCCATCCTCAAATGTTTAGGGATTTTTTGGATTTTCTCAAGAAAGCATGCTAAAAGGTGTAGCTGAAAGGCAGATTTGGTCAGTTTGGAAAATTTGGTCGTAATTATCGTAAAGCCTATTTGAACGTTTCTTGAAGGGGCTTCGTCGAGAAATCCATCATAATTTGAGACCGGAGTGGTGGTCGATCTTTTTTTACTCACCGGTACCAAATAAAATATGGTCATGAAGTCGGTATCAACAATGTTACTAGTATTTCTTGTAATAAAATAAGAATTTGTGCCAGTACTGAAAGTTTCTTAAAGTCCTTAAAATTACGAGATTTTGAGCACTCGCAGTTTCTTACGAGTTTTTTAAAGATTCCGTAACAGATTTCATGTTTAATTCCTTTGGCCCAGTCAAGGACTAAACGAAAATAAAGTAAAAATTTGCGAAGGATTTCCCCTTCACCAAAATAAAGAGTTTTCGCAATTTTTTCCCAGTACTGGATTTTTTATAATTTTTGGCGATCTGAGAGTAATTTCTTATAAGCAGTTACAGGCAATTCCTCATAAGAGAATACGTGAAGCTGGATTTCTCTAATATAGCATCAACAAACACAGGCAAATAGGAAAAGTGGAAAGCATTTTTTAGAAATTACTCTCTTGTATTTTTCTTGCTGTTTTCTGTACTCTATCCCCCACCAAGCCCTCCTCCCGTGCGGATGAAAAAAAAGAAAATAGCAAGAGCAATACTACCCTGGGTACCAGACCCAAAAAAATAATAAAATAAAAAAAAGTTCAATTTCTTTCTAATGTTGAGGCTCTGGTACCCAGGGTAGAACAATACAAGAAAATCTCAATGATATTCTATTTAGGGTCTGCAGGGGATAAAATGGGTAGGCTGGGTTGGAGTAAAATGGCACCGTTCAATCAACATTCAATTTTCTCCATTAATACCGGGCTTTTGGACCCTTGTGGTACCGGGGGCAAAGTGCCCCCGCCCCCCCCGTAATTTCGTCAGTATTGCAAATATGATGAAACTTAGTACAATGGTTTAAAGGAACATAATCTACACAATAGGCTCCCTTATCAATTCTGCATTACATCCATGACGTCAGTTGGACGCAACATCGCAACATCGAAGAAGGATCACGTACAATATTTCTTCACAAGAAACTGCCCATAAGAAGTTCAACTCTCAGATTGCCAAAAAGTTAAGAAACTCCAGCACGTAGTGACAAAATATAACTTAAGAAACTATTTAGACCTATTTTGATAACGGGAATCCTTGTCACAGTAAATTTCATATTCACCTCCCATCCACCTGTCTCCAGTATCATATTACTTGGAAGGTACTTTAATAATGTCTAGCAGAGGGGTACTTCGGGGGGGGTTCCAATACCGCAATACCGCACCAAAAAGACACCAAATACCGCAATACCGCACCAAAAAATAGCGAAATACCGCAAACGCTAGAAAGTTAAAAACAGCGCTCTTAATACAGTATACCGGTCTGTAGCAGTTTGATTCCGACCTAAATCCACCTTTCTTCATCAACATTTGTAGTTTCGTCTATTAAATCATAGTTAGATGTTTTACAGACCAAACTGTGACGCAAGAACGACGGGAAAAGTTTCATTGATGTGCTTTCAGTAAAACTGCATTGAGGGCAGAAATTATGAATATATACCGGGTGAGCCAGAAAAAAGTTCCCACCTTCGAAGATTCGTAGCACAACAAGTTTTTCATGGATTTGAATGATTCAAGTTTTAATTAAAAGCCAAAAGATCAAAGTATTTTTGTGATTTTTCTCGTCTTCTTACGAGCACTGCAACTATAGGTGAATTCAACTTTACAAAAAGTATCATGTTTTCAAAATGACTGAAAAGGGGCCTGAAACACTTGATCAAATCGTTAGGACTCTCCTGATCTAGAACAATACACACGAGCGCTTCACCTCTGTCAAGAGCAATAATACATTAGTTAAATGTGCAGACGATATCTCTCACCCATGAGAAATTGATTTTTTTTCTATGTTGTAGTCCCTTATAATTTGATCACGTATTTCAGGCCTTTTTCAGTCATTTTGCAACCACAAATTTGTTCTAAATTTGAAATTACCATTTTTCCAATGCTTGTAACAAGGCGAGAAAAATCACAAAAATACTTCGATCTTTTGGCTGTCAAGCAAATATTGATTCATTCCAACCCATCCAGTACTCTTGATCCTATGAATTTTTAAAAGTGGGAACTTTTTTCTGGGTCACCCGGTAGAACATATCATTGTTTTGAATATCGATTCTGCTACATAAAGACGAATACGAGATTAAAAGTTTACTCTGGCTGACGCATTTGTGTACACATTTTCTAGCCTGCGTGCAGACTCAACTCCTCGAAAGTATACTTTCGAGGAGTTGAGTCTGCACGCAGGCGAACATTTTCCAAATGTCGATGTAGGTTCATATGGTTATCCAAATCTACACCACGGTACTTGTATGATTTTGTCTCATGAATAGTTTGATTGTAGATTTTGATGTCCACGTTTGGCTGTTTGGACAACTTTTGATGTGATCCATATAGCCCAGATTCAGTTTTACCTTTTTTCAAGTTAATGAACAGGTTATTTTCATCAAGCCAGTCTGCAACTTTCTGCAGTTCACTGTTTAAGTAAATGTGCTATTTCGTTTGAGCTCTTTCTTGCACAATATAAACAGTATCGTCGGCATATAATATAATGCCAGCATCAGTGAGCGGAATATGGATGTCGTTGATTATCAGCCCAAAGAGAAGGGACCCCAGGACGGATCCTTGTGGTACACAACTTGTAACATTTTTTTCGCATGAGCTGGTGTTATCAAAGATTTCTTATTGTTTCCTATTAAAGAGATAATCATCTATCCATTGTAATGATTCCACATCATCTATGCCATAACTTGGTAATTTTTCCAGCAAGGTTGCATGACACGTACTTTGTCGAAGGCTTTACGGAGGTCAATATAGACAGCACCACAAAGTAGCCCTTTTTCAACGCTCTGTCTAACCTTTTCTGACAGTAAGGTACCTGCATGTTGCGTAGATCTCCCTTGTCTAAACCGAAACTGATGTGGCTATTCGATTCAAGGTACTGGGACAGTTGATTATAAATGATCAGATAACTTAGATCTGATAGAGCAGGAATTACCGTGAAAGGCGTATAGTTGTCCAACATTGCTGGATTGCCTGATTTGAAAATAGGGGTGATTCTCCCACATCTAAAGTTTTGATTCGTGCAAATATTTTGATTCTTTTTCTTCAGATAAAAATTTTGCGTGCTCTCCTCCGCAGGTACCTTTTCAAGGTTGAGCAGGTGGAGCAGGCACAAGGAGAAAGGGATAAGGGACCTCCATCTCCTTCGTTTTTCTTTCTTCTGTCAATTTGTCTCGAAGATGCTTTGTTCTTCAACAGGAAAATGGCATTACATAAAGTTTGGATGTTAATGTTCGTAAAATACCGCATACCGCGCTGTGAAAGCTCGATACCGCAATACCGCAAGTTTTCCCCGTCATTACCGCAATACCGCACAAAATTTACCCCCGATACCGCAACACCGCAAACCCCGAAGTACCCCTCCTAGCATGGGACAACCTTCAAAATTTCGTTTTGAAATATTTTCAGAAGAAACTCATGAGAAAGCTCGTCAGAAACTCCGACCACTGAAAACTGATAATTTTAAGAAACTTTTAGTGCTGGCCCAAATTCTTAGCATATTATAAAAATGTAAGCGTAGGCCGTTTCAAACTGTTGCAGCAAGAGAAATTCTACGAATCATGAATTTACGAAGTGAATGTACATTCTTCCTCTTATCCACTTTACACGAAGCTTACCCCTGCCCGTGTGTGTAAACCCTTTCTGGCCTAGACAAGCCCCAGTCCGACAACAAGAAACTATGAAATAAACTAAATGTTTTCCTAATCACGAAGCGGCAAGAGCAATGCGACAAAATCTAAAATGACTCACCGATAATCTGCATGGGCATTTCTCTCTTCGCAAGGCTGAAAATCCACAACGCGCCTTTCTGTTTTTCACCTCGCTCGCTCCGCCATTTGCAATGGCAGTACTACACAGTCCAAGAGCAATCCTTCGGGTGCAATTATCGTGTCATTGTTTAGTAGTCATCTGGGGAAAAAGATTTCTCCTGGGTGTTTGACTCAATTGAGAAGCTGAAAGCTTTTACGCAAATCTGCATGCTTTGTACCGTTGAGAGTTCCTGACAACTTTGGAAACTTTGCAAGGCTTTGTCTTGAAACTTATCAAAATGAAAACGCTTTGGGGTCTGCAGGAGCAAGCTGGGGGTAAAATGGGTAGCGTTGATGGGTGGAAAATAGTACACGCATTTTTTACAATTTCAGCCAGTACTTAGCGTTTCTTTAAATTACCAGATTTTGAGTGGTCAGAAGGGTTTGTTACGATGAGTTTCTTAACGGTTCCATAACAATGGACAAAAAAAAGGCCAAGGTTTGTTTGCACCCATTTTAAATCATGTGATCAATCTCTTGATAAAAGATCTTTTGATTTCTCTAACATATTTCTTGCCATGCAAAGTTGTGCCGTGTCATGAGCGCAACATATAGCATAATACTGAAACTTCCTAAGAGTATGGTCACATGACTTGAAATGGGTAAAACAAACCTTAGCCGATTTGATCTATCTTCATGCTTAATACTTGTTCCCATGACTCCCTTTATTAAAAAACTATTTTCTCCAGTAATTTTGCATCATGTTTGCATTAAAGTCCGTTCCAAATTAGACGTCACGTGAGATATGTAACAACGCATTTAGTTCTCGAACTTAGTAAGGCCAATCCTACACCGTTAGACTTTGGGCATGAGCCTATCTCTTGCCTCGTCTATGCTGATGATCTAATCATTCTCTCGTCTTCCCACGATGGTCTACAACAATGCTTGAATAGCTTATCTAATTATTGTGACCAATGGAAACTCCAAGTTAATAATGATAAATCAAAATGTATGACGTTCTATAAAAATAATACCAAATATAAACAAAATTTCAACATTAATAATTCCCCATTGGAGAATGTCACAGAGTTCACCTACCTTGGTGTCACAATAAATGCTGCCTGCAATTTCAATGAAACTTTAAATATACTTAGTGCTAAAGCTAACCGTGCCTTGTTAGCCCTTAACAGCCGCCATAAAATAAAATTTCTTCCCATAAAAGCAGCATTGAAACTATTTGATTCTACCATAGCCCCTATTCTACTATCACTATATGGTTCCGAGGGCTGGGGTCCTTACCTAAACCGAAACCAAAATTTTTGGGATAGTTGCAAAATCGAACGAATACACACACAATTTTTAAAACGCTTACTGGGAGAAAATAGATTAACCACAAATGCATTAGTACGCGGTGAACTAAGTCGCTTCCCCCTCAGCATCCCTTTAAACTGCCGAACTAACAACTTCATAAAACATATAATTAATGAATCTGAACCATTCTCTTTGGTATCTCAGGCCCTTAAATACGAAAACTCAATAAACCACTGTGAAACAATAACCTCTTACATGAAACTGATAACCCTACAGAGGATGGCCTGAATACTGAATCTATTACATTACTCTCAAAACATGCGACAAAAGAAACCCTTATACAAGAGCATCAGATACAGTGGAAAAATCACTTGAGTGCCTGCCCAAAAGCCTTATCATATAAAACATACAAATCTCAAATTACATATGAAATTTATCTCTCCCTAATTACCAACAGATCACAAAGACGAATACTATCAAAATTGCGCCTTAGCGACCATTGCCTTGCAATAGAAAAAGGAAGACATTTCAAGCCTCCCTTAGAAAGAGAAAGACGATTTTGCAGATCCTGCCAAAACAAAATTGAAAACGAGACCCACTTCATTCTCTCGTGCAAAACATTGATCTCTGAACGGACAATGTTCCTAGATAAAACACAAAATCTCTGCCCCAATTTCAAATATATACCAACGGATGAACAGAAACTTATATACTTAATGTCCAACGAAGATGAACTCCTCCTACAGACATTTTCTGAATTTCTTCATGATATATACTCCAAACGCCTCAATAGACCTTTTATCTATTCTACAAAAGAGCCTGGATCGAGCGTCATTTTTATACGCAAGGCTCGATAGAGTGGCGTTAAGAGCTTCTATCACTATTGTGCAAATTCGAGAATTCTACAAAGTGCACTTCATAGAATTTTCGAATATGCACAATATTGATAGATATTGATAGAAGCTCTAACGCCACTCTATCGAACCTCATGTATAAAAATAACGCTCGATCCAGGCTCTTTTCCAGAATAGCTAAAAGGTCTATTCAGAAAACGGAAATCAATAAAAAGTAAAATGAAACCCAACCTAGAAATATTTAGGTATTTAGTTGTAACCTCTATTTCGTACTGTTTATTTTGTATTTTAAATCATCTTTGTTATCTGTAGCCGTAGTTGACCATGCATCAAATGCTATAGCGTCTTGATATATATATATATATATAAAAGCATTCGAGACAGATATTAGGTCGCTTTAAACGACCTAAATACACCTCCCCCCCCCCAGTAAGGACACTACCAGTCATTAAAAATTCAGCGGTGAAAATTTTGAAATTATGCAAGTTCAATGGGGATTGATGATGGGGAAAAAATCTTGGCAATCATCTTTGATCGAATTTGTATAATTTTCGACGGGGACACGGCAATTTCAGCGGGGAAACAACAGAAACGAGGCGGGGATAAGTTTTTTTTACTCAAATTTAACAAATTTTCTTGGTGGGTCATCCTTTTGCCTTGGCGGGGCATCGTTTCAGCGGGGTCGTTACTGGGGGTGTCCAAATGACCGAATGTGAATGATGTGGTCGCACGGGGGAGGGGGTTCTTCCATAGTAAGGGTACCTGAGGATGTGCCGTAACGAAGGGTATACTTTTTTCGGACTTCTAAGTCTTGCCAATGGTATACTTTTTTGCATATATGGTCTAGCCACGGTGTACCTTAGGGTCCTTTGTCTGCAGTCGCTAATCGCTTTGAATTGAGGTGTCAATCAAAAGCAACTGTTGCTATTGTATTACAAAATCTGCCCTTGTTTGTTTGAGGGATACAACTGATTTGCTCAAGACTTGACCTCGATACAATGTATTGAGATGCAAAAAGATAAAAAACACAGTTTGCGATTCCTGATGATTTGATGGAATACTGAAGGTAAAATAGATAAAATCTACAAATCAAATATGGAATCTAATCGTTTTTAAATTTTTCGCTTTCATAAACACTGCAACGAGTTATGTCAACACTGAAACTAAACCTGTTTATCTAGCAATTTTTCAATACATTTGTACGGCAACACAACAATACGCATGTGAGGTGATATAGTTGAGGGTCGCGAGGGGGACGGGGGATGATGGGGCAGCGAGCGCTTTAGAAGTAAGCTACCCATCATTCTTACTGTTCTATCACTTTTAGAATTGGTCTGAAGCCTTCGTGATCAAGTGTAAATAAAAAATGGGCCGCAAACTAGAAAAGTTAAAAATCAGAAATTAGTTTTTTTAGGGCCAATAGAAGGAGGAAATTCTTGTATTTACCAGAGAAAATGTCATCTTATGATTGAATATAAGTTTGGGGTAGAACAACTTCTGATAGTGCAAAATTTTAACCACTCGGAAAATTCCATTCACTGGAAACTGGCCTTCAGAAAGATTTTCCCATAATTAGCAGTGGCGGACACTTTGCCAAATTGGGGGGGGGGGGGGCAATGCTATTGCTTCAGTTTAAAAGTATCGTTTATTTCTATCGTTTTGGAACAAAGCAACTTTGTTCAATCCAACATGGGGGGGGGGGGGCGAACCTATATGCTAGCAAATTATTGGGTATGCAAATGAATAGCAAGAGAAAATGTTGTGACACAAGAGAAAAAGTTTTCCAAAAACAGAAAGCGATTTGCCTTCCGAAAAATCCTTCGTATTACAAGCTTCGCTCTTGATCAAATGAATGCCAAAATACTTACAGGGTGCAGCCTATACGTGGGTTAAAAGACCTTTGGAATCTATAGTTTGTCTCAATAAATTAGATGACACGTGAAAATGCCTGCGAATAACAACAATTGAAGGGTTTAGAATGAATAATTTTGCGTCATCGCAAATTCAACGTGGCATCTAATCTTGAGATACAATTTAATAATGCAAAAACAGTAAGAACGCAAAAGCAAATCCGAAGAAGAAATCCAGAAATGCAGCCTACAAATCGAAGCAACGAGCCTCTACTAGAAACAAATACTATATAAATGTTCTGCAATAATGGACACGTATTAATAAAGGACTAGATCTTGACAGAACAGTAAATCATCAACAAATATATAATTATCCTAATACTTAATCAACGCTGATTACCGCCGGAATAACAATGAAAAGTTCTTTCTTTTAAAAACTATGTGTTCGACTACAACAATTGAAAGATAGCAATGACTGATTGCACAGTCTCTATTGGTTCTACCGCAACAATGGAAAGACGATAACAATGGGTCCTATGGTAATTATTCGTTTCTACAATAACAGTTAAAGTATTTTCAACGGTTCTGGCACTTAAAGCTTTTATGACGCTATATAAAGACCTATGAAAAAGTGAATTTCTGAAGTAACCCTTTTTTGAAAAATTCGACAGGTCAGGACCTGTGAAACGGTGAATTTCTGAAGTAACCCATTTTTTGTCAAATTCGACAGGTCCAGACCTATGAAAAAGTGAATTTCTGAAGTAACCATTTTTTGAAAAATTCGACAGGTCAGGACCTGTGAAACGGTGAATTTCTGAAGTAACCCATTTTTTGCCAAATTCGACAGGTCCGGACCTGTGAAAAAGTGAATTTCTGAAGTAACCCATTTTTTGAAAAATTCGACAGGTCCGGACCTGTGAAACTGTGAATTTCTGAAGTAACCCATTTTTCAAAAATTTGACAGGTCCGGACTTGTGAAAAGGTGAATTTCTGAACTAACCAATTTTTCGCCAAATTCGACAGGTCCGGACCTGTGAAACGGTGAATTTCTGGAGTAACCCATTTTTGAAAGAGATTCAATTGAAAGAGATAGGTCATAGATAAAATTGTATACTGATACAGTTAAAGACGTGCTACATTTCACATTACTATGAATATGTGAATATGAAAATATTTACCCTTGGAGATGGGCTAGACGTTGGCGTCACCAGACGGTCTTGCTGCATTCTAAACTGGTCCTACAAAAAATAAAGAATACAATAAAAACCCGCATATTAGAACTTATATCCATATTCTTATATCCATTTAAAGTTGGTATTTACAATAGTAATGAAAAAAAACATACTAATTCAAACCAACTATTCACAAACAAAATAAGTATCTATTTTTTTACCTAAAACAAAATTAGTGGCATATTTTGCAGGTGCATTTTTCTCCAGCCCAGTGCTTGATCCTCCTTTTTTTAAAGCCGAAAATGTTGGCTCATTTTGGACACTGTTATCGAGGGTGTTCCAGACGAAACTCCCTTTGATGGACAGTGAGTCTTGCCCAAAACATTGTGTCTTCGTTTGTGGCAGTTTGCATAGATTTTGTATCCTTAGATTGTAAGTTACATGTTTATTTTCATGAAATTCCCATACAAGCGATGGATTAACATGATTTATTGACTTGTAGACTTCTGTCATTAATTTCTTTAAATTCCTAACATGTATACAAAAGCTGCCACTTCGAGTGAGCAATGTTTCAAAGGAACATTCATAGTCTTTATAGAGGATCCGAAGAGCACGTTTAAGAGCTACCCACTTATATGAGCCTAAGGCCTAAGATCGAGCTGATAGATAGACAATCGAAACTAATGGTTTTTAAATGCGTCAACGACCTTGCTCCTATCTTTGCAATCTTTTCTCCAAAAAAGCTGATTGCACCGAGCGCAGCCTACGAAATACAGACACTGACTTAGGGCTGCCTTTAAAAAGTTCCGCTAATGGACAGAGATGCTTTTCGTTCAGGGGTGCAAAAAGCAGGAACAGCCTTTCAACTGAGGTTAAACAGGCATCTTCGGTCAATGCCTTCAAGAGCCATATTTAGCGTAGACTGCTGTGTAGATAATATATCTCAGATACCTTGTAAATTGATTGGAACACTGATCATTATTTTTAACACTGTTTTTGATAGATTAATTAGACTTTTGACATATTGTAAATAGGGTTTTTTCCTCTGTAATATATTATCATTATTGTACCGGGTGAGTCAGAAAAAAGAATCCCCGTTTGAAAGTTTACTATCATTTGAACCTTATTAACCTGATGAGGTTTCAAATGTTTCAAAACATATACCTAATTTTGAAGAACTGAATTAAGAAAAGTTTCATATTCGACTCATTAAACATCTTTTCAAAAGAATTCAACCATAGACTGTGTTTTGACTTCATAATTCCCCAAAAAGTTTACTATCATTTGAACCTCATTAACCTGATGGGGTTTCAAATGTTTGAAAACATATATGTAAATTTCAAGAATTACATCAAGCAAAGTTTCATATTCGACTCATTGACCATCAATTCAAAAGATTTCAACCATAGACTGTGTCTTGAATTTCATATTTTCCAGAATCTGTCCTGGACAGTAAATAATATGTCCTAGTAAGTAAAATATCTGTCCTGAGCAGACTCTATCGTGGACAGTAAATAATCTGTCCTGGAAATGAAAATATCTGTCCTGGACAGAATCTGTCCTGGACAGTAAATAAGCTCTCCAGGAAAGAAAATATCTGTCCTGGATAGAATCTGTCCTGGACAGTAAAAAATCTGTCCTGGAAAGGAAAAGATCTGTCCTGGGCAGAATCTGTCCTGGACAGTAAATAATCAATCCTGGAAAGGAAAATATCTGTCCTGGACAGAAGCTGTCCTGGACAGTAAATAATCTGTCCTGGTAAGTGAAATATCTGTCCTGGACAGAATCTGTCCTGGAAAGGAAAATATCTATCATGGACAGAATCTGTCCCGGACAGTAAATAATCTCTCCTGTAAAGGAAAATATCTGTCCTGGACAGAATCTGTCCTGGACAGTAAATCATCTGTCCTGGTAAGTAAAATATCTGTAATGGACAGAATCTGTCCAGGACAGTAAATAATCTATCCTGGAAAGGAAAATATCTGTCCTGGACAGAATCTGTCCTGGACAGTAAAAAAGCTGTCCTGGAAAGGAAAATATCTGTCCTGGACAGAATCTGTCCTGGACAGTAAATAATCTCTCCTGGTAAGGAAAATATCTATCCTGGACAGAATCTGTCCTGGACAGTAAATAATCTGTCCCGGAAAGGAAAATATCTGTCCTGGACAGAATCTGTCCTGGACAGTAAATAATCTCTCCTGGAAAGGAAAATGTCTAACCTGGACAAAATCTGTCCTGGACAGTAAATAATCTGTCCTGGTAAGTGAAATATCAGTCCTGGACAGTAAATAATCTCTCCAGGAAAGGAAAATATCTGTCCTGGATAGAATCTGTCCTGGACAGTAAAAAAGCTGTCCTGGAAAGGAAAATATCTGTCCTGGACAGAATCTGTCCTGGACAGTAAATAAGCTCGCCAGGAAAGGAAAATATCTGTCCTGGACAGAACCTGTCCTGGACAGTAAAAAAGCTGTCCTGGAAAGGAAAATATCTGTCCTGGACAGAATCTGTCCTGGACAGTAAATAAGCTCTCCAGGAAAGGAAAATATCTGTCCTGGACAGAACCTGTCCTGGACAGTAAAAAAGCTCTCCTGGAAAGGAAAATATCTGTCCTGGACAGAATCTGTCCTGCACAGTAAATAATCTGTCCTGGTAAGTGAAATATCGGTCCTGGACAGTAAATAATCTCTCCAGGAAAGGAAAATATCTGTCCTGGATAGAATCTGTCCTGGACAGTAAATAATCTGTCCCGGAAAGGAAAATATCTGTCCTAGACAGAATCTGTCCTGGACAGTATATAAGCTCTCCAGGAAAGGAAAATATCTGTCCTGGACAGAATCTGTCCTGGACAGTAAATAATCTCTCCTGGAAAGGAAAATATCTATCCTGGACAAAATCTGTCCTGGAAAGGAAAATATCTATCATGGACAGAATCTGTCCTGGACAGTAAATGGACTCTCCTGGAAAGGAAAATATCTGTCCTGGACAGAATCTGTCCTGGACAGTAAAAAAGCCGTCCTGGAAAGGAAAATATCTGTCCTGGACAGAATCTGTCCTGGACAGTAAATAATCTCTCCTGGAAAGGAAAATATCTATCCTGGGCAGAATCTGTCCTGGACAGCAAATAATCTGTCCCGGAAAGGAAAATATCTGTCCTGGACAGAATCTGTCCTGGACAGTAAATAATCTCTCCTGGAAAGGAAAATATCTATCCTGGACAAAATCTGTCCTGGACAGTAAATAATCTGTCCTGGTAAGTGAAATATCAGTCCTGGACAGTAAATAATCTCTCCAGGAAAGGAAAATATCTGTCCTGGATAGAATCTATTCTGGACTGTAAAAAAGCTGTCCTGGGAAGGAAAATATCTGTCCTGGACAGAATCTGTCCTAGACAGTAAATAATCTCTCCTGGAAAGGAAAATATATATCCTGGACAGAATCTGTCCTGGACAGTAAATAATCTGTCCCGGAAAGGAAAATATCTGTCCTGGACAGAATCTGTCCTGGACAGTAAATAAGCTCTCCAGGAAAGGAAAATATCTGTCCTGGACAGAACCCATCCTGGACAGTAAAAAAGCTGTCCTGGAAAGGAAAATATATATCCTGGACAGAATCTGTCCTGGACAGTAAATAATCTGTCCCGGAAAGGAAAATATCTGTCCTGGACAGAATCTGTCCTGGACAGTAAATAAGTTCTCCAGGAAAGGAAAATATCTGTCCTGGACAGAACCTGTCCTGGACAGTAAAAAAGCTGTCCTGGAAAGGAAAATATCTGTCCTGGACAGAATCTGTCCAGGAAAGGAAAATATCTATCATGGACAGAATCTGTCCTGGACAGTAAATAGTCTCTCCTGGAAAGGAAAATATCTGTCCTGGACAGAATCTGTCCTGGACAGTAAATAATCTCTCCTGGAAAGGAAAATATCTATCCTGGACAGAATCTGTCCTGGACAGTAAATAATCTGTCCCGGAAAGGAAAATATCTGTCCTGGACAGAATCTGTCCTGGACAGTAAATAATCTCTCCTGGAAAGGAAAATATCTAACCTGGACAAAATCTGTCCTGGACAGTAAATAATCTGTCCTGGTAAGTGAAATATCAGTCCTGGACATTAAATAATCTCTCCAGGAAAGGAAAATATCTGTCCTGGATAGAATCTGTCCTGGACAGTAAAAAAGCTGTCCTGGAAAGGAAAATATCTGTCCTGGACAGAATCTGTCCTGGACAGTAAATAAGCTCTCCAGGAAAGGAAAATATCTGTCCTGGACAGAACCTGTCCTGGACAGTAAAAAAGCTGTCCTGGAAAGGAAAATATCTGTCCTGGACAGAATCTGTCCTGGACAGTAAATAAGCTCTCCAGGAAAGGAAAATATCTGTCCTGGACAGAACCTGTCCTGGACAGTAAAAAAGCTCTCCTGGAAAGGAAAATATCTGTCCTGGACAGAATCTGTCCTGCACAGTAAATAATCTGTCCTGGTAAGTGAAATATCGGTCCTGGACCGTAAATAATCTCTCCAGGAAAGGAAAATATCTGTCCTGGATAGAATCTGTCCTGGACAGTAAATAATCTGTCCCGGAAAGGAAAATATCTGTCCTAGACAGAATCTGTCCTGGACAGTATATAAGCTCTCCAGGAAAGGAAAATATCTGTCCTGGACCGATAAAATGGTGAAATTTTGGACTAAGTTGTTTTTTGGAAGATTCGATAGGTCCGGACCTGTCAAATGGTGAAATTTTGAAGCGACTGATTTTTTGCACATTTCGACAGGTCCGGACCTGTCAAATGGTGAAATTTTGGACCAAGTTGTTTTTTGGAAGATTCGACAGGTCCGGACCTGTCAAATGGTGAAATTTTGAAGCGACTGATTTTTTGCACATTTCGACAGGTCCGGACCTGTCAAATGGTGAAATTTTGGACCAAGTTGTTTTTTGGAAGATTCGTCAGGTCCGGACCTGTCAAATGGTGAAATTTTGAAGCGATTGATTTTTTGCACATTTCGACAGGTCCGGACCTGTCAAATGGTGAAATTTTGAAGAGACTGATTTTTTGCAAATTTCGACAGGTCCGGTCCTGTCAAATGGTGAAATTTTGGACCAAGTTGTTTTTTGGAAGATTCGACAGGTCCGGACCTGTCAAATGGTGAAATTTTGAAGCAACTGATTTTTTGCACATTTCGACAGGTCCGGACCTGTCAAATGGTGAAATTTTGGACTAAGTTGTTTTTTGGAAGATTCGACAGGTCCGGACCTGTCAAATGGTGAAATTTTGAAGCGACTGATTTTTTGCACATTTCGACAGGTCCGGACCTGTCAAATGGTGAAATTTTGAAGCGACTGATTCTTTGCACATTTCGACAGGTCCGGACCTGTCAAATGGTGAAATTTTGAAGCGACTGATTTTTTGCAAGATTTAACAGGTCCCGACCTGTCAAATGGTGAAATTTTGGACCAAGTTGTTTTTTGGAAGATTCGACAGGTCCGGACCTGTCAAATGGTGAAATTTTGAAGCGACAGATTTTTTGCACATTTCGACAGGTCCGGACCTGTCAAATGGTGAAATTTTGGACCAAGTTGTTTTTTGGAAGATTCGACAGGTCCGGACCTGTCAAATGGTGAAATTTTGAAGCGACTGATTTTTTGCACATTTCGACAGGTCCGGACCTGTCAAATGGTGAAATTTTGGACCAAGTTGTTTTTTGGAATATTCGACAGGTCCGGACCTGTCAAATGGTGAAATTTTGAAGCGACTGATTTTTTGCACATTTCAACAGGTCCGGACCTGTCAAATGGTGAAATTTTGAAGAGACTGATTTTTTGGAAATTTCGACAGGTCCGGACCTGTCAAATGGTGAAATTTTGGACCAAGTTGTTTTTTGGAAGATTCGACAGGTCCGGACCTGTCAAATGGTGAAATTTTGAAGCGACTGATTTTTTGCACATTTCGACAGGTCCGGACCTGTCAAATGGTGAAATTTTGGACCAAGTTGTTTTTTGGAAGATTCGACAGGTCCGGACCTGTCAAATGGTGAAATTTTGAAGCGACTGATTTTTTGCACATTTCGACAGGTCCGGACCTGTCAAATGGTGAAATTTTGAAGCGACTGATTTTTTGCACATTTCGACAGGTCCGGACCTGTCAAATGGCGAAATTTTGGACTAAGATGTTTTTTGGAAGATTCGACAGGTCCGGACCTGTCAAATGGTGAAATTTTGAAGCGACTGATTTTTTGCACATTTCGACAGGTCCGGACCTGTCAAATGGTGAAATTTTGGACCAAGTTGTCTTTTGGAAGATTCCACAGGTCCGGACCTGTCAAATGGTGAAATTTTGAAGCGACTGATTTTTTGCACATTTCGACAGGTCCGGACCTGTCAAATTGTGAAATTTTGAAGCGACTGATTTTTTGCACATTTCGACAGGTCCGGACCTGTCAAATGGTGAAATTTTGGACTAAGTTGTTTTTTGGAAGATTCGACAGGTCCGGACCTGTCAAATGGTGAAATTTTGAAGCGACAGATTTTTTGCACATTTCGACAGGTCTGGACCTGTCAAATGGTGAAATTTTGGACCAAGTTGTTTTTTGGAAGATTCGACAGGTCCGGACCTGTCAAATGGTGAAATTTTGAAGCGACTGATTTTTTGCACATTTCGACAGGTCCGGACCTGTCAAATGGTGAAATTTTGGACCAAGTTGTTTTTTGGAAGATTCGACAGGTCCGGACCTGTCAAATGGTGAAATTTTGAAGCGACTGATTTTTTGCACATTTCAACAGGTCCGGACCTGTCAAATGGTGAAATTTTGAAGCGACTGATTTTTTGCACATTTCGACAGGTCCGGACCTGTCAAATTGTGAAATTTTGAAGCGACTGATTTTTTGCACATTTCGACAGGTCCGGACCTGTCAAATGGTGAAATTTTGGACTAAGTTGTTTTTTGGAAGATTCGACAGGTCCTGACCTGTCAAATGGTGAAATTTTGAAGCGACAGATTTTTTGCACATTTCGACAGGTCTGGACCTGTCAAATGGTGAAATTTTGGACCAAGTTGTTTTTTGGAAGATTCGACAGGTCCGGACCTGTCAAATGGTGAAATTTTGGACCAAGTTGTTTTTTGGAAGATTCGACAGGTCCGGACCTGTCAAATGGTGAAATTTTAGAGCAACTGAATTTTTGCAAATTTCAACAGGTCCGGACCTGTCAAATGGTGAAACTTTGGACCAAGTTGTTTTTTGGAATATTCGACAGGTCCGGACCTGTCAAATGGTGAAATTTTGAAGCGACTGATTTTTTGCACATTTCGACAGGTCCGGACCTGTCAAATGGTGAAATTTTGGACCAAGTTGTTTTTTGGAAGATTCGACAGGTCCGGACCTGTCAAATGGTGAAATTTTGAAGCGACTGATTTTTTGCACATTTCGACAGGTCCGGACCTGTCAAATGGTGAAATTTTGGACCAAGTTGTTTTTTGGAAGATTCGACAGGTCCGGACCTGTCAAATGGTGAAATTTTGAAGCGACTGATTTTTTGCACATTTCGACAGGTCCGGACCTGTCAAATGGTGAAATTTTGAAGCGACTGATTTTTTGCACATTTCGACAGGTCCGGACCTGTCAAATGGTGAAATTTTGAAGCGACTGATTTTTTGCACATTTCGACAGGTCCGGACCTGTCAAATGGTGAAATTTTGAAGCGACTTATTTTTTGCACATTTCGACAGGTCCGGACCTGTCCAATGGTGAAATTTTGAAGCGACTGATTTTTTGCACATTTCGACAGGTCCGGACCTGTCAAATGGTGAAATTTTGAAGAGACTGATTTTTTGCAAGATTTAACAGGTCCCGACCTGTGAAATGGTGAATTTTCAGATTAACTGATTCATACATCACTGGTCATCATCTTGCGAAAATTGTTCGACTAAAACTGGTAGAATAGTGACAATAAAGGTACAGTAATAGAAAGCTCTCTTACCTCATGGAAGAAGAATCTTGCAGGAAAAGATTGCCAGGACAAGATCGACCAGCACTGACTGAACCAAAGTCTTAAGCAACCACAGCAATGTAGACAAATGCATGTTGTAAGCATGTGAATGTGTGCATCAAGCAGGAAGGTTGGTGCGTTTCCTAACAAGGAAAGAAGGCCGATTACAATTTTTTTTAAGTGCAATTCAGTTTTTGTTTCATATCAATGACATTCCACTGGATGGACTATTTTTTGGAAAATTTGACAGGTCCGGACCTGTCAAATGGTGAAATTTTGGACCAAGTTGTTTTTTGGAAGATTCGACAGGTCCGGACCTGTCAAATGGTGAAATTTTAGAGCGACTGAATTTTTGCAAATTTCAACAGGTCCTGACCTGTCAAATGGTGAAACTTTGGACCAAGTTGTTTTTTGGAATATTCGACAGGTCCGGACCTGTCAAATGGTGAAATATTGGAGCGACTGATTTTTTGCAAATTTTGACAGGTCCGGACCTGTCAAATGGTGAAATTTTGGACCAAGTTGTTTTTTGGAAGATTCGACAGGTCCGGACCTGTCAAATGGTGAAATTTTGAAGCGACTGATTTTTTGCACATTTCGACAGGTCCGGACCTGTCGAATGGTGAAATTTTGAAGAGACTGATTTTTTGCAAATTTCGACAGGTCCGGACCTGTCAAATGGTGAAATTTTGGACCAAGTTGTATTTTGGAAGATTCTACAGGTCCGGACCTGTCAAATGGTGAAATTTTGAAGCGACTGATTTTTTGCACATTTCGACAGGTCCGGACCTGTCAAATGGTGAAATTTTGAAGAGACTGATTTTTTGCAAATTTCGACAGGTCCGGACCTGTCAAATGGTGAAATTTTGGACCAAGTTGTTTTTTGGAAGATTCGACAGGTCCGGACCTGTCAAATGGTGAAATTTTGAAGCGACTGATTTTTTGCAAATTTCGACAGGTCCGGACCTGTCAAATGGTGAAATTTTGGACTAAGTTGTTTTTTGGAAGATTCGACAGGTCCGGACCTGTCAAATGGTGAAATTTTGAAGCGACTGATTTTTTGCACATTTCGACAGGTCCGGACCTGTCAAATGGTGAAATTTTGGACCAAGTTGTTTTTTGGAAGATTCGACAGGTCCGGACCTGTCAAATGGTGAAATTTTGAAGCGACTGATTTTTTGCACATTTCGACAGGTCCGGACCTGTCAAATGGTGAAATTTTGAAGAGACTGATTTTTTGCAAATTTCGACAGGTCCGGACCTGTCAAATGGTGAAATTTTGGACCAAGTTGTTTTTTGGAAGATTCGACAGGTCCGGACCTGTCAAATGGTGAAATTTTGAAGCGACTGATTTTTTGCAAATTTCGACAGGTCCGGACCTGTCAAATGGTGAAATTTTGGACTAAGTTGTTTTTTGGAAGATTCGACAGGTCCGGACCTGTCAAATGGTGAAATTTTGAAGCGACTGATTTTTTGCACATTTCGACAGGTCCGGACCTGTCAAATGGTGAAATTTTGGACCAAGTTGTTTTTTGGAAGATTCGACAGGTCCGGACCTGTCAAATGGTGAAATTTTGAAGCGACTGATTTTTTGCACATTTCGACAGGTCCGGACCTGTCAAATGGTGAAATTTTGAAGCGACTGATTTTTTGCACATTTCGACAGGTCCGGACCTGTCAAATGGTGAAATTTTGAAGCGACTGATTTTTTGCACATTTCGACAGGTCCGGACCTGTCAAATGGTGAAATTTTGAAGCGACTTATTTTTTGCACATTTCGACAGGTCCGGACCTGTCCAATGGTGAAATTTTGAAGCGACTGATTTTTTGCACATTTCGACAGGTCCGGACCTGTCAAATGGTGAAATTTTGAAGAGACTGATTTTTTGCAAGATTTAACAGGTCCCGACCTGTGAAATGGTGAATTTTCAGATTAACTGATTCATACATCACTGGTCATCATCTTGCGAAAATTGTTCGACTAAAACTGGTAGAATAGTGACAATAAAGGTACAGTAATAGAAAGCTCTCTTACCTCATGGAAGAAGAATCTTGCAGGAAAAGATTGCCAGGACAAGATCGACCAGCACTGACTGAACCAAAGTCTTAAGCAACCACAGCAATGTAGACAAATGCATGTTGTAAGCATGTGAATGTGTGCATCAAGCAGGAAGGTTGGTGCGTTTCCTAACAAGGAAAGAAGGCCGATTACAATTTTTTTTAAGTGCAATTCAGTTTTTGTTTCATATCAATGACATTCCACTGGATGGACTATTTTTTGGAAAATTTGACAGGTCCGGACCTGTCAAATGGTGAAATTTTGGACCAAGTTGTTTTTTGGAAGATTCGACAGGTCCGGACCTGTCAAATGGTGAAATTTTAGAGCGACTGAATTTTTGCAAATTTCAACAGGTCCTGACCTGTCAAATGGTGAAACTTTGGACCAAGTTGTTTTTTGGAATATTCGACAGGTCCGGACCTGTCAAATGGTGAAATTTTGAAGCGACTGATTTTTTGCACATTTCAACAGGTCCGGACCTGTCAAATGGTGAAATTTTGGACCAAGTTGTTTTTTGGAATATTCGACAGGTCCGGACCTGTCAAATGGTGAAATTTTGAAGCGACTGATTTTTTGCACATTTCAACAGGTCCGGACCTGTCAAATGGTGAAATTTTGAAGCGACTGATTTTTTGCACATTTCGACAGGTCCGGACCTGTCAAATTGTGAAATTTTGAAGCGACTGATTTTTTGCACATTTCGACAGGTCCGGACCTGTCAAATGGTGAAATTTTGGACTAAGTTGTTTTTTGGAAGATTCGACAGGTCCGGACCTGTCAAATGGTGAAATTTTGAAGCGACAGATTTTTGGCACATTTCGACAGGTCTGGACCTGTCAAATGGTGAAATTTTGGACCAAGTTGTTTTTTGGAAGATTCGACAGGTCCGGACCTGTCAAATGGTGAAATTTTGGACCAAGTTGTTTTTTGGAAGATTCGACAGGTCCGGACCTGTCAAATGGTGAAATTTTAGAGCGACTGAATTTTTGCAAATTTCAACAGGTCCGGACCTGTCAAATGGTGAAACTTTGGACCAAGTTGTTTTTTGGAATATTCGACAGGTCCGGACCTGTCAAATGGTGAAATTTTGAAGCGACTGATTTTTTGCACATTTCGACAGGTCCGGACCTGTCAAATGGTGAAATTTTGGACCAAGTTGTTTTTTGGAAGATTCGACAGGTCCGGACCTGTCAAATGGTGAAATTTTGAAGCG
This sequence comes from Aurelia coerulea, assembly GCA_039566865.1. Lineage (NCBI taxonomy): Eukaryota > Metazoa > Cnidaria > Scyphozoa > Semaeostomeae > Ulmaridae > Aurelia > Aurelia coerulea. The sequence continues at coordinate 20,500,999 of CM076947.1, read as the reverse complement.
ACTGATTTTTTGCACATTTCGACAGGTCCGGACCTGTCAAATGGTGAAATTTTGGACCAAGTTGTTTTTTGGAAGATTCGACAGGTCCGGACCTGTCAAATGGTGAAATTTTGAAGCGACTGATTTTTTGCACATTTCGACAGGTCCGGACCTGTCAAATGGTGAAATTTTGAAGCGACTGATTTTTTGCACATTTCGACAGGTCCGGACCTGTCAAATGGTGAAATTTTGAAGCGACTGATTTTTTGCACATTTCGACAGGTCCGGACCTGTCAAATGGTGAAATTTTGAAGCGACTTATTTTTTGCACATTTCGACAGGTCCGGACCTGTCCAATGGTGAAATTTTGAAGCGACTGATTTTTTGCACATTTCGACAGGTCCGGACCTGTCAAATGGTGAAATTTTGAAGAGACTGATTTTTTGCAAGATTTAACAGGTCCCGACCTGTGAAATGGTGAATTTTCAGATTAACTGATTCATACATCACTGGTCATCATCTTGCGAAAATTGTTCGACTAAAACTGGTAGAATAGTGACAATAAAGGTACAGTAATAGAAAGCTCTCTTACCTCATGGAAGAAGAATCTTGCAGGAAAAGATTGCCAGGACAAGATCGACCAGCACTGATTGAACCAAAGTCTTAAGCAACCACAGCAATGTAGACAAATGCATGTTGTAAGCATGTGAATGTGTGCATCAAGCAGGAAGGTTGGTGCGTTTCCTAACAAGGAAAGAAGGCCGATTACAATTTTTTTTAAGTGCAATTCAGTTTTTGTTTCATATCAATGACATTCCACTGGATGGACTATTTTTTGGAAAATTTGACAGGTCCGGACCTGTCAAATGGTGAAATTTTGGACCAAGTTGTTTTTTGGAAGATTCGACAGGTCCGGACCTGTCAAATGGTGAAATTTTAGAGCGACTGAATTTTTGCAAATTTCAACAGGTCCTGACCTGTCAAATGGTGAAACTTTGGACCAAGTTGTTTTTTGGAATATTCGACAGGTCCGGACCTGTCAAATGGTGAAATTTTGAAGCGACTGATTTTTTGCACATTTCGACAGGTCCGGACCTGTCAAATGGTGAAATTTTGGACCAAGTTGTTTTTTGGAAGATTCGACAGGTCCGGACCTGTCAAATGGTGAAATTTTGAAGCGACTGATTTTTTGCACATTTCGACAGGTCCGGACCTGTCGAATGGTGAAATTTTGAAGAGACTGATTTTTTGCAAATTTCGACAGGTCCGGACCTGTCAAATGGTGAAATTTTGGACCAAGTTGTATTTTGGAAGATTCTACAGGTCCGGACCTGTCAAATGGTGAAATTTTGAAGCGACTGATTTTTTGCACATTTCGACAGGTCCGGACCTGTCAAATGGTGAAATTTTGAAGAGACTGATTTTTTGCAAATTTCGACAGGTCCGGACCTGTCAAATGGTGAAATTTTGGACCAAGTTGTTTTTTGGAAGATTCGACAGGTCCGGACCTGTCAAATGGTGAAATTTTGAAGCGACTGATTTTTTGCAAATTTCGACAGGTCCGGACCTGTCAAATGGTGAAATTTTGGACTAAGTTGTTTTTTGGAAGATTCGACAGGTCCGGACCTGTCAAATGGTGAAATTTTGAAGCGACTGATTTTTTGCACATTTCGACAGGTCCGGACCTGTCAAATGGTGAAATTTTGGACCAAGTTGTTTTTTGGAAGATTCGACAGGTCCGGACCTGTCAAATGGTGAAATTTTGAAGCGACTGATTTTTTGCACATTTCGACAGGTCCGGACCTGTCAAATGGTGAAATTTTGAAGCGACTGATTTTTTGCACATTTCGACAGGTCCGGACCTGTCAAATGGTGAAATTTTGGACTAAGTTGTTTTTTGGAAGATTCGACAGGTCCGGACCTATCAAATGGTGAAATTTTGAAGCGACTGATTTTTTGCACATTTCGACAGGTCCGGACCTGTCAAATGGTGAAATTTTGGACCAAGTGGTTTTTTGGAAGATTCTACAGGTCCGGACCTGTCAAATGGTGAAATTTTGAAGCGACTGATTTTTTGCACATTTCGACAGGTCCGGACCTGTCAAATGGTGAAATTTTGAAGAGACTGATTTTTTGCAAATTTCGACAGGTCCGGACCTGTCAAATGGTGAAATTTTGGACCAAGTTGTTTTTTGGAAGATTCGACAGGTCCGGACCTGTCAAATGGTGAAATTTTGAAGCGACTGATTTTTTGCACATTTCGACAGGTCCGGACCTGTCAAATGGTGAAATTTTGGACTAAGTTGTTTTTTGGAAGATTCGACAGGTCCGGACCTGTCAAATGGTGAAATTTTGAAGCGACTGATTTTTTGCACATTTCGACAGGTCCGGACCTGTCAAATGGTGAAATTTTGAAGTGACTGATTTTTTGCAAATTTCGACAGGTCCGGACCTGTCAAATGGTGAAATTTTGGACCAAGTTGTATTTTGGAAGATTCTACAGGTCCGGACCTGTCAAATGGTGAAATTTTGAAGCGACTGATTTTTTGCACATTTCGACAGGTCCGGACCTGTCAAATGGTGAAATTTTGAAGAGACTGATTTTTTGCAAATTTCGACAGGTCCGGACCTGTCAAATGGTGAAATTTTGGACCAAGTTATTTTTTGGAAGATTCGACAGGTCCGGACCTGTCAAACGGTGAGTTTTTGGAATGACTGATTTTTTGCAAATTTCGACAGGTCTGGACCTGTCAAATGGTGAAATTTTGGACTAAGTTGTTTTTTGGAAGATTCGACAGGTCCGGACCTGTCAAATGGTGAAATTTTGAAGCGACTGATTTTTTGCACATTTCGACAGGTCCGGACCTGTCAAATGGTGAAATTTTGGACCAAGTTGTTTTTTGGAAGATTCGACAGGTCCGGACCTGTCAAATGGTGAAATTTTGAAGCGACTGATTTTTTGCACATTTCGACAGGTCCGGACCTGTCAAATGGTGAAATTTTGAAGCGACTGATTTTTTGCACATTTCGACAGGTCCGGACCTGTCAAATGGTGAAATTTTGGACTAAGTTGTTTTTTGGAAGATTCGACAGGTCTGGACCTATCAAATGGTGAAATTTTGAAGCGACTGATTTTTTGCACATTTCGACAGGTCCGGACCTGTCAAATGGTGAAATTTTGGACCAAGTGGTTTTTTGGAAGATTCTACAGGTCCGGACCTGTCAAATGGTGAAATTTTGAAGCGACTGATTTTTTGCACATTTCGACAGGTCCGGACCTGTCAAATGGTGAAATTTTGAAGAGACTGATTTTTTGCAAATTTCGACAGGTCCGGACCTGTCAAATGGTGAAATTTTGGACCAAGTTGTTTTTTGGAAGATTCGACAGGTCCGGACCTGTCAAATGGTGAAATTTTGAAGCGACTGATTTTTTGCACATTTCGACAGGTCCGGACCTGTCAAATGGTCAAATTTTGGACTAAGTTGTTTTTTGGAAGATTCGACAGGTCCGGACCTGTCAAATGGTGAAATTTTGAAGCGACTGATTTTTTGCACATTTCGACAGGTCCGGACCTGTCAAATGGTGAAATTTTGAAGAGACTGATTTTTTGCAAATTTCGACAGGTCCGGACCTGTCAAATGGTGAAATTTTGGACTAAGTTGTTTTTTGGAAGATTCGACAGGTCCGGACCTGTCAAATGGTGAAATTTTGAAGCGACTGATTTTTTGCACATTTCGACAGGTCCGGACCTGTCAAATGGTGAAATTTTGAAGCGACTGATTTTTTGCACATTTCGACAGGTCCGGACCTGTCAAATGGTGAAATTTTGAAGAGACTGATTTTTTGCAAGATTTAACAGGTCCCGACCTGTGAAATGGTGAATTTTCAGATTAACTGATTCATACATCACTGGTCATCATCTTGCGAAAATTGTTCGACTAAAACTGGTAGCATAGTGACAATAAAGGTACAGTAATAGAAAGCTCTCTTACCTCATGGAAGAAGAATCTTGCAGGAAAAGATTGCCAGGACAAGATCGACCAGCACTGATTGAACCAAAGTCTTAAGCAACCACAGCAATGTAGACAAATGCATGTTGTAAGCATGTGAATGTGTGCATCAAGCAGGAAGGTTGGTGCGTTTCCTAACAAGGAAAGAAGGCCGATTACAATCTTTTTTAAGTGCAATTCAGTTTTTGTTTCATATCAATGACATTCCACTGGATGGACTATTTTTTGGAAAATTTGACAGGTCCGGACCTGTCAAATGGTGAAATTTTGGACCAAGTTGTTTTTTGGAATATTCGACAGGTCCGGACCTGTCAAATGGTGAAATTTTGAAGCGACTGATTTTTTGCACATTTCGACAGGTCCGGACCTGTCAAATGGTGAAATTTTGGACCAAGTTGTTTTTTGGAAGATTCGACAGGTCCGGACCTGTCAAATGGTGAAATTTTGAAGCGACTGATTTTTTGCACATTTCGACAGGTCCGGACCTGTCAAATGGTGAAATTTTGGACCAAGTTGTTTTTTGGAAGATTCGACAGGTCCGGACCTGTCAAATGGTGAAATTTTGAAGCGACTGATTTTTTGCACATTTCGACAGGTCCGGACCTGTCAAATGGTGAAATTTTGGACCAAGTTGTTTTTTGGAAGATTCGACAGGTCCGGACCTGTCAAATGGTGAAATTTTGAAGCGACTGATTTTTTGCACATTTCGACAGGTCCGGACCTGTCAAATGGTGAAATTTTGGACCAAGTTGTTTTTTGGAAGATTCGACAGGTCCGGACCTGTCAAATGGTGAAATTTTGAAGCGACTGATTTTTTGCACATTTCGACAGGTCCGGACCTGTCAAATGGTGAAATTTTGAAGCGACTGATTTTTTGCACATTTCGACAGGTCCGGACCTGTCAAATGGTGAAATTTTGAAGCGACTGATTTTTTGCACATTTCGACAGGTCCGGACCTGTCAAATGGTGAAATTTTGAAGCGACTGATTTTTTGCACATTTCGATAGGTCCGGACCTGTCAAATGGTGAAATTTTGGACTAAGTTGTTTTTTGGAAGATTCGACAGGTCCGGACCTGTCAAATGGTGAAATTTTGAAGCGACTGATTTTTTGCACATTTCGACAGGTCCGGACCTGTCAAATGGTGAAATTTTGGACCAAGTTGTTTTTTGGAAGATTCGACAGGTCCGGACCTGTCAAATGGTGAAATTTTGAAGCGACTGATTTTTTGCACATTTCGACAGGTCCGGACCTGTCAAATGGTGAAATTTTGGACCAAGTTGTTTTTTGGAAGATTCGACAGGTCCGGACCTGTCAAATGGTGAAATTTTGAAGCGACTGATTTTTTGCACATTTCGACAGGTCCGGACCTGTCAAATGGTGAAATTTTGAAGCGACTGATTTTTTGCACATTTCGACAGGTCCGGACCTGTCAAATGGTGAAATTTTGAAGCGACTGATTTTTTGCACATTTCGACAGGTCCGGACCTGTCAAATGGTGAAATTTTGAAGCGACTGATTTTTTGCACATTTCGATAGGTCCGGACCTGTCAAATGGTGAAATTTTGGACTAAGTTGTTTTTTGGAAGATTCGACAGGTCCGGACCTGTCAAATGGTGAAATTTTGAAGCGACTGATTTTTTGCACATTTCGACAGGTCCGGACCTGTCAAATGGTGAAATGTTGGACCAAGTTGTTTTTTGGAAGATTCGACAGGTCCGGACCTGTCAAATGGTGAAATTTTGAAGCGACTGATTTTTTGCACATTTCGACAGGTCCGGACCTGTCAAATGGTGAAATTTTGAAGAGACTGATTTTTTGCCAATTTCGACAGGTCCGGACCTGTCAAATGGTGAAATTTTGAAGCGACTGATTTTTTGCACATTTCGACAGGTCCGGACCTGTCAAATGGTGAAATTTTGGAGCGACTGATTTTTTGCACATTTCGACAGGTCCGGACCTGTCAAATGGTGAAATTTTGAAGCGACTGATTTTTTGCACATTTCGACAGGTCCGGACCTGTCAAATGGTGAAATTTTGGACTAAGTTGTTTTTTGGAAGATTCGACAGGTCCGGACCTGTCAAATGGTGAAATTTTGAAGCGACTGATTTTTTGCACATTTCGACAGGTCCGGACCTGTCAAATGGTGAAATTTTGGACCAAGTGGTTTTTTGGAAGATTCTACAGGTCCGGACCTGTCAAATGGTGAAATTTTGAAGCGACTGATTTTTTGCACATTTCGACAGGTCCGGACCTGTCAAATGGTGAAATTTTGGAGCGACTGATTTTTTGCACATTTCGACAGGTCCGGACCTGTCAAATGGTGAAATTTTGAAGAGACTGATTTTTTGCAAGATTTAACAGGTCCCGACCTGTGAAATGGTGAATTTTCAGATTAACTGATTCATACATCACTGGTCATCATCTTGCGAAAATTGTTCGACTAAAACTGGTAGCATAGTGACAATAAAGGTACAGTAATAGAAAGCTCTCTTACCTCATGGAAGAAGAATCTTGCAGGAAAAGATTGCCAGGACAAGATCGACCAGCACTGATTGAACCAAAGTCTTAAGCAACCACAGCAATGTAGACAAATGCATGTTGTAAGCATGTGAATGTGTGCATCAAGCAGGAAGGTTGGTGCGTTTCCTAACAAGGAAAGAAGGCCGATTACAATCTTTTTTAAGTGCAATTCAGTTTTTGTTTCATATCAATGACATTCCACTGGATGGACTATTTTTTGGAAAATTCGACAGGTCCGGACCTGTCAAATGGTCAAATTTTGGACCAAGTTGTTTTTTGGAAGATTCGACAGGTCCGGACCTGTCAAATGGTGAAATTTTGAAGCGACTGATTTTTTGCACATTTCGACAGGTCCGGACCTGTCAAATGGTGAAATTTTGAAGCGACTGATTTTTTGCACATTTCGACAGGTCCGGACCTGTCAAATGGTGAAATTTTGAAGCGACTGATTTTTTGCACATTTCGATAGGTCCGGACCTGTCAAATGGTGAAATTTTGGACTAAGTTGTTTTTTGGAAGATTCGACAGGTCCGGACCTGTCAAATGGTGAAATTTTGAAGCGACTGATTTTTTGCACATTTCGACAGGTCCGGACCTGTCAAATGGTGAAATTTTGGACCAAGTTGTTTTTTGGAAGATTCGACAGGTCCGGACCTGTCAAATGGTGAAATTTTGAAGCGACTGATTTTTTGCACATTTCGACAGGTCCGGACCTGTCAAATGGTGAAATTTTGGACCAAGTTGTTTTTTGGAAGATTCGACAGGTCCGGACCTGTCAAATGGTGAAATTTTGAAGCGACTGATTTTTTGCACATTTCGACAGGTCCGGACCTGTCAAATGGTGAAATTTTGAAGCGACTGATTTTTTGCACATTTCGACAGGTCCGGACCTGTCAAATGGTGAAATTTTGAAGCGACTGATTTTTTGCACATTTCGACAGGTCCGGACCTGTCAAATGGTGAAATTTTGAAGCGACTGATTTTTTGCACATTTCGATAGGTCCGGACCTGTCAAATGGTGAAATTTTGGACTAAGTTGTTTTTTGGAAGATTCGACAGGTCCGGACCTGTCAAATGGTGAAATTTTGAAGCGACTGATTTTTTGCACATTTCGACAGGTCCGGACCTGTCAAATGGTGAAATGTTGGACCAAGTTGTTTTTTGGAAGATTCGACAGGTCCGGACCTGTCAAATGGTGAAATTTTGAAGCGACTGATTTTTTGCACATTTCGACAGGTCCGGACCTGTCAAATGGTGAAATTTTGAAGAGACTGATTTTTTGCAAATTTCGACAGGTCCGGACCTGTCAAATGGTGAAATTTTGAAGCGAATGATTTTTTGCACATTTCGACAGGTCCGGACCTGTCAAATGGTGAAATTTTGAAGCGACTGATTTTTTGCACATTTCGACAGGTCCGGACCTGTCAAATGGTGAAATTTTGAAGCGACTGATTTTTTGCACATTTCGACAGGTCCGGACCTGTCAAATGGTGAAATTTTGGACTAAGTTGTTTTTTGGAAGATTCGACAGGTCCGGACCTGTCAAATGGTGAAATTTTGAAGCGACTGATTTTTTGCACATTTCGACAGGTCCGGACCTGTCAAATGGTGAAATTTTGGACCAAGTGGTTTTTTGGAAGATTCTACAGGTCCGGACCTGTCAAATGGTGAAATTTTGAAGCGACTGATTTTTTGCACATTTCGACAGGTCCGGACCTGTCAAATGGTGAAATTTTGAAGAGACTGATTTTTTGCACATTTCGACAGGTCCGGACCTGTCAAATGGTGAAATTTTGAAGCGACTGATTTTTTGCACATTTCGACAGGTCCGGACCTGTCAAATGGTGAAATTTTGAAGCGACTGATTTTTTGCACATTTCGATAGGTCCGGACCTGTCAAATGGTGAAATGTTGGACCAAGTTGTTTTTTGGAAAATTCGACAGGTCCGGACCTGTCAAATGGTGAAATTTTGAAGCGACTGATTTTTTGCACATTTCGACAGGTCCGGACCTGTCAAATGGTGAAATTTTGAAGCGACTGATTTTTTGCAAATTTCGACAGGTCCGGACCTGTCAAATGGTGAAATTTTGAAGCGACTGATTTGTTGCACATTTCGACAGGTCCGGACCTGTCAAATGGTGAAATTTTGGACCAAGTTGTTTTTTGGAAGATTCGACAGGTCCGGACCTGTCAAATGGTGAAATTTTGAAGCGACTGATTTTTTGCACATTTCGACAGGTCCGGACCTGTCAAATGGTGAAATTTTGAAGCGACTGATTTTTTGCACATTTCGACAGGTCCGGACCTGTCAAATGGTGAAATTTTGAAGCGACTGATTTTTTGCACATTTCGACAGGTCCGGACCTGTCAAATGGTGAAATTTTGGACCAAGTGGTTTTTTGGAAGATTCTACAGGTCCGGACCTGTCAAATGGTGAAATTTTGAAGCGACTGATTTTTTGCACATTTCGACAGGTCCGGACCTGTCAAATGGTGAAATTTTGAAGAGACTGATTTTTTGCACATTTCGACAGGTCCGGACCTGTCAAATGGTGAAATTTTGAAGAGACTGATTTTTTGCAAGATTTAACAGGTCCCGACCTGTGAAATGGTGAATTTTCAGATTAACTGATTCATACATCACTGGTCATCATCTTGCGAAAATTGTTCGACTAAAACTGGTAGCATAGTGACAATAAAGGTACAGTAATAGAAAGCTCTCTTACCTCATGGAAGAAGAATCTTGCAGGAAAAGATTGCCAGGACAAGATCGACCAGCACTGATTGAACCAAAGTCTTAAGCAACCACAGCAATGTAGACAAATGCATGTTGTAAGCATGTGAATGTGTGCATCAAGCAGGAAGGTTGGTGCGTTTCCTAACAAGGAAAGAAGGCCGATTACAATCTTTTTTAAGTGCAATTCAGCTTTTGTTTCATATCAATGACATTCCACTGGATGGACTATTTTTTGGAAAATTCGACAGGTCCGGACCTGTCAAATGGTCAAATTTTGGACCAAGTTGTTTTTTGGAAGATTCGACAGGTCCGGACCTGTCAAATGGTGAAATTTTGAAGCGACTGATTTTTTGCACATTTCGACAGGTCCGGACCTGTCAAATGGTGAAATTTTGAAGCGACTGATTTTTTGCACATTTCGACAGGTCCGGACCTGTCAAATGGTGAAATTTTGAAGCGACTGATTTTTTGCACATTTCGATAGGTCCGGACCTGTCAAATGGTGAAATTTTGGACTAAGTTGTTTTTTGGAAGATTCGACAGGTCCGGACCTGTCAAATGGTGAAATTTTGAAGCGACTGATTTTTTGCACATTTCGACAGGTCCGGACCTGTCAAATGGTGAAATTTTGGACCAAGTTGTTTTTTGGAAGATTCGACAGGTCCGGACCTGTCAAATGGTGAAATTTTGAAGCGACTGATTTTTTGCACATTTCGACAGGTCCGGACCTGTCAAATGGTGAAATTTTGGACCAAGTTGTTTTTTGGAAGATTCGACAGGTCCGGACCTGTCAAATGGTGAAATTTTGAAGCGACTGATTTTTTGCACATTTCGACAGGTCCGGACCTGTCAAATGGTGAAATTTTGAAGCGACTGATTTTTTGCACATTTCGACAGGTCCGGACCTGTCAAATGGTGAAATTTTGAAGCGACTGATTTTTTGCACATTTCGACAGGTCCGGACCTGTCAAATGGTGAAATTTTGAAGCGACTGATTTTTTGCACATTTCGATAGGTCCGGACCTGTCAAATGGTGAAATTTTGGACTAAGTTGTTTTTTGGAAGATTCGACAGGTCCGGACCTGTCAAATGGTGAAATTTTGAAGCGACTGATTTTTTGCACATTTCGACAGGTCCGGACCTGTCAAATGGTGAAATGTTGGACCAAGTTGTTTTTTGGAAGATTCGACAGGTCCGGACCTGTCAAATGGTGAAATTTTGAAGCGACTGATTTTTTGCACATTTCGACAGGTCCGGACCTGTCAAATGGTGAAATTTTGAAGAGACTGATTTTTTGCAAATTTCGACAGGTCCGGACCTGTCAAATGGTGAAATTTTGAAGCGACTGATTTTTTGCACATTTCGACAGGTCCGGACCTGTCAAATGGTGAAATTTTGAAGCGACTGATTTTTTGCACATTTCGACAGGTCCGGACCTGTCAAATGGTGAAATTTTGAAGCGACTGATTTTTTGCACATTTCGACAGGTCCGGACCTGTCAAATGGTGAAATTTTGGACTAAGTTGTTTTTTGGAAGATTCGACAGGTCCGGACCTGTCAAATGGTGAAATTTTGAAGCGACTGATTTTTTGCACATTTCGACAGGTCCGGACCTGTCAAATGGTGAAATTTTGGACCAAGTGGTTTTTTGGAAGATTCTACAGGTCCGGACCTGTCAAATGGTGAAATTTTGAAGCGACTGATTTTTTGCACATTTCGACAGGTCCGGACCTGTCAAATGGTGAAATTTTGAAGAGACTGATTTTTTGCACATTTCGACAGGTCCGGACCTGTCAAATGGTGAAATTTTGAAGCGACTGATTTTTTGCACATTTCGACAGGTCCGGACCTGTCAAATGGTGAAATTTTGAAGCGACTGATTTTTTGCACATTTCGACAGGTCCGGACCTGTCAAATGGTGAAATTTTGGACTAAGTTGTTTTTTGGAAGATTCGACAGGTCCGGACCTGTCAAATGGTGAAATTTTGAAGCGACTGATTTTTTGCACATTTCGACAGGTCCGGACCTGTCAAATGGTGAAATTTTGGACCAAGTGGTTTTTTGGAAGATTCTACAGGTCCGGACCTGTCAAATGGTGAAATTTTGAAGCGACTGATTTTTTGCACATTTCGACAGGTCCGGACCTGTCAAATGGTGAAATTTTGAAGAGACTGATTTTTTGCACATTTCGACAGGTCCGGACCTGTCAAATGGTGAAATTTTGAAGCGACTGATTTTTTGCACATTTCGACAGGTCCGGACCTGTCAAATGGTGAAATTTTGAAGCGACTGATTTTTTGCACATTTCGATAGGTCCGGACCTGTCAAATGGTGAAATGTTGGACCAAGTTGTTTTTTGGAAGATTCGACAGGTCCGGACCTGTCAAATGGTGAAATTTTGAAGCGACTGATTTTTTGCACATTTCGACAGGTCCGGACCTGTCAAATGGTGAAATTTTGAAGCGACTGATTTTTTGCACATTTCGACAGGTCCGGACCTGTCAAATGGTGAAATTTTGAAGCGACTGATTTTTTGCACATTTCGACAGGTCCGGACCTGTCAAATGGTGAAATTTTGAAGCGACTGATTTTTTGCACATTTCGATAGGTCCGGACCTGTCAAATGGTGAAATTTTGGACTAAGTTGTTTTTTGGAAGATTCGACAGGTCCGGACCTGTCAAATGGTGAAATTTTGAAGCGACTGATTTTTTGCACATTTCGACAGGTCCGGACCTGTCAAATGGTGAAATTTTGGACCAAGTTGTTTTTTGGAAGATTCGACAGGTCCGGACCTGTCAAATGGTGAAATTTTGAAGCGACTGATTTTTTGCACATTTCGACAGGTCCGGACCTGTCAAATGGTGAAATTTTGGACCAAGTTGTTTTTTGGAAGATTCGACAGGTCCGGACCTGTCAAATGGTGAAATTTTGAAGCGACTGATTTTTTGCACATTTCGACAGGTCCGGACCTGTCAAATGGTGAAATTTTGAAGCGACTGATTTTTTGCACATTTCGACAGGTCCGGACCTGTCAAATGGTGAAATTTTGAAGCGACTGATTTTTTGCACATTTCGACAGGTCCGGACCTGTCAAATGGTGAAATTTTGAAGCGACTGATTTTTTGCACATTTCGATAGGTCCGGACCTGTCAAATGGTGAAATTTTGGACTAAGTTGTTTTTTGGAAGATTCGACAGGTCCGGACCTGTCAAATGGTGAAATTTTGAAGCGACTGATTTTTTGCACATTTCGACAGGTCCGGACCTGTCAAATGGTGAAATGTTGGACCAAGTTGTTTTTTGGAAGATTCGACAGGTCCGGACCTGTCAAATGGTGAAATTTTGAAGCGACTGATTTTTTGCACATTTCGACAGGTCCGGACCTGTCAAATGGTGAAATTTTGAAGAGACTGATTTTTTGCAAATTTCGACAGGTCCGGACCTGTCAAATGGTGAAATTTTGAAGCGACTGATTTTTTGCACATTTCGACAGGTCCGGACCTGTCAAATGGTGAAATTTTGAAGCGACTGATTTTTTGCACATTTCGACAGGTCCGGACCTGTCAAATGGTGAAATTTTGAAGCGACTGATTTTTTGCACATTTCGACAGGTCCGGACCTGTCAAATGGTGAAATTTTGGACTAAGTTGTTTTTTGGAAGATTCGACAGGTCCGGACCTGTCAAATGGTGAAATTTTGAAGCGACTGATTTTTTGCACATTTCGACAGGTCCGGACCTGTCAAATGGTGAAATTTTGGACCAAGTGGTTTTTTGGAAGATTCTACAGGTCCGGACCTGTCAAATGGTGAAATTTTGAAGCGACTGATTTTTTGCACATTTCGACAGGTCCGGACCTGTCAAATGGTGAAATTTTGAAGAGACTGATTTTTTGCACATTTCGACAGGTCCGGACCTGTCAAATGGTGAAATTTTGAAGCGACTGATTTTTTGCACATTTCGACAGGTCCGGACCTGTCAAATGGTGAAATTTTGAAGCGACTGATTTTTTGCACATTTCGACAGGTCCGGACCTGTCAAATGGTGAAATTTTGGACTAAGTTGTTTTTTGGAAGATTCGACAGGTCCGGACCTGTCAAATGGTGAAATTTTGAAGCGACTGATTTTTTGCACATTTCGACAGGTCCGGACCTGTCAAATGGTGAAATTTTGGACCAAGTGGTTTTTTGGAAGATTCTACAGGTCCGGACCTGTCAAATGGTGAAATTTTGAAGCGACTGATTTTTTGCACATTTCGACAGGTCCGGACCTGTCAAATGGTGAAATTTTGAAGAGACTGATTTTTTGCACATTTCGACAGGTCCGGACCTGTCAAATGGTGAAATTTTGAAGCGACTGATTTTTTGCACATTTCGACAGGTCCGGACCTGTCAAATGGTGAAATTTTGAAGCGACTGATTTTTTGCACATTTCGATAGGTCCGGACCTGTCAAATGGTGAAATGTTGGACCAAGTTGTTTTTTGGAAGATTCGACAGGTCCGGACCTGTCAAATGGTGAAATTTTGAAGCGACTGATTTTTTGCACATTTCGACAGGTCCGGACCTGTCAAATGGTGAAATTTTGAAGCGACTGATTTTTTGCACATTTCGATAGGTCCGGACCTGTCAAATGGTGAAATGTTGGACCAAGTTGTTTTTTGGAAGATTCGACAGGTCCGGACCTGTCAAATGGTGAAATTTTGAAGAGACTGATTTTTTGCACATTTCGACAGGTCCGGACCTGTCAAATGGTGAAATTTTGAAGAGACTGATTTTTTGCAAGATTTAACAGGTCCCGACCTGTGAAATGGTGAATTTTCAGATTAACTGATTCATACATCACTGGTCATCATCTTGCGAAAATTGTTCGACTAAAACTGGTAGCATAGTGACAATAAAGGTACAGTAATAGAAAGCTCTCTTACCTCATGGAAGAAGAATCTTGCAGGAAAAGAATGCCAGGACAAGATCGACCAGCACTGATTGAACCAAAGTCTTAAGCAACCACAGCAATGTAGACAAATGCATGTTGTAAGCATGTGAATGTGTGCATCAAGCAGGAAGGTTGGTGCGTTTCCTAACAAGGAAAGAAGGCCGATTACAATCTTTTTTAAGTGCAATTCAGTTTTTGTTTCATATCAATGACATTCCACTGGATGGACTATTTTTTGGAAAATTCGACAGGTCCGGACCTGTCAAATGGTCAAATTTTGGACCAAGTTGTTTTTTGGAAGATTCGACAGGTCCGGACCTGTCAAATGGTGAAATTTTGAAGCGACTGATTTTTTGCACATTTCGACAGGTCCGGACCTGTCAAATGGTGAAATTTTGAAGCGACTGATTTTTTGCACATTTCGACAGGTCCGGACCTGTCAAATGGTGAAATTTTGAAGCGACTGATTTTTTGCACATTTCGATAGGTCCGGACCTGTCAAATGGTGAAATTTTGGACTAAGTTGTTTTTTGGAAGATTCGACAGGTCCGGACCTGTCAAATGGTGAAATTTTGAAGCGACTGATTTTTTGCACATTTCGACAGGTCCGGACCTGTCAAATGGTGAAATTTTGGACCAAGTTGTTTTTTGGAAGATTCGACAGGTCCGGACCTGTCAAATGGTGAAATTTTGAAGCGACTGATTTTTTGCACATTTCGACAGGTCCGGACCTGTCAAATGGTGAAATTTTGGACCAAGTTGTTTTTTGGAAGATTCGACAGGTCCGGACCTGTCAAATGGTGAAATTTTGAAGCGACTGATTTTTTGCACATTTCGACAGGTCCGGACCTGTCAAATGGTGAAATTTTGAAGCGACTGATTTTTTGCACATTTCGACAGGTCCGGACCTGTCAAATGGTGAAATTTTGAAGCGACTGATTTTTTGCACATTTCGACAGGTCCGGACCTGTCAAATGGTGAAATTTTGAAGCGACTGATTTTTTGCACATTTCGATAGGTCCGGACCTGTCAAATGGTGAAATTTTGGACTAAGTTGTTTTTTGGAAGATTCGACAGGTCCGGACCTGTCAAATGGTGAAATTTTGAAGCGACTGATTTTTTGCACATTTCGACAGGTCCGGACCTGTCAAATGGTGAAATGTTGGACCAAGTTGTTTTTTGGAAGATTCGACAGGTCCGGACCTGTCAAATGGTGAAATTTTGAAGCGACTGATTTTTTGCACATTTCGACAGGTCCGGACCTGTCAAATGGTGAAATTTTGAAGAGACTGATTTTTTGCAAATTTCGACAGGTCCGGACCTGTCAAATGGTGAAATTTTGAAGCGACTGATTTTTTGCACATTTCGACAGGTCCGGACCTGTCAAATGGTGAAATTTTGAAGCGACTGATTTTTTGCACATTTCGACAGGTCCGGACCTGTCAAATGGTGAAATTTTGAAGCGACTGATTTTTTGCACATTTCGACAGGTCCGGACCTGTCAAATGGTGAAATTTTGGACTAAGTTGTTTTTTGGAAGATTCGACAGGTCCGGACCTGTCAAATGGTGAAATTTTGAAGCGACTGATTTTTTGCACATTTCGACAGGTCCGGACCTGTCAAATGGTGAAATTTTGGACCAAGTGGTTTTTTGGAAGATTCTACAGGTCCGGACCTGTCAAATGGTGAAATTTTGAAGCGACTGATTTTTTGCACATTTCGACAGGTCCGGACCTGTCAAATGGTGAAATTTTGAAGAGACTGATTTTTTGCACATTTCGACAGGTCCGGACCTGTCAAATGGTGAAATTTTGAAGCGACTGATTTTTTGCACATTTCGACAGGTCCGGACCTGTCAAATGGTGAAATTTTGAAGCGACTGATTTTTTGCACATTTCGATAGGTCCGGACCTGTCAAATGGTGAAATGTTGGACCAAGTTGTTTTTTGGAAGATTCGACAGGTCCGGACCTGTCAAATGGTGAAATTTTGAAGCGACTGATTTTTTGCACATTTCGACAGGTCCGGACCTGTCAAATGGTGAAATTTTGAAGAGACTGATTTTTTGCAAATTTCGACAGGTCCGGACCTGTCAAATGGTGAAATTTTGAAGCGACTGATTTTTTGCACATTTCGACAGGTCCGGACCTGTCAAATGGTGAAATTTTGGACCAAGTTGTTTTTTGGAAGATTCGACAGGTCCGGACCTGTCAAATGGTGAAATTTTGAAGCGACTGATTTTTTGCACATTTCGACAGGTCCGGACCTGTCAAATGGTGAAATTTTGAAGCGACTGATTTTTTGCACATTTCGACAGGTCCGGACCTGTCAAATGGTGAAATTTTGAAGCGACTGATTTTTTGCACATTTCGACAGGTCCGGACCTGTCAAATGGTGAAATTTTGGACCAAGTGGTTTTTTGGAAGATTCTACAGGTCCGGACCTGTCAAATGGTGAAATTTTGAAGCGACTGATTTTTTGCACATTTCGACAGGTCCGGACCTGTCAAATGGTGAAATTTTGAAGAGACTGATTTTTTGCACATTTCGACAGGTCCGGACCTGTCAAATGGTGAAATTTTGAAGAGACTGATTTTTTGCAAGATTTAACAGGTCCCGACCTGTGAAATGGTGAATTTTCAGATTAACTGATTCATACATCACTGGTCATCATCTTGCGAAAATTGTTCGACTAAAACTGGTAGCATAGTGACAATAAAGGTACAGTAATAGAAAGCTCTCTTACCTCATGGAAGAAGAATCTTGCAGGAAAAGATTGCCAGGACAAGATCGACCAGCACTGATTGAACCAAAGTCTTAAGCAACCACAGCAATGTAGACAAATGCATGTTGTAAGCATGTGAATGTGTGCATCAAGCAGGAAGGTTGGTGCGTTTCCTAACAAGGAAAGAAGGCCGATTACAATCTTTTTTAAGTGCAATTCAGTTTTTGTTTCATATCAATGACATTCCACTGGATGGACTATTTTTTGGAAAATTCGACAGGTCCGGACCTGTCAAATGGTCAAATTTTGGACCAAGTTGTTTTTTGGAAGATTCGACAGGTCCGGACCTGTCAAATGGTGAAATTTTGAAGCGACTGATTTTTTGCACATTTCGACAGGTCCGGACCTGTCAAATGGTGAAATTTTGAAGCGACTGATTTTTTGCACATTTCGACAGGTCCGGACCTGTCAAATGGTGAAATTTTGAAGCGACTGATTTTTTGCACATTTCGATAGGTCCGGACCTGTCAAATGGTGAAATTTTGGACTAAGTTGTTTTTTGGAAGATTCGACAGGTCCGGACCTGTCAAATGGTGAAATTTTGAAGCGACTGATTTTTTGCACATTTCGACAGGTCCGGACCTGTCAAATGGTGAAATTTTGGACCAAGTTGTTTTTTGGAAGATTCGACAGGTCCGGACCTGTCAAATGGTGAAATTTTGAAGCGACTGATTTTTTGCACATTTCGACAGGTCCGGACCTGTCAAATGGTGAAATTTTGGACCAAGTTGTTTTTTGGAAGATTCGACAGGTCCGGACCTGTCAAATGGTGAAATTTTGAAGCGACTGATTTTTTGCACATTTCGACAGGTCCGGACCTGTCAAATGGTGAAATTTTGAAGCGACTGATTTTTTGCACATTTCGACAGGTCCGGACCTGTCAAATGGTGAAATTTTGAAGCGACTGATTTTTTGCACATTTCGACAGGTCCGGACCTGTCAAATGGTGAAATTTTGAAGCGACTGATTTTTTGCACATTTCGATAGGTCCGGACCTGTCAAATGGTGAAATTTTGGACTAAGTTGTTTTTTGGAAGATTCGACAGGTCCGGACCTGTCAAATGGTGAAATTTTGAAGCGACTGATTTTTTGCACATTTCGACAGGTCCGGACCTGTCAAATGGTGAAATGTTGGACCAAGTTGTTTTTTGGAAGATTCGACAGGTCCGGACCTGTCAAATGGTGAAATTTTGAAGCGACTGATTTTTTGCACATTTCGACAGGTCCGGACCTTTCAAATGGTGAAATTTTGAAGAGACTGATTTTTTGCAAATTTCGACAGGTCCGGACCTGTCAAATGGTGAAATTTTGAAGCGACTGATTTTTTGCACATTTCGACAGGTCCGGACCTGTCAAATGGTGAAATTTTGAAGCGACTGATTTTTTGCACATTTCGACAGGTCCGGACCTGTCAAATGGTGAAATTTTGAAGCGACTGATTTTTTGCACATTTCGACAGGTCCGGACCTGTCAAATGGTGAAATTTTGGACTAAGTTGTTTTTTGGAAGATTCGACAGGTCCGGACCTGTCAAATGGTGAAATTTTGAAGCGACTGATTTTTTGCACATTTCGACAGGTCCGGACCTGTCAAATGGTGAAATTTTGGACCAAGTGGTTTTTTGGAAGATTCTACAGGTCCGGACCTGTCAAATGGTGAAATTTTGAAGCGACTGATTTTTTGCACATTTCGACAGGTCCGGACCTGTCAAATGGTGAAATTTTGAAGAGACTGATTTTTTGCACATTTCGACAGGTCCGGACCTGTCAAATGGTGAAATTTTGAAGCGACTGATTTTTTGCACATTTCGACAGGTCCGGACCTGTCAAATGGTGAAATTTTGAAGCGACTGATTTTTTGCACATTTCGACAGGTCCGGACCTGTCAAATGGTGAAATTTTGGACTAAGTTGTTTTTTGGAAGATTCGACAGGTCCGGACCTGTCAAATGGTGAAATTTTGAAGCGACTGATTTTTTGCACATTTCGACAGGTCCGGACCTGTCAAATGGTGAAATTTTGGACCAAGTGGTTTTTTGGAAGATTCTACAGGTCCGGACCTGTCAAATGGTGAAATTTTGAAGCGACTGATTTTTTGCACATTTCGACAGGTCCGGACCTGTCAAATGGTGAAATTTTGAAGAGACTGATTTTTTGCACATTTCGACAGGTCCGGACCTGTCAAATGGTGAAATTTTGAAGCGACTGATTTTTTGCACATTTCGACAGGTCCGGACCTGTCAAATGGTGAAATTTTGAAGCGACTGATTTTTTGCACATTTCGATAGGTCCGGACCTGTCAAATGGTGAAATGTTGGACCAAGTTGTTTTTTGGAAGATTCGACAGGTCCGGACCTGTCAAATGGTGAAATTTTGAAGCGACTGATTTTTTGCACATTTCGACAGGTCCGGACCTGTCAAATGGTGAAATTTTGAAGAGACTGATTTTTTGCAAATTTCGACAGGTCCGGACCTGTCAAATGGTGAAATTTTGAAGCGACTGATTTTTTGCACATTTCGACAGGTCCGGACCTGTCAAATGGTGAAATTTTGGACCAAGTTGTTTTTTGGAAGATTCGACAGGTCCGGACCTGTCAAATGTTGAAATTTTGAAGCGACTGATTTTTTGCACATTTCGACAGGTCCGGACCTGTCAAATGGTGAAATTTTGAAGCGACTGATTTTTTGCACATTTCGACAGGTCCGGACCTGTCAAATGGTGAAATTTTGAAGCGACTGATTTTTTGCACATTTCGACAGGTCCGGACCTGTGAAATGGTGAATTTTCAGATTAACTGATTCATACATCACTGGTCATCATCTTGCGAAAATTGTTCGACTAAAACTGGTAGCATAGTGACAATAAAGGTACAGTAATAGAAAGCTCTCTTACCTCATGGAAGAAGAATCTTGCAGGAAAAGATTGCCAGGACAAGATCGACCAGCACTGATTGAACCAAAGTCTTAAGCAACCACAGCAATGTAGACAAATGCATGTTGTAAGCATGTGAATGTGTGCATCAAGCAGGAAGGTTGGTGCGTTTCCTAACAAGGAAAGAAGGCCGATTACAATTTTTTTTAAGTGCAATTCAGTTTTTGTTTCATATAAATGACATTCCACTGGATGGACTATTTTTTGGAAAATTCGACAGGTCCGGACCTGTCAAATGGTGAAATTTTGAAGCGACTGATTTTTTGCACATTTCGACAGGTCCGGACCTGTCAAATGGTGAAATTTTGAAGAGACTGATTTTTTGCAAATTTCGACAGGTCCGGACCTGTCAAATGGTGAAATTTTGAAGCGACTGATTTTTTGCACATTTCGACAGGTCCGGACCTGTCAAATGGTGAAATTTTGAAGCGACTGATTTTTTGCACATTTCGACAGGTCCGGACCTGTCAAATGGTGAAATTTTGAAGCGACTGATTTGTTGCACATTTCGACAGGTCCGGACCTGTCAAATGGTGAAATTTTGGACCAAGTTGTTTTTTGGAAGATTCGACAGGTCCGGACCTGTCAAATGGTGAAATTTTGAAGCGACTGATTTTTTGCACATTTCGACAGGTCCGGACCTGTCAAATGGTGAAATTTTGGACCAAGTGGTTTTTTGGAAGATTCTACAGGTCCGGACCTGTCAAATGGTGAAATTTTGAAGCGACTGATTTTTTGCACATTTCGACAGGTCCGGACCTGTCAAATGGTGAAATTTTGAAGAGACTGATTTTTTGCACATTTCGACAGGTCCGGACCTGTCAAATGGTGAAATTTTGAAGCGACTGATTTTTTGCACATTTCGACAGGTCCGGACCTGTCAAATGGTGAAATTTTGAAGCGACTGATTTTTTGCACATTTCGATAGGTCCGGACCTGTCAAATGGTGAAATGTTGGACCAAGTTGTTTTTTGGAAGATTCGACAGGTCCGGACCTGTCAAATGGTGAAATTTTGAAGCGACTGATTTTTTGCACATTTCGACAGGTCCGGACCTGTCAAATGGTGAAATTTTGAAGAGACTGATTTTTTGCAAATTTCGACAGGTCCGGACCTGTCAAATGGTGAAATTTTGAAGCGACTGATTTTTTGCACATTTCGACAGGTCCGGACCTGTCAAATGGTGAAATTTTGGACCAAGTTGTTTTTTGGAAGATTCGACAGGTCCGGACCTGTCAAATGGTGAAATTTTGAAGCGACTGATTTTTTGCACATTTCGACAGGTCCGGACCTGTCAAATGGTGAAATTTTGAAGCGACTGATTTTTTGCACATTTCGACAGGTCCGGACCTGTCAAATGGTGAAATTTTGAAGCGACTGATTTTTTGCACATTTCGACAGGTCCGGACCTGTCAAATGGTGAAATTTTGGACCAAGTGGTTTTTTGGAAGATTCTACAGGTCCGGACCTGTCAAATGGTGAAATTTTGAAGCGACTGATTTTTTGCACATTTCGACAGGTCCGGACCTGTCAAATGGTGAAATTTTGAAGAGACTGATTTTTTGCACATTTCGACAGGTCCGGACCTGTCAAATGGTGAAATTTTGAAGAGACTGATTTTTTGCAAGATTTAACAGGTCCCGACCTGTGAAATGGTGAATTTTCAGATTAACTGATTCATACATCACTGGTCATCATCTTGCGAAAATTGTTCGACTAAAACTGGTAGCATAGTGACAATAAAGGTACAGTAATAGAAAGCTCTCTTACCTCATGGAAGAAGAATCTTGCAGGAAAAGATTGCCAGGACAAGATCGACCAGCACTGATTGAACCAAAGTCTTAAGCAACCACAGCAATGTAGACAAATGCATGTTGTAAGCATGTGAATGTGTGCATCAAGCAGGAAGGTTGGTGCGTTTCCTAACAAGGAAAGAAGGCCGATTACAATCTTTTTTAAGTGCAATTCAGTTTTTGTTTCATATCAATGACATTCCACTGGATGGACTATTTTTTGGAAAATTCGACAGGTCCGGACCTGTCAAATGGTCAAATTTTGGACCAAGTTGTTTTTTGGAAGATTCGACAGGTCCGGACCTGTCAAATGGTGAAATTTTGAAGCGACTGATTTTTTGCACATTTCGACAGGTCCGGACCTGTCAAATGGTGAAATTTTGAAGCGACTGATTTTTTGCACATTTCGACAGGTCCGGACCTGTCAAATGGTGAAATTTTGAAGCGACTGATTTTTTGCACATTTCGATAGGTCCGGACCTGTCAAATGGTGAAATTTTGGACTAAGTTGTTTTTTGGAAGATTCGACAGGTCCGGACCTGTCAAATGGTGAAATTTTGAAGCGACTGATTTTTTGCACATTTCGACAGGTCCGGACCTGTCAAATGGTGAAATTTTGGACCAAGTTGTTTTTTGGAAGATTCGACAGGTCCGGACCTGTCAAATGGTGAAATTTTGAAGCGACTGATTTTTTGCACATTTCGACAGGTCCGGACCTGTCAAATGGTGAAATTTTGGACCAAGTTGTTTTTTGGAAGATTCGACAGGTCCGGACCTGTCAAATGGTGAAATTTTGAAGCGACTGATTTTTTGCACATTTCGACAGGTCCGGACCTGTCAAATGGTGAAATTTTGAAGCGACTGATTTTTTGCACATTTCGACAGGTCCGGACCTGTCAAATGGTGAAATTTTGAAGCGACTGATTTTTTGCACATTTCGACAGGTCCGGACCTGTCAAATGGTGAAATTTTGAAGCGACTGATTTTTTGCACATTTCGATAGGTCCGGACCTGTCAAATGGTGAAATTTTGGACTAAGTTGTTTTTTGGAAGATTCGACAGGTCCGGACCTGTCAAATGGTGAAATTTTGAAGCGACTGATTTTTTGCACATTTCGACAGGTCCGGACCTGTCAAATGGTGAAATGTTGGACCAAGTTGTTTTTTGGAAGATTCGACAGGTCCGGACCTGTCAAATGGTGAAATTTTGAAGCGACTGATTTTTTGCACATTTCGACAGGTCCGGACCTTTCAAATGGTGAAATTTTGAAGAGACTGATTTTTTGCAAATTTCGACAGGTCCGGACCTGTCAAATGGTGAAATTTTGAAGCGACTGATTTTTTGCACATTTCGACAGGTCCGGACCTGTCAAATGGTGAAATTTTGAAGCGACAGATTTTTTGCACATTTCGACAGGTCCGGACCTGTCAAATGGTGAAATTTTGAAGCGACTGATTTTTTGCACATTTCGACAGGTCCGGACCTGTCAAATGGTGAAATTTTGGACCAACTTGTTTTTTGGAAGATTCGACAGGTCCGGACCTGTCAAATGGTGAAATTTTGAAGCGACTGATTTTTTGCACATTTCGACAGGTCCGGACCTGTCAAATGGTGAAATTTTGGACCAAGTTGTTTTTTGGAAGATTCGACAGGTCCGGACCTGTCAAATGGTGAAATTTTGAAGCGACTGATTTTTTGCACATTTCGACAGGTCCGGACCTGTCAAATGGTGAAATTTTGAAGAGACTGATTTTTTGCACATTTCGACAGGTCCGGACCTGTCAAATGGTGAAATTTTGAAGCGACTGATTTTTTGCACATTTCGACAGGTCCGGACCTGTCAAATGGTGAAATTTTGAAGCGACTGATTTTTTGCACATTTCGACAGGTCCGGACCTGTCAAATGGTGAAATTTTGGACTAAGTTGTTTTTTGGAAGATTCGACAGGTCCGGACCTGTCAAATGGTGAAATTTTGAAGCGACTGATTTTTTGCACATTTCGACAGGTCCGGACCTGTCAAATGGTGAAATTTTGGACCAAGTGGTTTTTTGGAAGATTCTACAGGTCCGGACCTGTCAAATGGTGAAATTTTGAAGCGACTGATTTTTTGCACATTTCGACAGGTCCGGACCTGTCAAATGGTGAAATTTTGAAGAGACTGATTTTTTGCACATTTCGACAGGTCCGGACCTGTCAAATGGTGAAATTTTGAAGCGACTGATTTTTTGCACATTTCGACAGGTCCGGACCTGTCAAATGGTGAAATTTTGAAGCGACTGATTTTTTGCACATTTCGATAGGTCCGGACCTGTCAAATGGTGAAATGTTGGACCAAGTTGTTTTTTGGAAGATTCGACAGGTCCGGACCTGTCAAATGGTGAAATTTTGAAGCGACTGATTTTTTGCACATTTCGACAGGTCCGGACCTGTCAAATGGTGAAATTTTGAAGAAACTGATTTTTTGCAAATTTCGACAGGTCCGGACCTGTCAAATGGTGAAATTTTGAAGCGACTGATTTTTTGCACATTTCAACAGGTCCGGACCTGTCAAATGGTGAAATTTTGGACTAAGTTGTTTTTTGGAAGATTCAACAGGTCCGGACCTGTCAAATGGTGAAATTTTGAAGCGACTGATTTTTTGCACATTTCGACAGGTCCGGACCTGTCAAATGGTGAAATTTTGAAGCGACTGATTTTTTGCACATTTCGACAGGTCCGGACCTGTCAAATGGTGAAATTTTGAAGCGACTGATTTTTTGCACATTTCGACAGGTCCGGACCTGTGAAATGGTGAATTTTTGAAGCGAGATTTCAGATTAACTGATTCATACATCACTGGTCATCATCTTGCGAAAATTGTTCGACTAAAACTGGTAGCATAGTGACAATAAAGGTACAGTAATAGAAAGCTCTCTTACCTCATGGAAGAAGAATCTTGCAGGAAAAGATTGCCAGGACAAGATCGACCAGCACTGATTGAACCAAAGTCTTAAGCAACCACAGCAATGTAGACAAATGCATGTTGTAAGCATGTGAATGTGTGCATCAAGCAGGAAGGTTGGTGCGTTTCCTAACAAGGAAAGAAGGCCGATTACAATCTTTTTTAAGTACAATTCAGTTTTTGTTTCATATCAATGACATTCCACTGGATGGACTATTTTTTGGAAAATTCGACAGGTCCGGACCTGTCAAATGGTGAAATTTTGGACCAAGTTGTTTTTTGGAAGATTCGACAGGTCCGGACCTGTCAAATGGTGAAATTTTGAAGCGACTGATTTTTTGCACATTTCGACAGGTCCGGACCTGTCAAATGGTGAAATTTTGAAGCGACTGATTTTTTGCACATTTCGACAGGTCCGGACCTGTCAAATGGTGAAATTTTGAAGCGACTGATTTTTTGCACATTTCGATAGGTCCGGACCTGTCAAATGGTGAAATTTTGGACTAAGTTGTTTTTTGGAAGATTCGACAGGTCCGGACCTGTCAAATGGTGAAATTTTGAAGCGACTGATTTTTTGCACATTTCGACAGGTCCGGACCTGTCAAATGGTGAAATTTTGGACCAAGTTGTTTTTTGGAAGATTCGACAGGTCCGGACCTGTCAAATGGTGAAATTTTTAAGCGACTGATTTTTTGCACATTTCGATAGGTCCGGACCTGTCAAATGGTGAAATTTTGGACTAAGTTGTTTTTTGGAAGATTCGACAGGTCCGGACCTGTCAAATGGTGAAATTTTGAAGCGACTGATTTTTTGCACATTTCGACAGGTCCGGACCTGTCAAATGGTGAAATTTTGGACCAAGTGGTTTTTTGGAAGATTCTACAGGTCCGGACCTGTCAAATGGTGAAATTTTGAAGCGACTGATTTTTTGCACATTTCGACAGGTCCGGACCTGTCAAATGGTGAAATTTTGAAGAGACTAATTTTTTGCACATTTCGACAGGTCCGGACCTGTCAAATGGTGAAATTTTGAAGAGACTAATTTTTTGCACATTTCGACAGGTCCGGACCTGTCAAATGGTGACATTTTGGACCAAGTTGTTTTTTGGAAGATTCGACAGGTCCGGACCTGTCAAATGGTGAAATTTTGGAGCGACTGATTTTTTGCACATTTCGACAGGTCCGGACCTGTCAAATGGTGAAATTTTGGACTAAGTTGTTTTTTGGAAGATTTGACAGGTCCGGACCTGTCAAATGGTGAAATTTTGGACCAAGTTGTTTTTTGGAAGATTCGACAGGTCCGGACCTGTCAAATGGTGAAATTTTGAAGCGACTGATTTTTTGCACATTTCGACAGGTCCAGGCCCTGTCAAATGGTGAAATTTTGGACTAAGTTGTTTTTTGGAAGATTCGACAGGTCCGGACCTGTCAAATGGTGAAATTTTGAAGCGACTGATTTTTTGCACATTTCGACAGGTCCGGACCTGTCAAATGGTGAAATTTTGGACCAAGTGGTTTTTTGGAAGATTCTACAGGTCCGGACCTGTCAAATGGTGAAATTTTGAAGCGACTGATTTTTTGCACATTTCGACAGGTCCGGACCTGTCAAATGGTGAAACTTTGAAGAGACTGATTTTTTGCACATTTCGACAGGTCCGGACCTGTCAAATGGTGAAATTTTGAAGAGACTGATTTTTTGCAAGATTTAACAGGTCCCGACCTGTGAAATGGTGAATTTTCAGATTAACTGATTCATACATCACTGGTCATCATCTTGCGAAAATTGTTCGACTAAAACTGGTAGCATAGTGACAATAAAGGTACAGTAATAGAAAGCTCTCTTACCTCATGGAAGAAGAATCTTGCAGGAAAAGATTGCCAGGACAAGATCGACCAGCACTGATTGAACCAAAGTCTTAAGCAACCACAGCAATGTAGACAAATGCATGTTGTAAGCATGTGAATGTGTGCATCAAGCAGGAAGGTTGGTGCGTTTCCTAACAAGGAAAGAAGGCCGATTACAATCTTTTTTAAGTGCAATTCAGTTTTTGTTTCATATCAATGACATTCCACTGGATGGACTATTTTTTGGAAAATTCGACAGGTCCGGACCTGTCAAATGGTGAAATTTTGGACCAAGTTGTTTTTTGGAAGATTCGACAGGTCCGGACCTGTCAAATGGTGAAATTTTAGAGCGACTGAATTTTTGCAAATTTCAACAGGTCCGGACCTGTCAAATGGTGAAACTTTGGACCAAGTTGTTTTTTGGAATATTCGACAGGTCCGGACCTGTCAAATGGTGAAATTTTGAAGCGACTGATTTTTTGCACATTTCGACAGGTCCGGACCTGTCAAATGGTGAAATTTTGGACCAACTTGTTTTTTGGAAGATTCGACAGGTCCGGACCTGTCAAATGGTGAAATTTTGAAGCGACTGATTTTTTGCACATTTCGACAGGTCCGGACCTGTCAAATGGTGAAATTTTGGACCAAGTTGTTTTTTGGAAGATTCGACAGGTCCGGACCTGTCAAATGGTGAAATTTTGAAGCGACTGATTTTTTGCACATTTCGACAGGTCCGGACCTGTCAAATGGTGAAATTTTGAAGCGACTGATTTTTTGCACATTTCGACAGGTCCGGACCTGTCAAATGGTGAAATTTTGAAGCGACTGATTTTTTGCACATTTCGACAGGTCCGGACCTGTCAAATGGTGAAATTTTGAAGCGACTGATTTTTTGCACATTTCGATAGGTCCGGACCTGTCAAATGGTGAAATTTTGGACTAAGTTGTTTTTTGGAAGATTCGACAGGTCCGGACCTGTCAAATGGTGAAATTTTGAAGCGACTGATTTTTTG
This sequence comes from Aurelia coerulea, assembly GCA_039566865.1. NCBI lineage: Eukaryota > Metazoa > Cnidaria > Scyphozoa > Semaeostomeae > Ulmaridae > Aurelia > Aurelia coerulea. The sequence continues at coordinate 20,473,512 of CM076947.1, read as the reverse complement.
CACATTTCGACAGGTCTGGACCTGTCAAATGGTGAAATTTTGGACCAAGTTGTTTTTTGGAAGATTCAACAGGTCCGGACCTGTCAAATGGTGAAATTTTGAAGCGACTGATTTTTTGCACATTTCGACAGGTCCGGACCTGTCAAATGGTGAAATTTTGAAGAGACTGATTTTTTGCAAATTTCGACAGGTCCGGACCTGTCAAATGGTGAAATTTTGGACCAAGTTGTTTTTTGGAAGATTCGACAGGTCCGGACCTGTCAAATGGTGAAATTTTGAAGCGACTGATTTTTTGCACATTTCGACAGGTCCGGACCTGTCAAATGGTGAAATTTTGAAGCGACTGATTTTTTGCACATTTCGACAGGTCCGGACCTGTCAAATGGTGAAATTTTGAAGCGACTGATTATTTGCACATTTCGACAGGTCCGGACCTGTCAAATGGTGAAATTTTGAAGCGACTGATTTTTTGCACATTTCGACAAGTCCGGACCTGTCAAATGGTGAAATTTTGAAGAGACTGATTTTTTGCAAGATTTAACAGGTCCCGACCTGTGAAATGGTGAATTTTCAGATTAACTGATTCATACATCACTGGTCATCATCTTACGAAAATTGTTCGACTAAAACTGGTAGCATAGTGACAATAAAGGTACAGTAATAGAAAGCTCTCTTACCTCATGGAAGAAGAATCTTGCAGGAAAAGATTGCCAGGACAAGATCGACCAGCACTGATTGAACCAAAGTCTTAAGCAACCACAGCAATGTAGACAAATGCATGTTGTAAGCATGTGAATGTGTGCATCAAGCAGGAAGGTTGGTGCGTTTCCTAACAAGGAAAGAAGGCCGATTACAATTTTTTTTAAGTGCAATTCAGTTTTTGTTTCATATCAATGACATTCCACTGGATGGACTATTTTTTGGAAAATTCGACAGGTCCGGACCTGTCAAATGGTGAAACTTTGCACCAAGTTGTTTTTTGGAAGATTCGACAGGTCCGGACCTGTCAAATGGTGAAATTTTGAAGCGACTGATTTTTTGCACATTTCGACAGGTCCGGACCTGTCAAATGGTGAAATTTTGGACCAAGTTGTTTTTTGGAAGATTCCACAGGTCCGGACCTGTCAAATGGTGAAATTTTGAAGCGACTGATTTTTTGCACATTTCGACAGGTCCGGACCTGTCAAATGGTGAAATTTTGAAGAGACTGATTTTTTGCAAATTTCGACAGGTCCGGACCTGTCAAATGGTGAAATTTTGGACCAAGTTGTTTTTTGGAAGATTCGACAGGTCCGGACCTGTCAAATGGTGAAATTTTGAAGCGACTGATTTTTTGCACATTTCGACAGGTCCGGACCTGTCAAATGGTGAAATTTTGGACTAAGTTGTTTTTTGGAAGATTCGACAGGTCCGGACCTTTCAAATGGTGAAATTTTGAAGCGACTGATTTTTTGCACATTTCGACAGGTCCGGACCTGTCAAATGGTGAAATTTTGAAGAGACTGAATTTTTGCAAATTTCGACAGGTCCGGACCTGTCAAATGGTGAAATTTTGGACCAAGTTGTTTTTTGGAAGATTCGACAGGTCCGGACCTGTCAAATGGTGAAATTTTGAAGCGACTGATTTTTTGCACATTTCGACAGGTCCGGACCTGTCAAATGGTGAAATTTTGAAGAGACTGATTTTTTGCAAATTTCGACAGGTCCGGACCTGTCAAATGGTGAAATTTTGGACCAAGTTGTTTTTTGGAAGATTCGACAGGTCCGGACCTGTCAAATGGTGAAATTTTGAAGCGACTGATTTTTTGCACATTTCGACAGGTCCGGACCTGTCAAATGGTGAAATTTTGAAGCGACTGATTTTTTGCACATTTCGACAGGTCCGGACCTGTCAAATGGTGAAATTTTGAAGAGACTGATTTTTTGCAAATTTCGACAGGTCCGGACCTGTCAAATGGTGAAATTTTGGACTAAGTTGTTTTTTGGAAGATTCGACAGGTCCGGACCTGTCAAATGGTGAAATTTTGAAGCGACTGATTTTTTGCACATTTCGACAGGTCCGGACCTGTCAAATGGTGAAATTTTGAAGCGACTGATTTTTTGCACATTTCGACAGGTCCGGACCTGTCAAATGGTGAAATTTTGAAGCGACTGATTTTTTGCACATTTCGACAGGTCCGGACCTGTCCAATGGTGAAATTTTGAAGCGACTGATTTTTTGCACATTTCGACAGGTCCGGACCTGTCAAATGGTGAAATTTTGAAGAGACTGATTTTTTGCAAGATTTAACAGGTCCCGACCTGTGAAATGGTGAATTTTCAGATTAACTGATTCATACATCACTGGTCATCATCTTGCGAAAATTGTTCGACTAAAACTGGTAGAATAGTGACAATAAAGGTACAGTAATAGAAAGCTCTCTTACCTCATGGAAGAAGAATCTTGCAGGAAAAGATTGCCAGGACAAGATCGACCAGCACTGATTGAACCAAAGTCTTAAGCAACCACAGCAATGTAGACAAATGCATGTTGTAAGCATGTGAATGTGTGCATCAAGCAGGAAGGTTGGTGCGTTTCCTAACAAGGAAAGAAGGCCGATTACAATTTTTTTTAAGTGCAATTCAGTTTTTGTTTCATATCAATGACATTCCACTGGATGGACTATTTTTTGGAAAATTCGACAGGTCCGGACCTGTCAAATGGTGAAATTTTGGACCAAGTTGTTTTTTGGAAGATTCGACAGGTCCGGACCTGTCAAATGGTGAAATTTTAGAGCGACTAAATTTTTGCAAATTTCAACAGGTCCTGACCTGTCAAATGGTGAAACTTTGGACCAAGTTGTTTTTTGGAATATTCGACAGGTCCGGACCTGTCAAATGGTGAAATTTTGAAGCGACTGATTTTTTGCACATTTCGACAGGTCCGGACCTGTCAAATGGTGAAATTTTGGACCAAGTTGTTTTTTGGAAGATTCGACAGGTCCGGACCTGTCAAATGGTGAAATTTTGAAGCGACTGATTTTTTGCACATTTCGACAGGTCCGGACCTGTCAAATGGTGAAATTTTGAAGAGACTGATTTTTTGCAAATTTCGACAGGTCCGGACCTGTCAAATGGTGAAATTTTGGACCAAGTTGTATTTTGGAAGATTCGACAGGTCCGGACCTGTCAAATGGTGAAATTTTGAAGCGACTGATTTTTTGCACATTTCGACAGGTCCGGACCTGTCAAATGGTGAAATTTTGGACTAAGTTGTTTTTTAGAAGATTCGACAGGTCCGGACCTGTCGAATGGTGAAATTGTGAAGCGACTGATTTTTTGCACATTTCGACAGGTCCGGACCTGTCAAATGGTGAAATTTTGAAGAGACTGATTTTTTGCAAATTTCGTCAGGTTCGGACCTGTCAAATGGTGAAATTTTGGACTAAGTTATTTTTTGGAAGATTCGACAGGTCCGGACCTGTCAAATGGTGAAATTTTGAAGCGACTGATTTTTTGCACATTTCGACAGGTCCGGACCTGTCAAATGGTGAAATTTTGGACCAAGTTGTTTTTTGGAAGATTCGACAGGTCCGGACCTGTCAAAAGGTGAAATTTTGGAGCGACTGACTTTTTGCAAATTTCGTCAGGTCCGGACCTGTCAAATGGTGAAATTTTGAAGAAACTGATTTTTTGCAAAATTCGACAGGTCCGGACCTGTCAAATGGTGAAATTTTGGACCAAGTTGTTTTTTGGAAGATTCGACAGGTTCGGACCTGTCAAATGGTGAAATTTTGAAGCGACTGATTTTTTGCACATTTCGACAGGTCCGGACCTGTCAAATGGTGAAATTTTGAAGCGACTGATTTTTTGCACATTTCGACAGGTCCGGACCTGTCAAATGGTGAAATTTTGAAGAGACTGATTTTTTGCAAATTTCGACAGGTCCGGACCTGTCAAATGGTGAAATTTTGGACTAAGTTGTTTTTTGGAAGATTCGACAGGTCCGGACCTGTCAAATGGTGAAATTTTGAAGCGACTGATTTTTTGCACATTTCGACAGGTCCGGACCTGTCAAATGGTGAAATTTTGAAGCGACTGATTTTTTGCACATTTCGACAGGTCCGGACCTGTCAAATGGTGAAATTTTGAAGCGACTGATTTTTTGCACATTTCGACAGGTCCGGACCTGTCCAATGGTGAAATTTTGAAGCGACTGATTTTTTGCACATTTCGACAGGTCCGGACCTGTCAAATGGTGAAATTTTGAAGAGACTGATTTTTTGCAAATTTCGACAGGTCCGGACCTGTCAAATGGTGAAATTTTGGACCAAGTTGTTTTTTGGAAGATTCGACAGGTCCGGACCTGTCAAATGGTGAAATTTTGAAGCGACTGATTTTTTGCACATTTCGACAGGTCCGGACCTGTCAAATGGTGAAATTTTGAAGCGACTGATTTTTTGCACATTTCGACAGGTCCGGACCTGTCAAATGGTGAAATTTTGAAGAGAGTTATTTTTTGGAATTTTCGACAGGTCCGGACCTGTCAAATGGTGAAATTTTGGACTAAGTTGTTTTTTGGAAGATTCGACAGGTCCGGACCTGTCAAATGGTGAAATTTTGAAGCCACTGATTTTTTGCACATTTCGACAGGTCCGGACCTGTCAAATGGTGAAATTTTGAAGCGACTGATTTTTTGCACATTTCGACAGGTCCGGACCTGTCAAATGGTGAAATTTTGAAGCGACTTATTTTTTGCACATTTCGACAGGTCCGGACCTGTCCAATGGTGAAATTTTGAAGCGACTGATTTTTTGCACATTTCGACAGGTCCGGACCTGTCAAATGGTGAAATTTTGAAGAGACTGATTTTTTGCAAGATTTAACAGGTCCCGACCTGTGAAATGGTGAATTTTCAGATTAACTGATTCATACATCACTGGTCATCATCTTGCGAAAATTGTTCGACTAAAACTGGTAGAATAGTGACAATAAAGGTACAGTAATAGAAAGCTCTCTTACCTCATGGAAGAAGAATCTTGCAGGAAAAGATTGCCAGGACAAGATCGACCAGCACTGATTGAACCAAAGTCTTAAGCAACCACAGCAATGTAGACAAATGCATGTTGTAAGCATGTGAATGTGTGCATCAAGCAGGAAGGTTGGTGCGTTTCCTAACAAGGAAAGAAGGCCGATTACAATTTTTTTTAAGTGCAATTCAGTTTTTGTTTCATATCAATGACATTCCACTGGATGGACTATTTTTTGGAAAATTCGACAGGTCCGGACCTGTCAAATGGTGAAATTTTGGACCAAGTTGTTTTTTGGAAGATTCGACAGGTCCGGACCTGTCAAATGGTGAAATTTTAGAGCGACTGAATTTTTGCAAATTTCAACAGGTCCTGACCTGTCAAATGGTGAAACTTTGGACCAAGTTGTTTTTTGGAATATTCGACAGGTCCGGACCTGTCAAATGGTGAAATTTTGAAGCGACTGATTTTTTGCACATTTCGACAGGTCCGGACCTGTCAAATGGTGAAATTTTGGACCAAGTTGTTTTTTGGAAGATTCGACAGGTCCGGACCTGTCAAATGGTGAAATTTTGAAGCGACTGATTTTTTGCACATTTCGACAGGTCCGGACCTGTCAAATGGTGAAATTTTGAAGAGACTGATTTTTTGCAAATTTCGACAGGTCCGGACCTGTCAAATGGTGAAATTTTGGACCAAGTTGTATTTTGGAAGATTCGACAGGTCCGGACCTGTCAAATGGTGAAATTTTGAAGCGACTGATTTTTTGCACATTTCGACAGGTCCGGACCTGTCAAATGGTGAAATTTTGAAGCGACTGATTTTTTGCACATTTCGACAGGTCCGGACCTGTCAAATGGTGAAATTTTGGACTAAGTTGTTTTTTGGAAGATTCGACAGGTCCGGACCTGTCAAATGGTGAAATTTTGAAGCGACTGATTTTTTGCACATTTCGACAGGTCCGGACCTGTCAAATGGTGAAATTTTGAAGCGACTGATTTTTTGCACATTTCGACAGGTCCGGACCTGTCAAATGGTGAAATTTTGAAGAGACTGATTTTTTGCAAGATTTAACAGGTCCCGACCTGTGAAATGGTGAATTTTCAGATTAACTGATTCATACATCACTGGTCATCATCTTGCGAAAATTGTTCGACTAAAACTGGTAGCATAGTGACAATAAAGGTACAGTAATAGAAAGCTCTCTTACCTCATGGAAGAAGAATCTTGCAGGAAAAGATTGCCAGGACAAGATCGACCAGCACTGATTGAACCAAAGTCTTAAGCAACCACAGCAATGTAGACAAATGCATGTTGTAAGCATGTGAATGTGTGCATCAAGCAGGAAGGTTGGTGCGTTTCCTAACAAGGAAAGAAGGCCGATTACAATCTTTTTTAAGTGCAATTCAGTTTTTGTTTCATATCAATGACATTCCACTGGATGGACTATTTTTTGGAAAATTCGACAGGTCCGGACCTGTCAAATGGTGAAATTTTGGACCAAGTTGTTTTTTGGAAGATTCGACAGGTCCGGACCTGTCAAATGGTGAAATTTTAGAGCGACTGAATTTTTGCAAATTTCAACAGGTCCGGACCTGTCAAATGGTGAAACTTTGGACCAAGTTGTTTTTTGGAATATTCGACAGGTCCGGACCTGTCAAATGGTGAAATTTTGAAGCGACTGATTTTTTGCACATTTCGACAGGTCCAGACCTGTCAAATGGTGAAATTTTGGACCAAGTTGTTTTTTGGAAGATTCGACAGGTCCGGACCTGTCAAATGGTGAAATTTTGAAGCGACTGATTTTTTTCACATTTCGACAGGTCCGGACCTGTCAAATGGTGAAATTTTGGACCAAGTTGTTTTTTGGAAGATTCGACAGGTCCGGACCTGTCAAATGGTGAAATTTTGAAGCGACTGATTTTTTGCACATTTCGACAGGTCCGGACCTGTCAAATGGTGAAATTTTGAAGCGACTGATTTTTTGCACATTTCGACAGGTCCGGACCTGTCAAATGGTGAAATTTTGAAGCGACTGATTTTTTGCACATTTCGACAGGTCCGGACCTGTCAAATGGTGAAATTTTGAAGCGACTGATTTTTTGCACATTTCGATAGGTCCGGACCTGTCAAATGGTGAAATTTTGGACTAAGTTGTTTTTTGGAAGATTCGACAGGTCCGGACCTGTCAAATGGTGAAATTTTGAAGCGACTGATTTTTTGCACATTTCGACAGGTCCGGACCTGTCAAATGGTGAAATTTTGGACCAAGTTGTTTTTTGGAAGATTCGACAGGTCCGGACCTGTCAAATGGTGAAATTTTGAAACGACTGATTTTTTGCACATTTCGACAGGTCCGGACCTGTCAAATGGTGAAATTTTGAAGAGACTGATTTTTTGCAAATTTCGACAGGTCCGGACCTGTCAAATGGTGAAATTTTGGACCAAGTTGTTTTTTGGAAGATTCGACAGGTCCGGACCTGTCAAATGGTGAAATTTTGAAGCGACTGATTTTTTGCACATTTCGACAGGTCCGGACCTGTCAAATGGTGAAATTTTGAAGCGACTGATTTTTTGCACATTTCGACAGGTCCGGACCTGTCAAATGGTGAAATTTTGAAGCGACTGATTATTTGCACATTTCGACAGGTCCGGACCTGTCAAATGGTGAAATTTTGAAGCGACTGATTTTTTGCACATTTCGACAGGTCCGGACCTGTCAAATGGTGAAATTTTGAAGCGACTGATTTTTTGCACATTTCGACAGGTCCGGACCTGTCAAATGGTGAAATTTTGAAGCGACTGATTTTTTGCACATTTCGACAGGTCCGGACCTGTCCAATGGTGAAATTTTGAAGCGACTGATTTTTTGCACATTTCGACAGGTCCGGACCTGTCAAATGGTGAAATTTTGAAGAGACTGATTTTTTGCAAGATTTAACAGGTCCCGACCTGTGAAATGGTGAATTTTCAGATTAACTGATTCATACATCACTGGTCATCATCTTGCGAAAATTGTTCGACTAAAACTGGTAGAATAGTGACAATAAAGGTACAGTAATAGAAAGCTCTCTTACCTCATGGAAGAAGAATCTTGCAGGAAAAGATTGCCAGGACAAGATCGACCAGCACTGATTGAACCAAAGTCTTAAGCAACCACAGCAATGTAGACAAATGCATGTTGTAAGCATGTGAATGTGTGCATCAAGCAGGAAGGTTGGTGCGTTTCCTAACAAGGAAAGAAGGCCGATTACAATTTTTTTTAAGTGCAATTCAGTTTTTGTTTCATATCAATGACATTCCACTGGATGGACTATTTTTTGGAAAATTCGACAGGTCCGGACCTGTCAAATGGTGAAATTTTGGACCAAGTTGTTTTTTGGAAGATTCGACAGGTCCGGACCTGTCAAATGGTGAAATTTTGAAGCGACTGATTTTTTGCACATTTCGACAGGTCCGGACCTGTCAAATGGTGAAATTTTGAAGCGACTGATTTTTTGCACATTTCGACAGGTCCGGACCTGTCAAATGGTGAAATTTTGAAGAGACTGATTTTTTGCAAGATTTAACAGGTCCCGACCTGTGAAATGGTGAATTTTCAGATTAACTGATTCATACATCACTGGTCATCATCTTGCAAAAATTGTTCGACTAAAACTGGTAGCATAGTGACAATAAAGGTACAGTAATAGAAAGCTCTCTTACCTCATGGAAGAAGAATCTTGCAGGAAAAGATTGCCAGGACAAGATCGACCAGCACTGATTGAACCAAAGTCTTAAGCAACCACAGCAATGTAGACAAATGCATGTTGTAAGCATGTGAATGTGTGCATCAAGCAGGAAGGTTGGTGCGTTTCCTAACAAGGAAAGAAGGCCGATTACAATCTTTTTTAAGTGCAATTCAGTTTTTGTTTCATATCAATGACATTCCACTGGATGGACTATTTTTTGGAAAATTCGACAGGTCCGGACCTGTCAAATGGTGAAATTTTGGACCAAGTTGTTTTTTGGAAGATTCGACAGGTCCGGACCTGTCAAATGGTGAAATTTTAGAGCGACTGAATTTTTGCAAATTTCAACAGGTCCGGACCTGTCAAATGGTGAAACTTTGGACCAAGTTGTTTTTTGGAATATTTGACAGGTCCGGACCTGTCAAATGGTGAAATTTTGAAGCGACTGATTTTTTGCACATTTCGACAGGTCCAGACCTGTCAAATGGTGAAATTTTGGACCAAGTTGTTTTTTGGAAGATTCGACAGGTCCGGACCTGTCAAATGGTGAAATTTTGAAGCGACTGATTTTTTGCACATTTCGACAGGTCCGGACCTGTCAAATGGTGAAATTTTGGACCAAGTTGTTTTTTGGAAGATTCGACAGGTCGGGACCGGTCAAATGGTGAAATTTTGAAGCGACTGATTTTTTGCACATTTCGACAGGTCCGGACCTGTCAAATGGTGAAATTTTGAAGCGACTGAATTTTTGCACATTTCGACAGGTCCGGACCTGTCAAATGGTGAAATTTTGAAGCGACTGATTTTTTGCACATTTCGACAGGTCCGGACCTGTCAAATGGTGAAATTTTGAAGCGACTGATTTTTTGCACATTTCGATAGGTCCGGACCTGTCAAATGGTGAAATTTTGGACTAAGTTGTTTTTTGGAAGATTCGACAGGTCCGTACCTGTCAAATGGTGAAATTTTGAAGCGACTGATTTTTTGCACATTTCGACAGGTCCGGACCTGTCAAATGGTGAAATTTTGGACCAAGTTGTTTTTTGGAAGATTCGACAGGTCCGGACCTGTCAAATGGTGAAATTTTGAAACGACTGATTTTTTGCACATTTCGACAGGTCCGGACCTGTCAAATGGTGAAATTTTGAAGAGACTGATTTTTTGCAAATTTCGACAGGTCCGGACCTGTCAAATGGTGAAATTTTGGACCAAGTTGTTTTTTGGAAGATTCGACAGGTCCGGACCTGTCAAATGGTGAAATTTTGAAGCGACTGATTTTTTGCACATTTCGACAGGTCCGGACCTGTCAAATGGTGAAATTTTGAAGCGACTGATTTTTTGCACATTTCGACAGGTCCGGACCTGTCAAATGGTGAAATTTTGAAGCGACTGATTATTTGCACATTTCGACAGGTCCGGACCTGTCAAATGGTGAAATTTTGGACTAAGTTGTTTTTTGGAAGATTCGACAGGTCCGGACCTGTCAAATGGTGAAATTTTGAAGCGACTGATTTTTTGCACATTTCGACAGGTCCGGACCTGTCAAATGGTGAAATTTTGAAGCGACTGATTTTTTGCACATTTCGACAGGTCCGGACCTGTCAAATGGTGAAATTTTGAAGCGACTGATTTTTTGCACATTTCGACAGGTCCGGACCTGTCCAATGGTGAAATTTTGAAGCGACTGATTTTTTGCACATTTCGACAGGTCCGGACCTGTCAAATGGTGAAATTTTGAAGAGACTGATTTTTTGCAAGATTTAACAGGTCCCGACCTGTGAAATGGTGAATTTTCAGATTAACTGATTCATACATCACTGGTCATCATCTTGCGAAAATTGTTCGACTAAAACTGGTAGAATAGTGACAATAAAGGTACAGTAATAGAAAGCTCTCTTACCTCATGGAAGAAGAATCTTGCAGGAAAAGATTGCCAGGACAAGATCGACCAGCACTGATTGAACCAAAGTCTTAAGCAACCACAGCAATGTAGACAAATGCATGTTGTAAGCATGTGAATGTGTGCATCAAGCAGGAAGGTTGGTGCGTTTCCTAACAAGGAAAGAAGGCCGATTACAATTTTTTTTAAGTGCAATTCAGTTTTTGTTTCATATCAATGACATTCCACTGGATGGACTATTTTTTGGAAAATTCGACAGGTCCGGACCTGTCAAATGGTGAAATTTTGGACCAAGTTGTTTTTTGGAAGATTCGACAGGTCCGGACCTGTCAAATGGTGAAATTTTAGAGCGACTGAATTTTTGCAAATTTCAACAGGTCCTGACCTGTCAAATGGTGAAACTTTGGACCAAGTTGTTTTTTGGAATATTCGACAGGTCCGGACCTGTCAAATGGTGAAATTTTGAAGCGACTGATTTTTTGCACATTTCGACAGGTCCGGACCTGTCAAATGGTGAAATTTTGGACCAAGTTGTTTTTTGGAAGATTCGACAGGTCCGGACCTGTCAAATGGTGAAATTTTGAAGCGACTGATTTTTTGCACATTTCGACAGGTCCGGACCTGTCAAATGGTGAAATTTTGAAGAGACTGATTTTTTGCAAATTTCGACAGGTCCGGACCTGTCAAATGGTGAAATTTTGGACCAAGTTGTATTTTGGAAGATTCGACAGGTCCGGACCTGTCAAATGGTGAAATTTTGAAGCGACTGATTTTTTGCACATTTCGACAGGTCCGGACCTGTCAAATGGTGAAATTTTGGACTAAGTTGTTTTTTGGAAGATTCGACAGGTCCGGACCTGTCAAATGGTGAAATTGTGAAGCGACTGATTTTTTGCACATTTCGACAGGTCCGGACCTGTCAAATGGTGAAATTTTGAAGAGACTGATTTTTTGCAAATTTCGACAGGTCCGGACCTGTCAAATGGTGAAATTTTGGACTAAGTTGTTTTTTGGAAGATTCGACATGTCCGGACCTGTCAAATGGTGAAATTTTGAAGCGACTGATTTTTTGCACATTTCGACAGGTCCGGACCTGTCAAATGGTGAAATTTTGGACCAAGTTGTTTTTTGGAAGATTCGACAGGTCCGGACCTGTCAAATGGTGAAATTTTGGACTAAGTTGTTTTTTGGAAGATTCGACAGGTCCGGACCTGTCAAATGGTGAAATTTTGAAGCGACTGATTTTTTGCACATTTCGACAGGTCCGGACCTGTCAAATGGTGAAATTTTGGACCAAGTGGTTTTTTGGAAGATTCTACAGGTCCGGACCTCTCAAATGGTGAAATTTTGAAGCGACTGATTTTTTGCACATTTCGACAGGTCCGGACCTGTCAAATGGTGAAATTTTGAAGAGACTGATTTTTTGCAAATTTCGACAGGTCCGGACCTGTCAAATGGTGAAATTTTGGACCAAGTTGTTTTTTGGAAGATTCGACAGGTCCGGACCTGTCAAATGGTGAAATTTTGAAGCGACTGATTTTTTGCACATTTCGACAGGTCCGGACCTGTCAAATGGTGAAATTTTGGACTAAGTTGTTTTTTGGAAGATTCGACAGGTCCGGACCTGTCAAATGGTGAAATTTTGAAGCGACTGATTTTTTGCACATTTCGACAGGTCCGGACCTGTCAAATGGTGAAATTTTGAAGAGACTGATTTTTTGCACATTTCGACAGGTCCGGACGTGTCAAATGGTGAAATTTTGGACCAAGTTGTTTTTTGGAATATTCGACAGGTCCGGACCTGTCAAATGGTGAAATTTTGAAGCGACTGATTTTTTGCAAATTTCGACAGGTCCGGACCTGTCAAATGGTGAAATTTTGAAGAGACTGATTTTTTGCAAATTTCGACAGGTCCGGACCTGTCAAATGGTGAAATTTTGGACCAAGTTGTTTTTTGGAAGATTCGACAGGTCCGGACCTGTCAAATGGTGAAATTTTGAAGCGACTGATTTTTTGCACATTTCGACAGGTCCGGACCTGTCAAATGGTGAAATTTTGAAGCGACTGATTTTTTGCACATTTCGACAGGTCCGGACCTGTCAAATGGTGAAATTTTGAAGCGACTGATTTTTTGCACATTTCGACAGGTCCGGACCTGTCAAATGGTGAAATTTTGGACCAAGTTGTTTTTTGGAAGATTCGACAGGTCCGGACCTGTCAAATGGTGAAATTTTGAAGCGACTGATTTTTTGCACATTTCGACAGGTCCGGACCTGTCAAATGGTGAAATTTTGGACTAAGTTGTTTTTTGGAAGATTCGACAGGTCCGGACCTGTCAAATGGTGAAATTTTGAAGCGACTGATTTTTTGCACATTTCGACAGGTCCGGACCTGTCAAATGGTGAAATTTTGAAGAGACTGATTTTTTGCACATTTCGACAGGTCCGGACGTGTCAAATGGTGAAATTTTGGACCAAGTTGTTTTTTGGAATATTCGACAGGTCCGGACCTGTCAAATGGTGAAATTTTGAAGCGACTGATTTTTTGCACATTTCGACAGGTCCGGACCTGTCAAATGGTGAAATTTTGAAGAGACTGATTTTTTGCAAATTTCGACAGGTCCGGACCTGTCAAATGGTGAAATTTTGGACCAAGTTGTTTTTTGGAAGATTCGACAGGTCCGGACCTGTCAAATGGTGAAATTTTGAAGCGACTGATTTTTTGCACATTTCGACAGGTCCGGACCTGTCAAATGGTGAAATTTTGAAGCGACTGATTTTTTGCACATTTCGACAGGTCCGGACCTGTCAAATGGTGAAATTTTGAAGCGACTGATTTTTTGCACATTTCGACAGGTCCGGACCTGTCAAATGGTGAAATTTTGAAGCGACTGATTTTTTGCACATTTCGACAAGTCCGGACCTGTCAAATGGTGAAATTTTGAAGAGACTGATTTTTTGCAAATTTCGACAGGTCCGGACCTGTCAAATGGTGAAATTTTGGACCAAGTTGTTTTTTGGAAAATTCGACAGGTCCGGACCTGTCAAATGGTGAAATTTTGAAGCGACTGATTTTTTGCACATTTCGACAGGTCCGGACCTGTCCAATGGTGAAATTTTGAAGCGACTGATTTTTTGCACATTTCGACAGGTCCGGACCTGTCAAATGGTGAAATTTTGAAGAGACTGATTTTTTGCAAGATTTAACAGGTCCCGACCTGTGAAATGGTGAATTTTCAGATTAACTGATTCATACATCACTGGTCATCATCTTGCGAAAATTGTTCGACTAAAACTGGTAGAATAGTGACAATAAAGGTACAGTAATAGAAAGCTCTCTTACCTCATGGAAGAAGAATCTTGCAGGAAAAGATTGCCAGGACAAGATCGACCAGCACTGATTGAACCAAAGTCTTAAGCAACCACAGCAATGTAGACAAATGCATGTTGTAAGCATGTGAATGTGTGCATCAAGCAGGAAGGTTGGTGCGTTTCCTAACAAGGAAAGAAGGCCGATTACAATTTTTTTTAAGTGCAATTCAGTTTTTGTTTCATATCAATGACATTCCACTGGATGGACTATTTTTTGGAAAATTCGACAGGTCCGGACCTGTCAAATGGTGAAATTTTGGACCAAGTTGTTTTTTGGAAGATTCGACAGGTCCGGACCTGTCAAATGGTGAAATTTTGAAGCGACTGATTTTTTGCACATTTCGACAGGTCCGGACCTGTCAAATGGTGAAATTTTGAAGCGACTGATTTTTTGCACATTTCGACAGGTCCGGACCTGTCAAATGGTGAAATTTTGAAGAGACTGATTTTTTGCAAGATTTAACAGGTCCCGACCTGTGAAATGGTGAATTTTCAGATTAACTGATTCATACATCACTGGTCATCATCTTGCAAAAATTGTTCGACTAAAACTGGTAGCATAGTGACAATAAAGGTACAGTAATAGAAAGCTCTCTTACCTCATGGAAGAAGAATCTTGCAGGAAAAGATTGCCAGGACAAGATCGACCAGCACTGATTGAACCAAAGTCTTAAGCAACCACAGCAATGTAGACAAATGCATGTTGTAAGCATGTGAATGTGTGCATCAAGCAGGAAGGTTGGTGCGTTTCCTAACAAGGAAAGAAGGCCGATTACAATTTTTTTTAAGTGCAATTCAGTTTTTGTTTCATATCAATGACATTCCACTGGATGGACTATTTTTTGGAAAATTCGACAGGTCCGGACCTGTCAAATGGTGAAATTTTGGACCAAGTTGTTTTTTGGAAGATTCGACAGGTCCGGACCTGTCAAATGGTGAAATTTTGGACCAAGTTGTTTTTTGGAATATTCGACAGGTCCGGACCTGTCAAATGGTGAAATTTTGAAGCGACTGATTTTTTGCACATTTCGACAGGTCCAGACCTGTCAAATGGTGAAATTTTGGACCAAGTTGTTTTTTGGAAGATTCGACAGGTCCGGACCTGTCAAATGGTGAAATTTTGAAGCGACTGATTTTTTGCACATTTCGACAGGTCCGGACCTGTCAAATGGTGAAATTTTGGACCAAGTTGTTTTTTGGAAGATTCGACAGGTCGGGACCGGTCAAATGGTGAAATTTTGAAGCGACTGATTTTTTGCACATTTCGACAGGTCCGGACCTGTCAAATGGTGAAATTTTGAAGCGACTGATTTTTTGCACATTTCGACAGGTCCGGACCTGTCAAATGGTGAAATTTTGAAGCGACTGATTTTTTGCACATTTCGACAGGTCCGGACCTGTCAAATGGTGAAATTTTGAAGCGACTGATTTTTTGCACATTTCGATAGGTCCGGACCTGTCAAATGGTGAAATTTTGGACTAAGTTGTTTTTTGGAAGATTCGACAGGTCCGTACCTGTCAAATGGTGAAATTTTGAAGCGACTGATTTTTTGCACATTTCGACAGGTCCGGACCTGTCAAATGGTGAAATTTTGGACCAAGTTGTTTTTTGGAAGATTCGACAGGTCCGGACCTGTCAAATGGTGAAATTTTGAAACGACTGATTTTTTGCACATTTCGACAGGTCCGGACCTGTCAAATGGTGAAATTTTGAAGAGACTGATTTTTTGCAAATTTCGACAGGTCCGGACCTGTCAAATGGTGAAATTTTGGACCAAGTTGTTTTTTGGAAGATTCGACAGGTCCGGACCTGTCAAATGGTGAAATTTTGAAGCGACTGATTTTTTGCACATTTCGACAGGTCCGGACCTGTCAAATGGTGAAATTTTGAAGCGACTGATTTTTTGCACATTTCGACAGGTCCGGACCTGTCAAATGGTGAAATTTTGAAGCGACTGATTATTTGCACATTTCGACAGGTCCGGACCTGTCAAATGGTGAAATTTTGGACTAAGTTGTTTTTTGGAAGATTCGACAGGTCCGGACCTGTCAAATGGTGAAATTTTGAAGCGACTGATTTTTTGCACATTTCGACAGGTCCGGACCTGTCAAATGGTGAAATTTTGAAGCGACTGATTTTTTGCACATTTCGACAGGTCCGGACCTGTCAAATGGTGAAATTTTGAAGCGACTGATTTTTGCACATTTCGACAGGTCCGGACCTGTCCAATGGTGAAATTTTGAAGCGACTGATTTTTTGCACATTTCGACAGGTCCGGACCTGTCAAATGGTGAAATTTTGAAGAGACTGATTTTTTGCAAGATTTAACAGGTCCCGACCTGTGAAATGGTGAATTTTCAGATTAACTGATTCATACATCACTGGTCATCATCTTGCGAAAATTGTTCGACTAAAACTGGTAGAATAGTGACAATAAAGGTACAGTAATAGAAAGCTCTCTTACCTCATGGAAGAAGAATCTTGCAGGAAAAGATTGCCAGGACAAGATCGACCAGCACTGATTGAACCAAAGTCTTAAGCAACCACAGCAATGTAGACAAATGCATGTTGTAAGCATGTGAATGTGTGCATCAAGCAGGAAGGTTGGTGCGTTTCCTAACAAGGAAAGAAGGCCGATTACAATTTTTTTTAAGTGCAATTCAGTTTTTGTTTCATATCAATGACATTCCACTGGATGGACTATTTTTTGGAAAATTCGACAGGTCCGGACCTGTCAAATGGTGAAATTTTGGACCAAGTTGTTTTTTGGAAGATTCGACAGGTCCGGACCTGTCAAATGGTGAAATTTTAGAGCGACTGAATTTTTGCAAATTTCAACAGGTCCTGACCTGTCAAATGGTGAAACTTTGGACCAAGTTGTTTTTTGGAATATTCGACAGGTCCGGACCTGTCAAATGGTGAAATTTTGAAGCGACTGATTTTTTGCACATTTCGACAGGTCCGGACCTGTCAAATGGTGAAATTTTGGACCAAGTTGTTTTTTGGAAGATTCGACAGGTCCGGACCTGTCAAATGGTGAAATTTTGAAGCGACTGATTTTTTGCACATTTCGACAGGTCCGGACCTGTCAAATGGTGAAATTTTGAAGAGACTGATTTTTTGCAAATTTCGACAGGTCCGGACCTGTCAAATGGTGAAATTTTGGACCAAGTTGTATTTTGGAAGATTCGACAGGTCCGGACCTGTCAAATGGTGAAATTTTGAAGCGACTGATTTTTTGCACATTTCGACAGGTCCGGACCTGTCAAATGGTGAAATTTTGGACTAAGTTGTTTTTTGGAAGATTCGACAGGTCCGGACCTGTCAAATGGTGAAATTGTGAAGCGACTGATTTTTTGCACATTTCGACAGGTCCGGACCTGTCAAATGGTGAAATTTTGAAGAGACTGATTTTTTGCAAATTTCGACAGGTCCGGACCTGTCAAATGGTGAAATTTTGGACTAAGTTGTTTTTTGGAAGATTCGACAGGTCCGGACCTGTCAAATGGTGAAATTTTGAAGCGACTGATTTTTTGCACATTTCGACAGGTCCGGACCTGTCAAATGGTGAAATTTTGGACCAAGTTGTTTTTTGGAAGATTCGACAGGTCCGGACCTGTCAAATGGTGAAATTTTGAAGCGACTGATTTTTTGCACATTTCGACAGGTCCGGACCTGTCAAATGGTGAAATTTTGAAGCGACTGATTTTTTGCACATTTCGACAGGTCCGGACCTGTCAAATGGTGAAATTTTGGACTAAGTTGTTTTTTGGAAGATTCGACAGGTCCGGACCTGTCAAATGGTGAAATTTTGAAGCGACTGATTTTTTGCACATTTCGACAGGTCCGGACCTGTCAAATGGTGAAATTTTGGACCAAGTGGTTTTTTGGAAGATTCTACAGGTCCGGACCTGTCAAATGGTGAAATTTTGAAGCGACTGATTTTTTGCACATTTCGACAGGTCCGGACCTGTCAAATGGTGAAATTTTGAAGAGACTGATTTTTTGCAAATTTCGACAGGTCCGGACCTGTCAAATGGTGAAATTTTGGACCAAGTTGTTTTTTGGAAGATTCGACAGGTCCGGACCTGTCAAATGGAGAAATTTTGAAGCGACTGATTTTTTGCACATTTCGACAGGTCCGGACCTGTCAAATGGTGAAATTTTGGACTAAGTTGTTTTTTGGAAGATTCGACAGGTCCGGACCTGTCAAATGGTGAAATTTTGAAGCGACTGATTTTTTGCACATTTCGACAGGTCCGGACCTGTCAAATGGTGAAATTTTGAAGAGACTGATTTTTTGCACATTTCGACAGGTCCGGACGTGTCAAATGGTGAAATTTTGGACCAAGTTGTTTTTTGGAATATTCGACAGGTCCGGACCTGTCAAATGGTGAAATTTTGAAGCGACTGATTTTTTGCACATTTCGACAGGTCCGGACCTGTCAAATGGTGAAATTTTGAAGAGACTGATTTTTTGCAAATTTCGACAGGTCCGGACCTGTCAAATGGTGAAATTTTGGACCAAGTTGTTTTTTGGAAGATTCGACAGGTCCGGACCTGTCAAATGGTGAAATTTTGAAGCGACTGATTTTTTGCACATTTCGACAGGTCCGGACCTGTCAAATGGTGAAATTTTGAAGCGACTGATTTTTTGCACATTTCGACAGGTCCGGACCTGTCAAATGGTGAAATTTTGAAGCGACTGATTTTTTGCACATTTCGACAGGTCCGGACCTGTCAAATGGTGAAATTTTGAAGCGACTGATTTTTTGCACATTTCGACAAGTCCGGACCTGTCAAATGGTGAAATTTTGAAGAGACTGATTTTTTGCAAATTTCGACAGGTCCGGACCTGTCAAATGGTGAAATTTTGGACCAAGTTGTTTTTTGGAAGATTCGACAGGTCCGGACCTGTCAAATGGTGAAATTTTGAAGCGACTGATTTTTTGCACATTTCGACAGGTCCGGACCTGTCAAATGGTGAAATTTTGAAGCGACTGATTTTTTGCACATTTCGACAGGTCCGGACCTGTCAAATGGTGAAATTTTGAAGCGACTGATTTTTTGCACATTTCGACAGGTCCGGACCTGTCAAATGGTGAAATTTTGAAGCGACTGATTTTTTGCACATTTCGACAGGTCCGGACCTGTCAAATGGTGAAATTTTGAAGCGACTGATTTTTTGCACATTTCGACAGGTCCGGACCTGTCAAATGGTGAAATTTTGAAGAGACTTATTTTTTGCAAGATTTAACAGGTCCCGACCTGTGAAATGGTGAATTTTCAGATTAACTGATTCATACATCACTGGTCATCATCTTACGAAAATTGTTCGACTAAAACTGGTAGCATAGTGACAATAAAGGTACAGTAATAGAAAGCTCTCTTACCTCATGGAAGAAGAATCTTGCAGGAAAAGATTGACAGGACAAGATCGACCAGCACTGATTGAACCAAAGTCTTAAGCAACCACAGCAATGTAGACAAATGCATGTTGTAAGCATGTGAATGTGTGCATCAAGCAGGAAGGTTGGTGCGTTTCCTAACAAGGAAAGAAGGCCGATTACAATTTTTTTTAAGTGCATTTCAGTTTTTGTTTCATATCAATGACATTCCACTGGATGGACTATTTTTTGGAAAATTCGACAGGTCCGGACCTGTCAAATGGTGAAATTTTGGACCAAGTTGTTTTTTGGAAGCGACTGATTTTTTGCACATTTCGACAGGTCCGGACCTGTCAAATGGTGAAATTTTGAAGAGACTGATTTTTTGCAAATTTCGACAGGTCCGGACCTGTCAAATGGTGAAATTTTGGACCAAGTTGTTTTTTGGAAGATTCGACAGGTCCGGACCTGTCAAATGGTGAAATTTTGAAGCGACTGATTTTTTGCACATTTCGACAGGTCCGGACCTGTCAAATGGTGAAATTTTGAAGCGACTGATTTTTTGCACATTTCGATAGGTCCGGACCTGTCAAATGGTGAAATTTTGGACTAAGTTGTTTTTTGGAAGATTCGACAGGTCCGGACCTGTCAAATGGTGAAATTTTGAAGCGACTGA
Organism: Aurelia coerulea; assembly: GCA_039566865.1. Classification (NCBI taxonomy): domain Eukaryota; kingdom Metazoa; phylum Cnidaria; class Scyphozoa; order Semaeostomeae; family Ulmaridae; genus Aurelia; species Aurelia coerulea. The sequence continues at coordinate 20,453,437 of CM076947.1, read as the reverse complement.
TTTTTTGCACATTTCGACAGGTCCGGACCTGTCAAATGGTGAAATTTTGAAGAGACTGATTTTTTGCAAATTTCGACAGGTCCGGACCTGTCAAATGGTGAAATTTTGGACCAAGTTGTATTTTGGAAGATTCGACAGGTCCGGACCTGTCAAATGGTGAAATTTTGAAGCGACTGATTTTTTGCACATTTCGACAGGTCCGGACCTGTCAAATGGTGAAATTTTGGACTAAGTTGTTTTTTGGAAGATTCGACAGGTCCGGACCTGTCAAATGGTGAAATTGTGAAGCGACTGATTTTTTGCACATTTCGACAGGTCCGGACCTGTCAAATGGTGAAATTTTGAAGAGACTGATTTTTTGCAAATTTCGACAGGTCCGGACCTGTCAAATGGTGAAATTTTGGACTAAGTTGTTTTTTGGAAGATTCGACAGGTCCGGACCTGTCAAATGGTGAAATTTTGAAGCGACTGATTTTTTGCACATTTCGACAGGTCCGGACCGGTCAAATGGTGAAATTTTGGACCAAGTTGTTTTTTGGAAGATTCGACAGGTCCGGACCTGTCAAATGGTGAAATTTTGAAGCGACTGATTTTTTGCACATTTCGACAGGTCCGGACCTGTCAAATGGTGAAATTTTGAAGCGACTGATTTTTTGCACATTTCGACAGGTCCGGACCTGTCAAATGGTGAAATTTTGGACTAAGTTGTTTTTTGGAAGATTCGACAGGTCCGGACCTGTCAAATGGTGAAATTTTGAAGCGACTGATTTTTTGCACATTTCGACAGGTCCGGACCTGTCAAATGGTGAAATTTTGGACCAAGTGGTTTTTTGGAAGATTCGACAGGTCCGGACCTGTCAAATGGTGAAATTTTGAAGCGACTGATTTTTTGCACATTTCGACAGGTCCGGACCTGTCAAATGGTGAAATTTTGAAGCGACTGATTTTTTGCACATTTCGACAGGTCCGGACCTGTCAAATGGTGAAATTTTGAAGCGACTGATTTTTTGCACATTTCGACAGGTCCGGACCTGTCAAATGGTGAAATTTTGAAGCGACTGATTTTTTGCACATTTCGACAAGTCCGGACCTGTCAAATGGTGAAATTTTGAAGCGACTGATTTTTTGCACATTTCGACAGGTCCGGACCTGTCAAATGGTGAAATTTTGAAGCGACTGATTTTTTGCACATTTCGACAGGTCCGGACCTGTCAAATGGTGAAATTTTGAAGCGACTGATTTTTTGCACATTTCGACAGGTCCGGACCTGTCAAATGGTGAAATTTTGAAGCGACTGATTTTTTGCACATTTCGACAGGTCCGGACCTGTCAAATGGTGAAATTTTGAAGAGACTGATTTTTTGCAAGATTTAACAGGTCCCGACCTGTGAAATGGTGAATTTTCAGATTAACTGATTCATACATCACTGGTCATCATCTTGCGAAAATTGTTCGACTAAAACTGGTAGCATAGTGACAATAAAGGTACAGTAATAGAAAGCTCTCTTACCTCATGGAAGAAGAATCTTGCAGGAAAAGATTGCCAGGACAAGATCGACCAGCACTGATTGAACCAAAGTCTTAAGCAACCACAGCAATGTAGACAAATGCATGTTGTAAGCATGTGAATGTGTGCATCAAGCAGGAAGGTTGGTGCGTTTCCTAACAAGGAAAGAAGGCCGATTACAATTTTTTTTAAGTGCATTTCAGTTTTTGTTTCATATCAATGACATTCCACTGGATGGACTATTTTTTGGAAAATTCGACAGGTCCGGACCTGTCAAATGGTGAAATTTTGGACCAAGTTGTTTTTTGGAAGATTCGACAGGTCCGGACCTGTCAAATGGTGAAATTTTGAAGCGACTGATTTTTTGCACATTTCGACAGGTCCGGACCTGTCAAATGGTGAAATTTTGAAGAGACTGATTTTTTGCAAATTTCGACAGGTCCGGACCTGTCAAATGGTGAAATTTTGGACCAAGTTGTTTTTTGGAAGATTCGACAGGTCCGGACCTGTCAAATGGTGAAATTTTGAAGCGACTGACTTTTTGCACATTTCGACAGGTCCGGACCTATCAAATGGTGAAATTTTGAAGCGACTGATTTTTTGCACATTTCGATAGGTCCGGACCTGTCAAATGGTGAAATTTTGGACTAAGTTGTTTTTTGGAAGATTCGACAGGTCCGGACCTGTCAAATGGTGAAATTTTGAAGCGACTGATTTTTTGCACATTTCGACAGGTCCGGACCTGTCAAATGGTGAAATTTTGGACCAAGTTGTTTTTTGGAAGATTCGACAGGTCCGGACCTGTCAAATGGTGAAATTTTGAAGCGACTGATTTTTTGCACATTTCGACAGGTCCGGACCTGTCAAATGGTGAAATTTTGAAGAGACTGATTTTTTGCAAATTTCGACAGGTCCGGACCTGTCAAATGGTGAAATTTTGGACCAAGTTGTTTTTTGGAAGATTCGACAGGTCCGGACCTGTCAAATGGTGAAATTTTGAAGCGACTGATTTTTTGCACATTTCGACAGGTCCGGACCTGTCAAATGGTGAAATTTTGAAGCGAATGAATTTTTGCACATTTCGACAGGTCCGGACCTGTCAAATGGTGAAATTTTGAAGCGACTGATTTTTTGCACATTTCGACAAGTCCGGACCTGTCAAATGGTGAAATTTTGAAGAGACTGATTTTTTGCAAGATTTAACAGGTCCCGACCTGTGAAATGGTGAATTTTCAGATTAACTGATTCATACATCACTGGTCATCATCTTACGAAAATTGTTCGACTAAAACTGGTAGCATTGTGACAATAAAGGTACAGTAATAGAAAGCTCTCTTACCTCATGGAAGAAGAATCTTGCAGGAAAAGATTGCCAGGACAAGATCGACCAGCACTGATTGAACCAAAGTCTTAAGCAACCACAGCAATGTAGACAAATGCATGTTGTAAGCATGTGAATGTGTGCATCAAGCAGGAAGGTTGGTGCGTTTCCTAACAAGGAAAGAAGGCCGATTACAATTTTTTTTAAGTGCAATTCAGTTTTTGTTTCATATCAATGACATTCCACTGGATGGACTATTTTTTGGAAAATTCGACAGGTCCGGACCTGTCAAATGGTGAAATTTTGGACCAAGTTGTTTTTTGGAAGATTCGACAGGTCCGGACCTGTCAAATGGTGAAATTTTGGAGAGACTGAATTTTTGCAAATTTCAACAGGTCCGGACCTGTCAAATGGTGAAACTTTGGACCAAGTTGTTTTTTGGAATATTTGACAGGTCCAGACCTGTCAAATGGTGAAATTTTGAAGCGACTGATTTTTTGCACATTTCGACAGGTCCGGACCTGTCAAATGGTGAAATTTTGGACCAAGTTGTTTTTTGGAAGAATCCACAGGTCCAGACCTGTCAAATGGTGAAATTTTGAAGCGACTGATTTTTTGCACATTTCGACAGGTCCGGACCTGTCAAATGGTGAAATTTTGGACTAAGTTGTTTTTTAGAAGATTCGACAGGTCCGGACCTGTCAAATGGTGAAATTGTGAAGCGACTGATTTTTTGCACATTTCGACAGGTCCGGACCTGTCAAATGGTGAAATTTTGAAGAGACTGATTTTTTGCAAATTTCGACAGGTCCGGACCTGTCAAATGGTGAAATTTTGGACTAAGTTGTTTTTTGGAAGATTCGACAGGTCCGGACCTGTCAAATGGTGAAATTTTGAAGCGACTGATTTTTTGCACATTTCGACAGGTCCGGACCTGTCAAATGGTGAAATTTTGGACCAAGTTGTTTTTTGGAAGATTCGACAGGTCCGGACCTGTCAAATGGTGAAATTTTGAAGCGACTGATTTTTTGCACATTTCGACAGGTCCGGACCTGTCAAATGGTGAAATTTTGAAGCGACTGATTTTTTGCACATTTCGACAGGTCCGGACCTGTCAAATGGTGAAATTTTGGACTAAGTTGTTTTTTGGAAGATTCGACAGGTCCGGACCTGTCAAATGGTGAAATTTTGAAGCGACTGATTTTTTGCACATTTCGACAGGTCCGGACCTGTCAAATGGTGAAATTTTGGACCAAGTGGTTTTTTGGAAGATTCTACAGGTCCGGACCTGTCAAATGGTGAAATTTTGAAGCGACTGATTTTTTGCACATTTCGACAGGTCCGGACCTGTCAAATGGTGAAATTTTGAAGCGACTGATTTTTTGCACATTTCGACAGGTCCGGACCTGTCAAATGGTGAAATTTTGAAGAGACTAATTTTTTGCAAGATTTAACAGGTCCCGACCTGTGAAATGGTGAATTTTCAGATTAACTGATTCATACATCACTGGTCATCATCTTGCGAAAATTGTTCGACTAAAACTGGTAGCATAGTGACAATAAAGGTACAGTAATAGAAAGCTCTCTTACCTCATGGAAGAAGAATCTTGCAGGAAAAGATTGCCAGGACAAGATCGACCAGCACTGATTGAACCAAAGTCTTAAGCAACCACAGCAATGTAGACAAATGCATGTTGTAAGCATGTGAATGTGTGCATCAAGCAGGAAGGTTGGTGCGTTTCCTAACAAGGAAAGAAGGCCGATTACAATCTTTTTTAAGTGCAATTCAGTTCTTGTTTCATATCAATGACATTCCACTGGATGGACTATTTTTTGGAAAATTCGACAGGTCCGGACCGGTCAAATGGTGAAATTTTGGACCAAGTTGTTTTTTGGAAGATTCAACAGGTCCGGACCTGTGAAATGGTGAAATTTTAGAGCGACTGAATTTTTGCAAATTTCAACAGGTCCGGACCTGTCAAATGGTGAAACTTTGGACCAAGTTGTTTTTTGGAATATTCGACAGGTCCGGACCTGTCAAATGGTGAAATTTTGGAGAGACTGAATTTTTGCAAATTTCAACAGGTCCGGACCTGTCAAATGGTGAAACTTTGGACCAAGTTGTTTTTTGGAATATTTGACAGGTCCAGACCTGTCAAATGGTGAAATTTTGAAGCGACTGATTTTTTGCACATTTCGACAGGTCCGGACCTGTCAAATGGTGAAATTTTGGACCAAGTTGTTTTTTGGAAGAATCCACAGGTCCAGACCTGTCAAATGGTGAAATTTTGAAGCGACTGATTTTTTGCACATTTCGACAGGTCCGGACCTGTCAAATGGTGAAATTTTGGACTAAGTTGTTTTTTGGAAGATTCGACAGGTCCGGACCTGTCAAATGGTGAAATTTTGGACCAAGTTGTTTTTTGGAAGATTCGACAGGTCCGGACCTGTCAAATGGTGAAATTTTGAAGCGACTGATTTTTTGCACATTTCGACAGGTCCGGACCTGTCAAATGGTGAAATTTTGAAGCGACTGATTTTTTGCACATTTCGACAGGTCCGGACCTGTCAAATGGTGAAATTTTGGACTAAGTTGTTTTTTGGAAGATTCGACAGGTCCGGACCTGTCAAATGGTGAAATTTTGAAGCGACTGATTTTTTGCACATTTCGACAGGTCCGGACCTGTCAAATGGTGAAATTTTGGACCAAGTGGTTTTTTGGAAGATTCTACAGGTCCGGACCTGTCAAATGGTGAAATTTTGAAGCGACTGATTTTTTGCACATTTCGACAGGTCCGGACCTGTCAAATGGTGAAATTTTGAAGCGACTGATTTTTTGCACATTTCGACAGGTCCGGACCTGTCAAATGGTGAAATTTTGAAGAGACTAATTTTTTGCAAGATTTAACAGGTCCCGACCTGTGAAATGGTGAATTTTCAGATTAACTGATTCATACATCACTGGTCATCATCTTGCGAAAATTGTTCGACTAAAACTGGTAGCATAGTGACAATAAAGGTACAGTAATAGAAAGCTCTCTTACCTCATGGAAGAAGAATCTTGCAGGAAAAGATTGCCAGGACAAGATCGACCAGCACTGATTGAACCAAAGTCTTAAGCAACCACAGCAATGTAGACAAATGCATGTTGTAAGCATGTGAATGTGTGCATCAAGCAGGAAGGTTGGTGCGTTTCCTAACAAGGAAAGAAGGCCGATTACAATCTTTTTTAAGTGCAATTCAGTTCTTGTTTCATATCAATGACATTCCACTGGATGGACTATTTTTTGGAAAATTCGACAGGTCCGGACCGGTCAAATGGTGAAATTTTGGACCAAGTTGTTTTTTGGAAGATTCAACAGGTCCGGACCTGTCAAATGGTGAAATTTTAGAGCGACTGAATTTTTGCAAATTTCAACAGGTCCGGACCTGTCAAATGGTGAAACTTTGGACCAAGTTGTTTTTTGGAATATTCGACAGGTCCGGACCTGTCAAATGGTGAAATTTTGAAGCGACTGATTTTTTGCACATTTCGACAGGTCCGGACCTGTCAAATGGTGAAATTTTGGACCAAGTTGTTTTTTGGAAGATTCGACAGGTCCGGACCTGTCAAATGGTGAAATTTTGAAGCGACTGATTTTTTGCACATTTCGACAGGTCCGGACCTGTCAAATGGTGAAATTTTGGACCAAGTTGTTTTTTGGAAGATTCGACAGGTCCGGACCTGTCAAATGGTGAAATTTTGAAGCGACTGATTTTTTGCACATTTCGACAGGTCCGGACCTGTCAAATGGTGAAATTTTGAAGCGACTGATTTTTTGCACATTTCGACAGGTCCGGACCTGTCAAATGGTGAAATTTTGAAGCGACTGATTTTTTGCACATTTCGACAGGTCCGGACCTGTCAAATGGTGAAATTTTGAAGCGACTGATTTTTTGCACATTTCGATAGGTCCGGACCTGTCAAATGGTGAAATTTTGGACTAAGTTGTTTTTTGGAAGATTCGACAGGTCCGGACCTGTCAAATGGTGAAATTTTGAAGCGACTGATTTTTTGCACATTTCGACAGGTCCGGACCTGTCAAATGGTGAAATTTTGGACCAAGTTGTTTTTTGGAAGATTCGACAGGTCCGGACCTGTCAAATGGTGAAATTTTGAAGCGACTGATTTTTTGCACATTTCGACAGGTCCGGACCTGTCAAATGGTGAAATTTTGGACCAAGTTGTTTTTTGGAAGATTCGACAGGTCCGGACCTGTCAAATGGTGAAATTTTGAAGCGACTGATTTTTTGCACATTTCGACAGGTCCGGACCTGTCAAATGGTGAAATTTTGAAGCGACTGATTTTTTGCACATTTCGACAGGTCCGGACCTGTCAAATGGTGAAATTTTGAAGCGACTGATTTTTTGCACATTTCGACAGGTCCGGACCTGTCAAATGGTGAAATTTTGAAGCGACTGATTTTTTGCACATTTCGATAGGTCCGGACCTGTCAAATGGTGAAATTTTGGACTAAGTTGTTTTTTGGAAGATTCGACAGGTCCGGACCTGTCAAATGGTGAAATTTTGAAGCGACTGATTTTTTGCACATTTCGACAGGTCCGGACCTGTCAAATGGTGAAATGTTGGACCAAGTTGTTTTTTGGAAGATTCGACAGGTCCGGACCTGTCAAATGGTGAAATTTTGAAGCGACTGATTTTTTGCACATTTCGACAGGTCCGGACCTGTCAAATGGTGAAATTTTGAAGAGACTGATTTTTTGCAAATTTCGACAGGTCCGGACCTGTCAAATGGTGAAATTTTGAAGCGACTGATTTTTTGCACATTTCGACAGGTCCGGACCTGTCAAATGGTGAAATTTTGAAGCGACTGTTTTTTTGCACATTTCGACAGGTCCGGACCTGTCAAATGGTGAAATTTTGAAGCGACTGATTTTTTGCACATTTCGACAGGTCCGGACCTGTCAAATGGTGAAATTTTGGACTAAGTTGTTTTTTGGAAGATTCGACAGGTCCGGACCTGTCAAATGGTGAAATTTTGAAGCGACTGATTTTTTGCACATTTCGACAGGTCCGGACCTGTCAAATGGTGAAATTTTGGACCAAGTGGTTTTTTGGAAGATTCTACAGGTCCGGACCTGTCAAATGGTGAAATTTTGAAGCGACTGATTTTTTGCACATTTCGACAGGTCCGGACCTGTCAAATGGTGAAATTTTGAAGAGACTGATTTTTTGCACATTTCGACAGGTCCGGACCTGTCAAATGGTGAAATTTTGAAGAGACTGATTTTTTGCAAGATTTAACAGGTCCCGACCTGTGAAATGGTGAATTTTCAGATTAACTGATTCATACATCACTGGTCATCATCTTGCGAAAATTGTTCGACTAAAACTGGTAGCATAGTGACAATAAAGGTACAGTAATAGAAAGCTCTCTTACCTCATGGAAGAAGAATCTTGCAGGAAAAGATTGCCAGGACAAGATCGACCAGCACTGATTGAACCAAAGTCTTAAGCAACCACAGCAATGTAGACAAATGCATGTTGTAAGCATGTGAATGTGTGCATCAAGCAGGAAGGTTGGTGCGTTTCCTAACAAGGAAAGAAGGCCGATTACAATCTTTTTTAAGTGCAATTCAGTTTTTGTTTCATATCAATGACATTCCACTGGATGGACTATTTTTTGGAAAATTCGACAGGTCCGGACCTGTCAAATGGTGAAATTTTGGACCAAGTTGTTTTTTGGAAGATTCGACAGGTCCGGACCTGTCAAATGGTGAAATTTTAGAGCGACTGAATTTTTGCAAATTTCAACAGGTCCGGACCTGTCAAATGGTGAAACTTTGGACCAAGTTGTTTTTTGGAATATTCGACAGGTCCGGACCTGTCAAATGGTGAAATTTTGAAGCGACTGATTTTTTGCACATTTCGACAGGTCCGGACCTGTCAAATGGTGAAATTTTGGACCAACTTGTTTTTTGGAAGATTCGACAGGTCCAGACCTGTCAAATGGTGAAATTTTGAAGCGACTGATTTTTTGCACATTTCGACAGGTCCGGACCTGTCAAATGGTGAAATTTTGGACCAAGTTGTTTTTTGGAAGATTCGACAGGTCCGGACCTGTCAAATGGTGAAATTTTGAAGCGACTGATTTTTTGCACATTTCGACAGGTCCGGACCTGTCAAATGGTGAAATTTTGAAGCGACTGATTTTTTGCACATTTCGACAGGTCCGGACCTGTCAAATGGTGAAATTTTGAAGCGACTGATTTTTTGCACATTTCGACAGGTCCGGACCTGTCAAATGGTGAAATTTTGAAGCGACTGATTTTTTGCACATTTCGACAGGTCCGGACCTGTCAAATGGTGAAATTTTGAAGCGACTGATTTTTTGCACATTTCGACAGGTCCGGACCTGTCAAATGGTGAAATTTTGAAGCGACTGATTTTTTGCACATTTCGACAGGTCCGGACCTGTCAAATGGTGAAATTTTGAAGCGACTGATTTTTTGCACATTTCGATAGGTCCGGACCTGTCAAATGGTGAAATTTTGGACTAAGTTGTTTTTTGGAAGATTCGACAGGTCCGGACCTGTCAAATGGTGAAATTTTGAAGCGACTGATTTTTTGCACATTTCGACAGGTCCGGACCTGTCAAATGGTGAAATGTTGGACCAAGTTGTTTTTTGGAAGATTCGACAGGTCCGGACCTGTCAAATGGTGAAATTTTGAAGCGACTGATTTTTTGCACATTTCGACAGGTCCGGACCTGTCAAATGGTGAAATTTTGAAGAGACTGATTTTTTGCAAATTTCGACAGGTCCGGACCTGTCAAATGGTGAAATTTTGAAGCGACTGATTTTTTGCACATTTCGACAGGTCCGGACCTGTCAAATGGTGAAATTTTGAAGCGACTGTTTTTTTGCACATTTCGACAGGTCCGGACCTGTCAAATGGTGAAATTTTGAAGCGACTGATTTTTTGCACATTTCGACAGGTCCGGACCTGTCAAATGGTGAAATTTTGGACTAAGTTGTTTTTTGGAAGATTCGACAGGTCCGGACCTGTCAAATGGTGAAATTTTGAAGCGACTGATTTTTTGCACATTTCGACAGGTCCGGACCTGTCAAATGGTGAAATTTTGGACCAAGTGGTTTTTTGGAAGATTCTACAGGTCCGGACCTGTCAAATGGTGAAATTTTGAAGCGACTGATTTTTTGCACATTTCGACAGGTCCGGACCTGTCAAATGGTGAAATTTTGAAGAGACTGATTTTTTGCACATTTCGACAGGTCCGGACCTGTCAAATGGTGAAATTTTGAAGAGACTGATTTTTTGCAAGATTTAACAGGTCCCGACCTGTGAAATGGTGAATTTTCAGATTAACTGATTCATACATCACTGGTCATCATCTTGCGAAAATTGTTCGACTAAAACTGGTAGCATAGTGACAATAAAGGTACAGTAATAGAAAGCTCTCTTACCTCATGGAAGAAGAATCTTGCAGGAAAAGATTGCCAGGACAAGATCGACCAGCACTGATTGAACCAAAGTCTTAAGCAACCACAGCAATGTAGACAAATGCATGTTGTAAGCATGTGAATGTGTGCATCAAGCAGGAAGGTTGGTGCGTTTCCTAACAAGGAAAGAAGGCCGAATACAATTTTTTTTTAAGTGCAATTCAGTTTTTGTTTCATATCAATGACATTCCACTGGATGGACTATTTTTTGGAAAATTCGACAGGTCCGGACCTGTCAAATGGTGAAATTTTGGACCAAGTTGTTTTTTGGAAGATTCGACAGGTCCGGACCTGTCAAATGGTGAAATTTTAGAGCGACTGAATTTTTGCAAATTTCAACAGGTCCGGACCTGTCAAATGGTGAAACTTTGGACCAAGTTGTTTTTTGGAATATTCGACAGGTCCGGACCTGTCAAATGGTGAAATTTTGAAGCGACTGATTTTTTGCACATTTCGACAGGTCCGGACCTGTCAAATGGTGAAATTTTGGACCAACTTGTTTTTTGGAAGATTCGACAGGTCCAGACCTGTCAAATGGTGAAATTTTGAAGCGACTGATTTTTTGCACATTTCGACAGGTCCGGACCTGTCAAATGGTGAAATTTTGGACCAAGTTGTTTTTTGGAAGATTCGACAGGTCCGGACCTGTCAAATGGTGAAATTTTGAAGCGACTGATTTTTTGCACATTTCGACAGGTCCGGACCTGTCAAATGGTGAAATTTTGAAGCGACTGATTTTTTGCACATTTCGACAGGTCCGGACCTGTCAAATGGTGAAATTTTGAAGCGACTGATTTTTTGCACATTTCGACAGGTCCGGACCTGTCAAATGGTGAAATTTTGAAGCGACTGATTTTTTGCACATTTCGATAGGTCCGGACCTGTCAAATGGTGAAATTTTGGACTAAGTTGTTTTTTGGAAGATTCGACAGGTCCGGACCTGTCAAATGGTGAAATTTTGAAGCGACTGATTTTTTGCACATTTCGACAGGTCTGGACCTGTCAAATGGTGAAATTTTGGACCAAGTTGTTTTTTGGAAGATTCAACAGGTCCGGACCTGTCAAATGGTGAAATTTTGAAGCGACTGATTTTTTGCACATTTCGACAGGTCCGGACCTGTCAAATGGTGAAATTTTGAAGAGACTGATTTTTTGCAAATTTCGACAGGTCCGGACCTGTCAAATGGTGAAATTTTGGACCAAGTTGTTTTTTGGAAGATTCGACAGGTCCGGACCTGTCAAATGGTGAAATTTTGAAGCGACTGATTTTTTGCACATTTCGACAGGTCCGGACCTGTCAAATGGTGAAATTTTGAAGCGACTGATTTTTTGCACATTTCGACAGGTCCGGACCTGTCAAATGGTGAAATTTTGAAGCGACTGATTATTTGCACATTTCGACAGGTCCGGACCTGTCAAATGGTGAAATTTTGAAGCGACTGATTTTTTGCACATTTCGACAAGTCCGGACCTGTCAAATGGTGAAATTTTGAAGAGACTGATTTTTTGCAAGATTTAACAGGTCCCGACCTGTGAAATGGTGAATTTTCAGATTAACTGATTCATACATCACTGGTCATCATCTTACGAAAATTGTTCGACTAAAACTGGTAGCATAGTGACAATAAAGGTACAGTAATAGAAAGCTCTCTTACCTCATGGAAGAAGAATCTTGCAGGAAAAGATTGCCAGGACAAGATCGACCAGCACTGATTGAACCAAAGTCTTAAGCAACCACAGCAATGTAGACAAATGCATGTTGTAAGCATGTGAATGTGTGCATCAAGCAGGAAGGTTGGTGCGTTTCCTAACAAGGAAAGAAGGCCGATTACAATTTTTTTTAAGTGCAATTCAGTTTTTGTTTCATATCAATGACATTCCACTGGATGGACTATTTTTTGGAAAATTCGACAGGTCCGGACCTGTCAAATGGTGAAACTTTGCACCAAGTTGTTTTTTGGAAGATTCGACAGGTCCGGACCTGTCAAATGGTGAAATTTTGAAGCGACTGATTTTTTGCACATTTCGACAGGTCCGGACCTGTCAAATGGTGAAATTTTGGACCAAGTTGTTTTTTGGAAGATTCCACAGGTCCGGACCTGTCAAATGGTGAAATTTTGAAGCGACTGATTTTTTGCACATTTCGACAGGTCCGGACCTGTCAAATGGTGAAATTTTGAAGAGACTGATTTTTTGCAAATTTCGACAGGTCCGGACCTGTCAAATGGTGAAATTTTGAAGCGACTGATTTTTTGCACATTTCGACAGGTCCGGACCTGTCAAATGGTGAAATTTTGGACTAAGTTGTTTTTTGGAAGATTCGACAGGTCCGGACCTGTCAAATGGTGAAATTTTGAAGCGACTGATTTTTTGCACATTTCGACAGGTCCGGACCTGTCAAATGGTGAAATTTTGAAGAGACTGATTTTTTGCAAATTTCGACAGGTCCGGACCTGTCAAATGGTGAAATTTTGGACTAAGTTGTTTTTTGGAAGATTCGACAGGTCCGGACCTGTCAAATGGTGAAATTTTGGACCAAGTTGTTTTTTGGAAGATTCGACAGGTCCGGACCTGTCAAATGGTGAAATTTTGAAGCGACTGATTTTTTGCACATTTCGACAGGTCCGGACCTGTCAAATGGTGAAATTTTGAAGAGACTGATTTTTTGCAAATTTCGACAGGTCCGGACCTGTCAAATGGTGAAATTTTGGACCAAGTTGTTTTTTGGAAGATTCGACAGGTCCGGACCTGTCAAATGGTGAAATTTTGAAGCGACTGATTTTTTGCACATTTCGACAGGTCTGGACCTGTCAAATGGTGAAATTTTGAAGCTGTGCCGATTTAGGACGTGCACTGAACCACGAGTAGACATAAAACGTTAGATACAGCACGTAAGCTTGCTAATATGAATAATTGCTGATAATTGCCGTTGAAATTCCCGTCTTGTTATTTCTAATTGACGCGTATGTGTATGTAGCACGTAGCAAAGGGCAACTCCCCAGAAGGGGTATATATGGAGGGACTTGCTCTTTGTTACAGTAGTGTGGACGCTGCAGAGAAAGATTACGAGCATACAAAGATAAAAGGTTGTGAGTAACAGTTTCTTATTTCTACGCGTAGGTGCTTTGGCCTAAGCTAGTTAAAAGATCCTTTTGGGATCTGGTTTTGTAAGATAAGCAGCGCTAGGTTTATTTCGGTACTTTACTGATTACTCTGTCTGAGAACATCGAGTAGCTAACGAAGGCTGAGATAAAGCTACTCACATTCAACTGGTTGCACAATATTTGTAGGAAAATTATCATCGCGACACTAAAAGCGACGAGAAAAGTATAGGCTCTCTGCGCTGTATTCGTGGTATCAAATTCCACAACACGGTACCCACCCCTTAGGTAAACGCCCTTGAGGCACGGGTTTGAGTAAGTACAGTTTCGTACATACTATTTTTCACGGTTTCTTTGTTGGATTGATCTGTGCAACCACTGGTAGTATAATGATTTGTTGGTAGTTAGAATTGAAGTAGAGGTAGATTTGATTGATTATAGTATCTTAAAAGTAGTGTTTTGTTGATGTTGAGACATTTATAGTGAGCCTTTGTTCACTTAAATTTGGAGATTCAGATTGATCTTGCTTGTCTTTTCTCACGTAAGACCAGGGTTGCGGAAGGGAAACGCCCCCTTGCGATTTGCGATTAGCTTTACGCTATTTTCTTATTTTATTGTTACAGTCCTCTTACTCTTATTAAGCTATCAGACAAGGTGTCAACCTAGATTCACGACACTTTGAGTGGTCCAAAGCGAGACGGATCGATAAGCGTATCGTTCCATCCCTTCGCAGCCTGGGTGTATGTGTAGAAATGAAAATAGAGTATCAGAACAAATATATCTGAGAAAAGAGAAATAAGACCTTTAAAGAACAAAAATGTCTCAACAAAATTTAGGCCTAGGATTAAGGTATGATTTTGGATTGGAAGAAGAACAACTGATGGAAACTGCAAATCAGTTATTGGCGATGAGAACCTGGCCAGTGGAATACAGACGGACATCATCGTCGAGCAGTCGGGAACTGAGGTGCGAAGGACCTCAGCCATCATCGTCGAGCAGTCGGGAACTGAGGTGCGAAGGACCTCAGCGATCAAGGTCGAGCAGTCGGGAAATGAGGTGCGAAGGACCTCAGGGATCATTGCCGAGCAGTCAGGAAATGAGGTGCGAAGGACCTCAGGGATCAAGGTCGAGCAGTCGGGATGGGAGGTGCGTAGGACCTCCCAGAACAATGCCCGCACACACGGTGCGCTCCGAGTCATTGCAGCCAGCCTCGATGGCCCCCCAGAGGTGCGTAGGACCTCCTGGAACAATGCCCGCACACACGGTGCGCTCTGAGTCATTGCAGCCAGCCTCGATGGCCCCCCAGAGGTGCGTAGGACCTCCTGGAACAATGCCCGCACACACGGTGCGCTCTGAGTCATTGCAGCCAGCCTCGATGGCCCCCCAGAGGTGCGTAGGACCTCCCAGAACAATGCCCGCACACACGGTGCGCTCCGAGTCATTGCAGCCAGCCTTGATGGCCCCCCAGAGGTGCGTAGGACCTCCTGGAACAATGCCCCGACACGTGGTGCGCCCTGAGTCATTTCAGTCACCCCCGATGGCCCCCCAGAGGTGCGAAGGACCTCCCAGAACAATGCCTGCACACATGGTGCGCTCTGAGTCATTGCAGCCAGCCTCGATGGCCCCCCAGAGGTGCGTAGGACCTCATGGAACAATGCCCGCACACATGGTGCACCCTGAGTCATTTCAGCCAGCCTCGATGGCCCCCCAGAGGTGCGTAGGACCTCATGGAACAATGCCCGCACACATGGTGCGCTCTGAGTCATTTCAGTCACCCCCGATGGCCCCCCAGAGGTGCGAAGGACCTCCCAGCTCACGCATTTCACACATGGTGTATACTCAGACAGCCCAACCTAGGATGGTTCCCCCCAGATACCATGAAGACCCCATTATTGGAGTGAGCAGCCAGCAGCAATCATGGCCAGCCCCTTCCCCCCAGCAATCATGGCAAGCCCCTTCCCCCCAGCAATCATGGCAAGCCCCTTCCCCCCAGCAATCATGGCAAGCCCCTTCCCCCCAGCAATCATGGCAGTTCCAAAGCAGAGCCCCAGAGCAGTTACCTGGTTATTTGTCAATGGAGCCAATAACGTTGGACTCACCCCAGCCTCGTTCCCATGCACATGAAAATTG
Source organism: Aurelia coerulea (assembly GCA_039566865.1). Lineage (NCBI taxonomy): Eukaryota > Metazoa > Cnidaria > Scyphozoa > Semaeostomeae > Ulmaridae > Aurelia > Aurelia coerulea. The sequence continues at coordinate 20,437,856 of CM076947.1, read as the reverse complement.
GCGGGAAAATATCCAACACGCTACTCCACTTCGAGCAGGTGAAGAGGCTCGCAGAGCTGGCGAGGTTTCGCTGAATGAAGCAGAAGAAGACCGGAAAATTGCCAAGAAGCTGTTGGAAAATGTTTTAGATGGTATCGATTGGGAGAATGGAAGCAGAGACTATTGGCAAGACAATAAACATGCTGCGATCCGTGCCCATAAAAGGTTGGAGCTGAAGAATGAGGAGTTGGAAGGTGAAATGAAGCGAGCTGGAGTCACCATGCACAACAAACTGCGAAGGCTAGAAATGTTTGAAGAAGAGGCCTTAACATTCCACTCTATTATCAGGCGCTTGACCGAAAATTGCAATCGAGGGGAGACTGTTTATTCTAGGAGGCAGCCACAGGACATGGCCAGTGCTGTGAAACTTCCAAAGATGGAATTAAAAACCTTTGATGGAAATGTACTAAAGTGGCATGAATTCTGGGAAGGATTCCATCATGGTGTTCACAATCATCCAACGCTCCCTGATCATCAGAAGCTGCAATATCTGAAGAATAGCCTAAGAGGAGCAGCCTTTGTCACGATATCAGATTTGGAAATGAAAGGAGAGCATTACCAGGCAGCAGTGAGCTTGTTGAAGGAAAGATTTGGCCACAAGAATGTACTGAAGAAAGCTCATTTGGATGGAATCGAAAGAATAAATGCAGTGCATAACAACTTCGATGTGCAGAAGCTGAAGCGACTGTACGAAGAATTGGAAAGCCATTACAAGGCTCTACTAGCCATCGGAGTTCAGCCATGGGAGTATGGAACAACGTTGGTACCAAAAATCATGAATAAGCTGCCATTGGATGTTCGGATAAAGCTAACTCAACAGAAGGAGGAGAATGAAGATATCTCAATGGAGGAAGTGGTTGATGGGCTGCGAAAAACCGTGAAGGTGCTCGAGAAATGTGGTGTGCACTCGACAGGAGGAAGAGATTCTGTCATAGACACGAGGCGTCCAAGAGAGAAAAAGCAGCAGGAAGATGGGCGATTTCCCAGATCCACTATTTCATCTGGTGCGACTTTGGTAAATACAGAAACAGACAAGAGGGAAAAGTGTACATTCTGTCTTGGTGCACATTTATCACTGGATTGCAAGAAGTACCCACACGTTCGAGTAAGAAAGGAGATTCTCCAGAAATACAAAAAGTGCTACAAGTGCTTAAAGAAGGGACACATGGTCAAGGACTGCACAAGTGCCAGAGGACTATGCAAGAAATGCACAACCAGAAACCATCACGAAGCAATATGTGATGCTGGACCGAGGCAAGAGCCAAAAGAACCTACTGGAGTTATTGATGTCAAGAAAAGGGTTGGACCAGTGGCTTCAGTGGCTTACCAAACACTACTTGCGAAAGTGAAGAGCGTTGATGGAAGCAAAGAAATCAAATGCAGAATCTTGCTAGATTCCGGCAGTGCAAGGAGCTTCATGACACAGCATTTGGCAAATGAATTAGAAAGCAAACCAATTGGAGGACGAAAAGCACAAGTATTCGAAGGGCTGAATGAAAGTACGCAGATACTGGAAACAGAACATCATAGCATTCTGGTAAAGAGTCTGGATGGAAATTACAGCTCAGAGATCGATGTGAAAACCCTCCCATCTATAACAAGAGTTGGAAACCCAAGTCCATTGGAGCTAAAGGAGAAGTTTGATCATCTAAAAAATGTATTTTTTACAGACGTCACTTCATCAGATCAGCTAGAAATAGGGATTCTACTTGGCAGCCAACATTTAGCAGATATTCAAACTGGTGACATACGCAAAGGAAGGCGTGGCGAGCCAGTAGCTGTGGGAACAAGGCTTGGTTGGACGTTGATGGGACCAACACAGTTGAATGAAGGAACCGCTGTGCAAGAGCCTATCAATTTGGTGGTGGAAAACTCGATTACTGTGAAAGACGAAGTTTCAAGACTCTGGGATTTAGAGACCCTTGGCATCAGAGTAGAAGACCCAGTGCATATGGCATTCAAGGATGAAGTGACATTCAAGAACGGAAGGTATTCTGTGCCACTACCATGGAGAGAGGGCAATTTCTTCGTGCCACGCAATAAAGGCTTAGCAGAAGGAAGACTGAACAGCCAGTTAAGGAGATTGAAGAAGAGTCCTGAAATCCTGAAAGAATACGATGAAATAATTAAGCAGCAGCTGGAGGAAGGCATCATTGAACCTGTTCCAGAAACACCAACCGGGAATCGCATAACTTATATTCCGCACCAATGTGTTGTCAGGCAAGATGCTGCCACTACCAAGGTGCGAATTGTGTACGATGCCTCTGCCAAAACGTCAAAGGGTGTCAAGTCCCTGAATGAGTGCCTGCATACTGGACCATCGTTAACTCCACTCCTATTTTCTGTGTTGTTGAAATTCAGGATGCACAAGACAGTTCTGCTAGCTGACATCAAGCAAGCTTTTTTGCAGATTGAAATTGATCAAAAAGATAGAGACGCAATGAGATTTCTCTGGACAAAGGATATTGCTGAAGAAGAATCACCTGTTGTTGAATACCGCTTCACAAGAGCAATATTTGGAGCTGGTCCCAGCCCATTCATCCTCGGTGCTACGATCCATCATCATCTGGAAAGGTACCAGGAAGATGAACCACAACTCGTGGAAGATATCAAGGCAAGTCTCTATGTTGATGACTACATTTCTGGAGAATATGACGCTAATAACGAAGGCCCAGATGCGCTCTACGCCAGGAAATGTAAGCTTCAGAAGATGTTCGAAGATGGCGGATTCTCCTTGAGGAAATGGTTTTGCAGCAACCCTGAGATTTGTAGAAGGATCAATCCGGAAGCAAGTGACGAGCCTCGAAAGGTACTTGGAGTGCTGTGGTACCCGGAAGAAGACATCTTGCGGATCCAGTTGGATGTTCAACCACCTAACAACCCAGTGACAAAGCGTTCATTGCTAAGTACCCTTGCCACGATTTACGATCCACTTGGTGTTACGGGACCTGTCATCTTGCAAGCCCGAGCGCTTTTGCAAAGTCTCTGTGCTCAAGGCAAAGGATGGGATGATGAATTGACTGAAGCAGAATGCAAACAGTTCCAAGCATGGATGAAAGATCTTCAAGAACTCAAGTACCTCTCATTCCCAAGATTGGTGCGGCAAGCAGACAACAAACCTGATGAAACTGTACTTCATGCTTTCTGCGACGCAAGCTCAATTGGGTACTGTGCCACAGTGTATCTGGTGACCAAAACTGCATATCGGATAGAGAGTACTTTGCTGACGGCAAAATGCAGATTGGCGCCGCTGAAGAAGTTAACTATCCCTAGATTGGAGTTGTTGGCTGGGAGGACTGGAGCAAAGCTTGTTCAAACAGTTATTGCAAACCTTACGGCATGGAAAATCAGTACTGTCTATATCTGGTTGGATAGCCTCACGGCGTTATATTGGATTGCCAACAAGGGAGCATGGAAGCCCTACGTTAACAACAGAGTAAAGGAAATTCATCAGCTGGTACCTGGCGCAAACTGGCGACACTGCCCTACACAAGAAAACCCAGCAGATCTTGGAACGAGGGGAGCAAGTGCTGTAAAGCTACAACACAACAAGCTTTGGTGGGAAGGTCCCCAATTCATAACAGAAGGAAAGGAAAGCTGGCCCAGTCAGCCAAAGGAGTTTCAACCATCAGAACACGCGATGATAGAAGAGAGAAGCCCAAGTTTGGTTGTGAAGGCAGATGAAATTGGAAGTTTAAATGTGATCATTGATGCCAAGAGGTTCAGCAGGCTTAGCAAGCTGCTAGTCTGTACTGCAAGAGTACTACGATTCGTGAACAACTGCCGATCAAGAGTCAGATGCGTTGATGCAATGGTCACTCCGGAAGAGATGAAAGATGCCAAAGATCGATGGATCAAGACAGTGCAAAGTGAGATGGCAAAAAGAGAAGATTTTCAAGCGAAGACACAAGACCTTGGGGCATATGTGCATTCCGATGGGTACATTCGTTGCGCAGGCAGACTTCGTAATGCTGGATTGGCGCTGGATCAGACGCACCCAATTCTGCTACCATCAAAGCACAGGTTTACTGATTTGGTCATCATGGAAAGTCATCAGAATATTGGACACGAAAAGGTTGGCAGAACATTAGCTGAGGTACGGTCAGCATTTTGGATACCGAGAGGAAGACAAGTCATCAAGTCACTCTTGCGCAGCTGTGCTATTTGCAAGGTTTTTGCATCCAAACACATCAGGGCTCCAGAGATGGCTCCACTGCCAGAAATCAGAGCAGTTCGAAGCAGGCCATTTCAGCACACAGGAGTTGACTTCGCTGGCCCGCTTCATGTCAAATCAGGACAAGAAATGGTGAAATCATACATAGCCTTATTCACCTGTGCAACCACAAGGGCAGTACACCTGGAGCTGACACCAGACCTAACTGCACCAATTTTCAGAATGACTTTGGAAAAATTTGCAGCAGCATGGGGTATGCCAAATCTACTCGTTAGCGACAACGCTACAACCTTCAAGACCACTGCAATCCAGTTGAAGGCATTGGTTGAGCATCCAGAAGTGCAAGAATACCTGCAATCGCATTTTCTAACATGGAGATTCAACCTGGCCCTTGCTAGCTGGTGGGGAGGCTGGTTTGAGAAAATGGTGGGCTTAACGAAAACCATTCTCAAGAAAACTCTGGGGAAGGCATCGCTAAGCTACTTTGAGATGGAAGTTGTGTTGAAGAAAACTCAAGGAATCTTAAACAACCGCCCATTGTTCTATCAAGGTGAAGAACTTGAAGAGGAGGTATTGACGCCAAACCACCTGATTTTTGGACACAGACTACCGCAGATGCCTGATGTGCCTGATGACATTTTTGAAGATTACAAAGACATGACCCTACGATTGAAACACGTGGAAGCGAAGCTAAACGAGCTATGGTCACGTTGGAGCAGGGAGTACCTGGTGGGACTACGGGAATTCCATAAAGCCAAAGTGTCCAGTAAAGGTACGGCATACCAATTGAAACCAGGAGACATCATCCTAATCGAAAATAAGAGTGCACACAAAGGAATGTGGAAAAAGGGAAGAATCCTGCATATGGTTACTGGAAAAGATGGAGTGGCTCGAGGAGCTTCAATAGCAACAATTGTCAATGGCAAAGTGCATCGACTGGAACGAGCTCTACAGCAAATTTACCCTCTAGAAATACGCGTGGAGGATGATATCCCCGTGAAGCCAGAGAATCTTGGGCAGTCAATGAGAAGATCAACCCGAGCTGCAGCGATTACTGCAAAACAGAAAATCAGCACATTGGTTGAAGAGGTCAATCAGCAGGACAACGATTGACGAGGGGAGTGTGTGCCGATTTAGGACGTGCACTGAACCACGAGTAGACATAAAACGTTAGATACAGCACGTAAGCTTGCTAATATGAATAATTGCTGATAATTGCCGTTGAAATTCCCGTCTTGTTATTTCTAATTGACGCGTATGTGTATGTAGCACGTAGCAAAGGGCAACTCCCCAGAAGGGGTATATATGGAGGGACTTGCTCTTTGTTACAGAAGTGTGGACGCTGCAGAGAAAGATTACGAGCATACAAAGATAAAAGGTTGTGAGTAACAGTTTCTTATTTCTACGCGTAGGTGCTTTGGCCTAAGCTAGTTAAAAGATCCTTTTGGGATCTGGTTTTGTAAGATAAGCAGCGCTAGGTTTATTTCGGTACTTTACTGATTACTCTGTCTGAGAACATCGAGTAGCTAACGAAGGCTGAGATAAAGCTACTCACATTCAACTGGTTGCACAATATTTGTAGGAAAATTATCATCGCGACACTAAAAGCGACGAGAAAAGTATAGGCTCTCTGCGCTGTATTCGTGGTATCAAATTCCACAACACGGTACCCACCCCTTAGGTAAACGCCCTTGAGGCACGGGTTTGAGTAAGTACAGTTTCGTACATACTATTTTTCACGGTTTCTTTGTTGGATTGATCTGTGCAACCACTGGTAGTATAATGATTTGTTGGTAGTTAGAATTGAAGTAGAGGTAGATTTGATTGATTATAGTATCTTAAAAGTAGTGTTTTGTTGATGTTGAGACATTTATAGTGAGCCTTTGTTCACTTAAATTTGGAGATTCAGATTGATCTTGCTTGTCTTTTCTCACGTAAGACCAGGGTTGCGGAAGGGAAACGCCCCCTTGCGATTTGCGATTAGCTTTACGCTATTTTCTTATTTTATTGTTACAGTCCTCTTACTCTTATTAAGCTATCAGACAAGGTGTCAACCTAGATTCACGACAAAGCGACTGATTTTTTGCACATTTCGACAGGTCCGGACCTGTCAAATGGTGAAATTTTGAAGCGACTGATTTTTTGCACATTTCGACAGGTCCGGACCTGTCCAATGGTGAAATTTTGAAGCGACTGATTTTTTGCACATTTCGACAGGTCCGGACCTGTCAAATGGTGAAATTTTGAAGAGACTGATTTTTTGCAAGATTTAACAGGTCCCGACCTGTGAAATGGTGAATTTTCAGATTAACTGATTCATACATCACTGGTCATCATCTTGCGAAAATTGTTCGACTAAAACTGGTAGAATAGTGACAATAAAGGTACAGTAATAGAAAGCTCTCTTACCTCATGGAAGAAGAATCTTGCAGGAAAAGATTGCCAGGACAAGATCGACCAGCACTGATTGAACCAAAGTCTTAAGCAACCACAGCAATGTAGACAAATGCATGTTGTAAGCATGTGAATGTGTGCATCAAGCAGGAAGGTTGGTGCGTTTCCTAACAAGGAAAGAAGGCCGATTACAATTTTTTTTAAGTGCAATTCAGTTTTTGTTTCATATCAATGACATTCCACTGGATGGACTATTTTTTGGAAAATTCGACAGGTCCGGACCTGTCAAATGGTGAAATTTTGGACCAAGTTGTTTTTTGGAAGATTCGACAGGTCCGGACCTGTCAAATGGTGAAATTTTAGAGCGACTGAATTTTTGCAAATTTCAACAGGTCCTGACCTGTCAAATGGTGAAACTTTGGACCAAGTTGTTTTTTGGAATATTCGACAGGTCCGGACCTGTCAAATGGTGAAATTTTGAAGCGACTGATTTTTTGCACATTTCGACAGGTCCGGACCTGTCAAATGGTGAAATTTTGGACCAAGTTGTTTTTTGGAAGATTCGACAGGTCCGGACCTGTCAAATGGTGAAATTTTGAAGCGACTGATTTTTTGCACATTTCGACAGGTCCGGACCTGTCAAATGGTGAAATTTTGAAGAGACTGATTTTTTGCAAATTTCGACAGGTCCGGACCTGTCAAATGGTGAAATTTTGGACCAAGTTGTATTTTGGAAGATTCGACAGGTCCGGACCTGTCAAATGGTGAAATTTTGAAGCGACTGATTTTTTGCACATTTCGACAGGTCCGGACCTGTCAAATGGTGAAATTTTGGACTAAGTTGTTTTTTGGAAGATTCGACAGGTCCGGACCTGTCAAATGGTGAAATTGTGAAGCGACTGATTTTTTGCACATTTCGACAGGTCCGGACCTGTCAAATGGTGAAATTTTGAAGAGACTGATTTTTTGCAAATTTCGACAGGTCCGGACCTGTCAAATGGTGAAATTTTGGACTAAGTTGTTTTTTGGAAGATTCGACAGGTCCGGACCTGTCAAATGGTGAAATTTTGAAGCGACTGATTTTTTGCACATTTCGACAGGTCCGGACCTGTCAAATGGTGAAATTTTGGACCAAGTTGTTTTTTGGAAGATTCGACAGGTCCGGACCTGTCAAATGGTGAAATTTTGAAGCGACTGATTTTTTGCACATTTCGACAGGTCCGGACCTGTCAAATGGTGAAATTTTGAAGCGACTGATTTTTTGCACATTTCGACAGGTCCGGACCTGTCAAATGGTGAAATTTTGGACTAAGTTGTTTTTTGGAAGATTCGACAGGTCCGGACCTGTCAAATGGTGAAATTTTGAAGCGACTGATTTTTTGCACATTTCGACAGGTCCGGACCTGTCAAATGGTGAAATTTTGGACCAAGTGGTTTTTTGGAAGATTCTACAGGTCCGGACCTGTCAAATGGTGAAATTTTGAAGCGACTGATTTTTTGCACATTTCGACAGGTCCGGACCTGTCAAATGGTGAAATTTTGAAGAGACTGATTTTTTGCAAATTTCGACAGGTCCGGACCTGTCAAATGGTGAAATTTTGGACCAAGTTGTTTTTTGCACATTTCGACAGGTCCGGACCTGTCAAATGGTAAATTTTGGACTAAGTTGGTTTTTGGAAGATTCGACAGGTCCGGACCTGTCAAATGGTGAAATTTTGAAGCGACTGATTTTTTGCACATTTCGACAGGTCCGGACCTGTCAAATGGTGAAATTTTGAAGAGACTGATTTTTTGCAAATTTCGACAGGTCCGGACCTGTCAAATGGTGAAATTTTGGACTAAGTTGTTTTTTGGAAGATTCGACAGGTCCGGACCTGTCAAATGGTGAAATTTTGAAGCGACTGATTTTTTGCACATTTCGACAGGTCCGGACCTGTCAAATGGTGAAATTTTGAAGCGACTGATTTTTTGCACATTTCGACAGGTCCGGACCTGTCAAATGGTGAAATTTTGAAGAGACTGATTTTTTGCAAGATTTAACAGGTCCCGACCTGTGAAATGGTGAATTTTCAGATTAACTGATTCATACATCACTGGTCATCATCTTGCGAAAATTGTTCGACTAAAACTGGTAGCATAGTGACAATAAAGGTACAGTAATAGAAAGCTCTCTTACCTCATGGAAGAAGAATCTTGCAGGAAAAGATTGCCAGGACAAGATCGACCAGCACTGATTGAACCAAAGTCTTAAGCAACCACAGCAATGTAGACAAATGCATGTTGTAAGCATGTGAATGTGTGCATCAAGCAGGAAGGTTGGTGCGTTTCCTAACAAGGAAAGAAGGCCGATTACAATCTTTTTTAAGTGCAATTCAGTTTTTGTTTCATATCAATGACATTCCACTGGATGGACTATTTTTTGGAAATTTTGACAGGTCCGGATCTGTCAAAGGGTGAAATTTTGGACCAAGTTATTTTTTGGAAGATTGGACAGGTCCGGACCTGTCAAATGGTGAAATTTTAGAGCGACTGAATTTTTGCAAATTTCAACAGGTCCGGACCTGTCAAATGGTGAAACTTTGGACCAAGTTGTTTTTTGGAATATTCGACAGGTCCGGACCTGTCAAATGGTGAAATTTTGAAGCGACTGATTTTTTGCACATTTCGACAGGTCCGGACCTGTCAAATGGTGAAATTTTGGACCAAGTTGTTTTTTGGAAGATTCGACAGGTCCGGACCTGTCAAATGGTGAAATTTTGAAGCGACTGATTTTTTGCACATTTCGACAGGTCCGGACCTGTCAAATGGTGAAATTTTGGACCAAGTTGTTTTTTGGAAGATTCGACAGGTCCGGACCTGTCAAATGGTGAAATTTTGAAGCGACTGATTTTTTGCACATTTCGACAGGTCCGGACCTGTCAAATGGTGAAATTTTGAAGCGACTGATTTTTTGCACATTTCGACAGGTCCGGACCTGTCAAATGGTGAAATTTTGAAGCGACTGATTTTTTGCACATTTCGACAGGTCCGGACCTGTCAAATGGTGAAATTTTGAAGCGACTGATTTTTTGCACATTTCGATAGGTCCGGACCTGTCAAATGGTGAAATTTTGGACTAAGTTGTTTTTTGGAAGATTCGACAGGTCCGGACCTGTCAAATGGTGAAATTTTGAAGCGACTGATTTTTTGCACATTTCGACAGGTCCGGACCTGTCAAATGGTGAAATTTTGGACCAAGTTGTTTTTTGGAAGATTCGACAGGTCCGGACCTGTCAAATGGTGAAATTTTGAAACGACTGATTTTTTGCACATTTCGACAGGTCCGGACCTGTCAAATGGTGAAATTTTGAAGAGACTGATTTTTTGCAAATTTCGACAGGTCCGGACCTGTCAAATGGTGAAATTTTGGACCAAGTTGTTTTTTGGAAGATTCGACAGGTCCGGACCTGTCAAATGGTGAAATTTTGAAGCGACTGATTTTTTGCACATTTCGACAGGTCCGGACCTGTCAAATGGTGAAATTTTGAAGCGACTGATTTTTTGCACATTTCGACAGGTCTGGACCTGTCAAATGGTGAAATTTTGAAGCGACTGATTATTTGCACATTTCGACAGGTCCGGACCTGTCAAATGGTGAAATTTTGGACTAAGTTGTTTTTTGGAAGATTCGACAGGTCCGGACCTGTCAAATGGTGAAATTTTGAAGCGACTGATTTTTTGCACATTTCGACAGGTCCGGACCTGTCAAATGGTGAAATTTTGAAGCGACTGATTTTTTGCACATTTCGACAGGTCCGGACCTGTCAAATGGTGAAATTTTGAAGCGACTGATTTTTTGCACATTTCGACAGGTCCGGACCTGTCCAATGGTGAAATTTTGAAGCGACTGATTTTTTGCACATTTCGACAGGTCCGGACCTGTCAAATGGTGAAATTTTGAAGAGACTGATTTTTTGCAAGATTTAACAGGTCCCGACCTGTGAAATGGTGAATTTTCAGATTAACTGATTCATACATCACTGGTCATCATCTTGCGAAAATTGTTCGACTAAAACTGGTAGAATAGTGACAATAAAGGTACAGTAATAGAAAGCTCTCTTACCTCATGGAAGAAGAATCTTGCAGGAAAAGATTGCCAGGACAAGATCGACCAGCACTGATTGAACCAAAGTCTTAAGCAACCACAGCAATGTAGACAAATGCATGTTGTAAGCATGTGAATGTGTGCATCAAGCAGGAAGGTTGGTGCGTTTCCTAACAAGGAAAGAAGGCCGATTACAATTTTTTTTAAGTGCAATTCAGTTTTTGTTTCATATCAATGACATTCCACTGGATGGACTATTTTTTGGAAAATTCGACAGGTCCGGACCTGTCAAATGGTGAAATTTTGGACCAAGTTGTTTTTTGGAAGATTCGACAGGTCCGGACCTGTCAAATGGTGAAATTTTAGAGCGACTGAATTTTTGCAAATTTCAACAGGTCCGGACCTGTCAAATGGTGAAACTTTGGACCAAGTTGTTTTTTGGAATATTCGACAGGTCCGGACCTGTCAAATGGTGAAATTTTGAAGCGACTGATTTTTTGCACATTTCGACAGGTCCGGACCTGTCAAATGGTGAAATTTTGGACCAAGTTGTTTTTTGGAAGATTCGACAGGTCCGGACCTGTCAAATGGTGAAATTTTGAAGCGACTGATTTTTTGCACATTTCGACAGGTCCGGACCTGTCAAATGGTGAAATTTTGAAGAGACTGATTTTTTGCAAATTTCGACAGGTCCGGACCTGTCAAATGGTGAAATTTTGGACCAAGTTGTATTTTGGAAGATTCGACAGGTCCGGACCTGTCAAATGGTGAAATTTTGAAGCGACTGATTTTTTGCACATTTCGACAGGTCCGGACCTGTCAAATGGTGAAATTTTGGACTAAGTTGTTTTTTGGAAGATTCGACAGGTCCGGACCTGTCAAATGGTGAAATTGTGAAGCGACTGATTTTTTGCACATTTCGACAGGTCCGGACCTGTCAAATGGTGAAACTTTGAAGAGACTGATTTTTTGCAAATTTCGACAGGTCCGGACCTGTCAAATGGTGAAATTTTGGACTAAGTTGTTTTTTGGAAGATTCGACAGGTCCGGACCTGTCAAATGGTGAAATTTTGAAGCGACTGATTTTTTGCACATTTCGACAGGTCCGGACCTGTCAAATGGTGAAATTTTGGACCAAGTTGTTTTTTGGAAGATTCGACAGGTCCGGACCTGTCAAATGGTGAAATTTTGAAGCGACTGATTTTTTGCACATTTCGACAGGTCCGGACCTGTCAAATGGTGAAATTTTGAAGCGACTGATTTTTTGCACATTTCGACAGGTCCGGACCTGTCAAATGGTGAAATTTTGGACTAAGTTGTTTTTTGGAAGATTCGACAGGTCCGGACCTGTCAAATGGTGAAATTTTGAAGCGACTGATTTTTTGCACATTTCGACAGGTCCGGACCTGTCAAATGGTGAAATTTTGGACCAAGTGGTTTTTTGGAAGATTCTACAGGTCCGGACCTGTCAAATGGTGAAATTTTGAAGCGACTGATTTTTTGCACATTTCGACAGGTCCGGACCTGTCAAATGGTGAAATTTTGAAGAGACTGATTTTTTGCAAATTTCGACAGGTCCGGACCTGTCAAATGGTGAAATTTTGGACCAAGTTGTTTTTTGGAAGATTCGACAGGTCCGGACCTGTCAAATGGTGAAATTTTGAAGCGACTGATTTTTTGCACATTTCGACAGGTCCGGACCTGTCAAATGGTGAAATTTTGGACTAAGTTGTTTTTTGGAAGATTCGACAGGTCCGGACCTGTCAAATGGTGAAATTTTGAAGCGACTGATTTTTTGCACATTTCGACAGGTCCGGACCTGTCAAATGGTGAAATTTTGAAGCGACTGATTATTTGCACATTTCGACAGGTCCGGACCTGTCAAATGGTGAAATTTTGAAGCGACTGATTTTTTGCACATTTCGACAAGTCCGGACCTGTCAAATGGTGAAATTTTGAAGAGACTGATTTTTTGCAAGATTTAACAGGTCCCGACCTGTGAAATGGTGAATTTTCAGATTAACTGATTCATACATCACTGGTCATCATCTTACGAAAATTGTTCGACTAAAACTGGTAGCATAGTGACAATAAAGGTACAGTAATAGAAAGCTCTCTTACCTCATGGAAGAAGAATCTTGCAGGAAAAGATTGCCAGGACAAGATGGACCAGCACTGATTGAACCAAAGTCTTAAGCAACCACAGCAATGTAGACAAATGCATGTTGTAAGCATGTGAATGTGTGCATCAAGCAGGAAGGTTGGTGCGTTTCCTAACAAGGAAAGAAGGCCGATTACAATTTTTTTTAAGTGCAATTCAGTTTTTGTTTCATATCAATGACATTCCACTGGATGGACTATTTTTTGGAAAATTCGACAGGTCCGGACCTGTCAAATGGTGAAACTTTGCACCAAGTTGTTTTTTGGAAGATTCGACAGGTCCGGACCTGTCAAATGGTGAAACTTTGCACCAAGTTGTTTTTTGGAAGATTCGACAGGTCCGGACCTGTCAAATGGTGAAATTTTGAAGCGACTGATTTTTTGCACATTTCGACAGGTCCGGACCTGTCAAATGGTGAAATTTTGGACCAAGTTGAAATTTTGAAGCGACTGATTTTTTGCACATTTCGACAGGTCCGGACCTGTCAAATGGTGAAATTTTGAAGAGACTGATTTTTTGCAAATTTCGACAGGTCCGGACCTGTCAAATGGTGAAATTTTGGACCAAGTTGTTTTTTGGAAGATTCGACAGGTCCGGACCTGTCAAATCGTGAAATTTTGAAGCGACTGATTTTTTGCACATTTCGACAGGTCCGGACCTGTCAAATGGTGAAATTTTGAAGCGACTGATTTTTTGCACATTTCGATAGGTCCGGACCTGTCAAATGGTGAAATTTTGGACTAAGTTGTTTTTTGGAAGATTCGACAGGTCCGGACCTGTCAAATGGTGAAATTTTGAAGAGACTGATTTTTTGCAAATTTCGACAGGTCCGGACCTGTCAAATGGTGAAATTTTGGACTAAGTTGTTTTTTGGAAGATTCGACAGGTCCGGACCTGTCAAATGGTGAAATTTTGAAGCGACTGATTTTTTGCACATTTCGACAGGTCCGGACCTGTCAAATGGTGAAATTTTGGACCAAGTTGTTTTTTGGAAGATTCGACAGGTCCGGACCTGTCAAATGGTGAAATTTTGAAGCGACTGATTTTTTGCACATTTCGACAGGTCCGGACCTGTCAAATGGTGAAATTTTGAAGCGACTGATTTTTTGCACATTTCGACAGGTCCGGACCTGTCAAATGGTGAAATTTTGGACTAAGTTGTTTTTTGGAAGATTCGACAGGTCCGGACCTGTCAAATGGTGAAATTTTGAAGCGACTGATTTTTTGCACATTTCGACAGGTCCGGACCTGTCAAATGGTGAAATTTTGGACCAAGTGGTTTTTTGGAAGATTCTACAGGTCCGGACCTGTCAAATGGTGAAATTTTGAAGCGACTGATTTTTTGCACATTTCGACAGGTCCGGACCTGTCAAATGGTGAAATTTTGAAGAGACTGATTTTTTGCAAATTTCGACAGGTCCGGACCTGTCAAATGGTGAAATTTTGGACCAAGTTGTTTTTTGGAAGATTCGACAGGTCCGGACCTGTCAAATGGTGAAATTTTGAAGCGACTGATTTTTTGCACATTTCGACAGGTCCGGACCTGTCAAATGGTGAAATTTTGGACTAAGTTGTTTTTTGGAAGATTCGACAGGTCCGGACCTGTCAAATGGTGAAATTTTGAAGCGACTGATTTTTTGCACATTTCGACAGGTCCGGACCTGTCAAATGGTGAAATTTTGAAGAGACTGATTTTTTGCAAATTTCGACAGGTCCGGACCTGTCAAATGGTGAAATTTTGGACTAAGTTGTTTTTTGGAAGATTCGACAGGTCCGGACCTGTCAAATGGTGAAATTTTGAAGCGACTGATTTTTTGCACATTTCGACAGGTCCGGACCTGTCAAATGGTGAAATTTTGAAGCAACTGATTTTTTGCACATTTCGACAGGTCCGGACCTGTCAAATGGTGAAATTTTGAAGCGACTGATTATTTGCACATTTCGACAGGTCCGGACCTGTCAAATGGTGAAATTTTGAAGCGACTGATTTTTTGCACATTTCGACAAGTCCGGACCTGTCAAATGGTGAAATTTTGAAGAGACTGATTTTTTGCAAGATTTAACAGGTCCCGACCTGTGAAATGGTGAATTTTCAGATTAACTGATTCATACATCACTGGTCATCATCTTACGAAAATTGTTCGACTAAAACTGGTAGCATAGTGACAATAAAGGTACAGTAATAGAAAGCTCTCTTACCTCATGGAAGAAGAATCTTGCAGGAAAAGATTGCCAGGACAAGATCGACCAGCACTGATTGAACCAAAGTCTTAAGCAACCACAGCAATGTAGACAAATGCATGTTGTAAGCATGTGAATGTGTGCATCAAGCAGGAAGGTTGGTGCGTTTCCTAACAAGGAAAGAAGGCCGATTACAATTTTTTTTAAGTGCAATTCAGTTTTTGTTTCATATCAATGACATTCCACTGGATGGACTATTTTTTGGAAAATTCGACAGGTCCGGACCTGTCAAATGGTGAAACTTTGCACCAAGTTGTTTTTTGGAAGATTCGACAGGTCCGGACCTGTCAAATGGTGAAACTTTGCACCAAGTTGTTTTTTGGAAGATTCGACAGGTCCGGACCTGTCAAATGGTGAAATTTTGAAGCGACTGATTTTTTGCACATTTCGACAGGTCCGGACCTGTCAAATGGTGAAATTTTGGACCAAGTTGAAATTTTGAAGCGACTGATTTTTTGCACATTTCGACAGGTCCGGACCTGTCAAATGGTGAAATTTTGAAGAGACTGATTTTTTGCAAATTTCGACAGGTCCGGACCTGTCAAATGGTGAAATTTTGGACCAAGTTGTTTTTTGGAAGATTCGACAGGTCCGGACCTGTCAAATGGTGAAATTTTGAAGCGACTGATTTTTTGCACATTTCGACAGGTCCGGACCTGTCAAATGGTGAAATTTTGAAGCGACTGATTTTTTGCACATTTCGATAGGTCCGGACCTGTCAAATGGTGAAATTTTGGACTAAGTTGTTTTTTGGAAGATTCGACAGGTCCGGACCTGTCAAATGGTGAAATTTTGAAGCGACTGATTTTTTGCACATTTCGACAGGTCCGGACCTGTCAAATGGTGAAATTTTGAAGAGACTGATTTTTTGCAAATTTCGACAGGTCCGGACCTGTCAAATGGTGAAATTTTGGACCAAGTTGTTTTTTGGAAGATTCGACAGGTCCGGACCTGTCAAATGGTGAAATTTTGAAGCGACTGATTTTTTGCACATTTCGACAGGTCCGGACCTGTCAAATGATGAAATTTTGAAGCGACTGATTTTTTGCACATTTCGACAGGTCCGGACCTGTCAAATGGTGAAATTTTGAAGCGACTGATTTTTTGCACATTTCGACAGGTCCGGACCTGTCAAATGGTGAAATTTTGAAGCGACTGATTTTTTGCACATTTCGACAAGTCCGGACCTGTCAAATGGTGAAATTTTGAAGAGACTGATTTTTTGCAAGATTTAACAGGTCCCGACCTGTGAAATGGTGAATTTTCAGATTAACTGATTCATACATCACTGGTCATCATCTTACGAAAATTGTTCGACTAAAACTGGTAGCATAGTGACAATAAAGGTACAGTAATAGAAAGCTCTCTTACCTCATGGAAGAAGAATCTTGCAGGAAAAGATTGCCAGGACAAGATCGACCAGCACTGATTGAACCAAAGTCTTAAGCAACCACAGCAATGTAGACAAATGCATGTTGTAAGCATGTGAATGTGTGCATCAAGCAGGAAGGTTGGTGCGTTTCCTAACAAGGAAAGAAGGCCGATTACAATTTTTTTTAAGTGCAATTCAGTTTTTGTTTCATATCAATGACATTCCACTGGATGGACTATTTTTTGGAAAATTCGACAGGTCCGGACCTGTCAAATGGTGAAACTTTGCACCAAGTTGTTTTTTGGAAGATTCGACAGGTCCGGACCTGTCAAATGGTGAAACTTTGCACCAAGTTGTTTTTTGGAAGATTCGACAGGTCCGGACCTGTCAAATGGTGAAATTTTGAAGCGACTGATTTTTTGCACATTTCGACAGGTCCGGACCTGTCAAATGGTGAAATTTTGGACCAAGTTGAAATTTTGAAGCGACTGATTTTTTGCACATTTCGACAGGTCCGGACCTGTCAAATGGTGAAATTTTGAAGAGACTGATTTTTTGCAAATTTCGACAGGTCCGGACCTGTCAAATGGTGAAATTTTGGACCAAGTTGTTTTTTGGAAGATTCGACAGGTCCGGACCTGTCAAATGGTGAAATTTTGAAGCGACTGATTTTTTGCACATTTCGACAGGTCCGGACCTGTCAAATGGTGAAATTTTGAAGCGACTGATTTTTTGCACATTTTGATAGGTCCGGACCTGTCAAATGGTGAAATTTTGGACTAAGTTGTTTTTTGGAAGATTCGACAGGTCCGGACCTGTCAAATGGTGAAATTTTGAAGCGACTGATTTTTTGCACATTTCGACAGGTCCGGACCTGTCAAATGGTGAAATTTTGGACCAAGTTGTTTTTTGGAAGATTCGACAGGTCCGGACCTGTCAAATGGTGAAATTTTGAAGCGACTGATTTTTTGCACATTTCGACAGGTCCGGACCTGTCAAATGGTGAAATTTTGAAGCGACTGATTTTTTGCACATTTCGACAGGTCCGGACCTGTCAAATGGTGAAATTTTGGACCAAGTTGTTTTTTGGAAGAATCCACAGGTCCGGACCTGTCAAATGGTGAAATTTTGAAGCGACTGATTTTTTGCACATTTCGACAGGTCCGGACCTGTCAAATGGTGAAATTTTGAAGAGACTGATTTTTTGCAAATTTCGACAGGTCCGGACCTGTCAAA
Organism: Aurelia coerulea; assembly: GCA_039566865.1. NCBI lineage: Eukaryota > Metazoa > Cnidaria > Scyphozoa > Semaeostomeae > Ulmaridae > Aurelia > Aurelia coerulea. Next base: position 20,420,155 of record CM076947.1, on the reverse strand, counting down.
TGGTGAAATTTTGGACCAAGTTCTTTTTTGGAAGATTCGACAGGTCCGGACCTGTCAAATGGTGAAATTTTGAAGCGACTGATTTTTTGCACATTTCGACAGGTCCGGACCTGTCAAATGGTGAAATTTTGAAGAGACTGATTTTTTGCAAGATTTAACAGGTCCCGACCTGTGAAATGGTGAATTTTCAGATTAACTGATTCATACATCACTGGTCATCATCTTACGAAAATTGTTCGACTAAAACTGGTAGCATAGTGACAATAAAGGTACAGTAATAGAAAGCTCTCTTACCTCATGGAAGAAGAATCTTGCAGGAAAAGATTGCCAGGACAAGATCGACCAGCACTGATTGAACCAAAGTCTTAAGCAACCACAGCAATGTAGACAAATGCATGTTGTAAGCATGTGAATGTGTGCATCAAGCAGGAAGGTTGGTGCGTTTCCTAACAAGGAAAGAAGGCCGATTACAATTTTTTTTAAGTGCAATTCAGTTTTTGTTTCATATCAATGACATTCCAATGGATGGACTATTTTTTGGAAAATTCGACAGGTCCGGACCTGTCAAATGGTGAAATTTTGGACCAAGTTGTTTTTTGGAAGATTCGACAGGTCCGGACCTGTCAAATGGTGAAATTTTGGAGCGACTGAATTTTTGCAAATTTCAACAGGTCCGGACCTGTCAAATGGTGAAACTTTGGACCAAGTTGTTTTTTGGAATATTTGACAGGTCCAGACCTGTCAAATGGTGAAATTTTGAAGCGACTGATTTTTTGCACATTTTGACAGGTCCGGACCTGTCAAATGGTGAAATTTTGGACCAAGTTGAAATTTTGAAGCGACTGATTTTTTGCACATTTCGACAGGTCCGGACCTGTCAAATGGTGAAATTTTGAAGAGACTGATTTTTTGCAAATTTCGACAGGTCCGGACCTGTCAAATGGTGAAATTTTGGACCAAGTTGTTTTTTGGAAGATTCGACAGGTCCGGACCTGTCAAATCGTGAAATTTTGAAGCGACTGATTTTTTGCACATTTCGACAGGTCCGGACCTGTCAAATGGTGAAATTTTGAAGCGACTGATTTTTTGCACATTTCGATAGGTCCGGACCTGTCAAATGGTGAAATTTTGGACTAAGTTGTTTTTTGGAAGATTCGACAGGTCCGGACCTGTCAAATGGTGAAATTTTGAAGCGACTGATTTTTTGCACATTTCGACAGGTCCGGACCTGTCAAATGGTGAAATTTTGGACCAAGTTGTTTTTTGGAAGATTCGACAGGTCCGGACCTGTCAAATGGTGAAATTTTGAAGCGACTGATTTTTTGCACATTTCGACAGGTCCGGACCTGTCAAATGGTGAAATTTTGGACTAAGTTGTTTTTTGGAAGATTCGACAGGTCCGGACCTGTCAAATGGTGAAATTTTGAAGCGACTGATTTTTTGCACATTTCGACAGGTCCGGACCTGTCAAATGGTGAAATTTTGGACCAAGTTGTTTTTTGGAAGATTCGACAGGTCCGGACCTGTCAAATGGTGAAATTTTGAAGCGACTGATTTTTTGCACATTTCGACAGGTCCGGACCTGTCAAATGGTGAAATTTTGAAGAGACTGATTTTTTGCAAATTTCGACAGGTCCGGACCTGTCAAATGGTGAAATTTTGGACTAAGTTGTTTTTTGGAAGATTCGACAGGTCCGGACCTGTCAAATGGTGAAATTTTGAAGCGACTGATTTTTTGCACATTTCGACAGGTCCGGACCTGTCAAATGGTGAAATTTTGGACCAAGTTGTTTTTTGGAAGATTCGACAGGTCCGGACCTGTCAAATGGTGAAATTTTGAAGCGACTGATTTTTTGCACATTTCGACAGGTCCGGACCTGTCAAATGGTGAAATTTTGAAGCGACTGATTTTTTGCACATTTCGACAGGTCCGGACCTGTCAAATGGTGAAATTTTGGACTAAGTTGTTTTTTGGAAGATTCGACAGGTCCGGACCTGTCAAATGGTGAAATTTTGAAGCGACTGATTTTTTGCACATTTCGACAGGTCCGGACCTGTCAAATGGTGAAATTTTGGACCAAGTGGTTTTTTGGAAGATTCTACAGGTCCGGACCTGTCAAATGGTGAAATTTTGAAGCGACTGATTTTTTGCACATTTCGACAGGTCCGGACCTGTCAAATGGTGAAATTTTGAAGAGACTGATTTTTTGCAAATTTCGACAGGTCCGGACCTGTCAAATGGTGAAATTTTGGACCAAGTTGTTTTTTGGAAGATTCGACAGGTCCGGACCTGTCAAATGGTGAAATTTTGAAGCGACTGATTTTTTGCACATTTCGACAGGTCCGGACCTGTCAAATGGTGAAATTTTGGACTAAGTTGTTTTTTGGAAGATTCGACAGGTCCGGACCTGTCAAATGGTGAAATTTTGAAGCGACTGATTTTTTGCACATTTCGACAGGTCCGGACCTGTCAAATGGTGAAATTTTGAAGAGACTGATTTTTTGCAAATTTCGACAGGTCCGGACCTGTCAAATGGTGAAATTTTGGACTAAGTTGTTTTTTGGAAGATTCGACAGGTCCGGACCTGTCAAATGGTGAAATTTTGAAGCGACTGATTTTTTGCACATTTCGACAGGTCCGGACCTGTCAAATGGTGAAATTTTGAAGCAACTGATTTTTTGCACATTTCGACAGGTCCGGACCTGTCAAATGGTGAAATTTTGAAGCGACTGATTATTTGCACATTTCGACAGGTCCGGACCTGTCAAATGGTGAAATTTTGAAGCGACTGATTTTTTGCACATTTCGACAAGTCCGGACCTGTCAAATGGTGAAATTTTGAAGAGACTGATTTTTTGCAAGATTTAACAGGTCCCGACCTGTGAAATGGTGAATTTTCAGATTAACTGATTCATACATCACTGGTCATCATCTTACGAAAATTGTTCGACTAAAACTGGTAGCATAGTGACAATAAAGGTACAGTAATAGAAAGCTCTCTTACCTCATGGAAGAAGAATCTTGCAGGAAAAGATTGCCAGGACAAGATCGACCAGCACTGATTGAACCAAAGTCTTCAGCAACCACAGCAATGTAGACAAATGCATGTTGTAAGCATGTGAATGTGTGCATCAAGCAGGAAGGTTGGTGCGTTTCCTAACAAGGAAAGAAGGCCAATTACAATTTTTTTTAAGTGCAATTCAGTTTTTGTTTCATATCAATGACATTCCACTGGATGGACTATTTTTTGGAAAATTCGACAGGTCCGGACCTGTCAAATGGTGAAACTTTGCACCAAGTTGTTTTTTGGAAGATTCGACAGGTCCGGACCTGTCAAATGGTGAAACTTTGCACCAAGTTGTTTTTTGGAAGATTCGACAGGTCCGGACCTGTCAAATGGTGAAATTTTGAAGCGACTGATTTTTTGCACATTTCGACAGGTCCGGACCTGTCAAATGGTGAAATTTTGGACCAAGTTGAAATTTTGAAGCGACTGATTTTTTGCACATTTCGACAGGTCCGGACCTGTCAAATGGTGAAATTTTGAAGAGACTGATTTTTTGCAAATTTCGACAGGTCCGGACCTGTCAAATGGTGAAATTTTGGACCAAGTTGTTTTTTGGAAGATTCGACAGGTCCGGACCTGTCAAATGGTGAAATTTTGAAGCGACTGATTTTTTGCACATTTCGACAGGTCCGGACCTGTCAAATGGTGAAATTTTGAAGCGACTGATTTTTTGCACATTTCGATAGGTCCGGACCTGTCAAATGGTGAAATTTTGGACTAAGTTGTTTTTTGGAAGATTCGACAGGTCCGGACCTGTCAAATGGTGAAATTTTGAAGCGACTGATTTTTTGCACATTTCGACAGGTCCGGACCTGTCAAATGGTGAAATTTTGAAGAGACTGATTTTTTGCAAATTTCGACAGGTCCGGACCTGTCAAATGGTGAAATTTTGGACCAAGTTGTTTTTTGGAAGATTCGACAGGTCCGGACCTGTCAAATGGTGAAATTTTGAAGCGACTGATTTTTTGCACATTTCGACAGGTCCGGGCCTGTCAAATTATGAAATTTTGAAGCGACTGATTTTTTGCACATTTCGACAGGTCCGGACCTGTCAAATGGTGAAATTTTGAAGCGACTGATTTTTTGCACATTTCGACAGGTCCGGACCTGTCAAATGGTGAAATTTTGAAGCGACTGATTTTTTGCACATTTCGACAAGTCCGGACCTGTCAAATGGTGAAATTTTGAAGAGACTGATTTTTTGCAAGATTTAACAGGTCCCGACCTGTGAAATGGTGAATTTTCAGATTAACTGATTCATACATCACTGGTCATCATCTTACGAAAATTGTTCGACTAAAACTGGTAGCATAGTGACAATAAAGGTACAGTAATAGAAAGCTCTCTTACCTCATGGAAGAAGAATCTTGCAGGAAAAGATTGCCAGGACAAGATCGACCAGCACTGATTGAACCAAAGTCTTAAGCAACCACAGCAATGTAGACAAATGCATGTTGTAAGCATGTGAATGTGTGCATCAAGCAGGAAGGTTGGTGCGTTTCCTAACAAGGAAAGAAGGCCGATTACAATTTTTTTTAAGTGCAATTCAGTTTTTGTTTCATATCAATGACATTCCACTGGATGGACTATTTTTTGGAAAATTCGACAGGTCCGGACCTGTCAAATGGTGAAACTTTGCACCAAGTTGTTTTTTGGAAGATTCGACAGGTCCGGACCTGTCAAATGGTGAAACTTTGCACCAAGTTGTTTTTTGGAAGATTCGACAGGTCCGGACCTGTCAAATGGTGAAATTTTGAAGCGACTGATTTTTTGCACATTTCGACAGGTCCGGACCTGTCAAATGGTGAAATTTTGGACCAAGTTGAAATTTTGAAGCGACTGATTTTTTGCACATTTCGACAGGTCCGGACCTGTCAAATGGTGAAATTTTGAAGAGACTGATTTTTTGCAAATTTTGACAGGTCCGGACCTGTCAAATGGTGAAATTTTGGACCAAGTTGTTTTTTGGAAGATTCGACAGGTCCGGACCTGTCAAATGGTGAAATTTTGAAGCGACTGATTTTTTGCACATTTCGACAGGTCCGGACCTGTCAAATGGTGAAATTTTGAAGCGACTGATTTTTTGCACATTTTGATAGGTCCGGACCTGTCAAATGGTGAAATTTTGGACTAAGTTGTTTTTTGGAAGATTCGACAGGTCCGGACCTGTCAAATGGTGAAATTTTGAGGCGACTGATTTTTTGCACATTTCGACAGGTCCGGACCTGTCAAATGGTGAAATTTTGGACCAAGTTGTTTTTTGGAAGATTCGACAGGTCCGGACCTGTCAAATGGTGAAATTTTGAAGAGACTGATTTTTTGCACATTTCAACAGGTCCGGACCTGTCAAATGGTGAAATTTTGAAGCGACTGATTTTTTGCACATTTCGACAGGTCCGGACCTGTCAAATGGTGAAATTTTGGACCAAGTTGTTTTTTGGAAGAATCCACAGGTCCGGACCTGTCAAATGGTGAAATTTTGAAGCGACTGATTTTTTGCACATTTCGACAGGTCCGGACCTGTCAAATGGTGAAATTTTGAAGAGACTGATTTTTTGCAAATTTCGACAGGTCCGGACCTGTCAAATGGTGAAATTTTGGACCAAGTTGTTTTTTGGAAGATTCGACAGGTCCGGACCTGTCAAATGGTGAAATTTTGAAGCGACTGATTTTTTGCACATTTCGACAGGTCCGGACCTGTCAAATGGTGAAATTTTGAAGAGACTGATTTTTTGCAAGATTTAACAGGTCCCGACCTGTGAAATGGTGAATTTTCAGATTAACTGATTCATACATCACTGGTCATCATCTTACGAAAATTGTTCGACTAAAACTGGTAGCATAGTGACAATAAAGGTACAGTAATAGAAAGCTCTCTTACCTCATGGAAGAAGAATCTTGCAGGAAAAGATTGCCAGGACAAGATCGACCAGCACTGATTGAACCAAAGTCTTAACCCTTAGCATGCTGGTCGCTTTGTTGATTGCCCAACCTTTCCAGCTGAGCATTATCGAAAAATCCCGCATTGAATCACCGAACAACTTTTGTCAAATTGTTTTGGGTCAAATCGATGTTTGACAAAAAAGTGAAGTATTGCAAGATTATAAAGCAAATTTTGGAGAACAAATATGTGAATAAATCTTTGTGATACAAATGGTAAGTTTCCCAGTATTTTGTGAGTAATGAGATCATAAATATTTCTGAAATTGCTCTGGTTTCCTCCGTGGCGAAGAGCGGCGCTCTTGCTGACCACTCGCCATTTTGAAAGTCGGTGTGGCCTCAATTGAGGGCCAATCATATCAGAAAGAGGCTATGTCAAAAGAGAAGAGAACGGGCTTCAAAATGGTACCAAAGATCAACACAAGACACGAGTTTCTACAAATCCGAAGCCGTAAAAATATTCATCGTCGCTGTCTTCATTCTTCACCTTCATACATCTCAAAAAGTTAATGGCGTGTCAGCTGATTCTTGGTAAATGTATAAAAACGTTGGAAGCGATGCTATGAAAAAACGGCAATAGGAAGGCCTAACTTTTTTGACATCAAAGTGGAGCTTGTTTTGTACGCTGAAAAAGAAGTTCCCGTATGTTTATGTTTGTTCGCGTGCTCCCGCAATAACCGCAGATTTCGTTGGCCTGCCTGAAATGTCGAGATATCTCGCCCGCAGTCGGAACAAAGGGGATTAATGTGTCGAGATATCTCGCCTGCAGCATGCTAAGGGTTAAGCAACCACAGCAATGTAGACAAATGCATGTTGTAAGCATGTGAATGTGTGCATCAAGCAGGAAGGTTGGTGCGTTTCCTAACAAGGAAAGAAGGCCGATTACAATTTTTTTTAAGTGCAATTCAGTTTTTGTTTCATATCAATGACATTCCACTGGATGGACTATTTTTTGGAAAATTCGACAGGTCCGGACCTGTCAAATGGTGAAATTTTGGACCAAGTTGTTTTTTGGAAGATTCGACAGGTCCGGACCTGTCAAATGGTGAAATTTTGGAGCGACTGAATTTTTGCAAATTTCAACAGGTCCGGACCTGTCAAATGGTGAAACTTTGGACCAAGTTGTTTTTTGGAATATTTGACAGGTCCAGACCTGTCAAATGGTGAAATTTTGAAGCGACTGATTTTTTGCACATTTCGACAGGTCCGGACCTGTCAAATGGTGAAATTTTGGACCAAGTTGTTTTTTGGAAGAATCCACAGGTCCGGACCTGTCAAATGGTGAAATTTTGAAGCGACTGATTTTTTGCACATTTCGACAGGTCCGCACCTGTCAAATGGTGAAATTTTGAAGAGACTGATTTTTTGCAAATTTCGACAGGTCCGGACCTGTCAAATGGTGAAATTTTGGACCAAGTTGTTTTTTGGAAGATTCGACAGGTCCGGACCTGTCAAATGGTGAAATTTTGAAGCGACTGATTTTTTGCACATTTCGACAGGTCCGGACCTGTCAAATGGTGACATTTTGGACTAAGTTGTTTTTTGGAAGATTCGACAGGTCCGGACCTGTCAAATGGTGAAATTTTGAAGAGACTGATTTTTTGCAAATTTCGACAGGTCCGGACCTGTCAAATGGTGAAATTTTGGACTAAGTTGTTTTTTGGAAGATTCGACAGGTCCGGACCTGTCAAATGGTGAAATTTTGAAGCGACTGATTTTTTGCACATTTCGACAGGTCCGGACCTGTCAAATGGTGAAATTTTGAAGCGACTGATTTTTTGCACATTTCGACAGGTCCGGACCTGTCAAATGGTGAAATTTTGAAGCGACTGAATTTTTGCACATTTCGACAGGTCCGGACCTGTCAAATGGTGAAATTTTGAAGCGACTGATTTTTTGCACATTTCGACAAGTCCGGACCTGTCAAATGGTGAAATTTTGAAGCGACTGATTTTTTGCACATTTCGACAGGTCCGGACCTGTCAAATGGTGAAATTTTGAAGCGACTGATTTTTTGCACATTTCGACAGGTCCGGACCTGTCAAATGGTGAAATTTTGAAGCGACTGATTTTGTGCACATTTCGACAGGTCCGGACCTGTCAAATGGTGAAATTTTGAAGCGACTGATTTTTTGCACATTTCGACAGGTCCGGACCTGTCAAATGGTGAAATTTTGAAGAGACTGATTTTTTGCAAGATTTAACAGGTCCCGACCTGTGAAATGGTGAATTTTCAGATTAACTGATTCATACATCACTGGTCATCATCTTGCGAAAATTGTTCGACTAAAACTGGTAGCATAGTGACAATAAAGGTACAGTAATAGAAAGCTCTCTTACCTCATGGAAGAAGAATCTTGCAGGAAAAGATTGCCAGGACAAGATCGACCAGCACTGATTGAACCAAAGTCTTAAGCAACCACAGCAATGTAGACAAATGCATGTTGTAAGCATGTGAATGTGTGCATCAAGCAGGAAGGTTGGTGCGTTTCCTAACAAGGAAAGAAGGCCGATTACAATTTTTTTTAAGTGCATTTCAGTTTTTGTTTCATATCAATGACATTCCACTGGATGGACTATTTTTTGGAAAATTCGACAGGTCCGGACCTGTCAAATGGTGAAATTTTGGACCAAGTTGTTTTTTGGAAGATTCGACAGGTCCGGACCTGTCAAATGGTGAAATTTTGAAGCGACTGATTTTTTGCACATTTCGACAGGTCCGGACCTGTCAAATGGTGAAATTTTGAAGAGACTGATTTTTTGCAAATTTCGACAGGTCCGGACCTGTCAAATGGTGAAATTTTGGACCAAGTTGTTTTTTGGAAGATTCGACAGGTCCGGACCTGTCAAATGGTGAAATTTTGAAGCGACTGATTTTTTGCACATTTCGACAGGTCCGGACCTGTCAAATGGTGAAATTTTGGACCAAGTTGTTTTTTGGAAGATTCGACAGGTCCGGACCTGTCAAATGGTGAAATTTTGAAGCGACTGATTTTTTGCACATTTCGACAGGTCCGGACCTGTCAAATGGTGAAATTTTGAAGAGACTGATTTTTTGCAAATTTCGACAGGTCCGGACCTGTCAAATGGTGAAATTTTGGACCAAGTTGTTTTTTGGAAGATTCGACAGGTCCGGACCTGTCAAATGGTGAAATTTTGAAGCGACTGATTTTTTGCACATTTCGACAGGTCCGGACCTGTCAAATGGTGAAATTTTGAAGCGACTGATTTTTTGCACATTTCGACAGGTCCGGACCTGTCAAATGGTGAAATTTTGAAGCGACTGATTTTTTGCACATTTCGACAGGTCCGGACCTGTCAAATGGTGAAATTTTGAAGCGACTGATTTTTTGCACATTTCGACAAGTCCGGACCTGTCAAATGGTGAAATTTTGAAGAGACTGATTTTTTGCAAGATTTAACAGGTCCCGACCTGTGAAATGGTGAATTTTCAGATTAACTGATTCATACATCACTGGTCATCATCTTACGAAAATTGTTCGACTAAAACTGGTAGCATTGTGACAATAAAGGTACAGTAATAGAAAGCTCTCTTACCTCATGGAAGAAGAATCTTGCAGGAAAAGATTGCCAGGACAAGATCGACCAGCACTGATTGAACCAAAGTCTTAAGCAACCACAGCAATGTAGACAAATGCATGTTGTAAGCATGTGAATGTGTGCATCAAGCAGGAAGGTTGGTGCGTTTCCTAACAAGGAAAGAAGGCCGATTACAATTTTTTTTAAGTGCAATTCAGTTTTTGTTTCATATCAATGACATTCCACTGGATGGACTATTTTTTGGAAAATTCGACAGGTCCGGACCTGTCAAATGGTGAAATTTTGGACCAAGTTGTTTTTTGGAAGATTCGACAGGTCCGGACCTGTCAAATGGTGAAACTTTGGACCAAGTTGTTTTTTGGAATATTTGACAGGTCCAGACCTGTCAAATGGTGAAATTTTGAAGCGACTGATTTTTTGCACATTTCGACAGGTCCGGACCTGTCAAATGGTGAAATTTTGGACCAAGTTGTTTTTTGGAAGAATCCACAGGTCCGGACCTGTCAAATGGTGAAATTTTGAAGCGACTGATTTTTTGCACATTTCGACAGGTCCGGACCTGTCAAATGGTGAAATTTTGAAGAGACTGATTTTTTGCAAATTTCGACAGGTCCGGACCTGTCAAATGGTGAAATTTTGGACCAAGTTGTTTTTTGGAAGATTCGACAGGTCCGGACCTGTCAAATGGTGAAATTTTGAAGCGACTGATTTTTTGCACATTTCGACAGGTCCGGACCTGTCAAATGGTGAAATTTTGGACTAAGTTGTTTTTTGGAAGATTCGACAGGTCCGGACCTGTCAAATGGTGAAATTTTGAAGAGACTGATTTTTTGCAAATTTCGACAGGTCCGGACCTGTCAAATGGTGAAATTTTGGACTAAGTTGTTTTTTGGAAGATTCGACAGGTCCGGACCTGTCAAATGGTGAAATTTTGGACTAAGTTGTTTTTTGGAAGATTCGACAGGTCCGGACCTGTCAAATGGTGAAATTTTGAAGCGACTGATTTTTTGCACATTTCGACAGGTCCGGACCTGTCAAATGGTGAAATTTTGAAGCGACTGATTTTTTGCACATTTCGACAGGTCCGGACCTGTCAAATGGTGAAATTTTGAAGCGACTGATTTTTTGCACATTTCGACAGGTCCGGACCTGTCAAATGGTGAAATTTTGAAGAGACTGATTTTTTGCAAGATTTAACAGGTCCCGACCTGTGAAATGGTGAATTTTCAGATTAACTGATTCATACATCACTGGTCATCATCTTGCGAAAATTGTTCGACTAAAACTGGTAGCATAGTGACAATAAAGGTACAGTAATAGAAAGCTCTCTTACCTCATGGAAGAAGAATCTTGCAGGAAAAGATTGCCAGGACAAGATCGACCAGCACTGATTGAACCAAAGTCTTAAGCAACCACAGCAATGTAGACAAATGCATGTTGTAAGCATGTGAATGTGTGCATCAAGCAGGAAGGTTGGTGCGTTTCCTAACAAGGAAAGAAGGCCGATTACAATTTTTTTTAAGTGCATTTCAGTTTTTGTTTCATATCAATGACATTCCACTGGATGGACTATTTTTTGGAAAATTCGACAGGTCCGGACCTGTCAAATGGTGAAATTTTGGACCAAGTTGTTTTTTGGAAGATTCGACAGGTCCGGACCTGTCAAATGGTGAAATTTTGAAGCGACTGATTTTTTGCACATTTCGACAGGTCCGGACCTGTCAAATGGTGAAATTTTGAAGAGACTGATTTTTTGCAAATTTCGACAGGTCCGGACCTGTCAAATGGTGAAATTTTGGACCAAGTTGTTTTTTGGAAGATTCGACAGGTCCGGACCTGTCAAATGGTGAAATTTTGAAGCGACTGATTTTTTGCACATTTCGACAGGTCCGGACCTGTCAAATGGTGAAATTTTGGACCAAGTTGTTTTTTGGAAGATTCGACAGGTCCGGACCTGTCAAATGGTGAAATTTTGAAGCGACTGATTTTTTGCACATTTCGACAGGTCCGGACCTGTCAAATGGTGAAATTTTGAAGAGACTGATTTTTTGCAAATTTCGACAGGTCCGGACCTGTCAAATGGTGAAATTTTGGACCAAGTTGTTTTTTGGAAGATTCGACAGGTCCGGACCTGTCAAATGGTGAAATTTTGAAGCGACTGATTTTTTGCACATTTCGACAGGTCCGGACCTGTCAAATGGTGAAATTTTGAAGCGACTGATTTTTTGCACATTTCGACAGGTCCGGACCTGTCAAATGGTGAAATTTTGAAGCGACTGATTTTTTGCACATTTCGACAGGTCCGGACCTGTCAAATGGTGAAATTTTGAAGCGACTGATTTTTTGCACATTTCGACAAGTCCGGACCTGTCAAATGGTGAAATTTTGAAGAGACTGATTTTTTGCAAGATTTAACAGGTCCCGACCTGTGAAATGGTGAATTTTCAGATTAACTGATTCATACATCACTGGTCATCATCTTACGAAAATTGTTCGACTAAAACTGGTAGCATTGTGACAATAAAGGTACAGTAATAGAAAGCTCTCTTACCTCATGGAAGAAGAATCTTGCAGGAAAAGATTGCCAGGACAAGATCGACCAGCACTGATTGAACCAAAGTCTTAAGCAACCACAGCAATGTAGACAAATGCATGTTGTAAGCATGTGAATGTGTGCATCAAGCAGGAAGGTTGGTGCGTTTCCTAACAAGGAAAGAAGGCCGATTACAATTTTTTTTAAGTGCAATTCAGTTTTTGTTTCATATCAATGACATTCCACTGGATGGACTATTTTTTGGAAAATTCGACAGGTCCGGACCTGTCAAATGGTGAAATTTTGGACCAAGTTGTTTTTTGGAAGATTCGACAGGTCCGGACCTGTCAAATGGTGAAACTTTGGACCAAGTTGTTTTTTGGAATATTTGACAGGTCCAGACCTGTCAAATGGTGAAATTTTGAAGCGACTGATTTTTTGCACATTTCGACAGGTCCGGACCTGTCAAATGGTGAAATTTTGGACCAAGTTGTTTTTTGGAAGAATCCACAGGTCCGGACCTGTCAAATGGTGAAATTTTGAAGCGACTGATTTTTTGCACATTTCGACAGGTCCGGACCTGTCAAATGGTGAAATTTTGAAGAGACTGATTTTTTGCAAATTTCGACAGGTCCGGACCTGTCAAATGGTGAAATTTTGGACCAAGTTGTTTTTTGGAAGATTCGACAGGTCCGGACCTGTCAAATGGTGAAATTTTGAAGCGACTGATTTTTTGCACATTTCGACAGGTCCGGACCTGTCAAATGGTGAAATTTTGGACTAAGTTGTTTTTTGGAAGATTCGACAGGTCCGGACCTGTCAAATGGTGAAATTTTGAAGAGACTGATTTTTTGCAAATTTCGACAGGTCCGGACCTGTCAAATGGTGAAATTTTGGACTAAGTTGTTTTTTGGAAGATTCGACAGGTCCGGACCTGTCAAATGGTGAAATTTTGGACTAAGTTGTTTTTTGGAAGATTCGACAGGTCCGGACCTGTCAAATGGTGAAATTTTGAAGCGACTGATTTTTTGCACATTTCGACAGGTCCGGACCTGTCAAATGGTGAAATTTTGAAGCGACTGATTTTTTGCACATTTCGACAGGTCCGGACCTGTCAAATGGTGAAATTTTGAAGCGACTGATTTTTTGCACATTTCGACAGGTCCGGACCTGTCAAATGGTGAAATTTTGAAGAGACTGATTTTTTGCAAGATTTAACAGGTCCCGACCTGTGAAATGGTGAATTTTCAGATTAACTGATTCATACATCACTGGTCATCATCTTGCGAAAATTGTTCGACTAAAACTGGTAGCATAGTGACAATAAAGGTACAGTAATAGAAAGCTCTCTTACCTCATGGAAGAAGAATCTTGCAGGAAAAGATTGCCAGGACAAGATCGACCAGCACTGATTGAACCAAAGTCTTAAGCAACCACAGCAATGTAGACAAATGCATGTTGTAAGCATGTGAATGTGTGCATCAAGCAGGAAGGTTGGTGCGTTTCCTAACAAGGAAAGAAGGCCGATTACAATTTTTTTTAAGTGCATTTCAGTTTTTGTTTCATATCAATGACATTCCACTGGATGGACTATTTTTTGGAAAATTCGACAGGTCCGGACCTGTCAAATGGTGAAATTTTGGACCAAGTTGTTTTTTGGAAGATTCGACAGGTCCGGACCTGTCAAATGGTGAAATTTTGAAGCGACTGATTTTTTGCACATTTCGACAGGTCCGGACCTGTCAAATGGTGAAATTTTGAAGAGACTGATTTTTTGCAAATTTCGACAGGTCCGGACCTGTCAAATGGTGAAATTTTGGACCAAGTTGTTTTTTGGAAGATTCGACAGGTCCGGACCTGTCAAATGGTGAAATTTTGAAGCGACTGATTTTTTGCACATTTCGACAGGTCCGGACCTGTCAAATGGTGAAATTTTGAAGCGACTGATTTTTTGCACATTTCGATAGGTCCGGACCTGTCAAATGGTGAAATTTTGGACTAAGTTGTTTTTTGGAAGATTCGACAGGTCCGGACCTGTCAAATGGTGAAATTTTGAAGCGACTGATTTTTTGCACATTTCGACAGGTCCGGACGTGTCAAATGGTGAAATTTTGGACCAAGTTGTTTTTTGGAATATTCGACAGGTCCGGACCTGTCAAATGGTGAAATTTTGAAGCGACTGATTTTTTGCACATTTCGACAGGTCCGGACCTGTCAAATGGTGAAATTTTGAAGAGACTGATTTTTTGCAAATTTCGACAGGTCCGGACCTGTCAAATGGTGAAATTTTGGACCAAGTTGTTTTTTGGAAGATTCGACAGGTCCGGACCTGTCAAATGGTGAAATTTTGAAGCGACTGATTTTTTGCACATTTCGACAGGTCCGGACCTGTCAAATGGTGAAATTTTGAAGCGACTGATTTTTTGCACATTTCGACAGGTCCGGACCTGTCAAATGGTGAAATTTTGAAGCGACTGATTTTTTGCACATTTCGACAGGTCCAAACCTGTCAAATGGTGAAATTTTGAAGCGACTGATTTTTTGCACATTTCGACAAGTCCGGACCTGTCAAATGGTGAAATTTTGAAGAGACTGATTTTTTGCAAGATTTAACAGGTCCCGACCTGTGAAATGGTGAATTTTCAGATTAACTGATTCATACATCACTGGTCATCATCTTACGAAAATTGTTCGACTAAAACTGGTAGCATTGTGACAATAAAGGTACAGTAATAGAAAGCTCTCTTACCTCATGGAAGAAGAATCTTGCAGGAAAAGATTGCCAGGACAAGATCGACCAGCACTGATTGAACCAAAGTCTTAAGCAACCACAGCAATGTAGACAAATGCATGTTGTAAGCATGTGAATGTGTGCATCAAGCAGGAAGGTTGGTGCGTTTCCTAACAAGGAAAGAAGGCCGATTACAATTTTTTTAAGTGCAATTCAGTTTTTGTTTCATATCAATGACATTCCACTGGATGGACTATTTTTTGGAAAATTCGACAGGTCCGGACCTGTCAAATGGTGAAATTTTGGACCAAGTTGTTTTTTGGAAGATTCGACAGGTCCGGACCTGTCAAATGGTGAAATTTTGGAGCGACTGAATTTTTGCAAATTTCAACAGGTCCGGACCTTTCAAATGGTGAAACTTTGGACCAAGTTGTTTTTTGGAATATTTGACAGGTCCAGACCTGTCAAATGGTGAAATTTTGAAGCGACTGATTTTTTGCACATTTCGACAGGTCCGGACCTGTCAAATGGTGAAATTTTGGAGCGACTGAATTTTTGCAAATTTCAACAGGTCCGGACCTGTCAAATGGTGAAACTTTGGACCAAGTTGTTTTTTGGAATATTCGACAGGTCCGGGCCTGTCAAATGGTGAAATTTTGAAGCGACTGATTTTTTGCACATTTCGACAGGTCCGGACCTGTCAAATGGTGAAATTTTGGACTAACTTGTTTTTTAGAAGATTCGACAGGTCCGGACCTGTCAAATGGTGAAATTTTGAAGCGACTGATTTTTTGCACATTTCGACAGGTCCGGACCTGTCAAATGGTGAAATTTTGGACCAAGTTGTTTTTTGGAAGATTCGACAGGTCCGGACCTGTCAAATGGTGAAATTTTGAAGCGACTGATTTTTTGCACATTTCGACAGGTCCGGACCTGTCAAATGGTGAAATTTTGAAGCGACTGATTTTTTGCACATTTCGATAGGTCCGGACCTGTCAAATGGTGAAATTTTGGACTAAGTTGTTTTTTGGAATATTCGACAGGTCCGGGCCTGTCAAATGGTGAAATTTTGAAGCGACTGATTTTTTGCACATTTCGACAGGTCCGGACCTGTCAAATGGTGAAATTTTGGACTAACTTGTTTTTTAGAAGATTCGACAGGTCCGGACCTGTCAAATGGTGAAATTTTGAAGCGACTGATTTTTTGCACATTTCGACAGGTCCGGACCTGTCAAATGGTGAAATTTTGAAGAGACTGATTTTTTGCAAGATTTAACAGGTCCCGACCTGTGAAATGGTGAATTTTCAGATTAACTGATTCATACATCACTGGTCATCATCTTGCGAAAATTGTTCGACTAAAACTGGTAGCATAGTGACAATAAAGGTACAGTAATAGAAAGCTCTCTTACCTCATGGAAGAAGAATCTTGCAGGAAAAGATTGCCAGGACAAGATCGACCAGCACTGATTGAACCAAAGTCTTAAGCAACCACAGCAATGTAGACAAATGCATGTTGTAAGCATGTGAATGTGTGCATCAAGCAGGAAGGTTGGTGCGTTTCCTAACAAGGAAAGAAGGCCGATTACAATTTTTTTTAAGTGCAATTCAGTTTTTGTTTCATATCAATGACATTCCACTGGATGGACTATTTTTTGGAAAATTCGACAGGTCCGGACCTGTCAAATGGTGAAATTTTGGACCAAGTTGTTTTTTGGAAGATTCGACAGGTCCGGACCTGTCAAATGGTGAAATTTTGGAGCGACTGAATTTTTGCAAATTTCAACAGGTCCGGACCTGTCAAATGGTGAAACTTTGGACCAAGTTGTTTTTTGGAATATTCGACAGGTCCGGACCTGTCAAATGGTGAAATTTTGAAGCGACTGATTTTTTGCACATTTCGACAGGTCCGGACCTGTCAAATGGTGAAATTTTGGACTAAGTTGTTTTTTGGAATATTCGACAGGTCCGGACCTGTCAAATGGTGAAATTTTGAAGCGACTGATTTTTTGCACATTTCGACAGGTCCGGACCTGTCAAATGGTGAAATTTTGAAGAGACTGATTTTTTGCAAATTTCGACAGGTCCGGACCTGTCAAATGGTGAAATTTTGGACCAAGTTGTTTTTTGGAAGATTCGACAGGTCCGGACCTGTCAAATGGTGAAATTTTGAAGCGACTGATTTTTTGCACATTTCGACAGGTCCGGACCTGTCAAATGGTGAAATTTTGAAGCGACTGATTTTTTGCACATTTCGACAGGTCCGGACCTGTCAAATGGTGAAATTTTGAAGCGACTGATTTTTTGCACATTTCGACAGGTCCAAACCTGTCAAATGGTGAAATTTTGAAGCGACTGATTTTTTGCACATTTCGACAAGTCCGGACCTGTCAAATGGTGAAATTTTGAAGAGACTGATTTTTTGCAAGATTTAACAGGTCCCGACCTGTGAAATGGTGAATTTTCAGATTAACTGATTCATACATCACTGGTCATCATCTTACGAAAATTGTTCGACTAAAACTGGTAGCATTGTGACAATAAAGGTACAGTAATAGAAAGCTCTCTTACCTCATGGAAGAAGAATCTTGCAGGAAAAGATTGCCAGGACAAGATCGACCAGCACTGATTGAACCAAAGTCTTAAGCAACCACAGCAATGTAGACAAATGCATGTTGTAAGCATGTGAATGTGTGCATCAAGCAGGAAGGTTGGTGCGTTTCCTAACAAGGAAAGAAGGCCGATTACAATTTTTTTAAGTGCAATTCAGTTTTTGTTTCATATCAATGACATTCCACTGGATGGACTATTTTTTGGAAAATTCGACAGGTCCGGACCTGTCAAATGGTGAAATTTTGGACCAAGTTGTTTTTTGGAAGATTCGACAGGTCCGGACCTGTCAAATGGTGAAATTTTGGAGCGACTGAATTTTTGCAAATTTCAACAGGTCCGGACCTTTCAAATGGTGAAACTTTGGACCAAGTTGTTTTTTGGAATATTTGACAGGTCCAGACCTGTCAAATGGTGAAATTTTGAAGCGACTGATTTTTTGCACATTTCGACAGGTCCGGACCTGTCAAATGGTGAAATTTTGGAGCGACTGAATTTTTGCAAATTTCAACAGGTCCGGACCTGTCAAATGGTGAAACTTTGGACCAAGTTGTTTTTTGGAATATTCGACAGGTCCGGACCTGTCAAATGGTGAAATTTTGAAGCGACTGATTTTTTGCACATTTCGACAGGTCCGGACCTGTCAAATGGTGAAATTTTGGACTAACTTGTTTTTTAGAAGATTCGACAGGTCCGGACCTGTCAAATGGTGAAATTTTGAAGCGACTGATTTTTTGCACATTTCGACAGGTCCGGACCTGTCAAATGGTGAAATTTTGGACCAAGTTGTTTTTTGGAAGATTCGACAGGTCCGGACCTGTCAAATGGTGAAATTTTGAAGCGACTGATTTTTTGCACATTTCGACAGGTCCGGACCTGTCAAATGGTGAAATTTTGAAGCGACTGATTTTTTGCACATTTCGATAGGTCCGGACCTGTCAAATGGTGAAATTTTGGACTAAGTTGTTTTTTGGAATATTCGACAGGTCCGGGCCTGTCAAATGGTGAAATTTTGAAGCGACTGATTTTTTGCACATTTCGACAGGTCCGGACCTGTCAAATGGTGAAATTTTGGACTAACTTGTTTTTTAGAAGATTCGACAGGTCCGGACCTGTCAAATGGTGAAATTTTGAAGCGACTGATTTTTTGCACATTTCGACAGGTCCGGACCTGTCAAATGGTGAAATTTTGAAGAGACTGATTTTTTGCAAGATTTAACAGGTCCCGACCTGTGAAATGGTGAATTTTCAGATTAACTGATTCATACATCACTGGTCATCATCTTGCGAAAATTGTTCGACTAAAACTGGTAGCATAGTGACAATAAAGGTACAGTAATAGAAAGCTCTCTTACCTCATGGAAGAAGAATCTTGCAGGAAAAGATTGCCAGGACAAGATCGACCAGCACTGATTGAACCAAAGTCTTAAGCAACCACAGCAATGTAGACAAATGCATGTTGTAAGCATGTGAATGTGTGCATCAAGCAGGAAGGTTGGTGCGTTTCCTAACAAGGAAAGAAGGCCGATTACAATTTTTTTTAAGTGCAATTCAGTTTTTGTTTCATATCAATGACATTCCACTGGATGGACTATTTTTTGGAAAATTCGACAGGTCCGGACCTGTCAAATGGTGAAATTTTGGACCAAGTTGTTTTTTGGAAGATTCGACAGGTCCGGACCTGTCAAATGGTGAAATTTTGGAGCGACTGAATTTTTGCAAATTTCAACAGGTCCGGACCTGTCAAATGGTGAAACTTTGGACCAAGTTGTTTTTTGGAATATTCGACAGGTCCGGACCTGTCAAATGGTGAAATTTTGAAGCGACTGATTTTTTGCACATTTCGACAGGTCCGGACCTGTCAAATGGTGAAATTTTGGACTAACTTGTTTTTTAGAAGATTCGACAGGTCCGGACCTGTCAAATGGTGAAATTTTGAAGCGACTGATTTTTTGCACATTTCGACAGGTCCGGACCTGTCAAATGGTGAAATTTTGGACCAAGTTGTTTTTTGGAAGATTCGACAGGTCCGGACCTGTCAAATGGTGAAATTTTGAAGCGACTGATTTTTTGCACATTTCGACAGGTCCGGACCTGTCAAATGGTGAAATTTTGAAGCGACTGATTTTTTGCACATTTCGATAGGTCCGGACCTGTCAAATGGTGAAATTTTGGACTAAGTTGTTTTTTGGAAGATTCGACAGGTCCGGACCTGTCAAATGGTGAAATTTTGAAGCGACTGATTTTTTGCACATTTCGACAGGTCCGGACCTGTCAAATGGTGAAATTTTGAAGAGACTGATTTTTTGCAAATTTCGACAGGTCCGGACCTGTCAAATGGTGAAATTTTGGACCAAGTTGTTTTTTGGAAGATTCGACAGGTCCGGACCTGTCAAATGGTGAAATTTTGAAGCGACTGATTTTTTGCACATTTCGACAGGTCCGGACCTGTCAAATGGTGAAATTTTGAAGAGACTGATTTTTTGCAAATTTCGACAGGTCCGGACCTGTCAAATGGTGAAATTTTGGACCAAGTTGTTTTTTGGAAGATTCGACAGGTCCGGACCTGTCAAATGGTGAAATTTTGAAGCGACTGATTTTTTGCACATTTCGACAGGTCCGGACCTGTCAAATGGTGAAATTTTGGACCAAGTTGTTTTTTGGAAGATTCGACAGGTCCGGACCTGTCAAATGATGAAATTTTGAAGCGACTGATTTTTTGCACATTTCGACAGGTCCGGACCTGTCAAATGGTGAAATTTTGAAGCGACTGATTTTTTGCACATTTCGACAGGTCCGGACCTATCAAATGGTGAAATTTTGGACTAAGTTGTTTTTTGGAAGATTCGACAGGTCCGGACCTGTCAAATGGTGAAATTTTGAAGCGACTGATTTTTTGCACATTTCGACAGGTCCGGACCTGTCAAATGGTGAAATTTTGGACCAAGTTGTTTTTTGGAAGATTCGACAGGTCCGGACCTGTCAAATGGTGAAATTTTGAAGCGACTGATTTTTTGCACATTTCGACAGGTCCGGACCTGTCAAATGGTGAAATTTTGAAGAGACTGATTTTTTGCAAATTTCGACAGGTCCGGACCTGTCAAATGGTGAAATTTTGGACCAAGTTGTTTTTTGGAAGATTCGACAGGTCCGGACCTGTCAAATGGTGAAATTTTGAAGCGACTGATTTTTTGCACATTTCGACAGGTCCGGACCTGTCAAATGGTGAAATTTTGGACTAAGTTGTTTTTTGGAAGATTCGACAGGTCCGGACCTGTCAAATGGTGAAATTTTGAAGCGACTGATTTTTTGCACATTTCGACAGGTCCGGACCTGTCAAATGGTGAAATTTTGGACCAAGTTGTTTTTTGGAAGATCAGACAGGTCCGGACCTGTCAAATGGTGAAATTTTGAAGCGACTGATTTTTTGCACATTTCGACAGGTCCGGACCTGTCAAATGGTGAAATTTTGAAGAGACTGATTTTTTGCAAATTTCGACAGGTCCGGACCTGTCAAATGGTGAAATTTTGGACCAAGTTGTTTTTTGGAAGATTCAACAGGTCCGGACCTGTCAAATGGTGAAATTTTGAAGCGACTGATTTTTTGCACATTTCGACAGGTCCGGACCTGTCAAATGGTGAAATTTTGGACCAAGTTGTTTTTTGGAAGATTTGACAGGTCCGGACCTGTCAAATGGTGAAATTTTGAAGCGACTGATTTTTTGCACATTTCGACAGGTCCGGACCTGTCAAATGGTGAAATCTTGAAGAGACTGATTTTTTGCAAATTTCGACAGGTCCGGACCTGTCAAATGGTGAAATTTTGGACCAAGTTGTTTTTTGGAAGATTCGACAGGTCCGGACCTGTCAAATGGTGAAATTTTGGACCAAGTTGTTTTTTGGAAGATTCGACAGGTCCGGACCTGTCAAATGGTGAAATTTTGGACCAAGTTGTTTTTGGAAGATTCGACAGGTCCGGACCTGTCAAATGGTGAAATTTTGAAGCGACTGATTTTTTGCACATTTCGACAGGTCCGGACCTGTCAAATGGTGAAATTTTGAAGCGACTGATTTTTTGCACATTTCGACAGGTCCGGACCTGTCAAATGGTGAAATTTTGAAGAGACTGATTTTTTGCAAGATTTAACAGGTCCCGACCTGTGAAATGGTGAATTTTCAGATTAACTGATTCATACATCACTGGTCATCATCTTGCGAAAATTGTTCGACTAAAACTGGTAGCATAGTGACAATAAAGGTACAGTAATAGAAAGCTCTCTTACCTCATGGAAGAAGAATCTTGCAGGAAAAGATTGCCAGGACAAGATCGACCAGCACTGATTGAACCAAAGTCTTAAGCAACCACAGCAATGTAGACAAATGCATGTTGTAAGCATGTGAATGTGTGCATCAAGCAGGAAGGTTGGTGCGTTTCCTAACAAGGAAAGAAGGCCGATTACAATTTTTTTTAAGTGCAATTCAGTTTTTGTTTCATATCAATGACATTCCACTGGATGGACTATTTTTTGGAAAATTCGACAGGTCCGGACCTGTCAAATGGTGAAATTTTGGACCAAGTTGTTTTTTGGAAGATTCGACAGGTCCGGACCTGTCAAATGGTGAAATTTTGGAGCGACTGAATTTTTGCAAATTTCAACAGGTCCGGACCTGTCAAATGGTGAAACTTTGGACCAAGTTGTTTTTTGGAATATTCGACAGGTCCGGACCTGTCAAATGGTGAAATTTTGAAGCGACTGATTTTTTGCACATTTCGACAGGTCCGGACCTGTCAAATGGTGAAATTTTGGACTAACTTGTTTTTTAGAAGATTCGACAGGTCCGGACCTGTCAAATGGTGAAATTTTGAAGCGACTGATTTTTTGCACATTTCGACAGGTCCGGACCTGTCAAATGGTGAAATTTTGGACCAAGTTGTTTTTTGGAAGATTCGACAGGTCCGGACCTGTCAAATGGTGAAATTTTGAAGCGACTGATTTTTTGCACATTTCGACAGGTCCGGACCTGTCAAATGGTGAAATTTTGAAGCGACTGATTTTTTGCACATTTCGATAGGTCCGGACCTGTCAAATGGTGAAATTTTGGACTAAGTTGTTTTTTGGAAGATTCGACAGGTCCGGACCTGTCAAATGGTGAAATTTTGAAGCGACTGATTTTTTGCACATTTCGACAGGTCCGGACCTGTCAAATGGTGAAATTTTGAAGAGACTGATTTTTTGCAAATTTCGACAGGTCCGGACCTGTCAAATGGTGAAATTTTGGACCAAGTTGTTTTTTGGAAGATTCGACAGGTCCGGACCTGTCAAATGGTGAAATTTTGAAGCGACTGATTTTTTGCACATTTCGACAGGTCCGGACCTGTCAAATGGTGAAATTTTGAAGAGACTGATTTTTTGCAAATTTCGACAGGTCCGGACCTGTCAAATGGTGAAATTTTGGACCAAGTTGTTTTTTGGAAGATTCGACAGGTCCGGACCTGTCAAATGGTGAAATTTTGAAGCGACTGATTTTTTGCACATTTCGACAGGTCCGGACCTGTCAAATGGTGAAATTTTGGACCAAGTTGTTTTTTGGAAGATTCGACAGGTCCGGACCTGTCAAATGATGAAATTTTGAAGCGACTGATTTTTTGCACATTTCGACAGGTCCGGACCTGTCAAATGGTGAAATTTTGAAGCGACTGATTTTTTGCACATTTCGACAGGTCCGGACCTATCAAATGGTGAAATTTTGGACTAAGTTGTTTTTTGGAAGATTCGACAGGTCCGGACCTGTCAAATGGTGAAATTTTGAAGCGACTGATTTTTTGCACATTTCGACAGGTCCGGACCTGTCAAATGGTGAAATTTTGGACCAAGTTGTTTTTTGGAAGATTCGACAGGTCCGGACCTGTCAAATGGTGAAATTTTGAAGCGACTGATTTTTTGCACATTTCGACAGGTCCGGACCTGTCAAATGGTGAAATTTTGAAGAGACTGATTTTTTGCAAATTTCGACAGGTCCGGACCTGTCAAATGGTGAAATTTTGGACCAAGTTGTTTTTTGGAAGATTCGACAGGTCCGGACCTGTCAAATGGTGAAATTTTGAAGCGACTGATTTTTTGCACATTTCGACAGGTCCGGACCTGTCAAATGGTGAAATTTTGGACTAAGTTGTTTTTTGGAAGATTCGACAGGTCCGGACCTGTCAAATGGTGAAATTTTGAAGCGACTGATTTTTTGCACATTTCGACAGGTCCGGACCTGTCAAATGGTGAAATTTTGGACCAAGTTGTTTTTTGGAAGATTAGACAGGTCCGGACCTGTCAAATGGTGAAATTTTGAAGCGACTGATTTTTTGCACATTTCGACAGGTCCGGACCTGTCAAATGGTGAAATTTTGAAGAGACTGATTTTTTGCAAATTTCGACAGGTCCGGACCTGTCAAATGGTGAAATTTTGGACCAAGTTGTTTTTTGGAAGATTCAACAGGTCCGGACCTGTCAAATGGTGAAATTTTGAAGCGACTGATTTTTTGCACATTTCGACAGGTCCGGACCTGTCAAATGGTGAAATTTTGGACCAAGTTGTTTTTTGGAAGATTTGACAGGTCCGGACCTGTCAAATGGTGAAATTTTGAAGCGACTGATTTTTTGCACATTTCGACAGGTCCGGACCTGTCAAATGGTGAAATCTTGAAGAGACTGATTTTTTGCAAATTTCGACAGGTCCGGACCTGTCAAATGGTGAAATTTTGGACCAAGTTGTTTTTTGGAAGATTCGACAGGTCCGGACCTGTCAAATGGTGAAATTTTGGACCAAGTTGTTTTTTGGAAGATTCGACAGGTCCGGACCTGTCAAATGGTGAAATTTTGGACCAAGTTGTTTTTGGAAGATTCGACAGGTCCGGACCTGTCAAATGGTGAAATTTTGAAGCGACTGATTTTTTGCACATTTCGACAGGTCCGGACCTGTCAAATGGTGAAATTTTGAAGCGACTGATTTTTTGCACATTTCGACAGGTCCGGACCTGTCAAATGGTGAAATTTTGAAGAGACTGATTTTTTGCAAGATTTAACAGGTCCCGACCTGTGAAATGGTGAATTTTCAGATTAACTGATTCATACATCACTGGTCATCATCTTGCGAAAATTGTTCGAATAAAACTGGTAGCATAGTGACAATAAAGGTACAGTAATAGAAAGCTCTCTTACCTCATGGAAGAAGAATCTGAAGTAACCCATTGCAGGAAAAGATTGCCAGGACAAGATCGACCAGCACTGATTGAACCAAAGTCTTAAGCAACCACAGCAATGTAGACAAATGCATGTTGTAAGCATGTGAATGTGTGCATCAAGCAGGAAGGTTGGTGCGTTTCCTAACAAGGAAAGAAGGCCGATTACAATTTTTTTAAGTGCAATTCAGTTTTTGTTTCATATCAATGACATTCCACTGGATGGACTATTTTTTGGAAAATTCGACAGGTCCGGACCTGTCAAATGGTGAAATTTTGGACTAAGTTATTTTTTTTAAGATTCTTTGAAAAATACGACAGGTCCGGACCAGTCAAATGGTGAAATTTTAGACTAAGTTAATTTTTGGAAGATTCGACAGGTCCGAACATGTGAAACGGTGAATTTCTGAACTAACCAATTTTTTGCCAAATTCGACATGTCCGGACCTGTGAAACGGTGAATTTATGAAGTAACCTATTTTTTGCCAAATTCGACATGTCCGGACCTGTCAAATGGTGACATTTTGGAGCGACTGATTTTTTGCAAATTTTGACAGGTCCGGACCTTTCAAATAGTGAAATTTTGGACTAACCCATTTTTTGCATAATTTGACAGGCCCGGACCTGTGAAAAAGTGAATCTTGGGCCTGACTGATTCTTGTGTCACTGATCAGGGTTGTTCAAAAATTCTTCAAGCAAAAACTGGTAGCCAAATGACAATAGCAGTACAGAAATATAAAGTTCTCTTACCTCTTAACAAGACTCTTGAATAAGACCCTTGCAGGAAAAGATTTTGAGAACAATATGGCCATTGGCTAATCCAAAGTCTTCAGCAACCACAGTCCACAGCAATGTAGACGAGCCCGTTGAGCATCTTGTAAGCAATGGCCCTTGGTGCATCAAGCAGGAAGATAGGGGCATGTCCTATCAATGAAAGAAAGAAAATTATATAATGTGCCATTAAGTTTTCAAAGTTTTCAAATCAAATTCCTCTAAATGGCCTATTTTTGAAAAAATTTGACAGGTCCGGACCTGTGAAAAAGTGAATTTCTGAAGTAACCCATTTTTTGCAAAATTTGACTGGTCCATTGATTGACACCACACTTCAAAGTGATTAGCAATTACAGACATTGTAGGACCAACCATCGCATGTGCTTGCAAAAGGCAGAAGTTGCGAGTTTATAAAGCAGAGGGATAAATCTAAAGGTCTGCCTGGCAGTTTTGTTTATTTGATTCAGAAGCTGAGTAGTAAAGTGTTTCATCTAAGCTATAAATATATTAGAATTGCAATGTCTTCTTTTTGGCTTCTGGATAAGTTTAATCAGACCTGCCAGGCACATCTTAAGATTATCATTCTTCTCTCTCTTAAAAACCATTTGCATAAGGCATGAGTTTGCCCTGCAGTAAAAACCCATTCATAAGAACCTAGTTGATTAAGTACCTGCAGGCTGAAATTTTACAATTAGACCCCATTGTATAAGAGCCCATTCAGCCTGAATTTTGAAAAAGGTTCTTATGTGCAGAGATGAGAGTGCGTGGCTGAGTGGATAAGGCGACTGACTCGTAAACCAAAGGTCAGAACGGCCGAGGTTCGAATCCCGCGCTGGACAGTTTGGACGCTGTCCGTAACTCTAGCCCGGGTCGACCAGAGCCATGCGAGGGAAATCTGGTAGCTGCGGCGGGTTGATGGTAAAACATCCGTGGCCCCTGCTGGAAATAAATCTCTCTCAGACTTTCGCAGGCTAGCCACGTTAAATATGATTACCTACCTACCTACCTAGATCATTGGGTCTTATTCACAACAGAAGTTTTGGAACAATCATAAATATCTATGTTATCTTATACCACATGAGAAGCTCATGAGGGCTTTTCTTTGGATTAAATAAAATGTCCGATTCTTCCACAAATTCTGTTGTGGTTAATACCTAATAAACCCGAGTGATGTGAACAGACAGTAAATAATAGTCCTGAAGTTTGAATCTGAAGAAAAGAAATTTCTCAAAACCCTGAATAAAATAAGAACCAATTTAAGAACCTGAACAGCCTCATTTCCCACTAAATGCCCAATACATAAGAACCTAGAAAGGCAGACTTGCGAAATTGTAGGTTCTTATACAAGGGGTTTTACTGTAAGTTTAAAGGCTTCTGCCGCAATGGGACAAAAAACAACAGCAAATATGATGAAATTATTTTATGCCAATATTTCGTCCTGCCATGCAGCATTTTTACTGTACTTGTTTCCAGGCAACTTTTACAACCTTGGCCCTTTTCGTTTAATGGTTAAGAGAATTTCTTTTGTCAGCTAGTTGCTTTTAATTCGGGTGAGAATCAAAAGCAAGTGATGATATTGCATTACAAAATCTGTTCTCATTTTGTGCAGCAGATAATTAATCAATTTCTAAATCTTATATGGATAACAACAATGCCTCATGGCCATAATTGCTTTACAGACAATCCCCATTGTTCAAAGCAATGAGTACATTCTCAAATATCATTTTAAGTATTGAATGGCGATTCTTATTTGTTTTGTGTGCCCTGGAGTATTTTTATATGCTGATTTCAAATATCAACAAAGGCCTAAGCTGTCCCCCAGCCCCCAGGTTGGAAAACATGCGTGATTTGGCTTACATGTAGTAGGGAGCGAGATAAATTTAAAGTTGCAAGTAGACTTTAAAAAGCTGCAAGAGACACAAAATTAACACTAAATCTTTTGTTCACGCATGCAAGAACCAATTATTGTAGCTGCGAGCAGCAAGTTTGACAGCATTTCATAGTTGTGAGTGAATGCAAGTTTTCCAACCAGGCCCAGTCCACAGTGATCCAGAGCATGGAATAAATGCCAAAACACAAATAGTTGGAAATGCAAAAACTTTCACACCTATCATAGAGAGGACACTTTGAGGTATTCAGAACAAAAATCCGTATAGAAATCGGACCAACTACTGCAGAGAAATTCCACTTTTAAGTTGACAAAAATTGCCAGGCCATGTTTTTGTTTACATTTCCGGTGTATCACTTTTGAAATTGGCCTAAACCAACAATTTCAAATGTTCATTTCTCCAGTTGTATTCGTCCGATTTCAATGAAAAAATTTTTAAATTGACCCTCAATGTCTGCGCAATTATACAACGCATCAGTTCTATGAATTTACATCAATTTATTTAATTTATTTGGCACATATTTGTCAAGGGGTATTTTTAGCAGTAGAACTACTCAAGACCCCTAAATTTCTTCTTTCCTGGTGCAAACAAAAAAAGTGAGGAAAAAAGAGTCTTAAAAACTCATTTCGCACTAAACTTCAGGTATCGATGAAGGTTTCTGCCAAAGGGTTCGTTCAGGTTCGTACATGTAAAAATTTTATAGCTGATATAAAAAATCGAGTCATTTAGGCCTATGTATGCTATTTTCTGTGATTTTCAATGATAGTATGTATATTTTTGTTCTGAGTGTTTCCAATGCATAGTTTTCGTTTTAATTGCACAGCTTTAATAGCGAGGGTTTAAATTCTAAATAAAAAGAGGCATTATTTCATTACCTAACAATCACATTAACATTTAAATGACTTGAATCGTACACGGGTTTAACATGGTTTACACCAATATCACGGCAACAAGCATCTTATGCCTATGACTGTTAAGATACAAAGCTTGGGCTTGAGGTCCATTTTTTGATCTTGGAAACTGCACTAATAGGTTACAGGAAGGTGTGGTGTGCGGCAAAAGGATTTCTGTCATGACCCAATCCCAGAATTTAGGGAAGATTTTGATACCTAATCTTTGAATACGAGTTACGTTTTCACAAAGAAAAATTTTCGCTGCAAAACCACTGCAATATTTTTGTTTCACGTAAACAAAGCATTAGCAGGACTTTAAATTACCTAACATTAAAGTCACGGGAAACGGAACAGTGTCAGAATGTTTCGTAAATGATAAGCCCCAGTACCAGAAAATTCACAACAAGATTATGAAAGTATACCCCGTTTCTATAATTTCTGACAAAAACTCCCCTAAATGCCTATATGACCAGAAATTTGAGAACCCCCTCGCCTGGGCTTTTAGTCTATAAAGTGCACTTCTGTTGTATAAGTCTTGAGAAACGAACTTCATCTTGGACTTCAAATTAAAGGTCTCACGAGCCTTAGCTTTTTGGTTCATTACATGTCGTGGGCAATGATAAAAACTATATAGTTATCATGAATTTTATGAACTTATAGTTACTCCATAGGCTGTGTATTTATCACTTTATCTTTCTTTATTCAATACCTACTGCTGAATTTAAAAATCCAAAGGAACTTTACATTTATTTTTGGTTAAGGTTGAAACTGATTACAGAATCGCACAGACTGAAACTATATTCTAAAAGTTATCTGCAGTTTAGAAGACAAAAACTGTCACTTCAAAGAAAACCTCTTAGTTTATAATCCAATGAGAGTTTTTGTGGAACGAGTACATCTGAAAATTTAGAGAACTTTTGGTTGCAGACTGTGAACAAGTTTTGTGTCAGTAAATCATGGCCCCTTTGTCCGGATGCTCATCAAATTTGCACCAGATATTCCCCATGCTAGACACGATCCATTGAAGCGACAAATTCAGGCATGTGAGAATGAGACTTTCTTTGCATCAAACCAAGAAGAAGCGCTTTTTCCAAACATGAAAAAATGAACTATAGTTAATAGATCGAATGGTAGAGTTTGGACTTAAGCCTAGTGTTCCCAAGTCATAGACATAAAATGCTTGTCGGCTAGACTACGTTTGATCCACTTAAATGCTAATATGCTTGTTAGGTAATGACATAATTCCTCTTTTTATTTAGAATTTAAACCCTAGCTATTACAGCTCTGCAATCAAAACGAAAATTATGCCATGGAACCACCCAGAAACAAGAGATACATTCTAATCACGGAAAATGACAGAAAATAGCATACATGGGCCTAAATGACTCGATTTTTTATATCAGCTATAAAATTTTTACCTGTACGAACCTGAACGAACCCTTTGGCAGAAACCTTCATCGATACCTGAAGTTTAGTGCGAAATGAGTTTTTAAGACTCTTTTTTCCTTACTTTTTTTGTTTACACCAGGAAAGAAGAAATTTAGGGGTCTTGAGTAGTTCTACTGCTAAAAATACCCCTTGGCAAATATGTGCCAAATAAATTAAATAAATTGATGTAAATTCGTAGAACTGATACGTTGTATAATTGCGCAGACATTGAGGGTCGATTTAAAAAAAAGTTTATTGGAATTGGACGAATACAACTGGAGAAATGAAATTTGAAATTGTTGGTTTAGGCCCATTTCAAAAGTGATACACCGGAAATGTAAACAAAAACATGGCCTGGCAATTGTTGTCAACTTAAAAGTGGAATTTCTCTGCAGTAGTTGGTCCGATTTCTATACGGATTTTTGTTCTGAATACCTCAAAGTGTCCTCTCTATGATAGGTGTAAAAGGTTTTGCATTTCCAACGTTTTGTGTTTTGGCATTTATTCCATAATTTTGACAATCTGGATCACTGTGCAGTCCTACCAGGTCAGTCTGCAGAGTATGGTATATTTGACGAGATCTCCGGTGTGCAAGGAGAAATTAATTTTGCTCTCTATGATTATAGTTTATTTTCAATAGCCTATGAGAAATATCCTGTGTGCAAGTACCAGAACTCTATGCACCTCCCCCAATAATAGCCTGAGACTCCAGAAAAAATAATTTACATTTTTGCAATGGGGTCTGGAATGGGAGTCCCTAATTCAAGAACCAGAAACAAGAACCAAAACTTTTAGCCAAGAACAATTCAAAAACTGATGATTCTTAATAAATAGAGAGGAGCACAAATCCAGGGTGGAATATAATCCATGCGGCCAACGCCGGGGGATGTCCGGCGTGGAGTCATGATAATCTATTATTCTTCTTTGTTCTTCCATTGTTTTGGCAAAAATCCCGGCGTGGACTTTGCATGCATAGTTTCCACCGCAGGGAGCAAAATCAATGTGCTCAGAAATGAGGAGCAAAATCAGTTCGTTGATATTTAAACTTCATATTTTTGCATTTAGTTTCTTATTTTGTAATTCTGGGTCACTGTGTACAGTGGCTGACAGTCTTATCCTCTAACTAAGTAAGGCCTTGAATGATCTAATGCCTAAAAGGGAGGCCTTATTAGTTGAATTGATTGAGCTTGTCTGCTGTGTGTAGGCTACTTTTTGCTACTTTTTGGAACCAGAAGAAGGAACAAAATTGCCATTAAAATAACACTCAAAATTCTATATACATACCTATTAATAATAGTTTTCAAGGAGCACTTTACAATTTTCTTTCATGATCTTCATTGCGATATACTCTCGACAAAATGCTCACTGCAAAACAAAATACGCGTCTCCACTCTCTATCGCCATTTTCTGATTTCACGCAGATCCGGGCCATGCTTGTGCTTCCTACAGGGAAACAAGAGACTCATCGTCATAAGTCTTGTTTCCAGTTTCCCAACCTCGTTCCCAGGGTGTGCTGACGTCATAAGCTGGTCACGAAGCCGAATGAACCGAATGAGAGAAAAATCCATCTACAATCGTGGACAAAATATATTGGAACAGCGTAAGATAAGCTTCTACAATTTCAATAGAGCAATTCCCCTTTTACACCCGATACAATGTTGCTTGGGTGTTTTCAGCTTCAAGATGCCAACCAACATTGTTTCGGGGGTAAAAGGGGGTGGTGCAAATGTAAGTGTGAGAAGAACTGAGATAATCACCAAAAAACTAACTTTGTTCCAAATACTTTGTTTTAAACGTTTGGCTACCAGTATGAATTCGCAAAATTTCTGCGTCCCAAGATAA
The DNA here is from genome assembly GCA_039566865.1 of Aurelia coerulea. NCBI lineage: Eukaryota > Metazoa > Cnidaria > Scyphozoa > Semaeostomeae > Ulmaridae > Aurelia > Aurelia coerulea. Next base: position 20,388,658 of record CM076947.1, on the reverse strand, counting down.
AATTTTCAATCCACTTTTTCACTACATACTGTAATACATACGGTTCAATTTGTTGAACAAAATAAAGATCACAAAAATTGGGTGAGTGCAAGCCAAGAAATTTGAATATGAAAGTCAGTGCTATTTTGTGGCCTAACTGTGCTCAGAAAGAAGCCCGAAGTACACTTTTTAGGCCCAACTTGAAATAATGTTTTCTCAGCACTAAATTGTCGGATTTGAAAATTGTTTGGGTTTTGACATTCCTCAGGCTATGGTTAACAATAGAAAAATCATTTTGGTACAATTTTGATACTTTCATTGTTGGCATTAATTACATGCCCTGGAACACTGTGCAAACTTTCCACTTTCCTTGTCATTTCTGAAATTTTGAGGGATTTTTTGGATTTTCTCAAGAAAGCATGCTAAAAGGTGTAGCTGAAAGGCAGATTTGGTCAATTTGGAAAATTTCGTCGTAATTATCGTAAAGCCTATTTGAAGGGGCTTCCTCGAGAAAATCCATCATAATCTGAGACCGGAGTGGTATCTTTTTTTACTCACCGGTACCAAATAATATATGGTCATGAAGTCGGTATAAACAAAGTTACTAGTATTTCATGTAATAAAAAAAGAATTTGTGCCAGTACTAAAAGTTTCTTAAAGTCCTTAAGATTACGAGATTTTGAGCACTCGCAGTTTCTTACGAGTTTTTTAAAGATTCCGTAACAGATTTCATGTTTAATTTCTTTGCCCTAGTCACGGACTACACGAAAATAAAGTAAAAATATGCGAAGGATTTCCCCTCACCAAAATAAAGAGTTTTTGGTAATTTTTTTTCCAGCACTGGAGTTTCATAATTTTTGGCGATCTGACAGTTGAATTTCTTATATAAGCAGTTTCTTATAAAAGAATACGTGTGGCTGAATTACTCTTATATAGCATCAACAAACACAGGCAAATAGAAAAAGTGGAAAGCATTTTTTAAGGAATTACTCTCTTATATTTTTCTTGCTGTTTTCTGTACTCTATCCCCCACCAAGCCCTCCTGCCGTGCGGATGAAAAACAGAAAATAGCAAGAGCAATACTAAGACCCAAAAAATAATGAAATAAAAAAAAGTTCAATTTCTTTCTAATTTTCAAGCTCTGGTACCCAGGGTAGAACAATACAAGAAAATTTCAATGATATTCTATTTAGGGTCTGCAGGGGATAAAATGGGTAGGCTGGGTTGGAGTAAAATGGCACCGTTCAATCAACATTCAATTTTCTCCATTAATACCGGGCTTTTGGACCCTTGTGGTACCGGGGGCAAAGTGCCCCCCCCCCCCGTAATTTCGTCAGTATTGCAAATATGATGCAACTTAGTACAATGGTTTAAAGGAACATAATCTACACAATAGGCTCCTTTGTCAATTCTGCATTACATCCATGACGTCACTACGACGCAACATCGCAACACCGAAGGAGGAGCTCGTACAATATTTCTTCACAAGAAACTGCCCATAAGAAGTTCAACTCTCAAATTGCCAAAAAGTTAAGAAACTCCAGTACGTAGTGACAAAATATAACCTAAGAAACTACTTAGGCCTATTTTTATAACGGGAATCCTTGTCACAGTAAACTTCATTATTCACCTCCCATCTCCCATCCACCTGTCTCCAGTATCATATTACTTGGAAGGTACTTTAATAATGTCTGGCATGGGACAACCTTCAAAATTTCGATTTGAAATATTTTCAGAAGAAACTCACGAGAAAGCTCGTAAGAAACTCCGACCACTGAAAACTGATAATTTTAAGAAACTTTTAGTGCTGGCCCGAATTCTTAGCATATTATAAAAATGTAAGCGTAGGCGGTTTCAAACTGTTGCAGCAAGAAAAATTCTACGAATCATGAATTTACGAAATGAATGTACATTCTTCCTGTTACCCACTTTACACGAAGCTTACCCCTGCCCCTGTGTGTAAACCCTTTCTGGCCTAGACAAGCCCCAGTCCGACAACAAGAAACTATGAAATAAACTAAATGTTTTCCTAATCACGAAGCGGCAAGAGAAATGCGACAAAATCTAAAATGGCTCACCGATAATCTGCATGGGCATTGGCTGAAAATCCACAACGCGCCTTTCTGTTTTTCACCTCGCTCGCTCCGCCATTTGCAATTGCAGTACTACACAGTCCAAGAGCAATCCTTCGGGTGCAATTATCGTGTCATTGTTTAGTAGTGATCTAGGGAAAAAGATCTCTCCTGGGTGTTTGACTCAATTGAGAAGCTGAAGCTTTCACGCAAATCTGCATGCTTTATACCGTTGAGAGTTCCTGACAACTTTGGAAACTTTGCAAGGCTTTGTCTTGAAACTTATCAAAATGAAAACGCTTTGGGGTCTGCAGGTGGTCTACAGCAGCAAGCTGGGGGTAAAATGGGTAGCGTTGATGGGTGGAAAATAGTACACGCATTTTTTGCAATTTCAGTCAGTACTGAGCGTTTCTTTAAATTACCAGATTTTGAGTGGTCAGAAGTGTTTCTTAACAAAAAAGGCCAAGGTTTGTTTGCACCCATTTTAAATCATGTGATCAATCTCTTGATAAAAGATCTTTTGATTTCTCTAACATATTTCTTGCCATGCAAAGTTGTGCCGTGTCATGAGCGCAAAATATAGCATAATACTGAAACTTCCTAAGAGTATGGTCACATGACTTGAAATGGGTAAAACAAACCTTGGCCGATTAGGTCTATCTTCATGCTTAATACTTGTTCCCATGACTCCCTTTATTAAAAAACTATTTTCTCCAGTAATTTTGCATCATGTTTGCATTAAAGTCCGTTCCAAATTAGATGTCACGTGAGATTTGTAACAACGCATTCGAGACAGATATTAGGTCGCTTTAAACGACCTAAATACACCTCCCCCCCAGTAAGGACACCCCCAACCATTAAAAATTCAGCAGGGAAAATTTTGAAATTATGCATCTTCAACGGGGATTGATGACGGGGAAAAAATCTTGGCAATCATCTTCGATCGAATTTGTATAATTTTCGACGGGGACACGGCAATTTCAGCGGGGAAACAACAGAAACGAGGCGGGGAAAAGTTGTTTGCTCAAACTTAACAAATTTTCTTGGTGGGTCATCCTTTTGCCTTGGCGGGGCATCGTTTCAGTGGGGTCGTTACTGGGGGTGTCCAAATGACCGAATGTGAACGATGTGGTCGCACGGGGGAGGGGGTTCTCCCATAGTAAAGGTACCTGGGGATCTGCCGTGACGAAGAGTATACTTTTTCGGACTTTTAAGTCTAGCCAATGGTATGCTTTTTTGTCTAGCCACGGTGTAGCTAAGGGTCCTTTGTCTGCAGTCGCTAATCGCTTTGAATTGAGGTGTCAATCAAATGCAACTGTTGCTATAGTATTACAAAATCTGCCCTTGTTTGTTTGAGGGATACAACTGATTTGCTCAAGACTTGACCTCGATACAATGTATTGAGACGAGGAAAGATAAAAAACACAGTTTGCGATTCCTGATGATTTGATGGAATACTGAAGGTAAAATAGATAAAATCTACAAATCAAATATGGAATCTAATCGTTTTTAAATTTTTCGCTTTCATAAACACTGCAACGAGTTATGTCAACACTGAAACTAAACCTGTTTACCTAGCAATTTTTCAATACATTTTTACGGCAACACAACAATACCCATGTGAGGTGATATACATAGTTGGGGGTCGCGAGGGGACATGGGGGGTGATGGGGCAGCGAGCGCTTTAGAACTAAGCCACCCATCATTCTTACTGCTCTATCTCTTTTAGAACTGGCCTGAAGCCTTCGTGATCAAGTGTAAATACAAAATGGGCCGCAAACCAGAAAAGTTAAAAATCAGAAATTAGCTATGTTAGGGCCAGTAGAAGGCGGAAATTCTTTATTTACCAGAGAAAATGTTACCTTATGACTGAAAATAAGTTTGGGGTAGAACGACTTCTGATTGTGCAAAATTCTACCCACTCGGAAAATTCCATTCACTGGAAACTGGCCTTGGGGGGGGGGGGGCAATGCTATTGTTTCAGTTCAAAAGCATCGTTTATTTCTATCGTTTAGGAACAAAGCAATCTTCTTCAATCCAACATGGGGGGGGGGGACGAACCTAAAAGGTAGCAAATTATTAGGTATGCAAATTAATAGCAAGAGAAAATGTTGTGACACAAGAGAAAAAGTTTTCCAAAAATAGAAAGCGATTTGCCTTCCAAAGAATCCTTCGTGTTACAAACTTCGCTCTTGATCAAATGAATGCCAAAATATTTACAGGGTGCGGCCTATACGTGGGTTAAAAGACCTCTGGAATCTATAGTCTGTCTCAATAAATTAGATGTCACGTGAAAATGCCTGCGAATAACAACAATTGAAGGGTTTAGAATGAATAATTTTGCGTCATCGCAAATTCCACGTGGCATCTAATCTTGAGATACAATTTAATAATGCAAAAACAGTAAGAACGCAAAAGCAAATCCGAAGAAGAAATCCAGAAATGCGGCCTACAAATCGAAGCAACGAGCCTCTACTAGAAACAAATACTATATAAATGTTCTGCAATAATGGACACGTATTAATAAAGGACTTGATCTTGACAGAACAGTAATCATCAACAAATATATAATTATCCTAATACTTAATCAACGCTGATTACCGCCGGAATAACAATGAAAAGTTCTTTCTTTTAAAAACTATGCGATCGACTACAACAATTGAAAGATAGCAGTGACTGATTGCACAGTCTCTATTGGTTCTACCGCAACAATGGAAAGACGATAACAATGGGTCCTATGGTAATTATTCGTTTCTACAATAACAGTTAAAGTATTTTCAACGGTTCTGGCACTTAAGATCAAATTGAGTTCTTTCCAGTCCAATTTATTAGAACATTAGTTATTAGAGAACAAAGCACCAAAATCTGTCTCAAATAAGATGTCAGACGAAAATTTGTGCGAATAAAAAAGATTTAAATGTTAGTTTGATTAATTTTGCGTTACGCAAATCCAATCAACGTCTAAATTGAGACAAACTTCAGGTAGCTGCAGCATGTTACTTTCAGTTTTTAATTCTTGCCATTTTTTGCTTCAGTCTTTAAAACATTTCCTTGAAAGCTTACAGAAGGATTTTCATGACGATAAAATGGAAATTGGTAGTTATAAACTTAGATCATGTGTTGGTTTGGATACTTTGTACATCTCAAACCAGCTGTCCACGAATAAAAACAATGAACAGTTTGACATCTAATTCATAATGATGACAACTAATTCATCAAAAGTATCCAAATTGTATTTAATTGGAAAGAAGGTAGATCCTGATTCGAGACAGTATGCATCAAGATAATTCAAATATCATTATTTTCAGAAGAATCTCAAATAATGAGTGGGTAGCCTGCGTGCAGACTCAACTATCCTGTATAGTTGAGTCTACACGCAGGCTATAATATTGATGCTACAAGAATTTTTATGACAAGATGTTATCCTTAAAACTCAATACCCCTTCTCCGTTGACCAGGAGCATTAATATTCTACATTGCTAATAATATATAAAAATAGTATATGGATATATGTGCAAATGTGAACATCATACAACACCCACACTGCAATCTATGTATAGACAGCGAAAACAAGGACAACGAAGTCAAATTACGACAATTCAAGACAAACAAAACAGAAATATTAACCTTTTTTATAACAAGCATAGGATAAAATTGACTGAAGCAAAATGCCACCTTCAACCATAGTATATTTTGTAGAATTGTAGACTTCAGCCGTGGGAACACTATTTCCAAAAAATTTAACTCCGCGTGCAAAGCAAAATGTTTGTATATTTGGCCACCATACAAATCATCTCCTAACAAATAAATTCTGCTTGCCACAAGCAGAAAATGTTTTTGAACAACAAATTAAGCTTGTCACGCGATACTTGTGAACTAGCTAATGAGCAAAATATCACTTGGCGAGAAAAGCTCACATGCTTGACTAGCTCCGTTTGGCGAGGCCGGGAGTTTAGCACATAAGCACGACTTTACGAGTAAGCCTCTTTTTGGTGTTACTAGGCCTTTTAAGAGGCTGGGTTTGAGTAATGAAATCGTTTCGTTGTTGACTCCTATGCATCGTATCATAAGTCAGTTGTTTAATTGTTCGAATTTTAAAATAAGAAATGCAATCTATTTTCTGACACATTTCGTGGTGATTTTGGAGGCCCTCGAATGCTGTCTAGCATTTAAATTTTCTTTTTTGACAAGCAACTCCCAGTGAAATGCAACTCAGATTAGAACCAGCACGTTGGTTGGTAGCTTGGACCAAACGGGAATAAGGAATTTTGTTGGTAAGCTTTAAGTTTGCCAACATCAAGCTACAGTTTCCAGACCTAGGCATGAAACTCTTCTCAAAGTGTGAGAATCACTACCGGGTGTCCCAAAAAAAACGCAACAGATTTGAAAAATTCTACTGCAAACTGTTTCATACTCATTATCCAACAATTATTTTTCTTCAAATCTGCAATAATTAGATTAAATTTTGATATATTTTTCAGTACTTTTGGTGACTTGGTTGCAGAGTTAAAAATCAGCAAACTTCAAAATTGACCCCAGGTCAAAACCAAAGCTGCTGCATTAACAGTGATGAATCATAATGTCAAATTGTAAAACATGGCAATCCCTGCAATTGCAAAGAATTGCTGACAAACAAGCAAACACATGATTTAATTGAACATTGAACAGACACTGTCATAAAGATTTCCGTCAAAACACTGCCATGCTTCTTAAGTGTAAATGATGGTTGCTTGCTTTTTCTAAATGACTAGGCCATTATTAGATTTATATAACTCATGAATCTGTAAGAGAACCCTTTGTTGCAGTTTCTAAATGAAGTTGTGTACTTGTAATCATGTAAAGTTTCAGATATTGCCATTCTTTTAACTTTACAGTATACGTTGCACTAATGCTGATAGATCTGGTTTTGCCCTGACAGCAAATTTGAAGTTTGTTGATTTTTCAACTCTTCAATCAAGTCACCAAAAATTCTGACAAATACATCAAAATTTAATCTAATCATTGCAGATTTGGATAAAAATAATCATTTGATTATTAATTTGAAACAGATTCCGTCAGAATTTTTTGAATCTGTTCCATTTTTTTGGGACACCCGGTATATCAAATCATATTGCCTGCTTTTATAATGAAATGACAAAAATAATAACGATAATGATAATAATAATAACAATAATAATAATAAGATCGCGGCTTTATGTAGTGTCATGAGGCAATAATATGTGCAAGAAAACAATGAACTTATGAGGCTACAAACTAACAAGATGTTACGTGATAAAATAAAACTCGGTTACTACGCAACTATTAATCTGAAGAATGCGTACAAGAAAGCTACACTACGACAAACTAATATAAACACTACCACAGACACGAATAACAAATAAAATTTACACTTATCAATTACGTGAAAACGAAACAAAACAACAATATACAAAGACTACAATGAATTATCTAATTTCTTATGGCTCATGCCTGAAATAGTGACTGCATATGTTATAAATTTATGCTTTTATTCAGTGATCTTTACTTCGTGCTTTTTTATTTAGAGGAATGTGATCTTTAAAAATCACCGGGGTTATTTGCGTTACACGAGGTATGGAGATAAAAACCTCTTCGGCTACAGTCACAATATACCGGATTGCTATCGGAGGGAAATGCTTTTCATTCTAGTTTAAGATATGGGGCAGCAGTTACACCATGACGTTCCGCTTGCTCCGGTGCAAACTTTGTTCCGCAATCACAAATTACAAACAATGCAGAGCTCAAACATTTAAGTCCTATTCATAAAGAATAACAAGGAATTTCCATATCTTCTTGCAGTGGAATGATTTTCGTGCCACCTCCCCAGAGCGGAGCGATTTTTACTCCACCTTTCGAAGCATTGTATGTCGGACTCTTGCAGCATAGTGTAACTAAACCCCATATCTGATATTGTTGGGGAGACGAGATACGCTTCGCCCGAGGAAACCCATGCTTCCCCCGTGCAGTAGGTTAAAGCTCATGCGCAGTAGCGTTTTGGGATTGAAGCTCTGACGAGCGCATGCACTTTAACCCACTGCACGGGGGGACACGTAAGTTTCCTCGGACAAAGCGATCTCGTCTCCCCAACAAGATACCAAGGTTGCTACGCTCCATCAGCAATCAGGCATGGTGCAACTCTAGCCTTATTAGCCACGAGCCTTCGATGGCCTTTAAATCTTTCTCAAGTGCGGCTTATACACGGGTGGAAATATCCGTTGTCACCAATGGTCTGTTTGAAGTAGAAAGGCCGAAACAGTTATGTGCAGGTTTAAATTCATGACTAAATATAGAAACTTTCCTAGCATATTTGCTTACAAACTTTCAAAAACTTTGCAGAGAGCAAATTTCAATCAAAATTTGATTCTCACTTACACTTAACTTACACAGTGAAGACAGCAACTTTTGCTTTCAGGTGCCAAATTTCGTGTATATTTCCACCCAAAAGGCTCGTGATTTGAGGTGCATCTTGCTATCTATTTTGCTGCGATTAATAATTCTCATAATCGACGATGATCTCAACCAAAATCATACTGAACATGGTCGAATCTGTTTAAAAATTGTCTTGATTAATAAAAGCAAAACTTGAGTACAGCTGTTTCATTTTTTTGCTTCTTCTTTGTTTTTCAGTTTTTCGCAACACTGCAGAAATTGTTAATTCCCCTTCGAACATATGAGAATCGATAGGTCAGCTCAGCGTTTGATAAGTTCACTATCATGTAGTTTTCATCGTTGAGGTGTGTCTGCTTGTGCGACTATGCTAAATAAACAACGCCATAAATCTCAGTTCTCGATTTTCTTCGAAAGATGCCGATGCATACGATACCGTCACTTTAATAGTCTTTCTGTTTCACAATGAAAACCCGTTCAGTCGCAAGAAAAGAAAACTCTTTGTGCGTATGTGATGTGAGCACGGCAAAGAGGGCACTCTTTCACCAGAGCAGAGCACTGTACACAGCATACCACATGACCGCATGGGCAGAATGCAGTCGAGACTTCACTGTCCATGCAAACTTGACAAGTACGTGAATCTTGTAATGTTCGTACATAATCCCGCAAATCAGGCAACGTAAATTCGTTAAGCTTTGAAGCATCAGTGACGATTTTCTTCGGCTTCATTTTGATAGTATGCAAGATGGCAATATCATCATCACTACTGTCACTTTCAATAAACATTTTCGGTTGCTTTCGTTTCATGATGGCCGACTGACACATTCGTTGGTCGTTGAACCGATCAAGACCTCGGGCTTTAGAATGCTTTCCGAGCGCACGATCACTTGAGTAGAAAGACGATTGTCTTCGTTTCTCAGGCGCATTGAGTTCTTTCCAAGCAGCATTGTAAGATTGTCGCCTCGTCCTCACGACATCAAACAGATACTGCCGGCCGATTCTTGTGTTTGGTCTGAAGAAAGAAGCAACCCTTCCAACCGAATTGCGCGTGCATTTCTCCATTACCGATTTCTTAACCATATTGCATTGATAAAACGAGTGAAATTCCGTAAAAGTCCGGAAAAGGTTTATTGTTCCTTTCTGTACCTTGAGCTTAAAGCCAAGTTTTTTCTGATTGTGTGACGAAATATCTCCATATGAAATTGTAAACAGCTTACCTTTGTAGGAGACTGTTGAGATCTCTTCGTACGGTATGCTAGAATGAGAAGAAAATGATATCATTAGAAACTGTGGATAACAAGAATCATTAGTTATACTGTAGAATAACATGCCCTGGATCTTGCAAGCTTGGTTGACTGCACTTTTTGACTAAACAATACACCATAAAAACACAACCCATATCTAATTTCGGACACTCCAGAGGGGGGGGGCTTAAAAGAGAGGGGGCTTATTCACGAAATCAAATGACAAGGATGTATATGACAGCTTTTCAATTCTTTTAACCCATATTCTGCGGATTCAATATACAATTTTACGAGTCAAATACAAACATTCAACACAGTTTTACCTTACACCATATCAAAATTAACATACTCAGAACAGCTGCTATAAATCAAGGACCTGTGTCTAACGAAAAGTAGTAAAAACTATTATTTACAATATAAGGTTTCTTAAAAGTTAAAAATTAAAATCAAAGTCATTGCACCCGTTCCTGAATCTCACAACTGAGTTTTCATTTTTTAGTTCAGGTGGCAATCTGTTGTATATCTATACACCTTGATAACTAAATGTTTTACGGGCGGTTTCTGTCCTTATTCGAGGCACCACGAGATTTGACTTATTACCCCGAGTGTCCTTTTGGTGATCTAATCTTCTAAAACGATTCTCTAATATCTTTGGTGCAAGGCCGTTCAGGCACTTAAATGCTTCAATAGCACAACGTTTATTTCTTGCATGATTTATCGATGGAAAGTTAATTGTGCCATTTTGTCCATTTATGATCCTCATTGCACGATCTTGAAGTTTTTCAAGCTTTGATTTGTGTGCGTCTGAAATTCCAATGCTTATGTTGCTGCAGTATAGGAATATGGGGCAAACTTATTTAGGCCAATAAATGGAAAATCTTTGGTAACCTCTAGAATTTGATATAAGTGGGGGGGGGCTTAATAGAGAGGGGGCTATTTAAAATTTTGGATCAGAGGGGAGGGGCTTATTAGAGATGGGGCTTGATAGAGAGGGGGGCATAATAGAGCTTTTACGGTGTACTATTCTGTAAAAAAGTTGAGAACAAATCGAACAAAATGTCTCCAAATTCAGTAAAAGAAGCTCGGGAGTCGATAAATAGCACATTTGGAAGCAAACTGAAATGCCTGATCCTAAAAGCTAAAGCTTCACAATGACATTCCTGGCATGAAAATTGGTTTCTCTGATGCAGAGCTCTGCAAAATGAAATGATTTGGAAGATGATTAAACAAGTTTTAACAACCAATCTTCCACAGAACATTCTCATTTCATCAATTGCTTTCATGGAACTTCACCGCGTGTGCTTGAAAAACAAGTACTCATGTTTTCATGTTTGAAAAACAAAAAATCGACAAGAAGATTAATGTATCTTTGTTTTGTGCAGTTAAATCGAGTACAATTCCTCCAGTTATAGCTTCTTTATTGTGATTTTTAAAATGTATTGGACACTCTTTATAAAATTGGTTGAGTTCAGTCGATACACAGACAAAGATTAAGTTTTTGAAGATACCTTGGTAGACTAAAGCCACGATTAATAGGGATTGGTTGATGATAAATGATGAACTCGAGAAGTAAAGGTTATCAAATAATTGAAGTAAAGGCCAGCCGAAAAGGCTTGCTGGAAAACGGGTTAATGAAAGCAAACATAGAGATAAAGAACTGGAAATGAATTCTGGAACCTCACAGACCACATCAAACATACCGAGAACATATATATAACTGGCTCTTTATGGATGATCGTTACTACTAGCTACAAAAAACAATCTACAGGCTCAATGATAAATATCTTTGTTTGGGGTAAGAGGCTGAGAGATCTGAGGCAACAGGGAATAAAAATAGCTCTAAAAAGGAGCATACAAAAAAGAATGCCTGAACCTTTCTAACCCCCCATTTTCCGCAGTGTCAATCTCTGGCTATTCCTATGTCAATCAAGCAAATAAAGGGCTTTCAAGACAATTGCAGCCGATGGATAACAAAACAATTTAAAGCAAAAGAGGGGCTTAAACTGTTATGATAGGTTCGATGGGAGGATGAGGTTTAGAATAGAGAAGTAAAGAGGGCTTTGCAGGACTCTATAAAATAAATAACTGACATTTTGAGACATTGTAACTAGTAATTATTAAAAGGAACTGACAGCCCAAACAGCGGCTTTAAAAAGAAAGTATCATCGTTGAGGAGTACAGAATGAGAGATCAGAGACTTAGAACATGGCCTAAACGGGCAATGAAAGGAAAATCATTGCCTAGTCTTTCCTCCCCAACAATACACTGTTATTTGAAATACAGTAACAGTGAATTGTTGGGGAGGAAGGACTGGGCAATGATCAGTTTATGAAGGTACTTTTATTGAATTAAAAAACTGCTGAAGGCCTTCTTGGCATTTTCTTGCTCCCATACATCAGAGCGATAGCCTATCTACTAAAGGCACCTTGTTATATATAAAGTTTAGAAATCTGCTGGATCTTGTATGTAAAAATATGGACAAAACCTGAAGCAGATCAGTAGAACATTCCACTAACAAGGGCAGATTGTGTAATACAATAGCAACAGTTCAATTCAAAGCGATTAGCGGATGCAGACAAAGGAAATTCTCTCAACCAGTAATTCAAAACAAACAAAGCCGCAAAAGTTTCCCCGAAGCTCAAACTCTCGCCTTGTGCAAGCGAAAGATGGTTTTTAAGAGAAGTTATGTGCTTATAGCGAAAGAAGAAGGGTAAATCTAAAGTTCTGTCGCTTAGATCATGTTTATTTGATTCAGGAGCCGAGCAGAAGGCATTGTAATTCTCGCGTCTTTAGGGCTTAAAATGAAACGATTACAAAACAGTTCCTAAATCAAATAGACATAATCTAAGCGACAGAGCTTTAAATTTACCCTTCTTCTTTCGCTATAAGCACATAACTTCTCTTAAAAACCATCTTTTGCTTGCACAAGGCGAGAGTTTGCCCTACTAGTTTTGGGGAAACTTTTGCGGCGTTGTTTGTTTTGAATTACTGGTTGAGAGAATTTCCTTTGTCTGCATCCGCTAATCGCTTTGAATTGACGTGTCAGTCAAACGCAACTGTTGCTATTGTATTACAAAATCTGCCCTTGTTCATTCCACTTCATATTCAAGTTCATGTGGCAATTCTGAGAATATGCACAAAGGAGGATCCATTAACAAGATAATGGTTTGGAAGGAAAATTAAACGAGAGAGTGTGCAGCAGATAGAATAAGTGGTGGGTAATGAATGAGGTTATCAATGTCCCTTTACGGGATTTTAATTCTGCTGTGAACCACACCCCACGACCACAGCATCATATGATTTTTGATTGAGTGAAGCCACATCAAATAACTCTGTACTCTAAAAGTAGGAAAAATAAGGTTGTGGCCTGGAAATGGTTGCCAATGAGGGCAAAGAAGATTTGAAGAAACAACATTAGGTACAACTCGTGACTGATGCCTAACTGACCTGGACGTTTTGAAACGCCCTGTTTATCTCTGTTGTTATATGAGATATGGCAACCTAATTTGGCACAAATGTAGTTCATTACATAAACTATGAAATTTGAGGCATGATTCAACTAGTGATGTTGTTGTTGTTGCTGGAGCATGATTATCATTATGATATCATATGACGTCATATAAATGAAAGCATGTTAAAAGGTCATGAAACTTGACTTTTCATACAGAAATGAAATATACAGATCAAGCCTCCACCATATATCAAGAGTTCTCTTGAATCCAAGGTTGTTCTTGCTCGCAACACTGAAAGAAAGTCGAGGTTTGATTAATTTCGAAAATTTTCAACGTCCTCGAAATTTCACAACAGTGTTGATTCACGGCATGGACCTTATTTGGTGGAAATTGCTTGAAATCACTTACCAATGAATGAATTCTTGTTAAAACCAGTTGCAAAATTGGTGTATCCTCCAAATACAAGATCTTTAGTCACAAATTGACCATTATTTGCGATGAATACCGGCAGTGTTTCAAATAAATCCAGAAAAATGGGCTTCCTCCCTGTTTCTAGTCGCTGGAGATGCTTCAAGTCGTCACTGAAACTCAACTGACGCGTAAAGCACTTGAGAATGATGTGAAAGATATACTCTGAGTATTTAAAAATCAAAGGCATGCCTTTTCTAGAAAAGAATAAGCTTCTCCACAACTTCCTCTGGCCAAAACAATCCCAAAAATGTTATGAGAATTTCGCAAGGAGAACACGCTATTTCTCTGGCGCGACACTGTATTCGAATTTCGAATCACAGAGGGGCAAATATAAAATTTCACAAAGGTTTCATCATAATTTTGAAAAATGTTTTTCAAAGAAGCCAAATAGACAAATATTTTCGAAATGAATCAAGTAAATAGCAGTTGAAATAACAGACAGAAGTCAAGTTGAGAAGGGAAAGAATCTAATCAAAAGTTAGGAAACACACAAAAATTCAAGAAACTTTCTACCAATGATCATTCAAGTTTCCCGAAAAAATGGTGAAAGTCTGCCTGGCTGTACGACCTTTGATATTTTTTCGGCCAAACTAATATTTCTTTTGCACTTTAGGCACTATTTTGAACAAAATATTTTTAGCGTAAAATGAATAGCTTTCTCGCAGTTAATTTTTAGTAGGCTTTGGTACGTGCCCTTTTGTTGCAGAAACTTGCTTAGACAATCTGAAAAAATATGCCTGAAACACGGGCGGTTATAATTAACCCTTTATGACCCAACTTAATTTTTCAGTTTTCATCTTAAATAGACCGACCTGTGATAAAACAGCCACAAAACAGAGAATATTTTGTTTTTGTGCCTCAAATTTTGACATATCATTGCCAAGATACTGTTCATAGAAAAAATAAATTTTATTCTAAGATAAATTTATTTCAGTACGGATTTTCGGACAGAAATTTGTAATGCGCGTTGCGTCGCTGAAAATGAAGAAACCTTTTATCTTGATATTGGAAGCTGGAAGCTCACATGAAAAATCATTTGTTGACATTATTTGGTAGAACAAAGTAAATGCAACAAAATGAAGCAACATTTGTCAAGCTCTGATCAGTATAGCTTCTCAAAATCAAATTTAATATTTCACCATCTATCATCGGACACACAGCCGGACACTTTAATCTTGAACAACAAAGCAACATAGAGGTCCCTGTACGAGAAAGTCATAACTGCAGGGCATTTCAGTGCATCAGGAGAAGCATTCCTTCGTCTAGTTCCTTTATTTGAATCAATATTTGTCCTTTTAGCTCCATTTTACATCCAGTTTGGCCAAATTCCCCTCAGCAGACGATATGATTCAAAATCTTTACATCATTTAGGCCTAGGCACTCTGAGAAGTGTTTTCTTTGTGTGGACAGGCTCACCGATGTCCCTTTCTTCGTTTAGGCCCTTCCAGACAACATCTAGTTGATCTTCTATCATGATGAAATCATTATCCAAGCAAACGAAAAGTCGTTCTGGAGTAAATACTTGAGAAACATCCTCCATCTTGTCCGAGTCAAGAATTTTTACGATTTTGCAGCCCACAGGGGTGCAAGGAGGCCCACTGGACCCAAAACGAGGCTGGTAATCAAAGGGAAAGCAACCGCTGTGCAAAAACGCACACCCAACCTCCATGACTGATATATCAGTCATTGGGTCATAAAGGGTTAAAGAATCGAAAGCATTTGACAAATATTAATATGATAATCTTTTTCCTTGCCAATACCCCTCAGTAACATGATCTCTGGTAACAGTTGTAGTCTTAACCATTTTAAGTTTTATTTCCCTGGGTACCAGAACCAAAAGAATTGAGAGGCAAAGAAAAGGAATAAAAATCCGAGCAACGAAGGATAGAGGAGAAAAAAGGGATAAGATCTCTTGACATGATCTGAACAAACAAAAATCACTATTCCTGTTTTAGGAGCAGGATGAAAAGATGTTACAGACAACTTTCTGTCGTGTTTATTTATGATCACCTCACAGGAACGATGCATTGTATCAATTGTCCCAGAGCCTATCTCTCTCTTCCTATCTCTCCTTTCCTCCACATATTCCGCCCCGTCGCTCGCCGTTGCTTGTGTCCCGTCACTGAACAATCTTCAAGCATGCGAGATTTCTATTGCTCGTTCCAAAACTGCAGCTGGGTAGATTTCAAATTCTTTTTGAAGAAATTTGATATGTCAGTTTAGCGACCTTTTTCTCCATTTTTCTGAAAACCGTTCTAAATTCATAGCAGAGTGTAATCAAAAACACAATGCACGTATTTTTTATAAGTAACTAAAAATATGGGCCAGTACTGAGAGCTTCTTAAAATTATCAGATTCTGAGTACTCAGAATTTCTTACGGCTTTCTTTAGAGGCTCCATAACACAATCCATAACTGTTCACTACATGTGCCCTCGTGAGTATTTCAAAACAAGGCTTTTTAAGCCTTTCTTAATACGAGTAATATGATATAGGAAACAAATGAAAGAAAAGTAAAAATATGTCAAGGATTACCCCTATATCAAAATAAATAGTTTCTTAACTTATATTTTCCCAGTACTGGAGTTTCTCAAATTTTTGGCGCTCTGAGAGTTGAGTTTCTTATACTATGGGCAATTTCTTATGAAAAAAATACGTGTATGGATGAAAATCAATTTCCCTCCTGATCTTGGATTTCGATAATAATTGTCATTTGACTTTTTTGAAAAACATTTTTCAAAATTATGATGAAACCTTTGTGAAACTTGATATTTACCCCTCTGTTATTCGAAATTCGAATACAGTGTCGCGCCAGAGAAATAGCGCGTTCTCCTTGCGAAATTCTCATAACTTTTTTGGGATTGTTTTGGCCAGAGGAAGTTGTGGAGAAGCTTATTCTTTTCTAGAAAAGGCATGCCTTTGATTTTTAAATACTCAGAGTATATCTTTCACATCATTCTCAAGTGCTTTACGCGTCAGTTGAGTTTCAGTGACGACTTGAAGCATCTCCAGCGACTAGAAACATGGCGGAAGCCCATTTTTCTGGATTTATTTGAAACACTGCCGGTATTCATCGCAAATAATGGTCAATTTGTGACTAAAGATCTTGTATTTGGAGGATACACCAATTTTGCAACTGGTTTTAACAAGAATTCATTCATTGGTAAGTGATTTCAAGCAATTTCCACCAAATAAGGTCCATGCCGTGAATCAACACTGTTGTGAAATTTCGAGGAAGTTGAAAATTTTCGAAGTTAATCAAACCTATATACAAATTCATGATTTAGACTTACTTGATTGGACCGATTAAACAAGATTAAGAGAGATGTACAGTATGTTTTTCAAAGAATATAGCATGATAACTACTTGGTAACCATGGAAACAAGGCTAAAAATAGAATAGCCAAATTGTTACAGTGCCATTGCTCTGTTAGTAAGTTCAACTTACTAAATCTCAAAAGCCTTCTGCATACCACGAAAAAATGTGTAAACAAAAAATATACCAAAGGACAGATTCAATCCACCCCCAAAGATCAAATAGTGTGGCAATTGTCACCCAGGGTCCTTCAGAGGCAGTTGGGAGCTCCAAAGGTTGTGTTTTTCACATCTACTTTGTCATATAGTTGGTAAGAAGGTATACTAAAAATTTCTAAGAGAGTGGAGGCAAAAAACACGACTTATATTTCAGCACACTTAGGCCTTTTGAACTTACGTTCTCTTCAGAGTGTGGCTAACATTTAAAAGAGGAATCTATTGTAACAGTTTATATATGTTAAAGTTGTGAGTTATTTCATTGCTTCCTGTCCCCAATTAGCAAAGTCAAATTTTTTTGCTGTAAGTAAGCTATGTCCAGCTTTAAATAGTTTGTTCTACTTTATTGTTGGTACTGAAAATAAAATTTGACTGATGTGGAGAATACGGATCCATACTGCAATAGCTGAACTGATAAAAATGCCAGCTAAAGTTCAAATTTCTGACAAGAGATCTGTGTGGGCATATTTTTCCAAGTTGCACAAATGTTCATCAAAGGATCAGCCTGTTTTATTGTCTTGTGTATTCATTGTTTTGTTTTATGTCTAAATGTAGTAGTTCTAGTGTTTAGTTCTGTATTCTAGTAGTTTTTGCTGATTTGATTTGAAAAAAAGACCTTTACATTGGGGAATCAAGGGTGAGCAGTTTGAAATTCATAGAACATTCCACTAATGTAATAAATGGAAAAAATTACAAGCAAACTACCGGGTGAACCAGAAAAAAGTTCCCACTTTAGAAAATTCATAGCATCAAGAGTACTGGATGGATTGGAATGAATCAATATTAGCTTGACAGCCAAAAGATGGAAGTATTTTTGTGATTTTTCTCGCCTTCTTACGAGCACTGGAAAAATTGGTAAATTCAAGTTTACAAAAACTTTGTGGTTGCAGAATGACTGAAAATGGCCTAAAATACTTGATCAAATCATAAAGGACTCCTCGCTCAGAACAACAGAGAAAATGCAATTTTTCATGGGTGAGAGATTTCGTCTGCACATTTATTGCCATATGGGATTGAAAATATTTTGTATCTGTTTGAGAATCTATTTCTTATTTCTTATAACTCTTGAAACGCCCGTGCGCATTGTTCTGTGTCAGGAGAGTCCTAACGATTTGATCAAGTGTTTTAGGCCCTTTTTCAGTCATTTTCCAACCATTTTTGTAAAGTTGGATTTACCTATATTTGCAGTGCTCGTAAGAAAACGAGAAAAATCACAAACATACTTTGATCTTTTGGCTTTTAACTAGAATTTGAATCATTCAAATCCATGAAGGACTTGTGGTGCTACTAATTTTCGGAAGTGGGAACTTTTGTCTGGCTCACCCGCTAAATTCCAGTCATCTTTACCATGCCACCAGTGACCGGGAATTAAAAGTAGAATATGAGTGATCCTTTTTATGATAGAATTATCAAATTAATATCAAATTAATCAAATCTATTAGTACTTACTTTCCAAAATTTTAACAGAATGGAGTTAAAGATTAAAAAGATATCAGCAAGATTCTTAAATGCAATGGTTACAAAATTAAAGGGTAGAGGAGCTGACAAGAATAGCAAAAAGAAACTCAAGCCAAAAGAAAAGTCTTATCCTATTCTGATAAACTTTCAAATCAACCCATATTTTGGAAATGTTAGGAATCCATTTCACTATTTTGCATGTTCAAGAAATCACTCTTTATAGAAGCATATACTTTATAAGATCTTTTGAAGCAAAATCGGATTTTTGCGGAATTTTTCTTGAAACAAAAAGAACTTACAGAAGTCACACAAAATTAAATTGGTCACATGACATTCGTCATGCTCATGTTTGTAAATGTGTTAGTGGATGTACCTCTCCATGGGCTCAAATCTAGTGGCAGTAAGATGTGCAAATGGGACAAAATTTTTATGAAGAGGTCCAGAAATATAGTGACTGATCTAAACAGGATTAAATCTCATGCTTCCCTTCCTCAAATTTTGCAGATCTGCAAATACAGCAGTAAAAAAGAACATTTCTAATCATGAAGAAAGCAAACTTTATCGTTTCAAAGGTCTCCCTCTTAGGCAGAACTGTGGGATTTGGTTAAATACCTAGATAACTAGATATAGCATCAGTCAGCAAGTGCTGCTGATTTGTACCAAATGCGATTGTAGCGAGGTCAATTTTATAGAAATTAATTGAATGCTCATCGCTAAGAAAACGTATATTGTGTTTGGAGTTTACAGTTGGGTATTATGGTTGAAAAGGTAAATGATTTAGAATATTGAGTTCTGCATTGTCAGGAATAAACCCTTGTCGTCCATTGACCTAGGTAGGAAGAACTCATTATCTTTTGTTGGAGAATTTTTGTTGTTGTTTGTTGGATAAATGCTCACCAGCCCCGAGCCTCGCGCCCCACAGTTGTGAGCTAGCCACATGGTGGCCCCTCTACATAGCCAGACAGACAGGCTAATCTAGCCCCCTGGATTGTATAAGAATATTATGCTGCCTAGGGCAGCAAATAACAATCATGGCCAAGAAAGCCAAGTCAACAGGAAACGAATCAATGGAAAAACTGAGCAGAAAATTGTACCATGTAGATCATGACCAAATCATATGATTCCATTTGACACAAAGGTCATCTATCCACCAAAGTGTGACACCAACAAAAGAGAACTTGGAAAGGTGGCAATTAAAAACATGGAAAGAAGCATGAGCCAAGATAATCCAAGGTTATCATGCAGATGAACCAAGCATTCTTGGATGGGGAATTAAATACTGTCTCTGGTTTTCAAATCAAATCATCCTATCCTTCAAGGAAGCAACCATTCATTACAATCCAATTCAATTTCATTATAATAACTTGCTACACTAATAGAAGGAATGCAGTCATATTTTATCACAAAACAAAGAGCAAAACAACAAAACAACAAATACTAATAACACCAACAGATAACACAAATAACAAACATTTATAACACTAACAGAACTACAGCAATAAACAAAGAATAAAGAAAGAAAGAGCAATTTATCACTGCAATATAAGGCAAAACGGCCAACCGCTTGTTTCAGTCATCAGGCAAATTTGGTCTTATGAAGGTCATAGCTCCATCATTTTTCAACGGATATTTATGGTGATAGCAGCAAACTTTATCTGAACATTTGAAGAGCAACATCGTTTGAAGATAAGGCGAGAATCTTTTACCATTTTGTGGCAGTCGTCAGGCAAACGGGGCACAATTTTTTTTGGGACTCCCTGTATAACGATACTTGTTTGGGATACTGCACGCTCCCCCTTTTGTAAATCACAATATGGAAAAGAGGGTAACTCTGATTGGCTTGCAGATCATTGCAAAATGTGAGGATCTTTAGGGCATGGACATGTTCACAAAGAAAATTCAAAGAGGATGACCCTAAAATCACACAGCCCAAAATCCAATGATCTTAGATGGGGTCTGGCTCCTTTGGAGAGAGTCCGCCAGACTTGCACTGATAGCATCCTGAACAATAGATGATTACGCTAAAGATGGTGGTGAGGAACTTTTTACCAAGATAGCATAGCTTCCAAATCTTTAACTCCGCGCAAAAAGGTGGGTGCAAAATTCTGTGATCTATTTCTTCTGTTTGAGTGGCTTGAAACAAACTTTAGTTACTTGTCTTTAATTCTACCGTTGGACATTTCAGAAGTTCTGAATATTTTTTCGAAAATTTCAGCGTATGTTGCATTTCAACTCATTTGAGGTGTGACATCATCAAATTTCTAAATCATAAACCAGAAAAGCGACAGACTTTTGCTTGATACCATATTGTAGATATCCATAAACTATGGTTTTCTTCGAAATTATTTCATGTTGTTTCAAACAGTTTAGAAATTAGGATGGCTTTAAGTTTTTTGAAAATTTTTCTGGAATTCTTGAAAAAGTAGAAAAACACTCTAATTTTGAAAATATTGAAGATTTCAGAAAAGTCCAACGGTAGAATTATTGAAAAATAGCTAAAGTTTCTTTGAAGTCATTCAGTTCAAAGAAATAAGTAACTGAATTTTACACCAGCATTTTTAAAGATTTCGAACCTATGCTTACCAAGATGCATTGCGTTCTTTAATCGAATTCCTATAGAATCGTTAAAGATTCCTTATTCGAACGCAGTGCATCTTGATAAAAAGTTCCTCGCCGCCATCTTCAGTGTAATCGTCTATTACCAAACATATCAACCATCATGAGCCTCTGTACAAAACCTACGTTCTGGTATAGCCCTCAACAACAGTTATCTTGGGCCTAAAATATCATGTATGAAAGCATGGTGCTAAAAGTCAACTCAAAGAAGAGAGATGTAAGTTACCCTTGAAACACTGGGGTCCAGGTGTGGGTCATGGGGGGAAGCAAAGGTAAAGTGAGACTAAGAGGGGTTTGATTAATATTTGCTAGGTGCCAAATTAGGTTAGATTGGTGGGTGTGGCGACTGCTGAGAGTGAGACAGCAATAATTGTTTGAGCATGGAAAGCATCTGCGATTAAAGTTGTATCGACAAGCGGGTACTTGGATAGAGAGTGATTCATCGCTTAATTTGAATACAATGGTTTTGTTTGACGCTGAACAGGACCACGAGAAAGCATACACGTGAAATGTGAACTTATGAAAAACAAGATGAAACAAAAGCTAGCGATTTCAAAGGAGCACTTATGCCACAAATTAACATGAAAATAAAGATTTCGTGATCGACACAACTTCATGTTGATATGCATACAAAAGTCAACCAGAATTCAAAGTAAACAAAAGAGAAATCAGCTGGATTAGGGACGCTTCGTTTAACCTTTTAGTGAGAGCTGTCCTCTGCTCAACCACAAGAAATTCGAAAACAAGATTGAAAATTTATACTTACAATTGAAGTAGCTGGGCTTGCGACTTCACTGGCTTCTTCTCGACCACTGCTAAATCTTTGAATACAACTTCCGACTCGGAATTCTCTTCCACACTCTTCCCCTTCGCTGCTTTCTTTTTGCTTGCCATGGTTTCTCTCTTGTAAATTCTCAAGCCATCATAACGACATATCAAAACAAGGCTCGTGTTTTTGGTAGTTGCCGAGTTCACGTAGAACGTCTCGACTCCATATTCCAGGCGATCAGACAAAATATGTAACATTTCAATCCTTGCTTTATCTGCTGACATTCTTTCTAATTCCAAATGAGCAGATTCAACGTTTTGCTCAAAGTCCGCACTCCATTTTTCACAAGGGAAAAAGCTGCAATAATTTGGCAAGCTGTCAGGGCTGTAGTCACCATTTTCAACTTGTGCAATCAAAGCGTATAACTTGGCAAGGATTTTTGAATCCATATGAGTTAAATCAAACTTCAAATCTCTCAGTTGATGTTTACATGTTGAGTAAAACAATTCCCTGAAAGAAAGGGTGAACAAAAATCAGCTGATTTTGGGGATGGCAACGAACAAAACAACACAAAATACCCAAAGACCAAATGCCTGTCTTCCACAATTTTGCAGGCATTTTTAGCTAATTCTTTGGAAGATACATATAGTAATAAGTGGTTTATCTACGGACAGAAAATTAGTTCTTTTCTGCTAGTATTTCGAGTTGAGCAATTTCCTGAGGAGGCACAAATAAAATCAGCTGATTTATGGATTTCAAATACCCCCACACAAGATTGCTTGTGACCCTGTCCCCCAAAGGCAAATTCTCTAAAATTTTGAGCTATTTTTTGGCAATATATGGCAGTAATTGGTTATCTAATGATATAAACTGATTTTCATTCTGTTTGTATGTTGAGTTCAATGATTCCCTTGGAAACTGAAGAGGCAGAAATAAATCAGCTGATTTTGGGATTTTCAATACCCGAAGACAAAAATCCACTGTCTGTATGTATCCAAAAAGCAACTTTATTTGCTATTTCAAGCTGCATAGCTGTTAAAAGGTAAGTAGCATATTTATTGACAAAATGACACATTAATTTTTACTAAAATTGCATCAGCCCATAATCCATCATCAGCAAGCAAAATAGGGGTGGAGAAGATAGCTCAGGAAAATCCAACATGCACAATATGCATGCAGCAGAAAACAATAAAATATCATAGAGGTATTTAAAGCAGATCAGATCCCAGCTTGAACAAGCGTGAATACTAAATTTAGATTCCTAGGTTACGTTCATGCCATGTATCTCATCATCACACCTTCCTGTTTAGCCACATGACAAATGAAGTTGCAAAAGTGATGATATCTTGTCTAACATTATTGTGAAATTTGAGAGGTTTCTATTCCATCAGGAAATAAAACTGATTAACACAGAAATATCTAAACAGCTACCTTGTGATTTGCTGTTGTAGCTCTTGGGGTTTGACGAAGAATTTCGGCACAAAATTCAATCTGTAAGGAGACTTTCCTGAGAGCTGAGGAGCCAAATCATTTCTCAAGTTCAACCAGAACTCAACGCCATTCGAAGGGTCTTTATATCGAATACCAAAGTAGTCTCTTTCCACAATGTGTAGCCGAGCACAGACCTGAATGTGCAAATAATGACATAATTAAAAGGAGTAGATACAGCATTACATGAGAAATTTGGATATCAGCCAGCCATTAGAAAAAGTTTCTTAAACTTTCAGAAAAAGTTTCTCAGTAAATTTCTTGATTGCAAAAACCATTCTACAGTTGTAAATATCTACAAAATATACGAAGCTACGAGTATTTGGTACTATATTAGCAGAGTTTCTTATGTGTTTGGTCTCAGAGGAATTACATTATTAGGTCCCAGAGGAACGAGTTTCTTTTATAGTCTTTCAACGGTGTCTTTTATTCAAAATCATGGAGTAAAAAAATATAATCTGCATGTGCTAGCCGTATATCCGATTTTAAACCATTTTAGAGCATAAATAAAGCTAAATAACTTCTCAAACTAGTAGTTCATTAATAGAAGAACAATTTCACGCAAGCAACCAGCCCAATAACGCACTGGTTATTGCAAAAATTTTGTTGCAAAGATGAAGAAAAATATCGTGAGTAGGTGGAAGGACGTGGCTAGGCCCTCGTCTATATCATCCACCACTGCAACTCGTGGAACTTAAACTCACCTTTTCGAGGCAATCGAGCGCTTTCACATCTTGATCAAGGATCAGTTCATGGATCGTACCATTGGGCTCTGAAACCAAACACCACAACATCTTGCAAGTATTCTTTTCATCAAACTGTAAGGGGTTTTAGGATATTTTCATCGTATTTCAGCAAATTTCGGGCAACTCGAGAGTCGAAATGAAAGATTTTTATCTTCTGTCTAGGACCACTATCTAATTAGCCAATCATATCGACCGATTCCCGTCTATTGTCAAAATCAACCAATCACCGTTCAGTCATACGATCTTGCATCACTATGCACAGTCTTGACATAGCTTTGAATATTCAAATAATCCAATCAAAATAACTCTTAAACAATATCTTGATTCTGATTGGGTATTTGAATCATGGAGACAAACGAACAAAGGTGTACTATTGTTTACCGTAGGCTAGGTCTGTCCGGTCCAGGCAAGTCTGGTTGGCTGCAAGGGAAAAACCCGAAACAGCATGACGTAATCTTCTAAAACCAAAAAGATTCTATTTATTTGGTATTTCCACAAAAACAATTTTTGGTTTCTATTGAATCTAATTTAATTTTAGCAGACGTGATAATATCGTGCAATGAATCAAAAACTTTCAATATAATTTCCTGGAGAGAATTATTGTCATGCAAAATTCAATTTTAGCGCAAGTGCCGACATTTAGAGTGATAAGTTTTTCAATTTTGGGCATGCTTTATATGACAATAGATTCAGGAATGATTGAACAGTACACCTAAAACAGAAAAATTTTAACAACCAGAATATATTTTCATCACCACCGCTCAAAACTTTGATAATTTGCAGCCCTTCATGATGCAATCTGATCGATTCTAGGAAAGGCGAAACAAGAAGTAAAATCAAAAGATCATGGCGTCATTCAACGCTTATTAATTACAGTATCCATATCCCCTACGTACTTCCTAACTTGATCTCTAAGAACGAAATCCGCATCAAAACCGGAGAAAAGATGCACGTATTTTTTTTGTAAGAAACTGCCTATAAGGAACTCAACTCTCAGATCGCCAAAAAATTAAGAAACTCCAGTACTGGGAAAATACAAGTTAAGAAACTATTTGTTTTAATAAAGGAAATCCCTGACTTATTTTTCATTTATTTTCATTTGTTTCCTGTACCATATTACTCGCAGGGTACTTGAGTAATGTCTAAACATTGGAAAGGCTTAAAAACCTTGCTTTAAAATGTTCACGAGGGCACAGGTAGAACATTGATATTGTTATGGAACCTTTAAGACACTCATAAGAAACTCTGAGTACTCAAAATCTGATAATTTTAAGAAACTTTCAGTACTGGCCCAAATTCTTAGTTTCCTATAAAAATGCGTGTACGGCATAGATTTTCTCAAACATAAAATTAAACTGCAGCAGGTCGTCTTGAACCCAACAGATACTAAGGATAATTTTTGGTTATCTGGGTAGCCTGGGTATTCTCTGGGCTAAAAAGGTATATTTGCAGAAGATTAAGGAACTCTGAAAAAACTTTTATCATAAGAATTGGCCCAACGTTTCTGCAAACTCTAGAGAATCTGAAGAAACAATCTGAAGAACCAACTTTCTCGTAGTAGAAATATGAGTGTAAGCAACCTCGTCCCCAGGGCCTTTTGTCATATTGGGACGGCGAAAAGGCCTTGGGGACGAAAGGGCCCTTTTCATCTCCGTCCCAATATAATAACATGTATTTTGCTACCAAAAGTTTCTTCTGTGTTTCTTATATTTCTAATGCGGGAAATGTAGCGTTAATTTTGTTTCGTTTAAAGGGCTTCCAAATGTCCTAACAGTTGCTATACGAGTAACTGTACAGTGTCCAAACATCTTTGAGTGCAATTTTTACAATTTTTTCCTATCTTTCAAAAAATCGAGCCTACCATTTCTTATAAGCGGTTTCTTATAAAAAATACGTGTAAACTTTTGAGATTATGCGCATAACTCACTGTTGTTAAGAGTCTCTAATTTACGAAGAAGTCCCCTTGCAAAGTCTTTTTATTGCAAGTATTACTTTGATTATGAAAGATTTTTCATGTAATGCTGTTGTTGTTATCAGATGGGCATCATGAAATGAAACTGAAAGGTTTTCCAGGAAAGTCCCTTCGCAAATTTCACAGCAACGTTTTAAATGATGTTTACCTCAACGAGTGTACAAGTTATCTTGAAATCCAGGCACCATAAATAATCATTTAACGACCTTTGAATGGCACTTAGCAAAAAGATGAGAGTTGCCGGTTTTACTGGCTAAGAAACGCCCTCGAAAGTTCAGATGCATCAAGGATGCATGATGCTATGCGTCTTGCGAATAATCTTGGGTTCTTCCCAATAAAATGCATGACAGTTTATTCGGCATTTGGACACTATAAAGGGCCTGATTACATGGGAGTTTTCAACCCCGAGGTTGATTGAGTTTCATTCAACCCAAGGGTTGAAAACTCCCATGTAATCAGGTCCTTGGTTTACTATTTAATGGGAATATTTGATGATGCCAAAATATCGATCATGACAAGAAACCCAAAGGAGATGTTCAGTGTCGCCTGAAGTCGTACACGTTTTTTATAAGAAACTGGTTTATAAGAAACTAGTACTACGATGACCAAAAATTTAAAAAACTCTAGTACTACGCCCAAGAACAGTTAAGAAACTCTAAAACTTTATTTCTGTATGTCTCTCTTATTCTATGCCTCTCTAACAAAGGTACCTTCATCTTTTCTTGACTGTTAACTGCAAAATTGGTATATTTTTGACTTAATGTGCATGGCTTCTTCTTGATGACAATGTCAATGCAAAATGGAAGCCCTTTGTCGAGAAGAAGTCTCAACTTTGAACAATACCGCAATTTTAGGCCCAACAAATTAGAAACTAATTAAGAAACTTTTACTACTAGAACATCGAAATTTTCATGCGAAATTAAGAAACCTTTAGTACTGAGTGCTGATCCAAGTTTCCTGTAAAAAAAAGCGTGTAGGCCCTGCCAACGGAGAAAATATATTTTTGTCGCTGTTGCCTGCCAAGACAAAGAAACTTTTAATCGTTTGCAAACTGCGACAACCACTGCTCAAAAATAAAACTTTTCTCGTCAAAGGTCCTTAAAAGCTATGTAACAAAAGCAAATTCATTTTGATAACTCATACAAGCAAATATATATAAAGTGCTTCTATAAAGTATGTCTGTATAATTATTTTGAAGCTATTGCAGCATGTCTCAGAAGTTCGTCTTTGCTATGCGCATTGTCGGAGCATATGAAATATCCAAGCTAAAGCTATCAGAGAAAAGCTCTACATTGCAATGCAAAGCATAGGTTCCAAATCTTTAAAAAGGCTGGTGTAAAATTCAGTGACCTATTTCTTTGAACTGAATGACTTCAAAGAAACTTTAGCTAATTCTCTATAATTCTACCGTTGGACTTTTCTAAAATCTTCTATATTTTCAGAATTAGAGTGTTTCTTTTACTTTTTCAAGAATGCAAGAAAAATGTTCAAAAAACTTTAAACCATCGTAATTTCTAAACTGTTTGAAGCAACATGAAATAATTTCGAAAAAAATCATAGTTTATGGATTTCTACAATATGGTATCAAGCAAAAGTCTGTCACTTTTCTGGTTTATGATTTAGAAATTGGATGACGTCACACCCTCAAATGAGTTAAAATGTAACATATGGCAAAATTTTGAAAAATATTCAAAAATTCTGAAAAGTCCAACGGTAGAATTAAAGATAAGTGACTAAAGTTTGTTTCAAGCCACTCAGTCCGAAGAAATAGATCACAGAATTTTACACCCACCTTTTTACGCCGAGTTAAAGATTTGGAAGCTATGCTGCAATGCAATGTGTTTATATCTTTAACAGAATCTTATTGCTAAATTCTCTCGTAAACATTTTTTTCTTAGTTAGACTTTGGTACATGTATCACAGTTCGGTCAAAGTCTACTCCATTGATAAATGGAGAAAGAATCCACATAGGGGATAACAGACCTTGATACCGTCTTAGAACCTAATTTTGACTGTCATCTTTTTAAACTTCCTTGAAGTAAATAATCTCAATATAAGCGGATAAAGGAATCTTCTGCCATCACGATATATTTTGGTAAGTTCAAATCTTTTTTCTACGATATCAACCGTCATTTCTCGTCCGCAAATCCACATAAATTCTTGATTATAAATAGCATCGTCACAAAGTTCCTGATAAACACTGATCAGCCCCGTTGAGCTAATAACTTTGCGCAATCCTAACCGGAGACTCAGGACTTAAAAACCATTTAAATGCATTTCCATATTATATAAGAAACTTCGCTCTGGGCTTTAGCAGAGTTGCCTGTATCATAATTCACTAAAAAACCACTAATACAGCTTCTTGGTACAGAAAATTACAAGGAAGGGGGGAAGAAACAAATCATAAACGAAAATTGCACTTTTCGGTATTATTCTAGTTGGAAATACCGTGTGAGTCAGAAAAATATACCCTGTTTAAAGAATTGTACAACAAAAATTATGAAGCTGATTTGGAAAATTACGATGGAGTTGTCTGGCTGAGAGCTGAAATTAATTTTGAGAACTTATTCATAAATCTTCAGATCATCTTCAGATATCTATTGTCCTTAAAGTCTCTACAATGATGGTTTGCATTTCTTCTGATTTTTGTGACCAAACTGGAAGCTTAACATACGAAGGGGAATTAATCTGGCAATCATTCAATGCTTTTTTGCAGCATGCTTCAAAACCAGGCAGCCCTTAAAAAGGAGCTAAAATCCACCTAAAACCTTGCCATGCAAGGAAATTTGAAGATCGGCCATGTAATCTCATTTTCGGCGATTTTTCAAACAGGGGTATTTTTTATTGGGACCCCCGAATGTACTAGAATTAACGCTCCTGCCGGGCCATCCTACAACAGTTGGTATATATGCGTTTCCTACAAACAAGATTCTCGTAAAAACAACGTGCACTCATAGTATAGTGTGGTGCACTGCATAGTTTCACTTGAGCGTCGTCGACTCAGACAACATTTGATTAGCTCGGTTTATCAGTTAACCATATCTCCTACCGTTTACAAGAGAATCGTTTGAAATCCATTATAGCATTATCATCTTCAGGGTACCATTTATTGGCAACAATCGTCTCAACCAATCAAAATGCACGAAAGAAGTCATAACAACTGGTTGTCAAACCATTTTCACCTCGTTACTAAGCAACAACCAACAAGAGCAACCTGCTAGGAAATCACACCAATTCATATTCCACGTGTAGAATATTTCATCACCAAGAGTTTCATCAGCGGCATCAGTCCACTTTCGATCGTTCGAGGGAAGCACGTTACAAAACGAAAAGCTGGTTGCGCGTTTCACCTGGAATTTGAGGCGTGTCACCTAGTGTGAAACTTCTGGTGCGTTATCCAATCAACTTAAAAGCATTATAGTACGAAGCTAAGAATAGAAGATTCCTCAAAGTATTGCTGTTTACGCAGGCAGGGGAGGTTTAGTTTCCTTGTGATCAGAGAGGATTTTATGAAACAGAGCCCATGTCAAACTAGGCCTAAAAATCCTTCATCAAAACTGTTAACAATATAGCCTCATAGCTACTGAACTATGTTTATTTTACTGCTCATACATTTTACTGGGTACGAAAAGGGGGCTGCTGTATGATCTTATACACTTGGAAGCATCATTCAGACCTTTCCTCAAAATTTTCTATTGCCATGAGGCTGGATTGCGAGCAAGATGATCAACGATTTTAGACCATTTTGAATAAATTCCATTCATGTGAGATTGCTTGTAACTTGAAAACGATTCGATAGATTTTGAGGAACTAAATTTTAGTATCTAAGTTGACATTTTAGTTACACAAATATCATCATTTTCTAAGAATCCAATACATAGTTATAGAGCTACTGGGTTTCAGACATGTAAACATTTTCCTTACACACCTGGTGGTGCATTAGGTGTGTGGTGCAATGTCAATATGCTATGGATTTCCTTGACTAAAAAAGAAATTCAGCAAATTTCTTGGAAATTTCGTAAGTAATCTTGTCCCAGCTCTGAAGTTTCAGAGTTTCATTGGTTTTATAGCAAATATAATAGTTTAATTCTGAGCGATCTTGAAACTGAGTATGTTATAGAGGTTATAAGGAGCTTTCAAGAAACTCGCAATAATCATTATATTTGCAACTTTTAAGAATGAAATTCCTATTTCCAGTTAAAAATATGTACACGATGTTACTATGGGAAAATTATCCTTTCCTGTCCAAATTTCACCATTCGAAAAGTGGACATAATTGGACATTACAGTTCCACTCCTATCTACTAAAAGGCTTGTGGGCTGGAAAAAATCGAACGATTTTGATACTGTGGCAGATGATTAATTCAACGGAAACATTCGATGATAAAAATCTTCCACGCACGCTCTTTCGACATCCGCAAATGTCCTATAATTACATCACCTGCCTCTGGACAAATTCAATTGCCCGTCGTACGATCCTTGCCTCAAGGAATTCTTCTCGAGTTCCTTGTATCTTATCGGTTGTGGTTGAAATCCAAATAAAATTCATAGAAAATTGCCGAGGATAAAGCCAAGAACGAGGATGCTAAAACGAGGCCTACACGTGTTGCTTTTCAGAAGAAAATTTCACAAGAAACCACACTGTCAGACCAGCAAAATTAAGAAACTCGAATCGATGGGGAATAATTCAAGAAACTTTTATACTGTATTTCACCGAAAATCTTGAAGTAAATTTGTTTGGCGGGCTGAGGAATAAAAAGTACGCGGCCAATATTCAGAATTAAAATGTTGATATATCAATCAAAGGCCAATCCAACTGTGAATTTTTGGGGGGACATCACTTATCTTTTAGAAACTGTAAATAAATAAATCATTATTATTATTAGACCCAGAAATTAGGAAAACGCTGGTCAGTGGTTTGCACGGGAACGGGAATTCCATGTTCGATTCTGGTTCGGTCCATGATTTACTTGCCATTGAAATTGAATACAATTGTCAGTTTCAGAAAAAGAATTAAAACTTATGTGGCAAGTACATCATGGAATGGAATCGAACGTGGAATTCTTGTTCCAACATAAACTCCTGACCAGCACTTTCCTAAATTTCTGGGTCTGAAAGATGAGCGATTTTATCAAACAAAGTTTTCACATCAAAATTAGCATTTGATTGATAGATTAACATTTTAGTTTTGAATATCGGCCACATACTTTTTATTCCACAGCCCGCCAAACGTGTTAACTTTTTTTCACTCACCCCCGGTATAGAACAGTCACCGGTCCCGCTATAACTAAATCTGGGAAAGTTAAACGCGGCCTCAGTTCTCAGAAGTAAACAATGAACATGGGATCACCCAATGAGAAAGGCAGGCACATGCAGATACCAAAATGTCCTCTTCCACACATATCGTGACGTACACTCCTGGATGAAGTCATCATTTATTGCAGATTCGGGTAAAGACTACAATTATACCATAACAGCACAATTTGAAAACAACAAGCGAATCAGACGGGACTGTACCAAATTCTTAAGTCTCAACGACAACGAGGCTTGATATTTGGTGCCAAAGAAATTGATCTAAGACCCCGTTTACACGGTAGCGGATCACTTTTGATCCGATACAAAAAGTGTTGCGGATCAGCCTCCCGTTTACACGAGCTCGTTGTGATCCGATACACTTCTGCTCTGCTATCCGCATCAATTTTGATTCTGCTACGAAAGCGAACTCATTTTGTGTCGGATCACTCTTGTATGGGATCACTCTTGCTCTGCGCCGTGTAAACGCAAATGATCCGCATCAATTTTGATTCGGATTCATTACGAGGGTATTTTCCATACAAACGAGGTTTAATCATAATTGCAGTTTGTTTTGAAATTTTGACGTTAAAAGGAAATCACTGAAAATCCGAGCAAATCTTGAATGAGACCTCGCCCTATTTCTATGGTGACCGCTGATCCGCTACCGTGTAGACGAGACCGTGATCCGATACAGTTTTGATCCGCTACCGTGTAGACGGGAGGGTGATCCGTAACACTTTGATCCGCAACACTTTTGATCCGCTACCATGTAAACGGGGTCTAAGATCCGGACCAGAATCAATCAGCCTCGTTTTGAAGATGTTGAAAAATTTTCTGTTTTCCTTCTCCTGTTCGTAAAATTTTATGCCGCTCTTTACAGAAAAATTACTACAAATAACACCCAACTTGTTCTCATTGATATGCAAGATTCAAAATCCACAATCATTTGATTTGAGCCGAGAACACAAGATGTCAGCCTTAAAGGACAAGTCCGGGGTTGGTATGATTGATTATAAAATACTATGCGCATACTAACCGGTTTTGTGTTGTACAGGAAAATATAAAGCCCGAGGTCTTAAAAGTACAGTCCGAGCTTGCGAGGTCTGTGCAATAAGACCAAGGGCTTTATATTTTCCTGTACAACTACAAAACCGGTTAGTATGAGTTTTATTACCTGATAGCTTCTAATTTTGACTTATACCATTTAGTCAAACTCATTTTGTTACTGTTATGTCGTTTGAGTTCACTGTAAATCTCACAGGCCTAAATTAGTTGCTGTGGTGACAAAAACGCGTCCTTGTATCGTATTATACAAGGCTACGGGAAAACCGCGGGAAATGTGCGATTAGCCAATGGGATTGGCGGGATTCTTGTATTGCCTCGTTTTTGAAACGTCAGTCAGGTAATAAAAGATAATACTGCTATGAATGATGTATGATACTTTTTTCCACTTTTTTTCGCCTTCCCTTGTGAAATTATGTATTCAAATAAGCAATTTGAGCGAAGTGACGTCATATCGCGCAAACGAAAACGAAGCTGTTCGATTGTTTTCGCCTTTTAATCGCTGGTAGCCCCTTTATCGTCTACTCATGTATTGAAAATGGCAAGAGAACACAATAAAAAGGCTTGCTACGATAAAGAGGCGAAAAAACAACCACAACCATCTTGAGTTTTTTATAAAATGTGTTGAACCCAGTTCTGTACAGGCTCAAAAAGAGTAGTTGCCCCATTACGTTTTGCACCGGCCATGTTATAAAATAAACTTTGCAGAACTTGACTATAATTTGTGAATTATGGTAGAGACGAGAGTTTTTATGAGGAAAAACAATTGAAGTACAAATGCCCTGGCAGTAAAGCTTTGGCAGTAAACACAAATTTGCATGTTTTATTTTGGTAGTCACGAAAAATGTTATGTGAAAAACCAGTTGAAGTCTAAATACCGTAAATTAGATCTTCTCTCAGTTTTGGCAGTAAACACAAATTTGCATGTTTATTGTGGTAGTCACGAGAAATTTTATGTGGAAAACCAGTTAAAGTCCAAATCCCGTAAATAAGATCTACTCTCAGTTTTGGCAGTAAACATAAATTTGCAAGACGAGAAATTCTGTGCGGAAAACCAGTTGAAGTTTAAATATCCTAAATTAGATCTGCTTTCAGTTTTGGCATAGAACATAAATTTGCATGTTTTATCTCCAAAGGTCTCAACCTTAAATTATGAATTATGGTAGTCACGACAACGAGATATCTTATAAGGAAAGATAACTAAAGTCTAAATGCCCTAAATTAGATCTGCTCTCAGCTTTGGCAGTGAACACAAATTTAAATGTTTTATTGTGGAAGTCACGAGAAATTTTATGTGGAAAACCAGTTGAAGTCTAAATACCGTAAATTAGATCTGCTCTCAGCTTTGGCAGTAAACACAAATTCGCATGTTTCATCTCTAAAGGTCTCAACCTTAAATCATAAATCATGGTAGTCACGAGAACTTTTATGTGGAAAAACAATTGAAGTGCAAATACCCTAAATTAGATCTGCTCTCAGTTTTGGCAGTAAACATAAATTTACA
This sequence comes from Aurelia coerulea, assembly GCA_039566865.1. Classification (NCBI taxonomy): domain Eukaryota; kingdom Metazoa; phylum Cnidaria; class Scyphozoa; order Semaeostomeae; family Ulmaridae; genus Aurelia; species Aurelia coerulea. The sequence goes on along the minus strand of CM076947.1, from coordinate 20,354,597 downwards.
TGTTTATTATGGTAGTCACGAGAAATGCTATGTGGAAAAACAATTGAAGCTCAAATATTCTAAATTAGATATGCTCTCAGTTTTGGCAGTAAACACAAATTTACATGTTTTATTATGGTAGTCACGAAAAATGTTATGTGAAAAACCAGTTGAAGTCTAAATACCCTAAATTAGATTTGCTAGATTAGTATCATAAGTTTCTTTATTCATGTAGATAGTTGGTGTAAATTGGTTCGCATTATTGTTATGTAGAACTAAAACTTTCCACCAAATTTCTGCTTCGGCCACAAACACATGTTTTTTCCCAAGATCTTAAACTTTTTTTTAACAACTTTAATCATAATGTCGTAAATGAGATGTGGCTCTAAGGTTTGGCAGTAAACACAAATTTCTGTCTTATCTTTGAAGGCCTGAACTTTAAATTGTTAACGATGGTACCAGGTGATCCAAAAACAACGTCATGAGGTAGATCATATCTAGCTCCAGTGACGTACCCAGGAATTCGAGGGGCGGGGAGGTAAGACCTGGTGTCTAGTGATAAAGACAAGCTATGAGACAAGTAAGTCGTAAGACTAGCTCTATGGAATTGCAAGTTAATGACAAATGCTTTGTATCACCGTTTAGATAAAGGGCTTGGCAATCTTTTACGCTGCTGCATGGTCACATGGGCTCCGTCGTCAAACAGTAAACAAATCCGTAAACTCGCATGTGTCGGGGATTAACCGTTGTTCATCCATTGTTCTCTGCAATTTGTTTGGTGGCTTCACCCAAGCCACCAAAAAATGACCGTTAAAGATCCACTTATATCCGAGCAATCGCATGGAAGATATGAATGTTTGGTTTGTTCCTTAGTGAAGTACAAGGATTAATGCCCAAACAGCAACTTTCATTTTGAAAAAAACAAGAAAATCCTGTGTGATATCACCTTTCAAGAAACTGCAAAAATCATCGTTTTGTTTACATTTTGACGACGGAGCCCCTTTAAGCTATTTGATTACCGTCTAGAAAACCAGATTCAAAGAAACTGTAAAGGCCTACATTTCTCATTTTGAATGAAATAACTATCATCCTCTTCCACTCAACATTTTGTCAAAACTTGACGTGGAGACGAATATGAAGTCGTCTGGGGAAATCTGTTGTTTGCAAAATGATCGATCCCCGTTCCTTATTCAAATTTCATGCTCCCATGCCAAAGCTAGGAGTCAGCTTTTTCATAGCCCCCAAAACAAGAACCAGAAAGGAGGCGATTGTCCAAAAAAGAATGAATTCCTTTTGTTTTGAAACTAGTTTCTCGGAGTAAGCAACCTCTCAAAGGGTAGCTAAGACCTCGTTTGTCTTCATAGCGATTGCTTTCAGGAAACTGTGTGAGATCTAGATCGTGAAGTGTTATTTGGACAACCGGGAAGTCACGAGAACATTTATGTGGTAAATAATCTAATTTTAGTCTCAGCTTTGGCCGTAACACGAATTCTCGCGTTTTATCCTTAAAGGCCTGAACCCTAAATTGTGACCAATGGTAGCCATGAGAACATTTATGCGGTAAAGAATATTAGTCTCAGCAGCAGCACTGGCTGTAAACAAAATTGTCATGTTTAATCTTCCAAGATCTCAACCATAAATTACATTTAAACGTTTAACCAAGCCAATGTCGCCTGTACGAATGGAAAATAGCTTACGATCCTTCAAACTCAAAAGAACTCGCCAGTCCATTTCTTCAACTTTTGATTCTAAAAACGATTACATTCAACCTTGTTAGTGGATTAATTCGAAAATAGACGTGATTTGACCGTTCAAAAGGCTGAGGTTTTCGTGGGTTTTCATCTTAATATATTATGCTTAATATCCTTCCCACAAAACAGCATTGTAGTTGCTCTCTGATTTTGATGTTGATGCTTCATTGAACAATATTTAAGATGTTTTGCTACTTTTCGAATGCGAAAACCCTGACCAACGAATCAAACAGCTCGATGAATAAAAAAATTTTCAAGAAAGCATAGGCTCCAAATCTTTAAAGGTGCCCTGCCGTGGCGCTAATTGGATGAATAAGACAATACTATGAAATAATAGAATTAGGCAAGCTTCAGTAATTTCGCTGTGCACTGAAATTCGTTAAGTGATAACGATCTGACTCCCTTTATTCTCGAAACAAAATATGATCCAAAAGTTCAGAGGCCATGTCTTTTGTAAGTGATTTCAACATCACAACTAGCCAATAACAGCCATGACAGTATGCCTTTAAAAAGGTTGATGTAAAATTCTAAAACCTATTTCTTTGAACAGAATCATTTGAAAGTAACTGCAGCTATTTCGCTATAATTCTAACGTTGCACTTGACTAAGGTCTTCAAATTTTTAGAATTTGCGCACAGTATTTTTCTTCCCCTTCAAGAATTCAAGAAAAAGTTCGAAAAAACTTATAAGCATCGTAATTTCTAAACGTTTCAACGAAACATGAACTCGTTTTAATGAAAACCATAATTTATGGATGTCTACAACATGGTACCAAGCAAAGGTCTGTCACTCTGCTGGTACATGACTTAGAAATTTGATGACGTCCCGTCCTCAAATTAGTCGAAATATCACATGCAACGTAATTTTGAAAATATTCAAGATTGCTGAAAATTCCAACGGGAGAATAAAAGATAAGTAGCTACAGTTGTTTCAAGCCATTTGATTAAAAGAAATAGGTCATAGGAATTTACACCCACCTTCTAACACCGATTCAAAAAAGAAAATCTATGCTCTACAAGTGATGCCTAAAAAAGCGGATAGACAGTTTTGATTAGATAAAATAAACTTGCAACACTTATGCGTGAACTCGCAAGATATGTTTTATCTAATCAAAATTGCCTACCTAATTTTTGGTATCCCTTGCCGCCCTTTTATACAGCTCAATGCCAACCAAATAGACCCGAATAAGATAACGCACGAGACATGGAGCAAGTCTACCTCTCCTGTCTCCCACTCCCTTTTCATGTATTTGGAGAGCCTGATGTCAGGCTAAGCAAAATGCCTCACACAACATTAGTGGTACCCGATACTTAAAGACCCTCTGCTAACTATCAGGCTCTATACACTGCGTACACAATGAATCCCCACATATAAGAACCTACACGTTTTTTTATAAGAAACTGGTTTATAAGAAACTAGTACTACGATGACCAAAAATTTAAGAAACTCTAGTACTACGCTCAAGAACAGTTAAGAAACACTAAAACTATATTTCTGTATGTCTATGTCTCTCTAACAAAGCTACATTCGTCTTTTCTTGACTTTTAACTGCAAAACTGGTAAATTCTTGCCTTGATGTGCATGGGTTCTTCTTGATGACAATGTCAATGCAAAATGGAAGCCCTTTCTCGAGAGGAAGGCTCAACTTCGAACAATACCGCAATTTTAGGCCCAAAAAATAAGAAACTAATTAAGAAACTTTTACTACTAAAACACCGAAATTTTCATGCGAAATTAAGAAACTTTTAGTACTAAGTGCCGATCCAAGTTTCTTATAGAAAAAAAACGTGTACTTTTTCAGAGCTACGCTAAAATAGGTTATTATTCTAAAGGTACTAAAACTAATTTCAAGGCATAAAGGCTCTCATTTGAAGAGTGTCTTGCGTATGCCGTTTTCGAACCTTCACCAAAGAGATCAGCCCTATTATTGGATTTGACAAAGTTATACTGTACCAATAATCAATTCTAAGCTTACAAACAGCAGCGAGGAGAGGAGCCCACTAGGAAGAATGAATTTAATTGTGACAATCCAAAATCAACTTTGCTACCCCTGCTATAAGAACATATTTTTCATCAAATCAAACTGAAACAGGTTCTTAATTACAAGGTGCATAATTTAGGAAAGCAGCCTCCAGGTTCATATTTTTGTAGGTTCTTGTATGCAGGGATTTGCTGCAAGAAAAACAACACGAACACAAGCTGAGCAATGATGACGGTCAATTTTTAAGGTTCTCCTATATCAGGCTCAAAGAAGGACACACATAATAAAAGCATTTTTTCTTTCCTCTAGGCGTCTTGGACGAGCTACCAAAGAAAGCTTCCCTTTGAAGTAGATTATCTAAGTAACCAGTCGTTACGGTGCCTTGGCATCATGTCTATTTAAATGCAATCTGTCCCCTTCGATGAATGAAAATAAAATCGTTAAAGATCTCTATTGCATGTTCCAGAAGTTGGTGTTAATTTGCTTTATCCAAAGAAATCAGGGTGATAGAGACTCAGTGATGCATAAATTTAGCTGCAGCGTAAATAAGGTAAATAAAGCAGTAACCAAGGTCAGAACAATAGGGGACAGATTGCTTTTAAAACAAATTGATGAGTGTGCAGCGAAACGCCATTTTGGTTATTCACAATGCTTTTTATTGCAGCTATTAACTTATCCCATTCTCTTCTCTGTCCAATATCACTTGATTTTTCATTCATCATGGAAGAAGCTATCTAAAAGCAAAACACTTGCTAGCTTAGCAGGCTTGGCTAAGAAACTGTTCCAACTATAAAACATCTTTATCTTTGTCAAAAAATTCTAGTTAATAGAGCTGAACAACGTAATTAATTTTAAGAGACATTCCTTTCACTGTAAATATTTTCAGACAAAATGTGTTTTAGGTAGTGTAACTTTAGCAGTGAAAAGCCATCTGTAATGGATCTGTTAAATATTCATTATTATTATCATTATTATAATCTGAAAGTCGTTTCGCAGTGCCTTATGGGACAGCAACAGCATGCCAAGCCATAATGATAGCAGAAGGTCTTTAAGCCTATTCTACAAAAATACACTTACTACTACACAGATGGTTTCGATGAGGCAAAGCTAGGCAAACTAAGAAGAGACTCAGCTCTACTTGGGTACAACAACACTGACATTTTAATTTATAATAATCCATTTGCAGTATATTTCTCAAGCTAAAATGTGCAAGAAGCATTTAACAGCTCGCTCATAGTTGATACTATTCCCTGTTGCATGGCTATAGGAAAAGAAGTATAACTGTTTGAAAAATTAGAGCCAGTTTAATTGATATATGTTGAGGCAGAAACACGCACGCTGTCTGAAAGGCTACTGTGTCCTAATTATCAAAGCTATATCATATGGTAAAATCTTATTGAACGGTCGACATGTACACTTCATTTTAGAATTTTTCTAGCTGAGGTCTGTCATTCCATTTCCAATTCTAAATAGCAATTTTCTAGAGAAGGTCCTTTGAAAAACCATGAAAAACGATCTCAGATCATGATCAATCTGGTACTCCCGTCTTACAGTGACGATTTGAAGAAGGAGGCGAAGGAGAAGGTGACGTTGGCGTTTTTAGCCCCAAGCACTGTGATCGTAGAAGTATAGAAGTCCTAATCCACCCCGCGACCCCTTGTTCTTGTCAGGATATTCTTTGGCACGAGTCATCCTCTTGAGAGCACGACCAAATCATACCAAATTCAAGAGAATACTACCGGGTGTCCCAAAAAAAGTACTCCTGTTTCAAAAATCATCAAAAATTGATTATCAAACCATTGATAAAATTTTCTTTTTGAATGGTTTTGTCAAAGATCCAACAATATTCCCAGATGATAAAATGTTTGCTTTTGATACAGCAAGGTAGAAAATTTACACGTTGAAAAACCTTATTTTGAGGTATAGTTTTTATGCAAAATACTCACTTATTCCTAAGAGTCAAATTTTTCAGATTTTTTATCATCATTGAAGTCGCCAATGATAGTGCACATTTATTCTTGTCATTTAGGACCAAACTATGAATTTTACACGCACAAAGAAATTGATTTGGCAATCATCAGTGCTTTTTACAGTATGATTCAAAACCAGGTAGCCCTAAAAGAGTTAAATTTGCTCATTTTAAAACCACTTACAAGATCAGCTATGTTTTGGAAAATAATTTGGTCCTTGATCTACGTGACCAAAAAAGAAAATTGAAGATCGGCCGTGTAATCAAATTTTGGTGATTTTTCAAACGGGAGTACTTGGGTTTTGGGACACCCTGTACATGTTTACCCCCGGGGGTTACACGCATTATCGTCATTGCTGTGATGCTGGCGAAGTGATGAAATTTTATCATAATCCTTACCCATTTTTAGAGACCTATTAAAAGAGTCTCCTTTTAGAAAATCTCCCATAACTCCGGAAAGGTGCGGCCAATTTAAGCCAGGTAAATTTTCATATCTAATTAAACATATCGGTTATCAAATAAAACATTTTCCAATATCATTGCTTTGATATTCAGGGAACAGTATTTATTCAAACATTATGCGTTTTTTCGCTCACCTGGAATGAAACTGATTTGGTAAATGCATGGGATTGATTGATTGATTGATTGATTGATTGATTGATTGATTGATGGGATGACATCAGTTCGGTGGATAGCTGGGTAATTTGAAATCGAAATAGTTGTGACAGTCAAGAGAATGTGTGCACAGGTTGTTGTGAATATCATGCATCTTGGCAAGGACAATCGACAAAAGATTAAATTCGAGTTCTCTGTCCGTCCATTTCTCCCGAGAGCAACAGTTTTACCCAAAGATCTCTTAAAGTTGCTATGTTTTTTTCTTTCATGTTCAGTTCTTTGGGTCTTTTGAGTAGTTCGTATCGTTTCCAATGACTCTTATTTAAACTACGTTGGACGCCCATTTCAGAATGCGCATAAAAACACAAGCTCGAAACATCATTTCTCAAAGATTGATTTTCCAGCAATTAGATTCTTTCAATTACAGAAAAAGTTGCATATCGAAGGGTATTTGCTTGAGCTGTAGGCCAATAGCGGCAACGTTGAAACATGTCTGACTTAACACAGGGTGGGGGGAAGTTAGGTGAGCGTTGGGATAACAAGGCATTTATAAATTCATGGTTATCCTCGTTTTTTTCCTGTGTCTGAAGAAAATTATTTCTATTAAGAACACAAAACACATAAAGTGTCTTCCTTGGAAAAGTTACAAGGTTACAACCAAAGACCCCAATTTCAATTTCAAAACTTCAAATTTCAAATCTCAATTTCAAACCGCCTCAATTTAAGAAGCAAATAATCGATGATCCATTTTGCCCCATTCTACAATTATTATAGGTTGTACTAGAGGGTCATTCTACCAGGAGGTCACGTAGTAGCTGGCCAAATAATGCCCTGAATTGATACGGTTCAAAATACCCTTGCTTTTTACCATGATGCGTTGTTGGCAAATTCATAGGGTGCTCTTTTCTCTTCTGGTGCATACAAAAACTATATAAAATCTATAACCATCAAGTAAAAGGTGTAATGTTTGTGTGAGTGCAAGCTAATTTGGTTCTTTTGGATACAAACACACGCCGACTTACTATTTAAATTACTCAACTCACTCTACACTATTTCATTGATTTTAAGTTATAAGCATAGACAATAGAAAGCGCGAAACCGGCCTAAAATACAGACAGCTTTTAACCGTTCAAAAACCAGAGCCATGAGACGAGACCTTTCCGTCAAGAAATCAGTAGCTACGCCGTCCAATTTTTCACCAAATGAGACTTGTTTGCTAAAATTGACCGCCTCTTTACATTACATTACATCAAATCACATTTAAATCTAAACAACCACAGAAATTGCTTCTCGTGTAACCAATAGCCGCTTAAAATGTACAAAAATATATCTCTCCGAATATGCCACGATCATAAACTTTAACAGGAAGTTCTACCTTGGCTGGTCTAAATTTTCGATAATTTCATTTGAGGCTAAAACTAACGACTTATTGTTCAGTAAGTCGCATTTTAGGCTAGAGACAACGAATCCCCAAGTCAGCTAGCCTGCATTTTAGGCCAGACAACAGCATCATCTATTGCTCGTGGGCTAAGCATGCGCTCCACACTCTCTCATCAATGGAACCAAAGCACACTCTTCTGATTATAATGACAAATATTCTATATATCTAATTCAAATTTCTCACATTAATACTGAAGTTTCAAAATAATCAATGCAAAAATATGAAAATCAATTGCGTGCATAAATATCATTCATCTTTATCATATAGTCGCCAAGCGCATTAATTTCAAGCTAGTCACTGCCTGCCAAGAGATCTTGCAACACTTAGGCCATTTTTTAAATTGAAATTGACTGAGTCTCAACAGCGTTATGGGTTTGTGAACATATATCTAACTAATAACTGTCAGATCCTTTCAAGCTGTAGTTCAATGTGTTGCCTCGATGTCAAGATTGCTATATACTTGGGCATCATTGGCGGTATTGATCTCTAGTTGCACGCAATATCATGAAATGTTTTATCTTAAAATCTTTCAAAGTGGACCAAAAAATCTTTCATATCAAATCTGCCATAAATCAAGCCTCAAAATGAAACTGATCTAAATGTCCTGTTCCAAATCATCTCGGTTTTTAAACAAAGTGCCTACTCCTTGACCATCTGTAATTAAGATTAACTTTCAGAAAATGTTCAATGACTTTTTGACATCGTGAAACACAAGGCTGAAGAGACACAACCGGCTAAGTTTTGTTTACACCAACAAGGACAGATTTGGTAAGACAATAACACGAGTTAGTTTTGATTGACACTGCAATTCAAAGCGATTAGTCATCGCAGACAAAGGAAATTCTCTCAACCAGTAATTCGAAACAATCAAAGCCGCAAAGGTTTCTCTGAAACCCAGGTAGCTAGCTCACTCGTTGGGCATTCAAGTAATTATTTTCGAGGGCAAATATGGGCATGGATCGAAAGAAGAAGGATACATCTACACAGGTACCCTGGACATTTGATTTGTTTGGTTCAAAAGCCGATTAGAAGGCGATTCAATTCTCTTCCTTTTATGGGTGTGATTAAAACACTTACTGCTCAGCTTCTGAACCACAGAAATAAAATGCCCGAAGTAGGCGTGTCGATATATCTTTCTCCTTTCGATATATGCTCATGTTTGCTCTTTAAAACAATTTCTAGAATGCACAGCGAGCGAGCTAGCTACTTGGGCTTCAGAGAAACTTTTGCGGCTTTGCTTGTTTTGAATTTATGGCTGAAGGAATTTCCTTTATTTGCAGTCGCTGATCGCTTTGAATTGAGGTGTCAATCAAAAGGAACTTTTGCTATTGCATTACAAAATCTGCCCTTGTTGTTTACACACACTTCAAGTCAAGTGATCAATCGCTCGATAAAACATCATTTCGATTCTTAAACATTTGGAGCGTCATGAAAACTTCTAGCATGAATACAAATAGAATTATACCAAGGCTTCCAAGGGTATAGCCACATGACTTGAAGTGGGTGAAGCAAATCTAAGCGATCCTGTCTAATGCTAGCAAGTTTGATCAAAGATAGCAACACAACTTAGCAAAAACAGCCAAGTTCCAAGACTCCTGACAAGCACTGACGTCATTGCCGTGCCTCCTCCTTATGATTTGAAGGTTTGTACTGCGCAACAATGTATTAAAAATTTAAAAACGTACAACCTTGGGCCAAAGAAGACTGCCTCACAGCAACACAATGTGTTTCAATCCATTGCAGATCATACCTTCGCCTCAGCAGTATCCTCCTCCGCAATATCCTCATCGCTGCGATTGCCTGCTTTGTCGATTTTAATTGTTATGAATTCACTATGCTCCCCAGCATCATCCTCGTTTTCATCATCATGGTCTTGGGAGTTCTTCAAGAAACTTTCTTCTTCAATTTCGGACAATTTCGGATTTTTGCGTGACTTATGACCACCTGATGTCTTTCGTTTCTTGCTATGCCGTTTGTGAGGTGTCTTCTCTGCAAGTTCGTGCGAGGAATTAACAGTTTTCCACACGCCACACCTCTTCACTTCCTCCGAGATGTTTATGGGGTCTTCAACTGGTACAGATATTTTCATTATATTTCCTGACATCATTGCGATCTGGAAATAAACAACAATGAAAGATAACAATAAGGTTAATGTAAATTCCTATTTTATTAGAACTGACGTTCTGCAGCTGATTTCAAGACGGATCCTCCTACCGAGTGAGTAAAAGACTTTGCGAAAATATACAAGTTTCTGCTATACGCGGTACCTCTGAAAATAGCACAGGGGTTCCAGGAGTGTCGGTAAAGACTGTAGCTTTGATTTCTTTGGTTCCCTGTGATCCGGATTATGAAAACAATAGCTGTGTAATTTTATACAGATTACATCATCGTTGCAGTTGGCCTGCTATTGTTACAGTAGAATAGGTTTTGTTATGCAAGAGCTGTTATCTCATTGGCTGCGGTTTGAACTCGCAGTTTTTTCAAGCGCATCGTAACGGTAAGAAAAAAAGAAAACGAGTACTATATTCTACTGTAACAGTAGCAGGCCGACCGCAACGATGATGTAATCTGTATCAAATTACACAGCTGTTGTTTTCATAATCACAGGGAACCAAAGAAACCAAAACTACAGTCTACACTGAAACTCCTGGAAACCCCTGTGAAAATAGTGATCACGTCAGAAATGCTCTTTCTAGGATTATAGCAAATAACCAAAAGTACCCTTCGAGCAATAGGCAATAACATTTTACACGCTCGGTTTTTAAATTTTGCAATGCTGTTTGTTATTCCAAGGGTGCCTACCTTGTAGGAAGTGTCTATATTCCCAATATTGTAGAGTAATTGGTGTCCTGTGACCCAGTACAGAGAGTGTCCCAGAACCGCACCGTCACCCAGCAGTACACAGAGTCAGTCTTTACAAGGTCGAGATGACGCATGAATAACTTTGTGGTTTCAAATTCCGGTGTTTATGTAATACGAGATCAACTGTTATACGAGTTGGCCACAGGGAATCAGACAGTGTGATTTTTGATTGGTCAACACTAACAGACGTTAGAATTTGAAAATCCCTGTAACTGTTTCTTATGATATACAGAGATAAACAGGACTGGGTCACAGGACACCAATTCATCTGTGAACACTAGGTCACGGATACAGTACAAGGTAGGCCGGCTTTTATGGCTGAAGTATTTGTTAGCAAAGATATGCCATATAGCCTTCGTGGCAATAATAATCTTGTTTTGCCTAAAGCTAGGACAAATCAATATGTCATTGATACTATCAGGTTTATTGGTCAAAAACTATGGCAGACTCTGCCAAGAGAAATTAAAGAGTCCTAATCATTGGAGATTTTTAAAATAAATATTAAATCTATCAAAACTTTTGACTGCAGCTGTAAATTGTGTAAAATTTTTGTATCAAATCTAGGTTTTTTGTAATTAGACTTTTGTAAATATTCTGTATAGTTGGCCTTAATTAGCTTAACGCTATTATCTTAGCTAACTTTAAATAAATTTTTTATTATATAGGCGCCCTTGGTTATTCCGTTCTGAAACAAGTACAGTCTTTGAAGTCGAATTCACAGGCAGGATTTGAGGTCTATTGCAGTTACTTTAGTCGATAGGTAATCTTATTGCACTGCCCTGTACGAAACTGCGAAGACTAGGCTATTAACCCAAGAGGGAGCTTTACAGTACCGTACTGACGCGGATATATCAACATGCCCTTAAAACCTAAAATGCTAAAAACCAAGGTTCTCCATTTTTCCAAATCAAGTCGCATACAAGGGGATGCCCTAAGTAAATCCTATCTCTGCTTTTCATTATTGGGGAGAGAGAATACAAAAGGGGAAGTGGACTTAAAGTGCAATGCACGTACTTTGTCAATGGACCAAAGAAGAGTACGCAAAAGGAGAGCTGTTGATATGAGACCTGTTGGCAGAGATAGACAAAATCGGCTAACGTTTACTTTACCCATTTCAAGACATGTGATTATACTGTTGGAAAGTTTCAGTATTATACTCATTTTGCAGTGCATTCATGGCACAAGTTACGGAATAAGCTATGATATACAGGGTGTCCCAAAAAACAGGGGCGCACATTCCGAAATTCATTGGGGGGTTGTAAATGCATTTGGGACCGAATTTTTAACAGCTGAACTGGGGCCCAAGTTACAATATGTTGGATTGCCATCGAAGCTTCCCATGAGCGGATCCAGCCCGACCTTCAAAAGGGGGCAACTTGCAAAGAGGGCGCCAAAAAATATAATGGAAAGTGAGCGCACTGAAGACGTGCGAACATTTTTTGGACGCTTTTTAAAGAACATTTTCTGATTTATTACTAACTAAAGCCTTGATATATATGTTCTCCCATACTTAGATCGAAAAAATCAAAAAATTTCTGCGTTAGAGTCAGGATGAGGGGGCACTTTTCTTGCCCTTTTCTCGCCAAAAAGGGGCACCAAGCTGAGTTTTCATCATGAAGGGGGGATTGCCCCCACTTGCCCCCCTAAATCTGCCACTGAAGCTTCCCAACATATGTATTGGATTCAGGTACAGCATACCAAACAATACTTTTTTTGTGTCATATTCTGGGTCCACCTTGAAAATTCCCCACTTCTGATATTATGATAAACCAAATGTGATGTTGTTCTCTATCTAAATCATAGCCAATTGCTTTGGTACAAATGAAATCTATTCCTGATCCTTTCGCCCTGCAAATCACGTGAAAATTTTCTGATAACCCTTCTTCGGCAGCTGCATAAATCAGTTGAAAACATCGATCACATTTCCCACAGCTAAAAAAAAGCAATGAGAAAACTTAGTTCAAAATACTAATTTATTTTTGGAAACACCAGTTGACTCTCGTGCAAAATTTAAGAAACGTTTTCGAATTATAAGACTGTAAGTCATGTCTAAGAGCGCAGCTTCTGGAAGTTTGATCGATGCAATCAGACCAATTTCTGGTGCTTTTAGATTACCTGTTTTTACTAACTTGCTCATGGGTAAAAAATTATCCAAACATGAATTAGGCTTGGATATTTTGGAATTGTCAGATGTCATATTTTGTTTATTGAATGATTCACTGTACCTAGCTCTTTAAGATATGGGTGCGTTTTCTGGCCCATGCCTTCCTTCCACAACCTACGGCGCACACTTGACTTTGTATTAATCATGGAGCAATAGTCTATAGCTCCCTAGTATCGACCGTGCTGCATCTGAACTTGCTTTGTGCCCTTGTCCAAAGAGACTTTGCCAACAACTACTTTCATTAAATATCTCGAGGTATACTGAGCATATAGCAACGTCCTTTCGGCAGGGTACTGACTGGCGATAAAATGAGAGGCCAAAAGCGAGTGAATGGAGCTAAACATTTAAAAAGGAGTCTGGGTGTACTCCCTAGGAAAACTTTGAGGCTACCCAAGTTTTAGCTTGGGTAAAAACAGCATTCGAATCTGTCATTTCTAATCAGCGGCGTGGCCAGGGTAAATTAAGTGGGGGGGAAATTGAAATGAGGGGTCTGGGGGCGAAGCCCCCAGGAAAATTTTTGGGGCCACGCCCTCTATTTTGGCTTAGAATGCATCTCCCAATATCATGCTTGCCTTTAGCGATGAGGAAACCTTGAGCGTTTTGTGACAGTTATCCTATGAATCAGAGCACGAGGAAAATTTTTGAAGAAATATGCTTTACTTTGGCTTAGAATGCTTCTCCCAATATCATGCTTGCCTTTAGCGACGAGGAAACCTTGATCGTCTTGTAACAGTTATCCTATGAATCAGACACGAGGAAAATTTTTGAAGAAATAGCCTTTACTTTGGCTTAGAATGCATCTCCTAACATCATACTTGCCTTTAGCGACAAGGAAACCTTGATCGTTTTGTGACAGTTATGCTATAAATCAGAACACGAGGAAAATTTTTGAAGAAGGATCCTTTACTTTGGTTTAGAATGCATCTCCCAATATCATGCTTGCCAGTGGTAAAATGGAAGATTTGACATTTCTAGGAAAATTCTTACCCAACCTATACCCAGCTATTTTCTCCTCGGTTTTAGAGGAATCTCGAGGACCATCTTTCGACAAAAGTGGGGGGGCAATTGCCCCCCATACCCCCCCCCCCCGTGGCCACGCCACTGTTTCTAATAAGTTGAATGGGCTACCAATGAATTGCTATCTACTTTCTCCATAGTGATGTTCGTAGAATAAAGTTTTAGCATCAGCCTAAAAGCATCCAAAAGTTGAATACGAGAATACCATTTGCTCTCAGGCAAAATTTTGACGAAAGGCGTTTCAGATCGTTCAAGATTCCCCAGTTCTGAAAAGATTAATTTTCTACAAAGAATGGTCACTGCTGACGAAAAGTTTTCCAAGTGAAAATTTTTTGAAAGTAGAGCTTAAAAACCTTCTTAGAAATTGCTTTATTTTAAAGTCACAGAAAAGTTTGAACCTGACTCGTGCTCCAAGCCGTGCAAATTTTGTTGCAAAGATAATTTTCCTGTGCCCTCAGGGACATTTCGAACGAGGGTTTCTTAAAGGCTTTCGAAAAGGTACAGGAAACAAGTAAAGATTAAGTACAAACATGCCAAGTATTTCTTGGACCGAAATGAATAGTAGACGACTATACTATTTCCTTTCCGTATGGTCTGTGACGCAGGCTACATGATTAGTTGCTTCAACAAATGTTCCCAGTACTGCTGTCTCTTAAATTTTCAGTGATCTGAGAACTGCATTTCTTATAAAAAAATATTTGTAGACCACAAAGGCCCGAGCTGCCCCGATTCCGGCAATTTCCACATTGGCACCTTCCCCAGCACCTTTTCCTCAACTAGTTTGAATTCATTCATTTATTCAGAACTCAGAGATGATTAAATTTCAACTTACCCTTATCTTGATTATCGTGGCCCAGTTGCATTTTTTGGACTTTTTCTGAGCCCAAGGCAAACAATTTAACATCAACATTCATTGTTGTAATATTGTTACAAGACCCTTTAGCACCACTTTCGTTGTTTTCAATGTAAAGTCAAGCCTAAAAATTGCTATCTAGAATTTCTTTTCTTCAGTTTTTGAAGGGCCCAAGGGTCCATTGCTGACAGGTCCATTCGGGCCCCATCCCGCTAACATGACTGGCCAGTCCTCTTTAAGACAATCCAACTTTTTTATTCGAAAGACTTATGGCACCCTTTGATTTGCTTGTTGCCTCTGTTGGGACCAGTTTTTGACGAGAAAATGATTTTGACTAATGAATGACACATGTACCCTGTTGCTAATCAGAACGCTCTATAGTAACTATGGTTCTATCAAGCACTAAGAAAGGAGTCGCGAGAGAAATTGGAAGATGTTTCGATGAAAATTTCGGCCGGAAAAAAGAAAGTTGCCCTTGCCAAAAGACAGTTTAACAACTGAGGTCTTGAAGGTGTCGCGGGACCGAATTTCAAGATTTTGGGACCGAATATTCAGAATTATTGGGGGGGTGTCTCACCCCCTTCACCCCCCATGATGTGCGCCCCTGCCAAAAAAATTGTGCCCCGTTTGCCTGAAGATGGCAACAAAACGGCAAAAGATTCTCGCCAAACTTTTGCATGATGTTGCTCTTCAGATATTCAATTAAAGTTTGCTACCATCCCTGTAAAAATCCGTAGAAAAATGATGAAGCTATGACTTTCAGAAAACCAAATTTGCCTGATGACGGAAACCAGCGGTCGGCCATTTTGTCTTACTATTTTGCAGTGATAAGTATCTTCACGTGAGGTAAGAAATAATTTCTGTGAGGTCAGAAATAGTGGAACTCTCTGAGGATTATCGGAATTTTCACGAGATCTATGACATTGGAGACTGCTGTTTCATTTTCAATCCATGAAGCGATTTATCGCTGCAAAATAGTAACACAAAATGGCCGACCGCTGGTTTCAGTGATCGGGCAAATTTGGTCTCCTGAAGGTCATAGCTCCATCATTTTTCAACGGATTTCATGGGGATGGTGGCAAACTTTAATTGAACATCTGAAGAGCAACATCATGCAAAAGTTTGGCGAGAATCTTTTGCCGTTTTGTCACAATCTTCAGACGAACGGGGCACAATTTTTTTGGGACACCCTGTCGAATTCAAGAGACGTTTTATCAAGAGTTGATCACTAGACTTGAATCAGGTGCAAACAAGCCTTAGCCGATTTTGCCTACTAATGAAAATCAGTGTAAATATTTTACGATCTCCCAATTTTGTGATTTCTCAAAAACACCTCAGATGTGGGTATAAGGGCATGCATTTGTATACGTGGTGGCCTCATTGACATCTCTTCAGTAAGTAAGGTCACCGAAATCTGCGTTTTAGGTTCCATTGTAATAATGCACAACTGACACGAGGATTAGCAACAAAGTATATAACCTCAAATGCACTAAAAGAATTAAGCAGTTTGATTTGACCCTAATGTAAGTAGTGCAACATCAAATACAATGTAATATGCAGCTAAACCTGAATTATATTATTTACCGCAATGAGATGAAAACTAGATCAGACAGCAATACCGCGGAGACAAGGTCAATCGATTACAAAACACGCTTTCAAATGAGTCAGCAAAAATGTTCCGACACTTGGCTAATCAGCAAAGGAATTTGTCAAAAAATCTTTAAAAAGGAGGGTGGGTGAATGTGGTTCAAGATATACACAGAGTGCTCAAGTTGTCACAAGAACAACGAGCGTTTCTTGACTACATGTAAAAAGGAAGGTGTAAATTTTATTACAATTTCCTTTGAATTAAATGCGTTGAAAGGAACTTAAGAGTACTTTGCTGTAGATCGGCAATGGAAATCATGTTATATCTCGATTGTTTCAAAATTGCGGCATTTATCATATTTGAGGATAGGACGTTTTCAAATTTCTAAATCCTAAACGAGGAGAGCGACAGATTTCTGCTTGTCACCATATTGCAGACCTTCACAAACTATTGCTTTCTTGAAAATCGTATCATTTTTCCTTTTAACATACATCCCTTTACTTTTTACATCAATTTTAGATCCACCTATTAAAGATTTGAGCCCCATGTTGATTGTGCTACTAGCGTGCATAACTAGGTATATAAGCAGCATGCCCCTATACCCCCATGTCAGGGCAGTACTTGTAAAGGCGAATCTGTTTGAGAAAATCACAATACAGTAAAAACCCGCACATAAGAACCTTCATTTATTAAGAACCTACAGCCTGAAATCTTATATTTTGTACCCAATGGATACGAACTATTTCAGCCTGATATCATAACTAGGTTCTTAATAAAGGGCTTTATTCATTCATTGGAAAATAAATGCAATCTGTTTGCCAATCAACCTCTTTCATGAACTCCAAAACATTACTCACAGAACTGTGATAGGCAGGGCCTGCAGGGGTAAACTGGGTAAGCTTGGGTTGAAATAGATAGGGCTAATAGTGTAAATAAGTTTGGCTAAGATTTAGATTCACATATTCCCCTTTGTTCAGAACCTAAACCCTGATTACTGGATGTGCCTCATTGCATAAGAACCTAAACAGGCTGAGTTAAAAATCTTAGGTTCTTATTTGCGGGTTTTTACTGTAATAAATGATTTTCTTGCCAACAAGTCTCGTCAGCTCTCCCATCAACTTTCCTATCAACAAGTCTCGTATCAACAGCTCTCCTTTTGGTATTCTGTCCTCTGGTCTCATAACAAAGCAAGTGTCAAGGGAGGCCCTCTCAGGGAGTCAAAGTTCCCTTGCTCCCTAGTTCTATTCCTGTATGCTCCCTTGTTCCCCATATATTGAATTAAAAAAATCATGAATGTGTTCCCCAAAAATATGATTTTCCACAAATTTCTTCCTTTGGTCTCAGACTCTTTCTACCAAAGGTTTCCTAGTCCCTAACTGAAAAATGCTGCATATCCCCATATTCTTGAAACCCCTGGAAGGGCCTCACAAGGCGCTTCAAATCCATTCCCACTTTCGTTTTTCCTTTTCCCAAAGGAAATTTAAAAAAATAGGAGTAAAATATACAAAAGGGCATGCCTTTATATGCAACCCGATTTGGAAAAATAAAAGCCTCATTAATCACCAATATGACGAAAAGCCCTGAGGACGAGGTTGATTAATCACATCTTTCGTTCATTGCTGCCTTACATTAGACTTATAACAGTATAATCTCTTATTTCATCATCAATAATACCAACCTCAGACTTGTCCTGTAACAAGGGGAAGCAAGTTTTTGTGCATCATCGTGTAATGTGGGTGAGGATAGCTAAATAATGTAAGATGTCTCCTTACCTTCAAGTTAGCTTGTCCATCAGGCGACAACGGAGGCTTCTTTAAATCTTCCTCCGCAGCACCATCACAACATTCAATGACATCTTCCTCCTCTTCATCTCTCTCCTTTCTTTTAAAATCAGGCAAAATATCATCAAGTGACTTTAATTCTTGTCTTGTGAAATATCGATCCAGCAATTTGCGTATTGCAATCATCACAACAAGCATAACAGGAAACAACATTTTTGTCTGTTTTATTGACTTGATGACCCAAAGCATAACGAGACACACAACTTGCACCAATGTGAATAAATGTACTCTTTTGATCGTCACTTTTCTCAAGAATGGCAGATCAGGTTGATATTTCAACGGCATGAAGATGATAAGCAGTCGGTCAACAAATTGCAAACCTTTTAAACTTGCGGCACCCATATACAAGAAGATACCATAGAGTACTGGCATAGGAATCAATTTCAACAGGGGTACAAGGAACACTGAAATCCCGATTGTTAGGAAAATCAGAAGCTGCGTCACACGCTGCTCCATCACTCCAAGGAATTGAGGTTTCTCTCCTGGGGCTGCTGTTTCACTCTCTAACTTCAAAGAACTAACATGATTGATTGAGAGGACGGTTGCAGCGACGAAGAAGGGTAGACCTAACACTGAGCAGATGACGATGAGGAATGACAAGACAAAGAGATCAAGATGGTAGCCACAACCTTTCTTTAGTTTATTCTCTCGACGATTCACAATAACAGCTGTTATTTGTTGATCCATGAAAATCAAAATGGTGGCAAGCAGAGCTGGGATGATGGCTGCGAGGATGGTCCACCATGGATTGCCGTTCAATATTGGTATGAGCCAACGACGTCCGGACCAAGTTGGTGCAAATGTCGCAGGGACAATTAGCTTCGGCGTTTTGACTTTGAGCAGGTAATCAACGACTGTCATTATTATGATAGACAGAATGACAGAGAAATCGGACACGCCTCTTCTGATGATTGTCGGGAAAAAGGTACTCTCCTTGAAGCCTTTGAGTTTGAATGTGACGAAAACTGTTCCAATGAAAAGAATCACAGACAGGAAAAACACATTTGGCTCGTAGGTACACGCACTTGAAAGTATTCCATTAAAATTGGTGCAGTTAGATTGTGACACTTTGGACCAATCATAAAGGGCGCTCAATGTTTCATTGGACGGTGGTGAGCAGTAGCAATTAAAGCCTTCAGCCGGGGGGTAAATCGGAAATTCTATTCGAATCTTCATGAGTTTGTCTATTGCTTCGAACATGAAGATGAACGCAATGAGCGTAGCAAAGTTTTCTTCGGTAAAACGGGTGATGTAGCATACGAACGCACTGCAGTCGAATGCTACCATTATCAAAAGAATGATCCCTATCCAAACCCCCGTCCATAGTCTGAATGAGAGGTAATCCCATCCAACGGACTCACAGTAGTCGAACAATATAGTCTCAAACACAAGCACTGGCCCTGTCGATCCAAGAATAGTCAGCGGCTGTCCGGAGAACAAACCATACCCAATTCCACATATCAGTCCGGACATCAAAGATTCAATAGCAGCCAACCGTTGCTTGGTCGCAGCACCCAATAGTCCGCCAAACGTTACTATGGGCGTAAGACATGCAAAGTAGAGAAACAGCCAGGATGCGATGCACTGAGGTGATAAGCAGTCTCTGAAGTCTGACTTGTACCATGGCTTTCTGCGTCTGAAGTCTGCCTTTAGGCCACCGAAAATTTCTCCCAGTTCGCACCAAACCAGTGTCCTCACGGAGTTTGCGTTCTTCTTCTTCCTCGTCCACCTGTGATCAGAAACAAAGGAAAAATTAAAATGCCGAGACTGCATGCTGTCGTGTAACGCAGTTAATTAGACTTATTATACGCGTCTCTTTCCTCCAAAAGGCCTGCTCATATGAGGAGAAATACCCCATCAGAGAAATACCCAACTCTGCAATGCATCCATAATCTGGATATAGTAAACGAATCCCTTAACCGACCAGTTTGCCAAGGACATTTCTTAGAGAAGGTCGTTGGCAGATACCATGCGTGTATATTGATCTTTCGACCTAACGGCTGATTTCAGTCCGAGGAATTTTCAGATAGGTTGGAATTTTACACAATGAACAGCTACTCAGGCGTGACTTCCTATTAGACTGATTACATATTCGTAGTTTTCGCTATTGATAGACTGATGCTCAAACTATGACTCATCGACATACACATTGAAAATTAGGAAGAAATCCCCCCCCCCCCCCTCGATTTCATGTCTGGATATGAAAACCATTGTTCTGATCATTGAGGAAATTGTTCTGATCACCTTTTCCAGAACGACAATGCAAAGCAGAAAATGTTTATCCATTTGACCACCTCATAAAACATTGCTTGCTAACTACTTGTTGCTTGCGACGAGCAGGAAATGCTTCTGAACTTTATGAAAAACGTTCCCCTACAAATTATGCTTGTCACGAAATGTTTGCGGCGTGGCCAAACGGTAAAACTTTGGTTCACAAATACTTTTTGCATGTGAGAAGCAGAAAGCATTTTTGAGCTTTTTGGAAAATGTTACCCTACAAATTATGCTTGTCTGTCACGGAATGTTTACGGCGTGGCTAAACGGTAAAACTTTGGTTGACAAACATTTTTTGCATGTGAGAAGCAGAAAATATGTTTGAACTTTTTGGAAAATGTTACCCTACAAATTATACTTGTCTGTCATGGAATGTTTGCGGCGTAGCCAAACGGTAAAACTTTGTTTGAGAAAGATTGAAAAACGTGTTTTTGAACTTTTTGAAAAACTTTCCTTGCCAAATTACGCAAGTCATGCAATCCTTGCAACATGACCAAACGGGAAAACTTTCCTTGACAAAAATGTTTGATCGTTTCACCAGGGCTTTAGTTGTCAATACAGCAAAAAGAATTACCTTTTCTGCAACATAACATGCATCATTTGGACGATACTTTCTCCCTTCTTGAGACGGCAAATGATCGGGGGGTTCAATCCTGATAGACGGATCCCATTCGCCAGGGGGTAGCACTGTCACTGCATCTAAGAATTCGTCCACGCCGGCAATTATGTGCTCCCGTTTATCCGCTTTGTATGCAATTTCATGGAAAACCTACATGAAGGATAACAACAAGAATTAGTTCAATACAAAACAACAAACCAAAATCGTGGACTAGGAATATATTTTGAAAGGTATCATGTTGCAATACAGTAAGAACCCGCAAAGTAGAAACCAGTTTTTTCAGAACAGCCTGTTTAGTTTCCTATTAAAAGGTAAACAAATGATTCGTGGTACAAAATTTAAAAATAGCCTTAAATAGCGGACTCATCATATTAAACCCATAAACGCAAAAACATCGAAATCAGTAGAAAGTAGACTATTAACTCCTGTAAAAGAAACGATAACCAAGATAAGCCTGTAACAAGAGAAAAACTGTTAAATCCTGCAAAAAACCAAATTAACCTTAAACACTGTAAGGAAAGAAATAAGTTAATAACTCACCAGTAACTGCTGTAACTATTAAAGTAACTATTAACCACCAGTAACTATTAAAAGGTCATTAATCTTGAAACAGGCTGAAAGGTTTCTTATCACATGGTTAAGAAACCTTCAGTTATTTCAACATAAAGCTTTAAAGAGAACCCAGAGCAAACACAATCAACAACTATTTTCTTGTGACCTAGCATCCGCTCGAAATTTACTCAACCTTAGCATACATGCTAGGAATATACGTAGCTTGAGATGCTTTTGATGAAGTCTTTAAAAATGTTTGGCACCTGATTTTAACAAAGATTTTTAGATATGAGTTTACTTGGGATCCTCCAATAAGAAACCTTCCTAAATCAGGCTGAGAAGTTTCTCATACGAGGGCACCATTTCTCAAAAAAACGATACCGGAACAATATGAGAACGGTAGGAAATATGACGGTAACAAACTCGTTACAATCTCCCTAAGGATTTGATGCCAAAGAAGTGTACCCACAACTTAAGAATCGATCAGCCGCGTTTTGAAAGCGTCGAAAAATGTTGCATTTTTATCGTTTTCGTGTGTTGACTAACGAGAACAGATATTGTTGCAATAGGACTCGCTACTTTTTACTGACACCCAGATACAAAGCAATTTGTGATTGCAGACAAAGGGAATTCCATGCCCGGTTGGTCAAGTCATAAACAAGAACAAAGCAAGCTGCAAAAATTGCCCTGAAACCCGGGTCGCTAGCTCGCTCGTTGTGCATTCCAGAAATGGTTTTCAAGAGCAAATATTAGCACATCTCGAAAGAGGAAGGATCTGTAGAACGTCTGTCCAGTAGTGTAGAAGCTGTTCAGTAAGGTAGCGGTTGCCCAGTGCGATACAGGGATCACATGATGTCATTGGAGGGATCACATGCAATAAATTTGAGGCTATTCAGCTATTTACAGGGATAACATACAGTAAATGAGAGGGGAACATCGTGTCATTGGAGGGATTGCCTCAGTAAACTTGAGGTTATTTAGTAAACTATAGGGCTTGCATGATGTCGTTGGAGGGCTCACATCAGAATACTGAATAACCGCTACTTTACTGACGTCATCCCTGCAACGACACGATGTTATCCCTGTACGGCACTGCTTGTTATCCCTGTAAGTAACTGAATAGCCTCACTCTTACAGATGTGATCCCTCCAACGACATCATGTAAGCCCTATAACTTACTGAATAACCTCAAATTTACTGAGCCCTCCAATGACACTATGTTCCCCTCTCATGTACTGTATGTTATCCCTGTAAATAACTGAATTGCCTCAAACTTACTGCATGTGATCCCTCCAATGACATCATGTGATCCCTGTATCGCACTGGGCAACCGGTGCCTTACTGAACAGCCTCTACACTACTGGACAGACGTTCTCCAGGGTGATATCTAAACTTCTGCCTCGATCGGGCATTTATTTCTTTTCGTAAATATGCGGGACACTACTGCACATGCATTTGCAATTTTCGAGAGAAACGGTATTCTTGTTATGGTTTAGAATTCACAGATGAATTGAATTGAATATAAATCCAGTTAAACGCTGAATTTTGGATTATCTTGTGAAAAAAAGAGCCTTCGGTTCGGCTTATGATCTTGGCAAATCAATTAACCCTATTTTGGTTGGGGAGGGCAAGTAGACTTTTTTTTACATAAATCCGCCAAGAGAAAATTTTATGGCCATGAAATTTTTGGAATTTTTTCTGGTACCTATTGTGTAACTAGTCTATTCAGAAAGTTCATAGTTTAAATATTTTGACCAATCGCAAGTTCTCGAATCTCAATATTCGTGAAAAAGAGCAAATTTGCAATCTTTCGCAAACTTCTTTTGCAGAGTTGTGTTATTTGATGTAGTCTATCTTAATTCTTATGTTTGGATTGAAATAGTGCTCCAAATGTGAATTCATCGCATTTTTCCCGATTTTGGCATGTGTTGCTGCTTTTCCTGACAACAAGAAAGATGCTGACGAAAGCAACAATGATGGCTAATTTTAGGTTAATTTTTCATATTTCTAAAAAGTACATGCATGGGGTTATTAGCACGCCAAATTTCTTCCTGTTTTTGCCTACCTAAAGAATCCTAATTGGAAAACTATACAGGAAAGAGACTGACGAAATAAATCATTTATAAAACGTGCATCCTGAAGTCATGTTTGATGAATTTGACTGGTTTTTAATGAGGAAGAGAAGAGCAAGAACTGGTTTTTAACACAGCGAAAATTTGATAAAAAGAGAAAGTACTGCGCGAGGATAGAGCAAATTAAAAAGTCATAAACTATTCATTTAATAAAGGCTAATTTCCAGTCAGCAGAATTTTCCAAGCGGGCGGAATTTTACACAATAAAAGGCCGTAACTTTCTATTCAATTCCAGAGCGACTTCTTCTCTCGCATACAATAGAAATTCCGCCCGCTCGGAAAATTCCACTGACTGGGAATCAGCCTTAAGATAAAAGACATTTTGGAAGCCGTTTAATGGTTTGACCAGTCACAACAGAGTGGTAACTTGACTACCAAGAACAGTACTGTAAGGTTACAACGTATTAGAACACCGTGTAACTTGCAACGTCGTTTTTAATAACCTTTATCTATGTCATACAGACTTTTATTCTATTGGGTCCAAAATCAGAGTTTCAAACCCACTCACGGAATGATAAAGCCTACAGACCTCCAGACAAACTTTCGATTTCAAACGTCAATAATGAGATTGTTGTTGTACAACTGACATCAACCAACTAAAATAGCTGCGAACTAAAGCTGCTACCGGGTGTTCCAAAACCCAAGTACTCCTGTTTGAATAATCACCAAAATTTAATCATAAGGCCGATCTTTAAATTTCTCTTTTTGGCAAGTAGATCAAGGCCAAATTATCTTTCCAGGCATAGCTTATCTAGTGATTCGTTTCAAAACAAGTAAATTTAGCTCTTTTTAAAGCTGCCTGGTTTGGAGCATACTACAAAAGTACTGATGATTACCAGATTAAGTTCTTTTGGTATATCAAGCTTCTAGTAATGTCAGAAAAAAGGCAAACTATTATTGTAGACTTGAAGGGTAATCTAGAAAAATCTCAAGATATTGGCTCTAACGTAAGATTAATGATGTTGCTTAAGGAGTATAGCTCAAAATAAGGTTCTTTGCTGCGTAATTTCGTACCTTTTAAAAGCAGTTTGTCCCCTTTGATGAATGAAAACAAACTCGATAAAGATCTCCATAGCATAGGGCTCAAATCTTTGAAATGTTTAAAAACGTGGGTGTAAAATTCTATAAAATTTTTCGTGGAATTGAATGGCTTGAAAGGAACGTATGGTACTTTGCTATAAATCTGCCGTGGAAATTTTTCGATATCTTGATTTCTTTTAAAGATGGCGGCAGTCTAATTATTTTTGAAAAATTGTTATGGAAAATTTTGAAAAACTTTAAATCATCGTAAATCCTAAACCAATAGAGGAAAATGATATAACCTTCAAGGAAACCATAGTTTATGTGGGAGAACAATATGGTGGCAAGCAGAAATTCGTAGCCTTTCTGGTTTAGGATTTAGAAATTTGATGACGTCATAGCCTCAAATATAATAAATGCTGCCATTTTGAAAGTAATCAAGATATCAATAAATTTCCACAGCAGATTTACAGCAAAATGCCGGAAATTCCTTCCAAGCCATTCATTTCAAAGAAAATAGAAATAAAATTTTACACCGACCTTTTTAAAGATTTGAGCCCTATGTTGATCTCTATTGTATATTTCAGAATTTTGCGCTAATATGCTTTATCCTGAAAAATCAGGGTCATAGAGGCTCGCTGATGTATGAATTTCATGGTCACGTAAATAAGCAGTAACAATGCTCAGAACAATAGGGAACAGACCGTCTTTACGTAATAAAAACAAACATTTTATCATCTTGAAATATATTTGGATCATTGACAAAAAAGACCAAAAAGAAAATTTAGTGATAGGTTTGATGGTTGAATTTTGGCGATTTTTTCAACAGGGAAAACTTTTTTTGGTTCACCCGGTAGAATTGAAAAAAGAACAGCAGCTTTGATGCCCAAAACAGACCACACATGGATTGTCTGGGATGGAAGACCATCCTGATCACCGAACAGCTCAACAAGGGCAGATTTTTAAGGCACTAGCATGAGTTGTTTTTGTTCACACCTGAATTCAAAGCGATTATCGATCGCAGACAAAGAACATTCTCTCAACCAGTAATTCAAAACGAACAAAGCCGCAAAAGTTTCTCTGAGACACTGGTAGCTAGTGCACTCGTTGTGCATTCCAGAAATTGTTTTCAAGAGCAAACATGAGCATATATCGAAAGAAGAAAGATATATCTACACATCTACCACGGGCATTTTATTTCTTTGGTTCAGAAGCTGAGCAGTAAGTGTTTTGATTACACCTGAAAATATAGCAGCATTGAATCGCCTCCCGACTGACTTTTGAACGAAACAAATTAAATGCCTGAGGCAGATTTCTTCTTTCGATATATGCTCATATTTGTTCTTAAAAACAATTTCTGGAATGCACAGCGAGCGCGGTAGCTAGCTGGGTTTCAGAGAAACTTTTGCAGCTTTGCTTGTTTTAAATTACTGGCTGAGAGAATTTCCTTTGTCTGTGATCGTTAATCCCTTTGAATTGCGGTGTCAATCAAAAGCAGCTCATTGTGTTGTCTTACAAAATCTGTCCTTGTTCAACAGCTCATTTCTGATTATTAATGGTAGGTGACCGGTTGCAAGTTTCTTAGTGATCTGAACCCTACTGCAGCAACCTTTCCACAAGAAACACTACTTGCATCTAGCGTAATTTTCGTAAAATAGGGTGCATCAAAAAGGCTACCTGCTGAAAAAATCTCACCTCATCTGACATAAGTGTTCCAATGGCTCTGCCAACTTCATGGTATTTTGCAAGATTGCCAACTGAACCCAGGAGCAGGAAAATAAACCTTGTAGGTACTGGCACTTCTGTCAAATCTCCCAACTCATTGGCTGATGACAATCTGATGAATGCTGCAATTGGAACCTCGAGAAAATCGACTTCTCCTACTAGAATGTTACAAGCTTCTGCACCATGAGGCACTTTCTTCATGAAATGGATATTAGCCTTACCCAGCATGTACGGATCATTGTTCAACTTATCATCAGAGTTGACACTGTTGACATCTGCAAATGAAGAACGACTGCCAAGGGATCTGATCAAAGGAAGCCTCATTAGGCCACTGGGCTCACTCTTACTTCTCGTAGTTGGTTCACTTGCTCTACGATCATCATTCTTGTGGTGGTCATCCTTTTTTCTTTCGCGTTGAAACGCATGTCGATGACGTCTTTGCAGCGTCTCTTTCACTTTATCACGCATCTTCAACGCGAGATTCCCCGTGCATATCATCCGATCGACAATGATACTCGTGATCTGATCAAAGGTCGAGCCGTCTACATCAAACAACAGCGCGCCATTAAGCAAGTAGCTTCTCAACTCGAACAGAGCGTGCAACGACAACGTTCCAACATGAGGTTTGGAGAAACGATTCCCTGACTCCTCCACATCTTCCTCAAATCTAATCCACCTCGCAGTTTCGCGCCAAACCGAATCACCGTTTTCCCAAAGGAGTTCTTCCATTTCTGAGAAAATTGGCCTGGGAGTGATTCCAACATCCTTTGTGGATTTATCATACCCTAATATCTTTTGAACTCTCTCACCTGGGGGTGTTACAGGTCTGTCAGAATCGAGCTCTCTGATTGATCGTGTCCGTGAGCGTCTGCGTGTCGTATCTCGTGAATCTTCGCGGGTGCCATTTCGTTTTCCATCGCGTGCATCTTCACCTCTATGTGAGCCATTTTTATGATGATGATGTCTGTGATGGTGGTGTCTTTTTTCTCTCCCTTTACCTGCTAGCTGAACACCGCCATATGGATCTCCTGTCAACAAACAACAGTCATATGATTACCTTCAGTGTCTTGGGTCAAGAATCTTTCTATACATTTTAACAGGGTGAGTAAAAAAAGCCACTACTCCTTGGACATCAAAACGATAATATTGCCAAATATATCATTTAATGATAAAAGAATTTCGCGTTTTTGGCCTGAAATTCGAAAAAGTTTATTTCGTGAAATTTCCTGAAATGTAAAATTTGTGAAAGTTGATTTCTGCAAAATTTCCTAAGATGCAGGATCAAATATTTACATAATCAAATATTTATATTCCTCTTCTTTGACATCATTTCATTTTTTTCATTTCATTCGAACTTTTTTATGCATGGTAATCCACTCTCAATATTTACATACTGCTTTACAGGGAGCCATGCTAAAGTAATATTAAAAATTAGATAATTAGACAACCCTTCCGGACTATGTTACTACACGTTTTAAAAACAAAATACAAAATTGGGCCGGATAACATTGCACCTGCAGAATATGTTGTTGACGAAACAGGATGTGGTACTAATAATTTTTTCTATTTTAAGTGTATTCATGTAGATTGGTCTTAATTAGTATCGATTAATACTACTCTAAACCAGCGTTAAATAATGAATGCATGAATATGAACACGAACAAGCATGTTTATGGAAGATTTTGAAGAGTTTCAAGATTCAAAAGTTCAGATTCAAAAATCAAGGAACGTTTTACACATTTTGAATTTGAGACGAAACCTAATTCACGAAAATTTATTCCCACGAAATTTCCCATTTTGGTCATTTCGTGAAAGATAATTCAAAAATTTTCCGCATCTTTTCGAACTCGTGAAAGTTTCTTCCCGCGAAAAAACATTTATTGAATCATTTTATCAGTTTATCGACATTTACAAAGTATAATATAAACATTTAAAATAAAATAAATCATACTTTGAACAGAGTATGATTAAAACACGACGTTTCAAGCTAAGTCCGTTACCACGTGAAGAAATATTAGTAGAAGGAGAGTAAAAGGAAGAGCAAGCGAATTCAAAGATTTAAAAGTTAGCGTGGATGTCTCTTTTCTTACAAGATTTCTGATATTTGACCAGCCAAGATTCTCAATTATCGGAGCAGCAGAAGCATCGTATCGGCTGCTCGTTACAATTCTTGCAGCTCTATTTTGGATCTTTTGCAAGGCGTCAAGTTTTGATTCACTACAGCAGCCCCAAACGGAACAACAGTAACTCAAATGGGGCTCAAAAATTCCTCTATACATTTTGTTGAGTACGTCAGATGGAAGATATTTCTTAGAATACTTAATAAGTCCAAGGGCTCGATTTGCCTTGGTCTTGATAGAGTCAATATGTTTTCTTTTTTTGTTTTTTGTTTAAACAGGTCAGGTTGAAAAACATATTTATATATGAAACCTATTTCAACCTGTATAAATATTGTAAAATGAAATGCATGAAAGAGCAGATTCAAAAGAATGAGGTGGAAGACGTACGAATAGTGGTGACTACAGGGATAAAAGGTACAGGCAGGAGCTTACAAAAACAAAATAAAGATTATAAAACCTAGGTCATGCTATGATAATGTTACTGTAAATAATTAAATTGTTTGTTAGTAAATTGTGTAAGTAAATTGTTTGCTAAGTCCAGCAAGGATAAAGAGGAGAAAGTTTAAAGATGATACACTTTTCCAATGTTTTTCGCCTTGTGCTGTCTGTAGCAGCGAAGAGTAGACCAAGAATTGGCATGCCTTCAGTAGAATGGTAAGGCAAATTGAGTGCTTTGGTATGTCGCTGTCAGGGTCATTTTCATGTTGATCGTTAAGGTGAATTTTGTGTCTGACATTTCTCATATGTTCTATCAACTGCTCTGGATGCTATGAATTTTCGAAAGCGGGACGTTTTTCTGAATCGCCGGGTACATCATCAATGTTATTTTTGGGGCAAACAGACAGTAGTTTTGTAATAAATCATTTTCACAAAATCAGAATTGTTTGCAGTCTAAAATCAAAATCAATCAAGTCAGGTCTGATTTCATTTCACTTCATCGAAAAACGTGCCAGCTGACCTCTCAACCTATCTCAGCATGTTTTTTCGATCAGATCTTATCTGTGCTTATCAGTCAAAACAGTGTTGTCGAATAACGCAAGAACAACGGCAGCAGCTTTTTGCAATAATCAATCTTGATAACTTGAGTCGCTGACCACAGTCTTAGATCAACCACATAAAAAAAGAGCAAGACAGCAAAAACATCATTTCTAGAACTCCGCTGGAAATTCACTTAGTGATATGCATGTCTGATCAATGCTAACCCACACAAACAACTCTTTTTTAATCTTCAAATGTAAAAAGTTTTTAAAGAAACTTACTTGAGGTAAGTTTTGAAAAATCACAGCCAATGTAAGGATGATGATGACAATAACACACTATCCATTTACATGGTTTTTCATAGTGCTACCTAAATTTACAATCTAAGGCATTAAAATTTCTCAAAAAAATTAAGTTACAAATAAGGAGATTATTACGTGCAAATTAATAGGAAAAAAACTGCTAACTTTTGAGAAAAGTGTCAAAATAAAGAATTAACATGTGCTAAAAACCTATTGCTATTTGTTGTACTCTTAGTACTGGTTGGCAGAGAATTAAAGTTGGCAGATCCCATGTCTGAAATGTTCTCTTCATGCTGTTAGTTTTAGCTGAAGGTAGGTGTAGCTCATTGGACTAACGCGTACAATATTGATGAACATTACTATTAATTGTCATAGCACGTATGAATCTGATTTACACTGTGTACAAATCGCCTTTTATCCATGGTCATCCAAGGAGCATTGGTAGAGTTTTAAGAGGGCAATACTTCATCAAGGTCTCCATAGTATATGGTCTTTCATTCTTTTCATTTACGATTCAGAAAGTTGATGATATCAAACTTCAAGCGAATTGAAATGCAGCACAACAATGAAATATTGAAAACGATAAAGTGCACATATTTTTCATAAGAAACTAAGAATTTGAGCCAGAACTGATGGTGTTTTAAAATTATCAGATTTTCAGTATTCATAGTTTCTTATCAGTTTCTTATTAGTTCCATAACAATCTTCATGTTTATTTGCTCGTGAACATATTTAAAATGAAGTTTTTGAGCCTTTCCAAAATTCCAAGGGGGTGGCTATTCAGGTATATTTAGGACAGGGGTGCTCAGGCTGGGGTACAAAGCATCGACCCAAAAAAGTAACTTGAAGCATTAAAATAGTCCCAAAAAATATTTTTTCTGACCCAACTTACCGAAAAGTTGTGAACTTGGTATCTTAAATCTGTGGAAAAGTGGCCTAACTGATAAGATTCTCGTAATCCGTTTAACTATTTAACTATTTGTTATTTGATTTCAGTTTTGTTTGCAAATTACATTTTTCCAGATTTTTTTACTTTTTCCCATATTTGAGACCCAAAACAGTAATCTAAAATTACAGAACCCAAAAAATAGCTGCACAAATTATTTACCCAAAAAGATAGGCTTTGCTCAGATTGAAGACCCAGCAAAATAACCTGAGCACCCATAGATCTAGATACACAAGAGTACGCCCCCCCCCCCAATTATTTGACATTCCTAAAGTAGCTTACCAATAATATGATAAAGGAAACAATCAAAAATAAAGTAAAATATGCTTAGGATTTCTATCATGAAAATAAATAGTTTCTTAAGTTTCTCAGCACTGAAGTTTCTTAATTTTTGGAAACCTGAGATTTGAATTTCTGACAAACAGTTTCCTTACAAAGAAGTACCTGAAACAAGTTCACAGCAGAAGTATATCAAAGTTTCAAGCAATTTAATCTGAAGAAAGTTGTAAAAGCAATTCATAACACTTTTCTTAAAAATTTGCAGCATATGTTCTGTTATAGCTCTCTTAAACACAATTATACATCACTTTCTGTTATCAGCTGCCTAGCAAAACTATTTTTGTACATCTATTCTCTGTTTTGTTTACTCAGCTGTTCATAAAACTTGCAAAAATGGTCTGGAAACATCAATTTTATACGAGCAATGACAAAGCTCCCCACTGCTATTTATAGCTGCTGTAAAAATATTTCCACTAAAGTGCTCTAAAACTCAGAATCTTGGCCTGTAAACCAGTGGTGGAAAACATATTTAAGTTCCTGCAAAGCGACCTCAACATAAAATTCTACCTTCCATTGTTTTATTGATCTATCCATGTGCAAGATTTCAAAGCACTATTGACCTATTGCGCAATGCATATGTGCAGTAACAGAGCGCAACAAACATTGAATTTTCTTGTACTTTGCCCTTTCTTTTTTCCTGCTTTCCTCCTTACATTTTCAATCTTTATTTTCTCCCTTCCTTTCATTTTTATTTCCTCCCTCCCTCATTTCTATCCTGTTTTAATTCTTTAGTCAGCTTGTTCTTTTTCTCCCTTTCTTCCCTTAAGACAAACAAGCTTCCTGTGATAAGCTACTTCACAGCTTCATACACTTTCTCCAACCCTGCGTGTGACCTTCAGTTTCCGTCAGGAGAAGAATCTTAAAACTGATCCTATATCTACAATATTATATACCTGAAATATATAATGCTTTTCAAAACTGAGAATGAGTGCACATAATCTCGAAATTGAAGCTGGAAGATTTGGAAAAAACGTGATAGCGAGATGTGACAGGCACTACAAGTACTGTCTGTCAATTGGAATCAAGACTATTGGTAATGAAGTTCATTTCGTCATGGTGTGCCCACAGTTTCAAGATGAAAGAAGACTTCTTGAAACAAAGATAGTTGATTTGTACCCAAATGTATGTCAGCTAAGTGTCAAGAACAAATTTATCTGGTTAATAAGTCAAGAGGATAAGTACTGCCTTAATTTGGTAGCAACTTACTTGTTGAAATGCTTCAGACTAAAGTCGGATCTCCAAATATGAATATCTTATGTCACGCAATTCACGTACCATGTTTAGTACCATGTTTAGAATTTATCATCATATTTGTAGTATATATTAGTACAATATGTCCTTTTTTCTGTAATCTTACGTCATGTAATAGTTATTTCAGTTGAATTGTAATTAGGTTAGAGGCCTCCTTGGCCTAGATGCCTTATTATTAGAAAAAAAAATAGTATTTAAGCTGGCACACTCTCTAAATCATGACCAGAAATAGTTGGGTTTCTTCCTGGATTCAAACAGAGTGAATGGAAAATTTCTGACCCATGCCATTGGCAACCTACACCCAAATTACATGTAATATAAAAATTTACGAAAAGAAAGAAGGCTATTTACATGTGTAAAATTTAATAAAAACTAAGATCTTGTATAAAAACACCCCTAGTTTAAAATGGCAGGGATAGCATTAAAAGGTCAGTGCAACCTTGTTTCCATAATGGTCCCTCCACTCCAGAGGTATTATAGAAAACAAAAGTTGTGATGAAAAGAGACAAAAATATTTTGTGTAGAAAAGTAGAAAGTAATGCCAAATATCACATTCCAGCATAAATAAACACCAATGATATAAAAAGAACAAAACATGTGCCATTTGATACCTTCTACAAACAATTACAAAAGGAGTTCAGAGTTGAATGAGGCACTTCAGAAAATTATATCAAAGTGTACATATTTTGAATTTGCATTTCAAAACAAAGTCATTGCAACCTTCTTCCCTTTAGAATAACTGAAACTGCAGCCAACGATTATTCAAAAGGAGAAAGGGTCTACAAAACAAAGAGCACAAGCCTGCTACTGTTGGTTCCAGATTCGCATTTCACACAATATTTGAGTAGGGGGATTGAGCAATTAGAAATAATTACTTGGGGGACCGTAGCAAGCTTATGCTCTCATGTTTTGTGGACACTTTCTTCTTTTGAATAATGGGTCTACTTGTAGGCTACTGAAATTGCTGCTGTGTCTGCAGCATATAAAGCAAAGGGGACTCATTCCAGGGAAGGTAGTCATTTAACCCATGGCTCAATCTTTGAAAAGGTGGGTGTACATTTCCATTATACTTTTATTGTTTGAATTAAATGGCTTGACAGGAACTTAAGGGTACTTTGCTGTAAATTTGCAGTGGCAATTTTTTGATATCTTGATTAGTCTCCAAATGGTGGCATCTATTACATTTGAGGCTGTGACATTTTCAAACTTTCAAATCCAAAACCAGGAGAGCGACAGATTTCTGCTTGTCACCATATTGTAGACCTTTATAAACTACCCTTTGAAACATATTGAGTATGTTTACAGCATGCTCCAAGCTTGATTCAAGTAAGAACTTTGCACCACTTGCGCTAGCTTGCACCATGCATCTTGTGAACTGAAGGCAAGCTCAATCGAGCTTGATAACAGTATGTTTGAGAATAATTCTAGCATCAGATTATTTTCAAGCTTTATCCAGCTCTAATCATCATGCAAACTGGCCAAAATCGTACCAACATACTCAACTCAAGCACCGTCAAGCCAAATTCACGCATCAAGCTTGCATAAGCTTGTTGCAAGCTGAACTCTTTTTAAGGGTATAAATGGCTTTCATGAAGATTTTATCATTTTTCTTCTATCGATTTAGGATTAACAATGACTTTAATTTTTTCAAAATTTTCCATGAATTCCTTCAACAAAAATAAGAATGCTACCATCAAGATAAGAAAAAAGTCCACGGCAGATTTACAGCAAAGTTACCTTTGTTCCTTTTCAGTAATTCACTTAAACAAAAAATGCAAAAATTGTTTACACCTACCATTTTTAGAATTTGAAACAATTGAGAGAATTGAGCCCTATGCTCTTGCTCGCAATTGATTTTTTTCCTACGGGGACAACTCATTTGACGGTCAATGGGGGGGGGGATATAAATATATACAGAATAGAAAAAAAGTTCTCTTACCTATACCAACATGCGCTGTATGTCTGTTTTCAAATTCAATTTCAGTAAAACTTTGGCTTGTTGAAAGGACGCCTGGATCACGAATAGCAAGTCCTTGGGGAGAATGTGAAACAGCAACTGGACGATTTGCAGTACGAGGCAAACCACTTTGTAATGGGTCCATATTCAGTTCTGCAAAGAAAGAAAGATAGTTGAGAAAGGCTAAAGCAGTCTAGAAGTTTTGAAGTCTACCCTGAGTGCGGCAGGCTGTGCAATGAAAAGTATGTGGCTGTTTTCAAAACTTAAATATTAATTGATCAGCTAAAGGCTAACTGAGATGTGAAATTTGATTTGGTAAAAGCGCTCATCTCTAAGACCCTGAAATTATAAAAATGCTGGTGAGGGGAGTGTATGGTAACATGAATACCACGCTAGATTCTGGTCCATGATTTACATGCTATTGACATTTGAATTCTATTTTTGAAACAGGAAAATGTATTGAATTCATATTTCAATGCAAGTAAATCATGGACCAGAATCAAACATGGAATTCCAGTTCCCATACAAACCCTTTATTAACGTTTTGTTTATTCTTGGGTTTAAAAGATGAATGATTTCACAAAAACGAAGTTCTCAAATCTAAGTTATAGCCTTTGAATGATAGATTAACATTGCAACTTTGAACATGGGCCATGTACTTTTTACTCCACAGCCTGCTAAACATGTTAACTCTTTTTTGACTAATACCCACTGTTTCATGTTATGACCTCTTTGCTTTCACAACAAGAAGCAGCAAGGACATGCCTCCAACTCAGAATTCATACAATGCATACAACAATCAATTCACTGCGCCTTGTTATAGGAGGAACAGTCTTGCACAGTGATGATGCACTGTAGATTTAGCATTCTGAGCTTGTCATTTTACTTCATATCTTTTGAAAACACAAGACAAACTCTACTTGCCGTCTTGCAAATGTCCTTTGTTCTTTTGCAGAATTACACAGCTTCTAAAATTGCATCAGTTTTGGGTCTGAATATGGTAGAACGACTAAACCTGTAAAGTATGGGATTACAAAACTGCCTTATTTACAAGATGCTTTGGATCAAAACGTAGCAGATACATCTTGAAAAATAATCTGTCTTCAATTATTCAGTGTGTATTCTGCTAGTTTTGTGCTATAGCCGTTAAGAACTTCAAGAAAAACTTTGTAAATACTGCAAATAGCAAGAAATGCTTAGCAAAGTAAATTCTGGCACACCTCTTAAACACATGTTGTGCAAATTATGCACAAAGGGTCCGTACAAAGTGAATGGTCTCAGAAATAAATTTAAAAAAAGTTAGCCTGAGGAAATTGTTTCACCTCATGAAGGTAATGGCATTGAAAAACTTCTAAATAAATTTTCTGCTTTTTTATATCAAATTGCTAGCTTTGTATGCAAAATGCAACCCAAAATTTTTTAACACAAAATTCAAAACAAAAAAGCAGACAAAGTTGCCCTGAAACCAGTAAGGCAATACTGTTCCTTTTGCACACAAACGGTAGTTTCAAAGTGAGCCCATAGTAAAAAGAATTTGGTTTGCATTTTGTGTGCACAAAGTTTGTTTATAGTAAAGGAAGAAAGATAAATCTAAAGATGTGCCTCACAGGATTTTGTTTTACAGATGTAGAAGCTGAGCAGAAGGCCACTGCAATTCTGGCATATATAGTGTCTAAATGAAACAATTACTATACTCATGTCCTGAAACAAACAAACAAAATCCACCAGGCAGATTGTCAGATTTATCCTTCTTCTTTTGTTATGAACTCCCTTCATAGAAGATACAATTTCTGGAAAGAGCAGACCTAGGTCTTTTTCAAGCTTTTGTTGTTGAGATATGCAAGTGTGAAGAGTACATAGAATGGGGGTCTGGGGGCCTTGCGACCAGAAAAAATTTGAAGCAATGCTCCACACATTGTCAGAAAATGGGATTAACATTGTACAAACCAACTCATAACAGTATAATTGCCAATATCATCGGCCGTACCCTCCCCCCCCAGGGCAAATTTTACACTGGAATTAGAAGGATTAGAAAAGTGGTCCTGGGGGATGGTCACTGTCCCTTTGGACCCTCCACAGGTAACAGGGAAAAATTAGTACATAAGTAACAAGTACCTCCATCTTTACTTTAGTGTTTACCAAATTTGCCAATTTTGTCTAGATTAGATTAGGCCAACCACGACAATGTTTGTGATGCAAACAGTTCCGGTTTTCTTTTGAGTGGAAACCGGAACTATTAATATCACAAACATTGTCATGGTTGGCCTAATCTAATCTAGACAAAATTGGCAAATTTGGTAAACACTAAAGTAAAGATGGAGGTACTTGTTACGTATATACTCATTTTTCCCCGTTACCTGTGGACCATCCAACCGCTTCTGACTGTAGACTTGTAGACATTGAAGGTACAGCCTTATATTGTTTTACCTTTTTGTATGATATTCTAAGTATTTTTAGATATAAGAAATTATTAATTGTTATTGCTTCATAAATCTTATTCTGATCTAAATAATATTAATACAAAATTTGCAAATCATATGTTTGTTATGAGCTCCTTACATACACATTTTTCATAGGAGAAACTTACAGACTATAGTACTAAGAGTTTCTTAATTTCACATGAAGCTCTCACTTTCTGGTACTGAAAGTTTCTTCATTTTTTCTTACTTTTTGAACCTAGGTGAAGTTGCGGTGTTTAGCATCAAGCGCTGGGAGCTAATCGAGTCTGGGACCCCTTGTCATGACGCTCAAGTGGTGGGGCTTTACTAAGCATCGAATCCTGTCCGCATGACTGTTTTGGCTGCAAAGACAGAGAACTACACCACTGCGCCAAAACACCTTAATGTGCAAATTATGATATAGTTCCAACACTGCTACAAATATGTTTCTTGGCAAATAAGACATCAGTTTGGAAGTGAAGATGTTTTCTAGTATTCAAAATTCAGAAGAAAGAGTTAACTTTACTCAAGGATGAGTTTGAAAATATATTTACTATCATTTCTTTTAAATTTCTCAAGCTTAATACTAGAGCTTCTTAAATTCTTGGCTACCATAGTTATAAACAAATTTC
Source organism: Aurelia coerulea (assembly GCA_039566865.1). Classification (NCBI taxonomy): domain Eukaryota; kingdom Metazoa; phylum Cnidaria; class Scyphozoa; order Semaeostomeae; family Ulmaridae; genus Aurelia; species Aurelia coerulea. The sequence goes on along the minus strand of CM076947.1, from coordinate 20,317,251 downwards.
TTGTGTCAAAAGTGTGCTAGAGCTTCTTAAATTTGTGGCACCATAGTTATAAAAAATTCTTGTTTCAAAAGGGTGCATTTCTATCATCTAATAATCAAGAAAACCATAAGAACCAACAAAAAAACATTAAAAAACTCACTTTGACTATTGATAACCAATCCAAGTTTCTTACAAAGAAGCATCTTCTTTCCTATACAGTTTACCTTCTACTGTGCGCAAAATAAAATTCTTCCAGGTTTGCAAAACCACTGTTTTGTGCTGAGCTACTTAAGTGTTTCATTTATTGAACAACTAAAGAAACTTTTTAAAACCTTAAATTGCTACACAGAGAACTGACATGAAGCTAAATGACGAAAACTGATCCTAGTTTCCTGATGTACTGTGCACTACATCCTGCTAAGTTCCACCAAATGATAATCCAACCACCAAATCACGTTTTGATAATAGCCAATAAAATATTAAATTCATTGAAATTTTGACAAAAATCGGCAAGAGAATCAACGCTAGTTTTGATGAACAAACATATCAATGCAAAACCTGCTTTAGAAGCTGCTTGCTCGCTTTGTAATCTGCTGTTCATATTTCCTACGTACGTACCTGTCACATAAACAAGTTCTTGGTTGCCAAAGGTCGGCCAGAAAACGAACGTCCTAAATTGCAAAACACTATTAAAACTTTCAACACTTGGTTGCGAAATAAAGATTGTGGGATCCGGTTTGCGTTGGAAAACAGTTAACGGTAAGATCTAAAACTTCGAGCCATGTGGAGCGCAGAGAAAAGATTCTTGGAAAAAGACAGACACATTTTTTCATAAGAAATTGCTTGTAAGAAACTCACCTCTCGCATCGCCAAAACATTCCAGAATTAGAGAAATATAAGTTCAAAGCTATTAATTTTAATGTAGGAAATCCCTACCACGTTTTTACTTTATTTTCGCTTGCTTCCTGTGACTCCATATTGCATAGTTCATAATTTGACTTTGATAAACAGCGCAAAAGGAAGTGCGACAACAGTATTTACCTCTTTGAAGAGCTTCCCACGACATGAGAGGTTGTTTACGGATGGTAGCATCTGTTTGCCGTTCTCTTTGTTGGATAATAAACTTTTTCGTCATTTCTTTTCTTATAAAATCCAGTGTGCCTTGTACCTTACCAAACACAAACAGACCGAGAAATCATCAATGTAAACCGAAAGAAAGAGGGTTTGAAAATAAACCAAGTGGGAGAGTGAAAGTAGTTCAAGTATCAAATCCTTCCTGCTAGGCCAAGTAGACTATGCCAAAAAATTCATGGTTTAGTTTCTTGGATACCAAAATGCTTCAACTATTCATTCAAATCAAAACAACGCGTTATATCTTTATTTTAGTTCCGTGATACAGATAAATCGCCCCCAGCTTGTTTTTGATCCAAAAGGATCCCTTCAATACTCCCGACGTATTAGAATATTGTCGCCCTCCACAGACCAGTCAGTCGCTTGCTGGTTTTTTACAGCCGCATACTCACTTAGACATAAACTTAGTCCTGATCTATATTCAAAAGCCGTCTTTCAGTAGATTTACTTATTCTGATACCTATTACAAAGTTAATCAGTTTGAAATATGCAAGTTTTCGGATTTAGGGAGATCATCCCGGCAAGCGATAATCCCAGTCAGGGCGAGACATCTCTTCCCCACGCAGGTAACCCTAAAAAAAAATTTGACAACCACATTCGATTGGTAAACCCAATCATAGTTTCGTTCAAAATTCACTTTCGAGATCCAAAATAAACCAGTCTAACACATTATGTAAGAATCATGAGCCTTTACATTAAAAATACGAAAATTTCATGGCTTAAAAGAGACATTTTGGGATAAAAACAAGGAATATAAACTTTAAGTCACTCACCTCAAAAAATTGGACACCGTGACCAACTTTAGGCTAGAACAAGGAGGGGTCATCTGCTACACATCAAACATCGCAACGCCATTCTTCTTAGCATACAATTTTCTTCCTTGAGCTTCTATAAACTTCCAGGATATTTTGTGCTACTTAACAGACCGTTTTCTTGGGAATAAATGCAATATTTCTGTGAAATTTCTTGAATATTTTCCCGTAGCATCCCAACGCGTCTTCTTTGCCGGTGATGGAAACGGAGACTCCGCAACTACTTCATGTTCACATGCATGAACGTGCGTTTTGTTTTTGTGGTCGAAAATTAGAACTCAGTGCAAAATGGCAAAAATGAAATATGAATCAATTTCATCGATGTGAAAATAAATATGTAGGCTTATTTCACAGGTGAAAATAAATATGTAAGCTTATTTCACAGGCGTAGCCGAGAGAGTCGACATTGCCCGTACTAAATTTTCTAATTCCATACAGGGGTCGTCAGAGTCAGACGTACCTATAAACTGGGGTGGACTTTGTCATAATTAAGTTTCGAAAAAATTTTAGACCATTTCCGATCAGGAATTCAAACCCTGAGAAATTCAAACGGTGGAAATATCCACTCCAGTCCGCCCCCTGGCGTCGCCCCTACCCTCTTACGAGCTGAGCCCAAAGAGTTTCTGGAATCTAGGGCGGAAAGTGTATACAGGATTTTGGGTAGAGAAAATGGCGTTTTCGGGCTGGATTTCTGTGATTAGACAAATAGACATGGATTACAAGGAGCTAGAAAAATGGAAATTGAGTTAATATAAATCCATTTAATCCTAGCCTTTTGAGACAACATCTAAAAAAATTAGGTTATGGTTTTGCTCCAATTTTGACTTGCAAAATTGAGAAAAAAGGGCTAGTTTTTGTTCGCAATTATAAAGATAGCGTTGTAAAAATTTGCGAGTTCTTGCAGTGTTGTTGGGTAGTGACTAGAAAAAACCTGGATTTCAAGGACCACTTCCCTGCGTTTCGTCACATAATGCTGCAAAATGGGAAAGATGCAAAAGGTTTGCATCAGGACAGATTTGGTAAGACAATACCACAAGTTGGTTTTGATTGACACCTCAATTCAGAGCGATTAGCGATCACAGACAAAAGAAATTCTCTCAATCAATAATTCAAAACAAGCAAAGCCGCAAAAGTTTCTCTAAAACCCAGGTAGCTAGCTCGCTCGTTGTGCATTCCAGATATTGTTTTTAAGAGCAAACATGAGCATAGATCGAGAGAAGAAGGATGCATCTACACATCTGATTCAAAAGTCGATTGGGAGGCGATTCAATTCTCTTATTTTTTTGGGTATAATTAAAACAATTCCAGCTCAGCTTCTGAACCAAACAAATAAAAAGCCCGAGGTAGATGTGTAGATACATCCATCTTCTTTCGATATATGCTCGTGTTTGCTCTTGAAAACAATGTCTGGAATGCATCACGAGCGCGCTAGCTACTTGGGTTTCAGAGAAACTTTTGCGGCTTTGCTTGTTTTGAATTTATGGTTGAGAGAATTTCCTTTGTCTGCAGCCACTAATCGTTTTGAATTCAGGTGCAACAAAAGCATCTCATGCAATTGTGTCACAAAATCTGTCCTTGTTAATGACACCTCTTTTGCAACAAGTTCAGAACCTATTCAGACATTTTTCTTCAAATTGGAGGAGCATTGCTACGATGAATGGGGACCTTCTAAGTGGAAAGAGATGTTATACTACCTTACTTGGTTTTATTCAAACAGACAAATTTCGTGGCCAAACTTTTGAAAGAGTTTCTTTGCATTCTCAAAGCAAAACAAAAATCTGCACTAAGCTCGCATTGTTCTCCTATGCTGTGCTGGCCTCGAAGACGCTTCATCTTTATTTGAAGATCAAATCTCGATAACTCGTACTCTCATTTCATGCAATTTGGATACCACAATAGAGAAAATAACAAAACCATAGAAAGCAGGGAGATTTATCCTTTACGTGAATGACGCAGGTATCAACCAAAAACAGCGCTTTTTCAAATCGTTGCATTTCTGGTTACACTAAAAAGCTTCAAATCATTGTTACCAATTGTTACTGCCAGATAAAGCAAGGCGAATTTTGTAAAACAACATATTCATGTTTCTGAAAAGACATTGCGATTTGCCTTTCTAGAGAATAGATTTCACACCACTGAGTGCACTCAAAGAGAAAGCAGAGCATCATGGTCGGGTGCGTTGAAGGTTTGAAATCTATTCTTGAAGTTATCGCTTTGTCTAAAACAGAACTGTGTCCTTTGTTATAGGGGGGGGGGGCTTTTTCATGAAACACCCCCGATTTCAAATGCAGCATGCTGTAGGAGCGAAAGCAACACCTTTTTTACCGTACAGAATTACAAAGCAGATTTTTTCAAAACCTTTCAGGCCTAGAAGCACTTGAGGTGATGCCTAATAAGGTAGGAAAAGGACCGAAAAACGACCCAATTTAACAAAATATCCCCTTTTGACATGATTTGACAACCTGTTCTGGAAGAATTGCCTTATTTTGATACCATGTGCTAGAAAAAATTGGTGAAAACGATACCCTTAAAAACGGCACATTCCTGAAAAAAATATACTAAGTAACCCCCCCGGGATCGATTAAAAATTGCTTAATTGTTTCCCTCATGAAGGAACTGAAGAAAAAACAATTTGCGTTGTAAATATATTCGTCTTTATTCAGTCATACATGCAATAAATTTGCATATTTCAAGATTTTAATTTTAATTGCTCTATCATATGTAATACAGCAAAAAGAAGGTACAACTGGCCTTTTACAAATCAAAATAATCTGTCTAAGGCAAGCGGTGAGACGTCATGCAGCGGTCTAAAGTTCTATTGGAGATGTTTTTATAGCCGCCGGCAAGGACTCGCTTCTTCTCAAGTTCAGCTGAATTCACGCTTGTAGCGTCATCCTTGACGCATTCCAGGTGACAACGAAGAACGGCTATGCGACAAAGTTGGTTTGATTCAGTTCTGCTGCAGGCACAGCATCGCACTACAAAATCGCCTCATGTATCCGTAACGGATTAAATCAACGGGTTTGCTTCAACCAGCCCGCATGGAGCGTATCATCTATTTCGTGGCCTTTGTTGTCGCCATTTTTATGGGCCATAAAATTGCGTCAACAAAGAGACGACACTCGCGAAGCATGTTGGTTGAAACCTGAAACAGACACTTTGAGCCATGGCCAACGACGAACATTGATGGCAACACTTTCAGATTTTGCTTCCCAACCAATGTTTTCCTGTTTGGCCGCGTCGCTAACATCGCGTGGCAAGCAGTTGTTGGGAAATGTTTTCGTATAAGTTCAATCACATTTTCTGCTTGTCACAGGTAAGAATGTTTGCTCAAGCAATATGTTGTGACGTGGCAAAAACCATGGGGACAAGCAGTTTGCTTGGCAAGCAAATCTGAGAACACATTTAAACTGCACTGGTACGGTCTAATCCGTTACAAAGTTGTTACGGTTCAAGAGCGTTTACACTATTGCAATATATAGGATGATTCTATAATGATGAACACAAGAAAAAGACGACTTGGAGTGCTTCTAATATATTCTTTTATTCTCTTTTCTTTTCTCGACGCGTTTCGACTCTACGGTCATCGTCAGGAGAGTGAATATTGACATGATGGTATGCCCCTTTTATACCTTTTTAGCAGTCACTTGATTTTAAAAGGGGTCGAATGATGCCTAATTGGGGTCACTGGGATGATTCTATAGATGTATATAATAGCTATTCCGCATTGAAGAACAATAAGTTCTTTTCTGCTTTAGCAGCAACATAAATGTCGTTCACTAATGTTATCCAACTTTGTCTTTTTTTCGCCAGCAGTCTTAAACTTTCAAGATCATTGATTGATTTGAGCTGATTTATGTTGTATATCTTTTGGAATTTGTTATGTTTCTTTAGCACGATTATGTCATTGTGTAACGTATTTGGCAGTGTAGTAATTGGCCTTCCACGAAATTTCTTTGAATGCAATTTCTCGAAGTAATAGTTCATCGCTTTCTGTGCAGGTGTTTCCGGGTGTGATCATAAAACATAGATAGAAGGAGCAAAAGTTTTACGGATTTGCAGAAACAGTCTAAACGGAAGGCTGCTCCGATACACTTTTGTTACTGATCCAAAGTCAGCCGTACCGCTTAGACATTTGTAGTCATTAACCGACTTGGTAAATGCCTATTTTAAAGCTAAGGCCATAAAAATAGCTTCAAAAGTTTGCCCTATTGCAAGCAAATTTTTCATTCAGAAATTATAAGCCCACGAGGGGATGTAAGCATATAAAAGTGCCATGAGATATGAAAATGGGGACAACAAAGGACAACCAAGAGACAGCACGTGCGAGGCATGCTGGATGAAACATACCCTTTAAGACTGGTTCCCACTACTGGTTGATGAACTATCATGGCTTTCCTAATTTTTACAATGCGATTACACTTCATCTTCCAACAGCATCCGTTGCTTTTGTTGAAACCGCAATGCAAAGTGATTTACAGTCGTGGCCAAACATTTAAGACCACACTTTTGTCAACAACGTTTCTTGGAGTAACGAGATGGAACCCTACCCCTCTGCCTATCTTCTCTCTTGGAGTTCATTCAAGTTAAACTTCCATGTAGATTCCGAAGTTTGATGTCTTTCTTTAATTTCTGTGCCAACTTGCTATGACGTCACAATGAAATTTATAGAAATTCTCAGAAATTATAGCACTTCTACCGACAAAGGGTGTGACCCAAAAATTATATTACTCAGGTGGATTTTACATCAATCTATGCACAATTCATTTCTATGATTTGTTTGCAAAATATCGAAACTCCACGAAGAGTATTGCTTCAGGGAAAAAGGTGGAGTGCCTTCAGTCCACAGCTATGGCCATAAGTGTAAGACCACCCTTTGAAATGCGTGAAAAAATTATGTGCTTATAAGATAAGAGTCTGTGATATTCGATGATTCGAATAATAAAATAGTTCTTCAACATTAATTCGAATAACTATGTGATTTGTTACTTCAAACTAAAAATCAAGGGCTGGTCTTAAACTTATGGCCATAGCTGTGAACCGAAGGCCCTCTACTACCTTTTTCCGTCAAGCAATAATATACGTCGATTTTCGATATTTTGCAAACAAATCATAGAAATGAATTGTGCATAGATTGATGTAAAATCCAGCTCAGTAACACAATTGTTGGGTTTCACCCCTTGCCGGCAGAACCACTCTAGTTTCCGAGAATCTCTATCAATTCCATTGTGATGTCATAACAAAATGCCACAGAACTTAAAAAGCAACTTCAAAATTCGGAATCTACATGAAAGTTGACCTAAACGAACTCCAAGAGAGCAAAATACGCAGAGCGGTAGGGTTCCATCTCGCTACGCCAAGAAACGTTGTTGACAAAAATGTGGCCACGACTGTACAATGCAAACATAGGGACTTCCAAACCACAAATATAAAAAAACCGAATTACACAAAATAAGTATCCCCAAATCTGGAGCAATCAAGAGAGACTATTTAACATTGTAAAAGGCCAGAAATCTATGAAGCAGATAGTATTGAAACTTGTCAATTTTCTAATTCGTAATGGTCATGAATAAGCTAGAAAAACATTAAAAAAAGCTGTGCATGATATAACCTATGCTCTGAAAATGAAGAAGATATGTCCCCCTAAAATTTATGTGTACATGATGCAAAGAATAGAGAATTTTGAAAAACTAGGGGGTACATACAATGGATATTGATAGAATCGGCACTGCCGATTCTAATAGTAATACCATGGGCAATAATGCAGCGTTGATGTGGCCTATATTATGATCAAAATTGTATTTTTACTCACCGTGTTGTTTCTCTTCCACGGGATTGCGAGTAAAGCTTGATAATGTTGCTATTCCTAAAGGGAAGTCTGAAAAGAGACATATCGCTGCGTAGGAGCTCTAGCCGTTTCAACCGTATTTGAATAATGGCAGCATTCCTTGCTGTGACGAGAGAAGAACGAAGGAATAGCAACATTATCAAGCTTTACTCGCAATCCTGTGAAAGAGAAACAACACAGTGAGTAACAATACAATTTGATCATAATACAGTCCACATCAACGCTGCATTATTGCCCATGGTAATACAGGGCTGTAACATCTAATACAAGAGTTAATAGAGGGCTGTAACCTCCTGCTTGCACTTATTTACATAGTGGGAATAATGCTAATAATGGGGATCTGTTGACATAGCAAGTCTTGCATGCGCTGAAATAAATACAGTTACCAATACAACATACATGATCGACAATCAGATGAGGAAATTATTACCATGATCAATTGTGTCTAATGACTTTCAATTTCTTTGACAAGACAATTCATCATGGAACGTCATAGATGGTAAGAAATTTCCCCGCGTCATCTTAGCCGTAGTGGTTATTGGCTGAATCATTCTAATTGAAGGCCTAATGCAATATTTTTAAACCTTACATCGAACGCTAAGTCTCCCTACTCACACTCTTCATAAAATTGACTTCAATTTCTGGCTGTGAAATTCCTCGGCTACGATATCTTGCAAAATGCTTCTTTACGCTATGCGAATCAAGTGAAAATGGCTGCACAGCTTGCAGGATTACACCAAGCTTATTCCATTTGTAATACCAAAGACATTTGCTATCTTTAACAACGATTTCTCTCATGACATGACACAGGTGTTTTGGTTCTTTTCTAAACTACAAGACTTCCGATCCTTCGGCAAAAGCTATATGGTAGGTCGAAAAAGTTACTAGACCAATTGTTTTCCTTTGCTTCTGCCACGCAAAAGAAGAAGGATACATCTACACATCTACCACGGGCATTTTATTTCTTTGGTTCAGAGGCTGAGCAGTAAGTGTTTCAATTACACCCAAAAATATAAGAGAATTGAATCGCCTCCCAATCGGCTTTTGAATCAAATTGATTTAATGCCCATGACAGATGTGTAGATATATTCTTCTTCTTTCGATCTATGCTCATGTTTTCTCTCAAAAACAATTTCTGGAATGCACAACGAGCGAGCAAGCTACCTGTGTTTCAGGGCAACTTTTGCGCCTTTGTTTGTTTGTTTTGAATTATTGGTTGAGAGAATTTCCTTTGTCTGCGATCGTTAATCGCTTTGAACTGCGATGTCAATCAAAAGCAACTCATGCTATTGTCTTACAAAATCTGCCCTTGTTGTGCGAGTGGAAAAGGTTACAGATGACGTGTCACATGAATTTCACGCCTGAAAATCAGACTTAGGGTAGGGTAAATGAAGTAATTTTGAGAGTATCTCCTTTATTGAGTTTGTTTGCAAAATTATCGTTGCAAAGGCAAGTTTCTCACAGCTTTATCGGACTAAAATAATGGTCTATTTGCAAGAACAGCTTCTTCGTGAAATTTTCTTCATCAATCATAATCATCATCATAAGACGGCAAGGTATACCCTAACTGTCTGTCAGAATTCGCTGACTCTGGATGGCGCAACTGATTGGCTAACGTTCATGTGAAATGAAACTGATCACATGAAACGCATTGTGCAACAGCAGGTTCATTTAGTTTGTTGGGTGTGATAATTGAATTTTCTCGCATGGCTGGCTCACATGATACACGGCAAAGCAGGTCTATTTATCATGAAACAACAGTAAAATAACTGATTACTCATCAAAAATGATACTTCTAACGCCATAGAAAAATGAAACTAAACGTATATCGGGCCGTGCCCTTCGTCAGTAGTGACGTATCGTACCGTTCTATTAAACATTCTTTCTTTTTCTATAATCTTCGCTTCTACTAAATTCCTTTACTATTGACGAAGAGCACGGCCCGATACGTTTAGTTTCATTTTTCTATGGCGTTAGAAGTATCATTTTCGATGAGTAATCAGTTATTTTTGCTATTTATCATGACTCAATGCCCTTAAGTTAGGGCTGACTGAGATGAGAATCGCTACATATCTTTTCCCCGCTCACTGTCGCGGGGTGATACAAGAGCAAGTCAACGTTTTGCAACTTTCCTGCAGAAACCTACAGAAATTTTCTGAAGATTTACATCAAAACATAATGGCGTCAAGTTTTCAAAGCTGCTGTGACGTCATACCGTCTTGATGAATTAACCAGACTGGGCTAATGCGAGGTCTAGAACGGATCACAAGCAAGCTACCAAGGTCACCCTCATGGAAATCAAGCAATTGATAACTAAAATATTCAAATAACAAAAGCAAAAGTTGCAACAATAGCACTCCATTGTTTTGATCGGCAGGATACGGACCAAATGGGGTTAACATGGGATCAAACTTTGATACTTATGGGACAAGGCAGTCAAACTTCAGCATAGGTCCCAAATCTTTAAAAAGGCTGGTGTAAAATTGAGTGACCTATTTCTTTGAACTGAATTACTCCAAAGAAACTTTAGCTATTTCTCTATAATTCTACCGTTGGACTTTTCTGAAATCTTCAATATTTTCAGACTTAGAGTGTTTTTCTTCTTTTTCAAGAATTCAGGAAAAATTTTCAAAAAAACTTAAAACCATCGTAATTTCTAAACTGTTTGACGCAACATGAATTAATTTCGAAGAAAATCATAGGTTATGAATGCCTACAATAAGCCATCATGCAAAAGTCTGTTATTCTTCTGGTTTATGATTTAGAAAATTGATGACGTCACATCCGAAAATGAGCTGAAATGAAAAATACGCTGTAATTTTGAAAAATATTCAAAATTTCTGGAAAGTCCAACGGTAGAATTATAGATAAGTATCTAAAGTATGTTTCAAGCCATTCAATCAGAACAAATAGGTCATTGAATTTTACACCCACCTTTTTACGCTGAGTAAAAGATTTGAAACCTATGCTTGAAACTTCTGTAAGCAAACGTATTTCAGAGTCCTGCAACATTCATCGCTCTTTTTAGCTACCTCGCGTAAATGGTTTGACGTCGATTTGCAAACTGCTTCGTGAGGAAGAATGTTTAGAAAATAGTTTTAGGATAGATAACATGCTACATTCAAATGAAGCAGGCCCAATTTGGAGACAGAACAACATATTACGGATAAGTTTTCTGTCCACACGAAAACAGGACAGAATGTGCCGGCAGAATTTGAAAGGGGCAGAATTTGAAAATGGAACTTCAAATCTGAGCTTTTTATTTCCGAGACTGCAAAGGATGTGGTACCGTGCAATTTTCTGGCGGTTGCATTGTGCCAGTATCGCGTGAATGTAACTCTAATCTCAATCAAATCTTCGTCCAGGAATGCCCACCATGTTTAACCCAATACTATTGCTTACAAGCAAATGGAGCGCTATTGAAGCAAAATCAGTTTTTATTTATCTAAATATGACACTCTAGCTCGCCTGTGCCTTACGTGGCACTGCCTAGGAATTTTGGCATCATATGAGTCTTTGAAACTTCACACAAAGGATATTCCATGATTTGATGGGGGCGATAACTGATAAAATTGATTTGAAACAGGACTGAAAATCTGCATCGACGCTGCAAATTATGGACTATTACGTCATACCGCTGTTTCGTGGTCGTCTGAAGCGATGATTTGTAGTCTCTCTTGATCTGAGAAATAACAAAATTGAAACATTACACTTGGATCTGCAGAAAGGCTAGAATTTGAATTACTGTGAAAGCTCTATTAAGACCCCTCTCTATCAAGCCCCCTCTCTAATGAGCCCCTCCCTTCAAAGTACATTTTCAAATAAGCCCCCCCCCTATTGAACCCCCCTCCCCACTTATATCAAATGCCAGAAATTAACAAAGATTTCGATACAGTTTGGGATTAAACCTGTGTCGACGTTGTGTATATGACTCGTAAAGTAGTCTCTTGATTTCGCAAATATGGGATAAAAGACTAAAAAGTTATCTTTGTATCCTTGTCTTTTGACTTTGTTACTGTCAATAAATAAGCCCCCTCTCTTTTAAGCCCCCTTCTAGAGTCTCCAACATTAAATACGGCAGTCAATCGTTGATTTATAAGATGTGCCTTAAAAAATTGCATAGGCCAAAAGGCTAAAGCTCTGGATTGAAGGAAGAGGCAAATTTGAGCTTTCAAGATTAACATGTCTACTCGCAAAGCACGAATACCAAAAAACGAGGTATCTATGTTCAAGTTAACTGTCGATGAACATTTTTAGAGTGATTAGACATTGATTGAAGCTAAATTCACAGCGCTGGAGTCAACCAAATCCGTATACATTTTTTGTACGATTATTCAGGAGCCTCTCTATATAACAAGTAAATATTTGATCGATAAGAAAGACAGAGACAATTTACAATACCGGATGTCTCAAAAAAGTACCCCTTTTTGACTGGAGAGAGAGGAACGAAACGGTAAAATATTAGGACTTGGCGATTCCACAGCTGAATTCGTTGATCTTCAACTTAAATGCACGTACCTCGCATTTAAAAATCGTCCATAAAACACCATGATGACCCTAACAAAGCGAATAGAATAAAAACGTGGCATGAATGATAAACTCGTGCCATGTACCCCTTTCCTTTTTCTTTGATAAGAATGGCGTTTTCAATGGACTGTAACGCAAGGATCGATTCCTCAAAAGAAAAGCGATATCAAGAACAATTGAAGCATCTCAAAGTATAATTCTTTTCAAAAGTAAAACCTAAAAATCGAAATTCGAAATTCCTGTGCAAACTGTCGGTGATATCTGATCATATGGCTAGGCGGTTTCTCAAAACCTCTGGTTTCAGGTGCACTCTAAATTTTTAATTTGCGAGCGTTGGAGGACGATTCTAAAATGCAAGGTATGCACATTCAAGTTGAAGATAAGCAAATGTAGCTATGTTTTCGGAAAGTCCCGATATCTGATCGTTTGGTTACTTTACCCAATCAGAAGGGGTACTTTTTTGAGACACCCGGCAATCTGATAAATGGTTTTGGAACTACTGGCTTCCAATCATCCATACAATTTTTGACTTCTCCAGTAAGTTTTCAAATTCAGCAGAACAAGGTATGTCCGTGTACACGACATAAGTCGCCTAGCCTGCGCGCAGACCCTATTTTAAAGATGTTTAACTACCGTAGACACCGTAAGCTTTGGTGCACATAAATCTGTACCTGTTCGATAATTTCTTAACAAAATTTATCTATGATTGATAGGACTTACTTTCTAAGTATTTTGCCAGATCAGTATCATTTGCTTTCTGTGCTAAAAACCTCGGCGTATTGCCCTGTGAAAAGAAAAAGAGATGACACCATTCATGGATATACAATTACAGTTTGGCACAAAGAGGAGATTTTACAATTGTTGACGTATAAATGCCTCAATATGGATTTGAACCGAAATATCTTGTCGATCTCTTGGAAGTTCAGGAAAGCTTCAGAGTACTGAGATCAAATAAGAAAATAGACTGAAGCTACCAATGACAAGAACTAAAACACTTGGCACCAGAGCTTTTACATATGCTGCTCCTGCAGTATGGAACTCTCCACCGGACAATAAAAGAACACAAAATGCATGAAAACCTTCAAGAGGCTCCTGAAAATACACTATTTTGAAATGGAGTATAATTAATGTCGGACCAGGTTTGAGTATATATGTAGACAGAAACATATTTTTCCAATAAGTCATCGAAAATTGTAAATTTTAACATGGTTTTCATCTTATTCTTTCACACATATTCTTAATTTAGATTTTTAAATTGTAATTAGAACTTAGATTGTAAAGAGCAATTGAGTATCATTTAGTATTGTGGCGCTATAGAAATTTTGCATTATTTTTATCATTAGTTTGGGGACACCAGATACGTATAAGTAGTACAAACTACTTTCAGAGAATTTCTTGACTTTCCTCTACAAAATTTGTGCGGTGACGTCATCTTTCTCAAAACTTTTAGTTGGTGCAACAATTAGGCCAGTTTAGGCCTCAGTTATCAAAGAACGGTTCAAGGTAAAAAGACGTTGAAATTTCGTCTGACAAGAAGTAAGCTTGTTATGACCTCAATTGAAACAAGCCCAGATTGATCCTTCTTAACTCAACAGCCAATCAGGAAAACAACAGCAATGAGCTAACGAAGGTAAAACAAACAATGTCTATACAAATGAATATATGTATAAAATACAGGGTGTCCCAAAAAAATTGTGCCCCGTTTGTCTGAAGATTGCAACAAAACGGCAAAAGATTTTCGCCAAACTTTTGCATGGTGGTGCTCTTCAGATGTTCAATTAAAGTTTGCCACCATCCCCATGAAAATCCGTTGAAAAATGATGGAGCTATGACCTTCAGGAGACCAAATTTGCCCGATCACTGAAACCAGCGGTCGGCCATTTTGTCTTACTATTTTGCAGCGATAAATAGCTTTGTGGATTGAAAATGAAACAGCAGCCTCCAATGTCATAGCTCTCGTGAAAATTCCGATAATCCTCGGAGAGTTCCACTATTTCTGACCTCACAGAAATTATTTCTTACCTCACGTGAAGATACTTATCACTGCAAAATAGAAAGACAAAATGGCCGACCGCTGGTTTCAGTCGTCAGGCAAATTTGGTCTTCTGAAGGTCATAGCTCCATCACTTTTCAACGGATATTTACGGGGATGGTGGCAAACTTTAATTGAACATCTGAAGAGCACCATCATGCAAAAGTTTGGCAAGAATATTTTTCCGTTTTGTCGCAATCTTCAGACAAACGGGGCACAATTTTTTGGGAACACCCTGTATGTATATAAATGTCTATACAAATGCATGACATACCTCTAGGTCCTTTCTCGTTAATGATGCTCCTGCATTCACTAACAGTCTACATATCGTCCTTCTTTGATACGATGCAGCCTTATGGAGTGATGTCTGCCCTCTGGAAATAGCAAACATTGTTCTTTATGTTCTTTTAATCACGATGTGATAGCAAACTCTTCGTAAAAGCTGATTCAGGTCAATTTGGCATAAACACAGCAGCCATTAACGCACAAGAACACAGAATTTCCGAACTATTTCCTAACTTGTCTTGGTATCATTTGTAAGAGAAGACTCAAATTTGTATTACGTGCCTTAGATATGAAAGAAATAAGGGAGGTAAAACGATAAAATACTTACTTTTCATGATCCACGAGGTCTAGAACGCACTGTGGCACTAAAATAAACAGAAGTAAACCCGTTATTGTAACTGTAACTTGGAACAGCAATAGACCATTTCGCAATTTGGAGAAAGGGATCGAGGAAAGTGCGGCCAATTCTGACAGCCTTGGCAACACCTGATATAAAGTGGCTCAAAATACACTCACAAATGGGTGGAAAGGTGACAAGCGATGGCTAAATAATCCAGAGAAAGTATTTACCATAATAAACAAGAGTAAAAACCCGCACATAAGAACCTAAGATTTTGAACTCAGCCTGTTTAGGTTCTTGTGCTATGAGGCACATCCAGTAATCAGGGTGTAGGTTCTTAACATAGGAAATGTGTAAGTCTAAATCTTAGCCAAATTTATTTACATTCTTGGCCCTATCCACTTCAACCCAAGCTTACCCAGTTTACCCCTGCAGGCCCTCCCTATCACAGTTCTGTAAGTAATGTTTTGGAGTTCACGAAAGAGGTTGATTGGCAAACAGATTGCATTTATTTTCCAACGAATGAATGAAACGCTTTACTAAGATATCAGCCTGAAATGGTTCTTATTTATTGGGTACAAAATATATTATTTCAGGCTGTAGGTTCTTAATAGATGAAGGTTCTTATGTGCGGGTTTTTACTGTATCGTGCAACTCTTGAAAGATGTAAATAAATAAAATTTAACTCGAGCTTGCAGAGAGGTGTGACCGAGCCATAAGCTGGACACTGCTCATTGTAGAGGAGGTGATTCCAAACATTTCCAATTTGTTGGCAAGGCTGTCAGAATTGGCTGCGCTCTCCTCAGTCCCTTTCTCAAAATTGCGAAATGGTCTCTTCATTCAACATATTTCAACTTCCCGAACACTTTTGTCAACTGTATGACAAATCCCAATTCATAATTGTAGGAAAGAGGCCCCCCCCCCCCTCTCAATTAGTTAACCGATTGAAAGAGCTCCTCCTGCAAGTAATTCTCTCCATACAAGTTATCATGTTTCTCTGTTTGTACAGGGTGTCCCAAAAAAATTGTGCCCCGTTTGTCTGAAGATTGCGACAAAGCGGAAAAAGATTCTCGCCAAACTTTTGCATGATGGTGCTCTTCAGTTATTCAATTAAAGTTTGCAACCATCCCCATAAAAATCCGTCGGAAAATGATGGAGCTATGTCCTTCAGGAGACCAAACTTGCCCGATCACTAAAACCAGCGGTTGGCCATTTTGTTTTACTATTTTGCAGTGATAAATAGCTTTATGGAATGAAAATGAAACAGCATCCTCCAATTTCATAGCCTTTGTGAAAATTCCGATAATCCTCGGAGAGTTCCACTATTTCTGACCTCACAGAAATTATTTCTTACCTCACGTGAAGATACTTATCACTGCAAAACAGTGAGGCAAAATGGCCGACTGCTGGTTTCAGTCATCAGGCAAATTTGGTCTTCTGAAGGTGGTAGCTTCATCATTTTTCAACGAATTTTTACGGGGATGGCGGCAAACGTTAATTGAACATCTGAAGGGCATCATCATGCAAAAGTTTGGCGATAATCTCTTGCTATCTTGTCTCAATCTTCAGACAAACGGGGCACAATTGTTTTGGGACACCCTGTATATGTATATTGTATCAATTTTCTGTAATATTGTCTGATCTTCTTGTATTTTAGTTATTCGTTTGTATAGTTAGCATTATGAAACTGTATATACTGGCATTTAAAATATATGAAATATGACTGCCAGACTGACCAAAAAATCGTTGCAACTACAGTAAAAACCCACACATAAGAACCTTCATCTGCTAAGAACCTACAGCCTGAAATAATATATTTTGTACCCAATAAATAAGAACCATTTCAGGCTGATATCTAAACTAGGTTCTTAATGAAGGGTCCTATTCATTTATTGGGAAATAAATGCAACATTTTTGCCAATCAACCTCTTTCGTGAACTCCAAAACATTTCTTACAGAACTGTGATAGGCAGCGCCTGCAGGGGTAAACTGGGTAAGATTGGGTTGAAATGGATAGGGTCAAGAGTGCAAATAAGTTTGGCTAAGATCTAGATTCACATATTTTCCTATCTTAAGAACCTACACCCTGATTACTAGATGTGCCTCATTGCATAAGAACCTAAACAGGCTGAGTTCAAAATCTTAGGTTCTTATGTGCGGGTTTTTACTGTACGCAATCAAGGGGGTCTACGTACCACTTTTGATGACATGTTTGACAATTTCCTTATGACCATGTTTAGCAGCTAAGTGTAATGACGTGTATCCGCGGCTATCACACCAAATCAGTCGAGCATCTGACTGTTGTAATGCTACAAACTGCAAGATAAAAGCCACCATAAAATACAGAGTGAGCTAGGAACATGTTTAGTTAGATGTTTGAAAGCCCTTGGCCAACCTTGGCTTTCAATTTAAGTGTAATACAGTAAGTCGCCGAATATAAGAAATGGACATATAAGAAATTGCAGCCTGCAACCAAAAGAAATGTTTTCTCCTTTATAAGAAACTAGACAGCCTTTTTTGCAATTACCCGTTCTTAGCGGTCAATGCATTTCATGACATTTTAGGCGTGACATTTTAGGCGTGATATTTCTTCGCATGACATAAATTAATAATGAGCAAACGCTACTCTACAAGGATGTAAGTACTTACTCTATCTAGGTCTCCTTTTCTTGCAGACTCTAAAAGTACTAAAAGAAAGGGTACAAACAATCAAAGAATTGGCCAATAAATGATTAGGGTAAGGTGGAACAAAATAGACCAGAGTGGTGGCAAAAAGATCAGTGACATGTTAATTGATTTCATCATGTTTGTGTTTCAGTGGAAGAAAACCATTCTCTATGAATGCCAAAAGTAGAATATCCGAAGAATACCGGGTGAGCCAGAAAAAAGTTCCCACATTCGAAATTTCGTAGCAACACAAGTACTTCATTGATTTGAATGATTCAAATTTTAGTTTAAAGTCAAACAACCGAAAACTTTTTGTGATTTTTCTTGTCTTCTTACGAGCACTGCAAATATAGGTAAATTTAACTTTACAAAAATTTAATTAATCGTTAGGACTCTCCTCACACAGAACAATACGCACAGGTGTTTCACCTCTCTCAAGAGTCATAAGACATAGATTTTCAAACGGATACTAAAGATTTTCAATGTCATGGCAATAGATGCACTTACTCTGTTGTTCTGAGCGAGGAGTCCTTATGATTTGATGAAGCATTTTGGGCCTTTTTCAGTCATTTTGCAACCATCAAGTTTTTGTAAACTTGAATTTACCAATTTTTCCAGTGCTTATAAGAAGGCAAGAAAAATCACAAAAATACTTCAATCTTTTGGCTGTCAAGCAAATATTGATTGATTCCAATCCATTCAGTACTCTTGATGCTATGAATTTTCAAAATTTAGAACTTTTTTCTGGCTCACCCGGTATGGTCACATGAATTGAAAAAGGTAAACCTTAACCGACAAGGATTTGTTTCAAGTCTCGAAGTGAATAAAACACTAACAATGTCCGTTCTAAAGACTTTTCAACAATTCTTTCCCGGATCATTGCCCTTGGAGGTGTTTTGATTCTGAACAGTTGATCAAATAAAAAAGAAAAACACCTTTATAACACTTTTCTGTCGATTTTACGCTTATTCTAGATTATTTAGTCCACAAAACCGAGCCTTGATACGGAAGATTTGATAATAATCGAAAATGTGTCAAAATACCACGCTAAATCCTTATCAAAATGATTCAGTAAAAATTCAATATCCATCTTCAGTAAAAATTCAATATCCATCTCCTTTAAAGGGGCTCCGTCGTCAAACAGTAAACAAATCCGGAAACTCGCACGTGTCGGGGATTATCCATTGTTCATCCATTGTTCTCTGCAGTTTGTTTGGTGGCTTCACCCAAGCCACAAAAAAGTGACCGTTAAAAATCCACTTATATCCGAGCAATCGTAGAAGATATGAATGTTTGCTTTGTTCCTTAGTGAAGTACAAGGATTAATGCCCAAACAGCAACTTTCATTTTGAGAAAAATACCAAAATCCTGTGTGATATCACCTTTCAAAAAACTGCAAAAATCATCGTTTTGTTTACATTTTGACGACGGAGCCCCTTTAAATCATCTTGATTCTACTCAAAAACTGAGCTTTCATGGATGACAAAGTAGCTCTGGAGCAAGTTAGGATTAATACTGAATTTAGAAACCTTATGAATTTTAAGCTGAAATATTTGCATTATTAATGAAGATTTTAAACCTGTGAAATTGCTTCATGGATTATAATTGACGAAGTTTTAATTGACAATGCCTACGAATAAGCCCCATAAAAATGTTTATCTAAAGCAAATAAGTCAAAATTGTCCACTCACGTTTCTTCTTTTGCTCAGAATCCATCTGACACCTAAGGAGAGATAATCATAAACAATGATTTGCGTCTTATAGCCTTCGTAATACAGCGAAAGACCAGAGATGTTTTGCTTATTGAAGTGCAGAACTATGGAATAGTCTCTCAGCCGAGTCTAAGCAGTTATTTTCCCTGTACCGCTTCAAGAACAGAAGGGGATTGTTTCTTTGATTGTAAATTTGGAACATCTGGCGTATAGGTTTTAACTGTTGTAAATAGGGTTTACTAATTTGCTTCAAGATTGTAATTAATGTTTTTTTGGAGGGCCCCTCTTCGTAAGAACAGATATGCCACTAAAATATGACTCACGATAACACTACAGAAAAACCAGCCACATTTGCTTGTCTTCCTCTTACAGCAGATGCCCAAAGTTACTTGCTCGAAAGTCGAAACCATCGATGCCAAAACACATTGTAATGCCTGTTTCCGAAACTCAGACACGAGAAAGATAGCGGGCTTGACTGAGAATAAATTTATTTGAACAGCTTGGCAGTAATCTTTCTATGTGAGGCAAGGTACACAAGCAAAATTTACTCAGATTTAAGAGTTAAGCTCTAATTTGATATTTTTACCACAATCAGCAAATAAAAAGCACGTCGTTTGGCCAATGCGGCTATCTGAATGGCGCAGTAGTGGTAGTGGCCTAATTTTCATGAAATCTTACAAATTTCGGCCGGCCTCATGTAATTTTCGACGAACTAAGATAAAACCTCAGCCCGACAGCTATGAAAATCGAGCTCCACTTTGAGCATTAGTGTCTGCTTGATTTGGAGTGGTTATTCCGCTCATTTTTACTTTGATTAGGCTACTTTTGTCAAATTTGATCAAGATTTAGGCCTGGTTTGTGAAAAGAAC
Organism: Aurelia coerulea; assembly: GCA_039566865.1. NCBI lineage: Eukaryota > Metazoa > Cnidaria > Scyphozoa > Semaeostomeae > Ulmaridae > Aurelia > Aurelia coerulea. The sequence goes on along the minus strand of CM076947.1, from coordinate 20,297,049 downwards.
TTTCAAAAAGCTGCCTGAAAGTTGAAAAAGAAGCAACTGACTAAACTAACTTCTTATTTCTGGGTTGACATGATAGCAAAGGCTCTAAACGAATCGTTAAAAAGCTAGTGAAAATAGCTAATGGAAATAGCTATTGCATCGTTTTTGTTAAACCAGCTTTATATAAACCAGGTTGTATTTCAACCAATCAAATGCCTTTGATTTGTCTGATTGACCAATTAGAATGAAACTTTCGATGATCTGGTTTAGATTAAGCTGGTTTACTTGCCAGTGTGAAAGCAAATAAACGAAGAGTTCTTTCATTTTTTTCATTTCATTTTCATTTCATTTTTATTTATTTAGGCACGGTAGCCCCGTCAGTCCATAAGAACTGCTTTTCAGGGGGCCGTGGCAAAAGATTTACTAATTAAAAGATCGCTACATAACAATTAACAAAATAAGAATTCTCGTCATGGCTAGTTTTTGATTCTTCTCTTAAAGGTGGCAAGGGAGGGTGCCTGTTTAGCATCAGGTTCGAGTTGATTCCAAAGCTTAGGTCCACGTAGAGATATAGCCCTCTGCCCATTGTTAGTTTTTCGTAATGGTAACGAGAGATCAGTTTCGGTGTTTCTCAGTTTTCTGACATTTCGAGAAGAATTTTTTTCGAACAAATCTGAAAGGTACTCCGGGACCGGACCATTTAGTGATTTGTACATTGTGGTAGCTGTTTCGCTTCTTAAATGGCATCAAATGCAGAAGTTAATGGGCGTTTACACCGGCTTATTTGATGTTTGCAGCCTTTGCCAGTTTGACAGTTTGTCAGCAATCCAAAGCAATCTGATGAGAAGCTAAAATGTTACTCGCCTAAACAACCACAGATTTTGTAACACAATAGCATCAGTTGCTTTTGTTCAAACTTTCTTCCTGCTCAGCTTTTGAACTAAGCAAGTAAAATACCCGCGGTAGGTGTTTAGATATATCCTTCCTCTTTCGATATATGCTCATGTTTACTCTTAAAAACAATTTCTGGAATACACAACAAGCGAGCTAGCTACCTGGGCTTCAGAGAAACATTTGTGGCTTGCTTGTTTTGAATTACTGGTTGAAAGAATATTTTTTCTGAAATTGCGAATCGCTTTGAATTTAGGTGTCAACAAAAGCAACTGATGGTATTGTGCTACGAGATCTATCCTTGTTACAAGCCTACAAAAAATTCTAAAACTCGCTATGGATCACCCATATACCGCACAGGCTGACCCAAAAACAACTTCACGAGCGAGATCGCACACAGTTTTCTGAAGGCAAATGTTCTAAACAAAAACAAGGCATCAGCATGTAGCATGTAGCTGAAATACTATGCTATCTTTTGAGATGTTGCCTCTTCCGTCCGAACATTTCTCGGACAGTTTCCTCCTTTTCCAGTCCATGTTTTGGAAGATGCGAAAAAAGCCAAATTCTAAATTTGCTTTGGAGCATGAAATTTGAATGAGGAACAGAGGTGAATCATTTTGCAAACAAGAAATTTCCCCCAGACGACTTCAAATCCATCGCTATGTTGAATTTTTACAAAATGTTGACTGGAAAATCATGGCAATTCTTTCATTCTGAATGAGGAATCTGGGATTCGAAATCTTTTTGAATCTGATTTTTGGGATAGTACTTGCCTCAAGTCTATCTCTTCCGTTCGTCTACCGTTCCCTTTTTACGGTAGTTCCTGGATCCGCTATTTCGTGGATCTACCATTCCAACATTCCGTCAATAGAGCTCTCTGGGCGGAACATTGGAATGGCGGATCCAGGAAATGGCGGATCCAGGAACTACTGTACAGGGAACGGTAGACGGACGGAAGAGATAGACTTGGGGCAAATCTAGCTGTTCTGTGACTTTCATCTTTATACCCAAACAAAGGTAAAATAATTCATAATGAACTTACGGGAAATAGACTCCATTCGATATTCCATTATGTTCTGAAATCGGTGAATTTGGAGATAAAGGTAATCGTGGACTGCTTTCTCTGCTACTGCTGCAAGGAGATAAATAGGACTCAATCGATATAGAACCTATTCACAATGACGTCATTCTTTTTAAATGCAACATTCGCCTCGATATGATGCGGATCTAAATTCCCAAAAGAATGCATTGCGCTCAGCAAGTAGTTTCGTGCGAGTATTTGCATCAAAATAGACATAGTCTAGATTTCTTATTGTGCTGGTTTTTGCCTCCTTTGCCTCGCATTGACATTACTTGTAAATGAGGTCTATATACAGTACAGGGCGATTCAATAAAAAGGCCTAGCCCGGCGTTGATGCTGCTCCCTGCTTCGATTTGGCTCAGAAGCTGAGCAGTAAATGTTTTAACTACACCCAAAAAAAGAAGAGAATTGAATCGCCTCCCAATCGGCTTTTGAAGCAAACATATGAAATGCCTGAGGCAGATATGTAGATATATCCTTCTTCTTTCGAAATATGCTAATGTTTGCTCTTTAAAAAAAGATGGATTTTTGATATCGATATAAAATAAGTGTCAATATCAAAGCAATAATATTCAACACTGTCCTGTTAAATTCCTGATATGTCTAATTAGGTTGAGTAATTTACCCATTTTTAATCTGCCATTTCTTTCCGTCGATATGGGAGATTTCCTGCAGATAAGAAAGCCCCTTTCGAAAAACTGCAAAAACGAATTAAAGCGACGAGCAAAGTTTCCCTTTGTTTTCCTTCCGAGCAATAATGACACTTACATGCATTCATGTATTTTGTCCTCGTGGGAGAGTGGAATCCCCTTGGATAAGTTATTCATACTAGGGGGGAATACTTTTTCATCCCCCCCCCAAGAGGATAGCACGTGCAAAAGCGTTTTTAAGTCATTGCTGAAGGTAAAAATATAGGGGAGACTTGCTCGTGATTTTAGCAAATTTTTAATGGTTTATCGAAGGGACTTCTTTTAGAAAATCCGCTTGCAAAATCATCTGAACGGAGTAACCGATTTGAGCCAGGAAAACTCTCATTGCTTACATATTCAGGGAGCAGTAGTCTTTCAAGCGCCGGGCCTTTTTTGGCTCACCCGGTATTACAAATCCGTGCTCTTTCCGACCACGTGATCATACCATGTGAGTTAGAAAAAACGTCTGCACGTTTGAAAATCTGGGAGTCTCAAACCATTTATCAATTGATGATTACTGAGCATACTAGCGTAAAGAAAGCTTAGTTAGTCAAAATCGATTGTATGGTTCTCAAATTACAAGCAATCTTATAAAAATTCTTGATCTTAAAATCCTTCAAAACACGCATACAATCCTCTATCAAATTTGCAATGAATCCAGCCGCCACAAGAAAATAGAAAAAGACAAGAATGGGCCGCATGACAGTCCAAAAGTGGATATGACAACACAGCGGCCTCATAGTGTACCAAGTTAATATTTGAGCCATAAGATAAACAAATAACCTTTTAATGTAACAGCTGCGTAGCTAAATTGTTAGCAAAACTGATCAAGGATTTCAGGCCTATTCCTAAAGGATTTTCAGATGAGGCTATGAACAAGGACAGATAATGTTACAATAGAACTCGCTACTTTTCATTGACACCAAGATACAAAGCAATTTGTGATTGCAGACAAAGGGAATTCCATGCTCGGTTGGTCAAGACATAAACAAAAACAAAGCAAGCCGCAAAAATTGCCCTAAAACTCGGGTCGCTAGTGCGGTCGTTGTGCATTCCAGAAATGGTTTTAAAAAGCAAATATTAGCACATATCGAAAGAAGAAGGATATATCTAAACTTCTGCCTCGGGCATTTAATTTATTTTGTGCAGAAGCCAATTGGGAGGGGACTCAATTCTCGTACTTTTTAGGTGTAATTAAAACACTTACTGCTCAGCTTCTGTACGAAAAAAATAAAATGCCCGAGGCAGAAGTTTAGATATATCATTCTTCTTTCGATATGTGCTAATATTTGCTTTTTAAAACCATTTCTGGAATGCACAACGACCGCACTAGCGACCCGAGTTTTAGGGCAATTTTTTCGGTTTGCTTTGTTTTTGTTTATGTCTTGACCAACCGAGCATGGGGTTCCCTTTGTCTGCAATCACAAATTGCTTTGTCTCTAGGTGTCAATAAAAAGTAGCGAGTCCTATTCTAACATTATCTGTCTTTGTTGAGGCTATGCGCATACTAACCGGTTTCGTAGCTGTACAGGAAAATATAAAGCCCGAGGTCTTAAAAGTACAGACCGAGCTTGCAAGCTTGTGAAACAGATTAGTAGTGTGGGTTTACCACGTTAAGGGTTTAGTTCGAGTAAGGTAGCGTCAAGTAGTGTCTAATTAAGGGCTAGTTATTTAGGATTAGTTAGGGTTAGGGTAAGGGAACATTTAGTTAGCGTTCTTTGTGGCTAAGCTGGGGTTAGTAAGGGTAAGGTATAGTTGGGGTTAATTATCTAGGGCTACTTAGGATAAGTTAGGATTAGCAATCATGAGGCAGGGTGTAGTTGGGGTCAATAGGATGTTTCTGCCCGAGGAATATAACACAATGCTGGTCTGCTAAATCGCAATCGTCCATATTTTCAAATGAACTCACCTTAATTCATCTTCATCGCTACTCATGGAAGATTCCTCCTCACTTTCTTCATGATGCGTCTCCGTCAAAATACGTGGCGATTCATTAAATGATGGTAGTTGACTTTTCAATGAGTCTAATTCGTATAATGTCGGTGATGAAATTCTCCTGATTGGTGACCCCCGGCCATGTCTCCTTGATAATGTAGGGGATTCCCGCCATCCTGAAGTGTTCACCGATGAAGGTCTGAAAAAGTGGCAAAAATACCGTAAAAGCTCTATTAAGCCTCCGGGGACTTACAGTAAGATAGCAGTAAGATATACAGTAAGATATACAGTAAGAACCCGCAAAATAGAAACCAGGTTTTTCAAAACAGCCTGTTTAGTTTCCTATTAAAAGGTCATTAATCTTGAAACAGGCTGAAAGGTTTCTTATCACATGGTTAAGAAACTTTCAGTTATTTCAACTTCAATCTTAAAGAAAAATCCAGATCAAACACTATCAAACAGTATTCTCTTGTTACCTAGCATTCACTCGAACTTTACTCAACCTTAGCATACATGCTAGGTACATACGTAGATTGAGATGCTTTTGATGAAGTCTTTAAAAATGTTTGGCACCTGATTTTAACAAAGATTGTTAGATATGAGTTTATTTGGGATCCTCTTATAAGAAACCTTTCTTAATCAGGCTGAGAAGTTTCTTGTATGAGGGCACCATTTCTCAAAAAAATCAGCCGGAGGTTTCTTCTGAAGTGGTTTCTATATTGCGGGTTCTTACTGTATTAAATTTCTGACACTCCAGAGGGGGAGGCTTACAAAATAGGAGGCTCAATAGAGATTGGGGGAGGGGGTTATTCACAAAATCAAATGACAAGGATAGATATGATAGCTTTGTAGTTCTTTTACGAGTCAAATACATAAGTTAGACACAGTTTTGTGAAAGAGACTTTCTTCCTCACAAGACGACTTGGGCAAGTCCATCCACATGCTAGCTTTATATACAATTTTATTTTCCCCATATTCAAGGGCTGTGGTGAGAAGGGGTTCTGAAATGTGGAAAATTTTGCGGAGGTACTATATTGATGCTTCATAGTCAAAACTGAAACAAAAGAGTTAATTGAATTGGGTGAGAATCTCATCATTCGTCACAGGGACAAACAATTAACATGAAAATTCAACGATGAAAGCATAACATACATTGGGAACGAATCACGTGACGATGCTTCCGGCTTTGTTAGGTCCAGAACATATATTCCATCTTCTATGACGTCCCCAACTAGCATGAGATTCTCTTGTGCTTCGTCTATCCGGTAAATTCTTGTTGTCCAAGTTGCTAAAAGAAATTGGAAGAATTATGATTCAGCAACTTCCTAGACTTTGAGAAACATTTTCTGTGTTCCAATCTACAGTGTTTCTCGCTAACGAGGGCAAATTCTGTAATACAATAGCATCGGTTGCTTGTGACGCACACCATTTCAAAGAACAAGGACAGATTTTGTAGCACACTAGCATGAGATGCTTTTGTTGACACCTGAATTCAACGCGATTTGCGACAGCAAACAAAGGAAATTCTCTCAACCATAATTCAAAACCAACAAAGCCGCAAGAGTTTCTTTAAAACCCAGGTAGCTAGCGCGCTCGTTGTGCATTTCATAAATTGTTTTTAAGAGCAAACAAGAGCATATATCGAAAGGAGAAGGATATATCTACACATCTACCACGGGCATTTTATTTCTTTGGTTCAGAAGCCGAGCAGTAAGTGTTTTCATTGCACCCAAAAAAAAATAAAGAGAATAGAATGGCCTCCCAATCGGCTTTCGTACCAAAGAAATAAAATGCCCGAGGCAGATATGTAGATATATCCTTCTTCTTTGGATATATGCTCATGCATGCTCTTAAAAACAATTTCTGGAATGCACAACGGGCGAGCTAGCTACCTGGGTTTCAGATAAACTTTTGCGGCTTTGCTTGTTTTGAATTACTTGTTGCGAGAATTTCCTTTGTCTGCCATCCCTAATCGCTTTGAATTGCAGTGTCAATCAAAACCAACTCGTGCTATTGTCTTACCAAATCTGTCCTTGTTCTTTTAAAGCGATTAGCGATTGCACGCAAAGGAAATTCTCTCAAGCAGCAAATCAAAACAAACGAAGCCGCGAAAGTTGTCCCAAAAACTACATGGCTAACTGTCCCCTTTTGCACACAAAAAGGCGGCCTAAGGGAACTCATGAGTATATATCGATAGAAGAGGGCTAAATCCATACATCTGAATGTATTTTGCTGCGACTGTGTAAAGGGCCGAACTGCTTGCAGAGAAGATCATTTCCCAAAAAAACATTCGTCAGAGCTTGAAGGCGTTATTCTTTGCAATGATAGCTTCAAAAACATAATATCTTGCCAAAAAGTCATCTTTTGCAATGTCATAAGAAAGTTTGTGATTGACATGACAAAGAGCTTTAGCAAGGACATCTGTATCCATCACTGCAATGCTTAAGCCCTCTCTGCTCATCCCCAGCTCTTGGTGATAATTCCTTCAATGAAACAGAAATAGAAAATACAACAACAACGTACCATCTAAGAAGCACCATTGTTCCGCTAACTTCGATCGAACACTTTCCTACAAAAAAAATTAAAGGAGCTAATAACTTCCTAAAATAATGAAAGCATAGCTGAATCATAGTCCCAAGTGTGTACCAGCTGACACAAAAAAACTTCAAGAGCTAGGTTGCACATAGTTTCCTGAAAGCAAATGTTATGAACACACACAAGGTATCAGGATGTAGCTGAAAGGTTGAGCTATCTTATGAGATATTCCTTCATCAGTTTAATTTATGCCTACTGTCTGAAAAAAACAAATGCTTCAAAACATGGTAATTCATTCAAATTCATTCATTTCTCGGACTATTCTCTCGTTCTCCAGTCCATGTTTAGAAAGATGTGAAATTGCCTTGGAGCACGAAATTTGAATGAGGAACAGTGGTCAGTCCTTTTGCCAGTACGAAAGCTGGCTTTCAGTAGCCTCACGTCATAAAGAACCTCAAGTTACGCTCATCTCAGTGAGTTGAATTGTTGTTGTTGTCGCTCTACTAAGGGCCTTATGACCATAGAGCTGTAAAACCGGACAAAAATGCCAATCTGTGACAAGTTTTTGTCGCAACGTCTTGTGTTTATCAGACTGTGGCTTAAAGGAAGGCGGTTTTTACATTTATGGCTAGAATGAACATTTATCTAAGTTCTGACAGCAAGCTTTATGGTACAGCAGTTCCAGATGATTTAGGCCCACTAGATCTTTTAGCTTATATTTGAAAAAAGAATCCGAACTGAACGGTATCTTGATGCATTTGTATTAATGTTCGAATGTATACGATAGTGATAGAAGCTCCAACGCCACTCAATCAAACCTTCAGTAGAACGGTTAAAAGGTTTTTTGTAGAGGCCATACAGGAGCTATTCCGTTTCTACAAGCGTAGGTGAATGACCGAAGCGCTATCATCAAGTCAAAGAGCACAGGGAAACAAGAGACTTAAGGTAATAAGTCTAATTTTTCAGCTCCATTGTAGCGCCCTGTCTTAGTGTCTTGAAGCTATTCTTGAATTGAATTGAATTGAATTGAATTGAATTCTAAAACCCGACCAGTAGCATTTACTACACGAACTGAATCCCACAAGAAGTCACCATGAAATAAAAGATTTAACAACAAATGCCATTCAACTTCTCCATAAATCAGACTTACCTCAGTTAACCTTAATTCTTCAATCTGAAGGCGAAGTTCGTCCAACGAACTTTCGAGCTTTGGAGATAGTGTCCAAAGGGGTTCAACTACAAAATGAAAAGAATTCGTAATCAAAACCAATGGACAAATTCAGCTGAGACGTTGTTAAAATGGTATGCTTTCTACAAGTCTAGCCTTGCCAAGGGAATTATTTCTCTACATTTCGAAGTTTTGAACCAGGCAACGCTATAGTTTTGCAAAAATCTGTCCATACGAAGGTCCCTTTTAAAGAGGCTGTGCAAGGTTTTAGTAAACAAAGGTAAAGATTAGCTTGCCAATATCATCAAATTCAATGAGAAATTCCTCTCTAATTGGCACGTGGCATACAATTTCTTCAGCCTGCCAGAAGCCTTTCGTGTGTTTAGGCAAAACAAATCTGAAACTCGTCGCTCAGAATCCAGCTGTATCTTTATAATCGTTGATGACATGAAATCTGATTGCACAGGCGAATTCTACAGTGTTCAAACTTGTAGAAAACGTCTTCATTTGCAATGAATCTGCTGCTATTTGCCTGCATTAGGAAGAAAAAGTTAAGGTGTTTTGGAAGTTTAGCTTGTACACCTGAAAATTTTGCCAAGAAAGCCCTCTGCCCCCCTGATACATCGTGAAATACCGCCTTAAACATCAAACTGACTCATTGAAGCCATTATATTCTTGAATCTAATTGAACATATTGGCTATCAAAAAGAGCACCTGCTAACATTATTCCTGTGATATGCATGGGAAAATAGTCTTTAAATGGGGCTTGTTACAGCGTACTAGGATTTCGGCAAGTAGATGCAAACAATTCCGAAACAGATCTTCAGGCTCTGTTAAACAGTTAAATAAAGGAATTAATGTCAACAGTCATAACTCACACGCACGAGTCTCAAACATAAAAAAATCTTCTTGTTGCGTTTAGTGCAATTGTACGATGATAAACAAGCAAATAAAGTAAAATATAAGCACTTTGATGCGAATTGAAATAAGCACGATGTTTCGAGCATAGCCCGTTATCAAGCCATCATAGCCATCTTGATAACGGGCTATGCTCGAAGCGTCGTGCTTATTTCAGTTCGCATCAAAGTGCTTATAGTTTACTTTATCTACTTGTTTATCGAGTCTCAAACATGCCGATAAGAACATAGTGCAGGTGGATTCAAAGAACACATTTTAATATCAGCAATATTATCCCTATAAATTTAAAGCTGGATTACAAAAGAAGTGCTTTTATTGCCGCTACCTTCATGATGCCAGTGCGACTTGCAATGAAATTTTTTAAGTTGATTCACACTTGAGCCTGTTGGCATGTTTTGAAGAATTTTTTAGAATAAACATGTTATAAAATTGCCTTTTGTCATTTGAGAACGATACAACTAAACTTGCGCCAAGTCTATTTCGTCCATTGTAATACGTATAAATTTGAGGGCAGAAACACAGCAACACGACGAAGAAACAACAGCAATTGTGTGTGAATTTAAAGACTACATATATTACCAATATTTTGTCCTGCCATGCAGGACTTCTTCAGGATTTCCTGACTGACAGGAAGTCTTGCATGGCAGGATGAAATATTGCTAATATATATTCTACAGAAATCTGAAAAATGATTTGATATCTAGATGCTTTCAAACGTTTAGACATTGTTTTGACTCAATCGTTATCATGCCATGTGAGTAGAGTAGTATGTGAGTAGTTATTTGAATCCTGTTTTGAAGGTTCTTGGAGGGGATTTCTTGGAAAAATCCCTCATAATTTCAGAATGAAGAAGTCGATTTAAGTCAGGTAAATTTTAAAATATATTTGAACATGTCCACTATTAAATGAAATATTAGCCAATATCATCCCATCGATATTCAGCGAGCAGTGGCCTTTCAAACGTCCGGACATTTTTTTTACTCACCCTAGAACGACGAGAAAAGAAACAAATGAACTTACCAACTGTTTTGACTTCTTCGATGTCATATCTGACTAATTTTTCATATTGTGCAAATGTTAGATAATAAATTTTTAGATTTAAATTTGATTCGACGACCAGCGCTCTGAAAAGAAAAGCAAAATTTTCAAATTAATATTTAGAATTTGAAGCCAAAGGAAGGGAAGTATAGCTCAAAGCATGATGAAATTTATTACCATGACAAAATTTTCATATTCATAATTTGAATTATTTGAACAGCAATGACTGGCATGAAAATTACACAGTTCAAACAAACATGGGATATCTCTTCATTCCCGAGAGAAACAACAAGGGGCAATGATATAGAAAATATGTGGCACGTAATTTTGCTAACATTGCGAACTGACTTTTTCTTGGCTGTCATTCACATCTTTAATCACCTCCATGTTACTTTACCATTAATCACACCAATCAAATAATAAGCGTTAATTTCCAATTTTGCGATAGAATAGTTTGAGCTTTGATTATATTTGATAGGAATTCACGTCACAAATCATAAAAAGGAAGCTACCAACAACTATTTCTATTAGGGTATATTGTTAGGTATCAATTTTCAAGATTCTTTAATACATATGTTAATCATGAGGCATCCAATAAAACGTAGCAAAGTTAACAAGCGTTGAACATCCAAAAATCGTACGATTCTTGTTTTTAGTAGCAAAACACAGCATGCAGATAACAAACTATTTCTTCTGATTGATTTTTCTGCGATGTTTAAAATCATCCCTGAAGAGACACATACGAGATGAATTCGCTCCTACAACTTCTACGAGCTTGGGACACAACAGATGGCAGCAAATTGGTAGTAGCAAAACACAACTGTTTAAGTTTAATCTAAAAGAGGTAGTTGATTCGACTTACTCTTCAGGACAAGCGTAGAGTCTTTGATGCTGTAAAGAAGACATTGTAAAACAACACGTGATCAAGTTTTTTCTTGCTCTTTTTGCAGTAAGGGCAGATCAGTAAGGGCAGATCAGTAAGGGCAGATCAGTACAACACAGCAAGAAAGATTTTGGAATACTTCAAACCAATACTATCACAGGTGGTTTGCAGTAAAATGTGAACAATTATCATGTTTATTAGAGTCATTAGGGGTGCAAATTAGATATTTTTCCGAAGTAATTACGCAGAAAATATTGTTATCACTGAGAGGTACCAATCAGAATTCCAGGATCACCTATATAAACGGAAAGGGCGTCTATAAAGAAGAGCCAGACGATCACAAGCCTGAATATGGTGAAAGAAACTGGGTTAAGTGAACGAAAATGCACAACAGGTACAGCGTGATTAAAAATTTAAGAACTTTCCTCGGCGATTATCTGGTTGCTTTGCAGTATCTTCTGAAGCATCTTCACACAACAGTTTCAATTTCCTTGTTTAGGCCTGTTGCAAATTGGCACTAAAAATTGGATTGAATTGCTGAATTTTTCACCTAGAAATCTACTGTCATAATTACCCCGATCTATTCTATTATTGGCACAATCTGTTCTTTTGCCTATATCCAGATTATCTCCATAGTTATTGCAACAACCCAGCCTGGGATATATAATTGAAATGATAAAACAATAATAAAGGAAAATGAACTAACCTGTTTCTTGAAAATCATATTTGATTGATTTCGTTGTTTTAAATGAATTCGAGATGATTTTAATCGACATGGTTCTGAAAATCAATATAAAAAACATTCACTTAAAATAGATATGTTTGCAAGCATACAGGCTCATACCTCCATATTAAACGAGAAATAGATCATCGTTATCACTAGATTCTCATATTTCAAAATTGTGACAACGAGATTCTTTTATCGATAATTTAAAGGACAAGTCCGCGGGGTTGGTATGATTGATAATAAAATACAAAAATGTACTGTTATGAATGGTGTATCGTACTTTTCCCATCATTTTTCATCTATTCTCTGCGAAGTCGTGTATTCAAGTAAGCGACCAGAAGATAGTGACATAAAGAATCCGTACTTTTCTGACCTCACGCTCAACGAAAACGAGGCCATCCTATTATTTTCTTGCCTCTTAATCGCTGCAAGCCTCTCCATCGTATTTTGATTAAAAGCGGCAACGACGTTTGGCCTAAATCCGAAGAATGCTTAACTAATTGACAGCTGTTACGAACGTCAATATGTGGAAAGAAGTTCATGATTTGCGGCAGCAGTTTGTAGGTTTGTTTTCTGGCATTAATCATACTAACCGCGGAAATTTCCTTTAACATTAAAAAGTAATTTGTCAACCAACTGAAACTCTAACTAAATGTTCTCCACAAAAAGAGAAAATTGAAGTCAACAGTAAGTAAATTCTACGGATTATTCTCGAAGATGAGAAACACACAAATAAAAGCCTTTGTCATTAACGGGTTATAAATAATTTGGAATGTCTTTGCTTCCACAGCAAAGATTTCCCAGGAAAAGATTATCAGGCTTTAGGTATAGTAGGTTTATGAATATAAGAAAAAAAAGTCAGTTTTAAATTCTGTATTCTTAGAACAGAAACATACCAAAAATGGCCAGTTGTCTCTAAAAAACTGGTAAAACACTGTGTAACAAGGTGTTTCTCGCTCTCTATAGCTTTCAGCGGAGTTATTATAAATAACGTGTTATTTACATCGCACTTCATAAGTAGAGCATCGAAACAAGTCTTACGAAATCAACACTGTTGTTGTCTTTCTCGAATTGTTATCAACACTACTTTCGACGCGATCTTTAAAAAGCTTTCCTTCTGAAATGTTTTAAAACCGTCTCTAAATTTCAGGCATCTTCAGTAAACAATAAATCGATCTAATCAAGTTAATATTTTGAAGCATGCAAGACCTAGACTTATAACTTTGAGTCCTAGTTATCGCTACCACGCACCCACCCTACTCGCTCATACTCGTATCAGCGAGTAATAGGAGGGGGGGTGGGTGGCTGCTGCCTTGCGAGACAGAAAAGATTGTCCGCGCATTATGAGGAAAAGTTGTCATTCTAGATTAAACCTAACGAAAGTATATTTTGTATTACCTCCATCGACCTGCATAGTGATTGATTTATTCGTAACAAGAATCGCTTGACTGCATTGGTAAATTCGAACTCCATGGCCACCAACCTGAGTAGCTACCTACAAAACAACATACAACACTCATCAAAGGCAATACATTTGCAAATTTGCAGTGTAGGTATACCAGAAGTAAATATTTTAGGACTTACAAAACAATATACTACACACATCAAAGGCAATACATTAGCAAATTTGCAGTGTAGATATACCAGAAATAAATACTTTAGTATCAATGCGTAAGAGCTCAGGCTCGAAGTAAAGTTCGAACTTCACTTGAATAATGACAGCGTTCAATTCTTGTTGTGTGTGATGAGATAAGAACGAAGGAAAACAACTTCATCAAGCTTTTCTCGCAATTCCGCGGAAAAGAACAACAAAATGGGGAAGAATGCAGTTTTAATCATAATATAGGCCACATCAACGGTGCCTTATTGTCCGCCGCGTTCAGAGATTTTCAATGTTTGAGGTAGAGGAAACAAGTTGAACTGTGTTTTGTAAACTTGAAATTAAAACAGTAAACATACCATTGACGTCGATGTGAACCCAATGACCTCCACGTATCCATCATTACAACTTTGAGGTAGAAAATTCTGAAGAAAAAGAGAAATTTGACATTTTCAGTGACCTTTAACCAATAATTTGTTGTTATACCTGACAAAATAAGATAAAAGCTTCTTAGTGGGAAGAAACTTTATTCTTTCAATTCAAACTTGATTTGTTTATTAATCGGTATAAACGGTGTAAACAAACAACGGAACCAAAAATGTTACAAAAACTAAAATATTTCAAGGGCAATATGTCATCAACCCGACCGGCCTACGCAAGCCAGCCCCCCACTGCCACCACAAAGCATAGGACCAAGGCCGAATTCTCATTGCAATAAAAATTCGGCCCGGCCCCGCGTCCCGCAACAAACAACAGGAGAGAACCACCAAGCATAAACCAATCAGGTCCATGACACACGCCCCTCAAAGTTGATATCCGTGCTGGAAGGAATCTTTCCTGGACAGTAAAAAATCTCTCCTGGACAGCAATAAATCTATTCAGGACAGAATCTATCCTAGAAAGATGAAAATCAGTCTGGACTGAACAAAATCTGTACTGGAAAGAATCAATCACGGACCGTAATAAATCTGTCCTGGTCAGTAATAAATCTGTCCTGGTCAGTAATAAATCCGTACTGGTCAGTAATAAATCTGTTCCGGTCAGTAATAAATCTGTACTGGACAGTAAAAAATCTCTCCTGGACAGAATCTGTCCTGGAAAGAAGAAAATCTGTCCTAGACATAAAAAAAATATGTCCTGGACAGAATCTGTCCTGGAAAGAAGAAAATCTGTCCAGAACAAGAAAAAAATATGTCCTGGACCTGGAAAGAGGAAAATCTGTTCTGGACAGTAAAAAATATGTCCTGGACAGAATCTGTCCTGGAAATGAGAAAATCTGTCCCGGACAGTAAAAAATATGTCCTGGACAGAAACTGTCCTGGAAAGAAGAAAATCTGTCCTTGACAGTAAAAAATATGTCCTGGACAGAATCGGTCCTGAAAAGAAGAAAATCTGTCCTGGACAGTAAAGAATATGTCCTGGACAGAATCTGTCCTGGAAAGAAGAAAATCTGTCCTGGACAGTAAAAAATATGTCCTGGACAGAATCTGTTCTGGAAAGAAGAAAATCTGTCCTTGACAGTAAAAAATATGTCCTGGACAGAATCTGTCCTGGAAAGAAGAAAATCTGTCCTGGACAGTAAAAAATATGTCCTGGAGAGAATCTGTCCTGGAAAGAAGAAAATCTGTCCTGGACAGTAAAGAATATGTCCTGGAGAGAATCTGTCCTGGAAAGAAGAAAATCTGTCCTGGACAGTAAAAAATATGTCCTGGAGAGAATCTGTCCTGGAAAGAAGAAAATCTGTCCTGGACAGTAAAAAATATGTCCTGGAGAGAATCTGTCCTGGAAAGAAGAAAATCTGTCCTGGACAGTAAAAAATATGTCCTGGAGAGAATCTGTCCTGGAAAGAAGAAAATCTGTCCTGGACAGTAAAAAATATGTCCTGGACAGAATCTGTCCTGGAAAGAAGAAAATCTGTCCTGGACAGTAAAAAATATGTCCAGGACAGAATCTGTCCTGGAAAGAAGAAAATCTGTCCTGGACAGTAAAAAATATGTCCTGGACAGAATCTGTCCTGGAAAGAAGAAAATCTGTCCTGGACAGTAAAAAATATGTCCTGGACAGAATCTGTCCTGGAAAGAAGAAAATCTGTCCTGGACAGTAAAGAATATGTCCTGGAGCGAATCTGTCCTGGAAAGAGGAAAATCTGTCCTGGAAAGTAAAAATATGTCCTGTAGAGAAACTGTCCTGGAAAGAAGAAAATCTGTCCTGGACAGTAAAAAATATGTCCTGGATAGAATCTGTCCTGGAAAGAAGACAATCTGTCTTGGAGAGTAAAAAATATGTCACGGACAGAATCTGTCCTGGAAAGAAGAAAATCTGTCCTGGGCAGTAAAGAATATGTCCTGGAGAGAATCTGTCGTGGAAAGAAGAAAATCTGTCCTGGACAGTAAAAAATATGTCCTGGACAGAATCGGTCCTGGAAAGAAGAAAATCTGTCCTGGACAGTAAAAAATATGACCTGGAGAGAATCTCTCCTGGAAAGAAGAAAATCTGTCCTGGACAGTAAAAAATATGTCCTGGAGAGAATCTGCCCCGGAAAGAAGAAAATCTGTCCTGGACAGTAAAGAATATGTCCTGTAGAGAATCTGTCCTGGAAAGAAGACAATCTGTCCTGGACAGTAAAAAATATGTCCTGGACAGAATCTGTCTTGGAAAGAAGAAAATCTGTCCTGGACAGTAAAAAATATGTCCTGGAGAGAATCTGTCCTGGAAAGAAGAAATCTGTCCTGGACAGTAAAAAATATGTCCTGGAGAGAATCTGTCCTGGAAAGAAGACAATCTGTCCTGGACAGTAAAAAATATGTCCTAGGCAGAATCTGTCCTGGAAAGAAGAAAATCTGTCCTGGGCAGTAAAGAATATGTCCTGGAGAGAATCTGTCCTGGAAAGAAGAAAATCTGTCCTGGACAGTAAAAAATATGTCCTGGAGAGAATCTGTCCTGGAAAGAAGAAAATCTGTCCTGGACAGTAAAAAATATGTCCTGGAGAGAATCTGTCCTGGAAAGAAGTAAATCTGTCCTGGACAGTAAAAAATATATCCTGGACAGAATCTGTCCTGGAAAGAAGAAAATCTGTCCTGAACAGTAAAAAATATGTCCTGGACCTAGAAAGAAGAAAATCTGTCCTGGACAATAAAAATATGTCCTGGAGAGAATCTGTCCTGGAAAGAAGAAAATCTGTCCTGGACAGTAAAAAATATGTCCTGGAGAGAATCTGTCCTGGAAAGAAGAAAATCTGTCCTGGACAGTAAAAAATATGTCCTGGAGAGAATCTGTCCTGGAAAGAAGAAAATCTGTCCTGGAAAGTAAAAATATGTCCTGGAGAGAATCTGTCCTGGAAAGAAGAAAATCTGTCCTGGACAGTAAAAAATATGTCCTGGATAGAATCTGTCCTGGAAAGAAGACAATCTGTCTTGAAGAGTAAAAAATATGTCCGGGACAGAATCTGTCCTGGAAAGAAGAAAATCTGTCCTGGACAGTAAAGAATATGTCCTGGAGCGAATCTGTCCTGGAAAGAGGAAAATCTGTCCTGGAAAGTAAAAATATGTCCTGTAGAGAAACTGTCCTGGAAAGAAGAAAATCTGTCCTGGACAGTAAAAAATATGTCCTGGATAGAATCTGTCCTGGAAAGAAGACAATCTGTCTTGGAGAGTAAAAAATATGTCACGGACAGAATCTGTCCTGGAAAGAAGAAAATCTGTCCTGGGCAGTAAAGAATATGTCCTGGAGAGAATCTGTCCTGGAAAGAAGAAAATCTGTCCTGGACAGTAAAAAATATGTCCTGGACAGAATCTGTCCTGGAAAGAAGAAAATCTGTCCTGGACAGTAAAAAATATGTCCTGGAGAGAATCTGTCCTGGAAAGAAGAAAATCTGTCCTGGACAGTAAAGAATATGTCCTGGAGAGAATCTGTCCTGGAAAGAAGAAAATCTGTCCTGGAAAGTAAAGAATATGTCCTGGAGAGAATCTGTCTTGGAAAGAAGAAAATCTGTCCTGGGCAGTAAAGAATATGTCCTGGAGAATCTGTCCTGGAAAGAAGAAAATCTGTCCTGGACAGTAAAAAATATGTCCTCGGTCCTGGAAAGAGGAAAATCTGTCCTGGACAGTAAAAAATATGTCCTGGAGAGAATCTGTCCTGGAAAGAAGAAAATCTGTCCTGGACAGTAAAAAATATGTCCTGGAGAGAATCTGTCCTGGAAAGAAGAAAATCTGTCCTGGACAGTAAAAAATATGTCCTGGACAGAATCTGTCCTGGAAAGAAGAAAATCTGTCCTGGACAGTAAAAAATATGTCCTGGAGAGAATCTGTCCTGGAAAGAAGAAAATCTGTCCTGGACAATAAAAATATGTCCTGGAGAGAATCTGTCCTGGAAAGAAGAAAATCTGTCCTGGACAGTGAAAAATATGTCCTGGACAAAATCTGTCCTGGAAAGAAGAAAATCTGTCCTGGACAGTAAAAAATATGTCCTGGAGAGAATCTGTCCTGGAAAGAAGAAAATCTGTCCTGGACAGTAAAGAATATGTCCTGGAGAGAATCTGTCCTGGAAAGAGGAAAATCTGTCCTGGACAGTAAAAAGTATGTCCTGGACAGAATTTGTCCTGGAAAGAAGAAAATCTGTCCCGAACAGTAAAAAATATGTCCTGGACAGGATCTGTCCTGGAAAGAAGAAAATCTGCCCTGGACAGTAAAAAATATGTCCTGGAGAGAATCTGTCTTGGAAAGAAGAAAATCTGTCCTGGACAGTAAAAAATATGTCCTGGACAGAATCTGTCCTGGAAAGAAGAAAATCTGTCCTGGACAGTAAAGAATATGTCCTGGACAGAATCTGTCCTGGAAAGAAGAAAATCTGTCCTGGACAGTAAAAAATATGTCCTGGAGAGAATCTGTCCTGGAAAGAAGAAAATCTGTCCTGGACAGTAAAAAATATGTCCTGGAGAGAATCTGTCCTGGAAAGAAGAAAATCTGTCCTGGACAGTAAAAAATATGTCCTCGGTCCTGGAAAGAGGAAAATCTGTCCTGGACAGTAAAATATATGTCCTGTAGAGAATCTGTCCTGGAAAGAAGAAAATCTGTCCTGGACAGTAAAAAATATGTCCTGGAGAGAATCTGTCCTGGAAAGAAGAAAATCTGTCCTGGACAGTAAAAAATATGTCCTGGACAGAATCTGTCCTGGAAAGAAGAAAATCTGTCCTGGACAGTAAAAAATATGTCCAGGACAGAATCTGTCCTGGAAAGAAGAACATCTGTCCTGGACAGTAAAAAATATGTCCTGGACAGAATCTGTCCTGGAAAGAAGAAAATCTGTCCTGGACAGTGAAAAATATGTCCTGGACAAAATCTGTCCTGGAAAGAAGAAAATCGGTCCTGGACAGTAAAAAATATGTCCTAGGCAGAATCTGTCCTGGAAAGAAGAAAATCTGTCCTGGACAGTAAAGAATATGTCCTGGAGAGAATCTGTCCTGGAAAGAGGAAAATCTGTCCTGGACAGTAAAAAGTATGTCCTGGACAGAATCTGTCCTGGAAAGAAGAAAATCTGTCCCGAACAGTAAAAAATATGTCCTGGACAGGATCTGTCCTGGAAAGAAGACAATCTGTCCTGGACAGTAAAAAATATGTCCTGGACAGAATCTGTCTGGAAAGAAGAAAATCTGTCCTGGACAGTAAAAAATATGTCCTGGACAGAATCTGTCCTGGAAAGAAGAAAATCTGTCCTGGACAGTAAAGAATATGTCCTGGAGAGAATCTGTCCTGGAAAGAGGAAAATCTGTCCTGGAAAGTAAAAAATATGTCCTGGACAGAATTTGTACTGGAAAAAAGAAAATCTGTCCCAAACAGTAAAAAATATGTCCTAGACAGGATCTGTCCTGGAAAGAAGACAATCTTTCCTGGACAGTAAAAATTATGTCCTGGACAGAATCTGTCCTGGAAAGTAAAAAATATGTCCTGGACAGAATTTGTCCTGGAAAGAAGAAAATCTGTCCCGAACAGTAAAAAATATGTCCTGGACAGGATCTGTCCTGGAAAGAAGACAATCTGTCCTGGACAGTAAAAAAATATGTCCTGGACAGAATCTATCTTGGAAAGAAGAAAATCTGTCCTGGGCAGTAAAGAATATGTCCTGGAGAGAATCTGTCCTGGAAAGAAGAAAATCTGTCCTGGAAAGTAAAAAATATGTCCTGGACAGAATTTGTCCTGGAAAGAAGAAAATCTGTCCTCGACAGTAAAATATATGTCCTGTAGAGAATCTGTCCTGGAAAGAAGAAAATCTGTCCTGGACAGTAAAAAATATGTCCTGGAGAGAATCTGTCCTGGAAAGAAGAAAATCTGTCCTGGACAGTAAAGAATATGTCCTGGAGAGAATCTGTCCTGGAAAGAAGAAAATCTGTCCTGGACAGTAAAAAATATGTCCTGGATAGAATCGGTCCTGGAAAGAGGAAAATCTGTCCTGGACAGTAAAATATATGTGCTGTAGAGAATCTGTCCTGGAAAGAAGAAAATATGTCCTGGATAGAATCTGTCCTGGAAAGAAGACGATCTTTCCTGGACAGTAAAAAATATGTCCTGGACAGAATCTGTCTTGGAAAGAAGAAAATCTGTCCTGGGCAGTCAAGAATATGTCCTGGAGAGAATCTGTCCTGGAAAAAAAAATCTGTCCTGTAAAGAAGAAAATCTGTCCTGGACAGTAAAAAATATGTCCTGGATGGAATCTGTCCTGGACAGTAAAAAAATGACAAATTAACTAAAGGCTATAAAACTAACCTCGCCTGTTGGGTGTCCCCAAGGTGATGTGCCAGCACTGTATCTGTGAAAATAAGACAGGAAAATGCTTACTGTGTGCTTTTTACTTCACATTTAAACTGAGAAAACTTTTGCGAGAACACCAGCCGTCAACTGCAGTGTTGTCATAGTCATTTTCGAATGCCTTGCACGTTCTACCGGCTGAGTCACTAAAAAGAATCTCCGTTTGAAGGGTCACGGCTCCCTTGACATCAAGACGATGATAACGGCAAAGATATGGTTTAATGGTAGACATGTTCAAATCTACTTAAAATTTGCCTGACTGAAATCGACCACTCCGTTCTGAAATTATTAGGGACTTCCTCGAGAAAGCCTCTTCAAGAAACCTGGAAAACGTGCCGAACATCATGAACAAATTTCCTTGACATTTCTGAGGAAGGTTTCATTCTACCAAGAGGACAAACTGCATGAATACATGTGAGTGTCATCATTTTTAAGAAGGAAAACCAAGGAAAATTTACTCCTTGTTTTCATTCGTTTCTGCAGGTTTTTGGAGGAGGCTTTCTCCAGAAAATCTCCCATATCGACGGAAAGGAATGGCCTGGTAAATTACTGAGCCTAATTGAACATATTGGCAACAAAAGAAGGCACTTATCAATATTATTGCTTTGATATTCAGGGAGCAGTTGCCTTCTAAATGGGGATCCTTTTTTTTACTCACCCGCCACCAAATTATACTCATTACATAAGTCTCAGCATCGCTCTTATTGAATTGGATGGTAGAAAATAAAATATCAGATTAAAAATGTTGAACGAATACAAGGAATCAAGTCGTAAGTCTACCACCAAATCACAGATTGGCTTTTATAGTAACCGAAGCACAAGCAGTGTATCTAATCCTTATAGATGTCCTTTAACGCTTTGCATCTCGGCAAAATATCTTAGTATTTGAAGGCAGTCCCCCACAGTAAAGAACTCATTGAAGAAACAAGAAATATTTGGTATGTGGAACAAATATAAGAACTAATAAAATTGTATAACTTACTTTGAAATATTTAAAAACAGGATACAAACAGGCTTAAGTTCACGTATTCGTTCCGTCAGGTCGACACCATCGCACTAAAAGGAAGTAGAACGATTGATTAGAACTGAGTTATTCCTCAACCACATGAATAAAATAAAATTACAACTACCGGGTGACCCAGAAAAAAGTGACCCAACGCAATCTGTTTTAGAAAAAAATGTTAAGTGGCCGATTGAAATATTTCAAGCGTTGTTCTGTCGCTAAAAGACTAGCCTACATTATGAGTATTTTTTGCAATTTTTTTGGGCACGGTTAAGTTCCCAAATAAATGATTTAGAGGAAAAGGGCAGGCTTGAAATCCTCAAAAAGACATCAAAAACAGGGCATCGATTTGAAGCCATTTCAGGTCTTCAAAACAACGAGGAGCGTGTTTCATTTTGCCTGAGAATATCTTTAAGTGCCAAGGGACTATAAACTTGCTCTGAAGACTTCCGATTGGGTTGCCTATTCCCAGGTTGAAACGAAACACGCTCCTCGTCGTTTTGAAGATCTGAAATGGCTGTAAATCAATCCCCTGTTTTTGACGACTTTTTGAAAATTTCAGGCATGCCCTTTTCCACGAAATCCTTAATTTTGGAAGTTTACCGTGCCGAAAAAATTGTGAAAAATACTTATTGCATAGGCTAGTCTTTTAGCGACACAACAACGCTCAAAATATTTCAATCGGCCACTTACTTAATTTTCTGTAGCAGATTGCGTTGGGTCACTTTTTTCTGGGTCACCCAGTATTCAGTCGGCATATCGATTTCATGTGTTCAGTAGCAACCCCCAGGCAAGCGAGCAGCGTATCATTGAGAAAAGCATCCTCAACGAAAAATACATTTTAAAGACGTCAATCTGTAATAGACGTTAAATTATTGCCTCAGCGACTGACATTCTTACTTCCTTTCTAACTGACCTGGAGCCCTGGACATTGTAATCAACAAAAATGTCTCCTACCAAATCCTGTAGGTGAGAAAGGGTATATTTTGTTTTAGGACTTTCGAGGTTGATGGATCTTTTTGTAAACAACATTTTCTATAGAGCAAGATAGAGCTAAGAGTAACCCATTCAAGAAAGTGGGGAGTTTAGGAATTAAGTTGTCGAAGCTTCTTTTTACTGTTCTCAATTTTTGAGCAAAGATTCAAGACAGTCTAACTTGGTTAACAGAGTTTCGTCTTGATGTTTTCGATTGCGAAGTGACTTTAAAACAAAAGCGTATTCTCTTGGATACTTTACTTTCAAGAGTTTTTCAATGATTGCAAAAGAGTGGATTCCATAATATACACTGATTGACTTATCAAATTATCAATACTGCATAGCAGAAAATCTGTTCAAATCACTGGGAACCTCCCATCTTGAAAGTATATTGAACATACCGAGTGAGAAAAAAGTTGACACGGTTTGCGGGTTGTGGAATAAAACATGTTGGGTCGATATTCAAAACTGAAATGTTAATCTATCAGTCAAGGGCGAACTTACATGTGAAAATGTCGTTTGATAAAATCACTCATCTTTTTTTTATATATTCAGTATAAAAATTTACAAAAAACCGGATTACATATAACAACACTTACGAACTACTTTACGACACTACCAGGACGAGATACCATGGGGAGCAAAATACCATGACTACCCCATGGCCTTGACATAAAGACGAGCAACTAAATCAAGCCTAAATATACAATTAAATACAATTACTACTACCGGGTGAGCCAGAAAAAAGTTCCCACTTTCTAGAATTCGTAGCACCACAAGTACTTCATGGATTTGAATGATTCAAATTCTAGTTGAAAGCCATAAGATCAAAGTATTTTTGAGATTTTTCTTGTCTTCTTACGAGAACTGCAAATATAAGTAAATTGAACTTTACAAAAAATTCATGGCTGCAAAATGACGGAAAAAGGCCTAAAACACTTGATCAAATCGATAGGACTCTCCTCACACAGAACAATACGCACATGCGTTTCACCTCTCTCAAGAGTTACAAGAAATTGATTCTCAAACAGATACTAAAGATTTTCAATCCCATGGCAATAGATGTGCAGACGATATCTCTCGCCCATGAGAAATTGCATTTTCTCTGTTGTTCTGAAAGAACGCGAGAAAAATCACAAAAATACTTCGATATTTTGGCTGTCAAGCAAATATTGATTCACTCCAATCCATTTAGTACTCTTGATGCTATGAATTTTCAAAAGTGGGAACTTTTTTCTGGCTCACCCGGTATAATTACGCGCAAACAATCTCTACTGATAAACACTGGAGTCAGTTTCACATTGGATGTCAGGCAACCATTGGAAGGCTTTTAATTTGAGAAAACTCATCTTTTAGATCCAGGAATAAGGAAAATGCTGCTAAAGGGTTTGTATGGGAACGAGAATTCCACGTTCGATTCTGGTCCATGATTTACTTAATTTTGAAATTCTAATTCAAAACATTTGGCACTTAAAAATATAATTTCAATGACAAGTAAATCATGGACCAGAATCTGAGAACGTGGAATTCTCGTTCCACTACCTTACCAGCATTTTCCAAATTTCTGCACCAAACAAAATATTTACATCTAAGTTAGCCCTTGATTGATAGATTAACATTCCAGTTTTGAATATCGGCCGTGCATTTTTTTATTCCATAGCCCGCCAAACGTGTCAACTTTTCTGACCTACCCGATATAACAATAGTACCATCTCGTACCAACAATCAAGGAAGGAAAATGTTTAGATTCTTAACATAGTGTGCGAAAGGATCACAATGAAAATCACGATATTGCTACCACTATGGCTACCACTTACGATTAAGCTATCGATACATCTGTAAAGATCTTTGAATTTGCTTTGTAGAACCTGCCTACCGCCTGCCTGTAAAGGAAAGAATAGACCTTAACTATTTGCTAGACTTTACCGCGAAATGTCACCTGCTTTAGACTGCGTTAATACGACACCGGCACATTTTGAAAACCGCAAAATGAGACGACGTTATGTTCACATGATACCGCCAGAATTTGAAAATGATTGAAAATTCAATGCTACCAAGACTTTACCGCGAAATGTCACCTGCTTTAGCTTTAGCAACTGCGTTAATACGACACCGGCACATTTTGAAAACCGCAAAATGAGACGACGTTATGTTCACATGATACCGCCAGAATTTGAAAATGATTGAAGATTCATGCTACCAATCTCTTTGCCGTCTGTGATAATGAAGCTGGATTTTGAACAGAATTGAATGGAAGCATTGACCCAACTAAACTGAATAGAAGCATCCTTGAGTTAACAATGCGTTTTATACACAGTCCTGGTCGCTTTGAATAAAGTATCTCGCCCCCCCCCTTCCCCCTTTGTAAGCAACCAATTATTTAGTTAACTATCAAAAGTAAAGTCTGTCTCAAATTAAAATATACAAGGTGAGTTTAGAATTAGGATTTTGGTTTAGGATTTAGAAATTTGACGACGTCACATCCTCAAAAATAATAAATGCCGCCATTTTGAAACTGACCAAGATAATAAAGGATCTCCGCGGAAGATTTACAGCAAAATACCCTAAGTTCCTTCCAAGCCATTTAATTCAAAGAAAAATGCAATGGAATTTAACAACCGCAGTTTCAAAGATTTGAGCCCTAGGCTTGTAATCATCTGCCCTCTGTGACCCAATAAAAAGGGAAAAATATTTTTTTTCTATCAAATCTTAAAAAGCTAAAAAAAAACTACAACTACAATTCAACTGTGCCAATCATAGCGGAAAAGACATAAGGTCATCGAGTTTCCACTATGACTGGCACGAAACTTTAAGGACTTTTGAAACTTTTGAGGACTAGCTATCAAATCTACAGCCCGTCCCGCGTAGCGAGGATACCTCTTAGAAGAAGTCAATTCTGTTATCTTTTTTCACTTCAAGAGCGCAAAGAAACTTGTAAAATAGGCCAATCAAAGATGTGTCAAAGACCGTCTGGAAAAAGATTTTTACATACCTTGCCATAAAAGACTAAATTTCGAAATCGACTCGTGAATTTATCAGGGTTGGCCTCTGAAAAAGATAACATTTTATCACTACAAGATTTCTGAGTAAAATTTGAAGAACGGTAGTACGACAGATACGTAATCGTTTACAACATTTGATCAAGTAAATGAAAATCAGATATGCTGGTTTGAAAACGAATCGCGTCAGAGACTGAAACGTCGAAGTAAACTAAACCATCTTCAGTTATCAAATATAGTGTGGAGATGGCAGCATAGGTTCCATATCTTTAAAAAGGCTGGTGAAAAATTGAGTGACCTATTTCTTTGAACTGAATGACTTCAAAGAAACTTTAGCTAATTCTCTATAATTCTACCGTTGGAATTTTCTGCAATCTTCAATATTTTCAGAATTAGAGTGTTTTTTCTTCTTCAAGAAAAATTCAAAAAAAAATTCGAAAAAACTTAAAACTATCGTAATTTCTAAACTGCTTGATGTAACATGAAATAATTTCGAAGAAAACCATAGTTTATGAATGCCTACAATACGTTATCAAGCAAAAGTCTGTCACTCATCTGGCTTATGATTTAGAACTTTGATGATGTCACATCCTCAAATGAGTTGAAATGTAAGATACGCTGTAATTTCCAAAAATATTCAAACTTTCTGAAAAGTCCAACGGGAGAATCATAGATAAGTATCTAAAGCTTCTTTCAAGCCATTCAATCAGAAGAAATAGGTCATTTAATTTTACACCCACCTTTTTAAGCCGAGATAAAGATTTGGAACCTATGCTGGAGATGGCTTAGTGAATTTCAATCATTCAAATCTGTAAAGTACTCTTGGTGCAACGTACCTTCCAAATCTTTCAAAAAGTTGGTGTAAAATTATATAACCTATTTCTTTTAACTGGATGGCATTGAAGAGATTTTAGCTATTTCGCTATAATTCTACCGTTGGACTTTTCTCAAATCTTCTTTTTTCAGAATTAGAGTGTTTTTCTTCTTTTTCAAGACATCATAATTTCTAAAGTTTTGATGAAACATGAAACAGTTTTCAAGAAAACCAAAGTTTATGGATGTCTACAATGTGTTATCAAGCAAAAATCTGTCACTCTTCTGGTTTACGGTTTCGATGATGGCATATCCTAAAATGAGTTGAAATATGAAATACACTGTAATTTCGAAAAATATTCAAGATTTCTGAAAAGTCCAACGGTAGAATTTTAAAAAAGTGGCTGAAGTTTCTTTTTGAGACATTTACTTAAAAGATTTAGGTCATAGAATTTTACACCCACCTTTTTACACCGATTTTAAAGATTTGAGAGTTATGTCTCTTGGTGCAATGAATTTGCGAAATCGGGAACTTTCTTCCAACTCGCACGGTACATGTACCAGCATGGGCAATAATGCACCGTTGATGTGGCCTATATTATGATCAAAATTGTATTTTTACTCATTGTGTTGTAAGTAAGGGATTGCGAGTAAAGCTTGCTAATGTTGCTATTCTTTCGCTCTCCTCTCGTAGCAACAGTATCAAGCTTTACTCGCAATTCCCTGGAAGAGAAACAACACAGTGAGTAAATATACAATTTTGATCATAATATAGGACACATCGCGGTGCACTATTGCCGATTGTATCAGAAGGCTTTTGACAGTAGTACAAGGTGTCCCAAAAAAATTGTGCCCCGTTTGTCTGAAGATTGTGACAAAACAGCAAAGAATCTCGCAAAAAGTTTGCATGATGGTGCTCTTCAGATGTTCAATTGAAGTTTGCTACCATTCCCATGAAAATCCGTTGAAAAATGATGGAGCTATGACGTTCAGGAGACCAAACTTGCCTGATCACTGAAACAAGCGGTGGACTATTTTGTCTTACTATTTAGCAGCGATAAATAGCTTCATGGATTGAAAATGAAACAGCAGCCTCCAATTTCATAGCTCTCGTGAAAATTCCGATAATCCTCGAAGAGTTCCACTATTTCTGACCTCACAGAAATTATTTCTTACTTCACGTGAAGATACTTATCATTGCAAAATAGTAAGGCAAAATGGCCGACTGCTGATTTTAGTCCTCAAGCAATTTTGGTCTTCTGAAGGTCATAGCTTCCTTATTTCTCAACAGATTTTTACGGGCATGGTTGCAAACTTTAATTGAATATCTAAAGAGCAGCATCATGCAAAAGTTTTGCGAGAATGTTTTGCCGTGTTGTCACAATCTTTAGGCAAACGGGGCACAAATTTGTTGGGACACCCTGTATGTACTCACCTCTTGATTCGTGAAATTCGAGACAAACATCAGCATCTGCCCCTAAGCTGAAGTAGTTGTTCATCACACTCAGTGGAAGCTAAATGATGAAAAATAAATGCGAGTTACTGGCAAGCAAAATCATGTTCATGTCCATGAATATATAACTCAGTTGCAAACATTATCAGCAACACATGCAAACAAGTTATAATATATGTGCCGTGGTCACCCAAAACAGTGAAAATCAATGCTAAATTATTAAAATCTGAATATATAACTGATCATGAAGATTTCTTTTCATATGCTTTTGATCAAAGAGCAAATTAATCTTGGACACATTTTTAAGATGGCCTTAAACTTGCGGGAATTTGTGTTTTACAAGCTACCTGGTTTTGAAAGAATTCCGAACATATTACGAAATCCAAACAAAAGCTTATGAATGGAATTTTTGTCCCCATTACCAGTTAAGTTAGTTACCTGAGACAAGGAAGAGGCTCTAATATCAATTAAGGCACGAAACCACAAATGAAATCCCAAGAAATAGCTTTTTGGCTAACATTCGACAGTTTGTATTGCTCAAAACATGTCTTTCATGCGATAATTTTGTCGTCTCTCCACAAAAGAATACTTAAAGAAGCATCCACTGGATTTATATGGTCTTTCATACATATGCACACAACGGTCAATTTTCAAAAATGTCACTGTTTATTGGGTTACATGGTATATCTAATTGAAAAAAATATCAGCTCTACACATTCAAAAGCCAACGCCCCTCCTCCAGCCTCTGAAAGTGAGTTTATTTTTATAATACTTTTACGGGTGAGAAAACGATTGTTTAAATCAAAGAATCTTACTTTGCTTTGAGATTCCTCTGCAATTTCGCTTTCTTCTAATCTTTGACTATTGGGCCGAACATCGAGATTCCATCTACGAACAAGATCATCGAGGTATTATACAATTGACAAAATTATCCCTTCGAAAAATAATTACTGTTGAAGAGAGGATGAAGATTGTAACATCACATCTATTATTGGACTGGTGCAAAAATGTGATACTTAATGATTTAAAAACTAAATGTTTATGCTGTATCCGCAAATTAAATTTTTTGATGTTCAAGATAAGGGTAAGACTCCCTTCACCCTGTATAGCGGTTAAAAAGTCAACTTAATTAATTCACTTTAATTTATTTAAGCACGGTAGCCCTGTCAGTCCACAAAACCTGCTTTTTAGGGGGCCGTGGCAAAAATATTTACAAATTAAAACGGTAAATACCACATAGCATTAGTAGAATAGGAATTTTAATTGTTTGTTCTTGATCCTTTTCTCTTAAAGGTGGCAAGGGAGGGTGCCTGTTTAACGTCAAGTTTAAAGTTGATTCCAAAGCTTAGGTCCACGAAAAGAAATAGCTCTTTGCCCATTGTTAGTTTTCCGTAAAGGGTAGCGAAAGATCAGTTTCGGTATTTCTCAGTTTTCTGAAATTTCGAGTCAAATTTTTATCAAACAAGTCGGAAAGGTACTGCAGGCCGACACCATGGTTTAGATTGCCCAGGCTTCCTAATACAACATCAAAATGAGTGAAAATACTATTTGTTTGAACCTGTTGATTTAGTACCACGCATAGTTTATCGTAGCATAAAACATCAACAACAACAGATAATGTTACAATATGATTCACTACTTTTTATTGACACCCAGATACAAAGCGATTTGTGATTGCAGACAAAGGGAATTCCATGTACAACGGAATGCACAACGAGCGAGCTAACTACCTGGGCTTCGGGGCAATTTTTGTGGCTTGCTTTGTTTTTATTTCATGACTTGACCAACCGGGCATGGAATTCACTTTGTCGGCAATAACAAATCGCTTCGTATCTAGGTGTCAATAAAAAGTAGCGGATCCTATTGTAGCATTATCTGTCCCTGTTTAACCAATCCGATTCATGTTATAACAAATCTGTCGTGAACAACAAACTACATCAAACGAAAGCGTAGGTTCCAAATCTTTAAATCAGTGCAAGAAGTTTGTTGCGAAATTCCACGACCTATTTCTTTAAATTGATTGGCTTGAAAGAAACTTTAGCTACTTTTCTGCAATTTTACTGCTGGATTTTTCAGAAACCTTCAACACTTTTCGAAATTACAGCGTATTTTATATTTCAACTCATTTCAGTCATCAAATTCATAAATCCTAAACCAAAAGAGTGACAGACATTTGCTTGATATCGCATTGTAGAAACCACTCCAATCCAGAGAAAAGCCAAATTTTTCTTGAAATATCTTTTATGATTTCCCAAAAAGTTTAGAAATTACGATGGTTTTAGATTTGTTTTAAGATTTTCCTTGAATTCTTGAAAAAGAAGAAACACACTCTAATCCTGAAAATATTGAAGATTTCAGAAAAGTCCAACGGTAGAAATACAGCGAAATACCCAGAGTTTCTTTGAAGCTATTCAGTTCAAGAAAATAGGAAATAGACATTTACACCAGACTTCTTGAAAATTAGAAACCTATGCTCAAAATGAACCTTTAAACAACTATTAAAAAAAATCTCTCAATACCTGTCTAGTTTCTCCACGATTCCTTCTTCAAGTTGTGTTAGAATACGAGATAAAGGCTCATCCGTGTATCCCTGTCAATACAATAAAATAAACATCATTAATAATACGCTACATTAAAATTTTTCCATTGTCACAATTTCTTAAACACTGCAATAGATGAGTGCGCTAAAGATGGCGGCAAGGAACTTTTAACCAAGATGCATTGCGTTCTTTAATCGAATTCCTATAGAATCGCTAAAGAATCACAATGCGAATGCAATGCATTTTGGTAAAAAGTTCCTCGCCGCCATATTAGTTTGCGTGTATATATGAAATTGTATATAGTAAGCTAGATGCAAATAATCGATGTAAAATAAGTGGACAAAAAAGCGCAATCGTCTATTGTTCATAAAGTGCACATAATGACGAATTTCACACCAAACTATAAACTTCATCCACTAAACACTATATGAAACTGTAAGGAGACACAACCTTTTGGCAAGCCTTATGTTACGCTCTATGGTTTATTTGCATCTAAACAAAGCTTTCAAGGTGTTTCTTATTGAAGAGGCTCTCTTGTTTTATTGTGTCGAAATCTACCTTTGCCACGCCGCGCCGATTGTGCAGCAATAGTTACAATGTTGAGCCTATAAGCAGTCGGTCCTCGTAAAATGGTTTTTACCATAATACAAACAAGGAGTGCCATGCAATAAAAGTGTGGCCAATCCTGCATCATACTTTGGGAAAGGGAATAACTACCAGGTGACCAAGAAGACAGTTTCAGCTTTCCAAAATTCATAGCATCAAGAGTACTTGACGGATTAGAATAATCAAAATTCTGGTCAAAGCAGGAAAAATAAATCAGTTTTGTCATTTTTCTCGCGTTTTTAAGAGCATTGGAAATGTAGGTAAATTCAATTTTGTGAACATTTCTTGGTTTGGAAATGCCTGAATTTCAAAGAAATGAGATCTTCAAACAAATATCGTAATTCTATTTTAAGCTATATTTAGCCCCCTCTCTATTAAGCCCCTTTCTCTAATAAGCCCCCTTCTCAATCAAGCCATTTCCCCACTTGTATCAAATTCCAGAGGCTTACAACAAGATTTCCATTTATTTAACTGAACAAATTTGCATGTTAATTTTGATATGGTTTGGGATAAAACTGTGTCGAATTTATGTATTTGACTCGTAAAATTGTATGTTGAATCGGCTAAATATGGAGTAAAAGAATTGAAAAGCTATCATATCATATACATCCTGGTGATTTGATTTTGTGAATAAGCCCCCTCTCTAAAAAGCCCCCTCTGGAGTGTCCTAAATAAATAAGCCCCCGGGCGCTTAATAGAGCTTTTACGGTACTGAAGATTTTCAATCCCATGGCACTAAATATGCAGAAGATATTTCCCACCAGTAAAAATTTGTACTTTCCTTACTTCTAAGCGGGAGTTTCTTTATGTCTTGATCAAGTGTTTTGGGCCTTTTTCGGGAATTTCACAAGCATGAGATTCTCATGAAGTAGAATATACATATATTTTCAGTGCTCATAAAAATGCAAGAAAATCCTAAATATATTTCAACCTCTCAGCTGTCAGCTGTCAAACTGAGTTTATTCAAATCCATCATGTACCCTTGGTGCTATGAATGTTCAAAAGTGGGAACTTTCTCTGGGTCACTCAGTATAAGCAAGGGTGTTAGGACACGAACGTGTTGATTACATATTTGTTCACCTTGTTTTGATCCTTGTCTTGATTTCTTGTCTTCTTTGCTTCTCTGTTTCGTCTTCAACTGGTGTGTGCAACTGAACGGTTTGCGAGGCCCAAATGCCTCGTGTTATTTGAATATATCTTCCTGATTTCCTTTTATTCCTGTGTCTTAGCGCGCCTTGGCAGAAGAAAGGTTTCAAACCGCAGTGCCATACTAAATACTTTGGTTATGGCTTTGCGGTTTGAAACCTTTTTCTGCGAAGGCGTACTAAGACATAGGAATACAAGGAAGATATATTCAAATAACACGAGGCATTTGGGCCTAATAAACCGTTCAGTTGCACGCACCAGTTGAAGACGAAACAGAGAAGCAAAGAAGACAAGAAATCAAGACAAGGATCAAAACAAGGTAGATAAATATGTAATCAACACGTTCGTGTCCTAACACCCTTGGTATAAGAATAAAATAACAATCAAAAAGCTTACCGAGCCCCAACCGAGAAACCGTGATAAGTCATTTCCAGTGCCAAGAGGAAGAATTGCGACGGGTGGAGGAGGACTCATTTTTAATCGATCGATTTCTGAAAGCACCCATCCGACCTGAAAAAATAAAATGAGATGATAAAAATGACGCAAACGAAATGAGGAAGAACTCTAAGAAGAATACTCTAAGAAATGAAAGGAAATTGGTGTTAGGTTAGGTGTTTAAGTGCAATTACATACAAATAAGCCAGGACACTGAGGTTCGATGTAATGATGAATACATTAGGCCAGCCCTGATGATGTACTCAGCGATGATCATAAATGGACAGATAACTACGAATGAAATAGAACTTTCTGTATAATGCATGTTACCTTACTGTTGTGTTTTGGTGAAACTCTCAAACAAAGGATAGTGTCAAACGATATGAGACAATGTAAGTAAGAACACAAGAAAAAGGTGGTGCCAGTGTTACTGCGTGCCACCATATTCTAGACCTTCATAAACCATGGTTCTCTTAAGAATTGTATAATTTTTCCTCTATCATTTTAGGATTTACGATGACTTTGATTTGTCAAACTTTCCATTAATTCTTTCAATAAGAAGGAAAAATCTGCCATTTTCAACAAATTCAATGTATCAAAAAATTGCCGGGGTAGAAATACAGAAGTTTCTTTCAAGCCATTCAGTTTAAAGATGACGGAAAGTGAATTCTAAATCGTCGTTTACAAATCAGAGCCCTATGCCCTGTAAGTAAACTGAGCAAAGAGGGATAAAAACAAGACCAAAACTTGACTTACAGATCCATCACCGCCACAAACAAGAATTCGAAGATTTGGAACTTTGCGATATAATTCTAGACTGCGAACAAAAAGAAACGTCAATTGATACAAGTGTGAAGAAAGGAGACTATAAGGATTTGCAGGATACCCAATGCAGAAAACACCCTTGTAATATTGACAGTAAAATTCCTTTAGCATAGGCAAGAAACCGAAGCTGGCTGAGTGGGTGAGTGGCCGAGTGGCTTAAACAGTTTCTGTCAGGTGACTGAAGGTTAAGCTCGGTCGAGTGAGGTCAAACTCCGGATGGGTGACTTCTGAGGCCTGACCTCGCAACTCACCTCGCGCCGTCCTTCGGAAGGGACGTTAAACTAGGGGTCCCATGCCTGGATGCGGCATGCATAGTGGGCCTAAATTAGCTTTAGATATCTAGAAACCATATCAGCCCACTTAAAATAAATTACTACTACTACTACCACTACTCTCCTTCTTCCACCATAGGGAGGTTTGCCTCCGTTGATTCTCTAAGAGAGGGGCTACAACAGCACATGAAGGCTTTCTTATTGATACTACTTTCCATAGTCTCTATAAGTGCAAGCTACGCAACGTAACAAATTAACAGGGATTGATTCAGATTTCCGCGATAAATTTGGTCAAATCCAGCAGGCACCGCCACGTTCGAATTTCCAATTTTGGGCTAAACGTTACCCAAGAGCCTCCCTAGAAAGATAAATAAGGCCGACTACATGAGCTTTATCCGCTAAATTAGTTGAGGTTTGATAAAACGTTTAAGCGGAAAGTTATCTGAGAATGTTGCCTGATAAATGAGCAACATTTTGATGTGTTGTTTTGCATTTTTGGATAAATACTGATGAAACGCGGGTGAAAAGAAAACAGTTCCTGCTGATCTGTTTGAAATAAGTTGCGTTCCTTGTCTTTATATTATACATATAGATACTGCAGTACAGTACTAAGACAGGCGGGGTTTCAATCATTATCATTATCATGCATTGATGGCTAGTATCGAGGCGCCGTATTTGATTGACCAAGAGCAAAGACGCAAGAAACAAACGAAATGGCTGCCATATGAAATATAGGCAAGAGAACTTTATACTTAAGTCCTTTTAAGTTCAACAAGAGATTCTAAGGTAAGTTAAGATTTTGATACATCATGCGTTAGAACGTAGGAAAGCCCAAACACCACAATAGTCTGGGCCTCCTGTGCTTACGGTAGCATCGAACAACATATTATAATGTACTTGAGTTCGTGCAATAGGACAAGGATTCTATGCAATCGTGCAATAGGACAAGGACTCTACGCACTTTGATTGAGATTTCGTCAACTGCGATTGGGAGTAGCAACAACAAAAACAATGAACTAGGACTATGAACTTTAATAATCGACGGTATGTCTACTACAGTAAAAACCCGCATAAAAGAACACATGTTTTGGGGGTTCAGGCTGATCGTGTTCCTATTTATCGGGTGTTTTCTGCGAAATCAGGCTGACAGTGTTCTTAGCGTGTTCTTTAAATTGTTTCTAAAATTAAACATTGAACAAGACCACCAACACTGAATAGATGAAATAATGTTCAAGTACAAAACTATTTAATAATTGTTGGGTGGAACTTCAAACAGGAAAAACAGGAATTCAGAGTTTTATACTAAACAGCATGTTGTGTTTGCAGCAAATAAAGACTTTTTTGCTAATGACAGAAGACAGATGATAACATTCATATGGTTGCATAATTGTATTTAGCAAAGTTCAAACACATTGACAGTATCTAATTCAGTCACTCATGCCATCCAGCTTTTTACATAAGAACAATTTTCATTTTTCAGGCTGAATGTGTTCTTATGTCTATGATACTTTTTAAACCAAATTTCAGCCTGAGTGTTCTTAATCCACTTGTTCTTTTATGCGGGTTTTTACTGTATGCGAAACATGACAAAAATCCTCCTATCTCCCTCCGCCTCCAAAAGGTGACTGGGAAAATGGGATTAGAGAATCTCCTTCAAGACCACTGAACAAGGTTGGAGTGAAATTTACTTACCCGAATTTTGGTCCACCGTCCAACATCAGATCGAAAACCTTTACAAAGATAAGAAAGAGATTGATAAATAAATCACGCTAGCAATATGCTCATGAATAACACAATAAGATGAATAATACAATACAAAAGGATTCTAGATTTCTAATTTCATTTCGAGTAACTAAATAAAAATATTCAATGACTATTCGGCAGGTTAATTATGAAAGCAATTTCAAAAAGCTGTAACTATCTATCGCAGCACATTTCTGCTCCTCAAACTTATCTGATGGAATTGACCTTTTGGCAGAATACTTTTTATGTAAATTCTCCTAAAATATACAATCTACTAAGAATACACAGTTTTGGGTTGATGGCAGTGCCAGGACTAAGATATGGGTCTCATCCCGCATTGGGGTATCATCAATATTGTCAATATTAGTATCAATATTGGGGCTTTTCAGATCACAAAGAGTACAGTCGAATTTATATGTAAATTGCAATGACCAAAATGTTTCCACAAGATTTTTAAGTTAACCTATATCTTTCTAAGTTCCCTTCACCGCTTGAATTGTGGTAAACATGTATTGATTTGAGTCATGACGCAGAATAAAAATTGTTTCATAAGCGGAACACGTACCTGCCTTGGGTTTAGAAGCCATTGAAATTTTTCCATTATTCGTGATCCCTAACAAACAATAACAACGGTAAATATATAACGTCTGAAAAACGGACTCCAAGAAAGGTGATTGACAGGGGCAATAACACAATGCTAGTATTTCAATTTTATTTTGTTCACTCTATTTGTCCCCTTTCTATTCATATCTCTTGCAAATCTATCTTGTCGTCAACCCCGTTTGATAATGCATAGGCGACTAATGTGTCAAGTTTGACTGTTTCCCAAGTGAGCCTGTCTGCAATAATCAGATCTGATCGTTTGATGGAAGATGTTGCGCTTTATTTTCTTCAACTTTCCGCTGTAGCTGTTGCAAAATTTGACTAAGGTTCGTTTGCATCCAATTCAAGTCTGCGGACCACTGGCCATCCTCTTGATAAAACAAATTTCGATTTCTTTAATAAACTTTGTGCCATGAAAACTTGTGCTATGAATGAAAAAAGTACCACAATACAAGACCGAAAACAATACTAAAACTTCCCAAGTGTATGGTCCCATGATTTGAATTGGGTGTAAACAAACCTTAGCTGATTGGGTCAATTCTTCCAAAAATATGATGAAAATTGAATGTTTAAGTTGCTTTAGAATTAATGTTGAATGCCAGGAAAAGCTTTTTTATACCGGGTGAGTCAGAAAAAAGAATCCCCGTTTGAAAGGTCACGGCTCCCTGGATATCAATACAATGATATCGGCAAATATATAGTATAATGGTAGAAATGTTCAAATCTACTACGAAATTTACCTGACTGAAATCGGCCACTCCATTCTGAATTATGAGGGATTTCCTCCAGAAAGCCTCTTCAAAAAACCTTCAAAACGTGCCCAAAATCATGAACAGATTTCCCTAACATTTCTGCCTTACAATGCCTTACAGCAATGACTTGTGAACGCTTTACGCACGTTCTATCCTCTTGGGAGGATGAACACGTCCCCCCCCCCCCTGGTATCGATAGACTATTAAGGGGGATGAAAATGTGCTCATTGTTTTCATTCGTTTTTGCAGGTTTTTGAAGGGGCTTTCTGCAGAAAATCACCCATATCCACGGGAAGGAATGGCCGATGAAGGCCGGGTAAATTACTGAACCTAATTGAACAAATTGGCAATAAAACAAGACATTTTTCAATAGTATTGCTTTGATATTCACGGAGCAGTGGCCTTCCAAGCGGGGATCTTTTTTCCGACTCACACGGTAGAATGTACTTTCTTCCCCCAGTAGAATCTATTTTCTTCCCCCGGTAGAATCTATTTTCTTCCCCAGGTAGAATCTATTTTCTTCCCCAGGTAGAATCTATTTTCTTCCCCAGGTAGAATCTATTTTCTTCCTCAGGTAGAATCTATGTTCTTCCTCCGGTAGAATCTATTTTCTTCCCCAGGTAAAATCTATTTTCTTCCCCAGGTAGAATCTATTTTCTTCCCCAGGTAGAATCTATTCTCTTCCCCAGGTAGAATCTATTTTCTTCCCCAGGTAGAATCTATTTTCTTCCCCAGGTAGAATCTATTTTCTTCCCCAGGTAGAATCTATTTTCCTCCCCAGGTAGAATTTGTTTTTCTTCCTCAGGTAGAATTTGTTTTCTTCCTCAGGTAGAATTTGTTTTTCTTCCTCGGGTAGAATTTGTTTTTCTTCCCCAGGTAGAATTTGTTTTCTTCCTCAGGTAGAATTTGTTTTCTTCCTCAGGTAGAATTTGTTTTTCTTCCTCAGGTAGAATTTGTTTTTCTTCCTCAGGTAGAATTTGTTTTTCTTCCTCAGGTAGAATTTGTTTTTCTTCCTCAGGTAGAATTTGTTTTTCTTCCTCAGGTAGAATTTGTTTTTCTTCCCCAGGTAGAATTTTTTTCTTCCTCAGGTAGAATTTGTTTTTCTTCCTCGGGTAGAATTTGTTTTTCTTCCTCGGGTAGAATTTGTTTTTCTTCCTCCGGTAGAATTTGTTTTTCTTCCTCAGGTAGAATTTGTTTTCTTCCTCAGGTAGAATTTGTTTTTCTTCCTCAGGTAGAATTTGTACTTTCTTCCCCCAGTAGAATCTATTTTCTTCCCCCGGTAGAATCTATTTTCTTCCCCAGGTAGAATTTTCCCAGGTAGAATTTTTTCTTCCTCAGGTAGAATCTTTTTCTTCCTCAGGTAGAATTTGTTTTTCTTCCCCAGGTAGAATCTATTTTCTTCTTCCTCAGGTAGAATTTGTTTTTCTTCCTCAGGTAGAATTTGTTTTTTTCTTCCTCAGGTAGAATTTGTTTTTCTTCCTCAGGTAGAATTTGTTTTTCTTCCTCAGGTAGAATTTGTTTTTCTTCCTCAGGTAGAATTTGTTTTTCTTCCCCAGGTAGAATTTGTTTTTCTTCCTCAGGTAGAATTTGTTTTTCTTCCTCAGGTAGAATTTGTTTTTCTTCCCCAGGTAGAATTTGTTTTTCTTCCTCAGGTAGAATTTGCTGTTCTTCCTCAGGTAGAATTCGCTTTTCTTCCTCAGGTAGAATTTGTTTTTCTTCCTCAGGTAGAATTTGTTTTTCTTCCTCAGGTAGAATTTGTTTTCTTCCTCAGGTAGAATTTGTTTTTCTTCCTCAGGTAGAATTTGTTTTTCTTCCTCAGGTAGAATTTGTTTTTCTTCCTCAGGTAGAATTTGTTTTTCTTCCTCAGGTAGAATTTGTTTTTCTTCCTCAGGTAGAATTTGTTTTTCTTCCTCAGGTAGAATTTGTTTTTCTTCCTCAGGTAGAATTTGTTTTTCTTCCTCAGGTAGAATTTGTTTTTCTTCCTCAGGTAGAATTTGTTTTCTTCCTCAGGTAGAATTTGTTTTTCTTCCTCAGGTAGAATTTGTTTTTCTTCCTCAGGTAGAATTTGTTTTTCTTCCTCAGGTAGAATTTGTTTTTCTTCCTCAGGTAGAATTTGTTTTTTCTTCCTCAGGTAGAATTTGTTTTTCTTCCTCAGGTAGAATTTGTTTTTCTTCCCCAGGTAGAATTTGTTTTTCTTCCTCAGGTAGAATTTGTTTTTCTTCCTCAGGTAGAATTTGTTTTTCTTCCTCAGGTAGAATTTGTTTTTCTTCCTCAGGTAGAATTTGTTTTTCTTCCTCAGGTAGAATTTGTTTTTCTTCCCCAGGTAGAATTTGTTTTTCTTCCCCAGGTAGAATTTGTTTTTCTTCCTCAGGTAGAATTTGTTTTTCTTCCTCAGGTAGAATTTGTTTTTCTTCCTCAGGTAGAATTTGTTTTTCTTCCTCAGGTAGAATTTGTTTTTCTTCCTCAGGTAGAATTTGTTTTTCTTCCTCAGGTAGAATTTGTTTTTCTTCCTCAGGTAGAATTTGTTTTTCTTCCTCAGGTAGAATTTGTTTTTCTTCCTCAGGTAGAATTTGTTTTTCTTCCTCAGGTAGAATTTGTTTTTTCCCCAGGTAGAATTTGTTTTTCTTCCTCAGGTAGAATTTGTTTTTCTTCCTCAGGTAGAATTTGTTTTTCTTCCTCAGGTAGAATTTGTTTTTCTTCCTCAGGTAGAATTTGTTTTCTTCCTCAGGTAGAATTTGTTTTTCTTCCTCAGGTAGAATTTGTTTTTCTTCCTCAGGTAGAATTTGTTTTTCTTCCCTCAGGTAGAATTTGTTTTTCTTCCTCAGGTAGAATTTGTTTTTCTTCCTCAGGTAGAATTTGTTTTTCTTCCTCAGGTAGAATTTGTTTTTCTTCCTCAGGTAGAATTTGCTTTTCTTCCTCAGGTAGAATTTGTTTTTCTTAAATTTTGAATTTGTTGTCAAGTATCTACTTACAGGAACACTTATTCGCGGCTCCGTCTTTCTCCATAACTTTGTTGGCTAGAAAGGCAGCATGTGGTGACGGGGTCGTAACATACCCGCCTTTATATTGAATACATCCACCTTCGATTCGATGAAAATTTACCATACCATTGTAAAGTAATAGGCGATTTTAATTGGAAGCCGCTTCTTGAAAATACTTGAAAAAGCGCTGGGATTGTCAACCAGATTTAGTCTACCGGGTGAGTCAGAAACAATAATCCCCGTTTGAAAGGTCACGGCTCCCTGGATATGAAGACATTGATATCGGCAAATATATGGTTTAATGGTAAAAATGTTCAAATCTACCATAAAATTTACCTGACTGAAATCGGCCACTCCGTTCTGAAATTATGAGGGATTTTCGCGAGAAAGCCTCTTCAAAAAACCTTCAAAACGTGCCCAAAATCATGAACAAATTTCCCGAACATTTCTGCCTTATAATGGCCTTACAGCAATGACTTGTGAACAATTTAGCGTGTGCTATCTTCTTGGGAGGATGAACAAGTCCTCCCCCTGATATCGATGACCTATATTCAGGGGGATTCCATTCTCCCAAGAGGACAAAATACATGAATTTATGCGAGTGTCATCAATTTTAGGAAGGAAAATGTGCTCATTGTTTTCATTCGTTTTTGCAGGTTTTTTGAAGGGGCTTTCTGCAGAAAATCACCCATATCCACGGGAAGGAATGGCCGATTAAGGCCGGGTAAATTACTGAACCTAATTGAACATATTGGCAATAAAACAAGACATTTTTCAATATTATTGCTTTGATATTCATGGAGCAGTGGCCTTCCAAGCGGGGATCCTTTTCTCTGACTCACCCGGTATTTGTTTAGGAATTTGCGAGTCACTTGATGGCCACTGGTACTTCAAATATTTACGAAAGGAATGTAAACTTTTCTCCACTAGTGAGAGTATTGATGAAAAGTAAGTAAACTTTCCTTACCTGGTTTCCCCCACTTTTAGGATTAACAAAAACTATAAGAGGAACTTTGTCATTACTTCCATCAATCGGTTTTATCTGAAAGTAAATATGATAACTATGATGCAAGCAAAGAAGCAGAGAGTCCCAAAAATATAACAGAGTCCAGTTTATTGCACCTCGGTCCAATAGATGTTTATGCTAAAAATGGCGGCGAAGAACTCTTTACCAACATGCAGTGCGTTCTAGTTACAAGTCTTTAACAATTCTGTAGGAATTCGATCAAAGAACACAACGCATCTTGGTAAAAAGTTCCTTACCGCCATCTTTAGCGTAATCGTGTATTGTGATTGGCTAAATGCTACTCGAGCAAAGGCTGATTTAGTCAACATAGGGCTCAAATCCTTAAGAAGGTCGTTTCTTTGAATTAAATGGCTTCCAAGGAACTTAGGGATTTTTGCTGTGAATCTGCCATGGAAATTTATTGACATCTTGACTAGTTTCAAAATGGCAGCACTTTTTAAACTTGAGACTATGATGTCATCAAATTACTAAATCCTAAACCAAAAAAGCTACAAATTTTTGCTTGCCACTATATTGTAGACCTTCAAAAACTATGGTTTTCTTGGAGGTTCTATGATTTTTCCTCTATCGGTTTAAGATTTACGATGATTTGAATTTTTTCCAATTTTCCATGAATTTTTTCAAAAATAATTAAATTGCCACCATTTTGAAAAAATCAAAATATCAAAAAATTTCCACGGCAGATTTACAGCAAAGTACCATAATTTCCTTTCAAGCCATTCAATTAACAAAAATGTCATAGAATTTTCCACCCATCTTTTTAAAGATTTGAGAGATTTGATCCCTACACTGATTTAGTCAGCAGAATTCTTTGACACAAGTCCTAAAAGCGACGGGAAAACAGAGCTGCCAGAAGGCTGCTACTGCCTTAGTTTGTACAAAGAAACAAATCTGTCTCAAATTAGATGCCACGTCAGAATTGCGATAAAGCAAAATTCCTTTGCAAAACACCTATTCGCAGACATTTTCACGTGACATCTAATCTGAGACAGACTCTTCACGTTCTAAAAGCTTGGTTACAGGATATTTCTAAAGGCTAAAAGATACCAATACGTCTTGAAGTGCTGAAACATAGCAAGGAAGATTATCTCGTAAAGTTTAGAAAAGCTTCCAAACAGGAAGATGTTAGTACAAAGTAAAAAACTCACCACAAATGCACGCCTCTCCTGAAAGATTTGAAAACACATTAGTAAACGAAAACGTATTCAGGTCATTCAGTACTCTCATAGGTTAAGGTCAATAGAAAGGTATACGGCCTCCATTGTCAGACTCTTGGGGGAACAGGATAGGGGGAAGAAGTTTTACTGTCTCTACAATTTGTAAAGAACGATGACTTCTTGCTTGACACCAAATTAGGCATCAATGCATTATTTCTGCATAAATAGTTTGCTTTACAAATTTATTGCCATGTGATCACAAACTTAGCAATTGATTTAAATTTCATTTATTGTGAGCCTTCAGGGGAATGAATTGATTTGCGTGTTGTTCTGTGTGCGGAGGATTTTTTTACGATTTTGTCGAGTGTTTCAGGCACATTTTCAGGCACTTCGCAATCACCGATTTTTGATAAATTTGAATTTACCTATTTTTCAGAGCGCGTAAAATCACGAGGAAATTGCAAGGGCACTTTTTAATGAGCTCTAGGCTACAAACTGCACTTAAAGATATCTTATGTATAACTCGCTTAGTATAGCCGCAAGGACAACAAACAACTTATACCTGTACTTTGTTTGATCTTTCAGCTATCACATAGAATTCGTAAAATACGACACAATTGGAAAGTTAACTTACCCTACTCGACCGCCTGCGATTCGTTTTCCTTTGTCGTCCATTTTGTGTTGTTGAATACTGTCGAGAAAAGAATAACAGGGTGAATGTAGCTCTAATACTGGGTGACTTGATAAAAAGGCCTGGCGTTTGAACGAATGCTGCTCCCTGAATATCAATGCAATAATATTGAACACTGTCTTGTTTTATCGGCGATATGTTCAATCAAGTTCAGTAATTTACCCGGCTTTAATCGGCCATTCCTTCCCTTCGATATGGGAGATTTTCTGTAGAAAGCCCCTTTCGAAAACCTGCAAAAACGAATGAAAACGATGAGCAAAACTTCCCTTTGTTTTCCTTCCCAGCAATTATGACGCTTACAAGCATTCATGTATTTTGTCCTCTTGGGAGAATGGAATCCCCCAGAATAAGTCATTCATAGCAGGGGGAAGACTTCTTAATTCCCCCAAGAGGATAGCGCGTGCTGAGCGTGCTCAAGTCATTGCTGCAAGGTAAACATATTAGGGAAACTTGCTCACAATTTTAGCAACTTTCCTAAGGTTTCTGGAAGAGATTCTCTTTAGAATATCCCTTTTAAAACCTGAACGGAGTTACCGATTTCAGCCAGGAAAAATTCTAAAAGCAATTGAGCACGTTAACTATTCAATCAGATATTGCAAAATATAATTGCTTATATACTCAGGGAGCAGTAGCCTCTCAAACGCCGGGCCTTTTTAACTCATCCGGTACAGTATCACAGACCAAGATGTGCAAAAAAACCCCAACGGTTAACAAACAAAATCAGGAAACGCAATTATGTTACTTCGGCTTGTTTTTACGAATTCGCGTTAAAAATCTCGTTGCCCTCAATGTTTTTGTTCAAAATTCAAGATGGGTTTCACTGCTTGAAAAAATATACACATACGATACATTGCAAACAAATAAATATTTAGTCTGGACGCAGACGCGAATGGCCCGCTACAAAGACTCAGGAAGCGCTTCAAAAGAATACAACTACAACAAGTACGACAACAACAACAACAACAACAACAACAACAACAACTGCAACTCAACAACACCTAACCTTACAACACAGGGAAAACATCTGACTACAAAAGACACACGACAAAACGGTAAGAAACCACATAACAACAACAACAACAGCAAGACTACGAAGACACAAAACCGACGTCATAGGACAAGAAACATCATAACAACAACACTTCAAAACGAAAACATCGCATTGCGAACAATGCCATTGAAAAGAACCGAACAGAGCAGAACGAACAGGGTAAAGGTACACCCGGGGTGGCTTAAGATTCACGGAATCAACCACTTGCAAAGAAGGACCGAAAATGAAATTGGAAAAGCGAAGCTTGTAGAACGATGGACGAAAGACAATCTGACGTCAAGTGACATAGCACAAAAATACAGCACCATGATAAACTAGTCAGCACTGAAATAAAGAATAAAAAGCGCAAAAGACCAAATTGATGCCTGTTTTCTTCGAATGGTTAGGCCCTCTTCAACGGTACACTTTATACATTGCAAACAAATATAGCAACACACACTCGTTCAGCGATACTTGTTTTCTTTACTTTGAAAGAAAACGTTTGCATATTCGGTCACTACACAGCAGAGACTAGCCTGCATGCAGCCTCGACTCCTCCTCAAAGGAAAAGTACTTTTCCATTGAGGAGGAGTTGAGGCTGCCCGCAGGATAAGCAGAGACCCGCATAAGAGCACCTATGCTGTGGCAGCCGGAAAGATATTCTTGATAAATGGATGCCATAATCAAGTTCAGCCTGTAAGGTCCTTGAAAAGGCACTCATAGTTAGTACAATGAAAATGTGTTTTTATAAAGTACAGGCCTCACGCACATTAATATAGTTTTCCTGCCTAAGAACTCTCATGAGTTCTTGAGATTATTTGTAGTTTCTTAAGAATCCTTGTTCAAACAAATTTACAGCCTTTCACGTGACTCAGAATTCTTGTCAGAATGTAACGTAAAGACTTCTTAAGAATTCTTAGAACTACCATGTTAATGTGCGCAAGGCCTGTACTAAGAGATGGAAGTGTATTCCTTCCATCACTTGAGTAGCTTTTGAATATCTCTCTTTTTCAATCAAGTCTTTGTTATGACAGACGTTGCAGTTTTCAAGAAAAGTACCATCTTTTGAACCAATAGGTAAGAAGTTATCATTGAATTTCAGCCTCAAGAGTCTCACAAAACTAGGTCTATTTATGCGGGTTTCTATTGTATCGAAAATTATTTCAAATAGTTTTCTGGGAATAATGGAAAAAGGTTCTGAAAGTCTTCCACAACAATTTGAAATACAATTCACATAATGACTGACAGGGTTGCGAAAGGAAACAGAGTATTTAACGAACAAGATCCCA
Source organism: Aurelia coerulea (assembly GCA_039566865.1). NCBI lineage: Eukaryota > Metazoa > Cnidaria > Scyphozoa > Semaeostomeae > Ulmaridae > Aurelia > Aurelia coerulea. The sequence goes on along the minus strand of CM076947.1, from coordinate 20,252,465 downwards.
AAATGTTTATTAAGTAATGTTTTAACATTTGACGAAGGCAAGTACGTTTCTTACTTTACGAGGTGGAAGTTTGACAATCCATGATGGTGGCACTATTAATCGATGATGCATTCCCAGCATGCATTTCTCATCCATGTACATCTCTTTGGAACATTCTGGTTTATTGTGAACCTACAGAAAGTGGGGAGCTAGATTAAAAAGATTTAAGGTTTCAAAAGCAAGAATACACGTATTTTTTATAAGAAACTGCTTATAAGAAATTCAACTCTCACATCGCCAAAAAATTAAAAAACTCTAGTACTGGGAAAATACAACTTAAGAAACAACTAATATTTCGATAAAGGAAATCCGATTCGGTATTTATATCAGGGATTTCTTATAGGAAACTGGTTACATTTCAGATAAAACCAATTGATGGAAATGATAACAAAGTTCCACTTATAATTTTCGTTAATCAGGTGTGGCAAAATTTCTCCGAGCCGTTTTACACAATATAAATTTTCAAGGGCATATACAAAAACAGCCCTCCTTTACAATCGGTTGGTTTTATAATAAGACGTGAAAATTTGAGGCGGAGAAATAAGGAAAAAACCTTCTACGAAATAACGGTATAGCATCATGCACGTAAAATAATCCAGCGGGTTAATTATTAAGTTAGTTTATTAGGTTAACTATGACCATTTTATGAAAGTGTTAAATATGTGATAAAAGGAGACCACTCGTCGACGTGAAGATATCTGGCTAGTACCTAACCAATCTATCAAAGCCATAACCAATTTAACCAATTAGACCATTTTGACATTTAGAAAAATGGTCTGGGGAGTGCACTATGACGAATACTTTCCCACCAAACGCCAAAAACCTTTGGAGTCGAGGTGTGGGTTGGAGAATGAGGCTGATGGGTCATAGGACAGCATTTCAGAAACATTTTGGGCAATTTATTTCCTTATTTTTCACCGTGAACATGAACCCAATAGATTCGTAGAGTTCAATTTATCGTTCATGAAAGCACTGTGGCAGCCCTTTACCAGAAAAATAGTGCTCTCCCCAGACCCTTTTTCTAAATGTCAAAATGGTCTATTGACCAAGGCAGTGAAAGACTCGATAATGGGGGCAGTCTTTGTGAAGAGCATTATTCCAATCAATTCATGAATTTTGCTGAGATAGATTCTCAATAGACGATTTTGTAAGAGATGGCGTCGAGGGGCATTTGACCAAGATGATATGCCTTCTATAAAGGAATCAACAGTGACCCTATTGAATTTCAATCATTAACTGCAAAGCATCTTGGCAAAATGCCTCATGATGCCATCTGATCAGTAAACTTCTGTTGAGTTCCAATTTGCCCTATTAAATTACGAATAGCCTAGGATTATTCAGATTGCATGCAGCTTAATTACAGACAGAATTCTCAGTTATTTCTTTTGAATAAAGTTTATATCAAATGCTCAACTTACCGCTTTTTTGCACCATGAGCAATTGACTGCAATCATGTCCTAAGATGAAACATAAAAAGGTTATTTCATCTCTTTTATGCCGCAGCATAAAGAAAAACACTTTCTCGGGTGATCATTTCAGTAAGACTATGCGGAGGTGAAGTTTAATTTTCTCCCTTGTAGTTTGGTACTGCTTCTAATCACCAGATGTCCTGACAAAAACTCCCTGAGTTTAAAGTGATGTAGCAATTTAGAATACATCTTCGAATTTTAAGGAAATTTGACAAATCTTAAAAAGACTTGAAAAAAAATGTTCCATGGAATGACACTTACCCGTGCCGACTGAAACGATAACTTTGACTGGAAATACTAAAAAGCAAACGACATATTCGTTAAAACACATTCAAAACAACAGTTACCAATTGGATGTACACGCAGCATATTAATAACAAGCTGTTTATAAGAAACTGTTGGCTCAAGCAATCAAAAATTGAGAAGCCTTGCTATCTGGATTAGAAACCTTAGTAATAGATCGAATTGGCCAATTTCAGATCATGTGACCATACTCTTGGGAAGTTCCACTAGTATTCTGCTCTTGGCATTCATGGCACAAGTTTCATGGCAGGAAATATATTAAAGAAACCAAGAGACGTTTTGTAAAGAGATTGAACACTTGACTAGACATGGGTGTACACAAGCCTTCACTGAGTGGGTGAGTGGCCGAGTGGCTTAAACAGTTTCCGTCAGGTGACTGAAGTTAAGCTCGGTCGAGTGAGGTCAAACTCCGGATGGGTGACCTCTGAGGCCTGACCTCGCAAGTCACCTCGCGCCGTCCTTCGGAAGGGACGTTAAACTAGGGGTCCCATGCCTGGATGCGGCATGCATAGTGGGCCTAAATTAGCTTTAGATAGCTAGAAACCCTATCAGCCCACTTAAAATAAATTACTACTACTACTACTTCTGATGGGTCTATTCACAACCTTAATTTTCCAAGGTCCCGCAAAAACGTTTTCATACTGTACAGTATCCAAAAACCTTTTGACATCGTTATGAGTGTGAATTCAGTATTGTTAAAATTGTTCGTCTTACTGTAAAAGCTCTATTAAGCCCCCCTCTCTATTAAGCCCCCCCCCCCACATACATCAAATTCCAGAGGTTTTTATTTAGATGTATTTAACTGAAGGTGTTGTGGCGCAGTGGTGTAATCCTCTGACATTGCAGCCAAAACAGTCAGGTGGACCGGGTTCAATCCCAGGTAGAGCCTCATCACTTCAGCATCATGACAAGGGGTCACGGACTCAATTAGACCTATTCTACTTCTGCAATCCCAGCGCTTGGCGATAAAAACCGTAACTTCAACTTCACCTTCACCTTCACCAACTCGTACAATTGTATGTTTAAACCTAGCCTGTTAGCCAGACCCAATTTCAAAGGAAATAGTGGTCTGTTCAATACCGCCATAAAGCTTGTTCAAACCTCGTTTGAGAATTCCTCAGAATAATTCGCTGATTATTGTAAAGAAACCATTTACCCAGGAAGCTCTTTGAAATCTTTCTGAAAAAAGAATACTGCAATCTGAATGCCCCTTGATTACTTTTTGTTCCACCTTGCATAGAAATTTAATCTCTGACCTGAGGGTCTAATCATGCAATTGATTAAGCTGTCTCCCTTGCTGCACTAAACTAGTTCGCCCTTTGTTTTTATGATGATATTTTGAGCTGCGAGATAATTATGCGCATACATTTTCCACAAAACTTGGAAAACAGCCCTCTTGAAATAGAGGCTCTGAACAAGCTTTATGGCGGTATTGAACAGACCACTATTTCCTTTGAAATTGGGTCTGGTTAACAGGCTAGTTTAAACCGCAAATGTGGTGTAAAAGAACTAAAAAGTGTCCAAAATTAAATAAGCCCCCTGGGGGTTAATAGAGCTTTTATGGTGAATGTATAAATCCATCTTCAGTATTGCATGTAGTGGGATATTAAAATGATGTAACTGAGCATATACAAAATTCAGCCAAAGACAGGAGTGCAGGAGCCTCTATTTGTAAACAGAAATAACAAAAAGAAATAACTGAATAGCACCTTTCCACATGTGTCGCATTTTCCTTCTTGTTTCCTTCTATGTGCAACATGATGTTGTGGAAAAGGCTGAAATAAAATTGATTACCATGTGATCAAGATGCAACCGACTTTAAAGATTTACAGCAAATGCTAATACTAGATGATAGTACAAGCATACCCTCATTCCTTCAAAATGTCCAATTACATCTGCACTCATATCTACCCAGTTTCTTTGATGTAAGTTCCCTTGCCATTATCATCCACAACAAATCGGGTGATTTTTGTCATATGTCTTTTAAATGACTATTTCTTATATATTGGTGTTCACTATCCGGTATCCAAAAGAAACTATCCACTTTTCACAGCTCAACATAAATTGTCCACCAGGCAGGCATTGACGATTGACGATTTACGATTTAGTCTTGATTGATAATCCTAAATAAAACTTGGCCAATCTTTGTCTATTTTTGGGAGCATATCTAAAATATATGAACATATCTAAATAATGTTTTCATTCTTCAAATATAAAGAATCTTTCACCTTTGTAACACGTTCAAGTATCATCTCTTGAGAACCGTAACAAACTATCTTTTTCTAAAAATGTGTTCTTCTTTGCACAGTTTACTGTAAACTTTACAGTTTACTGTTTCAGTTTACAGTTAAACTTTACAGTTTACCATAACCATATTTGAGATGTTCGATTTGTTGATTTTTGAACTTGTAAAATACAAGGCATAGTTTATAAATTCACCTGTTTTAGACTTCGCGCTGATCCTTCCACAAATGTTGGTCTGCACTTACAACAGTTTATCTACGAAAAAAATAATTCAAAGCCTTTATTCGTTAAAATAATCACCACATCAGTAAAATATTCCAGCTGAAAAAACAATTTCTGATGAAAGAAGCACTTCTAATGAAATTAATACATAAATAAAAACTGACGGAGCTACCTAGTAAGAGAATGAATGAAGTTAAAATGAAGAAAATAAATGTTTCTTTAGCGGTTTCTCTTCCTAATATGAAGCGCAAACCTATGACAGCTGGGCCCAATATCAATGTCTGAAGCCTTTTTCTGCTTATTCTGTATGATATCTTTATTGCCACATTGTCTTTCTAGCAGTAGCCATAATCATAATATGATAAGAACAAAATAATAAACCACACACGTACCAGGTGTCCAAAAACAACGCAACAAATTTGAAAAATTCTAATGCAATCAGTTTCATTTTCATACAATTATTTTCATTCAAATCTGTAATAATTAGATTAAATTTTGATACATTTTCCAGTATCTTTGGTATGTATGTATGTATGTATGTATGTAAAATTTTGCCATACAAAGTAAAAATTGAAAATGTAATAAAGGAAAGAAAGGCTATTTACATGTATAAAATGGTAATAAAAACTAAAGATCTAGTATAAAAATACCCCTAGTTTAAAATGGCAGGGATAGCATTAAAAGGTCAGTGCAACCTTGTTTCCATAATGGTCCCTCCAGGGGTATTATAGAAAAGAAAAGTTTTCATGAAAAAAAAAGAGACGTTCATAAGGAAGTGTAACAGCCTGTTGGGCTTGTTATTTATGCAGTTTTTAGAAATTTAATAATATATATAGGGACTGTTTTCTTGATTTTGGAGGTCTTTAAAGAAATTGTCCTTTATCTTATGTTTGAAACTGTTAACGTTTTTAGCAGACTTTAGGTCAGAGTGTAGATTGTTCCAGATCTTAGGTCCTAGGTAAGATAGACCACTTTGCCCTATGTTGCTCTTTCGGAATGGTTGATTTAATTTGTTTTTAGACCTTCGAGTAATCCGACTCTGGCCAGCTGGTAAGAACATCTCCGACATATAGGATGGGGCTGAATTATCGAAAAATTTGTAAACGTTTGTAGCAGTACATTGTTTAAACCTCTCTTTAGTAGGGAGCCAATTTATATTTTTAAATTCTTTGATTCCTATGTGTGCTCTGTTATTCATACTTAAGCAAAACCTGATACATTTATTTTGAGCTGTTTGAATTTTTTTGGTTAGCCTTTTATTAATCAATGGAAACCAAGCACTGCATGCATAGTCAAAGTGGGGCTGGATTAGAGCATTTGCTAGTAACCTACGAAGAGAGAAGTCAAGAAAATTTTGCTTTCTATAGAGGAACCTTAGCCTGCCATTTATTTTGCCCAGGGTCCTGGTAGCCATTGATTCACCAGACAGGTCTCCATCAAGAATACAGCCCAGATAGGTCACTGAGGTGTGCTGTTTAATCCTGATGTCACCCCTTCTGATGTCCAGATTTTATAGTTTGACATTATAATTAACCAATGGTGACTTCGTTGTAAAGTTAAAAATCAGCCAACTTCAAAATTGCCACTGGGTCAAAACCAGAGCTGCAGCGTTAACAATTGGTTAATTATAATGTCAAACTATAAAACCTTACAGCCCCCGCAATCCCTGAGCATTGCTGACAAATACGCATACACACAAGTTAATTGAACATTAAACAGACACTTTCATAAAGACTTCTGTCCAAACACAGCTGTACTTCTTGTAGTGTACATGATGATTCTTTATTTTTTCTAAAATAACTAGAGTCATACTTTCAATTATAAAAGAACACTAAGAGGTCCCTCGAGACTGGATAACTCATGAATCAGCAAGGGACCCCTTTGTTACAGTTTCTTAATCAAGTTGTGTGATTTTCCGTAATCCTGTGAAATTGCTGATATTGCCATGGTTTAAAAGTTTAGTATACTAATGCTGGTAGCTCTGGTTTTGCCCTGACAGCAAATTTGAAGTTTGTTGATTTTTAACTCTGCAACCAAGTCACCAAAAATTCTGAAAATATATATCAAAATTTAATCTAATCGATGCAGATTTAGATAAAAATTATTATTTGATTATTAATTTGAAACAGCTTGCGTTACAGTTTTTTAAATGTGTTGTCATTTTTGGGACACCCGGGATAATAAGCAGCACAAGGTTTGGAATGAATCTATGCTTCCTTTGGGTACAATTCACTAGTGTTCATACTTGTTCTAAAATCTATGAGAATATAAAAACACTCTTACCCTCTCTAATTGTTCGATACATTTTTCATGAACCAAAACTTTACAACCTAAAAGTGAATTAAAAGGAATGATAAGCCGATGGTAAAAAAAATAAATGAATGCTGCAGTTGTGTCAAAACAAATTCTACAGGAGTGCCAAAATTGTTTACAACCTACAGATGAGAACTACCCGAATTACTTTCAAATTTTTAATGCCAGGATTCTGATAGACCACATTTCCGTGAAAAGAGCAAATTTGCAGGGCAGCTTTGAAGGATTTTGTATTGGCGGGGAATCAACTGAAAGGGCAACTAAAGATGGCCCTATAGAGCGTCACAGCTAACCAGATGAAAAACAACGCAAACTGTTAATGATAAGACACATCTGATAACAACAATCGATACAGAGGGATGCTATAAAAATTGATATTTTGTTATTCTATCGAGCATTCTAACATAGCTATCTTGTGGTCTGTATTCAACCTACATCTATGATATTCTTAAGACGCTTTTTCACTGAAAAGGGCGCTTCACTGGTACCGGGTGACTCAAGAAAAAGGCCCGTCCTTGGAAAAAATGCAACTCCCTGAATATCACAGCGATGGTATTGAAAACTGTCTCTGTCTTATTCCAGATTTGTCCAATCAGTTTCAGTAATTTACCCGGCTTAAATCGGTGATTCCTTCCTGTCAATATCAGAGATGTTCTGCAGAAAGCCCCTTTGGAAAACCTACAAAAACGAATGAAAATGCTGAGAAAAATTCCCATTTGTTTTCCCTCCTAGCAATTATGACACTTATATGCATTCATGTACTTCGTCCCTATGGGAGTATGGAATCCCCTGAATAACTTATTCATTCTTGGGGGAACAAGGGCAGATTTTGTAATACAATAGCAACAGTTGCGTTTGATTGACACATCAATAGACGATTGCGCTAAAGATGGCGGCGAGGAATTTTTTACCAAGATGCACTGCGTTCTTTAATCGAATTCCTATAGAATCGATAAAGAATCTTTATTGGAACGCAATGCATCTTGGTAAAAAATTCCTCGCAGCCATCTTTAGCGCAATCGTCTATTCAAAGCGATTAGCGGATGCAGACAAAGGAAATTCTCTCAACCAGTAATTCAAAACAAACAAAGCCGCAAAAGTTTCCCCGAAACTAGTAGGGCAAACTCTCGCCTTGTGCAAGCGAAAGATGGTTTTTAAGAGAAGTTATGTGCTTATAGCGAAAGAAGAAGGGTAAATCTAAAGCTCTGTCGCTTAGATTATGTTTATTTGATTTAGGAGCTGCTTTGTAATCGTTTCATTTTAAGCCCTAAAGACGCGAGAATCACAATGCCTTCTGCTCGGCTCCTGAATCAAATAAACATAATCTAAGCGACAGAGCTTTAGATTTACCCTTCTTCTTTCGCTATAAGCACATAACTTCTCTTAAAAACCATCTTTTGCTTGCACAAGGCGAGAGTTTGCCCTACTAGTTTCGGGGAAACTTTTGCGGCTTTGTTTGTTTTGAATTACTGGTTGAGAGAATTTCCTTTGTCTGCATCCACTAATCGCTTTGAATTGAGGTGTCGATCAAACGCAACTGTTGCTATTGTATTACAAAATCTGCCCTTGTTTCTTGGGGGTGGACTTTTTCATTCCCCAAAGAGGATAGCACGTGCTAAAGCGTGCTGAAGTCATTGCTGTAAGGTAAAAATAATAGGGAAACTTGCTCACGATTTTGGCAGGTTTTTTAGGTTTCTCGAAGGGACCTTTTTTAGAAAATCCCTTGTAAAATCTGAAGGTCTAAACGGAGTGACCGATTTCAGCCAGGAAAAATTCTAAAAATAATTGAACATGCTAGCTATTCAATCAGATATTGCAAAATCTTATTGCTTCTATATTCAGGGAGCAGTAGCCATTCAAACGCCGGGCCTATTTTTGACTCACCCGGAAGGGGAAATGTGCATGACTGGTATGGTGGGGACATTACAGGGGATGGTGAGAATTTCTCTATCATTTTACATGTAAAAAGATGCCTACAATGTTGTTGTCTCAAAATTGCTGAAATATGTATAAATATGTCAATGGATCCAGTGGAAGGCTTCGAGAACCAAAGGAAGTAGATCGTACGAAAGGAGCTATAGAAACTTAACTGACCGTTGAAAAAATTCATGAATGACGACCTTTCATGCCGGTGAGAGGCATCCGCTTACTTTTCTCGGAGAGAGCTGAATGGTGCTACTTTTGAACTGACATATTTTCCGAAAAGATTTATTCAACAGCTGTCAAAAGGAAATGTAACTATTGCTAAATTGATTGACACAAGTGTCCTACATTTCTCTGTTTTTTTGCCAGGCACAGATGGAAGTTTCCGCATATCTTCAGCAACATAAACGCACTTTCCTCCTCAACGCACATCAACAACAGGAAACCGGGCTGTCTCTGTCTTGCCAACGTTGACGCTTTGATTTTTAGTAAATAACGGTGGTTAGCACTCCCAAATCTAGAAATTTCCAATACACCTCTACGAAATTCCTCCTAGTGCAGTGTTACGCTAGCCTGAACATTGCTTATGATGACTCATTGTGGCAATTTCAAATAACACGGAAGGCAAATATTACAGCTTATTTGATTATGAATATCCTTGTTCCTGTTTGCACATTGTCTTAATATCTTCGAAAAAACTCTTCCGAATAATTTAGCTTCCGCCTCGTTTCGCTTTCATTGCGACCTCTTCCCTTTAACCGTCCTCCTTTCCAATCCCTTTCCGAATTTATAATCAGTTCTTTCTACGACATTTCCTCTAAAATCATTCCTTAAGTCTGAATAGATCCAAGTTTATTTTTACCTCCATGAGGGGGAGGGGGAGGGGTGCTACATGATTTACGATCGGACAGGGGTCTGCTGCTCAATGTTCGTAGCGATACCCCCACTACTAATTGCCAAAATATGCATTTGAAATCGCTCTCCTTGCATTTGAATGCATTTTCACATAAACTTCCAGTGATTCTTTTCGTTAATCAGTAAATTAATCCGATTTAAACAGCAAATTGATTTAAAAAATTCATACTTGCACACTTTTTCCTTGATCCAGATTTCTGAAAAGAAAATAGAAAATTATCAAATTAGGTTTCGTTAAAGGAGAATCCGTTAGCTTATTTTCTAACGAGTGTTACAAACTTACATAAATATAAGTATGGGTCAAATGTATGAGGGACTAATGGGTATCTTCGACTGCATTCACGTCATACCGGCACACATACCGTTAATTTACAAGACCGCAGCCTCACTTTTCAAACCGCAAACGAGGACAGCCTCGCTTTTACAGGACACAGATTTAGGCCGTTACAGATTTGAATTTGGGAGTTGATTTGAGCATGCTGCGAGTAAATTGCAGGCGAAAACAACAAGAATAATGACACAGGTACGGTTCGTTTACACAGTTTATTGACCAATAAACATCTTGTTTCCTGTCACCCATGGTATACAGTATTACCCCGCTACTAAGAAACTGACATATAACAAAACAGCAGCCTGTCAGATATGGCATCATAGTCATTGTCCAACATTTGGCTTTGTATAACATTTATATAATATCTATAAGAAACTAAGCAGCCTGGTTTTACAAAATGAATTTCTTAGTGACAGGCTAATACTGTAAAGTCAGCTCTCTCCTAAATTAACGTTTAGCAGCCAAGTAATAAAATCGTTGTGGAGAAACGGCAAACAAGAACCACGAAGCTTCTCCTTGTTCCAAAGTCAACAGAAAACCGAAATAGCACTGCAACCGCTATTTCAAAATTTCTTTCAAAGCTTTCAAAAGTTGCGCTAACTCTGTGCATATCAATAATAACAATAGTATCCATAGTAACAAGGTGTGCTAGGTGTGGTGATGGAGCGAAACGCCGGATTTTGTTCTAAATCTAGTTTCGGCATGTATTCATGTTTTGGGTGTGTCATATCTTTCGATCTGTATTCTTAGGTCATGACTTTAATTTGTATGCATGTACTTGAAACTGTAAACCATACCGGGTGTGCTATGAACAGCAGTATTATGAATGCAAGTCAGGGGGTAGACTGATTATATGTTCGTACGTTATAGCTATTGATAGACTGATGGACGCTATAATTACGACTCATGGCCGCCAAACTCTTCCAAAAACGGACATGGCCTAAATCATCTGCAATTTTTTCTCAAAGCCACCGACCCTAAAACGCCGCAAAAAGTGGTTTTCCTGAAGTGCTAAACTGCAAAACAAGCTATCAGTACGTAGATAAATGTTTCTTCGAGCTATTAAAGCAACAAACTCCTATGGTAAAGCTTTCGTTTTTGCCCTAAGCAAATTCAAGTAGCTTTTTCTGTGTCCTATTTGTGCATGCGATTTAGCTCAGGTCATGCACTTTAATAACTGAGAAAAATGACGCTAAAACAAAAACATAAGCCACCTAGAGGATAACGCGGGGTTTCTTTAATTATGCAAAAACTCACTTCGAAAGAATACCACACATGGAATGAAGAAATAAAGCTTTTAAACACTGTCGGTCGAATAAAACAAGGAAGAAATTCCCCGTATGATCAATGCCCAGGACTGTTTCTGTTCTCACTGTTTTTCCAAAACGGTGGATTTGTGAGGGTGGAATACCTTAAGATTAATTTTAATTCGGTTTATCAAAGTTCTTAACACAGTTGAAAACCACTTGTAGCACTATCGTGTTCAGATCTCTCCATTCGAAATATTAGATAAAAAGAATTCGCCCCAGTCACTCACAGGGGTACCTGTCACAATGATGTTTCATTCACATTTGTTTTTCATCGTATGACCTTCATCCAAAATGAATAACATCTGTCATTGGGCTTAAACTAACTTGTTTCCTCAAGAAACAGCTCATAAGAAATTCAACTCTCAGATCGCCAAAAAATTCAGAAACTCCAGTACTGGCAAAATGTAACTTAAGAAACTATTTATTTTAAAGAAAGAAATTATTGGGCATGCTTTTACTTTATTTTCACCTGTGTCTCGTATCATATTACTCGGAAGGTACTTGATCAATGTCTAGTATTGGAAAGGCTATGCATTGAAAAGGCTTTGTTTTTAAATTTTCACAAGGGCACAGGAAGAAAACATGAAGATTGTTATGGAAACTTTGTAGAACTCGCAAGAAACTCTGAGCACTTAACATCTAAAAATTTTAAGAAACTGTCTGTTCCAGCTGACTGGATCAAATTCTTAGTTTCTAATAAAAAAAAGTACATGTACTGCTCTTAACAAAGAAAACCAAAGGGCTGACGAAATATCATGTCGAATTTTTAATGAACATTTCTGACAGGTAATCAGGAGCAAGGTCATTTATCGATTTGTAAACCATGCAAGCTGTCTCGGTTTTTATCATATCTGCTACAGTAGGCCAATTCAAACTTCTAATCAAAGCACTAGCAGAAGAATCATAACTATAATCCACTTTTATTCGAAATTCCTCAGAAAATAGTGATATTTGAATTAACTTGACGCAATACCATCTGAACGCACAATCTATCTTCTATCCAATGATATCCAGCTTGGGCACATTAATTGAATAATTTATCACTTAATTGATAATGTAAATACGGATACGGATACAGAACACTTCTTGTTGCTCTGCCCTTGTTTTGATTTACAAAGACGAGACCTCCTCGCTGGAATCTATGCATTAATACGACCACTTGGATATGTAAATCTTGCAAATGAAGCTTTGCTACAACTTTTATTGTATGGCAATAAAGATTTTCCCATTTCACTAAATAGACATATTCTTGAGCTACATTTTATCCATGAAACTGGTCGATTCGAGTGAATTTCTGTAGCCACTTACCCATCCCTTCATAAGCCACCCAATTTTGTCGCATAGTTAAAGTAGTTTCTTTTCCTTTATTATCCTTATTTAATGGCCTCGGGGTAGACACAGCCTTTTGCTCCCTGGGGTTGATCGTCCTAGTAGCATTGTAGAGTAATTTTGTAAGTAATGTAGTTCGTAATCTGTATTGTAAATTTTATTTGGAATATATTACATATAAAAAAAACATTGTAAATAAGAATGGCCTATTATAGATTCATGAAAGTGGCAGGACACCTACACCTAAACGAAATGGTACTTTGCTGTAAATTTGCCGTGGAAATTTTTTGATATCTTGATTTTTAACAAAATGGTGGCAATTTAATCATTTTTGAAAAAATTCATGGTCATTTTTTAAACAATTTAAATCATCGCGAATCCTAAACCAATCGCGGAAAAATGATATAACGTTCAAGAAAACCATTGTTTATGAAGGTCTACAACATGGTGGCAAGCAGAAATCTGTAGCTTTTCTGGTTTAGGATTTAGAAATTTGATGACTTAGAATTAGAAATTAGGATTTAGGAATTTGAAATTTGAATGTTCCAATATTTTCGTCCCAAAATCTTCTGTACTAAATTTGTACATTCGAATTTGCTTGTGTTTAATATCTGTAACGAAATGTTGTCTCAAAATTCCTGTGGTCTCTAAAAAAGTCAGTGTCCTGACCAAACCCAATTATTCATTCATGATGCCAAATTCTTACGTGGGCCCATGCAATCAATCCAAAATTTGGCAAAACAATCCCTATTTTGTGAAAACTTCCGCACTAAATATGAATCATGACTTTGTCTGTGGTTAATGTATGCAAAGAAACATTGTCTTCAGATTGCTGTCTTTCCCCATAAAACAACAATGATTTATTCCAATTGTGTACGGACGGGCTCATTTGTCTATTAAATCTAAATAGTGGCTGGGAGAAAAAATGCGTGAAGCCGCGAAGCAGCTTCGCAGGAAGCTTGTTTGTCTGGAAGGAAGAAAAGGGGAGGGAAGATAGAAAGCGGAACAGAATGCAAGAAAATAAAGGAAACGAGAAACAGAGGAAAGAAGAAATGAAAGGAAAAAGGAAAGACAGAAAAGGGAGAAGGAGAAAAACGAAGAATGGAAAGAAAATAGGACGGCAGAGAAAACAAAGATTGAAAATGTAAATAGTAAAGGAAGGAATGAAGTCAGAAAATATCAAAGAGAAAGGAAAACAGTGTTTGGATTATGGTCCGTCCATTTACAGTTGTGTCACCCAAGGAAGCTATTGATAGTAATTCTAGACTATTTTAAGTGACTCTAAACATGCCTACGAAACTGAAATGTGTGCTGTGCAATAGTTCAACTGAAATCTAGCACATTGATAAAACAATGAAAAGGAAGAATGTTAGTTTTTTTTATATATATAATCATTTAAAATGTTACAATACATGTTACATCTACATCCTACCATACTTTCTAATTACTTTACAGACTATACAACACTACAGGGACGGGCCCACAAGGAGCAAACGACAATGACTACCCCGTGGACATTAACATAAAGACATGCAAAAAATAGCAACTAAATAAACAACTACAAAAAGCTACAAATACGATAAATTACTGATGAATACTAGAATCCGTTTCACATTGGATGTCAGGCCAGCATGGTATGGTGCTGAGCAATAAGAACCCCGGACGAGAGAACAACAATGATAGCAGTTGCTACCGCTACTGATCCCCCTCCAGAGTGCCCAACTCTCAACACATTGCACATATAACAGACTTACAAAATATACGGGGAAAAGTGTACATAGTGGTTGTGTGGCGTAAAACGATTGTTTGAAGTTATCCAAGCCGACCTGTTTTGTGGATGAAACTTAGAGTCTGTTCGAGTATATTTTTATTCACTTCGTCAGAAAGTTCTTCATTACCATACAATAAGTATTGAACCAGCACAGTGTTCCAGGGCATGTAATTAATGTGAAAAATGAAAGTATCGGAATTGTACCAAACTGATTTTTCTATTGTTCACCGTAGCCTGAGGAATGTCAAAACCCAAAAAATTTTCAAATCGGACAATCTAGTGCTGAGAAAACATTATTTCAAGTTAGGCCTAAAAAGTGTACTTCAGGCTTCTTTCTAAGCACAGCAAGACCACAAAATAGCACTAAGTTTCAAATTCAAATTTCTTGGCTTGCACTCAACCGATTTTCATGATCTTTGTTTTGTTCAACAGATTAAACCTTGCAGAGTATGTAGTGAAAAGGTGGATTGAAAATTTTATCTTGGGATGCTGAAATTTTGCGAATTCATAGTGGTAACTAAACGTTAAAAAAATTAAAACGGAATCACGAAGCGCTTCTTCAACATTAAAAACAAAAAATATATGTTTCAGAATTCTCGGAAAGTCTATTGTAAAATCAAGTTTAAGCTATTGGCAACACGTTTGCAAAACGGCTTAGTAGAATATGCTCTCAAATAATTTTGGCGAATTTTTCACGAAGACCAGTTTTGCACCTTTTCATAGTAAAAAATTGCATTTTTATGACGAAAACCTATTAGCAAAGGCAATATTTCATCATATCTCCACAATTTCAAATACATGCTTTTAGCAATAGTAGTATGAAGTATTTTTACATAATTAACTAATTTTTAGGGGTTTTGAAAACATGCAGCCAACTCTACAATGATTTGTTATATCCCAAGGTGAAACATGCGCCTAGTTACATCGGAAAACAGAACAAACACTCAAATAGATACCTAATATGATTAGGGAGTTGATCTCTAACCTCCTTTTGACTATAAGAGGGAAATATTTGTTTCATTGAACATCTAGTTCAGTCTATAGTACAGTGGCAAATACAGACAGAATTTGCTAAAAAAGGCTTCCTCTTCACTGGCCTTCGTGAAAAATTCGCCAAAATTAGTTGAGAGCTTATTCTACTTAGCCCTTTTGCAAAAATGTTCCCAATAGGTTAAACGTGATTCTGCAATAGGCTTTACGAGAGTTCTGAAACATATATTTTTTGTTTTCAATGTTGAAGGAGCGTTTCGTGATTCAGTTTTAGTTTTTATGAACGATTAGTTACCATTATGGATTTGAAAAATTTGCACATCCCAAGATGAAATTTTCAATCGCTTTTTTCACTACATATTCTGCAGGGTTCAATCTGTCAAACAAAACAAAGATCATGAAAATCGAGTGAGTGCAAGCCAAGAAATTTGAATTTGAAACTTAGTGCTATTTTGTGGCCTTGCTGTGCTACAAAAGAAGCCTGCAGTACACTTTTTAGGCCGAACTTGAAATGATATTTTCTCAGCACTAAATTGTCCGATTTGAAAATTTTTTGCGTCTTGATATACCTCAGGCTACGGTTAAATATAGAAAAATCAGTTTTGTACAATTCTGAAATTTTCATTTTTTGGCATTAATTACACTAAAACGGAAATCTGGATCACAGTGGGCTGGGAATAGATCTATTGCTCAGGGTCTCTCTTACAACGAATCTTTGTTAGCAGTGGCATAAACACAAACCTTACAGTCTTGTATATGACATCCAGAGGCTTCAGAGTCAAGCCATATATGTGCACCATTGACGGATGAAGTCTAAAGATGACAAGTAAAAACAATAAACAATAAACAAAGTGAACAGAGGCATGTTTGGCTTTGGTATGAAATTCTATTTGTCAAGTTATACCTTCAGTTGTATAATTCAATATATGAATATTTTTGCGGGATCACAAAAATAAACCTCTTGGGAAAGAAGTAACTGATGTAAGATTTCCTGTGATAAATTAAATAAATAAATCAATGAATAAATATTCAAGCTAAATCTCCATTTCGGAGCAGTTACCCTTCAACTGCAGCTTTTTGGAGGAAATTTTGGGTTAGGATCCCCCCGCGCCCCCCTCCCCCAATGCAATAATAGATGAGTTGATGACAAGTATGTGTTCTTCAAGCAAACAACATTGCAAAGGGGGGGTCATCAGAAGTGGAAGGTAGTAGTTTACATGCAGGAAAGACCTCTTTTAACGCAAAACTCAACGATTTTTGTCCGCAATTGTAGCTTGTGATATATTTGCAACGTGGAATCTGGAATATGGCTCAAGATATGGCTTTCAAGCTGTAATGTTCTTCTGTTTGATTATAAAGTCCACTTCGTAATCTAAGGAGCGAGGTCGATGTCAGTCAGTAAGTCAATCGGTCAGTCAATGATGCTCTTTGGTGTGACTGATCATCATGTCATTGCAAATTATAAGCACAAAGACAAGCAGAGGTGGAAAAAGTGCGTGAAGCCGCGAAGCAGCTTCCCAGGAAGCTTGTTTGTCTGGAAGGAAGAAAAGGGGAGGAAAGAGAGAAAGCGGAATAGAAGGAAGGAAAAGAAAAAATGATGAAGGGAGGGAAGAAGAAATTAAAGGGGAAATAAAGAAAAAGGAGAGGAGAAAGAACAAAGATGGATAGAAGATCGGACGACAAAGAAAACAAAGGCTGAAAATATGAAGAGAACAGGAAAAAATAAATGAAGGAAAGAATAAAAGAAAACAATGTTTGGATGTTTTCATTTACAGTTTGGGGATCTAAGGAAGCTTTTACGAGTAATTCCAGTTCCTTGTGGCTTATCAACTACACGGTACACAGTACTGCAATTCAATTCAAATCCGGGACTACAGAAAATTGATTTTTTTGTTTTGTTTGTTTGTTTGTCAACTTATTTTCATTCGATTATCTTTATCTAGCTACACATATTTACAATATATACAACTAATCCAAATCGAACATACAAATATATAAATTAAGAAATGAAGAAGTTAATAGATAAGTTAAATAAGTTAAATATTCAAGACATATATGGGCAAGGTTTACTAGATACAATTGAATTGACAGGCGTAACAAATATACAAATATTTTCTACTATTTCATAATCCAGATAATTTTCTAAAATTCGGGTGAATGTTGACAAGCATTGCATTTAAACAATGGAAGGAAGAATTCTGGTTTGACTTTCCCTCGCAAGGAGGCAAATATTTTTTCCACCACTGAAGAGACAAGACAAAGTGGATTTGGCATGCAATTATCCCCCTTCCCTTCCCCAACGGATAGAAAACCTGACATCAATTATCATTTAGACCAAACTGTACTGATGCACTAGATTGGTTATATGTTCGTAGGTTATTGCTATTGATAGACTGATGGACGCTATAACTACGACTCATGGACATACGCTTCCAGAAACGGACATGGCCTAAATCACCTGCTATTTTTTCTCAAAACCACCGACCCTAAATCTTTGCAAAAAGTGGTTTTCCTGAAGTGCTACACTGCAAAACAAGCAATCAGTACTTAGATGAATGTTTCTTCAAGCTAATAAAGCAAAAAACTCCTACCTATAATTGATATTTTGGTTGTTTGGGGACGCAAAAGATCTCGTAAATTCGTTCACTACTTTGATTTTTTGATCATTGGAGCAGTTCAGTCGAACGCGTTGTTCGAATCGTTTGTTTGCCTTTGGCGGGAAGTTTAAATTGAAGAAGAATCAGCCAATCCCATCAACTTATTTAAAGTCTTGCATCCTGATTGGTCCAGGAACAAATTTGTTCCTGGCGAGAATTTTTTTGCCGTTTTGAGAAGAGTTTGTCCATAAGGCCCTCAACTGGAGCGACAACAACAACATCAATTCACTTCAATTAGATGAGCGTAAGTTGAGGGTCCTTGTGTAGTGAGGCTACTGATGCACTGGCAGATGCTGTGCAATTCGTATCCATGCCAGAAATCTATACTTTGATTGTTCCGCGTTCTGTGCTGGAAATATGAAGCAAGGGGGATCCTTCAGATTCGACCTGCTACATCAATATTCGTCTGTTGTTGTGGCAGATCACGCATTTATGGTTATGGGGTAGTCATTTGGGGCAAGGAAGGAATCGATATTCAAAACCTAGTCTTTTCACGGTTGATCGGTTCCATGGTTCCACGATTCCATGGTTAAATGCTAGATTGTTCCACTGGTCAAGCTTTTAGGAAACGCACAGAAAGCATACACATGTTATAATAATAATAATAATAATAATAATAATAATAATAATAATAATAATAATAATAATAATAATATATGAAAACACACTGTTATTTGTCAAGACGTTTCGATTAAAATCTTCATCAGTTTACTTTACAACTCCGGACAGCCAGGTTTATATACAATGTATATAAAATTAGATTAACATAAAACTTACATAAAATCAAAATTACGATACCCTTGATACATTCCAAACTATAGACTTACAATAATACAGACGTTTTACAGCGTAAACAAAATTAACATAAACTTATTTAGATAAAAACAAAAGTACCCTAGACACATTCCAAACCATAAAATTACAATCATACAGCCTATCTTTTAACCTTTTACCCATATGGGATTGAGAGTGTCAGCCGAAATATAAATGTTTACAAGGAAACAGGAAAACAGACTTTTTTGATGGTGCTTTAGTTTAATTCAATAATAATAATAATAATAATAATAATAATAATAATAATAATAATAATAATAATAATAATAGCACAATGTATTTACGGTTGGCTAGAAAAATAAAAAATGATAATAAAGCATGAGCTATTTTTCTAGCAAACTGTAAATAAATTGCTATGCAGCATGCTTCCCTGGACCCTGTTTGACACTTTTTGCGGAATCCAGAAGGAAAGCTTAGGGCAGACTTTGTTATTCGAGCAGAGGGTCGTGTTTCATTGTTGTTATAAAAGTTAGATCATCGACATAACACAGAAAATGTAATTTTAGATACATGGAACCAATCATACTTTTCACGATTCGTCAAACGAAAAATATACTTTCACTTGACCAAATGAAGACAAAAACTAGCAACGTAGATATGAATAACACCAGGTGATGAATCAAAAAAGGTACAATATTTTTAAAATCTGCAAATTTGGTTTTGCTATTTACCTCTAAGATTCCTCTTTTTGGCTGTATAAGACACAAATAAGAAACAAAGGTATTACAATTAACTATTTTGAAATTCTAAACTTATTCTTGTTCAATGAACCGCCTGGGCTTCCTGTCACTCAACCAGTAGTTTACAAATGAAATTTGAAAGCAAAAACACAACTTACACTCCAATCAACTCTGTCTAAACTCATTATTGTTCAGTTAACCGCCTGGGATTCCTGTAACTCAACCAGTAGTTTACAAATGAAATTTGAAAGCAAAAACACAACTTACACTCCAATCAACTCTGTCTAAACTCATTATTGTTCAGTTAACCGCCTGGGCTTCCTGTAACTCAACCAGTAGTTTACAAATGAAATTTGAAAGCAAAAACACAACTTACACTCCAATCAACTCTGTCTAAACTCGTTATTGTTCAGTTAACCGCCTGGGATTCCTGTAACTCAACCAGTAGTTTACAAATGAAATTTGAAAGCAAAAACACAACTTACACTCCAATCAACTCTGTCTAAACTCATTATTGTTCAGTTAACCGCCTGGGCTTCCTGTAACTCAACCAGTAGTTTACAAATGAAATTTGAAAGCAAAAACACAACTTACAATCCAATCAACTCTGTCTAAACTCATTATTGTTCAGTTAACCGCCTGGGCTTCCTGTAACTCAACCAGTAGTTTACAAATGAAATTTGAAAGCAAAAACACAACTTACACTCCAATCAATTAACCGCCTGGGCTTCCTGTAACTCAACCAGTAGTTTACAAATGAAATTTGAAAGCAAAAACACAACTTACACTCCAATCAACTCTGTCTAAACCTATTATTGTTCAGTTAACCGCCTGGGATTCCTGTAACTCAACCAGTAGTTTACAAATGAAATTTGAAAGCAAAAACACAACTTACACTCCAATCAACTCTGTCTAAACTCATTATTGTTCAGTTAACCGCCTGGGCTTCCTGTAACTCAACCAGTAGTTTACAAATGAAATTTGAAAGCAAAAACACAACTTACACTCCAATCAACTCTGTCGGGGTAGAACTGTTTTCTTGCATTTGTTAACCATGATTCTGATGCGCCGTCTGTACTCGTTTGAGAGGCATGTGGCATCGACATTGCCTTCCTGAAAAAATAATGATTTGAAAACATCAACAAACGATCCAATGAACTGAAGTTTCATCTACATTCACACCATTCCTTGTTTGTCGAGTTAATTTTGTGTTAATTTTGAATAATATTCTTCTTATACGTGAATAGATACAGGAACTGCCCATAGAAAAAGCATGGGCGTTAATAACCAAATCAATTTTGGTTTCATGACGAACAGCTGTTGGTTGCGAGCAAAAACCAATATGGTCATCGCCTTAAGCTGAATTCACAATACAGGGTGTATCAGAAAGGGCTAATGAAAGGTCTGACGTGATTTTCTGAAAGCTCGACTGCTGTGCTTTCGTCTGTCTATAGTTTTTGCAAAATACGTCTTCAGGGAATTCGCAAGCAGGAAGAAAAATAACCATATATCAAAATGAGGTAGCGCTTCTTTTCGACATTGCTCTAATTGTATCGTTTAATTTTAATGCTAGTTGGACCTTTGTTCTTTCAGTTTGCCAGTGGTGGAAAAAACCTTTGCCTTCCTGCGAAGCAACGTCAAACTAAAATTCTACCTTTCATTGCTTTATCAATTTTCTCCGTGCCAGATTTCAGTTGAACTATTGCACAGCACACATTTATGTATCTTAGGTCTGTTTAGAGTCACTTGGAATGGTCTAGAATTACAATTAATAGCTTCCCTTACCACACACAAGTGGACCACACAACTTTAAATGGACAGAGCATAATCCAAACTCCGTTTTCCTTTCTTTTTAATATTTTCTGACTTTATTCCTTCCTTCACTATTTACATTTTCAATCTTTGTTTTCTCTTTCATCCTATCTTCTTTCCATCCGTTGTTCTTACCCTTCTCCTTTTCCTGTCTTTCCTTTTCCTTTCATTTCTTCTTTCCTCCCTTTCTCGTTTCCTTTATTTTCTTTCCTTCTATTCCGCTTTCTATCTTTCCTCCCCTGTTCTTCCTTCCAGACAAACTAGCTTCCTGCGAAGCCTCTTCGCAGCTTCACGCATTTTTTCCACCTCTGCAGTTTGCATTGGTTTACGTTTGAAGAGTTGGAAATGAAGAAGTAGGTTAAATAATATCAAAGAAAGAACTCTTCATCAGAAAGTCTCTCATATGAGTTGAAATGCTTGCTTTGATAATATTTTTTGAAAAATCATGGTGCAGCAAAAGTTATTGCACGCAGTCTATCTCGTTCATATCAGAACTTTCGTCCCAGAGAAGTCTAACTTGTTTAAGTAGGAGCCTTCAATATTGCTGCTGCCTAAATAAGGCTAGCGTCTGTCAAAGTAAGCTTTATTTGTCATAAAACGCTAGCTTGTTTCCAGCTGCGTCAAGAAAATGCTTTACTATTGAATTCAGCTGTTAAGGGTCTGTTCCATCCACAATGTCTTGCACGTGTCACCTCTTTGTTGTTAGCATTTCGTTGGACATGAAAATGGACACGTCTGATGCATACTGGTTGAAAGTATCTTTGCTAAATAGTAACTGAGACAGGATCTTGCACATAAAAATTAAAAGCGTGTGGCAAGTCAGCTAAGTTTCAAGGTCATTGACGTAAAGGCTTATGAGGTTTTTAATTGCGCACAGCTTTTTCCTCAACCTTGGTTCTCCCTGAAGCTATACAGTGATTGACATAGCCTGCTAATTACTTCTATGGCTAGATCTATTCATTCATTCATCCATTCATTTTTCATCATTTTTCATTATTAATTTTCATTACCTACAGGGTGTCCCAAAAAAATTGTGCCCAGTTTGCCTAAAGATTGCGACATTCTCGCAAAAAATTTTGTATACGATGTTGCTCATCAGATGTTCAAATAAAGTGTGCTGCCAACCCCGTAAAAACCTGTTGAAAACTGACGGAGCTGTTACCTTCAGAAGACCACATTTGCCTGATGACTGAAACCAGCGGTCGGCCATTTTGTCTTACTATTTTGCAGCGATAAATAGCTTCACGTGAGATTGGGATCAGAAATAGTTGAACTCTCTCATGATTATCGGAATTTTCACGAGAGCTATGACATTGGAGACTGCAGTTTCAGTTCATACATGAAGCTACTATCGCTGCAAAATAGTAAAGCAAAATGGCCGACCCCTGGTTTCAGCTATCAGGCAAATTTGGTCTCCTGAAGGTCATAGCTCCATCATTTTTCAACGGATTTTTATTGGGATGGTGTCAAACTTTAATTGAATATCTGAAGAGCACCATCATGCAAAAGTTTGGCAAGAATCTTTTGCCGTTTTGTCGCAATCTTCATTCAAACGGGGAAATCCTGTTGTTTTGTTTCACAATTTTTTTGGGCCACCCTGTAGATCAGCTTGAATGCTGACTTATGCAAGAATTGGTGTGACGACAGTTTTTTTTATTTGATTCATCAGCAGTAAAACCGAGATCAGCTACGTAATGTAAACTGTTTACCAGGCTATATGGTTTATAGGCTGCACCTACACGAATTTTTTCTGATAAGAAACTGCCCATAAAACTCAACTCTCAGATTGCCAAAAAATTAAGAAACTCCAGTACTGGCAAAATATAAGTTAAGAAACTATTTATCTTTATGAAGGAAATCCTTGACATCTTTTTACTTTATTTTCACTTTATTTCCAAGATCATATTACTCGTAAGGTACTTGAGTAATGTCTAAACATTGGAAAGTCTTAAAAACCTTGTTTTGAAATGTTCACGAGGGAACAGGTAGTGAACATATGAAGATTGTTATGGAACCCCTAAGAAACTCGTAAGAAACTCCGAGTACTCAAAGTCTGATAATTTTAAGAAACTTTCAGTACTGAGCCAAATTCTTAGTTTCTTATAAAAAAAATACGTGTATTGCAGTTGTCTAGAGCAAGAGGTTCGTCTTCAAAATACCGCTTTTGAAATAACCACCACATACAAATTTTTGAAACAAATACAAAATAAAATTACATTCATGGTTCTGGAGAGAAGTATGGTGACTCTGCTAGCCACATTAAATTATCTGCAAAATATTACATTTCTCGTTAGCCTCGCCGAGAGACTTCCTGGGAGCCTGGGACACAAAGCAACAAAGGGTCCCTAAAAAGCAGGGGCATATTCAAACTGAAAATAAGAAGAATCTCATCGCTGTTCCGCAATTTTAGACAATTTTGTAACACGACAATTTGTATTGCTATTTCAAAGTTGCTCTTGCTTAGAAGTTGGTTATAAAAATGCTTGAAAAAGGAACTGAAATGTCCACCATCCACCAACTTGTCATGCTGCTGTTGTCAACGTCTCAACAGGGCCTCCGACGAGATCAGAAAAGTGAGGGGGCCAAACGTTTACACATATATATCATTTTATCGCCTGCCCTTATAAACAATTTCTGAAAGGCATAATTTGCAAAAAAGTGGGGGGGCCATGGCCCCCCCGGACCCCCCGTCGTCGGAGGCCCTGCTCAATGCCAACTTGTCTTGAAGGCAATCGCTTGGAGAAATGAGAAGTGTATCCTGTTCTTTCGTCAGCTTCACGGCGGACCGTTTCTACAGCATTCTCAGGCAGAAATCTGGATAAAATTTGATCAACATTTCTCGTGATTTTCCAAGCATTTTCAAGAACAACTTCAAAGCCACCCTTCCCTTTCAAACTTATCTTTCAAAAGGTACCGCAGACTATCGTGAAATAAATCGTCCACGTAAGTTCGCTTTTCCATTTTGCAAATCTACAATTTATGGAAGTGATCTATAATATGTGATCGATAAAAAGCTATGATAAACCTTCTTCGAAGTAGTAAAGAGAAGATGATGATGAAGAGAAGGAGGCCTCGGCAGGAACCCTGGAGAATTCCAAAGTAACCCCCAAGTGGTCGATAATCTATAATCGTAAATACCAGTGTGCAAATACCACTTCTTATGAAATTTGGCTCAAATCGTCAATAAATATGCAATAAATTGTCAGTCCAAGAAAGTTTCAAGGGACCTAAGAATATAAAAATCTTGCAAATTTTCACCCAAAAATTTAGCACATTTTCTACGCTATACAGGTCTTAGTTATGCTTTATGGGGTCCTTGATCGTCATGGTCGGTATAATACGCATTGCATTTTAATGTATGATTCATGAAACAACATTCTTGCAAACATTTTAAGCAAACATCCTAACCGTTTCTGATGTCTGATTTCCATGCACGTCAAAGGATCATATTTATTTTCATAAAATTTCAACCAAAAATAACTTCCCCGCATGACAAACTGTTGAGCATCTCCTTTGGGTTTTTATTCCCCCTCTCCAGTTCGAGAATTTTGCCTTTTTACCCCTCCCTTCAGTTGTTTTCGGCTGGCTCCGCAAATGTTACGCAACATTGAATAGCTGCTGTGGCGAGACAAGAGAATGGTAAGCAGCGAAATCGAATCGAAACCAGAAAGATGGAGGCATGTTGTAAAACCGGACCATAAGACCCTAGGATCTATGAGACTCCTACTACCCTCAAATACTAAGAATAAAAAGGATCCTTAATACCACAGGGTCCTTATAAAGCTATCAAACAGGAGGTTGCGTATCGTAAGCTTTCCCTCTTCCATCCCACGAACTTCTGCTCGTTCAAACCAATGCCAGGAATCATGCAGAGAGCTTGTACTATTTAGAAGTACTATTTCTAATGCCCCCGGTTGTACTATTTTCTAACTCTCTGCATTATTCCTGGCGTCCTGGCGTTGTTTTGCACGACCGGGAGTTCGTAGGATGGAAGAGGGGAAGCTTATACCATACATAACCTTTTGTTTGACAGCTTGATGACATTTGGCTTTGGTGACCTGTACAAAATACAAGGCAAAATTTGGCCTTGTACAGGCCAAGTTTTACGTTTTAGCGGGAATTATGACCTTGTTATGACCTTGTTCTAACCTTTGAAGAAAATTACAACGCTATCAGTAAGATTCCAAGTTGCAACCAGTCTAACACAAGGTTTCAACAAGGCTCATATTTTTTTCAGTACATACAGGGCTCCTTGGGTTACAAGGCCATAACTACAAGGCTTGTACATGGCTATTACATGGTTGTATTTTCGTACAGGGGTGCTAGGGTCTTCGGGTCTGGTTTTTACACTGTGCCGAAGATTGAATTTATTTTCAGATTATCCCTTGTCTGCTCCACGTGAATCAAATAGAGAATACAGATCCTCCTACGCAAAACTGCTGGTTTCAGTCCTGGGAATCAAGTTTTCAAATTCCTCCTCCAAGTCAAAGCAGGTGAAATTATCATATATCAAATTTGAATACATCAAGTCCCCATCAAGTTTCACATGATATGAAGCAACCAACAACGGGCCAACAACATCAACAAGTAAATGTTTCCTCCCCCGGGGGGGGGGTACATAACATATTTAGGGTACGGGTATGTGCCGCCCATATGGGTGGGTTTTGGGGCTCAAAATTCTCTAAACAAGGGTCCTTTTTCGGCAGATTTTCCATAAACATGGGTGGGGTTTCGCTGAAATTCGCAAAAAAATGGTTAAAATGGGCAGTTTTCCGCCAAAATTCATCATAAAAGTGGGTATCAAAAGCAAGTTTCGGTAATTAGAAGAGGGTAGCTTTCTGAAAACCGGGCGGCAGACCCCCGTCCATCCACAAGTCATGTACCCCCCGTGGTTTCCTCAATTTCAAATTCAGGTGGATTTGTTACTTAGTACTAGACTGATTGTAAGTTCGTAGTTATTGCTATTGATAGGCTGATGGATATGTTGTTGTTGTAGTTGACACTGTTGCTGTTGTTGTTGTGATAACTAGGACTATTTCGTGCGTCTAACTCAGTACAGCATGGTGCAGCATATTTACAGCTTTTCTCCACGGTTGGAGGGGGGTGTATTTTGCCCCATCATTTCTAGGGGAGGAGCCAATTTGCCTGAAGAATCATACCCATATTTCTACCAATGAGAACTTTAGGGTCATAATTCTGGAAAGTTAAATGAAACTGAAACTCAGGGCCATACTTCCACAAATTATGAACCATTGCTGCAGTTACTACATTTTTGCCAATTTTCTCCAGAAGAGCACCCACAATTCTGCAAAATATCTGAAAAAATGATTTGCATATTTCTGCACTCTATCAAAGTCCCCCGCAAAAGGGCAACCACCAACATGCCAAGGAGCCACCAAGGGGGTTTCTACATCAGACAGACTGATTAAAATTTCCTTCATTTTGTAACTTACGAAGAGCAGATGAAATGGTAGCCCTCTATCAACATAAACAAATAACAACTAAATGCAAACAATGAAATGAAATGGAAGGACAGTAAATCAAGTAGTATGGCAAGTCCTCAACTAAGCCCTGCTTTTGAATATGCCCTCTCAAATAAGCCCCTGTGCCTCAGCACAAAGAGCCAGCAGGGGCTTGTAGCGGAAAAATCAACTTTTGCAAAATGCAATGACAAGTTTTCATGTTGGAAGAATGATGGTTGTTGTGCAGTTTGGTACTAAGTTTGATAAAATATCTTCAGTAGAAACAAACTTGGTAGCCTCCTTGCAGTCATTTCCTTTGAGGAGAAGTTGAGGCTGCACACAGGCAACAAACTAGGCAACTCTCACACTTCTGAAAAATCAGATTTAGTAGACATTTTCTTGGCTGCAAAATCACTCACAGCTACATTTGGCCAAAGGCATTTAATATCCTACAATGTATTTAATTCAATATCCCACAATGAACCAAGAGGCTGAATACCACCAATAGTTTTCATGCACAATGTTCAAAATTGTGCAGGGAAAATCATGCTAAATGTTGAAGTTTTCTTTGAAATCTCTTTTAAATTTTATTTATTGTAGCTACTGAGCACTGATGTTTATGAAAACCTTGAAATAGCTCAAAATGCCAACAGCAGAAAATATGAAACCTACTACTTTTCTTGAAATGTAGCCTCATATTTGGTAATGCCACAATGGGCTTATGTGAATTCCACAAAAAGTGAATTTCACATCTTAAGTTTATACATTCTTTTTCTGGGTATCATGAATTCAAAACTGAGATCTTTTTCTTAATTTACTTCTTCATTCAAAACGATCCAAGCTTGGAGGGATGCAGCCATGGTGGGATGGGGGGGGACAAGTCCCCCAAACTTTACCTAGAGTCATTCTTGAAATTCAACTCTGTTGAGAAAATGGTTAAGGAGACGTTTGGTGTAGCTATTTTCAGAGTTTGATAGAAAAATGAGGTGTGTTTCCTGACTTAAGTAAAAAGGCATTTCTGAGTTTTGAAAGTGTGTGGTAATAAAAAATTTTCCTGCAAGCACGCCCCCAGAACTCCATCTAAATTTGTCCTTTTTTGTGACTGCCCTCCACCACTGAGGCCACTGCTCCGGACCAAGACAAAAGGAAATCTGGTGATCAATCAAGTGGTGTTAAGAGGGGGGTTGGAGCTGTTAACAGCCAGATTTCACCAACTGTGATGCCCCTTAGCTGATGACATGAAAACAAGATAGAAGCAGAAAAGACAAATCCTGTCCAGTCTGCAGATGTGGTAACTGTTAATATCACGAGTCCCACTATGAGTGGAGGTTCAAGGTTGTGGTTAAGGTTGTAGCAACAATATACCTTTGGTTTGGATTAGAAAAGACATATTTTGCTTGCAACAAGATGTGGCAATGATTTGGCATCCCTGTACAAAAATACGAGGCTGAAGTTGGCCTTGTACAGGCCAAGTTTTAGCCTTGTAGTGGGGAGTATGATCTTGTTATGACCTTGTCCTAACCTTTGAAGAAAATTACAAGGCAATCAGTATGATCCCAAGTTATTACAAGCAGTCTTGTCTGCACACAGGTTTCCACAAGGCTAAGATCAACCTTGTGCTAGCCTAGGTTAAACTTAATGGCATTTTTCAAGTCATTTACAAGGTTACAGCAATACTTTTCTTGGATAGAACAAGGTTACAAGGCCATAACTACAAGGCTGTACATGACTAATACCTAGCCTTGTATTTTTGTTTTGGTAACCAAAACGCACCAAAATGCAAAGCATAGAATCACTGAAGCAGCCATTTAACTCAACAAATATTTTCACTTTCCAAATACATCTCTGTGATGTTTTTGCTGGCATTTTACTGTCAGATACTATGCCTGGGCCTGTATGGAAAGTGTGGCACTTGCACACCCAAGAAAAACAATAGGGTATTCAAAACAGACAATAGATAAACAATAGAGGACCCTTCTTGCACACCCGAGGTCTCGGCGAAAATTGCCCTACTTTCCATACTGGTGCCTGGGTACCACCAGGAGAGTAAATGTCAGAAAACTCCAATTAACTTTATTTTATGCTGACCTCCTGACCTTGCTTGGCTTCTGTAGCACTATCCCTTCTATTTTTATAATATGCACACATTTCTTCCTATACTACATTGCACACATTATCAAACTGACACAAGCTACACTAAATTACATCTGAATTAAATTTTGACAAGACTTGCCATCTGTCAGTTAAAGCTCAGATGCTGATCAAGCACGAACAAAGACGTTCCCACACAAAGAAGGTAGTGTTTTACGTTGACGTTTTAGTATTATTAAAGATCTTTATTGATACATCAGAGAGTTCGGGACAACATCTCATAATTTTATCATCTGCAGCATTACTAAAGCAATCAACTAAGGATTGCATCCAGTCTCGTGTAAAACTATAGTGTTGAATTTCATATATTTTGACCTTTGAGGCCTATTTCTATTACGCTGTGCTGCAGGCCAAAAAATGTTTACACCACACACTTACCACATTTGGTCAGATCAAAAGAACAAAATCTTTAACAATCTTCGAAAACACAGCTTCATCTATCTCATCGTCAATCTATTGGGCTGAAATTATCTTGCGAAGTGCTAAAATTCCCAAATTTCTGCAATGCTAGAAATAGTTCCTCGTTTTAACTTTCCTTCTTCTCAACTTCCGCCCACGCATAACGGGGGTTGGGTCGGAAGAGTTTCGCAATCAAAATAAAACGACAAATACGGGGGCAGCATATCATTCTTGTTTTGAATGTTTGAAATGGAGGGGTCCAGAAGGGGGTTTATAAACCAATTTCCAAATAATCTTTTGCGGAGAGTCAAAGTCACTCAAGACTTGATCCAATAGAGAAATTTTGTTAAAATGATCAGATTTTCAAATGGCCTAAAATTTAAGAATCTGGCTACCAATCCTGCTGTAACTTTCTGGTAAAAAAATTCCTGTATAAACTCATAGATAGAGCTATATTGCTGTATCTAAATTTTCACATCCGATACTAATCTGCAGTACATCATGACTAACTTCCTGCATGAACAGCAATATGAAATGAATCATAAAAGTAAAAATTTAAAATTTTTCGAATTTCTTAAAATCTCAGTCTCAAAACCTAATTTCTTGATTTTGCGATAATTCCATTTCTTGCTCAAGTTCTTATTAAACTTGTTTCACTGGGAAAAAGAAAAATTACCTCAAGATTTTTGAAAGGAAAGGCGGTCGCATCAAAGGTGTTTCCTTTGCACCCTTGCAGCGCAAGGAGAAACTAAATGCATAAAACAATAAAAAGTATCCAGAATGACAAATGAAGATATCAACTCGTCAAAAGCTCAGAAACTTTTCCTCAAAAACCTCATCATTCGAGTTCACGAAGTGTTCTTTGGGTTTCTCCACAGAAATAGAAGTATCATCAGATTCTTGATCGACGTGCACTCCTAAACATCTTCACTGCCTAATTCTATGGTTTTATGGAGTCTTTAAACTGTCTAGACATTATTCAAATACCTTCCAAGTAATACAAATGCATGAGGTATTCACGAAAATAAAGAGAACAAATGCTTTGGATAAAAGTGAAGGCTTCTTAACTAATATTGCCCCAGTAATAATGATAAAAAACATGAACGTCATGAACGTACTTCTCCATTCCAGAGCAGTTTACATGTTCTTCAAACTAAAACTGAAGAATGAAGCTTCACTAGATGCTTTGAGAGTCGACTTTCCATACAGAGTTTGTTCTACTTCAAATTTTTCAGAAGAATCAGTATTTGTAATATTAACAAAGTGCTGCTATTGTGAATATTTCTTTAAAAGAACTTGACCGACGCCTTGCATTTCCAAAACAATTTTCCCAAAGATGGCCAGGCCCCTTTCGTCCTTATAATGTACAATGTCGCCAACTTCTTCGAAGAAAGACTCAACAATTAGCAGTGCATGCAATTCTCCGACCAATGCAATTATTCGTGGGAGAGATTGTTTTGTTCAGAGAGTGCCTACACTATTATGCCTGGCCATTGATGAGCAAAACAATGGCCGCCAATAGTTGAATAGTTTCCACACCGACATGACGTCAATTAATAGCCAGAGTTCTTTGACGTAATCGTTACCAATGACAACTCCGTCTGTGGTTTGTTTACATAAGGTGGCTCATCCAGGTTGGCTGACCTTGGCTTGCCCACTCAGCTGCCTCTCATATCCAATCATCACCTGGAACTAGTTTCACATTGTACGGTTCTATCGCTTGGTTTATGACTAACAAGTGTTACTCTGCCGGGGGTACTATGGAATTGCAACAAGCCCAACAACACATTCTGCTTGCAATAGCCAAGATGACCAATTGTACCTCACCTCCTCTTAACAAGCTGTGCCCGCATACTACACCGGCAATGAACTTGCAAAGCTGACATGAACAAACATGTCCAAAATCTCTCTCAAATCAAAAGCAGGTCTCTAAAATCCCTACGAGAAGGCAGGGACCGCGGAGCATAATTTTGATTGGGGGGGCTAAAAAGTAGGGAGAAAACCTGAGGGGGTCTGGGGGCGAAGCTCCCAGAAAAATTTTCCTGACCACGCCCTCTACTTTGGCTATAAATGTGACCAACGCCCTTTACATGCCAAGAAACGCCCGGGAAAAGATATTCATTTGCAGCATATTTAACCACTAAATCCTACTGTAAATCGCGATAAAAGTGGAAAATAGTTCGCAGTTTATAGTACGTCTAACATTTGATAGCGAAGGCTCGGGGACCACACGCACCATCTTTTGGTATAAAGGAAAAGGCCTAAAGGAACGCTATGCTTTAGTCTTATGTCGAAGTTAAATATCTCTTGGAATTATTTCAGTTAAGAAATAGATAATACGGTAATATAACATAACGCTGTCATACTTTCAGAGTTGACCATTTTAAACATAACAGAACCTAAAAACGCGAACATTGTTTATTCTGAGTAAGTTTGTATCATCAATGAATCAACATTTTAATGAAATTTCCCAAAATTTCGTATCCTGTTCTCATTTCTATTGATGAAAATAGTTGCAACTACGATATTGTTCATTCTGTCTGTCCTTTGTTTGTGACTGTGAAGAATTGCTAAGTTGTTGAACCTCTTTTGGGACATTCTTGAGCGAAATCAAGTTTTTAGACGCCTTGCTAAAGAGAATGATCGCTCGCCAGTTGCACTTGTTGCAGGATTGACACTCAGCAGTTTACAAATTTGGACAATTTCACTTATTAGCAATCTTTGAGCAACTGGAATTTGTTTCAAAAACATCCAGATATCATGAAAGCAATCTATCTTCACATCTTTCACTAAAAGTTTGAATATTTCAAGCTGTGGTAACAAAAGTGAAAGTTTTACGTCGTCGGCATAATTCTCCTCGACGTATTTCATTTCAGACGAAACGTCGCTTGCATTAACGAAGTTAACGAGAAGAGATTCAAGATTCTTGGAAGAAATAAAGCTGGGCTGGTTGAACCTCTCATTGATTGCTTCAACAATGAGATCCAATGCCTCAAAAGTTCTTATTTTTCATCAAGCCAAAGTGGCCACCTACTCTTTCTGAATCATATTTGCACACACCGTTTCACGTTTCAAAAGAAGTTGCTGAGCTCATTTTAACATAATTTCTAGAAATCGAAAAACTATATCTTGAAAATTATTGGGGGGGCTAAAGCCCCCCCAGCCCCCCCGGCTCCGCGGTCCCTACGAGAAGGAAACATCGAGCATCTCTTCCGCGCTCATTTTCAGCTGTTCCGGTGCAACTTTGGATCCGTAACAAATGTGCAATGGATCCTCCCATTTACGTTGTTTCTGCACACCCGCACACTTTTGCTCCTCCAGTCTTTAGACTAATACCTTGTTCTAGAGTGCGCTCTTCAACCGTACAGGCGAATTTCCAGTCAATGTAATTCTTAGCGGACGGAAATTCTTTTGTTGACAAGAGAAAATGTCACTCTGTAATCAAATAGAAATTTAGGGTTGAATGGCTTTTTATTGTGTAAAATTCCGCCCGCGTGGAAAATTCGACTGACTGGAAACTGGCCTTCAGCTCGTTCAATGCTTCGAGGAAGCAAGTTGACATTCAGTTAGAGCTGGTTGAGCTTTCTGTGCTTTGAATTCAAAGTTTGCCCCAACCCAGGACTGGGGGCAATCTATTGCTTCCTTGTTTAAAAGGGACAATAGGCCTATTGTTTAACAAGCTAAAGCAATAGGTCTAAAGAAGGAACTAGGGGGGAAATTAAATTGCCCACCCAACTAGTATGTTAAAAAATGTCCTGCTCGATCTCACTTAGCCAGGTCTCACTTGAAAGAATTGCGTGACATGAACATGAAACACGTGACAGAGACATGTTGCTGAAGACCTAAACTGCTCCCTGCAGTGAGTCCCTGCATCGCCTTGCTTAAATTATCCCGCCCATGCAAACGGGCACTGAGAACAAGGCAATGCATCTGCGTCATTCGTTACAAATTTGGTATGTGAGTCAGGCCACTCCACAGGTGGAATGTGTATATTATTTTCAGTCAGCATCTTTTAAAAGGTGGGTGTAAAATTCTATTACAAAATTACAGTATTTGTATTGAAAGGCTAGAAAGGAACTCAGACTACTTTCTGTAGATCTGTCGCAAAAATCTGCCGATATCTTGACTTTTTCAAAATGGCTGCATTTTAACTGACATGTCAATCAAAAGAAATGAATGATCAACAGCCAATACAGAGCGATTAGTGGTTGTAAACAACAGTATTTCTACGGCCAATACATCAAGCTACAACTGTAAGTGCGTAAGATGCTCTGAAACTTGGGAAGCCAACTCACTCGAGTGACTTGCGAAAAGAGAGTATGTATAAAGCTTGACATAAGCAAACGAAATTTTATCTATGTGATACAAAATATGAGCATTTCTGATTTATAGATACATGCGGTTGTAAACAACAGGATTTCTACGGCCAATAAATCAAGCTACAACTTTAAGTGCGTAAGATGCTCTGAAACCTGGGTAGCCAACTCACTTGAATGACTTGCGAAAAGGAACTATGTATAAAGCTTGACATAAGCCACCGAAATTATATCTATTTGATACAAAAGATGAACATGTCTGATTTATAGTTACACGCAAATCTTCATCATGAATGTCAATCATCATGAAAGGCCTCTTATTCAGCTATGTACAGATATGTCAATCACAAGGAAAGGATAATCGACAGGCTAATACAGAGCGATTCATGGATGTAAACAATATTACGGCCACTGAATCAAGCTACAACTGTAAATAAACCAAGCTGCATAAGATACTCTAAAACAAGGGTGGCTAGCTCATACAAGGTACTTGCGAAAAGGAATTATGCATTATTGCTTTGTACTGAAACGTCAATAAAATTGAATGAATAATTTTTAAAAGCCAATACCAATCGATTAGTCGTTACAAACAATAGGATTTCTACGGTCTGTATGTTAATCTAAAAACATATATAACCAAGCCAAAGATGCTCTGAAATTTGGGTGGCAAGCTCACACAAGGTATTTGCGAAAAGGAACTATGTATCATTACTTTGTACTGACATGTCAATCAAATTGAATGAATAATTAACATGCAATACAAAGCGATTAGTGGTTGTAAACAATAGGCTTTATACGGCCTCTAAATCAAGCTACAACTGTAAGTAAACCAAGCTGCTCGGAAACTTGGGTAACTAACTCAAACAAAGTACTTGCAAAAAGGAATTATGTATATTTGCTTTGTACTGACATGTCAATCAAAGGAATCAATGATTAACACACCAATGCAAAGCGATTAGTGGTTATAAACAATAGGATCTCTACGACCTCTAAATCAAGCTACAACTGTAAGTAAACCAAGCTGCTCGGAAACTTGGGTAACTAACTCAAACAAAGTACTTGCAAAGAGGAATTATGTATAATTGCTTTGTACGGACATGTCAATCAAAGGAATCAATGATTAACACACCAATGCAAAGCGATTAGTGGTTATAAACAATAGGATCTCTAAGACCTCCAAATCCAGCTCCAACTGTAAGTAAACCAAGCTGCTCGGAAACTTGGGTAGGTAACTCAAACGAGGTACTTGCAAAAAGGAATTATGTATAATTGCTTTGTACTGACATGTCAATCAAAGGAATCAATGATTAACACACCAATACAAAGCGATTAGTGGTTATAAACAATAGGATCTCTACGACCTCTAAATCAAGCTACAACTGTACGTAAGTAAACCAAGCTGCTCTGAAACTTGGGTAGCTAACTCAAACAAGCTACTTACAAAAAGGAATTATGTATAATTGCTTTGTACTGTAGCTTCGACCCAAGTGCGATCCAACAAAAACCCAGCAAATATTAAGTATAAAATTCAGCGAAAGCGTGTTACATACTTCCATATATACAGGTGCGTTGAATAGTAATAGCATGTTTCTCTACCAAATCTCATCTAAAAAGACCAAACGACAAGTCTTCCCTCAAACCCAGAGTAACCTGGCCTAATTCTGATTAGCACTGCACAACCAGGAACAACTGTATCTCAACTCTTTCACTCAAAAACTGCCCGGTCCAATACATGTCACGTGATAATACTAACATACTGTCCAATCAAATGCTTAGTTAGTAACATAATATAAGGCCTAATACTTTAGGCAAACATACCCCTAAAAACACAACAGTCGTAATAATGCATAGAATCCAGCGAGGAGGTCTCGTCTATGTCCAATCTATGTACATCAAAGCAAGAGTAGAGCAACAACAAGTGTTCCGTATCTTCAATTGATATATTCCAATCAAATTGATTTAATAGGAATTGCAAAATTACCTTGCAACTGCTTGTAGCAATTCTCACTTTTAAAAGCTACCTAGTATTCAAGCATCCTCTCAAACTGCAAAAGTTCGTCATAGAATGGCCTTTTGGATCCATTTAACCACTCAGTTTGTTTGCCTATGTCAGTAATTAAGTTCTTGCCTATGTCAGTAAATAAAAATTTACATTTTTTGGGAAAATTACAGCCCCGACCAGACATCTAATGTTAGACAGGCCACAGTCATCGTTTTTCTTTTTTTTATTGTTTGTAGCATTGTTTGTATCATCTATGTAAAATTGTATGCAGTTTAGCATTTTTTTTAAACAATGCCATGGGGTAGACATAGACTTTTGCTCCTCGTGGCATCGTCCTTGTAGTATTGTAAAGTAGTTTGTAAGTAAAGTAGTTCGTAACATGTATTGTAAATTTTTAATTTAATATATATAAAAAAAAAAGAAAAAAAATTAAGTTCTTTTATTATATGGGACTCAACATTTCATATCAACTCGAGAAAAAGAATGGCTTTTTCTTGAAGAAATTTACGATTTTGCACAATGAAATAGCTCAAAAGTAGGTATTTCAAGCAAGAATCTCGTGGTTTTTCCAAGGGGATAAAATAAAGATAATTCCAGAAACTAATTCGATCTTTGATACAAAAGTGAGAAAAAATATATCTTTATGATTAGTAACATTGTTTTCTTGTTTAATCTTATGTAGCATTTATGTAGAATTGTATGTAGTTTAGCTTTTTTTAAATAATGCCATGGGGTAGTGATATTGTATCGTCCTTGCAGTATTGTCAAGTACTTTGTAGGAATATACGGTATAAAAAACATCGTACATTTTTGGTGATATTCAAAAAATGTCCACTTTTATTGGGTCACCCGGTAGAAAACAGAGCGGCCAGTTTGAAGAAGCTAAACT
Organism: Aurelia coerulea; assembly: GCA_039566865.1. NCBI lineage: Eukaryota > Metazoa > Cnidaria > Scyphozoa > Semaeostomeae > Ulmaridae > Aurelia > Aurelia coerulea. The sequence continues at coordinate 20,216,104 of CM076947.1, read as the reverse complement.
ATCAACAGGCAAGAAGATTTCAGCAAACATGTTGATAATCACGGTTCTTACTTGCGGGTACCTAATGTATAAAAGGTTACACAAATAACCTGCAATATCACTAAATGTTTACTTGAAAGGACCGTTCACACGTTTGTGTTTAACAATAAGAATTATATCTTGATGCCAACACCTGTGTAGATAATCAGTATTGTCAAGAATTCCGTTCTTAATTCATTATTCATATTCTCATACAATTCTCTAACAAATTTATATCCTATCTGCTGTAATGTAAAGGTGTTGTGGCGCAGTGGTGTAATCCTCTGACCTCTGACAAAGAGATCAATAGAACACATAAACGTGCACTAAGGGTGCTCCATAAGGATTATGATGCATCGTTTGAGATGTGTCTAAGGAGAGAGGCAGATACAACAATCCACGTCAAAAATCTCCAAAAACTAATGTTAGAGGTATTCAAAACTCTAAATTCGTTGAATCTATCATACCTTTGGGATTTTAATCAAGTTAAACGTCGCTCTTCTCATGCGCTTTAGGTTCAGTACTAAGCAAGTGGAACACAACCTTAGGATCAAAAATTTGGTAAAATTGCCTCAAATAAAAACAAACACTTTTGGACTACACTATGTAACCTTCAGAGGCAGCATCCTTTGGAATGCACTAAGTGACAATATTAAAACATGTGAAAATGTGGCAGCTTTCAAAAGGAAAATAAAAACATGGAAGGGGGCACACTGCAGCTGTAAACTATGTTGTAAATAGGATATTGTATTATACTTTATATTATGTAATCATTTTTAGTTGTAGTTGGTTTAAATTAGTTGATGTATATATTATGCTGATAACTATTTGTAAATAACCAACTTTAAAGAATGATAAATGAACATTGCCGCCAGAACAGTCAGGTGGACCGGGCTCGATCCCAGGTAGAGCCCCATCACTTCAGCGTCATGACAAGGGGTCGCGGACTCGATTCGGCATATTCTATTTCTGCAATCCCAGCGATTAGCGCTAAAAAACGCAACTTCACCTTCACCTACTTCCTGACACATTTCAATAAAATAAACGCAAAGCACAAAAGGGCATTATGACATGCATGTAAACAAAGTTTGATACAAGCAACACAGTTCTAGCTTTCAAAATTTACTGGAATAGGATGGCTCAATAACCATTGATCACAGTGAACAAAGTTTGATACAAGCAACACAGTTCTAGCTTTCAAAATTTACTGGAATAGGATGGCTCAATAACCATTGATCACAGTGAGCCACAGTCTCCGTAATTCCTGCCTTCGTAGAACTTCTACGCAAAGGAACAACCTTCCTGGTGGGGTGGGGTTTATTGAGCGTACGGGTATTTGCACCTCATAACTCGTATAAGTGGATTTGAAAATCCAATATTATCTAAACCATCTAAACAAGGGTCATTTAGTGACAAAATAGCTTTAAACATGGAATTGGCAACACATCGGCAAAAAGGGGTAAGTTAACAAACATCGTTTGCAATGAACAAATTACACATACAAATACAAAGATATATTGCGAAGGAAATGTCCATGGTATTCAAAACGATGTCACAAGTGCTTTTGCCAAATATCTGCTGTAAATTCAGTAGAAAGGGCGTTGCCTACGTTTTCCGACAACAGCTTTTTAAGGGGGTGGCCATGCAAAATTTCTTGGGAACCTCCTCACGTCCAGCGTGCTAGCTGTGCCGCTGGCTTGCAGTTTGTGAAACACAGCCAATGCAACAAAAGCCAGATGCAGAACCAAGTACGCAATGTTTTTTTAAAGTTTGACGCCTATGCTGTCGTGCAATTGCATTAATTCAATTGACCAATGATCTTGCGTTGTCTTTTCGGTTGTCCTTGTGACCAATTAGATTTCATTATTTCAGGAAATTTTCGGTGAATCCTTTGATGTGGAAAGCTAACCGGAGATTTCACCTCCAAACACATTTTTAAAATTCGCTTAAAAATGGAAAATGGCCTTAATCCAGCTGTTGAGGTGCTGATACTTCAAAACTTCCTGATTGTGCAAGATCTAAATTTGTAAGTAACGCTAATCTACGTTTGGCAAAGAAGTTTTACCGCGTTTAATAAACATGGCAGAATTTTCAATATGCAGTAGGTTTCCAACGGAGTAGAGTTTCACAACGAGTTGCAGCTGCCCCTAGCATCCCTGTGCAGGTCAAAGATTCTATTATACGTACTTTTAAGAAATTCTTAACTCTCCGATCACCAAAAGTTTTAAAAAATAAGAAATTTAGGCATTATATTTGCTATGAAATGTTTGGGAAAGCGAAGGACAGTGTGCAGAAAACTGTCAAACCTTCCTCCGGGCCTCCGGTGGGCAATTTCGTTAGTGGAGCGTTCCTAATTAGTTGAGCGCTCATTAGTTAAGCAGTCTATCGTCTGACGGGGTTACCGTGCTTAAAGAAATTAAAATGAAATGAAATGAAATGAAATGAAATGAAATGAATGAATTCCTCGTTTTATGAGTCAAAATAACAAATTCTTCGAGCTCCTTGCCTGTTAACGGGCCTTTTTTTCAAACAAAATTTTTTTGGGAAGGAAGGAAAGAAAAGATAATCTCTTCCTTCTTTTTTATCTTTTACTTTTTCAGTTTTCTTTTTGTTTTTTGCCTGATCTCAGGCTATCGAGCTCCTTGCGTAATTCATAACCCTGAAAATTATAAACCATTTGCTGCCGCTAGATTTACCCAACATTCTCCCAGGTTTAGTATGAGAATTATTAAACCTTTCTTGAATATGACATAAACCAGCAAAACCTTACTGTGGCTCACTCACAGCCATGACTTTTTCTGGACTATTGCAAAGGAGCTTCCTCACCGACTACCAACAAGGAGAATTTCACCCTCAAGAAGACCTCAAGAAACTTTCAGTAAAAGAGGATTTATCCAGGATTTATGAAGAACAGACAAAATCGTCTTAGTTTTGTCTACACCTACTTTAAGTGAAGTAATCAGTCTCTTGACAAATGTCTTTGATTTCTTTAACATATTTTTTGCATTAAAAACTTGCGCCATGAATGCAGAGAAAAAGCTCAATAAAATATTGAAACTTCGCAAGGGTATGGTCACATGACTTGAAATGGGTAAAACAAACTTTAGCCGTTTTTGTCAATTGCTAAAAAGAGAAACAAGGACAGATTTTGTTACACAATAGCATTAGCTGCTTTTGTTGACACCTGAATTCAAAGCAATTCACAATTTCAGCAATTTCAGACAAAAGAAATTCTCTCAACCAGAAATTCAACAGGAACAAAGCCGTAAAAGCTCTCTGAAACCCAGGTAGCAAGCGCGGTCGTTGTGCATTCTAGAAATTGTTTCTAAGACCTAACGTGAGCATATATCGAAAGAAAACGGGTAGATCTACACATCTGCTTCGGGGATCTAATTTGTTTGGTTCAAAAGCCGACTGAGAGGCGATTCAATTCTAATATTTTTTGGGTGTCATTAAAACACTTACTGCTCAGCTCCTGAACCAAAGAAATAAAATGCCCGCGGTAGATGTTTAGATATATCCTTCTTCTTTCGACATATGCTCATGTTTACTCTTAAAAACAATTTCTGGAATGCACAACGAGCGAGCTAGCTACCTGGGTTTCGGGGCAACATTTGCGGCTTCGCTTGTTTTGAATTGCTGGTTGAGAGAACTTACATTGTCTGCAATCGCGAATCGCTTTGAATTCAGGTGTCAACAAAAGCAACTGATGCTTTTGTGATACAAAGTCTGTCCTTGTTGAAAAGAGACAGACAGACAAACAAACAGACATAATCAACTGCAAAGATTTTGAGTAAGAATATTATGTTGCTTCGCAGCTATAAATCTTTATGAGAATCAATAGCTGGTTACTTATTCAAAAGTCGTATTCCCCTTGTAGAAAATAACACCAAGCTAAACCGTGCAAAATTGTTTGTACCTTGTCATCACCAACAGTAAAAGCCGGCGATGAAAATTGCAAGCAAATGACACATTCCCGTGTTAAAAACATAATATTTGATGCTTAGCACCATTTGATGCTCGAAAGCTGTCAGCCAGATTGTTTTCCAGAAGATTGGTTCACACCTTTTGAACAATGAATTACGATGGCGCATAACCACTAACCCTTTCCCACACCAATAACTATAGGGAGTTTATTGTTGAAATTAGTTTTATTCATTTTTTATTTGGTTTGTTGCTGTATTTCTGTCACTATATACTTAGCTTAGTCCTTTCGTTGCTGTTATAACTCGCCTCTTTTATTTTAAAGTATAACGACGCTCCTGTAAAGTGTAGCCTGCGTGCAGACTCTACAGATTTCTTTTCAGAGAGGTTCTTCTCCAGTAGAGTCTGCGCAACAGCGACCAAATCCTTGTTCGTGGTCACGTGCGGTTCCAAGGATTGATGAACTAACTCATTGAACTTGATTCAATAGAGCTGCCTTTGAATTTGATTCAATAGAGCTGCCTATGACAAAACACCCACACACATCAATCACAAAAGGTTTTCTATGGCTAGCTTTGTTCATGCATATACGCCAATTGAATATCAGCAGACTCGAACAAAGATACAGACGCTCCATTAAACAAAGGGAATTTGCTTCAGCCAACTAGAAAGGTTCCTCGTTTCTCGTGAACTGAAAACAAGGATTTGGTCGCTGTTGCGCAGACTCTACTGGAGGAGAACCTCTCTGAAATGAAAAGAAATCAGTAGAGTCTGCATGCAGGCTAGTAAAGTGTAGCAAGTTGTCATCATGAAATTGAATTGAATTAAATTAAATTATACCGGGTGAAACGAACAATGCTTAGACCTTTAAAAGCATGTAGCTCTCAAACAAACTATCAGATTCCTACAAATTGACACTATTTGTGTCGCTAACACATCAACTTTGATAGGAAAATTTAGTTTGGTAAAATCGGTCGCATCGCTCTGAAATTAAAAGCGATTTTATATAAATTCTTCATACCAATGTCCTTCAAAACACGCCTAAAGGCGTTGATACAATTAGTTAGCAATTTAGCCCCACAGCAATCTTAATCAAATTCACTCAAGAGATTACCAGGAATAAATAACAAGGGCAGATTTTGTAATTCAATAGCAATGCGTTTGACTGACACCTGAATTCAAAGCGATTAGCGACTGCAGACAAAGGAGATTCTCTCAACCAGTAATTCAAAACGAACAAAGCCGCAAAAGTTTCCCGGAAACTTGTAAGGCAAACTCTCGCCTTGTGCAAGCGAAAGATGGTTTTTAAGAGAAGTTATGTGCTTATAACGAAAGAAGAAGGGTAAATCTAAAGATCTGCCAGGCGGATTTTGCTTATTTGATTCAGGAGCCGAGCAGAAGGCATTGTAATTCTCGTGTATTTAGGGCTTAAATGAAACGATTGCAAAACAGCTCCTTGAGTCGGCAATCTGAGTGAAATTGAAAACGACAAGCACATGATAGTATCTACACTGTTTCGTAAGGTCAAAATAATTTTGTTTCTAAACCGATGTTTCAGTAATTAAAACTAAGTTAACACAACGAAATCACCGCACAAAAGAAAATTGAAAACTCTAATCTAGCAGAAATTCAAGATATAGTTCCCACAGTTTGTATATTCTATCAGCGTATCTTGCAAGAAAACAAGCATTTACAATTACTGCTTTGATCGAATTGTACAATGAGGTCGCTGGCTCCGGCCACGAAATTCAAATCTCCAACAATTGCGGCACCAAATTCAGCTTATATATCAATGAACGTTGGGAACTGATTTGCAAGAGTATTCAGACATGCCGTAAAAGCCTGCAGATAACAACGTAAATTTATGTGCTTAGCCGACCCGATAAAATTCTTAGTGAAAATGAAATGCATAGAATGCTCTATCAATATAGTTACAGGTGAAGTTCAATATTTTCGAAGATAACTAAAAAACTATACAGATCTTTATTACCTGACTGACGTTTAAAAAACGAGGCAATACAGGAATCCCGCCAATCTCATTGGTTAATCGCACATTTCCCACGGTTTTCCCGTAGCCTTGTATAATACGATACAAGGACGCGTTTTTGTCACCACAGCAACTGATTTAGGCCTGTGAGGTTTACGATAAACTTAAGGAACATAATAGTAACAAAATGTGTTTGACTAAATGATATGAGTCAAAATTAGAAGCTAACAGGTAATAAAACTCGTACTAACCGGTTTTGTAGTTGTACAGGAAAATATAAAGCCCTCGGTCTTATTGCACAGACCTCGCAAGCTCGGTCTGTACTTTTAAGACCTCGGGCTTTATATGTTCCTGTACAACACAAAACTGGTTAGTATGCGCATAGTCTCGACAATTGTACATGCAACTCTCAAAGGACAGCTAAAAAAAACTATGTATAAAGCTGCCTTTGCTATTTGCGCTTTAATGAAACTTACATTAAAAATTCGAATTTAAATGAAAGTAAAATAATTCACGTGCACTTTTCAAAGTTAATTAAGATAAAACTATCTTAGCGACCTCCACAAATTAATTCCAAAGTTTTCAAAGATACCTAAAACAACAACAGCGTCTCGCTGCCTCGCTATGACTCAACATACAGTTTGGAAACAGAACTGATTACAACAACGTTTAGCCACCTCGACAAATTTGGCATGCATGGCTGCAAGCAACCTCAACAACTCATGCACGTAAATTTGGCGAAAACTGAAATAAAATCACGTACATCGATCTTGACAACTTCCTCGTACAATGTCGGCATCGAACGTATATATACTTACCTTAGGGATAGAGGAAAGCGATATTTCTTAAAAACACTGCTTGCCATATTTTTGACAATTCTATCAAATCTGCTCACTCATTAAGCCGTTATTTGCACACAAGAAGCAGGGTGAGAAATTAACATAGAAGTAGCACAAAAATTACCAAAAACAAATACTATGTATAATTACCTCAAGGGCAGAAGAAAGCGATATTTCTTCAAAGCATTGCTTGCCATTTTTGTGAAACTTCCATCAAATTTGCTCACTCGTCAATTCGTTATTTGCACACCAGAAGCAGGATGAGCAATTAACATAGAATTAGCACAAAATGACCAAAAACAAAACTATGAACAATTACCTCAAGGGCAGGAGAAAGCGATATTTCTTCAAAACGCTGCTTGACATTTATTTGACAATTCTATCAAATTTGCTCACTTATCAATTCGTTATTTGCACACCAGAAGCAGAATGAGCAATTAACATAGAATTGGCACAAAAATGACCAAAAACAAACCTATGAATAATTACCTCAAGGGCAGAAGAAAACAATATTTCTTCAAAACGCTGCTTAAAATTTATTTGACCATTCTATCAAATTTGCTCACTTATCAATTCGTTATTTGCACACCAGAAGCAGAATGAGAAATTAACATAGAAGTAGCACAAAAATTACCAAAAACAAACACTATGTATAATTACCTCAAGGGCAGAGGAAAACAATATTTCTTCAAAACGCTGCTTGACATTTATTTGACAATTCTATCAAATTTGCTCACTTATCAATTCGTTATTTGCACACCAGAAGCAGAATGAGTAATTAACATAGAATTAGCACAAAAATGACCAAAAACAAAACTATGTATATTTACCTTAAGGGCAGAGGAAAGCGATATTTCTTCAAAACATTGCTTGCCATTTTTCTACGACAATTCATCTAAATCTGCTCACTCATTCATCCGTTCTTTGAACACCAGAAGCAGAATGAGCAATTAACATAAAAGTAGCACAAAAATGACCAAAAGCAAAACTATGTATACTTACCTTAAGGGCACAGGAAAGCGATATCTCTTCAAAACGCTGCTTGACATTTATTTGACAATTCTATCAAATTTGCTCACTTATCAATTCGTTATTTGCACACCAGAAGCAGGATGAGCAATTAACATAGAATTAGCACAAAAATGACCAAAAACAAACACTATGTATAATTACCTCAAGGGCAGAGGAAAGCACTGCTTGACATTTATTTGACAATTCTATCAAATTTGCTCACTTATCAATTCGTTATTTGAACACCAGAAGCAGAATGAGCAATTAACATAGAATTAGCACAAAAATGACCAAAAACAAAACTATGTATATTTACCTTAAGGGCACAGGAAAGCGATATCTCTTCAAAACACTGCTTGACATTTATTTGACAATTCTATCAAATTTGCTCACTTATCAATTCGTTATTTGCACACCAGAAGCAGAATGAGCAATTAACATAGAATTAGCACAAAAATGACCAAAAACAAACCTATGAATAATTACCTCAAGGGCAGAAGAAAGCAATATTTTTCAAAACATTGCTTGCCATTTTTCTATGACAATTCATCTAAATCTGCTCACTCGTCAATTCGTTATTTGCACACCAGAAGCAGAATGAGCAATTAACATAGAAGTAGCACAAAAATGACCAAAACAAAAACTATGCATAATTACCTCAAGGGCAGAGGAAAGCGATATTTCTTCAAAACACTGCTTGCCATTTTCCACAAAATCTACTCACACGAAGCTGTTATCTGTACACGGCAAGCAGGTCACAACTAGCTTAAACGCTTAATCAAATCACAACCCTTATACCGCTGCTGTCGTCTTTGAATTATTCAAGACTTCCACGCAAATGTGCAATTTACAGTTCTTCCTCAGTGCGAAGATCGGCCTCTCACATTGCATAAGAACTGCTAAAGAACTGTTGTGGGCACACTTTCCTTACGCAAAATATGCCTTTGTTCCTACATAACACTATTTTGCAACATAATTTCAATACACGTTAAACACATATCAAACAAGGTCTTGCGTAACGCCCAATCTGGTTGTAGACTCACTACCCTCATCGCTCAACAGCAATTCAACTCAATCAGGCAAATGTAAGCAACTATCAAATTTGGACTTATTAAAGTAAATCAACGGAGAGACAGCGATCTAAAGTATGTTTCAAATCAGATGTCACATGAAAACGTCCGCGAATAAAAGTATTTTAAGTTTTTTGCATGAATAATTTTGCGTTATCGCAAATCTGACGTCATATCTAATTTGAGACTTTGATCTGAACTTGGAACAAAGCAAGGACACGCGTCACTTATCTTCTTATTGTTTTCATCGATCGAGAACATGTTTTTTATGTTAGATTAAAAATTTACATCACATGATACTTAAAACACTGATATGACATAAACAAAACGTCGTGCTTAAAGGACAAGTCCAGGGTTGGTATGATTGATGATAAAATATAACATAATACTGCTATGAATGATGTATGATACTTTTTCCCACTATTTTTCGCCTTCTCCTTGTGAAATTACGTATTCAAATGAGCAAGTTGAGAGCAGTGACGTCATATCGCGCAAACGAAAACGAGGCTGTGCGATTGTTTTTCGCCTCTTAATCGCTGCTAGTCTCTTTATCGTGTACACATGCATGGAAAATGGCATGAGAACAAGATAAAGAGGCTTGCATACATCATACATCAATCCTACCAACCCCGGACTTGTCCTGTAATTCAGTTCCTATCAAAGTGTCTACATTTCACTATATTTCATTTTATTTCCTTGTTTATCTTTTGCAGTACACGCAGCAAGAAGAATTGTTTGATGACTTTTAACACCACCTACAAAATGCTCTACAGTACTACAAAGACGATACTACGAGGAGCAAACCAAAATGGCATAAAATCACCATCAAATCTTGCAAATTTTATCCTCCTGGAAGGTTGAAATCCCCCGGAATAATCTTCTTATGCTTGTGGGGATGACAATTTCAGCCTCCCAAAAGGATAATACTTGCTAAAGTATGTATGAGTCATCGCTAAAAAGCAGAAATATTAAGAAAATTTGATCGTGAGATTTCATGCCGTTTTTGAAGGTTTCTTAAAGGTTCTCTAGAAATCCCTTACAATTTCAGAACGGAGTGGCCCATTTTAGTCAAGTAAATTTTAAAGTGAATTTGAACATGTCAACCATTAAATAACATATTTGTCAACAAGGGCAGATTTTGTAATACAATAGCATGAGTTTCTTTTGTTGACACCTCAATTCAAAGCAATTAGCGATTGCAGACAAAGGAAATTCTCTCAACCAGCAATTCAAAACAAACAAAGCCGCAAGAGTTTCTCTGAAACCCAGATAGCTAGCTCGCTCGTTGTGCATTCCAGAAACTGTTTTTAAGGGCAAACATGAGCATAGATCGAAAGAAGAAGGATGCATCTACACATCTGCCGCGGGCATTTTATTTGTTTGGTTCAAAAACCGTTATGGAGGCGATTCAATTCTCTTATTTTTTTGGGTGTTATCAAAACATTTACTGCTCAGCTTCTGGACTAAAGAAATAAAATGCCCGCGGCAGATGTGTAGATATATCCTTCTTCTTTCGATCTATGCTCATAATTGCCTTTAAAAGTAATTTCTGGAATGCACAGCGAGCGAGCTAGCTACCTGGGTTTCAGAGAAACTTTTGCGGCTTTGTTTGTTTTGAATTGCTGGTTGAGAGAATTTCCTTTGTCTGTCATCGCTAATCGCTTTGAATTGAGGTGTCAACAAAAGTAACTTGTGCTATTGTATTACAAAATCTGCCCTTGTTATATTTGCCAATATGATTGCCTTGATATCTAAGGAGCCGTGGCCACGCCAATGGGATCATTTTATTGAATCACCCAATGCAAATGTTTGACTTTGTTTGGCTATTCGATACAGTCAACGCTTTGCCTATGAATGATCATGAATCGATTGTAGTAAGTCTAATGTGGTCGTGCAGAAGAGATTGAAAACAACAATTCAACCCATGACATCTGTTTTGACGGTTTCCAAGGAGTACAGCGTGGAATCATACTGATAAGACAGGTGAAACTTTGTCATATCATTAAACTAAATGTAAGACACAAAGAGATGGTTTAATTAATTTTCCAAAAATATGTAACTACCAAGTTTGCAGTGACGTATATGAAAGGTAGCTTGTAGATTTGCTTTAAAATGTTTGAAATATAAAGAAACATAGGTAATTAATTTTCCAAAAATATGTAACTACCAAGTTTGCAGTGACGTATATGAAAGGTAGCTTGTAGATTTGCTTTAAAATGTTTGAAATATAAAGAAACATAGGTAATTAATTTTCCAAAAATATGTAACTACCAAGTTTGCAGTGACGTATATGAAAGGTAGCTTGTAGATTTGCTTTAAAATGTTTGAAATATAAAGAAACATAGGTAATTAATTTTCCAAAAATATGTAACTACCAAGTTTGCAGTGACGTATATGAAAGGTAGCTTGTAGATTTGCTTTAAAATGTTTGAAATATAAAGAAACATTTACAAAGATATGCATATGCAACTTAAAACTTTTTGATTGATGTCTGTGCGATAAAAGATACAGTAAAAACCCGCATATAAGAACAACCCACTTATAAAAACCTAAGGCCTAAAATTCTCTAATTTCACCCCATTACAAAAGAACCTATTCATCCTGAAATTCAAGGAAATTTCTTATCTTGAAAAAAGTTGAATGTAGACTACTGGTTGGTTTTATGTGATGAAATATTTTAAGACATTTAGCCAAATACTTAAGTAGATACAAAGCACATTTAAAAAATTGCTTGTATGAATGGATTTGATACAGATAAGGCTAGGTACTGTAGATATGGTTGTTCTTTATAAAATTGTGTCATGATAGAGACGATGGTGAGTACGTGAAAACCTTGTTTTCTTATATTTGGCCTAAATTCCCGAAGATCTGTATTTAATTCTTTTGATAAGAACCTTGCATCCTGTTTTCAAGAATAGTATCATATGCATAAGAACCTAAACAGGGTGATTTCAAAATGCAAGGTTTTTATATGCGGGTTTTTACTGTATGGCGAAATTTCGCCACATTATGAAATTAAATGTACAGCACAAATAAATGGTTTAACTGATATCATGGAGCATTGCGGACACCTTTATTTTGTACGAAATTTATATTCGATACTACTACCTTAAGTGCGAGCTAAGCGGAAAGCGGGCCAACCATTTACCAGGACAGCCCACGCTATATAAACAGATCCTAAATGCTTATGGCAGGTTAAACTTTCAAATCATCAAGACAGACAACCATCGAGGCAAAATGTTATCAATTTTATACAAAAAGTTATACCAGAAGTTTTTATTGGAAGCGATAACAACAGAATCAAATTTAAAAAGTTGCTCGAGAAAACAACGTGAAATATAAACTATCACAGCAAAAATCTCACAAAACCGACAACGGTCGAGGAAAACATGTTATCAATCTCTTAAAAAAGTTAAGCAAAACATTTTCATTGGAAGAGGCAACAACTGAAATCAAATTTAAAAAGTTGCAGGAGAAGACAGTGTGAAATGTAAATTATCACTGCAAATAAAAGGTTTACAAATCTCACAAAACAGAGAACCGTCGAGGAAAACATTTTACCAATTTTGATACCAAAAGTTATACCAAAAATGTTTATTGGAAGAGGTAACAACTGAAATCGAATTTAACAAGTTGCAGGCAGGAGAAGACAGTGTGAAATGTAAATTATCATTGCAAACAAAAGGTTTAAAAATCTCACAAAATAGAGAACCGTCGAGGACAACATTTCATCGATTTTTATACAAAACGTTATGCAAAAAGTTTTTAATAGAAGATGTAACAAAAGAAATCAAATTTAAAAAGTTGTCAGGAAAAGCAAGGCGAAATGTAAATTATCACAGCAAATAAGAAGGTTACAAAAACTCACAAAACAGACAACACGTTTTTATTGGAAAAGGTAATAACAGAAACCAAATCTAAAAGGCCGCAAGAGAAGACTTCTTAGCGTACACCTTTCAGGGAGAAAAACCACATAAAAACGAAACAACAACATCGCAAAGCATCCGCTGCTTGGATTTACAGTGACCTAAATTTTTGAGTTAATTGTCAGCTGCCCCGGGACCTGCTTTACTCTGCCAAACCATATCATCTTGCGAAATTACTGACAAAATTTCTTAGCGTACACCTTTCAGGGAGAAAAACCACATAAAAACGAAACAACAACATCGCAAAGCATCCGCTGCTTGGATTTACAGTGACCTAAATGTTTTGAGTTAATTGTCAACTGCCCCGGGGGACCTGCTTTACTGTGCCAAACCATATTTCGCAAACCTTATCACCTCACGAAATTGCAGACAAAATTTCTTAGCGTACACCTTTCAGGAAGAAAAACCACATAAAAACAAAACAACAATATCGTAAAGCATGCGCTACTTGGCTTTAAAGTGACCTTAATGTTTTGATTTAATTATCAGCTTCCCTCGGACCTGCTTTAATCTATCGAATCATCCCTCACAAAGCTGAAACCCCTAATATTTCGCAGAAGCACAGAGAAATTGACTTGATTATGTACAGTACATCTTTCAGGATACGAAACTGCACGTGATGAGAGTAAAGCATGACACATGCTACGAAGTAATTGCAAACCGTTCTTTCGACATCCGAATCAAAGCGATAAGAGGCGAGTGCGTAGCAGGTAAGTTTCCTATCAAAATCTAACGTTTTTATTCATAAGTTTTCGCCTTCTTTCAGTTGCAGCTATTATAAATTGTTTCTCTTATCAGGAATATAGCCACGAATATAAGGGTATGCCCAAATATCATACGGGTCTGTCTGTTCCGTTTGAAAAAAAGTCATAACATTGAGAGATTATTTACACTGATCTCCACCAATTCTTGGCAAATAGTCCCACATCAACAGCTCTTCTTTTTGCATTATTCATTTGGTCCCCTTCAAAGCAAGTACATCCAAGAACTGTGACGTGGAATCTGTTCTAATTTTCAAATCAAGTTGAGAGAACACTTTTCATTGTACAAAAGAATGTAAAGCAAGTGGTTGCCAGTTAATGGCACAGGAAGGCAAAATATGTCGTTGTTCAAAAAACACAACTTCTATTATTCTCTATCAAGGTCAAAATTAAGTAATGTTTGACAGAAAGGGTTCTAACGAACAAGGGCAGATTTTGTAAAACAATAGCAACAGTTGCGTTTGATTGACACCTGAATTCAAAGCGATTAGCGATTGTAGACAAAGGAAATTCTCTCAACCAGTAATTCAAAACAAACAAAGCCGCAAAAGTTTCCCCGGAACTAGTTGGGCAAACTCTCGCCTTGTGCAAGCGAAAGGTGGTTTTTAATAGAATTTCTGTGCTTATAACGAAAGAAGAAGGGTAAATCTAAAGTTCTGTCTGGCGGATTCTTTTTATTTGATTCAGGAGCCGAGAAGAGGGCATTGTAATTCTGGGGTATTTAGGGCTTAAATGAAACGATAACAAAACAGCTCCTGGATCAAATAAACAAAATCCGCCAGACAGAACTTTAGATTTACCCTTCTTCTTTCGTTATAAGCACGTAACTTCTCTTAAAAATCTCCCTTCGCTTGCACAAGGCGAGAGTTTGCCCTACTAGTTTCTGGGAACCTTTGCGGCTTGGTTTGTTTTGAATTACTGGTTGAGAGAATTTCCTTTGTCTACAATCGCTAATCGCTTTGAATTTAGGTGTCAATCAAACGTACATGTTGCTATTGTATTGCAAAATCTGCCCTTGTTGTTCTAACGTCACATTTACATGTTCTCACAATTCTTAATTGGTTGACAGTGTTGTTAACACTATCAACCCTTTAAAAATGCAAAAAATTGAAATGCAATGCCAAGACATTTTCTTTGAAAATTAATTGAATTTTGACATTGGTGGGAAACGACAGAAGAGCTATTTTTGCAACAACCATTTATTTTGCCTTGCCTCTTCCATAAATCAGCAACGACTGATCAGATTGAATCAAACAAGGTCCCAAATTCAAAGTTGAAGCCTAACCTATGCAACTGTGTAAAACCCAAGACAATGAAAGCTACAGCTCCTCCGTAGCAGCCACACAAACGGGGCACCATTGTTTTGGGATACCCTGTATAGTCTATATCTGCACATCATAACAAGGGGCTTAAATTTTGCTGACACATAAATTCAAAGCGATTTGCGATCGCAGACAACGGAAGTTCCCTCAACCAGTAATTCAACACAAACAAAGCCGCAAAAGTTTCTCGGAAACCCAGGTAGCTAGCTCGCTTGTTGTGCATTCCAGAAGTTGTTTTTAAGTGCAAATATGAGCATAGATTGAGAGAAGAAGGATATATCTAACACATCTACCTCGGGCATTTTATTTGGTTCAAAGCCGGTTGGGAGGCAATTCAATTCACTTATTTTTTGGGTGTTATTAAAATACTTACTGCTGCGCTTCTGAACCAAATAAATAAAATGCCCATGGTAGATGTGTAGATATATTCCTCTTCTTTCGAGATATGCTCATAATTGCTCTTAAAAACAATTTCTGCAATGCACAACGAGTGCACTAGGTACCTGCATTCGAATCCGTCAGATACTTAGGTTGCTTTGAATTTTCGAAAGCCAGAACATTTTTTGATGACCTGCTATCTATACAGCAACACTAAAAATCTTAATCAAAATATCCATCACAAGTTTTTACTTATTACCGATTGAACACATTGAACACTTTCTTAATCACCCAATCACCCAGTACACCAAAAACAACTCACGGCAGTATGATTCTGCTAACGTTTATGGATTGATCCAAAATCAGCATTAAAGCAAAATACCAAATATATCAATGCAGAGAGCAGAAAAGCCTCGGTGTCGCAACACAAACATAGGCATTGAATATTTGCAAAAATTTCAACTTAATCCTGTAAAATGTTATTGCCCATTTCTTCAAATGAATTAGGTAACTTGCCATAATCTCAGAGAGAGTATGAATGAGATTACTCCAAAGCAATCACAAAGAGCCACCTCCAATTACGATGTCACCATCTTTAAAGGGGCTCCGTCGTCAAACAGTAAACAAATATCCGTAAACTCACACGTGTCGGGGATTATCCATTGTTCATCCATTGTTCTCTGCAGTTTGTTTGGTGGCTTCACACAAGCCACCAAAAAGCGACCGTTAAAAGTCCATTTATATCCGAGCAATCGTAGAAGATATGAATGTTTGGTTTGTTCCTTAGTGAAGTACAAGGATTAATGCCCAAACAGCAACTTTCATTTTGAAAAAAATACGAAAATCCTGTGTGATATCACCTTTCAAAAAACTGCAAAAATCATCGTTTTGTTTACATTTTGACGACGGAGCCCCTTTAAACTTGTAAATTTAAAAAAAAATTTGTGTTTGCTTTTAGCACCTGTCTAAGATGTCACCAAAACACAAACTCCTTATTTATGAGATTATCATGATTGTTTGTCAATATTTGTGAAACAATGTCAGTGCTCCACTGTGATATGGAGATTCTGCTCTCACATATTTTCACTGCATAATGTCCACTTTTACACAGGTGCAGCTAACATACAACAGCTAACATAGAGGCGTTAGGCTGCGTACAGCCTCAACAATCCTAAAGTGTTGAGGCTGCACGCAGGCTAACAGGCGTTGAACTTTCACAAAACTTTACAGTTGAATCTTCACAGGCGTTGCATCTTCATAGAACTTTAACAGCATTTTCGGTGTCACGAAAGTGTTTTCTTTTTTATTTCTGGTAGTTTTGAAGTTGTGCCATCATCAAATTGTTGAATCTTAACCCATAAAAGCTGCAGACTTTTGCTTGCACGCTATATTGTCGTGCTTCGAATGTCTTGACTTTTGTCGATCGATTTAGGATCTATGGAGGTGCTTTTAAAAACTTTATCATTAAAGATTCGATATTTCCTCACATACGCTCTTGCATAAAACATAGGAACGCTATAAGCCAACATTATCAACTTTGTTATGCCTTCCGAGCAAATGGTTGGGAAGAAGGTACCTGTAATCTAAGCACTTTGGGCACAAAGTCCCAGCAACTGTGTCTATTTTGTGCGCTGTAAGCGGCAGAGGTGGAAAAAATGTGTGAAGCCGCGAAGCAGCTTCGCAGGAAGCTTGTTTGTCTGGAAGGAAGAACAGGGGAGGAACGACAGAAAGCGGAATAGAAGGAAAGAAAATAAAGGAAATGAGAAAGGGAGGAAAGAAGAAATGAAAGGAAAAAGGAAAGACAGAAAAGGAGAAGGGTAAGAACAAAGGATGGAAAGAAGATAGGATGAAAACAAAGATTGAAAATGTAAATAGTGAAGGAATGAATAAAGTCAGAAAATATCAAAAAGAAAGGAAAACGGAGTTTGGATTATGCTCTGTCCATTTAAAGTTGTATGGTCCACTTGTGTGTGGTAAGGGAAGCTATTAATTGTAATTCTAGACTATTCCAAGTGACTCTAAACAGCCTACGATACAGAAATGTGTGCTGTACAATAGTTCAACTGAAATCTGGCATGGAGAAAATTGATAAAGCAATGAAAGGAAGAATTTTAGTTTGATGTTGCTTCGCAAGAAGGCAAATGTTTTTTCCACCACTACTGGTAAGCGGTGCTGATGCATTGACATAAATTTATGAGGCCTGCACTGTAATTCTGAAAATGATGTTAATTTCATAAAAGCTCTCTTCTTAAGTATGTCAACTTATCTTTTGGTTTCCTTCAAAACAGTCATCTAAAAGAAACAGGCCATATCAATTTTGAATTGGTTAATTTCAAAGTGATGTGAAGATTCAACGCCTGTATGTTAGCTGCACCTGTGTGAAAGTGGACATCATGCAAATACTACATCAGGAAAATATAATAAAAGCAGAATCTCCAAATCACAGTAGAGCAGTGAAATATTTTTATAAATATTGACAATCAATTTCATAAATAAACAGTTTGTGTTTTGGTAACATCTTAGACAGGTGCACTGAAAATTGTTTGTTAAAAGCAAACGCTAAAATTATTTTCAAATTTACAAATATGCTTATCAAATAAAACTTCGTGAATTAGCAAACAAACAGGTGCCACTGAAAACAGAAATTTAACTGTCACACAAAATCAAAAAACGAATGAGCATAGCCATGACAGATCCTGAAACAACAAACCTTTCAACTTAAAAAAAACTTGAAAAAATATTCTGATGGGTTCCAGCAATTAAGAAATAAAATATCCATACAATACAACAAAGCCAAAGATTCTTTGTATGTCCCAAGTGAGTAAAAAATTTTGCACCTTTTGAAAAATTATAAAAACTAGATATGTTACCAGTTATGAAAATTACTTTATGTGCATTTATGCCAAGGACAACATTAACTACAGACAAGTCTTGTAAAGGGGGTCTTTGAAATATTGGAACTTTTAGAAGCTACCTTATTTCAAACTATACTTCAAAATCACAAGAAATGATTATGAAACTAACATTCTGCTACACCACTCCTTAAATTGGTTTCTTTTTTCTTTGGAAAAAGCTTCATGCTCTGTAGGACGAGACACCAACTTTCATATCAAATCATCACCTACTATATATTGCTTTCTCACTATATAAAAATACTAAACTATTGCTAAACACTTTCAAGCTACATAATTATGATTGTTTCTTGCCCAGAAAAGCGAACTAAAAATCTTTTATCACATTCACTTGGTCTTCAGTACAATAGCACAAAAAGAAAACTTATTGGTGTGGCCAAGTGGTTAAGGTGCAGTGTTTTGAATCTTGTGGGGTCTACTGTACCTGCATGGATTTGAATCCCATCATCAGAAATGCTAAACACACCACAAACAAACCACAAAAACAGCTAACGTGTCTATCCATCCTTTCAAGGTCAGTAAATGAGTACAAAAAGTGGAAAAGTTTTTGGGTGACAAACATTCGGACAAGGACTTGTCCAAACATTTATTTGTATGAAATATGGAGTTGTCCGAAAATTTGTCACACTGAAAATTTTGGTATCGTAGATATGCTCATGTGCAGTGTGAATTGAATGCCAACATGTAGGAACCAAGACAAGAATACTGAAATCAAATCTCCAGCACGTCACAAAAGATTATTCTAAATATGTAAATTTTTTTCAAAAAACACTGTTCCCAATTCAATATTATTGTCATTAGTCAGAACATCTGGTCAGAACATATATCAACTAAAGTAAATGTCCTCTTCATTGTCTGTCACGATTTACATTCTCTCAGTATTGCTGAATGTAAATCGAAAAGAATTCATATCAAAATGGTCAGAATTTATGATGCTATCAAAAACGACATAAAACAAGAAGACCCATTTGCAGATTTAAAGTGCCTATGAATACCAATTTAAAGGTCTATGTAAGCACATATACAAAAGAGTGATGGATACAAATCGAAACAAGTAACCAATACCAATAGAAACAATAAAACTAGTGATTTTTTTGCTATCAATTTTAGAAAATTTGATGTTAGAAGGGACTTTGGGACATGATAGGGCTCTTTCCAAAATTTAAGAAAGGTGGTTTGTTTCAATAAATCTAAACGTAATGTTATTTTGCATATTAAATGATTTAAAGACTAGTCGAAAGTTTGTCCAAAAATTTCTTTGTTCCAAAAACCAAAAATGTGTCACAAAATATTTTCGCCAAGGTTTATTGTCCCAAATTTTATCCGCTGAAAATTTTTGTACTTAATGTACTCAGAGGTAACTCTGAGGGCACAAGATGCACTGCTGCGTGCCGGTCATCTCTGAGAATCTGAGACTTTAGCAACAATCTTATGATAGCATTAAATGTGATGGGGGAAATTGCACCACTAAGCATAGGTTCCAAATCTTTAAAAAGGCTGGTGTAAAATTGAGTGACCTATTTCTTTGAACTGAATGACTTCAAAGGAACTTTAGTTATTTCTCTATAATTCTACCGTTGGACTTTTCTTTAATAGTTTCAGAATTAGAGTTCATGAATTCAAGAAAACTTTTCAAAAAAAAACTTAAAACCATCGTAATTTCTAAACCGTTTGACGCAACATGAAGTAATTTCAAAGAGAACTATAGTTTATGGATGCCTACAATATGGTATCAAGCAAAAGTCTATCACTCATCTGGTTTATGATTTAGAAATTTGATGACGTCACATCCTAAAATGAGCTGAAATGTAAGATACGCTATAATTTTGAAAAATATTCAAAATTTCTGGAAAGTCCAACAGTAGAATTATAGATAAGTATCTAAAGTTTCTTTCAAGCCATTCAATCAGAAGAAATAGATCATTGAATTTTACACCCACCTTTTTACGCTGAGTTAAAGATTTGGAACCTATGCTGCACCACTATTTTACATGTGTGTAACGTGCTATTGGTGAAGAAGCACAGGTAAAATGGTAGTGCAATCCAGAACTATCGCATGTAATGCAATTGCACAATTACAGTAAACACCTGCGTATAAGAAATTAGTGGACTAAGGCTAAGATTAAGTGTTCTTATACACAGGAGTTTACTGTATTGGCCGGCCAGGTGGATTCCGTGGAAATAAAGGAAAACACGAAAAATAATTATTCTCTTATGAACAATAGCTTCCAAAGAATCAATGTTCCGCGAAATTCACTTGGAAGTAAGGCCAAAGTCAATTCTGTAGAAAGACGATCCTGACTTGAGAGAAATAGAATATTAAACTGATCATTTTTGTGACCTTATACAAAACTACCTGAGACAAATACATATCAAATTGCTTTAGCATCCTCCTTTACTGGTCTCTTCCAAAGCAGTCAAGGTTAAAGGAAATAGACACATAGCTATATCTCGTAGCTGCTATAAAATCAGCTAGAAATGCCTCACTCCCAATATTGCCTTAAGCTATACAATGCAGGGCTTTCAGTAAGGAGCGCGGTATAGCGCGTGAGCATGCAGGCGTGATTAATCGTGCGCCCAGTGATTATTTCCCTAAAAGAGAGTGATGTTTGATTTGGGAATTCACACTGGAAAACTTTGTGGACCGATCAATTTTAGGTTTAAAACATGTAACGTTGTACCTCCCATGCTGAATTTAATTGGTCTGTTTCATCCAGCATGCCTCGCATGATGTGCTGTCTCTTGGTTGGATTTTGATGTTGACATTTTCATGGTTCATGAAGCAATTGGATACATATTTGTCTGGATACATATTTGTCTCACGCAGTTTCGCTAAGGTCACAAAAAATGATCAGTATATTCTCTTTCACACGAGTGAAAAGTAAATTATTCAGCGGAACCTAACATCCAAAGTGAATTCCAAGGAAAACTGATTCCGTGGAAGCAATTGTTTATAAGAAAACAATAGTTTCGCGTTTCCACAGAATTCACATGGCCCTTTGAACCAGCAATAATTGCACTGAAAAATCATTTTATTTTGCAGGACTTAGACCAAGGCTACTATTGAAATTGACAATGAACTGAACTGGTTCCAGTAATATGTTTTACCGAAGAGTGCAAAATGGAACGGTTGACGATCATTTTGATCCTAAGCAGCCCTAAGCCTATGTTTGTACAACACTCACTTTTTTATAAGAAACCACTTATAAGAAACGCTAGGCTCAATTTTTCAAAATTTAAGAAACAACCCTACCTGAATTTTAAAAAGCTAAGTAACTTTTTTAATTTGCAGCTTTAATTTTCCTATGGCACTCAAAAATGTTTTGAAACTGTACAGTTATAGCCGCTGTTTGGATATTATTTTGAGTGCAAATTATATTATTTACTCGTCTAAGTAATTTGGGTGTCCTTTAGACAAAACATAGTTAACTCTACACTCCCCACATCAAAAATATAAGAAACACGTAAGAAACTTCTGGTAGAAAAATGGCCCAAAAATTTAAGAAACTGCCTATCATCAGCCCGGTACCTTAGTTTCTTTTTAAAAAAACGAGTGTACTTTTCTCAACAAGACAACGTCAAAGCATCAACTAATTAATTCGCGTCAACTTTGTCACTTTGCTTTTGCTTAGCAATCAGCCTCACTGTTTTAATCAGGTTCAGATTACGCATCAAAACAAACGGACAAACAAGCTAACAAACAAACAAATGTGACCTGATACTTTGACCTGACCTGGTTGGCCTGGGCTATCCCGATTGCAAAACTATTTTTCTTTAGTCTTTATTAATGCTTGTGATGTGACCACTTCAGTTCTGCCTAAACCAGTAAACAAATCAACCACTTCTGCCGTGATGTTTGAATTGCACACGAGGGCTTATCGCCGTTATAATCTTGACAGGAAATCAAAAGAGGAAGGACGGGCAGCCGAAAAGAATGGATGATGCAAATACGAGAAGAAAATGGTCAGCATACTTTTCCCGCAAAACCGTTCATACAAAGGAGAGAGTCAAAATCAGTTACTCACTCATAAGAGAGGGTCTTTGCCAAACGTTTCTGCTTCTCTGTGTCTGATCTTTTATCCTCCATTTGTAACAATTATTTCATAGAAAATCTTCACACCACATTTTTCACACAACATTCGATTTTGGCCTAACTTAGGCCACTACTGAAACCGCGAATCTAAATAACATCCTTCAAGCAGATACATCTGTTTCCAGACCCCCTCCAAGGGCTTTTCGAAACAGAAAACAGAAAACAGAACAAATCATTCTCAACCAGTGATACATTACTACAATTTGGGCCAATCATATTGCATAAAAACGGCAACAGATAGTAGCGTGAAGGTCCTATGTAGGAGGGAGATATAGGCAAGGTAGTTTCCTGTTTATCCATCTTGCCCGGAAGGGGCGATAACTCGAAAAACTTGGGGGCACGACATTTCAAGGGCACTTTTTCTGGACTTCCTGAAAATGAAAAGGGATTTTGCAAAGAGTTTATTGCAAAATCTTAGGACACGTGCCCCCAGTGTCCTCAGTTCCTTCTTCTATGATGACACATTGTGCAAAAAACTCACCATAGCACCCCACTGCTCATCCCAGAAATCAATTTTGGGTAATTATGTTAGAAGCTTAGAAATTACCCTTAAATTTTTACTTACTGGTAAAATCAGCAAATTTTTGGATTGGAGTACATTAGCAGTACAGTATTACCCCGCTACTAAGAAACTGACTTGTAAGAAACTGCAGCCTGTCAGATGGCACCATAGTCGTTGTCCAACATTTGGCTTAGTATAAGATTTATGATATTTATAAGAAATCAAACAGCCTGGTTTTACAAAATGAATTTCTTAGTGGCGGGGTAACGCTGTACTACGAAAACTAGTTACCCTCGATATAACCATTCTAAATAACTCTGCCCATTATCGCTGATCTTATGTCAGTAGTATCACCTGAACTGATGTCACTCTTAAGAGTAGGGTGTCACTGCAATTGTCTTTCATCTTCCTCTACTCGTTTTGCCAAAGTTGGGTTCCCATTCCATAAAATAAAACTAACTCCGAAGCAATCTAATCAGAGTGATGTGCAATGCCCACAGCCCAGCGTATTTCAATCTCCTTTCACAAATCTTGGTAGTAACTTTTAGTAGCTTACCGTGCAATTGCAAGTGTTGCAAAATTGCTAAAAGCGTACACATAGTCGCACATAGTTCCCAGTAATTGCTCAGATATTTTCAACGGTATCGAATAGATATATAAATTGAATGACCTGAGCTACAGTAAACACCCGTGACACCCGTGTATAAGAATCTACGATTTCGAAAGTCAGCCTGGGTTCTTGAACAATGAATACAATAGATTGGTTCTTATACAGGCCAAACGGGGCACAGTTTTAGGGCACGACCAGGGGGCAAAACCACAAATCTGAGGGCAAAGCAATAGGAAAATAACATATTTAGGCCATTTTCGAGAGGGCAGGAGGGGCAGTGGCCTACCGTTGCTGTTACCGTTACTGTTACAGTTACCGATACCGTTACCATTACCATTACCTTTGACATTCAATATTTGGTGTCAAGCAAGCATATTAGATTAAGAGCAATTCTTTCAAACGGATTGATACACGTTTTTTTTTTTTGCCCTAAGAAACTTGGATCAGCACTTAGTACTAAAAGTTTCTTAATTTCACAGGAAAATTTCGGTGTTTTAGTAGTAAAAGTTTCTTAATTAGTTTCTTATTTTTTGGGCCTAAAATTGCGGTATTGTTCGAAGTTGAGCCTTCCTCTCGACAAAGGGCTCCCATTTTGCACTGACATTGTCATCAAGAAGAAGCTATGCACATCAAGGCAAAAATTTAACAATTTTGCAGTTAAAAGTCAAGAAAAGACGAAGGTACCTTTTTTAGAGGGACATAGAATAGGAGAAACATACAGAAATAAAGTTTTAGAGTTTCTTAACTGTTCTTGAGCGTAGTACTAGAGTTTCTTAAATTTTTGGTCATCGTAGTACTATTTTCTTATAAACCAGTTTCTTATAAAAAAAACGTGTAAATTGACTTACAGTGATTTAACATTATTTGTAATTGCCCTTGCAACTCATTTGAGATAGCAGACAAATGTATTTATGAAATTGTCATTTAAATGAAAAAACAGAATTATTTTGCCAACTGATTTGAAATTTGACATTTTAACGGTATTACACTGTTGATAGTTAATGTCAGAATAATTGCAAAGCAGAATAATTGCAAACTTATTTGACATTTGTCAACATTTTGTATGGCACCATTAATTGTTGCAATTAATTTGTAATAACTTATGTTTCATGTCTCCTCGAAAGCAGTTGGCAACACAACTTTAGAGGTTAAAATTCAACGCAAAATTGGTTGAAAATTGACAATATAATGCAAAGACACAATTAATAGTTACTGTTACAATTCATTTAAAATAACTTATGTTTCATCTCCTCTCGAAAAAAGTTAGGAATAAAAGCTTTAACAGTTGACATTCAATGTCATCGAATGATGTTCTTCATCAAACTGTCATTTATTATGGAAAAGAATATTGCAAAATTAAATGCAAATTGACAATATAATGCTAAGAGACAATTAATAGTTACTGTTACAATTCATTTAAAATAACTTATGTTTCATCTCCTCTCGAAAACAGTTATAAATGAAAGCTTTAACAGTTGACATTCAATGTCATCGAATGATGTTCTTCATCAAACTGTCATTTATAGAAAAGAATATTGCAAAATTAAATGCAAATTGACAATGTAATGCTAAGACACAATTGATAGTTACTGTTACAATTCATTTAAAATAACTTATGTTTCATCTCCTCTCGAAAAAAGTTAGAAATAAAAGCTTTAACAGTTGACATTCAATGTCATCGAATGATGTTCTTCATCAAACTGTCATTTATTATGGAAAAGAATATTGCAAAATTAAATGCAAATTGACAATATAATGCTAAGAGACAATTAATAGTTACTGTTACAATTCATTTAAAATAACTTATGTTTCATCTCCTCTCGAAAACAGTTATAAATGAAAGCTTTAACAGTTGACATTCAATGTCATCGAATGATGTTCTTCATCAAACTGTCATTTATAGAAAAGAATATTGCAAAATTAAATGCAAATTGACAATATAATGCTAAGAGACAATTAATAGTTACTGTTCCAATTCATTTAAAATAACTTATGTTTCATCTCCTCTCGAAAAAAGTTAGGAATAAAAGCTTTAACAGTTGACATTCAATGTCATCGAATGATGTTCTTCATCAAACTGTCATTTATTATGGAAAAGAATATTGTAAAATTAAATGCAAATTGACAATATAATGCAAAGACACTATTGACAGTTACTGTAGCTATTAATTTGTGAAACTTATGATTTATCTCTTCTGAGTAAAAGGTTGGTAACAGGACTTTAGAAGTTGACAATCAATATTTATTGTTGCAGTTTACTTTCATTTTAAATGTTGTCAACTTTTAAATAAGTTGCAAATATTCTGTTTTATTTAAAATGACAGTATGATGAAACATATTGAATGACAACTTTTAAAGTCTCTATTTCCCACTTTTTGAGAAGAGATGAAACACAAGTTTTTACAAATGGATTGTAACAGCTACGATCTATTTGTGACAACTTATGTTTCATCTCTTCTCGAAAAAAGCCGATAATAGAGACTTAAGGAGTTGACATTCAATGTTTGCTGCCAAACCACCATTTCACATAACACTAAATAGTTACAATGGTTTTCTTATTGATATTTTGATATTCTTAAGCTGCTGCAAATGTTCAAGTACCTCAACACACTTTGGCATACCTGGGATTATTGTCTCCTACCGGGTGTCCCAAAAAAATGTATACGGATTTGGTTGACTCTTGTGCTGTGAATTTAGCTTAAATCAATAGTTAATCACTCTCAAAGTGTTCCTTGATAGCTAACTTGAACATAGATACCTTGTTTGTTGGTATTGGTGCTTTGAGAGCAGAAATATCAATCTTGAAAGCTCAAATTTGCCTCTTCTTGCAAACCAGAGCTTTAGCTTTTTGGCCTAAGCAATTTCTTAAGGCACAGCGTATAAATCAAAGATAACCTTGATAATATTTGAAAAATATTAGATCTTGTGTAACTCTGTTTTCCAGAAGTCACCCCCAGTCACCCATTGGGAAGTTTCTTAATTTTTCAATAATTTCAGTTCTAAATTTCGACGTGCTTCAGGAATTTGCTAAGGCCAAAAGGCCAAAGCTCTGGCTTGCACGTGGACACAAATTTGAGCTTTTAAGATTGATATTCTGCTCTCAAAGCATCAATACCAACAAACGAGGTATCTATGTTCAAGTTAACTATCGAGGAACATTTTGAGAGTAATTAGCCATTGATTAAAGCTAAATTCACTTCGCTGCAGTCAACCAAATCTGTATACATTTTTTTGGGACACCCGGTATATACCAACCCAGCTATGGGCACCTGACGTCCATAAGGCATCAAGAAACGATGATTCAATTGCCCAGTTATGAAACAAACAACTTTATTAAATGTTATTTTGAACGTAGTAACAATGAAAAGATGTCTTATGATTGACCCACAATGACTAAGCTTGAAGATCTAGGTGGCATCTACGGGCATTGGGCGTTAACAAATTCTGACTCATATACCCAATTTGGTTGGGGGACAGACAGACAACTTCATTATTATGTTATTTTAAAAGTAGTGCTATGATGTCTCGTGATTGACTCGCAATGACAAATTTTGAAGATCTATGTGGCATCTAAGGGCATTAGGCGTTAACAAATTCTGACTCATATACCCAATTTGGTTGGGGGACAGACAGACAACTTCATTATTATGTTATTTTAAAAGTAAACGTAGTGCTATGATGTCTCGTGATTGACCCGCAATGACTACGTTTTTGGTTGTCTATGTGGCATGGAAAAGGGACTGGACGCAAAGTACAAACAGACAACAGGAACAGATAGATTTAGCAAAGAGAGTTATGTCGAAAGGGGCTCCTTCGCCGAATTCTAAACAAATCTGTAAACGCAATTTTTTTAGATAACATGCTCGTTGTTTTCTGCAGTTTCTAGCTAGCGTCACTAAAGCCACCGAAATGTAACCGTCCACAAATCCACTAACATCCGAGCAATCGTACAAGAAGGAGATGTTTGGTTTGTTCAATTCATCTTGAGAATAGCGCTTTCAATTTTAATGAAGATGAAGATGAAGCGCTATGTGAAATTGCCTTTGAAACAACTGCAAAATCACCCTTTCGACAAAAATTTAGAGATGGAATCCCTTCAAAAATTCATCAATGAAAAAATACTGAACTCTTGTCCTACAATAAGCAAGTTTGGTGACATTATACTGTTTAACTTACAACGTTCCACCATTGTTATAGAGTGGCTACCCTGAACTGCCAGGTGAGCCCAAAAAGGAAGATCACGTTCTTCTGGGTCATGGGTGTGTCTGACACCCAGGGTCTCGACTGACTAACAAAAGCCATCTGCCGAGCTTTGACTAATACTGGGCTTTGTCAGCGTTGACCCTAAATTCCCTATATAAAATAAAGTCAGATCACTTTATCAAGTACATCTGCAAGTGATGTGCCAAGAGATCCATTGAATATCAAATTTGAAATTTGCAAATTGATGGATAAGTTTTAAGGTTGCTTTCTCTAATAACTGGACATTGTGTGCATCAGCAGAGGACATTGGTTGCTGACTTACCAACCTTATGTTGTGTGCATTTTTCGTGTAAGTCATTTTACATTGATTTTATGTTGCTTTAACGTGATACACCATGTTAAGAAAGATCAACCCTGGTATAGAATGGCTGCTCAACAATCTGATAGATAAACAGGATGTCCCAGAAAGGTTGTGCCACGTTTGTGAGGCTGCTGTGGAGGAGCTGTACCTTCCATTGTTCCGTTTTTAATACATTTGCCTAGCATAGGTTCCAAACCTTTAACTCGGCGTAAAAAGGTGGGTGTAAAATTCAGTGTCCTATTTCTTCTGATTGAATGGCTTGAAAGAAACTTTAGATACCTATTTATAATTCTACCGTTGAACTTTTTAGAAGTTTTGAATGTTTTTCTAAATTATAGCGTCTCTTACATTTCAACTCATTTGAGGATATGACGTCATCAAATTTCTAAATCATAAACCAGATGAGTGACAGACCTTTGCTTGATACCATATTGTAGGCATTCATAAATTATGGTTTTCTTCGAAATTATTTCATGTTACATCAAACAGTTTAGAAATTACAATGGTCTTAAGTCTTGTTGAAAACTTTTCTTGAATTCTTGAAAAAGACGAAAAACACTCTAATTCTGAAAATATTAAAGATTTTAGAAAAGTCCATCGGTAGAATTATAGAGAAATAGCTAAAGTTTCTTGGAAGTCATTCAGCTCAAAGAAATAGGTCACTGAATTTTACACCAGCCTTTTTGAAGATTTGAAACCTATGCTGTCTCGGTCTGGTGTAATAATCTCGTTTTTAATAGCGATTACTGGGACTCATCGTAATCAGTCTAACATTTGCATGGCATAGGCTTCAAGTTACAGTTTGAGATCTTATTTTGGTTAATCTGAAAGGTAGTTTTTTTGTGGAACAGGAATGGCAAAATAGTGGTTTTTTCAAAAGCAGCAATCCCTTCGTTCTCCTGCAGTGTCAGAATAAAGTAGATTTTGAAATAAAGAGTTCTGGGGTTGTATTCAAAATTTCGTTCATTTTCCAAAGAGTTGATAGTGCTTTATTATACAGGAGGCAGGGGGGTTGTCCCCTCCCAAAAAAAAAATTGTGCCCCATTTGAATGAAGATTGCGACAAAACGGCAAAAGATTCTCGCTAAACTTTCATATGATAGTGCTCTTCAGCTGCTCAAATAAAGTTTGCTACCATCCCCATAAGAATCTGTTGCAAAATGATGACATTCAGGAGACCTACCCTGGGTACCAGACTCTCTAACATAAGGGTACAGGAGACCAAATATTGCAAATCTACCTAATAACTGAAACCAGCGGTCTGCAATTTTGTGTTACTATTTTGCAGCGATGAATAGCCCCCTTTGTTTCTCTTCGTCCCACTTTTTGATGTGAAAGTCCACAAGTCCCAGTTTGAGCAAAAACATAAGTTGTTGTTGTCGTTGACACTGTTGCTATTGTTGTTGTTCGCGTATGAAAATGTATAAGAATAACACTAGATCCAGACTCTTTCGTAGAATAGCTAAGAGTTTATTGTATACTCAACAAACGGAAAGTATTCACAGTTCTGAAGTGATAAACCATATCGAAACAGGATTTTTTTTTATTTTATCTAGAATTTTGATAAGAGATTAGTCAATGGCCAAAGGCTCCACTCAGTCCATTGACAAGAAAGATTGGTTGTGGACAGTCTGCATCGTTGCCCTGTCCACCTTCTGGTTTTCAAACAATAAACTGGACGAGTTATTGGTTTCACGGCATGATCTTACTGTTACACGAAAGACTAAGAACAGGCTAAGTCTTTGAGAGAAAGGCCATACTTTAGACGTCTTAAAAGCGATAGGGGGATTACTAATCAGCATTAAAGCAGGCTTGCTGTGTCAGTCAGAGTGTTTTAGAGGTAGGTCAGAGGAATTCTGATTTCCCCAAGAATCCTAAACTCTCTGTCTGTGGTTTTGCCTTTAATCAAATCGATAGATTATAAAAAGGAATCCTTGATCGTAGACATGAAGATCACAAGCGATGTTTTGATTCAATTGTCAACAGATTCAGCTACGGGAAAGAGATTCAAGCAAAGTTAGAGCAAAGAGGTGAGTTAGTATTTTGATTCATATGTATTTCGTAAGACTCTTTTATAAAGTAAGTGAAGGTTCATTGTTTGGGCTCTTTTTGTGGAAAGGCGTATTTGGTTGGACAGCCAACCGATTAAACTATGGGAAAGAGATTCAAGCAAAGTTAGAGCAAAGAGGGTAGTTAGTATTTTGATTTCTTATGTATTTCATAAAACTCTTATATAAAGTAAGTAAAGGTTAATTGTTTGGGTTCTTTATGTGGAAAGGCGTATTTGGTTGGACGGTCAACCGATTAAACTATGGGAAAGAGATTCAAGCAAAGTTATTGCAGACAGTGAGTCTGTATTTTATTCTAATTTACATGCATTTAGTACAACTCTTCCAATTAGTATGTATGGATTTCTTACTTACGGCCTTTGTAGAAACTTTTTTTCTAATTTCGCTGTTTCATAGAGGCCAGGAAAAACCTGAAAGGAATTTGAGGCTAGTATGCACAGCACAGTGGAGTAAATTGGGGTTAAAACTGGGGTAGCACATTTTCTGAATTTTTTTTTAATCCATTTTCATAGATTACCATTTCCAAGTGAAGTCAAAAGTTTTCGAGACTAGGTAAATGCGTTGGGCTGGACATTTCAAAGGCTACGACAAAGTCTGAAATTGAGGAAAATGATTTCGAAGCTGTTTTTGTCGCATTTATTTTCTAATGTACGTACTTCCAACACTTTTGACACCAGCATTTACACACAAAATTAATAGAGTGTTCTGAAGGGGTAAAATCGTAAACTGCGATTTTTATTGGGACAAGGAATATAGGCAACAAGTTAAAAATAGGAAAAAGGTTTTGAATTTGATCAAAGACTTTTTATCTATGAAATTTGGCGGTAAACACCCACAAAAGAACATGGACAAAATGAGGTTAAGGATCCCCCTTCAGGACCTTTCAGCGTATCCAATGTCCAGTACACTCATTTTTATGAGAAAATTGCCATTGAATTTTGTATCACGGATTCCTAACTTTAGACTCAATTCTTATAGTAAAGGGCACAAAATGAAAACTACCGGCTGTCCCAAAAATGTATGCAGATTTGGTTGACTCAAGCGATGTGAATTTAGCTTTAATCAATGGCTAATCACTCTCAAAATTCTCCTCGATCGTTAGCTTGAACATAGGTACATCGTTTTTCGGTATGGGTGCTTTGAGAGCAAAAATATCAATCCTGAAAGCTCAAATTTGCGTCCACCTGCAAACCAGAGCTTTGGCCTTTTGGCTTAAGCAAATTCCTGAAGCACAACATCGAAATTAAGAACTGAAATCAATGAAAAATTAAGGAGCTTCTCAATGGGTAACTGGGAGGGGGAGGGGTGACTACTGGAAAACAGAATAACACAAGATCTAACTTTGTTCAAATTTTATCAAGGCTACCGTTGATTTATTCGCAGCGCCTTGCGAAATTGCTTTGGCCAACAGGCTAAAACTCTGGTTTGCTGGAAGAGGCAAATTTGAGCTTTCAAGATTAACATGTCTGCTCTCAAAGTACCAATATCAACAAACGAGGTATCTATCTTCAGGTTAACTATCGAGGAACATTTCTAGAGTGACTAGACATTGATTGAAGCTAAATTCATAGCGCTTGAGTCAACCAAATCCGTATACATTTGTTTGGGACACCTGGTATGAAGCCGATATTCAAAACTAAAATGTTAATGCATCAGGCAAAGGCTAACTTGGATGTGAACATTTTTTTGTAAAATCACTCATTCTTTAGACCCAGAAATTAGGAAAATGCTGGTAAGGGGTTTGTATGGAAATGAAAATTGCACGTTCGTTTCTGGTATACCCATGATTTACTCGCCATTGAAGTTGATTTCCATTTCTGATACTGACAACTGTATTGAATTCTTGAATTTAAATTTCAACGGCAAGTAAATCATGGACCAGAATCCAATATGGAATTCTTGTTCCCATACAATCCCCTTACCACCATTTTCTGGGTCTGCATGATAAGTGACTTTGCCAAACAAAATCTTCGCATCTAAGTTACAGTAAAAACTCGCGTATAAGAACCTACAATTTTGCAAGTCAGCCTATAACTAGGTTCTTATGTTTCGGGTATTTAGTGGGAAATGAGGCTGTTCAAGTTCTTAAATTGGTTCTTATTTTATTCATGGCTTTGAGGAATTTCTTTTCTTCAGATTCAAACTTCAAGCCTATTATTTACTGTCAGTTCACATCAGTTGAGTTTATGAGATGTATTCCCCAACAGAAATTTGTGGAAGAATCAGAAATGTTTATATAATCCAGAGAAAATCTTTCAAAAGCTTCTCATCAGGTAATATAAACATTTTTTATTCTTCCACAAATTTCAGTTGTGAATAAGACCCCATGCTCTTTAGAAATAAGAACCTATTTCAAATTCCAGGCTGAATAGGTTCTATAATATAATTGAGGTTTAATTGCAAAATTTCAGCCTGTAGGTTCTTAATTCACTAGGTTCTTATACGCGGGCTTTCACTGTAGCTTTTGACTGATAGATTAACATTTTAGTTTAAAACATCAGCTGCATGCTTTTTATTCCACAGCCCCCCAAATGTGTTAACTTTTTTTAATCACCCGGTTCAAATTCCTCTATGTTTCGTAAATTCATTAGTTAGAAATATAACAACGAGGTATATGTATATCAGCGTATCAACGATTGGTGTTTCTATGAGCCTTGCAGCAATTTTATAGTTTCAATATAGAGAATGCTATCTATTTCCACAAACTGTAGATAAGAAATCAAATTCATGAGTTTCTCAACTTTCAAAGTATTGTCAGAATAGCGAACACCTAGACTGACTCCACTTGTCCCAATGTTTTCACTCCATTCCGCAATTCCGAAATGCGCAGCACAAAATACGCAACTGCTAAGGAGCATAAAATTTCGTTGGTAATTCAGTTCAACATGTTATTATTGCTGTAATAATTAAGTTCAATGTGTTACTGTTGTTGCGATGACTAGGACTCTGTATTGAGTCTAGCGAACACCCTTTGCAATCGATTGATTGCAATCGATTTTGCTGAATGTACGAGAACTCCCGCTAATTTAGGCCATTTTGAAACAGGGGGCCCACTTCATAAGAGTATTCGTATGAGTATCCCTATTGAGCAAGTGATTTCAATAAATCAAAGAACGCAGGGAAACAAGGGACAAAAATTCATAAGTCTAGATACACCCAATTAAGCCCTGAAGGCTCTCAGTACGCCATCATGTGAATCATTTGGTTTTCAGTTGGTTTTTGAGGTTTCATGTGACTGCAAACTAACGATTTTCCTTGAGATAAAAACAGAGTGTACAGCTGATACAATTTAAATTCAATTAAAAATAATCATTTATCTATCTGAATCTTGGAAGAAATTGAATCAATTACTTTGTCTGCTCATTCATCTTGTAATTCTAATGGTAATGATATTTGTGTGGGATTGATTTTTGGCTCAAGTGTGGGATTTTACTTACAGGCCGACAAAAGATAGTGTCTAGTTATGTAAACTTAGCATAGGTTCCAAATCTTTAAAAAGGCTAGTGTAAAATTGAGTGACCTATTTCTTTGAACTGAATGACTTCAAATAAACTTTAGCTATTTCTCTATAATTCTACCGTTGGACTTTTCTGAAATCTCTAATATTTTCAGAGTTAGAATGTTTTTCCTCTTTGTCAAGAATTCAACAAAAATTTTCAAAAAAACTTAAAACCATCGTAATTTCTAAACCGTTTGACGCAACATGAAATAATTTCGAAGAAAACCATAGTTTATGAATGCCTACAATATGGTATCAAGCAAAAGTCTGTCACTCATCTGGTTTATGATTTAGAAATTTGATGACGTCACATCCTCAAATGAGCTGAAATTTAAAATACGCTGCAATTTTAAAAAATATTGAAAATTTCTGGAAAGTCCAACGGTAGAATTATAGATAAGTATCTAAAGTTTCTTTCAAGCCATTCAATCAGAAGAAATAGGTCATTGAATCTTACACACACCTTTTTACGCCGAGTTAAAGATTTGGAGCCTATGCTTGTAAACCTTGTTGTCAGCCATGACCCAACCCAATTACATCAACCCGAATATTATCAGAATTGTTGTATAATATTCTTCAATCCTACTCCAAGAACACTGACATGACATCTCTCACCTTTCTTAAGGACACGGAAAAGGATGACGACTCGAAAAAAATCTGTTTCTTCGGCTAAAAACTGCAAAGTTTGAAAAATTCTAACACTTTTCTGGAAGACAAAAACGCGAAACGCATCATTGCCAAAGGTTTGCAAAGTCGTCATTTTGACTCTCGTTGCTTGGTAGCATTTCTGAACAGAAGTAGAATATTTCTAACGATATTATACGTCCAATCGTGGTCCAATCCAATTTAACTGGCATTACAAATGGTATATAATTCAAGCTTCATTTCAACTGGTCCATAATTTTCTTTGCCGCATATTTCGGGAAGCACAGGATTTACATTTCACTCGCCCATTATTCTTACCGAAAAGGGCACTAAACTGGCTGGGAAATTATGCATCACTGGTGGGGATTAGCACAGAGACTGGTGGAGGTTTTCCCATCATGTTGTATGTTTATAGCCTTGGGGGCACTCAGCAAATGCACATACGGGGAGGTAAGTCCGATATATTTGGGTCAGAATATTGCCGAAAGTGATATTTTGGGTCCAAAAAACTGAAATCATGGCCATGATATTTTTGAGCACCAAGTATAATGAAAAATTATATCTCTGGGTTCTTTAGTGGCAATCCTGGCTTCAGTTTGCATCGTTTCAGGATATTTTATGTTCGTTTACAGATGTCAAGGTGCAAAGTAAGCTGACTTGCCGAAGCTGACTTGCGTGTTCCTTTCTTCAAAACGGCAAATGGGCAGAAGTCCATTTCATTTCGAGGGCCTAAGGTTTGGAACCAATTAAGTTCAGATGTCAAACATGCACCCTCCCTTTCAACTTTCAAAAAGAGGCTAAAAAAGAAATTGTAGAGGGTTTTTGGTTTTTCTTTTTACTTTTCTTTTGATAAATTTAGGAACATTTCTATTTGTATCTATTATCTATTTATATTATATTAAGTGCCATTTTGGTTATTGGGGGCGCAAAAGATTGTAAATAAGGCTTAACCGTAAATAAGATTTTAAATTTGTTTTAATAGTATTTTGCACGGCCCCCTGTAAAGCAGTCTCTGCAGACTGACGGTGCTACCGTGGTTAAAAAAGTAAAAATGAAAATGAAATGAAATGACATTCTTTGGTTTCAGTGAAGTTAAACTGATACTTGTGGATTGGCTGAAATTTCTCGGACTGACATGCGTATGTGCTGAGTGCCCTCCTGGGGTTTATAGATACACAGGTTAAGATCTATCCATTTCCCATCGATGCATACTACGTGAGCATTTTGGCTCTTAATGGCGCATCTCGCATGTAACTCGAG
Organism: Aurelia coerulea; assembly: GCA_039566865.1. Lineage (NCBI taxonomy): Eukaryota > Metazoa > Cnidaria > Scyphozoa > Semaeostomeae > Ulmaridae > Aurelia > Aurelia coerulea. The sequence continues at coordinate 20,180,715 of CM076947.1, read as the reverse complement.
TGAGCAAGACACTTGGACTGCGTTCACATGATGCCGGCACGTTTTGAAAACGGCAGAAAATGGTTCATTTCATTTTTTTTTTCATTTCCTTCAACAGAAGCTGGTTTTCAAGGAACCCTCCAATAAAACAGTACCTACAATCTAAAAAAATGTAAATCAAAAAGTAATTAATCAAATTAAACTATAAAGCCTTATTTACAATATTCAAAACTAATGTACAATGATATTAAAAAATTTACAAATCAAAAGAAAGAAACCCATCTTTTTAAATAAATGTTTCAATTTGCCGCACTTTTAGGAAATGATCAGCCTTGTTTCGAAAGCGTTGAAAAATGTTCCGTTTTCATTACTTTCGAGTGTTCACACGATGCCGCTTTCAAAATGTACTGGTTAGAGTTCCGTTTCAAAATCTACCGTTTTCAAAACTCGCCGACAAAAAATGTGCCGGCATCGTGTGAACGTAGTCTTAGTTCCATGCTGTCTTTTCCGTTTCCATTTATTCACATTTGTGGCATGGCTAATCGGTTGTAGAGCTCTCCTTTTATGCAGTCGCTAATCAATTGTACCGGCGTGTCATTGTCAACCACTGGTGTGTCATTGTCAATCAAAAGCAACGAGCCCTATATTTTACATTTGTGAAATGCATAAGCGCACGAGAACGGGGGCTGGTTGCAAAAATTCTCGAAAGTCAGCCCCAATCAGGCAAAAATCTGCCCTTACTCAGGGAAAAACGTTGGTAAACAATGGACTTTTTGTTGGGCAGCCCCCTCAGATTTTTCCTCCCATACTCTCTTCTATCCAGGGTTCCAGACTCTCTACCATGAAAAACTGTTTTTATGTTAGAGAGTCTGGTACCCAGGGTAACGCTCATCAGTGATCGGCTGTAGATCTCTATTTTCATGCAACATCGCTAATCAATTGCTCTGGCGTGTCATTTTCAATCATTGACGTGTCATTGTCAGTCAAAACGACAAACACTCAGCGGCAACTAGAAAATGATCTGCACTGGTATGTCATTGTTAACTACCGGCGTGTCATTGTCAATCAAACGCTATTTATTTACTGTTGTGGAATGACCAATCGGCTGTAGAGCTTTTCTAGAGAATGAAATTGCAACCAGGAAGAAACCACAGTTATTTTGAAAGTGAAATGGTTGAAATCGCCCACGAAAGAGAATCAAAACATCATCTATAAATTATTAGGATAGATGCTGTCAACCTTGAAATCGGGTTAAGATTAATATGAAGACAGAATAAAGATAAAAGTTTCAGATTGATATAAAAAGCAACAATAAACTTACTGTCAAACTGACCTTACATGATCCAGATAATTCTATCAGCTCTTAATTTTATTCATAATTAATCCAAAAAATGTTTCTATTTTATGTTACTTGTTACCTTTGCCAACGGAAGTTTTGCTCAAAAAAGAGTTTCACAACAAGCATAGTTTCCAAATCTTTAAACATCTGGGTGTAAAATTGAGTGACCTATTTCTTTGAGCTGAATGACTTAAAAGAAACTTTAGTTATTTGTCTATAATTCTACCGTTGGACTTTTCTGAATTCTTCAATATTTTCAGAATTAGAGTGTTTTTCTTCTTTTTCAAGAATTCAAGAAAAATTGTCAAAAAACTTAAAATCATCGTAATTTCTAAACTGTTTGACCCAACATAGAGTAATTTCGAGAAAACCATAGTTTATGAATGCCTACAATATGGTATCAAGCAAAAATCTGTCACTCATCTGGTTTATGATTAGAAAATTGATGACGTCACATCCTCAGACGAGTTGAAATGTAAGATACGCTGTAATTTCGAAAAATATTCAAAATTTCTGAAAAGTCCAACGGTAGAATGATAGATGAATATCTAAAGTTTCTTTCAAGCCATTCAATCAGAAGAAATAGGTCATTGATTTCTACACCCACATTTTTATGTCCAGTTAAAGATTTGGATTCTGTTACAACAAGGCTCTGACAGGGGTTTTGGGAGCAAGATAGTATGACTTAGAAAAGTCTAGGAGCAAAGGACCATGACTCTAGAATTATGAGGACTAAGAAGCAGGGAGGACACAAATCTCTGAGAAAGGTGACAAGTATGGGATGGGAAATCTACCTTGTAAGCAAAAGAAAAACGAAGGGCGTTTGAAAAACTATTGCTGCCCGAATTAGTCATTCTTCCCCTGACTATGGGAGATTTCCTGCCGAAGAAGGCCCTTTTCAAAAACCTGCAAAGGCGACGATCAAACTTCATCAGTCTTCCTTGCATGTACATGTCATTCTCCTGGGACAATTGAATCTCCCTAAGTAACTTTCTGGTACCAGTGAGGAAAACATTTTTCTCGACAAATAGTAAACAATCGATCACGTTATCCCTCTTAAGATTTGAAGCCTATGTTGTATTCCAGATTGACCCCTAGACATCGGAGTTTGCAATAACCTTATTTGAATGAAGTGAAACAGACCTTGATACGATGAAATTAAAATAACATTCAACGATGAAAGAGTGTTATTGTAAGGTTCTATCAGGTATCGCGACAGTTTTCTTTTTGGGAGATAATGAGAAAAGCTGGTGATGAGATTAGAAAACCGAATATCATTTCACAAAATCCCTCTATTTATCGCCCGAAACCTCTTGGAATCCTTCCAGAAAGCAAATAGGAGAAAATCTCATGGATTTTCTGGAATTCTTGCCCAACTCACAAGAGATTACGGCGAAGACTGTGCTTTGGCTGTTGATACGCTCAGTACTTCAAATTAAAAGCCAGCGGTTCACGGCGAATTTTCAGTTTGGCAAATGCACTGAGTTGAAAGATTGTGTGTATCATATTACGACAACAGTTCAGAATTAAATCTTATTCATGCCCTATTCTGGGTTCATACTGAGCGATTCACCTCAGTTTATAGCAAAATCAGGTCATGAGACAGGAGCTGAACCATTAAGCGTACCAGGGACGTAGGAAGCATCTCAAACTTGAGGGGGCACGACACTTTAAGGGCACTTTCTTCATTAAGCTATAGGGGCACTTCCTGAAAATAAAAAGGGCACTTCTTTGTTCATTGCAAAATCTTGGGGGGGGGGCATGTGTCTCCAATGCCCCCCCGGTTCCTACGTCTCTGAAGCGTACAGTACCAAAAAGAATATACAGTAAAAACCCGCACATAAGAACCTAAGATTTTGAACTCAGCCTGTTTCGGTTCTTGTGCTATGAGACACATCCAGTAATCAGGGTGTAGGTTCTTAACATAGGAAAATGTGTGAATCTAAATCTTAGCCAAATCTATTTACATTCTTGGCCCTATCCACCTCAACTCAAGCTTACCCAGTTTACTCCTGCAGGCCCTCCCTATCACAGTTCTGTAAGGAATGTTTTGGAGTTCACGAAAGAGGTTGATTGGCAAACAGATTGCATTTATTTCCCAATGGATGAATGAAACGCTTTATTAAGAACCTAGTTAAAATATCAGCCTGGAATGGTTCTTATTTATTGGGTACAAGATATATTATTTCAGGCTGTAGGTTCTTAATAGATGAAGGTTCTTATGTGCGGGTTTTTACTGTACTCAAATTTACTCAAATCACTCGACTATCAAGACGTATGGTCTTCTATTTTGGTCTAGCATTTGGTCTAGTATCCTGGACGAGATCTATTTTTCTCTTCTACTCATTTCTTTCATCTTTTTCAAAAAGCCTCCAGGAAAAATCTGCCATAAGTTAAGAGTACTCATTACTTTGAAATGACAGAGATTAGCATTAGGTTTAGGATATATCTTGTAAATTCAATGAGTCTTTACGAAACTAAATGATGATGAGTCACCACAGAGCCCTTGCTTAAGCAAATCAAAGCATACATCTAGAACAGACATTTAGTTCACTTGCATCTTATGAAGCATACGACGTCTTTCGAATTTTTTTGGAGCTGGCGCCGCCACTGGACAAAAGTTACTAACTCTGTATTCCTGGCTTAAGGAATTCTCGTGTTGTGGTCATATTAAGAGGAAAGGTCACCACATTGCTTCCACGAGCTTTGCCCCAAGTTTTCCTCAAAGCAACAAACATATTAAAGAGAAACAGCAGTCGTCCTAGTTGGGATCCCTGAGGAACACCGCAATAGACGATTGAGCTAAAGTTTCCTCGCCTCCATCTTTAGCGTAATCGTCTATTGATTTTCTGATTGAAGTTATTACTCACTCCATCATGATGAATAGTCTTGAAGATTCAAGATAACTGAGTGCAATTACAGCATAGGTTCCAAAGGTTGATGTAGAATGACTAGAAAGGAACCTTTCCTACTTCGCGATGATTCTGCCGATATACTTTTCAGTCCAGAATTACAGAAAAATTTCGAAAATCATTGCAGCATCTATCTAAACTCTTCGAATTATCACAGAATAACTTTCAAGAAAATTGTTTATGAATGTCTGCAAAATGCTATCTAGCAAAGGTCTTTCACTTGTTAAATTTGATGTCACAGCCTCAAATGAGTTGAAATATAAATTACGCTGTAACTTCAAAAATATTCAAGATTTCTGACAAGTCCAACGGCAGAATTATACTAATATTTCTTCCTTGCCGTTCATTTCAAGAAATAGGTCATATAATTTTACATCGACCTTATTACACCAATTAAAAACCTTGGAACATATACTTGCAATTACGAGATTTACGAGAACAACACAGGACCAAAGGACAATGTAGAACTTGCATTTTAAGAGTTATGGTTCAAATGGTAGACATATTCAGCTTTCAGGACTGTAACTGATATCGTTTGCATCAAAGCAATAATTCCCTTTTGGTTACACCTTTCTTATCCTATCTTACCATAAATCTCCAGAAATCTAGGATTAAACTATTTGGTGATACGAGAGTACAACGGGGCTACTCTGATGTTACAAAAGTGCCGCTTAGTTTTCTGTAGGAGTGGCCAATGGTCTGACCAAATTCTAACACCACTGTATTAGGGTGGATGAAAAGTCCTTCGTTTGGCTAAGCCACTGTACATTGAAGTGCAAACAGCTCATAATTCAATTATGAGTCACATATTAATCTCGAAGCAAAGAAAAATCAAAGAAATATAGAAAGAAGATATGACATGGTATGTTTCTCGGGATGTTCTTTCCTTCCCAAAAGGCCTTTAGAACCTTGTCAACGTTTTTTAGCAACATTTATGCAAAACATTTTCCTCAGGGGAGGTACTTGACTTGAATTTGTACGGGGGTGTGCCGACGAAAGAATTTTTCTTACCCTGCTCCAGAATTTTTCGGTCAAAATGATAACACATTCTAGAGAAAAAAATTGGTGATAAGCATACTCCAAAATATGAAAATTTGACCGAAAAACGACCCGATTTAACAAAATATTCCCATTTGACATGTTTTGGCAACTTGCTCTAGGAAAATTGTCTTATTTTGATACCCTGTGCTAGAAAAAATTGGTGAAAACGATACCCTTAAAAACGGCACCCTTAAAAAGTTCGAATCCTGTGTGTGTGTGTGTGTGTGTGTGTGTGTGTGTGTGTGTGTGTGTGTGTGTGTATACCTTTCCCAAAAAGTAGGCATGATGCTAAATTGGAAAATTAAACGAGCACTTACCGAAGGGAAGTGTGAAGTTTGATTGAAATTCTGCGTCATCTTCAATGGAGGAGCAAGGAATTACATGAGATATGCGGTGCATGCGCGTCAAGGTCAGTCTTCAAAGCAGGGTAGCTTTCCTGATAATCCAACAAGGCAGATTTATTATCCAATTAGCGAATTACTATGAAGTTAAATAGTAGCTTGGGTGAGGTCATAATATGGGAGGGCATGTAATTCCTTGCTCCTCCATTGAAGATGACGCAGAATTTCAATCAAACTTCACACTTCCCTTCGGTAAGTGCTCGTTTAATTTTCCAATTCTACGTCATCTCCAATTACGTCACCAGTAATTACATGAGACTTCAAAGACAGGAAAGCTACTCTGTCATTTTATAACATATTTTCATGCCATATATGTTTATATATCTAAACACAACATTTCGTTGGACAAAACACAATATTCAATATGTTTATATTTGAAAACGCAAATTTCTTTGGATACAACATAATTTTAAATTATGTTAACATCATCTCAGAATAATTTAATGTTTCTTCAACGTTTTTGGAGTAGAATTTTTTAAATGTTGCAGCATTACTCCACCCTGCAGCTGTCATAATAGTGGCTAATGGCACGCCCTTGTTTCTTGCTGATGATGTAGATGCAGCTCTAATACTATGAGGTCCAAATCTTTTCACGTTAATGCCTGCATCAGACATGATCTGTTTGCACCATCTAGACACTGTTGATTTTGAAACTGCTTTGTGTGGCTTTTGATAGCTGATAAATAGTTTTTCTTCTTTTTTCCTTATATTCTTAGTCACTTTAATATATTGTTTCATATTTTCAACAACACACAGTTTGTCATTATGACTGTAAGGCTTGAATTCCATTGGTTTCAAATGGTGTCCAGATCTAGATTGTTTGAGTAACGAAGGTATCACAATTCTGCATGTGTCTCCAAATGATATTCCACCAAGTTCTATTGCATGAATCGTCTGACAACGTTGTCCTGTTAAAATACACAAGAGCATGACTAGTCGTAAGGTAAGCGTCTTCAAATTAAGTTGTGTTGTAATACCTTGGGAATCTAGGTATGTTAAAACACGTGAAATATCCCATACATCAGTGTATTTTGGTAACGCAGGTCTGGATTCAAAAACCCCTTTCATGAATCGCTTTACTAAACGATCTTCTCCAAATGTTTGCTTATCTGATACATCTATTATGGCAGATAATGCAGATCTAGCAGTATTGATGGCACTATATCCTAACCCCTGTTTAAATAAATCGGTTAGAAATTCAATACCATCATAACAAGACACTTTGCTTGAATCAAGTCTATGCTTCTTGCAAAATTCTTTAAATTTCCTTACATACACATTGTATTGTTTTAATGTACCTGGCCTCCAAGATGCCATTATGATTTCTGTTGCTTCATTTGATAAATTGTTTGCAATCTTTTGTTCCCTGACAAAAATCCCGCCATCAGGTTCAATTTCTTTTGAAATGGATGAATCTCCTGCCTCCCTGGCATTTTCAGCAATCCTTTGGAATGATACAGCATCACTGGCCGCATAAGCAGAAGAGACATGAATTTTGGGTACCAAACTTGAGTTGGCCAATCTGGTACTATGACAATCCCCGTTGCTTCTTCTTTTATGATCTTTTGCATCACTTTGTTTATCAGACTGAAAGGGGGAAAAGCATAGAAATCAAATAAACTCCAATCTAATGAGAAAGCATCTATTGCAAAGGCTTCTGGGTCTGGTTTATATGATACATATTTAGAAATTTGACAATTCAGCCTGGAGGCAAATAAATCAATTTTTGGGTCAACTTTTAGATGTTTTATAACTTGCAAATAGTTCTTCCTATTTAACATCCACTCTGCTAATGAAACCTTCCTTCTAGATTCAGCATCAGCTATTATATTCTGTTTACCAGGTATATGGGCAGCTGATAACCAAATTCCTTTTTGAATTGCCCAGTTCCAAATATCTTTTACTAAATCATTACAAATCTTTGATTTAATAGTACCCATGTTGTTAATATTATGGACTGCAGTGGTGTTGTCAATCATGAGCCTGACATGCTTATGTTTGCATTTTTCACAAAGAGCCTTTAATCCAAAATAAACTGCTTTCAGTTCCAGATAGTTTATATGTCGCTCTTTTTCAATTTCATTCCAACCTCCAAAGGTTTTTCTGTCATGTAATACAGCTCCCCAACCTGTTTTGGAAGCATCTGTATACAGTGTAGCACCAATCTTATTGCAAGAAATATTACTAGATGAAGAGGTGACATTGTTTATCCACCATTCTATATCAACAATTGCTAAATCTGATAAAATCATAGAAGTTTCATAGTTTCCTTTAGAATTTTTGAGAGCCAATATCTTATCATGTTCTACAGATCTATAAAATAGTGGTCCATATTGCATTCCTGGGAAACTAGAAACCATCATGCCAAGTACTCTGGCAACCTCCCTTATCTTTGGGGTTTTCCTTGTCAATAGATCTCTACATGCCTGTAACAGTTTTAATGCTTTTTCATTTGTTAGTTTAACTGTCATATTTTTTGAATTCAGATGAAAACCAAGAAACACAATTTCTTGTTTTGGTAGCAACTGTGACTTATCAGGATGTGTAACAAAACCTAATTTGTCCATCATCTTCACTGTCTCAAGGACATTTTGGAAGCATCCATCAAAATTGGAGCCTTGCAAATATATATCATCAATATATGGAGAGTTTATAAAACCTCTCTTTCTCAATTCTGCTAGGGGAGGGTTCAACAATTTTGTGAAAATTCTGGGCGCACTTGATAAACCATTAGGAACACAGGAAAAGGTAAATAATTGGTTATTCTTTTTGGATTTCAAAAAATGTTGATATTGCTTATCAACACTGACAGTGTAATATGCATCTTTTAAATCAATAGATGCCATATAACAACCCTGTTCCATGAGGTTCATAACTGTAGCTAGTGTATCCATTTTAAAATGATGGTAACTAACATACTGATTTAGATTTTTTAGATTAAGAATCAATCGAAATGAGCCATCACTTTTTGATCTGGTGAAAATTCTAGAAATATATTCTGGTTCACTTTTTTCACATTTTTTGATTATACCCTTAGCAAGCATTAATTCAATTTGTGCATCAATCTGCTTACTTTGAGTTTCATTAAAAATTGCTTCAGTGAAACTGGAGCCTGAATGAGGCATTTCTATAAAATCAATTTGAACTCCTGACACATATGAAAGAATTTCTGGATCTGAGGTAATTGTTTCCCAATTTCTAATATTATACCTCAAAGAACCAGCCTCAAATTTTTTGACTCTATCTTTAAGATACAATTTTATATCAGTAATAATTTGAGATTCGTTTCTCACCTTGTTCCTTGGATTCGCAGTCAACATTGTCACTGCTTCCTCCCTTTGTTGTAGCCTCTGTAATGTGTTTTCTTTTTGAAGTTGGTGTTCCTGCCTCTGTACAAAAAAGGCTGGTTTTGGTTGTGATAGTTGTTGTTATGACTTCTACTGTAATTTGAGTAGCTTCGTCTGTATTCATCATTTCTACCTCTGTATGGATATCTGCTGTCATTGCCTCTCATGGGATTGTTGGTGATACTACTAGACTTTTTCAAATCTGCTATTTGCTGATTGAATTCATCTCCAAATATTAGCTTTGTTATCTGAGTTTCCTCAGAACAAAGATCTTTGTATTCCTGCTTAAGATAGGGCTTTATCATGGCCCGTCTTCTTTCACTTAACTCTCTGTTTACATGTCCAAGCAATGCTGAACTGTCTACCAATTTCTTGGCTATTGGCTTCATATCCTCTTCTTTGATTTTTGAATCTTTTTCTGCTTTCAAGAGCAGCTCTGTCCCCTGGACTAATGCACTTGTAGCTGCAATTACATTTTCTTGGATGTGTGCTATTCTCCTGTCACTATCTTTCTGTTCTTTTCTCATTCTCATCCAAACAGGCCTATTCACTCTGGGTACAATGAGTTGAGAGCAGTTTGATGGCCTCTTGTATGAGGCATGCAATGTCTTCAATTTTTCACCTGGAATCAATTTTTTCCAGCGTTTATCTACAATAGTTGCTAACTTCTCAGACACTGGGTCATCCACTTCTTCATCTTTTTCATTAAGTTCTTCGTTTAAATCATCGAGAAATTCACCTCTATCTTTGTTTGCAACTTGCCCTGCATCCTCGCCTTCTGGCGCTTTCGGGTTCTCCTGGTCACTTTTCTGTGACAGATGCGAGGAAGACGAAGTTTTACGACGTCTCTTCCTGTGTGAGCGCTTACTTCCATCATCAGAAGAGGAAGATGACTCGCTGCTGCTGGAATTTGTGTCATTCCATGAGCGTTTCTTTCCTGTGCTGCCTGACTTAGGCCTATGAATTTGGTCTTCGTTCCCCCTCCTGTTTGCTTCCATGAACTCTTTGAACATATTTGCCATTGTGGCCATGGAATCCTTTAATTCATTCATATTTTGCAGTTCGTTCTGCGTTGTTTTACTAGTTTGTGGTACGTTCCACTCATGTCTTGACATTATCTTGTGTGGGTTTGAAGTTGACATGTGGTTTGACCTTCCGGTTTCTTCTGTTTCTTCTTCGCACGAGGTCGAGGAGGCAAACCCGTCTTGCTTCTGAGTTTCCTCTGAATTATCTTCCATACTTCTCTCCCACACGAAAGATTTTATTTCCTTGGTATTTCTAAAGTTCGTATCTACAGCATATAAAAAGTAGAGGGTATCTACAGCTGTATTAGACACAAAATCACGACGAGCAAAATAAAAAACCAAGAGCTCGAATTGGGTCGACTGACTCAAAGACGCACGCTTCGCAACTGACCTTGACGCGCATGCACCGCATATCTCATGTAATCACTGGTGACGTAATTGGAGATGACGTAGAATGAGGATGAACGGGTTCATTCTTGGCAACATTGTCGGCGATGTTAAACGCAAGCTAGCCAGTCTTTTAAATAATGAGGTCCCTGGAGATATCATGATGAAAAACTTTGAATGGGTTTGTATGCTCCTGTGTTAAACATGATCGATAAATGTGGGGTACATTCTGTTGCTCACAATGAAATGTTGCCCTCAATTTTTGGCCACAAAAGTTAATTCCTGTGTAATGGCCTAAGCGAACGCGAAGTACAACAACGGGCCAGCGAGGCGCCGCAGGCAACTCATGGCAATCCTAGTCATTTTATATAGGACAGTCTCTTCACAGCCCTTGTGTAAGATAATAGGCGTGGTTGTTGATGTCTTACCAAGCCAGTATTTCCTTTGTCAGTTGGAGTTGATCTACCAAGCCGTTGAAATGTCTCTCCTCTACTAGATTGGGTTTGGTTTAAGGAAGATTTGCGAAGAAACCACGGGAAAACTTGGTGGGTAGAAAAAGGGATTAATGATAAGAAGAAAGCTAATGTCTATGGAGAGTGATAATTGATTTGGCGAAATTAGAATCAAGTGGCTTACCTCTCACTAAAATGGGATTTATTTAAATCCAAACAGGATGATGTCACTGAATTACATTCTATAAAGTTCATAATCTTTCACACAAGGTTGGAATTGGTTGAAAGTCACCTCCGATATGGGAATGTTATCTGGGGTAGCCTGCCCAATACGAAGCTGCAAACGCTTCAGCGTCTACAGAACAGGGCCTTCTCAATTATTCAAAATGCTAGAATAAAGGACCCCTGGACCAATAATGGGCTGAACGTTGATCAGATCATTTATTTTGATAGATCTATCATGACACACAAAATAGTCAACAAGCAGTGCCCTGAGAGCCTCTGGAACAAGTATAGTCAGAGGAATGAAATTTCTTGGTATAACACGAGAAACAATAGAAATCTCGACATCCCAAGGTTTAAACTTGAGTGTACAAAAAAGGTTTCCACCTTTCTGGGCTTAAAGCTTGGAATGAAATACCAATCGAAATAAGGGAAATCCCCTCGCTCAATCAGTTTAAAAGAAAATTAAAAACGCATTTAAAGAGCACAGTAAACCCTAACTAAAACACGACTCCCAGGAAGATCAATGCGTGCTTCCCCAATGCTCAACTTATCATCCCGAGCAGCGATGGTGAGAATGATGGGCAATCTGTATTTTCTATATTTGCTTGTGATGATTTAAAACAATCCATTGGATTGCAATAAACTGATAATGTTTTGTGTAGCCAGAGCAGGTACTCCAGGTTTTGTGATCTAACAGTTGGATTTTTTATGAAATAATATTTATGGAAATAAAGTTTCCCATGACATGTATGCGGTCACCTTGTGTGCTAGTGCAGTACAGACATGTTAACCAAATAGTTTATCTTGATTGTTCAAGTCTTTCAATATGAATCTTTCATTGGCAAGACATTTTGTCCGGAGGATTGAAAATGATAGGTTGGATAATTACGTTTTTATCAAGTTTTAGAAAAGGAACCCAACGATCTCTCTCTCCTCAGCTCTCTCCTCGATTAGTCTAACTATTGAGAGAGCTCCTCCTTGAGGTAATTCCCTCCAAACAATTTATATTGTATAGTAAATTATAAATCGTATGCTGTGGAATTTACAATATATGAGACTGAAACTCCCGGGCTAAAACTGAAACGAATCGCCACCAGTTGCTACAATGCTACCGGGTGACCCAGAAAAAAGTGACCCAACGCAATCATTTATAGAAAAAAGTGATTGGCCGAATTTACTGTTTCAAGCGCTGTTCTATAGCTAAAAGACTAGCCTACGTTGTGATTACTTTTCTCACATTTTTGGCACGGTCAGTTCCTTGAAATAATGATTTTGAGGAAAAGGGCATGCTTGAATTCCTCAAAAAGTTGTCAAAAACACGGGAACCGATTTAAAGCCGTTTCAGATCTTCAAAACAATGAGGAGCGTGTTTCATTTCAGCCTGAGAATATCTTTAGGTACCTAGGGATTATAAACTTGCTTTGAAAACTTCCGACTGAGTTGCCTATTCCCAGGCTGAAATGAAACCCGCTGGTCATTGTTTTGAAGATCTGAAATGGCTGTTAATGGATCCCTGTCTTTGACCACCATTTGAGGATTTCAAGCATGACCTTTTCCTCGAATTCCCTAATTTAGGAGATTAACCGTGCACAAAAAAAATCACAAAAAATGCTCATAACGTAGCCTAGGCTTTTGGCAACAGAACAACGTTTGAGGCAGTTTAAAGAGTTTAAATCAGCCACTTAATTAATTTTCTGTAACATATTGCCTTGGATCACCTTTTGGGACACCCGATATAATTCTATATAATTTGCTATAATTCTACCTTGAAAATTTGTTGATATCTTGATCATTTTCAAAATGGCGGTATTTCTCACATTTGTGGCTGTAGTGTGATCAACTTTCTGAATCGTAAACTGGAAAAGGGTTGGATTTCTGCTTCTCGTCATATTATAGACTTTCATAAACTATAATGTTCTTGAAAGTCGCATCGCTTTTCCTCTATGTAAATTCTGAATAGATTTGAACATATCTACAATGAAATTGTATATTAGCCAATGCTATTGTCTTGATATCCAATGAGCATTAGTCTTTTAAAACGAGGATTGTTTTTTAGACTCACTAGGTAGAATTTTAAAATATCACTTTAGCGATTGAACCGTACCTTTGAACTATTCACTGAAAAAAAACAATATATTTTTCTCATAATTTTCTAGGCTACAAGTGAAACACTGTGAACCTTTGAACATGGAGCTTTGGCATAAGCCTTCCTTGCTTTTGATAAGCCTGTTCATGGTAGCAATTTTGGATGGAACACTTTTGAAGACACAGAAAATACAGATGACTAAATCGTCGATACCCTTACACATAAAGAATCGAATATGCTCTATCGTAGAGCCAACAATTTGTGTGAGTTCACTCCGGGCAATGTTCACTGATAGATTTGAGTTCATCGCCCTCGGCAGACTTTTGGGAAGCTTGAAGAATTTTAACAGAAGGGGATTGTTCAAAAGTGGTGGGAGCTGTAATGCGACTATGACAGCCGAGAGTAACGAATTTTTAGAGATATTTGGATCGGAGAAAAAGGACATGCAATTCGGAGATGTTTCAATCAATATCATTGAAGTAAAGACAATGTTTTCGTGCCATGGAACATTGAGTGCTCGTCGACGCTCCTCGAGAATTGCACGAAATTTGGCTTCAAATTCCAGCAATACAATTTGTTTTCCATTTTGGAGAGGGGATGGCTACTGTGATCTCGGTTGCAACACGCGTGAATTTGATTATGATGACGGGGATTGCTGTTATGAGACATGCAAGGAAAAAGTGCGACGCTATCCTTGCGGCTTCACAGGGTTTCAATGCAGAACAGAGAAAAATGGACGGCCTAACTGGTCCAATGACATCAACCTCTGTTTCAAATGGAAAGCAAACGGCATAAAAGGTCAATGTGATAACGAGGGCAAAGGCAAGATATGCGCACCTATCGGAAGCATGACACGGTTTTATTATGATGACACTGATAATCGAAACGGAGGCTGCCGATTGTCATGGATGATCGAGGCTAAGAAAGCGCCAGCATGGTTCTGGTCAAGGCTACAGCTGTGTTTATACAGTTATTCAGAGGTGCGAAATCTCCAGTGTAATTATGGTCGAATATCAAGGGAAGTATGTAGACGATCAAATAACTGGTTGAATTATTTGGATGACTCTGATAATCGACCTGGTGGATGCATTCTAAGCTGGAAGATGAGATATCTAGGTATCACTTACCTTATTCCATTCTGATGCTTCTTTTCAATGTCTGTTGTTCGATCAAGGCTAGCTACCTCGTTTGAATCGTCTACCTGATGAATAAAAAATGTCCTCTGTTTGAAAAAACATTGCAGCAAAAAAAGTCGTGCTAAAATCATAGAGATCAATTTTTATGATAGCTAAAGGATTAAAATATTTTACATCTTTGTTTTGTAATTTTCACCTCAGGCAAATCAGGCCTAAAATTATCACCATTAAGACGTAAAATTACAAAAATTTCAGGCCTTGCAGCAATAGCCTGCGCGCAGACTCAACTGGTTACGCCGAAGTAAGTTTAGTTGAAGGAAAATTTCAATTCAACTAAACTTACTTCGGCGTAACCAGTATTTTCAACTAAACTTACTTCGGCGTAACCAGTCGAGTCTGCGCGCAGGCAATGCAGCAATGGCTTCGACCCGGGGGGGGGGGGGGGTACTTCATTTTTAAGTTGTACTGGACGTGCCGCCCATATGGATTTTTTTCGTCTGAAATTCTCTGCATATGGGTCTTTTTTTAACCACAAAAGATGGGTAGATGGGTAGATGTAGATGGGTAGATGTAGATGTAGATGTAGATGGGTAGATGGGTAGATGGGTAGTTCTGGTAGATGGGTAGTTCTTTGAGAATTTTCTTATCAATGGGCCCCATAATGATAATCCATACCAAAAAACTGAAATTTGAAATCACCTGGAGGAATTTTTCTGTTCCCACGTAATTTGGTCTTGATTTTAGGTGTGTGTAGAAAGTTTTCCAAAATGGCTTTCTTGAGAGATCCCTCATAATTTCAGAACAGAGTGGCTGATTTCAGTCAGGCAAATCTTTATCTGCATTTGAACATGTCCGTGATTAAATAGTATATTTGCAAATGTTATTGCCCAGGCATCCAGGATGAAGTGGCCTTAAAAATGGGGATTGTTTTCATTTATTGATCTGGTAATTGTACACAAGAATATGATCAGTTAGTTCTTTCTCAGTGATTTCAAATTTAGAAATAAATGTGAAACAAAACTAAGTATGACTATGACTTACCTCCATTTCATTCGACCCCATTTCATCCCACGCAAGATGTCTCGGGAGATAGTTGCTTCTATTTCTTCATTCGGAAATTTTTTAACAAAATCGCTTTGTGGCTGCAAATGCGTCATCAGATGAATTTCATCGGCATGTCATTATCCTCTCTTGGACCTAAAAACAAAAGCAAAACTCAAATAGATGTAAGGAAGAATTGAAAAGTAGAAATACTGGGTGCGCCAAAATAAACTATGCACGCTTGGCAGGCCACAATAAATCGTACACAGGTCCGATTTTGGAAATTTGTGACTTAATCGTTAGCAGAAAGCCTGAATTAGATACTGGGATTTTTGCAAAATTTTTCATTTTCAGTTTTTAGAGCTAGAGGTGAGTTTTCTAAAATGTTAAAAGTCTGAAAACGATAAAAAACATCGATCAGTTTTCCAAAGAATCGACATGAATGGGCAAAGAGAGAACTTGTTCTTGGTGATTTGGGATTTAAAAATCGACCGATTGTAATCTGCTGTTCGAGAATTTGTACTAAACCCCCAAATCCCCCTGAAAACGTTTTCTCTTTGTGCATTCATGTTGAATCTTTCAAAATTTGATCGACGTTTTTTTATCGTTTTCAATGTTTTCAAAAACGAGCATTTTAAGAAACTCGCTTCTGGCTCTAAAAACTGATAACGGAAAAATTTGCAAAAAGTCCTAGAATCTAATTCAGGCTTTCTGCTAACGATTAAGTCATAAATCTTCAAAATCGGTTCAGTGTACGATTTATTGTGGCCTGCCAAACGTGCATAGTTTATTTTGGCGCACCCGGTACAATTTCAAGATGCATAGCGACACATGAATTTCGGAGTATGCTCCAAAATTTGGTACCACAAAAAATTAATACTACCGGGTGTCCCAAAAAAAAGGTAACAGATTTTATCCGGCGTAGCAATAAGAATATAGCTTCAAGAAATCTGTAATAATTTCAAAAATACTCCCCGATAGTCAACTTGAACATAGATACCTCATTCGTTGATATTAATGCCCTGAGAGTTGAAGTATTACTCTTGAAAGTCCAAATTTGCCTCCAACTCCAAACCAGAGCTTTTGGGTTTTGGCCTAAGCTGTCAACGCACTGTGTTGTGGAATCTTCTAGATCATTGGGAAGTGTAAGCAAGAAACCTCGTGCTTAAGAACATGTTTCAATAGAAATCCGAAACAGGGCAGATCCTTGTTTTAAAAAGTCTACGACTGAAGAGATTCCCCTGACCAGCAAGTTTGCAGTTTAGGCTAAAACCCAAAAGCTCTGGTTTGGAGGTGAACACAAATTTGGACTATTAAGATGAATATTCCAACTCTCGATACAGCAACATCGACAAGCAAGGTATTAGTATTCAAGTTAACTATCTAAGAGTACTTCAAAACTTATTAGAGATAGATTTGACTTTAATTCTTATCTCAAGCCCCGACCAAATCTGTTACCTTTTTTGGGACACTCGGTGTATCACCAAGTAATAACTTTCTCTTGTCTGTATGTGAAAATCTTCTCTTGGAGCTCAAACATTGAGTTTCGAAGCTAAACTTCAATGGAGGAAAGGAACAATTGAAACTAAAATGAAATAATGCAATATGTATATCAAGCAAGTGGATTTTGAAGTATGCTTCAGAATCAGGCAACCCGGACAGGTGCCACTATCGATACATCGTTCATCTAAATTCAAGGTCACTGCAATTGTCTTTCTGATCAATTTGGCTCTGAATGCATATGCCCGAAAATCTAAAATCGAATTTTGTTTGATTTTAGATCTAGCAAGCTTTGGAACAACCCATATTCTTTTTTAGATTGTACACTATTTTATTCCTTGAAATTTCGACAGGACAACTGGAAACCTAAGGACCAGTTTAAAACGCCATTTTTTTGCCGTGTCGAATTCAATAGATGCTGCTAAAAACTTCTAAGTATCAACTAAATTCGACATAAAAGCGATGTTTAAATCACCAGTTTAAATCACCAGAGTTCACCAGCTGTCGCATCAAACGGCAGGAAAACGACTTGATTTAAACATCGAATTTTTGCTGCATTTTAATTAATCATGCTAGGCCATGGTCCGCAGCTTCTACGTGTGATCAGCCACTGCGCTTCTACATTTTGAAGAATGGTTATTTTCTCAACCATCCTAATTTCAAAATCACAATGTTTAAACTGGGCCTAACGGAAGCTGAAAGTTGAATGTTCCTTCATTAGACTGGAAATAGCAGACAAATTGCGTCTCTTCTCCTGTGGCTATGTGCGAGGCAAAAATCTCCCAGAGTCAGATAAAAATGGCCACAAAGTATGAAAGGTTGTCGGTAACAATGTAACCCTTCTAAAATAAGAGATAATTCCAACAGCTTTAGATAGCCATGCGTGCTTGGAATTCAAAATAATCTAAACAGTGGCAGACTGGATATAGACCCTTTTAACAGGCCATTGACGTATCCAAGGGGATCTGATGAATGTGGCCTTCCACAGGACTGACAATAACCACAGGACTGATAATTCTACTGGGCTTTCCAAAGATGATCATCGAGATCTGCATAAAAATTTAATAAATTGATACATAATGAGGAGCTAGGTCAAGCAAATGGGCTCGTTGTGTAATAAAGCGATGTACGAAATAGTCTAAGTCAAAATCGAATGAAGACAGGGATGCCGGATGGGCCACATTTTTAGGGGGAAATAGGAAAATAACATTTAGGCCATTTTCGAGAGGGCAGGAGGGGCTGTCCCCCCCTCCCGCGCGCCCTCTCCCCCGCGTTCCTGAATGAAGATATAGCTAAAAGGACGTTTTTTGCGTTTTCCAAGACCACGAAAGACTTGGCCACGAAAACTCTGCTGGGGCTAAGTCAAAAACCCCAGGGTAACTGCTGATAGCTCGCACCCTTTAGAAGAGTCAGTTAAGAAGCCAACTTGTGTACAACTTTCGGTCCGAATCTTTAAATCGGTGTACAAAGGTGGCGTAAATTCTATGACCTGTAGTTCTTTAAATTGAGTGGCTTGAAAAAACTTTTAGCTATTTATCCTTAATTCTAAGGGTAAGCCCCCGGATCCCCATTCCTTGTATCTCTCTGGCAGGCACAATCCTGAAGCTGTAATTGTCCTCGTTTTGTTTCATGTAATGGCCATGGGGTAGTCGCGTCATTTCGCTCCTTATGGTATCGTCCCTGGACATGCATTTTTAATCAGAACCTGCTTATAAGGAACTCTACTCTCAGATCTTAAAAAAAAATTTTCAACAGTACTGGAAAAATAAAACTTAAAGGAAACCTATCTATTTTGAAAAAGGAAATCTTTAACATATTTTCGTTTCATTTTCACTCACTTTACTCGGCTTTAAGGAGTTCCAATTAGTTTCAAGAAACTGTCAGTACTGGCCTAAATTCTTAGTTTCTTATGAAGAAATAGGTGTGTTGTCGTATAGTTGTAATTAGGAAGTATAGTAGGATGTAGCAGGCATGTCAATTTTTAGCTTTTTAGCCACATAAGGTGCAAATCGAAAACTATACATGGTGAGTCAGAATAAAGAATCCCCGTTTGAAAGGTCATGGCTCCCTGGATATCAAGAAAATGATATCGGCAAATATATAGTTTAATGGTAGAAATGTTCAAATCTACTACAAAATTTACCTGATTGAAATCGGCCACTCCATTCTGAAGTTATGAGGGATTTTCTCCAGAAAGCCTCTTCAAAAACCCTCAAACGTGCCCAAAATCATGAACAGATTTCCCTAACATGTCTGCCTTACAATGGCCTTACAGCAATGACCTGTGAACGCTTTAGCACGTGCTATCCTCTTGGGAGG
The DNA here is from genome assembly GCA_039566865.1 of Aurelia coerulea. Lineage (NCBI taxonomy): Eukaryota > Metazoa > Cnidaria > Scyphozoa > Semaeostomeae > Ulmaridae > Aurelia > Aurelia coerulea. Next base: position 20,161,525 of record CM076947.1, on the reverse strand, counting down.
ATGAACAAGTCCTCCCCCTGGTATCGATGACCTATTCAGGGTGATTCCATTCTCTCAAGAGGACAAAATACATGAACTTATGTGAGTGTCATCAATTTTTGGAAGGAAAATGGGCTCATTGTTTTAATTCGTTTTTGCAGGTTTTTTGAAGGGGCTTTCTGCAGAAAATCACTCATATCCACAGGAAGGAAAGGCCGATTAAGGCCGGGTAAATTACTGAACCTAATTGAACATATTGGCAATAAAACAAGACATTTTTGAATATTATTGCTTTGATATTCATGAAGCAGTGGCCTTCCAAGCTGAGATCCTTTTTTCTGACTCACCCGGCATCTACCTTGCTTCTAAGGGACGCTGCCAAACTGGATGAAGAGTGCAAGATTCTGTTTCTATTGGAAATCAACTGGTGGCCAGTGTGGTATGCCTGGGATGCCTCAGAGCAGCGAGCATCATTGTGTCCCTGTGAACGAATGGACGGCTTCTTACAAGGATGATACAGATGATCGGAAATTTGGCTGTGAAATGGCTTGGGGTATCTTGTTGTAGTAATAGTTGATGCAGAATTGCACCAATCTCAAAGACAAGATTGATAGTCTGCATGAGATGGTAGTTAGTGCGTTGGATTAATGCAATGGATTATCTGTAAGGTACATACGCACTTATTTGATCGGTATTCCTCCCCATTATTTCCTTCCACCTTTCTTTGTGCCCCTTTACATAAAAAATCAATCAGGCAAGCAAATTTACGTTACAACAAGGGCAGACTTCGCAACAATATCCTCAGACCGAACAAGGACAGGTTTTGTAAGACAACAGCACGAGTTGCTTTTGTTTACACCTGAATTCAAAGCGATTTGCGATCACAGACAAAGAAAATTCCCTCAACTAGTAAATCAAAACAAACAAAGCCGCAAAAGTTTCTCTGAAACCCAGGTAGCTAGCTCGCTTGTTCTGCATTCTAGAAGTTATTTTCAAGAGCAAATATGAACATAGATCAAAAGAAGAAGGATATATCTGCACATCTACCTCGCGCATTTTATTTCAAAAGCCAATTGGAAGGTGATTCAATTCTCTAATTTTTTGGGTATTTTTGAAATACTTACTGCTCAGCTTCTGAACCAAATAAATAAAATACCCGAGGTAGATGTGTAGATATATTCTTCTTCTTTCGATATATGCTCATGTTTGCTCTTGAAAACAATTTCTGGAATGCACAACAACCGAGCTAGCTGCCTGGGTTTCAGAGAAATTGTTGCAGCTTTGTTTGTTTTGAATTACTGGTCGAGGGAATTTCCTTTGTCTGCGATTGCATATCGCTTTGAATTCAGGTGTAGTAAACAAAAGCAACTCATGCTTTCGACTTACAAAATCTGTCCTTGTTCTCAGACCACATTTCAAATGTACTGGTACAACTTTGGATTGGATCCGTAACAAAAGAGTAACAGATCAGACTCCCGTTTGCACCGTTCTTGCCAATTAGTAACACCCTCGTTCCTCCTATTCTTAGGAAAATTTTGCTCAAGAGTAGTGTCACCGCTCTTGAACCGTAACAGCTTTGTAATAGATCAAAAGTATACCGACACAGCGTAAACGGGATCCCAATTTCCTTTGATTGACATTGCAATTAGCGATTCCAGACAAAGGAAATTCTCACAAGCATAAAGTCAATACAAAGGAAGCCGCAAAAGATTCCCTGATATCAGAATGGCTAACTATCTCATTATGCAGACGACAATTGATTGTTTTGAGAAGTCACCACTATATATCGAAGGAACAAAGCTCCTTCGCGCATCTGCATTGGGCATTTTATCAATTGCTTCAGAAAAGCAAGCAATAAGGCATTAACATTTTCAAATACCAAGTACGTCAGAAAAATGTATACTGTTTGCAAAATCGTTCAATAAAAACTACAAAATTGATTTGAAATAATACAGCTCCAGTATCTGGCTGAGTGAGGGTGTAACTTAATTTTTTGAGATTATTCTTGATTTGCAATGCACAATATCGATCTCAGATCAAGAACTCCCGAAGACTAACTTCCATTGGCTTCGGCTAGAACTATTATTTATCAGTGAGTGGCTCAAGTTAATCCGCTTTCAATCATTAAAATAGTAAAATGATATTTAGTAAGCTCTGTCGTCGCCTTGTTATGGCACAGAAACTGTTGAATTGCAATTATGCTCCTTATCAATGCTGAGGATCAAAAAATCGAAAGTTATAAGTCGACAGCATATTGTTGCCGGGCTTTTTGGCAGACTGAGAAAGAGAACTTTTGGCAAAACCCTGATTTCAGCAGGAATAAATGCACCTAGAATTATGGAAAAAATTCAAAATGAAGTTGAAGCCTCAATAAATTATAGAATTAAAATTTTATAGGTTGGTTGCATAGATTTCCCTGTAAATTTAGTGAATATTATTTCAGTCTCCCGGTATTTTGAACGATATTCAGACACTTAATACTAAAGTTCTGGAGGAAATGAGTAAAGTGTCCCAAGCAGACCAACGGATTCTCTTAAAAGTCTATTTTCACATGCACAATGAGACAGTTCGCCATACTGGTTTCATGGTACAGCTTCTCCAACATTACTATAGATATTTTTCTTGGCATATGAAACATCTAGTAGGAGGAAAAAGTGTTCTGTGACGTTTAAAACTTAAACCTGGAGTTTATCGTACTCAAGAATGACATTTCAACAACGCGTCTGCTATAATATTATTGAGTTCTGCTTCGAAAGTTTCTTCTTAGATATACGGCTATCCTATAGTGATAGTTTCTATTGAACTATAGTTCCTTGTATAAAAACGTATATTGATGTCTTCAGTTAATTATTGTAGCCTTTACGCAGTACATCTCGTAGATTTCACAATTAACTTTGCTTTGGCGTGGACTAGACATCTTTTAGATTGGGATCGCAGATCTTTTTCAAAGTGTACCGGGTGTCCCAAAAAAATTTATACAGATTTGGTTGACTCCAGCGATATGAATTTAGCTTTAATCGATGGCTAATCGCTCTCAAAATGTTCCTCGATAGTTAACTTGAACACAGATACCTCGTTTGCAGGTATTGGTGCATTGAGAGCAGACATGTTAATCTTGAAAGCTCAAATTTGCCTCCTCCTGCAAACCAGAGCTTTAGCTTTTTGGCCTAAGCAAATTCCTTAACCAGATCGAAATTAAGAACTGAAATTAATGAAAAATTAAGAAACTTCCCAATGGGTGACTGGGGGAGACTTCTGGAAAACAGATGAACACAAGATCTAATATTGTTCAAATATTATCAAGGCTCTCATTGATTTATACGCTGTGCGTTAAGAAACTGCTTAGGCCAAAAGGCCAAAGCTCTGGTTTGCAGGAAGAGGCAAATTTGAGCTTTCAAGGTTGATATTTCTGCTCCCAAAGCACCAATACCAACAAACGAGGTATCTATGTTCAAGTTAACTATTGAGGAACATTTTGAGAATGATTAGCCACTGATTAAAGCAAAATTCACAGCGCTAGGGGCAACCAAATCCGTATACATTTTTTTGGGACACCCGGTAGTTGATAGAACCTCCGGGGTCTTTCCATTGGAAATATATTTCGGAGCCACGCCCTTTAATTCGTTTGATAAGGGACATCTTGTGAAATTGTATCGATTAATTGTATAAATTAATCAACCAATTTCTAAACCCAAATGACCACAAACAAGTTTTCTCTTTGTCCATTCATGCAGAGTCTTTAGAAAATTTGATCAACGTTTTTGATCGTTTTCAGTGTTTTCGAGAACGAAAAAGAAACTCGCGTCTAGCTCTGAAAACTGAAAACGAAAAAATTTGCAAAAAATTCTTGAATCTAATTCAGGTTTTTTGCTGAAGATTAAGTCATGAATCTTCAAAATCGGTCCAGTGCACGATTTATTGTGGCCTGCCAAACGTGCATAGTTTATTCTGGCGCACCAGGTATCACACAGCCTCCTTTTACAATCATGAGACTGGAACTGTAGAAATCTAATCAATTATTTTAGGCCTGTTTTCAAAGAATTTGAGATGAATTTTTTTAAGAAAATCGCTTGTAGCTTGAGAAACATTCGAACGTCTTTATATCTAAGTTGACATGTTAGCTACAAAAATATTACCATGTTAGAGATCTCCAGAGAATAATTTTAAAGATACAGGTTTTCAAAGTCCAAACATTTTTCCGACTTCGGCTAATTTCCAGTCATTGGAATTTTCCGAGCGGGCGGAATTTTAGACGATGAAAGGCAAACTTTCTATTCAATTCCAGAGCGACATTTTCTCTCGCATTCAATAAAAATCCGCCCGCTCGGAAAATTCCACTGACTGGAAATTGGCCTTTGCCCGGTATATGCGATAGTGGCAGAAGGAAAGCCATAAGTGTATTCACAATGATTGAGAAATGAGCTTGAAAGCTGTGACTTTTAAAGATTGGGTATACGTCGCTTTGCGACCCGTGGGATCCCATACTAAAATTATTTTGTATTGAACCCATTTTATGGTTTGCCATCTCCACACATTTCGCTACATTGCGCCAATGATGGTTGGGGCACAAGAGTAAAACGTAAATTCAATTTCATTGTTATTTTTATGGGTGGCCCAAACTTTCTTATTCAATTCATTTATTTGACTCATTTTGTAACGTTCCATTCATTTATACCATTGAACAATGTGAATTGAGTAATATGTAGACAGTTGATGTCTTGTAGAATTATGACGTATAATTTGTATTTGTAATATGAGAAACCGTTTTTTGAAAACCTAAGTATCTCTTCGCTGCATCGATTTCCTCCATAGTACATGCATATTTTTCATTTGCTGTAAACAGTTTCAAGTGGGTTTCTTAAATTACTAAAGGACAAGTCCGGGTTGGTATCATTGATAATAAAATACAAGATAATACTGCTATGAATGATGTATGATACTTTTTTCCACTATTTTTCGCCTTCTCCTTGTGAAATTACGTATTCAAATAAGCAATTTGAGCGAAGTGACGTCATATCGCACAAACCAAAACGATGCTGTTTGATTGTTTTTTCGTCTCTTTATTGTAGCAAGCTCCTTTATCTTGGTCTCATGCCATTTTCAATGCACGAGTACACTATAAAGAGGCTAGCAGCGATTAAGAGGCAAAAACAACCACACAACCTCGTTTTCGTTTGCGCGATATGACGTCACTTCGCTCAAATTGCTTATTTGAATACGTAATTTCTCAAGGAGAAGGCGAAAAATAGTGGAAAAAATCATACATCATTAATAGTATCATACATCATTCATAGCAGTATTATCTATTTAAAAAGCACCAAAACTCTTTTATCAAATCTATCTTATAATTTCTTTTCGATGATCCAAATTTGTCTAAAGATGATGAAATGTTTGTTTTCATTACTTAACTGCACATTGCACCATTGCTATGGTAGACACAATGACAAGGGACCTTTGTCACCATGCAACTACAACAACAAGAAACAACGACAATAGCAACCTCCCACCAACGGTCAACAAGGACTCATGCACAAACTGTTCTAGAAACAGGACAACCAATTTTTTGTCTAAAGATGATGAAATGTTTGTTTTCATTACTTAACTGCACATTGCACCATTGCTATGGTAGACACAATGACAAGGGACTGTTGCATCGCCATACAACTACAACCACAAGAAAACAACAATAACAAACTCCCACCAACGGTCAACAAGGACTCATACAAAAACTGTTCTAGAAACAGGACAACCAATTTTTTGAAGTGTGAAAGCGTCACAAATAATGACAAGCAAAACGTTTCCCAAGCATTAGTTGAAGTACAAACAGCAACGCCTGAAGATCTGAGACAAAATCCTTCTTTCATAGGCAAGATTCACAATGTTGCTGAAAGAGTATAGTGAAGAATAAGGTTTTTCAACCTGTCATCTTATACTCTTTATTTAACCAATGGCGCCTACCTTGTAGGAACTGTATTTATTCCCAGTACTGTAGAGCTATTGGTGTCCTATGACCCAGTACACAGAGTCATTCCTGTCAAGGTCAAGATGACATATGAATAACTTTGTGGTTTCAAATCCCGGTGTTGATGTAATACGAGATTAACTGTTATACGAGTTGGCCACAGGGAGCCAGACAGGATGATTTTTTAATGGTCAACACTAACAGACGTTAGAATTTTAAAATCCTTGTAACTAAAAAAAATTACGATATACACAGATTAACAGGACTGGGTCACAGGACACCAATTACTCTGTGTACTGGGTCACTCTGTGTATTGGGTCATGGGTACAGTACTGGGAATAAACACATTTAACAAATAATTCAAGTACTGAAGATAAACATTTTATCATCTTTAAATATTTCTAAATCATTGACAAAAGAGATAAATCATTGAAAATTTTACGATAGCATTCATAATCGAGTTTTGGTAATCTTTTAAATTGGAGGCTGGAGTATTTTTTGGTACAGTTAAGCCCGAAATTATTCATACCTATGCCAAATTCTGAGTATTTTGAATCGTTCTATTTGAGGACCAATTTTACTGTGGCTGAAGTTTCGTAAGAATGTGATGAAAGGCTGAAACAAGTGCTACAAGAGACATTTCAAGGAATGAAATATCTTGTTAATTAGTTAGCAAATATAACGATTGAAAATACTCCAAATTTGGCATACGTATGAATAATTTCGGGCTCAACTGTACATCTGGTTGAAGGAGTAGCGCGGGAAAGCAGCGTAAAACCTTGACTGAAGGTGAAGGTGAAGTTGCGGTTTTTGGCGCCAAGCACTGGGATCGCAGAAGTAGAATAGGCCTTATCGAGTCGGCGACACCCTTTGTCATGACGCTCAAGTGGTGGGGCACTACCGGGTATCGAGTCCTGTCCGCCTAACTGTTCTGGCTACAAAGTCAGTGGATGACACGACTGCGCCACAACACCTTCAAATGATTGATTGACGATTTAACATGACTGCACATTAAGTACACCTTTCATACATTGAAACGAACAGCTGAAGAAAGAGAGAAATGGAAGTTCATGGCTTCCAACCATCGTATCGAAGATGGTACTGCAGGGAGCGCCGATCTTATCCGACCAGTCACACCAGATCTGTTACGCTACTTTCGAACTTCTCGTGATAAAACCGAGACAGCTTGCATGGTTTACAAATCGATAAATGACCTTGCTCCTGATTACCTGTCAGAAATGTTCATTAAAAATTCGACATGCAGTAGGAAACATTTGAGAAACACCGCAACTGATCTTCAAGTGCCACTAATGAGAACAAGTAATGGTCAGCGAGCTTTCTCATGTCGTGGCGCTGGAGTTTGGAACCTCTTGGATTGTGAAGTCAAGCAGGCATCCTCATTCAAAGCATTTAAAGAAGCTTTGAAAAAATAGTTTGTTTATTTATATATATATTTATTTATTTATTCATTATTGTAATTAAATTAGGGTTTTACTTTGTATTTATTTTTAACTTAATTTGTAACGTTTTATGCACGGCCCCTGAAAAGCAGTCTATCGATTGACGGGGTTACCGTGCTTAAAGAAATTAAAATGAAATGAAATGAAAATGAAAATCACAATTAGAAAACAACTTTGAAAGAAAGACATTCTAAACTGTTCTGGAAGGCAGTCCCTTTCTGCGATGAGAAAAAACCCTTTTGCTTGCGCGATTTAAATTCAACAAGCCAGAAAAATCTTTAAGATATATCAGCGACTAGAACGAACAATGATAAATATACAAATAATATACACGGTGACCTAAAAAATGCACCTAGTATTTCGAGCTGCTGCGGAGGGACCGTAACTTTAATTGTTTCTTCTTTCAAACAGCTGCATAGGATAGGTTTCAACGAGTTTGAGACCTCGTTTGATTCAATCTAACAAGTGCTTGCTGATTTATGGAACAATAAAGTCAAAAAATGGAATTGCTTCAAAAACGGCAGTTCCTACGCTCTTTGTTTATGTTGTAAGACAGGGTTTTGCATTGTGTTTGGATTTCTACAAGATTTTGAAAAGGACACTATGAACAGCATGGGTTCCAAACCCTTAAAGAGGTTGGTGTAAAATTAAATGACTTATTTCTTTGAACTGAATGACTTCAAAGAAACTTTACCTATTTATCTATAATTATACCGTTGGATTTTTCTGAAATCTTCAATATTTTCAAAATAAGAGTGTTTTTCTTCTTTTTCAAGAATTCAAGAAAAATGTTAAAGAAAATTAAAACCATCGTAATTTCTAAACTGTTTGATGCAACATGAAATAATTTCCAAGAAAACCATAATTTATGGATGTTTACAATATGGTATCAAGCAAAAGTCTGTCCATCCGCTAGTTTATGATTTAGAGATTTTGATGACGTCATATCCTCAAATGAGTTGAAATGTAAGTTACGCTGTAATTTCGAAAATATTCAAAATGTCGGAAAAGTCCAATGGTAGAACTATAGATAAGTATCTAAAGTTTATTTCAAGCCATTCAATCAGAAGAAAGAGGTCATAGAATTTTACACCCACCTTTTTATGCCGAGTTAAAGGGAATAGACATAGCTATATCGACAAGCTGCTATAAATAGGCTGAAGAAACGCCAATAAAACCCATTGTTTCCTTCGCCACACAATGAAACGGCAGGCGTCAAAGTTGTTGAATACAATAGATTATATCTTTAACTTGGCCCGGGCCAGCTTTTAACTATGTCGATTCCCTTTAAAGATTTGGAACCTATGCTACTATGAACCTATTTTAAATGTAAAAACAAGTCAAATACAACGCCACCAGACAGTATTTGAGTTGACATTGCTAGCATAGGTTCCAAATCTTTCAATCGCTGTAAATAGGTGGGTGTAAAATTGTATGATCTATTTCGTTTAATTGAAAGGCTTGAAAGGAACTTTTGCTACTTATCTATAATTCTACCGTTGGACTTTTCAGAAATCTTCCATTCTTTCGAAATTACAGCGTATTTTATATTTCAACTCATTTGAGGATGTTTCGTCATCAAATTTCTAAATCGTAAACCAGAAGATTGACAGACTTTTGCTTGCTACTACATTGTAGACATTTATAAAGGATGGTTTTCTTGAAAAGTATTTCATGTTTCATCAACAAAGTTAGAATTTACGATGGTTTTAGGATTTTTTAACATTCTTCTTGCATTCTTAGAATAGAAGAAAAACATTCTAATTCTGAAAATATTAAAATTTGTTCAAAAGTCTAACGGTAGAATTATAGCAAAGTAGATCAAGATTCTTTGGAGCCGTTCAGTTTAACGAAATAGGGCATATAATTTTGTACCCACCTTTTTAAAGATTTCGAGGCTATGCTGACATTGCTAGATTTGGAGAACAAAGAAATTGCTGTTTTTGCAGCAAAAATTTTCTTTGTCCTTGTTGTGACACAAATCAGTGACCATAAGATCATCAGAAAATGACACTTCTAAAATACTTTCAGTGAAATTTTAGTTTCTTGTTAATAAAATTCGTGTATTCTGTTCGAACACCCAAAAATAATCCCAAATTTAACCCATGATAAATGTTTGATTATGAAATGTTTTCAAGAGCATAAATATACATACTTGCGTAATCTATGAAAATATGATATAATTAACGCAAAATAAAACCTTTAAGGATCTAGAGAACGGTCAGAAAGTATATTCTAGGGAGGCTGGAAGATATTGACAAGGGCCACCAAAATTCGTTGCTACTGATTCGTAGGCCGCAAGATTCTTTGCATCTAATCTATGAATTTTGTTGATAAATTGTAGGATAAATTTTAGAACTATGTTTTCGTAGTCAGAGTCCGGCAATCCTGTATTATATAAATCGATCCCCTGTTTTTTACAACTTTTTGAGGATTTCAGGGATGCCCTTTTCCTCGAAATCTTCAATTCGGGAAATTTACGGTGCCCAAAAAATTTGCGAAAGATATTCATACCGTAGGCTAGTCTTTTAGCGACAGAACAACACTTGAAAAAATTCAATCAGCCACTTCCTTAATTTTCTGTAACAGATTGCGTTGGGTCACTTTTTTCTGGGTCATCCGGCATATTTTCAGATTCAGTTGACCCAATAAAAAGAGAAACGGGAGTGAAACGTTTTAGAAAATCACCAAACTTTGATTAATCTACCGATACTTAAATTTTCTTTTCGAGGATTTGTATCAAAGGGTTTTGCTCGCGAAGATTTGATGTTGAGCTATATTTACTAAAGTAAGGAGTGGTATAATCGCCAAAATTAGCAGAAGTCAAAAATAAGACAGCAGTACATTTTCTTTGAATTGAAGAAAAATGAAAGTAATGCGGTAAATGCTTGCTTGCTTATCTCTCTGTTGTGGCTCTTGCTCTGAACTCATTGAATATCCTGCCGCTATGACAATTTCATTTTTTCTTTAATTCAGAGACTAAAATACTGCTTTCTCTTAAGGTTTCAGCTAGGAAGCAGCAGTAGCGTAAATTGCTAGGCCCCCCTGATACGCGAATGGGTCTCCAATGCATGGGCCACAAAATCTGTTGACCATATTTTTGAATATCCCCCCGGCTTCAACTGTTAGCAACAGATACTTTTCAACCGTCCCCTAACCCATTTCTAAACTGCAAACTACCAGGTGTCCAAAAACAGCATACGATTGTGACTCTACCTAAATACAAACAGAGATAGGTTGGACTTATTGTTGATAAATTAAAGCAAGAATCTTTGAGATCGGTTTATTAGAGCAACTTCTAAAATTTCTCAGAAGGCATAAGTCTTTTTGACACTTATTGCCTAAGTGACGTTTCAAAAACGTAGAAATACAAGAATTCCGCCGATCCCATTGGTTAATCGCAAATTTCCCACGGTTTTCCCGTAGCCTTGCATAATGTGATACAAGGACGCATGTTTGTCGCCACAGCAACTGCCTTTGGACTGCGAGATTTACAATAAACTTAAGCGACATAACATTAACAACATACCTTTTATTAGATAATTGGAGTCAAAATTAGAAGAAATCTGGTAGCGAAACTCATACTAACCGGTTTTGTGTTGTACGGGAAAATATGAAACCTTCGGTCTTAATGCACAGGCCAAGCTTTTGGGCTTTACATTTTCCTGTACAACACAAAACTAGTTGGTAAGCGCATAATACTACGATCCCTTTATTGAAGCATTCTGATGCTTAAAAAAGAAATTATATTTCTCAATTATTACCAAATGAAACGTTGATACCCCGCTTTCAGCTGACCAGAGCTGACCATTATTCGAGTTTAAACATGCACTTTCATCAATCTCTTCAACTGTTCGTAGGATAGGAACATTGCGATGTTCCAGAAACCAAGACGTGTGAATGACGGAATGAATCTGAAAAAATTCAAAATATTGTATGAGAGATGTGTAAATAAAGTATCCATTGAAATGAATAATAAACTCCAAAAGCTACAAAATCGTGCTGCCAAAATAGTTACCGGCAGCCGATATGACCAGTCAGCCTTGCCACTCTTTCGTGCCCTAGGATGGCCCACGGTTAGGGAATTGATTGATCTTGAAACACTAAAAATGGTTTTCAAGTCCCTAAACGGTGATGCGCCGTCCTATATGAGCGACATGTTCAATAGAGTGAACGTAACAACCTCTCGCGTACTGAGGAATTCTAATATAAACCTTAGGACTCCAATGTTAAGAACATCAGCTGGTCAGAGATGTTTTTCATTCAGAGGGGCCAGTCTCTGGAATGGGTTGAATGATGAACTAAAAGGAGCACCTACTCTAAAGAAATTCCGGGAAGGGTTGATGAAATCCCACAAAGCATAAGTTGAGATGCTTTATGCAATGAACTCTTTCATTTTACTTTTATTGATATTATTTTAATCAGAAATTGTAATCTTAGTTTAGTTTTTAGTATTTTTATTGCATGGCCCCCTGTAAATCAGTTTTTCTCTAACTGAGGGGCTACCATGCCTAAAAAATTGAAAATGAAAATGAAATGAAATGAAAATGAAATAAAGATATTTACTGACATACAGGGTGTCCCAGAAAAATTGCTCGACATTTGATTAAATATTAAAAAATTATGACAAAAATACAGGTTTCTGGCTAGACAAACCTGTTCATAAGATTTAAAGATAATTTTTGACACCAGAATCTTGCGAGTCCGCTAAGAATTCACGGAGTTACAAGCTTTTGAAGTTCAAATTTGTGCGAAAGCTGAAACCAGACGCCCCTAACTGAATTGTTTTTCAAAAAGACGTCCTAAAATCGAGGTAAAAGAAGACCGTCCAATGTTTAACCTCTTGCTGATGCTAGAGCAAACCAAATAGGACTTCAAAAGTAATTTATTTCTTGTAACCGTTGCCAAAATGTATTATTTTGTCCTATTGGGAAAATGGAATCCCTATGAATAGGTTATTGATACAAGGGGGAAGACTTGTTCATCCTCCCGAGAGGATAGCACGTGCTAACGCATGCAGAAGTCATTGCTGTAAGGCCCGTGTAAGGAAGGGAGATTTGTTCATGATTTTGGGCACGTTTTGAAGGTTCTTGAATTAAACAATTTATTTACCGATATCATTGTCTTGATATCCAGGAAGCCGTGACCTTTCAAACATAATTATTTTTATTGACTCACCCGGTATAAAGAATGTTCTTGGCTTACTTTTTCTAGTTAAAATGCAGCCATAACATGAACTTGCTAACAAGAAGAGTGACAAAAAAAAGAGAAAGATTTTAACTTTTGATTATTTAATCAAAAGTGTTGAAAATATAGCAATGTTTTTGTACATACCCTTTGTAAAAAGCAGTTGGCCCATTTTGCTTGAACATTTTCATTGCACAGTCTATAGGATTTCTGTATTGCCCTGGTCCAGAATTCATGAACCTCGTCTTGACAACATCAACTGGCGAGGCAATAATGGTAGTCACAAAACCAGCTGAGATTGCGCTCGTAAAATGGCATGGGATTGTATCGTCCATCCACTTCTTGTATAAAATATACGACTTGATGATGTCATAGACGACAATCTCCGTGCAATTCACAACACTCAAACGAATAACATTTGTGCTCACTCCTTTCCAAAGCCCTCGCATGCCTTCAGTCCGTGCAATTGTCGTGTAGGCGTTCATCGTCCCGGTATAAATTGATTTACGTCCGGCTGCTTGAAACCGGATCTTCACAACTTCGGTCGGTTGGAAAAACAAAACGGCCATTGTCGCAGTCGTGCAGCTTGCAAGGACTTTGGTCATGATTTTAGGTTTGTTGCCTTGGCTATCATCACCATAGAAACGTTTCACGTGATCATATAAGCCGATTCGCATGCCACAAAAACACATTTGACGTTGCACCCCCGCCGTAACACCAGAGTATAATGTGCGCACTCCTTCGTCTTTCGCAACTCTAAAGATGGTGTGCAGCATGCCTCGATATTGAAGCTTGCTGGCTAAACCACGTGTAGACACATTTTCGCCTTGTATCTGAAACAAAAAGAGAATTCTCACCAGTCTGAAAATATGAATTTAGAATTGTAGGAATCTGTAAATCTAAAACCTATTGAAAATTAAATGAATTGTGAATTATGTCCCAAAAAAGTACTCCTATCCCTGGAAGGGGGACACTCAGCTCATACGCAAAAAGAGGGCCAGTCCGAGAAATTTTCAGCCAACCTAAAGATATCAATTCCACTTGACTGCAACCCAAAGACATTAATTCATTTTATGCTTCAACACGTAAACGAACATGAAATATCCCGAAACAACTCAAAAAGAGGTCAGGATTGTCTCTAACAAACCAAGACATGATGCCATAAAATATTATGAACATAATTTCCGTTTATTTGGACCCAAAATATCACTTTCGGCAATATTCTAGCCCAGAAATATCGGACTTACCCCCATGTATGTGCTTGTGCTGAGTGCCCCCTGGGACTCCCATTTAAAAAATCTCCAAAACTCGCTTTGCACACCTTTGATAAAATTCTGTCCCTGATTTGTTTCTCTTAAAGAACTAAAAAATTTAAAGATGAAGAATTGCACGTTGGAAACCTAATTTTGAGCTATAATTCAAAATTAAGCAGCCCTAAAAGAGCAGAATGTGCTAATCTTACAAACAATCACATGATTAGCTGAACCTGGGAAAAATTTGGTTCATGATCTACTTGCCAAAAACAGAAATTTGAAAATCCACCTTGAAATAAAAATTTGATGATTTTTCAAAAAGGAGTACTTCTTTGGGACACCAGAAAGGTGTGAGAAACATTCTTCTTTTTTCTTATTGTATCAAATTTCTATTGTTCTGAGCGAGGAGTCCTATATTATTTGATCAAGTATTTAGGCCTTTTTCCGTTATTTTGCAACCACAAAATTTTTGTAAACTTGAATTACCAATCTTTCCAATGCTCGAAACAAGCCGAGAAAAATCCCAAAAATACTTCGATCTTTTGGCTATCAAGCAAATATTGATTCATTCCAATCCATCCAGTATTTTTGATGCTATGAATTTTCAAAAGTGGGAACATTTTTCTGGTTAACCCGGTAGTACCTCAAATAAACATCAACAAATCAAATCGTAGTTACCTGTAGTCTAACTTTAGCAGTATCGATGGGTATGGTGCATATTTCAGCAAGCGAGGCTCCCATTCCAGCAGATGCCATCTTTTTTAGAAGATTTGATAAACTATTGTCTCTTCCTTGTATGTGAGTTACTGTAGCCATTTTCGTTGTTTTGATTTCAATACCGCTTCACTATTTTCTGTTGGTTCTGAAAATTATAAACAACGATAAGATAAGCTGACATAAGACATAAGCAGTTCCATGAAGTTAACAGTTCTGATAAGATGAATTAACAAACAAGGCATAGGCGAGGGCACAGGGTAATATATGGGGTAGTACAAGAGACCGGGCACAGGGGTAAAGATGGGGTAGATATTTTTCCGAATTCGGCAATGTTTATTGGGCAAAAATCTTGAAAGTCCTTGTCTTTGGGGGTGATTTACCAATTTCTAAGGGAGCATTCTTTAGGTGGAGTAAAGCAACATAATTATCCTCCAACATCTTCTCAAAGCTACAGTTATGAGGCCAGGTCCATCCACGGTGCCAGAACCAAGGCTCTGGTACCAAGGTTAAGGACTGGGGCAGGAATTAGTGGAGTCTAAGGGGAATGGGAGAAGTGGGGCACCCATTTTTCCTGAGGTCAGTCTTCCAATTCGTCTGAATTAAATCCAATCCATTGAGAAAGATAGTGTATACGGTAGTGTTTGGTAGTTATGTTTAGAATTTGATGAATGAATAAGGGCGTTTCGAGACGGCAAAAAGGGTGTATCCTGAGTATAAATATAAAAAGGGCGTGGTCCTGAAATGTTCTCGCTAGCCCCCAGAAAATGTAACCTTATTGGAAATGACTTGAATGTTTCACATTTCAAAAAAAACTTTGAAAATCATCTCTCTGCTTTGATGCAGTGATTCCAGAAGAACCAAAGAAGGGAAATTGTTTTAACGTTTTCAGAAATGTGAAAAATTGTAATCATTTTAAATAAGGTTTAAAATACAGAATTTAGCACTCTGGGCTCAAATTGTTTGTTGGATCGACACTTCCACATTATCTCATAGGCATCCCATAGGCATTACAGTTTCAAAAAAGTTTGATGCGGCGATATTAGATATTTTGAGGAAGAATTGAGGATTTCATGTATAAGGAGGGATTAATGAAAAATACCAAAAATGTGGGAGATAGATAGCAAAAGTCACGGTTTTGCAATATATATGCTGCCTGATGTTTTGTGGGAACCACTTTTGTAGGTGGTAACACATGACAACATAAAAATATCAGTATTGCGGTTACCATCTCGTTTGTGATTTCGCAACGTCATCCAAATACCTTTGCTATCTTTCTCGTTTCCGTGGCAACAGCAGGTGGTTGGGAAACAGAAGAATAATTGAATAATGGGAGGACTTTGCTCTCCTCTGCTGTATTTATATCCTGCATTATTTCAACCTACGGGGTCCTGGGGGGAATAAAACATTATAATCTCTTTTTCAAGCACTGAAGCCCCCCCCCCCTACTCACTGCCCCTACTAACGTGAACAATTCTCAAGCAGGGGGCATCGAAAAAGTACGTGCACAAAAATTCTCGAATGTTTGGATTTTCAGATGTGCACCCTTTAGGGGGGAGGGGGTGGGCATCCAATTTTATGGGAACTTAACTCGTTGTTACTTAGAATGAATGTAAATTTGAGGTCAATGGGAAATATCAATGGGGACAATGTTATATGAGGCATACACTTCTGGGTCGACCCCCCCCCCCCCCCCCCAACCCATGCAAGCGATCGTCTTTCGGTCATGCCCTTCATAACGATTCATACGATTATAACCACCGGTTACCACAATCTACCACAATCGGAAAGTTGTGATGTAAAAACAAATACCAACCAGATTTACCTTCAGATATCTTTGTGTGCTCCGGAGATTTACATTGTTCGTTGTTGACCAAAGTGTAGTTGTTGTTGGCAATATTGCCGGGGGTGGGGGTGTGGACAAGCAGCGCAGAACAAATTGTTTCCCGAGCAAAATCAGCAAGAAGGGAAAGAGGAAGGGGAAGGGTACTAGGAAATGTTTGGGGATTCAAATATTGCAACCTAAAATCTTGCTCGTGTATAAATTATTTGTGTTTCAATTTCAACGTTTAGGCCATTTCATATGCAACATGATAATACTGCAGTATTCAATTGTAGAACATAAATATTACAAAGTGTCAGTCAATGAAGTGAAATGCGTAGGGTAGGCCTAACATCCTGTCAGAATCTTCTTCTATTTAGATGTAGAAATCCTGCAACTTAAAACCCAGAGCCAAGTTTCTCATACAGATCGCCATACAGATCTGAGTGTAATGCTATCATGAGAATAATTTGGACTAAAATCTAAGCAAACATTTCAAAAGTTTCAATGAAAAACAAAGAGAAACAAATTGTGTTGTTGTTACTTTGTTGCACCCACCTCAGTTGCCACGTCCACACACACCCGAAGATCTTCAGCCAGCCAGGTTTCTCTGAGATGTTGCTCACGAATTTCTGCATCCAACAAGAAGTATTATTAGGCCATTGGTTTAGATGAGCTCAATTCAGTTCCCGGAATGTAAAACTTTTGGACAATCACTGCAAATAACAAACTTCTTTCGACGATTTCATTGATCTTCTTGTCGTCATTTATTTCTTTCACAATCTGCACATTCATCCACAAAATTGCGTTGTTCTGCGATAGACCAAGGTCTGAAGGTGTGTTCCCAACAAGCCAATCAAAAACCAGTGGTACGTTCACGTGGTAGACCTTATGATGCAATAAACATCGGATCATTGTTCATGTCTGCTATGAACCAATCAGAGCTGCTCTGTTAGTCATGTGATTTTGACGTAAGAGGATTTAAAGTTTGAAAAGATTATTGTTTCATTGTTTTAATTATCCAACCATCAACCGGGTGTTTCTCTTCACAAGAGAAAACATTCGCTGCAGACAATCAAGACAGGGGGTCACTACTTTTACTAGCAGGTTGCATGTCTTTTTCGTCGCTAAGCATCAAACAATGCATACTTTCGTTTCTACGACCTACGACAGCAAAATGTTGTATAGCAATTTCTCACACAGAAAATAGAAATGTGGTTACAGAAATTTTTTGATATGCAAGAAACTATCCAAAAGATTGCATGCATCGTCGTCGAAATAAAAAATGTCCTCTTTGAACAGGCAAGCGTTTAGATCAAACATTGATACACTCTTTTTTCTAAGAATTATCTTTGTATAAGAATGTTCAGGCTTAGAATCATCCAATTTTTCAGAATAGTATAAGAGTACTGCAGCCTCAGCTCGCATATTTGTGTCTCATTTTCTGCAGTTGCCTGTTTTGCGATGTTCATAACAGAGAATCGCATGACTGACATAAATATTTTAAGACTATATTCAGGTTCAAAACGAAAAGTTCTTAAGAATACCGAGACTGGATAAATTTATAGTATTCTTATAAAGAAAAGAGTGCAGATTGATTTCCCCCCAGGGGGTACTCAGGTTTATTTAGGATATGGTTGCTCAGGCTGGGGTACAACGCATGAACCCAAAAAAATAATTTCTAGCACGAAAATAGACCCAAAAAAATATTTTTCCGACCTTACACACCCAAAAGTTGTGATCTTAAAAGTTGTGTCAGTATCTTAAATCTGCAGAAAAGTGCCCTAACTGACTAGATTTCTCATAATGCATTTGGATATTTATGTTTTTTGATTTTAGTAATGTTACTTGACTCTAATTTCATTTATAAATAACATTTTTCCCAATTGTTTTACTTTTTCTCATGTTTGAGACCCAAAGAAGTAAGCCAGAATTTCAGGAACCCAAAAAAATAACTGTACAAACCATTGACCCAAAAATAATCCTTTCCTTAAATTTTAGACCCAAAAAAGTAACCTGAGCATCACTATCCTGAATATACCAGAGTACCCCCCCCCCCAGGGCATTCCACATGGTCAGTGAATTTCAGTTTTGAGTCTATTGACTCTATTGCATTTCTAAGAAGCTTGGAATTTGTAGGCATGATGACCAAATTATCAATTGCAATACACAACTTCTGGTTTGTATTCAGGACCTAGAAACATAAACTGCCGGGGTTTACTACCATACGCTTAGAATCAAACCAGTATGATATTTATGATGTTTTCATTTGTTTTTTTGTTTTTTTTTTGTTTTTTTGCTTTTTTATGGAATGGCCAGGGAGCCCGGGGGGTTACTTGAACAGGTTTTGGTCGGGGACGTGCCATCGAAGCCTCAAAAACATACCCGTTCCTTATACTAATTTTCCGAAAAAGCATACCCGACTTTATACCAATTTTCCGAAAAAGTACACCCGACCTTATACCAATTTTCCGAAAATGTATATCCGATCTTGTCACAAGGTGCTTCTTTTCCCTTCAATTGTAAGGTAATTCTAAGCCAACAACAACAACAACAACAACAAAAACAACAGCAGCAACAGCAACAATCTTCAGCATTTTTCAGTGAAATCTGGAAAATTATAAGAATTCGAATTTTCCAAATTTAAGAAACTCTACGAGAATCTTTTATGATAATTGTGTCCAAAATTAGGAACCCTGGCCCAGATCCAACTTTGTTATGAATTGAGTGTACGTTTATTGCTAAGTTTAAATAAATATTTATTCAGATCAAATAGATTTCAAATATCAAAATGGCTTTTTTCTGGAATACTTGTAATCAAGCATTTCTGCCTAAGAATTGTTTTATATTGAAGCCTCAAGCCTTGCGTAAATGCTGATGAAAAGTTGGAAAAGGAATATAATGGTAAGAGCCCCCTCAAAGTCTCTGAAGACCGCATGACCCTTATCTTTCACTGCAAAATCATTATCCAAGGAACTACAACGCATAAATAGCAGTGAATGCTTTCCACGAAAGTTCGAAATCTTCTAAAATATTACTGTAGGAATAAATAGGGGAGCCTCGTTTGTTGACGTCGAATCCTTAACTGACCCAAGCCTAAGCTTCTCGTCCTTCAGTTCTTGATCTCGAATTTTTCCTCGCATCCCGATGCTTTAAAAATTTCTTGGGGCTCCTCCCTCGCAAGGAAAAAGAGAATCATGACCACCTCAGAGTTAAAAAATTGCCCCCTCACCTCCTTTATTCTCCTCGAACTTAACACATGCACACCCATATAGCATGAAAGCAGGCAGGCACATTTGGACCGCATTTGCAATGTATCAATGCAGGTATAACTTGAAACATCAACGGGAATGGAAACATCAAACAAAAATTCCTTTGGAAAATGGATCATTATGTTTGCTTGGGACTTGGTCAGTTGTCTTTCCAGCGGGCAAAGCATTGCAGCAGATGATTAGAAATTTCAAGATGGGGGCAGAGAAGTTTTTACGAGGATCCTTTTCCTTCAATTTCCTTCAAGTCGACTAATCACATCAATCAAAATTTTTCAGGCGCAAAGGATCACGGTAAAATCATTTGACGCCATCTTCAACGCCATATTTTTTTTGAGGAAGCTGTAAAAGAAATATTCGGGACGCAAATCAAATGCTTGCAAATTAGCTGTTGCAGGGCCATCGTGTGGAGACAATATAGCCTGTTTACCGGGATTGCTCAGTGGGCGAGACATTTTTATCTTGTGATCATATAGCGAAATTTCAGCCCACTTGGCACTTGTTAGGACAGAAATTGGGCACATGCAAAAAATGTACACGTGTTCATGGTCTGAAAGAGCAGTGCATGAGCAGCAAAGACGTTTTCGTATTGGGGGACCTTTTCGTCTTGGGGATGGAGTGTTCATGTGGAAATTGTCAATCCAATCAAAGGAGATCTCACCAGTGTGCCAGTGAGATCTTGCAAAGCGAGCCAGCCAGGGTACCTGCTCATAGGAGCTGTTTTGCATTGGAATTAGGGATGAGATAGGCGTCTAATCTTTGCAAAACTTAAAAATTAAATGTGCAGAATATAATTGCCCCGTTCTCTCACCTGAATTGCTCGAAGGGAACTTTATGTAATTTGCCATAATCACAGACAGTGAGAGCATTTTTGATGCGAGAGGAGGTATTTGGAGCTTTGTTTTACCTTGGCTACCCAGAGCCAAGCAAAATGGAAAGTTATAAACAGAAAAATCTGGTACCCAGGGTAAAGCTTCATAAATTCGTAACTAATTGAAGAAAATCAATATAAACAATAGAAGCAATATTCATTGTTAACGTTTACAAGATGGTAGCAAGCTAAAGTCTGCAGCTTTCATGCTTTAAAATTTGGCAATTTGATGACGTCACGACTTCAAAACAGGTAGAACATTCAAAAAGCTGCAAATTTAAAAAGCTGCAAACAAGAATGATACCAAAAATACTTTCTCTGGAATTATAGGAAATCACCTGAAAGATTCTTAATTTTAAAGTTTTGCAAAGATTTGACGTTTGTGCTGGAGGTGAGATATTGGCAAAGGTATCCAACCTGGTAAGAAGGTTGGCCTCGTGGGCTGGCTCGTTTCCATATGAACAGGACGTTGGATTTCCCCTAGACCCCTAGATCTCATAAATATTTTGAAGAAGGAGTAATAAACAAGAAGTTTGTGTTTACTTAACGGTACACATATCAAAAAATCAATTTAGTTATTTGCTAATATAAACAACAGATGTTTCAAAACCATTATATATATGTTCTGCATTCTCAATTAAATACAAATCCCACGATCTAATCTACAAAACCACACTTCAATAAACGGTCAAGGAGCTGTCACCAACCCAAACAGAAAACCTCCATACCACACCAAAGCGGCAAAGCGGATGAATAAATACCTCTTCGCTACATATCAGTATGAGTGAATGAACCGATGACCTCTGTAAGATTCTCAAGCCATTAGCGTAAACGATGAGTTCATTTTCGTTCTTGTTTCCATTTCTTCGTATGTTTGTACAACAGGATTGTTTAATGTTGCATTATATGTGCCTTTGAGGAGCGTGTGTTTTAGTAGTGGACTCAGCTAAAAGAAAACAACAGTGTTATTTAAGAGTGGTATAAAGGGTGTATAAAGTAAAAGATATATCAAGTGAGAAAAACAAGTCTTGGCGTTTGAAAAATCACGAAACGAAAGTGAATCAACAGAGATAAAGGGAATCGACATACGACATAAGTATATCGAGTGGACGATACAAATAGGCTAAAGAAAACACTATCAATCAACAATGCTGCTCGCAGTTTCTAAGGGTTTATTTTTTGGGTGTTTGGGCGTGTTTGGGTTTGGGCGTAAGCCACAAAGTATTCAATTTGAGTTAAAAACTTGCGATATTTGTCGCTAAAAATGAAAAATATCGATTCCTCAAAAGGAGTCTGCATGTGGGGATGGAATGAAATTTGCTGCAAACAATCTATTATGGTTACACAATTATGAAACGTCAAAGGCAGTGGTAACAAGCCTTCTTAATCTGTCTCTTGTTTTGTGGAATGTGTATTGGTCTGATTTCAATCGTGGTCACATTCATGGGTGATTGCAATTTTCAATTCCAAATGGACAGTCATAAAAGTCGTAGCTGAATGATCTTTTGATATCAACAGAACTGACTGCAAGAAAGAGCGCTTGCAACGCAGGCATCAATCTTGTAAAGGCCAGTTTCCAGTCAGTGGAATTTTCCGAGCGGACGGAAATTCTTTTATGTACGATATAAGATACACTCGATAGTGTTGTTCTTTTGAAAATGTAATGTACATTGTTCTATTGTTGCAAGTGACTGTCGTAGTTGGAGCTTGGTGATGATATCAGGTCCTTTCTATCTATGACAGCATAGGGCTCGAATCTCTGCAAAAATCTCAAATCATTAGTTCAAAATGTTATTGCCCCACATTCTTTAAACAGAATTGATAAAAGGGAACTTCATGTGATTTACCACAATCCCAGAGAGAGCATTTTTGATATTATCATTATACTCAGAATTACAGCATTCATAAAATTCCTGCTAGTTATCAAGTTGTGACATCATCAAATTGCCAAATCGTAAACCACAAAAGCTACAGAGTTTTGGTTGCTACTATCTTGTGGACCTTAAAAACTGAGTATTTCTTGTGTTAGTCGTATTAACTTTCCTCCATCGGTTAAGAACTTATGGAGCTTCTAATGTTTGTTAAAGCTTTAGATACCTCCTCTTGCACATCCTTTCATGAAATTCAAAAACACTGTAAGGGAGCTGTCATTATCAATAACAGGGAGGGGGTGGAAGCATTTTAAAAATTTGCCCAAAAAATTTTAGACCCTTCTATTCTAGCCATGAAAAATTTCAGACTCCATATAATTTTCACCAAAAAATTTCAGACACAATACGACTTCAAAAGAACCAGACGGTCACAAAAGCATCAAACCAAACAAAGAAGAATTCAATTGAAGAAAAGAAGAAAGAACTTAACAGACAAAAAACATTGATGTCTAACTTTTTTGAGAAAACTGATAAATAGTTAAAGCTAAAATCTACAAAATTGAATTTTTTTCGAAAATATTCAAAAATTTGGCACATTTATTTTCAGACCCCTGCATAAATTCCTTTAAAATTTTTAGACCCCAATAAATTTACCCTAAAGATTTTCAGACCCCTCCTCGTTTGCTTCCGCCCCGGTCCCTGCAACTTTTTTATGACTGCTCCCTAATTCCCAAAATAATCATGATATCAAAAATACTCTCTCTGGTATTAAGGCAACGTTCCTTTCGATCAATTCAGTTGAAAGAATGGGGCAATGAAATTTTTCAAGCCCTATGCCAGCTACGACAGCCATGGAAGACTGGTATGTTGCAGTAAGTTTTTGCATTCTTTTGATAAAAAGTAATCTTACTTCGTAAGCTCCAGGACCGGGAACATCGCTTTTCTGATCCTTGAATCTGCTTTCTTTGCGAACCAAGGACCCTCCAGGTGCTGTTGCATTCGGTTTTAAATCGTATTTTCCAGGTCCTGGATTATTCCGGTCCGGATTTTTAACTACGACGTCTCGTGGTTTGGAGAATCGCTTCGTTGATGACAAGAAGGCGCCATTTTGTCGCGAGGAAGAAATTCCCCCATTACTTTTTGGATATAAAACACGACCTGCAAGTAAAAGTATATGAGTTATAAAACCTGTAACTTGATACATAGTATTACCGACCTATCGTGCTTCTACTTTAGAAATGAAAATTTAATTCATAAATGACCTGTTGCCACGCAACTAGATATCATGTGGCCAGTCTGCAATAAGGTTATGTATGGGAATTATAATAATGCCCTATATTTTAACGAAAACAAAGTTTATTCTTATAAACAGTTAAAACCCTAGTACAAGATCATATCTTCTCACAAAATCTATACCGTCATATGTCTAAAATACTACAAACATAAATGAAATTAGGAAACGATCAATCATACGAAAGCTCTGATGTGTCATATCAGACTCCGATGTATCAAATCACACGAAAGCTCTTAATAAGAGCAGTTGTTGAATTGAATCAAATTTAATCAAATTAAATAAAACTCGAAGAAGGCTGGACCGAAATAGAAGCAATCTAGTGTTTTCCTTTGTGACCTCTTTCCAAAAAAGGGCATTTATTAGTCATATGACACATCTAATTGAAACAAAACTTATAGAATCTTGTAGAGCATAAAATTTCAGGAAAAGTCAGTTGGTACCAGCATTCTGACTTCAATAGTATCAAGGTTTGATTTGGGGGCGCCCAAGTGGCATAGGGTTAAAATTCAAGAGCTGCACTAAGATCTTCTGAGAATATTTTAAGATATCCAATGAGATAAAGGATAAAAAATTGCGAGGCAATGTCTTATGAAATGATCAAACGGGTAAACGTTTTGCGTGGCAAGCAAATCTGAAGTCTTTGCCAGACAATGTTCGCTTGTTTGGCCACAAGGGTTTGATATGTTAATGAAAGAAGTATAATAATGATGGAATATTACCTTGGGTTTTGTCGTGTGAATCGCTGACTTCATATGAGCCAGGGGGTGGATTCTCCTATAATGTAAGAAAGGAAATTATGAATCATACTCGAAGAGCCACTTGAAAACCATAGAACTATGATTATTTATTGCATTGGAATAAATCTAGTCTTAGCGGGGATGGCTCAGTGGTAGCACGCTTGACTACCAATCTGAAGGTTGGTAGTTCGAGTCCTCGCCCTGCAGAACCTGCTACGTAGAGTGAGGAGAGTCGCCAACTCTCTGTAATTCCAGGCTAAAGGAATCATGAGGTGTGGTGTGGTCACATCGAGAGGAAGGACCAGGATGCTGCTTCGATAGGCTCAGCTTCTCAGCGTCCTAAAAATGCCTTCGGATGCTAGGTAGAAATATAGAAAAAATATCTAGTTCTACGTGTAGCGGAGTATCCCCCGCGCTTTTATGAGCACACTAAAGATAGATAAATTCGACTTTACGAAAATTTCATGGTTGAGAAATGCCAGAAAAGGCCAAAAACACTTGATGAAATCCTAAAAGGAGATCCTCGCATAGAACAATAAAGAAAGTGCAATTTTTTCAAGGGTGAAAAGACAGCGTCTGCACATTAATTGCCATGGGATGGACAACTTCAGCATCAGTTTGAACATTATTTTTTATTACTCCGGAGGGAGGTGAAATGACCTTGCGTATTGTTGTGTGTGAGAGATTCCTTATATTTGATCAAATATTTTAGGTTCTTTTCAGGCATTTTTCAGCTAAGGAATTTTCGTAAAGTGGAATTACCCATAATTCTAGCGCTCATAAAAGCATGAGAAAAAATCACAAAAACTGTTTGATCTTTCGGCTTGACTGCTTCTTGAATCATTTAAATTGGTCAAGTACTCTTGGGCTATGAATTTTCGAAAGAGGGAACTTTTTTCTCGTTGTCTCGTTGTGAACTGGGCTTCAAAGTAGCTGCAAATGCAAAGAAGCATCAGGATAGGTTCAAATCTACTTGTATTCTGAAAAAGATTAATGTGGTGCAGCTTTCTTTCCAATGCTAAGACTGTATAGAGTGATATAGTTTGTAAAGTACGACCACTATCACTGACCTGAACC
The DNA here is from genome assembly GCA_039566865.1 of Aurelia coerulea. NCBI lineage: Eukaryota > Metazoa > Cnidaria > Scyphozoa > Semaeostomeae > Ulmaridae > Aurelia > Aurelia coerulea. The sequence continues at coordinate 20,136,029 of CM076947.1, read as the reverse complement.
AGCCTGAACAAATGTAAGTTTGATTCAATCTGGAGTCAAAACACTTTAGAATTGAGCTAAGTAACTTTAAAACTCTTTTCAAACGTATGTTTGTGAGTACTCGTTGCAAAACGAAATCAGAATTTTACATCTATCATAAATATCAGATTGTGACAAAAACAATTTCGACGATTTCTCCTTGCATTTCGAATGCAATTTCGCTCTAGTGTGAACCAAGCCTCACTGGTGATTCAAAATTAAGCTCCATGAAATTTTCCTTGCACAAAGCACTGAAAGAAGATCGGGTCAAAAGTTTTGCATTGGGAACGAGGTTAAAGTTTAGTTCTACCTGTATCCAAGGGACATTTTTGCATGAGAAAGGGCCAGTCCAAAAGAGTTTCGAGAGCAAAAAATATGAAATCTGAAAATTTCCAACCCAAAAATATCGGATATTACTACGTTATTTACGAGAAGTGGAAAAATTGGTAAATTCAAATCTAGAAAAACTTTGTGGTTACAAAAGGACTGAAAAAGTCCTACAATACATGATCAAATCATAAGGACTCCTCGCTCAGAACAACAGAGAAAATGCAATTTCTGATGAGTGAGAGATATCGTCTGCACATTTATTGCCATGCGATGGAAAATCTTTAGGATCTGTTTGAGAATCTATGTCTTATTACTCTCGAGAGAGGTGAAACGTCCTTGTGTATTGTTCTGTGTGAGGAGAATCCTAACGATTTGATCAAGTGCTTTAGGCCCTTTTTCAGTCATTTTGAGAACATGAAATTTTTGTAAAGTTGAATTTACCTATATTTGCGGTGCTCGCAAGGAGATGAGAAAAATCACAAAAATACTTCGATCTTTTGCCTTTTAACTAGACTTTGAATCATTGAAATCCATGAAGTACTTGTGGTGCTACGAATTTTTGAAAGTGGGAACTTTTTCCTAGCTCACCCGGTAGAGGTCATAGCTATGCTTCATAAAGTCTGAGATTGCCTAAGTCAGTACGAAACGAATTGCAATTCAATTCATGATCTTTAAAATAATATGCGGTTATTAAACGATTACGAGGTCCATGCTGGAAAATATTTGGATCGCAGTTTGACGTACGGACCGAACGCAGTGAGGTCCGTACAATGAACTAAGGTCCAAATATTTTCCAGCATGGATCGAGTAATCGTTTAATAAAGGCTTTATTATATGGCAGAACCTTTTGAGAACGTTGTTTATAGTATCGTACTTTTCTGTTGTGTCTTTGATTCTGTGTGTCACTGTAGTTGCTCGTTGCGACGTTAACTACATTGGCATTTTCTTCGTGTATAATTGCAAGTTCGTCTTCAAAGTTTACAGAAAAGAAATCTTCGCTCAATAAGCTAAACTTTGGCTGACACTTCTTGCGGCCTAAGCCTAAACAAGAAGCTCCTCCCTTGTTGTTGATTTTTAGGGCAACGCCCGGTCCAATACGGCTTCGAACGAAAAATACGGCTTTTACGGACTGATCAAGAACCAATCGAATTGCTGCGTTGCCGGTCCGAGGAGCCGTATTTTCGAACGCCATATAATAATGTTTTTTATAACGTTTCAAGCACAGATCCAAACTGTTTTTGATGATTGATTTACACGCACCTAAATATATAACATTTTGAAGAATCAAATACATCATCAATTAAAACGGAAGACAACGAGGAACAATAAAAACAAGAACAACAATAAAAACAAGAACAACAAGAAACAACACAACAACAACAAAGAAACAATCTGACGTGAAATGACAAAGAACAACAGCAACTATAAGAACAGCAAGAAACAGAGCCTCGGATGGATGAACGCGAATAACCTTACTACTACTAAGACGTCACACGCAGTTGATACTGCACAACGCGTCTCACAATGCCACGCCAGTTCTTTCTATCTTGTGTCAGTTCAGACAATCTATTCAATGTTTGTGCTTCTTTTGAAAGATCCAGTTTAATTCCGATGCTGGCCAAATCTTGCCTTACTGTCTGCATCCAGGTCGTCTTTGGTCTTCCTTGTGGCCGTTTCACTTTCCTGAGATATTCTTCAAGGGCTTTCCTTGCTGGTGTTTCTGGATGCAATCGCATGAGATGTCCTAGCCATGTTAGTCTCCTTTCTCTTATTATTTCACTCCATTGTTTACATTTCGTTCTGGCATAGAGCTCTTTGTTGGTAATATTTCTTTGCCAGTTAATAATAAGTTAATGAATAACCTTACAGAACCTTATATTGACATTGTTAATTAAACTCTTCGACTATAATATAGGTTGACTCGTTGAATTTATTCAGTTGCTTTGAAGATGCCTTAGTGGGCGAAACTAGTCAGCACTGGAAAAGATAAAAGCACAAAAGACCCAAACGATGCCTGTTTCTTTGAGTAGTTAGGCCCTCTTCTAACCGAACACTATCTATTTTGAAGAATATTTTCCCAAAGATGTCAGAGGCAAGTTCTGCATGAAAAAGTGTCGAGAAAAGTCTCTGTATCTGTATTGAAGCAGCACATTGCTACAGCAAGTCGAAATAATTAAATTCTAATCATCTGCAGGAACATAAAGGGCATTCGGCATTCGACCATTCGATAAACTTACGTTTATAATAGGTGCTGGTGTTTGAAGTCGATTTGTCATCGAAACAAAAACTGATGACGTCTGCGTAGGTTTCTTCACAGTTACTTTATCTTCGACAAGGTAATGTGATGGGCCTAAGGAAAAAAGTTGAAAATAACAATCTACCACAAAATAAAGTACAAAGAAATAACAGTGTTGCGCTTTCTTTGGCGGTATTGATCTCAAGTATAGGATTTGATAAGGAAAGCTCAACAAAATAGTGGTTTTCAGGTATTGACTATGCTCTCTTTATATTCTTGAGTAGATGACTTTTAAACAAAGAGGCTTCATTTGCTAGACTTATGACGTAATTCCTTGTATCATTCAATAAGCGATACTGACACTTATGTAAATTCATGTGCCTCCACATGCAGACAAACGCCTCCTAATTTTCCTTGAGCAGAAGCTTAGGCTGTGTTTTCAATAGCCCTGGGTATAACTAAGAAATAACCTAAGAAATAACATTGAATTTCATGCTGCCTGAAATCACAAACTTGATACAAAGCTAATTGCAAGGAAACACTTTCAGCAATTTTCGATCATTTTGGGTTTCTAAACTGTTAAAAGGTATAACATAGATGCGTTGTTATACTAATGCTGATAATAGTTTCCTTGGAAATGACTGTCAAAAAATTGCTGGTTGTTTCCTTGCAAATAGCTGTAAAGAAGATGCAGTTCATTTTCATGCACTTGATATTAATATCTTTCACATATACTGGGCGTGCAAAAAAGCAAGCATCTTTGACAATCCACGAAAAGGCGTACGCAACAGATCTAATCTCTTGCCGAAAATCTCAAATTATACTCGACAATTTTCGATTCGAATCTCCGGCAGTCTAATTCTCGCGTTTAAAGGGGCTGTACAACCTGTCCTCTTCTCTGCGTGGCCCTGCGTGTCAAATCATCAAACGTGTTTAGGCTAAACACAACATAGCTAATGGTGATTTTGCACAGAGAATAGTAATCCAAAGTATCTGCGACAATCTTGGTGATCGAAGCTTTGGTGGAAGATTTCTCCTAATTTTCTAAGGCCGACTATTTTAAAGTTTTAATGGATATCAAAAGTTCCATCACATTGCATAGACATATTCAAGAAAATGCTGAAATGAAACTTACGTAGAAGCTGTGATGAGACTGGCCGCCATTAAAAACCCAAGGCTGTAGTCACGTGCGTGGGTTGTCCCGTACTTTCCGATTGTTTACAAAAATCTTGCACAGCCCCTTTAAAGCGATTTCATGAAGATTCTTATCATTCTTAGTTTGGAACCAGCTTAAATTTACAAAAAACAAAGATCATTGTTTCAGACAAGAAAATAGTGAAACTTTTGGAAACGACCTAGGAATTAAAGAGTGGGTTGGTTCTGATCAGTTGCACTAGAGTTACGCGATCCTGTCTGTGTCTGAATGATGATATAAGTATCTATTTTCTCTTTGCCCTTTCAAGCTCTCTCTTTCCGAAATTTGATCGACGTTTTCGATCGATTTCGACTGTTTCCAAGCCCATGATTTTCAAGGAATCGCTTATTACTCGGGAAAGAGGCCACCTAAAAATCAACAAATGATAGCCACAAATTATTTGGGATTTCGACTAAAAGTTAGATCATAAATTGTCGAAATCGGCTGTGAGTGCAATCTTACCGTGGCTTGTCAAACGTGGATAGCTTTTATGGCTCACCCGATAGTACTCAGTTTAACTTTATATTTCAAAAAATAAAAAGTGATTAACAGTATGAAATTTGACTAATCGCCAGCCTGGCGCCGCAGGATGATCATCCATGTATAGTTTGTTCGCAGGAAACGTTATACCCTGTCTCTACATGCATTTAGAGACGTGGTGTCCAAAGTTGTACATTTACCTGGTATGTGGGCATCATCTCGTTTGTTTAGTTGAAGAGATCGGGTCGACCTGGAACCAAAGCCTCCTTTTCTTGTACTCGTTAAACTGAAACAAATTGGACGGAATAAGCATAAGACTCAAATGTTTCAAATCTTTAAAAAGGTGGGTGTAAAATTCTATTACAGTTTTCTTTGAAATAAATGGCCTGGAAGGGACTTAGGGTTTTTTGCTGTAAATCTGCTGTGGAAATTTTTTGAAATCTTGATTTTTTTCAAAATGGCAGCAATGTAATTATTTAAAAAAAAACAAATCATTGAACATTTTGAAAAAATATAAATCATCGTAGATCCTAAGCCAATAGAGGAAGAATGATATAACCTTTAAGGAAACCATATTTTTTGAAGGTCTACAATATGGTGGCAAGCAGAAATCTGTAGCTCTTCTGGTTTAGGATTTAGAAATTTGATGACGTGAATAAATGCCACCATTTTGAAACTAATCAAGATATCAATAAATTTCAACGGCAGATTTCCAGCAAAAATCCTTAAGTTCCTTCCAAGCAATTTATTTCAAAGAAAACTGAACTAGAATTTTACACCGACCTTTTTAAAGATTTGAGCCCTATGTTGACGGAATAAGAAAATCTGAAAATTTGAAAAATACTCGAAAAAATAAACTGAGTAGTAATCCGATCTCTCAATGAGATGACGATGACTGAGAATCATTTTGATAATACGCTGGTGTTCCAACAATTTGTAGAAATGCTTGAAAAACCATACAAATTCGATTACAATAACAATCTTCAAATTTCTTCTTGGGCTAAAAAATGCCAAAATATTTACTACGTATGGATTATCTTTTTGATAGATTTGAAATTGATGCAAAAGTGGTTGTTTGGAGAGCCTCTTCGTTGTTCAGCAAATTGCAAAATTGCAGAGACAGTCATAATCTTGATTACTTTGTCTATATCAAGAATCTTACTAGATCTTAAAGGCACACTGTCGTGGCGCTGATTGGGTAAATAAAACAATAACAAGAATAGAATTAGGCAAGCTTCAGTAATTACGCTGTACATTGAACTTTATGAAGGCGATAACGATCTGACTCCCTTAATGCTCGAAACAAAGTATGATCCAAGAGTATAAAGGTTTGGTAATTATTCAGAGGCCAGGTTCTTAGTTAGTGATTTCAACATTACAACTGGCCAATCACAGCCGCGACACTGTGCCTTCAAATGTCAGAAAGTAATGAATGTCCCTTGTGATACAACGCTTACATAATGACGAAAGATCGAAAAGTTGACACTGTTGGTAAGAATCACAATGCCCTAGATGTTATGTGAACTCTACGCTATGGAGATCAGCGATGGTTGACGGAAAAACCTCACAATCAACTAGCTATTTGCAGGTAAGACTCTACCTCGCGCTGATAAATGCATCTTGTTACAAGAATTACTTACTATGCTTTTCTTTGTGACTCTCTGGCGATGTCCATATGGTTATATGTACCAGGCCCTAGGATAAAATTATTGAAATGTTTTTTAAACAGCAATATGTGGGAATATTTATCGAGGCCTGTCTTTAGAAACTTATCTTTGCAATGTTTTCAAGATGAATATAATTTGAAAGTTTTGTTTCCTTACGGTAACATTTATCCACCATTTCAATTTGCCACTGGTCACAGCACATATTTGTCAGATGTGATCAAAGGTCGTGAAATAAATTGAACAATCTTCATAAACCTGTACTTTAGGTGTGATCAATGAAGTTACGAAATGATACTTAAAAACCAGAGAATCCTCTGAAGAGGAGCAAAACCAATCTACCTGGCGTCTTCTTTACATGATGTTGTTTTTCAAATCGCAAACTCGTTTGACCAAATGGACTTCTTTTTAAACCAGTCATTCTACGACAAAAAAGATAAGTATCAGGTTCATTTCTCAGTATCTACGATTTTAGTACCATGTGAATTAAATAAAGCGGCGCTTGCAAAAAATATTGCTCTCTGAATATCACAACAATAACATTAAAGACTGCAACAATAACATCTTGTTTCACCACCGATAGATTCAATTAGATGCCGTAATTCATCCAGCTTTAATCGGTGATTCCTTCCTGTGGATATGGAAGACTTTATGCAGAAAGCCCCTTTCAAAGCCCGAGTGAAAACGACAACGAGCAAAATGTCACCGGTTTTCTTTCCTAATAACAATGACACTTACATGTATTAGGATATATTTTGTCCCCTTGGGAGGATGGAGTCCCTTGAATAAGCTTCTCAAACCTTTTCATGCTCCCAAGTGACTAGTACTTGCGAAAGCTTGTTCAAATCATTGTTGTAAGGTATAAATATTATTTCTGTAAGGTAGCTCGTTATTTTAGGACGTTTTCAAAAGATTATCGAAGGGACTTTCTCGAGAATATTCCCTTGTAAAATCTGAACGGATTGATCGATTTCAGCCAGAAAAAATTCAAAAATAATTTGACATGTAGGCTATTCAATCAAATATTGCAAAATATAATTGCTTTGATATTTAGGGAACAATAGCCTTTCAAACGGCGCAAGTTTTTCTGACTCACCTGGTATTTACTGGGGTAAAGTTGGGGAACCTGGGTCATTGACAAAATAATGGAGTTCATTTCAATTGTCTTCTAGTTTAAGTAAAAATCATTTCAATCAATACCAAAGACAATTTTTTCATGCAAGCTTTAAACCAAAAAACTTTGCCAAGATTTTAGAATTGTGCTGTGATGTAAGTAAAGATAACAGCTTATCATAAATTAGAACAGCTTATGGCCAAAAGTCATTTGCTTTCCGCGGAGCTGATACATGGAACAAACTCCATTCTGATATTAAATTAGCCCCTTCCATCCAGTCATTTAAAATCAAGCTCAAAAGCTCATAATTGATTAGATTCAAGGAAAGCTGGTTTTACATTTTCATTTTTATTTTCCATTTAAGTTTTTGATGAATATATATATATATATATACCGGGTGTCCCAAAATGATGTATCATTGTTTGATTGCTTGTATGTCCATAACCAATGAGCGGATCTTCAAAAACTTTGTTTTATTTGATTGCCTAAAGTCTAAATTGGATGTTAAGATGTTGGTGGTGGTTTTACCAGTTTTTGACAATCGTTTCATCGGTTATGGACATATAAGCAATCAAACGATAATACATCATTTTGGGACACCCGGTATATATATTATACATTTGTAGGTTTAGTTGAATATTGCAATTAGGTTAGTTTTATTTTTAGTTGCAGGGTACATTGTAAAACAGTTACTTAAACTGAATTGTAACAAAAAAAATAAATACAAAAATAAAAAAAAAATAACGACATTACAGCAGCATCTTACCGATTCAGTGATTCGAGTGCATGCCTTGGATCATTATACGTGCCAGGGGCCGGAGTTATTTTCTTCCCGTTGACAAATCTCTATGAGACAAAAATTTAGCTTGTGAAAGAGCTATGCAAAAAGGATGACACTGTTCTGCAATAACACGGGAGCAACAAAGACGCTTTTCTCTCTGAATTTAAAAAGATATTCAACAAGGTTGCAGCTAATCAACTATATACGTTAAAGGCAATGTGTCCATGTAAATACAGCCGCGTATAATATACTGGCATAATGCTGACGAAGAACCTCAAATAGCGCACTGTGATTGGCAAAATTTAACTGATCACATGCATATTTAAATTTCAGCTCCGAAAGTGCAACAGCAAGTAAGTCATCAGTTTTTACAGTTTTTACTCTTGCCTCTTGTACGTTTTATCCCTTTATTTTAAAAACTTTAATTTTAACAGGACCCTTAGTGATAGCAGTAACACCTTTACTGAAAAGGTTATCCTGTATAAATATGGTATATCATTATTATTATTATTATCATTATTATTACAGTAATAAAATGTATAAATGATTTAAATACCAAAAATAGCTTAGATGTTTAAAACACGACGTTTCGAGCATATACTCGTTATCAAGTCAATCATTGAGTCATTGAATCATTGAGTCAGTCAATAAGTGTTATTCTTGACTTGATAACGAGTATATGCTCGAAACGTCGTGTTTTAAACATCTAAGCTATTTTTGGTACTTAAATCATTTATACATTTTATTACTGTTCAATTACATAGTACCACACGCAACGAACATATCTTTATATCATTATTATTAGTCTGCTACATTACTATTTGACACCTAGTGAGCTCCATTGCTGAAGTAATCACATGGAATATCACGTGAAATTGGCAGGCCCCCAGTAAAGCCGCTGCACTTACATGGACACATCATTTTAAGAAACTCGATAGATATAGAAATGTTGAGGGGAAAAAATTTGAATTCTTTAAAAAGATGTTTCCGTTTCTTTCGCGCGAAAGTTTGCAATGAAATTCCATTAAACATCAGAAATAGCCCTACAGTTATAATTTTCAAAAATAAATTGAACGATTTCCTGGTAAGTCGGTAATGATTCCCAAAGCACGATGCCTAAGAAGAACAGTATTCTATCTGACGACTATTTTTTAATTATCACTAAGGTAGCGTCTAGGTTATCATGCCAATGAATGATGCATGACAGCATAGTCTTAGACACCTTGAGCATAGCAAATTGCAAATGTTACACAACTGAAGATATGGTTAACTATCTACAACGACACTTGATAAATCTATCTTTCAACGGAATTTGGCAGGCTCATTTTGCTTACAGTTAGTTTAATCAAAATATATCATGACATCGTAGAGCCAAATTTCCACAGTACTCTACTGTTTGGGGAGGCATGCATGACAGCAAAAGATTAAACAGAAGTTAGTCACTTGAAAATCTTAGTTTCTTGAAATCCTGAAAACATCTTAGTTTTGAATATCGGCCACATTCTTCTTATTCCACAGCCCGTCAAAATTGTAAACTCCCTTTTGACTCACCCGATAGTGAAATAGGAAATCTTAAATAAAATGCCCAAATCATAGCACACAAATTTCAGAAAAAAATACTTACATTTGCAGTAGTGCCAAAGGGTGGCTTCTCTGCAGCATCACCAGGCGGTGCAGCGTCCTGATCAAACTGACTTTTTATATCATACTTTCCTGGACCGGGAACCGCCTGAAAGGAAACATTCTTATTGCATAAGATTAATCATAAACCCCTTTCTATGAACTATATAAATGCAATAAAATAATTCGGAAATATAGTACCGGTGAGTCAGAAATAAGTTCCCACTTTCTAGAATTCGTAGCACCACAAGTACCTCATGGATTTGAATGATTCAAATTCTAGTTGAAAGCAAAACATCTAAGTATTTTTGTGATTTTTCTTGTCTTCTTGCGAGCACTGCAAATGTAGGTAAATTCAACTTTGCAAAAATGTCATGGTTGCAAAATTACTGAAAAAGGGCCTAAAACACTTGATCAAATCGTTAGGACTCTCCTCGCACAGAACAATACTCACGGGCGTTCCACTTCTTTCAAGCGTTATATGACATAGATTCTCAAAAATATGCTAAAGATTTTCAATCCCATGGCAATAAATGTGCATTCGATAGCTCTGACCCATGCAAAATTGCATTATCTCTCTTGTTTTGAGCGAGGAGTCCTTTATGATTTGATAAAGTATTTTAGGCCTTTTTCACTCATTTTGCAACCACAAAGTTTTGCAAACTTGAATTTACCAATTTTTCCAGTGCTCATAAGAAGGCGAGAAAAATCACAAAAATACTTCCATCTTGTGGCTGTCAAGCAAATGTTGATTCATTCCAATCCATCCAGTCGTCTTGATGCTATGAATTTTCAAAAATGGGAACTTTTTTCTGGCTCACCCGGTACACTTAAATTCTGTTTCGCTTTAACCTCATCAGAAATCATGATGAAGCGGAAAACTTTTGATGAAGCGATTTCTGCAGGATTTCAGATGAAGCGAAAGCGAAACGTAATTTGAGTGTACTATATTTTCGAATGATGAAAAGCAAAACATTGGACAAAGAGCTAATAAGATTATTATTATTATTATTATTATTATTGTTATTATTATTCAGCTCATTATTATTATTATTATTATACACGAAAAATCCCTTCAGCAAGCAAAACTTAATATACAAAACTACAAACCTACAAGAAGATATATAAATAGAATTTATAGTTCTAGGGTGGGGCTGATCTTCCAGGGAGTCGTGTTTGAGTTGAATTCAGCTCCTCAAATGTATTTTGAGGTGTTTTTTAAATTGTTGCAAAGTAGAGAGCTCCCTGATGGTAGTAGGGATCTCGTGCCAAGCTTTCAGACCCGAATAATGAAAGCTTTCTTTGAATACTCAAGATTATATCTGGAATTTGAATATCCATGCAGTTTCTTGTTTTATATTATAATTTGAGTGCGTGTTTCTCGTTTTATATCTATCCCAAAGGCTTTCAGGGCAAATCTTATTCATCATCTTATAGGTCATCAACGATCGGTCAAATTTTATTAGTTGTTCTACCGTCAACCAGTCACTAGACGACTGATCGTTGATTTTTGCCTTTTCTATAATAGAATGTGCTCTGTTTTGAAGACGTTGAAGGGCTTCTACTTTTGTGTTGGAGAGAGACCCCCAAATGACGTTTGCATAACGCTCCTTTATTACGTACAAGGTGAACCAATAAAAATGAAATATCACAAGAAATCGCCAAAATTAGATAATTTTACTGACCTTTAAATTCCTTTTTAGGGATAAAACAATTTACGTTCCGTTAACTTACTATTTTTCAGAGGACAGAAATCGAAATTACGGCATTAGCAATAGTATTTTGCAGAAGTTCTAGTCAAAAAGCAATTTCATGCTATTTCATTTGAATGATATAAGAACTTTGCCAATGACAAAAGATACCAGCTGAAATGGCGGTTCGCAATCAGAATTCAATTTGATAATCGTTCCTCGTGATTTAGGAGTACAGTAAATGCCCGCATGAAAGAACCTACCAAAATAAGAACCTACAGGTAGTTTTTCCTTTCTTGTGCACCTTGCAATTAAGAACCTGTTTCAGTTTGATGAAAAATATGTTCTTATTGCAAAGGTAGCGAAGTTGATTTTTGGTTGTTCTTACTAAGTTCATTGCTGTCCCAGTTGGCTGTTAAAGTTTGAATCTCGTCCCCTGCCGTTCATAAGCTTAGAATTAGTTATAGCTCCATAAAAACAACAGGGTTGAAAATCTTTGGTGAAGACTCTGAAAAGGCCTACACAAAGCATCTTTTGAAAAAGAACTTTTATATCTTGAAATTAGTCTTAGCACCTTTAAAATAAGAACTTATTTCAGCCTGGCTTTCAAAAAAATAGGTTCTTCTATGCGGGAATTTATTGCATGCTTCAAAGCTAAGTACTCTGTAAAGGCACAAATTCCTTCAAATTCAAAGCCATTTCAAGATTTCATGCTTAAAATTAATTTCATTCTTCATGCAAATGCATATAAAGATATTTTCATAATCAACGATATAACTAAATTTTGATGATTTTGCAGAAACATTTTCCTTTTTGGGTCACTTGGTATTTTGAAACTATGGTTCTTTGCTTTCTTTAGGTAGCCTGCGTGCAGACCAACCTTTTCCTTAGTTAGGTATTGTCTGCATGCAGGCTGGCTTTCATCTGAATACTTGAAGTGATAAATATTTAGCACACAAGTCATTCGCTCATGAATGCATTTTTAAAGAATCTCACCCTTTTATCTTCAACGATCTCAATCATCTCGTGATATCTTGGCAGCTAAAACAAGAGAATTTCTGTGAGATTAATTTGCTACCAGCAAAGAATTTAACAACATGCCTTTTTACAAGCAGAGGGATCCTTGGGGATTACAGAAATCGGAGGCAAACCCACTCAGTGTTCTCTGACGTTGTTGTTGTGAAGATATGTAAAACTTAAGGGACAATGTAGTCAACGACCGTCTAAAACTTGTTGCTTTTCCGCAAATTACAGCATCAAGAAATGGTTCAGAAAATAGCAGCATCCAGCAAATAGACGAGGTTTAAGTGGGTGTTAAAAATAGACCATCAATATTCACAGTTCCTAAACCCCCTTTTGCACAACGCCAGTGCAAAATGAAAATGGCTGGCTTGACATAATATGGTTTTTGAAAAAATTGCACTTCCGTTTACAAGACGCCAGTGCGAAATGAAAAGGGTACGAAGGCGTATCATTTTGGCTTTACCTGTCCATGGTACCGGTTCCAAAATAATTTGCAAGCAGCATTGTTTCCGCATAATTTGGTAAGAAGCTCAACAGAAGCTTTCTCAATCCCAAGACGGCAAAACAGCAAAGAAATTTATAACAAGTATTTTTTGAAACAGAATTGATGAAAGCAACTGAAAGTCATTGTTACCTTTGTGTCCAGCGGTTGTTTTCGTTGTTCCTCTATGATCTGTAAGTCAAGTAACAATATACACTAATCATTTACTTTCTGAGAATTTTCTAGCTCGACGAGAAACATATTGATGTCATATCATTTTCATTACGATGTAAGAAGCTAATGATTAAATTAAACTATACAACCTTGTTTACAACATTTAAAACTTATGTTCAATAATGCTCAAATTGTTTAGTAATTATGAATTTTGAACATTATTGTACGCACATAAGTTTTAAGCATCGTAACTAGGGTTTTACCGTTTTATTTAATGGATAGCTTCTCACTTTATCATTTTCTTAGACTGTAATTATGTTTTTATTGAAGGACCCCTAAAACCAGCTTCTCTAGAAAGGCAACCCTCCCTTGAAAGAATTAAAGACCCCTACCTCATTTGCATTTGTTCTGGATTTTCCATGTTTGTTTCATGTTTCAGGTTGCAATTAAGCTAAGGTGATATTTTTGGGTTGCCTGAAAGTTTCTTGGACTGACCCCCCCCCCGTATGTGTATGTGCTGAGTGTCTCCCCTGAGGCTACGTCCCTCGATTTTTCGCGTTTTCCTTAAAACTTTCAGCAAATCCACATTTAAACAATTCTTTCAGATTTCTAGAATACAGCAACAGGTAATTTGACGCTTTTTTTGTCATAAATAATGATACCAACCATGGGGTCCGATACTTACATAATCAATTGGAGCTTTCGGTTTTCCTCCATATGGCTCGTACTGTCCAGGAGCAGGTCCCAGAGGTGCTGAAACGAAGCGGGAGATATGTCAAAGTAGCTGCAGTATATACCGAGTTGACCAAAACGAACTTTAACTGTTTAAAAACTCGCTACGCAAAGAATAGTTGAGATATTGGACTGAAAAAAGGTTTAGTTGTAGCCTGTTAACGGGCCTTCTTTTTTTCAAAAAAAAACTTTGGAAAGGAAGGAAAGGGGAAACCTTTCATTTTTTTCATTGCTTTTTTGCCTTTTTTGACTGATCTCAGGCTAATTTAGTTGATAGAAGAAAGGCCCAGAAAGGATGAAGTATTTTATTGTGATTTTGCTCAACTTGTCTGGGCATTAGGAATATTGGTAAAATTTAGTTTACAAAAATACGTTACTTCGAAATGTATGAGAAGGGGCCTAAACCCTGGATCAAAACGATAAACAATGTCATTACTCAAAGACATTTCGCTCCTCTCAAGAGTAGACTCAAGATTTGAAAATCAAATATTCATATTAGCGACATTGAATGTGATCTGATACTCTTGCAAAATCAGTCTTTAAGCCTCGAGGCAAATGACAAGTATTTACATATTGTAATCCAGAGGTTGACGTGCGGCAATAGTTACAGTTGATAAACATAAATTTCTCGATTGATTAAACTTTTAATCAAGTTTAATAAATAGAGAAATTTACATATTGCTGTGAGGAGATTACTATTTTACGCATTTCGAAATAAAGGAACTTTCATCAATCCAATTTTAACTATATTTTTACAATGCTCAGCAAAAAAGAGCAAACATCACAAAAAACAATTTGGACTTTCGACTATCAATCAAACTTTTAATCAGTGCAGGCTTAAGTATTCTCCGTATTACAAATTTTCAAACATTTGGTGTTCTTTTTCGTCCATCCAGTATAAAAATGAATTTTTGCAAATACAACTGCAGAAAAAGGCGAAACCTTCCGGTTCAACATTCCTCGCTTTATCAAGTCAAACTATCCACCTTGTGGAAACTCATTGCCTTGTTTATAACCCTAAGATTTCATAAACCAGTTGCTGTTGTGAGAAAAACCCAAAGGTTTTCTATGGCTCTAAAAAAATTACTAAATCTTCCTTGGATATGACATGTAAGCATAACCATTCTCCATCCTACCGCCGCGGAGCCATGATTTTTTCTGGACTCTCGCAAAGGTTGAAATCCTAGGAACATACAGTGGCAAAATATATAATCTTTTGGCTACGGTCTATCCAATCTTCTAACACTAACATGAAGAGGGGGAACTTTGGGCCCCCGGGGGGGTACATGACTTGAGGATGGACGGGGGTCTGCCGCCCGGTTTTCAGAAAGCTACCCTCTTCTAATTACCCAAACTTGCTTTTGATACCCACATTTGATACCCACCGCCGCGGAGCCATGATTTTTTCTGGACTCTCGCAAAGGTTGAAATCCTAGGAACATACAGTGGCAAAATATATAATCTTTTGGCTACGGTCTATCCAATCTTCTAACACTAACATGAAGAGGGGGAACTTTGGGCCCCCGGGGGGGTACATGACTTGAGGATGGACGGGGGTCTGCCGCCCGGTTTTCAGAAAGCTACCCTCTTCTAATTACCCAAACTTGCTTTTGATACCCACATTTATGAAGAATTTTGGCGGAAAACTGCCCATTTCAACCATTTTTTGCGAATCTCAGCAAAACCCCACCCTTGTTTATGGAAAATCTGCCAAAAAAGCGACCCTTGCTTAGAGAATTTTGGGCCCAAAAACCCACCCATATGGGCGGCACATACCCGTACCCTAAATATGTTATGCACCCCCCGGGCTTTGGGCTTCTACAGGTTGCATGTCTGCAATTCTCATGCTTAAGTCATAAGGTTGGTTTAGTCAACCGAAATAAAAACAAAACAGCTTTCAGATGCTTAAACGATGAAAGAGAGATTCATTGAAGATGAAAATGCAGGAAATAATTGAAGATTAATTTTGAAAATTGCAGATCTTTATTCAAAAGTATAGCTTTGGGTTTTGGTTTTCCTCGTTTTTGCTAATTTTGGTCCAGGCCAGGTTTGTGGGTTCTGGTACCCCCAAAGCTTCCCTCCATGAAAATTAACAGTCCATTTTTCTGGAGTCCTGTCGTTATATGTTGATATCTGTAACAATGATCTGTTATATGGGTTACCATCATGCGAATTACAAAAGCTACAGAAGATCGAGAATGCTGCTGCAAGAATTTTAACGGGCAAACGCAGACGCTGTCACATCACACCGGTGTTGAAGCGACTTCATTGGTTGCCTATTACAAACAGAATACAATACAATATAATTATGGTAACTTTTAAATGTTTAAAAGATCTAGCACCAAAGTATCTTAAAGAATTAATGAAATTACGTAAGGCTTCTCGTTGCACTAGATCTGCAAGTGATGAACTATTATTAGAGGTAGGAAAGACCAGATTAGCAACGGCTGGTGATCGTGCTTTCATAGATGTTGCCCATTCCCTTTGGAACAGACTCCCTAATTCGGTTAGAGGGTGTGACACTGTAGAAACTTTTAAATCTCGTTTGAAGACCCATTTATTTAAAAAACAGTATTTTACTTAGATTCTAAATGAAACGTTGTGAACTCTTGTAGTTTTCTCAAATTTTTAATTAGGCTTTGTGTTTTTATTGTAATGCGCATATGAGCCCTGTGGATATATGGCACAATATAAATGCTTTTATTATTATTATTATTATTATTATTATCTGTAAACTCGAAAACCAATGCTACATGTAAATTTCATGGTGCTGCAATGATTTCCAATTTCTTTTGGATGGAAATGGTGAAATTTGCGAAAGTTCTTAAGAGTTTAATCACATAACCAACCTTTGTATTCATCTCTCTTGGAAGTCAATCTACCAAAATGTACTCCTTTGTATCTCTGGATCGGAGCTGTTTCATTCTGTTGTAGAAAAGGTAACTTTTATTTTCTCAACATCAATAATTTTCTGTTATCATCATAAATTCTAAATTGGCAGGAAAAATGGTATAATCTTCAAGAAAACAACAGTTTATGAAGGTGTACAATATGGTAGTAAGGAGATTGATGTTGCTATGACAATTTGGTGATGCTAAAACCTGAAAATTAGTTGACGTTGATTCTGGAAACATGCAAGATGTCAAAAAAGCAGCGTAGAATTGTAGTAAAATGCCTTAAGTTGCATTGGTTGCTGTTCTCTTGGTTGGGTGTGGTTCTGATTGTTCATTAATATTGCCTTTTGTTTGAAGTCCAATGTGACACTGATCCAAGTATTCATCCATAAAAAAGTTTTCATGTGTAGCTGTTCGAAATTGTATGATTGAATTAGTTGTATTTTAGGTGCATGTTTTTATGTAAAAGCCAGGGGGTAGTCATGATTTTTTGCTTCCCTTGGTATCGTCCTCGTAGCATTGTATAATAAAGTTTGTAGGTAGTGTCTTGAGTAATTTGTTATTGTAAACTTTTTATATTTAATTCATATGCACAAAAAAAGTTTCTTTCAAGCCATTCAATCAAAAGAAAGATGCAATATCTATCCATTTACACCTCCACTCTTAAAGATACGAATTTTACTTACATTGGATACTCTATAGTAAGCAGGGCCCAGAGTTGTGTCTCTGTCTGGAACTTTTTGCTTTTCCAATGTGCCATCCGCTGCTTCATGGAACCCATAAGCCTGCCCTGGTGTTGGAATGCTTGGTGGGTCTGGTTTCCTGTGGTAAGATACTCTCTTTGGTTTCTCCAATTCAGCCTAAAATTTGTAATAAACTCAATCAAATGCTTATCTACAAACTTATCAACACAACTAATGAAGAAATTTTCTATAAAGGCATAATCTCATATTCAATGTTAGATTTATACAGTGCCAAGCCTTTAGAAGAGAGGTGCTCAAGGTTGATTAAGCACCTCCACATGCACCAGAACAATTACGGAGCTTGATAAAATGAGCACATGGGTTGCTGATATTTAATACCGTGAATGTACACATGAATGTCACTGCAAATATCCTGATTATATTTTGTCTATGCACGTAATTTCTTGCCGTCTGCTTTGCTGTATCACACATGTAAAAAAAACTCTTATTTTACTGTATTATACATACAAATTATATACAATTTCATCATTCAAACACATGGCATTCTTCTCAAGAGTTAAGAATCAAATCTTATAAAAGCAACGGCCTAATGTACGATCTGACACTTTTGAAAAAATCAGCTGAATGTTGCTCTAAGTTAAGATATTTCTTAATTCCTTTTTCACACATTTCAAAATAAAAGAAAATTTTACCCACAATTTACAATGCTCAGAAAACTAGAACGAAAATCACAAAAAACACTTCAGATTTTCAGCTATCAATCAAACTTTTAATCATCCCAACACCCTTACTTTTCTCCGCATTACATATTTTCAAATGGTTGAAGAGTTCTGTTTGGTCTACCCTTTATGAGAAGCCATCTAGTGCATGTCATGGGCATTTCAGGGCAGTGCCTTTGGTATGCCTTAGGGGCTGGTCTCATCACTTAGAGCAATTTTCAAAATTGCTTTTTGGATATATCAACCTCCAAACATTGTCTAAAGATTTTTGAAGTAAATCATAGGATTTTAGTACAGGGGGTGCTCTCTCCTCGATTAGTTTACCTATTGAGAGAGCTCCTCCTTAAGAAATTCCTCTCCATACCAATTTCTAGTTTATTGTAATGATTTGTATCAACTGTTTTGATTTATTTGTAACTTGTTATAATTTTACTTGCATGTTAGTTTGTTTAATGGATTTTGTATGTTGTGGAATTTTAAAATGAAACTGAACTGTCATCCAATACTCACCGCCTTAGTAGAGAAGCCAAAACTTTGATTATCCTTTATCCAGCTAGTTGTCTTGGAAACATCATATGCCCCAGGGCCTGGTACAGCTTTATCTTTATCATCAAACCTTCCACCCTTGTTAGCAAGTGAAGAACCCCCTTGAACCTTCCCAATCCCATTCATGTCATACTGTCCTGGACCAGGCGCAGCTACAACATGATCAGGAACACTCACAAAGGAGTTCCTGGCTGTCATGGACAGGAATGGGGCAAAAGCATCTGAAAGAAAAAGGAAGACATTAGAAACATGTCAAAACAAATTAATTATAATGATGGTGACTTATCAGGCCTGGCCATTTGAGGAGAGCCATATAGCTCTTGCTTCCATTAAATGCTGGAGGGGAGTTGCAAGTGGTTCTCCTAAACTGTTCAAAAAAGTAAATCTGGACTTCTGGACTTATTTATGGTTCGTTGCATGGAGGGGTCACTATAGATTAGTCTTTTCATGTAGTTCCTTGTTAGTCTATTTTTGCATTCATTTTAGTATCTGTTATATGTAATAGACGCAGGGTTGCAATATATTTTCATGCTCCTTGTACTAATCGACTATCATCTTGTAATGTTATTGCTTGTTAGTAAATTGTACATTTTAGGAGAACTCTCCTTGAAATTTATTTTTCCTTTACCTCTGTCTTGTATTCATTCATTCTGGAAAAGCTCACCTGAGAACAGTAGAGTCAGAGAGAGAGAAAGAAGAGAGGAAATACATTTAGAGTTAACCCACCCGATTTATAGGGAGAGGACGTCCTCTGTCGACAGAGAGGACCTCCTAATATTCTTTCTAAAACGGCGTCTCGAGAATTAATTCAGACAGAAAGAGCTTCATAAATGGACGGGGGTATTCTAGAATTGGCAATTGCTCCTGCAACAAATTTAGGCCCGACCTGCGGCGAGAGGAGGAGCGGAGTGAAATAGTTTTTACCTGCTTTTCTTCGCATTGCATCTTCATTAGGCCAATATGTTCCTGGTCCTATATCATCAGCGGTTCCGCTAATTGGAATAGTTAGCGCTCTTGGTGCTCTTCCATACATCTTGAATCAATTTTCTGTCTTCAAATTTAAGCTGTAGAGAAATCACGTCTTCACTCCAGCGGCCATTTGTGGAATTCTGACAGTTTCCATAACAACATTAGACTCAGTTACAAAAATTGGCCTCTTTTTGGTTATTTCCATGGAAACAAGCTGATGATAATAAGTTGTTGCTGTTGTTTGTGCTGTTGTCAGTAGGCTTGCTTTCCAACAGGGCGCGCTTGAATTCGAAAATCAAAGGCGAAGAAAGTACCGATCGGCGATCTGGTTCATTTGGTAAGAAATCAATGCAGCTTAAAAGTCTATCTTTCACTGATTAACAACACAGAGTGTGTGTTTTCATCTTGCTGCGAAAGACTAGAACCGCTTGAACTAGTAGTACCATCACATAGTAGTGAATGTATGTTGATTTATCTAGTTGCTTTCATTCATGACTTTGTTCATCTGTTCATCAGTATTCCACAAGACAGGCAAGTCAAGGTGACTATCCTTGGGTTCCTTTGGCAATCAAAACAATCATGATTGTATTGTATTAGATTTTATCATTGTTTCATTTGAAAGAAATTAGATCCCGCTGACTGAATTTGAAAGAAGTCTTGATTGTTTTGATTGTCAAAGGAACGCAAGATATGTCTCGAAAAAACAGTCTTCCATATATATGGTCTAAAGTCGATTCGATATCTCGGTGCTAAACTTTGGAATACATTACCTGTTGTGGAACTCCAAAATGCTCCATCAGGCATCAAGAATATCTTTCAAAACGAAACTGAAAGTTTTCTTATTGAACAGAGTCAACCGATGTTTTTAAGCTATTTTGATAGTGCCACAATTCCTGTTAATCTATATGAAAAGAAATGCACAAATATTCAAATTCATCTAAATTTTTCTGATAATATTTTAGGATAGGGGGGCTCTCTCCTCGATTAGTTTGCCTATTGAGAGAGCTCCTCCTCTAAGTAATTCCCTATGTACAATTTATCTATTTAGCCCCTCTTTGTATTTGTGTATTGTATTAGAATACATATATTGATATATTGTATTAATCTTCTGTATCATTGTGTTTATTTTCTGTAACAATTATCTTTGTAGTTTAGTTATTTGTATGTATAGTTAGGTTATAAATTGTATGTAGTAGAATTCAAAACATGAAAACTGAACTGAATCAACCCTCCAGGCCTGTGGTATCACAGTGTTGTCATTCTCTCATTCTCTAGTGATGCAGTTATCAAATAAATACAAATATGTCTAACTTTTTAGAAGCAGTTGTGGTGAGATGGCAAGTGATTCAAGCAGAAAATCATTATCTGGCAAAAGCAAGAAAACAACACAGCTTTTAAATAAAGAGGAAGAATTTCTGTAAGCCCCAGTTTCTCTTTCGCGGTCTATGATGCCTCTTACTGTTTGTACATGTACATAGTAAAAAGTAAAATATACATAGTACTGTTTTGACAATTTGATATTATTGTAGCATTTTTATTAATTGTATGTAGGTGCAAGTATGTCCAACAATTTTGTCCAATTCAATCTGATTTATACTGCTTTTTTATGGTTTTCTGTGTGTGAATAGATTATGTTCTGCAACCATACAATGGGAGCAGTGTCTCTTGAAATATTTTTCAAGCCCAAATGAAGCCATCCACACAATAATAAAACTGTTTGTGAAGAGAAGATGACGTTATAAAGAGTTAGTCATTATCAAATTTATATTCCTAGGTTGACAGTATAATTGGGCTAATTCTGATTTACTTGTAGACGTCTGAATGCTGAGTTGGAAGAAAGGACAGCCAGTTTGATTACTGAAGCAGAGAGTGTTCTGGTTTGTCTTTCTTTCTCATTTTCTTTCTATTTTGTATATTGTGTCAGAAGCCTGCTAGGAGTTTCCAAACCTTTTCAAAATTACCTTTTGCAATTACATAGCATGTTGGTTTGGTATTTCCTGCAACATTCAAAAATAGTTTGGAAAGTCTTCTTTCTTGACGAGCCCTAGTATGAGTTGACTTAAGGCTAACCTCCATTGCAGTACATTTGGTTAGTGACCAGGAAATCTGACATATAAATACACTGCCAAATGTGTTTTTTTTCTTTAAATCAGTTCTTTCACAACTTCCTTTGTGCAGCCTATCAAACTTTCTCTTTAAACTCTCAGCAATGTGTGCCCACAGCATTCTCTGCCTGATCATATGCTTTTTTCAATATCACACTCATTCCATACCTCTCGCATATCTCCTAACTTCATTACAGTTTGCATAATCTTATTTTAAGTACATCTCAAGAACTAAAACTAATAGCATTTGTTGTACTACAATCCCATAACCTATTTTCCCAACGACTTCATCACAGAGAGTACAAGAGAAGAACCTTGAGGGAGTATATGAAGATACAGAAAGAAGTTATTCAGCTGCAAATAGGTATAGTTGTGTGGTATATACTTCACCTTTTCTTCTGAAGGAATGAGTTTCTGACAATTTTTATCCTATAATTAACAGCAAGTTAATCAATCTGCTTCTGGTCTCATCAATGCTATCTTATGTAATGTAATGTCCCATCCCCTACATTTTAAATTGTGATGTTCTTACAGCTGATACAGGAATGTTTAAGCCACCCTTCAAATTTTTTCACTATGCACCAATAAATTATCTGGTAATTTCTTCCAGTGTACTTGAAAGGAGAAAGTTGAAAAACATCTATTCTGTTTTGCAGAAATATTAGGTTTATTCATTTTATAGTGGATACATTTTTCTTGGGCATCTTTTACATTGAAAAAATTTCTTCTGTTTAATTCTATTTCTAGCAATGCTAAGCCTCAAAGCAAATCACAAACAACTAAACGACCATCATCTGGAACATCAAAAGTTAAGGTAGTGAATGCCTAATTTGGGGATGCCATTTCAAGAGCAACTTTTTTCTACTTTCAGTTTTCACTGCAAGTGCTGTTGCAACACATGATTTTGAGACATGCTGTCAAAATGAAACCCTTGCATGCTTGCACTTTGTTTTGAAATAGTACACAACAAAATCAGCTAACGAGGAGTGAAAATAATGAGAAACAAGACCAGAAGGCAAATAAAACTTGCCAGTGTATAAACTGAACCAATTTGAGCAAATTATTGTTGATTTTAACTCTCTGAAAAGTGTTAAAATCCGAAGCAACTTCTAGCAGTGTTCTACTGAGAACGGGAGTCATGCTTTTGTTTTCCTTCACAAAATTTGCCAGATTTGGATGCTCGATCCAAACCTCTTTTCTAATGAGTAAAAGTATCTATTATATTTTCACTACTAAATCAAGGTCAGCTATCAGTCTCATTATCCTCAATAAAATGATTATTCAATGAAAATGTCTAAGGGGAAACCCTTTTTTGAAACTGGAAGTAAAGTGTAATCTATTAACTTATAACATCAAACAAGCAGAGCATAAGACAAACAAAGTAAACTAAGTAGATTGTTTTCATAGTCGTCCGAAATTTCTGCACAAAAGATCCAAAATTCCATGAAAAAACTTTCAGCAATGTTTTGTCCCAAAAACAGTTTATCCAAAATTTATTCATCCAAAATGTTTGCATTTATTATATTGTGTTCTCTGCTGTTAGTGTGTTGATGTATTTGTTTCTTTCGTCAATACTTGTTTTACAAACATGTAAATTAAGCTTTTCCCATCTGCAGTGGGAACTAGGTGACCCGGTGTCTTTTCCCGCAGTGGATAGGATCAATAATGTATTATAGTTAGTTTTGATTTTACTTGATATAAAAAAGAAAGTAAACAATTAAGATTTGTCTAATTGCTAGGAACTTATCATTATCACGAAACTCTGAAAAAGATTTGTTTACAGATTTATAACTTGAGCATTATTACAATGGCCATAACTAATCGGTTTTAATATGATTCACAGAAACCACCACTTTCTGCAAGATCTACATTATCTCAACCAACTTCAGCAAAGTCCAAGAAACCAAGGTAACCTCTCCCAATGTATACGTACATCTCTTTTTTAAGCCGCATATAAGCAGACATATCCTTAACAAAAATCTAGCTTTAAATCATTATCAATGGCTGAGTAATGATATTTTCACACCGTAAAGACGCAGATTTAAGGACATCTGAGACCCAGGGGGGGTACTCAGGTATATTTAGGATAGGGGTGCTCAGGCTGGGGTACAACGCATCACCCCAAAAAAATAATTTTTCCGACCATACATACCCAAAAGTTATGAAGTCGGTATCTTAAATCTGCATAAAAGTGCCCTAACTGATTAGATTTCTCATAATGTGTTGGGATATTTATGTTTTTTGATTTTAGTACCATTACTTGACTCTAATTTTGTTTGTAAATTATACTTTTCCCAATTTTTTTACTTTTTCTCATATTTGAGACCCAAAAAAGTAAGCCATAATTTCTTCAACCCAAAAAAATAACTGTACAAATCATTGACCCCAAAAAATAATCCTTGCCTAAATTTTAGACCCAAAAAAGTAACCTGAGCATCCCTATCCTGAATATAGCAGAGTACCCCCCCCCCCCTGGGATCTGAGATAGACGAGTATGTCCTTGTACCTCATACCTGAATACAAAGGTATTGCAGTCAAATGCAAGCCAGTTTTAATAAAGTTACGAAATACTTCAGCAGCACTCCCTTCTTTTGGCTGTCCAGTTCTTGTCTTAGCTACCCTCCCTGCCCTTAGAACTTGGTTGGAGCTTTCAGTACGAATATCTGTATGATTTAATCAATGCCTTTCTTCTGGTTTCGAGGGTGTTGTGGCACAGTAGTATAATCCCCTGACTCTGCAGCCAGAACAGCCAGACGTACACTGTTCGATCCTAGGTAGTTTGAGCACCCCACCATTTGAGCGTCATAGGGTCGCAGGTGCGATTAGGTCTTCCCTACTTCTGTGATCCCAGCGCTTGGCGCTAAGAATCGCACCTTCACCTTTCTCTACGTTATCAATAATAAGCAGGGGCTTCAGTCTGAGCATAACATGCTCGAAACACTTTTTTTGTTGGGGAGATGAAGTGCTGACCCTATTGTTTGATACATTGTGTTTCAGCTTTGTTGAGAGCGAAGCGATGTTGGGGCTCACGTTGTCATGCGCATCGCTGCTTTTGTTTCTTTCCTTGTTCTCAACGGTCAAGCTAATTTGCATATTATGTAAGTGACGTAAATCGTTACTGCGCATGCGATCTGGAGCCCTTTTTGGGGATTCCTCGAGGCTTTCAACTTAGCCTGTTCGTATCCCCAACAATTTTACAAGGTGGAAGATAAGGTCAGCACCCGGCGCCTGCACTCATGCTACCTGCTGTACCTCATGCTTGTCCGTAGGATTCAATTTATACCCCCCTATCTCTGACAGAACTGTCCAAATTACCCCCCTTTCTCTGACTCTCTGAGAAAATATCACCCCCTTTTCCCTTCATTCACTGACATCTTTGAAATAGTGATTTTGTAATATACTCCAAACTTAACACTGATGCTGAGATGCTGAGTACCCTGACATTAATCAGTAGATAAGATGACGGAATACAAATAAATGAATGTGAAGTGGATATCATTATAGTTTCAAAATGCAATACATTACATACAATATAGATCTGGCAATGTTATTGCACATAAATAAACAATAATAAAAACCAAAAATAATTTATTATAAACTAACAACTTGAAAAGATGAACTTCTATTTATCACTACGAGGATCAAATTTTCATACCACAAGACAGAGCCACATAAAAAAAACAAACTTATTCTAACTTATTGCTGTTGATATGAAGGGCTTTATATATGCTTATGACATGTGCACACCCCTTGTCTTGTGCTTTCAAAATTATTTACCCATATTGTGTGCTGCACTGTGTAGACCCTACACATGCCAGGAGCTTTGTTGCACACTTTTGGACTCATGCATAATACAGGACTATCTACCAACCAAACAGGTCTATGAATGATGTATACCTGGCCTTTGCACCATACTGTGTATGAGTTAAACTAGGCTATGCCTACTAGCCTCCTGACACCACTACTAGTTATCAGAAACACTTGCTACATCAATCTGTTTGTCGGGTGGTGGAGAATAACTCAATAAGTTCTAAATTAGATAAATTCAATCATTACCTGTTGGTTAATTGTTTCACATTGCTCACCTCTGCTCTGCTCTCTACATCACACCAGCCGGAGGAAGAAAAACAACTTCTATCGGGGGAAAAAAACACATTCTACCGGGGGAAGTGAAACAAATTCTACCGGAGTAAGAAAAACAAATTCTACCGGAGGAAGAAAAACAAATTCTACCGGAGGAAGAAAACCAAATTCTACCGGAGGAAGAAATACAAATTCTACCTGAGGAAGAAATCAAATTCTACCGGAGGAAGAAAAACAAATTCTACCTGAGGAAGAAAATAAATTCTACCGGAGAAAGAAAAACAAATTCTACCTGAGGAAGAAAACAAATTCTACCGGAGGAAGAAAAACAAATTCTACCGGAGGAAGAAAACAAATTCTACCGGAGGAAGAAAACAAATTCTACCGGAGGAAGAAAAACAAATTCTACCGGAGGAAGAAAACAAATTCTACCGTAGAAGAAAAACAAATTCTACCGGAGGAAGAAAACAAATTCTACCGGAGGAAGAAAAACAAATTCTACCTGAGGAAGAAAACAAATTCTACCGGAGGAAGAAAAACAAATTCTACCTGAGGAAGAAAACAAATTCTACCTGAGGAAGAAAACAAATTCTACCGGAGGAAGAAAAACAAATTCTACCTGAGGAAGAAAACAAATTCTACCGGAGGAAGAAAAACAAATTCTACCTGAGGAAGAAAAACAAATTCTACCGGAGGAAGAAAACAAATTCTACCTGAGGAAGAAAACAAATTCTACCGGAGGAAGAAAAACAAATTCTACCTGAGGAAGAAAAACAAATTCTACCTGAGGAAGAAAAACAAATTCTACCTGAGGAAGAAAACAAATTCTACCGGAGGAAGAAAAACAAATTCTACCGGAGGAAGTAAAACAAATTCTACCTGAGGAAGAAAAACAAATTCTACCTGAGGAAGAAAACAAATTCTACCTGAGGAAGAAAAACAAATTCTACCGGAGGAAGAAAAACAAATTCTACCTGAGGAAGAAAAACAAATTCTACCTGAGGAAGAAAAACAAATTCTACCTGAGGAAGAAAACAAATTCTACCTGAGGAAGAAAAACAAATTCTACCGGAGGAAGAAAAACAAATTCTACCGGAGGAAGAAAAACAAATTCTACCTGAGGAAGAAAACAAATTCTACCTGAGGAAGAAAACAAATTCTACCTGAGGAAGAAAAACAAATTCTACCGGAGGAAGAAAACAAATTCTACCTGAGGAAGAAAAACAAATTCTACCTGAGGAAGAAAAACAAATTTTACCTGAGGAAGAAAAACAAATTCTACTGGAGGAAGAAAAACAAATTCTACCGGAGGAAGAAAACAAATTCTACCGGAGGAAGAAAACAAATTCTACCGGAGGAAGAAAAACAAATTCTACCTGAGGAAGAAAAACAAATTCTACCTGAGGAAGAAAAACAAATTCTACCTGAGGAAGAAAAACAAATTCTACCTGAGGAAGAAAAACGAATTCTACGGGAGGAAGATAAACAAATTCTACTTGAGGAAGAAAAACAAATTCTACCGGAGGAAGAAAAACAAATTCTACCTGAGGAAGAAAAACAAATTCTACCTGAGGAAGAAAAGCAAATTTTACCTGAGGAAGGAAAACAAATTCTACCGGAGGAAAAAATACAAATTCTACCGGAGGAAGAAAACAAATTCTACCTGAGGAAGAAAACAAATTCTACCTGAGGAAGAAAACAAATTCTACCCTGAGGAAGAAAACAAATTCTACCGGAGGAAGAAAAACAAATTCTACCGGAGGAAGAAAACAAATTCTACCGGAGGAAGAAAAACAAATTCTACCGGAGGAAGAAAAACAAATTCTACCGGAGGAAGAAAAACAAATTCTACCGGAGGAAGAAAAACAAATTCTACCTGAGGAAGAAAAACAAATTCTACCTGAGGAAGAAAAACAAATTCTACCGGACCAGCTCAACTTCCCATGTGTATTTGTTTTGGCCATCATGGCGCTGTGTTGTTGCTTTTGTATGATGAATCAACAACAGCAACAACACAGCAACATGATGGCCTAAACAAATCGACAAATACAAAGGAATGAAAGTTGACCTGAGCTGAGAGAAGAGAGGTCAAGGTCAAGCAATGTGACACTATTAACTGGCAGGCAAGAAAGTATCCTATATCCACATCCACCAAAATATACTTTTCACATCACAAGCAAGCTATCCCCATTTATCTCAGCCTCCTGGGCAACGAGCTAAAGTGCTGACTGACTGAGCAGTGCCAGTGTCGCGATTTCTTCTTCGAAAGACCAAGACCCTAAAAACATTACAAATGGTGTCTCTGCTGGGTGGGTGGGGTGGAAGGGTGTGGATTTGCTTTTCTTGTGGCCTGTGGGTAAATCATTTTCGATCAACAACACTCAAAACTCCAACTTCATCACTACTACTTCACTTACTTAGGTTCAAGATCAATCTGTTGTATTGTCCATGTTGTGTGTAGCTCAAAAACAACTCAAAACTAAACATTTTTGCAAAAAAAAAACGCTGCCTGATACTTCACCAGCTGAAATGAAACAAGCTTAACCATTTTACCCTTCAGACCCTGTCTTTCCACCAGATATTGAAGTAGTGACCTGATAATGAGTAATCTAAATTTGATATGCATGTTTAACATGCTAAGTTATTCTAGTCATCATCGTTCGCCTTCTCCGCCTTCGGCGGATTGCGCATCAACATGTGAGAATTGTCTCCATAAATTTCGGTCTTTGACCGCATTGTTCAGCGACATCAGGTTTCGTCCAGTCCAAAGGCTAATGTTGTCTCGCCAAGTTATTCTAGTGCACCAATGCAACTATGCTTGAAATTTACCTTGTTCGTTATATCACAAACTAAATTTGGTACCCTATTCCTGGGAATCTCTGATTATTTTTCCAAAATATGACCCCTATTTTTGAATTCTATGTCCTAGATAGGATTTTAATTCTACCCCCTTCTCAGAGAAATAGCGGACAAGCATGAGGTCACAAAAATAACTGAAGTGCAGGCGCCGGGGGTCAGCATAAGTTGAAACACGTGAAATATTATGCGGTTATTAAAGGATTACGAGGTCTATGCTGGAAAATATTTGGATCGCAGTTTGACGTACGGACCGAACGCAGTGAGGTCCGTACAATGAACTAAGGTCCAAATATTTTCCAGCATGGATCGAGTAATCGTTTAATAAAGGCTTTATTATATGGCAGAACCTTTTGAGAACGTTGTTTATAGTATCGTACTTTTCTGTTGTGTCTTTGATCCTGTGCATCACTGTAGTTGCTCGTTGCGACGTTAACTACATTGGCATTTTCTTCGTGTATAATTTCAAGTTCGTCTTCAAAGTTTACAGAAAAGAAATCTTCGATGAATAAGCTAAACTTTGGCTGACACTTCTTGCGGCCTAAGCCTACGCAAGAAGCTCCTCCCTTGTTGTTGATTTTTAAGGCAACGCCCGGTCCAATACGGCTTCGAACGAAAAATACGGCTTTTACGGACCGATCAAGAACCAATCGAATTGCTGCGTTGCCGGTCCGAGGAGCCGTATTTTCGAACGCCATATAATAATATGCCAGTCTGTATTTCTCTTTTGAATATTTGTTAGCTCATCTGGCAGCAGGCCGAGTAGCAAGGCTTCAAACCAAGGAGCGTTTATGACACAAAAAGAAGAGAGTGGCCTTGCGGTGGATGTGTTGCAAGAAAGAATCACTTTCGCCAATACAATCAGTGTATTGGAACAAGAGATGGCCGATGAACATTACACACCGTCGAGAATGAATGAAGATGTTATTCCTGAAGTAGCGAATGAAATGCACCCAGGTATTTATGCTATTCGTCATACCATGAATGTTCAGGAAATCAGCCATTATTACTATAGTCTGTCTTGAATTCGATGTCACATGAAGAGAGAATATGCCCTACATGCAACATTTTAGAAGATGAAATTCACTGCCTAATGGCTTGCAATATAAATAGTGAAATCCGGGAACAACTATTTGGACAAATAGAGCAACCGCATTCTTTCTTTAGACATATGAATGTGAAAGATCGTTTCATTTACTTAGTGCAGAATGATGTCCATAATCTGTGTCCACTGATACAAAGCTTTATATGTGAATGGTGCAACAGCTTCATGCGATCTAAAACGTTCGCTGAACACAGCCCCAAATGTACAATCTTTATGATTTGTTTCGTCTTATTTGTAATTTACAGTCACGCTCTTTTACACCCATGTTACTGTTCACTCGTTATTGTTTTCATTTAGTTTAGTTAGTTCCTTAGTAGCTGCTTAAGCTTAAGTATGCTAGTTTCTCTTGTACTATTGATGGAAAATTGAAAATCGGAAAAATCTGAAAATCACGACAATTTTACACAAATTAGCCATATTGGACAAAGATTCACCTGATGTTTTCGTAATCAGTAGACTCTTTATCAGGTTTAAAGTAGTCGTTGATGTTGCTAAGTGAAATGTTTAGTGATATAATCACCAGTTATTTCAAATCTTCCGAGATTTCCTTTCAGGGGTAAGATGCTTCCTGTATATTCTGCTGTTTCTGACTACGTTCCTACAATCAAATTCGCTTTCAGAGTTTGACAAATCTAAGGACAGCCGAATCGCTACCAATCAAATACACCCCCTTCAAGAAGTTTGATATCATATCATCTTCATCACTGGATTGTGTAAGAACGGGGGTCTACTGTTACAAATTTATAAGTAAATTAAAACGCTTCCTCACCTGAGCACTGTTAGTTCTGCATATTTTGCTCAATATTTTCCCTTTGTCTTCGCTGTTATTCCATTAATGTTAGCTTCGTAGCTGCTCCGAGAATCTTTCCTTGCTTACTAGAACTACCTTTCCTTGCCTAGTAAAATTATTAAAAAACATAAAACCTGAACAAACCTTTGACATCGTAGTTCTCATAACTTGAATTGGTTTGAAACTTGTCAGTTATCTTGCATGTAATGTAGCTGTAGCCGCGAATCTTTATTGGGCACCTGAAATGATGCTTGATTATTAGCAGAGCAACCATTAATCTTAAAAGAGTATCGTTGTGTTAGATATTGAAGGTATATACCATACAGTAGGATAGGTTCCAAATCTTTAAAAAGGCTGGTGTAAAATTCAGTGACCTATTTCTTTAAACTGAATGACTTCAAAGAAACTTTGGCTATTTTTCTATAATTCTACAGTTGTTTTTTTCTGAAATCTCAATATTTTCAGAATAAGAATGTTTATCTTCTTTGTCAAGAATTCAAGAACAATTTTCAAAAAACTTAAAACCATCGTAATTTCTAAACTTTTTGATGCCACATGAAATGATTTCGAAGAAAACCATAGTTTATGAATGCCTACAATATAGCATCAAGCAAAAGTCTGTCACTCAACTGGTTTATGATTTAGAAATTTGATGACGTCAAATCCTCAAATGAATTGAAATGTAAGATACGCTGTAATTTTGAAAAATATTCAAAATTTCCGGAAAGTCCAACGGTAGAATTATAGATGAATATCTAAAGTTTCTTTCAAGCCATTCAATCAGAAGAAATAGGTCATTGAATTTACACCCACCTGTTTACGCCGATTTAAGGATTTGGAACCTATGCTCCATACAGTACCAGGTGAAATGATAAAGTACAATGAAACAGAACTTGATTTAAGCAAAATGGCCTTGTTTTCAATTTTGCTCACTTTCTTCGGCAACGTCTAACTTAATACTCATTATCTTGAAGCAGGCAACAAGTTGACATATTTGAGGTAGACAACCTGAAAATCTCATGCCAGAATTTTATTTTGTAATGTAATGCTTTGCCTTACTTGTAGAGGCTGTGATAAGGTTCTTAAAGGCAAAACTGCGTGTCATGCAGGAAGAATTGGACAGGGTATCGACAGAGAATACTGAATTAGTAAGTAGCGTAATTTATTTCTTGTAGCACTTCTCATTACGTAGGCTTCTCTTTAGTCATATTTAATCGTCTTTGCTCGGTCGCATAACTATCGTTGGTCCTATGCTATTCTCAAATTTTCTCAATCACCAAGGCCCGGTGTTTTGTTTATGCTGCTTCTTGCTCTATCTGCTTTTTCTTTATTTGATGAGCAAGTTTGCATGCTTTAGTTTTTCTTCCTTGCCCTTTGTATCTGCCATATAAGTAATCGCACTTTTTCAGGCACTTTTTCATGCTGCCTTTTTTCATCGAAAAGCCTGAATGCTCTTATTTACTCGTTTTGCTAACCTGATTCACAGACCAAACGAGGAGCTCGAGTTCCTCGTTTTGTATTTTGGCTTTTTAAGGCTGATTGTCTTGGGGTTCCTTTAAAGCTACCTTTCTGCTGCAATTTGTTCTTCATGTTCTCAAGTGAATAAGAAAAGAGCCAAAAAAAGACGGACAAACATTGTTGTGCAGTGTTTACGCTGTGCTGTGTTTAAGCAAAACAGATTTAAACACTGCACAACTAAATTCTAATTCTTTTAGCATACGTTTCGATATGTTACGAGTCCAGTACATAAGTGGATCGAACCAAATCGTTTGTGCAGTTTGTAATGTGCTACCAAATGTGTGATATCAAAATTCAGTCAATTCTTTCAATTTGAAGTTACCTAAAATGAAGCTTGAGACTGGACCAAAGGGTTTTTATTTTCTTGCAGCTAAACATTTAACGCACCACCCCCCCCCCCCCCCCAAAGTTAGGAGTGTAAAATATAGAACTGTTTTTAGGAAAGCATCAGAAGAACATTGAAAATAGGCATAAACTATATTTTCAACGAATTTTTGACAACCTGTAAATTTGAAATGTTATAAGATTTTACTTTTAATTCAACGTTAGGAACAGGACTGTAGTGATAACAGTATTTTTAACACTGATAGATTATCCTGCATAAAAAAATTCGATTTATTATTATAATTATCAATGGACCTAACACAGATCCTTGTGGAATCCTGTATAGAAATTCAATTACTATCATTATTATTATATGTCTTTGCATTAATTTACAATTTCCGCAGCCCATATTTCGTATTCTGAGCTTGCTAGAGCCGTTGAAAGATATCAAGGGCATATGAAGTAATTTCGCTCCGGAGCAAAATCCGTTTACTTCACTCATGTGGTTGTTTATTCATCACAAGAATTCACTAGTTTGATCCGATCTTCCTACAGAAAGCTATATAAAAGATGGAATCGCATAGAGATTTATGACAACCGATTTGATCACTACGTTCGCACGAGTCTTTTGCTATGTATTAATTTTAACTGTGGTATTTGATAACTGTCATTCTGTCTGTTCTGTAGTCATTGCTATGGCTTCAACACTGTGGATTCATTCTGTTTTAGCTTGGTAAGATCAAGACATCTGATAATAAAGTTAAAGAGCTCACAGAAGAGCAACAACAGCTGCAGAAGACTAAATCAAATCTTCAAGTAAGAAATCCTATTATAAGCAACAATCTCGGCCAGCATAGGTTCCAAATTTTTAACTCGGAGTAAAAAGGTAGGTGTAAAATTCTATGACCTATTTCTTCTGATTGAATGGCTTGAAAGAAACTTCAAATACTTATTTATAATTCTACCATTGGAGTTTTCAGAAGTTGTCAATATTCTTCGAAATTACAGCGTATCTTACATTTCAACTCATTTGAGGATGTGACGTCATCAAATTTCTAAGTCATAAACCAGAAGAGTGACAGACTTTTGCTTGAAAAATTTTTCTTGAATTCTTGAAAAAGAAGAAAAACACTCTAATTCTGAAAATATTGAAGATTTCAATAAAGTCTAACCGTAGATAGAGAAATAGCTAAAGTTTCTTTGAATTTATTCAGTTCAAAGAAATAGGTCATTGAATTTTACACCGACCTTTTGAAAGATTTGGAACCTATGCTATCTCGGCCAAAAACTCTTGAAAAATCACATATTTTGGCTCAGCTCTCCCCCTTCCCCTTACAATGTTGGTTCCCTGTTAAAAGGGTGATGGAAAACAAGAGTGAAGTGAAGTTTCCAGCAGTGTAGTTTATCTGTGTTCAAATTATTGTAAATTTGTAATTCCGTTAGTTTGGCTCTGAAAGAGCCTCGTATGCCGAGGTAAAATATCAGCTCTCATATATATAATCAATATTCAGTCTGAAAAATAAATGCCTTTGCCCTCACGTGGTTTGCAGTGTTCCTACCTCAAAAAATTTTATTCTGCTCTTCACTATAAGCATCTTTAAGCAGGATCCGACGCACGGCCTTCTATCATATGTATCTCAGTGGCTAGTCAGGCGAAAAAGCAACAAAGTGAAGTATTTTTCCAGGTGTTTTGGCAACGATTGAAGATAAAATATGCTTTCGTGCTAGACTTATAATTAAAGCATATAATAAGGCTGCTAGTAGATGCAAATCAGTTCTGATTAATACCCCATTCATACTGACCCACTTAAACCAGCTTTGTCTAAACCATGTTAAATTTCAACCAATCAAACACATTAGATTTGTTGCGTTGACCAATTAGAACCCATCTGGTTTAGTTTAGGCTGGTTTAACTTGTGGGTGTGAATGAGGTATAAGACTGTTCATTCCATAATGGTAGTAGCAGAATTATTATTTTACGTAGACCCTTTTAACACTGGACCGGTGCAGCTTTGGATCCATGAAAAAAGTCTAATGGATCAGCCTCCCGTTTACACTGATTCCCCTAATCTAAAACATTTTTGTTGCCAACTAAAGAGCGATGTTGTTCTGGAGCAGTACGTAATTTGCTGCATACCCTATCTCTTCCTGTACTATAAAACATTAGCAGGGACAAGTGACGTTGCGCCTGTGTTCATGAGCGCCATGATTTTTAGAGGACCCTCTCTTCTGAATCCTAAGCCTTTCATCATCTCCTCTTTATTAACCTTTTTGGAATAAACTGCAAATTGACAGCTGCTGCCACCTTTTCCCATGGATACTCAAAGAAATTACGCATGACATTTTTCTTCTTCTTTTTAGAATCAAGTAGAAAAATGGAAGAAGTTATACGAAGAGTCGAAGCAAAAGAATACAGAATCAGAACAACAAATAAGCCAACTTAAAAAAGCAAGTATTTTAAAGAAATACCGAGTGTCCCATAAAAAAGTACTCCTGTTTTGAAAAATCACCTAAAATTGATTATCAAACCTTTGATAAAAATTTTTTTAGAGTTATTTCATCAAAGACCCAAAAATATTCATAGATGATAAAATGTTTGCTTTTGACAAAGCAAGGTAGAGAAATTATACGTCAAAAACCTTATTTTAAGCTATAGTTTTTAAGCAAAATACTCAATCGTGCCTAAGAGTCAAACTTTTCAGATTTTATAACATCATTTAAGTCTCTAATTATAGTGCGCATTTCTTTCTGTCACTCATGACCAAATTAGAAGCTTTACATGCACAAAAATTTGATCTGGCAATCACCAGTGATTTTTGCAGTATGATTAAAAACCAGGTAACTCCAAAAAGAGCTAAATTTGCTAATCTTGAAACCAATTACAAAATTTGCTATATTTGGGAAAATAATTTAGTCCTTGATGTACTTGACAAAAAAAGAAAATTTAAGATTGGTGGTGAAATCAAATTTTGGTGATTTTTCAAACGGGAGTACTTTTTTGGGACATCCGGTATTTTACTATTCATTTGGCTGGAATTAACAAACGATCAAAAGTCAGAACGTCTACTGAAGAGTATGATATTTCTATTTGTTGGGCAATAAACTCATATGGTATTGTGAAGTAGTTGTTTATATATGGTTATTTGATGTTACTTTAGGTTGTTATTCCATTTGTGTGTGGCTGTTTCCACAATTTTGTTCTTAGGCCAACGCAATTAAAGAATCATCACTAACCATCATCCCTTGCACGGAGAATGAAAAGCAAAACAAAGAGAGAAAGGATCATAATAATAATAATACCGGGTATCCCAAAATGATGTATTATCGTTTGATTGCTTATATGTCGATAACAAATGAACCGATTTTCAAAACTTTTATTTTATATAATTGCCGAAAGGCTAAATTCTATTTGAGGATGTTGGTTGTGCTTTTACACATCGATGTTTTCATGTCGAAAAGAAGATCGATAAACCTGCTCAAATTCAAGCTTTAGATGGCATGAAAAAGAAACGGCATGAAAAGAAACATCCTACTTTTCCAGTCAACATTTTAGATGTGATACAAAAGGCTGAACTTACATGTCGTTCAGAGAATACGAATTCAGTTAATACTGAATTCAGAGAATATGAATATGAGTTCAGCCTTTTGTATCACATCTAAAATGTTGATTGGAAAAGTAGGCCGTTTTTTTCGCATGCCATCTGAGGCTTGAATTTGAGCAGGTTTATCAATCTTCTTTTCGATATGAAAACATCGTCGTAAAACGACAATCAACATCTTCGAATACAATTTAGACTTTCGTCAATCAAATAAAGCAAAGTTTTTGAAAATCGGTTAATTGGTTATGGACGTATAAGCAATAAAACGATAATACATCATTTTGGGACACCCGGTATAGATTCTTAAGGGAGTCGAAGCTCGTGAGACCTACAAAGCCCTGTAAAGCCTTGTTTCTATTTGGTCGCAAGGATCGCTGGTGACGCAAGGATCGCACAAATTTGTGACCAGCAGTTCTCAGCGATCCTTGCGTCATGCAGTTTCCATTTATCACAACGATCGCATATTTCTTAGAACTTTGGCGCAAAATCAAATTCGCATAATGGTAGTAAAGGATAACAAAGGCATAGCTCCTGAAAGAGAGGCCTCGATCGCTGAAATTCATGTTCACTCAATTTTCATTGAAAAATCTCTTGACGCAAGGATCGCTACGAGGTCGGAGACGTGCCATCGAAGCTTCAAAAACATACCCGTTCATTATACCAATTGTCCGAAAAAGCATACCCGACTTTATACCAATTTTCCGAAAAAGTACACCCGACCTTATACAAATCTTCCGAAAATGTATATCCGATCTTATACTTTAACCAAAATCGTGAAAATCGATACCGTTCCTTATACCAAAATCGCGAAAATCGATACCGTTCCTTATACCAAAATCGCGAAAATCGATACCCTTCCCGATGGCACGTCCCCGTACCCAAAATATGTGAAGTACCCCCCCCTGGGCACTATGATCGCAGAGATAGAACATTTTCTATCTCAAACGCAAGGTTCGCTGACAACGCAACGATCGCTGGTAAAATGAACAAGACAGTTTCCATTTCGACGCAACGATCGCTGGTCACAGTTCTAACTTCAATCCTTGCGTCACCAGCGATCCTTGCGATCATGTGGAAACCAGTCTTAAATCATGGTTAGCCAAGGGTCTTTAAAACCCAAATATATGAACCATTACCCGCTTGTTTAGCTTGGCAAAGATTCGGAAATCTAAAATTTGAGAATCAGTCATTAAGATGGGTACTATGGGAAAACCCTTTAACTGATATGCTATGAGCATCTTTCACTAATGTAATATTGCAATACAGTAGAAACCCGCATAAAAGAACCTAGTTTTATAAGAACCTTGAGGCTAACATTCCATGATTACAACTTTTTAAACAAGAACTCACAAGAGGCTGAAATTTGTAAAGGTTCTTATATAATAGTTAAATGGATGGTACTTTACTTGAAAACTGCAAAATCTTTCATGATGTAAACTTTATCAAAAAGAAATATATTGAAAAACTATTCAATTCATAGAAGGAATGAATGGTATGTATTAAAACACATTTGCACTGTACAAACCATAAGCACTTTTTTAAGCACCTTACAGGCTGGACTTGAGTATGGCATCAGTTAATCAAGAACCTCATTCAGGCTGCCTCAAGAAAACCTAGGTTCTTTTATGCGGGTTTCTGCTGTACTTTCACTTTCTAGCTTTAATACAATGTTGACAAATTTCAAAAAACCTTTATCAAAGTCTTTAGCCTATAGGGTCCTGGTATAAGGTTTTTACGTATAGTTTTGTTTGTGCCAAATTTCGATTTCACATCACATGTTATACAACAGCAAATATTTCCGTTGATAGATTAATAATGACGGACCAATTCTCATTTCAGGAGGTTGACTCATTTAAAAGAGAGAAGAAACAGTTATCTGCAAATATCAATGGTTTAGAAGTAAGGTAAATATCGAATGGATTCCGTACATGGGCTCCGTCTCCAAACTTCGGTCGAAACGATGATTTTGAAGTTTTTTACTGGACAATATCACACAGAAGTTTACATCCTTTTTCGAAAATGAAAGTATCATTTTGAAGATAAATCTTTGTAACCGTTGTCTTGATAACAGGCTAAGCTCGAAACGTCGTGTTTTATCATCTCTGTTCAAGGTACAATTATTTTATTTTAAATAGTTATATTATAAATCTTTGTACTTTACAAGGAAAAAACCAAACATTCATATCTTTTTCGATTGCTTGGATATAAGTGGATTCTTTAACGAGACGAGCACTTTTAGTGGCTTGGGTGAAGCCACCAAACAAACAGCAGAAAACAATGGAGAACAATGGACACGTGCGGTATTGACAGATTTGTTTACAGCTTGGCGACGGAGCCCCTTTAAAAGATTTTTTTCCTTCTAGTCTCTCTATTTCAAAAATTAGGATTCCCTTAAAATGTATTCTTCTGCTGTGTTGTCTTATTCGCGAATTGTTTTGCAGGGTGTCCCAAGAAAGTACTCCCGTTTGAAAAATCTCCAAACTTCAATTTCCAAATCTAAAATAATCTTTTGATCTTTTGTCAATCCAAATATGTTTAAAGATGATAAAATGTTCGTCTTCATATCTTAAATTGAATAAAAATGACGGATTGAAATCTTTATTCTGATCTATGCTCTTCAAGCGACATCGTAAACTTGCCTGAGAGCCGTTATTTTGAGCTTTGTCACTATTCTCGAAGTCTAGAGTGCTTTTTTGTGTTTCTCTTTGATATGTGTGACCAAATTAGAAGCTTAGTATACAAAAGAACTAATTTTGCTATCATCGGTGCTTTTTGCAATATGCTTCAAAATCAGGCTGCCCTAAAAAGAACACAATTTGCTAATGTTAAAACAAGATCTGCTATACCTGGACAAATAATTTGGTCTTTGATCTATTTTATTTATAAACAGAAAGAGTCCAACATGAAAGGGTACTGTGGCAAATTTCACTTCTATGGCTTTATTTTTGACAAGGGCATGTGAACACATCGAATCTGCTGTCTATTTTATTAAATTGATCTCCTGCTTCAATTCCAGATTAAATCGTGCCCTAGAAGAAACTGACAAGAACAGAGCTGCATTACAGCGGGCAAAAGAATCCTCGAAGGTACAGGGTAGTTTATTGAAATGTTGTCTTTTGACTGAAGAGACAACTGCTATTAAGAGGAAACTGGCAACAGGAGAAACATAAAGCAAAGAACCTATTCAAAGAATGATTGTGATTTTGAATGTACTTACCGACTTCTCCAAGATAGATACCCTTCCGTTTTTCCTTCCATACTCGCTTCAGCTTCGAGCTCAGCATCTTGGAAGGAGCGCAGTCTACGTTGATATGCTTTGCTGTGGAAACATCTCAAAGATGGCTCTCCTTGGTGGAATTTCGGTTCAAATAATCTTCAACGTTTGAACAATTTAGTTGATTTTGACTGTGAGTACTGGATACCAGTGAGATTGTCAGATCTGAAAATAGAATAAACATAGGTAAATTTGCTTAATTGTTGTTGGTGATTAAAGGGTTTGTGCAAGGTTAAAAGCTTAAAAGGTTAAAAGGGTTTGAGCACAGTTAAAAACATGCAAAGAGCAAAAAAATCTAAAAATAGCCTATTCAAATCGATGTCCCACAGCTGCTGTGAATAATCGATAGCCAAAGAAACAATGCAGTGTCCGAATATTTCTTTGTTCTATCTATAGAGAAGCCCATATATTATTGCACACTCCCTTTAAAGGGGCTCCGTCGTCAAAATGTAAACAAAACGATGATTTTTGCAGTTTTTTGAAAGGTGATATTACACAAGATTTTCGTATTTTTTTTTCAAAATGAAAGTTGCTGTTTGGGCATTAAGCATTGTACTTCACTAAGGAACAAACCAAACATTCATATCTTCTACGATTGCTCGGATATAAGTGGATTTTTAACGGTCACTTTTTGGTGGCTTGGGTGAAGCCACCAAACAAACTGCAGAGAACAATGGATGAACAATGGATAATCCCTGACACGTGCGAGTTTACGGATTTGTTTACTGTTTGACGACGGAGCCCCTTTAATGAGGTAAATACTGGGCGAAAATGTACACACTCGTTGAAACATCGTAATGCAAAAACTATAACACCGATTAGAAAAATCACAGCTTTTGGGAGGACTTTGATTCAATGCGTATTTCTAATTTATATTTCATTCATTCATAGTTTAATATTCTAATTTTTGCTATTTTTAGGATATCAGTGACCAAGAAAGAAAGCGAATTGACCAAATAATCGCAGATAATAAAAAACTGGAGAAGCAGAAAAATGAATTAATGAATGCATTCAAGAAACAGATGAAACTAATTGATATTCTTAAACGCCAAAAGGTTTGTCTTTTATTTCAGTCTTCGTCAAATCTCTAAACTTTATTAATAATCAATCTGCTTCTCCCTGTCTAAGTTTTTATCGTTTTTGCCATCTTAAACGTCTTCGTATCGTGTAGAACTCAATAGTCGTCGAAAACATGTATTCTTTTTATGATACTTCTAATACAGTATTACCTCGCTCACTAAGAAACTCATTTTGTAAAGCCAGGCTGCTTGGTTTCTTATAAATATTATATAAATGTTATATTAAACCAAATGTTGGACAATGACTATGGTGCCATCTGGCAGGCAACAGTTTCTTATAAGCCAGTTTCTTAGTGGCGGGGTAATACTGTATAGGAAACACAACTCTTAGGTCGCTAAAAGGTTACGAAAGAAACTGTAATTTAGTCAAAGAAATCCTTGCTGTAGTTTTTATTTATTTTCACTCGTTTCCTGTCTCATATTACTCGGAAGGTACTTGAGTAATGTTTAGACAAAGGCTTAAAAAACTTCGTTTTGAAATTTTACCGCCAAGTCCACAGGAAGTAAACATGAACATTTTGATGAAACTAGTGACAAACTCGTAAATTGCCGTCTTATTTTCACTCACTTTTGACAGACCTTTTGCTCAATCTAGAGAATATTGGGATGTCTCACTCCCCACAACCTCCAGCAGTTAAACCCCCTGACTTTGAAGTTGGGAAGATTGTTTATATAAATTAGCACTATTTCGCTATTCATATGCAACTGAAATTCCCAAATTTATGCCTACAGTTTTCATGTGCCGCAACTTGCAGATATTTTAGTCCCATTTATTTCATTTTTTCATTTCATTTCATTTTTAATTTGTTAACCACGGTAGCCCCGTCAGCCTGTAGAGACTGCTTTACAGGGCAGGGGGCCGTGCAAAAGACTAAAAAACAAATTCAAAACCTTATTTACAGTTAATCTTATTAATATAATATAAATTAATACAAATAGAAATGTTCCGAAATTTATCAAAAGAAAAATAAAAGAAAAACCAAAAACCCTCTACAATTTCTTTTTTAGCCTCTTTTTGAAGGTTAGAAGGGAGGGTGCATGTTTGACATCTGAACTTAATTGGTTCCAAATCTTAGGCCCACGAAATGAAATAGACTTCTGCCCATTTGACGTTTTGAAGAAAGGAACACGCAAGTCAGCTTCGGTATTTCTTAGTCTCATTGTGTTAAGAGCTGAATTTTTTACAAATAACTCATACAGATATTCGAGCACAAGACTATTTGTTGACTTATACATTATAGTCGCTGTTTCACTTTGAACAATATTTATAGTTTCTTCGACAATAGTTGATACATTTATTGGTGGCGGCAAGCGCATCTAATGATATGTTCTTTATTCTTCTAGATGCATATAGAAGCAGCGAAGATGTTGCAGTTTACAGAAGAAGAATTTGTTAAAGCTTTGGACTGGGGATCATAAAAACATTTGCAACTCGTACAAACTTAGAACACCCAGCCTTACAAAAAGACCAAAGATTTTAGATACATTCACACGATGCTGGTACGATTTTCAATACGGCACAAAATTGTAACGGATTGGCCTTCCATTCACACGAAAAAACATGAATGGTGCCGTTGGAATCTATGGCATTACGATTTGAAAAAAACGGAGCTGTAACCGGCACAGTTTGAAAACAGGGTTGTATCGACACTCGAAAGCAATGAAATCACCTT
Organism: Aurelia coerulea; assembly: GCA_039566865.1. NCBI lineage: Eukaryota > Metazoa > Cnidaria > Scyphozoa > Semaeostomeae > Ulmaridae > Aurelia > Aurelia coerulea. The sequence goes on along the minus strand of CM076947.1, from coordinate 20,094,252 downwards.
ATTTTGCGACGATTTCAAAAGAGGGCAAATAGATCCCTGTTACCAAGATACACTTTTCTTCGATGCAAAATTCTAGCCTTGTTGTTGGGGAGATTAAAAAGAATTTGGTACCGCTAAATTCATGTCCTGCTGTTTTCATATTCTGCTGGTATCGTTTTAACGTAGTCTTGCAATAAGTTATATCAAGAGAATCATTTATCAATTTTCCTAGATATTTATCAAATTTACTTTAAATATTATGAAAAATTGGGTTTGCTGCCTGCAAGTTAGTGTTTTCATATGGTTCGGAATTCTCTGACTTCCAAGAGCGGGCGTAAAGTAATCCATTTTTTTATTCCTGGCTATTGAGAAGCGAAGTATTTACTTTTTATGAAGCGAATACGACAACAGTACCGGTATTTTCAATGCCCACGGTCATCAGTACAGCCCGAGCTTACGAGAGCTGTGCAAAAGACCAAGAAGGATATTGTGAATCCCGGTACCGAGCAAAGTCGGTTGATGAAAAATCTACCGGGTGCGCCAAAATAAACTATGCATGTTTGGCAGGTCACAATAAATTGTAAACTGGACCGATTTCGAAGATCTATGACTTAATCTTAATCTTAATCTAAATACTGGGAATTTTGCAATTTTTTTCATTTTCAGTTTTTAGAGCTAGAATCAGTGTCCTAACAATTTATTTTTCGAAAACACTGAAAACGATTAAAAACATCGATCAAGTTCTCTAAAGAATCGACATGAATGGACCCCGGGGGGGGGGGTACATGACTTGTGGATGGACGGGGGTCTGCCGCCCGGTTTTCAGAAAGCTACCCTCTCCTAATTACCGAAATTTGCTTTGGTACCCACTTTTATGATGAATTTTGGCGAAAAATTGCCCATTTTAACCATTTTTTGCGAATTTCAGCGAAATCCCACCCTTGTTTATGGAAAATTTGCCGAAAAAGGACCCTTGTTTAGAGAATTTTGGGCCCAAAAACCCACCCATATGGGCGGCACATACCCGTACCTTGAACATGTTATGTACCCCCCCCCCCCCCCGGGGAATGGACAGAGAGAGAACTTGTTCGTGGTGATTTGCAATTTGTAATCTGCTATACGAGAGTTCGCACTAAACCCCCAAATCCCCCTGAAAACGTTTCTCTTTGTTCATTCATGCTGAATCTTTTAAAATTTGATCGACGTTTTTTGGTCGTTTTCAATGTTTTCAAAAACGAACATTTTAAGAAACTCGCTTCTAGCTCTAAAAACTGAAAATGGAAAAATTTGCAAAATGTTCTATAATCAATTTCAGGCTTTTTGCTAAAGGTTAAGTCATGAGTCTTCAAAATCGGTCAGTCAGTGTACGATTATTTGTGGCCTGCCAAACATGCATAGACTATTTTGGTGCACCCAGTATTATACAGAGTGTCCAAAAAAATTGTGCCCGTTTGTCTGAAGATTCCGACAAAACGGCAAAAGATTCTCGCCAAACTTTTGCATGGTGGTGCTCTTCAGATGTTCAATTAAAGTTTGCCACCATCCCCATGAAAATCTGTTGAAAAATGATGGAGCTATGACCTTCAGGAGACCAAATTTGCGCGATCACTGAAACCAGCGGTCGGCCATTTTGTCTTACTATTTTGCAGCGATAAATAGCTTCATGGATTGAAAATGAAACAGCAGCCTCCAATGTCATAGCTCTCGTGAAAATTCCGATAATCCTCGGAGAGTTCCACTATTTCTGACCTCACAGAAATTATTTCTTACCTCACGTGAAGATACTTATCACTGCAAAATAGTAAGACAAAATGGCCGACCGCTGGTTTCAGTCATCAGGCAAATTTGGTCTTCTGAAGGTCATAGCTCCATCATTTTTCAACGGATTTTTATGGGGATGGTGGCAAACTTTAATTGAACATCTGAAGAGCACCATCATGCAAAAGTTTGGCGAGAATCTTTGCCGTTTTGTCGCAATCTTCAGACAAACGGGGCACAATTTTTTTGGGACACCCTGTATAACAATTTACACAGCCTAAGCAGTCATCAACTCGTACGGATATTATTGTCACGAAATGGTAAAAGTTTCTTGAAGACTCACAATTTTCCACAAAACTGAATTTCACATTTTATCTAATCCTAAGCAAAAATGATACCTTTTAATAGTATTATTTGCGCTGGTGATACACTTTCTGTTTAAAAACATTTTGCAACTCAAAGTTAACATTGAAAAAGTTTCTTAACTTTGAATTGGCCTCTAACCATTTCTGGTACAGTTTCTTGATTTTCTTGAAGAAGCTGTACAGTTTCTTATAAAGCGGCTTCTTATAAGAAAATGAACGCAATTGCCCTTGTGCGAAGCACTTGGTAGTACATTATTGATGCTGTTTTTGGAGTAGCATCGCTGAGCATGATACCCTATTATGCTTAAGGCTAATTTCGAGTCAGTGGAATTTTCCGAGCGGGCGGAATTTTAGACAATAAAAGGTCGCACAGCCGTAACTTTCTATTCAATGCCAGAGCGACATTTTCTCTCGAATACAATAGAAATTCCGCCCGCTCGGAAAATTCCACTGACTGGAAATCAGCCTTTACGCAGCACATCACGTCCACTACAGCCGTGCCACACCGGGACCAATAGACGATTACGCTAAAGATGGCGGCGAGGAACTTTTTACCAAGATACATTGCGTTCGAATAACGAATCTTTAACGATTGTTTAGGAATTCGATTGAAGGACGCAGTGTATCTTGGTAAAAAGTTCCTCGCCGCCATCTTTAGCGTAATCGTCTATTCAAAAAGTAATCATTTTGCGACACACCTATTTTTATAAGAAAGGCTTGTATGAGAACCTCAACACTTATTAAGAATTAAGAAACACAAATTAAGAAACTCCATCGCTGGGAAAATGTTAACTTCAGACGTTATCGAAAGGAAATCCTTATCAAATTTAAACTCGTAAGAAACTCTGAGAATTAAAAATCTGATAATTTGAAGAAACTTTCAGTGCTGGCTCAATTTCATATAGTTTCTTACAAAAACACGTGTATCACTGTCAGCTACAATGTAACTCAGCGACGCCAATGACTTCAATCTGGCATGAATACATGTATTTTTTTATAAGAAACTGCCCATAAGAAACTCAACTCTCAGATCGCCAAAAAAAAATAAGAAACTCCAGTACTGGGAAAATATAAATTAAGGAACTATTTATTTTGATAAAGGACATCGTTGGCATGTTTTTACTTCACTTTCACTTGTTTCCTGTATCATATCTCTCGTAAGGTACTTGAGTAATGTCTAAACATGCAAAGGTTAAAAAAAACCTTGTTTTGTTGTATTCACGAACATGAATATTGTTATGGAACCTTTAAGAAACTCGCAAGAAACTCTGAGCACTGAAAATCTGATAATTTTAAAAAACTTTCAGTACTGGCCCACATTCTTAGTTTCTTATAAAAAAATACGTGTAGCACTAGTTATGGATAATACATTTCTATGTAAAAAGCTCCTTAAAATTTTTGCAAAAACAATCCTCTTCTAAACATTGGTATTCAGACAACTTCAATTTGTCAGTTGTCAGCTTCATCCTGATTTCTACGATTTCGTAAGCAAGGGTGAATTTTGTAAACAAAAGAATCGGGTCTCCGAAAAGACAAACCAATTTATGCAGAATCGATTTCACACCTCTGAGTGCACTCAATCAAATCAAAATAAACCTTTTGCTTGGGTGCTATGAAGGTGTGAAATATATTCTTCGAAACAGAAAACTGCTTTGTCTTGCTGGGACCCGATTCTTTTGTCTTTTGTAAATTTTCGTTCGAAGATCCCACACGAGAGTTGCGTTAGATCACAAGGGAGGATACATTTTTAAACATGAACAACAGAATTTGCAAGGCTTTAGTTTGCAAGGTCTTTCAGCAAAAACAGCCTCCAGCGAGTTCGTTTTTCGATCCCTAATCTTGAAATAATTTGACAACTTCTTTGTACCCTGGGGTGGCTACTTCACACACCCCCCCCCCCAGTAACGACCCCGCAGGACATCAAAAATACAGCGGTGTATAAGTTTTGACGGGAAAACAGCGGGGGAACAAACGAAACGAGGCGGGGAAATGTTTAAACTAAAACTGAGCGGGGAAACAAATTTTCTTCCCGAACCATCCTTTTACCTATGTAGTCTAGTCGTGAAAATTCTTGTGTAAAAAACACCTACTTATATTGAGATCGGGTCATACCAGAAATTCTTGCAGCGCACACCCCCATATGACCCAGTAGCAATGAAGTGCCCCTTGGCTGTGTATTCATTATTCCGACTGTCAGACAAGCCATAGGTACAAGGAAAGGTAAAACTAGAGAATAAGGCAGGCATTTGTGAAAGAATCAAGCAATGTCATCAAACTGTATTCAGTTGACACAAGTTATCCTAAATCCAAAGCCATCTTTGCATACTCTACCTCGTGCCCTCGTGCAAGGAAAGAGAGAAGGTACAACACTTTTCAGCACGCTAAACGCCATCCCTTTCCAATAGGAATCATAGGAAGGCCTCTACCTTTGCATGCACCAACAAAGAAGTTAAAAACGCTGATAGACTCACCATATTCAGTCTTTCTAACTGGCTTTACGGCTGTTTCTTTGGCATAAAAACTTCCTTCCTCCATCTTTGACAACAATGTTGCTTCTCTTCCAACGGAAAAAAGTGCTTGTACATTTCACTACCACGTGCTATTGTGGTGCTGCGTAGCGTCAAAAAGTCTACCCAGCGACGCATCTACTTTTTACATATCACAAGGCCCCCACACTGTACCGTGCAACTTTTTGAACCCGTAATAGAAGTGTGACACTCTTGTTCCTTCAGCCTATCAAAATTTTTGCTGGAGCAACGCAAACACTCTTGAACCGTAAAAACTAACTTTGTAGCGGACTAAAAGACCAAGTTTACACTGTACCGGCAGTGTTAAGATCCGCCACTTTAGATTGACACCTAAGTACAAAGCGATTAGCGATTGCAGACAAAGGGAATTCAATGCCTGGTCGGTCAACTTATCAACAAAGACAAGGCAAGCCGCAAAAGTTGCTCGAAACCCAGGTAGCTAGCTCACTCGTTGTGCATTCCAGAAATGGTTTTTAAGAGCAAACATGAGCATAAATCCAAAGAAGAAAGATATATCTCAACTTCTGCCTCGGGAATTTTAATTGTTTGGTTCAGAAGCGGATTGACAGGCGATTCAATTCTCCCATTTTTTGGGTGTAATTAAAACACTTGCTACTCAGCTTCTGAACCAAACAAATAAAATGCCCAAGGTAGAAGTTTAGATATATCTTTCTTCTTTCGATATATGCTGATATTTGCTCTTAAAAACAATTTCTGGCATGCACAATCAGCCAGCTAACTACCTGGGTTTCAGAGAAATTCTTGCGGCTTGCATTGTTTTTGTTTATGACTTGACCAACCAGGCATAGAATTCCCTTTGTCTGCAAACGCTAATCGCTTTCTATTTTTTGTTATCAATTAAAAAAAAACAATTATTAAAACTACGAAACTACAAATACATTAAACTGTGACATTCATGGCGAGGAAAGACACGAGGTTACTGAGTCCTCACCATGAATGCCACTTGCATTTCAAACTGCAAATACACTACAAAAGAAAAATTAAGTAGAAAGAAATAAGGAAGAGACGCTGCTGTTTACATTTCAATATTAGTTTAACCTTGCTGAGGCTTTCATAAAGGATATGGTTACTTCTAATATGATTCTGTTTGCAACTGTACCCAAATTTCGATCACCAAACAGGAGTAAAGGACAAAGTTCTTTCGGAGCAACATTGAACCCATCAATATTTGACAGCTGGTCAAAGAGATCTTGGCGCAATATGCTGTATAGGGGGCAGTGCAGGAGAAACTTTGTATTTGCGTGGCAACAAAAGTAGCGGATACTATTGTAACATTATCAGTCCTTGTTCTTTCCAATAATATTTCTGAAGACGTTGTTAAAAAACCCTATGAGTTCTTTTAAATAAACTCTATGGATGTGTTGTATTTGACTGGTAAACCTGCCAAATTCTAAAAACCGTAGTCTAAAGCTAAAGCTAAATTTCCTATGTTTTAGCTGTAGCTATTCGAACGAAGCAGTATCTAAAGCCTACAATTTACGATGCCTTTACCGCAGAAGAAGAAAGGACTGTAGGGTCTGCAGGGGCAAAATGGGTAGGCTGGGGGCAATGGGTACACTTATTTCTTTTTATAAGAAACTAAGGTCCGGGGCTGGAAGGCAATTTCTTAAATTTTTGGGCTATTTTTCTACCAAAAGTTTCTTACGTGTTTCTCATATTTTAATGCTGGAAGTGTAGAGTTAATTTTGTTTTGTCTAAAGGGCTCTCAAATTACTTAGTAAGATCTCAAAACAAGTAAATAACACAATTCGCACTCAAAATGATGTCCAAACAGAGTTGCTACAACTGTACAGTGTCAAAACATTTGTGAGGAAAATTAAAACTGCAAATTACAAAAATTTCTTAGCTTTTTAAATTCAGGTAGGGTCGTTTCTTAACTTTCGAAAAATTGAGCCTACCGTTTCTTATAAGCGGTTTCTTAAAAAAAAATACGTGTAGTATTGATTGCTGGCAACTAATAAATCGTAAATTGAAAATCAACATTCACAATTTCAATAGGGCTAGTTCAGACAGCTGTTAGCTAGAGAAAATCAGTGAATCAAGATTTTATGAAACTTATAGATCTTTTTGCCCTACACGCATAACCACCAACCTTAGGGATAGTGCAAAGTTTACTTTATAACATGGCCGGTGCAAAACATAACGGGGCAACTACTTTTTGAGCTTGTACAGAACTGGGTCAACACTTTTTACAAAGCAATATGAACGGGGCAATAACTTTTTATAAGCACAAGATGAAGTTTGAAATATAAAATGGCTCATTTTGAGGACAAAATTGTGAATCATGCAAGTTGAAAAATGCTTGGAAGGATGTGCATGAAAATGACGCAAAATGTCATTGACAGTCGTTTGCAAGAACGATTTATCACTCATTTCTCTTCAACTTCAAAGTCAATTTTTTCAAGGGCAAGAATTGATCTTGTTATGGTCTTTGGCTTATTCATTGGTGGTACTTTACATTATCTGTTGTTCATGAATACGTGAGACACATCTCTTTAAGGAAAGGGTGACGGGGCAGTTGGTTTTTTTTGCAATAATTTCATACAGGGCGAGCAGATCTTTTTTGCAAGAATTTTTGTTCTCCACCGGCCATGTAATATAATAAATGTTGCACTGTCCCTTACCAATTTTACCCATGTGAACCCAATCAGAGAAAGACAACGCAAGAATCCGTCAATTAATTATTTAATTAATCTCGATTAAATATATTAACAGGCTTTATTGTAGCTATTACAAATTCACCTAGCCTACACATAAATTGCTTCTGAATGTACAGAGCAAAATTTCATCGTGATAATAATAATAATAATGATAGTAAGAATAATGAAAAATTGATCAATTAAAGAGATGCGTGAGCATATAGGAAATCCATCTACAATATCAATATTAGTTCTAAAAATCTGCTAAATTCAGCTCTTAAAGAAATGTTAAAACCTACAGTTACTACGACAAATCATCCCTAGCCAACTAGGTTAAAAATAGCCTCCTCGTACAGTAGACGCTTGACATCAAAAGACAGTTGGGCAAACTTAGATAAATGGGCAGCCAAAGGATGAAAAATAGACGTTTCCAACAAGAATAAAATCAGTTGGCACAAACTTTGAGAAAGGGCAAATTTAAATCTGTCAAACAAATCTTTAAAAGAATTGCACGAATGTTTGGTGCATCTTTCGTTTGATTTAATGGCTTCAAAAGAACATCAGGACTTAAAGGGGCTCCGTCGTCAAACTGTAAACAAAACGATGATTTTTGCAGTTTTTTGAAAGATGCTATCACACAGGATTTTCGTATTTTTTTCAAAATGAAAGTTACTGTTTGGGCATTAATCCTTGTACTTCACTAAGGAACAAACCAAACATTCATATCTTCTACGATTGCTCGGATATAAGTGGATTTTTAACGGCCACTTTTTGGTGGCTTGGGTGAAGCCACCAAACAAACTGCAGAGAACAATGGATGAACATTGGATAATCCCCGACACGTGCGAGTTTACGGATTTGTTTACTGTTTGACGACGGAGCCCCTTTAATATCATTTTTACTGGCAATTTGTCATATCTTGATTATTTTTAAAATTACCGCGCTTTTTCTATGTTTAAACCAGCTTTGAGATTGTAACGTCCTACCGGGTGAGTCAAAAAAGAATCCCCGTTTGGAAGGCAACTGCTCCCTGAATATCAAAGCAATAACATTGAAAAGTGTCTTGTTTTATTGCCAATATGTGCAGTTAGGTTTAGTAATTTACCCGGCTTTGATCGGCCATTCCTTCCCGTGGATATAGGACATTTTCAGCTGAAAGCTCCTTCCAAAAACCTGCAAAAGCGAGTGGAAACAATGAGCAAATTTCCATTGGTTTTCCTTCCTAAAAATGATGACACTCACATGTCTTCGTGTATTTTGTTCTCTTGGCAGAATGGAATCCCTGAATAGGTTATTGATACCAGGGGGAAGAATTGTTCATCCTCCAAGAGGATAGCACGTGCTAAAGCGTCCACAAGTCATTGCTGTACGGCCCATGCAAGGCAGAAATGCTAGGGAAATTTGTTCGTGATTTGGGGTACGTTTTGAAGGTTTTTTGAAGAGGCTTTCTCGAGAAAATCTCTCATAATTTCAGAACGGAGTGGCCGATTTCAGTCAGGTAAATTTTAAAATACATATGAACATGTCTACCATTGAATTATATATTTGCCGATATAATCGTCTTGATATCCAGGGAGCCATGACCTTTCAAACGGGGATTCTTTGTATTGACTTACCCGGTACAATTTCTCAAATGAAGATATTTTGCTTTACTCAATTAGTAGCAATTAAAATGGTGAAATGGGAAAATGGTGAAGGTGGTCAAAATCGTCATGTATCTAGCGATTTTGTGATGAACAAGAAGGCGAGGCCGCAGAGGCACCTTGCTCCTCGTATTTCTCGTAAATACCTTTAAAATGCCTTCAGAAGTGACCTCCTAAGTCGTTAAAAAGTGCCATCCTCAGAAATGTGCTCCCCCTCAGGTAAGAACTGGTTCAAACGCCCGTGGTTATGTTACCAAAGACTGTCCAATTGCACCTTACCTTTGTAGTTAAGGGTCTGTTTGATCAGTACACATTCTGACAACGATAGACTTCGTAGATACAGGATTTGCGTTTGATTGATTTCAAAATTCTCATAACGGTAAGTTTGATATGTTTGCAAGGCCTTCTGAACCTTTTGCTTCAAAAGGCAGAAGGAATGGCAGATTTTTGAGAGATCCTTACTTTTTTAGCAAAGCCTAGTGATGATGGTGAATCCAAAGCCTGCTGTTTCAAAGAATTTTTGTGTGTTTGAATGGGAATATATTTCCGTCTCTGCGAAGTATACTGTTTTCAGAATTCGGTGATGCATTGCGTTCCTTAAACAAGATGCATTGCGTTCCTTAATCGAATTCCTATAGAATCGCTAAAGATGCATAATTCGAGCATAACGCATATTGGTAAAAACTTCCTCGCCGCCATCTTTAGCGCAATCGCCTACTACCAATGAAACACACCCTAAATCTTGAACAAGTTGTTCATATAGGGTTTATTTGATTGTTAATTCCAAACCTACCAAATTCTGAAAACGGTAGGCTTTGCAGAGACGGAAACACACTCCCAATCAAACGCAAATTTTTTCAAAACAGAAGGTTTCAGATTCATCCTGGCGAAAGCGAGGCTTCCAGTTAAAAAACACGAAGCAACGTGAGCAAATTAGCCCCATTTTCAGAGTTTCACAAATGAATCTCTCTTCGGTCTGCCAAACCATCTGACTTTTGGAGCAGAAGGTTCAGCAGGCCTTCCAAACCTGCCAAACCTGCTGCTTTCAGAATTTGAGAGTCAATGAAATACAAATTCCGAGTCAACCAAGTGTACCGTTTTCAGAATTGCTATCAATCAAACACACCCAAAGTGACATGAAAAGCAATGTTGTCCTTCCTGGAATATTGACCAAAGGATCAACCAATACTGAGACTATATTCTTCCTTTGATTGCATGTGTATGGTGATTGACAAAACATTGAAAGGGGTAGCTTAACAATCTCCTTCCTTTTATGTTTAAAAGTTTACCAATGATGAACCTAACTGCAAACGCACAGCCCCTTTACTTAAACCCTTTACTTAAATAGCACTCGCATTTCAATCAACTGCCAACGGCAGCTATGCCAATTCAATGCTTCTGCGAGACACGCGAGTCAATATGCGGGGCATGCAGGCAATACATGGGACAATCTTCAATATTAAGCATTCTAGTAGACGATGCATACCAGACTGCCGTAAAAGTCATCATGTAATTCAATTCAATATGTTGTTAACCTAACCGTTGCAGCTACGATGAAAATGAACACAAACCCATGACGAATTCTTTTTCTGCCACACGCGGGTCTCCTCGTGTTGAATTGTTACAGGATTATTCATGCTGCGGGAGAAACAACGAAAGCAATCTCAAAATACGTTCAGACAGAAACAAAAATTTGTTGTCGAAGTTACGCTGAGCGTAGCAGGTGAATAAAAGTATACTCTTGATAACGAGTATACGCTGGAAACGTCGTGTTTTAACATCTCAGCTATTTTTGGTACTAAATCATTTATTTATTACATTATCGTTTAATTGCTATAGTACCACACGCAACGAACATATTTTTATCGAATAAAAGTAGAGCTGCACGTTTTCAAGATTAGAAAGGGTGCCCCATAAAAATTGGGTCCCGTTCGTTTGGTTGCTGTGGACCAGCTGTAACTTCGATTGTCTCGATTTTTATACAGTTGCACAAGATATGCTTCAACTTCGGGCTTGAGACATTGTTTGAGTCAATATGACATTGGCTGCTGATTTACAGCAGATGAAAGTCAAATATATCATAACACTATCAAATCAACGCTCTCCAAATTTCGAAATATATTGTCTGCCTTTACAATTATTTTTCATCTTATCAAAGATGAAGAATGAATGTGGAGTAATTGAACTGGATAGATTCAATTGAAGTGAACAGCCTCGTTTTGAGGTAGAGACTCATGGGCCTGCTCAGTTGCCATGCATGCTCAGTTAGCAAACTCTTTTTGACTCACCCGGTATGAGAAACTGAAATGTTGACATTAATGCCTACCTGGGTCACTGATTAAAAATTAGGCTTGATCAATAGATTTACTGAAATATTCTCAGAGCGATAAAGGAATAGAGATAGAAGCTACTAAATAAAGATAAATGTTTACTTACTGGTCAATGGTCTGCGTAAGTCGAACATAGCTAATACAGGCAGAATCATCAGATAGCAAGATAACGTGTGGTGATAAAATTGTGGTATTCACTGGACTCGTTCTCTTTGACAACACTACAAAGTAAACAAACCCGTTATCAGTTTCGGTTTTCGTTGATTCAAATTCTCTGACATAGAAATTCACAATAACTCCAATCAACAAGGGTAGATTTTATAATACAATAGCACGAGTTGCTTTTGTTGACACCTCAATTCAAAGCGATTAGCGATTGCAGACAAAGGAAATTCTCTCAACCAGTAATTCAAAACAAACAAAGCCGCAAAAGTTTCTCTAAAACACAGGTAGCTAGCTCGCTCGTTGTGCATTCCAGAAACTGTTTTTAAGGGCAAACATGAGCGTAGATCGAAAGAAGAAGGATGCATCTACACATCTGCCGCGGGCATTTTATTTGTTTCGCTCAAAAGCCGTTTAGGAGGCGATTCAATTCTCTAATTTTTTTGGGTGTTATCAAAACATTTACTGCTCAGCTCCTGGACCAAAGAAATGAAATGTCCGCGGCAGATGTGTAGATATATCCTTCTTCTTTCGATTAATGGTCATGTTTGCCCTTAGAAATAATTTCTGGAATGCAATGCGAGCGAGATAGCTACCTGGGTTTCAGAGAAAATTTTGCGGCTTTGTTTGTTTTGAATTACTGGTTGATCGAATTTCCTTTGTCTGTGATTGTTAATCGCTTTGAATTGAGGTGTCAACAAAAGCAACTCGTGCTATTGTATTACAAAATTTGCCCTTGTTACTCCAATATGAAAGTTAACAGGAGACGTTTCATAGCTACCAGAAATATTGGAAATATCGACGACAGGATAACAAAAAATAAAATGTTCGTATTTAGACAGTCAGCTAGAAGGACTGTCGGGTGAGCGGCCGAGTGGCTTAAACAGTTTCCGTCAGGCGACTGAAGTTAAGCTCGGTCGCATGAGGTCAAACTCCGGATGGGTGACCTTTCGGAGGCCTGACCTCGCAATTCACTTCGTTGTCCTTTGGAAGTGGAGTTAAACTAGGGGTCCCATGCCTGGATAGTGGGCCTAGATTAGCTTCAAATAGCTAGAAATCCTTTCAGCCAACTTAAAATAAATTACTGAAAAAGCAGCTTTCTATTGGCTAAATTTATCCAAGACAGAAGGCTTCCTCCTTCGTCTGATAAAATCCCTCTTCAGATCTTTTGACAGAGTGGGAGACTGGTGTCCTTATTTTGAAAGACTCCTTCGTTATATCCAAGTGCATAGTCACATAACATTGAATAACTACTACTTTGCCTGATACATGACAAAAACATGAATATACCAAATATTACTATTAGTAATTAATGAAATATTATTTGTAATTAAAACATACTATTTAGTTTTTTCATTTTTAATTATTTATCTGGGGCAATAAATTCAGTTTTATCAGTAAGAAAAACTGCTTTACGATGTACCCTGCTAAAAGAAACGTAAGCTAATTACAAGTAAAGATGTCTTTAGTATAAACTATCATTATTAATATTAGTAAATATACCGGGTGCGCCAAAATAAACTATGCACGTTTGGCAGGCCGCAATAAATCGTACACTGGACCGATTTTGAAGATTTATGACTTCATCGTTCGCAAAAAGCCTGAATTAGATTCTAGGATTTTTTGCAAATTTTTCTGTTTTCAATTTTTAGAGCTAGAAGCGAGTTTCTTAAAATTTTCTTTCTCGAAAACACTGAAAACGATCAAAAAACGTCGATCAAGTTTTCTGAAGAATCGACATGAATGGACAAAGAGAGAACTTTTTCGTGGTGATTTGCGATTTAGAAATCGACCAATTGTAATCTGCTGTACGAGAGTTCATACGAAACTCCCAAATCCTCCTGAAAATATTTTCCCTTTGTTCATTCATGTGGAATCTTTTAAAATTTGATCGACATTTTTGATCGTTTTCAATGTTTTCGAAAACGAACATTTTAAGAAACTCGCTTCTAGCTCTAAAAACTGAAAACGAAAAAATTTGCAAAAAATCCTAGAATCTAATTCAGGCTTTCTGCTAAAGATCAAGTCATAAATCTTCAAAATCGGTTCAGCGTACGATCTATTGTGGCCTGCCAAACGTGCATAGTTTATTTTGGCGCAACCGGTATATATGTGAAAATATTTTCCTATGAATACTTGGCTGATTCGAATTGTACAGCACTGAGAAAGATTTTTATAATCGAAGCGCATGGATTTTTAACAGTTGTGTTTTTATTACTAATATTAATAATAGTACCAAATATTATTGTTTCCAAGGCATGGTACGTGACGCAAATTCGATATTGGAAGTTTGCAATATGGACGTCTGCACCGCCATGCAAATCACTACTATTTCCAAACCCATAGCAAAGTTGTGACCCCTTACAGCACATTGAAGCAACGCTGATATCTGACTTCTTCATTCTGCAAGCCGTATTGGCCGTTATATGACAATCAATCTCCTTGAGTCAATTCATCAAGCAAAGAACACGAAAAACTGGTGGGACATTTAATGCATCAAGCTTTTCAAATTGATTCAAGGGAAGGACAAATGACATTTTGTGTAGAAGCATGATGTGATGACTTTATGATTTAGTCACAACTGAGAGTCGCGAGGCTTCTTTTTGACTCAATATGAAATGGGTAAAGACACAACGTTTTCCCATGGCCCCATGAGTTACAAATTCCACAAATAATCAGACTCGCTGGAACAACCATTTCTATTCCAGAATTGAACCGCAAGAGATAAAAATCATTAAGAAAGTAAGAAAAACTCACCATTATCAAAATAATATTTATGAAAGTCTATTCCTTCCACAAGATTTCCTTTAGCATGGGGCTCAAAGCAGGTTACTCTTTCGTCACAAAGTTTACTAAAAGAGAATAATGCGAAACTAAACAAGTGGCAGGCTGTGGAATAAAACAGTATTTGGCCGATATTCAAAACTAAGATGTTGATCTATCAGACAAAGGTTAACTAAGATGAGAAAATTTTGTTTGGTAAAATCACTCATCTTTAAGACACGAACATTAGAAAAATGTCTGTAAGGGGTTTGTACGGAAATCGAGAATTCAGAATCGAGAATTTAATGCCTGTAAGGGGTTTGTACGGAAATCGAGAATTCCACTTTCCATTCTGGTTCACGATTTACGTGCTATTGAAATCAAAATTCTATTTCTGAAACTGACTATTGAATTGAATTTAAATTTCAGTGCCAAATAAATCATGGGCCAGAATGGAATGTGGAATTCTCGATTCCCATACAAACCCCTCACAAGGAGCTCTGGAAAATAGTTCTCATAAGACCTGGTGTCTCGTGGTAAAGGCAATGATTCGTTTCAAAAATCTACGAAAAAGAGGGAGCCATGGCTCCCAGGGCTCACCCCCTGGGTACGTCCTCGCAAGGGTATAGAAGAAAATATTTTTGTGCATAATCGCAGGATGAAAAAAAATAAATTAAAGGGATAGAGAGATTAACAAAGCCTCAGAAATTGGTCTGCTAAGATAAAAGAGCGTTTGAAAATGACGCTATTCCATCACAATTAAAACCAAGATATAAACATATTCTAAACCAAAATGCTAAAACAGTTGATCATTTGACAAATCGATAGCCGTGAGCATGACTCCTAACCCTAGATTAACAGTTAAAAGTATATATCAAAGCTAAACTCAACCGACAGGATTATAAACAGAGAAAAGAAAATTTGCGGCTGTAAGATCTATCAGTTTCTGTTGCAGCTGCTTTTTAATGAATGACGGGGGAAGCATATTAACGAACTTCTATTCATTAGTAAAAATCCTTCGATTACAAAATCATTATCTTAAAATCACTCTTTGCATCAGCATAGGTTCCAAATCTTTAACTCAGCGTAAAAAGGTGGGTGTAAAATTCAATGATCTATTTCTTCTGATTGAATGGCTTGAAAGAAACTTTAGATACTTATTTATAATTCTACCGTTGGACTTTCCAGAAATTTTGAATATTTTTCAAAATTATAGCGTATTTTACATTTCAGCTCATTTTAGGATGTGACGTCATCAAATTTCTAAATCATAAACCAGATGAGTGACAGACTTTTGCTTGATACCATATTGTAGGCATCCATAGACTATAGTTCTCTTCGAAATTACTTCATGTTGCGTCAAACGGTTTAGAAATTACGATGGTTTTAAGTTTCTTTGAAATTGTTCTTGAATTCTTGAAAAGGAAGAAAAACGTTCCAATTCTGAAAATATTGAAGATTTCAGAAAAGTCCGACGGTAGAATTATAGAGAAATAGCTAAAGTTTCTTTGAAGTCATTCAGATCAAAGAAATAGGTCACTCAATTTTACACCGGCCTTTTTAAAGATTTGGAACCTATGCTCTTTGCATCTTGTCGGCAGTATACCGGGTGAGCCAAAGGAAAGTTCCCATTTTTGAAAATTCATAGCACCAAGAGTACTTGACAGATCTGAATGATTCAAATTCTACTTAAAAGCTGAAAGACCAAACTATTTTTGAAAATTTTCTCGCGTATCTACGAGCACTGGAATATACCGGATGTTCCAAAAAAGTACTCCCGTTTGAAAAATCACTAAAATTTGATTACATGACCGATCTTCAATTTTCTTTTTTTTCAAAGTAGATCAAGGACCAAATTATTTTCCCATAAATAGCTGATCTTGTCATTGGTTTAAAATTAGCAAATCTAGCTCTTATTAGGGCTACCTGGTTTTGAATCATACAGCAAAAAGCATTGATGCTTGCCAAATCAATTTCTTTGTGTATACAAAGCTTCTAATGCAGACTATCATTGGAGACTTCGATGACGTTGAAAAATCTGAAAATTTTGACTGTTAGGCATGACTGAGTATTTTGCTTAAAAACTATAGCTCAAAATAAGGTTTTTCAACGTGTAATTTTTCTTCCTCGTTGCATCAAAAGCAAAAATTTTAGCATCTATAAATATTTTTGGGTCTTTGACAAAACGAGCCAAAAAGAAAATTTTATCAAAAGTTTGATAATCAATTTTCGGTGACTTTTCAAACAGGAGTACTTTTTGGGACACCCGGAATTTAAACTTGATTTTACAAGGATTCAATGATTGCAACATGCCAGAAAGAGGCCTAAAACACTTGATCAAATCATGAAGAAACTCCTCGCATAGAACAATCAAGAAAGTATAATTTTTCGCTGGCGAGAGATATTGTCTGCTCAATTATTGCAATTGGATTGAAAATATTTAGTATTTGTTTGAAAATCTATTTCTTATAACACCCGAGAGAGGTGAAATGCACTGAATCTTTGGAAGGGAGAGCTTTTTTATGCCTCACATGGTAAATATCTACATTGTTTGAGTCGAGGTTTAAGTCACCTGGTCAACTTTAGGAAAAGGTCAGCAGGGTCAACTTCTAGAAAGATTCTTTCATAGTGCTAACATTGGAAGTTTGATAATCCATAAACAGGGATACAATGTAGAAGAAACTCACGAGTAGGTGTCGAAATCTCCCATTGTAATGCAGGCAATTAATCTCTGTGTAACTTTGATTATCTCTTGTTCCCTGGCGGCTAAAAATTGAAGAAATCAAAATTAAAAACAGTAGATTACCTATTCTACACAAGGAATTAAATATAGTCCCATGTAGTACGACGTTATAGGAACTATACGAGACGAGTAAAAAAAGTTAACATGTTTGACGGGCTTTGGAACAAAAAGTGCACCGCCGATATTCAAAACTAAGATTTTAATCTATCAATCGAGATGTGAAAATTCTTTTTGGTAAAATCGTTTATATTTTAGACCCAGAAATTAGTAAAATGCTGAAAAGGGGTTTGTATGGGAGAGAGGATTCCACGTTCGATTCTGGTCCATGATTTACTTGCCATTGAAATTTAAATTCTATTTCTGAAACAGACAATTGCATTGAATTTATATTTCAATGGCGAGTATATTATGGACCAGAACATGAAATCAAACATGAAATTCTAGTTCCCATACAAACTCCTTACCAGCATTTTCCTAATTTCTATTTCATGCCAAATTAGATTCTGAGACAGTCTGCGTGCCTGCGTGACAGCCTGCGTGCCTGCAGAGGACCCTGGATGACAATTGCTCTTCCAGCATTTTCCTAATTTCTATTTCATGCCAAATTAGATTCCGAGACAGTCTGCGTGCCTGCGTGACAACCTGCGTGCCTGCAGAGGACCCTGGATGACAATTGCTCTACCAGCATTTTCCTAATTTCTATTTCATGCCAAATTAGATTCTGAGACAGTCTGCGTGCCTGCGTGACAGCCTGCGTGCCTGCAGAGGACCCTGGATGACAATTGCTCTACCAGCATTTTCCTAATTTCTATTTCATGCCAAATTAGATTCTGAGACAGTCTGCGTGCCTGCGTGACAGCCTGCGTGCCTGCAGAGGACTTTGGGTGACAATTGCTCTTTAAGAGACAGGTTGCTGCGTTACAAGTACTCGTCATTCATCAAGCACTTTCATTGGTGCCAGCACATTTTGTGAAATGCCTGCAACGAAACAATGCTTTGCTTCCCGCACAAAGATTTAAAACATAAAATTGACATCGGTGATGGTGGTAGCTAGACTGATTACCTATATCCCTTGTATCCCTGCGTTAAATTTACTCAACATGTTGACCGAAATGACATCACCAATACAACGAGCAAAGAGAAACAAGGGACTAAGGAAATCAATCTATTTGGTAGCTGCGCAGAAAATATATCTGGTTTTTGAAAATATGAACTACAAGAGCGGATTCAACTATAAATGCAGCCCTTATGTCTCGTTCAATTCCTACCCTGACCATCCCCCCCCGGGACACCCCTGGGCATTTGCACGAAAAATATTCCCGGCCCCCGGGCATTTGACCGTAGATTTTTCCCCAGCCCCCGGGCATTTGAGTAGCATTTGACTAGAACAGGAGCTTTTGCTTATACAGTAACTGGGAATATGGCATTTTCTTATTGCCCGGCCCCCGGGCATTTGACCACCGATTTTTCCCCGGCCCCCGGGCATTTGAGCAAGGAATTTTTGTTGACCCCCGGGCTGCCCGGGGGGGGGGGATGGTCAGGGTAGGAATTGAACGAGACATTAGGCCTACAGTTCTGCAAAGTGCAAACGACTTTTCTGCTGCTGGATGGGGGAAACCCACTCTTCTGTGCCGCCTTCTCGGCAGGGGGGGGGGTGGTGACACGAAATATCATCTCGATAAAAATATCATCTAGATAAAATTAGTCTTGTCACTCTGCAGTTCCAAGCAGATTGTGTGCTGGATGGGGGAAACCCACTCTTCTGTGCCGCCTTCTCGGCAGGGGGGGGGGGGTGGTGACACGAAATATCATCTCGATAAAAATATCATATCGATAAAGTTAGTCTTGTCGCTCTGCAATTCCAAGCAGATTGTGTTTGCAAGCTGTTCCTGATTGTGGATGCTTGAAGCAGGTGGATTAAATAAAAGGCAAAGAAAACGTTGTCAACTTTCGAAAGGTGGTCTGGCAGAAATTGAATATGTTCAGATAAGAGTTTAATTCAAAACAGTTGTTCTTACTTGGCTTCAAATTAAAATGAAGAGATGTAGAATTTGAAGTTCGTAATCGAAAACCATCATGATCCGGATCCATTTGAATAGATTTCATTAAAAGTTATTAAGATCTGTTTGGAATCTTTTCATCGAGATTCGCAGTTACAAGGGGAGAAGTGCACTGTTGATTTGAGCTCGTTGTTCTTTTGGCATGTCACATATTCAAAATTGAATTGAATTTCAGGGTGAATTTCAGGGGGGCTGGTGGTATGTTGACTAACTTTTAGCATAACCTGCTATACCGGGCGAGTCAAACATAGGAAGCATAAAAGTTCAACATATCATGCTTCATTTTATAGCAGAATTAAATTTCATCGACAAAATACTGCAGAAGCACCAGGGGCGGCACCAGCCCTGGAAAAGTGGGGTGGACAAGGGATATAATTGACTGGCAGATGGTATAGTCTACCTAATGGCTTTTACATCGTTTTTTGCTGAAGAACAATATTGACCTGAGAAAAGTGGGGTGGACATATCCACCCAAGTCCACCCCAGAGCGCCGCCCTCGAGTGCAAAAAGAAATTCACCGTAAGGCAGTGGCGGCTGGCACGAAAAATGAGATGGTACTAGAAAAACAAAAATTTGTGAGCGAAGCGAACAAATTTTTGTCTCATGACCAGCTGGGGGGATGGGGGGCGCTGTAAGCCCCCCATTGGGGTCCAGGGGCGAAGCCCCTGGGAAGCTTTGCATTTTAAAGCATATATCGTCATGGATTGTCTCTAAATTGCAAGCTAAATGATTTCCCCAATAGATTTTTGAGAAAGTTGTATAGGGGGATTTTTAAGTAAAACGTAGCAGGGAAAGCATAAAATTTATTGATGAAACTGCAAAACGCTATTTATCTGGACATTATAGTATACATCTTTTTGCAAACCATGCTACTTACTTCCAATGAATTCATTTTTTGAAAATCTTTTCAAACGATGCTGGCTGCATTGCTAGGTTATGACCGCTGCACCGAAATGCAGTGAGTCATGTCGATTATTGGCTGCGGCCACTTAAGAGGCACGTGAGCAATACATTTGATAAGTTAATCACTTGCGGCACCCAGTCCACCACTTGCTAGCCGCAGTTGATGGAAGTACCAGAAAGGAAATTGTAGTAACGTGGGTTTCTCGGAGGTTTCTCGTTCAATTTGTGGTGTGCACAAAATCGCATTTCTACTTATAGGACAATTTGAATGGTTCCATTTGCACCAGAAATGTATGGGAGCAGGAAAACAGCTGCCAATTGTTGCTGTTCCCTTCAGTTAATAAAGTTTAAAAGAAGAATCTACATCTTGGCCACGCATCCAGGAAAAATGGTAGCCAACTCCTGCGACACGATTCATTTTCTGCAGAATCCTAGACAGCTAAATAGAAAATAGGCCTAAAAGCTCTTTAACGTACTTTTGAATACCTCAGTATCATTCAATAAACCAGCAAAGTTTGACCATTGTGATTTGATACTGCTGAAAAGACTGCGGTCGATTTCGTAATCTTGTTTGGATGTGTTATTTTGGCGGCCATTCAGCATTACCAGAAAGAGGAATCCATAATGGAGGAATCTAGTACTGCGAACGAATTTACTATTGTTGGACTTGTGGATACACAAAGAGTTTTACGTCATAACAAGTCACAAACCACAATAGGATTACTTTCTGCAGTACTGGATGAACGATGTCTGGTACCGTGGAGTACATAAAGGCCTCATTCAATACTGCTCATTCAACAAGGATTAAAACGAGGGAGGGTCAGATGTTGAGATATTGGCTCTAGTGTGCTCTACCGCTCTTCCTTCTTTTTGTTTTCTTGGTCAATTCAATTTGCTTTATTTTTGAAATATTAGAAAATAAGACCATTAAAATATATTTCAAGCTTTCAAAATAAAGTGGTACTAGACTAGTACCACTAGTACCGCTGCCAGCCGCCACTGCGATGCAGGTATTTCTTTGTAAGGAACTCAACTCTCAGATCGCTAAAAATTAAGAAACTCCAGTACTGGGAAAAAGATATTGAAGCGCCTAGCAATTGTAATCAAGGAAATCCTTGGCATATTTTTCACTCTATCTCCACTTGTTTCCTGTGTCATAAAGTAAATCCTCGCATATAAGAACCTACAAAATAAGAACCTAGAGGCTGTTTTTCCTAAATTATGCACCATATAATTAAGAGCCTGTTTCACTTTGATAGAAAATATGTTCTTATTGCAGGGGTAGCAAAGTTGATTTTGGATTGGCGTTATTAAGTTCTTTCTTGTTCCAGTGAGGTGTTAAAATTTGAATCTTCTCCATTGCTGTTTGTAAGCTTAAAATTGGTCCTAAGTTATAACTTTGCCAAAACAAATAATAGGGATGAATATCTTTGGTGAAGGTTCTAAAACGGCCTAAGCAAAGCACTCATCAAATAAGAACCTTTATACCTTTTAAAATAAGAACCTATTTCAGCCTGGCTCTCAAAAAAGTAGGTTCTTATATGCGGGGATTTAGTGTATTACTGGACAGGTACTTCAGTAATGTTCTAAATTGTGGATAGGCTCAAAAAATTTCATTTTGGAATGTTCACGAGGGCACAAGAACAGAAAACTTTCAGTATTGCCTCAAATTCTTAGTTGCTTACGACAAAATTTTGCACAGTTCACCGAACAAAGGCAATTATTTTTCTTCATTTTTGAAAGAAATTTTGACATGGAAGAAGCATCCACGTTGTAAATAAATGTTGTAAAACTGATGGTTCTATCACAATAACTCATATAAACACTGAAACAAAACAATAAAAATATCAAGGAAATGAAAACATTGTGATTAATTTTGGTAGGCCCTGCTCAGGTCACAAAATTGGATCAACGAAATAAATAAACACACACGACATATATAAGATTTAATAAATTCGCGCATTCACAATCACAGTGCAACATTGCCATGGAGATTTTCAACAATTCAAAAGTTGTTGCTGTTGTAACAAGACTTTTTGATTAGATATGAACGTCGGAAGTCTCTCTCAAATTAAATGTCGTGTGAGATTCGCGATAACGCAAAATTAGTCCTCCAAAACACTTTATTTGTTGTAATTCGCGAGCATTTTCAAGTGACATGTAATTTGAGACAGACTTTAATAACGAGAACATACGTCTGGAGGTCCTGCTCAAAATTCTGTGCTCCTGCACAAAGTTAGCCAATACACTCATCTCTCTTTATGAGAAACTTATCATAAATTCGAAGCTGTAAAAAACATATACGTCTAAGGTCCTGCTCAAAATTAACTATTTGGATTTATTTGGGTTGGTGACACACAAATCATAACTCATAACTACAATTCAAAGAGTGTCTTAACTTAACAACATCCTCTGCTCGTTTCTGGTAGAGTTTCTTAACTTTCCGGAAGAGGCTCTGCAGTTTCTTAAGAGCGGTTCCTCACAAAAAATGAGTGTGAGAGCCCCAATCTAAAATTCATGTTCACAAATAAGTTCCCGGGGAGCCTATTCCAGGACTTACGGTGTTCCAGCAATGGGATTGTTTTCATTAAATACTCTCAGATAGATTTTCTGATAAGAAACAAAACTTTAAGGCGAGCTAAACACAAAACATTAAGTCGATTTTTCTTGGATTCATAAATCTTAAAATCGCGTATGGCAGATAAAACTGACCTTTCAAGCCTCGCCTACTTTCAACATAATACAGTGAAACTTGACTAAGTTTCATTTAGTCGAAAACTTTCTCCTGGGGAGCATACGTTGCAAATCTTTACGAAGGTTGGTGTAAGATTATATGATCCATTTCTTTGGACAAAATCGCTTCAAAGAATTTAGTTATATCGCTATAATTCTACCGTTGGACTTTTCTCAAAATCTTCAACATTTTCAAAATAAAAGTGTATGCCTTCTTTTTGAGAATTTAAGAAAAATTTTGGAAAAAACTTGAAACCATCGTAATTCCTGACCTTTTGATGAAATAATTTTAAAGAAAACAATAGTTTATATCTAGATGTCTACAATATGGTATCAAGGAGAAGTCTGTCACTCTTCTGGATAAAGATTTAGAAATTTGATGACGTCACATCCTCAAATGAGTTGAACTATGGAACACGCTGTAATTTCGAAAAATATTCAAAATTTCTGTAAAGTCTAATGGTAGAATTATAGAAAAGTGGCTACAGTTTCTTTCAAGCCATCCAATCCAAAGAAATAGGTCATAGAATTTTACACCCATCTTTTTACACCGATCGGGTTAGCATAGGTTCCAAATCTTTAACTCGGTGAAAAAAGTTGGGTGTAAAATTCAATGACCATTTCTTCTGATTGAATGGCTTGAAAGAAACTTTAGATACTTTTCTATAATTCTACCGTTGGACTTTTCAAAAATTTTGAATATTTTTGGAAATTACGGTGTATCTTACATTTAAACTCATTTGAGGATGTGACGTCATCAAATTTCTAAATCATAAACCAGATGAGTGACAGACTTTTGCTTGATACCATACTGTAGGCATTCATAAACTATGGTTTTCTTCGAAATTATTTCATGTTACGTCAAACAGTTTAGAAATTACGATGGTTTTAAGTTTTTTTGAAAACTTTTCTTGAATTCTTGAAAAAGAAGAAAAACACTCTAATTCTGAAAATATCGAAGATTTCAGAAAATTCCAACGGTAGAATTATAGAGAATTAGCTAAAGTTTCTTTGAAGTCATTCAGTTTAAAGAAATAGGTCACTCAATTTTACACCAGCCTTTTTAAAGATTTGAAACCTATGCTGATCGGGCTGCACAGAGCATGCATTGCATTCTTTATAAGGAAACGTCTGTTAGAAAAGCAACTTTCAAATGCAACAGAAACCTTTGAATTCAGCTGCAGAACTCTCAGACAAGCTGAAGTTGAATAAACTACTGAGAACATGCTGCAAATTTCACATTTATGGCCGCGGGTTGTGTCCTTAAACATCAGAAATATCTTCATGTGATATCACTATATTTATAAGAAGAACCTTGAAAGAAACTGTAGTAGCCTTTTCCAGAAAATCAAGAACTCTACAAGCGGCAACGAAGGGTCAATTAAAGAAACTTTTCAAGTTTCGTTATGAGCTGCAAAGTATTTTTTTAACTAAAAAAGTGTATTGCCAACCCCAATCATTCTAAAAACTACAATTGTTGTTTATGATTAGCTTCTTCCTTGTGACTATATCTGGGCTAAAAAGCTATATTACCAATCTATGTGGTAAATCGTTACATTCAATTTTGTGAAATTAAGAAACTCTACGAGAAACTCATGCCATAAAACTTGGGTCCAAAGTTAAGAAACTGTGCAACAAAGTTCAGAGACAAGTTTCTTATAGATATAAATTTATAAGAATCTCAATTCTCATATCACCAAAAATTAAGAAACTCGAGCATTGGAAAAGTATTACCTAAGAAACTCTTATAGTTTCATAAAATTGGCTATGAAATGCTCACAAGGGCAAAAGGATCCCCAATGATAAAACAGAGTGAACATTTTAGGAATCTTGCAAGATGCTATCATGAAACTGTCAGTACTCAAAAATTTTCAATAATGGGCCAATTTCTTTCTTATTAGAAATACGTGTATTCCTTAGAATATCAAGTAAGTGGTTTCAGTTCCTTAGTAGAATAGTATAGTAAAATACTAAAATAAAAAGTATCTACCTACTAAAAGGTATCGACACAGGGTAATCGTGAAAAAACTTTCAGTTTTGAGCAACAGGAGCCCATAGATAAGGAAAATTCCCTGAACAACATTCCTTTACTATGTTTTAACTTTCCTGAGAATGTGTGTAATAACAAATGGATATGCTGCAACTAAAGTACTTGCTCACACTAAACAAATGCAAGATTGAATTATGAAAATTTGCAACCGAAATCATCGGTAATCGGTGAAATTTCAAATAAAAATCATTTCTTCAAAACAAAGTTTCAGCTTCAATTATCTCAACACTTATAACTCTCTATCTAAAAATAAAAGTATCAAAAACTCGATGTTCCTGCAGGAGCTTGTTCAAAATGAATTAAACATTTCATATACGCAACACTTACGCCTCGACCTCCCATTATTCATAAAATTGATGTGTGCCATGCTCGATATAAGTTCTTTGATATGAAAATTCATCTATCCTGTTATGTTTACATAATTCAACCAGAAAAGCTGAAAACTTCGGCAACGAAATGAAACATTCGCGAGGTCTATCCACCAGATAACGAAGATCTACAGTCGATTGATCTCCTATCCTCAGTCGGGCACGGGGGCAATAGAACAACCAACTGCCTGTCTACGGAGCACTGAAATTAACACGGGGGGATACACCCATATATTTCACATTTTATTTTTTTAAGGAGGGTTGCCCTTCAGCAGAAGCTGTTTTTCAAGGCGCCCTTCAATAAAAACTTGATTAAAAATAAAGAAGCATTGGAATATACAGGGTGTCCCAGAAAATTGTTCGACGTTTGATTAAATATAAAAAAGGAATAGTAAATGTACTGTATAAATAACCATGTTCCTAAGATTTTGAATAAATGTACTGTATAAATAACCATGTTCCTAAGATTTTGAATTAATGTTTGATGCCAGAATCTTGTGAATCCGCTAAGAATTCACGGAGTTGCAAGCTTTTGAAGTTCAAATTTGAGCGAAAGTTGAAACCAGACGCCCTAAACTGACTTGTTTTTCAAAAAGACGTCCCAAAATTGAGGTAAAAGAAGACTTTCCAATGTTTTACCTCTCGTTGATATCAGAGCAAACCAAATAGGACTTCAAAAGTAATCTAATTCCATTAACCGTTGCCAAAATTTACTGAACAATGCAAGTATCCAAAAACATGGAATGAACACTTAATTGATGTGAGACGGGGCCATTCCAAATAGTGCTCAACATGATTCCTCCAAGCATCCATAACCTTGATTCAATGTTAGAGAAAGCTAGTTTATCGAAAGTGCTTAATAAATTCCATTTGATTTGCTTTGAATAAGCGAGATTCTACTTTCACAAAATATGCAATTTAGGGGCGTCTGGTTTCAGCTTTCGCAAAGCTCGTAGCTCCGTGAATATTTAGCCGATTTACTAGCTTCTGGTGTGTAAAATCAATTTAAAATCTCAACAATGTGGTTATCTTCCCATGGAGCCCGTTAATTATTATTTTTTATATATATTTAATCAAACATCGACAAATTTTTTTGGGACACCCTGTAAGGAAGAAAATGTTTAACCCTATATTATCTTTTAAAACCATTTAGAGAGGATGCTGTCTTAGACTCAGCGGAAGGCTATTCCGTAGTTTAGCTCCCCGGAAAGAAAAGCATTTCCTAGTGGGCAGATGGGATAATTTCTGGCCTAATTATACCGGGCGGGCGAGTCAAAAAAATATATACAGACTTTGAACAATCGTACAAGAAAATTAGTGCAACCAGTTTGTGAAATTTCGAGTCCATCATCTTGTAAAGACCTTTACTAAACTGCAGAGACTTTTCTCGCAATTTCAGGTGTTTATTTCCTTCTATCTTGAAAGAGTGGATACTTTTTTGACCAATCTAACGGATTTTGAAGACTGGATATCATATGAGGCAAGTATCATCTTGGTACCAGTGATGTAATTTTGATAACAGGGAATGGAGAGTGAAGGTCAACCTTGACATGTAGCTCAGGGAGAAATCTATCGATCGGGGTACCGCAAGGATCAATTCTAGGTCCACTGTTTTTGAATAACTTTCAAAGGCCTGTCAACTTACATCAGTAAAACAGAAACTTGTGAATTTGCCGACGATACGATAAGTGATGGATGTGACATTACATTGAAAGAAATATTGAAAATCGGAAAGCAGCCTTGAATCGTCAATTCGTGGTTTTGAAATCATCTAGCGAGTGCGCCAAAGTTGTAGCTGATTGCAAGAGAGCAAGGATTTTAGGCCTACTTTGAAGTATTCTGAGATGAAACATTCTCATAAAATCGCCTGTAGTTCGCGAAAGCATCGCGAAGGATACTGACGATTTTGACAAACTACATTTCCTTATCTAAATTGATTTCTTAACTGCACAGGCATTATCCTTTGATAGCAATCTGAAATATGGTTTGAGAGCTAGAGGCTTTGGAAGGTCTATACTATTCTTTGACTCATCCCCCCCCCCCCCCGTCTTACGAAAAAGTGCGTGTTGTAGATGAAGAAGACTTGTTGAATATTTATGAAACGTGATGTAAGCACAGGAGAGCGGGGAAATACTGATTCAGTCAACACGAAACAGATCATGAGCTTTTAAAAATTAGACCGAAATACTAAATATTTAGACAATTAATATGACGTTTGATGAACCTGTATTGCAATACAGAATACAGTAGTGTCCCGCATATAAGAAACACAAATTTAAGAAACACAGACCCTGATTTTCAAAATAATACCCCATTTTATAAGACACTTGTTCAGGTCTGAAAAAAAGCTTGTTTCTTATTTAAAAACTATGGATTGAAACCTTGGAATTTTTCAGCTTTCCAGTTGTATTGAACTGTACCTATTCAAATGAAAAAAGAGTTTTGTATGCAAAAAGCACCTTCCTGAAATAACTGTAGCATTTTCTGGAAGTGAAAATTTACAAATACGATTCAAAATAATAATCATCAAAAGAGATCATGTCTGGTTCAACAGTATATGATTTCTGTTAAAAGAAACTTTACCCTGATTTGCAAGTTTATCTCATTTTATAAGAAACGCATCAGACCTGAAATTGAAAAAGTTGTTTCTTATATGCGGGACACTACTGTATTGGCTTCTACTTGAGTGTTTCAAAGAGTTGATGATCATAGAAATGCACTGCCATGCCTAACGGGTGACCCAATAAGAAAGTGAAACTTCTCCAAATTCTCCAAACTCCAAACTCCAAATTCTCCAAAACATGATTATGCTGCTGATCTTTAAACTGTTTTCTGAATTTTCATCAAAGAACAAATGAATTCGAGAGATTATCGTTATTGAATCCTTTGTGAGACAGACTACAAAATTGCGGTATGAAAAACCATATTTTGAGCAAGAATATTTCACAAAATACAAAATTCTTAGCCAAAAAGCAATATCTTGCAATTTCAAAAGGAGTTTCGAATTCTACAAGAATAAGGATTTTTCCAAGGACACAAGAAGCGAATTAAATGGGGCAAGTCTTCAACTGATAATCATTTCGGAGTATGCTTCAAATTACTATGCTTCGGAGTATGCAAATGTGATTTTTGAGTATACTTCAAAACCAGGTAGCCTTCAAAAGCATACATTCCCATATATCAAAAGTCATTCCTAGACGGTCGATTATATGAGAGTTTTCAGCTTTTTTGTAACTTCAACCGGTGTGAAAAGCCAGCCCGGTGTTGCAGTCAGTGTTGCAAAAACAAAGTTGTGTTTACATGATAAAAGTTTCAGCCGGTCTGCCGGGCTGAAATCTCAGCTCGTTCTGATAACGATCAAACAGGCTGAGAATTTCAGATAATTGTCATTCATAGCGCATAATGAATAAATGATAAATCAAAAGATCTCCTGCGCAAATTATGGCTATCAGCCTTGCTTGAAACCACCATATCATCGATTCGTAGATCAGCCAGTTTAAAGATACAAACGGGCTAAAAACCATCTTACAATCAGCACTTTTGAAATATGTCCAAAGTCAATTAAAAAACTTCATAACAGGCTATTGTCTCATTTTAATAATTTTTCAAAAACTTTCCCTTTTTTCGGTCACCTGGTTTGGGCATCCTTTTCGCAGCTTAACGAACATTGGAGCAAAAGAGTCTTAAATAGAGTAATCCTTGTGGGATTTTCTTGGGCTGCTACGGCCTATGCAAATAAAAATTTATTTGAAATCCTTTTATCCGATACAACGCAGTTTAAAGCCCCGGGTTTACAGCAGAAGGTTTCTCTTCAAAGGGGAATGCATCTTTCATTGCGACTGCCACAAGTTACTAAAGTCTTTTTGAAACTGGACGCTGGGCAGAAATATCCGCGAATAATAGCGATCAAAGAGTTTTGATTGAATAATTTGCATTATCACAAATCTAACCTGACACTTAACGGATATCTGAAGGTGCCAAAATGATTGAGGAAGCTAAGCAAAATTACTTCCGTAAAACTGGAAAATCTTTGGCTGATCCTGGGACCAATAGAAAAACCTATTGGAATTTAATAAACACTGTTCTAAACAAAGTTAAGATTCCTATGATACCACCTCTTCTAGAAAACGGGCTGTTTGTAACGGATTTTACCGAAAAGGCACAGATATTTAATGACTATTTCATCCTTCAATGCACGACCATTGACACAGGTAGTGAAATTCCCCAAGATACTCCGATGGCTACGACTCTGATAAGTGATATCGTCATCTCTGAGGAAAAGATACTTAATATCATTAGATCGCTTAATCCCAATAAAGCACATGGCTGGGACGAAATATCTGTGAGGATGATAAAGTTGAGCGATGTTGCATTGGTTCTGCCACTCAAGATAATTTTCATAAATTGTTTGAGGCGTGGTTTATTTCCCGAAATATGGAAATGTGCAAGTGCCGGTTCATAAGAAGAATGAGAAAAATGTGAAAGGGAATTACCGTCCTATTTCTCTTTTACCAATTTTTGGGAAAATACTTGAAAAACTCATATACGATTCTCTTTATTCACATCTTGTATCACATGAACTCCTTAACCAAAATCAATCAGGATTTCGCCCAGGGGATTCAACAATCAATCAGTTACTCTCAATAACACATACAATATTTAAAGCGTTTGACTGTAACCCTCCTCTAGATGTTCGTTCTGTGTATCTTGACATCTCTAAGGCATTTGATAGGGTATGGCACGATGGTCTAATTTATAAATTAAAACGATGTGGTGTCTCGGGACAACTTCTCTCTTTAATCCAAAGTTTCCTCAAGGATCGAAAGCAGAGAACTGTACTGAATGGACAGAGTTCTAATTGGGGAGATATTTCGGCAGGGGTGCCCCAGGGCTCTATTCTTGGACCTTTGTTTTTCCTTGTGTATATAAATGATCTAGCCGTAAGCTTGAAGTGCAATGCTAAGTTATTTGCTGATGATACATCATTGTTCACAGTGGTAGAAGATTCCAATACAGCTGCCAATAATATGAATCATGACTTGGACTTGATAAGTCAGTGGCTCACGCTTGGAGAATGTCATTTAATCCTGATCCGTTAAAACAAGCTGTTGAATTAAAATTTTCAAAAAAGAAAATTGAAATTGAACACCCAGTAATCCTTTTTAATGACATACCTGTGAAGAGGGTAAACGAACATAAACATTTAGGAATTATCCTTGACTCAAAACTATCTTTTTCAGCTCATATTAAATCAGCTATCTCTAAGACAAGAAAGGGCATTGGTTTGCTGAAATATCTCTCCAAATATCTGCCCAGGCATACCCTTAACGAAGTATATAAGCTCTACGTTCGACCACACCTGGACTATGGTGATGTCATTTACCATATTCCTGCCAAAGCATGTGAATTCAGTCAAAGTATCATTTTACCAAATGCCATGGAAAAGCTAGAGTCCGTTCAGTATTCTGCTGCTTTGGCTGTAACAGGAACATGGAGGGGAACATCTCGCGAGAAGCTGTACAAGGAGCTTGGCTGGGAGTCATTAAGTTCCCGACGATGGAGTAGACGCCTTACCTTGTTCTACAAGTTTGTAAATAATCTTAGCCCTGAGTATACAGTAGATCCAATTCCTCCTCTTCATCAGTCGCAGTACTGTCTTCGCGACCAGGATGTCATTGGGCGATTAAAGGCACGGACAGAAAAATTTAAGTCTAGTTTTTATCCCAACTGCCTATCCGAATGGAATAAGCTCGAGCCTGAATTGAGACTTGCACCCTCAGTTGCTGTTTTTAAGAAAAAGATCTTATCAATAATCCGACCCCCTGCAAAATCTGTTTTTGGAATACACGATCCAATAGGATTGTCCTATCTTACTCAACTTAGGGTTGGTCTCAGTAAGTTAAATTTTCACAAGTTCAAGCATAATTTCAGGGATACCATAAACCCAATGTGTCCAACAAACGATGGCATCGAGGATACGGAGCATTTTTTGTTGCTCTGCCCTTCTTTTGATGTTCAACGAAGAGATCTTCTCGCTGGAATTGTACAATTATTGCAACCGTATGTACAAATCGCTGGCCTTTCAAATGATGCTTTGGCGCAGCTTTTACTATATGGTGATCAAGACTTTTCTGATGACTTGAACAAAAATATACTCGAATTGACTTTACGTTTCATCCAGGAAACTGGTCGGTTTGTTTGAGATCCTTTGAAATTTCAGCGATGTTCTTAGCAACCACCAAGTCCCTTTACGTGAATGTTCTTTGTTTTCCTTGTAAGTTCTGTTTGATATTAGATGTCATGCATCTTATGCATCTCAATTTCAAACGAGCCGCACTCGTAAAATTTTTGAGTTCTTCCCAACCTTGACACGACATCCAATATCAGACAGAATCTAGTATATTATATCCTTTATCCATTAGTTTTCTAATCGTTCGTAGTGTACAGTTAGTTGCATGTAGGTTAACGTTATATGTCTTTATGTTTTTGGCCATGGGGTAGTCATTGTTTTTCGCTCCCCCTGGTATCGTTCCCGTAGTGTTGTATAGTAATTAGATAAGTATTGTAGATTGTAGAACTCATTGTAAACTTTTGAAATGAATGATATAAAAAAAAAAAAAAAAAAAAAACACTTAACGTGAGACAGACCTAAGTCCTATCAAGCCCTTATCTCGGCCGGAATGAGATATGAAACCAATCCGATGTCGTGTAAACAGAAGGCCAATCCGATATGAAGCCAATCCAATATGAAGTGAAAACGGTATCGTATAAATGGGTAGGCACCGGGTATCATATAGTTTTTACAACATAGGTCTCAAATCTTTCAGATCTTTAAAAAGGTGGGTGTAAAATGCTATGATATTTTTCTTTGAATTTAATGGCTTGAAAGGAACTTATGGTACTTTAATTCAAATCTGCCGTGGACATTTTTGAATATCTTGATTTTTTTCAAAATGGTGGCAATTTAATTATTTTTTAAAAAATTCAGAGAACATTTGAAAAAATTTAAATCATAGTAAATCCTAAGGAAAAATGATATAACCTTCAAGAAAACCATTGTTTATCAAGGTCTACATTATCGTGGCAAGCAGAAATCTGTAGTTGTTCTGGTTTAGGATTTAGAAATTTGATGACGTCATGTCATAGCCTCAAATTTAATAAATGCCGCCATGTTGAAGCTAATCAAGATACCGGGTGCGCCAAAATAAACTATGCACATTTGGCAGGCCACGATAAATCGTACACTGGACCGATTTTGAAGATATATCACTTAATCTTTAGCAGAAAGCGTGAATTAGATTCTAAGATTTTTTGCAAAATTTTCCATTTTCGATTTTTAGAGCTACAGGCGAGTTTCTTAAAATTTTTGTTTTCGAAAACACTGAAAACGATCAAAAAGCGTTGATCAAATTTTCTAAAGACTCATCATGAATGGACAAAGAGAAAATGCTTTCAGCGTGATTTGGGGATTTGGAAATTGATCATTGTAAACTTCTGCACGAGTGTTATTTCAAAGATTGGCTTGTTGCGAAATTCTGTAATAGTTTCAATAAAGTGCCGCCCCAAAAGCCGTCACAAATCAAAATGTAACAAAACTCCATGCTTGCTGGCCCCATGACTCTTTCTCGCTTATCTTTTAACCCCCTTGATACAGGAACACAGCCTGCAGCAAAGCATACATTCAATGACATTACAAAAGAAAAGAAATTTCTTTATATTCTTAAAAATATTATTACATTTCTCACAAGATAGTACAAACTCTCGTACAGCAGCTTACAATTAGTCGATTTCTAAATCCCAAATCACCACGAAAAAGTTTTCTCTTTGTCCATTCATGTCAATTCTTTAGAAAGCTTGATCGACGTTTTTTGATCGTTTTCAGTGTTTTCGAAAACAAAAATTTTAAGAAACTCGTTTGTAGCTCTAAAAACTGAAAACAGAAAAATTTGCAAAAAATCCTAGAATCTAATTCAGGCCTTCTGCTAAAGATCAAGTCATAAATCTTCAAAATTGGTCTTGTGTACGATTTATAGTGGCCTGCCAAACGTGCATAGTTAATTTTGGCGCACCCGGTATGTTACATCCCTATGTTATACTTTACTGCTTTTATAAAAAAAAATAAATTCTTAACTCTTGAGGGAGATGAAGTGCGTTTTTGAGTGAGGATATTCTCTTTGGTGTTGATCGTGGGCTCAAGGCCCCTTTTCACGCATTTTAACGTAACAGACTTTTTGTAAATTAAATTTTTCCAATATTTGCAATACTCAGAAAAAACAGAACAAAAATAACGATCAGCCTTTCAGCAATGAACAAATCCATGACTCATTCCAATTTATCAAGTATTCTCCATTTTCAAACGTGAAAGTTCTTTTTGGCTCACCCGGTATAAAACAGACCGTTTGAAGGCAAAGCTTGCCTTAGCTGTGATTAACGTAAATCGTCTGTCTCGGCAACAACTATGTTTAAAATACCAAGTACTGATCAAGAGTTAGCCTTTCTGATCCCAAGACTATGTGGTGGTTAAAAACTAGAATCCTTGGTGAATTAACGGACAGTTTCGGTAGCATTTGGTTCAACTTCAGTCAATACGAAGTTCATTCTCGCTAGGCAGCCTTTTCAAGTTTTATCTACCGGGTGTCCTAAAAAATGCGTGCGGATTTGGTTGACTCTAGCGTTGAGAATCTAGCTTTAATGAACGGCTAATCACTCTCAAAATGTTCCTCGATAGTTACCTTGAACATAAATACCTCGTTTGTTGGTATTGGTGCTTTGAGAGCAGAAATATCGATCTTGAAAGCTCAAATTTGCCTCTTCCTGCAAACCAGAGCTTGTTTCTCGAAATTTTCGATTTCGAAAATAATGAAAATGGTCAAAAACCGTCGATCAAATTTTCTAAAGACTCAACATGAATGGACAAAGAGAGAACGGTTTCGTGATGATTCGGGGACTAAATCCCCAAATCACCCTGAAAACGTTTTCTCTTTGTCCATTCATGTCAAGTCTTTGAAAATTTGGGGACAAATGCACTTTGGCGGACACAGTTTCCAAGGCAAACAGAGGTTGAATTGAATTGTATTGTTAGAACTAACTGCTAATTAGCTTTCTAAACAATAGTTATGTAAATCCTATCATCTGATTGGATAATGCAAGATTCGAACGTAATTCTACCAATTCGCAATTACTGGAGAACGTCAACATGACTTAAATATGGCCTAAAACTGCAGCAGGAACAGGCAATCAATGTATTCGTTTCACTGCAAATTTTTGGGGGCTGCCACCCCCAAGCCCCCCCGCTGGTTCAATAGGTATACTTTAATCTTTGTACTGACGCACTTTCCATCCAAAATCAGTACACAATTCACACACGGAGAAATAATAAAAGTGTGTCCGCTAAAGTGCAAACTAGCCAAAATTTGATCGATGTTTTTTATCGTTTTCAGTGTTTTCGAAAACGAAGATTTTAAGAAACTCGCTTCTAGCTCTAAAATTTGAAAACAAAAAATTTACAAAAATCCTAAAATCTAATTCAGGCTTTAAATTCAGGCTAAAGATTAAGTCTTCGTCTAGTTTGTATTGGATTCGAAAGAATTCATATGATCCCGAGTGTTGTACCCAAAGCTATTTATAAAATTTAAATTGGTTCTACTTGCCATAATTTTTACTCATTGCGTTCTTTCTTTTTGCTCGGAGCTTTCGCCTCACCTCTGAGGCCTCTTCAGCGACTGATTAATTCGATTCTTCGATCAGATATCAGTTTCCAATCGTATTCGAATTTCAATTTAACGAACGAACAAATCTGAGCGTAACTATTATCAAAATAAGTTGTTGTTATTGCGTCTTGGGCGTGGGACGTTTGCATTTCCCCACTCTTCTTTGGAATTCAAAGATGGTGCCATCTCACTGATAAAAACTGCCTCTGTCACCTGCCGCAGCATTGCATCTCCGGAACACGTTCCTAGCTTCTCTATTGAAAGTTCTTGCTTAATACCGCCATGCCTCTCGTTCATATGTTTGAATAACATCGAGTTCTTATCTTCCTTTTCATATCTGTTTATGTGCTCCATTATTCTCTCTCCCAAGCTTCGAGCTGAATCACCTATATATGCTTCCCCGCAGTTCTCCTGGTTTGATCCGACGCACGTTAGCATAGGCTCCAAATCTTTAACTCGGCGTAAAAAGGTGGGTGTAAAATTCAATGACCTATTTCTTCTGATTGAATGGCTTGAAAGAAATTTTAGAAACTTATCTATAATTCTACCGTTGCAATTTCCAGAAATTTTGAATATTTTTTAAAATTACAGCATATTTTACATTTCAGCTCATTTGAGGATGTGACGTCATCAAATTTATAAATCATAAACCAGATGAGTGACAGACTTTTGCTTGATACCATATTGTAGGCATTCATAAACTATGGTTTTCTTCGAAATTACCTCAGGTTGCGTTAAACGGTCTAGAACCTACGATGGTTTTAAGTTTCTTTGAAAATTTTTGTTGAATTCTTCAAAAAGAAGAAAAACACTGAACATATGGAAATATTGAAGATTTTGGAAATAGAACGGTAGAATTATAGAGAAACTGCTAAAGTTTCTTTGAAGTCATTCAGTTCAAAGAAATAGGTCACTCAATTTTACATCAGCCTTTTTAAAGATTTGGAACCTATGCCACGCACGTTATCTTGTGCAAAATGTCTCTTGATTTGTGGATTAAAGATTAAGTCATAAATCTTCAAAATTTGTCCAGTGTACCGGGTGTCCCAAAAAATGTATACAGATTTGGTTGACTCCAGCGATGTGAATTTAGCTAATCACTCTCAAAATGTTCCTCGATAGTTAACTTGAACATAGATACCTCGCTTGTAGGTATTGGTGCTTTGAGAGCAGAATTATCAATCTTGAAAGCTCAAATTTGCGTCCAACTGCAAACCAGAGCTTTGGCCTTTTGGCCTAAGTAAGTTCCTGAAGCACATTGAAATTTAGAACTGAAATGAATGAAAAATGAAAAAACTGCCCAATGGATGACTGGGGGCTGACTTCTGGAAAACAAAATAACACAAGATCTAATATTGCTCAAATTTTATCAAGGCTATCGTTGATTTATACGCTGTGCCTTAAGAATTTGCTTAGGGCAAAAGGCTAAAGCTCTGCCTTAACGGAAGAGTTAAATTTGAGCTTTCAAGATTAACATGTCTACTCTCAAAGCATCAATACCAACAAACGAGGTACCTATGTTCAAGTTAACTATCGAGGAACATTTTTAAAGTGATTAGACATTAATTGAAGCTAAATTCACATCGCTACAGTCAACCAAATCCGTATAAATTTTTGGGACGCCCGGTACGATTTATCGTGGCCTGCCTAAAGTGCATAATATATTTTGGCGCACCGGGTATCTTGTTTCATCATATTCATCCAAACAAACCATTCTTTAACTGTTTTGAAACATCATTGATTGTACAAACAATCTTTTTGTGGGCATGTTGTACAATGTCTCTACTAATACAGTGGTGTCCCGCATATAAGAAACAACCTTTTCAATTTCAGGTCTGGTAAAATTCAAATCAGGGTAAAGTTTCTTATTAGAGAAATCATGCACTATCGATCAACTACTCAGACACAAGCTTTATGATTGTGATAAGAAACATATTATTTTGATTCGCATTTGTAAATTTTCACTTCCAGGTCTTTTTTGCTTTGTTTTGTTAAATAAGAAACAAGGCTTTTTCAGACCTACACTAGTTTCTTATAAAATGGGATATTATTTTGAAAATCAGGGTCTGTGTTTATTAAATTTTTTATGCTTCTTATACCGGGTGAGCCAGAAAAAAGTTCCCACTTTTGAAAATTCGTAGCACCACAAGTACTTCATGGATTTGATTGATTCAAATTTTAGTTAAAAGCCAAAAGATCGAAGTATTTTTGTGATTTTTCTCGTTTTCTTACGATCACTGCAAATAGAGGAAAATTCAACTTTACGAAAATTTCATGGTTGCAAAATGACTGAAAAAGGGCCTAAAACACTTGATCAAATCGTTAGGACTCTCCTCTCACAGAACAATACACACGGGCGTTTCACCTCTCTCAAGAGTAACAGGACATATATTCTCAAACAGATATTTCAAATTTTGAATCCCATGGCAATAAAAATGCAGACAATATCTCTCACCCATGAGAAATTGCATTCTCTCTGTTGTTCTGACCTAGGAGTCTTTTATGATTTGATCAAGTATTTTAGGCCTTTTTCAGTCATTTTGCAACCACCAAGTTTTCCTAAATTTGAATTTACTAATTTGTCCAGTGCTCGTAAGACGGCGAGAAAAACCACAAAAATACTTCGATATTTTGGCTGTCAAGCGAATATTGATTCATTCCAATCCATTCAGTACTCTTGATGCAATGAATTTACAAAAGTGGGAACTTTTCTCTGGTTCACCCGGTATGTGGGACACTACTGTAACATTGATTATTGATTAATGATTATTGATTATTGATTAGTGATTATTGACTATTGATGAGTAATAATAATGATTATTGATTCTTGATTGTAGATAGTTGTAGAAACGGGGTGGACCAAAAAGAACATGTTTGAAAATTCGTTATGTGGAGAATACTTGAAATATCAGACTGAATCAAAGTTTGGTTGATACAGGAAAGGCTGAAGTATTTTGTGATCTTTCTTCTTTCTCCGAAGGACCTTGGGTTGTTCATGTTCCTCGACAAACCTTAAAGCGCCGATCACAATGGCGAATTGTGTGCTCTCGGGCTGTCCCTCTCTTACGAATATTATTGGCACAATTTAAATTTAATTGCAAGTGCCATACATAGTGGGAACTCGCTGACTACCGGGTGACCCAGAAAAAAGTGACCCAACGCAATATGTTATAAAAGAAAAATTAAGCGGCCGATTGAAATGCTTCAAACGTTGTTTTGTAGCTAAAAGACCAGCCTATACCAGAGAATTTTTGCAATATATTTGGGCACGGTAAATTTCCTGAATTAAAGATTTCGAGGAAAAGGGCATGCTTGAAATTCTCAAAAGTCATCAAAAACAGGGGATCGATTTAAAGCCATTTCAGATCTTCAAAACAATGAAGAGCGTGTTGTTGCGAAAAATACTCATGACGTAGTCTAGTCTTTTAGCGACAGAACAAAATTTGAAACATTTCAATTGTCCATTTGCATAATTTTCTGTAACAGATTGCGTTGGGTCACTTTTTTCTGGGTCACCCGGTACAAGTCCTTTGCCACTATGGATGTCACGTAGTTAATTAGCCTTGTTGCTTCTATAAATTGTTGTTTTTTTAAATGAATAAAGAAAAAAAATGTTTCTTCTGTTTTTCTGAACATCCTTATTTCTAACAGAAACATTGCATCTAAAACTACGAAAAAAACTGTCAAACATTAAGTTGAAGAGTTGGCAAGATTACCAAATTACAATGTCATAAATTAGTTGCATGGTTTTTCTTGTATGATTTCGCAAACAGCGGATACATTTTCCTGACTTACCTGGTAAGAACCTATCAGAACCCAACGTCTCTAATTTAAGCGCAAAACTACTGAATTGAGTAAAACAAAGAATTTGTGTGAAACATACCTTTCTGCTCATCGTCATCTGAGTGCACACTCTGCTCGTCTTGAGAGCCCTGATAAAAGGATGTTCACTTACAGAAGGTATACGTCAAATGAGAGGTAGGGTAGACAATGATACTTTTCAATGACACAACAAGAGGTGTCTCAATAAGGGTGCCGCACTGAATTTCAATAGAGCTACGCCACATCCCCTAAAAAAAGCTTAAACTTAGTGCAAACGTGTGCGTGCTGGATAAGGGCAAATCAATGAAAGTTTCAAAAGTCATCAATCAGTCAATCAATCAATCAATCAATCAGAAATCAACATGACTTATGTCAAGGGAATATGAAAATCAAACCTTGGGTCACATGTAGGAGTTCAATTCTAGGAAACTTTAATGTTCCTATCGTTCTAAAAATTGCAAGTGTTCTTCGGAGGAAGTTGGTAAAGTCAATGGCCTTAAAGGTAATAGTCGGAGGTAAATACGGTCATCTGCCGGGTGAGTGAGAAAAAAGGATCCCCGCTTGGAAGGCCACTGCTCCATGAATATCAAAGCAATAATATTGAAAAATGTCTTGTTTTATTGCCAATATGTTCAGTTAGGTTCAGTAATTTACCCGGCCTTAATCGGCCATTCCTTCCTGTGGATATGGGTGATTTTCTGCAGAAAGCCCCTTCAAAAAACCTGCAAAAACGAATGAAAACAATGAGCACATTTTCCTTCCTAAAATTGATGACACTCACATAAATTCATGCATTTTGTCCTCTTGGGAGATTTGAATCCCCCTGAATAGGTCATCGATACCAGGGGGGGGGGACTTGTTCATCCTACCAAGAGGATAGCACGTGCTGAAAGCGTTCACAAGTCATTGCTGTAAGGCATTGTGAGGCAGAAATGTTAGGGAAATCTGTTCATGATTTTGGGCACGTTTTGAAGGTTTTTTGAAGAGGCTTTCTGGAGAAAATCCCTCATAATTTCAGAATGGAGTAGTCGATTTCAGTCAGGTAAATTTCATAGTAGATTTGAACATTTCTGTATGCATATTTTTACATCGGATGCATAACCTGTGTCACACTTCACACTCAATGGTTGGTTTTCAGCACAATTATGCTGAGTGGCGACGTAGAAACTAATCCTGGTCCAGAAACACTTGATTTTTGCTCTTGGAACTTAAATAGTATTTCTGCGCATGACTTCTTACGAGTTTCTCTTATCGAAGCATATAACTCGGTGTATAACTATGACTTAATTGGGATTGTAGAAACACATCTTGACAACCACAACGCCGACGAAGAAAGGTTAGCACTCAATGGCTACTCGTTTATTAAAGAGAACCATCCACAAAATGTGAAGAGAGGTGGTGTTGGGCTGTACATCAAAGATTCCCTTCCATCAAAAAGACGGTCTGACCTAGTGACCCTCCCAGAGTGTATTGTGTATGAGATCCAAGTAAATAGGAAAAAATACTTTTTCGCTGTAATCTATAGAAGCCCAAGTCAGGACCAGAGTGAATTTGATAACTTCACAATTAATTTTGAACTGATGCTATCAAAAATGCATGCTGAAAATCCTTTTTGCGTTATCATTACCGGTGATTTCAACTGTCGATCAGCTCAGTGGTGGAAAGATGATATTGAAAATAATGAAGGAAAGTATTTTGAGTCGTTAACAACTGATCTAGGCCTTCATCAGTTGATCTCAGAACCAACGCATTTCATGGGTGATTCTAGATCCTGTATTGACTTGATCTTTACTGATCAGCCTAACCTCGTTATCGAATCTGGTGTTCATCCGTCACTACACGAACTATGTCATCACCAAATAGCTTATGGAAAATTATCTGTTTCAAATGTAAAACTACCCCCCTACAAACGCAGGATTTGGTATTATGACAAGGCCGATTTTGTCGCCATCACGAAAAGCATTGAAATGTTTCATTGGCAAGAGCACCTTGAAAACATGACATGCCCTAATCAACAAGTTGAACTTCTCAATGAAGTTTTGCTAAACATTTATACCAATTTTATACCCAACAAAGTTAAAACGATTAGACCTCAGGAAGCACCTTGGATAACCCAGAATGTTAAAAATTTTCTGAGGAAAAAGAATCATGCTTATAGAAATTTCGTGAGCAGGGGCCAGCCAAATGACAAACTAGAAGGAATACAGAAAATGATATCCAAGGGTAAGAAACTGATTGAGGATGCCAAACGAAACTACTTCCTTAAGGCAGGAAATACATTAGCAAACCCCGGGACTTCTTGTAAAACATATTGGTCCCTAATCAACACCGTCCTAAACAAGGCCAAGATTCCAATAATACCACCTCTTCTTGAGAACGGGATATTTGTAACGGACTTTACTGAAAAGGCACAGTTATTTAATGACTATTTTATACTTCAGTGTACGACGATTGACACAGGTAGTGAACTTCCACAAGATGCTCCAGCAACTTCTTCTATAATAAGTGATTTTCCCATTTCTGATGAAAAGATTCTGAACATCATTAGGTCACTTAATCCTAATAAAGCACATGGCTGGGATGAAATATCTGTTAGAATGATAAAATTAGGTGATGCTGCGTTGGTTATTCCACTTAAAATAATATTCAAAAATTGCTTGAGACGTGGCGTATTCCCCGAAATTTGGAAATTTGCAAATGTAGTGCCAGTTCATAAGAAAAATTAAAAAAATGTCAAGGGGAACTACCGTCCAATTTCTCTTCTACCAATTTTTGGGAAAGTACTGGAAAAGCTCATGTACGACACTTTGTACTCGCATCTTGTTACAAATGAATTACTTAACCCGAATCAGTCTGGTTTTCGTCCCGGTGATTCTACAGTTAATCAATTAATTTCCATAACGCATACGATCTTCAAGGCATTTGACTGCAACCCCCCACTTGATGTTCGTTCCGTGTATCTTGACATTTCCAAAGCATTCGACAGAGTGTGGCATGGCGGCTTAATTTATAAACTAAAACGATGCGGCGTCTCAGGCGAACTTCTTTCCCTTATCAAAAGTTTCCTCAAGGACCGAAAACAGCGGACCGTCCTGAATGGACAGAGTTCAAATTGGGGAGATATTTCAGCAGGAGTGCCTCAGGGCTCTATTTTAGGACCCTTGTTTTTCCTTATATATATAAACGATCTAACTGCAGGCTTAAAATGCAATGTTAAGCTTTTTGCTGATGATACTTCATTGTTTACCGTAGTAGAAGACTCAAATATAGCAGCCACTGACATGAACCATGACTTAGAATTGATAAGAAAATGGGCCTATGATTGGAAGATGTCATTTAATCCAGATCCACAAAAACAAGCTGTGGAATTGGTATTTTCTAAGAAAAAAATTGAAATTCACCATCCAGTAATTCGTTTTAATAACATACCAGTGATGAAAGTAGAAGAACATAAACATTTAGGAATTATCCTGGACTCAAAGCTTTCTTTTTCCGCTCATATCAAAGCAGCTATATCTAAAACAAGAAAGGGCATTGGCCTGCTGAAATGTCTCTCCAAGTATCTGCCCAGGCATACTCTTAACGAATTATTTAAGCTCTATGTGCGACCCCACCTAGATTACGGAGATGTTATCTACCATATTCCGGCTAAAGTATGTGAATTCAGCGGCAATACCATATTACCAAATTTAATGGAAAAGTTAGAGTCCGTCCAATATTCTGCAGCTCTAGCCGTTACAGGGGCATGGAGAGGAACATCGCGGGAAAAGCTGTACGCAGAGCTCGGTTGGGAGTCACTAAGTTCCCGAAGGTGGAGTAGACGCCTCACTTTGTTTTACAAAATCATGAATAGCCTATCCCCCGCATATACAACGGATCCAATCCCGCAACTTCAACAGTCGCAATATTCTCTTCGCAGACAGGATGTCACTGGGCGAATTCGGGCAAGGACTGAGAGATTTCAATCTAGCTTCTATCCCAATTGCTTGTCTGAATGGAATGATCTATGTCCAGAGATTAGACTTGCACCAACCATTGCTATTTTTAAGAAGAGGCTACTGTCCATAATC
This sequence comes from Aurelia coerulea, assembly GCA_039566865.1. Classification (NCBI taxonomy): domain Eukaryota; kingdom Metazoa; phylum Cnidaria; class Scyphozoa; order Semaeostomeae; family Ulmaridae; genus Aurelia; species Aurelia coerulea. The sequence goes on along the minus strand of CM076947.1, from coordinate 20,051,605 downwards.
CGCCCCCCTGCTAAATGTGTCTTTGGGATTCACGATCCAGTAGGACTATCCTATCTTACTCAACTTAGGGTTGGTCTTAGCAAATTGAACTTTCACAAGTTCAAGCATAATTTTAGGGATACCATCAACCCAATGTGCCCTACGAACGACGGTATAGAGAATACGGAACACTTCTTGTTGCTTTGCCCTTCCTTTGAGGTTCAACGCCGAAATCTTCTCGTTCGAGTCTTAGCATTACTACGACCACTTGGATATGTTAATATTCCAAACGAGGTCTTAACGCAACTTTTATTATATGGTGACAAAGACCTTCCCAATGACGTTAACAAAAATATTCTCGAATTGACTCTAGAATTCATCAAAATAACTGGTCGATTCGATTAGGACCGCATCATATCTAGTCATACCTCATCCAACCACCAAGTATGTCTTCGTAAAGTGTCTTGTATGTAAAGTTCCGTATGGTTGATTTATTTCTTAGCAGAAATTACGTGTATCTTTATGTAATGGGTGGGTCGGGGGGTGTGTTGCCTGCTCGGGGAGTCGTGGCGCGGGAGTCACACATCCGATTCGTCTAATTCTTTTTCAAATCCTCGACCGAGGCCTGGACAAAATTTTCGTTTAAGCCTCTTTGACACGTCGTTTAAAATCTCTATGAAATTGTGCGAATCGGTTGGGTGGCTCTTGGGGTGCGGTTTTGCGGGCGGGTGGTACATCTTTCCTGATTCACCCAGTAGTTTTTATTTCTTTCTATATTAGTTACCGCGGGGTTGTCATAGTCTATTGCTCCCCGTGGTATTATCGTCCTTGTAGTGTTTCGTAGAGTAATTAGTAGGTAGCGTCATTAGTAATTCGTCTTGTAAAAAATTTATAATGGAATATAAAAAAAAAAAAAAAAAACATTTCTACCATAAAACTATATATTTGCCGATATAATTGTCTTGATATCCAGGGAGCCGTGACCTTTCAAACGGGGATTCTTTTTTCTGACTCACCCGGTATAAGTAGAACAAAGAAAAACACACGCATTCTTTGTCTCCATAGCTCGCGCACGTACCAGTTTAAACAGATTCAATAGCCTTTTCGCTCGTGCAAACCCCTTGTTCACGAACCCAATTTTAACCCTGCCGATTACCTTTACAGAATGTTGGAAATAGAGATTTCGACGAAATCATAGTGAGGAGTATACCAATTCCAATCACAAATACCGGTTGAGCCAGAAAAAAATTCCCACTTTCAAAAATTCATAGCACCCCAAGAGAACCGAAGTTTCAGCGAATAAAAAATAGTAAAGCAAAACTTACGGGGACTTTATCGTTGCTTCCAACTGAATTCTCTTGCTGAAAAAGAATAAAATTCCACATACAATATCAGTTTAGCAGGCATTGGATTATTAAAACACATGTAAACGCACAAACTTGTTGGACAAATTGTTGAAAATTTGTTTTCACAAAGCATGCATTTTCTGTGTTGCTACCAATAAAGCGTCACTCTATAGGGTGTCCCAAAAAATACGCGACGCAACTATGACCGAATTTTTCAGAAAATGCTAACATTTTAATTCATTTAACGTGTAAGTGCATCAGTCTTCCTTTTAATGAAAAGAAGGTGGTTTGCGAAAATTCCGACAGGTTGAAGCCATTTCAAGCATTCCCGTTGTTCAATAATAATGTCATGTGTCCCTAAGGGAGAAAGTCTGATACCATTTGTGAACAGACTTCAGATCACAAAGAGCTTTCCAGAAATCTCATTTTTTCCTAGACTGCACGTTTTGGGCGATCTGTCCAAATTGCTCATGTAATCCTCAGAAGGTACCTTGAAATCTGTCTGGATTACTTTGGCCATGATTGTTGCTACACCTTGTCACTAGGATGCCTAAAAATCTAAAAGAACAACCAAGAAGCAAAAAACAACTCATGGCATGTCAATTTTGCGAGCATTGCTACTTATGGAAATCAAAGATGGGGTTGTGAAGACTCTCTATAGCAGCATCGTGGAGCCTCAATTCCAATACTGTTGTTCTGTTTGGGGCTGATGCAATTCCACCGACATCTTACAATTGCAGAGACTTCAAAACAGAGCAGCTCGTATTGTGACCAATAGTTCGATGCTCCAAGTAAACCCTTGATACAAAGTTTAGGTTGGCACACGATCAAGGAGCTGATAGATAGACAGAAGAAACTAATGGTTTTTAAATGCATCAACGACCTTGCTCCTACCTATCTTTGCAATCTTTTCACCAAAAAAGCTGATTGCACCGAGCGTAGCCTACGAAATACAAACACTGACTTAAGGCTGCCTTTGAAAAGTTCCGCTAATGGACAAAAATACTTTTCATTCAGGGGTGCAAAAAGCTGGAACAGCCTTTCAACTGAGGTTAAACAGGCATCTTCGGTCAATGCCTTCAAGAGCCATATTTAGCGTAGACTGCTGTGTAGATAATATATTTTAGATACCCTGTAAATTGATTTTAACACTGATCATCTTTTTAACATTGTTTTTAATAGATTAATTAGACTTTGACATATTGTAAATAGGTTTTTTCTTTCCTTTGTATTATATTATTATTATTGTATTGTATAGTAGATGGAGGGCCCCTTGAAAATCAGCACTTGCTGAAGGGCTACCCTCCCTAAATATATCAAATCAAATCAAATCAAAGATGGAAATCAAAGTTGTTACAGAAAAGAAGAAAATTGACGCGTTCAAAAACGGAAGCAATGAAAGCTTTTTACACCTGGCAATGATAATTATTTCATAATTTAATTTTCATCTCTATTGATTATCATTTCCATATTTTGTGCAAAGAGAGTCACCTCAAAAGGTGTCACAAAATCGCTTTTAACTGGCAAGTTATTCAGGATTTCCAATGAAATTCCAAACCAGCTACATAGTCACTTCCTTAGCTGGTGTCAAAATTCATTATTTCTATTCATTTCCAGTTCTGGACTCCATAATAAATCTTTTCCCTTGCATACTCATTCCGTCTATAAGAAACGTTAGACTTAATTTTCTGAAAGTTAAGAGACCGTGCAACCTGGAATTGAAAAAGCTAAAACATTTCGTAATTTGCAGCTTTGATTTTCCCAGGTCACTGAAAAATGTTTTGACAATGAACAACAACAGTGTGCTCCCTATAAACAGTGTTACACAGTAACAGTGTCCAAGGGGTGTTCTTTCCTTGATTAGTTTACCTTATGAGAGAGTTCCTCCTTTAAGAAATTCCCTGCATACAAATTCCCTTTTTAAGTTGCTATTTTGTTAGTTAATATTTCATTATTGTAATTTGTTGCTTTCATGTAGAATGTTGTAATTCTAATTTAAAGGCACTAAGTCATGGTAAATAGACCACGTATACCAAATTTGCGAAAAATGCTGAGTCATGATGATAGCTTACGCCAATCTGATTGGCTGTCATTCAAACTGCACACGCCAGGCGGGATCCGATGTAGCCTTGTATTTGTGAAGTTGATGTCTGATCACATGAAAACAGACTGATCACATGAAAGCAGACACGCCCCAGGTGGAGAATCGCTATTTACCATGACTCAATGCCTTTAAAAATTAAGTGAACTGAACGGAAAACTAATCTTGGACGTACGTGTGTATTTACAGATATCTTTGATGAAAACTTTCCTCCCATAATAAACAAAATTGGCTGATTTCAGTTCTCGATAAATAGCATCAACTTCCAATAAACTCCAGGTAATGAGCTCTCATTACACTCCAGGTAACGGCATCGTGAAGCACTCGAGTATTGACCACTCGATTTCTTTGAATGATGCTTCCTTCTTCACCAACTCTCGTGATGATTTTATTAATCCTTGGAAGCTTCAGAAATCCATTTGGTCGAATTTAACTGCTCTGAAAAAAATTGCCTACGCAATGTGTTAGCCTTCACAGTTTCAATTTAATGCTGCGTACATCTGCGAACATTCATAACAGCCCGTAAATTTTCCCACGTGCACCCAAATAACAGGTCAAACAGGATCGCTTGATCACAATCTCATCGAACTTGTGTGTCTGCCTTGATACTTGCTGCAGAAGGTGAGTATGTACGATCAATGGCCTCTTGTGCACAATTACCACGAAATCACTGTATAGGGTGTTAAAAGACCTTCTATCCAATTCAGTAATGTACTAGAAACGCTCGTCAAAGACAACTAATAAACTAAACTGTTCTTTAAAGAAGGCTATTCCTTAATCTAGAGCTAAGCATTCGAAGGGCGCTCTAGGATGCAATATGCCACAACACAACTGCAAAAAAATATGCGTAAAGTGTGCAGTTCAGATCTGCAACGATATGACCCTCCTGGACAATTGAATAATGCTCGTCAAATCCAACGGTCAAAGTAAACTCTTCCTTAAAGCTGTTTCTTAATCAAGGGCTGAGAATTCGAAGTGCCTTCACAGTGGCAATTTATCACAGCACTGCAAAAAGGTATGTGCAAAGTCTGCAATTCACATTTGCAGCGATGCAACCCTCGTGAGCAACTGAATAATAAATAATCGTCAGCGCCAGTGGTCAAACTAGACTGTTCTTTAAAGTGCAATGTTCGTTAATCTCGAGGCGAAAATTTGAAGTGCCTTCAACAAGGCAGTTTCATATTTAGAGTCTGCGACGATGCAACCATCTCAGCCATTTGAGTAATAAATGTTCGTCAAAGTCAGAAGTCAAACCTATAAAGAGCAACGTCCGTTGATATAGAGCGCTAAAAATTTGCAATTTACCGCAAAACTACTGCAAAAAGGTATGCGCAAAGTATACAATTCACACCTGCAACGATGCAACCCTCGTGAGCAATGCCATAATAAATGTTCGTCAACGCCAATGGTCAACTAGGCTGCTCTGTAAAGTGCAATGTCCGTTAATCTAAGGCGAAAATTCGAAGTGTCTTCAACAAGGCAGTTTTCCACAATAACACTGCAATAAGGAAGGTGTGAAATTCAGATCCTGAGACTATGCAACCATCTCGGTCATTTGAATATTAAATCCTCGTAAAAGCCAGTTGTCACACACGACTATTCGTTACAGTGCAAGGTCCGTTAGGCTAAGGCGAAAATTCGAAGTGCCTTCAACAAGGCAGTTTCCCACAACAACACTGCAAAAAGGTAGGTGTGAAATTCGTGAGCACTTCCATAATAAACGTTCAACAAAACCAGTGGTCAAGCTAGACTCTTCTAGACTCTCTGTTAATCTAGAGCTGCACATCCAAAAAGCCTTCTCATAGGCAATTTACGACAACAACACTGCAAAAAGGTATATGTAAAATGTGCAATTCAAGTCTGCAAAAAGGAACCTTCCTGAGCAATTGCATACAGAAATGTTCGTCGAAGCTAAGCGTCGAAGCAGCTCCTTCAAAGAGCATTCTCTGCTAATCTAGAGCTGAGAATTTGAATTGAATTCCATCTCCAAAACCAAGGATCAAAACGCATTCTCTTTGGTACACTGTCAGCTAATCTGCAGCCTAAAATCCAGAGTGTCTTTTAAGACTGTCTTTTAAGACAGAGTGTCTTTTACGCCTGCAAATTTGCAACAATTTCATTGCAGAAAGGTATCTGTATCGTGCGCATCGTTGAAGAGTCTCCTCGAGAAATTGACTAACTGACAAGAAATCTTATTCAAAACCAATGATCGAAATGTACTCTTTCTTAAGCGAACAATGTCAGTCAATCTGAAGATAACAATCTAGAGTGCCTTCTAAGACTGCAAATTTGCAACAATTTGATTGCAGAAAGGTATCTGTAACGTGTGCAGCGATGAATTCTCTTGATAGGTTGAACAAAAAACAAGAAATCCTGTTCAAAAGCAATGATCGAAATGTACTCTATCTCAAACGAACAATGTCAGTCAATCTGAAGCAAACAATCCATAGTGTCTTCTGCAAACTTCATTGCAGAAGGGTATCTATCAAGTACGCAGCGATGAATGCTCTCTCGAGCAGTTAAAAAATAAACCACTAACAATGGCCAAAAGCCAAAGATCGAACTATAATCTTCTGTAATGTCACTTGCTCTAAAGCGGAAAATCTTTAGTGACTGCCAATTTACAGCAATTTCATTGCAAAAAGGTATCTATCAATTAATACCATCTTGAACACTTTCATAACAAAACAAAGAGATCCTCGTCAAAGCCAATGATCACATGCTCTTCTTCCAGATCTGTTTAGTAATGAGTAATGACTATTCTATCGGATGGAATTTAGGCCAAAACAAACGCTGCAATGTTATGAAAGAAACTGCGCTTTATAAGCCTTGCTTGACAAACGTTCCCACTCAATTCGTTATGAAAGCACATTAGAAATTCTCCATTTCGCATTCCAATCTAGAACAGTTGGTATACCTAATTCGTATTTAATTGAACTTGAGTTTATACGCCGTAATAGAATACAACAATAAGACAAAATGCAATAAAACATTCGCTTCCCCCCGATCACATAAAATATTCATAGGCGATGCTGGAATAACAGAGTACGTGGAACGGCAAGTAAAAAATAATTCCTCGTGGTCAGAGTTTGTGAATAATCAAAAGACAAGAAAGTAGTAATTAGGAATACACCGATTTCGGGTATTATTTGTTTGTCCTATTATATAACTTATCCAGAAATTAGACCTTCTGCTGTTAGCATCTGATGAAACACAATAATCTAATTTCTATGTGTTTGAATATGGTTTGCTATTAGATTGACCGTCTCTTTTATCAACTATAACCACTATGTTATGCGCCGCAGTTGTGTTTGGTTTCCACAGCTTTGCTCTTTTGCGGAGAAAACATTATTCACTATTACGGAGGAGCTAGTGCAAGTTATCTCCTCCGCAAAATTATAGAAATTATTCCTCCGCATGTACATATTAGTTGCAGACTGAGGATTGCTGACAATCTTCAATATCTATCCCACGTATTTCTATCATGACCTGCCAAAGTGGATTCTTGTTTGGGGCACCCTGCTGTCGCAAAGTTTTTTCAACGACTTTTCGGTCCCAGAAATTAAAATATTTTTTCCACCCCTGTAGTAGGCATATACGTAAGTAGCTATAAAATAAAAACTAATTCAACCCTACTATGATGTTTCACTAAGTAGCTCTCCCAACACATTCACTTTCGATGCAAAATATTTCGTGAGCAAGACATTACGGTCAAACAACAAACTGCTTTCTTGTGAGCTTCATTAACTGCAAAAATTTTCGGACATCAGATATTTCAGGGCACAAAAATCTCGGACACTACAATTTTTGGACGCTCGAAAGGTCCAAATGTACCAATGTCTGAGCGTTAGATTTTGTAAAATTCTATAAGTACGAAGTGCAAACATTCTGACTTCTCTGCATTCAAAACGAAAAAGAGCTAAGATCAAAATGGTCGTCTTTAATTTCAAAACATGGATTATGCGTTGTTTAAAAACATTCAATGTACATTAGCAGAGAAGAAAATCCACCCTTCACCACAGGGATGGTGGCTCTCTCTGAACTACTCCCTGAAAAATGCAGGATTATGAAGACAGGCGATCTATAATTAATGAGATGCATCTTAGATTGCAGCGAATCATAATTCATACCATCAAACATTGACTTTAGCTGTCTCCACAACAGAGCTGGAATGGGCGGAGCATTGCATTTTGCAGAGATTTGCCTCAGTTGTTGTTTAGAAACTCGTAGTATAAGCTGATGAGGTGATAACAATACGATAAGAGTCCTCTTCTGGTCGTTATTCAACAACAACTACAACAACAACAGCAGAAAAACAACAACAACACCATCATCCACAACCGCTCAATAGACTCAGTACGTATCGTATCACACGCTGTCTCGCTTTTTGACTGAACTGATACGGCTACAACAACGACTCATTTCCCTACGCTGCTTGCAGAAACGGTTAAGTCTCTTACTGATTTCATGTATACCTCAATATGGCTTAAATCACCTGTTATTTTTCTCAAAACCACCGTGCCTAAAGCGCCACAAACAGCAGTTTTCTAGAACTGCTGTAACATGAAATAGCTATCAGTACTTTGATGAATGTTTGTTGAAGCCATAATTGCAAAAACCGTCCTTTCCAAAGCCATATTCTGATTGGAACAAAAAGGCGTCACAGCTCGATCCAATCAGCCTGATCCAATCAGATTCACTTCCTTTGCTCATCTCATCTCCTCCTTTGCTCGTCTCGCAAAGCAGGATGGGAGGAGATATAAATACGAAACCGAGGGCTGGCCGGAAACACTCTTTTCCCCCAGACAGACCACAATGGTACACTCTGTGACCAAAAATGAACGCCTTTTTGAGCTTCTTGAAGCTTGGGTCTACTCGTAGGCTACCGGGTGAGTCAAAAAAGGCCCAGCCTTTGTAGGCTCACTGATAATATCAACGATGTTATTTAGCAATATCTGATTGAATTACTAACATGTTCAATTATTTTTAGATTTTTCCTGGCTGAGATTGGTCACTCTGTTCAGATTCTACAAAGGATTTTCTGAAACAAGCCCCTTCGAGAAACCTTAAAAAACGTGCTAAGATCATTAGCAAGTTTTCGTATATGTTTACCTTACAACAATCATTTCAGCATGCTTTAGCACGTGCTATCCTCTTGGAGGAATGAAAAAGTCTTAGAATAATTTATTCCGGGGGATTCCATTCTCCCAGGAGGACAAATGCATGAATGCATCAGTGTCATTATTGCTAGGAAGGAAAAAAGGAAAACATTGCTCGTCATTTTTATTTGTTTTGGCTGGTTTTCGAAAGGGGCTTTCTGCAGAAAATCTCCCATATCGATCGATGGGAAGAAAGAAGAGCCGATTAAGTCCGGCTAAATTACTGAACCTAATTGGACATAACGGGAATAAAACAAGACAGTTTTCAATATCATTGCTTAGACATTCAGGGAGCAGAATTTATCCAAACACCGGGCCTTTCTATTGACTCACCCGGTATTTGACGAAGAATGACAAGAACTAACCAAACTAAAAATTGTTAGTGTCATTTGGGTTGGTGACACAATTTCTGTTTCAAACAATTGGCAACTCGCAACCGAAATTAAATGCTTCTCGGCTTGGAATCGCTTCTAACACAGTTCTTGATATTCAGGAAAAGGCTACAAAGGTTTCCTATGGGAGCAACATTCTCCATTAAAAATGAGCGCAATGTAAACAAATGATGAGAGTAAATAATAATTACCACGTTTCTCTTGTCTTTCATGAGCTTGTCTTTTACAGCTGAGGCTGAAATCAAAACAAAAAATTATTACTCGTGAAGACAAAAAAGTTTGCGTGCGGGGTATCCAAAATAATGGGAACAGCATTGAGTGTATTCAGCGTTGAGAATATAGCTCTACGTCACGCGACATTCACAAAACACCAAGCCTCATTGAGAATATACTGTGCCTGCGAGCAAATGGTCGGGAAAAATGTGCCTGCAATTAGAGCACTCGGAGTACAACAGAGGTGCCAGCAACTAGTGTATGATTATTTTTTGTGCTAGCGGTCGGCGCTTGCACGATTGCCCACGAGGCCACAGGAGGCCCAATCGCGTAGTATGGAAGCGTAGGTATACAGCGGTAATTTATGCTGCTGCTGTTGCCTAACTGCAGCATGAAGACGGCAGTAATAGTTCTTTGAATTGATGAAAAACGAAATTCATACCGTAAATGGTTGATTGTTTATCTCTGTGTCGATTCTCTTGCCCGGAACTAATTGATTCATCCTGCCGCTATGACAACATGTTACTACTCTGTTGCTGCTGTTGTACTGCAACAACGCAGGATTGTGTATATTTTGCTTTATTGTGCGTCTTTCCTCTGTCAAACTATCGGGTGTCCCAAAATGATGTACTATCGTTTGATTGCTCATATGTCCATAACCAATGAAAAGATTTTCAAAACTTTATTTCATTCGATTGCCGAAAGGCTAAATTGTATTGCAGGATGTTGATTGTGGCTTAGACCGATTTCTTCATGTCGAAAAGAAGATCGACAAACCTGCTCAAATTCAAGCCTTAGATGGCATGAAAAAGAAACGGCCTTCTTTCCCAGGCAACATTTTTGATTTGATGCAATAGGCTGAACTTATATGTTGTTCAGAGAATATATGTCGTTCAGAGAATACGATTTCAGTTAATTCTAAGTTTAGAAAATACGAATACGAGTTCAACCTTTTGTATAACATCTAAAATGTTGACTGGAAAAATAGGCCGTTCCTTTCTCAAGCCATCTTAGGCTTGAATTTGAGCAGGTTTATCGATCTTCTTTTCGACATGAAAACGCCGTGGTAAAACCGCCATCAACATCTTAAAATACAATTTAGCCTTTAGGCAATCAAATAAAACAAAGTTTTTGAAAATCGGTTCATTGGTTATGGACATGTAAGCAATCAAACAATAATACATCATTTTGGGACACCCGGTACTCTAAAGGTATTTGAGTACTATCAATCATTAGAAAAGCTTCAGTGTACTGCATTTTGAAATGTTTACGAGGTCACGGAAAGTAAGCATGAAGATTGTCGTCATGGAAATCGTAAAAAACTCCGAGTACTTATAATGTGATAATTCTAAGAAAAACTTTCACTACTGGCTCAAATTCTTAGTTTCTCATGAAATAATACGTCTGAGCACAAAGCGAATTTAAAAATCGGGAACAAAGTCAAATGTTGGTGACTTTCTAAAAGGTGCAAGTTCTTTTCGACTCACTTGGTACTGATGGAGCTGGTACCGAAATTCACATAAGTTATTGAAGATGATAGCGTGAGATATCTCCGAACGATTTCAATGATAAATTCAACGCTGGGCTCAAATTTGATTCCCCTATTTTGGATACCCGTTAAGAGAGATGTTCACGCGAGAATCCTACCGGGCGTCCCAAACAAGTATACAGATCTGGTTGGCTCCAGTGATGTGAAATTAGCTTTTATCAATTGCTAATCATTCTCAAAATGTTCCTCAATAGTTAAAGGGTCTGTTTTATCCAGCATGCCTTGCACGTGCCGTCTCTTGGTGGACCTTTGTTGTCTTGTCGCCATTTTTATGGGCCAGGAAAATGGCAACAACAAAGGCCCACCAAGAGACGGCACGTGCAAGGCATGCTGGATGAAACAGACCCTTTAACTTGAACCTCTCGCTATTTTGGTATTGGTACTTTGAGAGCAGAAACATTAATCTCGAAAGCTCAAATTTGCATCTAATTTTGTTTCGGGAATTTGATTTGGCCAAAACGCCAAAGCTCTGGTTTCGAGGTGAACGCAATTTGAGCTTTCACGATCACTATTTCTGCTGTCAAAGCATAAATACCAACAAACGAGGTGCCTTTGTTCAAGTTAACTATCAAGGAACGTCTTTGAGAGAGATTAGCTGAGCTGTTATTGATTCAAGCTATGTTCACATTGCTGGACCCAACCAAATCTGTATACTTTCTTTTGGGACACCAGGTACTCTAATGTAAAGAGCTAGGAGTGAATTAGGAAGCACGCTGAAATATGAAATCACATCACTTACATAAAAGAGATTGCATGTTGAGTGACGCTTTCTCTTCTCGTTTATCTTTCAAAGTCATGAAAAAGATTAAAATTAAGTCAAAGCAACGGTAGCTTATCGATTATTACACATTTTATGTTTCATTCAGCTTAAATAATTCTATTAACAGGGTTACAGAAATAAGAACCCACTCAGTACAATTTAGAACATAGAAATGGTTTAAAACTTGCCATTTAAGTGTACGAAAACAGGTCAGCAAAGATTAAAGGCAAACTATCCCCTTGATGAATGAAAGAAATCGATAATGATCTCTATTGAATATTCCACAAATTTATGCTAATTTCCTTTATTCAACGAAGGCAGGGTCATTCATGCGTAATTTTCATGGCCATGAAAATTATGCATGAATGATTTTGCTTTCTTTGGATGATGCAATTATCGAAGGGACAGTGTGCCTTTAACCTATTCATTTGATTTGATTTGATTTTTCTTTGAATACTTACACAGGAAATAGATTTCAGTTAGAAAGCCCGAATTAAAGAAGCTCCATCGTCAAAATGTAAACTAAACGATGATTTCTGCAATTTTTTGAAAGGTGATATCACATAGGATTTTCATATTTTTTCAAAATGAAAGTTGCTGTTTGGACATAAATCATTGTACTTCACTAAGGAACAAACCAAACATTCATATCTTCTACGATTGCTCGGATATAAGTGGATTTTTTAACGGTCACTTTTTGGTGGCTTGGGTGAAGCCACCAAACAAAATGCAGAGAACAATGGATAAACAATGGATAATCGGCGACACGTGCGACTTTATGGATTTGTTTATTGTTTGGCGACGGAGCCCCTTTAAAACTAACCTTATACCTATATATAATATTTAGTTACAACTTGTACGATTTTTTGTTTCCATTAGTTTTGAGTTTACATTTAGGTGGGTAATCCTTGCAGCATGAGAGCTCCATAGTCTGGTTTTAGGTAAAAAAGAAATGACTTTGCTCAGCAAGCACTGTTTAAGAACAAAGCTATCCAGTAAATAAGTATTGTTTTCAAGGGATCTTGTATTTCAAAACGAATTTAACAAAAAATATGTTATGCTATGACAACAATTTACCGGTCATTAAATCTCCTCACAAACCAAGATGACCTTTAAGAATAGGAGCCTCTCCCTACTAAATTCGTAGAATAAGTTTGAATACTTTGTTATAAGCAAAGTTATTACAAGTACATTTTGCAGAGTTTAATTGGATTTATTCTAATAAATATATTTAAGCTGACAGGACCTGAAACTTTTAAGAACGGTTTAAATGCTTTTACTGGATTTTAACTTGTCACGGATTCACCGAATCTGTTAAGTATGGCATAAAATGGCCATTATATACTTACCTTCAGAAAGAGCTCTTTGTGCGAAATAACAGATGGGCCAAAAAAGTAACCATTCGATGCAAAAATTCTGAACATTTTCCGATTGAAACATTTTGATAAATTTTGTATCGTACTAAATACAACACAAAATGCATCTCTGAGTAAAAATCAGTCCATTATCAGTTGTATTTACAGTGAAATAAGCTTTTACAAACAGATGATCGTCAAAACCACAAACAAAGCCAATCACCATCAAAAGCACAACTTTTCCGCACAAAGTCTCCAACACAAGACATTTCTTCGTTGCAAACCTTTCACTGCATTGTCACCACCTCGCATCGCATACTTTTGTACAGTAACGTATTTCTTCAAGAAAACAGTTGATAATGAACTGATATTTACTTAATAAGTGTATTTTATTTCATTTTATACTTGGTGCCATAATCAAAATGTTGCGTTCAGAAAGTTTCTCAGAAATCTATCTTGGGCGTTACTCTCTTTGGCACACATGTTCTAAATTCCACTTTGAATCAAATCCACAGCTGATACTCTGATGACACATAGACCGGGAAAAGGTGTGCAAAAGGTGTGCATTAGGCCATCCATCCCTTCAGATTTTCTGGTGAATTACATCAGTGGTTAGTAGTTCAGTATTACAGCTATTCTAGTGTTCCGTAAAACTTTAATGGTACGCTAAAACGTGTACATATGTGTTAAGATTACCATTTACATAGCATAGGGCTCAAATCTTTTATATCTTTAAAAAGGTCGGTGTAAAATCACATGGCATTTTTCTTTTAATTGAATGGCTTGAAAGGAACTTATGTTACTTTGCTGTAAATCTGCCGTGGAAATTTTTTGATATCTTGATTTTTTTCAAAATGGCAGCAATTTAACTACTTTTGAAAAAATTCGTGGAAAATTTCTGAAGAAATGTAAATCATCGTAAATCCTAAACTAAGAGAGGAAACATTATATAACCTTAAAGAAAACCATAGTTTATGAAGGTCTACGATATGGTGGCAAGCAGAAATCTGTAACTTTTCTAGTTTAGGATTTAGAAATTTGGTGACGTCATAGCCTCAAATTTAATAAATGCTGCCATCTTGAAACTAAGGACGATATCAATATATCGCCACGGTAGATTTACAGCAAAAAACCCTAAGTTCCTTCCAAGCCATTCATTTCAAAGAAAACTGCAATATAATTTTACACCGACCTTTTTAAAGATTTGAGCCCTATGTTCATTTACATAGTTTGAATTAAAAGTTAATTGCAAGCTTAACGTACCCAAGAATCCTGATGTGCCCGATATTCTGCGGGCAAAAACTGTTGTAAGTATTGCCCCCTGAAAGGACAAGATTCAATGATTAAAACTCTATCTGGCGAGTAAGAGGTTACGGGGGCACAAACAGTAAAAATAGATACCTGAGCTCTGCCTGCCCAGTTGAATGGATCTGGCAGCGAATAGGGTGGTAAGCATGGCTCCCTGTGGCGCAAAACATGTTAACGTCAGTCATTTAAAAAGAAGAAGGAAAGTAGTTTGTTAGCTAAAGCTGAATTCACATCGGCAGCGTTTCATTTTCGCCGCAACCCAAATAAGGCTCGTGACTGCCCGAGAATATCTCGCGTGCATTATAAATGTGTGGCATATTCGGGCAGCGTCAGAAAACGCGTCAAATATGAACTCAGCTGGGTATGTCATAAGGTAAGTAAGATGTATTGTAGTTAGCACAAGCGAGGGATACTGTACTTTGCAAAAAAAGTGAACGCTGCACATTACGACCTTTATAAGCCAATCGTCAGGTGTAAGACACCTTAATAGCTATATTCCCCGCTTTGCCATTTCGAAAAATGACGGCATATTTTCATTTGACTCTGGGTGAGTCACATGTCCACTGTTTGAAAAATCGTACAGGATAAGCTATACAACCAATTTGTAAAAATTTTCAACAATATGTTAGGTGCATTATCACCCCCGGAAATAAAGGATAAGTCAAAAGTTCTATTTCCTGATATGCCCAAAACAGCAAAAAATAGCCTGTTCACAATCATATCGATGCTAACTTTTTGATGTGTCCAGCGTGGATGGGAATAGCCTGTTCAAAGTTATATCGTATAAATCTCTTTATGTCCGGTGTAGATGGGGAAGCATAATAACATTACAGCAGTTTCTGTGCCATTAAGAAGCAATGCCTGAGCTAAGAAGAATATTACTTTAGTCTTTACCATTTTAATGGTTGAAAAATGGATCATATTCAGCCATCCATTCACAGTTTTTGGCAAGGCCCACAGAATATGGGTTTTGTTAATTCTTCATCTGAGCTTAAAGGGAATCTAAGCATGTAGAAGCATTTGATAAAAATAACCTTACCAAGACAATAGGCCGTAACACGTGCCGCACCATATTTGGGTAAGTGATCTATGTCAGCAGGAAATACTGGTCTCTGATAGGCTAGAATCTGACCGCAAGTGGCTTGAGCCACTTTTTTTTGCTTACATTCCCTTTACGATAATGCACTATAAATTATGAATGATTTCTCAAAGTGAAGGAATGGAGTTGTAATTTTCCAAATCGGTCTTGTAGCCTTTTTAGTAAGATATTTCAAAGAGCGAATAAATTTTTCAACTCTCACGGCACTGAGAAAATATTTAACAAATATCAAACTATATTAATGAAAATGATTTAACTTAGAAACTTTTCAATTTGTCAAATAAGTAACAAAAGAGCTCCCCGCCTTCAAAGTTCAGGCTCAAATGTATAACACAAGTTGCAAGCTAAACAACGGTCAAATCTGAATCCTTGCAACGGACCAAAGCCTTGCAAAATTTTATCAAAAGCCTTAGCCGAGGATAGGACATAAAAAATTGCTGAATGACCAAATATGATAAATTGTGATAAGCGGTGGTAGTGAATACATGGTCACTGAGAATTTTTTTCTTGAAGCAATATCACCCGCTTGTGCTTTCCTAAGCTGTTGCTTTGGAATATGTGTACGTACGTATGAGTCACGTGTTTATAACTTTATCAAGTCAATAAGAAAAGAATTAAGAAGTGAACACTCTCATCACTGTCAAGAACTAAGGAGTGTGAGCACTCTCATCACAAAGCATTCATGAAGGCAAAATAGACAGCATTTCATTTCACAATGACAAATAACAGCGGGGAACTAAATTCTCCACAGTAATTAGCTCGAGACTGCTAACGCGACTAACTCGAAATGCAGTGAAAAAAGTAAGGACGTCAAATCTAACAGGTGGCGTAAATGGCTACAACATTTTCTTTGGACCGATTGGCTTTAAGGGAACTTCAGGTACTTTATTACACAGGGGTCTTTTATGCGTCAACAAGTTTCGAAGTTGTGACGTCATCAATCTTTGGATCGTAACCTTGAAAAGCGAGAAATATCTGTTTAACGTCATATTGTACGTTTTCGCAACGAAGATTTTTGAAGTTTTCAAAACTTTGCAAAAATTCTTTCTGAAAAAGAAAACCGCGCGGCCATTCTGACAGGGCTGGAAAAAGTATTTTACTTTCTGGGCCCATTGATAAGCAAGTGAAAATCCACAAACTTTCTTCTTTGCAATCTCTGGGTTTTTGTTACTAGCTGCTAACCTTATTTGCTGGGTGTGCATGAAACAAATACTTTTATCACTAAATGTAAAGTAAATGAAAAACATAAAATTCTTCCACAAAAGTTTGATTTGATGAAAGTGATAATGTTTAGGTTACCATTTACATTACCATTCACAGTAAATGGCTTGCCAAGCAGTCATTTGAATATACGGCATAACTGATTGCACATTCATTTGAACTGACCGAGGAAATATAATGAACTGCTATTTTGCCAGTAAAAATTGACTATTATAAAATGATTGAATCCAATTTCAAATTTCATTTTTTCTTTCAATTTCTTTCTAACCCTTTTTCAATTTCTTTCTGCTATTTCTAAAACTTTCTGGGACCATTGGTGCTGTCGTACGCTATCTTTTCCATCCCTGCATTCTAAAAATATTCAAGACATCCAAAAAGAACACGGTATAGAGTTACGGCAAAGTATACAAAGCCCATTTCAAGCCACTCAAGCCAAACAAAGATGTTTACATGTATCCATTTACACCAGCTTCACAGAAGATTTACAACCTATGCTAGGTATTCTGTCGGGTAAAAGATCGGACGATACGCGTCAGCGAAGAAATTCTTTTGGAAGTTCGAAGAGAATTTAGCATTTTCGGTGAAAACATTTGTGAGAGCCTGCTCAAAAACTCACGGGGCATAGGTCAGGTCTTTGGAAGAAACTTGAAAAGACGAAAGTCCAATACAAGATTCTTTGATAAGCCGTTTATTTCGGAGCAATAAATTGCATTTTAACTTTCAGATTTTTTTATCTATTCACGAGTAACCAAAAACGAGCTTCTTGCATCGCCTAGGGAATTATACCTATCCAATAATCTTGGCGAGATAATTTCCGGCCACGATCAGAGTGTGGGCAAGTATACTGCCGCAAGATTTATTTATAAAAGGTTTTCCTCTTAACAATTTAACAATGCAATATTATTGGCTATGAGTGATGCAAATACGGAGCTGATTGACACAATTCCGTCTTCTCAAATGCATCGAGTCATGTTAGTCTGCCTATACTTAAACATAAGAAATCCGATAGTCATGGCTTTGAAGGTGCATCTGAGTGGCTGAAATGAAATGAAACTGATCACATGGAAGGCATCGTGTTTCGGCTGATCCTTTTTGTTCGCTAAGAGTGATTCTTGATCTTTATCACGCGGGCCACATCATAGATGGCAAAGGCAAAGCAAGTCTACTTATCATGACTCAATGCCTTCAAAGGATATGTGTCCATGTAAGTACAGCGACTATGCTATTTTCACGTGATATTTCATGTGATCACTTTACCGTAGATTCTAAAAGATAGCCAGGTCTAATATAAGCAGACTGATGACTTACTTGCGCCTGCGATTCCAGAGCTGAACCCGAAGTCTCACAGCAGGCAGCCTCGTTGTGAAATTTAAATCCTAGTTTTGCATGTGTTCAGTTAAATTCTACCAATCACAGTGCGCTCCTCGGGCTCTTCGTCAGCATCGTGTCAGCACATTTTGACAAGAGTGTATACGCAGCTGTACTTACATGGACACATTACCTTTAAAGTACGGAAAAAACTAGCTGTAAATCATTATCAATCAACAGGTAAGCCTTTTCAACTGATTGAAAAAGTATAAAAATACCTTCAGCTTTCTCCTTGCGTTGAATTTCTTCAATCCATCAATCGTTTCTTGTCTGTGGAAGGTGTTTGCAACACGTTGCCTGTCCTATAAACAGAATCAATAAATCTACGTTAACAAGAGAAACAAACTCATCAACAGTAATATCGCTCCAAAGTTTTGAGGGTATAATTAAGTTGATTGCTTTCTCTTTTGTCAAGCAACTTTGGATAAAAAGACGGGAAAATACCAAGGCCTGAGTCATCTATACAAAGAGGATACTTACTGAGATCCATGGATGTTTTAATGCCTCAGATGAACTGATTCTCCTCTTTGAATCTATTGTCAGCAACCTATTGATCAAGTCCTAAAATATAAGAAAACAAAAGTAATTACAACAATAAACTTCAACAAAATGCAGAAAATAACATTTCCCTTTAGCATCTGAGGGCTTCCTACATGCTGTTAAATAAAATAAAATCGATCGATCAAAAGCAAAGTGCAACTTCGTAAGAAAATGACGACAATAAATATATTTCTGTTCCTCACCTTATATCTTTCGTTCATTTTGAATCATGCTATTTAAACATTAGGCCAAATACAAACTTATGGAAAGCTTAAACATAAGACTATCAATAGCTTGTTTTTCTACGATTATTGTGCCTGATGATGGTTACAGCCTGAACCAAAACGTCCCAGATGTAGCAGGCCTCGGGGCAATAATAAATAATATTTTGTAAATAACATGATTCAAGTCGAACGAAAGATGTAAACTAAGAAACAGAAATATGTTTACTGTCGTCATCCTTGTTTTGAGAATGTATAAAAAGTAGAGAATTAATACGAATGTTGAAGCTTGAACCAGGGCAAACCAAAAATCCAAAATTGATGTTGCTTGCAACATGTCGAGAATTCTACATCTTCAAAGCATTTAATAAATAATTTTGCTTTACTAAAATCAAATTGATCCTGACTACAGTGACTTACCTTTGCTTCTGAAGTGACAGTGTCCCATTCGGGTGAAGGATACTGAAAAAAAGAATCAGGCATAAAGTCACATTGATCAAACAACTGTCATCAGGGTGCAGTAACAAAACTGTAGGGCGCGCTGTACATATTTTGGGTACATGGGAAGTTCCGCACGGAAAGGTATCGAATTGCAAATAGGTTCCAAATCTTTAAAAAGGTTGATGTAAAATTTAATGACTTATTTCTTTGAACCGAATGGCTTTAAAGAAACTTCAGCTGTTTTGCTACAATTCTACCGTTGAACTATTCCAGAACCTTCAATATTTTCAGATTCATAGTGTTTTTCTTCTTTTTCAAGAACTCAAGAAACTTTTTCAAAAAAATTAAAACCATCGTAATTTCTAAACCGTTTGACACAACATTTAAAATTTTCCAAGAAAACAACAGTTTACGAATGTCTACAATGTGGTATCCAGCAAAAGTCTATCACTCGTCCAGTTTATGATTTAGAAATTTGATGACGTCACATCCTCTAATGAGTTAGAATATAAAGACGCTGTAATTTCCAAAAATATTCAAAATTTCTGAAAAGTCCCACGGTAGAATTATAGGTAAGCAGCGAAAGTTTCTGTCAAGCCATTCAATTAGAAGAAATAGGTCATAAAATTTTACACCCACCTTTTTATGCCAATTTAAAGATTTGGAACCTATCCTTCGAATTGCATGATTTTGCTACAAAGAACCGTATCCATTTCCATATGAACGAATAGACCGTTTTTGAGAAATTGGTATAAGGTCGGTTAGGCATTTTCAAAAATTCGTATAAAGGATGAGTCTTAAGCTTGGGAGGTACGTTCCTGGCCAAAATGACAACAACAATTAACATAACCCTTTGACAAATGTAGAAAAAATGCAAATACAACACGAGAACCATTTCTCTAAAGACTCACTTGATTTTGACAATGTTTGAAAACAAAAGAATTGCTGTTTTTGAAGCAACCACTTATTTTGTTTTTCTCGTGCCATAAATCGGCCACCACTTGTCAGATTGACTCAAAAAAGGTCCAAAAACTCTAAATTGGAGCCTTTGCTATGCAACTGTGTAAGCACGGGACATTGAATTTACAGGCTCCTCCACAGCAGCAACACAAACGCTAGACGGGGTACAATTTTTTGGGATCGTAATCGTTTTGTAATCGTTCGTAGTGTACAGTTAGTTGCATGTAGGTTAACGTTATATGTCTTTATGTTTTTGGCCATGGGGTAGTCATTGTTTTTCGCTCCCCCTAGTATCGTTCCCGTAGTGTTGTATAGTAATTAGACAAGTATTGTAGATCGTAGAACTCATTGTAAACTTTTTAAATGAATGATATAAAAAAAAAAAAAATTTTGGGATGCCCTGTACATTTATAAACAGCTGACATTCTCAGCTTTCCTACCGGGTGTCCCAAAAAATGTATACAGATTTGGTTTACTTCAGCGATGTGAATTTAGTATCAATCAATGTCCAATCACTCTAAAAATATTCCTTGGTAGTTAACTTGAACATAGGTACCTCGTTTGTTGGTATTGGTTTTTTGAGAGCAGACATGTTAATCTTGAAAAGCTCAATTTTGCCTCTTCCTACAAACCAGAGCTTTAGCCTTTTGGCCTAAGCAAATGCTTATGGCACTGCGTATAAATCAACGATAGCCTTGATAAAATCTGAGCAATATTAAATCTTGTGTTATTCTGTTGTCCAGAAGTCACCCCCTAGTCACCCATTGGGCAGTTTCTTAATTTTTCATTAATTTCAGTTATTAATTTCACTGTGCTTCAGGAACTTGCTCAGGCCAAAGGGCCGAATCTCTGGTTTGCAGGTGGACGAAAAATTTGAACTTTAAAGATTAATATTTCTGCTCTCAAAGCACCAATACCAACAAACGAGGTATCTATGTTCAAGTTAACTATCGAGGAACATGTTGAGAGTGATTAGCCCTTGATTAAAGCTAAATTCACATCACTGGAATTAACCAAATCTGTCCCATACTTTTTTTGGGACACCCGGAATACTTTTTAACTTCCATGCTGATCAATCATCAACAAAAATTCACATCAGTTTGAATTGAAACAGTTCATCATCAATGGCTCACATAAAAAATGTAACATTTCTCAAACATGTCACAAAGCTTTAATCCGCAAAAATATTACTAATGATATATCAAAGTTTAGAGAATCTCATGCAGAAGATCAACAAATGTACAAGGTGTCCCAAAAATTGTGGCCTGTTTGCCTGAAGATGGCAACAAAACGGCAAAAGATTCTCACCAAAATTTTGCATGATATTGCTCTTCAGATGTTTAAATAAAGTTTGCTGCGATCCCCGTAAAAATCCGTTGAAAAATGATGGAGCTATGACCTTCAGAAGACGAAATTTGTCTGATGACTGAAACCAGCAGTCGTCTATTTTGTCTTACTATTTTGCAGTGATAAATAGCTCCATAGATGAAATGAAACAGGAGCCTCCAATGCCATAGCTCTCGTGAAACTTCTGATCATCATCAGACAGTTTTCAACTATTTCTGATCTCACAGAAACTATTCCTTACCTCACAAGAAGCTACTTATCACAGCAAAATAATAAGACAAAATGGCCGACCGGTGGCTTGAGTCATAAGGCAAATTTGGTCTCCTGAAGGTCATAGCTCCATCATTTTTTAACGGATTTTCATGGGGGTGGCAGCAAAATTTAATTGAATATCTGAAAAGCAATATCATGCAAAATTTTGGCGAGAATTTTTTGCCATTTTGTTGCCATCTTCCGGCAAACGGGGCACAATTTTTTGGGACACCCTCTATATCATGAAATATCCACATTTTCAGCATTCAGGTCTGCCGTGGGGGTATGGATTTTTTGCACAGCTTTGTTTACCATCTAGTAAGGTATATCTTGCGAAGGTGAAGTTGCGGTTTTTAGCGCCAAGTAGCATAGGCCTAAACGAGTCCGCGACCCCTTGTCATGACGCTCAAGCGGTGGGGCTCTACCGGGTATCGAACCCACTCCGCCTGACTGTTCTAGCTGCAAAGTCAGTGGATTACCCCACCACTCTTAATCGGGCGGTGCAACTCCAGCACGTCTTCCATAGGAGGGCCCCACAGGCACTGATCTAGTTGTTTTAAATTAATAAGAAGCTTACATCATAAGCACCGGCTTTGATCTGTGCATAAAGTCTGTGTTGATCTTCATCCCAAAATGGTGGATATCCAACTAACAAGATATACAGTATCACACCTATAAATGAAAGAAATATGATGTGAAAAACTTCACACACCAACTTTGAACCTTCCAAAAATCCCATACAACTTCTCTCTTTTTTCGTCAATCATTCAAAAACAAAAGCAAAAAACGCGCCAAGAACGCTTGCGAAAAGCTTCATTGACCATATAAATTTAATCCGAGCCCTAAATTTCTAACAAGTCTATTTGGCGAAGCTCAAGGCAACATCATCACTTCAAACACAATCTTGTATCTAAAGACCCATTGCTAACCATGATCCTTTGCGGCCCTCATGTCGACAACGAGGCAGTTTGTACTACAATAGCACGAGTTGCTTTTGTTGACACCTGAATTCAAAGCGATTAGCGATTGCCGACAAAGAAAATTCCCTCAACCAGTAATTAAAAACAAACAAAGGCGCACAAACTTTTCTGAAAGCCAGGTAGTTACGGCGCTCGTCGTGCATTCCAGAAAATGTTTTTAAGAGCAAACATGAGTATATATCAAACGGAGAAGGATATATCTACATATCTACCTGGGAATTTTATTTCTTTTATTCAGAAGCTGAGCAGTAAGTGTTTCTATTATACCAAAAAATAAGAGAACTGAATTTCCTCCCAATCGGCTATGCATCAAACGAATTAAATGTCTGAAGCAAATGTGTCGATACCCTTCCTCTTTCGATCTATGCTCATGTTTGCTCTTGAAAACAATTTCTGGACTGCAAAACGAGCCAGGTAGCTACCTGGGTTTCAGATAAACTTTTGCGGTTTTGCTTGTTTTGAATCAATGGTTGAGGGAATTTCCTTTGTCTGCGGTTGCTAATTGCTTTGAATTGCAGTGTCAATCAAAAGCAACTCATGCTATTGTCTTACAAAATCTGTCCTTGTTCATGTCCACTTTTCTATGATACGCGTATGAAAGTCATTCTGTCTTTCTTTTCAGTCGACGCGTCTATGATCATGGTTAGCTTCGGTTCTGTACAATGCGCATACTAACCGGTTTTGTGTCGTACAGGAAAATAAGTACAGACCGGGCTTCCTTTCCTGTAAAACTACAAAACCGGTTAGTATGAGTTTTATTACCTGATAGCTTCTAGTTTTGACTCGTATCATTTAGTCAAACGCATGTTGTTAATCTTATGTCGCTTAAATTTATTGTAAATCTCACAGGCCTAAATCAGTTGCTGTGGTGACAAAACGCGTCCTTGTATCGTATTGTACAAGGCTACCACTAAACCAAATGAAAGGTGCCAATTAACCAATGTGATTGGCGGGATTCTTGCATCACCTCGTTTTTGAAACGTCAGTCAGGTAATTACTACTGTTGGAGAAACATCTCCTCCTACGCTGTTTATGATACTTCCTTGTCTCCAGCATGAAAATGGCTAAAACGTTCCAATATGCACTTTAACTCTGATCAAAATCCCAAGGAAAGGCGATTATCCTTAGCCCTGTTTGTGCAGAAAACTGAAAACAGAGAATTGACAGTGTCATTGACAATCCTGGATGGTGTCAACGATGTATTCGAAGCTTGTGGATATTCTGAGGGTTCAGATATCAATATGTTGTAACTTCTTCTGTATGGAAACAAAAATTTGCCCTTGGATGCCAACAAATTAATCTTAAATTTAACAATAAAGTACATTTCTGAAACAGAACGCTTTGGTAGAAAGTTACTGGAATTCCTGAATAGAGCACCCAAATCCCTTCTGTATGTGTCTGCTTTTAATAGTTATTTTTCTTTGTAATTATGCGGTGTCTTAAGGAAGCTTGCAACCAAAAGATAGATTTTACATTCCCTTTCTTGGTTCTAACCCTTTAAAATCTTGACTTGCAACTATTTGGCTGCAAGATGCATTAACTTGTGGCTCTGTTTGTCATTTTATTCATCTTGTTATGTTATGACCTCTGGGTAGACAAAATACTTTGCTCTTTGTGGTATCGTCTCTGTAGTGGGGTAGCGTTAGCTGTAGGTATAGTAAATTAGTAATCAGGTATTGTAAATTTTTGATGGAATATATATATAAAAAAATCCTGGATGTACTTCACTGGAACCTTCAATAAATTGTACCCATGCTGTTGTTAGATACCAGGGAAATTGACAATCATTTCACTTTATTTCATAAGAAAGCAATCGAAATTATCTCAACGCAATATCGTTTCAGGTATGGGATTAAAGACTAAAGAGACACAATCACTGAATAGTTCATCGACAGAGATCAAAGAAAAGAAACTCCCAACGCCAGAGTCCCTATTTTCTATGCGCGCGTGCCGTAAAAAGTGAGGGCATAAAGACTTCATTTTCCTCTCCATTTACTGCTTTCAATACTTCTAGAAGTCATACGAAAAAGTAAATACATTTTTGGAATGCATAAAGTCTCTACTTTATCCACGAGGATCCTCGTGGAGATTTTAAGACATGAAAAATCTGCGGCTGTGTTTCTTTAAATTCCATCCTTCATACAGGACTCGATTGAGATTGCGAAGATCAATTAACTTTTCAACCAGCAACTCGCAAGAATTTCGGGTGTAGTGCGTGCCCACAAATTTACCAATCGCCAGTACTGACAATCCTTCGAGGTCACCTATGACAAATGTGGCTACAAAATTTGGACTTCCTTAGACGCAAGAATGACCAACGCATTAATAAAATTCACACACAAAGCTCCCTCAGTACCTAACAAAAAAATGTGCGTTCTCTAACAAGATCAGAGTTGCTAAAATCAATGATATTCTACCACCATGGTTTCTCTTCAGAATCCACATAATCCCAGTTTAGCAAAGGTATTACTCTGTCACGCAACAACATTTATATTTCACAACTTCTAACGGGAAATGCGATGGCCAGAATTCCTTCTCTGTTCGGCTACCGTAAAATGCATTCTGCAGATCCCATAAATTGCAGGTTTGTAGATCCCTTGTGACAAAGGTCCCTTAATCACAAATTGAAGGGGATTATACACAGGCAAGTAGCCCTTGCCCGTTGGTGCCAAATAATGTCACAATTACCAATTTGAAATAATGAATGACTATTCCGGCTTTGACATCTGTTCCTTGATGGTACAATTTTTCGGTTATGGGTCAAATTTTTTTTGTCTCTAAAAATCTATAAATTTGTAAACAATTACTAAAGCTTGCAATCCCATGGCAACCTAAAGTTTTATTGTTTAATGCTTGGGAGAGATAAAAAGAACTTTCGTTCTGTTCTGTGTGCATAGATCCTTGACGATTTGATCGCCTGTTTTAGGCCCTCTTTGCGGAACAAGGACAAATAATGTTACAATAGGACCCGCTACTTCTTATTGACACCTGGATGCAAAGCGATTTGAGATTGCAGACAAAGGGAATTCAATGCCCGGTTGGTCAAGTCATAAACAAAAACCAAGCCGAAAAATTGCTCTGAAACTCAGGTCGCTAGCTGGCTCGCTGTGCATTCCAGAAATGGTCTTTAAGAGCAAATATGAGCACATATCGAAAGAAGAAGGATATATCTAAGCTTCTACCTCCGGCATTTTATTTTTTTTTGCACAGAAGCTGAGCAGTAAGTGTTTAATTACACCTAAAAAGTACGAGAATTGAATCACCTCCAAATTCATTTCTGCACCAAATAAATAAAATGCACGAGGCAGATGGTTAGATGTATCCTCCTTCGTTCGATATGTGCTCATGTTTGCTGTTAAAATGATTTCTGGAACGCACAACGAGCGCGCTAGGTACCTGGGTTTCAAGGCAAGATCTGTGGCTTGCTCTGCTTTTGTTTATGACTTGACCAACCGGGCATGGAATTCCCTCTGTCTGCAATCACAATCGCTTTGTATCTAGGTGACAATAAAAAGTAGCGAATAATATTGTAACATTATCTGTCCTGTTTCTTTCAGGCATTTCGCAATAAAGAATTGTAAAGAGATTCGGATGCTAAAAAAACGAGAAGATTTAGCACAATGAGGCCTTTCTGACTTGTGTCGTCATCAAAGTGTGACTTTAAACAGAACTAAATGACATTTTGTTCTACGGTCTTACTTATACATGGTTATGATTAGGTGACAGATGGATATATTTGTTCACTGATTTCAAATCTTTAAATCAGCATAAAAAGGTGGGTGTAAAATCCTATGACCTAAATGGCTCAAAATGGCTTAAAAGAAACTTTAGCGACTTACCTATAATTCTACAGACGTTTGACTTTTTAGGAAATTTTGAATATTTTTTAAATTACAGCGTATTTTATATTCTAACTCATTTGAGGATGTGACGTCATCAAATTTCTAAATCATAAAACAGAAGAGTGATAGACCTTTACTTGATACAATATTGTAGATATTCGTAAACCATGGTTTTCTTAGAAATTATTTCATGTTGCGTCAAACATTTTAGAAATTACGATGGTTTTAAGTTTTTTTGAAAATTTTTCTTGAATTCCTCAAAAAGAAGGAAAACACTCTAAATCTTAAAGAATGGAAGATTTTTGAAAAGTCCAACGGTAGAATTGTAGCAAAACAGCTGAAGTTTCTTTGAAACCATTCGGTTCAAAGAAATAGGTCATTAAATTTTACACCTTTTTCAAAGATTTTCATTCAAATCCATCCAGTACCCTAGGCATTACGATTTTCCAAGTTGCCTGACACCTTTTTAGGCACACCAGGTATTTAAAAAGCAAAGCTAACATCGGCGCAGATAACGGATACTGTAAAATGCAGCGCAAATCACATAGAACGCCAGTCCATTTAACTTACATGGCCGTTGTTGTTCCTCAAGGATCTTTCAATGGCCCTCGTGATGTTGTAAAAAAGATCGTGAAAAAAGAGATGACTCACCACATGCCCACATATCTACTGGTTTGCCATATGGCTCTTTTCGCAAGACTTCAGGAGAAAGGTAACCAGGCGTACCCGCAAATCCTAAAAAAACAAATTAAGTCAAGAATACGAAGCTTACCTAATCATGAATATGCAATGTGACATTATAAATAGAGGGGGAGAAGAGATCTCCATCTATCATCCGATGGGGACGTGTCATTTTGCCAGACATTGGTAGGGTCTGCAGGGGTAAGGTGGGTAGGCTGCGGTAAAATGGGTAGTGTTGATTGCTGGAAAACAGTACACCCTGAACTGATAAGACAGGATTTATTATGATAAGGAGGGTAGTTCGAGCGGTTGAAGCTGGAGGAAAAACGTGAACAAATATTATAGAAAAACGTTAATTCTTTCGCCCTACCTTTTTCACCCCAAACATACTCATTTTACCCACAGTAGACTTTACACATAATTTCGCAATTTCTTCAGAATTTGAGTTTCATAATTCATTAAATTTAATGAAAGCATGGGCCATGTAACATTTCCTGTGATTTCTACATTTTTGCAAATTCTCTCTAGAACAGGGCCCGTAATTTCGCAAAAGATCTGAAATGGATACCCATAATTCTGCAAAATGTCTGAGAATGATACAAATAATTCTGCAACTTTTTCCAAAAAGCACCCCCGTACCATCAACACACTAAGATACCTATCAAACACTCTAAGGACAAGAAAACCGTTTCATGTCACCAACTGAAATTCGTATTGATTCGTATTGATTGGCAATAATACAATGGCCAAAGCTCACTGGCGACTCCAGATCCCCCGAAAAGGTACAAAGTTTCAGGTGAACTCTTCAAAAATAACTGCATCCTGTTGCAGTCTCAGGACAAAACACCGAAACTGGTTGCGTGAACATACATTCAATGAGCAAATGAATTCCAATTTCCACGTGAAACTTTCGATATTTCATTTTATAAAATTAGCAATGAAACTGAAATAATTTTTATACTCGCTTAGAAGCAACCTGGTTCTTGAACGGTGCGAATAGCAAACAAATTCAAATATTGACTAACACTAGACTTCTACCGAGTGACCTAAAAAAGTGAAACTTTTTGAAAAATCATCAAAATTTGATTACAAAACAGATCTTGACAATACATTTTTGAACACTGGTGTCAAGAATTAAATTAATCTTAGAAATGTTGTAAAGTCTTGAGATTGCTTTGAATTTGTGGGAATTCATGCTGTTATAAGTCACCTGGTTTTGAAGCATACTCCAAAATGACAGGAAATTATCTTAAGTTTGAATTTTCATCCTGCAACGCCACTTAAAGTGAATAACCTGAGTCAAAAGATGAGATCTCATAGATTTATAAATAGCCTATTGTATTTGATAATCCAGCTCGTGGCGAATGAAAGCAATGCTAAAGAAAACAATTGAGGGATTAGGTCTTTCTTTGTCCTTTGTACTTTGTCCTACAAGCGCTATATATCTCAGGTCATTCACTTTAAATAAATCTACGTCCTGGACAAAACTCTTGATCATGTAAAACTCGAAAGTTTATAAGAAATCGCACGGAATAGCTTTCTGGCTTAAAATGTACTATTTTGTAAATACTATCGCTCAAAACATGTTCTTTCATGCCCTTATTTCGTCTCCCAATAGAATAAAATAAAGATCATCCATTAAATATATTTGGTAATTAACACAAACACACAAACAAAATTTCAAGATTTCAAAATTTCAAGATAAGCAAGTTTTGGCGATTGTTAGAAAATTGCACTTTTTATTGGATTGACTGGTACGTCTGTTAAAGGGGCATTCCTCGAAAATTAAATGCATGCAGAGATTCATACCGTCATCCCGATCGAGAAACAGATTATGTCAGCCCTTGGAAATCGTTTTCCTTTCGTCGATCACGCTTCTCAAACGCGAGATATGGAAGAAAACATATGGACGAATTTTAATTTCAATACCCTATCAATTTTATGCATCGTTCTCGGCGAACGAAGGTAGCATATTTTCGTTATTGTCCGTCGGTCGGTTATCGGCGAATCTTGATAGGCTCGTTGTACGTCGCTAGTTAAATGACTTTGAATGCCCTGTTGTATTCGATCATTCATGTGTCCATGGTCGACTACGCGCAAGAGAATTGATCGGCTTTACCGAGAATTCTCGTTTTCTGTCTCGGATGAGTTCTCGGTCTCTATTTTGAATAATATCTGTTTCGTGTTTGGCCCGTTTGAGCTTAATTCAAGTTGGACAAACATTGGAAAATGTTTATAATGATAAGCATGTTAGTTTTAAAAGCAAACAACACAGTTCAACGATATCCCCGGTTATTTTCTGCGGAATGCCCCTTTAAAGGGTCTGTTTCATCCAGCATGCCTTGCACGTGCCATCTCTTGGTTGGCCTTTGTTGCCGCCATTTTCATGGCCCATGAAAATGGCGGACAACAAAGGAACATCAACAGACGGCACGTGCAAGGAATGCTGGATGAAACAGACCATTTAATGCACAACTTGTGAATCCAATAGCCCTCATCACTGTTTGTAGCCCTTTCCAATAGGATGAATAAAGAGGGTATGAAAAACAAAACAATGGAAGTTTGTCAAAGGAAACCAAGGCACATCAAGAAGTTAATCATGTATAAACGCACCATGCCACGAATACTTCTCTCCGTCAACTTCTACAGCTAGACCAAAATCAGCCAATTTCACAGCTGCACCCTTCTCTTTACTTGCAAGCAATAAATTTTCAGGCTAAAAAAAGAAAGTGGTTTTATCAGTACAATAAAAACAAAAAATTTGGTACAAAATTTAACAAAAGTGAAGCTTATAACGGGTGTCCCAAAAAAGTACTCCCGTTTGAAAAATCACCAAAATTTGATTATACAACCGATCTTCAATTTCCTTTTGTTCAAGCAGATCAAGGATCAAATTATTTTCCCAGTTATAGCAAATTTTGTAATTGGTTTAAAAATTAGGAAATTTAGCTGTTTTTGGAGTTACCTGGTTTTGAATCGTACTGCAAAAATCACTGGTAATTGGCAGATCAAATTTTTATGCATGTGAGGTATAGGTTCTTCTACAAACTTTAGTTACTAGAGTTTAAATGCATGAACAATATCGGACCACCTTATTCAAAGGAATTAATAATTAATGATTAGTAAAAAAGCTGCTAGAACACTTTGACCAGCAAAGCTCTCCCTACTCGAAATCCCAAGAGTTAGAACTGAGACTTTTGGCAAGAGAGCAGTCCAATATGCTGCATCTCATAGCTGGAACTCTTTGCCTCTCCATATTAGACAATCTAAGGACAATAATAATCTTATTAAGGCCGTAAAGCCTATTTTGTGAACAAACATTTAATTTCAAATTTTCTATTTCTATTGAAGATACAATAATTTTTAGGATCTTTAAGGTAATTATAACAGTTACTTCAACTTGACGTAACTTTTGAAACTTGTAACTATAAATAGTAAGCGGCACAGAATATTTTACGATATAGGGGCAAATAATAAAATCTACTATTCATTCTCATTTTATTGTATCATAGTTTACATTACTTTCTGATATTTATGACCAAGCTAGAAGCTTAATTTATAAACAGAAATTAATCTGGTAATCATAAGTGCTCTTGTAGCATGCTTCAAAACAAAGCAGCCCAAAGAAGAGCCAAATTTGCGAACTTTGAAACCATTTACAAGATCAGCTATACCTGGGAAAATAATTTGATCTTTAATCTACTTGAAAAAAAAAGAAAGTAAGGTCGTGCAATCAAATTTCGGTGACTCTTCAAAACAGGAGAAATGCTTCAGGAATATTTATTGTTCAAATTGACCTTCTTCAACGTAACGTCTTAGTTGCCTTTTTTGGAAGAATTGTTGATAAAGGCAGACTCAGTTACCATTCACCAAAGAAATCTACAGTTGCTAAATATGGAAATTTACAACACGAAAAATGATCTTAATCCTAAATTTATCGATGAAATCTTCGTCGAGAAAAAAATCCCCTATACCGGGTGACCCAGAAAAAAGTGACCCAACGCAAACTGTCATAGAAACAAAATTAAGTGGCCGATTGAAGTATTTCATTTTCATTTTTTCATTTTTCATTATTTTTACACGGTAGCCCCGTCAATCGAGAGGATTGCTTTACAGGGGGCTGTGCCAAACTTTACAATATTACTAAAAATTACTAACAAATTACCTATATTTACAATCTAAAATAAAAAAATAAATGAAAAACAATGGAGTTAGCCTGAGAGAGGCAAATTACTTTTCAGCATACTTTTAAAAATGCTAAGAGAGGGTGCTTGTTTGACATCCAAAGGCAATTCATTCCAAGTCTTTGCACCCCGGAAAGATATCGCTTTCTGCCCATTGCAAGTTTTCATCCTTGGAACAAGGACATCGGCAATGGCATTCCGCAAATTCATACTGATATCACGCGCAGAGTTTTTCTTGAAAAGGTTTGAAAGATAGCTGGGTGCAAGACCTGACAATGCTTTGTATGTAATAGTAGCTGTCTCGCATTTTATCATTTCCGTAACCGTTGGCCAATTTAGTTCCTTGATCAAATTTGAGGCGGATACATCATAGCTGCTATTGGTGACAATTCTTGCAGCTCGATTTTTCAAACGTTGTTCTGTCCCTAAAAGACTAGCCTATATTATGAGTATTTTTCGCAATTTTTTTTGGGCAAGGGAATTTCCCGAATTAAGTATTTTGAGGAAAAGGGCATGCTTGAAATTCTCAAAAAGTCGTCAAAAACAGGCGATCGATTTGAAGGCATTTCAGATCTTAAAAAAAAGAGAAGCGTGTTTCATTCTACCTGAGAATATTTTTAAGTACCTACGGACTATAAACTTGCTCTGAAGGCTTCCGACTGGGTTACCTATTCCCAGGTTGAAATGAAACACGCTCCTTGTTGTTTTGAAGATTTGAAATGGCTGTAAATTGATCCCATGTTTTTGACGACTTTTTGAGGACTTCAGGCATGCTCTTTTCCTCGAAATCCTTAATTTTGGAAATTTACCGTGCCGAAAAAAATTTCGAAAAATACTCAAAGCATCAGCTAGTCTTTTAGCGACAGAATAACGTTTGAAGCATTTCAATCGGCCACTTACTTAATTTTCTGTAACAGATTGCGTTGGGTCACTTCTTTCTGGGTCACCCGGTAGACTGAGAGGCATTGACAACTTGTCAGTACCGATTCCACGAACAAATACTTATGGTATAGAGACAGTCAGGTACGCTGGACACAAAAACTGGCATTCGTTGCCACTAGAACTAAAAGAGTCTCATACCTTGACAGAATCTAAGCGGAACACAAAAAAGGATCAATTTAGGAATTGCAACTGTACATTGTGTAAGAGATTTGTAAATAATTTAGGATTTTTATAGATATTTATTTATTTGTATAGTTAAGATGTAAATAGGATTCTTTAAATTCGAGTTTTCGTTTTTGTTGATGGCTGGCTTTATTTAGCTTCAAGTGGTTAACCGTAAATACCGTTAACCTCTACAGGTCAACTGTAAATAAATAAATAATTATCATTATTGCCTATTCATGCTAATTTCCTGCAATTTTACGCATCTTCCTCTCTCTCCCGGTTGCGTCAGTTCAATTCGCATTAAAGGGGCAGTCAGACGCGAAACGCGGGTAGCAGATTTCTGCGTGTCACAATCCAATTTGTATAGGCCTAAATACCAAAACATGTTTACTGTACCTCTTTGTTCGCTGTAATTCTGACGAAATTAATTGAGCAATGAATCCAGGAGTGTTCGATAAGGTTCTATTCACCTTTCGGTTTCACCAAGCATCATAAATCGGACTCAAAAACCATATTCTTTGGTAAGTTTCTTGCCAACTTCGACCTGTAGATTATCTCTTCGCAGCTTCAAAGTTCCTTCAGCAAGATTGCTGTTTTCAACTTTCAGGAATTCGTGATAAACAAAATAACTTTGCAAATACGTGAAATCGACATAGACGAACAATATCTGTCAATTAAATCCTTGAGATTGTCTAGAACAGCGTCGATGGAGATGGATTGAAATGTGCGAAAATCCCATTCAAAATCTCCATTGATGAGTCGATCCTATGCCTAAGCACCTTTCATAAAAATACAATGAAAATGTCCCGCGCAGCGCCACGTCTAACTGCCCCTTTAATTCAATGTACGTTAATTTCTAGCAGTATTTAAAAACCGGTCCCCGTTTGAAAGGCCAGTGCTCCCTGGATATCAAAACAACAATAATATCAGCAAATATATCATTTAAAGGCAGTTCATCCCCTTTGATGGATGAAGACAAAATCGATAAAGATCTTTATTGTATATTCCAGAAGTTTGCACTAATTTGCTTTATCTAAAGAAATCAGGGTCATAGAGACTCAGTGATGCATGGATTTCATGGCCATGAAACTAAGCAGTAAATAAGCTCAGAACAATAGGGGACAGACTGCCTTTAACACTGAATGTTCAATTAAAACTGGCCACTCCGTTCTGAAATTATGAGGGACTTTCTCGAGAAAACCCATCCAAGAAACCTCCCAAACAGGCCTACAATCATAATCAAATTCGTTTACCATTCATGCCTTACAGCAATGACTTGAACACATTTTTACAAACAACTTTATCCTCTTGGGGGAACGATATCGCTCTGCAAATTTTTTCTACTGCTAGGGATGCCAATTTCATCCTCCCAAAGGGAAAACACACACTAAAGCATGCACAAGTCACTGCTTTGAGGAAAGAATATCAGGGAAAATTGAAACTGATTTTATGCCATTTTGAAGGTTTCTCGAAGGTAGGTGCGTTCTCCAGAAAATCCCTCATAAATCCGAAACGGAGTGGCTGATTTCAGACAAATTTGCCTCTCCAGAGTTTAAACACGTAGCTGCTTTGATATACAGACAAAGTCTCTCACCTTTAGATCTCTGTGCACGACGCTGCTATGATGGCAATGTTGAACACTTTCTAAAATCTGTTGAATGCAGTGACTGTTGGAAAAAAGGAAAATAACCATTAATGTGTGCACAATTATGCTGATTACGAAAGGAAGGTCCAAAAGTACCTTAGTCTGTCGCTAAGAAATTTTCAATAACAATTGAGGACAGCATAGGGCTCAAATCTTTCAAATCTTTGAAAAGGTGGATGAAAAATGACAGTTTTCGTTGAATTGAATGGCAGTTGTCGTTGAATTGAATGGCTTGAAAGGAAGTTATGGTACGTTGCTGTAAATCTGCCGTGGAAATTTTCTTGATATCTTGAGTCTTTTCAAAATGGCGGTAATTTAAATATTTTTGAAAAATTTCATGGACAATTTTGAAAAAAATTGAAATCATCGTAAATCCTAAACCAATGGAGGAAAAATGATATAACCTTCAAGAAAACCATAGTTTATGAAGGTCTACAATATGGTGGCAAGCCAAAATCGGTGTCTTTTCTGGTTTTGGGTTTAGAAATTTGATGACATCATAGCCTAAGATTTAATAAATGCCGCCAAAACTCATCAAGATATGAATAAATTTCCACGGCAGATTTGCAGCAAAAAGCCCTAAGTTCCTTCCAAGCCATTTAATTCAAAGAAAGCTGTAACAGAATTTTACACCGACCTTTTAAAATATTTAAGCTCTATGTTGTTCGGGACAAGCCATGATAAATCGTAAACAAGGGCAAATTTGAAGATTGATTATTTAATCTTTAGTTAAAATCTCAGATTTCTTGGCCACCTACAACTCGCGCTATAAACCATTTCTTGAAAATTCTTAGTCTGGAAACAACCCAAATCAATTGTAAAACATAGAACAGATTTTCTAGAGACGGAGCCGGACAAGTCAATAACATTTATCATAAAACTGTAAATACAAATTACAAGGAATGGAACTGAAGAATACAGGAAGCGGAAGATCATCAAGAAATATGCGTTTAAAAATCGAATTTTAATCAACAGTTTAAATCGGAGGACGCTGTGTATCTTCGTAAATGCCCCATTGATTGCCAATACTTATTCACTGTCGTTATTCACTGGCATTTTCTGTACACATTCTGCAAACAATGGCAGAACAGAAACTGTGAAAAATGTTTCCATAATGTCATTTGATATGAGAACTGCATTCATATACCGGCTGTCCAAAGAAATGCAACAGGTTTGAAAAAATGATCATGCAATCTGCTTCAAACTCATCATCAAATAATTATCTCTATTTACATCTGCAAAGATTAGCTTAAATTAGACACATTTTCCAGTACTTTTAGTAACTTGGTTGTAACAGTTAAATATTGGAAAGCTTCTGCCAGCAAAAGAAACTGGAAAAATATAACGCAAGTTCCCGCTCTGTTGTAAAAGCTAGAATATCTCTCACACGAAAGCACAGTTGAAAGGAAAGTTTAAAGGAGCTCTGTCACGCAGGTGATTGGTTTCGAGAACAAAGCTCAGACAAAGGAAAGGAGCTAGAGCCCAGACTCTTTGAATTTTTCGCATGATAAGAATTCAGTTCAATTCGAAACGATCTCTTTTCCAATTCTTTTCTGTTAATCTTGCCATACAAATCTTTAATCCCCTTACACAATCTTCAGCCAATTATGAATGAGACAGATTGCCTTTAAGATCAGTGTCACAACTAGAAACACTTCTTGAGTCATCAAGTTCAAGAAGGTAGTTTCCTTTCGAATCAAAGATCACTAATCCATATTTACAACTAATTAATTACCATAACTAAATGAAGTCATAACAATGAAATTAAATGATGATCATAGGGAACGAGTGTCTGCAAGCGACGGAAGCCTGAAGCAATGAAATGGAATCATGAAATTGCGGAATAAAACAACGGAGTTATGAAGCAGAGGCACAGCTCTGATTAGATGGCTGTTCTTCAGAGGAGATGTAGAGCAAAGGCGGCCCCAATTTAACTCTGCAAAGAAAACTAGATCTGTGGCAACATGGACATGAGGTGATTCAGTTGACATTTTCACCATGTCGGCTTGCAGCAGTAACCTTACAAAGACTCCTTTCATTCAAATGAGAACAAAGCCAGTCGCCTTAGGCCCGAACTCACTTTGAATATCGAAGATGTCACCTACGACGGTTTGGAACTTCCCGCATAAAGAGAAACAACAACACTTTTTGCTGCTTTGTCCTTCATTTAGCATCCAACGACGAGATCTTCTCGCTGGCCTTTCAGTAGTATTACAACCATTTGTTCAAATCAACACCCTCTCGAACAACGTTCTGGTACAACTTTTATTGTATGGTGATAAAGACCTTTCTAGTGACGTAAATAAACATGT
The DNA here is from genome assembly GCA_039566865.1 of Aurelia coerulea. NCBI lineage: Eukaryota > Metazoa > Cnidaria > Scyphozoa > Semaeostomeae > Ulmaridae > Aurelia > Aurelia coerulea. The sequence goes on along the minus strand of CM076947.1, from coordinate 20,015,243 downwards.
TCTCGAACTGACTCTAAATTTCATTCACCAAACTGGTCGGTTTGACTAAGGAAATTCTAAACCTTTGTTTTACACTTAATAATCACCAAGTCCCCTTACCCCTATTTCTTTTGCTTGTAAGTTTGTTTCACATTGGATGTTAGGCTCATTGGGCACAAATCCATCCAAATCTGATATCGAATCTCCAATTTCACCCATTTTGTAAAAAGACCTGCTTGCCCAAAGTTAGCCCGACATGCAAAGTGAAACGAACCTTAGTAATTATCAGTAAAAATCGTTTATGTGTATTTTTCGTAGCCGTATATTTAATTCTAGTTTAGTTACATGTTCTCTATGTTAATGGCTGCGGAGTTGTCACGGTCTCTTGCATTCCGTGGTATCGTCCTCGTAGTTTAGTAAAGTAGCTTGTACGTAGTGTCTTAAGTAGTTCGTTCTTGTAAAATTTTTATATTGAATATAAAAAAAAAAAAAAAAAAAAAAAAAGTAACAATAAACAAAATCGGCTAGAAGATTTCGTGTGACCATACTCTTGAGAAGTTTCAGTATTATTCTACTTTTGGCATTCATGGCACGAAATGTTTCAAGTTTCACGGCACAAAATGTGTTAAAGAATTCAAGAGCTACCGGGTGTCCCAAAAAAAGTACTCCTGTTTGAAAAATCATCAAAATTTGATTACATAACCGATCTTCAATTTTCTTTTTTTGCCAAGTAGATCAAGGACCAAATCATTTTCCCAGACATAGCTGATATTGTAATTGGTTTAAAATTAGCAAATTTAGCTCTTTTTAGGGCTACCTCGTTTTGAATCATACTGCAAAAAAGCACTGGTGATTGCCAGATCAATTTCTTTGTGCATGCAAAACTTTTAGTTTCGTCATAAATGACAGAAATAAATGCACACTATCATGGGAGATTTCGATGACGATGAAAAATCCGAAAATTTTGACTGTTAGGCAAGATTGAGCATTTTGCTTGAAAAGTAGAGCTCAAAATGAGGGTTTTCAACGTGTAATTTTCTACCTTGCTGTATCAAAAGCAAACATGTGATCATCTATGAATATTTTTGGGTCTTTGACAAAACAAGTCAAAAAGAAAATTTGATCAAAGGTTTGATAATCAATTTTTGGTGATCTTTTAAACAGGAGTACTTTTTTGGGACACCCGGTATTTTAAAAAGAGATCTGTCACTTGACTTGAAATGGGTATAAACAAACCTCAGCTGATTAACTCTATGAAAAGGACTGGCGGAAACCATAGAATCAACGAAGAACAACACAAATCAAATGGTCAATAAGATTCCTGTAGCCCGAACTGGATAGCATATTCCCTGGTAGGACTATCCGTAGTAGCACATCACCCATCGTTTCGTCTGGCACAATTAATGGGCGCGAGCGCACGAGCACCACTTGCAGGCACAAATATCGCTCCACATTATTGCTAGCAACTTTAAGGCCGACCTCCACCGCAGTAGTTTTGGTCGGCGACCGGCGCGCTTGTCTATTGCACATGCTCTATAGCAACAGAGCATGCGCACAAGGAGAGCGTGTTGGTCGCCGATTGAAACTACTGCAAGTGGAGGACAGCCTTTACTGTACTCAGAGTGTTTTGGTCGCAGGCACAATTTTCCCAATTATTTGCTCGCAGGCACATAAAATGTTTAATGAGGCCTGAGTTTCGTTCCACTGTTTTGTGCTCCCGTTCCTATGTGTTCCATAGTATACAGATTATCACAAAGTAATATACCTTGCATCCGCTTCACTGTAATATTCTCTTGCAACGATGTCTTCAAATAATTCGCCACCAGTTACCCTATAATAATAAACAAAGGATTTTAATGAATGCTTAGCAGAATCATTTAGTTATATCTGGGAGATTACTGAAATTCAATTTTGACCCAAGCATGAGATTAGTCCTCTTTCCTCTCATTAGCAAAATGAAAATATTAATTTTTTCATGAAGATATGATTCATGAATTAACTGTGCTCATTGATTGTGAATAAATCCTGCAGCGCATCAGCTTTTTAGTGAGACGGCAAACAAGGCGCAATCTACAAACCTTGGTTCTTCAATAATACGGAGCATAGGATCAAAATCTTTAAAAAGGTTGGAGTAAAATTCTATGACCTTTTTAAATTAAATGGTTCGAAAGAAGACTCAGATACTTTGCTACCGGGTGTCCCAAAAAAATACTCCTGTTTCAAAAATCATCAAAATTTGATTACACCGCCGATCTTCAATTTTCTTTTTTTGTCAAGTAGATCATGGACCAAATTATTTTCCAAGAAATAGCTGATGTTGTAATTGGCTTTAAAATGAGCAAATTTAGCTCTTTTAGGGCTACCTGATTTTGAATCCTATTGCAAAAAAAGCACTGATGATGGCCAGATCAATTTCTTTGTGCATGTAAAGCTTCTAGCTTGGTCATAAATGACAGAAAGAAATGCACACTATCATTAGAGATTTCAGTGATGATAAAAAATCTGAAAATTTAGTATTTTGTTTAAAACCTATAGCTCAAAATAAGGTTTTTTAACGTGTAATTTTTCTATCTTGCTGCACCAAAAGCAAACATTTTATCCTCTATGAATATTTTTGGGTCTTTGACAAAACAACTCAAAAAGAAAATTTTATCAAAGGTTTGATAATCAATTTTTGGTGAATTTTTAAACAGGAGAACTTTTTGGGACACCCGGTATAATTCTACTTTCAGAAATCTTGAATTGCTCTCGAAATCACAGCGTATTTCACATTCCAATTCATTTGCTGATGTGACGTCATCAGATTTCCACACAGCAAACCAGAAGTGTAGAGCACTTATGCTTGATCCATACTGCAGACATTCATAAACTATATATGGATTTCTTGACAATGTTCCATGGTATCTCCAACAGGTTTAGAAATTAGGATGGTTTTTGATTACAAAGTCCAACTTTGTAATCTAAGAGGGGGCTCCAGGTCAGTCAGAAAGTCAGAAAGTCAGAAAGAAAGAAAGAAAGAAAGAAAGAAAGTCCGTCACGCTCGTTAAAGCAATTGATTAACGTTTTATCTCTGCTAATTGGCCCTGAAATAAAGAAAGCGCACAGAAAGCGCATACAAGACAGAAGTTTCCCGCGATCCGATAGTAACATTTGACGTCGGCTTATTTCATGTTAGACAGATTTGACACCATAAGATGGATAAATCACCTTGATGTTTACCCTGGCACAACAACAAATTTACGCAGAATTGGCACGTTCTTGAATTCATTAGCAGCTTAATTATGTTAAAACAATCGTTTTCTAGAACGAACGCATCATTAGCCACTTATTGATAGTATTCATTATGCAAATAAGTCAACTTTAGGGGATGATGTAACCGGCAGCCTGCACAGAGGCTAGCATTCGCAGCATCACCAAAGGTAGAAGGATCCCCCTCCTACACAGCAACGGATGCAATCATCGCAGGTGAAGTTGAGAGGAAAGGTGCAGAATCCCAGCAAACAATGGCGCCATTGACTGGGGGAAGGGACGCGATCACACGAAACCAAAACATCTTCATGCATATGATTCTGCACATAGGTTATTTTCGTCAATGCTTGTCTCAAACTAGATGCCCACGAACAGAAACGTTCTGCAGGGTTCTGCATAAACATAAGTAATTTTGCGTTATCGTAAATCTGACATGACACAGATGCACCAATAGTTTCATGCAGAGACTAAGCAAACTAGGGGTAATGACTTTTGATTTTTTGCGTATCATCCTCGTTTGACATAAAGATCAAAATATTGCTTTTCAGGCGATTCTTGTCCTTATACAAGGCGCTTGATTTTCTGTTGACGAAAGTGACTTTAGCAGCAACACTCATCTCTCTGACTGTAGCTAAAACAGCATCAACGATCATTTGGGGTTATGAAGAAATCAATATTCAGATTTTCTTATGCTTGCTTAGCTCAGGACGGACTTTGTAATCATCCAAAAGGATCTTATGTTTAATTGGTGGAACTTTTTTGAATTCTTAAAAAAGAAGGAAAATCCTTTACTTCTGACATTGAGGATTTCAGTAAAGCCCAACAGTAGAATTACAGCAAACTAGCGAGGTTTCTTTCAAGACATTCAAAGTTGGAAGAAATTGGTCATAGAATATTACACCAACCTTTTTAAAGATCTGCAATCCTGGACATAACATGTTAAGAAAATCTGCGCCCCCCCCCCTCTTCCCCCCGTTCAATGTTGGTTCTGATGAGAGGACGTTTGCTTCCTTGCTCCAAAAATTACCCAACATTGAATGGGGGGAAGGGGTAGTAACGGGGCATCGTTTCTAAGTGCTGTCACAAGGCGTTTGCACCATCACAACGTACATTTTTCTCAACAATTTTGTCCAGGATTGTGGATCCTAAGCTATTTCACAGGTGTTCTGGGATGTACCGTCTTTAGAGGCGTGTTTTTGCGACTGCTAGTCAATTTTGGTATCGATTTTAATACGGTGTGATTCCGAAAGAAGTCTAGAGGTTTCTAAGCCTGTAGTTCTTAGATCAGATCATATTTGTATAAATAACATGTCAACTCAGATATGAAAATATGGTTTGTCAATATCGTTGCAATTGCTCTTAAGTTACAAGCGATTCTGTAAAAAAATTTCAGCTCAATATTTTTTAAAACAGGCATGAAATTCTTGATCAAATCTGCTAACAATCCAGCAGAACAAAGATGAAAAAGGCCGAACGAAAATGCCGGTAATTTTTTACGCGCAAAGATGACCATTTTCATGTAAACAAGACCTGCAAAAAGTACTCTTTTAGCCTCGATGTGTTCTTTTTTAATATCGTATACGAGGCTTCTACAATATTGCAGATACTGAGGCCTGTCATTGAACGATCGAACGAACGCCGTACTGGAGCACTCACGATTGCCAAGGAGTTGTTTTTTTAATAAAAGATGCCTGTTCAAAACTTGCAGAAAACAGAGAAAGAAGTCATCCAATGAAACAAGAACAGATAATGTTACAATAGAACTCGCTACTTTTTATTGTCACCTAGATACAAAGCAATTTGTGATTGCAGATGAAGGGAATTCCATGATCGGTTGGCCAAGACATAAACAAAAACAAAGCAAGCCGCAAAAATTGCCCTGAAACCCGGGTCGCTAGCTCCGTCGTTGTGCATTTCAGAAATGGTTTTAAAGAGCAAATATTAGCACATATCGAAAGAAGAAGGATATATCTAAACTTCTGCCTCGGGCATTTTATTTTTTTCGTACAGAAGCTGAGCGGTAAGTGTTTTGATTACACCTAAAAAGTACGAGAATTGAATCCCCTCCCAATTGGCTTCTGCACAAAATAAATAAAATGCCCGAGGCAGAAGTTTAGATATATCCTTCTTCTTTCGATATGTGCTAATATTTGCTCTTGAAAACCATTTCTGAAATGCACAACGAGCGCGCTAGCGACCCGAGTTTCAGGGCAATTTTTGCGGCTTGCTTTGTTTTTGTTTATGTCTTAACCAACCGAGCATGGAATTCCCTTTGTCTGCAATCACAAATTGCTTTGTATCTAGGTGTCAATGAAAAGTAGCGAGTTCTATTGTAACATTATCTGTCCTTGTTATCCAATGAAACTATGGAGACTTTATTATGCCATAATCATGTGTACTTCTTTTATTTATGCTCACAGTTGTACTCAAAGGATGAAAATTGTAAGAAATTTGCTGAAAAAAGAGACAACCAAAAACAGTGGTAATTGAAGGGGTACAGTATATATACAATATATACAATGATTCTCCTGATGATGACCACACGGTCGAAACTAGTTGGGAATTGAGATAAAATTTATATGTATATATTCCAGCTCGTCTTTCTTTTTGTTCGCCTTTACAATATATACAATATATACAATATATACAATATATACAATATATACAATATATATACTTACAAATCAAAAACAAGATAGTGAACTCCATCTTCAGGTAGGCTTGCATGAAGTCTCACTATAAAAAAAAAGCAGAACTATATAACAACTAATCGTAAATGTCTGCAGGGTTGTCCAAATATTTACCCTAATTCGCAGTCAGTAAAAATCAACTTCTTTATAGGAAATTAAAATTGATAGAAAAATAATGGACTATAAAATGGACCCGTCAACGTGAATCAGTTAATACAATACATACCGGGTGTCCCAAAAAACTGTATACAAGTTTGAACAATTATAATGCCAAGAGTTTCGGTCAAATCACCCAGAAACTATTTTTATGTCAATCCTCAATGGCTGAATTGTATTTTGGTATTTTTCTCATCATTTTCGGTAACTTTGTTGCAGAGCAATAAATCAGCAAGTGTAAAATTTCCTCTTAGGCCCAAACCAGAGCTCCCAGTAGAGAAGAGCTAACGATTCTAAGGATGACAGAAGCATGTTGGCCCTCGACATCCAACGCTGATATGTTTTGGGATTCTTATTGTTAGAAACCGATAAGAAATCATTCTCAAAAGACAATAATATTACGTTAGCATTAATCAAGGGATTTAGCTTACTTTACTTTACATCAAAATTGCAATCTTAAGCATGACCGGTTCATTTTGTTAAGGTCCCTTAAGGTACAGTGATATAATTTCTCCAGGAAAGTCGTTGATAAATTTAGTTAATCAGTTCAATTAAATCAGCAGAAAATTGTTTCCTGAGAATATCACAGGTTGCTATGCTTAGGGTTTCTTGACTACATGGTCTAAAAATGGCGGCTCTGGTTGGGCCTAAGAGTAAATTTTGCGTTTGCCGATTTATAGCAACCAAGTTTCCCACAGTGGTCAGAAAAATATCGAAATTTTATTTAACCAATGAAGATTAACAAAAAAATATGCTTTGGGTAATTAGTTTTAAACTGTCGGCGTCAGAATTTTTCAAACTTGAATACAATTTTTGGGACACCCGGTACAATTAAAAGAATTCAACGAGGAGAGACGATGAGGACATTCCATTGAAGGAGATTTGTCAATATCCACAAATTTTTTCATTCACATCGTGAAAACCGTAAAAAGAATAATTTCAACAACTCAAAAAGGATTAAATCTTAAGAAAGTCAAGGTCTCGAATCCTCCGTTAACTCACGCTGACAGTAGACTTGCCCCAAGTCTATCTCTTTAGTCCGTTTTAACGTTCCCTTGGATCCCTCATGCCAACATGGAACGGCGGATCCAGGAATTACCGAAAAGGGAATGGTAAGACGGACTGAAGAGATAGACTTTGACAGTGACATACAGGGTGTCCCAAAAAACTTGTGCCCCGTTTGTCTGAAGATTGCGACAAAACGGCAAAAGATTATCGCCAAACTTTTGCATGATGGTGCTCTTCAGATGTTCAATTAAAGTTTGCAACCATCCCCGTAAAAATCCGTTGAATATGATGGAGCTATGACCTTCAGGAGACCAAATTTGCCCGATCACTGAAACCAGCGGTCGGCCATTTTGTCTTACTATTTTGCAGCGATAAATAGCTTTGTGGAATGAAAATGAAACAGCAGCCTCCAATGTCATAGCTCTCGTGAAAATGCCAATAATTCTTGGAGCGTTCCACTATTTCTGACCTCACAGAAATTATTTCTTACCTCACGTGAAGATACTTATCACTGCAAAATAGTAAGGCAAAATGGCCGACTGCTGGTTTCAGTCGTCAGGCAAATTTGGTCTTCTGAAGGTCGTAGCTCCATCATTTTTCAACGGATTTTTATGGGGATGGTTGCAAACTTTAATTGAACATCCGAAGAGCACCATCATGCAAAAGTTTGGCGAGAATCTTTTGCCGTTTTGTCGCAATCTTCAGACAAACGGGGCACAATTTTTTTGGGACACCCTGTAGTAATATCATATAATTTGTCAAAATAAAACAAATTAACGTCATTCTAAAGGCAGTCTATCCCCTTGATGAAAGAAATGAAATCGATAAAGATCTCTTTTCAATATTCCACAAATTTACGCTAATTTTCTTTATTCAACAACAGGTAAGGTTATTCATGCGTAATTTTCATGGCCAAGAAAATTATGCATGAATAACTTTGCTTTCTTTTGATGAACAAATCATCGATAGGACAGACTGCCTTTCATAGACGATTGCATTAAGATGGCGTCATTATTTACCATGGTCCTTTGTGTTCCAAATTCAACAATCAAATTAATCAAAATTCTTCCAAACGAAAAGAATTATCGTAAAAATTTCCCTGACGCCGTCCTTAGGGTAGTGGTCTGTTAAAGGGGCTGGATAAGAAATACGTCAACAAATCCACGGTTTGTGCATCAAATATCGCATTTTGAAAGGAGAAATTCCTTTGTAATTAGCTAAATTCAAAAGGAAAGATCCTTATCTAGATACGGGCTGATCTTTGGGTGAAAGATCAACAAAAATACTTGTTGGAAATCCATTTATATCACAGCAATCCCAAAACATATGGAGATCTAATTTGTATCAGAAGAAAGTGCAAAGGCGAATCTCCAAGATGATAAATTTATTTTGAATTTTCATTGAATAGTCACAATAAATTTGCTCATCAGAAAACAGCTAAATCAAAAATTTCCCCGACAGTTTCTTATCCAGCCCCTTTAACTAGTAGCCTGTCCTACTTGGGGCCAAAAATATGGAATAGCCTTTCTTCTGATTTAAAAACTACAAACAGTATAAATAAACTCGTTCAAACACAAGATAAAGGGAATTTTTTTCCAAAAGATACAGAGAGAAGAAAACAACGTATATGTGTTCTATTGAAAAACGCCTCCTCTCTCATTTATATGACTCGGCCCTACTAAATCATGCTTCATCCAAAATCATTTTAACATCCGTTGTTTACTATTATTATTTTTCTTTTGCAACCACCTCTAAGGGGACCATTATGGAAATAAGGTCAATATGACCTTTTAATGCTATCCCTGCCACTACAATTAGGGGTGTTTTTAACGTATTTATTTAATGAGCATTGTCATCGTATTTTATCTATTCTTTAGCTTTTTAAAACTTGTAAATTATATTTATTTCTTGTAAATTGTTTTATTTTACGTGGCAAATTTTAACATACATACAACATAGTAACGTAAAAGGTACATAGAATTCATGCTACACAAAATTTATGCGACTAAGATCAATGCGAAAATTTAGCATCTGTGTCAATTTTGTGATTTCATGCACCATCAATTTCTTGGCATATTAGCATATGGCTCAAATCTTTCAAATCTGTAAAAAGGTGGGTGTAAAATTCTATGACATTTTTCTTTGAATTGAATGGCTTGAAAGGAACTTATGGTACTTTGCTGTAAATATGCCAAGGAAAATTTTGGATATCTTGATTTTGTCTAAAATGGTGGCAATTTAATTAACCTTCAAGAAAACCATAGTTTATGAAGGTCTACACTATGGTGGCAAGCAGAAATCTGTAGCTTTTCTAGTTTAGGATTTAGGAATTTAATTAAGTCATAGCCTAGAATGTAATAAATGCCTCCATTTTCAAACTAATCAAGATATCAATAAATTTCAGCAAAAAAACCCCTAAGTTCCTGCCAAACCATTTAATTCAAAGAAAACTGTAATCGAGTTTTACAACAACCTTTTTAAAGATTTGAGTCCTATGCTTAATTTCCAATAACAAGGTAATATACCGTGTGTGCTATCAAAAGTACCAAAATTGATGGGCCACGAATAAACGGTGCATCAGGAAATTTAAGAGTCTAGAATTTGTTATCTCCATTCAAAAATAAACAGTCCAAGTCAACTGGAAAAATATCGTTTCTTCGCTAAACTCAATCCAATTCTATTCTATTTGTAAGTGTTGAATGTGCTAAAGTCATAATCCGTTGCTGCTAAAGTCACAATGTTAATATAAAGCATAGGTTCCGAATCTTCAACTCTGCGTAAAAAGGTGGGTTTAAAATTCTATGACCTATTTCCTCTGGTTGAATAGCTTGAAAGAAACTTTTGATACTTATCTATAATTCTACCATTGGACTTTCAAGAAGTTTGAATATTTTCCGAAATTACAGCGTAACTTAAATTTCAACTCATTTGAGGATGTGACGTCATCAAATTTCTAAATCATAAACCAGAAGAGTGACAGACTTTTGCTTGATACCATATTGTAGACATCCATAAGCTATGGTCTTCTTCGAGAATATTTCATGTTGCGTCAAACAGTTTAGAAATTACGATGATTTTAAGTTTCTTTGAAAACTTTTCTTGAATTCTTCAAAAAGAAGAAAAAAACTCCAATTCTGAAAATATTAAAGATTTCAGCAAAGTTAAACGGTAGAATTATAGAGAAATAGCTAAAGTTTCTTTAAAGTCATTCAGTTCAAAGAAATAGGTCATTGAATTTTGCACAAGCCTTTTTGAAGATTTGGAACCTATGCTTTAATATAAAACCAATGACACAAGCAAAATGCGTTTACATACTTACCAATGTTTGGATGCTTGAGCATGCGACATATCCTTGCTTCTCTTTCTAACTTCTGTAGATCTAGAAAGAAAAATGATCTTGATAAAATACCAGGCTGGCATAAATACAAGGAAATAAAACTGTGCAGAAAAATGGTCGATGACAAATATTTAAAGGTTGTGGATCAACAATTTTTCATTGACAGAGCACCATATTTTAGATATTCGGTGAGAACTTTTGAGCAAATGGGTATGTCGCTTTGTTTTACGAAAGTAAAGTCTCATTAACTTAACTGAGAAACTTATTTACTCTGCACAAAACCACTATTCAGTTTTTCCCGACAGTTCTGTTAAAAGTGCATGGAGCAAGGGTGGATTTGTTAAAATAAAAGATTCAGCACAGCTCTCTGACACGACAAAGCGATTTACGGTTCTGAAGAATAGATTTTACACCTATGTTATGTATTATCATGTTTTGCTCTCAATGTTTATTTTGATTTGCTTGAGTGCACTCAGAGGCGTGAGAGCTGTTCTTCAGAAAGGCAATTCGCTTTGTGTTGTTAGAGGGTTGAATCTTTATCCTTACAGGATTCAATTTTGCTAGAGTAGGGGCTAACATAGGTCTTGGTCGCAGACTTAAAGGATGACGGGTTTATGCTGGGAAGAAACCCTCACCCGTTAGCGATGGGGACCCTGGGTGGGGAGCAGTGACGGGGACGGTTGTTGTCGTTGTTGTTCTGTCTGTCGTGTTCTGATTGTTCACCATTCATCAACGTATTTATTCGTAAAAACATTTTATGTGTAGCATTTCGCAGTTGTATAATCAGTTATATTTTAGGGGCATGCTTGGTTCGCTTAATGCTAGGGGGTAGTCATGATCTTTTGCTCCTCCTAGTATCGTCTTTGCAGTGTTGTATAGTAGTTCGTAGGTAGTGTCCAAGGTAATTCGGCTTGTACAATTTTAGTATTGAATATAAACAACAGATTTAAGGGCGTGCTTGATTGGTATAAATTCTGACAACGGTGGTTTGGTAGACTCACAATTTGTATTTGATTGACTCCGAAATTCTCAAAATGATAAGTTTGGTAGGTTTGAAAGACCTTCTGGGCCTTCTGCTCCTACATGCAGTGGGGTAGACTGAATACACGTTCGTAGTTATCGCTAAAGATAGACTTGAAGCGTAGTGCCGACATCCAATTCAATGAACGAAGCGAAAATTTAAACTGAAGTAGTTAGTCTAGCAGGAGGGTTAGCAGACCTTGGAGAGATTGGTGAATTCCCCATGGTGAATGTAAAACCTATCGTTTTTTTTAATGTTTGTGTTTGATTAGGAACTATACTTGCGTCTCTGTGAAGTCTACTGTTTTCAGCATTTTGTACGTTTGGGATTACCAATCAACACACCTTAAATGTCGGTCTAGACATTATACAGTAACTGTAAAGAATGTTCTCTTCAATATCAAACTCTCTATGCCTACTGAAAAGCAGATTTGAAAACATCTCTAATAACAACTGAGCCAATTTTATGTAGCATCCTTTCCGTTGAAAGCAGTTTCATGTGGGTTTGTACGCTAACTTAATTATGTATACATAACAACTCTCTGTGATCAGTGGAGGCCTGACTCGAAATAACCTTTAATAACATCCAAAACAATTTTGTATAGTTCTTCCATTAGCCATTTTACCCCTAGAGTTAAAATACGATTGAAGGTGTTGTGGCGCAGTGGTGTAATCCTCTGACTTTGCAGCCAGGACATTCAGGCGAACAGGGTTCGATGACCGGTAGAGCCACACCACCTGAGCGTCATAACAAGGGGTCATTTTAATTTTTAATTTTTAATTCTTTATGCACAAAAAATCCCTTCAGCTTACCAACACAATACTTAAATATTAAAATAAATATCATAATTACATTAATACACTCAATATACAGTTAAAGCTAAATTATGTACAGTAACCTATCTGATAGCAGCTCCTCTTCCAGGGAGTCGTGTTTTAGGTTGTGTTCAGGTCGTGTAACAACTTTTCAATTGCTTTTTGAATCTACTAAGTGCACGGAGCTCTCTGATATTGATGGGTATATCGTTCCATGCTTTCAGAGCCAAATAGTGAAAGCCTTTCTTGACATACTCAAGATTATTTCTTGGGATTTGTAGGTCTTTGTTCTGCAGTTGGAGTGCTAGGTCCTATGATGGTATTTATCCTAAAGGCTTTCGGGACATTGCCTGTCGATTATTCTGTATGTCATAACTGATCGCTAACATAGCGGAGCGCTTCTAATTCTGTGATCCCAGCTCTTGGCGCTAAAAAACGCAACTTCACCTTCAATACAGTACACACGACGAATCAGATAAAGCATAGTAGATTCCGCACAAAAGAAACAGTAAAATTAGACACGCCAGAACAACATAGCATGATTTCATAACGAAGAATCTAAATCAAATTTCAAGACTGGGTCAGTCAAAAATAGGTTTGGCGGGTTGTGAGCAACAAGTATGCGGCTAATGTTCAAAAATGAAATGTCAATCTTTCAGTCAAAGGCTAACTTAGATATGGCAATTTTTTGGTAGAATCTTTCATCAGTTAGACCCAGAAATTTAGAAAATGCTGGTAAGGGGTCTGCATGGGAACGATAATTCCATATTTGATTCTGGTTCATGATTTATTTGCCATTGAAATTCGAATTTAATACGATAGTCAGTTTCAGAAATAGAATTTCAATTTCAATGGCAAGTAAATCATGGACCAGAATCGTATGTGGCATTCTCGTTCTGATAAAAAAAACCCTTGCCTTACCAGCATGTTCGTAATTTCTGGGTCTAAAAGATGAGTGATTTTACCAAACAAGTTTTCACATCTAAGGGCCTGATTATATGAGACGAGCTGGCTCGCTAAGCGGGCTGGCTCGGCATACGAGCCAGCTCACTTCCATGGTCTATTCCACATAAAATGTCAGTTGCTATTACATGGAAGTGAGCCAGCCCGGTAAGCGAGCTGGCCCTCTTTGATGCAAGCGGGCTGGCTCGCTAAACGGGCTGGCTCGTCTCCATGTAATCGGATCAAACCGAGCCAGCCCGGGAAGCGGGCTGAAAATGCACAATAGAGCATGCGCAGTTTCCCTTCATCGACGTGTCACAGCTTTTCCCCCATGTAATACCAACCTAAAATCCACCTCGGTAAGCGAGCCAGCCCGTCGAGCCCGTCTATCGGGCCAGCCCGCTTCCATATAATCACGCCCTAAGTAAGGCTTTGACTGATAGATCATCATTTCAGTTTTGAATATTGGCCACAAACTCTTTATTCTACAGCCTGCCAAACATGTTATCTTTTTTTAGTGACCCGGTACTTATTGACTCACCCGGTATTTTTGGGACACCCGGTATGATATGCATTTCCGACAAAACAAAAGGAAGGCCTCAAAGTTCTACCGGGTGAGCCAGAATAAAGTTCCCACTTTCGAAAATTCGTAGCACCACAAGTACTTCATGGATTGGAATGATTCAAATTCTAGTTAAAAGCCAAAAGATCAAAATACTTTCATGATTTTTCTGGTCTTCTTAGAAGCACTGCAAATATAGGTAAATTCAACTTTACACAAAATTCATGGTTGCATAATTACTGAAAAAGGGCCTAAAACACTTGATCAAATCGTTACGACTCTCCTCGCACAGAACAATACTCACGGGCGTTTCACATCTCTCAAGAGTTATAAGACATAGATTCTCAAACAGATACTAAAGATTTTCAATCCAAAGGCAATAAATGTGCAGACGATAGCTCTCACCCATGCGAAATTACGTTTTCTCAGTTGTTTGAGCGAGGGGTCCTTTGTGATTTGATCAAGTGTTTTAGGCCTTTTTCAGTCGTTTTGCAACCACCAAGTTTTTGTAAACTTGAGTTTACCAATTTATCTCGTGCTCAGAAGAAGGCAAGAAAAATCACAAAAATACTTCATTCTTTTGGCTGTCAAGCAGAGATTGATTCATTCCAGTCCATCCAGTGCTCTTGATGCTATGAATTTTCAAAAGTGGAAACTTTTTTCTGGCTCACCCGGTATATATCTACAAATTTATAATACCGTAGAAGCTCTATTAAGCCCCCGGGAGGCTTATTTAATTTGGACACTTTTTAATCCTTTTTGCGCCACATTTTGCGGTTTAAACATACAATTTTACGAGTTAAATACATGAATTCGACAAAGTTTTATCTCAAAACTCATCAAAATTAACATGCAAACTTATTTAGCTCAATAAATGGAGAATCTTTGGTAACCTCTGGAGTTGCCCTTAATTAGCAATTGTAGCTATATTTTTTAGCCAACTTTAAATGAAAGAATTGATAACAATAACAATAATAATAATTTGATATAAGTGGGGGGGGGCTTAATAGAGAGGGGTGCTTTATAGAGCTTTTACGGTAACTAGACAAAGTAGCGCGAATCCCCCGCGAATCCCCCGCGAATCATTAGCCTGATTCGTCTCAATTCTGTATGAATATTCAGCTCGTTTATTCCTTCTACAATCAAAATACCGCCTTTTCTACTCTACTCAGAAACGACGTTTATAACAACTAAAACGATCTTAGACTGTCTTCCGTTAAGGCATAACGGAATAACCAGACCCAGGACCACTAGGACCGGACCCTAACGGACCAGACCCTAGGGGAATGCCCTACCCTCGCTTTGACGTTGGTTAGGAAGTCGTCACATTATGTCGTGACTTCCACTCAAAAATTGTTGGACACGGTACAGTAATAGCAACAGTAATAGTATTTTTGAATGAAAATTACGAAAGTTTCTTAGCATACTGACACAGGCGGTGGGATAGTATTTTTCGAAAATTTTAGCTTACTGTTTCTTATGAGCTGTTTCTTATAAAAATACAGGCTCGTAAGAAGCGGGGGGGGGGAGGGGCAGGGGGTTTAAGCCCCCAATAATTTTGAAAACAATGGTGCCACGCCACAAGTATTAATTAGATGTATTGCTCTCTATTGTTCTAAGAACAATTCCCCCAATCAGAAGCTGCTTCCTACGGCCCCGTACAAAGGTGAGTGCACATGCATGATACGAGAAAACAAATGCACACAAATGCATATTCTGAGATGCAATATTGTGATCATGGGATTTACCAAAGACAGGTGGGGTCAATGCCCGGGTCAATGCGTGCCTTCACAATAAACATTACGAACAAATATGTTATCAAAAAGGTGCCTGCTAAATGATTTTGCAGTCCCAAACTAACTTGCAAAGAGCATGGAGAAGCCAGAATCAAGTCCAGAAATTGATTGAGGAGATGGAATACAACGTGGCTGGCATCACGACGTCATTGCAACAACTTGAATCACCAAGCAAGGCAGAGAGGTAAAATATTTAGGCCATGTAGTTAAATGCTTAGGCTCAGTGGGCAATGGCTTGAGGCTGGATCAAAGTTTGTCTGCTGGTTAGACGATTTAATATACCATGCATTTTTGCGTTTGTTCTGGCATCCAGAAGGTAGAATTTACTTACAGCAGTGACTGCCTTATCTTACTTTGGAGCGAAACTTCTGTGTTGGCCGCCATTGCAAACAAACGTTGGAAGCAAAATGGGTATTCCCCCAGGGTCTGGTCCGTCAGGGTCCGGTCCTACTGGTCCTGGGTCTGGTTATTCCGTTATGCCTTCCGTTAACGCAGCTTTCGCATGCGCTTATTTGCTTACCCAGCTGTGGCAACACGCGTGCAGCTGTTGTAACTAACTGTTAAAAATCTTATTATCTTTCTATTTTCGCTTGACAAATATGAATCATTAATTTCTAATATCGTTCAGTTTGTTCAAGGAGCAATCTCATCGGAAAGGGCCTTATCTTTTACCGATGTTTGCAGAGCAATCTTATCGTTGATTCCATAAACCAGGTTTTAAACAATCACATATATATACAATGTTGTCAGATGTCGGCTTGCTTGTTTAACAGTGAGGGTTAGCAATAATAATCCAATAATAATCCAATAACAAATGTATGACGTGTACGTCTGAGGATCGGTGAGGAGTTTTCGGGAGCAGGGGAGCAGGACCTAAAAGGGGCTCGGAGCAAGGGAATGTGACAGCACAAATACGGGTACCAGCGAGCAGGGAGCTCACATTTTGGGGAAGACTAATAGTGGAAAAAAGCTTGTTGTTTTCTTAAGAGGTGGCATGGAAGCAACAACTCCTTCCCCTCCACCATAGAGCCTCACGTCTAAAGTGCAGAGTGGAGAATGGGAGTGTAGAATGGCATTCTATCGGGTCAATGTATTTTCAAAGCGTCTGAACTTTTCTGCCGTTTTCAGTCTATGCCAGCATAGTGTGAACACAGCATAGGTTCCAAACCAAATCTTTAACTCGGCGCAAAAAGGTGGGTGTAAAATTCAATGATCTATTTCTTCTGATTGAATGGCTTGAAAGAAACTTTAAATACTTATCTATAATCCTACCGTTGGACTTTTTAGAAATTTTGAATATTTTTCGAAATTACAGCGTATCTTAAATTTTAACTCATTTGAGGATGTGACGTCATCAAAATTTCTAAATCATAAAACAGCGGAGGGACAGACTTTTGCTTGATATACCATATTGTAAACATCCATAAATTATGGTTTCCATGGAAATTATTTCATGGTGTGTCAAACAGGTTAGAAATTACGATGGTTTTAAGTTTTTTTTTGAAAATTATACTTCCTTGAAATCTTGAAAAAGAAGAAAAACATTCCAATTCAGAAAATATTGAAGATTTCAGAAAAGTCCGACGGTAGATTTATAGAGAAATAGCTAAAGTTTCTTTGAAGTGATCTTCAAAGAAATAGATCACTGAATTTTACACCAACATTTTTAAAGATTTGGAACCTATGCTTGTGAACAAAAGATAAAATTTTGGTGCTGCCAAATTTTCAAACGATCATGTGAACGTAGTTTAAAGTTCAACTACATTTAAATCCATGAATTTCCCAATGACCCATTTTGCCCGCACATTGCCCTACCTAAAATACCTTCTAAGCCATTAAAGCCACAGAAAGATGCAGTAGCCATGTACATAATCTTTTGCACAAACTTGAAGCCTCTGCTTTATCTTTCCAGTAGTTTTCTCTATAAAGCACCGTCTATTGTGCAATTTCTTTTAACGTCCTTTTCATGTGACAAGGTTTTTGATGTGATTGTAGCTGACCTCCCGATCTAAGAGGTTTTGCAGCAATTAAACTGGGCCTAATCCAGAGACGCAATCTCAGAATTAAGAAGATCTCAACTACCTGATCACCTTAAAACACATATCCTAAACAACTTATGGACTATTGGTATGAATAATCACAACGTAAAACAACCGTTTCCTTATCAAATCAACTTGCATGTTTATCGCCTTCCAACTAGCTGTTACCACCAAACAGATCACAGGTTCACAGGCCAAAACCCTAAACTTGCAGAATTATGCAGGGTGTCCCAAAAAATGGATACAGATTTGGTTGACTGCAGCGATGTGAAATTAGCTTTCATCAATGGCTAATCACTCTCAAAATGTTCCTCGATAGTTAACTCGAACATAGATACCTCGTTTGTTGGTATTGGTGCTTTAAGAGCAGAAAGATCAATCTTGAAAGCTAAAATTTGCGTCCACTTGCAAACCAGAGCTAACAATCTTTCGTGGGCACACCCCCGTACAAACAACAAGTCAAGTTTCATGCTGTGTCAAACAGTTTAGAAATTATGATGGTTTTAAGTCATTTGAAAATTTTTCTTGAATTCTTGAAAAAGAAGACAAACACTAATTCTGAAAATATTGAAGATTTCAGGAAAGTTCAACGGTAGAATTATAGCGAAGTGGCTAAACTCTCTTTTAAGTCATTCAGTGCAAAGAAATAGGTCACTGAATTTTACACCAGCCTTTTCAAAGATTTGGAACCTATGCTATAATTTCTACTTTAATGCAATGATGTGAACACTTTTTAGCAATCATTATTCTCTTGGGAGGCTGAGGTTGTCAAAGATCGGTAACACTTTTTGGTGATTCTGCAAACGGAGCAGGTTTTTTATTCACCTGGTAAAAAATTTCAAACCCCTTCAAAATTCATGCTCGCACACATTTTTCGATTCCTAGCAACTTAGCAAACAGACCAACATTTTCATAGCAGGATTTTGCACGAGATTTTCAATTTCAATAACTTTTTAAATTGAACCATCTTCGTCTTTCAGAAGACAGGTGCTAACGGCCTTACAAAGACCTTTTTACAGAGAAAACAAAGCATCATTTAAACAACCGGGATTTTACTTCGCATAACAATGCACGGAATCAAGATGGTAGGACACCACCTGTTGCATCCAATTAGCTTAGGCTCCTAAGCCCATTTGTCTTTACAAACATCAGCTTGCATAAAACAAAATAATGGCTGATTATTGCTAAGCTTCTCAAGGCAAGTTCATGGCTTTAGACAAAACATGCCCCTTAGCTGAATAAAATTGGCAAATGGATGCGCAAAATTGCTTTCAAATACTCGTTGGAGAACTATATTCAGCAAAAACATCTCTGTTAATATTACACATGATCTCGAAGGTCATTTGAAATTCAAAGTAACTTGAGTTCTAACTGCGTAAAAATATTCAGTGTGCTTGTTTGTGTTGTGTGTTGGCTAATCCAGCTCAAATTTAGTCTTCCTCGTCGTAAGCTTTAGGCAATAGATGATATCAATAAACCAATTCTAGCGCCTAATGTTCGGCTTTAAGCAGCACCAAAGTTGGCCTAATCTATTTTCTTCCTCTGGTAGAATCTATTTTCTTCCTCAGGTAGAATCTATTTTCTTCCCAAGGTAGAATTTACTTTCATCCTCCGGTAGAATCTATTTTCTTCCTCCGGTAGGATCTATTTTCTTCCTCCGGTAGAATCTATTTTCTTCCCCAGGTAGAATTTATTTTCTTCCTCCGGTAGAATCTATTTTCTTTCCCCGGTAGAATCTATTTTCTTCCCCCGGTAGAATCTATTTTCTTCCCCAGGTAGAATCTATTTTCTTCCTCAGGTAGGATCAATTTTCTTCCTCCGGTAGAATCTATTTTCTTCCTCAGGTAGAATCTATTTTCTTTCCCAGGTAGAATTTACTTTCATCCTCCGGTAGAATCTATTTTCTTCCTCCGGTAGGATCTATTTTCTTCCTCCGGTAGAATCTATTTTCTTCCCCAGGTAGAATTTATTTTCTTCCTCTGGTAGAATCAATTTTCTTCCCCCGGTAGAATCTATTTTCTTCCTCCGGTAGAATCTATTTTCTTCCCCAGGCAGAATCTATTTTCTTCCCCCGGTAGAATCTATTTTCTTCCCCAGGTAGAATCTATTTTCTTCCCCAGGTAGAATCTATTTTCTTCCCCAGGTAGAATCAATTTTCTTCCCCCGGTAGAATCTATTTTCTTCCCCCGGTAGAATCTATTTTCTTCCTCCGGTAGAATCTATTTTCTTCCCCAGGTAGGATCAATTTTCTTCCTCCGGTAGAATCTATTTTCTTCCTCAGGTAGAATCTATTTTCTTCCTCCGGTAGAATCTATTTTCTTCCCCAGGTACCGGGTGACCCAGAAAAAAGTGACCCAACGCAGTCTGTTACAGAAAATTAACTAAGTGGCCGATTGAGATGCTTCAAACGTTGTTCTGTCGCTAAAAGACTAGCCTATGCCATGAGTATTTTTCGCATTTTTTTCGGCACGGTAAATTTCCAAAATTAAGGATTTCGAGGAAAAGAGCATGCCTGAAATCCTCAAAAAGTCGTCAAAAACAGGGCATCGATTTACAGCCATTTCAAATCTTCAAAACAACGAGGAGCGTGTTTCATTTCAAACTGGGAATAGGTAACACAGTCGGAAGTCTTCAGAGCAAGTTTATAGTCCCTAGGTACTTGAAAATATTCTCAGGCAGAAAGAAACACGCTCCTCGTTGTTTCGAAGATCTGAAATGGCTTCAAATCGATCCCTTGTTTTTGACGACTTTTTGAGAATTTCAAGCCTGCCCTTTTCCTCAAAATCCTTAATTCGGAAACCTTCCCGTGCCCAAAAAAATTGCAAAAAATACTCATAATGTAGGCTGGTCTTTTAGCAACAAAACAACGTTTGAAATATTTCAATCTGCCACTTACTTTTTTCTCTATAACAGATTGCGTTGGGTCACTTTTTTCTGGGTCACCCGGTAGAATTTATTTTCTTCCTCTGGTAGAATCAATTTTCTTCCTCCGGTAGAATCTATTTTCTTCCTCCGGTAGAATCTATTTTCTTCCCCAGGTAGAATCTATTTTCTTCCCCCGGTAGAATCTATTTTCTTCCTCCGGTAGAATCTATTTTCTTCCTCCGGTAGAATCTATTTTCTTCCTCCGGTAGAATCTATTTTCTTCCCCCGGTAGAATCTATTTTCTTCCTCCGGTAGAATCTATTTTCTTCCCCAGGTAGTATCTATTTTCTTCCTCCGGTAGAATCTATTTTCTTCCCCCGGTAGAATCTATTTTCTTCCTCCGGTAGAATCTATTTTCTTCCCCAGGTAGAATTTATTTTCTTCCCCAGGTAGAATCTATTTTCTTCCTCCGGTAGAATCTATTTTCTTCCCCAGGTAGAATCTATTTTCTTCCTCCGGTAGAATCTATTTTCTTCCTCAGGTAGAATCTATTTTCTTCCTCCGGTAGAATCTATTTTCTTCCCCAGGTAGAATTTATTTTCTTCCTCCGGTAGAATCAATTTTCTTCCCCCGGTAGAATCTATTTTCTTCCTCCGGTAGAATCTATTTTCTTCCCCAGGTAGAATCTATTTTCTTCCCCCGGTAGAATCTATTTTCTTCCTCCGGTAGAATCTATTTTCTTCCTCCGGTAGAATCTATTTTCTTCCTCCGGTAGAATCTATTTTCTTCCCCCGGTAGAATCTATTTTCTTCCTCCGGTAGAATCTATTTTCTTCCCCAGGTAGAATCTATTTTCTTCCTCCGGTAGAATCTATTTTCTTCCCCCGGTAGAATCTATTTTCTTCCTCCGGTAGAATCTATTTTCTTCCCCAGGTAGAATCTATTTTCTTCCTCAGGTAGAATCTATTTTCTTCCTCCGGTAGAATCTATTTTCTTCCCCAGGTAGAATTTATTTTCTTCCTCTGGTAGAATCTATTTTCTTCCCCCGGTAGAATCTATTTTCTTCCTCCGGTAGAATCTATTTTCTTCCTCCGGTAGAATCTATTTTCTTCCCCAGGTAGGATCAATTTTCTTCCTCCGGTAGAATCTATTTTCTTCCTCAGGTAGAATCTATTTTCTTCCTCCGGTAGAATCTATTTTCTTCCCCAGGTAGAATTTATTTTCTTCCTCTGGTAGAATCAATTTTCTTCCCCCGGTAGAATCTATTTTCTTCCTCCGGTAGAATCTATTTTCTTCCCCAGGCAGAATCTATTTTCTTCCCCCGGTAGAATCTATTTTCTTCCCCAGGTAGGATCTATTTTCTTCCTCCGGTAGAATCTATTTTCTTCCCCAGGTAGAATCAATTTTCTTCCCCCGGTAGAATCTATTTTCTTCCCCCGGTAGAATCTATCTTCTTCCTCCGGTAGAATCTATTTTCTTCCCCAGGTAGGATCAATTTTCTTCCTCCGGTAGAATCTATTTTCTTCCCCCGGTAGAATCTATTTTCTTCCTCAGGTAGAATCTATTTTCTTCCCCAGGTAGAATCTATTTTCTTCCCCCGGTAGAATCTATTTTCTTCCCCAGGTAGAATCTATTTTCTTCCCCAGGTAGAATCTATTTTCTTCCTCAGGTAGAATCTATTTTCTTCCCCCGGTAGAATCTATTTTCTTCCTCCGGTAGAATCTATTTTCTTCCCCAGGTAGGATCAATTTTCTTCCTCCGGTAGAATCTATTTTCTTCCTCAGGTAGAATCTATTTTCTTCCCCAGGTAGAATCTATATTCTTCCCCCGGTAGAATCTATTTTCTTCCTCCGGTAGCATCTATTTTCTTCCCCAGGTAGGATCAATTTTCTTCCTCCGGTAGAATCTATTTTCTTCCTCAGGTAGAATCTATTTTCTTCCCCAGGTAGAATTTATTTTCTTCCCCCGGTAGAATCTATTTTCTTCCCCCGGTAGAATCTATTTTCTTCCCCAGGTAGGATCAATTTTCTTCCTCCGGTAGAATCTATTTTCTTCCTCAGGTAGAATCTATTTTCTTCCCCAGGCAGAATCTATTTTCTTCCCCCGGTAGAATCTATTTTCTTCCCCAGGTAGAATCTATTTTCGCTCTTAAGATTTTTCTCTCTCTCGTTCTTCCGTTTTTCCTTTTGACTCCCTTGTTTCCTTGTGCTCTCTCAAAACGTGCTGTATTTATTTCACAAATAACAAACTGGAAAGGCGTAAGAAAGCAACACACGCTATACTGACGAAAGGGAAGGTATTTTCTTTTGAATAAAATATGTTTGAAACATTTTTTGAATTAACTGTAATGTGGGCTTCCTGTGGGCCCACTACGAACGCAAGCAAAACAGACCGGGAGAATACGTTGAAACTTAATCACGTGATCCAACCGCCTTTAAAATCCCAAAAAGACAAATTTCTCTCTTCTAAACTTATATCACTCTCTTGCTAATGCAAAACACAGCCGCACCATGAAACACCAGATTTCCTGTTGCTAGAACTTATCTAGACTTACTACTTCGAGTCCTAGTAATTGCTACCACCGACCCACCTCTCCCCACCCCCCTACTCGCTCATACTAGTAGTGGGTGGGTGGGTGGTAGCGATTACTAGGACTCAAAGTAATAAGTCTAGAACTTATCAGCAGCAGATGAGATTTCAACACTGAACTTCCCACATCAGCTCGAATTGTTTGTAGAACTTCATATCACAACGCGTGGGTTTTAACATACAAAGCCTTATCAAAAAAGAAAACCATGCGATCTACCTCAACACAAGCTCTGGACTGATAAATTCATCGGCTGCGTTTCACAAATATCAGCAGAGGAACATGATATACACAACATAGATCAAACAAATATATCACCAGATTTCCCGCAATGAGAAATGGACTAACAGAAATACCACAAAAAATATGCAAGGAAAATGGGACTTTGAAAGGCTATTTGAATCACATGGAATGGGAATTTTAAGTCCTCAAAGATGGAAAACAGAAAAGTGGGAAAATTACATGGGCAATCTGGTTTTGAAGAACCTAAGACCCCAGGGGGTGCTACTCAATAATAATAATAATAATAACAATACTTCTTATTTATAGTTGGTATGGGTACTAATAGCTCATGCTCTTTAAAAGAGTAAGCTAATAAAAACCAACTTATATACATAACTTAAATACAGCAAACCATAATATTTACAGTAAACGGTATAATTTACAATTGCATCCTTCCCCAGCCCATGTTTTGATTTTTTTGCAAAAGGAAGCGACCGTTTCGCTGCTCTTTATCACATCTGGCATGCTGTTCCAGAGTATGCTACCCCTAAAACATATGGACTTCATGCCGAAGGCCACGGTGGATGTGTTTGGAAGTAAAACTGTGTCATTTATTCTGAGATTATACCTGACCTCTCTTCTCTGGAATAGTTCCGACAAAAATAGAGGGTTCTCATGATGTGATGTTTTGTAAATCTCTATCATCAGTCTTTGTAAATTCTGAACATGGACAGTTTTTTCATTGCTTCTAACAAGAAGATCAGCAAAAGGTGCATCATAGTCATCTAACAAGACACGTAATGCTCGTTTGTGGATCTTATTGATCTTATCATTGGCACCTTTTCCACAGAACATCCAAATTAAGGGGCAGTATTTAAAGTTTGACTCAGTATATCTTGCTGACAGAATGTGCACTCCTTGCCGGGAATCGTTTTCGCTTTTTTCGCTTCTAACGACATTACAGCCCTGAAGAAGTCCTGCATGGCAGGACGAAATATTGGCAAAAAATAAATTCATCGTATTCGCTGTTGTTTTTTGTCGTATTGCGGTGTTTCTGCCTTTAACTTATTCATTTTTTCGTCACCGCAAGCATCTTCGGATCCGACAATCGACGCTGGTATCGTGGCCTTTACTTTTTCAAATTATTCTATCGAAAGAGGACCATTTTCTACAGCCGTTTGTCAAAAGGGAGAGCTTGTTAAGCAGGTTGTTGTTTCATTGTTTGCAGGTGCATTTTTTAAGTTTGGGGTTTACTTTTCGCCGACCTTTTCTAAAGCCGGCTATCATCTGGAGGGGTCTAGAGCAGGGTGACAATTTTTTCAAGGAGTGCATGCCCCCTGTACTAATGAAAGTGAAGTATCCCTCCTCACAGGCCAGGGACAGCCCCAACTATCACAGCTTCTTCACTCAACTCGCTACCTACTCCTCCCTTCCACGGCCCGTGTATTTACTGGTCTACCCATGATTTATCAGACCATAGACGGAGAATGGTCGATGAATTGAACTATGAACTATCTCACAATTTCGAGACTAGACAAAGACATGACTATAAAGTATATTCAAAGCTGATAAAAAGTGGGGAGACAACACGTTACAAAACGTAGGAGCACGCCTCTGGAACAACCTCTCTCCTCCCTTGAAATCAA
Organism: Aurelia coerulea; assembly: GCA_039566865.1. NCBI lineage: Eukaryota > Metazoa > Cnidaria > Scyphozoa > Semaeostomeae > Ulmaridae > Aurelia > Aurelia coerulea. Next base: position 19,990,330 of record CM076947.1, on the reverse strand, counting down.
CTTCTAATTCCAAAGCCTTTAGCAGTAAATATAAAGAAACCATAATTGCAAGTTATTAAACCAAATGACCAGTACTACTTTTGCTTGTATTTTCCATGTTACTGAAGTTTGAGCATCATACATTATTTCATTTTTTCTATTGTTTTGTAAACGGCCCAAGCCAGATTGCTTTTCTTGGGTCGTGTAGAATACAACTTTTTGATAGGCGTATACTGTATTAGGTTTTGTATTCTACAAAGAAAATTGAATTGAATTGAATTTGAGAGAGCAAACTGTACAGGTGTCATTAAAATATTCTGGGCATGCGAGTAATTTGTTGGGTAAAATGAGTACTGACATTTTGTGCAATGACACTCTGCGTACAGTAAAGGTGCCAGCAAGTAATGTGCAATGACATTTTGTGCCAGCGATTGGCACATCACTGAGGCCTATTGCCATTGTATCGCAACCTCCTCTCGATATGCTTGTTATCGCTACAAGCGGTGCAATCACCTTGGTTGGCCAAAAACGTCCAGTAGATTATTTTCAAAGAGACAGCTTCACTAATGCTGTTTATGTTGCTGGCTCCTGATTATTTGTCGTCAGCATAGCTTCCAAATCTTTAACTCGGCGTAAAAAGGTGGGTGTAAAATTCTGTCATCTATTTCTTCTGACTGAGTGGCTTGAAACAAACTTTAGTTACTTATCTTTAGTTCTACCGTTGGACTTTTCAGAAGTTTTCAATATTTTTCTAAATTACAGCGTATGTTACATTTTAACTCATTTGAGGGTGTAACGTCATCAAATTTCTAAACCAGAACAGTGACAGACTTTTGCTTGATAGCATCTTCGAAATTATTTCATGTTGCTTCAAATAGTTTAAAAATTACGATGGTTTTAAGTTTTTTTGAAAATTTTTCTTGAATTCTCGAAAAGGAAGAAAAACACTCTAATTCTGAAAATATTGAAGATTTCAGAAAAGTCTAACGGTAGAATTATAGAGAAATAGCTGGAGTTTCTTCGAAATCATTCAGTTCAAAGAAATAAGTAACTGAATTTTACACCAGCCTTTTTAAAGATTTGGAACCTATGCTTTTGTCGTCGATATTCACAAGACTGACAGTGGTGAACGAATTCTGTGCTCGACGAATTTGAATCTGAAAATACCATCACTCAAAATAAAAACAGGGCAGAAATCTTTCTACCACAGAGGAACCACCATTTGGAACAGCCTACGGATAAAGCTAGCAAATCAGCTCCCTCTCTGGTGCGTTCAAAAATCTGCTCTAAAAAGTCGGATTACGTAGCTTTCCTTTGTATCTTACTTTATTTCACTTCATTTCATTTCATTTCATTTCATTTCATTTCATTTCATTTCATTTCATTTCATTTCACTTCATTTCATAGGAATCATTGACTTTTGCAAATAAAGAATTTTTGTAACTAATTTTCTTCTTGTAGCTTAGATTTTTAACAGGTCAGTTTGAAAACTATATATAATTCTGAAACCTATTCAGCCTGTATAAATATTTTAATAATGATGATGCATCAACCGAATCTGTCTACTGAAAATAGATCAGACTGTGCTATCTCGTCTGTGCATTCTTTACAGGCAAAGACCTTTTTTATCTCTCGGCGTGGGCTATTGCAATGTGCTACTATCAAAAGCGGTTGATTGCAATGTGCAAATGAAAACATACACGTATGATCAAAAGATAAACCAATTTTACTGCCGATATCACAGAGTTTAGAAACCGGGAAGGCAACGCCAGCCAGTGACAGCCAGAATGTCGTCTTTCTATCTTGCAAAGTCAGCATCGCTTCCTTTACACTATTTTTTACATATGATTCAAAAGTTCAGGAGGAAAAATCCTCCATTTAAAAAACAACAATTAAAGTGAGCGAGTTTTACTTTAGAGGCTTTGTGTTATTTTTCCCAGGTAGCATCAACTTTGCCTGTAGGTAGCACGTATCAAGAAAATTCATTGCGCGTATCTGAAAGTCCGCACTATACAGTAAGTCCCCGCATATAATAAACTCAAATTTTCAAATTAGGCCATCTGGTTTCTTATATGCAAGAAAATATTTTCAAATGAGGCTGGCAGATTTCTTACATGTCCATTAAGAAACTTTCTCTTACGTGATGCTTTGTTGTCAACAAAAAACCATATTTAAATTCAAGGATCATGCTGCATAGTAAACAAGGATGCCCCAAGAAATGATTATGGATGAAGCAAATATGATATACTGTATATCTAGACGTTGAGCAGATTTTACAAATTTTAGTACTGGAGCTACACAGAAAGACGGCAATGTAGTTGAGTATTTCTTCAACTTCGCATCATTTATAAGAAACTAGAAATAATCAGGCTGCCTGGTTTCTTATAAAGGATAAAATATTCTCTATGATGGCAGGCTGCAGTTTCTTATATGTCCGTTTATTATATGCGGGGACCTACAGTATTGCTATCAAATCAAGACTTCCCAGCCCAGGGGGGCACTCAGCACATGCACATACGGGGAGGTAAGTCCGATATTTTTGGGTCAGAATATTGCCAAAAGTGATATTTTTGGGTCCAAATAAACTGAAATTATGTTTTTGATACTTTTGGGCATCAAATATTTTGAAAATGATATTTTTGGGTGCTTTAGAGACAATCCTTGCCTCAATTTGCATTGTTTCGGGATATTTTATGTTCGTTTACAGATGTCAAGGTATAAAATGAGCTGATATTTTTGGGTTGTAATGAAGCTAAACTGATATTTTTGGGGCTCCTGAAAATTTCTCGGACTGACCCCCCCCGTATGCGTATGAGCCGAGTGTCCCCCCCTGGACTTCCCAGTTCCTTGATTTCCTGACTTTATTACGTCATGCCTAAAACAGACTGCCGTTTCTCTTCGTGCTGTTTCTCTTTCATTGCTAATAGCCTCTTAGACCAGCTTTCTCTTAAGGCAATATGAATCAAGCTAGTTCACTGCGCTTATCTGAATTTTTCTCACTGCTATTGCTATCAAATCAAAACTTCTCCGACTGTAAAAGTTTCCTAATGATCCGATTTTCTGGTAGGAGCCTGCTGTATCTTCTTTCGTGTTGTTTGCCTTTCCTGGATAAGACCCTGTTGTATCAATTTTCTCTATAGGCAACGCGTATCCAGTCAGTTTATTGCTCATAAATGAAGGCTCACTACGCAGGAGTTTATTACACTTTGCAAAAACTGACTGTTTCTCTTTGATCTGTTTTTCATCAAATCAAAACTTCCCTGACTGTAGAAATTTCCTAATGACCCAAGTTTCTGCCAGGAGCCTTATTACATCTGATTGCTGTATCTTCTGTCGTGTTGTTTCCCTTTCCTTTTAGAGCTTCTTAAACCAGCTTTCTTTGTAGGAACACGCATCTGAAAGTCTGTCACTGATATTACTATCAGAGAAAAACGTTCTGACTGTAAGAGTTTCCTAATGACCCGATTTCAAGGCAGAGTCTTATTACGTGTAGCCTTGTATAATTTTTCATAATGTTCTCTCTGCATGGCTAGAGCCTGTTCCTTCAACGCACTCCCCAGGGATCACTCATTTTACGGCGAAATGCATATGTTCAAGGATGCTTCACTGTAGCAATCTAATTAAAACGGTATTGTCTGTTGCAGTTTTCGAACGACCAAATTTCCAGGATGGGGTTTTAAGTGACTGCTGTATCTTTACTAACGATTTATTTGGATAGAAAGAACCTCTACATCAATTGCCTTCGTAGTATCACGAATCCACATATAGTTGGCAGCTGACGTTGAAAAAGCAAAACATTGCAATTTTTCTCCTCGGCGGTCAGTAAAACTAATGATTTATTGTTATCAATATCGACAACAATTTACAACAAAAATAACAATACAAAATAAAAACAAAATTTGTTGTATCTTCATATCAATTCTTTCTATTGGACCATTATTCCCAATTAGTCAAAACAATAGACCCACTTTGTTCTGGCCTGTGCTGAGCCTTTTAAATTTTTTCTCATTTTTTGTTTTTCATGTTTAATTTTTTAACCACGGTAGCCCCGTCAGCCTGCAGAGACTGCTTTACAGGGGGCCGTGCAAAATACTACAAAGCAAATTTAAAACCTTATTTACAGTTAATCTTATTACTATACCATAAATTAATAAAAAAAGACATGTTCCCAAATTTATCAAAAGAAAAATAAAAGAAAAACCAAAAACCCTCTACAAATTCTTTTTTAGCCTCTTTTTGAAGGTTAGAAGAGAGGGTGCATGTTTGACATCTGAACTTAATTGGTTCCAGATCCTAGGCCCACGAAACGAAATAGACTTCTGCCCATTTGACGTTTTGAAGAAAGGAAGACGCAAGTCAGCTTCGGTATTTCTTAGTCTCATTGTGTTAAGAGCTGAATTTCATGCCTCATGCCTTGATTAACAGGGTTCTTATCAAAAGAAAGAGTGTAGTTAGTCTAAACATGGGTTGGTTAGACCCCGCAGTTGTGTTTGATTCCTGCAGCTTTGTGCTTTGCGGAGGAAAGCATTATTTACTACGGAGGAGGAGGAGCTAGCGTCTCCCCCGCAGAACTATGAACATCATTCCTCCGCAGCAACATATTAGTAACACACCAGCATAGCAGTGTCTAACTATCCATGGTTTAAATATGATATATCCTGTCTATCTTGTATCACTTCAGATTTTCTCGTGTTTGTTTTGTGTAATGACCAACGGGTAGATATCTACCATTCTCCTCCCAGTGGCATCGGAATTGTAGTTTGTTTTCGTACATTTTTATGAGCATATAATCCCCCAAATTCAGTAGCTGAACTTATCATTTTCAACTTGACATGGTTTAGGTACTCTTTGAGCCACTTAAATTTGTACTTTGTAATGCAGTACGGCAATATTGAATATCAAAGGAGTAGGAATGTGATCTTTTTGCAAAGTTCAGTTCTATATCATATGCAACTTATGCGTTTCTATTTTGAACAGTTAAGTTGCCATGTATCTAATCTACACACAGGAAGATCTACCCATTCGCACCCAACAGAATTTGAACTTTTCTCAAAGTTTAATTCGATACTAATGCAAAATAATATTTCATATCTATTTTCAGCGTTCACGTTGTCAAGTATCTACTTACAGGAACACTTATTCGCGGCTCCGTCTTTCTCCATGACTTTATTGGCTAGAAAGGCAGCATGTGGTGACGGGGTCGTAACATAGCCGCCTAATTATTCAATACGTCCACCTTCGAATAAGTCCTCTTCGAACAAGAACGCAGCAAAAACTTCATTTTCACAGATAAACCCGGGGGGGGGGGGTGGATTTACGCTATGTCTGTTGATCAAGTCTATATTGAAAGGGCTACCTCAGATTCAGACGTGAACTTCTATTTCATGAAAATTTACTATACCATTGTAAAGTAATAGGCGATTTTAATTGGAAGCCGCTTCTTGAAAAAACTTGAAAAAGCGCTGGGATAGTCAACCAGATTTAGTCTACCGGGTGAGTTAGAAAAACGAATCCCCGTTTGAAAGGTATCAAGACAATGATATCGGCAAATATATAGTTTAATGGTAGAAATGTTGAAATCTACTATGAAATTTACCTGACTGGAATCTGCCACTCCACTCTGAAATTATGAGGGATTTTCCCGAGAAAGCCTCTTCAAAAAACCTTTAAAACGTGCCCAAAATCATGAACAAATTTCCCTAACATTTCTGCCTTACAATGCTCTTACAGCAATGACTTATGGACGCTTTAGCACGTCCTATATTTTTAGGAGGGATGAAACAGTCCTCCCCCAGGTATCGAAGACCTATTCAGGGGGATTCCATTCTCCCAAGAGGACAAAATACATGAATTTATGTGAGTGTCATCATTTTTAGGAAGGAAAATTTGCTCATTGTTTTCATTCGTTTTTGCAGGTTTTTAGAAGTAGAAGGGGCTATCTGCAGAAGATCACCCACATCAACTGGAAGGAATGGCCAATTAAGGCCGGGTAAATTACTGAACCTAATTGAACATATTGGCAATAAAACAAGACAGTTTTCAATATTATTGCTTTGATATTCATGGAGCAGTGACCTTCCAAGCGGAGATTCTTTTTTCTGACTCACCCGGTAGTTTTCCAACAATCACAACGAGCATGACTATCCTCCAAGGACGTAAAACAAGTGACGCGCATATCCTTGGTGAGAACAGCCGTTCTAACAGATACACTGCTCTCAGGACTCCATGAATTTGAATGGATGAAGCTAAAAATTGCGGCGTTTTTCTGTCAGAAGATTATCGATAAGTCCTAAGTGTCTACAATCTCGTGCTTTTTCTTGGAAAACTTTGATCGATTTCAAGGCTTTCAAAACCAAGAAGATACGACTCACTTAGATTAGTTAGATAGACTGATGCAAAATTACATCACCTGCAGACTATGCAAATGTTTCTTTTATTTCTGTAAAGAACTAAGATTGGCAAGTATGGACCTGAAGAAGTCCTGCATGGCAGGACGAAATATCGGTAATATGTACAGGGTGTCCCAGAAAATTGTGCCCCGTTTGCCTGAAGATTGCGACAAAACGGCAAAAGATTCTCTCCAAACTTTTGCATGATGCTGCTCTTCAGATATCCAATTAAAGTTTGCTACCATCCCCATAAAAATCCGTTGAAAGACAATGGAGCTATGACCTTCAGAAGACCAAATTGGAGTGATGACTGAAACCAACGGTCGGCCATTTCGTCCAACTATTTTGCAGCGATACCTGGCTCAAGCAAGGACTCAGACTCAATTTGAAGCATATCCAATGCAACTATGTCAAAAATAGGACAACGTAAGTTACAGCTCCTCCACAGCAACCGCCAAAATGGGCACAATTCTCGGGGCACCATGTATAAAAAATTTCATATTTTTCATATTTCATATTTAATTCTTTTAAGGAGGGTTGCCCTTCAACAAGATGGTTTTCAAGGGGCCTCAAATAAGAACATTAATTACAATCTTAATTGAATTAAATTAAACTATAAAAACCCTTATTTACAATATTCAAAACCTATGTACAATAATTTTCAAGATTTACAACGAAAACGAAAGAAAAAAAAGTTCTGCTTCTAAATAGCTTTTTTTGAAATTATACAGAGGGGTTGCCTACTTTGACTCGGCTGACAGGCTATTCCATTTAGCACCTCTATAAGAAAAACATTTCTGGTCATTTGTTGACCTTTTCATCGGTAACCTCAAGTAGAAACCGTATTACGAAGGCTATACGATGAGCAGAGCGAATTTCGGGTGAAGAGGTCACACAGGTACTGTGGAGCCAGCTCATTCAGGGACTTGAAGACGTCTTTGATTCATTTGATTCTTAGAAAGAGCCCCTGAGGAGGAATGTTAAGAAAAGGTATCAACCTCAGCTACAGATTTCAAAACCCCTCAAGATCTGCCGCTTCTGAAATTAATATCAATTTTGGAAGAACAGATTTGCCTGTTACTCATATGAAATTACAATTGGCTTAAAACTGATTGGCGTAAAGACGAATATGTGAAGGAAAACTGGCCTGTCTGTAATCTGAGAAGAAACAAGATTTGATGCGGCAAGATAAAGCGTATATCTAATTTAGTCAATGGCTCAATTCCCAGCTGCACTTTGTAAAAGCTGTACCAGGCGAGTAAAAAGAAAACAATCCCCGCTTACAAGGTCACTGCTTCCTGGATATCAAGACACTGATATTGGCATATATATTATTTAATGGTGGACATATAGACTGATTACACGAGCGTTATCGCTACTGATAGACGGATGGACGCTATAACTACGACTCATGTCCCTACGCTTCCAGAAACAGACATGGCCTAAATCACCTGCCATTTTTTCCTCAAAACCACTGACCCTAAAACGCCGCAAAAAGCGGTTTTCCTGCAGTGCTATACCGCAAAACAAGCTATCAGTACTTAGATGAATGTTTCTTCGAGCTACTGAAGCAAAAAACTCCTACCTACAAGTGATACTCTGCTTGGTAGGGATGCAAGAGATCTCCTAATTTCGCTCGATACTTCGAGATTTTGATCGTTACAGCCGTTCAATCGAACGTGTGTTTTGTTTTAATTTGGCGGAAAGTTTAAATTGGAGAAGAATCAGCCAATCCGATCAACTTATTTAAAGTCTTGCAATCTGATTGGTCGATTTTCAGTTAGTTTGATTATCAGTCCCACTTGCAGCGTAGTGCCGTCATCCAATTCAATGAACGAAGCGAAAATTGGGACTGAAGCATTTAGTCCAGTGGACATGTTCAAATCCTGGCTGAAATCAGCCACTCTGTTTTGAAATTATGAGGGATATTCTGAGGACAGCCCCTTCCAGAAACCTTCAAAACAGGCCTAAAATCACGACAAAATTTTCTGCCTCACAGCAATGGCTTTTAAATGATTTAGCAGGTGTAATCCCTTTGGGAGGATCAAAGTGTCATCCCTGGGGGCATAACAGCATTATTCAAGGTGACTTCATCCTCCCAAGACGATAGCATGTACAGGGTGTCCCAAAAAAATTGTGCCCCGTTTGCCTGAAGATTGCGGCAAAACGGCAAAAGATTCTCGCCAAACTTTTATACGATGTTGCTCTTAAGATGATCAAATAAAGTTTGCTACTATTCCCACAAAAATCCGTTGAAAAATGATGGAGCTATGACTTTTAGCAGACCAAATTTCCCCAATGACTGAAACCAGCGGTCGGCCATTTTGTCTTATTACTTTGCAGCGATAAATAGCTTCATGGATTGAAAATGAGACAGCAGCCTCCAATATCATAGCTCTCGTGAAAATTCCGAAAATTGTCAGAGAGTTCCACTATTTCTGACCTCACAGAAATTATTTCTTACCTCACGTGAAACTACTTACCATTGCAAAATGGTAAGACAAAATGGCCGACCGCTGGTTTCTGTCATCAGGCAAATTTGGTCTTCTGAAGGTCATAGCTCCATCAATTTTCAACGGATTTTTATGGGGATGGCAGCAAACTTTATTTGAACATCTGAAGAGCAACATCATATAAAATTTTGGCGAGAATCTTTTGCCGTTTTGTCCCAATCTTCAGGCAAACGGGGCACAATATTTCTTGGACACCCTGTACTAAAACGTGTAAAATAATTGCTGTAACGGCCGTGTATGGCAGAAATATTGAATTTGGTCCTGATTTTGGGCATGTTTTGAAGGTTTCATGAAGGGGGATTCTCGAGGAAATCCCTCATAATTTCAGAACAGAGTGGCCAATCTCAGTCAGGTAAATTTTAAATTGAACATGATGTCATGGCAACAAAGCTAGCTATCTATCTATTTGGCGAGAATAAATAAACACAGCACCTGTTAAGACTTTGTTGTTCAGAAACAAGAAGTGCTTTGAGTTTTCTGGGATTATTTGGATTTCTCTAATAGAAACCAATTCTTAATGCACGTTTTTGTAAGAAACTTGAATCAGCCAATGGTACTAAAGTTCGTGATTTCGCATCAAATTTTCTACTTTTGGTGTCAAAAGTTTCTTAATTCTTTCAATCATCCTTTTGGATGCTTAAACTATGATGCAGCGTTTAAACTTAAACTACCACTGCTACAAATATGTTTTTCGACATCAACGAAAACATTTTGCAATAAAAAATTATCCTATTGGGCTCAAAACATAAACTTGCAATGAATCATAGTCGAGAATATGGTTGGGACGACATTTTGCCATAATATCCTTGAATTTAGCTTTTGACAGTCTCCTCACGCTTCTCGAACCTAGAGTTACCATGAGCGATAGGACACCAAGAGTGGTGTATCACTGTGAATGTTTAATCAGTAGCGAGCCACCTTAACCAATTGTTTTTTGTGTCTTTTCCTGATCGCTGTTTCATGATTGTGACATTTTCAGTAATTAGCCACCTTAAGTTAAGATCCCCCTTAACCGTAAACCTCCATATGATGTTTAAGGTGGATCTGTACTTAAGGTGGCTCACTACTGAAACTGTCAAAATCATGAAACAGCGATAAGGTGGTTCACTATCAAGTAAAAATAAGTTAAAACACACAAAAAAACAATTGGGTAAGGTGGTTCGCTACTGATAAAACTTTCACAGTGATACACACTCTTTTGTGTCCTATCGCTCATGGAGCTAATAGTAGCAAACCTGATACTCAAGGAATAACAGATACGTGATGATACAACATCTCTTTGATCCCAACAACGACAATTAAACATTAGAATTTTTTTCAAACAAGAACTTTTCTCCTAAGGGATTGTCTTGAGATGAACATTTTAGCGGCAGTGATCACGCCTTGTCTGCTTCATTCAAAATTCTTAGTTAGCTATTGCTTTCAAATGGTACGACCACTGATGCCTCTTTCCGTCACATTTCTGATGCATTTTCAACCAATTTTACTCCAATGTGAACCAAGCATTACAGAGCAGAGCTAACTTGGAATCAACTCAAACATTTTTGTATCCAATGAAAATGCGTTACAGCAACTTAAAAAGCAGCAACAAGGTCTTAAATTGAGGTCAAACTAATTTCGATGCTTTCATCTGTCACATTTCTAATGCATTTTCAACAAATTTTACTCCAATGTGAACCAAGCATTTACAGAGCAGGGCTAACTTGGAATCAACTCAAACATTTTTGTATCCAATGAAAATGCGTTACAGCAACTTAAAAAGCAGCAACAAGGTCTTAAATTGAGGTCAAACTAATTTCGATGCTTTCATCTGTCACATTTCTAATGCATTTTCAACAAATTTTACTCCCGTGTGAACCAAGCATTTAAAGAGCAGGGCTAAGTTGGAATCAACTCAAACATTTTTGTATCCAATGAAAATGCGTTACAGCAACTTAAAAAGCAGCAACAAGGTCTTAAATTGAGGTCAAACTAATTTCGATGCTTTTATCTGTCCCATTTCTGATGCATTTTCAACAAATTTTACTCCAATGTGAACCAAGCATTTACAGAGCAGAGCTAACTTGGAATCAACTCAAACATTTCTGTATCCAATGAAAATGCGTTACAGCAACTTAAAAAGCAACAACAAGGTCTTAAATTGAGGTCAAACTAATTTCGATGCTTTTATCTGTCCCATTTCTGATGCATTTTCAACCAATTTTACTCCAATGTGAACCAAGCATTACAGAGCAGAGCTAACTTGGAATCAACTCAAACATTTTTGTATCCAATGAAAATGCGTTACAGCAACTTAAAAAGCAACAACAAGGTCTTAAATTGAGGTCAAACTAATTTCGATGCTTTTATCTGTCCCATTTCTGATGCATTTTCAACCAATTTTACTCCAATGTGAACCAAGCATTACAGAGCAGAGCTAACTTGGAATCAACTCAAACATTTTTGTATCCAATGAAAATGCGTTACAGCAACTTAAAAAGCAGCAACAAGGTCTTAAATTGAGGTCAAACTAATTTCGATGCTTTTATCTGTCCCATTTCTGATGCATTTTCAACCAATTTTACTCCAATGTGAACCAAGCATTACAGAGCAGAGCTAACTTGGAATCAACTCAAACATTTTTGTATCCAATGAAAATGCGTTACAGCAACTTAAAAAGCAACAACAAGGTCTTAAATTGAGGTCAAACTAATTTCGATGCTTTTATCTGTCCCATTTCTAATGCATTTTCAACAAATTTTACTCCCGTGTGAACCAAGCATTTAAAGAGCAGGGCTAAGTTGGAATCAACTCAAACATTTTTGTATCCAATGAAAATGCGTTACAGCAACTTAAAAAGCAGCAACAAGGTCTTAAATTGAGGTCAAACTAATTTCGATGCTTTTATCTGTCCCATTTCTAATGCATTTTCAACAAATTTTACTCCCGTGTGAACCAAGCATTTACAGAGCAGAGATAACTTGGAATCAACTCAAATATTTTTGTATCCAATGAAAATGCGTTACAGCAACTTAAAAAGCAACAACAAGGTCTTAAATTGAGGTCAAACTAATTTCGATGCTTTTATCTGTCCCATTTCTAATGCATTTTCAACAAATTTTACTCCCGTGTGAACCAAGCATTTAAAGAGCAGGGCTAAGTTGGAATCAACTCAAACATTTTTGTATCCAATGAAAATGCGTTACAGCAACTTAAAAAGCAGCAACAAGGTCTTAAATTGAGGTCAAACTAATTTCGATGCTTTTATCTGTCCCATTTCTAATGCATTTTCAACAAATTTTACTCCCGTGTGAACCAAGCATTTACAGAGCAGAGATAACTTGGAATCAACTCAAACATTTTTGTATCCAATGAAAATGCGTTACAGCAACTTAAAAAGCAGCAACAAGGTCTTAAATTGAGGTCAAACTAATTTCGATGCTTTTATCTGTCCCATTTCTAATGCATTTTCAACAAATTTTACTCCCGTGTGAACCAAGCATTTAAAGAGCAGGGCTAAGTTGGAATCAATATCAAACATTTTTGTATCCAATGAAAATGCGTTACAGCAACTTAAAAAGCAGCAACAAGGTCTTAAATTGAGGTCAAACTAATTTCGATGCTTTTATCTGTCCCATTTCTAATGCATTTTCAACAAATTTTACTCCCGTGTGAACCAAGCATTTACAGAGCAGAGATAACTTGGAATCAACTCAAACATTTTTGTATCCAATGAAAATGCGTTACAGCAACTTAAAAAGCAGCAACAAGGTCTTAAATTGAGGTCAAACTAATTTCGATGCTTTTATCTGTCCCATTTCTAATGCATTTTCAACAAATTTTACTCCCGTGTGAACCAAGCATTTAAAGAGCAGGGCTAAGTTGGAATCAACTCAAACATTTTTGTATCCAATGAAAATGCGTTACAGCAACTTAAAAAGCAGCAACAAGGTCTTAAATTGAGGTCAAACTAATTTCGATGCTTTTATCTGTCCCATTTCTAATGCATTTTCAACAAATTTTACTCCCGTGTGAACCAAGCATTTAAAGAGCAGGGCTAAGTTGGAATCAACTCAAACATTTTTGTATCCAATGAAAATGCGTTACAGCAACTTAAAAAGCAGCAACAAGGTCTTAAATTGAGGTCAAACTAATTTCGATGCTTTTATCTGTCCCATTTCTGATGCATTTTCAACAAATTTTACTCCAGTGTGAACCAAGCATTTACAGAGCAGAGATAACTTGGAATCAACTCAAACATTTTTGTATCCAATGAAAATGCGTTACAGCAACTTAAAAAGCAGCAACAAGGTCTTAAATTGAGGTCAAACTAATTTCGATGCTTTCATCTGTCCCATTTCTAATGCATTTTCAACAAATTTTACTCCAGTGTGAACCAAGCTTTATAGAACAGGACTGAGATGGAATCAATATCAAACATTTTTACATCCACCAAAATGCGTCACAGCAACTTAAAAAGCAACAACAACCAAGCATTTACAGAGCAGGGCTAAGTTGGAATCAAATCAAAAGTTTTTGAATCCATCCAAATGCGTTACAAAATCTTCAAAAGCAGCAACAAGGTCTTAAATTGAGGTCAAACTAATTTCAACGCTCTGTCCTATTTCTAATGCATTTTGATGAATTTTACTCCAGTGTGAACCAAGCATTTACAGGGCAGGGCTAAGTTGGAATCAAATCAAAAGTTTTTGAATCCATCCAAATGCGTTACAACATCTTCAAAAGCAACACAATCAAACTGAGGTCAAACTAATTTCGACGCCCTTATCCATCGAATTTCTAACGCAAACTATAGTGTGAACGAAGTGTTATGAAGCACATGTGTCGACTGGTTGGCATGATGAATTGTTAAACAAAATATCAAAATATCTTCTGATTCGTAAGCAAAAAGGTGAGACATGCACATTCAGATTTGCAATTGTACCGGGTGAACCAGAAAAAAGTTCCCACTTTTGAAAATTCATAGCACCAAGAGTACTGGATGGATTGGAATGAATCAATATTTTCTTGACAGCCAAAAGATCAAAGTATTTTTGTGATTTTTCTCGCCTTGTTACAAGCACTGGAAAAAGTGGTAAATTCAAATTTAGAAAAACTTTGTGGTTGCAAAATGACCGAAAAAGGCCTAAAATACTTGATCAAATCATAAAGGACTCCTAGCTCAGAACAACAGAAAAATGCAATTTCTCATGGATGAGAGATATCGCCTGCACATTTATTACCATGGGCTTGAAAATCTTTAGTATCTGTTTGAGAATCTATTTCTTATTACTCTTGAGGGAGGTGAAACGCCCGTGCGTATTGTTCTGTGTGAGGAGAGTCCTAACGATTTGATCAAGTGTTTTAGGTCCTTTTTCAGTAATTTTGCAACCATGAAATTTCTGTAACGTTGAATTTTCCTATATTTGCAGTTACATTAAGAAGACGATAAAAATCCCAAAAATACTTTGATCTTTTAGCTCTTAACTAGAATTTGAATCATTCAAATCCATGAAGTACTTATGGTGCTACGAATTTTCGAAAGTGGGAACTTTTTTCTGGCTCACCCGGTATCTTCTGCAGAGGTGTATCCAGCTTAAATTATGCCCAACGCCTAACAACTGATTAAAAATTGCATTAAAGTTTGAAAGAATATCTTAGTAAAAATGAAATAGATATAAGGCCGGTAGGAATGCATGGAAAGCTCTAGAAAGATGTTCCGCTTTTGCTATAAAATTCCCTTCCCAATCCAATTTCAATTTGTAACAGTAACAAATTTTGCAACACTCTCAACAGACAGTAAATCTTCATAACCCTACCAAGTATTCTGTGCAAAAGAAAGCTCCATTACTTCAACAACTGCCCCTCTCACTTTCTGCCACTGAAGAGAAACCTTAATCATATGCCTTAATCTGGTTCTATGTACTTAAAGCACAAAAAAGCCCCCTTTACAACAACGACAACCCCTTCCCTACTGATAAGAAATCTTAACGAAAGCTCTCCTTTACAGCAACAACAAACTCCTCCTAATGACGAGAAATCTAATCAAAGCTCTCCTTTACAACAATGACCTCTTCCCATTTTCTCCCAATGAAGAGAGAATCTTAAAGGGGCTCCGTCGTCAAACAGTAAACAAATCCGTAAACTCGCACGTGTCGGGGATTATCCATTGTTCATCCATTCTTCTCTGAAGTTTGTTTGGTGGCTTCACCCAAGCCACCAAAAAGCGACTGTTAAAACTGCAAAAATCATCGTTTTGTTTACATTTTGACGACGGAGCCCCTTTAATCTAGTTCCATGTACTCTGCGCACGGCACAGCTCTCCCTTACAATGACAACCTCTCCCGTTATTCCATATGCAGTTTATTTTTCAGTTATTGCCAAAAATCGTGATTCGTGATTTTTCAATTTTATTAACAAAGGACGTCATCGTCAAAATTGTGAAAAATTGCAGGTGCTTAATTTAGGTAGCACCTGGAACATCAATACTGAATATCAATGAGATTGCGGTCGATGAAAATCAATCTTGCTAATATACAAATTTGCTAAGAACCAGGAGTCTATTCAGGCAAGAATTCATAGCAGCTTAGCTGACAGAATTAGATAGACAATTTCACTGACATGAATAGAAACTTAATAGAAAGTTATCGTAAACAGCTCTTACACAAAGGATGATAATGCTGTCAACACTTACTTCAGTCCACGGGGGGGGGGGGGGGGGGGGGGGAGGGTATCATATTTGACAATAATGGTCTAGGTCATGTTTTCAGCTAAAGTAGTCTGGGCAAAGGTATTTCCTGACAAGCCATTTCCTGACAAGTAATCCTGACAAGCCATTTTTGTTGATAATGTACTAAATTTTCGCGAAACGAATCGACCTTTGATATTTCCGAGTTCAAACCAACAATTTTTGAGATATCTGCTGACTCGAATGGCTTTGAAATGAATCTAGCTAAGGGTATTTTTTTCAATATTAGTCTAGCCAAGGGTATCATTTCCGTAGAAATTGGTCTTGCCAACGGTACTATTATGAATATGCTCGCGGCAGACACTTACCCAAAATTTTGCCAAGAACCCCCCCCCCCCCCATGCCTCAGTCACTTGTCTGCCAGTAGATAACTGCCGTAAAGTTGGCATCAGGGAATATCTACCATGTTCCTTTGAACTCTGTGATGAATCAACCAATCAACTCATACAAAATTCTTTCAAATGCAAATGACAATAGTAAAAACTCCCTGATGTGTGATGAATTTTCATTCACCCTTGATGTGCCTAACATCCAATGTGAAACAGACTTACAAAATATACGGGGAAAAGTGTACATAGTGGTTGTGTGGCGTAAAACGATTGTTTGAAGTTATCCAAGCCGACCTGTTTTGTGGATGAAACTTAGAGTCTGTTCGAGTATATTTTAATTCACTTCCTGATGTCATCTTTAGTTCAATCATCTGTTGCCATACTATTGGCTGGATCAGCAATGACAGAATTATTGCTCTTCGTCTGAGGGCTGTGAACAATCAATTTGTATTCAGCTTAGCTATCTTTGCTCCTCAAATGAAATCCTGATTCTACTGCTCAACAGCTCGTACGTAATAGACGATCGTGCTAAAGATAGCGGCGAGGAACTTCTCCCAAGATGCATTGCGCTCGAATTACGAATCTTTAGCCATTCTATAGGAATTCGATTAAAGAAAGCAAAGCATCTTGGTCCAAAGTTCCTCGCCACCATCTTTAGCGCAATCGTCTATTCCCCACAAATATATTACATTTACGACAGTAAAAGCCATCTTGTGCCAACCTACTTATTTGTCACTAGAAAGTATAGTAAAATGTAGACTGTATATGCCCCTTTAAAGCAAATGTTTCTTTCTTTCTTTTTGTAGCAGTTACGTGTAGTTTTATCAACTATCTTTTTCTCTCTAGTAGTTACGTGCAGTGTTATGTTCGTATTTCCTGTTTTATGTTGCCATGAGGCTAGACGTAGTTTTCACTCCAAAGTATTGTTCTAGTAGTAGGGTATAGTATTTTGTAAGTAGTGTGATAAGTAATACGTATTGTAAGTTATTAAATGATGCATATATAAAAAAAACGGTAAAAGCCCGCGGAACCTACAATTTTATGAGAACTTATCCATTGTATTCATCATTTAAGAAGCCAGGCTGACTTGCAAAATTGTAGGCTCGTTATACGCGGGTTATTACTGTGGGCCAAACTATCCATATATCACCTTGGAACCCAACTATCAATATGTCTGCAATAGATTGTTCATGCTCTGATAGGGGGTTCGTTGCTCCCTTGCTCCCCGTTAAAAACAAGCATACTACTGTTAAAGTTTGACACATTTATTGCCACCTACCTGATCCCTACCTCCCTTACTTTAATGGAATGCCCCAATTCCTTTTAAGAAATGCTACCTTGCTCCCTGAAACCCCAATCACCTGCTTTCCTTTGAGACTTTCCTTTGAAATAGAGACAGTGCGGAACAATAAGAAACAATTTTTAGCATTTCAATGATTATGCGCACAGGGCTCAAAAAACGAAGTAGCATGGTAGCGGCGCTACCAGGAAGGCAGCTGAAATGCTGAAATTTTGCAGGAAGGAAGAAGGGTGAAAGGAAAAAGAAACGGAAGGAAAGCGAAAAGAAGGGAAAGAAATTAAGAACGGGAAGGAAGGAAAGGAAGGGGAAAGAAAGAAGAAGAGGGATAGAATTCGGCGGTATGCAGGCAAAGAAGAAGAAAGTGTGTAAGAAGAAACGATGGTGCCCTATAAAATGCGCATAAATTTTCTCAAAACCCAGCAATTTCCTTTGCGTTGAAACGAGGCCTTGAAAGAAAAGTGATGCGGTTTAACAGACCACTTCTTCCTCAGGAATAATGGACAGAATAACAGGCTAGCTGTATGAGCAAAATGAAGACTTTTTAAGTCCTGAAAAATTACAAATAGATTTTTGTGAAAACATTTCAGGCCTAGATGCCCTAAGGTAGAAAACTTACTAAAAATCCACTTCTATGAAATGAATTTATCAAAAGTGTCAAAATAAAAAAGCTCTCTAAAAGATGAGTTTTTGCCCAATGTAACTGTCCTGCCACTTTCCTGTATCTAAACATCTTGGCCATACATACAAAGATGTCAATGAAGTGATAAATAATCCAGTCAATGTGGCAAAACTGGATATAAATATTGGATATACTGGATATAAACTTACATAAATTACGTCAAAAAGAAGACAGGTTGTTCTTTATCTTTCAGATTCAGTTCAGTTCAGTTTTTCATTTTAAAATTCCACAACATACAAAATTCAATAATAAACAACATTAACTAAAGTTATTACAAGTTACAATGACTACAAAACATCTAATATAAACTATGAATAAATTAATACAGTAATACAATAAACTAGAATATAATAGACAGAAAACCTCCCACAACCACCCAGCAACCCACCCAACCCCCGTCCCATGCCCAGCATGCACCAAACCGACCACAGGGACCAAAATCAGACCCAGATGCACCCCAGACCCCAACCGGAAGCACCACCCCCGATGACGCAAACAACGGCCATCCCCAGAACCAATCCCGCCACAACTCCACCCGCCCCATCCAACGCGCCCGAAAACACTGCAGCCAGACAGCATCTGCTGTCCAACCCCAGTACCCCCGAACACGCCAGACGCAAACACGAAGAGCCACGACGAGACCAGCCCCAAAAACGACAGTCATCGACGCCACCCAAAATGGCACCCCCAGCCAAAGCCCAAAACGCACCCACGCCCAACCCAATCCCCATGGCCGACAAAGCGCAAACCAAGCACAAAACGAAAGGCCAGGCAGGCCACCAGACAGCCACAGGAGACTCCCTGTCAATAATAATAAAGAACATAAATGATAAATTTTACAACATAATTACATAGAATTTTGTATGGGGAGGAATTTCTTAAGGAGGAGCTCTCTCAGTAGATAGACTAATCGAGGAGAGAGCACCCCCTATCCTAAAAACCTATTTTTCACTTTGCAACATTTTTACTAGATTTGATCAATCAAAGTGAAAGAAAGTTGTACTATCAAGATATTTAGGAATGGTAATTTGTGGAGAAAAGATGTAGTTTCATTTCGCGACGGAAAATCATTACTGAAGGAGACTGTTTGATCATGAACGGAATGTCGTTCCAGGATTCAGCACCCGCATATCTGATAGATCTTAAGCCATACTGCAGAGTATTCTTACGCATCATAAAAATATCACCCCTGCGAGCCTGCCTCGTATCATACTGATGAACAGATGACAAAGTGTCAAAGAAGTTGTGGAAGAAGGTAGGAGAAATCAAGTTAACAGATTCATACACGAAGATAAGCAGCTTGAGATGAAATAAATCATATAGCTTAAGAATTTTTAATTCAGAGAAAATTGGTGTAGATGAAGATGTGAAAGTCTTGAAGGCAATAGCTCTGACAACTTTCTTTTGTAGAAGGTAGATTGGTTTAGTATAGGTGTCATAGGTAAGACCCCAGAGATGGTATGTGTTAGATTGATTTAAATATCATAACTTTCTGAAGAATCTCAAATAAAAGTTGGTTGCGTTCCTCTGCATAGACCTATACCTGTACAAAAATACAAGGCTAAACTTGGCCTTGTACAGGCCAAGTTTTAGCCTTGAAGAGGGGATTATGACCTTGTTATGACCTTGTACTAACCTTGGGAGAAACTTAGGCTATCAGTAAGATTCCAAGCTGCAACCAGTCTAACACAAGGTTTCCATAAGGCTTCTACAAGGCTAATTAGCATTTTTTAAGCCATTTACAAGGTTACAGCAAGGCTATTCCAGGCTATAACAAGGTCATAACTACAAGGCTTGTACATGGCTATTACATGGCCTTGTATTTTCGTACAGATAAGATCTCAGGTCATTCATTTAAAATCATTTTCTCATTGATACTCCAAGAAGCAGCAATTCTGCTTCATGTATATAAGATAACATCTTTGGTAGGAGGATTCATCCATTTTGAAACAAGTCTTGCATAAGTTTGGATGTCTAATAAGTATCTTGTGGTCAAGAATATCTCCAGAATCTCAAAGGATTATTCTATGCATGTTATAAAACATAGATAAAGGGGCGAATCTTTCAATAGCTTATCATTGTAATGTGTGGGCAGAAGTTGACAATTTGCTCAATGTTCATGGGGTGTATGTTTTTCAAGAAATCACCTCACTTCCTTTGTTGTTTACAAAAAAACTGTATTTTGTTATTTTCAATATTAGGGAGGGGGTGAACAAACTCCATCATAGCCCAAAGTACATGCCTATTTGCAAACCATCACTGCTTGAAAAATATCACTTTATTTACAGACAAAAGTCAAAGAATAAATACCTCTAGCAGTCAACTTTCTTGTGTTGAAAATCTTTGCAGCATATTCCATGCGTGTTTCTTTGTGAACACATCTTTTCACCACACTGAATGCTCCTCTGAAAGACAAAAAAAAACAAATTCAGAAAAAAATATCAAATTGCTAAATTTTGCTAATCAAGAAAAGCATTATTGGTAAGTTTATAGCCAAACAAATCATGAATAGCAATTGCATTAGGGCTATTGTGATTAAACACAGCTCAAGGCCTATGAATGCACTATATGAAGCTTCACTGGATCCAATACACTTTTTCTTATCTTCCGCCACAGTCAACAGCAGAATTGTTGACAAACTTTCACAAGTTTGCAATCTTCAAATCGAAATGAATCTAAACGTAACTTCCTAATTGATCTTAGGCTTCCATGTAATAAGTACTGTTTTCATGTGTCTTGTAAAAATGTTCTGACAACATAAGCAACAAAACAGACCTCTGTTTTATGACTTAAGAAAAAATACTTAGAAGTCAGCCAGCTAGTGATGTGATTTTTGAAACTTAAGAAACAATTTTTCCTTGCACAATTATTGTAATTTTTGGTGCCCTTAATCCATATTGTTCTCAGTTGCACACTTAAAGCTAATTCAGAAGCTTTTCAGAGATTTATCGTACAGCAAGGCAGAAAAGTCAGCTAGTGATGTGATCTTTATTCTAGCCAACATTAGGAGGGGGACGATCAGACCCCCCTCCAGTACAGCCATTTGACAAAATGTTATTCTATCATTCTGATATGATTAAAATTTGTGTAAATTTGATATGTTATGGCACATTATTGGCTTGTCCTAGCAAGCACATTTTCAAACAATAATTGTACTGAATTAAATACATCGGCCATGATATTCTGGGATTAATATCTTTTACAGTCTTTGAATTCAAAGAGTGCCTGGCTACTGGATATCATATAACTGACAGACAGTAAAGACAAATATTTGACAAAATGAGTAGGTTTTTTAGGCAAACAGAAGTCTGATTATGGCTTAGCCAAACTCGTATCAGCTCTGCGGCAGGTTCTAGGAAAAATGAATTAAAAATAAGGATACAATAGATCAATTTAATTCCATTGTTTTATGTATTCTTAGTTCATCTTTAGCAAATAATTCAAAATTACTTTTCAAGATTGAGAAGACAACACAGGGGGTAACTTGAGTCTTGGGATGACGGGGACAATACATGCCACCCAGCTCTTAGGGGAGGACCCATGTTTAAGGATTTTCAGTCAATTTTCATACCTGTTTTTAAGGATTTGTGAGAAAAAAGTCTCTGGAACATGGCAGAAATCAAGTTCCATTTCACTTCAAATTAGAAATTATGAACTAAAGCTTAAGTTGCCTTCAACCAAGTTTCAGAACTGAAATGAAATGACCCAACCCTAAAAATAAAGATCATTAATTGTTCTGTTACAAGTCAAAAAGCTACCCATTTTGAGACTCATATTTAGGAATTTTTGAGGTTCAGAACCCATCCTTGTCAAAATATGGAAGTTACCCACAACTCCCTCCCCCCGGGGAAGACAACTCTGCTTTTCATCCTAGTTAGATGGTTTATGGTTTCAAAACATCACATCTCTTCATATACAGTAGGATCAATCAAATTCAAGAATGAGCCAGGGCAGGAGCTATGGAGCCACAGCCCTCCTTTACAGCAAAAAGCAATCTTTGTGCGTTTTTGCTGCACAAAGCTTTGTTTTTCGTTTGCGGCATTGCATTGAAAACTGAATAAATTTTGTACTCAGCTCCACACTTAGAAACCCCCTAGCTACATTCCTGATCAAATGTCACTTACAGCTGTACACCATGTTACACAAAAACATTTTCAAATGATGAAAACCTATAGGCAAATGCCTTTAAAAGGATTGAAACTGATTGCACTGAAAATAAGCAGGACACAGTACCCATGACACATTCCTTGTGTGACTGTACTTTGTGTGCAATCAACATAATTTATTCTATTGGGTTATTTTGTCTCTGGCAAAGCAATTTCCATTCAGGAAAAAACTAATTAAATACAAGGCGTTTGCATGGCACCTGCTTATTTCATCATATTTAACTTCATTAACAAATAGAACATCTTGAGGTTATTTTCAAAAACTCATCAAGAATGATTGCATATATTACTGAACAGTTATATCTTATCTGAAACAATGCAGTCTTAAGTTTGAAAGCCTTGACTTAACCTGTTTGGGGGCCAATAATTTTTCATTTTGGTGAAGTTGAATGTGAAGGTGAAGCTGTGGTTTTTAGCACCAAGGGCTGGGATTGCAATAAACGCTAACTCAGCTTTACAGGCCTTGTTAAAAATGTCTGGTGCCTCAAGCAAATGTTTGGGAAATTGTACCTGCAATAAAATCTGACTGAGTACAGTAAAGATTCCAGCAACTAAAGTCGGTGTCAATTAAATGTCTGAAAAAGTCCTCAAATAGACAAGCTTTTATTTGTTTGTTTGTTTGTTTGCTTGTTTCCTTATTTTAATTTGATCTTTAAATGCAAGCTTTAAATTTTCAGCATTCATTAACTTTGTGTCATTGCAAATCTCAAGTGACACAGTAGTAATTAAACGTGTGATGAACTTTTGTGCCTGCAAGTGGTTCTCGTGCACATTAATGAGGCCTGGCGTGAAGCAAAGCCACTTCTATGTCACCACCTTGAATATATTAATGGGTATGCGGAACAAGAGGTCTGGGCAATGTCTACCGAATGGCGAGGTCAGCTGAAAACCTAAACTTGTAAATGTAATACATGTCAATATAATAGTCTGTAAATTTTTTCTTGTGGTATCATCATCCAGTTACCTTTAAATTATATCTATTTATTGCCTTAGGCATCAACAAAATTTTGCTGTCCTGTGTGTGCATCATTTTTACCTTCTGAGCCATGTAATCATGCTGGAATGCAAAAGTTTTCCTCCCTGCTTCAGATTTTACTTTTGGAAGCAATGAGCTAGTGCCACAAGTTTCTTTGTTATGTTCAATATGCTGAAAGTATTCCATAAAGTTAGCTGGTGCAAGACCGTTCAAGCATTTAACGATCTCAATTGCACACATTTTATTTTTGAATTTTAAAGATCAATAGTCCAGCTCTCCATGCACCAATGTAAACAAACAAAGTATTTATCTTCAAGTACACTATCAATTATCATTTTACGAATTCTTGTGTATTGATTCAACCTAAATTTTTGTCACTAGGCCCAATCAAATCTGTTGCATTTTTTCTACACGCGGTAGATAATACATGACGTTGATCACTATAAATTCTCCAGAGCAGTGTATGTATGTATATATTAAAACACTGATATACAAGGTTTTTCACAGCACATAAATCGAATAAATAAAATTATATTAGTAAATAATATATGTTATTTACATTTGTTCATGAAGTAAGGGTCTACAGTTTCTATTCTTTATGCAAAATTAAGTCGTTAAAAATGAGTTTTAAGTGAAGACTTTAATTTTGCAAAGCTTGGAGGTTGTTTAAAACTTGTTGGTAGTGCATTGAAATCGTGAATGCTCCTGTAGTAGAAAGTTCTGCGGTGACTAGATGAAGTTGATATTGGCACATGCAAATTACTGGCTTGTCTTGTATAATGACTGTGAATATTTCTATTATAGTTGAGATTTTCAGACAAATATATAGGAGCCATTCCATTTAAACACTTGTACATCATCAAAAGACGATGAAAATGTCTCAATGTGGTCCGTTTTCATCCAATCAAGTCATCTTATCAATTCAGAAGTGTGATGACGTCTAGGAACTCTGTGCATTGCTCTTGCTATAAAGTTCTGAATCTGTTGAACTTTCTGCAAGTTAGAACTGTACTGAACGGCCTAGAGCAGGGCGAACACTTTGCCAAATATTGGGGGAAGCAATTGTTTCATTTAAAAGGCATTGTTTATTTCTATTGTTTTCAAACAAAAGATGTTTGTTTTTGCCAACACTGCGGGGGGGGGTGATCGCACCCCCTTGCCCCCAAGTGTCCGTCAACGGTCTAGAGTGAACAGTTCCCCTTCTAAAATAGATGGGGCATATTGATTTGGAATTATGGTTGAAATATTTCTCCCCTTTCTGTGTCTTACAGCATGAAGTTGTATTTCTGGAACTATAAATTCACAAATTGAATTTGAAAAATTTCTATAGTCTCCTTTTTGTAGCAACAAATATTGGGTTCCACGAAAATATAAAGAGCACCAAATATTTCCTTTTCAGAAAATCTATCTCATTTGCTTGAAACATTTAAACCACTCAAAATCATTCAATCTGAACTGATCTTCAAAACCTCTCTGGAACGCAAAATCCAAACTTGAGGTTTTCCAATAAAAATTCTGCTAATTAGAAAAACCAATTTAAATCAGAGCTTGCAAAGTTGTAGAAAACAGCCTTTTCAGCTGAAAAAGAATCCTCGCAGCTTTCAAGTTTTATAATTCAGTATTTTAATTCTTCTTGAGATAAAGTACATGTACGTACACTCTGTTTGTTATCAGAATATCAATATTCTGGATTGATCTCACACATTTTACATTTTTGAGCATTATATTATTATATCTAAGCAAAATCTCAGCATGTGATAAAGATTAAGAAGGTTCTTATGGAGAAAGAACTGCTTGTAAGAAATGTAACTATGAGAAATAGACTTAGAAACTTTGATGTAGAAAATCCATAACATAATTTTAATTTATTTTCACTGTTTTCCTGTATCATATTACTTGGAGGGTACTTGAGTAATGTTTAAACATTGGAAAGGCTTCAAACAAATCTGCTTTGAAATGTTCAGGGCAAAAGTAGTAAACTTGAAAATTGTTTATGGGACCTTTAAGAAACTTCTAAGAAACTATGAGCACTCATGATCTGATAGTTTTAAGAAACTCTGCATCTACTCTCAGTATTGGCTCAAACTGTTAGCTAGAAAAAATATGTTTAGAATTTCCCATTACATTTAAACTTGCAATTCAAGTTTGTTTCTTTGTAGTTTATTCTCCATGATGGAAAGCCCCTTAAAAACAGCAATTGCTGAAGGATGGTCAACCTTCTTTGAATTATGACACATGAAAGATATTGCAGAACTATGTTTAGTCATACGATTTCAGCATTATATATTCCTTTGCAATGACTGGGATTAAATGTGTAATAAAAGCTAAAAAAAAACTGATAATAATCTGTTCACACGAAAACACCTTCTGTAACTAACAACGCGTTTGGCCATTGGTTTGGGCTGGGAATAAATATTGCATGACGAACGCGTTCAAAAATACCACTCAAAAGCTCATCAAAATCTTCCTACAATCGATCAAGCCCACCATAAATGTATTTCATCACAAAGAAACTACCTCAGCCAGCCAGCAAGATAAGGCTCAACAGGGCTCATTCAATAACTTCAAAATGCTGCATCAAAATGAATCAAACCGAAAAATAATTCTTTCTCATCTTATTTCGCAGGGTAACATGTCGATAATGCTAATTAAATACTTTCTGATTCGTATCGGTACTGGTGTGGATACAAAACAATATCTAAGAATCTCCCAACCAAAGATAAGGCTCGATTAGAAGCTAACTCCCAGTACAACAATGCTGCAAAAAATTATACTCAAAAATGTATCACTTCTCGCTTTATTTTGGGAGTTAATTATACATAACATTCATTAAATTATTTCTAAATCATTAACCCGAAACGAAGCAAAGTTTAGGGAAAGCTGTATGCCATGAGAAACTTCACACAATCAATTGATTGGTTGTCACGATTGTGCTTATGAATGTGGGAAGGGCTCCCTGTTCTACTGGCGAGAAAACCTCCTAGGCCAGCTCGGTCAACTCCAAACTTGGCCTTGCAAAAAACGCCTACTATACACAGGAATAAGATGAAAAATATACTACTCACTTTCCAAGCTCTTCTTTGAGTTCGTAAATGTCATTAAAATGCGGTCCTGTAGGATTGGCCATTGTAAGATGCTTTTTTCCGCGAGCAGGCTGAATAAGATCGCAGCTTTCCAACTTGTCCGCTGCTCTACTCGCTCGCCTACAAAAACAAATGCACTCAATGGTTTCGGCTAAAACGCAAACTACGGAACAGAATAAGGAACGGATACTAATCATTTTTCAACATTTTCCAACAAATGTGAGCAAATCAAATTCATTTTTGTTGATAATAACTTCAAAACATAAGTCTCTTAATTTTTCCAATAATGTCAGAAAGTATCTTTCTGATCCTGCCAATTTCATCAATGCTTATTTTATTCGATGTTAGAAACATTTAGCATTGTTCATTGTTCCGTTCCTTGTTTAATTCCATGTTTTGCATTTCAGGAAGAGCCTCCAAAGTGGTCTATTCTCAACTGAGGACAATGGGGATCCCGAATAATAATGGTTTATTGTTGAAGAGCGTGGAGATGACAAAAGAAACTGTGTTGTAGGACGATAACAAGGGAATCTTATTTTTGTCTAATCTACCAATAAGCAATTAGAAAAACAAATGCACTCGACGGAGGAGAGGGTATCCAAACAATTCAATTTTGTACAGTACGCACCGAATGTGTGCACCAACCCTGATAATTGGGAGAGGGTGAAGCCGAAAGTGAAAAAGGTAGATCAATATCAAGGAAATTAACTTACATTGGAGCTTAGAACAATAAAAGCGTTGGAAGTAATTGAAGAACAATTGATCATTTGTTCTGACAGGGCAAAGAACCTTTTTATCGTGCAAGCAATCAGAGAAAATTGCAATCAAATTAGCCTATTCTGAAGAGAAACAATAGCGATCAGGCAAAATTAATGCATTATCAACGAGCAGATGCGCGGTAAGTCAGTTAGCCATCCAACTTTGTCAAACTTCTGGGTATCTCTTGCTGTTTGCTGATTTAAAGTTGCAGCTTGGATATCGGTCGCATAAATCATTTTTTGTTCATGATTGCCAGTAATTTTTTAATGTAGATCTAGACAACGTGTAAATTGTACAGTTTTTACCTGCTACAAATTTGTTACGGTTCAAGAGCGTTTACACTGCTCCCCAGGAAAAAATTATTCCATAGATATAAGAAACAAAAGTGCTACGGATTAGTAGGAAAAGTGCAAACATGAGGCTGATCCATTATACTTCTCACTTCTGTTAGGGATCCGAAGTTGTACTGGTAAGTGTAAACGGGCGGGGTCTTAATCAAAAGCAATTGGACATTTTCATCAACAGATTTTAGTCCCCGAGGACAAAGATTGCAAGTCTCAAAGGAGTTGTCTGTCAAAACTTCAATGTCTGTTGAAAAATTTCATGCATTGCTATTGCAACTAGGAAAGATTTTGTAACACAATAGCATGAGTTGTCTTTGTTATCACCTGAATTCAAAGCGGTTAGCCAATGCAGACAAAGGAAATTCCCTCAACCAGTAATTTGAAATAAACAAAGCCGCAAAAGCTTCTCTGAAACCCAGGTAGCTATCGCGCTCGTTGTGCATTCCAGAAATTATTTTTAAGAGCAAACATTAGCATATGTTGAAAGAAGAAGGATATATCTACACATCTACCACGGGCATTTTATTTCTTTGGTTCAGAAGCTGAGCAGTAAGTGTTTTAATTACACCCAAAAAAATAAGAGAATTGAATCGCCTACCAATCGGCTTTTGAATCAAATAAATTAAATGCCATAGGCAAATGTGTAGATATATCCTTCTTCTTTCGATCTATGCTCATGTTTGTCCTTAAAAACAATTTCTGGAATGCACAATGAGTGAGCTAGCTACTTGGGTTTCAGAGAAACTTTTGCGGCTTTGCTTGTTTTGACTTACTGGTTGAGAGAATCTTCTTTGTCTGCAATCGCTAATCACTTTGAATTGCGGTGTCAATCAAAACCAACTCGTGCTATTGTCCCAACAAACCTGTCCTTGTTTGGCAAAAAGAGAATGACCAACAATTGTTTTGAATAAAGAGATTTTACAGAAGAAGAAAAAATGAATGATATCCTAAGAACTTACCAATCAAAAATATTAAATGTTCTGAAGGTGTGATGTGATATCTTCTTGGACTTATGACGATGAGTCCCTTGTATCCCTGCGGTAAACCTCGCTCAACAGGGAGGGACTCATAATGCAACTATGAAAAAGCAGACCCTGTAATATGCATTCATCAGTTGTATGGGATCACAATGGAATCACGGCTTCGAATCTCGAATCACGGTCTCGAATCTCGTCCGAATGCTATCAGTTGTTCAATCGAATCGAAAGCTCTATCATAGTTGCCATCACCATAGTAATCCACAAATCTCGCAATCTGATTGGTACTCTAGGAAGCTCAAAGTTTGGGCCTAAATAGGGTCAGATTTTTCGTATAATATCATGAGTATCTGTTGATCGAAGCGCCATCATTAAGTCAAAGAGCAAATGGAAACAAGAGACTCTACGTCATAAGTCTAATACAGTAAGAACCCGCAAAATAGAAACCACTTTATAAGAAACCTCAGGCTGATTTTTTTGAGAAATGGTCCCCTCATACAGTATAAGAAACTTCTCAGCCTGATTTAGGAAGGTTTCCTATTGGAGGATCCCAAATAAATTCATCTCTAATAATCTTTGTTAAAATCAGGTGCCAAAAATTTTTAGAGACTTCATCAAAAGATCTCAATATACGTATATACTTGGCATGTAAGCTACGGTTGAGTAAATTTCAAGCGAATGTTAGGTAAAAAGAAAATACTGTTTGATGCTGAAATAACTGAAGGTTTCTTAACCATGTGATAAGAAACCTTTCAGCTTGTTTCAAGATTAATGACCTTTTGATAGGAAACTAAACAGGCTGTTTTGAAAAACTGGTTTCTATTTTGCGGGTTCTTTACTGTATGTCTTCTTGTTTGGCCACAACAACGCAATAAACTTCTGGTTTCATAACGTAGCAAAGGGAGAGCAATCACAATTCTTTGCAAAAAAAAAACAAGAACTGATAGACTATATGCGATGAATGACGAATTACCAATCGAAAAGAATAATTTTTTACCGCTAAAGTTGCGGGGCTCTTTTGCTTGTATATGACAACACAGTCAACTTTTAATTTCAGAAGATGATAGTCAAGACAAAGCAATCAAGACTTAAAGAAAAAAGAATTGGAAACAATAAATTTCACGGATTAACTAATCAAAGTATACAGGAACTCTATATGCAGAAAATATGATGTTTTGTTTTTGGAAAGAACTGAAATATTGAAGTTTAAAGAGTCTGTTGCAACCATATGAAGCCATGAAAATAGGCAATGAAAATAGCGACAATAAAAGCCAACCACGCAAGGCATGCTGGTTAAAACGGGTCCTTTAAATTCAAGCCTTGAAGAATCGTCCAATGAAAATGCATCAATTCTGTAATGCTGACGTGGCGGTGTTGCATTGTTTAACAATACAAGCAACTTTTAATGTTTGGTCATAGTCAAAACAAAGCAATCAAGACTATTTGCAATATGTTTAGCTGGTAATGCCATGCAGAGGCAGACAATGAATTCTTTCCACCTGTTAAGATCACAGGTTTAATTCAGGGGGGATTTGTCTTTTTCGGGGGGTTAGGTAAGCATGGAAAGGAATTAATTAATTTCAGGTGTTTTCTGCATTCAAAGCCATTAACTTAGCTTTGATGACCGAAACAATGATGCGACCATAACTTCGGAACGCTCAGAAAGGGAATGAAATAGAACTCGATTCAAAGGAAAGGCCTTGAGATGTAGGCCATCCTTCAACAGTGTGCGAGACAATACTATAAAAGAAGTGGGAGTGGCTAGAGACCTTGTCGTTATTGCAAGCAGAGATACATGCACTTTTTCAAAGGAAACAACAAATTTGACCTGGCATGAGAGAAAAATGTTCTCTTTGTGTACGTTTGGATGAAGCTTGACGTTCGCTCCAAAATTTTCAGAGTAATGATTCTCTTGCTGTTAATTGATAATTTTGTCTGCAAGTTCGCCAACTTTTTATTCTTTATAAACAAAATAAAAAAATAGCAGTATTTGGAAATTTGGGATGCATCCTACGAACTGCAAAGGACAAACATGCTGCAAAATTAGGAAAAGGCAAGAATCGCATTGCCAGCTTCTTTCACTTGTATGCAACATTTGAGAGAAATGCTCGGCGTACAGGATATGCCAAAATGATATTACACACCAATGTCAATGAATGCATCTCGCTTTGAAGCCAAAAGGCTAACTTAGATGTAAAAATCTATTTTGCTAGCATCAGTTATATGGTCCCAGAGTTCTGGACAATCTTACTTGAAAGCTATTTTTGATAAGTCACGAGAAACGATGAAAAGATGATTGCACGTAAAAATTTGTCAAAAACAATGAAATCACACTCTTGACAACCGGCTTTAGAAAAATTGCCTTCTTTTGATACAAAGCGTTAGAAAAAAGAGGCGAAACTATACCCGGAAAGGAGTGCACATCCCGTCAAAAAGAGGCTTTCTCGAGAAAATCCCTCATAATTTCAGAATGGAGTGGCTGAATTCAGTCAGGTAAATTTTATAGTAGATTTTACCATTTCTACCATTAGACTATATCTTTGCCGATATCATTGTCTTGATATCCAGGGAGCCGTGGCCTTTCAAACGGGGATTCTTTTTTCTAACTCATCTGGTAGATTTTGTAGAGTTCAATTCATCGTTCGTAAAAGCCCTGTGGCAGCCATTTACCAGAATTGCGTCCGCCATTTACCAGAAAATATTGCTCTCTCCAGATCTCCAGCCCCTTTTCCTACATGTCAAAACGGTCTATTGCTGGGTGAAAATTAGCTGAAAAGATGGCTCGTTTGGCCTCAGTTTTACTTAAGATCATCAAAAGATGAGTGTAGCTTCACTGTGCTTGAAATCACTTTTCGGCGTCATATGCAGTAACTTTATCAAAATAGAAAAAGCCTTTTCATTTTCACTCAGTCTTTCTTGAGTGTTAATACGATTTCTACCAGAATTTTAAAACTTGGATGAAGAGTCTTTGAAGTATTCATTACGTCTATAAATGATCTGTGCTAGAGAAACGTAAATTTCAGGAATGATAACATCATGAGATCAACTCTCCTATGTCAAACGTCAACAGTACCTGAGCGATTCACCAGTTGCTTTTGCTTCATTTCCTAGGTCAAGGACGCAACCAAAGGGCAACCAAATTTGAACTGTGGATGAATTTATAGCACTAGACATCTTGCATAAAATCCAGAACAAAGGCAACGTGTAAAGAGATATCTCTGACATAAGCTAAGTTTTCACTGACAGGGTGAGCTTATGCATCAAATGTTTAAAAGCTGGTCTAAATGAGCATAGGTTCCAGATCCAGATCCCGAAAACATCGGTATAAAATTCTATAACCTATTTCTTTGAACTAAATGGAACTAAATGACCGCAACTACAGAGAGACAATAACACTGAGGTAGTGCTAATTTGAAATGAATAATATAATGCTTCAATGAATGTATATAATTTCAGATAAAATGATTACATATGGACGAGGAGACTGTGTTCATGTTACTCCTATTTACTGCAGAATGAGTACAAGATATTTTGTACTTTTGAAAACATAGGGCTCAAATCTTTAAAGGACAAGTCCGGGGTTGGTATGATTGATGATAAAATACAAGATAATACTGCTATGAATGATGTATGATACTTTTTTCCATTATCTTCTCCTTGTGAAATTACGTATTCAAATAAGCAATTTGAGCGAAGTGACGTCATATTGCGCAAACTAAAACGAGGCTGTGTGATTGTTTTTTGCCTCTTTATCGTAGCAAGCCTCTTTATCGTGTTCTCATGCCATTTCAATTCAATGCACGAGTACACGATAAAGAGGCTATCAGCGATTAGGAGGCGAAAAAACAATCGCCCAACCTCGTTTTGTTTGCGCGATAGACGTCACTTCGCTCAAATTTGCTTATTTGAATACGTAATTTCACAAGGAGAAGATAATGGAAAAAAGTATCATACATCATTCATAGCAGTATTATCTTGTATTTTATCATCAATCATACCAACCCCGGACTTGTCCTTTAAAAAGGTCGGTGTAAACTCTTTTTCAGTTCTCTTTGAATTAAATGGCTTGGAAGGAACTTTGGGTTTTTTGCTGTAAATCTGCCATGGAAATTTGTTGATATCTTGATTAGTTTCAAAATTGCGGCATTTATCAAATTTGAGGTCATGACGTCATTAAATTTCTAAATCCTAAACCAGAGAAGCTACAGATATCTGCTTGCCACCATATTGTAGACCTTCATAAACTATGGTTTCGTTGAAGGTTACATCATGTTTCCTCTGCTGGTTTAGGATACACGGTGGTTTAAATTTTTTCAAAATTTTCCATGAATTTTTTCAAAAATAACTAAATTGCCGCCATTTTTAAAAAATCAAGATATGAAAAAATTTCCATGGCAGATTTAAAGTTAACTATCACAAGTCCCTTTCAAGCCATTTAATTCAAAGAAAAATGTCATAGAATTTTAAAAACAACCTTTCAAAAGATTTAAATTTTTTTAGCCCTATGCTACTTTACAAGGCTCATAAAAATTGATTTGATTGGTCATTTTAAAGGATTCTTGTAGCATCATCATCTATCGATGAAACTGATAATTCAAACCATCTTCTAAAATTTTCCAAAAGCCCAAGGGCAATTTCAATAGGCAGATGACGGGGCTGTGCCATTTGCAAAAACCATACCACAAAATTTACGGGCCATTAAAATATATACCCTAAAGTTGCGACAAATATTCAAGACTCTAAACAAGCGTATGAAATTAGATCAAAATTGATACCCTAAAGAGTTATCCTTTCAAAATAACACCCCAAAATATTTGTCTATTTTGGATCTTACCAAAACTGACACCCCAAAATCTATTTTCTGCCTGAAAAGAGGCAGCCCCAAAAATGGCACATCCCGTACCGGTATACATGGTAGTTACCCCTCCCCCGGGCCCCAAAGATGCCACTGTTTGTTACTCATCAGCGCAAGGAGCCAGACAAAAAATTCTAATTCACACCCTATATCGGCTACCAGAGACGTTCGAATCCATTTAGAATCCATTTCATGACAGGGATAACAGATAGGCAAGGCATTAGCTTCAATTCCAATTGGTCTAAAGTAACCGTTAGGAAATCGTTGCTCATACATCTCTATATATCTCTCCAAATAATGTCTATATTACACAATATTCAATCCAAACCAGCAGGTGATAGAGTCATCATTTTGAGTATGAAAGGGTATCGCTCTAGTTCATCTAAAAGTCTTTCTTTCACTACTTGAGGTGAAGCAGGAATCGACACATGCTGATTTGAGTGTTAAAGTAAATAATTCGATTTCTTTTTCTTCTCTGGATTCTAAACAAGCCAATCTCATAATGTTTTCATTACAAACAAAATAATGTCACGCAATATTTTCTTTCTTCGGTCATCACAGAATTGTCACTACTGATGCTCTTCGAAGTGCAAGTTTTCCATGGCAAGAAACAAATGCAGTCTTGCGTCGATGCATCCAGATTCTGTCTTTCAAATTCTGCTCAAACCCCAAGCACATGCTCCACATGACTGACGGCAGTCTGATTTTCAGTTTGAAAATAAAAGTTCCTTAGAAAATGAAATAATCTTGCCATTTACTGTACAACAGACCCAAACCACACTGGCAAGCATTATTTTATGGTCGATAATTCTTCAAACTTTATTGGTAGCCTCCTATCAATTTTTATCCTCGTTTTTATTTGCAACCTCGTTTCCGTTAATAACCTCATTTCCATTACTAACCTTGTTTCCGTTACTAACCTGACTTCCATTACAAACCTCGTTTCGACCAGTGTCTTCATCTTGAGGTTCATTTAACAAGGATTCAATGATTTCAGCATAAAATGGGTTGTAAACATTTCTGTTATGTGCAATCAATCGCGCAAATCTGCCAGCCAGCATTTTCAGTTCATCTTGGACATGCGTCAACGCTAAAGGTGCTTCGTTGTGTTTTGGTGCCCGTTCTGACGTCATACACAGCAACACGTGGTCGCGAATCCTTGACTCTGGAATAAAAAGATAAATATTTAATAATCATGAAAACGAGAAGGTTTTCTGAGTAGGTAAGTCCTTCGACCATTATTTTACTATTCGATTGATCGTACACGACATTGCTGATCAGTCGTTTAATCGAAGGCATGAATGTAATAATTACGTCATACGCAGGAACAAACGATGGTACAAATAGAATAGAATTACAATAATAAAGAGACCATCGAAGACAGAATCATTGACTCAGAATCGATTATCTTAACATAGTCGATTATTACGTGCAGTCGATTAATCGATTATTCTTAACACATCGATTAATCGATGGTAGATGAACAGGCATATTTCTGAATGATTACTGTTCACCATAAAGGGTCAGTCTAGAAACTATATCAACTATTTGAAAGACCACAACACAAAAATTGTGAAATCGATTCGGAAAATACCAATTCCGTTGCCACACTGAGGCTTTAACTTAATTTTGGAAATTTTTGTACAATTTCCAATGCACCCTTCCTCTCTCAAATATAAACTTTCCAAGAAACCGGTTTCCCTTGCCTTTGTATAAAACAAATCGATATGATTATAAGAATAGTTAAAAATGTTTTAGCATTCAGTTTTGTGGGGTGAGTGGCCGAGTGGCTTATACAGTTTCCATCAGGTGACTGAAGTTAAGCTCGGTCGAGTGAGGTCAAACTCCGTATGGGTGACCTCTTGGAGGTCTGACCTTGCAACTCACCTCACCGTCCCACAGTGGGGCATCATCATGACATAGACCAAAAATTCGATTTCCTTCAACTACTTCCAAGCATACCTATTTTGAAAGAGTAATGGTTGGGGATCACAAGACTTTTTAAATATTCTTTCTATTCCTTTTCTGAAAGAATGTACGAGCCTTTAAGTACCAGGCTTTCTCACAAACAGGAGCAAGAAAATTCCAGTGCAGTTGATCACTGAAAATTAAGCTACCTTATCTGCCTTCTGTAGCTCCTTCAGTGGATCTTACAGGTTAAACCTTTATATCAGTTTGATCTTTAGCCATTAGCGGACAATATTCTTTACGTTGACAGCACAAAAGACTATTTTTCGGATTTTTTGCGAATATTTTGATCGGTGCACCATTGGCTGCGCTATTCTAGGCCATCCTTAGCAACAGACTTACCTTTCTAGTTGGATACAAAACGTGCAGACAAGAGCAGACAAACCACACTACGCTTAAATTTTACCTGAAGAGTCCATGATAACATGGTAGAAAGGATTGTTTGCGGAAATTTGCGGGTTTCAAGGAAAATCTGTCACAATATCTCAGTTTTTTATGAAATAATGGAAGTAAAAAATAGCGAAGGCATCACTTTGGGACTCTATGCCTCTGAAATCTAATTCTAAGACAGCTAACCCAATAGATATTGATGTCAAATGGTTTTTAAGTGTAAAAAAGAAAAGGAAACTGCAAAGTAAGGGGGCATGGGCAAACAAGGGTGCTATTGTGGGTCTACAGGGTACTGAGCAAAACAAACCACATTGTTTTTACAATTTAATCCTTAAAACGGTCAAGAATTACAAAGGGCTTTCATATTATCCATAGCAACAGAAAACGGCATGATGCACACAAACTTTTGGCAGTTATTAACTCTGGTTTCATTGTAAAACCTTCCAGTAATCATAATAATAATCATCATCACAACTGTAATTTAGTATAGAAAATAAACGAAATTAATTTGCATTTTTTCTAACCAACCAATTTACTTCAA
This sequence comes from Aurelia coerulea, assembly GCA_039566865.1. NCBI lineage: Eukaryota > Metazoa > Cnidaria > Scyphozoa > Semaeostomeae > Ulmaridae > Aurelia > Aurelia coerulea. The sequence goes on along the minus strand of CM076947.1, from coordinate 19,954,355 downwards.
ATATAGTTTTACATGGTTGCAGTAAGACCTTAAACATGAATTGTTAAGAATAAACAAAAAATTCTTCTTAAATAGCGAATGTCATGATGCCTTGTACAAATGCCCCACTGTGCGTCCTTCGGAAGGGACGTTAATCTAGGGGCCCCATTCCTGAATGCGGCATGCATGGTGGGCTTAAATTAGCTGTAATTAGCTAGAAATCCTTCCAGCCCATTTAAAATAAATTTCTGAAGAAAATTAGCATTGCTGTATAATGAAAAGAAAACTAAACAAAATGTAAAAATTCTCTCCAATCGGAAGGATGAAAAGAATTTCTTGTACATCAGTTCAGGCTAAGTTCAGACAGTTTTTGAGTAATTTGAGGAAATGATCCTTGGCTAATAAGTGGATGCTGAGAGGCCTAAAGCCCTGGTGTAAAACACCTAAAACTATCATCAAAAATCAAAAATCACGCTGAAGCGGCAGTTAGATGAAGAATTGAAATTTTACAAATCGGTTGCATAGTCTTCGCAGTATCATCTCTCAAACACAGGACAGTGGATACATTTTCCCCCCACCCGATGATACTGGGTGGATGAGTAATTTGACAATATCTCAAAAGTACGCTGTAAATAACCTTAGAACCAAATAGCCCATTTAGATATTCAGAGCCAGGAATTTGAGCTTGAAAGGTCTCATTGATTGACTTAAAAACTTCTACCAGAATCATATTGTAGACAATTGCCCTAAAGATGGCTTTCTCTTTCCCTTTGAAACTTATAATCTGATAGCTGTGGGGATACGTAAATGGTGACATGGGGTGACATGAATAAAAGAAATGGTAAATCAACAGACTGAGCTAAACACCCAGTGACTGAGAGAAGAATTCACTTACTTATCAAGTTATGTACACTATTTTGATCCTTCAACACAGTTGAAATTTGTTTTCTTAGAACTGATTCCTGTTCATCTGTCAGGTACTTTAATTCTTTTTCTTCACAAGCTTTCTTGGTCTCTGCAATGACTTGTTCACAGAGGTTGGGTAGTACTGATACCACATCCCTGAAAATGAAGAAATTCAGTTCAGTTCAGTTCCGTTCATATATCTTAAAATTCCTCTCCGTACAATACCGGGTGAGCCAGAAAAAAGTTCCCACTTTTGAAAATTCATAGCATCAAGAGCACTAGATAGATTGGAATGAATCAATATTTGCTTGACAGTCAAAAGATCGAAGCATCTTTGTGATTTTTCTCGCCTTCTTATGAGCACTGGAAAAATTGGTAAATTCAAATTTAGAAAAACCTTGAGGTTGAAAAATGACTGAAAAAGGCCTAAAATGCTTGATCAAATCATAAAGGACTCCTCGCTCAGAACAACAGAAAATACAATTTTGCATGGGTGAGAGATATCGTCTGCATATTTATTGCCAAGGGATTGAAAATCTTTAGTGTCTGTTTGACAATCTATATCTTATAACTCTTGAGAGAGGTGAAACGCTGGTGCGTATTGTTCCGTGTTAGGAGAATCCTGACGATTTGATCAAGTGTTTTAGGCCCTTTTTCACTCATTTTGCAGCCATGAAACTTTTGTAAAGTTGAACGTACCTACATTTGCAGTGCTCGTAAGAAGACAAGAAATACTTCGATCTTTTGGCTTTTAACTTGAATTTGAATCATTCAAATCCATGAAGTACTTGTGGTGCTACGAATTTTCGAAAGTGGGAATTTTTTTCTGGCTCACTCGGTATATTACTAAAAACACTAATTACATACAATGACTACGAATCACATAAACGTACTTATAATAATATACAATAAATAACAATTACAAAAGATGTTGCATGCAGAGGAATATCTTTAGGAGGAGCTCTTTCAATAGATAACCTAATCGAGGAGAGAGCACCCCCCTTTTAAAGATGGTTTTGAATCTTATTCAATCATTTATTGAGGGACCAGAGCGGTGTTTATCACTTTAGGATCAACTTTGATAGTTCTTCACAAATAAAATGGCTTTAAGCTTTTGACGAAAACTGAAACCAGATGACGATCTCTTTACATCAACTGGAATGTTGTTCCAAGATTTAGCACCGAAGAAACGCACAGACCTGATACCGTGTATTGCAAGGTATTTTTTTCGATTTAAGAAAATGTCATTCTATCACAACAAATACCAATCGCGTATTTTGTATACACATGTCAAGTGCATACAGGGTGTCTTAACACAATCATGGCCTTATTGTGTGGCTGCTGTGGATAAGTTGTGACGGCAGTTGTCTCTTGTGCTATACAGATGCATAGGCTACAGTACAACCAAAAACTATACAGAGTAAAACTGTTTCGGTCATAGAACTACGATTATTTCCAAAATAATGTAAAATATATATCATTCGAAAGAGCTTGGCGAGCAAAACTTTATTCTTGCAAGCACTGTAAAATGCTGTCTACTTAAGGAGGATTCACTCCATTGGGAATCTTAGGAAGTTTTGCTTCAAACATTTTTCAAACCTGCTATATATCATTCGAAAATACAGGTCTTCGCAAACAGTAATATAAAGTTTCATATTGCAGACATAAAATGACCCCAGGGGGGGGGTACTCTGGTATACTTAGGATAGGGGTTACTTTTTTTACTTTTAAAGGTTACTTTTACAGGTTACTTTTTACAGGTTACAGGTTACTTACAGTTTACAGGTTACTTACAGGTTACAGGTTACTTTTACAGGTTACTTTTTTGGGTCTAAAATTTGGGCAAGGGTTATTTTTTTGGGTCAATGATTTGTACAGTTATTTTTTTTGGGTTCCTGAGATTCTGGTTTACATTTTTGGGTCTAGAATATGGGACAAATTCAAAAATTAGTAAAAGATAATTTACAATCGAAATCAAAATCAAATAACGTCACTAAAACCAAAACCTTAAATATCCAAATACAATACGGAGAAATCTAATCAGTTATGGAACTTTTTACAGATTTAAGATGCTGATTTCATAACCTTTGGGTATATAGCGTCAGAAAAAAATTTTTTTTGGGTCTATTTTTATGCTAGAAATTACTTTTTTGGGTCTATTTTCATGCTAGAAATTATTTTTTTGGGTTGATCCGTTGTACCCCAGCCTGAGCACCCCTATCCTTATTATACCTGAGTACCCCCCCCGGGAAAATGACTAGGTTGACCATCACCTGTCACCAAATGCGCTGTGGCACTTTATTGCTCTTATACTTTCTTGCTAAAATTTAGCAGGAATAACGTCGACTAGAGGTTATTCTGGAATTTTTACCATATTCTGCTTGCAGATTCCTAATCAGGAGGCATCACAGTTTCATAGGATGCCAAATTTATTTGCAAGAAAGATAAACAAGAACTTTAAATAATTCCCAGCGGACTGAGCCCCCCTTAAGTAATGCTTGACAGGTTCAAATTCCGCTCTCAAATATGTTTTAAATGATATCGAGCATGCATTGTTTTGCAATATAATGATAGTCATATCACCAAAAACCATTCTACTCTACCTAGTTTTTGGTTGTACTTTGGACTTCAACATTCCGGGTAAGCCACAAACATGCTACCACTTTGAAAAATTCATAGCACCAAAAATAATGAATGAACTAGAATGCATCGAACTCTGGTTGATAGCCGACTTACTAAACAAGCTTTGCCATTTTTAGGCAATTTTTATGAGCAATGAAAATATAGCTTTATGAAGGACATTTTTGTTGAAAAACCGGTTTCTTATGGGTTAAGAGGCTGCCATAACCTATCCTTGCCATAAGCACGCACTACGTGCTGCAATGGCTTAGAGACAATAACGTTTCTTGGGTGTAGGTTATAGCAGGCACTTCCCAATGACCTAAAAAAGTCAGATTCTCTCTCCAGTTTCAAAAGGAAAATCAAAGCCTGGAGGGGAGAGGAATGTAATTGTAGACTATGCAGACCTTTCGTGGCACAGGTTGGGTTCTTGAGCAGATATAAAAGATTCTGCTCTGTATTCACCGAGAAAAAAACATTGTAAATATTAAAAGCATTGTAAAAATCTGTAAATCTATGTATCTGCATTTAATCAATTGGCATTTTATCTATTTTTTAATTTTCTCTCACAAATTTTACTTTTTTAGATAAAGCTCAAAATCTCCACACAAAGAAGGTATTTGCAAAAAAAGAAAAGATTCTATCACGTCTTTTTCCCAGATGCAATCTGCTGTTGACCGTATCACGAGTTTGGTGTTCATCGAATACATCTACCGAGAGAGTAAACAGAAAGATAACAGGTTTGGCAAGTAAAAAGTATGCAGCCCATATTCAAAGCTGAAATGTTGATCTATCGGTCAAAGGCAAGCTTAATATGAAGATTTTGCTTGGTAAAAGCACTCACCATTTGAACCTAGAAATTAGAAAAATGCTGGTAAGGGGTTTGTATGGAAACAAAACTTTGTTTGAAGAAACGATAATAAAGTTAAATAAGAAATATAAGAGGTATTACCAACCGGCTACTCCTCAGCATGTTCTTACTGCTCTCGAGGACTGGGGCAGAGTCTGTTGTAGTGTAGGATCACCATGTAGAGGGAACCTTTTGTTATAATGTTATATGAATGTTTTACAGTGTTTTGGTTCGTAAGGGAAGGGGGGGGGGGGGATTTCACCAAAGCTTTTCACAGATTGGCTGTTATTTTGTTATATTTTCAGAAATATATTTCCTTCGGTATCACGTTTATTGTTCTCGTGTGTACTGGTGTTTGTTTTGAGAGAGAATCAAAGAAGCTACATGGTGAAAACGCTAAGAAGGCTGCGAGGACTGGGACTGGTCCATGGTTTGATTGCCATTCATATTTAACTTCTACTTTTGAAGCTGGCCATTGCATTCACCATTGTATCGATTTTGAAGTTGAATGACATATAAATCATAGACCAGAATCGAACATACAAACCCTTTCCAAAACTCGTTCCCATACAAACCCTTTACCAGCACTTTTGTATTGTCTAGGTTCTAATGATGAGTATTTTTATCAACAAAATTTTTACATCGAAGCTAACATTTGACTGACTGACTGACATTTTAGTTTTGAATATCGGCTGCATGCTATCTACTCCACAGCTCACCAAGCGTTTTAACGTTCTCTTTTGCTCACCCAGTAAAAACCTCAAGTTATGAAAAACTGACCTGTTCTCAACAGCATCCACCAACACAAATAATTGATCTTTTAATCGTTTAATGTATGCTGCATCAGTAGCAAGGTGCTGGCCTACGATATTTGACGTCATCAGCATCACTGAACCAATCAAACACAAACGACTGAACATGTGACTCAGCTCAATCAATCGCAGTTGGTCCATCATTGTCGTCTGCAATAAAGAAGAAGTTATAATTAAAATGTGCCCTTTTCTATGATCTCATCTTGAAGAGCATACAGGCTGTCCCAGAAAAATTGCTCGACGTTTGATTGAATATTAAAAAGTAACGATAAAATGTACATGCCCCTGGTTAGATAACCCTGTTTCTAAGATTATGAATTGATTTTGACGCCAGAATCTTGCGAATCTGCTAAGAATTCACGGAACTATAAGATTTTGAAGTTCAAGTTTGTGCGAAAGCTGAAACCAGACGCCCCTAACTGACTTGTTTTTCAGAAAGATGTCCCAAAATCGAGGAAAGGCCGAGAGAAGCAACGGCCGAGAGAAAGAAGGCTGGACTTGTAACGGGAGCCAGATGTGCCGCCGTCTTACGGGATATTAAAATGATAACACAGAAAAATCTAGACAAATAAAATGAGAAAATCCGCTTTTGGCAATTTAAGTTGGATAGCTTTGCACCTAAGGGACTCAATGTCAGGCTTGTGGACTCTTAATTTTTTCGCTTCTCCATAAGGTTATTTGCAATTATCTACCTTCCTGCATAAGACTTTTTCTATTTTTTGTATCATTTTTCATTCTTCTTTTTTGTTAGTTTAGGGTTGTTCGGTTTCTTGAGCCTCATATCCAGGGCCCTTTGCCATGCTGCCGTTCCAATATGGCAGGCAGTCTTGGGGACGAGGTGGGAGTCTCTTCTTTTTTATATTTCTCATTTTATTTGTCTACAGTTTTCCGTTTTATCAATTTAATATCCCGTGAGACGGTGGTTCATCTGGCTCCCGTATCAAGTCCATCCTCCTTTCTCTCGGCTTTTGCTTCTCTTCGTGTTTCCGGCTCATCCCTTTTCTATATTTCAGTTAAGAACACGTGTGTATTAGGTAGGTCACTTTGTTCGGTTGTTTCTTTTGTTATCCTGTTGTAATCTAGGTTTTTAATATTATAATTTTAATTTAATACTACTAGGTTTCTAATAAAATTATCTACAGAGGAGAATCTTAATCTACAGAGAAGAATCTTCTTGGCATAAAATTTGATCGATCTTTATCTTTTAAACAACATGTCAAAACTCTATGTAAGAAAGCCAGCCAAAAACTTCATGCTTTAGCCCGAATATCCTGTAGAGTCAACTTGAGAATATTTCTATTGAGGTCATTACAGAAATTTTCATCGCTATATAGTAAAGCTGAGTTAGGTATATGAAAGGTTACTGTGTCCAAATGGTTGTAATACATCAAAAACTCCAACGAGAAGATCTCGTCGTTGAGCATTAAAAGCAGGGCAAGGCAACAAGAAGTCAAAATTGGCAAATTAGGAAAAAACATTGCCCTTTCCTTGACCAATCGAATTCTTCGTCGCGTTCTCTGTCCTAACGATCGGGTAACAACAAGCAATAAAGACGTCTCTTACCTCTGGATATGCCCCTCTTTCGTCCACACTCCAGTCTAACAACATCAAATACGCATGCGTTAACACCAATGATGGTGATATGTTTGGAAGAGGCCTGATCTTTGCATCCATCATTTTTCCTTCTTGTTTTTGTTGTGATCTTGCAATTAGATGGCGGACTTCACGCAAGGCAGTTCGTAGCCATTCTTTTGTGAAAGTTGTGCCTTCTGTGGAAATCGAATATCATCTTATTATTACTATTTTGTTATTATTATTAGCATCATTAAATTCTTTGCAGTTGGTATTTACAATAGATTATATACAATAGCTAATTCAAGCGAACTATCTACGAAAAGGAAAATTTACAATAATTTTAAGAAAAATAAGTTTATGTTCACAATTACTGTTCGCGGAGGGATCTCCACATATCGTTACTACAAACAATTTTTGCATGTGTAACTTTTGAAACCTACAACAGATGGTGAGCTCATCATAGTGTCAGGTAGGCTGTTCCAGAGGATGCTACCTGGTCAATAAACTGGTCCCATAGGTTATATGTTAGTTCACTTTGTTTGAAAATATTCCACATAAATGATGGGTTTTCGCACGATAGGCACTTATGAATTTCTATCATCAAATTACGTAGATTTCTATCATGGACCCTAATGTCACCTATCTTTTGCAGAAGATCGTCAAAGCAGGATGTATTATCTTCAAGGTGTATTCTTAAAGGGGGTACTAAGACCAGCATGCTTTGCGCGAAATCAACGACTTGCTCTGCACAGCTTCCAGAATAACTGACTGTACCAAGTTCACAAAAATAAAACAAACGATGGCAAAGGCTGCTGGTCTTTGTACTCCCTTTAAAAGTCTTTTATGAACTCGGTCTATTTCTTTGTTTTGCGCTTTAGGCCTACCACAAAAAATCCAGATCAGTGAACAATAATTAAAATTTGACATTATAAATGTATGGTACAGGACATTCCCATACTTAGTTAAATATTTTATTCGCATTAACCAGCTTAAATTCTAATTAACCAAACATAATCTAATTAAATTAACCAAATATAACAAGAAAACAATTTCAAATTTGGGTTTAAAAGTGCTTCAATGTTACGAGTAGTCAGCCAGTGTGCAGTAGTTAGCACAGGTGTGGCATCTTGGCAAAGACTCAAAGTTAAGAGTGTAAAACATCATTGCCCCATCCTTTGAACTGAATTGCTCGAAGGGAGCTTTACGTTATTTACAATAATCCTAGAAAGGGCAATTTTAATATCATGATTATTTTGGTTTTGTTTAATGAAAGGATGTGCAAGAAGCATCTAAAGCTTTGACATATATTATAAGCACTATAACTTCTAAACTGATTGAGGAAAATCAACATGACCATTACAATAAAAGATCAGTTTTTGAAGGTCTACAAGATGGTAACAACCAAAAGTAGGCAGCTTTTATAGTTTGCGTTTTACAATTTGATGGCATCACAACTTCGAAACCAGCAGGAATATGAAAAACCAGTAATCCTTAAAACAATGATGATATCAAGAATGCTCTCTCGACAACAAAGGCAGATTCTGTAATACAATAGCAACAGTTGCGTTTGATTGACACCTCAATTCACGGCGATTAGCGACTGCAGACAAAGGAAATTCTCCCTGCCAGTAATTCAAAACAAAGAAAGCTGCAAAAGTTTCTCCGAAACTAGTAGGGCAAACTCTCGTCTTGTGCAAGCGAAAGGTGGTTTGTAAGAGAAGTTACGTTCTGTCTGGCGGATTGTGTTTATTTGATTCAGAAGCCGAACAGAAGGCATTGTAATTCTTGCGTATTTAGGGCTTATATGAAACGATTGAAAAACAGCTCCTGAATAAGATAAACAAAATCCGCCAGACAGAACTTTAGATTTACCCTTCTTCTTTCGTTACAAGCACATAACTTCTTTTAAAAACCACCTTTCGCTTGCACAAGACGAAAGTGTGCCCTACTAGTTTCGGGGAAACTTTTGCGGCTTTCTTTGTTTTGAAGTACTGGTTGAGAGAATTTCCTTTGTCTGCAGTTGCTAATTGCCTGAAAATTGAGGGCTCAATCAAATGTAACTGTTACTATTCTATTACAAAATCTGTCCTTGTTCCTCTCGACACCTATGTTGCAGTATATACATTTGGTAATTTTTGAACTTTCATTGGGAATAAAATACCATTGCCTTGTTTTACAGCTTTATCAAAGTTTGTGGTGACAGAAAGCATTAAAAAACATCATACCTGGATATAGTTCTAGAAACTGCTGGAATTTGCTTCGTTCGTACTCGACAGATTGCTGTACCAAAATTGGTTTTAATTTCTGCATTTGGAAATTAGCCATGTCCAGCTTCATCATATCAAGAAACCCAAGAATTCCCCTAGAATGAAAGATAGAAAAATATGAAGGACTCAATAAGTACTTTCGGTTGATTAAGGGGCTCCGTCGCCAAACAATTAACAAATCTGTAAACTCGCACGTGTCACCAATTATCCATTGTTCATCCATTGTTTTCTGCAGTTTGTTTGGTGGCTTCACCCAAGCCACCAAAAAGTGACCGTTAAAAATCCACTTATATCCGAGCAATCGTAGAAGATATGAATGTTTGGTTTGTTCCTTAGTGAAGTACAATGATTTATGTCCAAACAGCAACTTTCATTTTGAAAAAAATATGAAAATCCTATGTGATATCACCTTTCAAAAAACTGCAAAAATCATTGTTTTGTTTACATTTTGACGACGGAGCCCCTTTAATAGGCCGAGTTTGTTTTTACATTCATTATTTCTTTACAAAAAGGACTGCAAGATTTGCGCAACCAAAAGAGTAACGCCATGTACCAGGAGTCCCCAAAAAAGTACTCCTTTTAAAAATCACCAAAACTCGATTATCAAACTTATGATAAAATTCAATTTTTGATTTGTTCTGTCAATGATCCAAATATATCTGAGGCAATATAAAATGAATTAATAGATTCTCACCACCGCCCGTGTGGAAAATTAATTCTGTGTTGATATCTTTTTTGTTTTGATTTTTAATATAAAAGTACCGCCCGCTCATCATTTGTAACATTAGAGATATTTCTATATTTCATATTAGGACAAAACACGTTAATTACTGTATAACTTGTTTACTGCAAGAAAACGGCGAGAGAGAAACTTCCCGTTTACGTACAGGGTGTCCCAGAAAAATTGTTCGACGTTTGATTAAATGTTAAAAAATAACGATAAAATGTACAGGCTCCTGCTTAGGTAACCCTGTTCCTAAGATTTTCAATTAATTTTAGACGCCAGAATTTTGTGATTCCGCTAAGAATTCACGGATTTACAAGCTTTTGCAGTTCAAATTTGTGCAAAAGCTGAAACCAGACGCCCCCAACTGACTTGTTTTCCAAAAAGACGTCCTAAAATCGAGGTAAAAAGAGACAGTCCAATGTGTTACCTCTCGTCGATATCAGAGCAAACCAAATAGGACTTCCAAAGATATTTAATTCTTGCAACAGTTGCCAAAATTTACTTAAGAGTGCAAGTATCTAAAAACATTGAATGAAAACTTAATCAATGAGACACGGGTCGATTTCAAATTGTGCTGAACAGGATTCCTCCAAGCATCCATAACCTTGATTAAATGTTTTAAAAAGCTAGTTTATCGAAAGTGCTTTTGAAATTCCATTAGATTTGCTTTGAATAAACCAGATTCTACTTTCACAAAATATGCAATTTAGGGGCGTCTGGTTTCAGCTTTCGCACAAACCTGAACTTCAAAAGCTCGTAACTCTGTGAATATTTAGCCAATTTGTTAGCTTCTGGTGTCTAAAATTAATTTAAAATCTTAGCAATATGGTTGTCTTACCATGGAGCCCGTTCAGTATATCGTTATTTTTAACATTTAATCAAACGTCGAACAATTTTTTTGGGACACCCTGTAGATAGATTGTAATCTGTGTTCTCGAGAATCCTTGAAAGGATTGTACATGACCAAGTTTACAAATATCTCAAAGCAAACAAGGTTCTGACAATGAGTCAATCAGCTTTTCAAAAACTTTGTTCAACAATAACATCATTGATTGATAGTACTGACTATTGGTATGAGAATATTGACCACAAGCACTTTACTCTACTGTGCCGCCAACGGTTATGAATCAAGGCCTAGGACAGTTACATGTGGCATTCCCCACGGTTCCTGTCTTGGCCCCCTTCTCTTCATAATGTACCTCAATGACTTTGAAAAATGTTTGAAAGTCTCAAAGGCCGGTATGTATGCTGATGATGCTCACGTGACCTTAACATCAAAAATGTCGAAGAACTTGTTCATAAGGCTCAAGAGGAGTTGACCCATATTTCTGAATGGATGCGGATAAATAAATTAAGTGCCAATCCACAAAAAACAGAGTATATGGTAATTGGGCACCCTCGTAAAACTAATAAAGTGGAGATACACGATACATTGAGACTGAATGGTTCAGATATAAAACGAGTGAAAAAAACCAAATCACTTGGAGTCATTGTAGACGAAGGGCTTAACTGGGAAGAACAATTCAAAACTGTCAAAGGGAAAGTTCGCGGAGGTCTCGCATCTTTAAAAAAATTGAAGAACATCCTCCCACAATCTCAGTTAAGCAATGTATATCGTGCTCTTGTAGAAAGTCACATGCGATATGCAGATGTAATCTGGGGTAGCCTCTCTAATTCAAGAAAGGAGTCCCTTCAACGTCTTCAAAACAGAGCCATTTCCATGATCGATACGTCCAGGATAAAAGATGAATGGTCGAATAATTTCCTTCAGGTTGGACAACTTGTCACGTTTGATCGTGCAGTTATGGCCTATAAGATCATGAACAGACTCAGCCCGGAAAATCTCTGGAACAAATTTCAACAAAGATCCCAATACTCCAGTTATAACACGCGGTTCTGTAGAGATCTCCAGATTCCAAGGTACAATCTGGAGTATGCCAAAAAAGGATTTTCCTATTCAGCTCTTAAGGTCTGGAATGAAATCCCTTTAAATATCAGGGAACTACCTACCTTGTGCCGATTCAAAAAACAACTAAAAATACATTTGATGAGCTGAAAGCAATTTGAAACACAACTCCCTGGGAGAACAGCAATATAATCTTTAGCCCTCGATGTTTTTCTTTTTGTTTATATAAATATATTGATTAATTGCATTGTATGTTTTTTGTAGTTTTATTATGCTGAAGGGATATTGTGTATAAATAATTTAAAATGAAAAATGAAAATGAAAATGTAAAAAGTTCCAACAAACATCGGCAATCGCAAGTTGTTTGTCGCGTCTATAAAGTCAACCGTCCTTTTCTCCGTACGGTCCACGGACAGTCTTGGCATTTCTCTGCACCAAAGACTGTTCTGACAAAGAAGCCTTGAGAATAATGTGCCTCACTCGCTGGTTTTGATGATTTACTAAACAAAATTATACATAAAATATAAAAACACAAATCTGCCGCCTCGCGAAACTTTCCAAAACTTTGTGATGAGAATCTATTAATTTATCTTATATGGTACAAACGATGATAAAAGTTTTGTTTTCAATACTTGACGATCAAAACTTTGCACATGGAAAAACCTTATCTGAAAAGAACATTTTGCCGTGTACGTCGATACAACGCTGAGGCGTGCGTTCTTTTTTTTGACGAAAACTTAAACAGTTTCTGCTGGCTATTAGTTCTCGCTAGAATACGTTCAAATTTACGAGCAAATCTCTTAGCTTAATATGAAGTCTGTGTGAGACAAAAGTTTTGAAATTAACTATCCTGTTGCATGGTTTTGCAGTAGCAGCTCTAAAAAGTGGCTGCATTCATTTGATTTTAGTAGGTTATGTAAGCTTGTTGCCTTTGTAGCCATAAACAAATACGTCATTCGTATGATCAGTGCTTCAATATGTAATTGCTAACAAAGGAATAAATATATCCACCACATTAAGGATTTATCAATAGCTGCTCCCTGATGTACAATAAACAAAAACAGTCCTTCAATCAAGAAACCAAAGCCGCTGAAACAAAATTAACAGTTGATTGCTTTATCAGGCTTAGGCCGCAGCCACTAAGGGCACCTTCATATGATGTGGATCAGCTCACTCGAGTCTGCTAGCTCACTTGAGTGAGGTCTCACCTACACACAGGGGGTCCAGGAATATCAGTGAACAGACTGTTGGCTTCTTTGGCTCCTTGTGATCTGGATTATGAAAACAACAGCTGTGTAATTTGGTACAGATTACATCATCATTGCGGTCGGCCTGCTATTGTTACAGTAGAATATAATAGGCGTGGGATTTGAAAAAACCGCGAGTTCAATCTGCAGCCAATGAGATAAGAGCTCTCACATGACAAAAGATTTTCTTACTGCAGCAGCAACAGGCCGACCGCAATGATGATGTAATCTGTATCAAATTACACAGCTGTTGTTTTAGCAATCCAGATCACAAGGAACCAAAGAAACAAAAATTACAGTCTGTTCACTGATATTCCTGGGCCCCCTGTGCCCTACATTGCGATTTTCATAAGAAGATAAAAGTGACTTTCTATGTGACTAGGAAAGAAGACACTTCAAAGACAAGGGAGTGTTCATTTTCAATTCTGGGTACTAGGGCGGGAAAAAATTTCATTCCCCATATTGAATATAGAAAATGATTTTGTACCCCAATATCTTTCAACAAAAGGTTTAGTACCCTATACAGGGCTCTTTGAGTGTGAAATACACAAATACACAAATGATTCATCATTTCCAGATGTCTGTTAATCCTTCTCTTCAATGTTGATTGATGACTTCATGTAGATTTTTTTCAAGGGAAATAGTTTGTGCCCCATAAACACTTCTCTTGATATTTTGGTTGCCCCCAAAGTAATAGAAAAGAGTTCATATCACTGGCAAAACTCCTCTGCGCTGGTACCCAGGATTAAAAATTACCATTTCGTAAGAACTGAAACCAACTTTTGCCGATTCTTCAAGTGTCAAAAACATTTCCTTATCCACCCAGAATTTGACTAACATGTTCAACAACAATTACCTTAGAATCGGGACAATGCCGTCAACTTCTTGCAATTTCTTTACTTCTTCGTCACGCACTGGTGCACACAATTTACTCATGATTATGATGATGAATCGAGCACATTCTTTCAAATCGAAACAGCCATGATCAACTTCTTGTTTTATCAATTCCATGTCTAGAACCTCTTCCACTTGACTTTTAAGTGCGACATTTTGAGGCAACATCAGTGATAACATGGTCTGTAAAAAAGTAATGAAACAATTACATTTCAGTACATTTGTCAAACTTGGTTCAGATAAGGTACCTAAATTTATCACGAATAATAGATTGTACTAAACACAGCGTCAGGGAATTGTAGGGAACCCCCCGCTGATCACCCGTACTTTGCTAGTCACGTGACTCAGTAGCAGTATTCATGTTTTGCAATTGAATTTGTCGGTGTTCCTTGATCTGAAGAAAGCCTTTGATACTGTAGATCACGAAATAATGGTTGACAAATTGAACGCCATTGGTGTCAGAGGTATTGCAGGTGACTGGTTTGCCTCGTACTTGAATAATAGGAAACAGTACAGTTCTTTAGGTGATCAAAAATCCAGTGATAGTTTAGTTGCATGTGGCATTCCTCAAGGATCTTGTCTGGGCCCGCTCTTATTCATCATCTATCTAAATGATTTTGAAAATTGCCTTAAGCTCTCTAAAGCGGGCTTGTACGCTGATGACACACATGTGACTTTGACGTCAGATAGCAAAGAACAGCTTTTTGAAAATGACGAATATTTCGGAGTGGATGAGAATTAACAAACTAAGCATTAATCCACAAAAAACCGAATACATGTTAATTGGGCACCCACGAAGAACGAACAAGATATCATCCCATGAGCATGAGCCACTTACGTTGAATGGCTCAGAAATTAAGCATGTTAAGGAGACAAAATCGCTAGGAAACATTGTTGACGGGGGATTAAATTGGAACGAACAATTCAAGAAAGTTAAAGGGAAAGGCTCCGGCGGACTATGGTCTCTGAAAAACCTAATGAAAATCGTTCCGCAATCCCAGCTGGTTAACATTTACCATGCCCTTGTGGAGAGTCATTTACGATATGCAAACGTCATTTGGGGTCTCTCTCCAACACAAAAGTAGAAGCCCTTCAACGTCTTCAAAACAGAGCACATTCTATTATAGAAAGGGCAAAAATCAAAAATCAGTGGTCTAGTGACTGGTTGATGGTAGAACAACTAATAAAATTTGACCGATCGGTGATGACCTATAAGATGATGAATAAGATTTGCCCTGAATGCCTTTGGGTTAGATATCAAACAAGAAACACGCACTCAAATTATAAAACAAGAAACTGCACGGATATTCAAATTCCAAGATATAATCTTGAGTATTCAAAGAAAAGCTTTCATTATTCGGGTCTGAAAGCTTGGAACGAGATCCCTACTACCATCAGGGAGCTCTCTACTT
This sequence comes from Aurelia coerulea, assembly GCA_039566865.1. Taxonomy (NCBI): domain Eukaryota; kingdom Metazoa; phylum Cnidaria; class Scyphozoa; order Semaeostomeae; family Ulmaridae; genus Aurelia; species Aurelia coerulea. The sequence continues at coordinate 19,939,161 of CM076947.1, read as the reverse complement.
TGCAACAATTAAAAAAAACACCTCAAAATACATTTGAGGAGCTGAATTCAACTCAAACACGACTCCCTGGAAGATCAGCCCCACCCTAGAACAATGAAATTCATTTCTTATATATTTTTTTTTGTAGGGTTTGTAGTTATGTATATTAAGGTTTGCTGAAGGGATTTTATCGTGTATAAATAATGTATATAATAATGTTTTGTTTAGGCCTATCATCTTAATTCAGTTACAATATTTCACAGTAAGCTAAAGTTTTCTCGAATACACGTATTTTTTATAAGAAACTAAGAATTTGGGTCAGTACTGAAATATTCTTAAAATTATCGGATTTTCAGCACTCAGAATTTCTTGTGAGTTTCTTAGAGGTTCCATAACAATCTTCATGTTCACTACCTGATCTCTCGTGAACATTTCAAAATAAGGTCTTTTCAAGCATTTCTAATGTTTAGGCATCACTCAAGTACCTTACGAGTGATTTGATACAGGAAACAACTGAAAGTAGAGTAAAAATAGGTCAAGGATTTCCTTAATCAACATAAACAGTTTCTTAAGTTATATTTTCCCAGTGCTGGAATTTCTTACTTTTTTGGCGATCTGAGAGTTGAGTTTCTTATGGGCAGTTTTTTTATGGAAAAAATACATGTATAGTAACTAACAGAATTCGTGCCATTTCTCTGCTACGTCTGAAAGAATTTGAACAGATTTGATTCGTAGATTTATTAATCATGGAACCAAATGATCATGGAAAAAATTTCCTGGCCACATTTATAGCAATTGTCTGTTGCAGTGGCGTCGCCACGGGGTGGACTGGGGTGGACATGTCCACCCCAGTTTTCCCAGGGCTCGATTTTCTAATTTCTCAAAATCCGTAAAAAAAACTTTGTGGGGGGGGGGGAGCGGTACATTTTTATTCACTTGGAACTTCTATGATAACTGGTTTTCCTCTTGAAGTTTCATTATTGAAAATTTCGAGAAATGTCTTAAATTTCAATTTCAAATCACATATTTTCCTTCCACGTAAATTGATATATCATGTACTTTTCTGTTTTCGTTGTGCAAAAATGCCCTCTGTTACGAAAGATGCTGCTTGCGATGATTGCTTTTCCAAAAATATCAAAAACGATCATAATGATAAAAAGGGCGTCTCCCACGTTTTCCGAGAGTCTGAAGGGCGTGGTCAGGAGAATTTTTTCAAGCATGTCCACCCCAGATTTTCTGGGCTGGCGACGCCCCTGCTGTTGATGGAATGGGCAATCTTTCCTCGAGAAGATACCAGCTATAATTACATAAAGGTGACAATTAGGGTGACAATTCTAAATTCCTTATGAGTATGGCTCACTTTAGCTGTCAAGCAGCTGAATGATGTCATCATTGTAAAGCTGAAAATTTGACGAATTTTCAAGTATTCAAGGAAAAGCTTTCAACCAAAATTGTCCAGAAGTCTACAAAAGTGTAACTGATTTTAATCGAACAAATTACACAGGGTGCCTCATCATGAAAAGCTTCTCCGTTTTGAAAGCGAACAACAAGTTCATTTTAAGGAGTAAAACGACGAAAAATGCAGACTTAGAATGCTGAGGAATTACTGCTTGCATAGTCTTCAATGTTTTGAAATTTTCCCAGTCCTAACAGGGCCTGGTTCAAGGAAAACAGACCAATTCGTTCGACCCCGATGATCCTAAAGGCGTTTTAGAATGTTAAAAATTACTTCAATGTATCAAATTCCATTTCTCTTTGGACAGGGCTTACATATTGCAGTGATAACGTATTTCAATTCAGATTATACTTTTATTTTTATTAAGCAATTCTACTTTATACTCCATTTGGTGCTAAAAATCGTTGCATGTAACACTGTGTCCCATAAAGGGGAATGAGGACGATACCGGGTGCGCCAAAATAAACTATGCACTTTTGGCAGGCCACGATAAATCGTACACTGGACCGATTTTGAAGATATATGACTTAATCTTTAGCAGAAAGCCTGAATTAGATTCTAAGATTTTTTGCAAATTTTTCCATTTTCAATTTTTAGAGCTACAGGCGAGTTTCTTAAAATTTTCGTTTTCGAAAACACTGAAAACGATAAAAAAACGTTGATCAAATTTTCTAAAGACTCATCATGAATTGACAAAGAGAAAATGTTTTCAGCGTGATTTGGGGATTTGGAAATTGATCATTGTAAACTTCTGCACGAGTGTTATTTCAAAGATTGGCTTGTTGCGAAATTCTGTAGTAGTTTCAATAAAGTGCCGCCCCAAAAGCCGTCACAAATCAAAAATGTAACAAAACTCCATGCTTGCTGGCCCCATGACTCTTCCTCGCTTGTCTTTTAACCCCCTTGATACAGGAACACAGCCTGCAGCAAAGCATACATTCAATGACATTACAAAAGAAAAGAAATTTCTTTATATTCTCGAAAATATTATTACATTTCTCACAAGATAGTACAAACTCTCGTACAGCAGCTTACAATTAGTCGATTTCTAAATCCCAAATCACCACGAAAAAGTTTTCTCTTTGTCCATTCATGTCGATTCTTTAGAAAGCTTGATCGACGTTTTTTGATCGTTTTCAGTGTTTTCGAAAACAAAAATTTTAAGAAACTCGCTTGTAGCTCTAAAAACTGAAAACAGAAAAATTTGCAAAAAATCCTAGAATCTAATTCAGGCCTTCTGCTAAAGATCAAGCCATAAATCTTCAAAATCGGTCTTGTGTACGATTTATCGTGGCCTGCCAAATGTGCATAGTTTATTTTGGCGCACCCGGTAGGTAACACCTTACTCTGGTCTAGAATTGAACAATACTTCAGATTTATGTGATGAAAAATTAATTTTTATTGATATGTTCCATCCTGAAAGTGCCGAGAATGATCCAGAAGAGAATAGATGCATCTTGTTTGAAAGCTTTTAAGGTTGTGGAAGGCACACAATTTCGTATGTTTTTCCTTGAATCAACCCTGTTCAGGATTTGAGAAATGTTCCAAAGCATTAACCAGTCTGAAAACGATAATGTCTCTGGTTTCTAAAACTGCATCGTGCATTTCACTACTCCTTAAAATGATTGAATTATTAAATCTGAAAAATGGGAAGCTAGTCAATGTTTGATAAATCCAGTTTCAAATATTAGACATTAAACGGTTAAGACAAATCCAGTTTCAAATATTAGCCATAAATAACTAAGACATGATCATAAGTACATTTCGGCACTGAGACTCGTGCCATCCTCAGCTAAAGAATTGAGAAACCAGAAGATTTAAGACTGCATACCTCTTTAATTTCTTCCAGTAATTTGAGTGCATGGCTATAGCATGGTGTTTCTTGTGAAAGCTGCTCTTGTAGATGATCCCAAAATGCTTTGTGTACTACATCTCTAACGACCTTCTCCAACCTAAGAGATGGAAAGCGTTGTGTTTAAGATAAGAATTTGTCTTACTTTAATCTGTCCTGTATAGCAGCAAGGGCTCTAGACTTTTAAAAGGCTGGTGTAAAATTCTGTGACCTATTTCTTTAAATGAAACGACTTGAAAGAAACGTTAGCTTTCTCTAGGCTATAATTTTACCGTTGGACTTTTTCTGAAATCTTCAGAATTAGAGTGCTTTCTTCTTTTGAATAATTCAAGAAAACTTTTGAAATTATTCAAACCATCGTAATTTCTAAACCTTGTGAAGAAACAAGGAATGATTTTTAAGAAACCATAGTATATGAATGTCCCCAATATAATATCTAGCAAAGGTCTTTCATTCTTCTGGTTTAAGATTTATAAATTTAATGACGTCACATCCTCAGATAAGTTGAAATATAGAATATGCTGTACTTTCGAGAGAAAAATATGCACAATTCATGAAAGGTCCAACGCTAGAATTATAGCGAATTCCTCCAGTTTCTTTCAAGCTGTTCAATTCAAAGAAGTAGGTCATTTGCAAAGAAGGGTTATGCCCGACACGTTTAGTGTATTCTAATCTTGGCATTTTAGTTTATTTATTGGGGAAATTTAACTTTTAATCAACAACAATAACGAATTTCCGCGAGCATTTAAGCCCAATCTTGAATCTATGAAGCAACATGAACTGATTTGCAGAAGTGACTCGCAATGCATGGTCAAACAATGATACTGTCTAAGTGCGTCAATTTGCGTCAATAGCTAAAATACCTTTGCTGTCGTCGTTGCAAAATCCTCATTTTATTGTTGAGTTGAAACTGCAAACTTGTTATGAACCTTATGAAAGTCGGGTTTTCTTCAATTTGTAAATATTTTCGCTTCTTCTTGACAAAATGATTACTAATTGATATAAACAATTTAACAATTTCATATCGATACAAACTGCGGTGCTTGGAGAATTGGCGGGTGGGATCGTATTGAGAATCACCAGAGTAAGATTAATTATGCACATTAGTTAGCCTAGAGACACACAAGATTATACTGTTATGCATGGTGTATCGTACTTTTTTCCACTATTTGTCATTTCTGGAGGCAAATATGACTGAACATCTACATCGCTCACTCAACAACACCTCTGAACAACATAAATTTAATCTTGCTCACTGAAAATGTTGATCAAGATCTTATTGTTTGATCCATCAAAGCAATCATATGTTGAAAATTCAACTTCACCACATACACGCCTTTCTGTAAGAGACTCGCTCGCATCCACCTTTAGCAGTAAAATTTTGTTTATTCTAGTACTAAGTTTCAGTAATAAGATTTTCTAAATTGATGTTTTCATTGTTAGATCAAAACTGATGTAGCTTCTAGAACTGTATTCAAATTTTCTCCAAATTGAAAAAGGGTTAACAGCGTTATATTGTACAGGGTGTCCCAAAACAATTGTGCCCCGTTTGTCTGAAGATTGTGACAAAACGGCAAAAGATTCTCGCCAAACTTTTGCATGATGGTGCTCTTCAGATGTTCAATTAAAGTTTGCTACCATCCCCGTAAAAATCCGTTGAATATGATGGAGCTATGACGTTCAGATTTTCTCTTACTATTTTGCAGCGATAAATAGCTTCATGGATTGAAAATGAAACAGCAGCCTCCAAGGTCATAGCTCTTGTAAAAATTCCGACAATCCTCGGAGAGTTCCACTATTTCTGACCTCACAGAAATTATTTCTTACTTCACGTGAAGATACTTATCACTGCAAAATAGTAAGGCAAAATGGCCGACTGCTGGTTTCAGTCCTCAAGCAATTTTGGTCTTCTGAAGGTCATAGCTTCATTATTTCTCAACAGATTTTTACGGGGATGGTTGCAAACTTTAATTGAATATCTGAAGAAAAACATCATGCAAAAATTTGGCCAGAATCTTTTGTCGTTTTGTCGCAATCTTCAGGCAAACAGGGTACAATTTTTTGGGACACCCTGTAGATAAAAAACACCCTTTTCAAAATGCAGAAACAATTGAACTACAACGCTAGGACCCCTTCCTTGAAATTTTATTTAATTTAGACATCGCTGGAGGACATTTCTGACAAAACAACAACCACTAGTCAACTCACACAAGGTTTACTTTAAATAAATAGAGAAATAGATAAATAAATAAGTAAATAAACAAAAACGATAGAGGTGTTGTGCAAAGGAACTTTGCGGATTTTGCGTTATTGCAAATCCCAGGTAGCATCTACTTTGAAACGGACTTATAATCTTTATCTTAAACTGACTTCTATTAACTCGCAATACCGGCTGAGTCCGAAAAATGCCCCTGCAGCGGAAAAGTCATTTTCTAGAATGTTTTCACGATCAATATGTCGCCTTCACGAATTCGCAAATAGAGAAGATAAGAACAAAAGACACCGCAATGTAGCCAGTGGTCATCGCAGAAATTCACGGCTATTTAAATATCAACTGGTCATTAAAGTTTCATGATCAAATCGAAGAACTACAAAATTATTGTGGGTTTTGATATTGTCTGATTTCTTCGTGATGGATTTATATTGAGGTAAGGCAAGGAATCTGCCCCTCAATAATTAATGAAATTTGGATTGACTTCTTGCATGCAGAGCACGGTAGATGCATGTGATTTGATGCAATTTATTTCGTAAAATCGTTACTTTAAAATTTCATTCCATATGAAAAGGCTAAATTTATTTGGTAGAAATCGGACTTTCTGTTCTGTTAAAGTTCACTCCATATGAAAGGCGAAACTCTAAATTCATTTGCTCGAAATCGGACTTATTTTCAGTTTAGTCCTAATTACTTAAAGGAATTCAGCCCATATAAATAGCTGAGCGTTTACGCTATCCTGAATTCTTGCTTTGAATGAGCTGAGCTCGTAGCATCAATAAAATAAATCATTAAAATAAAATAAATTATTATGTAGCAAACCATCTCGTACTCTATTTTGAAATATGCGAAAAAATTCGTACTTAAAGATACCTTAATCAAAATGTGTCATGGCATCGTAGAGCCACATTTCCGTTACTACTGTTCTGTTTGGGCATGCTGCAGTGAAACCGGATTGCAAACCATACAAAAGTTGCAAAATTGAGCAGCAAGAATTGTCACCAATAGCAGCTATGATGTATCCGCCTCAAATTTGATCAAGGAACTAAATTGGCCAACGGTTACGGAAATGATAAAATGCGAGACAGCTACTATTACATACAAAGCATTGCCAGGTCTTGCACCCGGCTATCTTTCAAACCTTTTAAAGAAAAATTCTGCGCGTGATATCAGTATGAATTTGCGCAATGCCACTGCCGATGTCCTTGTTTCAAGGATGAAAACTTGCACTAGACCGAACGCTATATCTTTCCGGGGTGCAAAGACTTGGCTGAAGAGAAACTCTCAGGCTAACTCTACTATTTTTCAATATTTTTTTAGATTGTAAATATAGGTAATTTTTTAGTAATTTTTAGTAATATTGTAAAAGTTTGGCACGGCCCCCTGTAAAGCAATCCTATCAATTGACGGGGCTACCGTGTAAAAATAATGAAAAATGAAATGAGAATGAAACGATAATACATCATTTTTGCGACACCCGGTATTGAATACGCTGTATTATATATTGTATCTAAAAATATTCAAGACTTCTGAAAAATCCACTTGTCTGGTAAGATTATAGATAGATATCTCAAGTTTCTCTCCAGGCATTCATTTCAAAGAAATAAGTCGTAGAATTTTACGCCAACTTTAGACACCAATTTAAAGATTTGGGCCATATGCTTTGTGAAGCACGTCAGTCCCCTAAGCCCAGTGGTTACTCTCATTATGGCCACACAAAGGGTTAAAAGTTGGTTTGAGGGTCTTACCAAATGGCCCTATTTGTAAAAAAAAACAAGGTACCAATTGGGGGCATTCTACAATTGCTTGCTGATGAAAAGATTTCAACAAATTTTGAAGTTCTGTTTCTCTAAATCTTATACAGTATGTTTTTAGCGGAACCTTATCAAACCTTGCAGAAAATGTTCATTCCTGGATGCTATGCAAATTGACCTGATTTTAAGTAACAAACTACCATTTGGGGTTTCTGGACAAATATACTACCATTTGAGGGCAATTTCAAACATGCTTGCTTGTGCCCTCTTTAACAATGACTGGACCCCCTGTGAGGCCACAATGGGGGTACCCCCCAGTGCCCCCAAGATATGTGTTCTCCATTAATCCCAAGTCGTGCAGTCTCCCAAATGTTGCTTAATCTAAATGTAATCTGTGATACAACAGTGACTGAGAAGTTGTGATTCTGTACCAAGAATCTGGAATCACAGAGCAATAAAATGCTAATCGAGCCTGCATGCAATTTACTCTTTTCTCTATATTTGTAATTTGTATTAATTTTCCATACCAATGTATTGATTTCTGTAATATTTTTTTTTCCTTGTAGTTTAGTTCGCTGCAGTATAGTAAATTGTAAATTGTATGAATTGAAGTGAATTTAAAATACTGAGTGTCCAAAAAAAAGTACTCCCGTTTGAAAAATCACCAAAAATTGATTTCACGGCCGATCTTCAATTTTCTTTTTTTGTCAAGTATATCAATGACCAAATTATTTTTCGATATATAGCTGATCTTGTAATTGCAAATTTAGCTCTTTTTAGGGCTACCTGGCTTTGAACCATACTGCAAAAAAGCACTGATGATTGCCAGATCAATTTCTTTGTGCATGTAAACCATCTAGTTTGGTCATAAATGACCGAAAGAAATGCGCAAAATCATTGCAGACCTCAATGATGATGAAAAATCTGAAAATTTTGACTCATAGGCAAGATTGACTATTTTGCTTAAAAACTATAGCTCAAAATAAGGCTTTTCAACGTGTAATTGTTCTATCTTGTTGCATCAAAAGCAAACATTTTATCATCTATGAATATTTTTGGGTCTTTGACAAAACAACTCAAAAAGAAAATTTTATCAAAGGTTTGATAATCAATTTTTGGTGATTTTTGAAACAGGCGTACTTTTTTTTGGGACACCCGGTATATGAAACTGAAACCTGCAGTCTTCTACCTGAAGCTGAAGTGATGTTGTTGGTGTTTTATGTCTACCTGGCTGTTGTGACTGCAAACTACACAACAACTCCTTGATGATATCTCAATTTATATTAACTTATATCACTCAGACAATTTGTATCAAAATTCTCAGTTCATGGTCTGATTAACCTGCAAATAGCATGTGAAAAGTGAAGATGAATGCTTCAATCTTTTCAATCAAACATACACAAAATACTAAGTTGTTAGAGATTTTTACTCAAAGATTTTTTGTAACTTTTTGTTTGAAAGCTTCATCTGAGAACCCCATCTTTTCTCCATTAGTTACCAGTCCTGATATAGTATCAACTTTTTTTTACATTGATTGATCAAATCAAGTAAAAATATTGCAAATTGAAAAAGAGAGGTTTTTAGAATAGGGGGTGCTGTCTCCTTGATTAGTCTATCTATTGAGAGAGAGAGCTCCTCCTTATAAGAAATTCCTCCCCATGCAGAATTCTATGTAACGATTTCGTAAAATTTATCATTGACTTTCTGTAATTTAATAATTTGGCAATTCTATGTATTGTATTCTGTAATTACTTATGTTAAGATATTTTGTTGTCAAATGTAACTTGTTATAATTTTGATTTAATGTTGTTTGTTTAGTGAATTCTGTATGTATGGAATTTTAAGATGAAAAACTGAACTGTGAGAACAGTGCCCACTTGGGACCTCCTGATATGGAACATGTAGAAACAATTAATGCTGCAGGGTTTTTCATAGCAGCATAGAATTAATCAAAAGGAAATAATCACAATTTTATACTTAACAAGTAAAAACTTGTTTCAAATGAATATCCTAACCTAAACTGTTCCTCATAAAATTTATCAATAACCTGAACTCTGTGTTTTAGTTTCAATTTAACTTTTCCAAAAGAGAGGTATTCTTGACATGACATGGCAGTGCATTTCAATCATTGACACAACTATAACAAAGAGTTCCTCGATCACTGCGTGCATTGGCACAGTAAGTCATTCCCTTGCCTTGTTAGATACAAATACATTTCTGTTTAACGTAAATCATTCCAAGGGACAAACTGGTGCGAGGCTATCCAAGCACTTATAAACAATGCCACAATTTCTTTGACAACCCCTAAATATAGCGTTTAATGTTTTGGAGACCTGGAATACTGTTATTTGCTTATGATTCTGGGTCTTGTAGACACAAAATATTTTTATTCATTAATTGCATTATATACATATTAACAGATGAAGACTAAAGTGGGGTGTATAAATAATGGAATGGATCACTTTACTGTAATGGTGCCAGATTGTGCAATTCTCCTTTTTTTCATACACACATATTTTTATAGAAGCTAAGACTTTGGGACATGAACAATTGAAAGTTTCCTAAAACTATCAGATTCTGAGTACTCAGAGCTTTTTACAAGTTTCTTAAAGGTTCTGTACCAATTTCCATACTTATTTCCTGTGCCATCAGAACATTTCAAAACAAAGAATTTGAAACAAGCATTTTCAATACTTGGACATCACTCAAGTACCTTTGTTTGTTTGTTTGTTTGTTTGTCAACTTATTTTCATTCGATTATCTTTATCTAGCTATACATATTTACAATATATACAACTAATCCAAATCGAACATACAAATATATAAATTAAGAAATGAAGAAATTAATAGATAAGTTAAATAAGTTAAATATTCAAGACATATATGGGCAAAGTTTACAAGATATAATTGAATTGACAGGCGTAACAAATATACAAATATTTTCTACTATTTCATAATCCAGATAATTTTCTAAAATTCGGGTGAATGTTGACAAGCATTGCATTTACAATTTGGTCCATTCCATTGTTTTATCATGCGTTTAAAAGAATTTAAGTTGTCGGCAGATTTAGTTTCATTTGGCAATGCATTCCAGATTTGAGGTCCTAGTGATCGAAGACTGTTTGAACCAAAAGTGACTTGATTTGGTCTATAATGTTGTAAGTCGTACGGATTTCGTGATGAATATCTGGAAGATCTTATTTTGAAAATATCACGCATGAAAGATGGGTTGAGATGTTTCAAGGTCTTGAAAACTTCTATACAGAGAATTCTAAGACGGGAAACATGCATAGTACATCTTTCTGATTTCAAGAGTAATTCACTGTAAGAAGATTGGTGATCATTGTACAAAAATCGAAGAGCACGTTCTTGAATCTTCTCAATTTTTTGCAAAGACTTAGCTGATGAGAAGTACCATACTAGCGGGCAATAGTTGAAATTGGAATATACAAAACTTTGCACAAGAATTTTCCTTTCATTAAAGCCAATGAATTGTTTGAGTCTTTTTAACACATTAAGTTGTGATGCTGCTTTTCTGCAAAGTTCAGAGATATGCTGTTCAAAATTTAGCTTATAATCTAGCTGAATACCTAGCAATTTGACTGCTTCTTCCGACTGGATAATTTTGCCTTGGATGTTGATATTCTCTCCGCAGGTATTTGTTTGATCCTTTCTAATAAGGAGTGCATGGAATTTTTCTGGGTTAGCAATCATTTGATTCTGTTTCAGCCAAGTCAAAGCAATTCCAGCTTCTTCTTCCAGTACCCCAATCAAATCTGATAGGGTCCTGGAAAAATAAGCCAGAGTATTATCGTCGGCATAATTATGCAATGTTGCTTGTTTGATAAACAAAAAGAGATCGTTTATGTAAACATTAAACAGAATAGGGCCCAAAACTGAGCCTTGAGGTACCCCTGATAAAATAGTTTGGAAAGAACTGTATGTATTATTGATTCTCACAGACTGTTTCCGCCGTTTTAGATAAGAGTAGATAAGGACAAGAGCATTTTCATCCAAGCCATAGGCATGTAGTTTGGCTATTAGCAGGTCGTGTGGAATACAATCAAAGGCTTTCGATAGATCCATAAGGATGGCCCCTACAATATTATCATTATCAAGTTTAGCTCTCCATTCTTCGATCATTCTTATCAAGACATGTTGCGTGCCATATGCTTTTCTGTAGGCAGCGATGAAGATTGAAAGGGTCTCATCTAGGTATGGGATGAGTTGGTTTTTCAAAATTTTTTCATAGATTTTGGAAAAGATATTTAAAATACTGACTGGACGAAAGTTTCTTTCGACTGTACGATTAGGCTCCCCTTTATCTAAAGGGCATACTGCGGCTCGTTTTCCATTATCTGGAAACCTATGTGTACGTATGCTGCTGTTAATAGCATCTGTAAGAGGAACTGTGAGCTCGTCTGCTGCCAATAAAACAAGTTTTGGAGGTATTTGATCTTCTCCAGTAGATTTTCTACTGTCCAAAGACCTTAGTTGTTTCCTAACTTCGGAATTTTGCACTTCGTTAAAGGAAAATGAGTCAAACTTGTTGTCAGGGTTTTGAATGATAGCTAAAACACTAGGATGATTTTTGTATTTTTCAAGAATCAGTCTAATAAGTTGCCGATCATCATCGATCGCGGCTGTATCAGCTATGTTGCAAGGTTTTGTACCACTAGATTTTTCCACGATATTAATGTAGTGGTCATTAAAGATTTCGGTCAGTTTTTGGTCATCAGTGACAATTTCATTGTTTTTAACAAGGGAAATATCATTACCAGCCAATCCTCCTTTGTTAGAAAGAAATGGTTTAACAAGATTCAAGAAAGCACGATTCGACGCGAGACCATTTTCTGTTGCTTTTTTGAAGTGCTGTTTGATTGCCTTTTTTCTCAAGGAAACGCATTTATTTCTTTGTCTTTTAAAATTATTTTCATTTTCTTTCGTAGGATTTTTGTTGAATTTTTTCTTTAGTCTTGTTCTGGTATAAATTCCCTTCTTTAGTTCATGAGTCATGAAAGGAGCACTGTTTCCTCGTTGCACTTTTGTTTTTAGAGGGGCATGTTTGTCAACAATTTCTCGAAAAGTACAGACAAGATTATCATAAGCTTGTTCAGGATCCGCAGGAGCACCAAAATTTGCCAGCTTTACATCTGACAAGAAGTTTTCGGCAACAAACTTTTTGTAACTTCGATACTTGATTACTTTGGGCCTCTGAGATATAATATGATACAGGAAACAAATGAAAGTAAAAATATACCAAGGATTTCTTAATAAGAATACCTAGTTTTTTAAGTTATATTTCCCAGTACTAGAGTTTCTTAATTTGTTGGCAATCTGAGAGTTGAGCTTCTTATCAGCAGTTTCTTACAAAAAATGTGTGTACTCATTGACCTAAAATATTGACTGATGTTTATATTTTCATCCACATACCCCAAATAATGAACGTATAAAATTTCAGACCAAAAATATTGGCATGAACCCCCACATATTGAAAGTTATGGAATAGTCTCTCTACGGTTTTTGGCTTTGTCGATTCGTGGAAACTTGGTTGAGTCAAGTGAAAAGACTGTAGCCAACTTAGCTACCAGGCTACCTTCAAGCAAAAATTAGGAGCAAATGTTGAAACTTGTTTTGTTGTGGAAGCACATGTTTCAAGGGTGTTCCTGTGCTTTCATAAATGCATACAGTATGGTAAATTATGAAAGAAAAATTTACCTGCCAACCAAACACTATTTTTCTGAATGTTTTGAACAAAGACATTTACTGTATTTATGCAGTCTTCTTAGAAAAAACGACTTATAAGGAATTTGACTCCCAGATCACCAAAAATTAAGACACTTCAGTACACTTCAGAATCTATTCATTTTAATAAAGGAATTCCTTGCCACGTTTTTACTTTATTTTAATTTTTCACTTATTTCTTGTATCATATTGTATCATATTACTTGGAAAGGGCACATAAGGAAGTAAACATGAAGATTTTTATGGAGCCTTTGAGACACGCAAGAAACTCTTGAGTACTCAAAATATGATAATTTTAAGAAACTTTCACTTTTCAGTGTTGGTTGAAATTCTTAATTTCTTACAAAAATATGTGCAGTTGCATTTTCATTTGGATTCATCATGCTGTTAAAATCAACAAACAAGACTTTCAAAAGCACACAAATGTTTCACATTGAAGTGCAGTAGTTGCTTTAGATATATTGGGTTCTTTAATAACATGTTAATCGTTTTCAATACTCCTTGTCCAATTCAGACTTTTTAGTACCAAGAAAAGAACAACAAGTTCTGTCGTCATTGTCACATATCATATATATATAGCTAGTACAGCACAGGAGAGGACTGGACACGTTTGTATGAAATATTCTCCCCATCCTCTGTTCAAGCCTACGAACCCATTTTTAGTCTCCTAGCATCATAACCTTACTTTATGACGAATAACTCACGTATTGTCGGGTAACGTTGCCAATTTGAAGTCATCATTTAGAATCATTTCATGCGCCAAGGCCATATTTCCAAAGATCGAATCAAGGTCTTTTGATTTAGGCCCATCGTCGTGAGAACTATTCACTGCCTTTTCTCCGTTCGGGTCCATTTCCAAGAACCTTATTCACAATTTTAATGCTTCTGGCTAACTTTTGTGAACTTCAGGACTTGATTTGGAGTGACGTCTCACTTGTTCCAGAATCCGTCAGAATCTTCTTTCCAGAAGGCAGACAGTATAGTATGGCAACTTATCGAAGCTTCTCGTCTCTTCTTTCCATCGAAAATAATTTTTGCTTTGTTGTTTTGTTTGTGAAACCACGTTCCTTTTGACCAGCGGATGATCACGTGTAAATCACATGCTAACAATGACGTCACATCCCAGCAGCCATGTGGGAAGAACGTTTCGGGGCTTTTGGCCTGTCGGGTACCCTAGATCAGGGTATTTTTTGAAAATCAAACAATAAAAATGAATGAAAAAGAAACTGAAAGAGGAGGAATCACAAATTTTCCTTCTTTTGTCCTTTTCCGCATCTGTTTCTTTTTTAAATTAAAATGAAATTAAAAATACTCTGATCCGAGGTACGTAACCCTCCCCTGGCGCCACACCTGCTACGCGCGTAAGACACGCTTTATCTGAAAGATCTAAACAGTTGCAGGATTTTTTCCAACCGATTTCCAACTTGTAAACCATGGTAAAAGGCCAAGTTTTTCTAGCACAGGGTATCAAAATAAGGCAATCTTTTTGGATGGAGCACGTTTTCAAAACATGTCAAACGGGGATATTTGGTAAGATTCGGTCGTTTTTCGGTCAAATGCTCATGTCTTGGAGTATACTCTTTTACCAATTTTTTGCATCGATTATGATTTGGAGCGGAAAATTCTGGAGCAGGGTAAAAGAGAAATATTTCGTGGGCATACCTCCATCAAAACTTAATCAACTACCCTTTCCCAGGGTTAAAGATATGATCACGAGCAAACACCTTTTCGCTTGTCCAGTTGGCATGTTTTGAAAAACTGCACTGCCTCAAATATAGCGTCATAAATTTCTCCTAAACAAATGAACAGTCGTAAAATGTTTACTAAACAGATTGCTTTGGATACATCGAATAAAAAAAACAACATACCTTCTTTGGTCTTGAGAAATGGAAGATTTTTCGACGACAAAGTCTCGTCTGCCATGAAAATTACGGTACGTCAATACAGCATTCCAAGCAGTCATCTGCAATCTCCGAATTAAAGTTCGTTATTCTGAGGGGAATAAAACTATACCTTCAGGTGTTCTCTTCCAAACCCGCTGGGACCCGCTTGCCCAGAGTCTTTAGCGTTGGATAGGCCACAAGAGGAAACATGTTTTCTACGGAGATTTGGATATCAAATTGTGAATAAAGATGCAAGTCCCATGGCCTTTTCTGCCTTTTTCATTGTCACCTACAGTGAGTTCAGCACACAGAAGTGTGTGCTAAATTCAATAGAAAATAGAAGTGAATATGAAAAAGACCATTTGGGAATTGCTTCTATGCTTACCATTTGATATCCAAATCTCCATATCCAAATTTTTTTCCTCCAGGAGCCTATTCCGTTGTTCATGAACGCAATGGCAACTATTGTTTACGTTCAGGTTGAAATAACAGACCGGCGCGGCTTCTTTGTAAACAGATTGCAAGGACAAACAAATCATATTTGTGCATTTTGCTTCCTGCAAGATGATTGGTCCTCCTGGAACTGGGGCTTGGTTTGTTTCTGAGTCCCAGTTTGAGCAGTCTCGTTTTGGTTAGCGATAACTGCGACTCACTCACCACTCACTGTCAGAAGTCTAGGCCCGTCCCAATATGACAAAAGGCCCCGGGGACGAGGTTGAGTGGTACCGCCCTAGACTCACGAAATAGTCCCAGTTATCGTAACAACAACAGCAATGACAACAACAACAATATATTTTGACTTTTAAAGATTTGGAACCTATGCTTACGAGATCTACACAGTTTGGTTAGTGAAAATTTCAGAAAAGAAACAAATGTGGCAAGATGCAAAATTCATTATCCGACATACATACTATAATGTGAAACAAAAATTCTAAACTAGTACGAAAACATAGTTAAAAGAATATATCGCGACTGAGAGAGATGCTTTTTCCAAAGACACATCAGAATAGGGAGAATGAGATTTTCAAACTTGCTGTATCGTAAATAGTATTTATAACACGACGGAATAGTCGCCACAGAAGGTACAGCTCCTACAATTTGATCAGAGATGGATAAAGTTGAAATGTCAAACACCATGGTTAACGCACCGTAACTAAATAAAAAGCAACAGGCCCATGGACGCTCCTTGCTTCACTGCCCGTGTTTAATTTTTTTACCCTAGTGTGGAAACGTAAAGCAGTTAATTCTACCTGAAAAGTCAAGAAAGTGCAGGGCTAAGAAAAGAATCTTGACTAAAAAACTTATGAATTCAGGGTTAAAACATGACATTGAATTTGGTACAGGATGGACAAAATCTACTAGAAGAAAGAGCAACAGCTAAGTGCATCAGTGAGTATTCTGTTACTTCTATGTGTTGGTCTCTACTGAAGGCATTTTACTTGATAACACGTGCATGATTGACGCAACAAGAGTCGAATATGCCACTCAGAAATGCTTCCGGAGAAAATTACGCGGTATTGCGTCAAGTTGCTTTTCAGAGTGGCATAACAGCTTACAGTTAATAAATTATTGATCTCTGACAAACTGGAATTTGATCTTAACTGGCTTGAGCCACTTTTATATGCTACTTTTCCCATTAATAAGAAATTTAAAAATCAATTTATGACACTGTTGTACAAAGGAATAGATGCATCTATGTAATAATCAAGGTCCTGCCTTGTTCAAAAACATCTCTCTCAATCTCTTATATTTGAAAACGAGGAAAGCCAATGGGCGCTGTGAGCGCTTTTACGTCAGGGAACTGCCCTAACAACCCTTTCATGATACTCCTACTACGTGATGGTAACAAACGACGCTGGGAACCGAGCGGCAGCTGACCCCTCATCGGGCATCAACCCGAGCTAGGGAAGTCAATGCCAGATGAAGGGTCACTAGGATGCAAGGAACAAACTATTATAATCACTCGTTATACTTTCTGAGTGATTCGTGATGCTTTTTGAGAATCACACTTGTAACCAAATCAAAAGAAATCGGCTGATGAATGATCCTTGCTTCACTGCCCTTATCTAACTGTTATTTAATGTTTTCTACGCTAGTGTCGAAACGTGACGTAGTTTTATTCAACCTGAAAGGTCAGCGGCATAAGCTATAGGTAAGACCTATCGATTACTGGACCAACCTTTGTTATTCCACTCTTGACAGCCAATGCGACCAATTTTCAATTTTTCGTTTCTCAATTAAGAGAAAACATGCAAGAATAAATGTTCCTGCATACTGGTCATGATCGTCAAGACCTTTTTTGTAAATGGCCGCAAGGCTGTCAAGTGGGGAACCGATTATAATGGCAAATATGATAACAACTTCACTCGTGAGAATGGCCGGGGGGCATAATACGATTTGTTTCTTTGTTTGTTTGTGGTTCTGAAACGAATGAACTACCATTAATTGCGTCGAAACACATCGGTAAACAACCAAGCTGACACAAGTGCAAGTTTACGGTAACGTAGGGATAAAATGGTCAGGGAAAGGTTTATAGGCATAATTTTAGAATGGTAAATTGTTGAGTTCTAAAAAGGAAGGGTTGTGTCAAGTTGATAGTTAGCCGAATTCGTTTCTTACATGTGATACGAAAACCGTCGAATTCTGAAAATACAGTTATTTTCATTCTTTAATTCACCCCCACTTACATGTACTCCGTTTCTGCCTTGTAATTTGCTCCTCTTTGTCACCCCTCTCACGCCAAAAATATCAAATCCCCTTTTGGGGAGACGCTGAGATCCAACGTCTTGTTTTTTCACCGGCAAGAGAAGCTCCCTCTCCCCGAGGCAACTAGCAGAGCAAATTCCACCGCGGAAACGGATTACACCATGTAGATGCAAAATTCGACGACAACTAATTCACCAGGTGTATATTTAATGTTAATACTGACAGATTTCATGCAAAACCCAACGTCATTATTGCTGGTAAGGCAATTCTGGCTGCTCACTTCCTTCTTTAATTCACCTCCTCTACTCTGAGGAGGATTGTAACCTGTCTGTAGAGTTGATACAAGATTCGTATGTTTCTGCTTGTTTGACATGTGGCTGGCGCTCCAACAAATGAAGTGGTAGCGACCAACCTCATATCAAAACAGCGGACACATACCACTCAGGTATTAAGTCTAACGTGCCTGCTGGATGAATTGTGGTAAAATTCAGCCAGCACACAGGAAGTACTGTCTAATTCTTTGTTGTCATACCAAAGAATATTCTGGTCATTTAGTGACGCTAGAATTGCCTTATCAGCGTATCTAAGGGGAAGCCAATGGGCGCTGTGAGCGCTTTTACAATACGGAACTACCTGTATCAACCTCGTTTTCAAAAGCTTATTGCAGGTGGTGAAAAATGTCGAGGCATTTCTCTGAAAGGCGTGTGGATGAATCAATAATATAGTCTTAAGCGTTGACAATGCTCTGAAAGGGCTCTCACACCGGATCACAGCTCTCATACCGGACGAGTCAATGAAAGTTAGCAAGTTTGGTGGGCTATGAAATAAAAAGTAGGCGGCTGGTATTTAAAACTGAAATGTTAATCTATAAGTGAAAGGGTAACTTAAATGTGAAATCTTGTTGGGTAACATCGGTCATCTTTTAGACCAAGATTAGAAAAATGCTGGAAAGGGGTTAGTGAAATGGGAATGAGAATTCCACGTTCCATTCTGGTACATGCTTTACACACAATTGAAATATAAGATCAATACAATGGTCTGTTTCAGAAATGGAAATTAAATGCCAATGGCATGTAAATCATGGACCAACGTCGGACATGGAATTCTCCTTCCCATACAAACCCCTTGTTATCATTTTCAAATTCCTGGGCCTAAAAAATGATTGCTTTTTCCAAACAAAATGTTGCTAACTCCTGTAAAAGAAACAATAACCGAAATAAGCCTGTAACAAGAGAAAAACTGTTAAATCCTGTAAGAGAAAACCGAATTAACCTTAAAACCTGAAAGGAAAGAAATAAGTTAGTAACTCACCAGAAACTGCTGTAAAAATCAGCGTGAAATCACTAAATACGCGTTTCGTCGCACTCTCATCAGTTTGGTTCGTGGGAAAAATTTTATGACATTTGTTCCTCGCACGAACCAAACTGATGAGAGTGCGACGAAACGCGTATTTGGTGATTTCACGTTGATCTTTACAGCAGTTACTGGCGAGTTACCAACTTACTTCTTTTCTTTCAGGCTTTAAGATTTCTTCGGTTTTCTCTTACAGGATTTAACAGTTTTTCTCTTGTTACAGGTTTACTTTGGTTGTTGTTTCTTTTATAGGAGTTAACAGTCTTCTTTCTACTGATTTCGGCGTTTTTGTTGCGTTTATGAGTTTAATATGATTCGTCCGTTATGTAAGGCTATTTTCAAATTTTGTACCACGAATCATTTGTTTACAAACAAATGTTCCCATCCAAGGTAACGTTTGACTGATAGATTATCATTCTAGTTTTCAATATCTACCGCATACTTTTGATTCTCCTGTCCGTCAAACATTTCAACTTTTTTTTACTCATCCAGCACACAAAGCGCTTGGCTCGTCAAATGTCGTAACTAAACGAGCAAATATTCGTTGCTAAACATCTGAGATTTGCTTACCAAGCCAAACATTTGCTCGCCTAACTAAATGATAAACAAGGGGATCTGCCGAAAGGGCAATTGTCATCCACGGTCCGTTTTGCGTTCACACTGAAATTTCAAACTGTCTGCAAATCAAATTGGGCCTAAGCGGAGGATCCACACTGCCGTAGTTCAACCGATAAAAAAGTCTATCTCAGCTTGTTCAATTACTGCACTTTGGATCTATAGTTTCCACTTAAAGGGGCTCAGTCGTCAAAATGTAAACAAAACGATGATTTTTGCAGTTTTTTGAAAGATGATATCACACAGGATTTTCGTATTTTTTCAAAATGAAAGTTGCTGTTTGGGCATTAATCCTTGTACTTCACTAAAGGAACAAACCAAACATTCATATCTTCTACGATTGCTCGGATATAAGTGGATTTTTAACGTTTGTGGCTTGGGTGAAGCCAACAAACAAACTGCAGAGAACAATGGATGAACAATAGAGAATCGGCGACACGTGCGAGTTTACGGATTTGTTTACTGTTTGACGACGGAGCCCCTTTAAGCCAAATTGATTTTCAGGTAGCCTGAAATCGTCGCGTGCCCGCAAAGGACTATGGGCGAAAATGGCTCTTTAACAGAGATTTCTTCTCGTGGCAAGTAGATAATGTTGTGGAACCTTTGTCAAAACATTGCCCAATAAATTCGTACAAGCTTCCGACTTTTTTCACCACTGCAAAATGACATGGTTAAACCTGTTGAGCAAATCTGAAATTTGAGGATGAAATGAGCCTGGTTATGTTTGGTGAATTCAAACAATTAAATGTTGCAGATAGGATGGTCGAAGGAAATTGCAATGCCTATGAAATTAGGAGAGGTCTACTGAACGTGGGTACATGGCAAAAGAGGATGAAAGGAAAACGTATGGGAAGAGGAGTCCACATTCGCTTCTAGTCCATGATTTACCTGCTACTGAAATTCAAATTCAATAACATTGTCAGTTTCAAAAGTAGAATTCAAATTTCAATGGCAAGTAAATCATGGACCACAATCAAACATGGAATTCTCGTTCCAATACAAATCCCCTTACCAGAATTTTCCTAATTTCTGGGTGTAAGAGATAAGTGATTTTATTTTACCAAACAACATTTTCACATCTAAGTTAGCCTTTGACTGATAGATTAACATTTTAATATTTAATATCGGTCTCATACTTTCTGTTCCACAACCCTCCAAACGTGTTGAAACTTTTTGACTCACCCAGTGGTCAAACACTATTACAGAAAGAAAAGACGACATTTGGGACGATTTGCTCAACGGGCTTTCCACGTGGGAGAAGAGAAGACAAGCTAATCTAGAATGTGCAGTATATCGATCTTAACTCAGATAAGCTGCAGGGAGAATCGACGAGTGCGCTGGTGAAGGTGAAGTTGCGGTTTTTAGCGCCAAGCGCTGGGATCGCAGAAGTAGAATAGGCCTAATCGAGTCCACGACCCCTTGTCATGACGCTCAAGTGGTGGGGCTCTACCGGGTATCGAACCTTGTCCGCCCGACTCTTCTAGGTGCAAAGTCAGTGGATTACACCCCTGCGCCACAACACCTTCGCATATCGCTCTTCTGGCTGCAAAGTCACTGCGCTATAAAGAGTCAGGGATGACTTCTACAGATGCAGAATATGTTTGGTTGTGCTCAAGGTTGTCAATAAATGGTTGCAGATCTGCAAGATTTCTCAAATCTTTTTACATTACAGCAACTGACTTGACAACGATGTCAAAATTATTATTCCATTGAGACAATGAAAATTCATCCCGCTAGCGAAGCAAACTTACTCAATGTGATAACACAATGGGTGATACCACGTGTCAACGCAGGTGATTGTCATCGCTGTGAGGCAGGAAAACAGACAAAATTTGATCATAACTTTTAGCCGTTCTTTTACAGCTTTCGAAGGAGACTTCTCAAGAAAGTTGCCATAAATTCGGTAAATTTTCCAATCTAATCAAGTATATTGGCTGTTAAAAAAGGCATTTGCCAATATTACTACCGGGTGTCCCAAAAAAAGTACTCCTGTTTAAAAATGACAATAAATTGATTATCAAACCTTTGACAAAATTTTCTTTTTGACTTGTTTTGTCAAAGACCCAAAAATATTCACAGATGCTAAAATTTTTGCTTTTGATGCAACGAGGTAGAAAAATTACAAGTTCAAAAACCTTATTTTGAGCTATACTTTATAGGCAAAATGCTCAATCTTGCCTAACAGTCAAAATTTTCAGATTTTTCATCGTCATCGAAGTCTCTAATGATCGTGTGCATTTCTTTCTGTCATTTATGACCAAACTAGAAGCTTTATATGCACAAATAAATTGATCTGGCAAGCATAAATGCTTTTTTGCAGTATGATTCAAAGCCAGGTAGCCCTAAAAAGAGCTAAATTTGCTAATTTTAAACCAATTAGAAGATCATCTATATCTGGGAAAATAATTTGGTCCTTGATCTACTTGGTAAAAAAAGGAAATTGAAGATCGGTCATGTAATCAAATGTTGGTGATTTTTCAAACGGGAGTACTTCTTTTTGGGACACCCGGTATTTTCATATCTATGGATCATTATCTTTCAAATTTCGCGCGCTTTTGATTTATCCCGCAACTTTCCTTGCAACTTATCTGAATGGACACTAAACCTGTCAATTACAATCCTTGACAAGTACTAACAACAAGTTATATATCAGCTAATAATACAATCCATATTGATAACAATTCTAGTACAACTTTAAACATCTTTAACAGCCTTATCGTGACAGCTGTGTGAAATTGGTTTTGCTTTTGAACCGATACGGACACCCTATTACTGTCCAGCTGTTATTGATACGGACAATCTATCATTGTTCGGCTGTAGTTCATTTAGCCCATGAGTATCAACGAGTCTCTACATTACCATATTGTATACAACTCAACTGAGACTCATTGCGGGCATTTGCAAGAGAAGCTGTGTTTACACATGCGCACATGCAAGCTGTCTGCTAAACTGAGGTTCAGCACTTCCGATCGCATCGCAAAGTTCCAAGGGCTGTAAAGATTGGTCGAAATTTTTGAAACTAAGGAAAACCTGAATCCAAGCTTCATGAAAGATATCTTTGTTGAAAGAACGGAAAACTATAATCTAAGAAGTGGGAATACTCTGCAGTTGCCAAAAGCCAGAACAACAACATACGGAAGCGAATCTGTATCATTTCTAGGCTCACTGCTTTGGTATGCATTGCCAGAAAGTTTGAAAAAATCAGAAAATCTTGCAGTATTCAAACGAAAATTAAGGAGCTGGAAAGGACTGGACTGCAACTGTCGACTTTGTAAAATATACATCGCAGATTTGGGGTATTTATAGTTGATTTTTAAGATTTTGTATTTGTAGAAGTGATCATGTAAATAGGTAACTAGTTGGCTTTAATTAGCTGTAGTTAGCTATCTTTTTTCTGTTACTTGCCAACTGTAAATAAATCATTTATTATATTATTATTATAAGGGCATCGATAAAGGTACATTGTGCGACCGCTATAAATACCCATACTCATTACTTATATAGCTACACAATCAAACGGCTTGTGCCACGAGTATCAAATACAATAGGCTATTTTCACCACTTAGCCTGGGCCAGCTTTAGCTAGGTCGCGAGTTCATTTCGTTCCTGATACATGTTCCACCTTCCGAATACACGTTCTGCAATTGCGGCGCCAGAGGTCGGACTTTTGGCAGATATGCTCACCACAGTTATCTCAGGTCGGATACAAATGTCAGGTCAGTATTTATTTTGAACCGGAAACGGTAAAATAGTATGATAAACCTTTAAGAACTCAATTTTCCTCGAACCCAACCAATTTTTCTATGGCTGGGAATACCCCTGAGCATATGCGAAAATTCCTCTGCTGTTAGCGTCTAGCGATACCAGCAAACGCAGCTTACCAAATATGGCTAACAACTGAAATGGGAAGACCGTATTCGTAAAGTTTAAACCAAGGTGAAGGATTTATTTTGTGCCTTTGAATGGAAAGGTCTCAGGCTGTACAGTATTAGATTCGTATATATTGGTATATACACTCTATCATATACTAGGTACATAACTACACGAGAATACAAAGAGTAATCTTTCTTAGAGAGTAAACATCTATATCACCAGAGATACTGACATCCAGGTATACAGTAAA
This sequence comes from Aurelia coerulea, assembly GCA_039566865.1. NCBI lineage: Eukaryota > Metazoa > Cnidaria > Scyphozoa > Semaeostomeae > Ulmaridae > Aurelia > Aurelia coerulea. The sequence goes on along the minus strand of CM076947.1, from coordinate 19,915,483 downwards.
TCACCACAAAGAACAGCCTTGATTCAAATTTAAATGATGCGGGTATCGACAAAAATACGTCTGATCTTAAGAGATCTTTAATTGTCACCCAGGGTTCTTTGGAGATACGCTGACAAATTTCAGACTGTATGGAAATCAAATTTGGCCTAAGCGTTGACCACAATGCAGTAGTTGAACTGGATGGAAAGTTTTACCATACAGGGTGTCCCAAAAAAATTGTGCCCCGTTTGCCTGGAGATGACAACAAAACGGTAAAAGGTTCTCTCCAAAACTTTGAATGATGTTGCTCTTCCGATGTTCAAATAAAGTTTGCTGCCATCCCCGTAAAAATCCACTGAAAAATGATGGAGCTATGACCTTCAGAAGACCAAGTTTGCCTGATGACTGAAACCAGCGGTCGGTCATTTTGTCTTACTGTAAGAAATAGTTTCTGTGAGGTAGGAAATAGTTGAAAACTCTCGGATGATTATCAGAATTTTCACGAGATCTATGACATTGGAGGCTGCTGTTTCATTCCATCCATGGAACCATTTATCGCTGCAAAATAGTAAGACAGAATGGCCGACCGCTGGTTTCAGTCATCAGGCAAATTTGGTCTCCTCAAGGTCATAGCTCCTTCATTTTTCAACTGATTTTCATGGGGATGGTACCAAACTTTAATTGAATATCTGAAGAGCAGCATCATGCAAAAGTTTGATGAGAATCTTTTGCTGTTTTGTTGCCATCTTCAGGCAAACAGGGCACAGTTTCTTTTGGGACACCTTGTATAGTTTCTGTGCAAGCAAAAGTTGATTTTCCAACAGTCTGAAACAGTCACGTGTTCGCAAAGGACTCTGGGTGACAAAGGCCCTTTAAAGGACAAGTCCAGGTTTGGTATGACTGATGATAAAATACAAGATAATACTGCTATGAATGATGTATGATACTTTTTTCCACCATTTTTCGCCTTCTCCTTGTGAAATTACGTATCCAAAGCAATTTGAGCGAGGTGACGTCATATCGCACAAACGAAAACGAGGTTGTGATTGTTTTTCACCTCTTTATCGTGCAAGCCTCTTTTTCGTGTACTCATGCATTGTATTCATGATTGGTTTCTCGTGCACCTAGATGCAACTTGTAATGTAGACACAAATTTCGGTGGCTGATACCATCAAAGGATGGCGTGTTATACGAACTTAAAGACCCTCTGCTAACCAAGAGGCTTTGCGAGCATTCTTTGCTGTGCAACTATAGATGGCACGTGCGAGCATCCTGTGACTATGGTGCGAGGTATGCGAGGTATGTCCGTTGCAAAGGACCCTTTGAAATTGGATAGAGGGAAATATCAACTCTTGGACTCTATGCTTTTGTCTATGCTAAAAACCCATTGTCAAACATGATCATTTGTGTGCCGATTGAAAAGCAAGGCAAAGTGAATTTAGGCCAGAAACGACTTTCAGATAATACGAAAGTCGACCTTGGAGCCACAAAGGATCATGGTTAGCAGTGGCTCTTTAAGATTTTTCATTTCTTGTAAAAGTTGGCTGTTGATTTTGTGAGGATTTACTGTAGAGTACATCGTATCCCATCCAAACGCACAGAGGGTCCCAAGAATAGTATACAGCTTTGGTTGGGTTCAGTGATGTTAATTTAGCTTCAATTAATGACTAATCAATTTCAAAATGTCCTAGATAATTAACTTGAACATGATACCTCGTTTGTTGATATTGCTGCTTTGAATATTGAAGTATTAATGTTGAAAGCTTTCACATTTTGGCCGAAGCAAATTCTTGAAGCACGGCAAATAAATCAACGATATCCTTGATAAAATGCTAACAAACTTAGATCATGTTATATTCTGTTTGCTAGAAGTCTGGAAGATATCTTTGTCGAAAGAACGAACAAGTACAATCTTAGAAATAACGATGGTCTTCTGGTACCAAGGGCAAATACAACTGCTCATGGTATAGAAACCATACATTATGTTGGAAGTAGACTTTGGCAAACATTACCTAGTGAAACTAAAGAGTTTTCCACTTTAGGAGTCTTTAAGGGTCGTATCAAAAGTTGGGTTACAGACAAATGCAACTGCAAGCTTTGCAAGACATATATCAAGAATCTTGGCTATATTTAGTTTAAATTTGTAATTAGATTTGAGATTTTAGAAAGTATGTAAATAGGTTTTCTTTGCACATAGTTGGCTTTAGTTAGCTGTTCAGCTACTCTTGTCGCCAACTGGAAATAAATTATTATTATTATTATTATTATTATTATTATTATTATTATTATTATTATTATTATTAAGTCACCAATTGTGCCATCTTCATGTTTCTTCCCCTTTGGTTTTAAATGTTGGTTTGCTTCAGGGATTTGCTTAGGTTAAAAAGCAAAAGCTCTGGTTTGGACGTGGGGCCAAATTTTAACTTTCAAGATCAATATTTGAGCTCTTAAAGCACCAATAAGGTGAAGGTGAAGTGGCGGTTTTCAGCGCCAAGCGCTGGGATCGCAGAAGTAGAATAGGCCTGATCGAGTCCGCGACCCCTTGTCATGACGCTCAAGCTATGGGGCTCTACCGGGTATCGAACCCTGTCCGCCTGACTGTTCTGGCTGCAAAGTCAGTGGATTACAGCACTGCGCCACAACACCGTCAAATACCACAATACCAACAATACCAACAAACGAGTTATCCGGGCGCAACGTAACTATTTTGAAATTGATTAGCCATTGATCAAAGCTAAAAAATTCTAATCACTGGACCACACCAAACCTGTATAAATTTCTGTCGATTGCAAGAAAGATTACTCTCACGAGAATATTGATCGAAAACGAGGAAAGCCAATGGGCGCTGTGAGCGCTTTTACGTTAGCGAACTACACTAACAACCCTGTAAAAATACTTTAAACTATGATGTAAACAAACAAAACTGGGTAGTCGTCGGCAGATGGACCGGACACTAGCGGTAACTCAACATGGTAAGTAACTTCTAGAATTCAGTCTAGTGCAGAGATGCTTTCTAGGTAATGATGTCTTTGAAACAACTTTGCAAGAATTTTCATCAAAATGTTCTATATCACGCGTCTCACTTTGCAATCAAGAGCAATCAAAAATTGCAAGCTACTTAAAGTAGCCCTAAGAAATGTCTTTGGCACGTTTAGCGTATCCACAATGCGACCTTGGTCTCCGTAGAAAGTTTACAATAAAGTTTCCAGTACCCAGAAAAGATCCCTGCGGAACTGCCGCTGTGGGAGCTGGTCTTTGGTGATATTTGCACTTTGATCGACTAAGCGCTTTCATAATTAAGCCTAAGCGACTAGCGGCATAGCAAGTGGCATGGATGCTCTAGGCGGGTAGGTAGGTATAGTCTTTGTTTGCTGTCATGCCACCGACTACTTGGCTAGCATCTATTAAAATACGCTACATGATAAAAGTTTACTAATATGTTTTGGAGGCCTACAAATTGCTATTTTGTGGTGAGCGTACCCCTTAGTAAACAAAAACCATTATAGCAATAATGAGAAATGCCAGTCAGCAATGACCATAAAAAACTGCACCATCCTGGAATATCGAAGATGACTGTTCGTGAATTCACAACTATTTATGCAATACTGACTGTAAACAACAGCAATTAGCGGCAGCTTTTTCGCTGAATCATTTATTGCAAAACATGGAAAAATTTGCTCTCATGAATATATATATATATATATGCAGATTTATTAAATTTTATGGCAATTGCTCACTGGGTTATCTTCTTGAGAGAAATTGCTACCGGCAAACTCCGTATCTGGCGATGAGTTCTTTAACTTCTTATAAACGAACAAATGCTTGGGCGTAGGCCCCACGAACGAGTAGCAACTAACATTTATCAGTTGCTACTCGGCATAAACTGTCTGAACATCTAAATATTACTTCCTGCCACATTGTTCAACTTTCATTGGCAATGTTTTCATGTGAGGGGAGGTGAGCTCACCTCGATTGATTGCATGGATGACAGTTAACTCTATAGGTTACGTGGACTTTCTTCTTCATGACAGAAAGAGTTTTTTTAAGTGGTTTGGTGGCGAGGAGTTGATTTCCATGATCAGACAACTTATGACAAATGCGGAATTTTTTGACAACTAATTTCACAAGGCAATGTTAAATATCGATTCCAACTGATTTCATGCTATACTACCCAGCTTAAGTAAATGGTAACTGTAAGATATACCGAGCTGCTCCTAGAGAAGAATCTCCTAGCCTGCGCGCAGCATTTACTATCCACTGCGAAGCGAGAGTCAATGAGGATGGCACTCCTTCGTAGTGGAAAGGTAAAGTCTGCACGCAAACAAAGTTGCTTTGTATGAACAATGAGAGATACCATGTCCCAACCAGTCTCCCATTATATTTTGCTATCAAATTTCTATTTTCTGCATTGGTAGATCTCACAGTTTCAAAAAGGGGAAGCCAATGGGCGCTGTAAGCGCTTTTACGATAAGGAACTACCATTATCAACCTCATTTTGAAATCAGTTTCCACTAAACGAAACGACCGTTGCTGGAAAGCGGCTTCAATTAAAGCGCTTTGTTGCAACCAACGACAGGCACTAACATCTATCTTAAATTAGATGTCACATAGGATTTGCAATAATGCGAAATTGTTCTCTCCGTCAAAGCAGATTGTTGAACATCGTAATGGGTACAGGGGAACAAGGACACATTTTGCAACACAATAGCATGAAATACTTTTGTTGACACCTGAAGTCAAAGCAATTAGTGGCTGGAGACAAAGGAAATTCTCTCAACCAGAAATTCAAAACAAACAAAGCCGCAAACGTTTCTCTGAAACCCAAGTAGCCAGCGCGCTCGTTGTGCATTCCAGATTTTGTTTTAAGAGCAAACATGAGCATATATCGAAAGAAGGAGGATATATCAAAACATCTACCTCGGGCATTCTATTTCTTTTGGTTCAGAAGCTGAGCAGTAAGTGTTTTAATTACACCCAAAAATTCGAGAATTTAATCGCCTCCCAATCGGCTCTTGAATCAAATAGATTAAAGGGCCGTGGCAGATGTGTAGATGTATCCTTCTTCTTTCGATCTATGCTCATGTTTGCTCTTGAAAACATTTTCTGGAAAGCACAACGAGCGAGATAGCTACCTGGGTTTCAGAGAAACTTTTGCGGGTTTGTTTGTTGTGAATTACTGGTTGAGAGAATTTCCCTTGTCTGCAATCGCTAATCGCTTTGAATTGCGGTGTCAATCAAAAGCTACTCGTGCTATTGTATTACCAAATATGTCCTTGTCGTACAGAGGTCATCATCATCATCATCATGATCCCATTTGAAGTAGGCTGGAAAGATATTGATACTACAACGTTTTGCGATTTCAGAAAGTTTAGAGAAATTACCATGATTTTTAGTTTTTGTCAATTTTGTCTTGAATTCTTCAAAAAGAAGAATAAATGTAATTCTAAAACTATTCAAAATTTCAGAAAAGTCTAACGGTAGGATTATAGTGACATAAATAAAGTTTCTTTGAAGCCATTGAGTTCTAAGTTATGGGTCATAGAGTTTTGCACCAACCTATTTAAAGCTTTGGAAACTATGCTCTGCGTCCTTGTTAGCAGCTACAACAAAGTCACAAAATCGCATATTTCAAAAAGTTGGCTCTTTCAACATCGCTCGCTTTGTGGAAACCGATTTCGTGTAAGCAATTCACTATGCCCTGAAACCTTTCCATTCTTGGCACGAAACTGCGCTAGATTTCCCGCTCATAAAGACTGGATGATAATGGTCTGTAATTTTGGAAGTGGGAGGGGAGGGGGGGGGGGGTGCTTTTACGAGGAAGAGACCTAACAAACAGAAGGGAGGTACAGTAGTAGCTTGGATTAAATTCTACGTAACTAGTTTCATAATTCATGTTGTCCTTTCTGTCTTTTGCACGTGTAAATCCACAAATACTACACTGACATAAACACAACGATGTAAACAAGCAAAATACTCACATGAAACAACGACAAAACCGAGAAAGGCAAGAGCGCTCGAGAAGCAGACCACATAGGGTACAATTTCACTCTCTAAAAGCTTGACCATGTTTGATAAATTCCTGCTTTTGACAAAAATTCCCGAAAAAATCTCCAAAAATCATTTTGCTTCTCAGAAAACTGCGGACTGTATTGGAAATACTGCTTACTTTTAATTACAAGTAATACTATCGCAAGTTTACGGGGTATGATGAAACAAATCCGATACTCTCAAAACTATTTATGACCTAATTTCTTATTTGAAATCATGGTAATGAAACCTTGAGCTTGACTGAAAGGAACCTACCTCATTAATAGGTTAGGAAAAACGTAGATTATACCTCGGTTTTTATATTTGAAAAATAATTTGAACGAGTTTGGTCATTTTCCCAAATAATTCCCCATTGTACAGTAAATCCCCGCATATAAGAACCTAAAAAAATAAGAACCTACAGGCTGTTTTTCCTAACTTATGCACCTTGTAATTGAGAACCTGTTTCAGTTTGATGAAAAATATCTTCTTATAGCAAGAGTAGCAAAGTTGATTTTGGGTTGTCAGTGTTAAGTTCATTTTTGTCCCAGTGGGCTTTTAATGTTCGAATCTCCTCCCCTGCTGTTTGAAAGCTTAGCATTGGTTATTAGGTATATCATAATCTTGCCAAAACAAATAATAGGGCTGAAAATCATTGACGAAGGTTCTAAAATGGCCTACGCAAGGTACTCTTCAAATAAGAACCATCATACCTTGACATTTGGCTTAGTATCTTTAAAATAAGAACCTATTTCAGCCTAGCTCTCAAAAAAGTAGGTTCTTATATGCGGCGATTTACTGTACCCTGGGATTGATTTCTGAACCTTGTTGCTTGGTGGTGTGTTCTTACTGTGGAGACACAAGGAATTAGAAGTTGAGTTAAGTGAGGAAAGCCAATGGGCGCTGTGAGCGCTTTTACGTTAGCGAACTACACTAACAACCCTTCGAATACTTTTACTAAAGATATTAACAAACAAAGCTGGCTAGACCTGGCGGAATGGCCCGATTCTCGATTTCACTAAAGCATAGTTTAATCGAGATTCTGGTTAGGTAGCAGGGGTACTTTCCGAGCAATGCTTTGACCAAAATCAAACTAGTGCCGGCTTACTTTCTCAACGAGTTTTTGACCAACACAGCGTTCCGAAATACATCTTTCATGCAGCATCATTTGGCACGGAACATTGATGCCGGTGACCTGAACCGAAAAGTTTTATTGATGCAAATGAACGGCACTGTCGAAGGATAAAGAATCCTGTTTAGATTTCTTTGGTATCTCATTTCATATTGAAGTTACCCACTGATTCTAAGTACCAGCTGATGACGTCATTTTGTTTGCAAATCACTACGGTAATATATGGAGATATAGCTGTATCTGATCTGTGAAAGATTACAGTTACAGGATACATTTAAGGTACGTTGAATAAATGTAATAGACATTGTCTCATGAATTGATAATGATGATTAGAAAGGCATTTCAACTGAAGAACGGTTCTTTGAGTCGACTTCACTTTGGAAACATTGTCAACCTTGTACAGTTTCTTTACTTTTTGCAAACAAAATGACGTCATTAGCCAATCATACAAAGTAGTGGATAACTGAAACAAGGTATCAAATAATTTTATACGATATTCTTTATCATTCAACAGTCATATTCATTTGCATCAATAAAAATTTTCGCTTCAGATCACCTTTAAACGAACGTTTGCGTCCTGCAACGCCTTTTATTCGAACCTTTCCATTTTCCAGTGCCTTTGTAAATAGCAAAGCAGCAAGGAAGGACCCCTGCGTAACCACCCGCTACTGATCTCCTATCAATAAACTAATTATACATTTACGATTTAAGCCTTACGAGACAAGAGGCTGGTTTTCAGGCAAACAAGACCGTAAAAGTCAAGGACAAACGTACTGAATGTTTCATTGCACAACGAGCAACGCTGTTGCGCACTCACCCCATGGAAGGTCGCGCTGGTATTTCCTACCACGCCTGATTTTAAGATCGCTGCCATAACAGAACGAGCGAATCAAATCAACAACAATGGCCTATTAGCCAAAGTGAAACACGCAAATCATTTTAGATAAAATGTTGAATGCAACGATCAGTGCGTTAGAACGATAAGAGACGGAGCCACAGACAGCAACGTTGTGCAATGCACATATACAGTACGTTTGTACGTCACGTTCAACGGTCGCGCGTCTTGAAAACTAGCCTTGACGGTACATTCGGTGACTAATACAAAGACCAGTTATGTGAATTCTAGTAGCACATAACTGGTTAAGGCCGACCTCCACTTGCAGTAGTTTTGGTCGGCAACGACGCATGCTCTGTTGTTAGACAGCATGCACACTAGACAAACGCTCTGGTCGCCGACCAAAACTACTGCAGTGGAGGTCGGCCTTAGGTTGCCTATTACTGAGTGTGTGATGTAGGTCGATACCTCGTGGCTCTAGCCAACGAACGCTTGGTCAGTCTCTGGTACAACATAGCGCATGGTAAACACACTTACCGATTGGTTGGAGGTCCCACTAAAGTTAAGCATTATCATATGCGTTCGCTTTAACCCAGTTACTCCGTTTACAGTGCGGGGGCAAATGCTTGGTGTGTGGAATTTTGTTTCTTTCTATGGTAACTGATCTTGACTGCAGTTAACTGTGGAAAGAAGCAAAGGTCCACACACTAAGCATCATCACACTCGCACGGTATTCGGAGAGCTGTATTAAAGCGAACGCGTAGGGTAATATTTAATACGATCATTGGGCGATCGTAACTCCCATCGGTATAGGTTTAACAAAAAGCTAGCCGGGACAGTCAGTAATCAATCACTGTGCATAAGAAAACACACTAGCAATTCACGTTTTTTTACTAAAAATTGCTGAGGGAAATCTAAGTATTTCAGAAATCAGGACTGTATTGAAGGAAAGGGAAAGAGACAGAAATGCTGTAAGGATTAAATTTTTTTGCTTAGCCACGCCGAAATAAGTTTTTTAGAGCAGTTAGCACCGACGCTCTGATAGGGGGTGAGTTTTTGCATCAATAAACTTCCGTCAGGAAGGATGCATCAGCGATTGGTACCTGACGCAATCCCTCACATGAAGTACGTAGCCGGCAGATTCCGTATCACACAAAACCACGCGGAGAAGGCCGAAAAAGTTGATGTCCGATAAAAATAAATCTCATGAATGGCCGGCTAAGAAGGTGTCACAAAGCTAAACTCGAAGCGACTCAACTGTGCATTGCAATCACTTTCGCTGTTTCGAAGTACCGATCGAATCCATCCTCTGTTTTATGACTTTCGACAGACATTAGATTTGTCTGATTTCACAACATATATACATTTGCCGATTCACAACTTCGATCAACATAGCTACAGGGAATCTTTCCCAGTTCACTCTCTAACCAAACGTTGATTTGATGATCCGTAGCAGAACAAAACTTGTGTTATTTTCCAAAATCCAGAACCTTTTCCAGGCCAAAAGTTCGAGTAAGTATTTTTGCCGGCATCAACATTTTCGGCCTACCAAAGCTCTCTTTTAGAGCGCCTCATAATTTGGAACATTACAGAATTCTGGGATACTTTCCTCAACATTCTCCATTCGAAAGTACGAAAAGTAGGTTGTAATTGTTCCAAAAAAGAGGTGGGCTAAAGAGAACTTTGGTATCATCTCTCTATTTACAAAGGTTTATCGTCGTGTCTTTAGTTCTGGTGCATACCCTAAACGCTAATGAAAGGGAATAGCCTTGTATGCGCCCACTATTTCTGTCTTCTCAAAGAGAAGTGGTGGCGTGAGACCCCCCTAACAAGCAGTTAGACTTCGGTGGGGCTGATAGCCTGCCTACAACCTCATCAAAACTGTTTCAGCATTGCTTTCGTACGTCGGTATTGATCGCAGTTTATCAAAAGTGCTTTGTCCAGGAGCGGATGAATATAGAAGAACAATAGCTGTTTGAATTTCCACTGTTCTATGGACATCAAAGAAAGAATTCTGGCAAATGATTTGTTCAATGGAAGGGAATCTTCAGTAAGATTTTGAAATTTAGTGGGCTTACATTGGCTACTCCTTTGCCAAGCTATGGGAGGTTTTCTGCCAAGGCCCGTCAGAAACTTGTCAAAAAACGGCTGAAAGTGAAGCTCAAATTTCGCAGGGTTTCCTGCCTTACAGCCATGACAATTACAAATTTTAGCATGTGTTGTCCTCGGGGGTATATCAACATCAACGTCGCGTAATACGAGAGCCAATTTTCCCCTGAATTTTAAGAGTAGCTTGGCATTTCTTTTACCTCCAAAGACGATGATGCTTGCTAAAGCGTGTACAAGCGATCGCTTTAGGTCAGAAGTTCTCGGGAAATTTGATCGTGATTTTAAATTGCTATGAAGGTTTTTTGAACGCTTCCGACGAGTCACGATGAACTATGACATATGAACTATGAACTGTGAAATATGAACTATGAACTGTGATATGTGAAAGGTCATGCTGAAACACTTTGCAAGAGGATGGCATTTGGAGGCAGGCAATTCAGGAAATTCATGATTAATTCTTTTAGATTTTTGCCCGTTCTCATTGTTGATATTAAATCCCAAATATTCTTAAGAAACAACTTGGGAAATGATGACCACCTAAGCCATAACTGCTTGGCCATAAATTGCTCGACCATTCACATATGCCTCCTGTTATTCATTGCCATATGATTTTTAAGAAAACTTTCCGTTTTGCTTGCAACATAATTCCAATAAAACTATGAAATTGTCACGACCATTTCTCATTTGTGACTAGAAGGCAACTGTCTTCGATCAAGCAACCAACAGCGCGAATAGAATTTTTCGACCGCAATACTTCAAAGGCAAATCACAAACGTTAATAGTTACAATCTAATTCTCTACTACCCAGCTTATGCGTGAAATTATGATATGGCTCTTCCTTCTTTTGCAGAGGAAGTAAAGTAGAAATCCGCACATAAGAACCATCTATTTTGTCACAAAGTGCCACAACTACTGCAAAGTACAGACTCTCTTAGTAGACAATTGTTCTTGAGATGACGTCAGGGAGCCTTTGCGCTTCAAGAAATTTTGAGTGATTTGAGTAGTCAACAATGCTCAAATTTCTATGACGCCATTTTTAGCACAATCGCCTATGAAGGAGGCCTGTGCAAAACCACAAATACATAAAACACTGTTCTCAAAGTTCAGAATCTTTCGTAGGTTTAGGGAAAACATTGATGGTTCTTATTTGCGGATTTTACTTTGTTTGACACAAGCAACATCTCACACTTCAAGAAGGGGAAGCCAATGGGCGCTGTGAGCGCTTTTACGTTTTGGAACTACCAATAACAACCTCTGTTACAAACTAATGTCTACAAGAAACAACTCTAAAAAGCTACCTAATAAGAGGCAAGAGAGTTTAGCAAGAAAAGGAGGGATCATGAGTGATATTAAGATAAGCACAGATTCCAAATCTTTAACTCGGCATAAAAAGGTGGGTGTACAATTTAATGACCCATTTCTCCTGATCGAATGGCTTGAAAGAAACTTTAGATACTTATCTACAATTCTACCGTTGGAGTTTTCAGAAATTTTGAATGTTTTTCAAAATTACAGCTTATCTTACGTTTCAACTCATTTGAAGATGCGACGTCATCAAATTTCTAAATCATAAACCAGAAGAGTGATAGATGCTTGATGCCATATTGTAGGCATCCAAAATCTATGGGTATCGAAATTATTTCATGCTGCATCAAACAGTCTAGAAATTACGATGGTTTAAGTTTTTTAAATTGTTCTTGAATTCTTGAGAAAAGAAGAAAAACACTCTAATTCTAAAATATTGAAGATTTCAGAAAAGTCCAACGGTAGAATTATAGAGAAATAGCTAAAGTTTCTTTGAAGTCATTCAGTTCAAAGAAATAGGTCACTCAATTTTACACCAGCCTTTTTAATGATTCGGAACCTATGCTATTAAGACACAAATGTTGGCATGTAGACAACTGACCAACTGCTGGCTTTGAAGCATTCTTTATTTCAATTTGATATTAAGACTGGTAAATTTGTTGACAGGAGGAACCCCCTTACGCTACAATAATGTCAAAACCTTTGCAAGATTCAAGATTCACTAGAATGATACCTAGTTCGCAGTATTTTGCAATAGCATTGCAGTTCAATGGCTGAGAATATTTTTGGTGTACGCAATTTTTGGAAATGCTTTACACAGTCGCTAATTTTGCACGGTCCAACAAACAAGCACTAACATAAACAAGCACTAACATAAACAAGCACTAACATAAACAAGCACTAACATAAACAAGCACTAACATAAACAAGACAAAGGACTAGATCAAACAGAAGGAAAACATCCATGATCACAACGAGTCCCAAAACAAGTTCGGGGGAACGATAGATAAGGAACGCAAGTTTGTTTGCGACTCCACATTCCTTTTTTGACAAAAACACAAAGCTAAGTAATGGTCAGCGAGCATTCTCATATCGTGGTGCTGGAGTTTGGAACCTCTTGGATTGTGAAGTCAAGCAGGCATCCTCTTTCAAAGTATCTAAAAAAGCTTTGAAATAGTTTACCCTTCGTTAGTTCTTTATCATTTTTTATTTATTTATCATTGTAACTAAATTAGGGTTTTACTTTGTATTTATTCTAACTTAATTTGTAAGATTTATGCACGGCCCCCCGAAAAGCAGTCTATTGTACCTTATTGATTGACGGGGTAACCGTGGTTAAAGAATTTAAAATGAATGAATGAATGAATGAATGAATTAATAACAGTCGCACGACTGAAAGATCGTGTTAACATGTTACAAGATGGCCTAGGCAGTTGCAAAACTGGACGGGTAGTAATCAAATTGGCTTAAAGCATCTAACGTAGATCTCAGCTGAGTTGGCAACTATAAATGGTAAATTTTCGAGATATTTGTAATACTGCAGTGGAAAATCTTCACATTACGGATTCTTGAATATGAAACCATTCTACTGTAAGAGCAAAACTAAATGAAGGATTGAGAATATCTACAACAGTGAATGCTTTTCAAGTTGATCCTATTTAATCCAAAAAGGGTTTTCCTCCCCTGCAAATCAGTTTCGATAAATGTGATTGGCCAACGGCACTTTCATTCAATTAATTCAAGTTCTTTGACGAAAATTGCAATATATAAAGAACAAGCTGTACATGCTTGCAGTTTGCGCAGCATCTTGAAATCAGCGCTTACCATCAAAGGGACCATCTCTTTAAGCGCACTGGTGCTGGGACCAGAATTCAGACCAGAGTTTGACAAGGGCGCTGCTATGTGCCAATCTATTGTCTTAACCCTGGCTGTACACTCATGCGCTTAAAAGTGCTGAAACAGTGATCAGCTTTCGAGAACCATCTGGGTAGAGACTTGAGCAAAACTGCCATTGCACTACAAGCGAAATGGTGAAGGTGAAGTTGCGTTTTTCAGCGCCAAGCGCTGGGATCGCAGAAATAGAGCAGACCTAATCGAGTCCGTAACCCCTTGTCATGACGCTCAAGTGATGGGGTCCTACCGGGTATCCAACCCACTCCGCCTGACTGTTCTGGCTGCAAAGTCAGAGGATTACACCACTTGGTGACCGGGATACCTACATCACTGGTGAAGCCTGATCGCAGCAGAGGAGCATTGTGCGTACATGTGCAAACACAGCTGGAAGCAATAGGATACATGTCGGTAGCTTAGACCTGAATCCACGGTGTGCGTTAAAAAGTATCTATGCAATATCTTCTCGTTCTGTACGAGCTATCTGCAAATAAAAGCCTCTTTGTATCAACAAACTATAAAGCTTGCGAGTCATTGTTCCAAATTGTATTATTCGAGCTAGTAAACAATAAACACCCTGTTAAATCTGCGTTACCCTGGGTATATTACAGTGCAGGACTGTCGAGCACGGGGGCTATTCACAAGCCAGCTTGCCGTCAAAACTGCTCAGTGCAATGGAGAAAGCCTGCAGTGCGCAGAGTGGATAGTTGAAATCCATAGTGAAGATGTCGTCAGCTACACGCCCGAATTGCATTACTATATAGTCAGCTAAAAAAGAAGGAAAACCAGTTTTGACTGGCTGCTGCAAAGCTAGATAAACAGCAGTCAAAAAACATGTGATAAGGACAACGCTGTCTTTTTAAAATTCAGTCAAATGAAAATGCCTGGATCTAGATGTACAGTGCAATATGATTAAATTATGCAATTTTGAGAAATTTTGCTTTTGAAACAAATAAATTGAACTCATTTGAAGCGTTTCCGTGATTTCAACCGGTAAAGCACGTGTCTGATGACATCATCACTTTACGAAGGAAACCGACTGTTGTGTGGATAGCGGGAATAAAATTCTTCAGAAGTCAATTCAACTTTAGAATTCTTCTTGAGCGGCGAGAGCTTCAACAACGGCGTAGCGATGCACCAAATTTTCTTTTGGAGGGGGGGGGGGGGGGGTGCTATCTTGGTCCGCAAACTATCTGACATTTTCCTATTATTTTCTGTGAATGATCCATTGTTTCAGTTATTAATAACCACTGTTCTCAAAAAATTTTACCTTAATACTTTGTAAAATTTTGCCTGAATTTATATAGTTTTGAAAAGTACTATGGGATGTAATATCCATCACAACACCCCCACTAGCCATGCCTATGAATTACAAACACATAGTGAGTAACTGAAATATTTTAACTGACTGTACACTTATTGCATGACCAGTCTGCACGGCTAGATTGCAGGCTAGTCTGTTATGGGTTATCAACATGCCATGGGAGCTTCAGTCGTTATTCTCTGGGGTTGACAGAAGACAGAACCATTGTCACCCAGGGTCCTTTGCGGGCATGCTGCACTTTCAGACTGTCTGAAAATCAAAGTTGGACTAAGCGGTAAATATTCATCCACATTACAGTACAGGGTGTCCCAAAATAATTGTGCCCCATTTGCCTGAAGATTGCGACAAAACGGCAACAGATTCTCGCCAAACTTTTATATGATGTTGCTCTTTAGATGTTCAAATAAAGTTTGCTGCCATCATCGTAAAAATCCGCTGGAAAATGATGGAGCTATGACCTTCAGGAGTTCCCTTATTACTGAAACCAGCGGTGAGTCGTTTTGTCTTACTATTTTGCAGCGACAAATAGCGTCATGTGGCGTGAGGTAAGACATGATTAGCTGAACTCTCCTATGATTATAGAATTTTCATGAGAGCTACGACATTGGAGGCTGATGTTTCATTGCCCCCTATGAAGCTATTCATCGCTGCAAAATAGTAAGACAAAACGGCCGACCGCCAGTTTCAATCATCAGGCAAATTTGGTCTCCTGAAGGTCATAGCTCAATCATTTCAATGGATTTTTATGGGGATGGTAGCAAACTTTAATTGAATATCTGAAGAGCAACATCATGCAAAAGTTTGGTGAGAATTTTTTGCCGTTTTGTCGCAATTGCCAGGCAAACGGGGCACAATTTTTTGGGACACCCTGTAGTTGAATCCATAGTTTCAAACTACCATAACTTGATACTCATGCAGTCTGAAATTTTGCAGCGTGCCTGCAAAGGATCCTGGGTGCCAATGGCTCTTTAATGTTTCTTTGGCAGAGCAGCTTCATATCTCATATCTGATTCTTCTCGCTTCAATTCACTTTCCACCACTTTATTCACAGTTAGAATGAATAATAATTTGTTGCAAAAAGATTAAAAGCAAAGTGAAAAACTTACGGTCGTTTTCGTGGATGACTTGAAAGTTTTTGACTGATGCTTGTGTAACTCTGCCGTGAAAGTTCAAGACGTATGACTGCGTGTCTGTTGGGCAGGGTGAAGAGATTCAAAGTTTGAAATAAAAAGAAATCTTCCCAAACAACATCTTAAACATATTCAAAAAATCAATAGACCTTTTAGCTATTCTAAAAAGAATCAGAATCGAACCATGTTTGTCTACATGGTGCAGAATTTTCGAATGTGCACGATAGCGAACTTCGCGTATGAAAAATGTATAAAATTGTGCTCGATTCAGGCTCTTTTGTAGAATAGCTAAAAGGTCTATTCAGAATTTTCATGTACAAAATAATGAAAATTACAGGTTAAATATAGATACAAAGATAAGAGTGTTTGATACCTATGTTACCAGTGTCTTTCTCTACAACTGTGAGCTCTGGACCTTAACAAAAGTCCAAGAAGAACAGATAAATATTTTTCAAAGGAAACAACTAAGGCGAATAATAAAGATAAGATGGCCCAGAATCATCTCAAATCAGAATCTTTATGATATAACAAAAGTAGAAAAGTGGAGCAAAGAAATAAAGAGGAGAAGATTAAGCTGGCTAGGACATTTGCTCAGACTGCCAGAGGACACACCAGCCAAACAAGCCCTATATGAAGCACTAAGACTTGTGAAGAAACCCAAAGGCAAACCAAAACTCACTTGGTTAGGCCTCATCGATAAAGATCTAGGAGGCCAAGGCCTGAATATAAAAGACATAAACAAATCAAAGAAACTAGCAAACAACAGAAACACTTGGAGTGGCACAATCAGGCTCACAATATCAGGAACTGACGTAACAGCGTAGATGATGATGATGATGACAGGTTGAAAGTGAATTGAAACATTAAAGACAGTATTTTGTAGTGGGGTGAGGCCCAAACTGAGATATTGTGTAATGGTGACAAAATGCACTTACCATCGTTCCATACGGGCGTTTTGTTGTGCAGTTCGATAAGATTTTCCATATTTTGAAGTCGGTATCTTTCGAGCAGTGCTTCTTGCTCCTGGAAATATAAAACGGAAGACAATGATGACAAATAGATAACAGAATCCAATCCTTTTCCAGGAAAAGTTTACATAAACTCGTAAAAGCCAGCTGAAGCAATGCCTTTTGGCCGTAAAATAAAAAGCTGTATATACACCAATGACCAGCCCCTTATTACAAAGCTCATCTCTTCCCTCAGCGTATGGTTATCTTCAGTGCCATGCTGCATTGTAGACCCAGTTCAATCACATGTTTAGTTATCAATATTTTCGTGTATTGCTGTAGTTGCAAGTTCAATTCATTCTATAGTGTTGAAGTATACAGGGTGTCCCAAAAAAATTGTGCCCTGTTTGTCTGAAGATTGCGACAAAACGGCAACAGATTCTCGCCAAAATTGTGCATGATGGTGCTCTTCAGATGTTCAATTAAAGTTTGCCACCATCCCCGTAAAAATCCGTTGAAAAATGATGGAGCTACAATCTTCAGAAGACCAAATTTGCCTGACGACTGAAACCAGCAGTCGGCCATTTTGCCTTACTATTTTGCAGTGATAAGTATCTTCACGTGAGGTAAGAAATCATTTCTGTGAGGTCAGAAATAGTGGAACTCTCCAAGGATTATCGGAATTTTCACGAGAGCTATACATTGGAGGCTGCTGTTTCATTTTCATTCCATAAAGCTATTTATCGCTGCAAAATAGAAAGACAAAATGGCCGACCGCTGGTTTCAGTGATCGGGCAAATTTGGTCTCCTGAAGGTCATAGCTCCATCATTTTTCCACGGATTTTTATGGGGATGGTTGCAAACTTTAATTGAACATCTGAAGAGCACCATCATGCAAAAGTTTGGCGATAATCTTTTGCCGTTTTGTCACAATCTTCAGACAAACGGGGCACAATTTTTTTGGGACACCCTGTATGAGTCATTGGAATTTTACTTCAGTATTGTGTAGATGCCAAAGTGCGTATTAGCCTCACTTCTCAATTAATGCGACACATGACCGACCCCGACGGGGAAAGGCCCATGATCCAAGCAAGACTAATGGCTGCACATAATAATAAGCCCGGTAAGAGGTTCCCGAATGGTGACTAAGTTGTATGTCTTGTAAGTCTCATCGCTGATCAAAACTATTGTATCATGTCAAGAACTTGCATCATGTTATACACTTGTTAAAATCCTATTGGTTAAAGATTAGTCATGGAATGTAATGTAAGTCATGTGAGGTTTGAAATAGACCAATGGTATGAGAAGGATGTCTGTACGAATGTAAAATGAAATTTGCGATTGAGATGGTTTGTTCAAAAAGTGTGTTTCATCTGAGTATATCTGCATGTCAGTTATTACTATGAACTAGCGAGACAGAAGAGTGTAATCTCCCTACACTTTGTACAATTTTCCATATGTTTTGAATATGGTGATATCAAATGAAAGTAATAGATCTATTAACTTTCTAAAGAAGCAAGGGCAATCAAATGAATGATATTTAAAGGCACACTATCGTGGCTGTGATTGGATAGTTGTGGTGTTGAAATCACTAACAAAAGAATGATTACCAAGCCTTTTTATGCTTTTAGATATCTTGGATCATACTTTGTTTCGAGAATAAAAGGATTCAGATCGTTATCATCTTCGTGAATTTCACTGTACAGCGAAATTACTGAAGCTTGTCTAATTCTATCTTTTTATTGTCTTGTGTTCCCAATCAGCGCCACAACAATGCTTTAAATAAAACCTTTAACCTTTAAACCTTTAACCTTTAAATAAAACAATATGACAGAGGGCAGCATTTCTTCCAAGGAATAAATGATAATTCATGGACTCACATTTCTCGGCCGTACTGGCACCCTTTGGTGATCCAATCCCATTCCAGGTATTACAACTGACATTTTCCTTGGACCTTTAAAACCAAGAACATTGGTTTCCTAGAAAGGAAACAATGGAAATTAGTTTATGTGCTGCAAAAAGATGCCGGTTTCCTTATTAAGAATGAAACAGAAGGAAAGTGCTTTTCCTAAACTAATAGAGGAAAAATGATATAGCCTTCAAGAAAACCATAACAAATCTGTAAGTGGTACCTGTTAGTTTGCATAGAACAAAAATGTTTGCTTCCTGCAAATTAAAAAATCAACCAAAATATGCAAAAATTTGAATATTTTGGCAGTGAATGGGCATCTTGAAAAGTCTCTGCAAGCACGCTGCATATTACCTGGAGATATTAATGGTAGATACATAGGGGGTACTTGTGATATTGATTAAAAAATTCAATTCAAGCCATTACTAAGTATGATGCACTACTACTTGCAACAACAAATCTTTTTCCAAATTCTAGATACGAGCCTCTTGGTCAAGATTCTTCTCAAACAAAGTTACTGCTGCAGCGATTAAATTTGTTTTCAAGATAACAATTATGACAGGTTCAGATTGTTCTGTGTTTTGATGGCAGCACAAAGTTCCACTTCCTTTCAAAAAATTTCCTGCAGCTTAATAATCTCGCAAAAATTTCCTGGGAATGGCGTTACCCTGTGCCCACACTTTGTTGGCCTCTGATGCTCATACCTGTCAGGAGCACAACATGATACAAAGGTCTACTGTTAAAAACAACACCGGCGGAGCTGATTATGAAATAAAAACATAAAAATGCTCACATAGAGGATAGCACATAGCTCTTCCCTGATATTTGATCCATCAGTCATGATTCCACCTTTTCTTGGATTCTTACCACTGTCAAAACACGTGAATTTCGTCCCTACATAATTTGACCTGAAAAATGAAACCAGATAATCAGTAAAAGATGTCCTGCTTAGCGTTACTTCTATTACAAGGTCTTTAATGGTCACAGGGAACATGGATTGATAGTCTTGTCTAACAGATTGGTAAACTTGTAAAATATCTTCACAACAGATTATTCCTGTACGAAAATACAAGGCCATGTAATAGCCATGTACAAGCCTTGTAGTTATGGCCTTGTAACCTTGTTATAGCTTGGAATAGCCTTGCTGTAACCTTATAAATGGCTCGAAAAATGCTAATTAGCCTTGTAGAAGCCTTGTGGAAACCTTGTGTTAGACTGGTTGCAACTTGGAATCTTACTGATAGCCTTGTAATTTTCTTCCAAGGTTAGTACAAGGTCATAACAAGGTCATAATTCCCTCTACAAGGCTAAAACTTGGCATGTACAAGGCCAAGTTTAGCCTTGCATTTTTGTACAGGTTGCTATCTCGACTGCTCGTTATTTCAAAATTCGCTATTTTGAATCAAAATTAATTTTCTCTTGCTTGGATTTCTTTGATTTAACGTAAGATGTAAATTCTATGAAATATTTTTTATTTAACTCAGATGTCGAGAGAAAGAAATTGACTGCAAATAGCTTCGGTCTAATCATGCCCAGACGCAAGGAACAAACTTAAAATTGTGTAAAATGCAACCCGTTTCTTATTCTTTATTTCATTGTCGAGGCTAGAAACATACATGCTCGACAAAAACCCTTTCAGAGAATCCTACAAGCTATAAGCATGTAGAAGCTGCAAAGAGAATGTCTATTTTCACCCTTAAGAATGCATTTCACGCCAACTTTTGTTACAAATATAGTATTTTTCCGTCGTGAAAACTATCATTTTAAAAACATCTCCGGAGGGACCATTACAAAAACAAGGTCACCTTGACTATTTGATACAATCCCTTCCATTTCAACCTGGGGTGTCTTCACATTAAAATTCTTGTATACTTGTGTACAACTGTAATTGGGTGTCTTTTTCCTCACATCATATTGTACAACACTTTTTCTTGTATGGTGAAATTTTACAAACATACACATACATACATAGAAATGAGCATTGTTGAAAAGATGCAGTCTATACGTAGTCTAAGAACCTTCCCATTATCACCCTACTCCAAGTGAGAATATTGAAACTTTCTTGTTCGTTTTATCAAGCAATAGATTATATATCTATTGTGACAGTGCTGACAGATCTTTTTATATATACCCTGTAATAACGTTTAGTCCTGTATTCTATGAAGAAAGTTGAATTGAATTGAATGAATTGAATTGAAAGATAGATAGAAGCAAAGTCCATGCAAACCTTAATTTTCCTGTGAAACTTTCGCCACTCCTGGACATATCCGTAGGATCAGTTGAAATGAGATAATTTGAAGTTTTGCTCTTCTTTCGTTTTCTACCAGCTAATAGGAAAATCTACGATGAAGGAAGGATGAATTGCAAGAGTTCAGTTCAGTTCAGTTTCATTTTAAAAATTCCACTACATACAAAAAAAAATCCTTTAAACTAACAAAATTTACTAAATATTATAAATATAATAAATAAATAAACTCGAGAGAAAGTATTATTTCATTGTCGATTATTGCATTTCATTTCAAGAATGTTGTCCTTTAAAAACTCTTTTGAAAATCTTTTGAAACTAACAAAGGACTACTATTTCGCAAATTACCTAGAAATGAATACAAAAATACTTCAATATTTTAGCTATTAGAGTAATCAATTGTATGATGATAGTGCAAGTACATTTGCTGCTACAATTGTTCAAACAGGGGACATATTTTTGAGTCACCCTTAGCACACTATGCTAAAGTTATGCTTATCCTTTCCACAGCATTTTGAAACCCAAGTTAGAGGGACTGTGTCACAGATGTGATTGGCTAGATCTTTAGATAAAGTTGATCATGAAAGATGGTTTCGATTCGGATAATTTTCTTCTAACAAATAGAATGAATTAATTCATGAATTTTGAGGCAACTCTAAACAACTGATGCATGTGCCTAATTCTATTATTGTTGTCTGTCTTATTTACCCAATCACCTCCAAGATACACTTTCTTTGAAGAGAACTGACATTTTCGGTAAGTATCATGTGGACCACAGCCCTATATCTAACTAATCAAAATGTTTTTATAGCTGCGTCAAGACAACCCAATACCCTAATGAGCTTATACAACATATGCAAGAAAACTTTTAACATCTCACCTTTTTACCATCATCTTTTTCTAGATGCAAGAAGTATGTGGGGAACAAATTTCTATCTACACCCTTTTTGTCTCTGGTTATTCGACATTTTATCGTTGTTCCTTGCGGTGCTGGCCTGTAAAAAAATTTTGTTAGTGGTATATGCAGGACGATTTCAGAAACAAATCTAGTTGTCCTATTTGTAAGATTTTTGCATTAAATCGAGGACAAACGTTTATTTTTCGATAAAGGGTGACCCAAAAAAGTGAAGCTCTTTGAAAATCAACAAAATTTGATTATGTTACCGATCTTACAAATTTCTTTGCTGCATTTGTGTCCAGTTTCAAATCCATTCTATAGTTACATTGCAAGTATACCTTGTAATTTAACACTTTTGGGAATCCTTGCTTTTGTGAGCTATCTGGCTTTGTTGCGTTTTCTCCAACTGCAGACGTTAGTCATAAAATTACATTTTAATCCATTTTACCACTCATTGTGCTTGCAATTTTGTGAAATGCTACACCCGAAAAGGTGGTTTTTCAAGGAATATATTGCGGTCTTTTTTCCTTAGAAATACAATAAAGATAATCTGATTTTTGATACTAACGTGAAAAAAGAAATTTTTAGGATAGGCAATAATCAATTTTCTATGAATTTTGAAAAATATTCACTTCCATTGGGTCACACTGAGGAAGATATTTCAAAAACAGTGTTTTCCGGCAGGAGAATTATTTATTGTCATTCATATTTGTCTTCTCCAAATATCTTTCTTGCCCTGTATTTCTAGGACAGTCTAGATACAGTTGTTTGCATGATTGCATTCAAAATGAGCATGAATATCATTACCAACATTTCCCAATGTTTCTCCAACTTAAATAAAGCTATGCAAATAAAGCAAAACAGACATTTTTCAAAATAGAGACCGAAAACAGAGCCATATCCTGGAATTTGAATCCGAATATTGAATGTAACTGCTCACTCAAACAGCAAAAAGGTTAAAGTTAAAATAAAAACGCGCGAAATTTACAACGAAATGTCATCAGTCTAAGTAAACATCGTTTATATGTAGCTTTTCGTAATTGTATATTTAGATGTAATTCAGTTTAGTGTTCTATGTCATGTCCTTTAAAGGCACATTCCTGGGAATCTGGAAATCGGTGAACTGCCTTGCTTCCCGGGGTATCATCTTAGTTATGTAGTTAAGTAATTTGCAAGTATAGTCTTAAGTACCTCGTTCTTGTAAATTTTTATATTGAATATAAGAAGAAAAAAAATTGAATCCGAGACAGAAAGCGAGAATTGCCGTGAAGCCGATAGATTCTCTTGCGTGTTGTCGACCATGGACACATGACTGAACGAATACAACAGGACTCAACTCAATTCAATGAGCAACGCGTAACAACTCCTTCAAGACTCGCTGACGACCGACCAACAAACAATATAAAAAATGGCTACTTTTGATCACCAACAATGATGCAGATCAATGGTAGGGTATTAAAATTGAAATTGGTCCAAATGTTTTCATCCATATCTCACGTTTGAGAAGAGCGATCAACGAAAGGAAAATGATTTCCAAGGGCTGACATAACCTCCTTCTTGATCAGGATGAGGATATGAATCCTTACATGCATTAAATTTTAGAGGAATGTGCCTTTAGGGAATTGACGTTGATATAGTTAAAGACAGATTTCATCAATAAGCAACCCGATTGGACCACGCATTTTTTAAATGCCATTTGATTGGAGGATTGTTGCTGCTGACAGCATGCATGACAAAATATAGATATGGCGTATGCCATATTTCAAAGTGTCAGTCCCTTTTAACAATCATTCAAAAATTAAAACTGTCAGAATCAATACTTACATATATGCAAAACTGTCTAAATCGTCAATCTCTAAGTTGTATCCTGGTACACTGCTACGATCTTTGCCATCAGGTTGGTTCAATGGACCAGTAGGGGCTGTTTCATGAAGCCCTGCAGGTGACGATCCATCCATGCGAGCCCTGGCAGTTGTCGGTGAGGGAAGGGGGGATGACTCTAAATCGTCTTCGTCTGAGGATTCCACTTTCGCAGGTATTCCATGGTCACGAAGTTTTCGTTCCGTATCTGTCATCTGAAGAGATGTGATTAAATTTAGCTTCCGGTATCATGATATGATATTATACATCTCACATCTCAAGCTCTTGCCAGATATACAAATGGAAGCTCAGCACTTGCAAAGATATTTTCCTTACCAGGCGTCTCAAAAAGTACCCCCATTTGAGAGGATGAATCAAAATTTGTTAATCATCAACTTACATGCATTGTAAGTCTAAATTTAGAATGAATCTGGAACCAGAGATTTCAAAAATTTCTTGAAATTAAGTTCTTTTTGGGGAATCAGTCCTTACATTGAATTCCATTGTAAATGTGATATGTATCAAAGAGAAAGAAGAGGAGCATGCACGCATAATTTCTGAGAGTTGACAGACTAGTTTATCATTCTTGTCACATTTTCAGTGTGTTCACTTTAAAATTAGGTTTGTGGCCTTGCGTCTATGATCATTCCAAATTAACTTAGACTTGCACCATCTGTTGCTATTTTTAAGAAGAAGATTTTGTCAATTATCCGCCCCCCTGCAAATCCTGTCTTCGGAATTCATGACCCAATAGGCTTATCTTTTCTTACTCAACTTAGAGTTGGCTTAAGCAAATTAAACCTCCACAAATTCAAACACAATTTTAGGGATACTGTAAACCCTATGTGCCCTTCGAATGATGGCATTGAAGATGCGGAGCACTTCTTGTTGCTTTGCCCTTCTTTTGATGCTCAACGACGAGATCTTCTCGCTGGAGTCTTTGATGTATTACGACCGTTTGGACATAGTAATTTTTCAAATAAGGTCCTAACTCAGCTTTTACTGTATGGCGATGAAAAGTTCTCTTACAACCTAAATAGAACTATTCTCAACTTGACTATACAGTTCATCCGCGAAACTGGACGGTTTGAGTAAGGTCGCTTCTAACGAAAGATGTACACCACGTAACCACTAAGTCCCCGTCTGTTTCTTTTTTGTCTCTTTAGGTTTGTAAGTCTGTTGCATATTGGACGGCAGGTGCATGGTGGTTTTTTTCATACTTAAAGAAACTTCAAGATAAGTTTTCTCCACCAGTTACCTTTCTTTGCCATCACTTGGATCTGACGTCTAATATGCAGCAGACTTAGGTATCAATCGTTCTTATTATCCGTATGAGTTGTTTTAGTAGTGTTCTTTAAGTTTAAGTAGTTTTTCTTCCCTTTATCTTTATTAATTCCCTTGGGGTAGACACAGTCTTTTGCTCCCCGCGGGTATTTGTCCCAGTAGTATTGTAAAGTAATTCTCGTAAGTAGTGTAGACCGTAATATGTATTGTGAAATTTTATTGATTTATAAAAAAAAAAAAAAAAAAAAATCATTCCAAATTTCGGCTTCTTATGATCACATTTCTATTTCAATCTTGGGCTATTTATGACAAATCTTTTCATATATCCGCTTTATATTGTATACTTTGATAACTTATGAATATTTTACCAACTAGTTTCTTATGTGATACTGTATATAATTTTTTAACGTTGGGATAAATTAGCTAATGTTTTTATTTGGCTATAGTATATTGTAATCCAACCATAAATAAATTGATAACAATAATAATTCTTTTTAAATTCCAAAACCAAAAATTAAAGTATAAAGGTAGGACCTTTCTCAAAACTTCTGGTTGTAGATGATTCTAAATTTTGACTTTGCAAGCTAGTATCTCCGGAGTTTGATTGATGATTTTTGAATACAAGGTATCTGCATTTAAGTTGAAGATTAGCAAATTTATCTGTCCATTCAGAAATTCCTTATATTTGATTGTTTTGTTTCTTTTTCCAGTAAAGAGTGGGGTACTTATTTAGACACCTGGTATCATGATACAAAAATATGTACCGGGTGTCTCAGAAAAAAGTACCCCTTTTGACTGGAAATAGGAACCAAGCAAAATAAGATATCATTGCTCCCCGACTTCACAGCTAAATTTACCAATGCTCAACTTAGATGCACGTACCTTGCATTTAGAAATCGTCCACCAAACACCGGAGATACAGGTTTGCAAAGTCAAAATTTACAGTGCACCCAAAACCAGAGGTTTTGAAAAAGGGCCTAGTCATGATTTGTATCGTGGACAATTTCCAAAGTACCTGTGGACTTTAAGTTTCCGAGTTTTGCCTTTGAAAAGAATAAAAGATGCATGGACATGGCGCTGATTAAACAAAGATAGTAAAATGTTGTAAGAATGATAAAATCGTGCCACATCTCCAAAATAAGCGTGCATGTGCTCCTTTTCCCCTTCTTTAATACAAAACACTTGGGATTGAATGCGATGCAAGGACCGTTTCCTCAAAAGAAAAGTCACTTCAAGAACAATTGAAGTAATTAAATATATAAATCTTTTCAAAAATAAAAGTAAAGGTCAAAGTCGAAAATTCGTTTGCAAAATGCCTTTGTGTTGTCAAATTATGGTTTCAGGTGCACTCCAAATTTTGACCTTGTGAACTCATATCTCCGGTGTTTGGTGGTCGATTTTCAAATGCAAGGTAAGTGCATTTAAGTTGAAGACCAAAAAATGTAGCCATTAATTCAAAAAGTCTCGAAATATTATCGTTTTGTTGCCTTGTTGAGTCAAAAGGGGGTACTTTTTTTGAGACACCTGGTAGAATCCATGTTCCCTGCCTTTTGCAAAATGATCTGCCTAAGAATGACAAACTAATAATTAATTTGATTTCACCATTGCATATGAATATTACTTCAAGAAGCATTCCGCAGAAAAAACCGGATATCGGTGAACTGTGTTGTTTGCTTTTAAAACGAACATACTTATCATTATAAACATTTTCCAATGTTTCTCCAACTTGAATAAAGCCCAAACTGGCCAAAAACTAAACAGATATTTTTCAAATAGAAACCGAGAACTCAGCCATATCCTGGAATTTGAATCCGAGACAGAAAACAAGAATTCTCGGTAAAACCGATCAATTCTCTTGTGCGTAGTCGACCGTGGACACATGAATGAATGAATACAACAGGACATTCAAACTCAATTCAACGAGTGGTGCACGACGAGCCTATCAAGATTTGCCGATGACCGATCGACGGACAACAACGAAAATAAGCTACCGTTGTTCGCCAAGAACGATGCATAAAGATGGTAGGGTATCAAAATTAAAATTGGTCCATATGTTTTCTTCCATATCTCGCGTTTGAGAAGCGCGATCGACGAAAGGGAAACGATTTCCGAGGGCTGACATAATCTGTTTCTCGATCGAGATGACAATATGAATCTCTGTATGCATTTAATTTTCGCGGAATGCCCTTTAAATTGCTGATTTATCACGTAGAGATCAGTAGAGACAACATAGGGCTCAAATCTTTAAAAAGGTCGGTGTAAAATTCTATTACAGTTTTCTTTGAAATAAATGGCTTGAAAGGAACTTGGGGTTCTTTGCCGTAAATCTGCCGTGGAAATTTATTGATATCTTGATTTGTTTTAAAATGGCGGCATTTATTAAATTTGAGGATATGACGTCATTAAATTTCTAAATCCTAAACCAGAAGAGCTACAGATTTCTGCTTACCACCATATTGTAGACCATCATAAACTATGGTTTTCTTGAAGGTTATATCATTTTTCCTCTTTTGTTTTAGGATTTACGATGATCTAACGTTTTTTCAAAATTTTACATGAATTTTTTCAAAAATAGTCAAATTGCAGCAATTTTGAAAAAAATCAAGATATCAAAAAATTTCCATGGCAGATTTACAGCAAAGTACCATAAGATCTTTTCAAGCCATTCAATTCAAAGGAAAATTTGATACAATTTTACACCCACCTTTGTAAAGATTTGAAAGATTTGAGCCCTATGCTGGTAGAGAAAACAATTAAAAAATTAATGCTGGAAATATATAAATGCCTCAATTCGGAAAATCCATCTTTTATGTGGAATATCTTCCAGGCAAAAGATGTAGCCTATAACCTAAGGACTAAAAATCTTCTACGGTTACCAAGCACCAACACCTTGTCATATGGAAATGATTCATTATCTTTCAGGGGGGCCATCCTTTGGAACACTTTGTCTGACTCAATAAAAAGCCTGGCAACCAGTGCTAGCTTTAAGAGATCAATTAAAGAGTGGAAGGGTGACAGTTGCTCATGCAAAATATGTAGATAAAGAGTCCGTGTGAATTTCACCAGAAATATTTCTGTATTATAATCATGTATTTATCTATTCATTGTAATTAGTATTCCTTTTTGTGTAAATAGTTGGTCTTAATTAGTTCAATTTAGAACTATCAGTTTTTTTAACCAACTGTAAATAATGTTATAATAATAATAATGATAATAATAATAATAATAATAATAATAATAATAATAATAATAATAAAGAGACAAGTAAGAAAAGATCAACTGACCTTAGTAGGGGGAAGAAATGACGTTGGTGGTTCTTCTGATTCTACATTCAACAAAGTTGGCGCAACAGGTTCAGGATCAAAGCCGACATTGACAGTTGCACCAGGTGTATCATGTACTGATGATTTGTAGCCACCTCCTTGCTTGCCAGATTTAGGACGAGTACCACCTCTACTTCCTGGCCGCATATTATCATTTGGCTGCATCATACCTATGAAAAAGTTATCATTTTCAAACATCGTACACAACGATGAGTCAATGAAAATAATCCCTCCTCAAAAGGTGACTGCTCCTTGGATAACAAGGACAGATTTTGTAAGACAATAGCAGGAGTTGGTTTTGATTGACACTGCAATTCAAAGCGATTAGCGATTGCAGACAAAGGAAATTCTCTCAACCAGAAATTCAAAACAAGCAAAGCAGCAAAAGTTTCTCTGAAACCCAGGTAGCTAGCTTGCTCGTTGTGCATTCCAGAAATTGTTTTTAACAGCAAACATTAGCATAAATCCAAAGAAGAAGGATATAACTACACATCTGCCACGGGCATTTAATTCATTTGGTTCAAAAGCCGATTGAGAGGCGATTCAATTCTTTTACTTTTTGTGTGTTATTAAAACACTTACAGCTTCTGAACCAAAGAAATAAATGCTCGAGGTAGATTTGTAGATGTATCCTTCTTCTTTCGATATATGCTTATATTTGCTCTTAAAAAAATTTGGTTTCAGAGAAACATTCGCGGCTTTGCTTGTTTTGATTTTCTGGTTGAGAGAATTTCCTTTGTCTGCAGCCACTAATTGCTTTGAATTCAGGTGTCAACAAAAGCATCTCATGCTATTGTGTTACAAAATCTGTCCTTGTTTCCCTGGATATCAAGGCTAAAAATTGGCAAACATATCATTCAATCGCAGACGTCAAATAAATTTTAAAATTTGCCTGACCAACTTGGCTACTCCGTTCTACTATTACGAGGTACGATATTTTCTCAAGAAAGCCCATCCAAGGAACCTTCAAACAGTCTTAAAATCACAACGAAATTTTCTGCAAAATCCCTTATAATTTCAGAGCCTTTTATTTACACCAACCTTTTAACCAAAAAGTGGTTGGGCTCTCTTCCGACACATCCTATTTTGGTGGGGGGGGGGGGGGGTAGAGCAACTAGGTTTTGTGTGCTAATAGCCCCAGGCATGTGCTTTTTTAAAACATAAAAATTAACCGAAAATTAGCCATCATTATTCCCTTCATCAGCATTTTCTTAGGGTAATCAAGAAAAGTGGCAAAATTGGCAACAATTGGGAAAATGCGATAAAATGATAGATTACATCAAACAACGCTACTCTACAAAAGAAATTTGAGAATGATACATTTTCGCTACTTTTTTGGCAAAAAATGAGGTTCAAGAATTTGCGATTTTGACAGGGTCAACCCCGGAAAATTTTCTCTCTCCCTCTTATTTGTCAAAATATTTGGTTACAAACAAATTATAAACAAAAGATCTGGAACGTAGGTTGCGGTTAATAATGTTCCTGAGTGCATCCGAGGTTAAAGTTGCAGCAACACAATGAGACAGACATCAATGGACACGTCCGGGGTTGGTATGATTTATGATAAAGTACAAGATAATACTGCTATGAATGATGTATGATACTTTTTCCCTTATTTTTCGCTTTCTCCTTGTGAAATTACGTATTCAAATAAGCCATTTGAGCGAAGTGACGTCATATCGCGCAAACGAAAACGAGGCTGTGTGATTGTTTTTTCATCTCCTTATCGTAGCAAGCCTCTTTATTGTGTACTCATGCATTGAAAATGGCACGAGATTTTAAAGGGTTTGTGCTAACGTTAAAGGCTTGCATTTGCAGAGAGCAAAACAATCTAAAAATATCCCTTTCAAATCGCTGTTGCACAACCCACCGTGAAGCCAAGAAAATGCTGTGTCTGACAGTTTTCTTTGCTCTATTAATAGAGATGCATATTTACCATTGCACACTTCCCTCTAAAGATCATGTTTGCTCGAAAGCTGAAAACCAGAGACCCCTAACAGACGTCTTTGCGAAATAAGCTCTAAAATCAAGGCAAAACCATGTTATCCTATGTCACACTTCATTCTTGTCAAGATAAGAGCAAACAAAATGGGATTTAGTAGGTAGTTCAATTTTCAAACGATTATTAAATTTGCTTCGAACAACTCTTATGTCTTAGAAATAGTAAGGTCATTGACCAATCTTTGCAGGAGACAATGATTGGCTTGTAGAATACAAGATGACATTCTAACTCACGTTGTCATTCTGTTTTCGTTTCATAAACTCTTGGAGAGCAATGTGTCAGACCTTATACAAGACGGAAAGAATACATTCAAACTTGTTGGGGATACGAATTCTCAAAGTTCGAAACAACGGTTATCCCCCAAAAAGGAAACCTGTGATCATGCGCAAAGCGCATGTTTGGTTTCGTGGAAAGAATGTGGGCGGATAATCCGGCCACAATCCAAATAAGAATTAGCAAAGAAACAAAGAGATTCTCGCTCATGGTAATAGGTTTCCCAGCGTGTTAATCTGCTTTGAACTTTACCAGCATAACAAAAGGATCAGACAAAAGTGGTAGTCCTCTGTATCCTCAACAAAAATGCACATTTGTTAGACTACCATTAAATCCTCGATTAAGTCCCCACCTAAGAATAAGCCCCCCCCCCTTCAGGACTAATTTTGACAAATAAACCCTCTCAAATAGACCCCTAGTGGGCGTTATTCGATTCAACAAAAGGATGAATTTGACATAAATTAAAACGTTCTTTCCTTGGTATCATGCTTATGGTCGTCCTGGTTCAATTCTAGCTCAACATTGATATTTTTTTCACTTTTCTCCCTCCCTTTATCGGCTAGAAGGACAATATTGCAGCACATATCTACATTATACTATTCAATAAGCCCCCCTCGAATAAGCTCCCATCCTAAAATTCCTTTTCACAAAGAGCCCCCGGGGGCTTATTCGAGGATTTAGGGAACATATGAAACTTTAAACTTTTTTAATCCACCGCTTGCTGCGGAATGGACAACACATATTTTTTACAAGAAACTGCTGATAAGAAGCTCAACCCTCAGATCGCCAAAAAATTTAAGAAACTATAATTCATTTTGATAAAGGAAATCTTTGACATATTTTTACTTTATTTTCACTCATTTTCTTTATATCATTACTCAGAACGTACTTGAGTAATGTCTAAACATTGGAAAGGCTTGAAAAACGTAATTTTTAAATGTTCACAAGGCCACAGGTAGGGAACATGAAGATTATTATCGAGCCTCTAAGAAACTTGTAAGAAACTCTGAGTACTGAAAATCTGATAATCTTAAGAAACTCCAACAGCATAGAAAAGATTTGTGGGGAATTCCCAGGGCAGTTTCAGGGATTTGTGGCTTGGTCTTTAGCTGGGATCCGAAGTTAGATGCTAAATAGTGGCATCTGATTCAAGATCTTGGCTGGGGATTGGGTTGTGGGTCTTCGGGGCAGGTAAAGTGTGCGATTTGTCATGGGCTGTAGGGGGTGGATGGTTCTTTTTGGTGCACCAAGTATAGTATAGTTTTAATAAATAGATAGTAATTTTATATATTGTGTTTTAATTTAATTTTACATACTTTTCGTTGTTGTCCCTGACTAGCCAGTAAGCTAAATATTTTGGCACCTTGATAAAGCTTTTGATTGATTGATTGATTGATTGATGAGATTGATAAATGTAAACTTCAATAATCAGTGGAAATAACAGCACTAAATCTTGTACTGGGTGAGTAAACAAATTTAAGACATTTGGCAGGCTGTTGGATAAAAAGTACCCAGACAATATTCAAAACTGAGATGTTAATTTATCAGTCAAGTGAAAGCACTCATCTTTGACACTCAGAAATTGGGAAAATGTTGGTAAGGGGTTTGTCTTTGTATGGGAACAAAAATTTCAAGTTCTATTCTGGTCCATGATTTACTTGAAATTCAAATTTAAGTTCAATTTCTGAAAATGAAAGTGGCAATTGTATTGAATTTTAATAATAAGTAAATCATGGACCGGTATCAAACATGGAATTCTCGTTGTTTCAGATATTGCTACAACAAGCAGCAGGAGGATGGATCAGCAGAGGTAATCAATAGAGTCTCCAGGGAATGTCCAAACGATTTTTATGGAGTCAGTGCACCCAAAATCTTGTGACCTTCTACCATCTGTTTATGAACAGATACTTCATAAAAAATCTTAAAGGAAACGACCTCAGTTTAACAAGGGCAGACTTTGTAATACAATAGCAACAGTTGCATATGATTGACACCTCAATTCAAAGCTATTAGCGACTGCAGACAAAGGAAATTCTCTCAACCAGTAATTCAAAACAAACAAAGCCACCAAAGTTTCCCCAAAACTAGTAGGGCAAACTCTCGTCGTGTGCAAGCGAAAGTTGGTTTTTAAGAGAAGGTATGTGCTTATAACGAAAGAAGAAGGGTAAATCTAAAGTTCTGTCTGGCGGATTTTGTTTATTTGATTCAGAAGCCGAGCAGAAGGCATTGTAATTCTCGTGAATTTAGGGCTCAAATGAAACGATTACAAAACCGCTCCTGAATCAAATAAACAAAATCCGCCAGACAGAACTTTAGATTTGCCCTTCTTCTTTCGTTATAAGCACATACCTTCTCTTAAAAACCATCTTTCGCTTGCACAAGACGACAGTTTGCCCTACTAGTTTCAGGGCAACTTTTGCGGTTTCGCTTGTGTTAAATTACTGGTTGAGAGAACTTCCTTTGTCTGCAGTCACTAATCGCTTTGAATTGAGGTGTCAATCAAAGCAACTGATGTTGTTGTATACAAAATCTGTCCTTGTTCCACAGTTTGGAATTCAAACTTTCCAATATTGTTATTTCGTGCACTTTAAAGCGAAACACAAAATGGAAGAGTCGCATGAACCACATTGATGATGGGAATACGAAAATGATAGACAACTCACAATGGTTACAGTAAAATAAAATCCCACAGAACACAAGGAAATATTGTTCACATGAATTAATGGACTTGCTCCAAGTCTCGCTCTTGATCAATAAATACAGGAGGGGGAAGGAGGAAAGGGGGAGGACACGGGGAAGGAAGAAAGAAAGGGAAGAGAAACGGGATTGAGAGCCGCTATCCTTCCCTTTCTTTCCTTCTTCCTTTCCCGGTGTCCTCCCCTTTTTCCTCCTTTCCCCTCCCATATTTATTGATCAAGAGCGAGATTTGGAGCAAGTCCAATGTATTCAAAGAATAAACAAGGTTTTAGATTGCAAACTTACCCGGAAGGGTCCGTTTATATCTTTGCATCTCATCGTTGCGCTTTTTCTGCAGAGAAAGAACAAATATTAAATCACACGCTTCAAGAATAATTGCAGCAAATGCATTACCAGCTCTAATACAAAAGAATATCTCCCTCCATATAGATAGGGTTCTGCAGGGTTTTAAGTAGAATTACTTCAAAACAACAGGTACAATTCTGCGTTGGTAACTACTTCCCTATGACACTGTTCAAGGCTTGCTCAAAAGCTTCAAGAAAATTGCCCTACATTCAACATACCAAAGTCTATATTACTGCTTCTCACCTGTCAACCGTCTACGAACTAGGGTGTCCCACCCTTCATTACAAAGCGTTGAACTGGAGTGAACCAGCGACAAGGCCAAGCAGAAGCCCACATGAAAAACAGTGCCTTACATGTCTGGTCCC
Organism: Aurelia coerulea; assembly: GCA_039566865.1. Classification (NCBI taxonomy): domain Eukaryota; kingdom Metazoa; phylum Cnidaria; class Scyphozoa; order Semaeostomeae; family Ulmaridae; genus Aurelia; species Aurelia coerulea. Next base: position 19,881,604 of record CM076947.1, on the reverse strand, counting down.
TCAATCAGCGTTGTGTCCCAATTATATGGGACAACATTCACGCCATTTCTTCTTCTTCTTTTTCATTGGCAGGCTTCAAGCTGGAGTGAACCAGCAACAAGGCCAAACAACAGCTTGCTTGAAATGCAGTGCCTTCAATTCCCACCCCAATTCCCAGCTACGTCTCCTCTGTTTCAGTCAAGCAGAGGCAGAAGCCAAAGAGGGCGTTTTTAGTCTCTCAAGGGACTTTTATATGGTGAGGTGATTGATGGCTCTAACACAAAAGAATGATTGACATTTCTATACTGCCTGATTGACAGATCCCTTATTTAGCTTTACTCTTTTATCAAGACGAAGGTCACCACTGTTTTGCATATGAAAAGACCAATTGTCACAAAAATGAATTGTGGCTTCGGTGTCAAGGTTGCTTGATTGAAAACACAGCAGGTTATGTGCATTCAACATAAAAATAGAATTTAGTGTTTTCTTGGAAGTCTGTATGATGTAATGGTCTTAAGTACACTTCAAAAAGGACAATAGGGGTTAAATAAAGAGAGATAAAGGTCAAAATGAAGACTTCAGATCTCAGTTCTTTGGTGGTGGTATTAGTTCTGAAACTCTAGCGAGAATACGTGATTCTCTATCAGCAACAAAAAGTGTTCCGCATCTTCAATGCCATTATTCCCTGGGCACATTGGGTTTACAGTATCCCTAGAATTATGGAAGAATTTGCGCAGGTTCAATTTGCTTAGGCCTACTCTAATTTGAGTGCGATATGATAAACCTACTGGGTCGTGAATCCCAAAGACAGATTTTGCAGGGGGCGAATTATCGAGAGAAGCCTTTTCTTAAAACAGCGACCAGATGGTGCATGTCTCAGTTCCAGGTCAAGTTAATTCCATTCGGCTAAACAGTGCGGATAAAATCTAGATTTGAATTTTTCTGTTCTTGCCCCGGCTAAACAGTGCGGATAAAATCTAGAATTGAATTTTTCTGTTCTTGCCCCCATTCACCCAATAACGTCCTGGTTACGAAGAGAGTAGTTTGATCGATGGCGTAGCGGAATTGGTTCCTTTAAATACAAAGGGGTGAGATTATTTACAATCTTAAAGAACAAAGTTAGACGCCTGCTCCATCTTCGGAAATTAAATGATTCCCAGCCAAGCTCCGCATAAAATTTCTCTCGCGATGTTCCTCTCCAAGCTCCTGTTACGGCAAGAGCAGCAGAATACTGAACAGACTCTAGCTTTCCCATTAAATTTGACTAAGTGATATATAAGTGACTAAATTCACATACTTTCGTCAGAATATGGTAAATAACATCCCCGTAGTCTAGATGGGGTCGCACATCTAGTTTGTATAATTCGTTTACAGTTTGCCTGGGGAGATATTTAGAGAGATATTTCAGCAAGCCAACAACATTTCTTGTTTTAGAAATAGCTGGTTGATATGAGCAGAGAAGGAAAGCTTCGAGTCCAGGATAATACCTAAATGTTTATGTTCATTTACTTTCATCACATGAATATAATTGAAAAATACCATCGGATAATCAATTTCAATTCTTTTCCTTGAAAATATTAATTCAACTGCATGTTTTTGTGGATCTGGATTAAATGACATCTGCCAATCATAAGCCGACTGTTTTATAAACTCCAATTAATGGTTCATGTTATTGGCAGCTGTGTTTGAGTCTTCTACTACAGTGAACAATGATGTATCATCAGTCTGCAGTTAGATCATTTATATACACAAGGGAAAATAAGGGACCTAATATAGAACCCTGAGGTACCCCTGCTGAAATATCTCCCTTGTTGGAGCTCTGTCCATTCAAAACAGTTCGCTGTTTACGATCCTCAAGGAAATTTTGGATAAGAGAAAGGAGCTGGCCTGAGTACTGGATCGATTGGAATGAATCAATATTTGCTCGACGGCCAAAAGATCGAAGTATTTTCGTGATTTTTCTCGTCTTCATACGAGCACTGCAAACATAGGTAAATTCCCAATAAATTCAACTTTACAAAAATTTCATGGTTGCAAAATGACTGAAAAATGGCCTAAAACACTTGATCAAATCGTTAGGACTCTCCTCACACAGAACAATACACACGGGTGTGTTTCACCTCTCTCAAGAGTAATAAGACATATATTCTCAAACAGATACTAAAGATTTCCAATCCCATGGCAATAAATGTGCAGACGATAGCTCTCACCCATGTGAAATTACATTTTCTCTGTTGTTCTGAGCGAGGAGTCCTTCATGATTTGATCAAGCATTTTCGGCCTTTTTCAGTTATTTTGCAATCATAAAGTTTTTCTAAATTTGAATTTTCCAATTTTTCCAGTGCGAGAAAAAGAAGAAGGCGAGAAAAATCACAAAAATACTTCGATCTTTTGGCTGTCAAGCAAATATTGATTCATTCCAACCATTCAGTACTCGATCTGTTACAGAAAATGAAGTAAGTTGCCGATTGAGATATTTCAAACGTTGTTCTGTCGTTAAAAGGCTAGCCTATGCTATGAGTATTTTTCGGAAATTTTTTCGGCACGGTAAATGTCCAAAATTAAGGATTTTGAGGAAAAGGGCATGTCTGAAATCCTCAAAAAGTCATCAAAAACAGGGGATCGATTTACGACCATTACAAATCTTTAATACAACGAGGGGCGTGTTTCATTTCAACATGGGAATAGGCAACCCAGTAGGAAGTCTCCAGAGCAAGTTTATAGTCCCTAGGTATTTAAAGATATGCTCAGGCAAAATGAAACGCGCTCCTCGTTGTTTTTAAGACCTGAAATGGCTTTAAATCAATCCCCTGTTTTTGACGAGTTTTTGGGGATTTCAAGCGTTAATTTGGGAACTTTACCGTGCCTAACAAAATTGCGAAAAATACGCATAATGTAGGCTAGTCTTTTAGTGACAGAACAACATTTGAAATATTTCAATCGGCCACTTACTGGTTTTCCTATAACAAATTGCGTTTGCGTTGGGTCATTTTTTCTGGGTCACCCGGTATAAAGAGAAATTTGGGATGGAATATCAATCAGAATGATAAAATTAAGTGATACTGCACTAGTTGGGATGGAATATCAATCAGAATGATAAAATTAAGTGATACTGCACTAGTTATTCCACTAACAATAATATTTGAAAACTGTTTGAGATGTGGTTTATTTCCCAAAATATGGAAATATGCAAATGTTGTGCCGGTTCATAAAAAAAATGAGAAAAATTTGAAGGGAAACTATCGACCAATTTCTCTCCTACCAATCTTTGGGAAAATACTTGAAAAACTTATGTACGATTCTTTATACTCGCATCTCGTTTCATGCAATTTACTCAATCCGAATCAATCAGGCTTTCGTCCCGGTGACTCAACGGTTAATCAGCTGATTTCCATAACGCACACGATCTTTAAAGCCTTCGATTGTAACCCACCTCTTGATGTTCGCTCTGTGTATCTTGACATCTCTAAAGCATTTGATAGGGTATGGCACGACGGTTTGATTTATAAACTAAAACGATGTGGCGTTTCTGGAGAGCTCCTTTTACTTATCCAAAGTTTACTTAAGGATAGAAAACAGCAAACAGTTCTAAATGGACAGAATTCTGATTGGGGAGATATTTCAGCAGGAGTACCCCAGGGTTCTATTCTAGGACCCTTGTTTTTCCTTGTATATATTAACGATCTAGCTGCTGACGTGAAGTGCAACGTTAAGCTTTTTGCTGATGATACATCGTTGTTTACCGTAGTAGAAGACTCTAGCTCGGCTGCCAGTGATATGAACCATGACCTAGAGTTGATAAGACAGTGGGCCTACGATTGGAAAATGTCCTTCAATCCTGATCCGCAAAAACAAGCTGTCGAACTGTTATTTTCTACGAAAAGAATTGAAATCAATCATCCAGAAATTCGTTTTAATAATATTCCAGTGATGAAAGTGGATAAACATAAACATTTAGGAATTATCCTGGACTCAAAGCTTTCTTTTTCGGCTCATATCCAGGCAGCTATCTCTAAGACAAGGAAGGGTGTCGGTTTGCTGAAATATCTCTCCAAGTACCTACCCAGACATACCCTAAACGAATTATTCAAGCTCTATGTGCGGCCCCACCTGGAATACGGAGATGTTATCTATCATATTCCGGCTAAAGTATGTGAATTTAGCGGTAACACTACTTTGTCAAGTTTGATGGAAAAGTTGGAGTCAGTTCAGTATTCTGCTGCTCTAGCCGTTACAGGAACGTGGAGGGGGACATCGCGAGAGAAGTTGTACGCAGAACTTGGTTGGGAATCATTGAGTTCCCGAAGATGGAGTAGACGCCTTACGTTGTTTTACAAAATGATACATAATCTGATGCCTGAATATACAGCTGATCCAATCCCTCAACTTCAGCAGTCGCATTACTCTCTTCGCAATCAGGATGTCATTGGGCGAATAAGGGCAAGGACAGAAAAATTCAAATCTAGCTTTTATCCCAATTGCCTGTCAGAATGGAATGAACTAGATCCGGAGGTTAGACTTGCACCATCGGTCGCTATCTTTAAGAGAAAGCTGATTTCAATTATCCGCCCCCCTGCTAAATCTGTCTTTGGGATTCATGATCCAATAGGATTATCCTATCTGACTCAACTTAGAGTGGGTCTTAGTAAGTTATGCTCTCACAAATTCAAGCACAATTTTAGGGATTCCATAAATCCAATGTGTCCTACAAACGATGGTATCGAGACTACGGAACACTTTTTGTTGCTCTGCCCCTCCTTTGAGGTTGAACGTCGAAATCTTCTCGCTAGAGTGTTTGATTTGCGGCGACCATTTGGACATATCGATCTTTCAAATGAGGTTTTGACGCAACTTTTACTATATGGCGATAAAGACCTTCCAAAGGACCTCAACAGAAATATACTCGAGTTGACTCTACATTTCATCCACGCAACTGGTCGCTTCAGTTGAGATCACCGTAAATCTAGTTAAACGTCACCAAACCACTAAGTCCATTTTCGTAAAGTTTCTTGTCGTAGAGTCCTGTCCATATATTCCTTTGCAAGCCTGTTTCACATTGGATGTTAGGCTTATATTAGAAATCCAGACACGATAGCGGTGTCTCGAAAGAAGGGAAGGGTGGGGAGCAGTGACGGGGACAGTTGTTGTCGTTGTTGTTTCCTCGGCCGGCGTACCGATTGTTCACTATTATATTTTGGCCTGACATCTAATGTGAAACCGGCTCAAATATTTATTTGTAAAATGTTTTTATAATTAGAATTTCTATCTGTATTAGTTGTAGCGTATGTGTAGTAGTTTTGTATTAGTTGTATTTTAGTTTATATTAATTCCAGGGGGCAGACATGATATTTTGCTCCTCCTGGTCCCCGTTCTTGTAGTGTGGTATAGTAGATTGTAGGTAGTGTTTAGGTAATTTTGTTGTAAATTTTTATATTGAAAATAAAAAAAAAAAAAAAAAAAGAGAAATTAATTTGGTAATTATCGATTGAGTTACCAGTGCTCTTTGCAGTATGCTTCAAAACCAGGCAGCCCTGAACAGAGCCAAACTTGCTAATTTTTAAAATCAATCACAATATCGGGAATACTGAGAAAATCATGTCGTTTTTTATCTTCTTGTGGAAAATAGCAATCTAAAGGTCTGCCATGTAATCAAATTTAGGTAATTTTTCAAAGGAGAGCACTGTTTTGCGTACACTGTGTGCCAGAGCCTTAGGAAACCCAGTATCATGCAGCACTCATGAAGCAAAAATATTTTCTATTTTTATTTTTTACTCATGAAGCGAAGAGTAAGGCAGGGAGACACACTCTCTCCAAATCTATTCATTGCAGCATTGGAGGAAATATTCAAAAGAGCCGATCTACAAAGGAAAGGGAATCAAGATAAATGGTGAACATATAAGTAACTTAAGGTTCGCAGACGATATAGTACTTTTTGCTAATGATCACAAAGAATTGGAAGAAATGATAGTGTCCTTGAATGAGGAAGGGAATAAAGATGGGATGAAGATTAACAAATCGAAGACAAAGATCCTTCATAATGTACACGCAAAAAGGAACAGTCAGAACAGAGGAATAATTATTGACGGCGATGAATTGGATATTGTAGAACAATATGTCTACTTAGGGCAGCTAATAACAGCAGATAATAACCAGTCGAAGGAAATAGCAAGACGGATAGGACAGGGTTGGGCAAGCTTCGGAAGATATAATAACATACTAAGAGACACAAAAATACCAGTCTGTCTCAAAAGAAAGATAATAGACGATATCGTCCCCCCAGCGATGACATACGGCGCAGAAACGTGGTCACTAACTAACAAATTTGCATCAAAACTGCAAGTCGCTCAAAGAAGCATGGAAAGAGCAATGCTGAATATCACGCGAAGGGATAAGAAGAGAAACGAATGGGTACGGGAGCAAACAAGAGTTGTAGACATCATAGCCAAGGCGAAATCACTGAAGTGGGAGTGGGCAAGTCACATAAGAAGGATGGCAGATAACCGATGGGCAAAGAAAGCCACAGAATGGACACCGTATGGAAGGAAGCGCAGCAGAGGAAGACCAAAAAAGAAATGGAGAGATGAAATCACAGAAACAGCAGGGGTCAATTGGATGAGAAGAACAGGGAACAGAGTATGCTGGAAAACGTTGGGGAGGTCGTCGGCCTGCAGTGGCCTGAATGACTGAAAATGATGATGATGATGACGAGTCATGAAGCAAACCTATGAAAAGTCGGCATCAATTGAATGATCTTGAAAAACAGAGGTTGGATTTTAAGAGAATTTTAGCGTTGAGGTTAGCGAGAAAGTTTTGCTCGTCATTGTGTTCAAGATCTGAAATGGCTGTAAATCGATCCCCTATTTTTGACGACCTTTGAGGATTTCTGCCCTGGCCTCTTTTCTCAAAATCCTTGATTCGGGAAATCTATCGTGCCGAAAAAAATGTTCGAGAAATATTCATAACGTAGGCTAGTCTTTTAGTGACAGAAAAATGTTTGAAGCATTTCAATCGGTCACTTACTTAAAGGGGCTTTTGTTTCTGTTTTTGTTTCTCTATTTTACCAGGGCACATTGTAAAACAGTTTTTGATTAATAACTGAATGTTTTCACCCTGCATAAAGAATTTAAAATGAAAAATGAAAAATGAAAATGAAATGAAATGAAATGAAAGGGGCTCCGTCGTCAAAATGTAAACAAAACGATGATTTTGCAGTTTTTGAAAGGTGATATCACACAGGATTTTCATATTTTTTTCAAAATGAAAGTTGCTGTTTGGACATTAATCATTGTACTTCACTAAGGAACAAACCAAACATTCATATCTTCTACGATTGCTCGGATATAAGTGGATTTTTAACGGTCACTTTTTGGTGGCTTGGGTGAAGCCACCAAACAAACTTCAGAAGACAATGGATGAACAATGGATAATTGGTGACACGTGCGAGTTTACGGATTTGTTTACTGTTTGACGACGGAGCCCCTTTAATTCTCTACAACAATTGCGTTGGATCACTTCTTCTTGGGTCACCCGGTAGCGAAATAGCTAAAGGTTTTTTGAAACCACTCAGTTCATGGAAATAGGTCATAGAATTTTACACGATCCTTTTTAAAGATCTGGAACTTATGCTCCCTGAATTATGCATTGGATAAGGAAACAGCCAGCTACAGTTAGGCCAAAGAAGAGAAAAACAGGCTGAAAATGATAAAATATTGATACTGTCTTCAAAGAAAGTACCTCATGGTATACAATATTCAAACCTTTTTTTGAAACACTCATTGAATTTGAATATATGAAGGATTATTTGAGGCAGTTGCGTATCTATTGATGAAAGGTTGCAAACTCGAGTCTTGGGATGACAGGGTCGTGCTGCCCAACTTTTTAGGGGAGGACCCATATTTAAGGATAGGTCGATATTTAAGGATATTTGAGGATTTTCGGTCAATTTTCATAGCTACTTAAAGGATTTTTGGGGAAAAACCCTGTTGAATTTCTCAGAAATCAAGTTGCATTTTATTTTAAACGCACAATTATGAAGACAAACTTACAGCCAACCAAGCTTCAGAACAAATACAAAAAATATCCAAAGTTGAAAAATGAAAAATTTCACAACAATTTTGCTACAATTCACAAAGTTACCCATTTCTAGCGGAACAGTAATATTTTGGGATTTTAAAGGTTCAAATCGCAACCTTATGGGTGACATGTACCCGTTGCTCTACATATGGAAAGTAAAACCTCAGCATTTGAAAAAGAATGCTCCCTGAATATCAAAGCAATGATAGTGAACAATATCTTGTTATATTGCTGATATGTTTAATTAGGTTCAGTAATTTACCCGGCTCTAATCGGCTGTAAGAATTTTCTGCAAAAACGCCCTTTCCACAACCTGCAAAAATGAGTGAAAACGACGAGCGAAATTTCCTTTGTTTTCCTTACTAACCTTCCTAGCAACAATGACACTTACATGTATACATGTCTTTGTCCTCTTGTGAGAATGGAATCCACCCTGAATAAGTTCTCAAGTCATTGCAGTATGGTAACATATTAAAGGCATTGAGCCCATATAAATACATGAGCGTCAACGATATCCTGAATTTTTGCTTACAAACCGCTGACGGCCCTTTGTTATCGCACAACAGTGCTAAAAGTCATTAGCAGTGGAGACCAAAGACTTCTAGAATCCTTGCATTGTCCTCAGGAATTACTTTGGTTTAATTTCAACAGCAATTAAATCACAATTTTTGTTTTATGATTGAAAAGAAGCTGATATTGGTAAAACAGGGCTCAAATCTCAAAGAAAACTGATCTCACATCTCACATCTCGCATCTCAGATCTCGCATTCCTATCTTCGCATGATCTCGCATCTCGCATTCCTTCCTATTTGTCGAATCTTCTCTTCTCTTTGCTTGGCTCGATTGATTTCGAGTCACTTGATAACGAGCATATGCTCGAAACGTCGTGTTTTAAACATCTAAGCTATTTTTGGTACTTAAATCATTATATTACTATATACAAACAAATAACAGAATAAATAATCGAGCTTTGAACAGAGTTTTATTTTGTACGACGTTTCGGGCTCAAACCCATTATCAAGTCAAATTGACTTGATAATGGGTTTAAGCCCGAAACGTCGTACAAAATAAAACTCTGTTCAAAGCTCGATTATTTATACTGTTATTTGTTTGTATTTAGTGAAACATCGTGCAACACGCGTACAAGAAGTTTGTTTTTGCATTATATTACTGTTCAATTAGGGACTGTTCATTATTTATAAAGGGGTTGGTACCGAAGAGAAATGGGTTGGGTAAGAGAAATTTTCTAACATAAAAAGGTTGGGTAAATATTTTTCATGTAATTTCAAGGTTGAGAAAATAAAATTTTCCCAACAATTAATGCCAATTGTTTAAAGTCTAAAATTATCAATATCATCATCAACATCATCAACACTATCCATTTCACTTTCAGTGTCTACTTTGTTCATCTTTGTCATCAATATTTACAGTATTGAATCGATAATTTACATCGCTTGACATTGAAACCATGTTTATAGGTAGGGGTTGGGCAAAATTTTTTCAACCTGAAAATTGTTGGGTAGATGTTTTTGATGTCACTTTTAGAGTTGAGTAAGAAGATTTTTTGGACAAGAAAACATTTTTCTTCAGTACCAGCCCCTCTGTAACTAATGAACGGTCCCTTACTTAGTATCACACGCAACTGACATCTTTTTACTCAAATCTCAAAGGTCGGTGTAAAATTCTAGCACAGTTTTCTCTGAAATGAATGACTTGGAAGGAACTTAGTGTTTTTGCTGTAAATCTACCGTGGAAATTTATTGATATCTTGATTAGTTTCAAAATGGTGGCAATTGTTAAATTTGAGGCGACGACGTCATCAAATTTCTAAATAGAAATGCTTGCCACCATATTGTAGACCTTCATAAACTATGCTTTTCTTGAAGGTTATATCATTTTTCCTCCATTGGCTTAGGATTTACAATGACTTTAACTTTTCCGAAATTTTCCATGAATTTTTTCAAAAGTAATTAAATTGCCGTAATTTTGAAGGAAATCAAGATATCAAAGGATTTCCAAGGCAGATTTACAGCAACGTACCATAAGTTCCTTTCAAGCCATTCAATTCAAAGAAAAATGTCATCGAATTTTACACCCACATTTTTAAAGATTTGAAAGATTTGAGTCCTGTGCTGATATTGGTCATGAGCGCACTATGTATGTGGACTCAATGCATTTAAAGGGAATCGAAGCATATATAAGCCCTTGATAAAAATAGTCACGCAAAGTCAATAGGCTATAACACGTGCCGCCCCATATTTGGGTAATTGATCTACGTCAACAGGAAATACTGGTATCTGATAGGCTAGAATCTGATCGCAAATGGCTCGAGCCACTTTTATATGCTCACATTCCCTTTAATATTAGGGAGAGTTGCTCGTGACTTTAGTAATTTTCCAGGTTTCTCAAAAGGAATTCCTTAATAAAATCCCTTGAAAATCTGAACGAAGTGACCGATTTCAGTCAGTAAAAATGCTGAAATAATTAAACATGTTGGCTATTGAATCAGATATTGCAAAATAATATTGCTTATCTATTTAGGGAGCAGTGGCCTTTCAATCACCGGGCGTTCTTTATTCATCCGCTATTTCTTCAACCTTGATTTCCAAAAAAATACTGCTCACCTACATATAAAGATTCCTAAAAATAAAGATTGCAAAGAAAGGAAGCACTTACAAGTTCTGCTAGCTTCGTTTCTCTTTGATTACTTGAAGCAGTAGATGGCCTGTAGTCATCATCTTCAATAATGCTATGGTATAAATAGAAAATGTCAGATCAAATGTACAAGACATAAGTAAAAAGTACACCTCAACGGAAGTAATTACCAGTTTAAAAAGGGACTAGACATAGCCTGTTCACTAGCCCATTTAGGAAAAGTAGTGGGCTGAACAAGGGCAGATTTTGTAATACAATAGCAACAGTTGCGTTTGATCGACACCTCAATTCAAAGCGATTAGCGGATGCAGACAAAGGAAATTCTCTCAACCAGTAATTCAAACAAACAAAGCCTCAAAAGTTTCCCCGAAACTAGTAGGGCAAACTCTCGCCTCGTGTAAGCGAAAGATGGTTTTTAAGAGAAGTTATGTGCTTATAGCGAAAGAAGAAGGGTAAATCTAAAGTTCTGTCGCTTAGATTATGTTTATTTGATTCAGGAGCCGAGCAGAAGGCATTGTAATTCTCGCGTCTTTAGGGCTTAAATGAAACGATTACAAAACCGCTCCTGAATCAAATAAACATAATTTAAGCGACAGAGCTTTAGATTTACCCTTCTTCTTTCGCTATAAGCACATGACTTCTCTTAAAAACCATCTTTCGCTTGCACAAGGCGAGAGTTTGCCCTACTAGTTTCGGGGAAACTTTTGCGGCTTTGTTTGTTTTGAATTACTGGTTGAGAGAATTTCCTTTGTCTGCATCCGCTAATCGCTTTGAATTGAGGTGTCAATCAAACGCAACCATTGCTATTGTATTACAAAATCTGCCCTTGTTAGTGGGCTGGTTAACAGGCAAGGATAGACAAATGACGCCTACCTTGTAAGAACTATGTTTATCCCCAGTACTGTTTTCGTGACATTGTACGTAATTGCTGTCCTGTTAATCCGTGTATAACATAAGAAAACTTTCTTTAGTTACAGTGATTCTCAAATTCTAACGTCTGTTATTGTTGACCAATCATAAATCATGCTGTCTGGTTCCCTGTGGTCATCTCGTATAACATCAACACCGGAATTTGAAACCACAAAATTATTCTTACGTCATCTTGACATGACAGCAATTACTCTGCGTACTGTGTCACGAAAACAGTACTGGGAACAAAGACAGTTCATACAAGGTAGGCGCCCTTGGTTTATCCTAACCTGTTATAAATACGCTGTAGAAACACATACGCATCCATTGTTTCTTTAGCTACACAAATGATTTCCTTCATGGCTAAGCAACTTGTCATGTTTGATCGTGCCGTTATGAACAGACTCTGCCCAGAAAATCTCTGGAACAAATTCCAACGAAGATCCCAATACTCCAGCTATAACACGCGATACTCCAGCTATAACACGCGATTCTGCAGAGATCTCCAGATTCCTAGGTACAATGTGGAGTATGCCAAAAAAGGATTTTCCTATTCAGCTCTTAAGGTCTGGAATGAAATCCCCATAAGTACTAGGGAGCTTCCTTTGTAATAATATTACAAAGATACATTTGATCGCCAAAAATACATTTGATGAGCTTAAAGCCAATCAAAACACGACTCCCTGGAAGATCAGCAATGCCATTAGCCTTCAGTATTTTTCTTTATGTATATAATATTAATCAATAAAACTTTCTTTATGTAGTATTAGATATAGGTGAAGGGATTTTTGTGTATGTGTGTGTTAGGTACCATCAAGTCGCTGGCGACTTCTGGCGACCCTCTGAACAAACTTCATTTCTATTCATTGTTCAGAGAATTTTCTTGGCAAAAATACAGAAGTGGTTTGCCATTGCCTTCTTCTGCGCAGCCCCGTCTGACTAGGGGATTGTCCAACTAGCTAGGACTGGTGATCCCCGCCGTTGTCTCATTAAGAGGTCTTCCTCCGACGACACCATCCATTACTGCTGCTTCCCAGTAATTTCACCGTTACCCTGGTAGGGCGGCTAAGGGTAGCTAACACTTGCCGAAGGTGTAACCCCAGACTCGTGGAGGGCGGGAGCGTCTTAATTTTCCCGTCCAGGTCCTTTAGACCTGCCCACTGCCCAATTTTTGTGTATAAATAACTTAAAATGAAAAAAAGAGGAAACGGCACGTATCTATGTTGTCAAGTACAACTGATTATATTTCTAACATGGCCAGTGCCAGCTTTTAACTCTGTCGATTCCCTTTAAGTTAACTCTGCTTTCCGCGCAAATGAGCAGCGAATTGACGGTTTGCAAAACCACTCTCCTCAGAAAACAGTTCACTTCTCTAATATAATTCAACCTGTCGAACAGCCGTGGAAAAGGATTTTTTTCAGCTTAGTCTTGGCAATCGAAAGATATATCAGGTGTTCCGAAAAGTTTCTCTCTTTGAACAGTTCACAACCTTTGTCTCCTGTTGAGCGCTTTCAACGGACATCCCTTCATATCCTCACGTACGCGATATAAAATTTATGATCTCAAGATCAAAAACGGAAAATTCTTTATGGATGGGCCTTGATCATTTTGTGTTGTTAACTCTCTAAAAAATTAAGAATTTGACCGCGCTCTGAAAGTTTCTGAAGTTATTAGATGCTTACTTTTTGATCCCCCACGAACATTTCACAACAAAGTTTTATGAAGCTGTGCCCCGGAGAGGAATGGGCATATCGTTGCTTCCAAGAGAAAAATGTCGAACAAACCCCGAACCCAAAAACCCCTTAAGTCTAACTTAAAACGATTCGATTAAAGTAACTGCGTCAGCTTTCAGAAGCTGACAAAGACATTTTAATCAAAAGGTTTTAACATAAACAGTTGTGGTTTTCATGTTCTGCTTGATGGTCGTTTTGGTTTATAGATGATAATAATACTAATAATAGAACATAAGAAATAAGTGAAATTAAAGTGAAAATACGCTTAGATACTTGAATACCACGTACGCTAGGCACACACCACTAAAACGTTTCTCATTTTCCAAGAATAAAAATGTTTCACTTGGAAAGAAATTGATTTTAGCAGATTCTCGACATTTTTAGTCCTGAAGACTATGCAAAGGTTTCTTGGGGGTTTCTTGAATCCACACTTCGCACAAATTTAGAATGCACGCACGTTACTATGATACTACGTTTTTAAGACACACACACACACACACAATCGAATTGGACTAGTTGCTTTAGTAGCTAAAATTTTTTCGATTTAAAATAAAAGACACACACACACACACGTATCATCATCATCATATTATTTAAAGTTGATATGTACATAGTTACTAAAAACTAATTTAAATCAACTATTTATAATATAACAAAACTATTTACAAATTAAACATTTACATCTTTTGCCATCCCATTCTTTGATCCCCTTTTAAAACTTCTCAAGGTATCAGCTCTCTTTAGTTCATCATCTAGAGTGTTCCACAGGAGACTACCGTACGTTAGGCAGACAGTACTATGATACTACGTACGTTAGGCATACAGTAGCTACCAAAGAATTTCATATTTTGGGAGAACGAAATCTTCCACTTTGAAATAAACTGATTTTTGAACCACCCTTCCTGCAATCTCAAAAGATAAAAAATACACCGAAATAGTTGGCAAAAAAGTGTGAAAACAAAAAATCAAAACAAAACAAACAAAAGATGTATCGGAACCAGAATGAAATTATGATTATGACCATTCCACAAGTGAAATTACTAATTTTGAGGAATATTTGTCGAGAAAGGAAAGTATTTACCTGAGCAAAGCAGTTTCCATTGAAAATCCGTACATCTAAGAGCAGATCTAGCAACAGCAAGTACTATTCTTGAGATCACACACAAAAATCAAGCATGTGATACTAAGAATGCTAAACGGTTCTCATTCACAATCCAAGGGGCAGGTGCATATTCGCGTCAATAGGAGCAAAACACAATAGGAAAGGGAAGCGGGGTTCTTTCGTCTCCCTCTTCTCACTATCCAACAGTACAGTAGTATCCCGCATGTAAGAAACACAAATTTAAGAAACACAGACCCTGGTTTTGAAAATAATACCCCATTTGATAAGAAACTAGTACAGGTCTGAAAAAACCTTGTTTCTTATTTAACAAAAACAAGCAAAACACTTTCCTGGAATAATTATATCAATTCCTGGAAGTGAAATTTTTACAAATTTACAAAATTTACGAATCAAAATAATATGTTTTTTATCACAATCATAGAGATTGTGTCTGAGTAGTTGATCGATAGTGCATGATTTTTCTAATAAGAAACTTTACCCTGATTTGAATTTTACCTCATTTTATAAGAAACATGTCAAAACTGAAATTGAAAAGGTTGTTTCTTATATGCGGGACGCTACTGTACATCATTGAAGGTCCAAGTTCAAATTAGATATTCCATGTCGTAAAAGTAATGGTGGACAAAAATGTCCATCTTATCTAGGGCCCAAAACATGGAATAGTCTTTCGTCTGAGAAGAATTTTTTCCAAATATATTTCTCCCGACTATGGTATGGTCTTATAAACATTGTTTTATACGGAAAACAGCTTCAATTTTTTTCTCACGCTTTTTCGTTGTTCCAGCACCTCTGAGGGGACCATTATGGAATGTACGTATGTATGTATGTATGGATGTATTATTTGCCAATAAAAATATTTACAAATTTATAATATAAATTACATATACAATACAATACGTAATGGGTTAAAAATGGGTTAAAAACGTAAAAGAAAAACACCCCTAACTACAGTGGCAGGGATAGCATTAAAAGGTCAAGATGACCTTAACTCCATAATGGTCCTCTCAGAGGTGCTGGAACAACGAAAAAACGCGAGAAAAAAAGTTTTAGCTGTTTTCCGTGTAAAACATGGTTTATTTTTTATAGTCAGGAGAGATAATGACGAGTCTTAATAGAAGACATATATGAGAACTTGATAAGCAGGGGGAATGGACTAGTGGGGGGATTTCAAAGTAATCGATGCTCATGAAACGTGCAACAGCATTTTCAGGAGCAGGAAAAACCAAGCACATTTAATGCCTACGCTGCAAGTGTGTTCCTGCAAAATAGCGAACAAGCTAGAAAAAGCTAGAAAACTCAATTAACACTTTCCAACTTAGACTTCCCAGAAAGAAAGAAAGCTTTACGCCAGATCATAGTGAAATGAGAAAGAAAGAAAGAAATGAGAGCCGTGGAGTGCAATAAAATGAGTAAAAGGACTAACGCGGCAACATAAGCATAGGTTCCAAATCTTTAAGGCTGATTTCCAGTCAGTGGAATTTTCCGAGCGGGCGGAATTTCCTTTGTCTGCGAGAGAAAATGTCGCCCTGGAATTGAATAGAAAGTTACGGCTGAGCGACCTTTTATTGTCTAAAATTCCGCCCGCTCGGAGAATTCTACTGACTGGAAATTCGCCTTTAACTCGGCGCAAAAAGGTGGCACAGTGATCCGGAACAAAAGAAAGTTTGGAATAAATACCAAAATACGGAGTTTCAAAATCTGATTTTATTTCATGCCCATATCATCCAGTACAATCTGAATGTTTATGAAACGCAAACATTTTAAAAATTGGACAACGGATAGCCAGGAAAATGAATTTTGAAGTTGGGCCTAATTACTTCATTTGTTTACATAAGCACTTCCGGAATAACGCTGCCTGGATTGAATTTTCAAAGCAATATTTCTCTGCTCTGAAAGGTCGGAAAATTTTCGTTTTGATGTTATTTCAATCCTCTAGTCTTGTACTTTTAAGTAATTGCAACAATGATTGGAAATATTTATATTTTGTTTCATTTTTATGTGATTCATAATGGCGAAAATTTGTAAAATTCATATTTTTAAAAATCATTTTAAAAATTCAACAGTTAAAATGTAAAAATTAGGGCAAAATGTATTTACCAAAAAAATTACAAAATTAAAGCAACTATTTGTGCAGGTTTCTACCAAAGGGTTTGTTCTTAATCGTACCCAAAAAAGAATTATGGTCATTCTTATTTTTGTGGTACAATGGAGATTTTTGAGATTTTTTCAATATTTTCTGCAATAGAAATAAATCAAGGCCTGCTAAAACCTTCAAAACTGACTCACCTCCATCTCTTTGACATAGTGTCATGAAATCTAACTAAGTTGTCACATCAGCAGAAAACGACCAAAACGTGTTTTTTTTTAATGAAAACTACCACAATAAGGGACTTTAAGACTTAATCAGTGTAAAATTGTTATTAGAATGATGAAAGTGAACGATTTTCATCACTCAGAGTCTCTTCAAGCCTCAAATGTCTCGGTAGTTATGATGGAAGACACGTTTTTCTTTGTTTCTGCTGACAGGACAAATAAAAATGCTTGAAAACAGTGATTTCATGAACATGAACATCACTCAGAGTCTCTTCAAGCCTCAAATGTTTCGGTAGTTATGATGGAAGACACGTTTTTCTTTGTTTCTGCTGACAGGACAAATAAAAATGCTTGAAAACAGTGATTTCATGTAGATCAATGAAACACAAAGCTTTCTGAGTGTTAAATTTCATGAAACTATGTCAAAGAGATGGATTTGAGTCAGTTTTGAAGGCCTTAGCAGGCCTTTATTTATTCTTATTGCAGAAAACATTGAAAAAATCTCAAAAATGTCCGTTGTACCACAAAAATAAGAATGACCATAATTCTTTTCTGGGTACGATTCAGAACAAACCCTTTGGTAGAAACCAGCACAAATAGTTGCTTTAATTTTGTAATTCTTTTGGTAAATACATTTTGCCCCAATTTTTACATTTTAACTGTTGAATTTTTAAAATGATTTTTAAAAATATGAATTTTACAAATTTCCGCCATTATGAATCACATAAAAATGAACCAAAATATAAATATTTCCAACCATTGTTGCAATTACTTAAAAGTACAAGACTAGAGGATTGATATAAGATCAAAACGAAGATTGTCGGACCTTTCTGAGCAGAGAAATATTGCTTTTTAAAATTCAATCCAGGCCGCGTTATTCGGGAAGTGCCTATGTAAAAAAATGAAGCAGTTAGGCCCAACTTCAAAAATCATTTTCTTGGCTATCCGTAGTCCCATTTCTAAAATTTTTGCGTTTCATAAACATTCAGAGTGTACCTGATGGTATGCTCGTATGCTTGTCTGGAAGTAAGAAAAGGGTAGGGAGAAAGAGGGAATGACGAAATGAAAGGAAATAGGTTGTACAAAAAAAGGATGGAAAGAAAAAGGAGAGGAGGAAGAAAGAAGGATGGAAGGAAGGAAGATAGGATGACAAAGAGGGCAAAAATTGAAATTATGAATAGAAAGCTTAGGGCGAGTACGACGACAAAAAACATCATGTTCATTGACTCATATTTCATATCAACAAGTTAGAAGATTGACAAGTCCATGTTATAATTAGAGTGACATAAATCAAGTGACATAAATCAAGTGGCTAAGCCATATTAAATTAGAACGTTTCGAACCTTCCTAGGTCCATCCTCAGCAAGTTGACTGGGTGGAGTAACGATTAAATACTGAAAGAGATACACGCTAGTGAGAATTGGGAATAGTCCAAAAAAGGGCAAAATAGCCATATAAAGATAAAGCTGTGTGCAAAAGGGGAGAAAAACGACTTGGAGAAACCGGTAAAAACCAGTAATACTGGTAGAAAAACGGAGACAAACAACTCTTAATTCTCAGCAATCCTCAATCCCCCTGGTACTGTTCTCAGTTGTTTGTCTCCGTTTTTCTACCAGTATTACTGGTTTTTACCGGTTTCTCCAAGTCGTTTTTCTCCCCTTTTGCACACAGCTTTATCTTTATATGGCTATTTTGCCCTTTTTTGGACTATTCCCAATTCTCACTAGCGTGTATCTCTTTCAGTATTTAATCGTTACTCCACCCAGTCAACTTGCTGAGGATGGACCTAGGAAGGTTCGAAACGTTCTAATTTAATATGGCTTAGCCACTTGATTTATGTCACTTGATTTATGTCACTCTAATTATAACATGGACTTGTCAATCTTCTAACTTATTGATATGAAATATGAGTCAATGAACATGACGTTTTTTGTCGTCGTACTCGCCCTAAGATTTCTCATCAAGCTGCGATTTCCAAATGATGAATAGAAAGGAAGTACTAAAGGAAGGAAAGAATTGAAGAAAATCAAAGTGTGGATTATACTCTTTTCATTTGTGATCCAAGGAAGCTTTAACAGTAATGTCAGTTCCTAGTGGATTATCGACTACACTGAAATCTGGGACAAAAGAAAATTGATAAAACAATGGAAGGAAGAAATCTGGTTTCACGTTCCTTCGCAGGAAGGCAAATATTTTTTCCACCACTGAAGAGAACAAGAGGGACAAAGCGAAATCAACTGCAAAACTTGTTGGAGTTTTGGGAGTTTTTGTGTACGCTCTATTGGTGAAACAAACAGCCTCACTCAAAGGTGCTAAATATCCGCGTTCTAATGAAATATTAAAAACCGCAACCTATGATCACAGTCCTCGAATAAGCTCCCACCTTCGACTAAGCCCCCCATAAAAAACTCTTTTTGCGAAATAAGCCCCCACCCCTGAAATATTTTAGTGAATACTTTTGATTCTCTTCTTTGACTGACTTTCGTCGTCTTTTTTTCAACTAGACTTGCTCCAAGTCTATTCAGTGGACCATCAGCAATAAAAGAATATAGTTTCTTCTGCGGGGGCGTAAGCAACTAAGGTGACGAGCGTCACGTTAGTAGCTTACGCCCCCGCAGAAGAAATTATATTCTTTTATTGCTGATGGTCCACTGAATAGACTTGGAGCAAGTCTATTTTTCAACATACTCGGGCTAAGATATTGCCTCAAAAACAATATATCCCAATTAGCCAATATATCTGCTGAATATACCGGGTGTCCCAAAAAAAAAGTACTCCCGTTTGAAAAATCACCAAGATTTGATTACACAGCCGATCTTCGATTTTCTTTTTTTGCCAAGTAGATCAAGGACCAAATTATTATCCAATATTATGCGGTTATCAAACGATTACGAGGTCCATGCTGGAAAATATTTGGACGGCAGTTTGACGTACGGACCGAACACAGTGAGGTCGGTATAAGGAACTAAGGTCCAAATAGTTTCCAGCATGGACCTGGTAATCGTTTAATAAAGGCTTTATTGTATGGCAGAACCTTTTGAGAATGTTGTTTATAGTATCGTACTTTTCTGTTGTGTCTTTGATCCTGTGCATCACTGTAGTTGCTCGTTGCAACGTTAACTACATTGGCACTTTCTTCGTGTATAATTGCAAGTTCGTCTTCAAAGTTTACAGAAAAGAAATCTTCGATGAATAAGCTAAACTTTGGCTGACACTTCTTGTGGCCTAAGCCTAAACAAGAAGCTCCTTTCTTGTTGTTGATTTTTAAGGCAACGCCCGGTCCAATACGGCTTCGAACGAAAAATACGGCTTTTACGGACCGATCAAGAACCAATCGAATTGCTCCGTTGCCGGTCCGAGGAGCCGTATTTTCGAACGCCATATAATAAATAGTTATTATTGTAATTGTTTTCATAATTAGCGAATTTAGCTCTTTTTAGGGCTACATGGTTTTAAATCATACTGCAAAAAAGCATTGGTGATTGCCAGATCAATTTCCTTGTGCATGTAAAGCTTCTAGTTTAGTCATAAATTACAGAAAGAAATGCGTACTATCATTGGAGACTTCAATAATGATAAAAAATCAAAAAAATTTGACTCTTACGCAAGATTGAGTATTTTGCCTAAAAACTATAGCTCAAAATAAGGTTTTTAAACGTACAATTTATCTACCTTGCTGTACCAAAGCAAACATTTTATCATCTATCAATATTCTTGGGTCTTTGATAAAACAACTTAAACAAAATTTTGAGCCAAGGTTTGATAATAAATTTTGGTGATTTTTCAAACAGGAGTAATTTTTTATGGGACACCCGGTAGTAAAAGAGGAAAATTAGTCCTGGTAATGTTTTTGGCTGCTGCTAAACAAACCCTTCCTTCGAATTAGCCCCTCCCGCTCGAATAAGCACAGACGCCAAAAACATTTTTTGCGAAATAAGCCCCCGGGGCTCATTCGAGGACACCGCAAGTACGTACAGTTGGTGAAACAAACAACCTTACTCACAGGTTTCTAATAAAATATTAAAAACCACAATCTATGACCACAACATTTTCAAAAGTACACTCCAACGGTCTACGAGATTTGGCCATTTCTAAAGGAGTTTTTGTTTACGTTGTTCTCAGGGACGAGTAAGGGCTACTTTCTTTTCAAATGAGATTGGTAGAATGCCTCCTTCAGGCGATTTACATGAAACCGAAACTGAGAAAGCCCTGAAGATAAGGAAAACAACAACAACAACTAACCTCCCAGGTGGTCCGGGCGCAAATTGCCTGCAACGAAAAATAGGATCCATGAAAATCAAACTCACTGCAAACAACGACAACATTAATTATTAACTTGATGAAGATTTCACGCTACATGCTTTGTTCATTTCGGACGTACATCATGCTGCCTACGAACGGGGAAACGGGGGTTGGTTTTCATCGAAAATCATTATGAAAACCATTTTGAGTTTCTCGTTTATAAGTAGCTTGGATTTTACCTCCGGCCTAAAAGTTTATCACTAGACAAATTCAGCTAACGTTTTTTTACCCACTTTAGGCACAGCTATCATACACTTGGGAAATCATCTCTTTGACTGTTGATACAGCTACCACCCGCATCAAAGAAAGTTTTGTCATTTTGGAATCTTCGGTAGTGAGCCACCTTAAGGGCAGATCCACCTTAAGGTGGTACAATATTTTACTCTGGAGGTTTTACGGTTAAGGTGAATCTGCACTTAAAGTGGCTCACTACCGAAAATTTAAAAATGACGAAACAGCGATAAGGCGGCTCACTACCAATAAAAACAGGTAAAAACACACAAAAACAATTGGTTAAGGTGGCTCGCTACCAATAAAACTTTCACACACTTGGTGTCCTATCGCTCATGATCAGACACATACTTCTTATTCCACAGCTTGCCAAACGTGTTGACTTCTTTTTAACTTACCCAGTATATAACTAGAAGAAGACATTTTAGGCACACTAAATGGTCTAAAAATTATACTAGATATAACAACAGTCAGCGAGTGCTGCCGATTAGTATTTGTACCATGTGACTATAGGAAGGTCAATTTCATAGAAATTAATTGAATGATTATCGCTAAGGAAACGTGTATTATGTTTGAATTTACAGTTGGGTAATGGTTCAAAAGGTAAATGATTTAGAATATTCAGTTACTCTCCTCCGCCGGTTTCTAGTTCCTGAGGACAAGGCTCTTGGTTCCGTAGTTCTGTAGTCCATGGTTCCGTGGTCCGTAATATTGAGTTCTGCATTGTCAGAAATAAACCTTTGTCGTCCATTGACGTAGTTAGGTCATAGTAAATGTTAGGTAGTTAAGTAGGTAGGAAGAACTCATTATCTTTTGTTGGAGAACTTTGTTGTTATGTTGTTTGTTGGATAAATGCTCACAAGCCGTGAGCCCGCGAACCGCAGCCGTGAGCTGGCCCGTCTACTACATAGTCTGACGGCAGACAGGCAGGCTAATTTCGCTCGCTCATTGTAGAAGAATAGTAAGGCTGTCTTCCGGAGCAATTACAAAATGCTATTTCTTTTGGTATGACCAACCATCACCTCGGGTATTTACTTAGCCACCTGCAAGGATGTTAGCAAGCAAATGATAATTGGCCTTTGTTGACTGTTCACAGGTTTTTAAGCACACATATATAAAAGCCAGTTTCGATAATGCTTGCATGTTTGTTAGCATCAATACCAGTTTGTTTGCTCCAGGAACGGAGAGGGAATATTCTGGTAAATGCGGGAAACAAGTACAACCATCAAAGATGAATCACAAGTAGCCAACAATAACGTACCAAATTGTCAACAAGATATTATTGGGTCGTCTACAGGGTGTCCCAAAAAAATTGTTCGACGTTTGATTAAATATGAAGAAAAAAACGAAATAATGAATGGGCTCCCTGTTAACATAACCATATTGCTGAGATTTTGAATTAATTTTAGACACCAGAAACAAGCAAATCGGCTAAATATTCACGGAATTACGAGCGTTCGAAGTTCAAGTTTGTGCGAAAGCTGAAACCAGACGTCCCTAAATTGCATATTTAGTGAAAGTAGAATCTCGGTTATTCAAAGCAAATCAAATGGAACTTTCCATCAACTAGCTTTCTATAACATTGAATCAAGGTTATGGATGCTTGGAGGAATCCTGTTCAGCACAATTTAGAATTGCCCCATCTCTGATTGATTAAGTTTTCATTCCGTGTTTTTAAATACTTGCAGTCTTAAGTAAATTTTGGCAGCGGTTACAAGAATTAGATAACTTTGGAAGTCTTTTGTGGTTTGCTCTGATATCGTTGAGGGGTAAAACATTGGACAGCCTTCTTTTACCTCGATTTTAGAAAGTCTTTTTGGAAAACAAGTCAGTTAGGGGCGTCTGGTTTCAGCTTTCGCACATATTTGAACATCAAACGCTTGTAACTTCGTGAATTCTTAGCGGATTCGCGAGATTTTTGAGTCTAAAATTAATTTAAAATCTGAGGAACAGGGATATCTAACCAGGAGCCTGTACCTTATATCGTTATTTTTCAACATTTAATCAAACGTCGAACAATTTTTCTGAGACACCTTGTAGGATGTATCAAAATTTCGTGAGATTCCAATAAAATCACTTGTCACAAGAATCCTAAAATACAATGATAAAATGATAGAATTGAGGATACTGAACACTTCTTGCTGCAATGCCATGCATATGATGATCAAAGGCGTGATCTCCTAGGCGCGGTTAATGAAGTATTGCAACTACACAAAATCTTAAACCTGCCAAATCAAACCCTTTTGCAAATAATGTTGTATGGTGATAAAAGATTTTCTCATAACCAAAATAAAGAAATTTTGGAATCAACGCTAAAATTCATTCATGCATCAGAGCGTTTCTTGTAGCACCAGGAATTACAAACCTAGGTAAATTAATCTTCTGTCTCATCCTTCTCTATTAATCTTTAACTTCTTATAAAATAATATATGTATAGTAAATGTATCTATGTTACAAAAGACTATACCAAAATCTGTCAATTTTCAATTTTGGCTGTTGTTACTGATTCAATTTTCAATGTTGATTCAAGCAGTAGTGTCATCATATCTTTCGATTAAGCCGGTTTCTCCCTTAGGAGAGACCAACAGAAACTTTGGTATAGCCTGTAGTATCTGTATTGTTATTTGTTAAGATCATTTAGGGTAGCCATGCCTATCATGCTCTCAATGGTATCGTCTTTTGTAACTATGTCTTTGTTAAATTGTATATTTTTAGATTGTGTATATAAAAAAGAAAAAAAGAATCCCAAAATACACCTTTAATTTGATTCACATTCAAGTGAGTGTGCACTCCCAAACCATGTCAAACATACTGTTTCTTTTCTCTACTAAAAATAATCAATCCAGGTATGCATATGTTGCTGTGCAAAATGGAAAGCTATTGCTACATATTTTGTAGCCCCACGGGTCCACTTAAAATGGCATTGCCAGGAAGCACAAGGTTCCATAAAAAACGATACCTCTCGCGAAAATAGCAATATGACAAAATCACAGATAAACATAAAAAGAAATGTCTTATTTCAGCAAATTGAATTTCTTTAACTAATCTAATCTTTCTTGTGCAAACCCAATCTGACCCAATCAAACTCAATCTGACTTGTTTTTTACCAAAATTTGGCTTGTTAAACATCCCACACTTTAGTGACTCATCCAGTACATTTTGTGTGCTGCGCAATAGGGAAGGGCAACCCAGCATCGGTTCCAAATCTTTAACTCGGCGTAAAAAGGTGGGTGTAAAATTCAATGACCTATTTCTTCTGATAGAATGGCTTGAAAGAAACTTTAGATACTTATCTAAAATTCTATCGTTGAACTTTTCAGTGTTTTTGAATATTTTTTTGAAATTACTTCAGTTCAGTTCAGTTCATATATTTTAAATTCACAACATACAATTTATAATTGACTATACCAACAGATAACTAAACTACAAGGAATAAGATAATATTATGAAAATTAATACATTGATACGGAAAATTAATACAATATACAAGTACGAGATAAATTGTATGGAGGGAATTACTTAAAGGAGGAGCTCTCTCAATAGGTAAACTAATCGAGGAGAGAGCCCCCCCTATCTTACGATAATTTCAAATGATTATGGTTGGATTTAAATGATTCCGAGAAATATACGCATTTGGTTTTCATACAATAAAATTAGAAATTGTCAAAGTATCAAAAATAGTTCAGAGTTATTGATTGACCTTGTTCAGTAAGTAAATTTTCAGTTGTTTTTTGAAGGATATTTTTGATGGAGCATTTCGGAGTTCCACAGGTAATGAATTCCAGAGTTTGGCACCAAGATATCGAATTGACTTTAGACCATATTGAAGACTGTTCATTCGAGATAAGTATAGATCACCTTGACTGGCCTGTCTAGTGGAATAATGATGAACAGATGAATTGAATAGGAAGAAGTTATGAAAGCAACAAGGTGAAGTTTTATTAACAGAGTCAAAGACAAAGGTTAAAAGTCTGAGTTCAAATATCTCAGAAAGTTTGAGAAGTTTAAGATCTTTAAAGATCGGAAGAGAGGGTGACAAGCGAGGCTGAAATGAGATAGCTCTAACTGCTTTTTTCTGTAATTTAAAAATTGGATCAACGTATGATGCATATGTTTGACCCCAAACAATAAGGCCATACTGTAAGAAGGACAGAAACAAAGCATTGTACAAGCAAAGCAAAACATCTAATGGAAGTAAGTTCCTAATTTTATAAAAGATTCCACAAGTTCTGGCTAATTTTTTAGAAAGTTCACTAAGATGGTATTTCCAGCTTAGATGTTCATCTAAGAGGAGTCCCAAGAATTTAACAAATTTGACCCTTTTAATATATTTTTTCCCTATTTTAATGGTAGAATCAGAAGGAATATTCCTAGAAGAAGAATGAAAGATAATATAGTTTGTCTTATCAATGTTTAATGATAATTTATTAGCATCAAGCCATTTCTTTATTAATCTAAGTTCTTTGTTAACAATTTTAACTAAATTAGGTAAATCTTTGGATTCACAGTAGATGTTTGTATCATCAGCAAAAAGATAGAAATTAAGTTTCTTAGAAGCATTTGGTAAATCATTGATGTAGATGAGGAAAAGCAATGGGCCCAGTACAGAACCCTGTGGTACACCACAAGTGATTGAAAGTAAGTTAGAATTACTTCCATTAACAGAAACATATTGCTTTCTGTCAGATAGATAAGATCTAAGCCATTCAAGGGCACAACCTCGCACACCATAGTGTTCCAATTTTGATAACAAAATTTTATGATTAACAGTATCAAAAGCCTTTTGCAAATCAATAAAAATACCACAACCAAATCTTTTATTATCAAGTGTGTTTCTCACAGCTTCTGTCAAACTTACAAGGGCATGGTCGATAGAGTGGTTTTCTTGAAATCCAAATTGTAAAGAATAAAGAACATTATGTAGTTCAAGGAATCTATACAGTCGCCTGTACATCAACTTCTCAAATATCTTACTGAAGATGGGCAAAAGAGAAATTGGCCTGTAGTTAGATGGCAGCTCAGGATTCCCTTTTTTGAACAGAGTTATCACCTTAGCTATCTTAAGCTTATCAGGAAAAATACCAGACTGGAAAGACTGATTCACAAGGAGAGCAAGAAGTGGGGAAACTGAGGATCCAATGATTTTTAGTAATTTTATGGGTATACTGTTAGGACCTACAGATTTAGATGGATTTAAAATGTTGATTAGGTCATTAACTTCTATCCAAGTAACTGGAGTAAGGAAAAGTGAATTAGA
Source organism: Aurelia coerulea (assembly GCA_039566865.1). Classification (NCBI taxonomy): domain Eukaryota; kingdom Metazoa; phylum Cnidaria; class Scyphozoa; order Semaeostomeae; family Ulmaridae; genus Aurelia; species Aurelia coerulea. The sequence goes on along the minus strand of CM076947.1, from coordinate 19,855,029 downwards.
AGTTCTGTTAGATAAATAGTCAAGAGGAGATTTAGGAGTTCTTGGGATTGTCTTTGTTATTTCATCAGCAACATTTACAAAAAAATCATTGAAAATATTTGACATTTTAGAAGGATCTGATGTTACATTTCCATCCTTGTCTTTGATTTTGTTAATTGAAGAAGAAGTAGAAGATTTATGAGAGATGATTGTCTTTATACCTGACCATAATTTTTTCATATTCTGAGTATTAGTAGAAAAAAAGTTATGGAAATAACTTTCTTTACTTCTTTTTATTTCATTGGAAACGCGATTTCTAAATTTTTTATACAATTTAAGGTTATCATCAGTTGCCTTTTTCTTTAATTTCAGCAAAACTCTGTCTCGGATTCTCATCATCTTTTGTATTCTATTATTAATCCACGGTTTATCTTTCAATTTTATTTCCTTTCTACTCCGCTTTTTTATTGGTGCATGCTTATTTGTCAAAGTACTAAGGTCTTGCAAAAATCTATCAAATTTTTTACTCACATCCATGTCACTATTTTCTAAATAAGTAAAGTTAATCTGATTAAAATCCTCGAGGAATTTGTCATCCTTAAATTTAGAATAATCATATTTGAATGATTCAGATTTATTATGACTAACCTGAGTATTTTTCAAAATCAAGAACTGAGGGAAATGATCAGTAATTTGCATTAAAATGTTGCCACTTGTTATATTAGCATTGGTAGCATTAGTGTATATGTTGTCAATAACTGATGCTCTATGTTCTGAGACTCTAGTAGGATGATGAATACAAGGAAGAAGGCTGTGTGAAAAAAAGTTGTTGACAAAATCAGTTGTTGGTGTATGGGAAGCATAATCAAGTAGATTGACATTGAAATCACCCATTATAAATACCAGTTTGTTTGAAGATATTTTAGATAGAAGATTCTGAAAATGAGATGTGAGGTTATCAACATTTGAACTTGGGTGTCTGTAAACACAACAAATAAGGAAATCTTTATCCTTTCTGTTTTCAATCTCCACCCATATTGTTTCAAAATCATCTGTGCAAGAATCTAAATCTGTTCTTGGCTTGGAAGTAAAATAATTTTTGATATACAAACCAACACCACCATTCTGAGTAAGTGATGACGTTTTAAAAAAGGTATAGCCAGGAATATCAACATTGGATGAAATGGGATTGTCAATAGAATGCCATATTTCAGACACTCCAATGACATCAAGATTCAGATTAGAGTGAGCAGATAAAGAAATTAATTCATCATGATGAAGGGATAAACTTCTTATATTGGTATGAAGGACAGAAAAGTCACTGGAGGATGACTGTAAGGAAGACAGCTCAGGTAGAGTGAAGTAGCGAGAATCAATATTCTGGGGCATATGTTCATCAATATCATAATCACTAAGATTAGGCAAATTCACAAGGTTAGATGTAGTTTCAAATGAAGGTGAAAAGTCAGCAAGGGATGGAACATCAAAATCATAAAGTACTGATAATTCATCATTTCCTAATGAGCCAAATGGAAACATATCTTGGATACATAGCTTGCAAAACCAAAGAACTTCATCTGGTTCCTTTTCAAGTTCTCTATATTCACGAGCAGAGATATCATTGCATTTAGTGTGGACAAAGATATTACATTTATTGCAAAAAATAGCCTTTTGAGCATTGAGTATGTTTTTGTGGCAAATACCACATGGAGAATCATCCGGACTTGTCATTTACGTTTGATGACTTATGATAAAAGACCAAAATCTAGGACAATAAACTGAAAAAAAAAAACTGAAATATAAATAAGCAAGAATAACACAACTCACAAGGAAAGGCAAGAGGTCCAATCTAACCAAATGAGATTTCAGTTTCACTTGAAACAGAGTCATTGGCATTTTCTGGTTTCTTCTTGTGACTTCCACTTAACGAATTACGAACAACTAATCTGTCCATTACAAAGTAGGCTATTTTACCCTGTGCTCTAGCTTCAATAAGCTGAGGAATTTTCTCTCTTCTTCTGGCTAAGGTTTTCCCGGATAAATCCTGCACAAACATTATTCCATGTGGCTTCTTGGATCTTGCAAGACCAAGAACTGTCTCTTTCTCTTTCCATTTCAAGAATTTGGCTACTATAGGACGTGGCTCGTTATTTCTGTTTCTCCCATCATTCCTTTGCTGCTTGTTGAAGCTTTTAGGGTTTCCGTTACCCACTCTGTGGCATCTTTCCAGTTGAAAAACATCACTTGAACCTAACTCATTCTGAATGAGACTTTTAACAATTTCTTCAGTATGCTCCCACGTTTGTTCATTATCTTTATCCTCAGGTACCCCCAGAATTTTGATGTTGTTTCTTCTATTTTGATTTTCTATGTATTCTACGTTGTTATCGAGGTCTTCTATGTAACCAAATGAATCTTGAACCGAGCGCTCATTGGCTTTGATCTTGTCATCTAAACTTTTCACTTTCAGGTCCATTTCGTCCTGTTTGGCTTGAGAAAAATTTAAACTCATTTTCAGATCCGATACATCTTTCCGAAGCTCTTTTATATCATCCTTCAATGTGCCTACCATCAGTTCAAGAGCGGTTTTGAAGTTCTTTGCTTGTACTTCCAACAGGTTTTGAACCATCGACAATGTTACAGTTTCTTGCGCCATGTTTTGCAAAGTTATGGCCTAAAAGTAGGCCCAACAACGTGATGAAAACCAACCGAACTCCAAGATACGAGAAAATATACAAATAATAGCTACATTTGCATCCTCATATTCATAACTGAACTTATTTTTATTAAAAACATTAAAGTATGAAGTATTTATTACTCAGTCGTGATAACTGAACCAATTAAACTTTGCTCTCGCGACAACACGTGCACGCCTCGAGAGTCCATCTTTGCTTTTGCCTATCTTCTAAAACATGGAGAAATGAACGGATTACCATATTTTTGACAAACATTTTCGGAGGATAGTCAAAGCTTATTAAACTGATCAAACAACATATCAAAAGAAAGCGAAGCCCCATCAGCTTCATGTGTATATATTGTTTGTGTTCATGAAATTTGTTTTCTGGAAGCTAGGTATGATCTAGCTTAACAAGTTTCTTTGGGTGTTGGTTGGCTGTTGCACAACAATAAATTAGAACAAATTCTAACTTCCTTTGCTTTGCAGGTCACACTTTGCATTTCATTTGCAATTCAAACAATGATTGCAAACTGTCCTGCATTTTCTATCCAAAGTTTGATCAAAATTCTCGAAAATCCTGATCACCAAAATTAATTAATCATTCCAGACAGGAATCTCCAGACTATCAAAAGCACAAAATTACAGGGTTTGATACCCGGTAGAGCTCCACCACTTGAGCATCATGACAAGGGGTCAAGGACTCGATTAGGCCTATTCTACTTCTGCGATCCCAGCGCTTTGTGCTAAAAACCGCAACTTCACCTTCAACTTCACACCTCTTGCTAGCACTTTGGTAGCAGTTTGGTGTTATTGCAAATGTTCAAAATTAGGAAAATGTCAAGTTAAAAATTCAATCATTTAGCTGCAATGAACAATCTATTTTGACAAGAATTGTGATCATCAAAAGAACTAGAATTGTGGACTGTAAAAATTTTGAAAATTTGCTGACTGGTTGATATTTTTTCAGAAATTGATTCACTGAAGTTTCAAATGTTCATCACATCATATCCTGAGAAAAGCGCCCTGCCGAACCTGCTACAAAGTGCAAGGAGGGTCGCCTACTCTCTGTAATTCCTGGCTAAAGAAATCACGAGGTGTAGTCACATCGAGAGGAAGGACCAGGATAAGCTCAGTTTCTCAGCCTCCTAAAACTACCTTCGTATGCTAGGTAGAAATGCATGAAAAAAATATCCTGAGATAAATTAGTTTTCCTCTCCTAGATAACTTCATCCCCTAAAGGGATGCCTTCCTTTCCACCACAAGGATGACACCCAGATAACTGTATAAAGAACAGGACAATAGAGCAAAAAGCTCCTCTGCAGCAGTCACACAAATGAAGCACAGTCTTTTGGCACATCTCATGACACAGGCTATATTTTATACGTTTGAAGGCAGAAACAGGGCAATACAACAAAAACAACAGCAAATAGTTGAATTTATCTAATGCCAATATCCCCTCCTGCCATGCAGGACTTCTTCAGGGCTGTAATGTGACAGTTACAATATAAGAATTTAAATATGTACAGCCTTCAAACTTATTCATTTATTGGTCACGGCAAGCATCTTCGAATCCGACAATCGACACTGGTATCGTGGCCTTTACTTTTCAAACTATATTTTATATGCACAACAAAATTTGTTACAAATCTCAGGATAAGTTAAAGTGAATAACCTGAGTTAAAAGATGAGATCTCATAGATTTATAAATAGCCTATTGTATTTGATAATCCAGCTCCTGGCCACTAAAAGAAATGCTAAAGAAAACAATAGAGGGATTAAGAGTTTTATAGACAAGCCCTATATATCTCAGGTCATTCACTTTAAGTAATATATTGAAGACTTTTAAAAATCTTTCATCCCACTCAAAATCAGTGGAGATTAACCACATAATTACTACAGTAATTACCTAAAGAAACCATAAAAATTCTAGGAAATTGCATAACTGGTCAATAATCAAAACTCCATTTTCTTGACCACAATTTGCAGAAGCAAGAAACTTCACTTTCTCTAAGTTGCTGCCATGGTTGCAAATCCTGGATACATAACACCACCCACAAGAATTGATCTAACACAGGATGAAAGTACTAGCCTGCTTACAGACTATACCCAAGGAAAAGGTATACTCTGCACAACATGGCTCACTTTTGTGTAGTGCCTGTTTAAGCATTTATTTTTCAATAGTGACAGCAAAGAAAACATATTGTTGTAGCAGCCAACAAAATCACTTTCCCAGGAAACCAGGAAGCAATCAGATTTGAGAACCATCATCATGTGATTAAATTTCAGGTTTCACTTTGTTCTCCAGGCAAACTTCATTAGCAACACAATACTCTGGAATTTTAACTAACCTACTGCAGACAATAACCAGACGCTAAGAAGAAAGGGCCATTCAAACTGCCATTGAAATGAAATGCTGACTCACACACTACACCATATTGAGCAGCATTGCACAGACTATACCTTTTCCTTAGTTAGGTATTGTCTGCATGCAGGCTATGAAAGTACTGTCTCCATCAAAATGAATACACTAGCAATAAATATAGTTCATTGAGTGCTGCATCCAACAAATCTTGCAAATATGATACAATTTTCAATAAGGTTTATACACAACCTTTTCATATAAAAAACTACACATAGTTAGATGATTGGAAACATAAAAGTAGCTAATCAATAATCATCGAGTAAAATGGGCATCAATTTTCGTAAATTCCACATCCTTCAATCCCCCAATAGCAATTAGCAAGATTGTGCAAGAATATTTATGCAGGACTGCTGAAGAAGAAACGTTTTGAAGAAAAAAGCTTTGAAGAAGAAAAGTTTGACTAAAAACCCAGGGGTGGAGCACTTCCATAATTTTTGCAGCAGGCATGGTCCACTGAACAAGGTCTTGTAATTCCATAGTTTTGCTCCAAACGGAAATAACTACCTATATAAAACATAAGATCCTTTTGGAAGATTACAAAGTCCGTCCTGAGCTAAGCAGGCATAAGAATGTCTGAATATTGATTTCTTCATGACCCCAAATGATCGCTGATGCTGTTTTTAGCTACATTCAGAGAGATGAGTGCTGCTGCGAAAGTCGCCTTCGATCGACCATCAAGCGCCTTGTATGAGGACAAGAGTCACCTGAAAGGCAATATTTTGACCTTTATCTCAAATGAGGATGATACGCAAAAAATTAAAAAGTCATTACCCCTAGTTTGCCTATTCCAAGCCTTAGTTCGTGCACGAAACTATTGGATGCATCTGTCTCAAATTAGATGTCATGTGAGATTTACGATAACGCAAAATTATTTTTGCAGAACCCTGCAGAACGTTTCAATTGTTGCTATTCGCGGTCATTTAATTTGAGACAAGCAGTCATGAAGATAACCTCTGTGCAGAATGATATGCATGACGATGTTTTGGTTCAGTGTGATCACGTGCCTTCCCCCAGTTAATGGCGGCATTGTTTGCTGGGATTCTGCACCTTTCTGTGGCTGTGTAGGAGGGGGGTCCTTCTACCTTCGGTGATGCTGCGAATGCTAGCCTCTGTGCAGGCCGGTTACATCATCCTTCAAAGTTCACTTATTTTCATAATGAGCACTATTAATAAGTGGCTAATGATGCGTTCGTTCTAGAAAACGATTGTTTTAACATAATTATGCTCCTAATGAGGTCAAGAACGTGCCAATTCTGGTTAAATTTGTTGTTGCGTCAGCGTAAACATCTTGGGTGATTTATCCATCTTATGGTGTCAAATCTGTCTAACATGAAATAAGCCGACGTCAATTTTTGCTATAGGATCGCGGGAAACTTCTGTCTTGTATGCGCTTTATGTGAGCTTTCGTTATTTCAGTGCCAATTAGCAGAGATAAAACGTTAATCAATTGCTTTAACGAGCGTGACTGACTTTCTTTCTTTCTTTCTTTCTGACTGACCTGGAGCCCCCTCTTAGATTACAAAGTTGGACTTTGTAATCAAAAATGAGGTGTTGATATGACCTACAACTTCATTTATCTTTTACTATATCTTTCTTTGAGGTTGCTTTTAATAAGATAATATGAAGGAGCTAAAGACCCCAAGCTGAACCATCAAAACATCATATTAGCTGTAAAGAATGTATTTTGAACACACTATAATGCCAACATAAATGGCTACTGACACAAAAGCTTTCAAATTGCCATGAAGTAACCTGTTTACAGGCCTGTTTGCTATTTTCTATTGGAGGCGACTTTGACCGCAACATTTATACCTCCGATTTGCAGCTAAATACAGCATCAATGATCACTTGGGGTTATAAAGGAATTAAGACTCAGATCTTGCCTTGATCAGATATTTTCATGCTTGCTGAACCCAGGATGGACTTTGTAATCATCCAGAAGGATCTTATGTTCGATTCCATAAAGGTTCCACCATGGCAACTGCCTGTCCCTCACCCTCTCCCTCCCCTGTATGATGTGCAGCACTGAGGGGAGCTTCACTTAGAAGCTGTCATGCCTCTATCAAATTTACCTCAAACATTACTCAGCCTTTGAACTGCTTACAACAGCACTTTCCCCTGAGCAGGCTTTGAACCATTTCTGAAATCTCAAATTTCTTTGAATATCAAATGTCCCTTTTTAGGTGTTTTATCATAAGAGAAAGATAACGATATGCTATCTGTTACCGAATTTATTCATTTGCCTGATCTCGGATCTTGATAGTAAACAACTGTCAAAGATTGATGACTCGCCCAGATAGAGCTGCTTTCCATGGTTACAAACAACGCCACAGAAAACGGGCCTAGGCCTAACCATAATTACAAAGATTTTCAAACATCCTCCTTGTTGTTGTTATATATCCTGCTGTTATTAGTTTATTTGCTTAGCAAGCAGTAGTTGTTGCCTGTGATAAACAGTATATTTGCTCTATGCTTTTTTAAAGCTCGAAAAATCAACTTGTTGGTAATAACTTTCCGCGAAGAAGCGATTTTTAGTTACATGGATGTCTCGTGTCATGGTTCTCAAGGCGTTTCCTCAATCTTCTTAGATTCCCCGATCTTTTCATATGTTTGCCATGAATGATATGTGTGCCCCACTAATGATTTATCTCTCAAAAAACTGAGGAAACCTCAAATATACGGAAGTCATTTCCCAGTTAATAAGAATGTATCTAACTATCTTAATTAGCCAGTGCAAAACTTCCCTGTCATAGAGCTGTCTACCCTCTGGCCAAACAGATTATTTTTTTCTGTGTAGGAGAATTTGTGCGGATTCTTTGCTTTGAAACAATAGGCTATTGTTATAATTAAGATTGAACCCAAGGCAAACTTTTCAGCCTGGCCCTCTTGAATATTTCATCTCATACTGGCAATAAATGAATTTTTTCCCACTGAATAAAAATGTATTATTCAGAAAACAGGGTGAAAATGCAGTTGCATAAATTCGTAATTTATGTGAGTTGTGTATGTCTCCCCCCTCAATTTTTTGTGTTCTAAGGCATCAGGACTTTCCACAAATTTTAGAGGTTGGGATTAGGAAAGCTAAAGCAACTGAAGAGTTGTATGCCACTTTAACAGTTCAATTTGTCAGCAAGTAACCACAGTTTACTATACCTACCACCAGACATAAACAACTCCACAAGACATCAAAATAAGTATATGTACTGTAGTCATCTGGTCACAAAATCAAAAACTAGATACACACTTTCGTGAAATTTTCCAGCTAAATCTCTCTAAATCTAAATAATCACCAACACCATACCAGCCATGATATCATATCGGATCTCTGATTAGGTGCCTGGCAGAGAATTATTAACAGAAGACAAGCCAAGACAGAGCCTATTTGCATATCCCACATTTACAAAACCATACAATACCATCTGCACCAAAAAAGTATGTAGGATATCCTAAAATCTTGATAACTCCAAATATCGCAAGATCCCCCGGGCATAGAGAGTTCTTTAATTTGAGGGAAGCACTTTTCGTAGTGCCATGGAAAAGCACTTTCGAATCAAAATCATTGAGGCTAGAGGCTCTTTCAATACAATTTGGGACGGAGTTTGGGGGAAGGGTGCCCCCATAGCCCCCTACATATGCGATCGTCTGCGTAGATCAGCTAAACCAAAAATATTCCGCAGAGATGAAACCGAAAGGTCTTCCTTCTTTGCCTCCCTGAAACCCATGACTTTTGTACGTCACAAGCAACAAAATGTTGAAACCTTGACTGCAACTATACGGTGAACAAAATCATAAAGAAAATACGAAATTCTTACCCATTTTCATCATGGCCATAATACATATTGATAAATCAATGTTCTCTTAGTCTTAATTGTATCTTTATGAGCCAGTTAGTTGTTGTATAGCGTGGCAATTGGGTTATGAAGTTGATAAGAAGCACATAAACTCGCTTGCTGCACTCCAAAGTTGAGATTGCCTTGCTGATCAACATTACAGAAAGAAAATCCCAGGTGTCTTTGCTTTGCTCCACCGCAAGGGTCACGCACCAATCATTGACTGCTGCGCCGACGCATTTACTTTAATAGAGGCCGGGGAGCGATCAATTATTATGAGAAATAGCATTCTTTTTGATCAACCAATGACATATCGAATATTCAATATTCTCACAAACTGACTCTCAAAAAATTTCAATCTTTTTTGCAGGATAGGTTTGTACGACTGCTGTCTAGCTGTGATTTCAGTTGTTTCACCTACGATACGATACTGTGTTATGGGAACAAGATACACTCATTTTTTTTTATAAGAAACTAAGGTCCGGTGCTGGTAGGCAGTTTCTCAAATTTTTGGGCCATTTTGCTACCAAAAATTTCTTATGTGTTTCTTATATTTTTAATGCCAGAAGTGTAGAGTTAATTTTGTTTTGTCTCAAGGGCTCCCAAATTACTTAGTAAGATCTCAAAACGAGTAAATGACATAATTCGCACTCAGAATAATAATGTCCAAACAGTTGCTATAACTGTACACTGTCAAAACATTTGTGAGTGCGATAGGAAAACTAATATTGCAAATTACAAAAGTTTCTTAGCTCTTTCAAGTCAGGTAGGGTTGTTTCTTAACTTTCGAAAAATTGGGCCTACCGTTTCTTATAAGCGGTTTCTTATAAAAAAATGAGTGTAGTCAAATCAGAAGTTGCCTCAAAAGCAGAGACATTTCGCTTCTGTAACAGGTACACCACTGTTGGGAGTCTCGAGATCACGTTTACATTGCATTTTACCATGTTGTATAGTAATTAGAAAGGTATAGTAGAATGTTACTCTGGGTACCAGACTCTCTAACAGTCTGGTACCCAGGGTAAGTAGAGTGTAAGATTTATTGTAAAATTTCATATGAATAAAACAAAAATAGTAAGAAGAACAGGTGCACAGATGCATAGCTTCCCTTCGGTAGATCTGATCGCAAATATACCATTGTCACATCTATGGTAGTTGGAAAAGTTTGCAAATGCACACGGCAAATCAAACAGTTCCGCCTTTTTTGTGTGTATTATGCAGACCTACTAAATTATTTAAGCATTTTACTCAATAATTCATCATCATTCTACATCATTATCGAATCTCCATGCACACGAGCACACCTCCCACTGACAGAAATTGCTGACATTCGTTCGAAAAAATTAATTACCGGGTAACTAAAAAAGTCTTTACGAACTAAATCACACATAGCTTCATGAAAGCAAATGTTATGAACGCAAACAACAGATCGATTTTTAGTCGAAGAGCTTAGCTATCCTTTGAGATGTTGCTTGGTCGGTTTAAGTTAGGACTATACTTCGAAAATCACTTTCAAAAACATGATGATTCCTTCATTTCTCAGACTTTCCCCTTCTTTTCCAGGTCCAGGTCATTAGATAATATAAATACCAAATCTCCATTTCGGAGCAGTTACAAAGTAAACTATGTAACACTGGTAAACTAAATTAAATTAAACTAAACAGTGATTGAAAAGAATCTAACCTAACACAACAGAACCTATACAGAACCTAACACAAACTAAAACTATTTACAAAATCTTTTGAACTCTCTTATTATTCTTTTAAGCATTTTTGGGTCATTTGAAAGGAGTTGATCTTTGCTACATTTTTTCATGTCAAATTTCTTGCATTCCCATAGATGTTCTATATTTTCTTTATGTTTACCACATCGTCTACATATATTATCGTCATACTTAGCCATGTAGTTTGCTTTCAAGTCTATCATATTAAGTTTGAGCATCAGGAGATCTGATGCTGTTTTTGTATCCTTTAGTTAATCCTTGAATCCAAAATGCGAGTTTCGAATCAGGCGTAAGTTAGTTGCTGAATTTTTACTATTTTCCTCATTTAGTCTATCAACTATTTTTTCCGTGATTATCTTTGAGCATTCTTTTTTGTCATGTCGCTTATATGTTTTTCATTTGCTGTTATCCCTAGTTTTTGAATAATGGTCCATACTTCATCATACCAACATTTAGTCATTCCAAGTCTTTTTTGTTCATTATACACTATTTTTACTAGTCTGCTGTCAGGCATGTTTAGTATCTTTTTTAAACACATAAGTTTTCTTATAATTATTCTATGTTCCATCGCAAGGATTCCACATTCAAAATAAAGCCCAAAACGAGATGTTGTGCGTGGAATGTTAAAGATTCTTTTTCCCCAGATGACTTCAAATCCATCTCTACTTTACGTTTTCCCCAAATGTTCACTGGAAAAGGATGGCAATTATTTCACCCTGAATTAGAAATGTAGGAAATTTTGAGCAGCATCTCAAAAGATGGTTAGGCCTTTCAACAAAACAGTGATACAAAGCATTTGTCAATAACTTTAGATTTCAGAGAGCAACAATCGTCAATCGTGGACAAATCTCGTTGTGACAAATGAGTTTCGCGTTGAAAGATGCCTTTCCTGCATGTAAACTATTACCTTCCACTGCTGATGCTCCCCTCCCCCCATTGCAATGTTGGCTGATTGAAGAACACATTCTTGTGAACTCATCTATGACATTTTCATTGTAGAACACACTGAACGATGAAATAAAGGAACTACCAACAGTTGGAAGCTTCGAAGGAAAGATCAAAACCTGGATTGGTGAACAATGTAATTGTATAATTTGTAAGTAGCCTGTCCTTATGTTATGTAGCTTGTAAATATTATGTTTGTCTATATTTTTGTAAATCATATTGTAAATAATATTGTAATAGTCTATCATATTGTAATTGTAATTGTCTATCATAATAATAGTCTAATAATAGTAATAATAATAATAATAATAATAATAATGATAATAATTGGGATAGCTACCAGGACAGTTGAATTGCAAAAGACTGTGTTGCTACACTCCGCTAGAATCCTCCGACAAGTGCTTGAGATTTGAGGGAACTTGTTGTTACCAAAGCTCAAGAACATCAATCCACTGATCAATTTATGTAAAGAACAGTATTCGAAGTCAGTGTGTAACAGAGACAATAATAATAATAATAATAATAATAATAATAATAATAATAATAATAATGATAATAATAATAATTGGGATAGCTACCAGGACAGTTGAATTGCAAAAGACTGTGTTGCTACACTCCGCTAGAATCCTCCGACAAGTGCTTGAGATTTGAGGGAACTTGTTGTTACCAAAGCTCAAGAACATCAATCCACTGACCAATTTATGTAAAGAACAGTATTCGAAGTCAGTGTGTAACAGACACAATGATAATATCATAATAATAATAATAATAATAATAATATCATAATAACAATAATAATAATAATAATAATAATAATAATGATAATAATAACAATAATAATAATAATCATTGATAATAATAGTAATAATAATATCATAATAACAATAATAATAATAATAATAATAATAACAATAATAATAATAATCATTGATAATAATAATAATAATAATATCATAATAACAATAATAATAATAATAATAATAATAACAATAATAATAATAATAATAATAATAATAACAATAATAATAATAATCATTGATAATAATAGTAATAATAATATCATAATAACAATAATAATAATAATAATAATAATAACAATAATAATAATAATCATTGATAATAATAATAATAATAATATCATAATAACAATAATAATAATAATAATAATAATAATAACAATAATAATAATAATCATTGATAATAATAGTAATAATAATATCATAATAACAATAATAATAATAATAATAATAATAACAATAATAATAATAATCATTGATAATAATAGTAATAATAATATCATAATAACAATAATAATGATAATAATAATAATAATAATAACAATAATAATAATAATCATTGATAATAATAATAATAATAATATCATAATAACAATAATAATAATAATAATAATAACAATAATAATAATAATCATTGATAATAATAATAATATCATAATAACAATAATAATAATAATAATAATAATAATAATAATAATAATCATTGATAATAATAGTAATAATAATATCATAATAATAGTCTATCATATATCATAGTCTAATATTGTAATTGTCTATCATATTGTAATAGTTGGCATTAATTAGTTTCTTACAACTACAGTATGCACCTCTTTGACTCGCACCACCAGATAGAACTACTGGTGAACTCTTACAGAAACAAAAACCCCGGATTTTCTCAATTAATCACACACGATTTTTAATACACTAGAGTCAGAAACAGTTAACGAGAAACACTTTTCAATATTCTCACGGCATTAAATCTTAAATAATTAAACAAAACGTGGATTATTCTGACTTTAGGTGATTGGAAACCAGGAAAAACATACATTCCATTCTTCAATCAATCTAATAAAATTGCTGCGCAGTACTAAGATATTACTTCCGAAAAACAGATGTCGAAAGATCATAACGAGAACCCATCACTAAAAGCCCGGTGTTCTGCAAAGCCGCAAAGGTTTCTCCGAAACTAGTAGGGCAATTTCTCGCCTTGTGCAAGCGAAAGGTGGCGTTTGAGAGAAGTTATGTGCTTATAACGAGAAAAGAAGGGTAAATCTAAAGTTCTGTCTGGCGGATTTTGTTTATTTGATTCAGGAGCTGTTTTGTAATCGTTTCATTTAAGCCCTAAATACGCGTGAGTTACAATGCCTTCTGCTCGGCTTCTGAATCAAATAAACAAAATCCGCCAGACAGAATTTTAGATTTACCCTTCTTTTCTCGTTATAAGTACATAACTTCTCTTAAACACCACCTTTCGCTTGCACAAGGCGAGAGTTTGCCCTACTAGTTTCGAAGAAACCTTTGCGGGTTTGTTTGTTTTGAATTACTGGTTGAGAGAATTTCCTTTGTCTGCGGTCGCTAATCTCTTGCAACTGTTGCTATTGTATTACAAAATCTACCCTTGTTGGGTGCGTGTAAAATCTTATGGCATTTTCTAAATTGAATTGTTTCATAGGAACTTATGGTACTTTGCTGTAAATCTGCCGTGGAAATTTTTAGCTATCTTGATTTTTTTCAAAATAGCGGCAATTTAATTGTTTTGCAAAAAATCATGGACAATTTTGAAAACATGTACGTTATCGTAAGTCCTAAACCAATAGAGGAAAAATGATACAACCTTCAAGAACATCATAGTTTATGAACGTCTACAATATGGTGGCAAGCAGAAATAAGCAGCTTCACCGGTTTAGGATTTAGAATTTTGATGACGTCATGGCCTCAAAGTTAATAAATGCCACCATTTTGAAACTAATCAAGATATTAATGAATTTCCACGGCATATTTACAGCAAAGAACCTAAGTTCCTTCCAAGCCATATAATTCAACGAAAACTGTAATAGAATTTCACACCGACCTTTTTAAAGATTTAAGCGCTATGTTGTGTTCTGATAAAGGCTTTCAACCGGGTGCGTGAAAATACATTCACCCTGAAAATACATTCACCGTTAACAACATTCACTGTTTGAAGGCCACTGCTCCCTGGATATCATGACAAGCGTCACTTCATTTGCATAACGGAACTATACCAGGTGTCCCAAAAAATGTATACAGATTTGGTTGACTCCAGCGATGTGAATTTAGCTTTAATCAATGGCAAATCACTCTCAAAATGTTTTTTTTTTCTTTTTTTTTTATCCAATATAAAATTTTACAAAGACGAGATTACCTAAAACAACACTTACAAACTACTTTACTACACTACAAGGACGATGCCATGAGGAGCAGAAGACCATGACTACCCCATGGCTATAACATAGAAAACAGGTAACTAAAAACTAAATCTAAATATACAAACAAGTACTAATACATAGGGCTACGCATATACAATTTCTACTATAAATACTAGAGTCGGGTTCACATTGGATGTAGGGCAACTTCTGTGTTTTGGATGTATCAGTTTAGTGTCACCTTGGACAGACGCTAAAATTTTACTGAACTCAGGAATTAAGTGTGAGTTAAAGCTGTCGTCTGCACTATCATAACACTGAATTACCCAACATCCAATGTGAAACAGGCGTAAAACAAGTGAACAAAAAATGAAAAAAAAAAAAGAGAAAAGGACTTAGTGACTGAGTGGCGTGAAACAAACTTTTCAGATCCATTTTAATCAAACCGACCTGTTTTGCGGATGAAATCTAGTGTCAGTTCGAGTATATATTTGTTGATTTCGTTAGACAGATCTTTATCCCCATACAATAGAATCTGAACAAGAACGTCGTTAGAGAGGCTGTTTATTTCTACAAATGGTCGTAATAATACCGAAACTCCAGCGAGAAGATCTCGTCGTTGAACATCAAATGAAGGGCAAAGCAACAAAAAGTGCTCCGTGTCCTCAATACCGTCATTCGTTGGACACATAGGGTTAACAGTGTCCCTAAAATTGTGCTTGAATTTGTGAAAATTTAGTCTGCTGAGACCAACCCTTATTTGGGAAAGATATGAAAGGCCTATTGGGTCATGAATACCAAAGACAGGTTTTGCAGGGGGGCGAATTATTGATAGAAGCTTTGTCTTAAAGACAGCAACAGATGGTGCTAGCCTGATTTCAGGATCAAGTTTATTCCATTCAGAGGTGCAGTTAGGATAGAAGCTGGACTGAAATTTTTCTGTTCTTGCCCTTATTCGTCCAATAGCATCCTGATTGCGAAGAGAGTAGCTCGACTGATGAAGTGGTGGGATTGGCTCCTTTGTAAACAAGGGGGTGAGATTATTTACAATCTTATAGAACAAAGTGAGCCGTCTACTCCACCTACGGGAACTTAGTGACTCCCAGCCAAGCTCTGCATACAGTTTTTCGCGCGATGTTCCCCTCCATGTTCCTGTCACTGCAAGAGCAGCTGAATACTGAACAGACTCTATTTTTTCCATTAGATTTGGTAAAACGATGTTATGACTGAATTCACAAACTTTAGCTGGAATATGATAGATAACATCCCCGTAGTCCAGGTGGGGTCGCACGTAAAGCTTATATAATTCGTTCAGAGTATGCCTTGGCAGATACTTGGAGAGATATTTTAGCAGACCAATGCCCCTCCTCGTTTTAGAGATAGCAGATTTAATATGAGCTGAGAAAGATAGCTTCGAGTCCAGAATAATACCCAGATGTTTATGCTCAGTTACTTTTTTCACTGGTACGTTGTTAAAGAGAATAACGGGGTGATCCATTTCATGTCTTTTCTTTGAAAGAAGTAATTCGACAGCTTGTTTTTGCGGATCGGGATTAAATGACATCCTCCAATCACGGGCCCATTGGCTTATCAACTCCAGGTCATGGTTCATGTCCTCGGCAGCTGCATTTGGTTCATGAACAACCGTAAACAAAGATGTATCATCGGCAAAGAGCTTAACATTACATTTCAAGTCAGCGGTGAGATCGTTGATATACACAAGAAAAAACAATGGTCCTAATATAGATCCCTGGGGCACTCCCGCCAAAATATCTCCCCAATTAGAACACTGACCGTTCAAAACAGTTCGCTGCTTTCGATCCTTAAGAAAGCTTTGGATGAGAGAAAGAAGTTGTCCCGCAACGCCACATCGCTTTAATTTATAAATAAGGCCATCATGCCATACCCTGTCAAATGCTTTAGATATATCAAGATACACGGAGCGAACATCAAGCGGAGGATTGCAATCGAATGCTTGGAAGATTGTATGCGTAATGGAAATTAATTGGTTGACCGTTGAATCACCTGGACGAAAACCTGACTGATTGGGGTTAAGTAAGTCACATGAAACAAGATGTGAGTATAAGGAATCATATATTAGTTTTTCAAGCACCTTCCCAAAAATCGGTAGAAGAGAAATAGGACGGTAGTTACTCTTTACATTTTTTTCGTTTTTCTTATGAACCGGGACTACATTTGCACACTTCCATGTCTCGGGAAATACACCACGTCTCAGACAGTTTGTAAATATAATTTTAAGAGGAGTAACCAATGAAACATCGCTTAGTTTTATCATTCTTATAGAAATTTCATCCCAGCCATGTGCTTTGTTAGGATTAAGCGATCTTATGATTTTCAGTATCTTTTCATCAGAGATGACGAAATCGCTTATCAAAATAGGATTTCTTAGGGTTTCAAGTGGAATTTCACTACCTGTATCTATTGTCGTACATTGGAGTATGAAGTAGTCATTAAACAACTGAGCTTTTTCAGCAAAGTCAGTTATAAATAACCCATTCTCCAACAGGGGTGGTATGATAGGAATCTTCGCCTTATTAAGAACGGTATTGATCAAAGACCAGTAGGTTTTGCTAGAGGTTCCAGCATTCGCTAAGGTTTGCCCTGTCTTGCGTAGGTAATTTTGTTTGGCATTCTCAATCATTTTTGCACCTTCCGATATCATACTTTTTATTCCCTCAAGCTTGTCATCTGGCTGGCCGTTCTTCACGAAAGTTTTATAAGCATGATTCTTTTTCCTCAGAAAATTTTTGACAGCTGGTGTTATCCAGGGTGCTTGGCGAGGTTTAACCGTTTTGACTTGGTTGGGAATGAAGTTAGAATATATGTTCAAAAGGACTTCGTTTAGAAATTTCACCTGTTCATTTGGGTGTGTAATTTTATCAAGATGCTCGTGCCAGCTAAACATTTCGATACTTTTCATAATGGCAATAAAATCTGCTTTATCATAGTGCCAAATCCTGCGGGTATAAGGAGGTAATGATATGTTTGAAACAGAAAGTTTCCCATAGATAATTTGATGATGACACTGTTCATGTAATGACGTATGAACACCAGACTCGATAAAGAGGTTTGGTTGATCAGTAAAAATGAGATCAATGCAAGATTTAGAATCACCCATTATATGAGTTGGCTCAGAAATTAGCTGATGAAGACCAATGTCAGCCGTTATTGGCTCAAACAGTTTTCCTTCGTTATTTTCGATATCATTTTCCCACCACTGAGTTGATCTACAGTTGAAATCGCCAGTAATGATCACGCAAAATGGATTTTCAGCATGCATTTTGGATAGCATCAGCTCAAAATCTATTGTGAAATTATCAAATTCATTCTGGTCCTGACTTGGACTTCTATAGATTACGGCGAAAAAGTACTTTTTCCTGTTTATTTGGACCTCATACACAATACACTCGGGGAGGGTCACTAGGTCAGAACGCCTTTTTGAGGGAAGAGAATCTTTGATGTATAAACCAACACCACCTCTTTTCACATTTTGCGGATGGTTGTCTTTCATAAAGGTATAGCCATTTAGTGTCAGTTTATTTTCGTCAATGGTGCTATCAAGGTGAGTTTCTACAATCCCAATCAAGTCATAGTTATATACCGAGTTGTATGCCTCGATAAGTGAGACTCTTAAAAAGTCATAGGCAGTAAGACTATTTAAGTTCCAAGTGCAAAAATTCAGTGTCTCGGGGCCAGGATTTGTCTCAACATCTCCACTAAGCAGAATTGTCCTGAAAACCAGCCATTGCATATGAAGCGTGTTGCATGTTGTGCACCCAATACAAAAATAGGTATACAGGAAAAGATAGCGCTTGACAGCCATGTGCTTATATCGAACAAGGCGTATGACACCCAGCGGAATTCATTTGAAAAGCTCAAAAGTCGTGTAAATTACTATCTTCGCAAAATGATGCACACTGGCGAACAAAGGCAGGAAACATAATTGCGTTGCCAAAGAATGCACTGCAAGAAATTGTATTATTAGTGCCAAGGGTAGAACAACAATTGATACAGCAAGAAAACAAATGCAAAACCAATAAAGTTTCAGGATTTGAAAAAGAATTGAAAATGACGTAACAGAGTTACTCAGGGAAAATTTTCTTTGAAACGATGCACGGAAACACCCTATTGTTGCTCGCCATTGATTGATTTCAACCGGCATCGTCGTGAAGATATCTTCCCGCTGGACCTAAGGGACGATCAACCACAATGCAACCACAATTAACCCATTCTAAGGAACATAATAATACGTGAAAAATAAATAACAACTTTAAGTTACACAAACAAACTACTCTACAAAAAAGACATGAACAAAAAACACATGATTGCGATACCAATTGGGATAAATAGAGAGATTTTTCAAACATTTCCCACTCTCTAGAGGGATTGGCAACAAAAGGGGTTGTAAAATATAACTCATTCGAGGACATTAGAAAGTATAATCAGTTGTGATTGCAAAAGTTTTTAATTAAGGTTTTTAGGCGAAAACGTAGCTTGTTGTTTGTCAGATTACGGGATTCATGAAATAAAATTAACTTTGTTGCGTCGAAAAACATGTTATCTTCTCTTTACACAAGCAATACGCCCAGGTCAATGCGCCACCGGAGGAGCTGCGCCCACCGGCAACACCAAAAACCACAGCGCATCACAAGCCCCAGGGCCGGGGAAAATTTTGGTTTTTAAACACAGTTTTTTAAACACATTGACATACATGTAATTAGGTATTAGCAACAAGAACACAACAAATCTAAAGTCCTTTAAAAATAACAACAAACGTAAGTCCTAAGCAAGAAAAAAAAGTACCAGGAAACCAAACCAATGAATCAAATCAGTCCTCTTCTGCAGCCAGATTTTCATCGGGATCAACTCCAACTGTTGTCTCGTCACTGCTTACGCTTTCATTGTCTTCATTGGGGTCTTCATTTCCACCAATCTTTCCAATAATATCCATCAAATCATTTTCATCTTTTGGATAATAATATTTACCTTTAATGAATGCAACCAGCCTGCAATTTACATCAGCAAATACGAAACCAAGTTGTCTGTCTTCTAGAATTTTAGATAGCTTGACGAGCTTCTCCAATCTTGGTTTTGTGAGATCCAATCGCACCTTATATTTTTTAGAATTTTTCCTCGCACGGTAAACGATTGTCCTGTGTCTCCATGTTGTAAATCTGACTATCATGGTCCTTATCTGCTTCCCATTCACGGTCTTAGGCTTTCCAATTCTATGCGCCCTGTCAATAACTGTGTCAGGCACGGCAACTTTTAATTCTTGAAACACTTTCTTCACTTTATTTAATGACTCATCCCCGGATTCTCCCTTATTCTTTGATTCTTCAATACCATCGATTCTAATGCACAAACGGCGGCTATACTGCTCTTGCTCTTCTGTGCGATCCGTCAAATGGCTTACAAGACTTTCCATCATCGCTACTTTTGCTTCTAAAACATCAATCTTCTCATTTTGTAACTTGATTGTATCGTGCAGCTTTTCAATGCATGCCTTAGTCGCCATGTTAGCTTCAATCTCCGCAAACTTCGCGTTGAAATAGTCTTGATACTTCGTCATTTTCAGATTATGCACTTAGGCCCAAACACAGAAAACGCACAGTGCTTGTAATGAGTATCCAAATCAAATTCCACTATTTTGTAACATGATTCCAATGTTGACTACATATATGTACTATTTTGGCATTGATTTCGTTAAGTTTCACCATTAACAACATCCATTATAGCCCCTTTTTAGCCAGAGCTCCACACTACACGACCATTCCGCAGCGTGACACGTGTAAAAAAAAAAAAAAATGTTCCTCGATAGTTAACTTGAACATAGATACCTCGTTTGTTGGTAGAAATATCAATCTTGAAAGCTCAAATTTGCGTCAACCTGCACACCAGAAGCACATCGAAATTAAGAAATGAAATTGATGAAAAATTGAGAAACTGCCCAATGGGTGACAAGGGGGTGACTTCAGGAAAATAGAATAACATAAGATCTAATATTGTTCAAATTTTATCAAGGCTATCGTTGATTTATATGCTGTGCCTTAAGAAATTGCTTAGGCCAAAAGGCTAAAGCTCTGGTTTGCAGGAAGAAGCAAATTTGAGTTTTTAAGATTAACATGTCTGCTATCAAAGCAACAATATCAACAAACGAGGTATCTATGTTCAAGTTAACTATCGAGGAACATTTTAGAGTGATTAGACATTGATTGGAGCTAAATTCTTCTCACTGGAGTCAACCAAATCCGTACACATTTTTTTGGGACACCCGGTACGCAGCTCGACCACTCACTCCGCGGACAAAGCTTCTTAGAAGCGAAGCTTTGGCTGTAAATCATTCAAACCCAGGAACCCAGGGGAGAAATTCGAGAACTTAATTCCACGCAGATGAAGTTGCCCATCAACGAATTATATGCTGTCCCCTCCGTACAAAATTTGAGCACCTTGGCGAACTATTTCTTCTTACAACAGAATCCCGGCACACATCTGACATCATCATCCCTCTGGTGGTGATGAATTAAACGTAGGGTTTTCGATACTACCGGGCGTCCCAAAATGATGTATTATCGTTTGATTGCTTACATGTCCATAACCGATTAACCGATTTTCAAAAACTTTATTGCATCCGATTGCCGAAAGGCTAAATTGTATTCGAAGATGTTGGTTGTGGTTTAGGCTGACGTCTTCATCTTGAAAAGAAGATCGATAAACCTGCTCCACGTCAAGCCTTATACGGCATGAAAAAGAAACGGCCTACTTTCCCAGTCAATATTTTAGCTGTGATGCAAAAGGCTCAACATATATGTCGTTCAGTTCAGAGAATATATGTCATTCAGAGAATACGAATAGGACTTCAGCCTTTTGTATTACATCTAAAATGTTGACTGGCAAAAAAGCGGTTTCTTTCTCATGCCATCTAAGGCTTGAATTGAGCAGGTTTATCGATCTCCTTTTCGACATGAAAACGCCGTGGTAAAACCACAACCAATATCTTACAATATAATTTAGCCTTTAGTCAATCAAATAAAACAAAGTTTTAAAAAATCGGTTCATTGGTTATAGACATGTAAGCAATCAAACAATAATACATCATTTTGGGACACCCGGTACATTCAAAAGTTACAATACATATCACAAGCAACACTTGAAACCAAATGAAAACACGACTCCCTGGAAGAGCAGCTGCTATGTAGATAGTGAACTGTATATAATCTTAGCTTAACTGTATATAATGTATATAATGTATTAATGTAACTACCGGCTGTCCCAAAACAAGTACTCCCGTTTCAAAATTCACCAAAATTTGATTACATGGCCGACCTTCAATTTTCTATTTTGTCAAGTAGATCAAGGACTAAATTGTTTTCCAAGACATAGCTGATCTTGTAATTAGTTTTAAAAAAATAGCAAATTTAGCTCTTTTTAGGGCTACCTGGTTTTGAATCATACTGCAAAAAGCACTGATGATTGCCAGATCAGTTTCTTTGAGCATGTAAAACTTTTAGTTTGTCATAAATGACAGAAATAAATGCACACGTTCATTGGAGAGTTCAATGATGATAAAAAATCTGAAAAATGTGACTCTTAGGCAACAAAGAGTATTCATCTTAAAAACTATAGCTCAAAATATGGTTTTTCAACGTGTAATTGTTCTACCTTGCTATGCCGAAAGCAGACATTTTATCATCTGTGAATATTTTGGGTCTTTAACAAAGCAATTCAAAAGAAAATTTTATGAAAGGTTTGATGATCAATTTTTGGTGATTTTTTGGACAGGAGTACATTTTTGGGACACACGGTAGGATATTTAATTTTTTCATTGAGTATGTAAGCTGAAGGGATTTTGTGCTCAAAGAATTTAACATCAAGAAAATCAAAAATCAAACATTTTTAGGGTGGGTAATTTAGGCGCTGTCACAAATATTGCGTGGCATCATTGCAGATAGATTTTGAAAGACACGACTAGAACAAACACATGACTAGTGACTTCTATGAAAAAAGTACATTTACATAAAGGGGGCATGGTGGTTGTGTGGCTTGTAATAGAGTTTAAAATAATCTGATCAAACCCATCAGCTTTATAGATGAGTTGTATAGTTAGCAGGGAGTATATTTTTATTTTTTTTATTTAGGGAATATATACCGGGTGAGTCAGAAAAAAGAAGCCACGTTTGAAAGGTCACGGCTCCCTGGATATCAAAACAATGATATCGGCAAATATATATAGTTTTATGATAGAAATTTTCAAATCTACTATAAAATTTACCTGACTGAAATCGCCTACTCCATTCTGAAATTATGAGGGATTTTCTCCAGAAAGCCTCTTCAAAAACCTTCAAAACGTGCCAAAAATCATGAACAGATTTCCCTAACATTTCTGCCTTACAGTGCCTTACAGCAATGACTTGTGAACGCTTTAGCACGTGCTATCCTCTTGGGAGGAAGAACAAGTCCTCCCCCTGGTATCGATGACCTATTTAGGGGGATTCCATTCTCCCAAGAGGACAAAATACATGAATTTATGCGAGTGTCATCAATTTTAGGAAGGAAAATGTGCTCATTGTTTTCATTCGTTTCTGCAGGTTTTTTGAAGGGGCTTTCTACATAAAATGACCCATATCCACGGGAAGGAATGGCCGATTAACAACCGGGTAAATTACTGAACCTAATTGAACATATTGGCAATAAAATAAGACAGTTTTCAATATTATTGCTTTGATATTCATGGAGCAGTGGCCTTCCAAGCGGGGATCCTTTTTTCTGACTCACCGGTATTTTTATCATTGAGAAAATTTTTATCACAATCAAGGTGAGTTTAAAGCAATCGACTATCATTTATAACCAAAAGAGTTATCTCATGCAGAGAACACTGATATGAAGCAATTGCAGGTTTTTAGAATAAAAATCATCCGTAGTCTTAACTCATTGAAGCAAAATGGTTGATTGCACCGAAAATCAAAGATAAAAACACAATACGGGCTACTTTGAAGTGAAAAGAGTTACTCAATATATAATTAGTGGTGAGCTAACTTCATTGGCGGCGCGATATATCCATATCATAACTAGCTATCCAAAAAAAGGGAACAACCTGCTCGATAAACCATATAAAAACCGCACACCAAAAGCAGTGCGGTTTTGATTTCAGCCTTACGTCCGTTGAATAGTGAAAGTATGCCGACAATAAATGGATACAGAAAGCGTAGCAGAGGAGTCGGCTCTTCTCAAAACTCTAAAATAATTCGAGTACAATGTCATTGCCCACATACCCGCATGTAAGAACCTTACATATCACCCTGTGTAGGTTCTTATGCATATGATATTATTCTTGAAAACAGGATGAGGTTCTTATCAAAAGAATTAATTACAGATCTTCGGGAATTTAGGCCAAATATTAGAAAACAAGGTTTTCACATACTCACTATCATGACACAATTTTATAAAGAACATCCATATCTACCTAGCCTTATCTGTATCAAATCCATTCATACAAGGAATTTTTTGCATATGCTTGTATCTACTTAAATATTTGGCTAAATTTCTTAAAAACATTTTATCACCAACCAGTAGATTACATAATAACTTTTTTAAAGATAAGAACCTTCCTTGAATTTCAGGATGAATAGGTTCTTCTGTAATGGGGTGAAATTAGAACATTTTAGGCCTTAGGTTCTTATAAGTGGGTTTTCACTGTATTTCATGCGATTTGCTCAAAGGGGACATAAAGTAATTCGCCATAATCCCAGCAAGAGAATGTTTGAAATCATCATTTGTTTTAGAATTATTAAAGGTTGATACAGTTGGGGTACGAAAATCTTTAATTTTGTACAGATATTTTTTGTATTCAGGTGTAAATTTTTATCTAATTTGTTTATATGTATTATATTAGGAACTTTAATTTTGACAGGGCCAAATTGTAAAACAATATTTGTTGAATTTTGTACCCTGTATAAATATGTTTAAAATATGAAATATGAAAATAAGAATTACAGCGTATTTATATTTCTGCTTGTTTTGAAGTTTTGAAGCAATTAAAGGTGGTGTGAAGCGAAAATTTTTATTGATGCAAATGAATAGCGCAGTTGAATGATAAAGAATGTCGTTTAAATTTTTTTGATACCTTATTTCATTTCAGAGTTATCCACTGTTTTGTACGATTTTCGGATGATGTTTACAAAATGTAAAGAAAGTATACAAGGTTGGCCATGTTTCCAAAGAGAAATCTAATTAAAAAACTTTGTACAATCAAAATGCCTTTCTAAACATCATATTAAGTCATGAGGCAATTTATATAACATCTATTCAGCTCAGCTGAAATATTTCTTACCACTGTAACCTTTCAAAAATCAGATACAGTTATATTTCCATATGTTATCCTAGTAATTTGCAAACAAAATGACGTCATCAGCTGCAATTTAATATCAGTGGATAACTTGAAAACGAAATGAGGTATCAAAAAAATGTAAACGACATTCTTTATCATTCAACTGCGCTATTCATTTGCATCAATAAAAATTGTTGCTTCACACCACCTAGGTAAATGTAAGAAAAGTTATTTAAAGTTAACTATACCGGGTGAACGAGAAAGAAGTTCCCACTATTGAAAATTCATAGCATCAAAAGTACTGGATGGATTGGAATGAATCAATATTTGCTTGACAGCCAAAAGATTGAAGTATTTTTGTGATTTTTCTTGCCTTCTTACGAGCACTGGAAAAATTGGTAAATTCAAGTTTACAAAAACGTTGTGGTTACAAAATGACTGAAAAAGACCTAAAATACTTGATGAAATCATAAAGGACTCCTCACTCAGAACAACAGAGAAAATGCAATTTCTCATTGGTGAGAGATATCGTCTGCACATATATTGCCATGGGATTGAAAATCATTAGTATCTGTTAGAGAATCTATGTCTTATAACTCTTGAGAGAGGGGAAACGCCTGCGCGTATTGTTCTGTGTTAGGAGAGTCCTAACGATTTGATCAAGTGTTCTAGGCCCTTTTTCGGTCATTTTGCAACCATGGAATTTTTGTAAAGTTGGATTTACCTATATTTGCAGTGCTCGTTAGAAGACGAGAAAAATCATAAAAATACTTCAATCTGTTGGCTTTTAACCACATAGCGACATATTTTACAGGTGCATCTATCTGGAGTCCATTCTTTGATCCTCTTTTTTTACCGCGACAGTTGTATTGCTATTGGTTTCTTTTCATGAAATTCCCATACAAGTGAAGAGTTCAAGTGATTCATGGACTTAAAAATTTCTGTCATCTGTTTCTGTATGTTTTTGATATGTATACAATTGCTGCCACTTCGAGCTAGCAATTTTTCAAATGATGATTCGTAATCTTTATAGAGGATCCGAAGTGCACGTTTATGAGTGCGGTCAATTTCTTTATTTGCACCTTTATTGCAGAACAGCCATATCAAAGGGCAATAATTGAAGTTCGACAACATTACCGCGTTACAAACTGTTAATGCCTGCGCTCTAGAGATATGATTATTCATCCTAGAAAAAGCACTGACCTTTTTATTGACTTTAGAACATAACGTTTCAATGTGAAAACTTAAGTACTTGTAGTGCTACGAATTTTTGAAAGTGGGAACTTTTTTCTGGCTTACCCGGTATTCGGTAAGCCAAAACTAGTTAAAACGTTTGGTGGGCTGTGGAATAAGAAGTACGCGGCTTATATTCAAAACTGAAATGTTAATATTTCAGTCAAAAGCTAACTCAGATGTGGAAATTTTATTTGGTAAAGCATCCATCATTTCCACC
This sequence comes from Aurelia coerulea, assembly GCA_039566865.1. Lineage (NCBI taxonomy): Eukaryota > Metazoa > Cnidaria > Scyphozoa > Semaeostomeae > Ulmaridae > Aurelia > Aurelia coerulea. The sequence goes on along the minus strand of CM076947.1, from coordinate 19,828,474 downwards.
CAGAAATTATGAAATTGCTGGTACGGGGTTTGTATGGGAACCAAGTTCTATTCTGGTCAATGATTTACTTGCCATTGAAGTTTAATTCTATTTCTGAAACTGACAATTGTATTGAATTTAGATTTCAATGTCAAGTAAAACATGGACCAGAATCGAAAATGGAATTCTCGTTCCCATACAAACCCTTTCAAGCAATTTCCTAATTTCCGGCTCGAAACGATAAATGACTTTACCAAACAAAATTTTCACATCAAAGTTAACCTTTGACTGATAGATTAACATTTCAGTTTTGAATATTGGCCGCATACTGTTTATTCCATAGCCTGCCAAACATGTTAACTTCTTTTGACTTACCCAGCACTTACCTCCGACCAAAAACCAATTTAATGAAATGTTCATGAAATTTATTGCCATGCTTACGATGCATATAGGAGAGATCTTCTCGATACTGTAAACGCAACGTTGCAACTGTACGGTTTGTCAAATCATTCAAACGCACTATTACTTGAAATGATGCTGTATGGTGATGAAAGGTTGTCTGTTGATTCTAATACAGAGATTCTTAAGGCAACTTTAAAATACATAAATGCAAACAACGCTTTGAATAAAATGATGCTACTAATGATTAGCTGCTGCTACCTGCAAGGGGGACGTAAGTTGATTGTAGAATAGTTACGTGTACTGTCTGGTACTGTTTTTTTTGCTCCGTATTTATTAGTAGTTTTTAACTTTGTTATGGCCGCAGGGTAGACACAGTATTTTCCTCCCTCAGGTATCGTTTTAGTGGTATAGTAGAGAAATATTGTAAGTACAGGGTGTCCCAAAAAAATTGTGCCCCGTTTGTCTGAAGATTGCAACAAAACGGCAAAAGATTCTCGCCAAACTTTTGCATGATGGTGCTCTTCAGATGTTCAATTAAAGTTTGCAACCATCCCCATAAGAATCCGTTGAAAAATGATGGAGCTATGACCTTCAGGAGACCAAATTTGCCTGATCACTGAAGGCGGCCATTTTGTCTTACTATTTTGCAGCGATAAATAGCTTTATGGAATGAAAATGAAACAGCAGTCTTCAATGTCATAGCTCTCGTGAAAATTCCGATAATCCTCAGAGAGTTTCACTATTTATGACCTCACAGAAATTATTTCTTCCCTTACGTGAAGACACTTATCACTGCAAAATAGTAAGGCAAAATGGCCGACCGCTGGTTTCAGTCATCAGGCAAATTTGGTCTGCTGAAGGTCATAGCTCCATCATTTCTCAACGGATTTTTACGGGGATGGTTGCAAACTTTAATTGAATATCTGAAGAGCAGCATCATGCAAAAGTTTGGCGAGTATCTTTTGCCGTTCTGTCGCAATCTTTAGGCAAACGGGGCACAATTTTTTTGGGACACCCAGTAGTATAACTAGTAATTATGTTATCGTAGCTTTTGATTCAATTATATATAGAAAAAAAAATGTTCATGAGGATATGAACATCTAGAATTCGAGGAAAAGTCTAAAAACTGTTGAGGAACTCTGTGCATAAATTAAGAGAATTTAAAGAAACTATTAATACTGTGTCACTTTTTAAATTTCTCATTAATAATACGCGTTTTTAAGTTTGAAAATAACCAACAGTTGTAATTACGTGATATTAGTCAGAGTATTGCACCAAATTCAGTTCGTTTGTAAACATTGCCGACAATTTATCATTGCAGGTCACTGTAATTTTCGTAGGAGATAAAATTCACCCGTGAATTCACCGAAACTGAAAAACATTTAACGAGGCAAGATTATGCACTCACAAACGTACTGAGCTTTCGATAGACTTTTGACATGCTAGGAGAGAGATATGGATAGAGGAGGAAAACAAAAATATGACTCCCGTCCTCAGTATAAACACCGCTAGCTGTGGCGTGAAGTTTCTTCGGATCTCAGAACATCAATCAGGGAGTTGCTCAACGATAACTTTGCTCAAATTGACTGATGCATGTTTCATTTTATACACAGACAAATTTTATTCGCTTTCAGGCCTTCTTTCTCATTTTGTCCGTTCACTGTTAGCTTACATTGTTGTGGAAATGTTGGAGTCCAACAGTGTGAGCATGGAAGGATTTCATTTAGCGAGTTTGTGAATCAAATTTTGCCGTTTTTCTACCGTTACGTAACGAAATCGGCTAACAATGAACCAAACAACTAAAAACAGGCGAATAAAACTTGCCTCTGTATAAACTAAAACATTCGCAACTCAATTTGAGTCAAGTTATCGAATAACTCTCTACAAAGTGTTCTGAAATTTGCGAGATCCGAAAAAACTCCATGCCATAGCTGATAATGTTTCCTTTGAGAAAGGGGTGGTCTTTTTGTTTTTCCTCTAAAACTCTACCAGGCTTGGACGCTCGTTCCAGACGTCTTTTCTAGCAAGTGCAAAGATCATCCAAGCCCTCGTTGAAAACGATTTGACAATTAGGTCTGGCGAGTCAGTTGCTATTACGGATTTTGTAAGACAATAGCATGAGTTACTTTTGATTGACACTGCAATTCAAAGCGATTAGCGATCGCAGACAAAGGAAATTCTCTCAACCAGTAATTCAAAACAAGCAAAACCACAAAGTTTCTCTGGAACCCAGGTAGCTAGCGCGAGCGTTGTGCATTCCAGAAATTGTATTAAAGAGCAAAGATGAGCATAGATTGAAAAAAGAAGGATGTATCTACACATCTGCCTCGGGGATCTAATTTGTTTGGTTCAAAAGCTGACTGAGAGGCGATTCAATTCTCTTATTTTTTGGATGTAATTAAACACTTACTGCTCAGCTTCTGAACCAAAGAAATAAAAAATGCCCGCGGTAGATGTGTAGATATATCATTCTTCTTTCGATTTATGCTCATGTTTGCTCTTAACACAATTTCTGGAATTCACAACGAGCGTGCTAGCTACCTGGGTTTTAGAGAAACTTTTGCGGCATTTTTTGTTTGAACTACTGGTTGAAAGAATTTCCGTTGTCTACAATCGCTAATCCCTTTGAATTCAGGTGCCAACAAAAGCAACTCAGGCTATTTTCTTGCAAAATCTGTCCTTGTTCTGTAATTTGAGAATTATAGCAATAATTTTGACAAACTAGATTTTACGTAACAATAGCGAATTCTTCCAACCTAGGGTGAGACAGAAAGCATCCGTTTCAAAAGTCCGCAGCTGTGGCAAACGTTACCCCCAACTATACGAAATTCAGAATCCCTTTGTCAGTTTAAAACAAAAATAAAAAATTGGAACGGAGAAAATTGCCATGTAAATTATGCCGCGCTTTCATTCCGAACTTGGGCTTTTTATGATAATAATATTTGGATAGCTGCTTTTATACGCTTTTATACTTTTATACTGTATACTTTTGATGAATTATAAATATTTTATCCCCTTTTTTCTGATCTGATGTAATATTTGTATTTTAAAATCTTAACTAACGTTGGAATTAATTAGCTGATTACTTTTAGCTATATCTTTATGTAATCCAACAATAAATAAATTGATAATAATAATAATAATAATAATAAAACGTATCTAAGTTGATAGATAAGCTGCACAGGTATTATGAGTTCATAGTAATTTGCTAAATGGGTTGAGAGCTACAAGCTTTTGAACCTGTAAACATTTCTTTGACTCACTCAGTTTTGGTTTTATCATCATTTTTCTGCCAGGGACCTCAAATGGGCAGCGGAGCTTTTCGTATCGAGGGGTTACTGTTTGGAAACAGTTGAGCTATGAAATCAAAATTAACCATACCAAGTCCATATTCGTAAAGTCTCCTGTTCGCCGAGTCCCGTTCCTCTATTCTTTTGTTCTTTTGTTTGTAAGTAGCTTTTCGTAACACACCTTTTAGCTATTCTACAAAAGAGCCTGGATTGAGCGTCTTTCTTATACAATTTCATACGCGACTTTCGATTGAGTGGCGATAAATCTTCTATCATTATTGCGTACATTCGAAAATTCCATTTGCAAAATATCGTTCAATTCTAATTCTTTTCTGAATAGCTAGGGGGCTTCTTATATATTTAGTTGTATTTTAGTTTATCTCCTTCATGTGATGACCCTGGGGTAGTCATGATCTTTTGCTCCCCTTGGTATTGTTTCTGTAGTATTGTATGGAAGCTCGTTTGTAATCTTAGGTAATTCGTAAATTGTAAATTTTTAACATTGAATTTATAGAAAAAAAACAAAAACAATCAAAATTGCTCCTTCGCTAGCTACTTTCAAAATGAGGCTAAAAGCATTTTTGAAAGATCAAAGAGGTTGATTATCTAATTCAACGTTCAGCACATACGGTTGAATTGCGAGTCCCTTTCTTTTTATACATTTTTATTTCTTTTATATATGATATTCAAGTTGGTTTGTAATATATATGTAATTAGGTTAAATGTGTCTTTAAGAAGGGCAGGGCACATTGTAAATCAGTTAATCTATATTCACTGAATGTAGTTAACCCTATGAAATGAAAGGGGATATCTACCAGACTTAGGATCAATTTGGTCCAAGACACATATTCGCTGAGATAAAATTTCACGATCTACATAATTCAGTTTTAATCACTTACTGTATACTTGCACATTTTCGTCCTCCAGTACGTCAAAAACCGAACCATTCTGTTAAATATAAACAAGCATATCTGGGAGCATGATAATTTGCCATTAATATTTCTCTGAAACAATCATCATTTCGATCGCTGTTTGCTTCTTTATTACCTGACTGACGTTTCAAAAACGAGGCAATACAAGAATCCCGCCAATCCCATTGGTTAATCGCACATTTCCCGCGGTTTCCCGTAGCCTTGTATAATACGAAACAAAGACGAGATTTTGTCAGCACAGCAACTGATTTAGGCCTGTGAGATTTACAATAAACTCAAGCGCCAACAGTAACAAAATGCGTTTGACTAAGTGATACGAGTCAAAATTAGAAGCTATCAGGTAATTTTTCATTTCATTTCATTTTTCATTTCATTTCATTTCATTTATTTATAGGAGGGTAACCCTTCAGCAAAGGCTGATTTACAAGGGGCCCTCCGTCAAAAATCTTACAATTTATGGAATATACCTACTATTAAAATAATTAGCAATATATGATTTCAAAATGTAAATCTAAAATACAAAATTGTTCTAATTTACAGAAGAAAAAAAAACAAAAAGTGCAAAAAAGAAACATATCTTAAATTGTTGTTTTAAAACTATTGAGTTTTACGGCTTGCTTCGACTCAGCTGAGAGGCTGTTCCAATATTTTACTCCTCTGAAAAAAACATCTTTGACCATTTCCACTTTTCATTAATGGTATCTCTAGGTCAGTAGAAGTATTCCGGAGGGTGTGAAGGGAGCCCTGCGAGTTTTTCAAGAAAAGTTCGGTCAAATATTGAGGAGCAAGACCATTTTAATGCCTTAAACACCATGACTTTGGTCTCGGAATCAGGTAATCAAACTCATACCAACATAAAGCCATCGGTCTTATTGCACAGACTTCGCAAGCTCGGTCTGTACTTTTAAGACCTCGGGCTTTATATTTTCCTGTACAGCACAAAACCGGTTAGTATGCGCATGGTAAAATATGCTGTTTCAAAGAGAAGACGGATCTAAATTGACTTGACAGAAGCTAAAGCCATTTCGTTGCGCATATTTTAAAGAAGCATGAGTGATCAAAATGATATGCTGCAGAATGGAAGAGCAATGGTCATGAAAATTGTTGGGGAGACGAGATACGCTTTGCCCGAGGAAACGTATGTCTTCCCCCGTGCAGTAGGTTAAAGCTCATGCGCAGTAGCGTTTTGGGGTCGAGCTCTGACGGGCGCATGAGCATTAACCTACTGCACGGGCCGACACATACGTTTCCTCGGACAAAGCGTATCTCATCTCCCCAAAAAGGAACGTCACATAACTTTGCGTTTGTTTTGAAAGTGTAAGAGGTGTTTCTGGGTGTTGAAAGACAAAACTGTGTGATATATCCAGCTGCCTGATAAATCCTGCCAGTATCTTGCATTTCTTCATGGGACCTCATCATCATCATTTTCGTTCTCACTCAAACCATCAATTTCAATATGCCTTTTATCATCAATAACAACAGTTTCGCAACTTCTATAATCATCAAAATCTAGGCTAATCAAATATCCCATGTCCAACATTGCTCCTTGACAATGCTTTTCAACCAAACGAATGAACCTCTCGTCTGCTCCAATACGCCAATTTAGCCATTCTGAGTCCGAGTTTTCTCGAAAAGATCCATTCTTCAGGCAACCAAAACTGTTATGCATTTTACCAATAAATTCATTTCTGAGCTTGGCTGGGAATTCCATTTCCAGAAAGTTCGAAAGAGTTTGGAAGAGCTCATGTGGTCTCCTTAGGTAATCCTCTTGTCGTAGAACTAAGATCTTACGTTCGTGTCGATTCATATTTCGAATATCACGCAAATTCGAATTCATTTCATTGCATCGTTCAGCAATATATTTCTCGAAGCGAGCATCTAGCGTTTCACTGACCCATCCTTTGTTCAGCATTGACCAAAACAAGGCTCGAGGATCTCTCCATAAGTATATCACATAAAAGGAATCTGCATTTGACATCAGTTCATATAGGTTTGATAACTTTACAGGAAGTCTAGGTTCTAGGAACTTCACGAATAACGTGTCATGCTTCTGGCAGAGATGATTAAAAACATGCGGACGAGGCTCGCTGCATATATTAGCATTGCTTGAGGATATGTTGCCGCATAAATTATCAAGAGCGCGACTGAAATGCCTGAAAAATGAGTCGAAATTTCTCGTGAGGATATTTTCAGATGCTCGAGTGAACTGACAGCGAAATAATTCTCTTAAGAAGGATATTGTCGATGTTTTGTACTCTTGCCATACGTCAGATGTTACCATAGTCCTGTCAAATAACGTCATCAAAGCTTTGAATGGCTCATAAAGATAAAAGACAGTCTCGAATTCGTTTAAAAACGTACCAAGGAATGATGATCCAGTTCGAGGCTGTGACACCAGCACGATGACTTTTTTCTGCGTGACTTTGTCTTGTGGAGCACCTTCATGTGTGGAACGCGGGATTCCGCGGGAGAATACCTGCATGACGAAAAATATGTAAACTACAACAGCGAATGCAAACAGTATTAGCCTGAATAAAAGCCTGGTCCATGTTTTCATTTCTCAAGCAACTAACATGTGAAGAGCAAGGCTCTATGATTAACGCACACCGTTTGTGCAATGTCCTCCACGAGCTTGCTTCTATAGGTCCTGTTCTCTAGTTCCTGGTCTGTTGTCTATTCTGTAGCCCGCCCTTTGTGATTGTAAACTAAAAGACGAAGGATCGTTCGAAGGTCCTGTCCTCTAGTTCCTGGTCTGTTGCCTATTCTATGGTCTGCCCTTTGTGATTGTAAACTCAAAGACGAAGGTTCGTTTTGCAAGGGTTACAGCGAAGTATGTCTATTTGACACTACAAATCAAACTCTGAAATGAATCAATATTCTGGGACATCACACGCCCTGGAAACATATCATTTTCTGGTGTTTGTCATCTGAATATATCCTATGAGGGGCTGAATGGAATGAGCCTTTGACAGTTAATGTTTGATAACATAGATATACTTTGAACTTGCTTCAGTGATTGCAATCGATCTTAATGCATATCTGCCTTTGCAAAAGGCCCTCAGTCTATACAAGGCAATACAATAACTTGAATTATTTCGATTTTTTTTATATTTTAACTGTACTGTCATCGTGCTGGTTTTTAAATGAGCAACGCCACGTGTAATCCTTTCTAGCACACTCCAAATGCCAATGACTTTAAAGACTCTTTTTCTATATAAAGCATGTAAAATGACTTGAAACGCTTCAATTTCGGATACATTTGAATGCTCCAGTATTTAACTGCTGAACGTGAAATGCCAGGTGTAATCTTCACTAACACACTTTAAATGCCAATGATTTTCAAGATTCTTTCTCTATGCAAGGCACGTAGAATAACTTGAAACGCTTCAATATTGGATATGCTGGAAAGTTCCAGTCTTTAACTGCTAGAAAAGGAACGCCAAGTGTAATCCTCACTAATACACTCTAAACGCCATGGTCTTCAAAACCCTTTCTCCACGCAAGGCACGTAAAATAATTTGAGACGCTTCGGTTCTGGATATACTTGCAAGTTTCATGCAGGTTTCTTTGATGTTCAATCCCTTGTAGAACAACAAGAATATCTGATCCAGAACAACATGACCTCTTCAAGGCTGCATGCTTGAAACGTGTAAAGATCTGAGTTGCAGCTTGAAAATGTGCATGATAGCAGTGGCTGAACAAACCAGCAACACAATACATTCAATTAACATCCATGTTTCTTTAAGAACAAAGCAACAAGGTGATTCTTTAAAGTGGCGAAATGCGACTTGTGAACACGGCAACCTTAATCAAAATTGAATCAATACATCCGCAACAGGCGTGTTATGAAACAACAAAGATGTATTTCAATGCGAAAATTCGTGGGAGCTGTTTAACGCCTCGTGTAGCTGGTTGGCGAATAGAATAGGAATGATAATGAATTCGGAATTTCCATTACTATTAAATAATTAACGACGGTCTCAGATTGATGCTTGCTTACAGAGTAGTGAAAATGATGAATTCAAATACCAGTAAACATAACAGCTAGCAATAAATTGTAAAGAGATTCGGATGCAAAAAAACGAGAAGATTTAGCACACTGAGGCCTTTCTGACTTGTGTCGTCATCAGAGTGTGACTTTAAACAGAACAACTAGCATGCATTAACAGCCAACATGGGTTCCTAATCTTTAAAAAGGTTGACGTAAAATTCTATGACATATTTATTTGAACTGAATGGCTTCAAAGAGACTTTTGCTATTTCGATACAATTATCCCGTTGGACTTTTCTGAAATCTTCAATATCATCAGAATTAGAGTGTTTTCTTCTCCTTTCAAGAGGGCAAAGAAAAATTGTGAAAAAAGCTTAAAACCATGGTAATTTCTAAACTTTTTTGAGGAATCACAAAACAATTTCAAGAAACCTTGGTTTATGAATGTCTACAGTATAGTATCAAGCAAAGTACTTCACTCTTCTAGTTTACGATTTAGAAATTTGATGACGTTACATCCTCAAATGAGTTGAAATATAAACGAGCCTTCATTTCGAAAACATTCCAGACGTTTGAAAAGTCCAATGGTAGAATTATAACAAAGTAGCTAAAGTTTCTTTCAAGCCATTCAATTAAAAAGGAATAGGTCCTTGAATTTTACACCCATCTTTTCACACTAATTTAAAGAGTTGGAACCAATGCTCAAACAGATACTATGAAATCAGAATACGACCGCATGATGAATTTAATCAGTAAAAATGCGACGAGAATCACGTTTGGGATCAGTCCAGCAGCAACCTCGTTCCCAAGGGTATCTGTTGTTGTCAATAGGAGGCTAGACGAATGTAGGCATTGTGGCGTTGCAGTATACGGAACACCTTCATTGTCACTGGGTACGAGGAAAACCTTCATTGTGACAGGGTACGAGGTTGGTCCAGTAGAAATTGACAAAAGACAACCATTCAGTTCATATTCCAGTTGATAAACAGTTGAGTTATGATATGAATATTTGGTTTGCTTCTCTGCGGAGTACAAAGATTCATCTTTGGTATAACGCCCTTTTCTAACAAAAAGTACAAGATTTCTGTGTGACATTGCATTTCACAAGACTGCAATGTCACTATTTCGACAAAAAATGGAAACGGAAAGGGCGAAGGCATTTGATTTGAATATGATTTTCAACGTCTATCGAAAGCACACAAGCATAGCTCGTCTAGTCTCACAACACGCGGCAAAGGCGGCTTACTTACGATGAGTTGACAGCACCGGTTTTAATGGTCAATGCTCTTCTTAGTACTTCTGGAATTCCTCGGCTTATTTTCCCCTGTTTCTGTATCTTTCATTTCTGTGTACCCTTCACTTTTTGTATTCACAACTTTACTGTTGAAGTATCTCGTTGCCTTCTTACAATCCTATGAAAGAATTACAAGTTGAATCTCTCAACGCTATTGAAATGTAGGGAGGTATTCTGTTGGACATCAGAAGTCCCGGCAATGGTCTAAAAACGGCAGATTTGCAGAAAAAATGTGCATTCTGAAAACGGAAAAGATAGAATGGGAAATTTGAAGTAAAATAAAATAAGTAACTTAGAATATGCCTCTTAAGCAGATAGCTAGGCTGCCTACACGTCAGTGGGACTTCGCAACTTACGTCCAAATCTTTAAAATGGTGAGCCCGTCAACATTCAATTTTTATATATTTTTCAACGGCATTTGGCTGCTAAATTGAGATCCAATCCCTTCCCCAACACATGACCTAAATCTTAGTATACACGCATTTTTCTATAAGAAACCGCTTATAAGAAACCCAAGCTCTCAGATCGTCAAAAAATTAAGCAACTCCAGCATGTTTTTCTCTATTATTCTCACTTATTTCCGGCATCATAGGAGTATTACTCGGAAAGAACTTGCGTAATGTCTAAACATTGAGAAGGATTCAAAGCACCTTGTTTTGAAATGTTCAAGAGGGCACAGATCTGATAGTTAAGACACATTCAGTGCTGGCCTAAATTCTTAGTTTCTTACGTGCAAAGCAAGGTAGCATGGTCTAGAGGAGTCCGCTAAGTTTCTCTATGCATAAGCGTAGGAGACAGGGGGCTGGGGGGGGGGGCTATAGCCCTCCAACCTTGGAAAAATTTGCAAAAATCGGACATAATCGAGCAGAAATCCGGCTTGAACTCAGGACAAATTTTTGTAAACAATGGAATTTTTTGTAGGGCAGCCCCCCCCCCCCCCCAATTTTATCTTCCCCTATGCTCATATCTCTAGGTCATCTCAACGTGCAGTAAAAGTGAGACCAATGCTTTCTGAATAGCGAAAACGATAGAGGTATGACATTTGCTACTTCGGTATTATGATAACAAATATCGTTACAAATTATCAAGAAATATTTTGCTACGCAGATTGTCCTCCTTGCTTAAAGGGGCTCCGTCGCCAAACAGTAAACAAATCTGTAAACTCGCACGTGTCACCAATTATCCATTGTTCATCCATTGTTTTCTGCAGCTTGTTTCGTGGCTTCACCCAAGCCACTAAAAAGTGACCATTAAAAATCCATTTATATCCGAGCAATCGTAGAAGATATGAATGTTTGGTTTGTTCTTTAGTGAAGTACAATTATTTATGTCCAAACAGCAACTTTCATTTTTGACAAATTACGAAAATCCTGTATGATATCACCTTCCAAAAAACTTCAAAAATCAACGTTTTGTTTACATTTTGGCGACGGAGCCCCTTTAAAGGCCCAACACAAAGCATCCCTCCTTTAACGGCAAAAATGCCACTAAACTATGAAAATCGAATGTCGACGGACCCTTTTTGGGGTCACCACGGTTCGTTTTGGGAAATCTATTCTCAGAATAGAAGACATTTCTCACCATATTTCGAAGAGCTGAATTTCGAGGTTTCTCTTCTGAACCAACCATCTCAAAGGAATATCTGGTGGATATTAAGTAGATTTTAGCTCATATTATATTACGTAATATAACAATAATACTAAATTATAACGTAACAAACAGAAGTGCTGATTTAGAAGCAACCACATATTTTGCCTTTCCCCTGTCATAAATCAGCAAACACTTGTCAGATAGACTCAAGCAAGGTCTCAAAGTCTAAGCTGAAGCATGACTTATGCAGCTGATCAAAGCTACAGCTTCTCCACAGCGGCCATACAAACGGGGCATAGTTTTTGCGACACCATGTATATCAATAACATTCACTCTAAAAAGATAGTCTCTTAACTTTCGCGTTGTTTTGCGGGTGTTTCTGATTTCAAAGATATTAAAATAAGGATAGTATTACCTCTGTACAATTTTCGCTTTAACTTTGTCCATTTCTGAGACGGTGAGTTCAGTTTTTGTCGCAGATGGTATGTGTTCCTAGGGTGATAATCGATATGCTGAATTGGGTTTCTTCAAAAAATTCAAATAGTTTTTGCGTAGTTGCCTTAGGCTTATGACGATGAGTCCCTTGTATCCCTGCGGTGAGGTGACCCTATAATATGCATTCATCAGTTGAATTATGATGGAATCACGGTCTCGAATCTCGAATCACGGCCTCTAATCTCGAATCTCATGCAAAATGTTATCAGTTGTTAGATCGAATCGAAAGTTCCATCATATTTGCCGTCACCATAGTAATCCACAAATCTCGCAATCTGATTGGTACTCTAGGAAGTTCAGAGTTTGGGCCTAAATAGGGTCAGGTTTTTCAGAGTAATAATATGAGTTTCTGTTGACCGAAGCGCCATCATCAAGTTAAAGAGCACAGGGAAACAAGAGACTCCAGGTCATATGTCTATAGTTGCTTAGAATAGTTTTACAGTCGTGGCCAAAAATTTCAGACCACATTTTTGTCAACAACGTTTCTTGGCGTAACAAGATGGAATCCTACCACTCTGTCTATTTTACTCTCTTGGAGTTCGTTTAGGTCAACTTCTCATGTAGATTCCGAATTTTGATTTTGTTTTTTCTGAATTTCTGCGCCATTTTGTTATGACGGTGTTGATCAAATTTTCTAAAGATACGACATGCATGGACAAAGAGAAATCTTGTTTGTGGCGATTTGGGATTTAGAAAATGATTAACTAATCTATACAATCAATCGATACAATTAATCGATTTCTAAATCTAAAATCACCACGACCAAGTTAGTGTACGATATATCGTGGCCTGCCAAACGTGCATAGTTTATTTTGGCGCAGCGGGTAGAACAGCTTTTGAGACAGTGTCTGACAACTTTAAACTGGCATAAAAGTAGAGAAAACTTACTTGAACAGCAGCTGGCTTTGCTGTACCATATTCATAATTCTCACCAATCTCATCGTCAGCATAAGCTTCTTTCGCAAGGATGATTTGTGTTGCATGCTCGACATCACCTTTCGAAAGAAACAGGAATCGTTCCAATTCCAGTTGTGTAATATCTGGAAACATCTCAGACAGGAATGTGACACCAGTTGACATCTCCTCCCTTGAAATAAAATGTCACACTACAATGTCGATCTGAAGCGAACATTTTTATTGATGCAAATGAATAGCGCAGTTGAATGATAAAGAATGTTGTTTAAACTGTTTAGATACCGGGTGTCCCAAAAATGCATGCGGATTTTGTTGACTCTAGCGCTGTGAATTTAGCTTTAATCAATGGTTAAACACTCTCAAAATGTTCCTCGATAGGTAACTTGAACGTAGATACCTCGTTTGTTGGTATTGGTGCTTTGAGAACAGAAATATCAATCTTGAAAGCTCAAATCTGCCTCTTCCTGCAAAGCAGAGCTTTAGCCTTTTGGCCTAAGCAATTTCTTAATGCATAGCGTATAAATCAACAATAGCCTTGATAAAATTTGAACAATATTAGATTTTGTGCTATTCTGTTTTCCAGAAGTCACCCCCAGTCACCCATTGGGAATTTTCTTGAGTTTTCATTAATTTCAGTTCTTAATTTCGCTGTGCTTCAGGAATTTGCTAAGGCCAAAAGGGAAAAGCTCTGGTTTGCAGGATGATGCAAATTTGAGCTTTCAAGATTAATATTTCTGCGCTCAAAGCACCAATACCAACAAACGAGGCATCTATGTTCAAGTTAACTATCGAGGAACATTTTGAGAGTGATTAGCCATTGATTAAAGCTAAATTCACATCGCTGGAGTCAACCAAATCTGTATACATTTTTTGGGACACCCGGTACCTTGTTTCATGTTAGAGTTATCCACTGTTTTGTACGATTGGCTGATGACGTCATTTTGTTTGCAAAAAGTAAAGAAAGTATACAAGGTTGACCATGTTTCCAAAGAGAACTCTATTTAAAAAACTTTGCACAATTGACATGCCTTTCTAAGCATCATATTAAGTCATGAGGCAATTTATATAACATTTATTCAGCTCAGCTGAAATGTTTCCAAAAACCGTAACCCTTCAAAGATCAGATACAGCTATACTGGGTGAGCCAGAAAAAAGATCCCACTTTCAACGCACGAGTGCATGTAAATGCATGAGTTTACGTGCTTAAACTAAACTTCCGGGTGTCCCAAAAAAATGCAACGGATTTGATCGGGACTAGCGACAAGAATTTAGGTCCAATCAACCCATAGTAATTTTTTATATAATCCTTGATAGCTAACTTGAAGATAGATACCTTGTTTGATGATATTGGTACATGGAAAGTTAGAATATTAATTTTGAAACTTCAAATTTGCCTGAATCTCCAAACCAGAGCTTGTGGCTTTTAGCCTAAACTGCAAACGCGCTATTTTGGGGAATCTCCTGAATTACCGTGAAATAGGAGAATAAAGCCTCATTCTGAGGAAAATATTTGAATAGAAATTCAATCAAATTCATCAATTTTGTCCTGAAAAGACATCTTTTTTATGCTTCGAAAGTTTCGGAAAGTTAGCATTGCATCCGTCTCATAAAAGAAAGAAATCCGCAAAGTAGTTTGTTTTGGTGTGAATAATTAATTAATTCCTGCAATCTTCATGACTTTAATGAAATGCATTTTGCATAATCTTTCTTCGAATTATTACGAAACAAGAAATCAAATATACCCAAGGGAAAATTATCCATGGATAAGATCCTTGAAAATGCTCATTCGTGCTTGGCTCTTTTGCAGGTGCACTATGATTGAAGAAATATATTCCTTTGTGAATTTTCCCTTCGGCATTATGTTTGTCAATTTTTAGCTTTCAAATTTCAATTGAAATAAATGCCTAAACATGTGTGCCTTAACATGTTCACACTACTACACTTTGCATATGACTGAGGAGATTCCTCAAGCACGTTTTCAGTTAGGCCAAAACCCGAAACCTCTGGTTTTGAGATGGAAGCAAATTTGGACTTTCAAGATTGATATTCCAACTCTCCATGCAGCAATATCAACAAACAAGGTATCTATCTTCAAGTTAGCTATCGAGGATTAAATAAAAAATTATTTTGGATTGATTGGACCTAAATTCTTGTCGCTAGTCCCGATCAAATCCGTTGCGTTTTTTTTGGGACACCAGGTAGATACTTCATGTAACAATTGTAAAACATATTTAGAGCGACATAATTAAGTTCAACGTTTGAAACGGAAGGCACGCTAAACATGCATAAGTTTCGCTCCTAACTAAGTTAGGTTCGGCACATGAGAAGCGCGACGTTTAAACCAGGCCTTAGAAGTGTACTACTTGAAAGAGCTTGCGTGCCAATGCTATGCAACATGGGAATCAAATGTTCTTTACAATACTTTAAAGAACAAATACTTACATATCTCTGTCTTGTTGGAGGTCCTTAGCTACATTTGACAGGCTATGGTCACACTCAGCTAATTTCTTCTTGCCATTCTTCTTTGAACACTCTCGTTTGGAAATGAAATCCTTTATGTTTTTGTTGAAGTCCTCTCCTACGAAATTGGAGATTGTACCGTGGTAGTCAATAAAAAGGCCCAGCATTTGAAAAAATGCTGTTCCCTGAATATCTAAGCAATTACATTGAAAACTGTCTTCTTTTATTCTCTATATGTCCAATCAGGTTCAGTAAGTTATCCGGCTTTAATCGGCCATTCCATCAAGTCGATATAGGAGACTTTAAAGTAACTGTTTCTCCTCACATATGATCCAACATAAATCACATTTAATAACGCATACCTTTTATCCCTATACATGATCTATTGTCTTCTGATTTGAAATCTCTCAATGAGTCCACTAGCTTGAACATCCAATCATAAATTAATGAGCTAAAATGGAATCACAAATTAGTGATAGTCGTTATCCTGAAAAAGGGTAATGATTAGTTGGCATGGAACTTTAAGTTCACTACAATTGTAAGTTTCATAAATATAATTTTGATTTCAATAGCAAGTAAATCATGGACCAGAATGGAATGTGGAATTCTCGTTCCCATACATATCCCTTGCAGGCATCTTTCCAATTTTTGCGTCTTAGAGGTGAGTAAATTTACCAAAAAAAATTTTCTCATCTAAGTTCGCCTTTGCATGATACAGTAGATTAATATTTCAGTTTTGAATATCAGCCGCACACATATTATTCTACAGCCTGTCAAAGAAGGGGTAAACTTGTTGACTCACCCAGTACAGGATGTCCCAAAAGTTGTCCCCCTTGGTGGCGCTATTGTGGAGCAGCTGTAACTTCAATTGTCACTTTTGACATTGGTGCATTCAACTCAGAGTTTGAGAACCTTTTTGAGTCAATCTGCTTCATCTTGTGTTTGTCAACATTTAGATTAATACTGCATTTCAATTGATTGTACAAGTGAATAAGGGTTAACAGTGTTGTTTATAAAAAAAGAAAATTCAAGTACAAAGCTAAATCCTAACAAATATGTGATTTTACATTGTTGGAGGGAGAGCGAAACACTTACTGTTTTTGAAGAAACCAACAACATAGCATGCGCAAGAGATGTCAGCACACTGGTCACCAAACAAAAAACGCTGCAATAGAGGTTGGCCTTTAAAGGGTCTGTTTCATCCAGCATGCCTTGCACATGCCATTTCTTGGTTGGCCTTTGTTGCCACCATTTTCATGGCTATTACATTCCCCCGCCATTTTCATCGTGCAAGGAATGCTGGATGAAAAAGACCCTTTAAAATGTCTGAGACCATACAAAGTTTCTTTAGTATGTTAACAGTACCTTTTAATATCTTCAAATCCAGGAACATAAGCTGCCATCATCTCTACAAAGCCTTCCATGTCAAATCCATCATCATTTGTCCCTTCTGCAAGCTCTTCAAGATTACTCAGTAGATATGTCAGTA
The DNA here is from genome assembly GCA_039566865.1 of Aurelia coerulea. Classification (NCBI taxonomy): domain Eukaryota; kingdom Metazoa; phylum Cnidaria; class Scyphozoa; order Semaeostomeae; family Ulmaridae; genus Aurelia; species Aurelia coerulea. The sequence continues at coordinate 19,811,637 of CM076947.1, read as the reverse complement.
CAATATCATCAACACTGAAAAGAAAAAGTATGATTTCAGATGGCTCACGAAAAGGAAAAAGGAGGTAGCTAAAAATTTGGTAAATATATCATCTCAAAAATGGATTTAAGGAAGAAAATGAATTTAAATGTGTGTAGTTTTTGGGATGTTTAATTGCACTTAGATGAAGCTTCACACAAAGTTATCATTCAATTAACAGCAAAATAATTAGTGAATACTTAATATGTGTAGTGTCTTTTATTAGTAATTTATTTTGTAAATGTTTTACTGAAGATCAAAATAGTTGTAAAGCTCTTCCTGAAGAATATAGACCAGCACAAGAAAAAAAGTGATGCAGCCCAAATTTGTGATTGCATCAACCCTGTGGTCAGGGCTGCAACTCTGATTGGCTGAAAATGTTCAAATGTGACGTATGACAATGCAATGCCCTGGTAATGCCTGCTCATTACATAACCACTTAGCTTTGCATCAATTTAATCTAATCATTACAGATTTGAATTAAAACAATTTTTTGATAATAAATATTAAATACTTTGCATTAGAATTTTTCAGATCTGTTTATAATATGCTGCTTTCTTTGGATAATACCAAACATGCAATAAAAGCTCTCTTAAGCCCCCCAGGGGGTTAATTTAATTTTGAGCACTCCTATGGGGGGCTTGAAAGAGAGGAGGCTTATTAGAGGAGGGGGCTTATAAGAGAAAGGGGCTAAGTCGCAAAATCAAATCACAAGGACATTATATGATTAGCTTTTGAGTTCTTTTACCACATATTTTGCAGATTCAACAGAAAGTCAGATGCATAAATTTGATACAGTTTTATTTATCCCAAACCACATCACAATTAACATGTAAACTTTTTAGCTAAATAAATGCAAAATCTTTCATAGTCTCTGGACTTTGACATATATCAGCCCTTTATAAAAATAGCCGTGCAAAGATAATAGGCCGTGACACGTGCTGCACCATATTTGGGTAACTTATCAAGGTCAACAGAAAATACCAATATGTGATTGGCTAGGGTTTGACCGCAAGTGGCTTGAGCCACTTTCATATGCTTACATTCCCTTTAAAGAATTCCCCCACTTACAATTCTTCCTGTTGTTAATTTGATTTAGAATCTCTAAAAAATGTTGTTATTGATTTAGAATCTCAATGTATATTTTCCAAATGTAATTTTCTTCGTATTTTATAACCATATGTTGTGTTTAGTTCATCTGGTACATTAATTAATTCTGATTTTGTTCCATTTGTATTAGGTATATGTTTAGTTTGTGTTTATAGAATTGTAGGTAGTGGAATTTTACAACACAAAACTGAAACTTTTGAAATCTCTGTGTGCAAAAGATAAACTGAACAGGCCTAAAGCCCCGGCAAAACGACTGGACATTTGCACTGAACATCCACTGGACAAATGTTCAGCGTAAAATGTTGCGTCGTTTTGCCACCTTCTCCAGTATTGTTCAGTCGTGTTCAGCGATGCTGAGCGTTGTTCAGTTGATTTTGAAGGCAGTCAAAAATGTTCAGTGGACAAGATTAAATTTCTTTTGTTTGAAAATGTTGTGGAAAAATGTTCAGTTGTTTTGCCACTCCACTGGACATTGTCCAGTTTACGCACGCGCATTGCAATGAAATAGTGGACGATTTTATTCACATATTTTCATTCCAAGCTGAGCTTGTCCTCCATTGGCAACTCCTTCAAGTCATTTACAAACATTCTCATTCATTCATAGTATCTTTTCCCATTGCCTTGCGTTTCTATTGGGTTTCTTCCGTTTTTATCTCGGAATAATAGTCAAAATAATGGCTGGCTATCTTTTTGTTTCTGAGCTCCTTGGTGCTCTGTTGCGAGTTTGCCTAAGACTTCCCAAACTGAATTCTCAATCCAAAAACCTTTGCGCATTTCTTTTGCCCAGCAAGTGTTTACTGGACAATGTTCAGTCGTTTTGCCACAACCTAAATTTTCTTGATGTTCAGACGCTGAACAAGGTTAGCAATGTCCAGTGCGTGTTCAGTTCAAAAGTCCAGTCGTTTTGCCAGAAATGCATGCAATAAACCATAATAAGGCCTGCTAGCTAGGCCAGGGTATTTACACTGTTCCCATTTTATCATTCACACAGACTGTGTCACAGATAAACCCGATCAATTCTTCGATTCAATTAGAAGCTCAGGAAAGCAAAGTCATACTTACCATTCTTCAAGTTCATCGGAATTATTCTCATTGACAAATCGCAGCAGTTCTTTCTTCAAGAAATCCTCCATGTTCCCGCTCTCCTCTCCAAACGTACTAGCTTCCAGACCTCTTCATTTTTTAGCCCGACTGCTAGACTGATTACATGAAGTTCGATTTTTCTTCGTATCGTTTCTGTTTTGATTTTTGGATCAGTTGTTTGGTTGCGATGTTGACTTGGCACAAAATGCATTGGTAACTTCAAAGGCTTCAATCACAATCTATGCTTCAATAGCCAGGTGATGGGTCTGTGCCATTTTCCCTTTAAATTTGTCAATGTTTCGAGAACCTCACCAAAATGTTTCAATAACCTCATCCCAAAATGAAAATTCTGCAGACAGGAAACGGGGTGGGGGCAGGTACCCCCAAGACTTTGCAATAAACAGTGCCCTTTTATTATCAAATATGAGGAAGTTTGAAGTGTCGTGCCCCCAAATTTGAAATGCTTCCTTCATCCCTCAATTTCTGTTTCCAACCCCAATTGGTGCATATCTATTATCTATCAAATGCACCGTTACAAAAATTTAGAGATCTCTCTCAGCGACACTGGATACAAATTCGTAGTGTCCACCCACTCTTCTTCACAGAGGTTGTATTGCAATAGAACTTTTCCCTCAAAACCACAGCCTATGTGAAGGAGGATGAGCAGTTTCTGGTCCAGACCTGAAGTTGTTAATTAGACCCCTATTTTTATCCAATCCATTGTTTCCATTCCGAGGGGGAGGGGAAGGGGACACTTGGTATATTTTGCTAACAGGATGCGCACTCCTTCCCATTTATTGTCTTCACCTCTTTCCATGAAATGTTTATATTTTATACAGTGTGTTTTTCACTGATTTTTCTAAAGCTAACTATCATTTAGTGGGAAAAATGTTTATTAAAAAATAATTTCTTGGAGTGCACATCCCTTACAATGCTACAATCGAAAGTCAAGTACCCCCCCCCCCCCCGTTATCCATGGTATAAGAACGCACAGGCCGACTTGCAACATTGCAGGTTCAAAACCATGGGTGTTTACTGTTATCACGCAGCCCAAAGACTTGATCAGGGCACCAGATTTGGTCAAAGTCGACTTTATGCCCAACATGCACATTTAATGGGCACTTTTTCTGTGCCATCGCCAAGTTGAATTTGTCTCAGAAAAGCGCATTCATGTAAAATGTATGCACTGAGGCACATAATAGACTTAGGGCAAATCTGCAAAGCCCAATAAGTCTGCAAGTAAAGAGAACAAAAAAGACACAAACAAGTTCTTTATCTCCATATTCATTCACATAATTGACCTAATACAGCCTTTGTACTTTTCCCATGGTACTTTTGATGTGAAGGGATCTGACATTTTGCCAGTTCTTTTTCAAAAGCGAGACAAGGAAGTTGATTGCAAGGAAGACGTTTTGTGCAAGTTCATCATCTGTCATTTCAACATGTCCAACTGCAACAGCCAAGCAGAGCACCTAAAATTGCACACAAATATTTGCAAAATATCGTAAGATGTGATTTTTCATAGAGATGATTTTTCAGAATGCATGGGCCACACATTGCAATTGATTTTCAACTCAAGGCCACCGGGGTTTAGTTGTTCAATTGGTGTGCTTTATGGCAAAAATGGTCCAGGTTAATAAGTTTTCTGATGTGGTTGCATGTTGCCTGGCAATTTCTTTTGATCACATAATATCTGAAGTACCTTTGAGTTCAGTTGTATCGAAAATCCTATTTAATTTTCTTCATAAAAACACAACACAGGGTGGATCTTAACAATGCAAATCTTCTGTCTAATTTCAACAATAATTCTATCATGATGATATATATAGATCCAGTAAATTCTGTGAACACATTACACTCATTTTTTTATAAGAAACTAAGGTCCGGGGCTGGTAGGCAGTTTCTTAAACTTTTGGGCAAATTTGCTACCAAGAGATTCTTACGTGTTCCTTATATTTTTAATGCTAGAAGTGTAGAGTTGATCTCGTTTTGTCTAAAGGCCTCCCAAATTACTTAGTAAGATCTCAAAACAAGTAAAAAACACGATTCGCACTCAAAATAATGTCCAAACAGTTGCTTTAACTGTACAATGTCAAAACATTTTGAGTGCGATAGGAAAATTAAAACTGTAAATTACAGAAGTTTCTTAGCTTTTTCAATTCAGGTAGGGTTGTTTCTTAGCTTTTGAAAAATTGAGCCTACCGTTTCTATAAGCGGTTTCTTATAAAAAAAATGAGTGTAGGGGAGTCTTCACTTACCTTTGGAGGGCCAAAATTGATGGACCGAAAGGTCTCCCCAATTGTTTAAAGACTCTGGGTCAAAGTCCGGCCTAATTAAAGGCCTCCCAGTCACATGGCCTTACCAAAACAGAAACCAACAATTGGTGTGAATAGCATCATGTAGAACTTTCAACATACAAAATCAAGGCTTTTTTACTTTTCACAACATGTGCAAACTCAATGTTGTATTTCGTGAGTAATCAGATATGATGATTTGCAAGATGGTAGAACTTCTGAACATACTTTCAGATGATATCAACTGAACATTGTACTGAAGTCGTTCATAGCCCAAGTTCCCAGAGAAAGAAACTGGCCTTCATCTTTAAATAAATAAAGACTTGAGAATATTCTTTATGAATGATGCTATTCTGGTTTGATTTCTATTTTGTGCCATGATTCTGGTAAAAGTTACCTTTTTCATTTGAAACTTGATCGTTGATTTGATGTCATCAACTTTGGCAACAATGTTCTCATTGTGAGTGATCATAGTTGGAAACTTTCCAGCTTTGTTCAATCCTGGTCCAAGAAGACGAGGAATCTGCTTGATGATGGTGTCAGAAGCAAGGAAGGCATTGTATTTCTTGGCTATAATCAATGAAATGTGTATCAAATACATAGATACTACAGTATAAAAATATCCGTTTTTGTCCATTCACATTGATCCACATGATCACAAATACGGAGCAAGAGATATATTCCATTTTTGTGCGTTCATATCGTTCCGGTTTGCGAACCTCATTGTTGAATGTTGCAGCATTTTCAAAAACTTCTGTTCCAGTGAGGGTCAGTCGCTTTTGCGAGGATCACTGTGAATTTCTTTGACAAAAATGGAAGTTTTCCCATCACGTTCACATAGATCCAGGGCGTTTTCAAAACCTCTGTTCTTGTCAGGATCAGTTGTTTTCATGAGGATCATTGTGAATTGCTTTCACAAAAACGGAAGTATCTCTTTGTACAAAAAATTGAGCAGTTTGAACAGGGCTTAAAATTTACACGGTACCAGCATGGGTTCTATCCATCACAAGGCTGCTATGCTTCAAGAGTGTTTACATTGCTCCAGAATAAAATGTTTACATGGACGAAGGAACTAAATTGTTACTGGTTATTAAGAAAATGTAACCTAGAGGCTGATCTATCCCATATCAAGATTTTGTATAAATGCAAGGCAAAGTAAGCAATGCCGTCAAAACTCAACCCCACGAGCTAAAAATTCACATGTAAAGGGCTTCTTCTAAGACCCGAGTCATTCCTTAAAGAGCCACTGCTGACATAAGTGCTTTGCGCGCCTAGAAAATTGAAAGGAGGTAAACAGCAATGGCGGCGAAGAAAATGTTTTGTTTGCGCTTATTATCTTGTATTGCTTTATATTTACGTCATTGCTGAAACAAGAACTGAACATTTCACACGGATTAACCACAATTCTATAGGCCCTTTCTTTACTTATAGCGTCTGTTTTATCATGTTAATTTGAAATACATTCCTCTGGAGGGCAAAATGGCCTCGTCATTTTCTTTCTTAATCTAAACTTCGTATTTGAACCGTTTGATATGGCAAACTAAACCGTACAACAACGAGAACGAAAGGAAATAATCCACATATTTTCGGATCACCCATCATGACCATCCAAAAAGAAAGCGATGAAGATAATGATGGAGGAGGCAACAGTGGAATTGAGGTAGGCTTCTGTCCACATCCGCGATAATGTTGATATGCTAGGCCAAAAAACACTTTTAGACACCCAGAAAGTCAAAGAAGCAATGCATTGTGGGATTCGCACAGGCACAAGGCACTCATTCAGCAGTGGCTCTTTAAACTCCTCATCCTAACAACCATCATTCTCATCCCTTTAATCAGCCCTGTATAAAAAGAACATTGATTCCCCTTACCAAGCTTTTTGACCAGCTTTTTGTCCTTGTTCAGCTTCTTGAGTGATTCAACATCCATACAAGCAATGTTGTTTGCCCTTGCCTCATCACAATGAGATTCATCTCCCAACACGCATACTTTGAGCAATCTTTTTGGGATGTTCTTCAGCTTGACTGTACCACTGAAACGCTTGTCTTTTTGGGGATCGTAGTTCTTCAATGCAATTTGAAGTTCAACAGTTTCTACAAACTTCCTTTTCTTGTCTTTTGAGCCTTCTAAGACTGTTTTAACACAGTCATAGAGTGTTTCACGGCTGACTTTGAAACTAATGAAAGAAGAAAGCTAAATATGACAACCAGATTTTTGCCAACAACATGTACGAGTGAGTGAAAATAAATTGAGAAAGTTGTATAGTTGCGAGTAAGAAGTAAACAACCTGGCTTAGTAAGTAGGGTTTGCCAATGAAATCTTCTTCGAAATACTTTTATTGCTGCAGAGAAATCCCTCTAAATAAAGGGCACTGTGTATGACATTTCAATATTGAAAGGTATAACCCCTTAATGCAAATCTTATCCTTTCGTGTGATTCTACACTCATTCTACATTCTCCTTGGAAAAATACCAAGAAATCTTTTACCTTCAGGCTGTATGACGTTCATTTCAAGATTCCTTTTGGGCCTAAATAAAAGCGAGAACCTGACAAACGATTGGGCCTTTTGGAACCACAAAGAATGATGACTGTGACAAAAAAACCAACCAGACGACAGCATGATATCTTGAGATGGAAGTTTGATGAAAAAAAAATATAGAGACTCACAAATGTGAAGGATTCGAATAGATTTCTTACCTCATCTTTCCAAAATGGCTGTTCGCTCCACGGTCGTTGTGAGAAAGGGAGAACAGGGCATCACGTGGCCAGTTAGTCCCATGGCCTCTTTTTGATACAGTGCCACGTAAAGGGGGTAACGTCGTGGGAAGGTTGGAGAGGTACGCTCCATCTGTAGCCGTTTTGGATAAGTGATAGTGATATTTAATACCATAGTAACTATAAGCAATGTAAGATATGAGAAGTAGAAATGAACTATAAGTTGGAGACTTGGATTTTGCATGTTTTGACAATTCTTGGGAAACTGCGATCACTAATCCCCCTCCCTCCTTTACAGTACTCAATGGCGCAACAACTTGAAAGCGAGGCCGTATCAAACTGGCCTAAACTTTTCGAAAAGAACTGTTTCGTTTTGGCGGCGGTATCGAATTTTAAAGTCATTCAAAAAGTCTACAGACATGTTTGGCACATCAACAAGTGCATTTGGTTCTACGGCAACTGGAACAGGGCTGTTTGGTGCATCGGCAACTACCACAGGTAAGCTCAATTCTGAGTTCCTAAAAGCTAGATCTGGAAGTGCACAAACCATCAGATACCCTCCATTCTCCTGTTTTTATTTTATAACAAAACTTTCATTCACTTCACAAATAACTAAATAATAATGATAAAAATAAAATTATTATCATTGATAATAATTAAATTAACTTGGCAAGTACTTGGTATAAGACCAAACGAAATGCCCTGAAACATTTGATACAGAACATATACTGAACATATACTATAAGAAAAACTACTAACTTTAAACGTAAAAGAAAAGACTAAAGGAAATTTGTGTTCTTATCATCCAGTTTGCACAGTATGACATGTGCACACCGGAGATATTTTCTTCCTAAAACCATTGCACACCGGGTAGATTTGGGTGTGGCAATGCAGATGGGAGTGGTCAGGGGTGTGGCCCTATAGAATTTTTTTCAATTCATTTCATTTTTATTTATTTCAACAGGGTTATACATTCAGTAGAATTAAATACACTGATTTTCAATGTGCCCTGCTTAAAAACCTAACTAACCTAATTACATGAATAAATTACAAAGCAACCTGTCTTACAAAGAAAAATAAAAATTTATATATGACATGTTCTGGTTAGAAAAGAAAAAGTTTGATGCTGTACGAGAACTTTCACACCCTTTGATTCTTCAAAGCTTGTTTCAGCAAATTTTTGGAAGTGGCCAGTGAAGGGGCACTTTTTATTTCTGTGTTAAGTTTATTCCACACAGTTACACCTCGATATGAGAAACTACGTTGCCCGTAAGAGGTTGTAAAGCGAGGTATTCTGAGATCCGTGTCGGTATTACGGAGAGACCGTGAATTGTTTTCCGACAGTTTTGTAAACATTAGCTGCATATATTCAGGAGCTAAACCATGGAGAGACTTGTAAACCATAGTTGCAGTTTCAAATTCTATCATTTCCTTTATAGTTAACCACCCTAGCCTTCCAATCAAAGGAAGAGATGAATCAAAATGGAAGCCTTGAATATTCTGCATTATTTTTGTCTGGGAAATTTTAAGGCTGCCCACCTTTGTTTGCTTTCCCTTAGAACGTCTCTCCAAATCCCGTTCCATCATTTCTCAGAAAAGTTCTTTCCCCATCCCATGCCCATACCACATTCTCCTCATTGCAAAAGAATCTTTGGGGTCATCTTTTGAGAAAGAGGTGGAAGCCCAATGCCTTTTCATCCCCCTGCCATGGCAAACGACTGCAGATTGATCATTTTATAAACTCTGTATCATTTTCTACCATTTCGGAACTCTAAATTATTGGAAGAGTTTATAAATTATATTCTTATGTTGTAATTGTTGTATTTGCTAATATCCTAACTTTGCAATTCCTTTTGCAGTTGCAACAAACCCAAACAAAGATTTTGAAGTTGCTCAGCCTGGTGATGACACAATAAGCTCTTTAAAGTTCAGTCCAAAGTCAAATTTACTGGTTGCGTCCTCATGGGACAATAACATAAGATGTTGGGAAATACAACAGACTGGGCAAACAGTCGCCAAAGCTATGCAAAGTCACACAAAACCAATCCTTGACTCATGCTGGCACGATGATGGTACAAAAGTTTTTACGGCTGGATCTGATAACATGGCAAAAATGTGGGACTTAGCATCAAACCAAGCAACACAGGTACATTACTGTAACATACAGTTTCAGTTTTCGTTGACAAATATAACTGCATACACTTCAATACAAATACTACAGTAACTAAATAACAATAAATAAGATGATATGTACTTGCTACACAACTACAAAGATAAAGTTACATATACACTAAAGGCTTTAACAAAAGAAAGACTGAAGCAAATAAAACAATTATCAATATACAACTGAGCTATACACCAATACAACCTACTATAAGAATACACCCCACAGTACAACAACCATGGGCAAAATTTAAAAACCAGTTTTATACATTACAAAACAAAGAAGGAGCACAGTTTTCAGGAGCATCCCCCTGCCAAACAGGGTAACCTTGGACACAAGCAAAAGAACCATCCCAAACTGTCCCACTAAACACCAAACCGAACCAACCCAAAACCCATGCTCATATGTATCTAGATATGCAGTTTTTTTCTAAAAAAAAGAGCAACTTCTCTAATCTACCCCCCACTAAAGAACTAAAAGATTATCCTGAAAACACAAAGACCAGAATTGCCTCCAAAGAACGAAATGATTTCCTTGATGTTAGTGAACAATAAACAGTAGACACGCAATTCCTTTTCCTAACTTCACTGGCTCAATGAAAAATTTAAAGTCCATATTTCACAGTGTTAAAATTTGCCAAAAGTTTGCAAAGTATTTCCAAGAAAATAGTAATGTGAATTTTAGCTTGAACCCAACAAAATTTAGAATATCCATGATAATTCAAAAACAGAAACGAACAAAAAATTTCTGTCACGGAAGCAATGGTTCTAAAAGGCTGAAATACAGCACCACATGGTCTGAGATATATAACCAAACCATCCCAGGTAAATCCTTGGCTGTCTTTTTAGTGTATTAGAGAAGTTGCCTGTTTCTTTTGTTTGCAAGATACCATAATGCACAGATGGTGACAATGCACTTTTTACCAAGATACATTGCGTTCCAGTTAAGAGTGTCAATTTGGAGCCTATGCTGCAAGTGAAATGAATAAAACTAAAATACGAAAAAATTCCTACTCTACAAGAAAAGTTGACAATTCCATAGGAATTCAATAAAAGATCCAATAATGCATCTTAGAAAAAGCTAATTCATGTCACCATCTGTTTCCATCAGATAGTGTTATCGTCTATTGAATACAAAACAGCAAAACATTAGATAACTTGTGCCGTAGCAAGGTATTACTATTAACCTTTGGTTCCATTCTGAACCACATTTTGCTGTGAAACATAAAACAGGATAATTACAAGGTACATATGATTCATTAAGACATTGAAATTATTTTGTTAGGTAGCGCAGCATGATGCTCCAATCAAAACATGCCATTGGATTCAAGCACCAAACTATCAATGCTTAATGACAGGCAGTTGGGACAAATCGCTGAGACTTTGGGATCTCCGTCAGCAAACTCCAGTCATGTCACTTGATCTGAAAGAACGATGCTACTCTGCAGATGTTGTATACCCAATGGCTGTTGTGACAACTGCCCAAAAAGGTATCATTGTTTATCAACTAGAAAACACACCATCAGAATTCAAACGCCTTGAATCACCTCTCAAGTACCAACATCGTTGTATCTCTATTTTCAAAGACAAGAAAAATCAGCCTGCAGGTTTTGCATTGGGATCAGTTGAAGGGAGAGTGGCAATACAATATATCAATCCACAAAACCCTAGAGACAATTTTACATTTAAGTGCCACCGCACAGATGTGACAACATCAGCGCAGACACAAGATATATTTGCAGTAAATGATATAACATTTCATCCACAACATGGCACACTTGCTACTGTTGGTTCTGATGGTAAATTTAGTTTTTGGGACAAAGATGCACGAACAAAGTTGAAAACGTCTGATCAATGTCAACAGCCCATCACATGCTGCGGGTTTAACTCAACAGGGGAGATTTTTGCATATGCGATTGGTTACGATTGGTCAAGAGGACATGAGTATTTCAACCCACAAGTCAAGCCTGTTATCTACCTACGAAGATGTGCAGATGAACTTAAGCCAAGGAACAAGAAATGAGAATGTTTTACAGCTACCTGCATTGTGATGTTTAACAAATATTAGACAAACCAGGGGTAAATAGCATGGGACACCTCTCAATGTTTTAAAGAGCAAAGAATGTATGAGTTCATTTAGACTGTGTTCACACGATACTGGGACAATCTTTCAACAGTGGAAAATGTGTTGGATAGGCATTCCATTCATACGAAATGGCACATTTTTTCTGGCCTAGTTTGAAAATGGTAGATTTTAAAAAAGAACTCTGACTGGCGCATTTTGAAACTGGCATTCAAAAACGATGAAAAGAGAACATTTTTCAACGCTTTAAAAAGCAAGCTTGATTCTTTAGGCATAGATAAATCTTTTAATGGCAAACCCAGCCTCTTTGTTATAGAGATGAAAAAGAGATCTCATAGCATTGAATTTTCTATTGTTTTCAAATCGTTCCAGTATCATGTGAACGTAGTCTTAGTTGTTCAAGTTGCCAAACTGGATTTGAAGCAGACGTAATGATATTATAATGTCAAGTAACATGATGATGTAACAATGATGCTAAAAAATGGACTGATTTTTCATATTCATTCACTGCATCAGAAAGCAAGTCTTTCTCTTTTTTATTCACTTTTCAAACAACTTAAGTTGTGAGTACAGGGTAAGAGGCTGGCAGTTGAGGTGTACTGTAAGTGGAAATTGTTCTAATTTTATCAAGTATAACTGGATCTTGGACGGTTGAACATTGTTGATTTGCTGGAAAATTGAACTCTCCTGTATGAAAGTACAAGGCCATGTAATAGCCATGTAAAAGTCTTGTAGTTATGGCCTTGCAACCTTGTTATAGCCTGGAATAGCCTTGCTGTAACCTTGTAAATGGCTTGAAAAATGCTAATTAGCCTTGGAGAAGCCTTGTAGAAACCTTGTGTTAGACTGGTTGCAGCTTGGAATCTTACTGATAGCCTTGTAATTTTCTTCCAAGGTTAGTACAAGGTCATAACAAGGTCATAATCCCCTCTACAAGGCTAAAACTTGGCCTGTACAAGGCCAAGTCTAGCCTTGTATTTTTGTACAGGCTTCCATGTGAGTATTTCTGTAAGTTGCCAAAGATCAACCAAACAAACCTGACACCTCATCTGCTGTACAGGGCAGATCTTGTGTGTGTAAACATGACAACAATTCTCTATAATTTTCATGCTTTTGTCACATTTGATAACAAAAGACAATTGAAGACAATACAACATTGTTAATGTGAACAAGGCCTGTACTGTACATATTATTTTTAAAAGGGCACTGCAGCAAATAGAATGGCACAAATAAGGTATCTACAGACTTGAAGTATTTTTTGCATCACCTTCATCAGAAACCTAAAACTTCATGAAATCGCTACTTGTTGTGAGTTCTCCTTTATTCAGCTCCTTGAAATCAAATTTCTCACACAAACCAAAGATACTACTCTCAACGGGCATGATACACATCTTGTAAATTTCTGTTGGTGCATTTGCGTCAAGAACAAAATGAACTTGACAGGTACTGGAATGTAAATGAATCACGACTTTGAATTTTGCTTTTTTGTGACCTACCTAAAGCACAATGGTACCAAGACGAGAAACCTATTTGTCCTTTATAAATTTCCTATATCATGTATATTTTGTGTGCTGAAAAATCTGTCTGTTTTTTGCGTCCATTTTTCTTCTAGTACCTATATTTAATATATACTACAGTTTTTTTACCTTTAACATATAGCTTTTTAGCTAAAAAAATATATCACTTTTTCATGCAACTGTTGCTCAAAATATGGGATCATATACTTGCTCCTGCAGGAATGAAAAATAACAATCAGCTATGATATTAAGTTGATCCATGAAATAAATGCACGAAAGGAACTTTCAAAATTGGTTACAGACAGTCAAGTTCCACCTTTAAGAAACCATAGGAATAAGAAACTTAGGTATAAGAAACCATTTTGATTTGATGATGGGTTAAAGTCAAAAATGTCACATAAAAAAATCTGTTCGAATCGAAGCGATTACTTATACTTTATTTGTTTGTTTTGAAAAAACTCAGGCCCTGAACTTTGAAATAACTATAGAAAACAATACGATGTTTACGGGATAACAATAGGCTGAAGCCAAAACTGGGCTTCTTAAACTTTACTTTTATCGATCTTTGTTGATTTTCGAAAAGGCCAAATAGGTTTCCCCATTTTGCGTTCTCAGGTAGAACTGGCTATGCAGGTAGCACAGTTTCAAAATTGAAATGAAGTGAAGTTGCCGGTTTTTAGCCCCAAGCGCTGGGATCGCAGAAATAGAGAAGAATTAATCGAGTCCGCGACCACTTGTCATGAGGCTCAAGCGGAGGGGCTCTACCTGGGATCGAACCCTGTCCGCCTCAATGCTTTCGCTGCAGAGTCAGAGGATACACCACTGCGCCACAAATAAAAGTTTTGTGAATTAAATTGATAAACTCCCAAGGTAGCAGTTTGAATAACTCATGCATTTCACAAACCAATAAAAACTAATCATATATTAAAACCTTTACATGAAATACTTTTTTATAATCATAATCTAAATGTACACTTGCATGACATATTGCCCGATTCTTTTTTAAGTTATTTCTAAGATAGTTCACATAACTACCGGGTGTCCCAAAAAGTACTCCTGTTTGAAAAATCACTAAAATTTGATTACAACGCTGATCTTCAATTTTCTTTTTTTGTCAAGTAGATCAAGGACCAAACTTTTCTCTTGATATAGCTGATCTTCTAATTGGTTTTAAAATTATCAAATTTAGCTCTTTTTGGGGCTACCTGCTTTTGAATCATACTGCCAAAAAGCACTGATGATTGACAGATCAATTTCTTTGTGCATTTAAAGCGTCTGGTTTGGTCATAAATGACAGAAAGAAATGTGCACTATCATTGGAGACTTCAATCACCACAACAAATCTGAAAATTTTGACTGTTAGGCAAGATTGAGTATTTTCCTTAAAAATCATCTATGAATATCTATGTCTTTGACAAAAGAGCTCAAAAAGAAAACTTTATCAAATGTTTAATAATCAATTTTTGGTAATCTTTTAAACAGGAGTACTTTTTGGGGCACCCGGTACATAAGGATTGTTTTAAATAATTGAATTTCTACGTCTAATCACCAAAAATCAATGCACACAGAATTAATTATTTGGTGTTCGGTTGATAAAATATTAGCTTAATTTATTAAAATGGGAATCATTAGTAGCCTGGCATGAATAGAGACGGCTGTAAGACCCAAAATTACAACACTTTCTGTGATTTCCATGGAACAAGACATTATCTAGGGGGCTGCCCAATATAGAGCCCATTGTTTACAAACATTTTGCCCAAACTAAGGGCAGATCCTTGCCCGAAATAGGCTGATTTTTGACAATTTTTCCAACATTGGGGAGGGGGCTGCAATATGACGTGTGCGCTTATGACTGGGCCCATAAGCAAGAAAATTCATCCAAGTTCAGGAATTACTGTCAGTGGTTACAATACATTTCAAGAAAATTGGAGAGGAGACAAAAATTGACAAAAAAGTTATTTGCCGATCCAGATTTCGGAGGTACTATGAAGACTTTGCTTACAACGAATCATGCATTGCGAACTGCCTCCTGGCTGCCCATAATAAGGACAGTTTTCGCAACAATGACAACAACTCTCATTGATTGCCACGCAATTTAAAACCGATTGCAGACAAAAAGGGATTATTTGTTCAGGAATTTCTCAGCAAATGTTTGAATTACACGCAAAAAGTATAGACATATTGGTCAGTTTTTTTATTTAGGTGACTAAACCTTGGGTGGAAGATGTTTAGATTTATCCAGCATAGGCTCAAATCTTTAAAAAGGCGAGTGTAAACTTCGATGACACTTCTCTTTTAATTGAATGGCTTGAAAGGAACTTATGGTACTTTGCTGTGAATCTGCCATGAACATTTTTGATATCTTTATTTTTTTCAAAATGGTGGCAATTTAATTATTTTTGTAAAAATTCATGGAAAATTGAAAAAAGATAAAACATCATAAATCCTAAACAAATAGACAAAAAAGGATACAGCCTTCATGAAAACCATGGTTTATGAAGGTCTACAATATGGTGGCAAGCAGAAAGCTGTAGCTTTTCTGGTTTAGGATTTAGACATTTGATGATGTCATAGCCTCAAAATTAATAAATGCCACCATTTTGAAGCTAATCAACATATCAATAAATTTCCATGACAGATCTACAGCAAAAAATCCTTAAGTTCCTTCCAAGTCATTTAATTCAAAGAAAACTGTGATAGCATTTTACACCAACCTCTCCCCATACGTTGATTTATCCTTAGTGTTTTGATACAAGATCACATAACTTGATAATTGGCCCTTTTCGCATGTAGATCATGTCAGTTAGCTACCCAATTTCAAGGGCATCATTTTGGTCTGTATTGCACATGTAGAAATATCTTCTTTTGCAATATCATTTTAATCATATCTGCCTTTGACGATACCTGTTGTATTACAATTTGATTCCTTCGTAAATTGAGTTAAAAGCCGGAATGCTACAATTCTGGTCTTTGTGTCCGGCTTATTCGGTCTTAAAATTTATGTTTTAAAGACGCTTCAAAAGAAGCGAACACAGCTTCACGTCAATTCATCACAGTATTTAGAATTCTAGAACCTTAATCTCAGATTTGACCTGCTACAGGCCATTAAAACAATTCTTGTATGCTTGATATTTCTAGTAGATCAACAGCGAAGTAAAGGATATTTGCTTCCCTTACTTTGAAAACTCTCAATGAGAAACCTCCATCTTAAATTGAATTTCACTTTAAAATACCTCGTGCTTTCGAAGTTTCCAAAAATTTTCAGCCAGGGCGTTCAACACACCAAGGGTAAAGCCAAGCAGGCATAAAACTGAATTTCAGTGACCCCCGTCTCAAACTGAATTTCATTGTAAGATACCTCGTGTTATCGAAGTTTCCAATACAATCTCGAATTCCGCCAGGGCGTCCAATACGTCGATGATAAAACCAAGGAGATCATGATTGAGAACAAAGGATGTCTTTTCATACATCTGAGCAGCGGAGTGAGACTTTGAAAGCAGATCCAGCCAAGTTTGCAGTTGATGGTCCCTGTTTAAGAGATCAAGATTTTGTTTAGAGTTTCTCTTCTTGAAGACAATACATTTATAAACAAAAGATGCAAAAGCTGAGTCAAAAAGTTAAAGCAAGGGATGGAATCAAAAGTAAAAATGCTGCTCCCTGAATATAATAGCAAAAACATTGAAAACTGTCTTGTCTTATTCATATGACCAATTAGGTTCAGTAATTTACCCGGCTTAAATCGGCCATTCCTTGCCGTTGATATGGGAGATTTTCTGCAGCGAAAGGCCCTGGGGACGAAGTTGCAGAAAGCCCCTTTCGAAAACCTGCGAAAAGGAATCAAAACGATGAGCAAAATTGATTACAAATAAAATATTTACTTACCGCAGTCCCAAACATATCCACAAATGAAATTTCTCATTTTTCCCGATAGATTGAGGAGAAGTGTTTATCTTTTGAACAAAAGCACAGAGTGATCTTTTTGCTCTTTTGTCGTCCTGTGCATGTGAGGTGTGCGTTGAATCCTTTTCGTTGGCAAATTCATTACTTACTTTTTCTGCAAAACGATAAGAATTGAATTTTAAATACAGTAGACTCAATACATGGTTCCAGTCATTGCAACAACAACAACATATTGAACTGAATTATTATTGCTCTCACTGGGATTCATGAATAAAGATATCCCTACTAGGCGTGTCAGATGAACAGGCAAAGAGAGCCACACAGTCGAGGAAAGAGTTAGCAGAGTTAGTGCAGAGATGCACTACCTCATCTCCGTGATGGTGAAGACCAAGAAGGAGGGATCTACAGGTAATACTGTGCTGTCGCTGTGATAAGAAATTGATATTCCCACTTACCAATAAGATCCCAAAGAAACATATTTCTTCCAAAGAACCGCGAGCTTTTGAAGCCAAAACCAAATACCTAAGATAAATAAGATACACTTACATACCGGGTGAGCCAGAAAAAAGTTCCAACTTTCGAAAATTCGTAGCACCACAAGTACTTCATGGATTTGAATGATTGAAATTCTAGTTAAAAGCCAAAAGATCAAAGTATTTTTGAGATTTTTCTCTTCTTCTTACGATCACTGCAAATATAGGTAAATTCAACTTTACAAAAATTTCATGGCTGCAAAATGACTGTAAAAGGGCCTAAAACACTTGATCAAATCTACGACAACAACGCGCACTTGCGTTTCACCTCTCTCAAGAGTTATAAGACATAGATTCTCAAACAGATACAAAAGACTTTCAATCCCATGGCAATAAATGTGCAGAGGAAATGGAAACCTCTCACCCATGAGAAATTGCATTTTCTCTGTTGTTCTGAGTGAGGAATCCTTTATGGTTTGATGAAGTATTTTAGGCCTTTTTCGGTCATTTTGCAACCACCAAAATTTTGTAAACATGAATTTTCCAATTTTTCCAGTGCTTTTAACAAGGCGAGAAAAATCACAAAAATAGTTCGATCTTTTGGCTATCAAGCAAACATTGATTCATTCCAATCCATCCAGTACTCTCGATGCTATGAATTTTCAAAAGTGGGAACTTTTTCTGGTTCACCCGGTATGTGGAAACTATGTCATTTACAGGCCCGTAGGAAGCGGGGGGGGAGGCAGGGGGGCTCAAGCCCCCCAATAATTTCTTAAAACAATGGTGCTACGTCACACGCATTAACTAGATGTATTGTTCTCTATTGTTTTGAGAACAATTGCCCCCCCCCCAATCCGAAGCTGCTTCCTACGGCCCTGGTCATTTAACAGTGTTCCAAAGTAAAATATTGCATTGATATACCACTTAAATAAAAAGTCATACAATTAAATGGAAACGGTAAAGAGAAATTAGGCTAACATAGGCCTTGGTTTTGGTCTCCTGATCACAAAACTGCTACATCGTTTGGTAGCCTCACTCCATAAGGACCCCCCAAGTTGGGTAATCTCATTGAATTGAATTGTTCTTGTTGTTGTCGCTCCATTGGGGGTCTCATTTCCCTAGAGCTGTAGAACAGGGTAAAAATGTCAATCGGCGACAAGTTTTTGTCGCACCGTCGCTTGGTGATCAGAATATGGCTTAGAGGGAGGCGGTTTTTGCATTTATGGCCAGAATGAACATTCATCTAAATTCTGATAGCAAGATTTATGGTACAGCAGTTCTAGAAATTGTTTTTGTGGCCTTTTAGGCTCGGTGGTTTTGAGAATAAAATGGCAAATGATTTAGGCCCAATATATCTTTTAACTATATTCTAAAAAAGAACCCGAATCGAACGATATCTTTATACATTTTGTAGAAGTTTCAAATGTAAACAATAGTGATAGAAGCTCCAACGCCACTTAATCGAGCCTTTAGTAGAACAGCTAAAAAGGTTTATTGCATAATAGGCCATATACAAGCTAATCCATTTCTGCAAGCTCAGGGAAATGAGTGGCAGTTGTATCAGTTAAGGCAAAAAGCGAAATTACGACATTTAATTGAGTCTAGTCCTTTGGTACAAATCATATAAGATTTACAGATTAGATAGCCTACGCGTAGACCCATTATTCCAAAAGAGAAAAGGGTCTAAGAAACAAACAGCAAGAGCTTGCTACGGCCGCCCAATTAATTGTTCTAATCCCCTTTTTAAATGATTTGTGAAACGCGTTGAAACAAAGGCTGCATAAATTAAGTTTCCAGAAATCTGGAAACCGCAGTAGCAAGCTTTTGCTCTTTATTTCGTTGGGTCTACGCGTGGGCTACAGATTAGAGAGTTGAATAGACTGATACTGAATCAAAACGCTCACCAATTCCATACATTCACAAAACCCACCATCACCTCGAAGCAAATATGTAAAGCTTTCCTGAAAGAAAATATAAATATCAAATATGCTGCAAGTGAAAAATAATCAAATTAAATGAAAACTACATTTTCAAAAAACACGACCCCCTTGAACAACAGCATCTTAGGCAATCGTGCATTTGCATCGAATGTTAAATTGATACTTGCGCTAGCTGATATTCGTTACAACTCCGGGTGAGAAAAAAGAGTTAATATGTTTGGCGGGCTGTGGAATAAAAGTGCACGGTTGATATTCAAGAGTCAAACTAAAATGACCAATCTTTCAATTGATGCTTTGGTGCAGCTTTTATT
Source organism: Aurelia coerulea (assembly GCA_039566865.1). NCBI lineage: Eukaryota > Metazoa > Cnidaria > Scyphozoa > Semaeostomeae > Ulmaridae > Aurelia > Aurelia coerulea. Next base: position 19,792,030 of record CM076947.1, on the reverse strand, counting down.
ATATGGTGATCAAGACCTTTCTTATGACTTGAACAGAGATATACTCGAACTAACTTTACATTTCATTCACGAAACTGGTCGGTTTGACTAAGATCTTCCAAACCTCAGTCATGCACAAAGCAGCCACCAAGTCTCTTTACGTAAATGTTTCCTTTTCTTTGTAAATTCTGTTTCACATCAGATGACAGGCATTTTATTTACCTTAAATAACTAGAACGAGTTGCGCTCGCATTGATCGCAACCCTGACCTGACATCTGATGTGGGATGGAATCTAGTATAGTATCCAGTAGTTTTTAAATCGTTCGTAGTGTAGTTGTATTTAGTTTAACGTTGCGTGTCTTTTCATATTGGCCATGGGGTAGTCATAGTCTTTCGCTCCCCATGGTATCGTCCCTGTAGTGTAGCATAGTAATCAGGAACGTATAGTAGAATGTAAGACTTATTGTAATATTTTAATATGAATAAAAAAAACAAACTAAAATGTTAATTATCAGTCAGAGGCTAATTTATTTTATTTGGTAACATCATTCATATTACAGACCGAGAAATTACGAAATGCTGCCGTATGGGAACGAGAACGAGAATTCTGCGTTCGATTCTGTCCCATGATATCCTTGGCCTTGAAATTTGAAATAAATTTCTGAAATTGACAATTTTATTAAATTTTAATGGGAAGTACCGGGTGAGCAAGAAAAAAGTTCCCACTTTTGAAAATTCATAGCATCAAGAGTACTGGATGGATTGGAATGAATTAATATTTGCTTGATAGCCAAAAGATCGCAGTATTTTTGTGATTTTTCTCGCCTTGTTACAAGCATTGGGAAAATTGGTAAATTCAAATTTACAAAAACTTTGTGGTTGCAAAATGACTGAAAAGGCTTAAAATACGTGATCAAATCATAAATGACTCCTCGCTCAGAACAACAGAGAAAAAGCAATTTCTTATGGGTGAGACATATCGTCTGCACATTTATTGCCATGGGATTGAAAATCTTTAGTATCTGCTTGAGAATCTGTGTCTTATTACTCTTGAGAGAGGTGAAACGCACGTGTGTATCGTTCTGTGTGAGGAAAGTCCTAACGATTTGATCAAGTGTTTTAGGCCCTTTTTCAGTCATTTTCAAAACATTAAATTTTTGTAAAGTTGAATTTACCTATATTTGCAGTGCTCGTAAGAAGAAGAGAACAATCACAAAAATACTTCGATCTTTTCGCTTTTAACTAGAATTCAATTCATTTAAATCCATGAAGTACTTGTGGTGCTACGAATTTTCAAAAGTGGGAACTTTTTTTGGCTCATCCGGTAGATTACCAACCAGAATCGAATGTGGATTTTTCGTTCTCATACAAACCCATTACCAGCATTCTCCTAATTTCTGGATCCAAAAGATGAGTGATTTTAACAAACAAAATGGTCTCATCGAAGTTAGCCTTCGACTGATAATATAATGATTCGAATAATATTTCAGTTTGATCAGTTTTGAATATCGGCCGTTTACTTTTTATTCCACAGCCCGCCAAACGTCTTAACGCTTTTTTGACTCACCGGTTACATGGTTTTTGAAGCATTTCTCAAAACTGCAAATGGGTTCTTCTCCCTTGTGAGCTTTTACCGTGGCTGAATCGTTCGAGATTAAAACTGCATCCACACTGACACATTTAGACTGCGTTCACACGATGCCGGCACATTTTGAAAACGATGAAAAATGTGACGGTAGCAAAATTTGAGCTAGTGCCCACGCGATACAGGCAAGATGCCGTTTTCGAAATGTGCCGGTTAGAGTTCCGTTTTCAAAATCTACCGTATTCAAAATATGCCGGCAAAAATGTGCGGTTTCGTGTGAACGGGAGGCCTATGCGTCACATTTTGCACCGTTTTCAAAATGTGCCGGCATGGTGTGAACGCAGTCTTAACTTTCAACCAATCATTCGATTTGTTGGACTGAACAATTAGAAGGCTCCATTTGATAACCTGGTCTAGTTTAAGCTTGTTTACCTTCCAAGGGTAAATAGGGTATGACACTTTCTCGAGCTGAAGGTTTCGGCTTCCATTTTGACCCAGGGGGGGGGGTACTCCCTTACTTGACCTGACGGGATGTGCCGCTCAACAGGGTGCCCTTTTGCGGTAAATATTATGCGACAGGGTGTCCTTTTCTAACGAAAATTATGCGACAGGGTATTATAATAGGTAAGAAAATTATGCGACAGGGTATCACAAGCAAAAATCGCGTTCTACTCTGTATTTGAGAGGCAAAATTTTTTATGCGACAGGGTATACTTTTGGCCCATTTTTTATGCGACAGGGTGCAGGGTGTGGAGAGGTTTTCCACACACCCTAGTCAAGACTCCAACTTTGGACTGACAAGAGATCGCGCAGGAAGTACACATCAACAGAAGGAGCAGCGCTCTTTGTATTCAAAGCATAGTTCAGCAGGACATTTGGACCTAGTACCTTACACTGCCCAGCGTCAACCCAACATAAGGTTCAAAATAAACCTGATTAATGCTGGCAAAAAATTCCGGTCAAATAAACGAAAAAGGTTACCTCTTTCTCTCGGTAATAATATTTAACCAATGCATTCACTGCATCTGCAACTCTTTCCTGGATATCTGAGACTGTCATTGCTACAATGCAAAAACAATACTTAAATTCATATTTTGCCCTCTTAACAGCAACAAATATCATCGCATCAGGCATTGCAAACGAGGCATACACTTTTTGGAAAAAACAATTCAAACACTTCGAGGCCCTTCACATGAGAAATTTCAGCCCGTGCTGAGTTCAACATGGGCTGAGTTTAAATGCGGTTGACGGTGCGAGCTTTCACACTGTTTGCCAGGAAATGTCCCATTTTGAACAGAACGCGGGCTGAACTCAACTCAGCAATTCAGCCAGTGCTGAAATTTTCGATTGCTGCAAATTTCCATGCAAACAGAAAGAATGTCGGCTGGAGGTGTTTTGAAAAAAAGATCATTAAATCGGAATTGCCGTTTCCTTCAGTTTCAACTGCATTCATATCATAATGACCTAATGTCATCCTGTGTTGTCATTGGATGCAAACGCAAAGCGAAGCAAGGAGTCTTGCAAAACTCAAACCGTGTTTAATTCAACATGGGCTGACATTTCACATGTGAAGGACTTCTAAGTTTTATCCTCTGAATCAGAGAAATCAACTTTAGACAGATTTTCCATCTATCCTTTCTTAGCTACATGTTCATGCCCTCTTACATTAGCCTCCTTTTACATGCACAACATACGAGCTAGCCACAAAGGTTCGAGGGTATCCTATGCAGCCTGCTTTGCTTATATTCGTGCCTTGAAAAATCGGCCACAAAATCTGCTAGATCGATGGATAAGATCGAAAAAATACAGCAGAGAGTCCCACATTTTCTTCATGATGACAATAACTCTTCTTATGAAGAATTACTTGGCAAAACAGAAAAATGCACAATGCACGTAAATAGCCTAAGATACCTCTCTATTGACATTTTCAAAACTGTCAACCAACTAAATCACGAATTCATGCAAAATATCTTCGAAACAAGAACCTCAAATCGAGCTTCACGTCATCCAAACGATTTGCAGCATTATAGGCCCAACAAAACTTCATTCGGCTCAAATAGGGTCAGGTCTCTTGGACTGCAAATTTGGAATCGTTTGCCAGATGACATAAAATCAGCGGAAAATCTGGTCCAATTCAAAAGGCTGATTAAGAGCTGGGATGAGGTCACCTGCAGATGCAATGCATGCCTTCGAATTAATCCTGTACAAACTTATTAATATCCTCAAAACATACTTTAATTTGTATTTCTATGTAAAAAATCCATTTAGAGTAGTTGCTTTGGTAGCTAACAATTATTTAGATTTAAAATCAAGGACACGCACACACAAATCCCTCTGCTTGTGATCCTTAATTCTGCACTTACTTAGTCAAGGTGTACAGAGAAATTGACACTCATACCTTGATTTTTACCTCTCTTCGGATTCGACAATGATTTTTTGCGATGAGTTGGTGTGGTTCTTGTTAATGTTGAGCATGGGGATGATTCCGCTGATCTTGAAATTCTGCCATCTGGAAATAAAAATCGGAAGCAAAGCTAGAAATTTGAGAGGTGATTTAGAAATCGATTCAGCTTGATGGTGTGATTGATTTATCTGTTTCAGAGAAAAAACGCGAATTAACTACCGGGTGTCCCAAAAAAGCATCCCCGTTTGAAAAATCACCAAAATTTGATTACACAGCCGATCTTCAATTTTTTTTTGTCAAGTAGATCAAGGACCAAATTATTATCCAATATATAGTTATTCTTGTAATTGGTTTCAAAATTAGCGAATTTAGCGAATTTAGCTCTTTTTAGGGCTACCTGGTTTTGAATCATACTGCAAAAAGCATTCATGGTTGCCAGATCAATTTCTTTGCGCATGTAAAGCTTCTAGTTTGGTCATAAATTACAGAAAGAAATGCGCACTATCATTGGAGACTTCGATGACGATGAAAAATCTGAAAATTATCACTCTTACCCAAGATTGAGTATTTTGCTTCAAAAATATAGCTCAATATAAGGTTTTTCAACGAATAATTTCTCTACCTTGCTGTGTCAAAATCAAACATTTCATCATCGATGAATATTTTTGGGTCTTTGATAAAACGACTCAAAAAAAACTTTTTATCAATGGTTTGATAATCAATTTTTGGCGATTTTTCAAATAGGAGTACTTTTTTATGGGACACCCGGTATAATTGAAAATTGTCGAGAAATGATAAGATTTGACGAGATGTAATGTATGCTGTGTGAAAGCAGAGTCTATCTTTCTTACAATAATATGCAGTTTGGATACATTGATGGAATCATTTAGCATTTAATTGATATTTTATGAAGATAGGTCAAATTCAAATGCTAAGAGCAAAGTCAAGACATTTTTCATCGTAAAAAGTCACGACAAAGATTTTCGAGGAAACATTTCAGGCCTAGAAGGAAGTGAAGTCCCTTGGTAGCTAGCATTCAAGTTTATTTCCATGATATTCGGGGAAACATTTCAGGCCTAGAAGTACTCGAAGTGAAGGCCCTTGGTAGCAAGCATTCAAGTGTACTTCTATGATATTCGGGGAAACATTTCAGGCCTAGAAGTACACGAAATGAAGTCCCTTGGTAGCAAGCATTCAAGTATACTTCCATGATATTCGGGGAAACATTTCAGGCCTTGAAGTACACGAAGTGAAGCCCCATGGTAGCTAGCATTCAAGTTTATTTCCATGATATTCGGGGAAACATTTCAGGCCTTGAAGTACACGAAGTGAAGCCCCATGGTAGCTAGCATTCAAGTTTATTTCCATGATATTCGGGGAAACATTTCAGGCCTAGAAGTACACGAAGTGAAGCCCCATGGTAGCTAGCATTCAAGTTTATTTCCATGATATTCGGGGAAACATTTCAGGCCTTGAAGTACACGAAGTGAAGCCCCATGGTAGCTAGCATTCAAGTTTATTTCCATGATATTCGGGGAAACATTTCAGGCCTGGAAGGAAGTGAAGTCCCTTGGTAGCTAGCATTCAAGTTTATTTCCATGATATTCGGGGAAACATTTCAGGCCTAGAAGTACACGAAGTGAAGTCCCTTGGTAGCAAGCATTCAAGTTTACTTCCATGATATTCGGGGAAACATTTCAGGCCTAGAAGTACACGAAGTGAAGCCCCTTGGTAGCAAGCATTTAAGTTTACTTCCATGATATTCGGGGAAACATTTCAGGCCTAGAAGTACTCGAAGTGAAGCCCCTTGGTAGCAAGCATACATGTTACCTTCCATGGTATACAGTCATTGAAACTGATCGAATAAGCTCTCATAAAGAAGAGGTTTGCTTGTGCAAATATCCAACAGCATTCCTGCATCTAAAATGGACCACACTTACTGAAACGTCAATAAAATGATGAAAAATTTCAATAATGTCCCCAAACTGGATAGCATTGGAAAGAAGATAGATTGTACATTCAGATGGTATGTATGGGATCTATTCAAATCTTATCACTTTTTTCTAATTTCTAATTCTAGTTAGGTTGCGTTTTCTCCCGAAACACCCTGTCCCCAAGCCGAGGTGAAAGCTCCTGGACAAGAAAATAGAATTAATTGTGACAAGAAAGTATACTGCAAGCTTGTTCTGTGCCATATAACGAAAAAGTGATGAGCTATAAATTCAAATTAAACGGATTATAGGAATGCCTACATCGCTTGCTTTTAGAGCACATGCTGTACAAATTAAATTTCTTCAAATTGAAAAAATTTCACATATAGAGAGGATCTAGATATAAAGATACGTCATTCAGAGTGAATAGACCGAAAAATATCAGGACCTTTTCTTTGAATTTTTCTTAGTTACCCTTCTAATAAAACACTCTACCATTTCTGCTTTAGGAGCTCAAAACACAAAGAGCTCTTTCAAAATCTAAGATAAACCACGAGAGACAGGGCACCAAGTGTGTATCAGTGTGACATTTCTATCAGCAGCGAGCATCTTGACCAACACCTTCTGTTTGTGTGTGTTTCAAACTTAATTTTACTTAGTAATGAGCCAACATATCGCTGGTTACCCTAATCGCTGGGCACAAATGGTTATCGCTAATGAGCTACCTTATCTCAGGAGGTTTACAGTTAAGATGGATCTGAAGTGAGGTGGCTCACTACTGAAGAATTATAAATTCACGGACTAAGTTAAGCTGGTTCGCTACTGACAAAGATATCAATCACACTGATACACAAACTATTGGAAGTAAACATCTTCAAGATCACTTTTTGCTTTGGATATCTCGTGTAATTGACAAGACACCACATCAGCCCTTTGAAGAAAACTCAGGGTCAAACTTCAGTCACATCCGAAGACGAGAACCAACACTGCTCCTATCAAAAGGCAAAACTCTCAGCCATTGCAGATCTATGACACTTACTGTCTTCAGCAGGCAGCTCTCTTATTATTTCCGCAATCAATAATCGCTCCGTACTTCCATCATCTTGGTTCCTGGAAAGCCATCGGTTGCATTGAAAACTAAAAAAAAGTAATAAACTTTAAATATCTGATTTCTAGCCAATAATCCAGATTTTAATCAATTGGCAACAATTCGGTAAAAGTGGGAAAAATATTGAAGAGATACTTTTGAAATAGCTGCAAAATTCTAAATTCTACACGAACTGCTACTTAATCATGGTCACACACACACGAAATTGATGCCCGGGCCTGCCACTTATCGAAAAACTTGGCTGGAAGACACTAAACGAACTAATTGCTAGTGAATCTAATATCATGGTCTTTAAATCTCTTCATGAGCAGGCTCCACAGTACATGTGTAATCTTTTCACAAAGACATCCTAGCTGACCTCCAGGAATCTTAGGAATACAGCAACGGACCAAAGGCTACCAAAGAAAAACTCCAAAAATGTTTCTCTTGAGAGTAAGCAGGCAACCTCCCGGACAGCTTCAAACGATGTGCTGTTAAGGTATACATAAATGTTGCCATTTGGACATTATTTTATTGTAAATATCCATTTTAGATAATAGGGTGCTTCATCAGTATTTCATGAATTGAAATGCAATTAGGTTCATTTTGTTTTCATGGTATTTCAATTTCGTTAAGTTTTTATCGTGGGGGCCCCTTGAAAATCAGCCTTGTTGGATGGCTACCCTCGATAAACATTTGAAATAATAATAAAATAATAAGAACAATGATAACAATAATTGATTTTTTAAACATACCTATAAAACAAATCAACAAATTTTGTCTGAGAATGGAGATTTTCGCAATTTCTTTTTGTAATTTATCTTAAGTGGGCTGAAAGGTTGCTAGCTATTTAAAGCTAACTTAAGCCCAGTATACATGCCGCATCCAGGCATGGGATCCCCAGTTTAAAGTCCCTTCCAAATGCGAGATAAGTTTTGAGGTCAGGCCTCAGAGAGGTCGGTCACCCATTCGAAGTTTGACTTCACTCGACCGAGCTTAACTTCAGTCACCTGATGGAAACTGCATAAGCCGCTGGGCTGCTCACCCCCACAAACAGCTCACGACATAAAGTTATTTTTTATGTTCAAATTAGCTAAAAATGTGCTTGCCACGGTACATTTCAAAACCTTCGAAGCAAATTGGCGAAGCAAACTGGCTCAGTTAAAAGGGATCGAGTGTTCTTTTGATTGCACTAAAATAGTACCGTGTATTTAACAGTAATGAATTCAACCAAAACAAACCAGCCTCTTTGGTCTGGCAACTCCTCCGGTTGCGAGTAATCATGCAAGAAATAGAAAGTCCGGTAAATAAGGATCCCGGCAGACAACAACCAAGATTTCGAGCCGACGAGCTAGGCCGTTTGTGATGTAATGACATGGGAGCTTTTCAACAGACCGAGCTTACGCGAAAGTCTATGTTTTCGTGGAGGACGTTTGAGGCTGCACACAGCCTAGACACTGCTGCCTTCTCCAAATGTTTCTTCAAACTTAAGCTATACAAAATTAAGAATATAGAACTCATCAGCCATCAGTTCGAAACAATTATCACATAAAAATTCATGCCAAAATTGATACTTCTCTTTCGAATAATAGATAGAGGCGTACCAGATATCCGGTATGGTAGGCCGGACGGATAATCCGTCACCAGATCGCCGATTTGTCAAAAATCCGGCTCCGGCCAGATTTGTTTCTGAAATCCGGCCAGCTACCGGATTTAGAACTGAGACAATATGCGAAGAATTGCAAACGCCAGTTAGAAAAGTGTAAATAAAACGAAAAACGAGAATGAAAAAAGTGACCAAAAACAGGTAAGCAAATCATAGAACGTAATTTTGAAATTGAAACATCAGGTGGAAAGGGCAGTCTCACGATAAATCGGAGGACAAGAACGACGACAAATAGATACAATTTTCCATATTTCATATTGATTATTTCAGTATTTCCATTTCAAGAGAAAAAAGCTGACAAGTCCAAGAACACAAAATGACAAATCCAGTTGACAAATCCATGTGATGAATAAACGAGTGGCTAAGCCATGATTATTAAAACGTTTCAGTTCTAATTTCCAAGATCCATCATCAGCATGTTAAAAGTGGGCGTACGTTGCCATTAAAAAAAGCAGTAACAAAGGGTACCAAAAAGGCAAAAACGTGCAAAACATCAAAGTTCAAAACATCGCAAGCAGATCATAGAGCTTGAATCTTTGCAAAACTTTAAAATGGAGTGTGTAAAATCTTGTTGTCTTTAAATTGAATATATCGAATGGAAATCTAGGTCCTTTGCCATATTTTTAGAAAGAGCATTTTTGATACATCATTATTTTGGAATTACGGCGTTTTAAAACTTTGTGAAAGGATGTACGAGGGGAGGTATCGAAAGCTTTAACAAAGATTAAAAGCACCATGAATTGTACCGGGTGTCCCAAAATGATGTGTTATTGTTTGATTGTTTATATGTCCATAACTGATGAGCCGATTTTCAAAAACTGGTAAAACCACAACCAACATCTTACAATACAATTTAGCCTTTAGGCAATCAAATAAAACAAAGTGTTTGAAAATCTGTTCATTGGTTATGGACATGTAAGCAATCAAACAATAATACTTCATTTTGGGACACCCGGTAAACTGACTGAGGAAAGTCAAAATGACCAATACACGAGTTTCCTGTGTACAAGTTACATTAAAATGTTTTATTTGAGGAAAAGTATTTCTCTTCGATGTGTACGATGAAACGAGGACATTTAAAATTAATTTGAAATGCAAGTGTCTGTCATCACTAGATGGGAAAATCTTTTCCCTTCATATTTCTCGCTTCACACGTTCTCAGGTGAATCTTCAAGATTATCCGGCAAAATCCGGCCGGATTATTCGATTCTATTAAATAAATCCGGTTTCAGCTGGATTCTGAAAACCCTTACCCAGTATACCCCTAAAAATAGACTTTGAATAATAGCTGCAGATTTTCAAGAAGAACGGCAAAACTTTACCTGTATTGAAGTCCAGTCGTTTCGTTGGTTATCAATACAAAATCCACAAACCAACCAGGAGACAGGCCTAAAGACAGTGACATAAAAAATCCAAATCAAATCAACTGATAAACATATAAAAAATTAGCCAAACTGAATTTTTTTCTGCAAGGAAATTTTCTCGAGGACGCTTCAAATGACTTTATCTTTGTTTTTGAAGAAATTCTCTAACTTTTTTCTGTAACTGTATTCCTCTGGGAGTTCAAAGAATTTTTTCCGCACGCTGCGCGTTCCACGCAGGAATGCAAGAACCTAATGTTATAAAACGGTTGAGCACAAACAACTCTCCATCTTGGCCTAATTTCATACACAGCCAGGTAACTTTCCACCATTACGCTGTTTAGAAATCATTGTTCGTTATTGATATTAGAGTTTTCTTCAAAGTTGTCGTTAACAAAATAAATAAATAAATAGACAATATAAAAAAGGGCAGCTATTACGGTTTTTCAGTAATCGCTTATTCGTTGTGTTTATCGTTATTTAGAATTCGATTTTGCAGTTGTATCTTTATTTCGATGATTCATTGAGTTACGTGTTAATCTAAATTGTGATTTTGGCTGTGTATGATAACCAACGCCACTACTCCTAATAAATGATTATTCCTTGTGTCAATTCTCGGTAAATTAAAAGGTAAATAATTCATTTTCGGTTCCATCACGAAGATTGTTTTCTTGCATATGTACTTCCCATCCACAGCGCACTCATGAAGTCATATGAAGGGTAAATCTGGTATCATATTTGTAGGCAATATAACAGCGAGATACACGAATCTCCGCATATCAATAATTGATGCTTCTACGGGCCTAAAATCAATTCCATAACTTCAGTGTGGAGGTTGTTTACAAATTCCAAAAATCATAGAAAATCCAATTTGGGCTTGCCAGCTTTCGAAACAATGTTAGAATAGTGCATTTTCTAAGCTATCGATTGATGCCAAATTCGTTGAAGTTAAACATATGAGCTTCGAGAAGCGCACTATTAAAAGTCAAGTGACACCTAATTTGAGACAGATTTCAGTACACAAATTCATAATTGGCAGTAACAGATTATCAATGATAAAATAACAAAATCACAAACCTGAATTGTCATGTCCTATTCTGAGTGTGCTTAGAACTCCGAGATTTTGATGCTGTTGACGAATGCAACAAAAAGTTTCATTAAATGTTGATTATGAAGCGGATTCGTGGAAAAGCTCAGGGGCGCTTTCGGATAATAACTTGCTTTATTTCTATTTCAATTCTAGATTACAAATTTTTGCTCGTCACAATTTTCACTGCTCTATGGAACTACCACGAAGCTCAGCCGCATGCTTTTCTTAGAGGATGCGTGGGGAAGTTTATCATAGCAATGCTAAAACATTGCCTAAAAAGTGGCCTAAAACATGCCATAGAATCTTACAGGTTTTTTGATACAGTAAAAACCCGCGTATAAGAACCTAATGGATTAAGAAACAACTGGCTGAAATTGATACAAAAATTATACGCAGGTCTTTATTGTATCCAATCGAAATCTCTTTCAGAATTAGCATAACTAATAAAATGGTAAACTGGAGCTGAGATGGAAACTAAAATTAATATCTAATTGATTGAAGGAATGTTGAAAAAAGTAAAACTGACAAGTTGCACTCCATTTAGTTTGAGATACCTTTGATCGTGCGTTTTAGGCCATTTTCTAATTTTTCTAATCTTTCGAATTTACCAAAGGGAAAACTATTTCAAAAATTATAAAAAAAAAACACAAAGACTATTTCAAGTTTGCAGTAGCCTGTGTTCCAGACCATTACGAAAAAGTCTGGAACACAGGGTAGTTTGCAGCTACTAGAAAAAGCAATTTTGATGGTTGTTGCGCAAGTAAATTTTCTGCAATGATTTTCAAACAGGGGGACACTGTTTTGAGTCACCCGAAATATCTAAAGTGTAAGGGATGGGTCAATAATTCTTGTCAGGAGGGATGATGGGGTGGAAAAATTTTCAAAAATTTGATGGAAGTTTAGTTTCTTCTCTCTGATTTACCTGAAAACATTGGTCCCTCCTCCTCAAAGAAGATATTGTCAGTCCCCCTCAAAAATAACCATATACCGGGCGTCCCAAAATGATGTATTATTGTTTGATTGCTTGTATGTCCATAACCAATGAACGGATTTTCAAAAACTTTGTTTTATTTGATTGCCTAAAGTCTAAATTGGATGTTAAGATGTTAGTGGTGGTTTTACCAGTTGTTGAAAATCGGTTCATCGGTTATGGACATATAAGCAATCAAACGATAATACATCATTTTGGGACACCCGGTATATGATACAAGTGTCACTATACTGTCATGACTTCAATTGCACGAAGATTTGCATTTTCACAGATGAGAAATGGGCACATGGCCGATGAAGTTAAGCAAACAGCTGCATTTAGTGGTGTTAGAAATAAACAGACTTTACTTAAGAGTTGAAGAACTACAGTAGAAACCCGCATAAAAGAACCTAGGTTTTTTCTGGGCAGCCTGAATTGGTTCTTAATTAAATGGCTGCTATTCTAAATTCCAGCCTGTATGGTTCTTAAAAAGGTTCTTATATACGAGCAGGCCTTGCACACATTAACACTGTTTTCCAGCCCAAGAATTTGTTTTACTTCTTGAAAAGCCAGTTTCCACGACTTGAAACTATTTCAATACGCCCTCTTTAAGATGTGCTTACCGTAAAAGCTCTATTAAGCCCCCTTCTCTAATAAGCCCCCCTCTCTATAAGTCCCTCCCCTCTGAGCCAAAATTTTAAACATGCCCCCCTCTCCATTAAGCCCCCCCACTTACATCAAATGTCACAGGTTACCAAATATTTTCCATTCATTGAGCTAAATAACTCTGCATGCTAATTTCGATATGGTTCGAGATAAAATTGTGTCAAATTTACGTAAAACGACTTGTAAAACTGTATGACGAAACCATGAAATATGGTGTAAAAGTATAAATACTACCAACTTTGAAGACGAATTCTCGATCATTTATACTGATTGAAGTTGTTTCTTTGAGGTCCCCAGAGACTTGTATCCAAGCATTTGCTGTTGTTAGTGATCCAATTGTTTTTGTTGACGCTATCGATACTCGATAGTACATTGCTGAAAGAGAAATGTCTGAACTTAGTGAGAGAATTTCAACGCACGAATGCCACAGTCTGTCTTACGAGAATCTCAAACGCTCTCATGATAGCATGACATGACAAATGTATACAAAAGCGCCATCATAACGGTTAAGCAACAATAAGTGCCGGGAGTCCCAAAAAAACAGTATACGGATTTGGTTAACTCCAGTGATGTGAATTTAGCTTTAATCAACGTCCAATCACTCTCAAAATGTTCCTCGATACTTAACTTGAACATAGATCCCTCGTTTGATGGCATTGGTGTTTGAGAGCAGAAATATCAACCTTGAAAGCTCAAATTTGCGTGCACTTGCAAACCAGAGCTTTGGCCTTTTGGCCTAAGCAAGTTCCTGAAGCACATTGAAATTAAGCACTAAAATTAATGAAAAATTAAGAAACTGCCCAGTGGGTGACCAGGGGGGGGGGTGACATCTGGAAAACAGAATAACAGAAAATCTAATATTGCTCCAATTTTATTAAGGCTGTCGTTGATTTACACGCTGTGCCTTAAGAATTTGCTTAGGCCAAAAGGCTAAAGCTCTGATTTGCAGGAAGAGGCAAATTTCAGCTTTCAAGATTAACATATCTGCTCTCAAAGTACCAAACCAATACCAACAAATGAGGTACCTATGTTCAAGTTAACTACCAAGGAATATTTTTAGAGTGATTAGACATTGATTGATACTAAATTCACATCGCTGAAGTAAACCAAATCCGTATACATTTTTTTGGGACACCCGGTACTTTATTTGAGCATATAAAAAAAGAATTACAGCAGAGCAAAGTTATGCTCAAGCCATTCAATTTAGAGAAAAATGTAAAAATCATTTACACCAGAACATTTAAAGACATGATGCCTTCAGTTATTGAAATGAATAAAACGTACTTGTGTTGTAGAAGCCATGAGTAAAACAGTAGAAATCGACAGCATTTAAGGACAGAAGATGATACAGGAACTGTTCCATTTCATCTTCCGTTCGAATGAAAGCATACTCTTTATATCTCATCCTACCAATGAAAACAGAGATACGTGATACATTCAAAGTGTAATTCTGTATTGATATAACTGTTGTCATCACGTTTTGTGTGTTGCATCTAATTATGACCTGATTCGTCGTTTTTTAGTTCAATTTACCTATTAGATCAAACTGAGACTACAGTAAAAATCCGCGCATAAGAACCTACAATTTCGCAAGTCAGCCTAACTAGGTTCTAATGTTTTGGGTATTTAGTGGGAAGTGGGGCTGTTCAGGTTCTTAAATTGGCTTTCAGGAATTTATTTTCTTCATATTCAAACTTCAGGTCTATTATCTACTGTCAGCTCACATCATTTGAGTTTATGAGGTATATTCCCAACAGAAATTTGTGGAAGAATCAGAAATGTTTATATAATCCAGAGAAAAGCTTTCAAAAGCTTCTCGTCAGGTAATATAAACATTTTTCATTCTTCCACAAACTTCTGTTGTGAATAAGACCCCATGATCTCTACTAATAAGAACCTATTTCAAATTCTAGGCTGAATGGATTCTTATACAATGGGGAAATTTTCTGAATCCAAAATTTCAGCCTGCAGGTTCTTAATCCACTCGGTTGTTATTCACGGGTTTTTACTGCAAACAACCTCGAGGATATTCTCCAGTCTCAAGCCCAGTTGAAACAAGTTTGCATTCACATATGCATTTTGATTTGATTTTCAAACGGACAAGAGGAAGGGGAATTGCAATACTTTCAAAGATAATTCTAATTAAACGTTGAAAAGTTTTCAGATGATTAATTTCACCAGGATCTTTATGCCCCAACTCGCTCTCTCTCGTTATGCCCCAGCATGCTCTATCTGGGATTATGAGAAATTACATAAGGTTTCCTTCGATCAATGCATTTGAAAAGAGTGGAGCAATAACATTTTACAAATTTAATTCTAAAGTTCTGCAAAGATTCATCGCCTATTATGCTACAAGGTGCAAAATACAGAAATTCGATAAGAATTCTTCAGGTGCAATAAGACCGTGTTCACAGAGCAACAAACCAAATATTTTACGATTGCTCGGATATAAGTGGATTTTTACAGTTGCTTTTTGGCGGCTTGGGTGAAACCACCAAACAAACTGCAGAAAATAATGGCTATGTGCCTGAAACAACGGTATTTCTTTTATATTCAATGTAAAAGTTTACAACAAAAATTACTTAAGACACTACCTACGATCTACTATACCACACTACAAGGACGGGGCCAGGAGGAGCAAAATATCATGTCTACCCCCTGGGATTAACATAAACTAAAATACAACGAATATGAACTACTATACCATACCACGCTACAACTAATACAGATAGAAATGCTAATTATAAAGACATTTTACGAATAAGTATTTGAGCCGGTTTCACATTAGATGTCAGGCCAAAATATAATGGTGAACAATCAGAACCCCGGCCGAGGGAACAACAACGACAACAACCGTCCCCGTCACTGCTCCCCACCCAAGGTCCCCATCGCTCGAGACATCGCTATCGGGTCTGGATTTCTAATATAAGCCTAACATCCAATGTGAAACAGGCTTGCAAAGAAATGTATGTACAGGACTCTACGACAAGAAACTTTACAAAAATGGACTTGGTGGTTTAGTGACGTTTTACTAGATTTACGGTGACCTCAACTGAATCGACCAGTTGCGTTGATGTAATGTAGAGTTAACTCGTTTTCTTAGGACCACTGCAAATATAGGTAAATTCAACTTTACAAATATTTGATGGTTGCAAAATTACTGAAAAAGGGCCTAAACACTTGATCAAATCGTTAGGACTCTCCTCACACAGAGCAATACTCACGGGCGTTTCACTTCTCTCAAGAGTTATAACACATAAATTCTCAAACAGATACTAAAGATTTTCAATCCCATGGCAATAAATGTGCATACGATAGCTCTCACCCATGCAAAATTGCATTTTCTCTGCTGCTTTGAGCGATGAGTCTTTTATGATTTGATGAAGCATTTTAGGCCTTTTTCAGTCATTTTGCAACCACCAAGTTTTCATATTCTTGAATTTACCAATTTTTCCAGTGCTTGTAACAAGACGAGAAAAATCACAAAAATATTTCAATCTTTTGGCTGTCAAGCAAATATTGATTCATTCCAATCCATCCAGTACTCTTGATGCTATGAATTTTCAAACGTGGGAACTTTTTTCTGGCTCACTCGGTATATTCTCCATATCTGGTAGATTCAATATGGATTTCATTAGTATCATGCTTTGATATCAAATTCCTGAGGCCACATACTTTCTCATATCATACGCTCCAGGTGTATTTCTTTCATAAACAATTATTCATAAGAATTATACTCACTGCAGCAATTCACGGTCTCTGAGCAGCATTTTCAGTTGTGTTGACAAGATTTTCTTTTCAAGAGATAACCTACAAATACATAAATTCTGATCAGCCATGAAAGGATTACACACATGCCATGAAATTTTAGCACTCAAATTCAGTAGCTGAGCATCCACTGCTTGCATCATACAAAAACATTCGAGAACTTCAACCCACACTGCTCCAGATTCTAAATTAGAAAGATGAAATTCCATGGGCAGATACTTGGACTAATCCCTCTACTTTCGATGAAAACAAGCGTCTCCCCTTAACAGCCCATTTCCGCACGGAGCTAGCGACACAATATTTTAGGCTAAACATTTGCAGCGTCACTAACAAGCCGAAGAAGTCCATTTTTTAACAATAATCGTTTTGTACTGGCGTATCAATCGATAACAAGAAATCATCTTGCTTCAAATCTGCCCTTTTTATTGCACCTTATTAAGCAATAAAGTCTACAATCCAAATAATAATTGAAGCTCGTGAAAGAAAATAGCATTATATTGGTTATCTTAGGGTGCGGGTGCGGGTGCGGGTGCGGGTGCGGGTGCGGGTGCGGGATAGTGGGTGGATGGGGTCCCTGCTGTGCGGATGGGTGGCTGCTGCCCTCTGGTTTTGGTGTGCTATCCCGATTGGGGTGGCGCATATAGCATTGGGCGGCGGCTGTCCATCGGCGCGTGGGGGCCCTCTGCTCATTACTATGCATTTGCTTTCTCCCAAATTTTGAATACTCGCAGATATTGTTACCTGACATGTGAGACAGGCATTAACTTTTTCTTAGTAGTGTTGTTGTTTTTTCCTTGTGTATTGAAATTTTGAGTTGTACTTGTAAGTGCCTTTCATGGTGGGAACTCCTATGACCTAGTGTCTATTCCCGCCATGATAGGCACAGAAGTTGGTGAGTATTCTTTTCCAATTGATTATATAAAAAAATAGCAGGATAATTACCTCGTCCAAGCTCTAGCATATCCAGTATCTGTTTTTATTTCTGCCATATTTTGAACCGTTCTAAAAGGCATAACAAAGTAAACAGTTAGCAGCAGCAATTGGTAAAGGAAGGTGTTTGTCAGAGAGCATAGGGCTCAAATCTTTCAAATCCTTAAAAAGGCTGGTGTAAAATTGAGTGACCTATTTCTTTGAAATGAATGACTTCAAAGAAACTTTAGCTACTTCTCTATAATTCTACCGTTGGAACTTTCTGAAATCTTCAATATTTTCAGAATCTAAGTGCTTTTCTTCTCTTTCAAGTATTCAAGAAAAATTTTCAAAAAAACTTAAAACCATCGTAGTTTCTAAACTGTTTGACGTAACATGAAATAATTTCGAAGAAAACCATGGTTTAGAAATGCCTACAATATGGTATCAAGCAAAAGTATGTCACTCATCTGGTTTATGATTTAGAAATTTGATGACGTCACACCCTCAAATGAATTGAAATGTAAGATACGCTGTAATTTCCAAAAATATTCAAAATTTCTGAAAAGTCCAACGGTAGAATTATAGATAAGTATCTAAAGTTTCTTTCAAGCCATTCAATCAGAAGAAATAGGTCACTGAATTTTACACCGACCATTTCAAAGATTTGAGAACTAGGTTTTGTCAGAGAGCTCTCCGCAGTCCCTAAATCTATAGTACTGGAGGGAGCGATGAGGTGACGGTAGAAGTAGAGCAGACGCATTTGGGGATGATTCTTGATTCTAAGTTAGATTTTCAGAGTCATACTAAAGAGGCTATTGTCAAGGCAAGGCAAGGCAAGGCGAGGTATTGGTATGATAAGATATCTTTCTAAATATGTCCTCCAGAAAGTATCCACTTTTGAGGAGCCATGACAAATCGTACACAAAGCAAATTTCGAAAGTTAATGGGGTATAAATGAGCTAATCCGTTGTATTCAAAATACTAAGTAATACTCGGTGATTTTTCGATTTCTTGATCGCTTACTAACCGTTATAACTGATCCCTTAAAAGAGAAAGGCTAAAATAATTTTTAAAAATATATCACTTTGTATTTACTCGATCTGAAAATAGCAGGAAATAAATATTATTTATCGGAGATTTACAAATCATTCAATTAACTACAGCATAATTTAGTCTTCCAGTGATAAAAATTTTGACGTTTCCCTGTTGTTTGGAATCAAGATCGCATAACTAGCATTACGTAGCAAACTGCAAATCCATAATGGATGCAAAATTCACCCTTATCTCAGACGAATTTATGTAACGTGTACAAAGGGTGTTCATTTGGCTTCACAGTTAGCATATGCTGCAGGAACACCCTGGGAAGCAGCTTAAGAAAAGCCTTGTGTTAATAAAAAGCAACAATTTTCTCTTTGTCCTGTAAGTTCAGTATCTAAGAAATTTGATCCATGTTTTTCAGCCTCTAATAATTTTCAAGGAATCGCTGTTTTGGTTCGGGAAGTAGGTCGCCAAAAAAAGACAATAATAATTATCAAGTACAGAAGAAACCCGCAAAAAGAACCTAGGTTTTCTTGAGGCAGCCTGAATGAGGTTCTTGATTAACTGATGCCATACTCAAGTCCAGCCTGCAAGGTGTTTAAAAAGGTGCTTATAGTTGGTACAGCGCAAATGTGTTTTTATACATGCCAGTGCATTCCTTTCCTTCTATATATTTCTCTTTGATAAGGTTTACATCATGAAAGACTTTGCAGTGTGCAAGTGAAGTACCATCTGTTAAACTATCATGAAAGAACCTTTAGGAATTTTAGCCTCTTGTGGGTTCTTGTTTAAAAAGTTCTAATCATGGAATTTCAGCCTGAAGGTTCTAATAAAACTAGGTTCTTTTATGCAGGATTCTTCTGTATCATTTAGGATTATAGCTAAAGATTTAATCATCATCGCCAAAATCGGTGTATTATAGGATTCATCATTGGCTTTCAAAAATAGATGCTTTTTTCTCGCGCACCTGGTATCAGACATTATTCAAAAGCTCTTACCTGAGATCCAAAAGGAATTCTGTTCGAGTCAAAATCTCTGCTGACATCAAGGCATCTAGATTCGATTGAAGACCAGAATCAAGAGAATATTGCTTCACTCTGTGTCCCCCACTTTCAATACTCAATTTACGAAGCGTCGCACTTGGTGAAAAAGCAGGCTCAGGACTTGCTCTACGTTTAATTCGACTCATTTCAGACATGACTTCAAGGTTTCCAGTTTTCCGGCTGTTTTGCACATCAATCATGATCTTTTTAACTTCATCTATAAAAAAGAGAGTAAAAGGTTAGGAACAATGACAAATTTTGTAAGACAATAGCATGAGTTGCATTTGATTTACACTGCAATTCAAAGCGATTAGCGATCGCAGATAAAGGAACTTCCCTCAACCAATAAGTCAAACAAACAAAGCTGCAAAAGTTTCTCTGAAACCCAGGTAGCAAGCTCGCTCGTTGTGCATTTCAGAAATGGTTTTTAAGAGCAAACATGAGCATTGATCGAAATAAGAAGAATATATCAACACACCTGCTTCGGGCATTTAATTTATTTGGTTCAGAAGCCGATTGGAAGGCGATTCAAGTCTCTTATTTTTTGGGTGCAATGAAAACACTTACTGCTTGGCTCCTGAACCAAAGAAATAAAATGCCCGTGGTAGATGTATAGATATATCCTTCTTTCGATATATGCTCATGTTTCCTCTTGAAAACAATTTCTGGGATGCACAACGAGCGCGCTAGCTGCCTGGGTTTCAGAGACACTTTTGCGGCTTTGATTGTTTTGAATTACTGGTTGAGAGAATTCCTTTGTCTGCGATCGCTAATCTCTTTGAATTGCGGTGTCAATCAAAAGCAACTCATGCTATTTCCTTACAAAATCTGTCCTTGTTGGTCAGGGATTTTCCCATAAGAATTAAACATCGTGAAAACAGTAGTTTACAAACAAAAATATCGGTAGAGTAAAAAATGTGGGGCGTTTGCGGCATAGGGCTCAAATCTTTTACATCTTTAAAAAACGGGTCTAAAATTCTGCTCCTTTTTTCTTTTATTTGAATTTCTTGAAAGGAAATTAAGGTACTTTGCTGTAAATCTGCCGTGAAAAAGTGTCATTGCTTGATCATTTCCAAATGGCAGCGTTTTTGCTCAAAGCAATTAAAGGCATTGAGTCATGATAAATAAACCTGCTCTGCCGTGCATGGCACGACCCATGTGATAGGATCAAGTGTAACTCTGTAATATTCTGTGAAGCCGTAAATATCGGCAGATAAAAATGAGGAAAACAACTTAGGCTCTAGCCAGTTTGCCACTCTCGTAAACAACTCAATTTCACACCTCTAAACATCACGAGTTATAGTCATGTGACCTAGTCATGTGATACAGTCATGTGATCTACAGTCAGGTGAAATAACGTCACAAACTCATAACAAACAAAGAGGACCTGCCGTTGCACAATGGGTTTCATGTGATCAGTTTCATTTCACATGAACGTTAGCCAATCAGCTGTGCCATTGAGAAGAATGATTCATCAGATTCTTGATGCTTAATACGCAGTATATTTAACATGATTCATTGCCTTTAAAATTTTCGTAAGTGTCTCAATAATGGAAACTGAGCAAAGATGCATCCCTCTTCTGCTCAACATACCCTCTATGTGTGGTGACTCTTCCAGACCAAATTCCCGAGCTAATCTCAGTTTTTCTCTTTCTTGGAATGCAAGAAGATGAGACCATAAGGCAGACTTTGACTAAAACAGCAAAATGAGAAAGATTTCTACAGGGTGAGAAAAGGAAAAGTTAACACGTTTGAAATGCTGTGGAATAAGAAATGCAGGGCCGATATTCAACAGTCAAAGGCAACATAGGCTTCAAATCTTTTAAAAGGCTGGTGCAAAATTCAATGACCGATTTCTCTGAACTGAATAGCTTCAGAGAAACTTCAGCTAGTTTGCTACAATTCTACCGTCGGGTTTTTCAAAAATCGTCGATATTTTCAGATTTATAGTGCTTTTCTTCTTTTTCAAGAATTCAAGAAAAATTAAAAACAAAAGTTAAAACCATCGTAATTTCTAAACTGTTGGACGCAACATGAAATAATTTCGAAGAAAACAATAGTTTATGGATGTCTACAATATGGTATCAAGCAAAAGTCGGTCAATCTTCTGGTTTATGATTTAGATATTTGATGACGTCACATCCTGAAATGAGCTGAAATGTAACATTTGCTGTCATTTGAAAAATAGTCAAGATTTCTGAAAAGTCTAACAGTAGAATTATAGATAGGTAGCTAAGTTTCTTTTGAGTAATTCAGGTAGAAGAAATAGGCCATAGAATTTTACACCCACCAGTTTATGCCGATTTAAAGATTTGGAACCTATGCTGTCAAAGGCTAACTCAGATGTGAAAATTTCGTTAGGTAAAATTACTTATCTATTAGAACCAAAAATAAGGAAAATTTTTGTGTGGGGTTTGTAGGGGAACGAGAATTCCACATATGAATCTGATCCATAACTAGACTTGCTACAAGTCTCTCTCTTGTCAGCACAAGGCTCAAAAGATGAACGCAGAGTAGAAGGAGGGGAAAAGACAGGCGGAGAGAGAGACTTGTACGATTAGAAAATTGGAAACGAGACTCTTTTGTTCACAGAAAGACAATGGACAGAATGCTGTCCACTGGCAAATCCTTTTATGTAGGCAGAACAGTGAGGCTCCTCAGAAGTGTCAAGGAAGTTTATCTACAGCTCAAATTGCCTGGATTACTTACTTACCTGCCTCATTCTCAAAACGTATTTTGACTTTGAGGAGCCTCGATTTCCAATCTCGAGCTGCAAAAAAACAGGATTTTTATAACAGCAGTCACGCTGGCAGAAGATGTTTGACAGTGTATTCGGTGAGTACTTTGTCAGATATCTAGAAATTTAATAAAAGCTTGAGGTTGACGTGCGGCAATAGTTTCAGTTGATGAGCATATATTTCTCTGTTAATTAAACTAAAATGCCAGGATTTAAATAGACTAATTAGACAACACGTTTTGATACAAGTTATCTTCTTGGGAGGATGATATCACCCAGATTAATGTTTTTATGCTCCCAGAGTTGACACTTCCATCCTCCCACAGGGCAAAGATGTGCCAAAGTATGTTAAAGTCATTGCTGTAAGGCAGAAAATTTGGTCGTAATTTTGGGTATGGGAAGAACACAAGGAATGAGGAACGATCAGTGAATTTACCACTGATGAAAACGGAATTTGGACGAAAAGGACTTTATTTCTTGGCTGCAAAAGAATTCAACGACTTGCCTCTACAGGCAAGGAAGATCGAATCTCGACTTCTTTTAGACAGTTTTTAGATAGTCATTTTAATAATATTTGATTCTGTAAGTATCTAAGGTTCACTTGTATTTTGATCTTTAACTATTTAGCTAGCAGGACCCTAATGATAACAATATTGTAAATATTGATAGGTTATCCTGTTGAAATATTCGTAAATTATTATTATGTTTTGAACTTCAGCAAATCCCTCATAATTTCAGAATGGAGTAGCCGATTTCAGTCTGGTAAATTCTAAAATCTATTTGAGCACGTCCGCTACTGAGTAAAATATTTGTCCGCATTCTCAAAGGGTGAGTGGCCGAGTGGCTTAAACAGTTTCCGTCAGGTGACTGAATTTAAGCTCGGTCGAGTGAGGTCAAACTCCGGATGGGTGACCTCTGAGGCCTGACCTCGCAACTCAACTCGCGCCGTCCTTCGGAAGGGACGTTAAACTAGGGGTCCCATGCCTGGATGCGGCATGCATAGTGGGCCTAAATTAGCTTTAAATAGCTAGAAACCCTATCAGCCCACTTAAAATAAATTACTACTACTACTACTCTCTTCTTGATAACCAGGGAGCAGTGGCCTTTCAAACGGGAATTGTTTCTTTACTCACCCCAAGGGCCCTAGGACGAGATTAAAGTCATCCCATTGCAGTGAGTTTCTTATTATATGTAAAATATCTTACCTATCCAACATTGTCCTTGGTTGCTTTGTTGATTATTCTCTTGGTTTTGCTTTTCAAACGACATAAATCCCATTACATGTTTTCTCAAGATTTTCTCAAGACAACTCAATATTGCTTGTCGGCCATTTTGTTTCCTTCGACAAGTATACGAAAGTGAGGTTGATCTCACGTCCACGCAAAAGAGAGAATTGGTCCGTTATAAGATATTCTACACACAGGGTGTCCCAAAAAAATTGTGCCCCGTTTGTCTGACGATTGCGACAAAACGGCAAAAGATTCTCGCCAAACTTTTGCATGATGATGCTCTTCAGATTTTCCATTAAAGTTTGCCACCATCCCCGTAAAAATCCGTTGAAAAATGATGGAGCTATGACCATCATAAGACCAAATTTGCCTGATGACTGAAACCAGCGGTCGGCCATTTTGTCTTACTATTTTGCAGTGATAAGTATCTTCACGTGAGGTAAGAAATAATTTCTGTGAGGTCAGAAATAGTGGAACTCTCCGAGGAGTATCGGAATTTTCACGAGAGCTGTGACATTGGAGGCAGCTGTTTCATTTTCAATCCATGAAGCTATTTATCGCTGCAAAATAGTAAAACAAAATGGCCGACCGCTGGTTTCAGTGATCGGGCAAATTTGGTCTCCTGAAGGTCATACCTCCATCACTTTTCAACGGATTTTCATGGGGATGGTGGCAAACTATAATTGAACATCTGAAGAGCACCATCATGCAAAAGTTTGGCGAGAATCATTTGCCGTTTTGTAGCAATCTTCAGACAAACGGGGCACAATTTTTTGGGACACCCTGTACATACAGGGTGTCCCAAAATGATGTATTATTGTTTGATTGCTTACATGTTCATAAGCGATGAACCGATTTTCAAAAAGTTTATTTTATTGCCTAAAGGCTAAATTGCATTTTAAGACGTTGGTTGTGGTCTTACCACGGCGTTTTCATGTCGAAAAAAAGATCGATAAACCTGCTCAAATTCAAGCCTTAGATGGCATGAGAAAGAAACGGCCTATTTTTGCAGTCAACATTTTAGATGTGATACAGAAGGCTGAACTCCTATTCGTATTCTCTGACCTCAGTATTAACTGAATTCGTATTCTCTGAACGACATATATTCTCTGAACGACATATAAGTTCAGCCTTTTGCATCACATCTAAAATATTGACTGGGAAAGTAGGCCATTTCTTTTTCATGCCATATAAGGCTTGAATGTGAGCAGGTTTATCGATCTTCTTTTCAACATGAAAACATCGGCCTAAACCACAACCAACATCCTTAAATACAATTTAGCCTTTCGGCAATCACATAGAATAAAGTTTTTGAAAATCGGTTCATCGGTTATGGACATATAAGCAATCAAACGATAATACATCATTTTGGGACACCCGGTATAAGAAATTCATTGCAATGGGACGACTTTAATCTCGTCCTACGGCCCTTGCTTACCCTGTACTATAAATAAAATCAAAAGCAGCTACTTTAACAAACCTGTTTCAGCTGTACCCCATGACTCCAGACCCTCTCCAACAAATCACAAAGGCTAGCTATCAATGTGTTCCCTTCTATACCCGCCGATGAATTTTCGTTATGCCCAAGTTCCACAGCTTCCTCTCCAAGTTTCAGCACAACTAGTCGTTTCGTCTATGAAAAATCATACCAAATAAAGACCAAGGTCCAACAGCGGCATAAACAATATAAATTGAAGGTGAAGTGAAGTTGCATTTCTTCAGCGCCAAGCGCTGGGATCGCAGAAGTAGAGAAAGGTTAATCAGGGAGCGCCCCCTCGGCCTGATCATGACCTTCGGCGCTCCCTGGGCCTAATCGAGTCCGCGACCCCTTGTCATGACGCTCAAGTGCCCAGGGGGGACACTCAGCACAAATGCATACGGGGGGTCAGTCCGAGAATTTTCAAGAAGCCCAAAAATATCAGTTTAACTTCATTGCAACCCAAAAATATCAGCTCATTTTATACCCTGACATCTGTAAAGGAGCATAAAAGATCATGAAACAATTCAAAATGAGGCCAGGATTGCCTCTAAAGAACCCAGAAATATCATTTTGACTATATTTGATGCCCAAAAATATCAAAAACATAATTTCCGTTTACTTGGACCCAAAATATCACTTTCGGTAATACTCTGACCCAAAAATATCGGACTTACCTCACGGTATGTGCATGTGCTGAGCGCCCACCTGGGCTCAAGAAGTGGGGCCCTAACGGGTATCGAACCCTGTCCGCCTGACTGTTTGGGCTGCAATATCAGAGGACTATGCGCCACAATACCTTCCAACTGATCAGACATCTTGCCAGTCATGATATTTGGGTCTAAAGTTTAGACTCTTCATTTAATTCAAATTATTTGGTTGCAGGCTGTCCTGACTTGTAGCTTAGTTTAATGTTTGTATGCTGTTCGTTCTGTTCTTTGACCCCTTTACACACTGTTCTGGTATTGTCCTGGTTTTTGTTTCATGCTATGGCCTTGGGGTAGTGCCACTTCGCTCCTCTTGGTATCGTCCCTGTAGTGTCGTAGAGGTATCATTGTGTTGTAAATTTTTATCTTGAATACATATAAAAAAACAAAAAACTGATCAGTCATCAAGCAGGTACTATGCGCCAAATAACCGGTGTTGTTTTTGTGCAGGAAAATACGAAGTACGAGGCCTGTAAATTACGGACCAAGTTTATGAAGTTTGTGTGTTAAGACAGGGGGCTGGATACTTTTTTCAAAACAACAAAGCCCGCTAGTATACGCTTTAGTACCTGACAGCTACAGGGTGTCCCAAAAAAATTGTTCGACGTTTGATTAAATATAAAAAAATAACGAAATAATGACTGGGCTCTCTGTTAACATAACCATATTGCTGGCTGAGATTTTAAATTAATTCTAGTCACCAGAAACTAGCAAATCGGCTAAATATTCACGGAGTTACGAGCGTTCGAAGTTCAACTTTGTGCGAAAGCTGAAACCAGACGCCTCTAAATTGCATAGTTAGTGAAAGTAGAATCAAATCGGACCTATGATCAAGGTTATGGATGCATGGAGGAATCCTGTTCAGCACAATTTAGAATTGCCCCATCTCTCATTGATCAAGTTTGCATTCCGTGTTTTTAAATACTTGCAGTCTCAAGTAAATTTTGGCAACGATTACAAGAATTAGATAACTTTGGAAGTCTTTTGTGTTTGCTCTGATATCGACGAGAGGTAAAACATTGGACAGCCTTCTTATACCTCGATTTTAGAACGTCTTTTTGGAAAACAAGTCTCTTAGGGGCGTCTGGTTTCAGCTTTCGCACATATTTGAACCTCAAAAGCTTGTAATTCAGTGAATTCTTAGCGGATTCGCAAGATTTTGGCGTCTAAAATTAATGTAAATCCGAGGAACAGGGATATCTAACCAGGAGCCCATACCTTTTATCGTTATTTTTCAACATTTAATCAAACTTGGACCATTTTTTCTAAGACACCCTGTACTGACTTTGACTCACATCATTTAATCAAAGATACTGTGCACTGTTCTGTCCCAAAGGCTTGTCGTTAAAGTTGGTAGACCTAAAGTAGTTGCTGCGATGATAGAAACGCGTCCTTCAACCACGTTATAAACGGCTACGGGAAAACCGCAAGAAATTTGCGATTAGACAATGGGGGTGGCAGGATTCCTTCTTCGATCAGGTTACAAAAATCTGTAAACACAGCTAAATACCTATGCAGTGCAATCTGGTCCTAATAAAGATTCTAAAAGGGCCGTATATGTAGTACAAATCAGACTTTTGTCATAAAGAGAATTCCAAAGGAATCTTTCTATATTGTCAGATCTATGTTTAGTTGAACTATTACAAACAGAAAGCCTCTAGTGTGATAGGGCTATCTGCTTCTGCTTGTTATAGCGTTAGTGAAAAATACACGAAATGACCACGCTCTAGGATTACCTTTTAGCTAGGGTATCCTACTCCTATTAATCAGACCCCGATAGAATCAGATGATGTGTGCGTTTTAAATCTTTAAACTTGGATAGAATCACGAACAAATCATTGGGTGTATGAAACAAAACATTTCCAAGATTGGAAGACTAACATACATTAAAATCAAACTTGAAAAAATTTGAAATACTTCAAAGCGAATGCTTCAAAACATTTTCAAAAAGGCTACAAATACCTTGAAAGAAAAGGACAAATTCTAATGTAAAATATATGTTTCAGAGATATACATCCATCCATCCACAGTTCAATAACATTTTACAATGTGAGAGAGAGCTACGACATTAAATTATTCTTCTTTACAACCGTTCCTTTCATAGAACCCTGCATGAAAACGAGAACCCTGCGTGTTAACACTATCGATCAGTGGCGGACACTTTGCCAAATATTGGGGAGGGGGGGGGGGAAAACTATAGTTTTAGTTATAAAGCACTGTTTGTTTCTATTGTTTTCAAACAAAATATCTCTGTTCTAGCCAAAATTAGGGGGCGATCGCACCCCCCTCGCCCCTCCCAAGTATCTGCCGCAGCTATCGATTATTATTTATTATTATTATCAATTTATCTATCGTTGGACTACAATATACTATAGCTAAATAAAAACAGAAACTAATTAATTCCAACGTTAAAAAGTTATATACAATATCACACAAGAAAGTAGTGGGTAAAATATTTACAAGTTATCAAAGTATACAATATAAAACAGATATATAAAAATGTTCGTCATAAATAGCCCAAGTTTGGAATAAAAATGTGGCAAAATATTTATCATAAGAAGCCCAAATTCGGAATAAAAATGCGGCATAATTTCCATGAACAATTTTCTCCGTACCAATTTTTCATCTTTGTCTTAAATTGACCAAGGGATTCTGAATTGCGTATCGATGGGCGATGTATATCCGAACAGTATACTTTAAAATCAAAATCTGTCGTTTTCCTTTTGAGATTCCTAGCATAAACGCCATTTCAAAGAGTTTTAAATACCTTCATCTTGCATTCCTTGAGAAGACGATCTGCAAAAGCTGATAATGTTTGTTGTCCACCTCCCGCCCCAGTTCCATCACTAACCAAAAGACGACTTTCTTGCATATATTTCTAAAACATAAATATGACCAATTTTCATTGACGAATATACTTAAATACATTTCAAAACAAATACAGTAAAAACCCGCACATAAGAACCTAAGATTTTGAACTCAGCCTGTTTAGGTTCTTATGCAATGAGGCACATCCAGTAATCAGGGTGTAGGTCCTTAACATAAGGAAATATGTCAATCTAAATCTTATTTGCACTCTGGCCCTATCCATTTCAACCCAATCTTGCCTAGTTTACCCATGCAGGCCCTGCCTATCACAGTTCTGTAAGTAATGGTTTGGAGTTCATGAAGGAGGTCAACTGGCAAAAATGTTGCATTTATTTCCCAATGAATAAATGAAACCATTTATTAAGAACCTAGTTAAGATATCAGCCTGAAATGGTTCTTGTTTATTGGATACAAAATATATTATTTCAGGCTGTAGGTTCTTAATAGATGAAGGTTCTTATGTGCGGGTTTTTACTGTACAACGTTGAACATTACCCATCTAAAATAGAATAAAGAAGGAAAGCAAAATTTGTTGCTAAAAACAGGAAAAACCAGCATAGTCTCCAAAGAACAGCTGACAATGTCCCCCTGGTTTATTAAAAGTAAACCATTCAAGGCTCCAGATGATATGTTATGACTTTAACCGGGTATTTTCCAAACTAAACATATGATTTTGCTTATTTGAACAACTGGAACTCTCCATTACCCACGCATGTCTAGCACAAGTGCCGTGGGGTTGATAGAGAGTGGGGCTTATTTCAAATTTCTTTGCTCTTAAAGGACATCTACATCTGCCAAAATAATGAGCAGGACTGCATAGCAGTAGATGTGTTCAGGTGCAAAACAAAGAAAGTACCGGGTGTCCCAAAAAAAGTATACAGATTTGATTGACTCTAGCGATGTGAATTTAGCTGTAATCAATGGCTAATCACTTTCAAAATGTCCATCCATAGTTAACTTGAACATAGATACCTCGCTTGTAGGTATTGGTGCTTTGAGAGCAGAAATATTAATCTTGAAAGCTCAAATTTACGTCAACCTGCAAACCAGAGCTTTGGCCTTTTGGCCTAAGCAAGTTCCTGAAGCATATCGAAATTAAGAACTGAGATTAATGCAAAATCAAGAAATTGCCCAATGGGTGACTGGGTGGTGACTTCCGGAAAACAGAGTAACACTAGACATAAGATTAACATGTCTGCTCTCAAAGCACCAATACCAGCAATCGAGAAACCTATGTTGAAGTTAACTATCGAGGGAAATTTTTAGAGTGATTATAGACATTGATTTGAGTAAAATTCACAACGCTGGAGTCAACCAAATCCGTATACATTTTGTTGGGACACCCGGTATATCATCGAGGTCTTATTTAAAGGGGGCTTATCAGCAAGGATTTGCAAGGAGAGGCTTATTACAGGGGAGCTTTAAAGAATGGAGACCAAATAGAGTTTTTATAGTACAAAGATTTGCAGATTACTTGCCTTATTGGTGACCTCTCAGATTCCTGCCCAGACCATTCAGTTCCTCGTCATTTGGAAGGGATGTTAAACTAGGGGTTCTATGTCTGGATGCAGCATGCATTGCTCATTGTAGGCTACATTAGCTGTGATACAGCTAGATATCTTTTCGAATGACTTTTCAAACATGAAATAAAGTATGGTGATGGTGTTGGTGACGGTGACGATGACGGTGACGGTGAAGGTGATGGTGATGGTGATGATGATGGTGATGGTGATGGTGATGGTGATGGTGATGGTGATGGTGATGGTGATGGTGATGGTGATGGTGACGGTGATGGTGATGGTGATGATGATGGTGATGGTGATGGTGATGGTGATGGTGATGGTGATGGTGATGGTGATGGTGATGGTGATGATGATGATGATGATGATGATGATGATGATGATGATGATGATGATGATGATGATGATGATGATGATGATGATGATGATGATGATGATGATGATGATGGTGATGGTGATGGTGATGGTGATGGTGATGGTGATGGTGATGGTGATGGTGATGGTGATGATGATGGTGACGGTGACGGTGAAGGTGATGGTGATGGTGATGATGATGATGATGGTGATGGTGATGGTGTTGGTGACGGTGACGATGACGGTGAAGGTGATGGTGATGGTGATGGTGATGGTGATGGTGATGGTGACGGTGACGATGACGGTGACGGTGAAGGTGATGGTGATGGTGATGATGATGGTGATGGTGATGGTGATGGTGATGGTGATGGTGATGGTGATGGTGATGGTGATGATGATGATGATGATGATGATGATGATGATGATGATGATGATGATGATGATGATGATGATGATGATGATGATGATGATGATGATGATGATGATGATGATGATGATGATGATGATGGTGATGATGATGATGATGATGATGATGATGATGATGATGATGATGATGATGATGATGATGATGATGATGATGATGATGATGATGATGATGATGATGATGGTGATGGTGATGGTGATGGTGATGGTGATGGTGATGGTGATGGTGATGATGATGATGATGATGATGATGATGATGATGATGATGATGATGATGATGATGATGATGATGATGATGATGATGATGATGATGATGATGATGATGATGATGATGATGATGATGATGATGATGATGATGATGATGTTGACGATGATGATGATGGCAATGACAAAAAAAATGATACACTTTTAACATTCCAAGAATAAACAGTTAAATGTAGCAGACAAAACTAGTTACCTTGACTCTTTCAGCAAGCTTTTCTCGAATCTTTTGGCCCTCCTGAATGTAAATTATATAATAAATGAATTAACGAATGAACATATGAACGCGTATAACCTAATAATGCAGAAAACCAACGTTCGCCATTTTTAATCTCACATCGGTTGGTTAATAGCCTCCCATGCCTAAATCTTGACGGATGGCAGACAGATAGAGCAACCAAATTTGGTCTGCTAATCGCTCAAGGCGTCAACTCTGCAAGCAACCAATAATGATTATCTCAGAATTCTCCTTAACGGGAGCACAATGTCCATCAAAACATAGCATCTAAAATGGACTACATCAAATAATTCTCTTCTTATATTATTCATATTTCATATTTAATTCTTTTAAGGAGGTTTGCCCTTCAGCAGAACCTGGTTTTCAAGGGGCCTTCCGATAAAACAATAATTACAATCTACAAAAGTTTTAAATTAAAAGCTATTAAACAAATTAAAGTATAAAACTCTATTTACAATATTCAAAACAAATGTACAATGATAAGCAAAAATTTACAATAAAAGAAAGAAACCCCTGTTCAAATGCTATTCTGGAAACTATACAAAGAGGATGCCTGCTTTGACTCGGCTGAGAGGCTATTCCACAGTTTGCGCCTCTATACGAGAAACATCTCTGGCCATTTGCTGACCTTTTCATCGGTAATTTCAAGTCAGTTCCCCGTATTACGAAGGCTATATGATGAGCATTGTGAATTGCGGGTGAAGACGTCACAGAGGTATTGTGGAGCCAGCTCATCCAGGGACTTGAAGACCATTGTATTCTGCATTAGAAATGTTCAAAAGACTACAATCAAGCTATTTCTTTAAAGCAAAAGTTAAAATTTGAGAATTAGACATTTTGAGGGGGGTTGGTCCCGGAAAATAATCCAAGAAATCTTATAGAGATTTGCAAAATAGATGAATGCTTCAATCTATTGAATGCCTCATTGATTGATTGATTGATTGATTGAATGATTGAATGAATGATTGATTGAATGAATTGAAATGAAGAATTGAATTGAATGACTGACTGAATCATTGAATAGACCATTTCGCAATTTGGAGAAAGAGACTGAGGAGAGCGCGGCCCATTCTGACAGCCTTGGCAACAGGGAAATCTAGGGAATCCCCCCTCCTGCAGTGGTAAGTGTGCAGCTTGCGGCTTGCTCGCATCTCTCTCCAAATTCGAGTTATTTCCAACTTATTTGCAACTTTCAAGAGTTATATGCATGCTTGTTTAGTATGGTAAGTGTTTTCGCTGGATCATTTAGTCGTCTTGTCATCCCTCCGCCCTGTTCTAAGTGTAATTTGAGCCACTTTATTTCAGGTATTTTCCCTCAACTTTGAAGCCGCTCAGTTTAGGCCCGGCTGACAACATTTAGATTCCTACTTGTTGCCAAGGCTGTCAGAATGGGCCGCGCTCTCCTCAGTCCCTTTCTCCAAATTGCGAAATGGTCATTTGAATGATTAAGATGAATGCCTCAAAAAGTTTCAGTGGCAAATCGTTACATAACTTTTATAGTCTGTGTCAGATTAGATGTCACCTGCAAATGCCCTCGAATAAGAACAATATAAGCGTTTTGCAAAGAAATTTTGCGTTATCGCAAATCTCAGGTAACATCAAATTTGGGACGGACTTTCGATGTAACCTGCAAATGACCGCGAATAACAACAATAGAGGTGTTTTGCAAAGGAATTTTGCGTTATCGCAAATCTCAGGTGACATCTAACTTGAGACGGACTTCAATCAGGAATATCTTCCACGTGGGGATCCAATTGTTCCCCCAACCAAACTAGGGTTAAATTTCCGAAGAGATTTTGAATTTTAACAATTTACAATACATATCACAATGATATCTAAGCCATACTTGGTGCGATTTAAGGGCCTTATTCAGCAAAATGTGTTCCTGCTGTTGCAATTTCTTGTCCCGTTTCTTCCAATTCACTTTGCCAACTTTCCTACAAGACAAAATTTGGATAGCTTGCTTTCAGCAACCAAAATCAAGAACACTTGTAGCTCTTCTCAAGCGAGAGAGTTCCTATCTTTAAACCTTCCTCACTTTTGACTATTAGAAAAACGCTTCCACTCTTTGAAACATCGTCTGACAGAAACCATGACACGGATTTGAAGAATAACATCTGCGTTGCCTAACTGAGGGTCTAACATAATTTTGAAAATACAGGGTGACCCAGAAAAAAGTGACTTCACGCAATCTGTTACAGAAAAAATTAAGCGACCGACTGAATTGCTTCAAGCGTTGTTCTGTCGCTAAAAGACTAGCCTGCGTTATGAGTATTTTTCGTAATTTTTTTGGCACGGTAAATTTCCCGAATTAAGGATTTCGAGGAACCTGCAGGGGCGGATCCAGACAGTCGCCACAGTCGCACGGGCGACGGTCAACTTTCCAAAGCGCAATCTTTTTCAGTTAAATATCTGATAATTTATGATGTGTCATCAGCAAAGGAAAAGTCAGGCATTAACATCCAAAAACTTATACTGAATTTCTTTGTTCAGTCCTAAAATACTGATCTTTCGTATCATTATTTCTTTTCATAATTTAGATTGAAGCGAGTACTACCATTCATCTCTGTTCATGTCACCTATCACCTTTGGAGAGTCCCTCTTTCATTTGCCTCGTTCTGGTTCCTCTGGTTTGAATGCTTTCTATATTTGGAAGCCCTTTCTTTACAAAACAATCGCAAGTTTTACGCATACATTAGAGAACAAGCGTGCGACTGTACGCATAACTTAAAACATGTTTTGAGGCTGCGCGCTCATAAAAAAACAATCGTTTTTGCGACCAATTTTTTTAGCATTGTTCTTGTGCGACTGTAGAGGCGAAGGATGATAAATGGCATCCAATACAAAATGTATAGGGGGAAAATTTAAAAATTAAACGAGACTTACCCAGTAAGTTGAAGTTTGATTGCAATTCTTCTCTATCATCAGCAAGAACGGAGGAATCACACGAGAAGCGGGCGCATGCGCTACAAGTCATTCTTAAACGTGAGGAATTTCAGGATAAGTAAAAAGCTGAAAATGGAGGAACGAAGGAATCACTGGGTCGGGCCCTCAGAAAGGGAGGGCATGTGATTCCTCCGTTCTTGCTGATGATAGAGAAGAATTGCAATCAAACTTCAACTTACTGGGTAAGTCTCGTTTAATTTTTAAATTCTTCTCTATAATCAGCTACGTCACTACGGAATCCCATGAGACTTCAAAGCCCTGTAATTCCGAACCCAAATATCAAGTAAATGGGCAAATGACAAACAGAATTTTCAGTTTCAACAACAAGTTGATAAAAAGGTATATTGATAATAGCAAGATAATAGATGTCTAAAATAATGTTCTGCATTACTCAAAACTGATTGTTCAAAGTTTTCCGAGATAAAAAGGTTATCAGAGAATCTGGCAAAGTAGTTGCATTTGAGCAACTGGTAGAGTTGAAATTTCACTCAAAGAGAGGGCAGATGCTTTAGCGACTGTAATCGAGGTAGATCTGCTGCTATGCACTGTAAAAACATTTGTATCTATGCCAGCTAATTCCATGGTCGATTTCAACCACCGAGATCTTGTACTCGTGATACAGGGTTGTGTGGCTTTACATAGTTTGATATGTGAACCTGTAAAGATACCTGTTCGCTTGATGTATTCGGTCAGATGGGAAACGATACACAGGTTTCGTTCAGTAGGAAACGCTTTTTAATTCCAAAGGTTGAATGTGTTTCCCAGGTTTTTATTGGTTGCAAAATTGTGATGCGAAACAAGTCTGGGAGACTTTGGATCCCGGAGAGCTCGATGCTGTGGATTCTTTGACAACGTTGACCAGTTAATAAAACAAAAGCGTAGTTGTCCTGTGTGTTAAGTCCTTGAGACTTAGTTGGGAAGTTGGGTTAAGATGTTTCAGGTATTCTAAAAGTTTGCAACATCCCATGTAGCGGTGTATTTCGGCAGATCGGGCCTTATCTCACATACGCCCTTGAGAAACCTACGAATAGTAGGATGTTCACCCATCGGTAAACCATTTGACAAAGTAATTACAGACGAAAGTGTATTTATGGCACTGTAGCCAAGACCACGGTCAAATAAACTTGTTAAAAATTCAATAGATTGCTCAAGTGTAGGGTTGAAGACCTGCACTGAATTTTGAGCACAATATGTTTGCCAACGATCAACGCAAGATTTATATTGTTTTCGGGTACCAGGCCGCCATGATGAAAGCAAAATATGCTCGGCGGAGCTGGACAAATATGAGGTCCGTATTTTTTGGTTGATAAGAGATAAACCATGAGCTGAAGGTTGTGGCAGACCTCTGAAGAGCTCGATGGCAGGTGAAGCAATCGACGACTTTGCTTCAGTGAAATAGGTTTGAATCGCATCAGTTTTGTTGCTGCGTAGGCCAATTTAGCGGCACACAAATTCCCACTGCTTGCTCCAATCGAATCTTTTCGAGCATACTGGTTATCATATTGAAAGGCGGAAAGGCATCACATTGGTAACTCGACCAGTCAAGGGTCTAAGTATATATAGCCCATGCATCTATGGCAAAAGCCTCTGGCTCTGGTTTGACCGAGAAAAATTTGTCAAATTGTTTATTGAGCCTTGATGCAAATAGGTCAATCGATGGTGTAAAATCGATATCAGTCAGACACGATTGCAAAATTTTAGAATTTAGTTGCCATTCTGCAGGCGTATTAGCAGAGCGTCTTGACTCGCTATCTGCTCCAAATTTTGTTTGCCAGGGATATGTGCAATTGTTAGCCATATGTTACGTTCAAGGCATCAAAGCCAAATTTGTTTGCATAAATTGTTACATGCAATTGAACGGCGATACCCATGTGAGATAGGACAAGTACTGATGTTGTGTTGTCTGACAAATATTTCATATGTATATCTGTAAGGTCATTTGCATACATTTTCATTACTAGGAAAATAGCATACAATTTCAACTAATTTATGTGGTTTTGTTGCTCGTCAAATGACCATTGCCCTCCGGTGGAGGTATTTTCGCAAGAAGCTCCCCAACCTAGGAGAGATGCATCGGTTTCTATTTCCATAGATGCATGATTTCGTGTCGATGGCTTAAAAGCCTTGAGCTAGTTCTCAGTCCACCATTTGATTTCTGCTTTAGCATCAAACGACAAAGTAATTTCTTTGTCAAAATTGCCTTTATCTCGTTAAAGCGTCATTGTTTTATCATGGTCGATATGCCTGTAGAAAAGTGGCCCAAACAATGCCCCTGGAAAAAAGGAACTTTTTTCCCGTAAAACTTGCGCAACATTCCTGATAGAAAGTGTTTTGCGTTGAAGTATGGCAGAACAAAGAGCTACTGTGCTATCTTTTTTGTCCTGTGTAGGGCTGACAACCATATCCTTAGAATTGAGAATAAAACCAAGCATTGTTATTTCCCGACTTTGAATAAAATCTTATTAGGTAAACAGCTTAATTGCCTTTATTACAGTTGCTAGGCATTCATCAAAAGTGTCGCCTTACAAATATATGTCGTAAAGGTACGCAGTTGCGATGTGCCCTTCTTTGTGAAGGGTAGACAAAGCCGGTTTCAGAATTTTAGTGAAAGTGCGTGGACAAGAGGAAAGCCCATTTGGTAATGCCGTATATTGCAGTAATTGATCATTGAATTCAAGCCTGAGAAATTTTCTATCTTCAGGAGCAATATCGACACTATAATAGGCATGTTCAATCTAATGATGCCATAAAACAATTGGGCGTAATCAAGTTAATGATCGTATTCAATGTGTCCATTTTGAAATGGCTATAAGTCACGCACTGGTTAAATTATTTGAGGTTCATTCCGGTGCGTTCCGTCCGGTTTTGGACGTAAAATAGGCGGAATTATCTGTCCAGCTGCTGCCGACGCTGGTTCCAGAACCGCTTTTGATAATAAGGTATCCATCTCTTTTTGAAGGATACCAAAAATCAGCCTGACTAAAGTGTGATTTGTCACGAGCAGGTTGCTCAGGAAGAAAATCACATTCAATCTTTACGCCAGAGACATTTGAAATAACATCTGGGTCCGTTGTAAGTGACTTCCACTCCGGTAGAAAATTTGATACTCTACCAGCTCTAAAATTTTCACATTCATGTAAAATTAAGGATACTAGGGAAGGTAAATAGTCAATAAATTCACTTACATTAAACTGTTCCAAATCGATCAAAATGTTTTCCCTCGTTGAGGGAGGTTGGCTGGAGTTTGGAAGCGGTTGTTTCTGTGGTACGGTTGCTTCTTCCGAATTGATTCCGGTTGCCCTGCTATAAGAAATTACGCCTTGCATTGTTATGCTAGGTGGGGTGTTGGTTTTGAGGTTGCTGTTTGAAGCGATTTTTGAAATGACCCTTGAAAACCTTCGCAACATTGTTGGATTCTTCAGCGTCTTTGAGCTGCTAATTCAAATCATCACCGAAAAGGTACGGACAGTGATGGAGGAGCAAAATGCTTGATAGTCCGGTTTTAGCAGGGGCTTCATAGTGCTTCGTCGAAGCGACGAAATAGTTCCGCTCAGGTGACTCAAGAGTGCAAATGCATCCACTGATTGCGAGACATGTTTGTTAAATTCCTCGCGATTTTGGGAGGAAGAAACCTGTGGAAGAAGAAAGGCTGTAGTTTGCAACATAATGAAGGCAACTTTTCGCAAAACTTGTTGCATGTTAGCCAGCCTAAGATCCTCCTGTTTCTTATTATATTTAAGATGTTCCCACGCACCTGTATTGACCTTGATAGGATGCAGGGCAGTACAGTTAGCTGGCCTTTTATATTTGTCTAAAATAATTTTGAATGTTTCAGGAGTGAAGGTCTTTCCCCAGCGCTTGTTAATTACTTCGGCTAATATGTCATTAACATTAGTGCCGAGGCCGTCAGAGGTTTCAATTGCTTTGGCCAAGTTATCAAGAAATTCAACTCCGATTGGGTCTGAAGTAGTTGGTAGCCCAGTCTGTTCATTGCTTATATTTGTCTAAAATAATTTTGTGCTAGAGGGCTAGAGTTAAGCAAAAGATCATGGCCATCACCAACAAGTGAATCAGTATCATCAACAGCATGAATACTGACAGACTGAGGCCCTCATCAACATTATTATCATCGGTAACAGATTGTTTTTCTGGTGGCTCAAATTCATCAGGGTCTGATAACTGTCACTTTATATTATTCGGGTTTAGTCCGATGGACGCAGAGGCAGCAAGCCCGGTGGGCAAATCAGAAAGTCCGGTGGACAAGGGTTCGAGACGTCCAGTAGACGATGAGGCAGCAAGCCCGGTGGGCAAATTAGAAATTAGAAAGTCCGGTGGACAAAGGGTTGATACGTCCGGTAGACGATGAGACAGCAAGCCCGAAGGGCAAATTAGAAAGTCCGGTGGACAAGGGGTGGATACGTCCGGTGGACGGATACGTTCCGGTGGAAACGTGTTCATCTGGCCGGTGGCCCTTTGGCAAAGGATCCGAAGACAGTTGTTGTAGAGGAGCCGCCATGTTACCCATACTGGTATTTATGTCTAATAGAGTTTCGTTAAGAGTTAACTGAGGGCAATGGAAGGCGTGCTTTCTAATGGAGGTTCCTGCCGCTCCGTTCCATCCTCAAGTATGTATAGTTTTATACTCTGACTCAGACATATATTCTGGAGAATTATGTATAAACTCTCATTATTCAAAGAAGTTTGCTAACGGCAATCAAACGATAATGCTCTAGTCAATTCTAATCATTAGAAAGAAAAGGTAAAATAAAAACTCACCAATTTTCGCAGAAAATTTGAGCTTGTAAAAACACGTCTTGATGACTCGTAGCGAAGTCCGCAATGACTTGTAGCGCATGCGCCCGCTTCTCATGGGATTCCGTAGTGACGTAGCTGATTATAGAGAAGAATTGTGAGTCTGTCGTGGCGATGTATGTGATCTACCACAGTCGCACATCACCAGCTATCAGAGTCAGCTTCAAACAGCCTCACTCTGATAACTCTTTGCCTTTGGCCTTTGCCCTAAGCACTGGCAAGGTTTGACTGACTGAAAAGTGTACGCGCCAAAATATCTGGAAACACTGGCATCATGGACAGCCTTGAGGTTTGATGCCCCAATTAATGAGGCTATTGCAAAGAAGCTGCCAAATCTGCCCTGTCTCATTTGTTCCTCACCAGCGTGAAGCACCTTGAAGGAATGAAACTGTTCTTTTGCTGGCGAGGTAATAATGATTGCTTTATTTGTTGACTTTTTTTCTGATTTAAGTTAGGCCACTAAATTATGAAATGAAAAATCAAAACTACCGCACACATGATGGACAGTCAGCTGCAAATTTCTTTCTAACAGAGTCTGCTTGAATCTGTTTGTTTTGTTAGTAATTACAAATTAGTAAACTATTAGTAACACATCCAAAAACAAAAAGGCTCTTGACTTGATTAATTGGGCACAGATTTTCATTTCACAAGCAGAAGCTTGTTTGTGAGGAACCTGATACAGTACTAACCAGAGGCAGGATGACCAAAAATTTCTACAACTCAGAGCTTTATGTTTTAGAAATGCTAAGAAACTTTTGAGAGCTAAATTAATGAAGATCATAGCAAAATTGTTGTTGAACTTTATTCTTGAATACCATATAGGTAGTAAAGTATTTACAATGTTTTGAGCAAAATACTGTACAACTCCTTTTCACTAAGCAATGAGCTATATGCATGCCGAGAGACACATATCTAGCAGTTCAGTTGTAACAATTATATAGATTCATGCACCCGAAAGTAAAAAACAAATTATGAATCATTCTTTTCCAAATTTCTAATAGATAGGATAAAAAACATTCAGTCCAGATGTTTAGCCAGAGGGGGAGTTCTTCCTTGTTAAAGGATTTGTTCTGGACGTGCTGCTCATTAGTTAACCTACTTAGAGAGCTCCTCCTTAATCGGTCAATCTTAAATACGATCATGTATAGTAACTTATGTTTTATTATTTTTAGTCAGTGTTGTTAACTTTTAGTTTGTAATGTTGTAATGTATTTAGTTGTAGAGTCTATTTATTGAGAATTGTATTTAGGATTGATTGATAATAAATGAAAACTGAACTGAAACTGAAACTGTGGATGTTTTCATATGAAATTCCCTTAGGTAGGTAGTAGTTTTTTGAGAGTATGTTGTAATAAATGGGTCCCATAATGATAATCCCCACCAAACAACCGAAATTATCCTTTGTATTTTTCAACAAATTCATATACACATGGGTCAGAGATTTCCTGATATTTATACAAATGGGCTCAGAATTCTTGAATATTCTGTCATACAAATGGATCCTTTTCTTAAAGTCCAGATGCAGGTTGAATCACTTTCATAATGAAGTACCCCTCCCCCATATATTTAGGCTCTATGTTTCCATTTAGATGCAGCATCAGACAAAACAAGACAGATAATTTAAAGTATTTAAAGTGGTCAACATGGGTAAATTGGTCTTTAGCCCAAGCTATTTTGAGTGTCCACTAGAATTACATACAGTTTTTGATAAAAAACTGAGGTCTGGGGCTGGTAAGTAGTTTTTTAAATAGATAAAAGACTTTTGATGCCAAAAGTTTTCAATGAGTTTCGTATATCTTTAATGCTGTAGGTGTAGAGTTAACTTATTTTTGTTAGCAGGGCTCATCAATTACTTGGCAAGATCTTCAACACAATTCACACTCAGAACAATGTCAATATGGTTCCCATATGGTTGCTACTACTGCAAAAAGCTTTGAGGGTATATTACAGAAGTTTCTTGGCTATTCTAATTCAGATAGGGTTAGTTTATTAAGTTTCAAAAAATTAAGCCTGCTGTTTCTTATAAGCTGCTTCTTAAAAAACGAATGCATTTAAATTAGCATGTGCTCCTGTTTCTTTGTTCTATTTATAGACAGGCATATTTGCCAGTGACATTTGCCTTTAAAAGCTCCTGTTTTGGAACCTTGATTCCAGGGTATTTAACTTTGGCAAGCCTAAGAAAAATAATCCTATTCATTTTCTATAGGAAGTTAAGAATTCTGGTCAGTATGGAAAGGTTCTTAAAATTATCAGATTTCAAGTACTGAGAGTTTCTTACAAGTTTCTTGAAGGTTCTATAACTATCTCCATGTTCATTACCAGTGCCATTTCAAAACAAGGTTTTGTTAAGTCTTTCCAATGTTCAGACATTTCTCAAGTACCTCTCGAGTAATATATTACAGGAAACAAGTGGAAATAAAGTAACATATGTTTTAATAATTTTCTTTGTCAGTAAGAAATAGCTCAACAAGCTGTATTTTCCCAGTACTGGAGTTTCTTAACTTTTTTTGGCAATCTGAGAGTTGAGTTTCTTATGAGCAGTTTCTTATAAAAGAATATGTGTATTTGACACATGTATGCTGCAAGTCAAACAAAATTAGATTCTATGCACATCAGTTGGGCTTTGGGTAAATTGCATTTTTATTTATTCCAAAGAAATCCAATAGGCAATATCCTTATCCTTATATGCTATTCGTTAGGTTCTATAACTATCTCCATGTTCATTACCAGTGCCATTTCAAAACAAGGTTTTGTTAAAGTGCTGTATTACTGTTTTGCGAAGGTCTTTAAATGCTTAAACATCCATCGTACGGATTCTTCCTAATATCCACCAATAATTAGAATGGTATTCATTCTTGAAAAAATGATTTGCAATGCAGACACAGAATCTAAAAATCGCCTTTAATAACGAACTCATGAAGCCCCGAACGCAAGATTAGACATGGTACTGTAGCCGGTGGAAGAAAAGTGTTAACTCCTGAAAAAGAATAACAAGCAAAATAAACTAAGGAAAAAAATGTCGAATCCTGCAAAAGAAACAACGATATGCTGAAAGCTACAATAAAGATCAACGTTGAATAACCAAAAAACAGCTTTCGTCCCACATTCGTCAGTTCGGCGCGAGTGGCGCGAGTTCGGTTTGTTCGATGCAGAAGCCGATGTAACTGCAGAAGAAGAAAATCAAAATTACGTGACCCAAGCCGATGATTATTTCATGGAATAATGGAAGCATTTCTGAAATATTTCTTTCGATACTGGTCGCAGCATATCATCAGATAAGATTAAAAAGTGAGCTATGAAACCTACTCCCGAGTAGCCTGTGAACGGCTTTGAACGGCTTTGTTGAGGGGGTTTCAATTTTTTTCGGCCGTTCACAGGCTAACTCCCGAGAGTTTATTAGAGCAATACATGAATGCAATGCAGTGCTGCATCAAGAAATGCAACGGCTCAGTGATCATTTTGTCTGATACTACTACAAGCCAGTTTTGTTTTCAATGCTGTTCAGTAGTTGTAGTTGGATTGACTTCCCCATTCTATCGTGAGTGAATGTTGGTTTCGATCGTAATAAGAACTAAACTTTTTTTAATTTGAGTAATACTTTATTCCAAAAGGGTGCTTTCTGCCTCTAATAAATGCACAGATGAGCCACTCTCTTTAATAAACAGGGCGTTTTCCGGCAATCTTAAGGGCGTGGTCCCCAAAAATTTTTCCGGGGGCTGCGCCCCCGGACCCCCAAACTCCTCGCGCTTCGCGCTCGCTGCTTCGATCTATTTTCAACTCGCGCTTCGCGCTCGTGCTGGCGACTGTCAACTTTCGGGCTGGATCCGCCCCTGAACCTGGAATCCTCTAAAAGTCGTCAAAAACAGGGGATCGATTTACAGCCATTTCAGACCTTCAACACAACGAGGCAAATCAGTCGAAAGTTTTTAGAGCAAGTTTAGAGTCTGTCGGTGCCAAAAATATTCCCAGGATGAACTGAAACACGCTCCTTGTTGTTTAGAAGATCTGAAATGGCTTTAAATCGATCCCCTGCTTTGACGACTTTTTGAGGACAGGACCTCTTCCTCGAAATCCTTAATTTGGGAAATTTACCGAGCCAAAATCTTCAAAAATGCTCACAACATAGGCTAGTCTTTTAGCGACAGAACAACGTTTAAAGCATTTCCAACGGCCACTTACTTTGTCCACAACAGATTGTGTTGGGTCACTTTTTTTGGGTCACCCGGTATATTCATGATTTAAAATGCATTATCTTAATTTCGATGAAGAATTCCCAAAAACTAGCTTCCATTGGCATTCCAAAAAATATAAGTAATTGGCTCAATTTGATTAATGTTTCAAAAGTTGAAATGGTAAACTTATGCTTTCCTTAGCTAAGACATTGCTCTCTATTGATACAGAAACTTTTAGATGTTCATGTTATTATGCTCCCCCATCAATGCTAAGCATCAAACAGGCCAAGATCTACACGATTGTGAACAAGGCATTTTTAGTTTTTGGGCATGTCAAGAAATACCACTTTTGGCTGATTTCTAACTTCAAAAGGAAACAATGCACTCACAATTACGAGAAAAATCTTGAAAATGAAGTTGAAGCCTCGGTAAGATGGTGAAATAAAGTTTTTACAATTCTGGTTGCATAGCTAATGTGCGACTTTCCAAACAGTGGATCATCTTTCAGATTCATCCGATGCAGTGAGGTGAAAGATGGGTTAAAATGGATGGGTTAAAGGGGATGGGTTAAAGGGGATGGGTTAAAGAGGATGGGTCATGTAACTGTAAACAAACATCTCTGGAAACGGAACAAAGGGCTCAAATCTTTAAAAAGGTCGGTGTAAAATTCTATTACAATTTCCTTTGAATTAAATGGCTTGGAAGGAACTTAACGTTTTTTGCTGTAAATCTGCCGTGGAAATTTATTGATATCTAGATTAGTTTCAAAATGGCGGCATTTATTAAATTTAACGCTATGACGTCATCAAATTTCTAAATCCGAAACCAGAAAAGATACTGATTT
Organism: Aurelia coerulea; assembly: GCA_039566865.1. Lineage (NCBI taxonomy): Eukaryota > Metazoa > Cnidaria > Scyphozoa > Semaeostomeae > Ulmaridae > Aurelia > Aurelia coerulea. The sequence continues at coordinate 19,747,941 of CM076947.1, read as the reverse complement.
CTGCTTTTCACCATATTGTAGGCCTTCATAAACTATGGTTTTCTTGAAAGTTATATGATTCGTCCTCCTTTGGTTTAGGATTTACGATGATTTAAATGTTTTCAAAATTTTCCATCAATTTTTTCAAGAATCATTGAATTGCAGCCATTTTGAAAATAAATCAAGATATCAAAAAATTTCCACGGCAGATTTACAGCAAAGTACTATCAGTTTCTTTCAAGCCATTCAATTCAAAGACAAATGGAATAGAATTTTACACGCACCTTTTTAAAGATTTGAAAGATTTGAGCCCTATGCTTGGAAACGGTGATTTTCCAGCTCTTTGGTTAGCCAGATCACACAGATTTTCCATAATTCTTTTGAAAATGAAATAGCCATTATGAATACAGGTTCTTGAACTTCACAGAGAAGCAAAAGAAAGATTCATATGTAGTAAGATTGCAGAGATATCGGTGGATTTCAAAGAGTACCTTTATCGTGGATTCATCCCATCCACCAAGATATGTGCAGAAAACAATGCACACGTGCATAAACAATATACCGGGTGTCCCAAAATGATGTATTATTGTTTGATTGCTTACATGTCTATAACCAATGAACGGATTTTTTAAAACTTTGTTTATTTGATTGACTAAAGGCTAAATTGTATTGTAAGATATTGGTTGTGGTTTTACCACGGCGTTTTCATGTCGAAAAGGAGATCGATAAACCTGCTCAAATTCAAGCCTTAGATGGCATGAGAAATTAACGGCCTATTTTGCCAGTCAACATTTTAGATGTAATACAAAAGGTTGAAGTCCTATTCGTATTCTCTGAACTCAGTATTAACTGAATTCGTATTCTCTGAATGACATATATTCTCTGAACGACATATATGTTGAGCCTTTTGCATCACAGCTAAAATATTGACTGGGAAAGTAGGCCGTTTCTTTTTCATGCCATATAAGGCTTGACGTGGAGCAGGTTTATCGATCTTCTTTTCAAGATGAAGACGTTGGTCTAAACCACAACCAACATCCTCGAATACAATTTAGCCTTTCGGCAATCGGATGAAATAAAGTTTTTGAAAATCGGTTTATCGGTTATGGACATGTAAGCAATCAAACGATAATACATCATTTTGGGACGCCCGGTAGATTATAGAAATAACAGGTTTGTTTACGGCTACGTGATCCAAACTCTTTAAAGTGTTTATGCAGCGAAAATTTCAACCCCAATATCATTACATACTTGGAAATTACTTTGGAGGAGGGTAAAGGTAGCGTTTACATTTTTCCATTATCATTTACAATCACTGAAATATTTAATTTTCAATTGTTAAGCTGACGACGTCACAATTATTATCAGTGAATTATACATCACGAGATTTGCTGTTTTTCATCAACGATTGGCAGAACCAAGCGAGACTTGGTCAGACGATTGACTAAAGGAATCTTTGCAAGAAAAGTATTTTTGAGGGAAAAGTATTTTTTCAAACGCCGTGCAATTTTGTACTCATCCAAAATACATACAACCAATAACACAAACTTATGGCGAAAGTATGTTGTGGCCCAAAAGCATAAATTACAAGGATAACATTGTTTTGAGAAGTTAAGCAGCGACAAGACATGTACATTGGGGAGGGGTACGTTAAGCTGCCATGATACAGGGCTGTGCCATTCATAGCGTAAAAGTACCAATAATAAATTTGGAAAAAACTGAAAGGTATGTACCGGGTGAGCCAGAAAAAGTTCCCACTTTCGACAGGCGAGGATAAATTACACACTAGGCCAATTTTAGTTGTTTTTGATTTAATTTTTGGCCAACATCCTATATCATTCTGGGTTATTTTTTGTAGATTTTTCGGACACCAATTTATCGATATATTAACGATTTCTTGAAATTTTTTGGCCTGCAGACTGCCCCAAAAGATCGAAAATCAGTGATCAAATTTCCTACAAATTGAACTTCGCAGAACAAAGGGAGTGCTCTTCGAAATGACTAGGGACTTTGGAAATGGATTAGGTACGATGTGTCGCACGAGCGCGCGGTCCTTCAATGATTGCGCAAGTTTCATTTCAAAGAAATGATAAAACAACTGAGAGTCTTTGTATTAATAAAAATGAAATTAAACTTGCGCAATCATTGAACGACCGCGCGCTCGTGCGACGGATTGTACCTAATCCATTTCCAAAGTCCCTAGTCACTTCGAAGAGCACTCCCTTTGTTCTGCCAAGTTCAATTTGTAGGAAATTTGATCACTGATTTTCGATCTTTTTGGGCAGTCTGCAGGCCAAAAAATTTCAAGAAATCGTTAATATATCGATAAATTGGTGTCCGAAAAATCTACAAAAAATAACCCAGAATGATATAGGATATTGACAAAAGATTAAATCAAAAACAACTAAAATTGGCCTAGTGTGTAATTTATCCTGGCCTGTCGAAAGTGGGAACTTTTTTCTGGCTCACCAGGTATACCAATAAATCCTGAAAAAGCCAATAAACTATTCCCATAAATCCTGAAAAACTCGATAAAATATTCCCATAAATCTGGAAAAAGTGAAAAAGTGACACCTATGAATCTGGAAATCGTCAAAAACCACACCCATAAATCCGGATTCGATTATAAAAAGGTACTCTAAAATGGCACAGCGCTGCACCATGGAGTGGATAAGTTTCCCCCTCCATCCGGACATGTAATACCTTGAAGACGCAGTCCCTCCACTCAGCAATTCAACTTGAAGTCGCGGAAAGACTCCTCTGGTCTTTTCTGACAGGAAGAAACGAAGAGATCAATAAGAAACGAAGAGATCAATGAGAGCTCTAAATGATTACTTAAAGGGAATGACCTGAGATAAATGGCAAGTAATATAAATAGGATACAGAAAACCTAACACACACCCAGGGCATGGAAAAATCTTTTTCCACCTGCGACCGGAGAGAAATCATACTTAAATTTCCTGCAACATGGAAGAATTAGAGCGCCCAGCTTTCTGGAAAAGAAGTCAAGTTTCAAAGATCGTTGTTAACATTCCCATGTCCGTCCATAGTGTTTGTCAAATATTGGATCTGAAATAGATTTGAACCCCAACACAGAAAATTTTATGATTGGGTTCAGTTGATTTCTTTACTGATCTCATATTTGTTGTTATACACTGCAAATATAACTGGTAAATGAGAAGCAATCCAGATCAGTCAATTGTGCTTGAATTCATATATTACCCTTTCTATTTTTACCAACAAATCAGCATCAGGGTATGAATGAACAGGACATTATGCATGAAACATTTCCTGCGACCACCCGGTCGCATGGTGGGTTGGGTTTTCGTGCCCTGCACACACAACTGCTCCATTTGGTTCGTTTGCTTGTGCACGCGTCGAATACGATGGGAATTCTATAAACCTATGAGATTTCAACTTTTAACTTTGGTTATTCAGTCTAATGTGCAAAATGCGAAAACTGCAAGTTTGTCCTTTGCCGTAACAGTAGCTATCCTTAGAAGCATAGGGCTCAAATCGTTCAAATCTTTAAAAAGGTCGGTGTAAAATTCTGTTGCAATTTTCTTTGAATATGATAGCTTGAAAGGAACTCATGGTACTTTGCTGCATATCTGCCGTGGAAATTTTTGATATCTTGATTTTTTTCAGAATGGCGTCAATTTAATTATTTTTGAAAAATTCATAGAAAATTAAAAAAAAAATTAAATCATCGTAAATCCTAAACTAACAGAGGAAACATTATATAACCTTCAAGAAAACCATAGTTTATGAAGGTCTACAATATGGTGGCAAGCAGAAATCTGTAGCTTTTCTAGTTTAGGATTTAGAAATTTGATGGCGTCATAGCCTCAAATTTAATAAATGCCGCCATATTGAAACAAATCAAGATATCAATAATTTGCCACGGCAGATTTACAGCAAGAAACCCTAAGTTCCTTCCAAGCCATTTATATAAAAGAAAACTACAATAGAATTTTATACCGACCTCTTTAAAGATTTGAGCCCTATGATATCCTTAGATAGAAAATGCCAAACGAAATTTTCATATTCTGTACGACACTGTAGTGAAACAGTGCGGTTATTAATGATTTAAGTGCGTCTTTCTGCTATGTAGCCTTGAAGTACCGAGTGACCAAAAAAACTTCCCGAGCTACCGGGTGTCCCAAAAAAGTACTCCCGTTTGAAAATGCACCAAAATTTGATTACAAGACCGATCTTCGATTTTCTTCTTTTGTCAAGAAGATCAAGGACCAAATTACTTTCCAAAGACATCGCTGATCTTGTAATGAGTTGAAAAAATAGCAAGTCTAGCTCTTTTTAGGGCTACCTGGTTTTGAATCATACTGCAAGAAAGCACTGATGATTGCCAGATCGATTTCTTTGTACATGTAAAACTTTCAGTTTAGTCATAAATGACAGAACTAAATGCATACTATCATTGGAGACTTAAATGATGATAACAAATCAAAAAAATCTGACTCTTAGGCAAGATCAAGTACTTTGCTTAAAAGGTTTTCAACATGTAATTTTTCTACCTTACTACAACAAAAGCAGACATTTTATCACCTGTGAATATTTCTGGGTCTTTGGGTGAAGCAATTCAAAAAGAAAATCTTATGAAAGGTTTGACAACAATTTTTTGTGATTTTTTGAACAAGAGTACTTTTTTGGGACCCCCGGTAGATCATAACTGGCTCTCTGAAATAAAACGTTATTGGAAAATGCTTTGCATGACAGTTTAGTTGAAAAGCTTTGCTATCTTTTTAGATGCTGCATGGTAATTTCAAGCAAAAGGATTACCATCTGAAGAACAAGATTCAAAGAAAATTTCAAATCACGGATTCCTCATTTAGAGCGACATACTGTAAAAACCCGCACATAAGAACCTTCATCTATCAAGAACCTACAGCCTTGAATAATATATCTTGTACCCAATAAACAAGAACCATTTCAGGCTGATATCTTAACTAGGTTCTTGATAAAGGGTTTCATTCATTCATTGGGAAATGAATGCAACATTTTTGCCAATCGACCTCCTTCAAGAACTCCAAACCATTACTTACAGAACTGTGATAGGCAGGGCCTGCATGGGTAAACTGAGTAAGATTGGGTCGAAATGGATAGGGCCAAGAGTGAACATAAGATTTAGATTGACATATTTCCTTATATTAAGATTACTGGATGTGCCTCATTGCATAAGAACCTAAACAGGCTGAGTTCAAAATCTTACGTTCTTATGTGCGGGTTTTACTGTAATCGCCAACAAATTCCAGTAAACATTTTAAGAAAACTCAACGTAGCGATGGATTTGAAGTCGTCTGGGGAAATAAGTCGTCTGGGGAAATGTTTTGTTTGCAACATGATAGACCTCCGTTCCTCGTTCAAATTTCATGCTCCAAGGAAAATTTGGAATTCAGCATTTCACGTATTCCAAAACGTGGACAGAAAAACGATGAATGAATGAATTTTTCGCTATTTCGAAACTGTTTTTTCAGACAGCAGGCATAACCTAATCAAACTGACCAAGCAACATCTCAAAAGATAGCTAAGCATTTCAGCTGCAGGTTGATACCTTGTTTGTGTTCATAACATTTGCTTCCAGGAAACTACCGGGTGTCCCAAAAAAAATTATACAGATTTGGTTGACTCCTGCGATGTGAGATTAGCTTTAATCGATGGTTAATTACTCTCAAAATGTTCCTCAATAGTTAAATTGAACATAGATACCTCATTTGTTGGTATTGGTGCTTTGAGAGCAGAAATATAAATATTCAAAGCTCAAATTTGAGTCCACCTGGAATCAAGAGCCTTTTGGCCTGAGCAAATTCCGGAAGCACATCGAAATTAAGGACTGAAATTAATGAAAAATTAAGAAACTTCCCAATGGGTGACTGGGGGATGACTTCTGGAAGACAGAATAACACAACTAATATTTTTCAACTTGTATCAAGGCTATCGTTGGTTTATACGCTCTGCCTTCAGAAATTGCTTAGGCCAAAAGGCTAAAGCTCTGGTTTGCAGGAAGAGGCAAATTTGAGCTTTCAAGATTAACATGTCTGCTCGCAAAGAACCAATACAAAGAAGCGAGGTACCTATGTTCATGTTAACTATCGAGGAAATTTTTTAGAGTTATTAGACATTGATTAAAGCTAAATTCACATCGCTGGAGTCAACCAAATCCGTATACCGGGTGAGCCAGAAAAAAGTTCCCACTTTTGAAAATTCATAGCATCAAGAGTACTGGATGGATTGGAATGAATCAATATTTGCTTGACAGCCAAAAGATCGAAGTATTTTTGCGATTTTTCTCACTTTGTTACAAGCATTGGAAAAATTGGTAAATTCAAATATAGAAAAACTTTGTGGTTGCAGAATGACTGAAAAATGCCTAAAATACATGATCAAATCATAAAGGACTCCTCGCTCAGAACAACAGAGCAAAAGCAATTTCTCATGGGTGAGAGATATCGTCTGAACATTTATTGTCATGGGATTGAAATCTTTAGTATCTGTTTGAGAATCTGTGTCTTATTACTCTTGAGAGAGGTGAAACGCACGTGTGTATCGTTCTTTGCGAGGAGAGTCCTAACGATTTGATCAAGTGTTTTAGGCCCTTTTTCAGTCATTTTGAAAACAAGAAATTTTTGTAAAGTTGACTTTACCTATATTTGCAGTGCTCGTAAGAAGACGATAAAAATCACAAAAATACTTCAATCTTTTGGCTTTTAAATAGAATTTGAATCATTCAAATCCATGAAGTACTTGTGGTGCTACGAATTTTCGAAAGTGGGAACTTTTTTCTGGCTCACCCGGTACATTTTTTTGGGACACCCGGTATGCGCAATCTAGCTCGTGAAGTTGTTTTCGGGTCCGCCGGTATTTATCGAGGACATTTGAAAATGTGGTACAACGGCATGCCATGATAACTAATATCCCCTACAACTAGTTACATTTATACAAACAGATACTACCGGGTGCGCCAAAATAAACTATGCACGTTTGGCAGGCCACAATAAATCGTACACAGGACAGATTTTGAAGATTCATGATTTAATCTTTAGCAAAAAACCTGAATTAGATTCGAGGATTTTTTGCAACTTTTTCTGTTTTCAGTTTTTAGAGCTAGACGCGAATTTCTTAAAAGTTACGTTCTCGAAAACACTGGAAATGATCAAAAAACGTCTATCGAGTTTTCTAAAGAATCGACATGAATGGACAAAGAGAAAATTTTTTCGTGGTGATTTGGGATTTAAAAATCGATTAATCGTATCGATTAATAGTATGGATTAATTAATCGATTTCTATATCCCAAATCACCACGATTCATGTCGATTCTTTAGAAAATTTGAAAGACGTTCTTTGATCGTTTGCAGTGTTTTCGAGAACGAACATTTTACGAAACTTGCGTTTAGCTCTAAAAACTGAAAACAGAAAAATTTGCAAAAATTCCTAGAATCTAATTCAGGCGTTTTGCTAAAGATTAAGTCATGAATCTTCAAAATCGGTCCAGTGTACGATTTATTGTGGCCTGTCAAACGTGCATAGTTTATTTTGGCGCACCCGGTAGTTGGTGGTTTTTTTACCGGTATCGGCTTTTTTGTAGCATGATTCAAAACCGGACAGGTCTCAAACGAGGTATGGCTGCTAGTTATCAAACCAACAATGAGCCACTTATCAGCCATGCATACCCCGGAAAAGAATCAGGTCCTTGAGCTGCTTGCCAGAAAACAAATTTGAAGGTCAGCCTAAAAATTAGTTGCGATATTTCAAACTTGAAGACTTTTTTGGGACACCCAGTAGCAAGCTTTTGAGACACATTTCAAGGTTATATTTCATTTTTCAAAGTGGTGTTGATAGCATGTAAAGTCATAACATGTAAGGTCATAACAAGGCTACAACTTATATCATAATGTGATACGAATAAGGCTTCACGCACGAGTAAGGCAAAATAACAAATGGTGACATCATCCTCGAAGACCAATCTTCCATTTATCAAGCAATCTATCAAAAACTGTAGGTTATATAAACATTACCTCTGATCGGGACTTGCTTTAGTTGATGGGGTGCTTGTGCGGTATAGTCCACGTGATTTGATCGATTGATGTATGCTTCAACTGTGAAATAAAATGCGAAAACCTCAGGAAAATAATATTTAGCTAAGTTGAACATAGATACCTCCCTTGATGGTATTGGTATTTGAGAGCAGAAATATTGATCCCGAAAGTTCAAATTTGCGTCCAGCTCCTAATCGGTCAAAGAACCTTTTTGAAGCATATCGAAATAAAAAAGAGAGGTATATGATATATATCTAAGAAAGCAAGGTAAATCAATAAAAACAATTCTTACTGGGTAAACTTACTTGATTTCGGAAAATAAATGCATCTCTCGTAAACATGTGAGCGAATAATTCCCAGCCTCACTTTGAGCAGATCTCTCTTCTTATCAAAGAACGACAGCCTTGGGCTGGTGTCATCCCAAGATGCAAGAATCTTCATGTCAATCAAGCTGGCAAATGCTTGCGTTTCTACAAATAATGTCATGAACGGTAAGGCGGTCGTAGACTGATCAGACAAGAAGGCGGCTTTATCGAAGTTTTGCATATGCTCACGATTTGACAACCATTGCTCCCGATCCTGCTTTGGAACGATGACAAATGATTCATATTCCACTAAGAGTTGCGTAAAACGATTCAAAAATATGTCGCGAATTATGATATTCAATTCATTTTCATGCTGCATTTTGCGACTAATTTGCTGAGCGCGTTCTCCATAAATAAATAAATCTTCTCTTCCAACATACGTTGCTTTGCTCAAATCACCACCAAGCCGGTCTTTGCTGATAACCGAATTCGGATCGATCCCGGCTTTCTGCGCTAAGGCCATCATGGCTGCTAATCGAGGGTTTGGCAAAGTCTTGCTTTCATTCGCCGTATCCCTCTCTCCTGAATTCCCCTCTTCCTTGTCTCCACTGGTCCGCTTTTTACCATCGAAGGCCGTTAGCGTCCTGGATTGCATTTTATAAGTAATATCATTGTATCCCTTGCGCCTTAGTGATGGCGACGAAGAATGCGACCTGTTTCTCCTCAATGTTGGCCGCTCTCCAGTTGATAAACGTCCTCTTGTCCGTTGTTGTCCCTTGAAACTCGATGTCCGGTTTGGTGGGACTCGTTCCGGCCTTTCGTAAGAGCTCTCGAGATCAGTATCAAGGCTTTCGAAACTCGAATTACTGTCGTAATCATTTTCCCGCTTCGATGTGTTATTTGGTCTGAGATATATCGAGCCCTTCGGTGGTGTTACGCCGTATTTCGAGAGGACATCAGCGAGTTCTTTGATCAAGTCTGCTCTGCCTGGTAGGACGGGGATTTCTTCTGGTAATTCAATTCGGTTTTCATCCAGATCCACAAGGCATAGCGAAGACTAAGAGCGAAAATGTTGAAATTATTCAAATGGAGACTTTGAGCATGGTATACAAATCTATCAATGATCTGGCTCCCACTTACCTTACAGAAAGGTTCTCAAGACTCTCGGATACATGTCAGGGAGAATTACGCAATACTAGATCTGATTTAGAAATTCCCATGCGAAAATCTGCAAATGGCCAAAAATGCTTCTCATATACAGGCGCGACAATGTGGAATTGTCTCAGCCTAGCATCAAAATTGTCCCCAACATTGAAAACTTTAACAAAAAAGCACAGCAAACCTTGCATTTAGCTAATTCTCTCTCATATCATATCTAGCATATGCATGATCATATCTACAATTTTTATACACTTTGCTAATAGCTGTATAGATCAAATTGATTGTAGTTTTATTTTAGATTTACGTGTAAATTTAGATAGTTTCTTTTCGTTTGTAAGTTTTTTAACAGGGTACATTGTAAAACAGTATAACTGAATGTTTTACCCTGTATAAATATTATAAAATGAATAAACAAAATTAAAAAACAAATAAAAACCAAATCGTTACAACTTTCGATCAAAACAAAAAAGGTAAATTCGACAGAGCAGAGACTGCGTAAAATAACATCACTAGATCCCGGGGGTGTACTTGATTAGGGAAGTGACGGGGGTGTGCGGAAAACCTCTCCACACCCTGCACCCTGTTGCATAAAAAAAAGCCAAAAGTATACCCTGTCGCATAAAAATGTTGCCTCTCAAATACAGTGTAGAAAGCGATTTTTGCTTGTGATACCCTGTCGCATAATTTTCTTACCTATTATAATACCCTGTCGAATAAATTTCGTTAGAAAAGGACACCCTGTCGCATGGTGTTTAACCGCAAAAGGACACCCTGTTGAGCGGCACATCCCGTCAGGTCAAGTATGGGAGTACCCCCCCCCCCCCCGGCACTAGACATTCTGACTTAAGGAATACCTATTATACAGATTTGGTTGGGTCCAGCGATGTGAATTTATCTTTATAAACAGGGTGTCCCAGAAGCATGTGCATCGTTTGGGCGGTTACTGTGAAGGAGCCATGAATCTAATTTCCCTGTTTTTCAAATCTATGAGCAGAAGAGACTTCATCTGAGAGCTTGGTACCAAGTTTGAGTAAATTTGACAAGTAGTCGCTGATTCATCGAGCAAGAAAGGGAACATTTCTGGTTGCCACAAAAACCAGAGGACAAACTCAGTACTTATAACTTGATAACCTTACTTTATAACCTTAAAACTAAAAAATGTTCGCAACAAATGCACCTTAACTTTACATTTTTACCAGGAAACACATCCGGGAGTAATAAATCACCAAATAGTTCAAGAATATTTGCAAGGAAGCCTTTAGAAAGCAATATTGTTCGTTGAAGTGGATTTTATGACTAGGACAAGGAGAAGCAAAAATAACTGATGGACGCATAACATGACCTGCAGCACTTTTGCTGCACAAAACCATTTCTAGCAACCCCAGATGTGTCTTCTCTTATTGGTTTTCACAAAATCTGATCCATGAGTACCTGATTCATTTATGAAAAGCTAAAAACCTGGCTAAGCTCAGTTGTTCACTCAATTTCTTTGATTTTAACAGTGACGGAGAATACTGAGTCGTCTGGTTTTGAGGCAACCAGAATTTTGACTTTCTTGATCGGACTATTTCATATATGAATATTTTAGCTCTTAAAGCACCAATACTAGCAAACGAGGTATCGATATTCAAGTTAATAATCGAGGAACATTTTCAACGTGATGAGTCATCGATTGAAGCTAAATTCACATCGCTGGACATTACCAAATCCGTATACCATGTGCGCCAAAATAAACTATGCACGTTTGGCAGGCCACAACAAATCGTACACTGGACCGATTTTGATGATTTATGACTTAATCGTTAGCAGAAAGCCTGAATTAGATACTGGAATTAAGTGCAAATTTTTTCATTTTCAATTTTTAGAGCTATAAGCGAGTGTCCTAAAATTTTAGTTTTCGAAAACACTGAAAACGACAAAAAAACATCGATCAAGTTTTCTAAATAATCGACATCAATGGACAAAGAGAGAAATTGTTCTTGGTGATCTGCGAGTCAGTAATCGATCAATTGTAATCTGCTATACGAGAGTTCGTACTAAACCCCGAGATCCCCCTGAAACGTTTTCTCTTTGTTTATTCATGTTGAATCTTTAAAAATTTGATCGACGTTTTTTGATCGTTTTCTATGTTTTCGAAACGAACATTCTAAGAAACTCGCTTCTAGCTCTAAAAACTGAAAACGAAAAAATTTGCAGAAGTCCGAGAATCTAATTCAGGCTTTCTGCTAAAGATTAAGTCATAAATCTTCAAAATCGGTCCAATGTACGATTTATTGTGGCCTGCCAAACGTGCATAGTTTATTTTGGCGCACCCGGTTTTCTTTTCTGGGACACAGCAGCCTCACAAACGGGACAAGATTTTTCAAACACCCTGTATTTCTCTTACACGTATAGGGTATTTCATTTGGTAATTGCTAGGAAACAAAAGAAGCACTCCTTTTAGAGCAACCACTTATTTGACCAATCTGGTAACAATCTGGTACATAAATCAGCCACCGCTTGTTACATTGAACAAGGTCTCAAGCAAGGTTTCAAACGCTAAGTTGAAGCCCTTACTGAAATGAAAAGGAAGGATTGCGGTAAAGATAGTGGTATAACTTTTTCACGAAAACCCCTGCTCTTTGCATTAAATCCACCGATCAAATTGATCTAATTCGATGGGGCGCAGAGAATCAGTTCGTAACTCCTTTCCCGCAGTCCTTATGTCGCAAACGTTTATTGTAGTTAACTTAAGTAGAATTTAGCATTTAGTGTATAGTGATTAATTTTAAGCATTCTTTTTTCTTGTTTTTGCGTATTGTCCTGTAGTGTTTATTGTTTTTGTTATACGTAGACCATGGGGTAGTCACGCCATGTTGCTCCTCATGTTATCTTCCCTGTAGTGTTGTATAGTTGCATCGTATCAATATGTAGAGTAAATAGTAACATGTATTGTAAGAATTGTATCTGGATATAAAAAGGGCCTTTCCTAGGCATATCATGAGCAATAGGATACATACAGATTGGGTGATTTGAATGGCCTAAGTAAGCTACTCTCACTCTGTGTAATATTCAGTTTGCAGCGTAGTATATTCAGTTTGCAATGAGCATTTAATGACAACTTACTTGTCTTCTTCTTCGTCATTTCCTAATGTTGCCATTACTGTATTCTCCAAGCCAAATACAAACAGCACCGAAGCACCGAAGCACGCTTCTCCAAGAAGATCTGCGCTATTTTCTTTCAAACCGTCGTCGCGTCGCTTGGCTTGGAGAATACAGTAATTGCGACATTAGGAAATGACGAAGAAGAAGACAAGTAAGTAATTCATAAAATTTTCATTGCAAACTGAATATACTACGCTGAAAATTGAATAAACATAGAGTGCGAGTAGCTTAATTAGGCCATTTAAATCACCCAATCTGTATGTATCCTGTTGCTCATGGGCATATTTATAAAAAATGGAAGAAGTTAAGTTACGGCTCCTCCACAGCAGCCACAAACACAGGGCACAATTCTTAGGATACCCTGAAGTTTAAATGACCTACCTCCCATGGAATATCAAGACTTTCCTTGTCTTCATCTGTCTGGCAGTAGACACCCATGATAAAGGGGACAGGAGCATCTAGAAAGTGCAGCAAACTGGATGGCAAAATGGGCACGTAGACATGCTGCCAATGCAGTGGGAATAACAGATTAGTTGTCGCTTCAGATATCAGCATGAATTTCTGCAAATCTGCAAAAAAGAAAACTTCGCCTGTCTGTGGATGTTCAGTTTGCAAATGAATAAATCTAAAAATACCACGTGTCCCAAAAAAGTATTCCCGTTTGAAAATCGTTGAAATTCGATTATCAGATATGTCATAAAATTTTCTTTCTGATCTCTTTTTTCAACAGTCAAATCTTCTTTAAAGACGATAAAGTTCTTTTTCTCAATATCTAAAAGGTAAGAAATAACGCATTGAAAAATCTCATGTTTTTCATCTTGTTTTTCAGCAATGTATGTTTGGGGGGATGGGGGCTCGAAGTGTTTATAGCTACCTAAAGCTAATTTAAGCCCACTATGCACGCTGCGTCCAGGCATGAGACCCCTAGTTTAACGTTCCTTTCGAAGGACGGCGAGGTGAGTTGCGAGGTCAGGCTTCTGAGACGTCACCCATCCGGAGTTTTTCCTCACTCGACCGAGCTTCACTTCAGCCACCCGACGGCAACTGTAGAAGGCACGCGGCCACTCACCCCGCTCAACTCATTCTGAGCCATACTCTTCAAGCAGTACGTCAATTTTGCCAAAGAGCCCTTTTTGAGACTTTTTATTATCAATCAAGCACACGAGGATAGGTTGTGTATCTTTCTAGCAATTATGACCAAAATATAGAAGCTCAAAGGGGCTGCAGAAGTTAAACTTCATAAAAATCCTAAACTTTCTCTCCCTAATGCAGGCAAGTAGCAGCAGATACTTTGCAAATGAAGATGTTTTCTACATGTTTGAGCCCCGCAGAATTCGCCAGTGCAATCAGATTTGTTATGCCATCAACGATTATAAAGATACAGCTGGATTCTGAGCGACGAGTTTCAGATGTGTTTAGCCTAAACACACGAAAGGCAACATGCAAGCTAAAGAGACTGTACGCCACGCCAAAATCATAGAGGAATTTCTCATTGAATTTTATTATATTGGCCAGCTGATATTTATTTTTGTTTACAAAAATCTTGTACAGCATAGGTTCCAAATCTTTAAAAATGCTGGTGTAAAATTCAGTTACTTATTTTTTGAACTGAATGACTTCAAAGAAACTTCAGCTATTTTTCAATAATCCTACCGTTGGACTTTTCTGAAATCTTCAATATTTTCAAAATTAGAGTGTTTTTCTACTTTTTCAAGAATTCAAGAAAAATTTTCAAAAAAACTTAAAACCATCGTAATTTCTAAACTGTTTGAAACAACATGAAATAATTTCGAAGAAAACCATAGTTTATGGATATCTACAATATGGTATCAAGCAAAAGTCTGTCACTTTTCTGGTTTATGATTTAGAAATTTGATGACGTCACACCTTCAAAGAGTTGAAATGTAACATACGCTGAAATTTCGCAAAATATTCAGAACTTCTGAAATGTCCAACGGTAGAATGAAAGACAAATAACTAAAGTTTGTTCCAAGCCACTCAAACAGAAGAAATAGATCACAGAATTTTACACCCACCTTTTTGCGCGGAGTTAAAGATTTGGAAGCTATGCTATCTTGTACAGGCCTCTTTTAACATACGAAAATAATTTAATTTGGTAATCATTAGTTCCTTTCGCAGCATGCTTCAAAACCAGGCAGCCCTAAAAAAGCTAAATTCACCAATTTCGAAAGCAATCACAAGATCAGAAATGCCTGGAAAATAATTTGATCTTTGATCTACTTACTTGCGAAAAAATAAATTTGAAGATTGGTCTTATAATAAAATTGTTGTCATATTTCAAGCAGGAGCAATTCTTTAGGACACATGGTAGATAGATAAATGAATAAATAAACAAATGAATATAGATATGTACCCATTACAATTCTTGAGAAGGGAAGAAAAAACTGTTTGATTCGAAGTCAGCGCATCAGATTCCACAAAATATCGGAGAACGGTTTTGCGTTTCAGTTCAATCAATCAATCAATCAATCAATCAGTCAATCAATCAATCAATCAATCAATCAATCAATCATTTTTAACGTAGGCAATCAATCAATCATTTTTAACGTAGGCTTGAAATACACGAAAGACAGCAAAATTACTGCTAATTTAGGCCTACTATTTAGCAAACATAAAAAAATAAAATAAATAGAAAAGAATCCTATTTACAACCTTTAAAACATTAGCATTGAACATAATAACATAGCTGAATATCATGTTAGATACCCAACCTGCGGAATGTATGTTTTGCATAGCCTACAGTTGCAGTTCTCGCCCTTTCAACATTTAATCAGGTTTTTAAAGATAGGAAGTGTGCTTGGTTCTCCTTAATGCATATTTTTCCATTGATGTAAGTGGCTGCCATAGTTGGAACTTGATGACATCATGTCCTTTCCAGCTATGACAGTCACAGGATATTTGCATTTCCTTGTAGTTTAGTTGTTTTTATCTGTGATATAAGAAAAACAAAGAATGAAGGGAAGAAGGGGGCGAGGAGGAATGCCACGTGAAAATGTATGCCTATGTGCATTCCTATCAGGCTGTCACTTCTATTCTTTCCCTGAAAAGAGCTAACCTCGTTTGATCTTCGCCTGATAGCTTTTAGCACATGATAAGACAAGACAACACGAATTCCCCCTGGTTTGAGAAACTTATTCAGGGCATTCCTTCTTTACAAGAGGCAAATCGCATGCTAATACAAGAGAGCGCGTGGCCGAGTGGATAAGGCGACTGACTCGTAAACCAAAGGTCAGAACGGCTGAGGTTCGAATCCCGCGGCCGTAGTCCATAAAGCTCTAACATATCGTCGCCGTTGCACATACTTTGAAACTAAGAACTTTTTTCACCAAGATGTCCTATTAGCCATCATTATAAAATATCCACATGGCCCCATTGAAAAAATGTGCACAATAGCAAAATACGGGTGATTAAACTCTTTCGGAGCCTCTGCAAAGGAGCATAAACCCAATTGACTTATTCTGTTTGGTTATTTATAAAATTATCAAGTTAAAGACAACATGAAGGCACTGTGGCATACCCAAAGACAGCAAGACGTCGATTGAAAGACAGCAAGTTGGTATTCATGAATTATACAGAGAACTAATGAAATTGATGATGCCCCGCAGCCACATCAATCCCAACGTTATTATTCAATCTAGTTCTGTGACTTCTTTGCATTTTTTAAATTTTTGACGCGGGTTGTTTGAAAAACGGTGCTAACTATGTATCAGAGCTCTAAACCGTAATGTTAAATACTTGAATTAAATGTAATTTTTGGAGTCACTAGAGTTTTATCTCGGCTGTTTGAAAAACTTGTCTGTGAGCAGTTGTACAATTACTTCATTTCAAATGAAATGCTGTTTTTGCAGCAATCAAATTTCAGAAAGCTACACTCAGTCCTCGCCTGTTTGTTAAAATGCACAAGTGACTGGTACTTACACATTGACAGTGGACAACATACATCGGTAACATGCATCGACCTAGAAAGCCTTTGACACCGTAAATCATAACGTTTTACTGAGGAAGATGGAACTTTATGGGACGAGAAATAAAGAACTAAGCTTGTTTCTTTCCTACCTGTTGAAAAAGGATGCTATGCTGTAAGGTAAATGGAAAGCTCTTCAAATTTGAAAAAGTTACATGTCGTCTTCCTTAAGGGTCCCAGGGGTCCTGCCAAGGGCCTCTTCTTTTCATCTGATACATAAATTACCTTCATTTGTCAGTGAAACAGTAACGACTAAACATGTACGCTGACGACATTAGCATATCATTTTTCAGCCAGCTCCATCCCTATAATCAATGAACGTACTAACGAGGAGCTCAAGAGTCTCAAAATGTCGCTTTCTGTCACTAAATGTTGCCAAAACCCAATGCGTAATAGCTAGCAGGCAAAAATTGAAAAATCTTAAGCAAACTACGACAGTGAAGCCATCTCTTGTAATAGGTAGGGAGACAATTTTAATGATCAAGAACACTGAATACCATGAGGTATATGTTGGCCACCAATTGAGCTGGGGAGTACAGAAAACTAATATGACTAAAGAGATCTCAAATGCGTTGGAAATGCTACGCTATTCCAAACAATACCTCCCAATAAAGTCAGTGCAAACAATGTATAAAAATCTGGTAGAGCAATATTTTCAATATTGTTGCCAGTATGGGGGCATGCGGAATCACGGCAAGAGACAAACTGCAAAAACTACAAAATCATGGGGCTAGAATCGTACAACTAAGCTGGCAGACAGTGAATGATTTGATTGTAACGGAAACATTGAAAATGGTACCTTACCCTCGTACCCTGTTTAAAGAAATAAAATGAAAATGAAACGTAGTTCGAAACAATCCTACTTTCTTGCGACAAACTTTTGCCGGCATTTTTCGCGTGGACGCACTATATTTGTCCCCTAGAGGAAAGCCAGGCTAACTGCCAGGAACTCAATTACGTTGGAAATATCATTACGTTACAGATAGGCTTCCTATTCACTTGAAATCAGCACTACCAAGTAGACTTTTTGCTGGGACACTTGGAATGCCATGAAGGTTAAGGAAACACACAGGTTTGAAGTTTGTGCTCAATCGACCTACTTAGCAAAGAATGTAAAGTCACAATAATGGGAACTTAGGTTCAAAAGCCCTCAATGTTCCAGTAGATGGCTCTTCCTTTGTGTCCGCCTTCTTCATAGTGTATACTTCTCATTTGCAAAGAAATATACTTATTTGCTTCCCTTCCATAATATTAACAATTTATTCAAGGACCGTCTCGGAGGCATATCAGTGAAATAAACTCTTTGAAACTTATGTCTCATTCTGATTCGTGGCAAATTAAGGTCGTTCCCAAATTGTGCTGGTATCATGTGAACGCAGCTTTCAGATCTCAGTAGATTCCACGCATTCACAGGCATTTCTACATTTTTACTTTATACGGAGCTTAGCAAATGCTATGGATTTCCAAACGAAGTCAAAAGTACCTTTTATTCTCTGTAATCTCATAGACCTACCTGCAAAATTTCCTTTTCATATATATTGAAAATATATGCTAAAATGATCTTAGGTAGCAGATACTGTGCAGAAGCTTTAGTTGCTCCTGCAGATAAAATTTGTGCACGCGACCGACGCGGCGGCGGCCTTGGCTGTCCCAATTTTTTTTACCTGTTTGGTAGTTTAGTGTTGCGATGCATGGTTAGTACTGTTTTTCAAACAAACCATGTCAAAATTACAAAGATTTAAAGAACAGACAAAAACAAGATGAATAACTTTAGGCATGATGTGGCTGCGGGGCACCATCAATTTCCTTAGTTCTCTGTATATTTCATGAATACCATTTTGCTGTCTTTCAATCGGCTTCTTGCTGTCTTGGGGTCTGCCAAAGTGTCTTCCTGCTGTCTTTAACTTGATGATTTCATTAAATAACCAAAGCGAATAAGTCAATCGGGTTTATGCTCCTTCGCAGAGGCCCAGAAAAACTTTAATCACCTGTATTTTGCTATTGTGCAAATTTTTTCAATGGGGCCATGTGGATATATGATAATGATGCCTAAAGGGACCTTTTGGCGATAAAAGTCCTTAGTTTCAGTGTATGTGCAACGAAACTTCCTTTTTAAGCGTTTAAAGTAGGTATGGCCTACGGCCTAAGAGCCATGTGAGGGAAATCTGGTAGCTGCGGCGGTTGATGGTAAAACATCCGTGGCCCCTGCTGGAAATAAGTCTCTCTCAGACTTTCGCAGGCTAGCCACGTTAAATATGATACCTACCTACCTACCTACATGCAAGTCTCATCGTTGTTAGCAAAAAAACTGGAGAAAATTTGCTCGCCATTTTCACTGGTTTTGCAGGTTTTGATAAAGGGGCTTCCTGCAGGAAATCTCCCATATCCACGGGAAGGAATGACCGGTTAAAGCCCGGTAAATGTTGAAATCTAATAGAATATATCGGCTGTGATTGAAACAAGACAGTTCAGTTTCATTTTAAAATTCCACAACATACAAAAATCCAATAAACAAACTAGCATGAAAGTAAAATTATAACAAGTTACAAATACGACAAAATAGTTGATATAAATAAATACAATAAACTAGAATTTTGTATGGAGAGGAATTTCTTAAGGAGGAGCTCTCTCAATAGGTAAACTAATCGAGGAGAGAGCACCCCCTGTACTAAAATCCTATTAACTTTGGAAAATCTTCAAAGAATGTTTGGAGGTTGATATATTCAAAAAGCAAATTATGGAAACATTTGCTCTAAGTGATGAGACCAGCCCAAGGCATACCAAAGGCCCCCACCAAATGCACACCAGAGCATGAAATGCCCAAGAGAACCCGAAAGGCAGTGCAAGAGTTCAAAACCCAGCCACACCTCAAGACAAGCCGATCAGAGACACCATAAGGCCAGATTGGCACTCCAATATAGCCTTAGATGCCCCCAACAAGTCCACCCCAAAGCACAGCCAAGCACAAAGCCCAACATTTTTCAATACAGTTTTCTGACACAAGAAACTGAAACTGTTTGGTCTGTTTGATCTGAAACTGTTTCAATACTGAAACAAGACAGTTTTCAATATCATTGCTTTGATATTTAGGGAGCAGCGTTTCTTCTAATGCTGCATGCTTTTTACTTGCCCCATAACAAGAGCAGATTTTGTAATACAATAACAAAAGTTGCGTTTGATTGACACCTCAGTTCAAAGCGATTAGCGGCTGCAGACAAAGGAAATTCTCTCAACCAAGAATTCAAAACAAAAATAGCCGCAAACGTTTCCCCAAAACTGGTAGGGCAAACTCTCGCCTTGTGCAAGCGAAAGATGGTTTTTAAGGGAAGTTATGTGCTTATAGCGAAAGAAGGAGGGTAAATCTAAAGTTCTGTCGCTTAGATTATATTTATTTGATTCAGGAGCGGAGCAGAAGGCATTGTAATTCTCGCATCTTTAGGGCTTAAAATAAAACGATTACAAAACAGCTCCTAATCAAATAAACATAATCTAAGCGACAGAACTTTAGATTTACCCTTCTTCTTTCGCTATAAGCACACAACTTCTCTTAAAAACCATCTTTCGCTTGCACAAGGCGAGAGTTTGCCCTACCAGTTTTGGGGAAACTTTTGCGGCTTTGTTTGTTTTGAATTACTGGTTGAGAGAATTTCCTTTGTCTGCAGCCGCTAATCGCTTTGAATGGAGGTGTCAATCAAACGCAACTGTTGCTATTGTATTACAAAATCTGCTCTTGTTTCGCCCCATAAGACTATAGAGGCTCGCGGACAGCAATACTGATAGTACCGGGTATGACAAAAAACGCCTGGCGTTTGAACAAATATTGCTCCCAGAATATCAAAGCAATAATATTGAAAACTGTCTTGCTTTATTGCCGATATTTTAAAATTTATCCGGCTTTAAGCGATCATTCCTTCCCGTGGATATGGGAGATGTTCTGCACAAAGCCCCTTTCAAAAACCTGCAAAAACGAGTGGAAACGACGAGCAAAATGTCCTTTGTTTTCCTTCCTAACAACGATGGCACTTACATGTATTCATGCATTTTGTCCTCTTGGGAGAATGAAATCCCCCTGAATAAGATATTCATATTGAATGAAGACTTGTTCATCCTTGCAAGAGAATAGCACGTGCTAGAGCGTGTTCAAGTCATTGCTGTAAGGTAAAAATACTAGAGAAAGTTGGTCGTAATTTTAGCACGTTTCTAAAGGTTTGTCGAAGGGACTTTCTTGAGAAAATTCCTTGTAAAATCTGAAAGGAGTGACCGATTTTGAGCCAGGAAAAATTCTAAAAATAATTTGAACATGTTGGCTATTCAATCACATATCGCTAAATATCATGGCTTGTACCGGGTGTCCCAAAAAAATGTATACAGATTTGATTCACTTCAGCGATGTGAATTTAACTTTAATCAATGGCGAATCACTATCAAAAGGGTCCTCGATAGTTAACTTTAACATAGATACCTCGTTTGTTGGTATTGGTGCTTTGAGAGCAGAAATATCAATCTTGAAAGCTCAAATTTGCGTCCACTTGCAAACCAGAGCTTTGGTCTTTTGGCCTAAGCAAATTCCTGAAGCACGTCGAAATTAAAAACTGAAATTAATGAAAAATTAAGAAATTTCCAAATGGGTGATTGGGGGATGACTTCTGGTAAACAGAATAACACAAGATCTAACATTGTTCAAATTTTATCAAGGCTATTGTTGATTTATACGCTGTGCCTTAATAAATTGCTTAGGCCAAAAGGCTAAAGCTCTGGTTTGCAGGAAGAGGCAAATGTGAGCTTTCAAGATTGATATCTCTGCTCTCAAAGTACCAATATCAACAAACGAGGTATCCATGTTCAAGTTAACTATTGAGGAACATTTTTAGAGTGATTAGGAATTGATTGAAGCTAAATTCACAGCGCTGGGGTCAACCAAATCCGTATAAATTTTTTGATATTCAGAGAGCAGTAGCCTTTCAAAAGTCGAGCGTTTTCTGTTTGCTCATCCGATGAGATTATCGAAGCTAACTGACTGCAATACTTAGAAAACACTCACCTGAGCCTATAATAAGAACTTGATGTTCCAATAACACGCATGTGTACAGATCTACCACATTCTCAATACCCAATGTGAGAAAAACATCTTTAATTGAATAGTCAAACAATGGAAGTTCATCTGAATTCGGCTGCTGAACAGTGATCGCTGTCCCTCCACATGAAAACCTGAGAGTTCGTCCTGGTGGTGGTGCAGGAACTTCGTATAATATGTTATAAACAGTTGATTCAGTGTGTAATGCGAGGTCAGCCTCGTTTAGAGCTATACGATGAAGCTCTCGAAGATACGCCTCGGCAGCACCAATGAAAGGTTGTTGCATGACGAGACACAGGCATTTCGAGCAAAATAGAACATCTTCATTTGGGTTGTATCTGCAAATTAGATTGCGAAGTTTCAAACTAACGTTTAGCAGCATACCAGTCAAATCTTTCAATACAGTAAAAACCCGCATATAAGAACCTTACATTTTGAAATCATCCTGTTTAGGTTGTTATGCATACGATACTATTCTTGAAAACAGTCTTAAATAGGTTCTTATCAAAAGAATTAATTACAGATCTTCGGAAATTTAGGCCAAATATAAGAAAACAATGTTTTCACCTACTCATTGTCATGACACAATTTTCCAAAGAACAATGTACACACAAGAAATTTTTTACAAATGCTTTGTATCTGGCTAAATCTCTTAAAACATTTTATCACATATTATCAACCAGTGGTTTACATTTAACTTTTTTAAGATAAGAACCTTCCTTGGATTCAGGCCCGTAGGAAGCGGGGGGGGGGGGGGGGTAGGAGGGGCTCACGCCCCCCAATAATTTCTTAAAACAATGGTGCTACGTCACATGACTTAATTAGATGTATTGTTCTCTATTGTTTTAAGAACAGTTGCCCCCCCCCCAATCCGAAGCTTCTTCCTACGGCCCTGCTTGGATTTCAGGATGAATAGGTTCTTCCGTAATGGGGTGAAATTAGAACATTTTAGGTCTTAGGTTCTTATAAGTGGGTGGTTCTTATATGCGGGTTTTTACTGTAGAAAACCCGCAAATCTTCCGATTTCACGCTTATAAGCCAATGATATCGCCGTATTGCGATCACATGACTGAAAATGAGGCTTTCGAGATAACTTTTCGAGTACCTTCACGAAAATAAAAATGGATGTTCTCGAGTAATAAAGATACAGAGCTGGTTATACCACAAATCGATTCGAGAGGCCCCACTCCACATCTATTATTCTGATCTATCAGGGATCGGCGTTACATCGAATTTCATTCCTTTGAAAATTGGCTTATGTTCAAGAATTCTTCAGGCATGCTACAAATAAAATATAGCTTTCAAAATTCCACATGTTACGTGAAATATGTCCAGGAATAACATAAAAATATTTGTTTGTGTGATTTTCGAAAATCCTAGACGAATTAAAGCTAATTGCTGCGAAGAAAGCTAATGGGCCTAGAATGGGACTAAGGGGTCAATTGGATGAGAAGAACAGGAAATAGACCTTTTTACTTCTTAAAAGAGGCTTGGATCGAGCGTCCAAATCTGGTAAATTTTGTCAAAAGAAATGTAGACACGACCCCCGTTTTCGATAGATACCTGCTAGCTGCGGCAAGAAGTTCCTTCGGATCTCAGAACATTTTTCAAAGAGTTAAGCAATGATAACTTTGCTTGAGTTGACTTACGACTGGTTCAGTTTAAATACACTAGTAAGTTTTATTTGCCTTCTGGAACTTCTATTTCTTTGGTTCAGAGGATGAGCAGCAAATGCTTCAATTACACCCAAAAATATAAGAGAATTGAATCGCCTCCCAATCGGCTTTTGAACCAAATTGATTAAATGCCCGTGGCAGATGTGTAGATATATTCTTCTCCTTTCGATCTATGCTCATGTTTTCTCTCAAAAACAATTTCTGGAATGCACAACGAGCGAGCAAGCTACCTGGGTTTCAGGGCAACTTTTGCGGCTTTGTTTGTTTTGAATTACTGGTTGAGAGAATTTCCTTTGTCTGCGATCGTTAATCGCTTTGAATTGCGGTGTCAATCAAAAGCAACTCATGCTATTGTCTAACAAAATCTGCCCTTGTTAAGCAACTGTGTTTGAATATGTGAAGGCCCTGTCATAGGTATAACAGGTGAGTCAAAACAAAAAAGTTTGGCCTTTGAAAAAATACTACTCCATGAATATCAAAGCAATAATATTGAAAACTGTCTTGTTTCATTGTCGATATGCTCAATTGCTAATTTACCCGGCTTTAAATGGACATTCCTTTCCATTGATATGGGAAATTTTCTGCAGAAACCTCTTTTGAAAAACCCGCAAAAGCAAATGAAAACTACAAGAAAGATTTCCTTAGTTTTCCTTCTCAACAACAATGACATTTATTAGCATATATATTGTACTCTTGGGAGAATGGAATCCCCCTGAATAAGCTTTTCATACTATGGGGAAAGACTTTTTCACCCACCCAAGAGAATGGCACGTGCTAGCGTTTTCAAGTCATTGCTGTAAGGTGAAAGTATGAGGGACAGTTGCTCGTGATATTAGCATGTTTTTTAAGGTTTCTCAAAGGGACTTTCTTGTAAAATCTGAACGGTGTGACCAATTTTTGCCTGGAAAAATCCCAAAAATAATTCAACATGTTGGCTATAACTGAATGTTGCAAAATATCACTGCCTATAAACTGAAGGAGCAGTAGCATTTCAAACAGAATACACTGTTCTGACTAACAAGGACAGATAATGTTACAATAGAACTCGCTACTTTTCATTGACACCTAGATACAAAGAAATTTGTGATTGCAGACAAAGGGAATTCCATGCCCGGTTGGTCAAGACATAAACAAAAAAAAGCAAGCCGCAAAAATTGCCCTGAAACCCGGGTCGCTAGCACGGTCGTTGAGCATTGCAGAAATGGTTTTAAAGAGCAAATATTAGCACATATCGAAAGAAGAAGGATATATCTAAACTTTTACCTCAGGCATTTTATTTTTTTCGTACAGAAGCTGAGCAGTAAGTGTTTTAATTACACCTAAAAATTACGAGAATTGAATCCCCTCCCAATTGGCTTCTGCACAAAATAAATAAAATGCCCGAGGCAGAAGTTTAGATATATCCTTCTTCTTTCGATATGTGCTAATATTTGCTCTTTAAAACCGTTTCTGAAATGCACAACGACCGAGCTAGCAACCCGGGTTTCATGGCAATTTTTGCGGCTTGCTTTGTTTTTGTTTATGTCTTGACCAACCGAGCATGGAATTCCCTTTGTCTGCAATCAAAAATTGCTTTGTATCTAGGTGTCAATGAAAAGTAGCGAGTTCTATTGTAACATTATCTGTCCTTGTTGTTCTGACTCATCCAGTACATTGGGATCCCTGTGCACATACATACCTTGCAGATTCTATTTGCAGTCGTACTTTCGGTTTTGTATGACATGGTGAATCATTCAATTTTTCCTTTCTTTGCCCTTCATGTTGACTTCCCTTTGACGAGTGTTGCTCAGCAACATACATGCTTGACAACGTCAACATAGCTCCACAGATGCTCTCACTGACAACTTCTTCATAAAATGTAAGACAGCAGCAATAGACTTTGGAGCCATCTTCTCTTGTTAGCAGAAATGAGTGGAACCCTGGTTCAGGCTGTTTATTGATTTGGAAATTCAATCCTCTAGGAAGACACAACTGAAAAGAAAGACATGAATAAGGATGCTTTACTTGGATCAACAAGCAACATGATTAAGCATAGTTTTCTAATTCATTTCATTGAATTGACATAGCTACATTTATTCAGCACCCAATCACAGTTACTTGTAAAAGAAAAGTAGAGAGGCTTCGCCCTAAATGGTCAGGTTTCGCAACAAAATCGATTTGAAAATAAGGAAACGCCCGAAGACTGGGCAAATCACGGTAAACATGTTCATTAACTCTTTCTGAAAGAAAAACTTAAATATAACGACTAGCTTCTTGTTTGTCTTGGTATATTTTCAGTTCAAACGCAAGCCGGTCTGAACGGCCTAATCTTTGGCATGGCGTCCAATTTGGACATACCCTTAATTCATAACGATGCTTTCGCAGTTACCTGGTTGAACTTATCTCGTCGCAGCAAATCTAAGCAGGATTATTAAACTGTAAGTGCCGGGGGAAGGAATAAGGAGGTCTACAGAATATTTTTGAAAATGGGGCAAAGGGAGGAGGGGTTTGCAAGAAGCATGAATTGATATGGTTACATTTCAAATTATTGATAGATAAAATGATGAAATTGATAGGCGGTATAAAACGAAAACAACAAGACAGAATCTCAGAAATGGCATCAGCGAATAATTTTAACGCATTTTCCTGCAAAATCCAGGCCCAAACTCCTCTTGAAACGAAGTTTTTGCAGGGCGGTCAGATATGATGAAAAACGTTAGCCGACCATTTAGGGCGATGCTCCTCTAGTATTAGTCAGTTTCGTAGTTTTTCAAAAGATGTGTGCATGAAAACAAACAGAAAAAATGCAAAACGAAAACGAGGCCACGTTTGCAATCGATCAAATTGCCGGCTGCCGGCTGGATGGCTATGGCCTAAAAAGCTGCGAGAAGCGGATGACCATTATAAATTCGGGAGCACTTCAAATGCCTTTTTGCAAACTGGCATAAATTTTCGCACGTACGCGGTGATCGGCGGCCAGAAACCTTGGGGCCTACAGGCGGATCAAACCCTGCCCGCCATAACTCTCAATGGATGGAAGCCTCGCGGCCAGCCTCGTTTTGCATTTTTTCTGTTTGTTGTGCATGACAACAGTTAATTAACTAAATAAGTTAAAAATGAAGATTCTACGGGATGCACCACAAGCATACTCATAAAGTTACCAGACAGAGATACATAGATTGTTATGTATGTCTGCAGGTATCATTTGCCACAATTACTGTGGCAGGGATAGCATTAAAAGGTCAAAATGACCTTAATTCCATAATGGTCCTGGTACAACAAAAAACGCCAGAGAAAAAAAACAAAACCGTAGCTGTTTTTGGCATAAAACATGTTTTATAAAGTAGTAAGTGTTATTAAGACCATACCCAGGCGTGCATAATGTTCAAACCTGCCTGGGAGCGGTAGAAATTTTCTGAAAGCCTGCCTGCATATCAATTTTGTACAGCTAGGGTAGGAAAGCCTATTACCAGAACCAGTAACAATGCAGGTATCAAACAGTAAGTTTCTACAAATGGAGCAACGAAACAATCCAGAGGTCAAGGGTTGCATAAGAATCTCAGCTTTGAAGGGTTCACTAAAGAACTGCATGCCATGTAAGAAGAAAATTGGTTGGAGCACATGCAGTGAGGATTGAAAAAGCAATGTGTCAGCATTTGTTTGCTATTATTCATCATCTTACTGCAGTTACATTTCATTAAGAACTATTGAAAAAACTGCCTGCAAAATATTGGTTGGGAAACCAATTACAATTACATTTCATAAAGAACTGCTTAAGAAAAAGTGCAAAATATTGCTTTGAAAAAAAGCTGCCTTGGAACTTTGTTCCCATGTTCCCATGTTTATGCACGCCTTAGACTTATGACGATGAGTCCCTTGTATCCCTGCGGTACCTTGCTCACAGGGACTCATGATGAAACAGTTAAAAACCTGACCCTATCTTCTGCATTCGATTGATCGAATCTGGATCGAACGACTGCTTCGGCTCTGTTCAACGGTCACACCCCAGAAAGGAAATGCGATAGAAACCACGGTAAGCAGACACTTAATCAACAAAACTTGGTATTCATCTGAAGAAGAAAGTTCACTTTACCTGGTGAGTGCAAACTAAGTCTTTTAATGCTGCAATTTCCATGTTTTTAAGACCAAGACATAACAGAGAAATCTTCAAGTACCTGCTGCAGCAACTTCCTTCAAATTTAGTCAACTGCGTCAATCGAATTGAAGGTTCGAAACTGATTGTTCTTTGCCAAATCTCGCAATCTGATTGGTATGCTAGGAATCCCAGCATATTAGGCCTAAATAGGGTCAACTTTTTCAGAGTAATATTATGAGTCTCTGTTGACTGAAGCGCCATCAAGAAGTCAAAGAGCACAGGGAAACAAGAGACTCATCGTCATAAGTCTACCTCACCATACCATGATCGGGAGTATGATGACGAGTCATAATAGAAGACATATATGTCATCTTCCTCTGTCTATATATTGTGAAAACAATTCTCTTTGATCTTATGTTTGAACGTGTCAGTATTGTTTGTTGATTTGATCTCAGACGAAAGACTATTCCATGTTTTGAGTCCTAGATAAGATAGGCATTTTTGTCTTTATCACTCAAAAGCTACACATGCAAGTCTAAAATCAGCCTATTGTATTTGACGATTTCATGTGGTCCTCAAAATAACTGCATTAAAAGATTTTAAGATCAATAACATAATCAAACTTTAGTAATTTTTGAAAGTATTAAAGGTGATCTGAAGTGAAATTTTTTATTGGTGCAAATGAATATGACTGTTGAATGATAAAGAATATAATGTTTGAAATTGTTTGATACCTTGTTTCATTTTCGAGTTATCAAATATTTTGTATGATTGGCTGCTGACGTAATTTTGTTTGTATTGCATTTATTCAGCTGACCTTAAATGTCTCCTACAACTGTAACCTTTCAAAGATCAGAAACAGCTATATTTCCATATATTATCGTAAGTAACTTGCAAACAAAATGACGTCATCAGCTTGCACTTAGAACCAGTGGATAACTTGAAAAACGAAATGAGATATCAAAGAAATCTAAACAGGATTCCTTATCATTGGACAGTGCTGTTCATTTGCACCAATAACAATTTTCACTTCAGGTCACCTTTAAGGGCGTATTCTTTTGGGCATCTGAAGTCTGCGAAGTCTTCTGAAAACGGTAGACTTCGCAGAGAAAAACGTCAGTTACCAAAAGAATGCGCATTCTGAAAATGGTAGAGTTGGTAGACGTCGCAGAAAAAAATGCCAAAAGAATACACATTCTGAAAATGGTAGAGTTGGTAGACGTCGCAGAGAAAAATGCCAAAAGAATGAGAATTCTAAAAGTTTGAGAGTTCGAATGTTATGTTGTGTTCGGCCGAGCGAATTGAAGCCATTGCAATGCATTATACTTTTGCTTTAAAAATCCCAAGAGAAAAGAATTTATAATACTTCATTGTATTTTTCGAATGTTTTAAACTTTTTCATTCACGAAACAAGGCTCTTTGCGATCTCTCGGAAGTCTACCACCTCCTGGAGCAGAAGGTTTCCGAGGCCTCGGAAGTCTACCGTTTTCAGTAGAGCCCAAAAGAATATGTCAAAAATCTCTGGGAAGTCTACCGAAAACCGAATGACCAAAAGAATAGGCTTTCATAAAAAATTATCTGAAGTCCGCGAAGTCTACCGTTTTCGGTAGGATGGCACCAAAAGAATGGGATTTTAGCATCTACCAACTCTACCGTTTTCAGAAGATGCCCAAAAGAATACGCCCTAAGCTTCATAATTTTCACTTATCATCAACACACATACACAGATCCAGAGGCAGAAGGATACTGTAATCACCTCCAGAAAAATAAGGTTATAACACATTCTACATCTTACCATACGTATTCCATTTTCATCAAATGGGTTTGAAGCAACTTCCTTGGGTGCATGGAACAGAACACTTGCTTTGTATCTTTGCTCAAATGGTGATACCAAACCTGAATTTCCTTTGAAGAGAAAATTGAAAGAATTTTCAATCTTCTTTCACATCAACTTTTTACTATCAACAAACTGTCCAGAGAATTTGAGAAAAAATACAGCACAGTACAACATGTTCTTAGAATAAAAAGGGCATTTACTTGGGCCATGAAGGATTGCAGTAGTTCTTCATAGTTTTTGGAACTGAAGTTTTAAGGTGGAAACAAGCTAATGTGCAAAGTATGGTACCTGCATGCTGGAGAAATTAGTGATTCAAATAATAAAAAGTGGGACATTTAAATATAAACATTTTTGGAGTTAAAATACAGTAGCTTGATTGAAAGCGATCAGGGCAGTTTGCACCCAGACTGCTAACTTTGTTTGGTATATGTAGTAAATCCTTTTATTGAAAATTATTGAGTGCTTGACTGGAGAAAAATTGTGCATTTGGCTTCTGCTAATAAACTATGCACTTTTGGCAGGCGACGATCAATCGTACACTGGACCGATTTTGAAGATTTATGACTTAATCTTTAGCAGAAAGCCTGAATTAGATTCTATGATTTTTGCAAATTTGTTTTTTTTTCCAGTTTTTTAGAGCTAGAAGCGAGTTTCTTAAAATTTTCACGTTCGAAAACACTGAAAACGATCAAAATTGTCAATCAAATTTTCTAAAGACTTGACATGAATGGACAAAAAGAAAACGTTTTTTGAGTGATTTGGAGATTTAGAAATTGATCAATGTAAACTTGTGCAAAATCATTATTTCAAAGATTGGCCAGTTGCGAAATTCTTTAATAGTCGCAATAAAGTGCCGCCCAAGCCATCACAAAATCCAAAATTCGCCAAGACTCCATGCTTGCTGGCCTCACAACGCTTCCATGTTGGTCTTTTTAACTCCCTTGGCAGAGGAATGTAACCTGCACCAAAGCATAAATGCAATGAGGAAATACATTAATGTGTATCATTAAAAGTATATTAACATTCCTTCCAACTTAGAACTAACACTTGTGCATTGGTTCATAACTGATCAATTTCTCTTTGGAAAATTGGATTTACATTTTTGATCGTTTTCAGTGTTTTTGAACTTGAAAATTTTAAGAAACTCGCTTATAGCTCCATAAATAGAAGACTAAAAAAAATGTACATAAAATAGTGGCATCTAATTGAAGATCAAATAGTTTATTTTGGCTCACCCGGTATTGTTGTCATGGTTGATGAACTTAAGTCGTCAGTAACTGCGAAATGCCCCTCCCTCCCGACTCAATGGATCACTAGACTTATCACCATGGGTTCTCTTGTGCTGTGGGCCTAACACCATATTACCACAAACTCAAATTTAGGCATACAGCATTATGCATATATTGGGTTAGAGCTGATGCCTACAGCGATTTCTCTCTCCAGATTGTGACGTTAAAATAAAAGGTGCAAGATCGATATTGAAATATTACTTATTTCAATTTTTGTCACATAGCTGCAACTTTTCTTGGAAGACTTTGAACTGAGCCCCCCCCCTAAATGGCCCAATCTAATTAACTGGACAAAAATTGTTTTGCGCACTTTTGGTTACAAAATTAACGAAGACTCTGCTAAAGTTTTTATCTGCTATTGGTATGTTGTTATCCCAAGTGGAATCCATGCAGTCTTCGCCAGAGATTCCCAGCGTGGA
Source organism: Aurelia coerulea (assembly GCA_039566865.1). Taxonomy (NCBI): domain Eukaryota; kingdom Metazoa; phylum Cnidaria; class Scyphozoa; order Semaeostomeae; family Ulmaridae; genus Aurelia; species Aurelia coerulea. The sequence continues at coordinate 19,716,943 of CM076947.1, read as the reverse complement.
GTTATGAAAATCTATTTTGCTTCCATTGTTTTGCAAAAATCTCCTGTGTGAACCCTGCATGGTTTCCACCAGGGGTTGTTATGAAATATTCAATTCAATTCCATTGATAAAAATACACCCTAATACAATGTTCTCATTAAAAATGTGTATTCTATACAACCCATGAGAAGCATAGCTTATCAAGCATGGACTGTTAACTAAAATGAGAAAATAAAACTAAAAATTTGAATGAAAATAGTACTGGTACAATGTAGCTGTTTCAAAATTTAACAGAGACGCCCAATATGTGTAAGATAAACAATTGTTGGTTATAACGTTGGGGTATGTTGTAGCCTGCGTGCAGACTCTACTGATTCCCTGAAGAGAAGTGAGGTTCCGGAAGAGAAGTGAGGTTCCTACTTCTCTTCAGGGAATCAGTAGAGTCTGCACGCAGGCTAGGTATGTTGCTAATCGTTATCTAAGTTAAGTTAGTAGTTGTTTATTATTCTTTGTTTAATTTGTTTTGAAAATGCTTTTACTTGAATCATGCATTTTAAGAATGTATGGAAGGTCATCCCATAAACGTGCTCCTTTATTTAACATAATATTTTCGCCCCATTTTCTTTGTGTTTTAGGGGTCTCATAGTCTTTCCTCTGGAGTGTTGCATAGTTGTGCCTACTTTCATTGGTGCGGAAGTAGTTTTGAAACACATCTGGCACGTTTTTATCATTATGGTGTAAGTTGTGCATGAACTTCAAGATCTTAGCTCGTAAAGGTCGTTTATTTTGAGAAAGCTTAGCTCTTTGTGTAAGGCGTTTGTCGGATATCTGTGATCTTTAAAGTACACGATTCGGAGTATCCAATTTTGTAACATTTGAAGTTTGTTTAGGTACTTCTTTGCAGCTAATCCATATGTTTCAAGTGAATATGCTATTTTAGAGAGGACCATTGAACTATATAGCACTGTTAAACACTGTTTTGGGACAATGTACCGAAGTTTATAGAATATAGGAAATGCAAATTTTATTGTTTCAAGTTTGATCTTTTTGATGTGGTTTTTCCAAGTCAATTTTGAATCTAATTTAATGGCAATAGAAAAATTTCCCAATAAATTTTTAGAACTTTTAGAACATAATAAACGTTGGTTGAGCTTCTCGAATTTGAATATGTATGTATCTATCACATCAATGTGGTAAACATTATAAAACATTCTAAAATATTTGTATAGCGCGCTCAATATCTTGCACGCTCAGGAACTTCCATTTGAGTGCGTGCTAAAAGCGAACAAGTGATCTCCTCCAAGCGAATGAGTGATCTACTGCTCATGCAATTTGATCATGTGCATTTTCATTGTGATGTCCAGGTTTTGAAGATTCTGATTGGTTAATCGCTGGCGATCATTTTGAGAGCTGATTTGACTCCTAAGCAAACAAGTTTTTTTCATGGCAAACAGAAACGTCACAAACAATTTTAAATTGAGCATGCCCAGACTATAAATCACTCATTCGCTTCGAGCACGCACTCAAGTTGAGGTCGGCCTTAATCAATCAGAGCCACATAGTTGGCAATAAAACAATGGATCTATTGTTTTAACCTATTCTTCCCAACTGAAGGTGAAGTTGCAGTTTTTAGCACCAAGCGCTGGGATCACAGAAGTAGCTAATCGCTAATCAAGTCTGCAACCCTTTGTCACAACACTCAAGTGGTGGGGCTCTACCAGGTATGAAGGTGTTGTGGTGCAGTGGTGTAATCCTCTGACTTAGCAGCCAGAACAGTCAGGCGGACAGGGTTTGATCCGAGGTAGAGCCCCACCACTTGAGCGTCATGACAAGGGGTCACAGACTCGATTAGCGCGTAGCTACTTCTGCAATCCCAGCGCTTGGCGCTGAAAACCACGACTTTGCCTTCAGTATCGAACCCTGTATGTCCACCTGACTGTTCTGGCTGCAAAGTCAGAAGATTATACCACAGCTGCGCCACAACAACAACATATCACCAACAACTGCACCGTTTGTTGCATGTGAAAACTGCAGCATTTCGGTGAATATCTTGCACACGCAAAAAATAAACTTCCTAGTCTCGTCATACGGTTGGGCCAATTCATATTTGCAACAATTTAAGCCATATTCTCACACTTAGTTTTGCTGGTACTCACCAGAAAAATTTTCAGGTTCCAAGCCAGATTTCTCGTCCAATCCAGCGACTGCAAAATAGTCAGCAAATCGATAAGACTGGCTCCCTGACATCTTCAAGAGTTCTTCAAGCTTTATATCGTTGCTTCATTGTGATTTATCTTGTTGTTCTGCCCCTTTCCTTCTTCAAACTGAGTGTTTCCAATGCAGGCCTACTCGCTTCACAGCTTGCTTTCCTTGAGAAAAAATCGGTGTTTATTTGACAGGCAAACGAGGCATTTGGTGCCGCGAAACCAATACGAGGTTTCTTATGCATAGCCCGGGGGGTACTTCACATATTTTTTGGGTACGGGGACGTGCCATCGGGAAGGGTATCGATTTTCGCAATTTTGGCATAAGGAACGGTATCGATTTTCACGATTTCGGTATAAGTATAAGGTCGGATATACTTTTTCGGAAAATTGGTATAAGGTCGGGTGTACTTTTTCGGAAAATTGGCATTAGGTCGGGTATGTTTTTGAAGCTTCGATGGCACGTCCCCGACCAAAACCTGGTCAAGTACCCCCCCCCCCCTATGCATAGATGTTTATAGATAGACGTTATAGACGAATGTTAAATAACAAATGTTCGCTCAACATCCCTTGACGGGGCTCTGTCTCCACACTGTGAACAAATCTGCAAACACCATTGTTTCGGCACGCCTCCATTTTCTTCTGCAGTTCATTTGGTGGCTTCAACCAAGCCACCAAAAAGTAATTGATACAAATCCAATTACATCTACGCATACATGTAAGATAGGAATGTTTGGTTGGTCCCACTGTTAAATGGAAGGATTTATCTACAAAATAACACTTCCATTTTGGAAAAACCAGATAAAAGTCTGTGTGATATCTGAAGGGTGCAAACCCAGCGCACTCGTTCATCACTCCTTAGAATACGAACAGAGCATCTCAAACCGAAAAACCATCATATCTTACATCAAAGAACTCTCAGATAAACTAAACGACAACGAAGTCAGCAAAACATTGCTAACTCAAAAATCTAAATTTGAGATTAAAAAAATCCTGAAAGCAAATTACCAAAGTGCAAACCAATTAAGTTTCCCCAAAACGGTGGGACTTTCTTGGAATATCATGCAAGGGCGGATACCTTGTGTGAATTGAGTTTGTTCGCAGTCCTTTTTTCAGAGATGGGCAGTATTTTATCTTTTTATCTTGAAGATAGCAATTAGATACTGAAAACATTAACAGTATCTTGTAATAAGGTACTTGCCGTACTCAGTAACTGTATCTTGTGATAAGATAATAATTTGGCTGAATAATAGTATCTTGTAATAATAAGATATTTTCCAAAAACTCTTCAAAGTTTCAAGATACTTTTCATGAATCAAGCAGAAGTTACCGCTTTCTGAGGCAAAATTTCAAGTGCAATATCTTAAAGGCATTGAGTCCGCATAAATAGCGCGCTCATGACCAATATCAACTTCTTTTCAATCCAGGGACCGCGGAGCATAATTTCGATTGGGGGGGCTAAAAAGTATAAATGCGACCAACGCCCTTTACATGCCAAGAAACGCCCGGGAAAAGATATTCATTTGCAGCATATTTAACCACTAAATCCTGCTGTAAATCGCAATAAAAGTGGAAAATAGTGTGCAGTCTATAGGTGGTCTATAGTACGTCTAACATTTGATAGCGAAGGCTCGGAGACGACACGCAGCATCTTTTGGTATAAAGGAAAAGGCCTAAAGGAACGCTATGCTTTAGTCTTATGTCGAAGTTAAAAATCTCTTGGAATTATTTCATTTAAGAAATAGATAATACGGTAATATAACATAACGCTGCCATACTTTCAGAGTTAAGCATTTTAAACATGACAGATCCTAAAAACGCGAACATTGTTTATTCTGAGTAAGTTTGTATCATCAATGAATCAACATTTTAATGAAATTTCCCAAAATTTCGTATCCTGTTCTCATTTCTATTGATGAAAATAGTTGCAACTTCGATATTGTTTATTCTGTCTGTCCTTTGTTTTTGATTGTGAAGAATTGCTAAGTTGTTGAACCTTTTTTGGGACATTCTTGAGCGAAGCCAAGTTTTTAGACGCCTTGCTAAAGAGAATGATCGTTTGCCAGTTGCACTTGTTGCAGGATTGACACTCAGCAGTTTACAAATTTGGACAATTTCACTTATTAGCAATCTTTGAGCAACTGGAATTTGTTTCAAAACCATCCAGATATCATGAAAGCAATCTATCTTCACATCTTTCACTAAAAGTTTGAATATTTCAAGCTGTGGTAACAAAAGTGAAAGTTTTGCGTCGTCGGCATAATTCTCCTCGACGTATTTCATTTCAGACGAAACGTCGCTTGCATAAACGAAGTTAACGAGAAGAGATTCAAGATTCTGGGAAGAAATAAAGCTGGGCTGTTTGAACCTCTCATTGATTGCCTCAACAATGAGATCCAATGCCTCAAAAGTTCTTATTTTTCAGCAAGCCTAAGTGGCCACCTACTCTTTCTGAATCATATTTGCACGCACCGTTCCACGTTTCAAAAGAAGTTGCTGAGCTCATTTTAACATAATTTCTAGAAATCGAAAAACTATATCTTGAAAATTATTGGGGGGGCTAAAGCCCCCCAGCCCCCCCGGCTCCGCGGTCCCTGTTTCAATCATGAAACAAAAGTGGTGATTTAATCGCTACTGAAATTAAACCAAAGAAATTCCCGAGGTTAATGCACGGATTAAGAAGCCTTTAGTCTCCACTACTAATGACTTTAGCACTATTGTGCGATTACAAAGGGCCGTCAGCGGTTTGTCAGCAAAAATTTAGGACAGCGTTAACGCTCAGTTATTTATATGGACTCAATTCCTTTAAGTATTGTAAAACCTGACAACTGATGGTTTATGATATACGGCGTGCAAGAAATTATAGAAATTAACCGGATGTTACTTTCGCTTCACTGCAAAATTCCATGCTCCGATGATCCTGGTCTTCAGCCCGCTCCTACGCAGCATGCGTAGATGCTCTTGAAAAAACTATAAACTGCGGTAAACTTTGGCGCACTTTTCTTCAAGGAAAAGAAAATTCAGGGGCTAGTGCACTAATATGCAACATTTCCTATAAATTCAAAACATACGCTCCATAGGAGCTATGTCTTCACAATAACAAGGCATGAGGAAATGTTCACATGCTTTAGGAGTAGGAATGACCAAATGCGCTCAATTAGACCGAATGGGAACCAAATGCACTCAGGCATGATTGCAGTACTGATGCACATTGAATTGAAAACTCGTGCCACCTATAAAGCATAATGTTAGGAGGCATTAGTCATGTACCCTATGACAAAGTATCTTGTAACAAGTATCTAGTATCTTGTAATAAGATACTTTTTGTGTGACTAACAGCATCTTGCAATAATATACTCAATTTTCCAAATAACAGTATCTTGTAAGAAGGTATTTCTCACAGTATCTTGCCCATCTCTGCCTGTTATTGTGGCATAGTACACACAGCAATTACTGTCCTGTCAAGATGATGTAACAAAGGCTTCGTGGTTTCAAATTACGGTGTTGATGTGATACGATATCAACTGTCATAAGAGATGACCACATGGAACAACACCGCGCGATTTTTGACTGGTCAACGCTAACAGGCGGTAGAATTTGGAAATAATCACCATAACGAAAGAAAATATAACTTTTTTTTATATATCACCAGGCGCGGATCCAGGAATTATGGTGACAGGGTTTATTGGGGGTCCGGGGGCCAAGCCCCCGGAAAATTTTTGGGACCACGCCCTTTTTATTTTGGCCAACGCCCTTTTTCTTTAGGGGAACGCCCTTTGCCATGTGATCACACCCTGACGCAATATATTCATTCTCATCGAGTATTGGGATTGAATCAGTGTAGAGTTCATTGGTTCAGATCCTTTCCTTTAAAAACAAACATACCTCTCTCCCCTCCCCTACTCTCCCCTCTTCAACCTTTCGTTCAAGAAGCTCCCTGTTTCTCTTTGCGACGGCTTCTAACGTCTCGAAGCAAGATCGCACTTCTCTTCTTTGCCATCCATTTTATTCGCTTGTATTTGGCAGGAAAAGATCACGGATATTACCTATTTTTCATCACAGTCCAGCAGTTGCGAGTATTGCACAACATAGACAGGTTTCGGACTTTTTCTGACTGGTTTGCGACTTTTGGTGACCGGTTTCAGACTCTCTTACGACAGCAAGAACAATGCGGTGACCGGTTTCAGACTCGTCGATGAGAGGTTTCAGACTTTTTATGAATGGATGCAATTGTGCAATCCAACAGATACTGACGGGGCTGGATAAATCCTCCGTTGTTGAAGAGGAAACTTATCTAATCCGTTTGCTTTTGTTTCCGCGAAACAAGTCAAAGGGCAAAACAAGGGCCTATATCATGTCTGTATGCAGTAATTCGTTCACCACATGTTTGCCAATATTTGCCCCCCTTTTCAAAGATCGCACTTCACATCCATTAAAAGGCGCCACCGCAATCACAAAGGAATCGTATGGAAGGGAATCTCATTGGCAATCGACTTGCAGAAAGCAATATATTTGTGAAAATAGGAGTCTATTTTCACGAATTATCTGACCGGGTTTTTGAAACCTGTGAACCCTGTCTGGATCCGCTCCTGATCACAGTTAAAACTCAACAAGATACAAATACAATATTCTGTGCCGTTCATAGCAGAAATAGACATGACGTCATCTGGTTCTGGCTATGAACGGCACTTGACAATTTCTTTAACAGCACTTTGTGTACCATGGCACCATTCCATTTTGGCAGACGAATTATTGTGAAACAAAAAAAGGACCAAAAAAAAGCAAAACAAAAAACAAAACAAAAATAAAAACTATGCACTGGTGCAAAACTTGTGCAAAGATGGTTGGATGTGAGTCACCAATGACTGGTGTCAAATATAAGTTTTCTTATGATATACACGGATAACAAATTTTACTTCACCTTCTACACCTATTTTTTCTGACTTAAAGATTTTAAAATTGCATGATCTCTTCCAATTGAAACTGCTTAGTTTTGTATATGATTGTGTGAATAGGATCTCTCCTTCTTGTTTTTATTCTTTCTTTGACTTGGTCGAATCCGTTCATCGATATGGTACAAGGCAAGTTGCCAAAAATGATATTTTTCTAACCCAAAAAATACCATGCAATATGGTATTAGGCACAGGGGGGGGGGGTTCCTGGCAAAATTTTGGGTAGGGGTATGCCGCGAGCATTTTCAAAAGGGTACCGTTGGCTAGACTAATTTTTACGAAAATGGTACCCTTGGCTAGACCAATTTGACCATTGTCTGAACCAATTTTTACGAAAATGGTACCCTTAGCTAGACCAATTTGGACCATTTCCTCGACCAATATTGTCCAATTTGTGCCAAATGTGATATCATGACCGTTCGCTAGACCAATAGTGTCAAAAATGATACCCTTGCCTAGACCGTTGCTGGCCCAAATTGCAAAAAGTATACCCTTGGCTAGACTAGAAGTCCGAAAAAGTATACCCTTGCTCGCGGCACATCCCCAGGTAACTTTACTATGGAAGAACCCCCCCCCCCCCCGCGTGGAATTAGGTCAGTGCGCTATTGCGGAGCTAAATGCTGGAATGACATGCCTGTGGATATAAAGAAATCACCCTCTGCTAATATTTTTCGACGAAAACTCAAAGCCTTCCTCTTTCAAAACCATTTCCAAAGTTGATTGTAAACTTATTGATATAGAAAGTCACCATCTGCCCATAGTTTCTTTTATGCCTAAAATAATCAAATTTGTATGAGAAATTTTTGAAACAGGGGATGCTCTCTCCGCGATTAGTTTAACTACTGAGAGAGCTCCTCCTTTAAGTAATCACCCCCCCCCATGCAATTTATCTTGGTTTTTTTCGGTATTTGTATGTTGTATTAATTTTAGGATAATTATTGTTATAATTGTAGTTTAGTTAAGTGTTTGTATTAGTTTGTTATGATAAATTGTATGTGGAGAATTTAAAATGTGAAAACTGAACTGAACTGATAACGAAGACAGCAATTGCTCGGTGTACTATGTCAAAGTCGGTGTACCATGGCAAAGATTGTCAAAGAGCACAGGAAATCAAGAGACTCCAGGTAATAAGTCTAGTTTTGGCCACCATAAATAGTTTGAACTTCAGTTGATATGAAAAGAAAATAATTTATGAAACAGAAACACTACTTAAACCTTATCCAATATACCCCACAATTGCATTGTTTTACACTGCTGTAAAAAATTCACAATTTTGAATTAATTTACAGTTTGTGAATTTGCCAGTGATGCCAAATCCTTTCCAACAAGCATGACATGGAATAACATCTTTTATGTGTAGTGAGATTACCACAGGAATGAAATCCTAGTCCACATACATCACTAATGTAAGGTTTCTCTTCGAAATGGCTTCCTTCATATGTATTGAGATTGTGACTGTGACTAAATCTTTTTTCCACGAGTATCACAAATGTAAGGTTTTTACTTCAGTATGACTTCACCAATGCGTACTGAGATGGCCAATTTGAAGAAGTCCGTTTATGGATATTCAAACTTTCCTTTTGACTGAATCCTTTTCCACACATACTATAATCGTTATGTTTCTTCTCTCCAGTATGCATTCATTTGTGGATGTCAAAAGTTTTCCTTTCCACCTGTATCAAAAATTAAAGATATTTCACAAGTATGAATTCGTTCGTGGATATTCAAACTTCCCCTTTGACTGAATCCTTGTCCACATATATTACAAATGTAAGGCTTCTCTCAAGTATGAATTCCTTTATGTCTCTTGGGGCTGTTATTGTGACTAAATCCTTGTTCAGATATATCACATTTGTAAGGTTTCTCACTGGTATGAATTCGTTTGTGTTGATTAAGATTTCCAGGACGACTGAATCTCTTTCCACATAAATCACAAATGTAAGGCCTCTCTCCAGTATGAATAGGTTTATGTCCATTGAGATGAGCAACTTGACTAAATCCTTGTTCACAAATATCACATTTGTAAGGTTTCTCACCAGTATGAATTCGTTTGTGTTGATTAAGATGTCCAATCTGCTTGAATCCCTTTCCACATATATCACAAATGTAAGGCTTCTCTCCAGTATGAATACGTTTATGTCTATTGAGATGAGCAAATTGACTAAATCCTTGTTCACATATATCACATTTGTAACGTTTCTCTCCGGTATGAATGCGTTTATGTGAATTGAGATTGCAATGTTGACTAAATCCTTTTCCACATATGTCACAAATGTAAGGCTTCTCTCCAGTATGAATTCGTCTATGTGTAATAAATGCACTATCATCGCTAAATCCTTTTCCACATATGTCACAAATGTAAGGTTTCTCACCAGTGTGAATTCGTCCATGGACATTCAAACTTCCCCTTTGACTGAATCCTTTTCCGCATATGTCACAAATGTAAGGTTTCTCTGCAATATGAATTCGCTTATGTGTAATTAAAGCACAATTGTCGCTAAATCCTTTTCCACACATGTCACAAATGTAAGGTTTCTCACCAGTGTGAAGTCGTTTATGTCCATTGAGATAAGAAAGTTGACTAAATCCTTGGTCACATATATCACAAATGTAAGGTTTCTCTCCAGTATGAATTCGTTTATGTCTCTTGAGATTATTATTGCTACTAAATCCTTGTCCACACATATCACAATTGTAAGGACTCTCTCCGGAATGAATTCGTGTATGCCTGATAAGAATGCAACTTTGATTAAATCCTTGTCCACATGAATCACAAACGTAAGGTTTCTTACCAGGATGAAGTCGTCCGTGGATATCCAAATTCGCTCTTTCATTGAATTCTTTTAAACAAGTATCACAAGTGTAAGTATTCTCTCTCGTATTGATTCGATTATGAGTTGTGAGATTGCTACTGCCAGTAAATCCTTCTCCGCAAGTATCACAAATATAACGTTCCTCTATGGTATCATTCTGTTTGCGTCCGTTAAGATTGCAATCGTCACTGAATTCACTTCCACATGCATCAACAGAGTGTGCATCCTCTTCAATCTTAATTTGTACACCATTTTCACAGCTGAACACTTTTTTATCCACATGACTGGGTATCATTTTGTAGTTCTTTGTCCATCAGTATCCTTTCACATTTGTAATGTTTCTTCTTTTCCAAGTATGTTACATTCGTAATGTTTCTTCCCTGAATGGACTTGTTTATGTATATCTAAATCATCTTTCAGATCAAATCCTGTTCCACATACATCACAAATATAAAATTTTTCTGCAATATGAATGATTTCTTTATGCGATTCGAGATTGCCACTATCACTAAATCCTATTCCACATACCTCACAAATGTAATCTTTCTCTCTTGTATGAAGTGCATTATTTGTCATCTGATCAGATGTGAGATGTGCAGCATTAGCATTTCTTTCTGCAAATATTCCAAAAAAGCTGGTTTCCTCTTCAATCTTAATTTGTAAATCACTGCCATTGGAGATCATAATTTCATCAACATAATCCTCGTCATTGTTGTCAGAGTATCGTTCACGCTTTACTGAATTCTGAGCTTGAGCATTCTCAAAAGAAGTTTCTTGGTCTCTCCTCGCAATTTGCCTTTGGGTGGGCTTTGTCGATAATTTGTCATATGGAGAATCAACCAAAACACTATCTAAAATTTAAAAATGATTTTATAAAGAAGTTCGCTGAATGATTAAACGTAATGGGGAAAAGGGTAAATGTGATCATATCCAGGGGGGGCAATAGGCCCATAAATGTATGGGGAAGATCCGCTGGAATAAAGAGCAAGTTAGCAAGAACACAAAGGAAAAAATAAATGCAAATTCCCAATTAAAATCCTGCAAAGGAGCAATTAATTGAAAATAGAACAAATCAGCCAAGCTTATTTCAAGGTTATCTCATACGCTGATTTCAAGTCAAGTTATCAGTCTCTTGATAAAACATCGTTTAACTTCGTTAGCATATTTCATGCCATAAAAACTTGTGCAATGAATGCAAAAGTAGATATATCAAAACTACAAGAGAGCATGGTCACATGACTTCAAATGGGTGAAATGAACATTAGGCAATTTTGCAATCACCCCGTCTAAGTGCCCCGGCGGGATGTCAGACGCTCACCAGGGTGTTAATGACCAAAAAATATGGTCGAAATTTCACCGGGGTGTTCCAATTATGTAACGAGAACGGCATACTTATTGGTGGGGAACTGTTTCTACGAGGAGATAATTTCTCAAATTTCTCCCCAGGGTTTGCCAAATTGCAGCCTAGCTTTCACTTGTGAGGCATTTTGAACCAGGGAGATTAACGTCTTGTATGGGGACCGATTTTGCTCCAATTCTTTCACCGAGGAAATCACCGGGGTAGGATGTAAAAGGGCACTTAGAAGGGAGGTGTGTCAATTGTATACCTTTCCGGCAGCACCATTTGAGAAAATGGATACCCTCCTATTTGGGAGTAAAATAGCTGAAAATGATACCCTGTTTGGTAGTGGCACATACCCAGTTCAGCAGCAACTTTGACGACGGACACAGTTTCCAAGGAAAACAGATGTTGAATTGAATTGTATTGTTATAAATAACTGCTGATTGGCTTTCTAAACAATAGTGATATAAATCCTATCATCTATCATCTGAATGGATAATGCAAGATTCAACAGCCAAATTCGCACTTACTGCAGAGCGTCAACATTACTTAAAGTAGCTCAAATCTTCCGGTTTTTTTGTGTCACATGCAATCGAGGCAATGTCCTTGGTCGAGGCACGGCGAGCGGCAAGTGTAAAGCGCAGGATGCTCAACGCAGGTCAGCTTGAGAGCTCAATTGAGAGCTCAAAGGGCTCTGGCCAGAGTTTCATGCATAGAGCAGTTTTTGCATTTGTACTAGCCCAAACCATTGCACGAGTGCCCACTTAAAGAGAGAAAAAAAATTAAACAATTCAGGGGCGAGAAAATATAACAGTATCATCTATGGTGTAATGCATACACGAATCTTTGCAATAAGAAACCCTTTAAGAAGACATTTTGCACTAAGAACTTTGCACAAACCCTGATGACAAGACAATCAACCATCAGATCATCATAAAATACCGGGGGGGAGGGGGTATTTAGTATATTTCCAAAAATTTATGAAACTCTAGCACGGGGAAAATATAACTCAAGAAGCTATTGATTTTTATAAAGAACATCCCTAAAACATGTTACTTTATTTTTGTCTGTTTCCCGTATCATATCGGCCATTTTGGTGTCTGAGCTACTTTCAAAAGGCAAATTCACTGACTAGCGGATTCAATTAAAAATATTCAGTCTAGGCAAACTTCAACTGGTATACATTAACAAGTGACGAAGCAATTTGGAATTATTCATACCAAAATTTGTAAATATTTTTCAAATCTGCTAAAATTGCACAAACATACAAGTTTGTGCCATTTTGATACCTAATTTTTTTTCAAGTGGGAGCTCGTGGAATTTTTTAATTATTTTATTCTGACTTCTAAAAGCATGGTAGCACAAGAGTATAATTTGTAGTTAATTTGCTTTTGCTGTTTAACAGGAAAATTCATGCAAGTTCCTTCCAAAGTGGCTTAATTCAGAATTTTTCATTATCATGGCAGGATTTTGACAAGCACCTGCACAATGTTGTGAGCTTCAACTTGCAAATATTTTTTTTGCCGATGAAATGCTGCATCTGAAATGATTTACACACAACAGAATTTGTTACAGAGTCCTGTAATTGAAATTAAAAATCATTGAAAGCGTCACTTCATCTTTGATCGAGCTGTCATCAAAAACTTCAACCAGCCATAGAAAATTAACCATTCAAGTTATGAAGCTGAAATTTGAATTCAACCTTGTCTTTAGGGAACAATTACATGAAAAAAATTTGAGGGCGTTTCTCAAACATGACTTGACATGCCTTTGTTCAAATTATATTATATGGAATGACCCGCATTCAAGTTACTGTGTTCGAGTTTTTGAGAAAAAGTTCTCTGTAGTAATTTTTGATTGACCGGATTTGCTGGGAAACTTTCTGAGCTTTTGAAACTTTTTGACTAGGCCTGTTTCTCAAGAAACTGGTAATATTGGCCACAAATTTGCTATTGGTATTAGGCCCAAGATTTGCTCTGTTGTTTTAATATCAATGCATTATTTTTTCTGAAATATCTAGGCCAGAGTCAGGTTTCGGGCATTATAGGACGTTGGGTATTTTGCGACATTATTCAGGAAATGAAGCTTAGGGGCCTGGGGATGCGAAAGAAACTTGTTAATTTCACTTGATGCAAGACTTCATTCATCTTCTGTCATATTTTCATTGATGTTAGGCTGCTGCCTACGTGGAATCTGGGTGTGCCGTGCGCCACAGATATATGCCAATTCTTTTGTTCTATTGTTATTTCCATTGTTTAGATTGGGTCTGTGTGCCACAGATCTGTCTGTGCCGCACCATCACCGATTCCAGCTGCTGTAGCATGCTGTGTACTCTCTGTATCGCTGATAATGAAGGACATCAGACGAAAATGATTTTCTGGCTGCCAGTTTCTTGAGATATCTCAAACATCAACCAATTATTAAATTATTAAATTAGATTTTAAATTAGATATGTAACTTTTGCCTGTAATTTTTTCGAACTTGTAAATATTGTAATTAGAGCTTTTTTTCTGAATCTGTTATTTTTCATTTTTATTTTGATGGCGAAATTTTACATACATACATACATACATACATAATAAACAAACAATAGAAATCGCTTGTTCCGAAATACCTGACAGTGTTCCATGATGCCCGACTCAACAAAGGTTCATTTTTGGTCTTGTTTATTAACTATACTGGCGTTTCAGAATCAGAGCGTACTGATGAAACATTAGAGCATGCTGAGGCCTAATTGATAATGCCAGAAATCGCCAAATGTGTCATGAATTATGCTGACAATCAATTTTTCCGTTAACGGTCAAGTGTTCCACTTCCACAATGACCGAAAACTAGTCTAGGCCTAGAGTAGCGTCGCCCATTATGGCCGGTCGCCCATTATGGCCGGCTAGCAAGAGAAATTAAATTTCAGGGGACTGACGACCAGTAATAAAATTGCTAATTGCAAATTTCATGATTCTATTTACATCCTTTCCTTCTTTTTCGTTCGCTCGGCACCTTGCGGTTTGAAATTTCTAAAATGTGCTTTGCTTTTTCAAAAGTCCTGTCTCTAGAGAGGAAATCTACAACGAAACCAAAGCAAAGTGACTTCTGATTCAGATTTAAGGTTATGAAGTCTGAGTGCTGCTGATTGCTATTTTCGTCGCCCATTATGCCCACCAGTTTACCAGAGAAGTTTCTAATCGCTTCAAAATGCTAAAATGCAAAATTTATTTAAAAAAACATCAATTTGGGTTAAAATCTTACTTACTGACTTGCAAAATCATCGAAACCCAAAAAAAACGCAGCATTATATTTAGTCTATTTTCATTTTAGAAATTATGCCAAAACTCATCCGTCCATGCACAAGAGATAACGCAGGATTTAGAACAACTCGAAGCATGTATTTCAATTGCCAAAACTCGAAGTTTAAGTTAATTCTTATTAATATTTTTGGGTTTAAAGAACCAAATGATAAACAAAGAACAGTAATTAAAACTGTTTTTCTTATTAAAACTTTTTACCGGAGAGTAGTGTTCATTGTTTCTCCTGCGGCCATAATGGGCGACGCTAGAAGAAAACGACGTTTTTACCCCCTTCTTTAAAATCTCCTAAAATCAGCATAAAGAGTTTAGGTAAAAAATCAATACTCTGTGATCTTTTTCTCCATTAGTTGGTGATATAATCTGGCTATTTGGTTTTTTCATTAATAGCTCTTTTTGCATCTAACTCGGAACCTCGCGACGACATGGGCATAGGCCTAATGGGCGACACCACTCTATGTATTACAAACTAAGCTGTTTCATACCGTCGAAAACATCGCATACTTCAGACTTGGTTACTGCATCTTTCTGCTCTTCGTCAGCTCTGTTTCTTACACTCATACCTCGTTCTTTCAATCCATCAACTGATTCTTTTTCTTCAGGCATTTCTGTCCATCAATTTCTAGTTTGATTTCAAAATCATCTCACAAGTCACAGGTCACAGTAGCACAAATCTTCCGGTTTTTTGTGTCACATGCAATCGAGGCAATTTTCTTGGTCGAGGCACGGCGAGCGGCAAGTGTAAAGTGCAGGATGTTCAACGCAGGTTTCAGGTCAAAGGGCTCTGGCCAGAGTTTCATGCATATAGAGAAGTTTTTGCATTGCACAAGCCCAAACCATTGCACGAGTGCCCACTTAAAGAGAGAAAAATTTTAACAATTCAGGGGCGAGAAAATATAACAGTATCATCTATGGTGTAATGCATACATGAATCTTTGCAATAAGAAACCCTTTATTTGTAAGAAGACATCTTGCACTAAGAACTTTGCACAAACCCTGATGATAAGACAATCAACAATCAGATCATCATAAAATCCCGGGGGGGGGGGGTGGTTAGTATATTTGTCCGACGTGGATGTGGGGTATCGTTTTCACCAATTCTTTCTAGCACAGGGTATCAAAATGAGGCAATCTTTCTAGAGCAGGCTGTCAAAACAGGTCTAAAGAGAATATTCTGCTAGATCAGATGGTTTTTCGGTCAAATTTCCTTTTTTGGAGTATACTTTCCACCAATTTTTTCTTCAACAGGTTATCATTATTTTGAGCGAAAAATTCAGGAGCAGGGTAAAAGACAAATGTTTTCGTGGGCACACCCCCGTACAAACAAATTTAAGTCAAGAGCCCCTCCCCCCGGGGCATAAAATATAAAAACTGGAGCACTGGAGAAAATATCACTTGAAAAAACCTTGTCGTCTGATGGAATATAGATCAAAAGGCCATTAAAATAACCTTATATGAGTAAGCATAAATTAAGTAAACCAAAGATAGGTAAATATAAATAAGCATATACGCATGAATTAATAAAAATCTGAAACTGCGCATGTTTCAATTTTGGAAAGCAGCAGTACACATTTTTTCTTTCATAAGAAACTTGGAAAAGCCCATAGTACTAAAAGTTTCTTAATTTCACGTAAAATTTTCAGCTTTTTAGTCCTAAAAGTTTCTTAATTTGTTTCTTATTTTTTGGATGCATGTAGTTTCTACCACTGCCACGTATTCGTTTCTTGACAGACAGCACAATTTGTAGCAAGAAGGAGAGTTCTATTTGACTCAAAACATAAATTTATGATGAATATTAGTAAAAAGATAAACTCAACGACAATTTTTCCATGATTTCCTTGTACTTGGCTTTAAAAGTTTCTTAGCAATTCTCCAGCATAGTACTACAGTTTCTTAAATTTTTCGCCATCCTAGTACTAGTTTCTTATAAACCAGTTTCTTATATAAAAAAACCTGTAAACGAAGCGAACCATAAGTATAAGCAAACTATACTATATAAGAATCCCGTGTCTGCAAGGACCAGTATATGAGAGACCAGTTTTACAAATCCCAGAGAAGGCCTGTTGACAGCCCGGGGGGGGTACTTCACTATTAATTCATACAGGGGTGTGCGGCGCCAGAATTTCTGTTATGACCCAACCCAAAAATTTTGGTCAAATAATGATACCCTATCCCATAATATAGGTCCAAAATTTATACCCAATCCTTGAATTTTGAAGAAGTAACAAAGAACGATTCAACGTTAGATGGCACTCAATTTCAAGGCGAAAGAACGGATTTCGTTTCAGTTATGCTTAAAAGCAGAACAAATCTGTTCTGAATCAATGGGGATATTCAACACCCATTACCAGAATTTTTAGTATAACGGTTAACCCCCAATCCCAGAAAATTTCAAGTGAAAGTATACCCCAATCACAGAAAATTTCCAGTAAAAGTATACCCCATTCCCAGAATTTTTAGGCCAAAAACTACCCAAAACTGGCACACATCCCCGTCTGACCCGATAGTGGAGTACCCCCCCGGGCCCCGGGTTGACAGGCTAGTTCATAGTTTGGTTTGTAGTAACCCCAGGGGGTCGATCGAGCATATAGGGCGGGGTGTGTCTACCGATAGAGTATAAATTTCAGTAAAAAGCACCAGGATAGGGATATTTACATCTTGTGCATCTTGGTTCCAGATATTAAAAATATTTTTTCCAGCATATGTAAAAAATTTACGAAGACACCAAAAACAGCAGGAGCCATTTCGATTCATCTTAATCCAGGACTGGTAATGTGTTTTTTATATTTTGTTCAAGAATAGGGTCTGAAATGTTTCCTATTGCAGGCAAATCACTGTCTCTGAGATGACACAACGGGATAGTGGAGAAAGGTTTGTTTACAAACAACAGTACTCTATGGAGAAGGGAATTTCCTGTAATTTAAATTACAGGACCATGAGATAGAGACAGGAATTGGGCCAAAGTTGTACAGGGTGTCTCAGAAAAATCGTTCAATGTTTGATTAAACATTAAAAAGTAACGAAAAAAGTACAGGTTCCTGGTTAGATAACCCTGGTCCTAAGATTTTGAATTCATTTTTGGCCCAGAATCTTGCGAAGCCGCTAAGAATTCAGGGAGTTACAAGCTTTTGAAGTTCAAATTTGTGCGAAAGGTGAAACCAGACGCCCTAACTGCCTTGCTTTTCAAAAGAAGTCCCAAATTCGAGATAAAAGGAGACTGTCCAATGTTTTACCACTCGTTGATATTAGGGCAAACCAAATAGGACTTCAAAAGTAATTCAATTCTTATAACCGTTTCCAAAATTTACGTAAGAATGCAAGTATCCAAAAACACCGAATGAAAACTCAATCAATGAGAGACAGACCTCTCCATAATGGTGCTCAACAGAATTCCCCCAAGCATCCCCATCCTTAATTAAATGTTAAAGAACGCTAGATTATCGACAGTGCCTTTTAAATTCTATTTGATTTGCTTTGAATAAACGAGATTCTACTTTCACAAAACATGCAAGATAGGGGTGTCTGGTTTCAGCTTTCACACACATGTGAACTTCAAAAGCTCGTAACTCCGTGAATATTTAACCGATTTGCTAGCTTCTGGTGTCTAAAATTAATTTAAAATCTCAGCAATATGGTTATTTACCATGGAGCCCGTTCATCATTTCGTTATTTCTTTATATTTAATCAAGCGTCGAACAAATTTTTGGGGACACCCTGTAGTATTTATTGCCAAAAATTTATTGCAAAATACTCCCATAAGATATAAAAAAGTACATATAAAAAAATTACGAACAATTATTCTTGAACAAAAATTAAGAATATACCTGCAACGGAAAAACGAGCCGGATCTGCTTGCCATCTATACTGTAATGGAGAGGACTCCCTGGATTTCCGACTGTTACTAGGGCTCTCAAATTGGCTGCACTCAAGCAAATCCCTTTTTCTTAATTAGCAAATGGTCTATTGTGGTTGTGTTTTGGCCAGAACATGTCTTTTGAAAATTAGTAGAGATATGAAATGGGGGTTCCCAATGAAACTGGAATGTTACTGGAACCTTTCCAAATACATGACAAATGCATCACTACGAATTGACTTCGGTTTGAATTCTTTAGTGAGTTTTTAGAAAGCTAGTCCTAACTAAACCCGAGACAGTCATTTCGACTAAATCCTGTTCGAAAAATATCACAACTGTTAAGGTTACTCTCCAGTATGAATTTCCTTATATCTATTGAGATTGATACGTTGACTAAATCCTTGCCCACATGTATCACAAGCGTAAGGTTTCTCTCCAGTATGAATTCGTGTATGGGTAGTAAGACGGCCAGTTTGACTAAATCCTTTGCCACATCAATCACAAACATGAGGCCTCTCTCCAGTATGAGTTCGTTTGTGTGTCCTGAGAGAAGAACTGGTGGCAAATCCTTGTCCACAAATATCACAAATGTAAAGTTTCTCTTCAGTATGAATCCGTTTATGGGTAGTAAGATGGCCAGTTTGACTAAATCCTTTGCCACATCAATCACAAACATGAGGCCTCTCTCCAGTATGAGTTCGTTTGTGTGTCCTGAGAGAAGAACTGGTGGCAAATCCTTGTCCACAAATATCACAAATGTAAAGTTTCTCTTCAGTATGAATCCGTATGTGTAGTAAGACTGCAAACTTGACTAAATCTTGTTCTAAAGGTATCACAAATGTATGGCTTTTCTCCATTATGAGTTCGTTTGTGTGTTTTGACAGTAGAGCTGGTGGCAAATCCTTGTCCGCAAATATCACAAATGTAAGGCTTCTCTCCAGTATGAACTTGATTATGTCTATTGAGATCGTGACGTCGACTAAATCCTTGCCCACAGATATCACAGATGTAAGGTTGGTCTCCAGTGTGAATTCGGTGATGCGTTGTGAGACACCTACTTCGACCAAATTCTTTTCCACATGTATCTCAAGCGTAAGACTTCTCTCCAGTATGAATACACTTATGTCTATTGAGAGCGACACGTTGACTAAATCTTTGCCCACATGTATCACAAGCATAAGGCTTCTCTCCAGCATGAATTCGTTTATGTGTAGTGAGAGTGGAAGCCTGACTAAAACCTGTTCCACAGACATCGCAAATGTAAGGCTTCTCTCCATTATGAGTTCGTTTGTGTGACTTAAGAGTAGAGCTGGTGGCAAATCCTTGTCCGCAAATATCACAAATGCAAGGCTTCTCTCCAGTATGAACTCGATTATGTCTATTGAGATCGTGACGTCGACTAAATCCTTGCCCACAGATATCACAGATGTAAGGTTTCTCTCCAACGTGAATTTGTTTATGCATTGTGAGACAGCTACTTCGACCGAATTCTTTTCCACATGTATCACAAGCGTAAAGTTTCTCTCCAGTATGAATTTGCTTATGTCTATTGAGAGCGACACGTTGACTAAATCTTTGCCCACATGTATCACAAGCGTAAGGCTTCTCTCCAGTATGAATTCGTTTATGTGTAGTAAGATTGCAAACTTGATTAAATCCTTTTCCACATATGTCACAAATGTAAGGCTTCTCTCCAGTATGAATTCGTTTATGTGTAGTGAGACTGCAAACTCGACTAAATCCTGTTCCACAGACATCGCAAATGTAAGGCTTCTCTCCATTATGAGTTCGTTTGTGTGACTTAAGATTAGAGGTGGTGGCAAATCCTTGTCCGCAAATATCACAAATGTAAGGCTTCTCTCCAGTATGAATTCGATTATGTCTATTGAGACCGTAACGTCGACAAAATCCTTGCCCACAGATATCACAGACGTAAGGTTGCTCTCCAGTGTGAATTTGTTTATGCATTGTGAGACTGCTACTTCGACGAAATTCCTTTCCACATGTATCACAAGCGTAAGGTTTCTCTCCAGTATGAATTTGCTTATGTCTATTGAGAGCGACACGTTGACTAAATCTTTGCCCACATGTATCACAAGCGTAAGGCTTCTCTCCAGTATGAATCCGTTTATGTCTGGTGAGTACGCAAATTTTATTAAATCCTTTTCCACAGGTATCACAAATGTAAGGCTTCTCTCCATTATGAGTTCGTTTGTGTGTCTTGAGAGAAGATCTGGTGACAAATCCTTGTCTACAAATATCACAAATGTAAGGTTTCTCTCCAGTATGAAATCGTTTATGTCTATTGAGATCGCTCTTCTGACTAAAACATTTTCCGCATTTATCACAGAAGTAAGATTCTTTTCCAGCATGAATTTGTGTCTGTATGTTGAGATGCTTGTTCTGATTAAGTCCTGTATGATCTTGGTTATTTCGATTTTCATTACTATTGTCACTAAATCCATTTGCAGATATATCGCTTGGGTATGCTTCCTCTTCCATCTTGATTTGTAAATGATTTTCATGACCGATCAATTTTTTGTCAACGTGGCTTGGCAGTAGTCCTTTTCCAAGTATGTTACATTCATAATGCTTATTTCCAGAATGGATTTGTTTATGTCTATCTAAATCATCTTTCATACTAAATCCAACTCCACATACATCACAAATGAACGATTTCTCTCGAATATGAATGTTTCGTTTATGTGCATCGAGATTGCCACTATCACTAAATCCAATTCCACATGCCTCGCAAATATGATATTTCTCTCCAGTATGAAATGTGTTATGTGCAGCATCAGGTTTTGCTTCTGCAAATGATTCATAAGAAATGGCTTCCTCTTCAATCTTTATTTGCACATCAATTACATCTGAGACCTCTATTTCATCGACATAATCATCATCACCATATTCAGAACAACTTTCACACTTAACTGAATTCTGAGCTTGGACATTCTCAACAGAAGTTCCTTGGTTTCTTTTCAAAATTTTTCTCAGGTTGCGCTGTGTTTGCAGTTCGCCATATGAAGGACCAACCACTATATTATCTAAAATTCAAATGTCTTGATAAGAAATTTCGCTGATTGATTGATTAAACATTAAAGATAAAATTGTAGAATGGATGAAATCCGAGCACACATAAATGATGAAACCCATATATATATATATTCGTTTCGACTTATACAGGGTGTCTCAGAAAATTGTTCGACGTTTGATTAAATGTTAAAAAGTAACGATAAAAGGTACAGGCTCCTGGTTAGATATCCTTGTTCCTCAGATTTTAGATTAATTTTAGACGCCAAAATCTTGCGAATCCGCGAAGAATTGACGGAGTTACAAGCTTTTGAAGTTCAGATATGTGCGAAAGCTGAAACCAGCCGCCCCTAACTGACTTGTTTTCCAAAAAGACGTTCTAAAATCGAGGTAAAAGAAGGCTGTCCAATGTTTTACCTCTCGTCGATATCAGAGGAAACCACAGAAGACTTCCAAAGTTATCTAATTCTTATAATCGTTGTCAAAATTTACTTAAGACTGCAAGTATTTAAAAACACGGAATGAAAACTTAATCAATGAGAGATGGGGCAATTCTAAATTGTGCTGAACAGGATTCCTCCAAGCATCCATAACCTTGATTCAATGTTATAGAAAGCTAGTTGATCAAAGGTGATTTTCAAATTCCATTTGATTTCCTTTGAATAACCGAGATTCTACTTTCACTAAATATGCAAATTAGGGGCGTCTAGTTTCAGCTTTCGCACAAACTTGAACTTTGAACGCTCGTAATTCTGTGAATATCTAGCCGATTTGCTAGTTTCTGGTGTCTAAAATTAATTTAAAATCTCAGCAATATGGTTATGAAAACAGGGAGACCATTCATTATTTCGTTATTTTTTTATATTTAATCAAACGTCGAACAATTTTTTTGGGACACCCTGTATATATATAAATATGAATGTTTATGGGGTAACGAGTTTCTCATCTGATGTGGAAGCAATTATTTCAAATGCCAGCAAGGGGTTTATGGGAATGAGGCCTACAACTCTCTGTATAACCACGACCTACTTGGTATAGTTGAGACTCACCTTGACACTTCTGTTGTCCAGAATCTATTGTTTGCGAAATTCAGTTAAACGGAAGGAAATACTTTTCTTCGTTGATCGATAGAAGTCCAAGCCAAACATCAGATGAATTTGATATTTTCATGGACAATTTTGAACTATCCAGAGTGTCTGCTAAAGAGTCATATGGTGTAATCATAAAGGTGGCTTCAACTGCCACGAAGGTAAACTTTTTGAACGATTTACGTCCGAACTTGGTTTGCAAAAGTTGATCTGTGAACCAACACATTTCATGGGCGAGACCAAATCCTGCATTGACCTCATATTCACCAACCGGCCCATTTTGTTTCTAGAAACTGGCGTCCACCCAACCTAACATGAGCAATGTCATCATCATATTGTATTTGCCAAAATAACTGCAGAGAACGCTCCACCTCCCTACAATCGAAAACTTTGGTACTATAATCATTCCAGCAAACATTCCAGCAATTTGAAGAAGCACTGGATTGTACGATTGGCAGGAAACATTTCAGGAACTTCAGTGTCCAAATTTGCAAGTAAGAAAGTTAAATGAAGCCTTATCAAACATTTTCTCAAACTTCATCCCAAACAAGACCAAAACACTTCGGCCTCGACAGGCACCCTGGATAAAACAGTCGATCAAAATCTTCATCCGAAAAAACAATCGAGCGTACAAAGACTTTGTCAAGAATGGTAGACCCGATAACAAACTAGTGGACATACAGAACATGATAGCGCAAAGTTCCAAAATCATCGAGAATGCTAAAAATCAGTATTTCATAAAAATTGGGAAATCTCTCTCAAATCCCGAAACAGGTCAGAAAACATACTGGTCTTTGATCAACAAAATCTTGAACAAAGCGAAAATACCAGTAATTCCTCCTCTCTTGGAAAATGACATTTTGTGTTGGACTTCGAGTCAAAAGCACAAACTTTTAACGACTTCTTTGTTCTCCAATGTACTACAATAGATACTGGAAGCGAAGTATCAGGTCAGCTTTCGTCAAGCGCACCTCCATTAACTGCATTCCGGATCTCGGAGTTGAAAATACTTAATACCTTTCATTCCTCAAACCCAAATAAAGCACATGGTTGGGATGATATATCTGTTCGTATGATTAAAATATGTGATGGCAGCCTAGTCTTTCCTCTAAAGTTGATCTTTGAAGCATGCCTAAGACAAGGTGTTTTCCCGGAAATATGCAAAAGAGCCAATGTCGTCCAAGTTCACAAAAAGATCACTAAAAACCTGAAGCAGAACTATTGTCCCATCTCCCACTTTCCAATTATTGGTAATAAAAAAGTAGAAAAGTTAATGTTTGATTCTTTGTACGAACACCTTTCCGTTCATGAACTGCTAAATCCTAACCAATCTGGTTTTCACCCGGGAGATTCTACATAGTTCACTCTATCTTTATTGCATTTGACTGCAACCCTCCATTAGATGTACGCTCAGTTTATCACTTTATCAGAACCAGGTTCATAATTACACTAATATGTTTGCAAAAGGCAGTATAAACAAAATTGGGTCGAAACTGGGTTAGTTCTAACCTGGAGTGCTGTTTAGTGTCAGGCTCACATATGGCATCAACTAATTGCTTGCTCATGATCATATAAAACAAATAATAAACAAATAAATCACAAATAAAACAATAGGATAGCTATTATAAAAAATAGACCCTCTGTTCTTTTAAGTCATGCATAAAAAAATGGATTGGACGGGACTCTGCCGTTGCAAAATTTGTAGAATAGGGTACCCTCTTCTAGGGTATTACCGAAATTTGCTTATCATGACCCACTTTTATGATGATTTTTGGCTTTTGTAAACTAGCCCATTGGTCCATTTATTAGAATCTTCAGCCAAGACCACACCTATTTTTAATGGAACCAACTGCCGAAAAAATTGTTATAGAGAATTTTAGGCCCAAAAACCCCCCATATGGGCGGCACATACCCGTACCCTAAACATGTTATGTACCCCCCCCCCCGGGCCTTTTAGGTTGTGATGTGAGATTTACGCGTTCTGTAATTCTGAAGGCGAGTGCATGTCTTCTGAAAACGTTATCGAGGATTTTTCTTTTAATTATTGGGTACAGAATTGGGGTCATATTCATTGTCTTTCAGCGTACTAATTACATGAGCCATTTTGATAGCGAAATGTTCGTCTTCGGTAAAACTGACTGCAGGCAAATATTCATTGTTTATTGTTCATTGTTTTGAAATATTAGCATCAAATAAATTAAACAATTTGCTGTTGCTTTTGTCGCATTGCGGTGTTTCTGCCTTTAAAAATATTCATTGGTTGCGAAATTCCCGAAATGTCAAATTGAGGGTGTGTTTTGGGCAGAGAACGTCTTTCGAAAGTTAGTCAATATAAAATGGGACTGCTCGATGAAACTGGAATATTACTGGAACCTTTCCAAATACATAACAAATGAATC
Source organism: Aurelia coerulea (assembly GCA_039566865.1). Taxonomy (NCBI): domain Eukaryota; kingdom Metazoa; phylum Cnidaria; class Scyphozoa; order Semaeostomeae; family Ulmaridae; genus Aurelia; species Aurelia coerulea. The sequence continues at coordinate 19,691,978 of CM076947.1, read as the reverse complement.
ACTACGAATTGACTTCAAAAAGTCACGTTTCTCTTTGGTTTGAATTCTTTGATGAGTTTTCAGAAAGCTAGTCCTCTACTGAAAGTGCTGCAGAAGCTACAAAACCGTGCCGCACGAATTGTTACTAACAGCTCATATGATGCATCATCTCTTCCTTTGATTGGAAGGCTAGGGTGGTTAACTATAAAGGAAATGATAGAATTTGAAACTGCAACTATGGTTTACAAGTCTCTCCATGGTTTAGCTCCTGAATATATGCAGCTAATGTTTACAAAACTGTCGGAAAAGAATTCACGGTCTCTCCGTAATACCGACACGGATCTCAGAATACCTCGCTTTACAACCTCTTACGGGCAACGTAGTTTCTCATATCGAGGTGTAACTGTGTGGAATAAACTTAACACAGAAATAAAAAGTGCCCCTTCACTGGCCACTTCCAAAAATTTGCTGAAACAAGCTTTGAAGAATCAAAGGGTGTGAAAGTTCTCGTACAGCATCAAACTTTTTCTTTTCTAACCAGAACATATTGTATATAAATTTTTATTTTTCTTTGTAATACAGGTTGCTTTGTAATTTATTCATGTAATTAGGGCACATTGAAAATCAGTGTATTTAATTCTACTGAATGTATAGCCCTGTTGAAATAAATAAAAATGAAATGAAAAAAAATGAAGGTAAATTGAAAGTCAAGAATGTCGGACGTTAAAGTAAATGAACGGAGATTTAGCGACATGATCTTTATTATTATTATTATTCTTATTATCATTATTATAGCATTCTTTAAAGTTGGTTGTTAAAAATAGCTCCACTTCAAGAACTTATAAAGACCAAGTATTTACAAAAACAACATGAATTACAGTTCATGATAAGAAATGAAAATACCCTAAAATACCCAATTTACAAATTTTGCAACGGCAAGTCTCTCCAATCCATTTTTTATGCATGACTTGAAAGAACAGATGGAGGCGGCAATTTTTGTATCATTAGGCAGGGAATTTCACAATATGCTACCACTAAAAGATAAACTATCGTTGCCATAAATAGTTGTTTTAGTTTGAGGTTAGTAGAAATCAATAGATTCTTTGATCTTAGATTGTAATTATTGTTCTTTTCATATAAACCTCGAGCATTAACTTTGGCAAGTTCTTTTCATGAATAGTGCACTCCTTTCCTCTCTTTAACAACTCATCAAAAGAAGATGTAAAATAGTTTAAGAGAGTGAATGATCTAAACATAGCACAAAATAACGGCACGAGCCACTTATGTTTCAATTGATTTCAACGACCGACAACATCAAATACGATAGGTTATATTAAGACTAACCTAGTCCCCCTAGCTAAGTTGACTTTAACTTCGTTGAACACTTTAATAAAATCGGAAATTTCACCCATCTGAAAATTTTATGTCCAACATTTTTGTGGTCCGAAATATCTACCGGGTGCTACAATACATTATTTTTGGAAGGTTCTTGAGCTATGAAAATGCAATTTAATGTTCACCATTCAAAAGCCCAATATGGCTTAACAATCACAACTGCAACAAAAGCTTGGGTGGGAAAGATCCTTTAGTTCTAGAACACACTACTCCACACCGTTCAAGTTCCTTCAGTCCTAGAACCTTGCACAGTGATCCAGAGCATGTAATAAATTGCAAAAAATGAATTTTCGAAAATTGAAAAAATACACGACAGACTTTATGGAGGACATCCTGAGGATTAACATAAAACAAACAGTTTTAAAATCGGACCACTGAGTGCGGAGAAATGAATTTTTGAAGTTGGCCTAAATTTCATATGGTTGTTTACACTGACATTTCCAGTACAAGTGTCAAAATATCGTAAATTTCAAAATGTCGAAAGGTCATCTTGCCTTTGTCCGATTTTAGAATTTTTTCTCTTAAATGAGAAAGGTAATTCTTTCGTCTTTAATGCCATTTAGTTGCTGGATTCATACGGTAAAGGGTTATCCAAGAACTATGCAAAGTTATGTCCCTTGTACTCTACCCAAGAATCCTTTTTCAAAACTGGGAACTTCGACTTAAAAGTTGAAAACAAAAAAAGCAAGCGTTTGCAAGCCTTAGCGACTAATTTTTTATTAAACTCCAGCGTCTTCTGAGTGTCTACCTGAAATCTTTCGTTCTGAGTCGTTCAAATTTATTGTCAACAGTTCTTTCAAAATTGTTGGCAAAAGTTATGATGATTATGATGAACATTTTAGTCAGGTATCTTCTTGATTCCAATTTGCCAAAACAAAGAGCAAATTTCCAATAATTTTCATGGCATTTTCTCAAAGCATAAGTAAAGTTTCCTTTTAAGTTATCAGACTTACTGGGAAAAATTACTGATGGGATTTTAATTTGAAAGGGTATCTTTTTATCGTGAGTATCAAGCGACAAATTTATATTCGCTAAACAATAAATTAACCAAAATACAGGGATGTCTCATAGTCTTCCTTATTCTGTGGAAAATAAATCATCAATTATATTACTACCATTATCGCAAAACTGCTTGTTATATTAGCTCCAACTGCTACAAAGCCATGGCAAAATGTACTGAGAATTGTGACATAAAGGGGGGGGGGCAGACACAACAGTGGCAGCCAAATAGAATGAACCAATAGGTACATGCGCATGTAAAGGGTGTCACAAAAATTCATTTTATCACAAATAAGATAAACAAGAAGAATTGAGAGACTTGTGGCGTGTGACTCTTTTTAGCAGATCTGCAGAGTTCGTCTCATATTTAGGAACAAAGCTTTTATTTTTGATGCTCTTGAAAATATCCTCAAACTGCTTTTGTGACAAAAAATATTTTCGCATCCAATCCGATGAATTATTCTTTCCATTATGTCTGTAAAGTTTATTTATGCTTTGAGAAAACTCCAAGGAAAATTATTGGGATTTTGCTCTTTGTTTTTAGCATAAAGGAATTGATAAGTTGCTTGACTAAAGTATCATCATAATCATCATAATCTTTTACCAACGATTTTGAAATAATTTTTGACAATTGATTTAAACGATTCAGAACGAAAGATTTCAGAGAAGCATTCACAAGACGTTGGAGTTTAATGAAAAATTAGTCGCTAAGGCTTGCAAACGCTTGCTTTTTTTGTTTTCAACTTTTAAGTCGAAGTTCCCAGTTTTGAAAAAGGATTCTTGGGTAGAGTACAAGGGACATAACTTTGCATAGTTCTTGGATAACCCTTTACCGTATGAATCTAGCGACTAGATGACATTAAAGACGAAAGAATCACCTTTCATTTAAAAGAAAAAATTCTAAAATCGGACAAAGGCAAGATGACCTTTCGACATTTTGAAATTTACGTTATTTTGACACTTGTACCGGAAATGTCAATGTAAACAACCATAGGAATTTTAGTCCAACTTCAAAAATACATTTCTCCGCACTCAGTGGTCCGATTTTAAAACGGTTTGTTTTATGTTAATCCTCAGGATGTCCTCTATAAAGACTGTCGTGTATTTGTTGCATTTTCGAAAATTCATTTTTTGCAGCCTTGCACTTTGAACTGTTAAAATGTAAATGCATCTTTTCTTTTAATATTTTCTCTAATTTGTAAAATAGAGTTTGATTGATCAGGATATTTTTAAAAATACAAATTTCAATCGTTCAGCTGACTCAAATTTTTCTTCAAATTACGCATTTATTGTAGTAACATAATTCAGTAACCATCTGTCTCAGGCTAGCTCAGAAATTTTTCCTTGGGAATGCAAATCCGATATGACCATGAGAGGTTGCAAAATCTAAGTTGAGATCTCATCTATACTATACCATAAACTGAAAATAAAAATTTTTCAATACAAGGCTCTTTCAAAACTGTTCAAACGCCTATACATTTTTTGGGGCACCAGGTAGTGTCGGAAATCGTTTGCAGCAAACAAGCGACAATGCAGATCATTGTATAAAGACATCATGCTTTGCACACGAAATGCTTCATGTTAAAAAGGAAGGCAGTCCGAGTGTTCATTAGTGCAAAAATATGACATTTTCTTAATCTAAATCCATCTTAGCAATCATTCTCATCATCCTCAACAATAATCATCTGTGGAAATTTCTAACCAAACATCCCTAAAATGAAGCACGATGCACAAATGTAGGATATTTTTAGTATAAAATGAGCAAAAACACACTTGAAAATAGATAGCTTTGTAGTCGTCGGAAATTTTCTTTGCTTAAAGACCTCCAACATTCCGTGAAAAATTATCCGCAAAATGTTTTGTCAGAAATGTGTTCGTTCAAATGTTTTGGCTTTTAATTTTTTAATTTTTAATGCATGCTAAATATAGGCGCTATCAAGTACATTTAAGTTGTGAAAACATAATTTAGTGCAAAAACAATTGTCAACATGCACACAAATTTAAGGATTCCCAGGTAAAAATTCATTTCTGACTTGCCAGATTGCCCATGATGCTAAATCCTTTGAGCACGTACCACAAATCTAACGTTTTCCTCTATCATAAAGTTTCTAGTTTCTCGAGAAACCCTAACCTTAACCCAAACACAAATTAAATGATTCCCGGGTATGAATTCATTTGTGACTTGTCACATTGCCCCAATGCTGCAAAATCCTGGAAAAAGGATTTCACAAATATAAGGCATTCCTCCAGCATAAAGTTTCTCGTTGTCTTGACCTTGTAAACTATAACCTTTTCCACACCGGTCACAACTGTAACACACCCAACCCCCCAAGGACTATTTTCTCATAGCTGTCAGTATTTCTCTCAATTATGAATTTCTTCATGTCCCCTGAGAGATTTCTTCACGCCAAACGCTTTTCCACTTATATCACAGATGTAAGGTAGCTTTCCAGTATGAATTCTTTTATGTGTATTGAGATAGCAAGCTTTAGTAAATCCTTTTCCACAAAAATCACAAAGATGAGGGTTCTAAAGTATGAGTTTGTTGGTGTTTCTTGAGAGAATAGCTGGTGGTAAATCCTTGTCCACATATATCGCAGATGTAAGGTTTCTCTCCAGTATGAATTCTTTTATGTGTATTTAGATGGCTACGTTGATTAAACTCTTTTCCACATGTATCACAAATGTAAGGTTTCTCTCCAGTATGAATTCGTGTATGTGCAGTGAGATGACTAATTTGGGTAAATCCCTGTTCACATATATCACAAACATGAGGTTTCTCTCCAGTATGAATTCTTTTATGTGCATTGAGATTGCTACGTTGACTAAATCCTTGTCTACAAATATCACAAATGTAAGGCTTCTCTCCAGTATGAATCCGTTTATGAGTAGTAAGGCTGCAAACTTGACTAAATCCTGTTCCACAAACATCGCAAATGTAAGGCTTCTCTCCATTATGAGTTCGTTTGTGTACCTTGTGAGTAAAGCTGGTGGCAAATCCTTGTCCGCAAATATCACAAATGTAAGGCTTCTCTCCAGTATGAATTCGAATATGTCTATTGAGATCGTGACGTCGACTAAATCCTTGCCCACAGTTATCACAAATGTAAGGTTTCTCTCCAGTATGAATTCGTCTGTGCATTGTGAGACAGCTACTTCGACCAAATTCTTTTCCACATGTATCACAAGTGTAAGGTTTCTCTCCAGTATGAATACGCTTATGTCTATTGAGATCGATACGTTGACTATATCCTTGCCCACATAAATCACAAGAGTAAGGCTTCTCTCCAGTATGAATTCGTTTATGGGTAGTGAGATGTGCAGCTTGACTAAATCTCATTCCACATAAATCACAAACATAAGGTTTCTCTCCAGTATGAATACGATTATGTCTATTGAGAGCCATACGTTGACAAAATCTTTGCCCACATGTATCACAAGCGTAAGGCCTCTCTCCAGTATGAATCCGTTTATGTGCAGTGAGATTGCAAACTTGATTAAATCCTTTTCCACACATGTCACAAATGTATGGTTTCTCTCCAGTATGAATTCGTCGATGTGTAATCAATGCACCATTGTCGCTAAAACCTTTTCCACATATGTAACAAATGTAAGGTTTCTCTTCCGTATGAGATCGTTTATGTACAGTGAGAGTGCCAGTTTGACTGAATCCTTGTCCACATACATCACAAACATAAGGTTTCTCTTTAGTATGAATGCGTTTATGTGTCTTGAGATTACTGCTGTGACTAAATCCGTGTCCACATATATCACAAATGTAAGGTTTCTCTCCAGTATGTATTCGTTTATGTCTATTGAGATCGCTCTTCTGACCAAATCCTTTTCCACATAAATCACAAACATGAGGTTTCTCTCCAGTATGAGATCGTTTATGTACATTGAGATTGTGACTGTGACTGAATCCTTGTCCACATACATCACAAACATAAGGTTTCTCTTTAGTATGAATGCGTTTATGTGTCTTGAGATTACTGCTGTGACTAAATCCGTGTCCACATATATCACAAATGTAAGGCTTCTCTCCAGTATGAAATCTTTTATGAGTATTGAGATTGCCAGCTTGAGAAAATCCTTTTCCACATGAATCACAGGCGTAAGGCTTCTCTCCAGTATGAATTCGATTATGTGTAGTGAGATCGCTCTTCTGACTAAAACATTTTCCGCGTTTATCACATAAGTAAGATTCTTTCCCAGCACGAATTTGTGTCTGTATGTTGAGATGCTCATTCTGATTAAGTCCTGTATGATCTTGGTTATTTCGATTTTCATTACTATTGTCACTAAATCCAATTGCAGATATATCGCTTGGGTATGCTTCCTCTTCCATCTTGATTTGTAAATGATTTTCATGACCGATCAATTTTTTGTCAACGTGGCTTGGCAGTAGTCCTTTTCCAAGTATGTTACATTCATAATGTTTCTCGCAAGACCGGACTCGTTTATGTCTATCTAAATCATCTTTCATACTAAATCCTATTCCACATACATCACAAATGTAAGAATTCTCACTAATATGACTGTTTCGTTTATGTGCATCGAGATTGCCACTATCACTAAATCCAATTCCGCATGCGTCGCAAATATGATATTTCTCTCCAGTATGATATGTATTATGTGTAGCATCAGGTTTTGCTTCTGCAAATGATTCATAAGAAATGGCTTCCTCTTCATTCTTCATTTGCACATCAATTACATCTGAGACCTCTATTTCATCAACATAATCATCACCACCATTTTCAGAGCATCTTTCCCACTTCACTGAATTCTGAGCTTGGACAGTCTCATTAGAAGTTTCTTGGTTTCTGTTTAGAATCTGCCTCAGGTTGCATTGTGTTTGTAATTCGCCATATGAAGGAACAACCATTATTTCATCTAAAATTTAAATGTCTTTATATGGAATTTCGCTGATTGATTAAACATGAAAGATAAAATGGTAAAATTGATGATTTCCGGGGATATTAGACTCATACGTATGGGTGGGGATTTCCCTAAAGAGCTTCGAACTCGTTGAGGACGCACTTTTTTAAAAATGATTACCATGTCTGTGAGCATGTGGGAACAAATGAATGAAAAAATTGCAACTTCCCAATCAAAATGATGTAGACAGCAAATATTTGAAAATGTAGTACCCTTTTGGGAGCACCATTCCAAAAAATGGGCAGGAAAATAGCAGAGAGTGATCTCCTTTTTAGAAGAAGCAAATACCAAGTTCAGCAGCACTTGAGGCACTCGTGTGGAAGCAGCAGTGACCTTCATTTTACCACATGGCTCACAATTGGGTGAAAGGTTTTCAATTTTCAAAAACTGAGGAGCTATATCTTAATTATGGTCAGTTATAAACGATAACATGGGCAGTTCTTAAATTTCAGTTTTGGGATATTCTACTCTAAACAAAAGTATGCTAACCTCAAAAACTTTTAAAAAGAATGCACCTTGAATGAATCAAGGATATCCTACGCTCATAAATGCCATTCTTAGAAAATTTGTGCAATGAATAAGGTTTTGCTTGTTACCATAGTTCTATTGATGGAATTACATACGAGTAGCCAATAGGAGGAAAATTATGTTGCAACTGCATTTTATAATTTGGAGAAGGGTAGGTGAGTTAAATACTATTATAAAAATTCTATTTCAAATACAATTGGTGGACTCTTGACTCATTTAACTTGAATGATTGTGTAAATTATTTTTTTTATCTAATGAGCCGCCCAGAATACTTCCGCTTCTTTTGAAGTCATCAAAGTGTCATAAAGTGTCTTGCAGGAACATCCCCAGCTATTTAGAGTGTGACAAAGCTAAAAATAATAACGAAATGTTATTGTGGTATTACCAATTTAATATTATTTTCAATTGATGAATTTATATTTTATCCCTGTTCATAAGGAGGGTAGTAGACAATGTAAAAACATCAATCACCCAATTTCTATACTTCCAGTCTTGGGAAATTTTTTGAAAAATTACTGTTTTATTCAATGTAAATAAATTAAACAAAAAATACAGGCTTAAATAGCCTCCTGACTGCACATAAGTCGGGTTTTCGTCCTGGTGACTCAACAATAAGTCAGTTATCATCCATATCCCATAAAATTTATACTGGTTTTGAAGTTTCGAAATTTTCTTTCCAATAATAATAATAATCGAATGTTTCAACAAGATGACCTATCAGTACAATATATACTGTTATAATCGTAAACAACGGGCGCTGCTGAATGGTAGAAATTCTAAATGGAAGTACATATCGGCGGGGTAACCCAAGGATCAATTTTGGGACCACTTCTCTTCCTTGTATAAATTAATGACCTTGCTGAGAATGTTAGATGTGATATTCAGCTCTTTGCTGATGACAGGTCCCTTTTTACAGCTGTCTATGATGAGCTCAAAACTGCAGAAGAACTAGATAGATATTTAGAGAGGGTGTGCGACAATGTGCATTGCAATGGAAACTGAAATTCAATACTGAGAGATCAGAAGAAGTAATTTTCTCTGCCAAAAGGGTCAAACCAATCCATTTCCCTTTGTCTTTTCCTAACAATAATGAAGCAAAAAAAGAGTGAGCACAAGCATCATGGTATAAGCCTCGATTCTGAGCTTTAAATTTCTATATATATTTCCAATTCAATTTCGACTCTAAGCTTTAAATTTGAAATATCTAGTGTCCAAAATTGTTTGCAGCAAACAAGAGGCAACGCAAATCATTGTATAAAGACATCATGCTTTGCTCACGATATGCTTCATGTTGAAAAGGAAGGCAGTCACAGTCTTCATTAGTGCAAAAATATGACATTTTCTTAGGCCCCGTTTACATGTTACCGTTTTCATTTCATATCGGATTGGGGTTCTGTTTACACGACACCGTTTTCATTTCATATCGGATTGGGGGTTGTGTTTACACGGAAACGCTTTGTCTTGTGCTTCGAAAGATTTCCTTTGTTTCAACACCCACTGCGCAAAGCACCAGATGAATAGGAGGCTCGTAGAATTGATAAAGAGGTTCCGCTTTTGAGTTGATAGCGGATTCGACCGTTTACACGATATCGGATTCGTTTCATGCCACTTTCAGAGCGTTTTCATTTGAAAACGCAAAAACGATATGAAGCATATCGGATTGGTGCGTCCTCGTGTAAACAGGAGGCCAATCCGATATGGAGTGAAAATGGTCTCGTGTAAACAGAAGGCCAATCCGATATGAAACCAATCCGATATGAAATGAAAACGGTATCCTGTAAACGGGGCCTAAATCTAAAACCATCTTAGCAATCATTCTTATCATCCTCAACAATAATCATCTGTGGAAACTTCTAACCCAACATCCCTAAAATGAAGCACAATGTACAAATTTGGGAAATATTTAGTATGAAATGAGCAAAAACACACTGAAAATAGACAGCTTTGCAGTCGTCCGAAATTCCCATTTTTTAAAGATGTCCGATATTCCGTGAAAAAATTTCCAAAAATGTTTTGTCCGAAATGTGTTCATTCAAATGTTATAGCTATTAATGCATGCTAAATATAGGCGTTATCAAGTATATTTAAGTTGTGAAAACGCAATTTAGTGCAAAAAAAATTGTCAACATGCAGGACAAATTTAAGGATTTCCGGGTAGGAATATATTTCTGACTTGTCAGATTGGTAGTGCTCCTAAATCCTGGAAAAGGATTCACAAATATAAGGTCTTCCTCAAGCATAAAGTTTCTTGTTTCTGTCTTGTGACATTACCTTTTCAACTACAACCATTTCCACACCGATCACAATTGTAATCCCCCACCTCCCAACCCCCCCAAGGACTATTTTCTCATAGCTGTCAGTATTTCTCTCAATTATGAATTTCTTCATGTCCCCTGAGAGCTTCTTCACGCCAAACGCTTTTCCACTTATATCACAGATGTAAGGTAGCTTTCCAGTATGAATTTTTTTATGTGTATTGAGATTGCTACGTTGACTAAATCCTTTTCCACATAAATCACAAACGTGAGGTTTCTCCAGTATGAGTTCGTTGGTGTTTCTTGAGAGAAAAGCTGGTGGCAAATCCTTTTCCACATGTATGACAAATGTAAGGTTTCTCTCCAGTATGAACGCGTTTATGTGAATTGAGATTGCTACCTTGACTAAATCCTTTTCCACATAAATCACAAACATGAGGTTTCTCTCCAGTATGAGATCGTTTATGTACATTGAGATTGTGACTGTGACTAAATTCTTGTCCACATACATCACAAATATAAGGTTTCTCTTTAGTATGAATGCGCTTATGTGTCTTGAGATTATTGCTGTGACTAAATCCTTGTCCACATATATCACAAATGTAAGGCTTCTCTCCAGTATGAAATCTTTTATGAGCATTGAGATTGCCAGCTTGAGAAAATCCTTTTCCACATGAATCACAAGCGTAAGGCTTCTCTCCAGTATGAATTCGATTATGTGTAGTGAGATCGCTCTTCTGACTAAAACATTTTCCGCATTCATCACAAAAGTAAGATTCTTTCCCAGCACGACTTTGTGTCTGTATGTTGAGATGCTTGTTCTGATTAAGTCCTGTATGATCTTGGTTATTTCGATTTTCATTACTATTGTCACTAAATCCAATTGCAGATATATCGCTTGGGTATGCTTCCTCTTCCATCTTGATTTGTACATGATTTTCATGACCGATCAACTTTTTGTCAACGTGGCTTGGCAGTAGTCCTTTTCCAAGTATGTTACATTCATAATGCTTATTTCCAGAATGGATTTGTTTATGTCTATCTAAATCATCTTTCATACTAAATCCAATTCCACATACATCACAAATGAACGATTTATCTCGAACATGAATGTTTTGTTTATGTGCATCGAGATTGCCTCCATCATTAAATCCAATTCCGCATGCGTCGCAAATATGATACTTCTCTCCAATATGAAATGTATTATGTGCAGTATCAGGTTTTGCTTCTGCAAATGATTCATAAGAAATGGCTTCCTCTTCATTCTTTATTTGCACATCTGAGACCTCTATTTCATCGACATAATCATCATCACTATTTTCAGAGCATCTTTCGCACTTCACTGAATTCTGAGCTTGGACAGTCTCATTAGAAGTTCCTTGGTTTCTGTTTAGAATCTGCCTCAGGTTGCATTGTGTTTGTAATTCACCATATGAAGGAACAACCATTATTTTATCTAAAATTTAAATGTCTTTATATGGAATTTCGCTGATTGATTAAACATGAAAGATAAAATGGTAAAATTGATGATATCAGGGGATTTAGACTCATAAACGTAAGGGTGGGGATTTCCCTATGGGGTAAAGAAAAGAGCTTCGAACCCGTTGAGGACGCACTTTTTTCAAAATGATTACCACGTCTGTGAGCATGTGGGAACAAATGAATGAAAAAATTGCAACTTCCCAATCAAAATGATGTAGACAGCAAATATTTGAAAATGTAGTACCCTTTTGGGAGCACCATTCCAAAAAATGGATACTCTCTTTGGCAGGAAAATAGAAGAAAGTGATCTCCTTTTAAGAAGTGGAAAATACCCACTTCAGCAGCACTTATGAGCCACTCGTGTACAAGCAGCAATGACCTACATTTTACCACATATGGCCCACAATTGGGTCATTCTAAGGTTTCAATTTTCAATGGCCCTCTTCTGTACATTGCCTTGCATTTGTGTCCTCTCAAAATGTCAAATTGTTGAACAGATGTCATTGCCTGACATCAAATATGAGAGAGACATTGAATTTTTCTTTCAGTTTGTTGTTCTTTCTATTTGGTGTATTGTAATTTTTGAATTGTAAGTGCCTTAAGGAGGGAACTCTGATGACCGTGTATATTTCCAACATGATAGGCACAGTAGATGTACTTTTTGAGTTTGTATATTTTAATTGATTGCATAAAAAGAAAGGTTGTGAGGTTATTGAAGTTTTGATTCTGCAGAAAAGATGGCGAGCAAATAATCAACTATTTTGTTGTTGTTTGCCAAACTTGATCGTGCATGATATTTACAGTATCTTATCTAGAAGTACGAAGGAACGTTCGTTTTCTTGCATGTGTCTGTCCACGATACAGTAGGCTAACCTGTAAACACAACTCAACCCCTTGGGCTTTTATTCCTTTCTAAAAGTGTGCATGAGTTCAAGATTATCATAATACCACCAGATTTAAAGATCTGACAAATTAGATTGAAATCATACCAAATTTCAACATGTTGATGATCAAGTTTGTGATTATATTCCTTCCTGAGAACACATGTGATTTTAATGTCTTCATAATAACACAACAATTTCCAGACCTTACAAATCACATTGGAATCGTATATACTGTAGGATTTAAAAAAGATGTTGATCAGAGTTTAGATTGCATTCCTTTCTAAGGCGCACATAATTTATCATTATTATTATTATCATTTTATTTAAATTTGGCAACTGACACTACAAAGATGAATATAAAAAATGCTAATTCAAGCCAACAAATTAATTACAACAATGATACAGAAAAATATATAAAGTAGATAGTCAATAAAATTACAAAATTCATAAATCTATAAATAAAATCTACAAACAAGATGTATAAAACTATAAAAAGCTGAGCCCTGGTATGTATCATTTGCAAAGTCTGCAGTCACAATCTACACTTTTTCCAAAATTTCATTTTATTCTTGAATTGTTGCACAGAATTTGCAGCTTTGATTTCATGTGGAAGGGATTGCCAACTACGCTGCCCTCTATACTTGACCGTTTCAGTACCATGATTAAAATGTATGTACCTTTGAAACCATGAAGGTATTTATATTTCTCAAATCATAGGCAGCACTTCTTTGAAGAAAGATCTCATTCATAAATGGGGGGTTTAGATTATTTATTGTTTTGAACATTTCAGTCATTATAGTAAACTGCATATATTTTTCTTATGTAACTCATGTAACTTTGATGTTCTGATAATTCAAGACAGATTTACTGACCTTTTAACAGCTTGTAATCATTTGTGATTGTCAAAGTTTTGGATCAGACATGTGATTTTTATCCTATAATCGCACAAGATTTGTTGGCATTTGAATTGTTGAATAACAATACACAACGCGTACATACCTGCAATCGGACACTTATACATATATTTGAAGAATCACAATCAACAGACCTATCCTATCTTACTCAACTTAGAGTGGGTCTTAGCAAATTAAGCCTTCACAAATTTAAGCACAATTTTAGTTAGGGATAATATAAATCCAATGTGCCCTACTAAGGGTCTGTTTATATGAGACGGGCTGGCCCGTTAGCAAGCTGGCTCGCCTCCAAGCCAGCTTGGTTTTATACGAGACATTCGATAGTGAGCCAGCCCTATCTAAAATACATGAATTTATGTGAGTGTCATCAATTTTAGGAAGGAAAATTTGCTCATTCTTTTCATTCGTTTTTGCAGGTTCTGGGAAGGGGCTTCCTGTAGAAAATCACCCATATCCACGGGAAGGAATGGCCGATAAAGGCCGGGTAAAGAACTGAACCTAATTGAACATAATGGCAATAAAATAAAACAGTTTTCAATATCATTGCTTTGATATTCATGGAGCAGTGGCTGCAAACGTGCAGCACAAAAACAATTAAGGATTTGAACTGTATGCTAATGGCCATTCAAGCCGGGATTCTTTTTCTGACTCACCCGGTAGAAGGATCATATGGGATCTTGTACAGCTGAAATACAACTTGCGATTGTTCACAGTGAAATCACTACGGTGCGATTGTAAGGTATGTCCAATACCATGAAGCGTCTTGTAAAATCGTGCAGGATTTCACACCCGATTTCAAATTTCTGTGAAATCCAAATGTGGGGTGCGGTTCCAAGCGTGACCACAAGGAACTGCATGGAAGCGGGACAGATCTTACTTACTGTGCGCACAGGTAAAAAACCCGCTGCAATCGGACGGATGGTGTGATCTGACGGTCTGTACAATCACACGTATCATCTGACGATTCTTGTCATCCGATTGTCCAGATAGCGGAATCGGATCCACAATCGAACTGCTAATCGAATTATGGTGGAATTGGACTGCTAGAAGAATCGAACACTTTGATGAATTGGTTGTAAATCGGACGCTCTATAATATCGAACGAGATGAATAATCGAATGGAATGCGGGATCATTTGAAAAATTGGACACTGAAAGATTGGTGTAGAATCTGACGTTTGCTAAAATCGGTCGTTCTATAAAATCCTAGTGCCTATAAAATCAAACGGATGAGTTATCGAGTGGTAGGTGGAATCGTTTGCATAATCGGACGTTCTATATAATCGAATGGAATGTGGGATCATTTGAATGATCGGACACGAAAAGATGGGTGTAGAATCGAATGAGATAAATAATCGAATGGAATGGAGCGGGATCGTTTGAATAATTGGACACTACCTCACGTGAGGGTATGTAGCACGAGTTCAGAAACCTATTCAAGGAGAATTCCCCTTCAAAACCCCTTTCACCTTGTGGAAAATCTTGGTTTTCTGAAATAAGGTCAAACCAGGGCGATGATGGATGGTACACAAAATGGCCTATCTTTTTAAATGTTTCTTACCGTCGTCGAAAACATCGCATACTTCATTCGAGGTTCCTGCATCTTTCTGGTCTTCGTCAACTCTATTTCTTGCACTTCTGTCACCTTTTTTCAATCCATCGATCGACTCTTTATCTTCGGGCATATCCATCACTGTCTAACTCGAGCGGGTTCACCAATGTCTCACAGCTTTGGCGTCACATGCAATCGAGGCAATGTTCTTGGCTGAGAAAGAGGAGGCAAGGCACGGCAAGTGTAAAACGCCGCTGCATATTTTATCAAACGCAGGTTTCAGATCAAAGGGCTGGCTCGTGGCGGCTACAGGTTTGCGCAAAGAAAAATATTGGGCATTCGAACTCTCCAGCCCAAGCCATTGCATGAGTTTACCCTTGACGGGACCCTTTTCAGGGTAGGGGGCGTTTTTCATCCCCCCCTTTTCATACAGGCACTTGTCTGTAGCCCTCAGTTCACATTAATCGTTATACTAAAATTCATTGACTTTTCCCAGAATCTTTCCAATGAAAGCAATTTCAATTTCAAGAATTTTATCACGTGACCACTACAATGCTTTAATTGGCGAGAGGTACACTCTTTTTTCACAAGAATAATACAAACTTTGTCTTGCCTCAATATTCTCAAGAAACTTTCGTTTTGACTCAAAGTATTCAAATTTTTGTCAAATCTTATATGGTTTCAGGGGAACATAGCTGAAAGAAATGTCATGTCATTACGAGGAAATGGTCGAACGAAAGAAGAATTTAAGCAAGTACAACCATAAGATTGTTCTCAACAATCGTAAAGTTGTAAACATGTTTTTTTTGGAAAAATGAGATACATCAGTCACGCGATTCTCTGTTATGAACATCGCAAAACAGGCAACTGCTGAAAACTGAGACACAAATATGGCGATAGATTTATGAATGAACAAACAAAAATTTTTTCAGGGTGATTTGGGGATTTAGTACAAACTCTCATACAGAAGATTACAATTAATCCATTTCTAAATCCCAAATCACAACGAACAAGCTCTCTCTTTGTCCATTCATGTAGATTATTTAGAAAACTTGTTGGGGAGATGAAGTGCTGACCCTACTGTTTTGATACATTGTGTTTTAGCTTTGTTGTAAGCGAAACGACGTTGGGGCTCACGTTGTCATGCGCATCGCCGCTTTTGTTTATTCCCTTGTTCTCAACGATCAAGTTAATTCGCTTATTATATATAAGTGAAGTAAATCAGTACTGCACATGCGATCTGGAGCCCTTTTTGGATGATTCCTTGAGGCTCATGACTTAGCCTGTTCGTATCCCCAACGAAAACTTGATCGATGTTTTTTTATCGTTTTCAGTGTTTTCGAAAAATAAACTTTTACGAAGCTCGCTTCTAGCTCTAAAAACTGAAAACAGGAAAATTGCAAAAAACCTGGAATTTCATTCAAGATTTCTGCTAAAAAATTAAAAATAAGTCATAAATCTTCAAAATCGGTCCAGTGGACGATTTATCGTGACCTGCCAAAAGTGCATAGTTTTTTTTTATTATCAATTAAAAGGAGAAAAATACTCAAAAAATACAACTACAGTGCCCATCATGGCGGGAATAGACACTAGGTCATAGGAGTTCCCACCATGAAAGGCACTTACAAGTACAACTCAAAATTTCAATACACAAGGAAAAAAACAAGAACGACGCTACTAAGAAAAAGTTAATGTCTGTCTCACATCTGATGTCAGGCAAAAATATCTGCGAGTATTGAAAATTTGGGAGAAAGCAAATGCACGGTAATGAGCAGAGGGCCCCAATGCGCCGATGGACAGACGCCGCCCAATGCTATATGCGTCACCCCAATCGGGATAGCACACCAAAACCAGAGGGTAGCAGCCACCCATCCGCACAGAGGGATCCCATCCACCCACTATCCAGCACCCGCACCCTAAGATAACCAATATAAAATTTTTGAAATATCACCCGACATCAAATGCGAGACAGAAATTATTCAAAAAATTACTACAAAAGAGGTGTTGGGAGGAGATGCCGCTTTGTTTACTTTTGAAGCGCGCTTTGTTTACTTTTGAAGTGCATAGCTTATTTTGGTGAACCCGGACATGTCCATTTTCGTTACTGTAATTTTATGTCATGTAATAGTTATTTCAGTTGAATTGTAATTACGTTAGATGCCTAGATGAGTTATTATATAAAAAACAATCGCGAAAGGTCATTGTACATACAGCCCAGGGGGGGGGGCACTCAGCACATGCACATACGGGGAGGTAAGTCCGATATTTTTGGGTCAGAATATTGCCAAAAGTGATATTCTTGGGTCCAAATAAACTGAAATTATGTTGTTGATATTTTTGGGCATCAAATATTGTGAAAATGATATTTCTGGGTGCTTCAGAGGCGATCCTGGCCTCAATTTGCAGTGTTTCAGGATATTTTATGTTCGTTTCCAGATGTCAAAGTATAAAATTAGGTGATATTTTTGGGTTGTAATGAAGCTAAACTGATATTTTTGGGGTTCCTGACAATTTCTCGGACTGACCCCCCCCGTATGCGTATGCGCCGAGTGTCCCCCCTGGGACATACAGGTTGTCCCAACAAAATTGTGTCCCATATGTCTGAAGATTGCGACAAAATAACAAAAAATTCTCGCCAAACTGATGGTGCTCTTCAGATATTCAATTAAATTTTGCTACCATCCCATAAAAAATCCGTTGAAGGATGATGGAGCTATGACCTTCAGGAGACCAAATTTGCCCGATCACTGAAACCAGCGGTCGGCCATTTTATCTTACTATTTTGCAGCGATAAATAATTTCATGGATTGAAAATGAAACAGTAGCCTCCAATGTCCTAGCTCTCGTGAAAATTCTGATAATCAGCAGAGACTTTTTGATTATTTCCTACCTCACAGAAGCTATTTCTAACCTCAAGTGAAGCTATTCATCAATGCAAAATAGTAAGATGAAATGGCTGACCGCTGGTTTCAGTCATCAGGCAAATTTGGTCTTCTGAAGGACACAGCTCCATCATTTTTCAACGGATTTTTACGGGGATGGCAGCAAACTTTATTTCAGCATCTGAAGAGCAACATCCTATGATAGTTTGGCGAGAATCTTTTGGCCTTTTGTTGCAATCTTTAGGCAAACGGGGTACAATTCTTTTGGGACACCCTGAAAACTGAAAACTTAAATGTATTATCAACTTATATAGGATTAAGTTTAAAGGCAGAAACACCGCAATGTGACAAAACAACAGCAGATATGATGAATCTATTTTATGCCAATATTTCATCCTGCCATGCAGGACTTCTTCAGGGCTGTCAGCCATGCAGGATTTCTTCACAGAACTGAAGAAGTCCTGCATGACAGGACGAAGTAGTGGCATAAAATAAATTCATCATATTTGTTGTTGTTTTTTGTCGAATTGCGGTGTTTTTGCCTTTAAACTTATTCATTTTTTCGTCACCGCAAGCATCTTCGGATCCGACAATCGACGCTGGTATCGTGGCCTTTACTTTTTTCAAATTATATAGGATTTGCTGGCAAGACTTTGTATATGAGTTTTCAGATCTTTGGTAGTGCTGAATCATTTCCAGCAAGCACGCATTACAAGTGAAAAGTATTCCTCCATAAAATTCTCTGTTTCCCGTCTTCCGAGAGACCTTTCCAAAAACAACCATGTGTACATACAGTATATCACAATTGTAAGAATTCCCTCCGATAGGGATCCGCATTGAGATCACCTTGCTGACCTTTCCTACATCCACCACCATTGATGTCAGTTTTCTCTCAACAATGAATTTTTTTATGCTTCTTAAGACTTTTGTTGTGACTAAATGCTTTTCCACACATATCACAGCTGTAAGGTTTCTCTCCAGTATGACTTCGTTTATGCCTATTGAGAGTGGAAATTTGACTAAATCCTTTTCCACAAATATCACAGCTGTAAGGTTTCTCTCCAGTATGACTTCGCTTATGTGTATCAAGAACATCTTTCCGACCAAATGCGTATCCACAAAAACCACAAATGTGAGGCTTGTCTCCAGTATGAATTCGTTGATGTACCTTAAGAGAGTGACTGTAACCAAATCCTCTGCCACATATATTACATATGTAAGCTTTATCGCCAGTATGAACACATTTATGGGCCTTGAGATTGCAACTTTGACTAAATCCATGTCCACATATATCACAAATGTACGGTTTCTCTCTCGTATGAATTCGTCCATGTGTTATCAATGCACTATTGCTGCTAAATCCTTTTCCACATATATCACATATGTAAGGTTTCTCTCCAGTATGAGTTCGTGAATGTGATGTGAGACTACTACTCGTGGTAAACCCTTGTTCACATATATCACAAATGTAAGGTTTCTCTCCAGTATGAACTCTCTTATGTGTGTCAAGAATACCTTTCCGACCAAATCCTTGTCCACATAGATCACAATTGTAAGGTTTCTCTCCAGTATGAGTACGTTTATGTGATGTGAGACTACTACTAGTGGTAAACCCTTGTCCACATATATCACAATTGTAAGGTTTCTCTCCAGTATGAGTACGTTTATGTGATGTGAGATTACTACTGGTGGTAAACCCTTGTCCACATATATCACAATTGTAAGGTTTTTCTCCAGTATGAGTACGTTTATGTGATATGAGATTACTACTGGTGGTAAACCCTTGTCCACATATATCACAATTGTAAGGTTTTTCTCCAGTATGAGTACGTTTATGTGATGTGAGATTACCACTGGTGGTGAACCCTTGCTTACATATATCACAAAGGTAAGGTTTCTCTCCAGTATGAACTCTCTTATGTGTGTCCAGGATATCTTTCCGACCAAATCCTTGTCCACATATATCACAATTGTAAGGTTTCTCTCCAGTATGAGTACGTTTATGTGATGTGAGACTACTACTAGTGGTAAACCCTTGTCCACATATATCACAATTGTAAGGTTTTTCTCCAGTATGAGTACGTTTATGTGATGTGAGATTACTACTGGTGGTAAACCCTTGCTTACATATATCACAAAGGTAAGGTTTCTCTCCAGTATGAACTCTCTTATGTGTGTCAAGGATATCTTTCCGACCAAATCCTTGTCCACATATATCACAATTGTAAGGTTTCTCTCCAGTATGAGTACGTTTATGTGATGCGAGATTACCACAGGTGGTAAACCCTTGTCCACATATATCACAATTGTAAGGTTTTTCTCCAGTATGAGTACGTTTATGTGATGTGAGATTACTACTGGTGGTGAACCCTTGTTTACATATATCACAAAGGTAAGGTTTCTCTCCAGTATGAACTCTCTTATGTGTGTCAAGAATATCTTTCCGACCAAATCCTTGTCCACATAGATCACAATTGTAAGGTTTCTCTCCAGTATGAGTACGTTTATGTGATGCGAGATTACTACTGGTGGTAAACCCTTGTCCACATATATCACAATTGTAAGGTTTTTCTCCAGTATGAGTACGTTTATGTGATGTGAGATTACTACTGGTGGTAAACCCTTGCTTACATATATCACAAAGGTAAGGTTTCTCTCCAGTATGAACTCTCTTATGTGTGTCAAGGATATCTTTCCGACCAAATCCTTCTCCACAAAAACAACAAATGTAAGGTTTTTCTCCAGTATGAATTCGTTCATGTACCTTTAGGGAGCGACTGTAACCAAACCCTTGTCCACATATATCACATGTAGGAGGTTTATCGTCAGTATGAATTCGTTCATGTTTCGTGAGATGACAATTGGTTGCAAAGTCTGTTTTACGGGTATCACGCATGTAAGGCCTCTCTCCATTATGAGATCGCTTATGTTTAGCGAGAGTACCCTTTTGATTGAAACGTTTTCCGCATTCATCACATCCGTACATTTTTTTTCCAGCATGAATTCGTCTGTGTGTCTTGAGAGAATCGCTCTGACTAAATCTGGTATGATCTTGCTTTTCTTTATTTTCATTACTGTTGTTACTAAATTCACTTCTACAGGCACTAACAGCTCGTGCTTCCTTTTCAATTTTAATTGGTAAACCACTTTCACAACCGAGCAATGTTTTGTCAACATGACTTGGCAGTAGTTCTTTTCCAAGTATGTTACATTCGTAATGTTTCTCCCCAGAATGGACTTGCTTGTGTCTATATAAGTCATCTTTCACATCAAATCCTGTTTCACATACATCACAAATGGAAGATCTTTCTCCAATGTGGTTTCCTTTATGTGAATCGAGATTGCCACTATCACTAAATCCCATTCCGCACAAATCACAAATATAATCTTTCTCACCTGTATCAAATGGATTCATTCTCGACTGATCATGTGTGAGGATTGCAGCACCAGTGTGTCCTTCTCCAAATGTTTCATTAGGATTGGCTTCCTCTTCAATTTTAATTTGAAAATCACTTCTATTGGAGATCGTCCAATTGTCAACATCACTATCACCATTTGAGTCCCAGTATCTCTCGTTTTCTTGGTTTCTCATTTGATTCAGCGTTTTGGTGCATCGTGTTGATATGTCATTATCTGAGGAACCAACATTTGTGGTATCTAAAATAGGAATAATTTGATAATAACATTGGCTCATTGATCAAAAACGAAGGGATTCTACAAATTGAAGTTATCGGTTGTGAAATTGAGGAAATTTTACCTCTCAAGAAATCCTAAATATTTCATGGTCATGATAATCATAGACACAGGCACGATTATTCATGCATATTTCCATATCCATCGAAATTCCCCGAATGTCTGACCTGGGATCTATATTGGGAGAAACATTGAGTTAATTTTAAATGGCCTAAGGGTGGTTGTAAAAATCCATGCTCCCCAGGGCATCGTTGTGTAGTCGTGTGTAGGTTGTATTTGTAGTCTAGATACATTGCATATATTATGAGCATATAAAAAGCATGGAGTCTATGGGATTCAAATAAAATTGACGAAGAACGTTCTAGGACAACGATATTCTGTAAGATATTGAGTACTGTAAAGGCTACATGGAGAAATATATATGTTATAAGCTATACGTAGAAGCCATATGAAGCTATAGAGCAAAAGCTCCATCGAAGGGCTGTATAACCCGTCCTCTCTGCGTGGCGCTGCGTGTCTGATCATTAAATGTGTTCATTCTAATCAAAACGAAGCTGACAGCAATTTTGCACATAGAATCTAGAAGTAGGAGACACGTTTCTGATAGAATAATTCTTTTACTGGTAATGTATCACACCGAAATTTCCCTTCTCCTTACCATATCATTTAAGTTATGGAGTGCCAAAAGACTTCACTGTTGTGATATGGAGAATAGGTGAATTCACCGATACTTGTAGTTTCTTGAAAGGTTACATCTGACCCGAGCAAAGGTTAAATCTGACCTTACCAGGTTAGATCAAAGAGCAAAGGTTACATCTGACCGGGTTACATCTGACCCGAGCATCACACTTGCACTGCAGGGGACCAACATTGCAAAATTCTAGTGAAACGGTGGGTGTAAAATTCTATGACCTATTTCTTCTGATTGAATGGCTTCAAAGAGACCTTAGACACTTATCTATAATCCTACTGTTGGGCTTTTAGAAGTTTTGAACATTTGTGAAATTACGGCGCATCTTAAATTTCAACTCATTTGAGGATGTGACGTCATCAATTTCTAAATAAAAAACCATAAGAGTGACAGACTTTTGCTTCATGCCACATTGTAGACATCCATGAACAATGGAATCTCTTGATAAAAAGTCCTTCATGTTACGTAAAAAATTCAGAAATTCGGATGGTTTTTGGAAATTACTTTTTTGGCAAATTACTTTGGATGAGTTAGAAAACCGGGTACGGGGTGAGTCAGAAAAAGAGTCAAAGCAATAATATTGAAAACTGTCTTGTTTTATTGCAAAAAGGTTCAATTAGGTTCAGTAATTTACCTTTTCAATTTCAGGCTTATTAATATGTTTCTTATAAAATGAGGTAAAATTCAACTCAGGGTAACGTTTCTTATTAGAAAAATCGTGCACTATCGATCAACTACTCATACACAACCTTTTCAATTTCAGGCTTGTTAATATGTTTCTCATATAATGAGGTAAAATTCAAATCAGGGTAAAATTTCTTATTAGAAAAATAATGCACTATCGATCAACTACTCATACACAAGCTTTATGATTGTGATAAAAACATATTATTTGATTTGCATTTGTAAATTTTCACTTTCAGGAAATGATATATTTATTCCATGAAGTTGTTTTGCTTAGTTTTGTTAAATAGGAAACAAAGGTTTTGTTCAGACCCGTTCTGGTTTCTTATAGAATGGGTACCTGGTAAAATTCTTCTTTCGATTTATGCCCATGTTTGCTCTTAAACACAATTTTTGGAATGCACAACGAGCGCGCTAGCTACCTGGGTTTCAGAGCAACTTTTGCGGCTTGGGTTGTTTTGAATTATGGTTGAGAGAATTTCCTTTGTCTGCAGTCGCTAATTGCTTTGAACTCAGGTGTCAACAAAAGCAACTCATGCTATTGTCTTACAAAATCTGTCCTTGTTACCGACACCATGCAAAAATAGGGTAAAAGATGTCAATGAATTTATCTATCAAAATAGAGAATTTTTTAGTTAAATTTTCCCAGCATTGGAGTTTCCTTAATTCTGCAATCTGAGAGCTGAATTTCTTATCAGCAGTTACAAATAAAAGAAATAAAAAGAAATGCATGTATTTTATGATGCCCAATTCAACCCAAGCTCAAGTTTTTGTTTCATTTACATACAACTAATGTCTCAGAAAACGAATGTATATCTTTATGAAACATTAGTGCAATCATGGGCCTAATTGCTAATACAAAGTGGGGCAACTTTGACTTGAATTAAGCAGACCATCACAAATGTAAAGTTTCTCTCCACTATGAATTCTTGTATGTCTACTGAGATTAGCACTAAGAGAAAATCTTTTTCCACATACAACATACCACATCCACGGCTTCTCTCTAGTATGAATGCGTCATTGCGACTAAGGTTTCTCTCCGGAACGAATTCGACTTGCTTTGTGAGGTCTCTATTTCGACAAAATTCTTGTCCGAAAATATATCACAATTGTTAAGGGTCAACTCCAATGGGGATTCTTTTATGTCTTGTGAGATAACTACCGCAATCAATCCCAGAAGTTCTCTCTCAAGTCAAACATCACAAATGTAGGACTGCTCCTCAATATCAATACGTTCTTTATGTGAATCGAGATTCGTTTATGTTTCATGGGGTTTCTACTGTCATAAAATCCTTGTCCACATGTATCACAAATGTAAGGTTTCTCTCCAGTATGAATGTGTTTATGTGTATTGAGATTACTATTGCAACAAAATCCTTGTCCACATGTATCACAAATGTAAGGTTTCTCTCCAGTATGAATGTGTTTATGTTTATCGTGATCACCTCTCTGTCTAAATCCTTGTCCACATATATTACAAATGTAAGGTTTCTTTCCAGTACGAATTCGTTTATGTACATTGAGATTGCTACGTTGTCTAAATATTTGTCCACATATATGATATATGTAAGGTTCCTCTCTTGTATTTTCTTAAGTATGTTTTTGTGTGTGTACAGCGAGAGTGTGATTGTGACTAAAGCCCTTTCCACATACATCACAACTGTAAGGTTTCTCTCTGATATGAATTCGTTTATGTCTCGTGAGATGATCAATTCGAGTAAATCCTTGTCCACATATATCACAATTATAAGGTTTATCTCCGGTATGAATTCTTTCATGTCTTGTAAGATTACTGCTGCAATCAAACCCTTTTCCACATGTATCACAAATGTAAGGTCTCTCTCCAGTATGAAGGTTTTCTTTATGTGCATTGAGACTGCCACTGTCAGTAAATCCTGTTCCGCTAACATCATGAACATAATCTCTCTCCCCAGTATGGACAACTTTGTGTCTATCTAAATCATCGGTCAGATCAAATTCTTCTCCACATTCATCACAAATATAAGGTTTTTCTTCAGTATGTTTTCGTTTGTGTACAGCAAGAGTGCGTTTGTGACTAAATCCCTTTCCACATACATCACAAAAGTAAGGTTTCTCTCTGGTATGAACTCGTTTATGTCTAGTTAGATGATCAATTCGCGTAAATCCTTGTCCACATATCTCACAATTATAAGGTTTATCTCCGGTATGAATTCTTTCATGTCTTGTAAGATTACTGCTGCAATCAAACCCTTTTCCACATGTATCACAAATGTAAGGTCTCTCTCCGGTATAAAGATTTTCTTTATGTGCATTGAAACTGCCGTCAGTAAATCCTGTTCCGCTCACATCATGAACATAATCGCTCTCCCCAGCATGGACAACTTTGTGTCTATCTAAATCATCGGTCAGATCGAATCCTTCTCCACATTCATCACAAATATAAGGTTTTTCTTCAGTATGTTTTCGTTTGTGCACAGCGAGAGTGCGATTGTGCTTAAATCCCTTTCCACATACATCACAAAAGTAAGGTTTCTCTCTGGTATGAACTCGTTTATGTCTAGTTAGATGATCAATTCGCCTAAATCCTTGTCCACATATCTCACAATTATAAGGTTTATCTCCAGTATGAATTCTTTCATGCCTTGTGAGATTACTGCTGCAATCAAAGCCTTTTCCGCATGTATCACAAATGTAAGGTCTCTCTCCAGTAAGAAGGTTTTCTTTATGTGCATTAAGACTGCCACTGTCAGTAAATCCTGTTCCGCTAACATCATGAACATAATCTCTCTCCCCAGTATGGACAACTTTGTGTCTATCTAAATCATCGGTCAGATCAAATTCTTCTCCACATTCATCACAAATATAAGGTTTTTCTTCAGTATGTTTTCGTTTGTGTACAGCAAGAGTGCGTTTGTGACTAAATCCCTTTCCACATACATCACAAAAGTAAGGTTTCTCTCTGGTATGAACTCGTTTATGTCTCGTTAGATGATCAATTCGCCTAAATCCTTGTCCACATATCTCACAATTATAAGGTTTATCTCCAGTATGAATTCTTTCATGTCTTGTGAGATTACTGCTGCAATCAAAGCCTTTTCCGCATGTATCACAAATGTAAGGTCTCTCTCCAGTAAGAAGGTTTTCTTTATGTGCATTAAGACTGCCACTGTCAGTAAATCCTGTTCCGCTAACATCATGAACATAATCTCTCTCCCCAGTATGGACAACTTTGTGTCTATCTAAATCATCGGTCAGATCAAATTCTTCTCCACATTCATCACAAATATAAGGTTTTTCTTCAGTATGTTTTCGTTTGTGTACAGCAAGAGTGCGTTTGTGACTAAATCCCTTTCCACATACATCACAAAAGTAAGGTTTCTCTTTAACATGAATTCGTTTATGTCGAGTGAGATGGTCGATTCGACTGAATCCTTGTCCACATATATCACAATTATAAGGTTTATCTCCAGTATGAATTCTTTCATGTCTTGCAAGATTACTGCTGCAGTCAAACCCTTTTCCACATGTATCACAAATGTAAGGTCTCTCTCCAGTATGAAGGTTTTGTTCATGTGCATGGAAACTGCCACTATCACTAAATCCTGTTCCGCTAAAATCACAAATGTAATCGCTCTCCTCAGAATGAATACATTCATGTCTATCTAAATCATCTTTGAGATTAAATCCTACTCTACATACATCACAAATGTAAGACTTCTCTTCAACATGAATATTTTCTATATGTGCATTGTAGTGGCTCCTTTCGCTAAACGCTTCTCCGCATACATCACAAATATAAGGTTTCGCTCCAGAGTGAATTTGCTTATGTCTCGTAAGGTTTCTACTGTGATCAAATCCTTTTGCACATATATGACAGATATGAGGTTTTTCTTTCGTATGTTTTTGCTTGTGTACAGCGAGAGTGCAATTGTGACTAAAGCCCTTTCCACATACATCACAAATATAAGGTTTCGCTCCAGAGTGAATTTGGTTGTGTTTTGTGAGGTTTCTACTGTGATCAAATCCTTGTCCACATATATGACAGATGTAAGGTTTTTCTTTCATATGTTTTCGTTTGTGTACAGCGAGAGTGCGATTGTGACTAAAGCCCTTTCCACATACATCACAAATATAAGGTTTCGCTCCAGAGTGAATTTGGTTGTGTTTTGTGAGGTTTCTACTGTGATCAAATCCTTGTCCACATATATGACAGATGTAAGGTTCTTCTTTCATATGTTTTCGTTTGTGTACAGCGAGAGTGCGTTTGTGACTAAAGCCCTTTCCACATACATCACAAATGTAAGGTTTCTCTCTGGTATGAACTCGTTTATGTATAGTTAGATGATCAATTCGCCTAAATCCTTGTCCACATATATCACAATTATAAGGTTTATCTCCAGTATGGATTCTTTTATGTCTTGTGAGATTACTGCTGCAATCAAACCCTTTTCCACATGTATCACAGATATAAGGTCTTCCATTGGAGATAATATTTGCATCAACACAATCATCATCACTATATTCAGCATATCTTTCAAGCTGTACTGAATTCTGAGTTTGGACATTTTCAAAAGAAGTTTCTTGGTGTCTCTTCGGAATTCGCCTTTGGGTGCACTGTGTTGATAATTTGCCATATGAAGGACCCACCATTATATCATCTAAAATTTAAATGATTTATAAGCAAGTTCGCGCATTGATTAAAATTGAAAAGGAGAAGGGTAAATGTATCATATCCAGGTGCACTAGGCTCATAAATGTATGGGGATATTCTGCAGAGGTAAAAAGATTTTCGAAAAACGTGCGGAAGGAATTTTATTTTCATTGATCACAATATTTGGGAGCAAGTCGGCAAGAACACAATAGGGATAATGTAAGTTCCAATAAAATTTGGTACGAGGAGTAATTATTGACAAATTGTGTACCCTTTTAGAAGCACCACTTGAGAAATAAGATACTCCTTTTTTGAGAGCACAATAGCAGAAATTGCTATTCTGCTTGGTGGCACACACAGAGTTCAGCAGCACTTGGGGCTTAGCCAAACATTTTCCCATCTAGCTATCCATGAGGGACTTCTCCGCTTTCCGTTTTCAAAAACCGAGCAGCTATAACTCAATTATGGTCATTTCTAAATAACAAGATGAGCAGTTCTAAAATCTCACTTTTGGATCGGGGAATGCAACAAATTATGAATGAATTACAAAATGCCTTCATTAGAAAATAAAATGAAGGTAAAGGTATGTTTTGTGAACATTCCACTACTAACATTGGTTATTCTTTTCCATTGTAGGTGGCTCACCGGTGGAGTTTAATTTATAATTAACCACAGTGACTATTTAGTATATACATTGAACTTTCATGGCAGCAGAGGGTAGTTGGAGCAGATGAAAAACAATTCATAGCGTGTTGTTGGAATGGAAGCAAGAGTGAAAATGGCGTCAGCTTACAAAACCCCACCGGCATTTGATGTGGAGAGCAAGTCATACAGTCGATGGGTAGAAGAATTAAAAGCGTGGACAGAGGCAACAGATATAATAAAGGACAAGCAAGGTTTAGCGGTAGCACTATCTTTACCAGGGAAAGATAACAGTAACATACAGTGTACTTAGGCCCATCTCAAAAAAGCAACCTGTGTCTTTTCAAGGTAACTTATTTTCTGCTTTATTTTTGTGACAAAGTTTATAAAAATACTCCAAGTCTTCATCAGAAACCAAGAATAGCTGTCTCCAAAAACGACTGGCCTATCCGGTGAGTTCCGCGAGATGGAGTTCCGCATTATTGATTTTTGCATAAGGTGAAAATCAATAACATGGAACTCGATTTCACAGAACTTTTTAAAATTTGAAAAATGCCTTGTTTTGCCAGCATCAATGTCACCCAGTAGAAATATTGCTAGTTATTGCCCCTGGCGTGTTGGAACGTTTGTAAAACAGATTTTCCTTAGAAGAATGTTTTTGGCCTGTGTACATAGTAGGCCCATCTCAAAAAGCTACCTGTGCATTTTCAAGATTAACATCCAGTGTTGAAATTGCTTATTTTCTGCTTTATTTTTGTGACAAGTTTATACAAACACTCTAAGTCTTCATCAGAAACCAGGAATAGCTGTCTCCACAAATGACACTGGCCTATCCAGCGAGTTTGGTGAGATGGATTTCCACATTTTTGATTTTGGCACAAGGCAAAAATCATTAAGTCTAAGACGGAACTCCATTTCATGGAACTCTTTAAAAATTAAAAAGGCGTTGTTCTGCCAGACTATCAATGTCAGCCTGAAGAAATATTGCAAGTTATTGTCCCTGGAGTGTTAGAACGCTTGTAAAACAGTTTTCACTAGGAAAAAATGTTTTTGGCCTGTGTACTTGTTAGGCCCATCTAAAAAAAGCAACCTGTGTCTTTTCAAGATTAATGTCCAGTTTTCATCGATTTGAATTAGTTTGCATGTACATATGAATTTGTATATAGTAAGGTAGATGTATATGATCAATGTAAAATACGTGGACAAACAAACAAGTGTTGAAATTGCTTATTTTCTACTTTATTTTGTGACAAAATTTACAAGAACACTCCAAGTCTTCATCAGAAACCAAGCATAGCTGTCTCCACACACGACTGCTGGCATATCCAGCGAGTTCCGCAAGCAAGATGGAGTTCTGCGTAATTGATTTTCACCTTATGCAAGAATCAAGAAGTTAGCAGCATCTGATGAGAGGTGGATTTTTGGACGACCCCTAACGAGGCCCCAATAAATGAAGAGTGGCCTAGGCACTAGGCCTACACTACTGGACTGGCTGATTTGAATTTTCTTACCGTCAAAATCATCGCATATTTTATGTGCGGTTACTCCATCTTTGTGACCTTCATCAGCTCTGTTTTTTACACTCGTACCTCTTTCTTTCAATCCATCAACTGATTCTTTTTCTTCGTGCATATTCATCAATCTCTTGTTGGGCAAAACATCTATTCTCCAAATCTTGAAAGAAAGGATCGAGGACTCGTCTAGACGTAGATTTAGATTCCAGACTCAGATTCATATTCGCATATTGGCAACGAAAAACTTTGAAAATAATAAAAAACTTTAAAGGGGCATACGGGAAAAACCGGACCCTATGACCAAAAGACCCCTATGACCCCTAGGACCTTAAGTACATAAGGGTCATCCCCTCTGCATAAAGGCGATATGCTAATCAGGATGCTATATGCTAATCAGGTTACTTCTGCGAAAATTGTTCAAATTTAATGCCAATACCGTTCATTGCAGCATGGGGGGGGGTTAATACCCTTCAACAGACGTAGCATCAGTACAAACACATTTCATTCTTTGAATACTTGAACAAGTAGTGTTTGATCCCCCGGCGCATTTCCACCCTTTATCAGTGATCATTACTATGTTTTACTATGTTTTACTATGTGTTATGTTTGTACAGTATTAGGAAGGTATAGTAGAATGTAAGATTTATTGTAATATTTTATATGTAAAAAAGAAAAAAAAAGAAAGGAAGAGTCGTAATCATTGTGGAGGGTTCTTAAAGCACGCTTATGAGTACGGTTTATTATCTGGTTGGCATCTTTGCCACAAAACATCCACACTAATGGGCAATAGTTAAAGCTTGAAATAATTACTGTGTGGCACAGTTTCATTGCCTGTTCTCTTGAGAGATAAATATTTAACGTCCTAAAAGCAGTTAGTTTTGTCTTTGAGATTTTTATTCAGAATAAATCTTTTCCACATACTCGATTATGTTTATTAAGATAACTCTTCCGACTAAATCCTTGTCCACATCTATCACAATTGTCGGGTTTCTCTCCAGTATGAACTCGTTTATGTGTATTCAAATGGCGCCTGTGACCAAATCCTTGTCCACATACATCACAAACGTAAGGTTTTTCTCCCGTATGAGATCATTTATGTACAGTGAGAGTGCCAGTTTGACCAAATCCTTGTCCACATACATCACAAACGTAAGGTTTCTCTGCAGTATGAATGCACTTATGTCTGTTGAGACTATTGCTGCGACTAAATCCTTGCCACATGTATCACAAATGTTGGTCACAAATGTAGGGTTTCTCTCCAGTATGAATCCGTTTATGTATCTTGAGATCGTTATTGCTCCTAAATCGTCGTTCACATAAAAGGGGCTCCTTTAATAAGAAACAACTCTAGGTCTGAAATTTAAAAGTTTCTTATTTTCAGGTTTGTCATAGTTCCAAAATGCTAGAAAATAATGCCCATAAATGACTGTAATATAATGTAGCATTCTCTAAACAGAGTTAACATATTCAAAATTAAAGATTTACACAACAAAAAGGTAACAAGGTAAACATGTAAAATGTACCAGTGATGTGCAACACACATGCATGTATGGTACAGTCATATACCTTCACTTGACTTGATTCCCTATCTATAAGAAACTTTGACCCTGATCATGAAAAGGTCTCTTTAAATAAGAAACTTTCTGAGGCCTCGATTCAAAAAGTGGTTTCTTATTTGCGGGTACCCGCTGTATCACAAATGTAAGGTTCTTCTCCAGTATGAGCTCGTTTATGTTTATTAAGATAACTTTTTTGACTAAATCCTTTGCCACATAGATCACATATGTAAGGTTTCTCGACAGTATGAACTCGATTATGTTTATTAAGATAACTGTTTTGACTAAATCCTTTGCCACATAGATCACATATGTAAGGTTTGTCGCAAGTATGAACTCGATCATGTTTATAAAGATCACTTTTCTGACTAAATCCTTGTTCACATATATCACAAATGTAGGGTTTCTCTCCAGTATGAATTCGTTTATGTCTCTTGAGATGACCATTGCTACTAAATCCTTGTCCACATAAATCACAAATGTAAGGTTTCTCGCCAGTATGAATACATTTATGTGTCTTGAAATGGTGACGATGACTATAAGCTTGTCCACATGTATCACAAATGTAAGGTTTCTCTCCAGTATGAGTCCGTTTATGTACCTTGAGATCATCATTGCGACTAAAACCTCGTCGACATACATCACAAATGTAAGGTTTCTCTCCAGTATGAGCTCGTTTATGTTTATTCAGATTGCCACTTTGACTAAATCCTTGTTCACATATATCACAGACGTAAGGTTTCTCTCCAGTATGAATTCGTTTATGTATCTTGAGATTATCATTGCTCCTAAATCGTTGTTCACATATATCACATATGTAAGGCTTCTCGCTAGTATGAACTGGATTTTGTTTATTAAGATAGCTTTTCTGACTAAACCCTTCTTCACAAGTACCACAACTGTAAGAGTTTTTTCCACTATTAACTTGTTTGTTGATGTCCCAATTTCTACTTTGACTGTATCCCTTTCCACATGTATCAGAAATAAAAGGTTTGTCTCCAGTATGAATTTGTTTATGAGTTGTGAGATTGCTACAGTCAGCAAACCCTACTCCACAAGTATCAAAAATATCAGGTTCTTCTGTGGAATTATTCTGTTGGTGTCCGTTTAGACCGCTGTTGTCACAAAGTTCCTCTCCATATATGTCGTCACTACGGTATGCTTCCTCTTCTATCTTGATTTGTGAATGATTTTCATGACGTATTAATGTGTTGTCAACATGACTGGGCAGTAGTTCTTTTCCAAGTATGTTACATTCATAATGTTTCTTGCTAGAATGGACTGGTAGATGTCTATCTAAGTCCTCTTTGAGACTAAATCCTACTTGACACAAGTCACAAATGTAACATTTCTCTTCACAATGAATGTTTTGTTTATGAGCATGGAGATTGCTCCTTTCACTAATTACTTGCCCACATATATCAAGAACAAAGGATGCATTTTCAATATCAAATTGCTGATCATTCGTCTGATCATGTGTAAGGCATGCAGCATCTGTTTGTCGTACTCCAAATGTTTCATGAATATCTGCATCCTCTTCAATCTTAATTTGTAAATCATTTTCATTGGAAATCACTATTTCGTCAACATAATCACTATCACTGGTCTCAGAGCATCTTTCGCGCTTTACTGAATTCTGAGCTTGGGCATTCCCAAAAGATCTTTCTTGTCTTATACTAAGAATCTGTGTTTTAGTGGACTTTGTCGATGATGTGCCACATGAAGGACCCAGCATCATATTATCTAAAATTCAAATGACTTCATAGGTATATTTGCTGATTGACTAAATGCTACGGGAAAAAGGATAAAAGTGATCCCATCGGTAGGAACTATACCCCTACATGTATGGGGATGTGCAGCTGGTACAAAAAGAAGTGATCACCCCGCTGTTCAGGAGGAAAATGGCTTAATTATTTTTATATTGGCAAGAAAGGAACAATAACAAGTTCCTTATCAAATTTATGTCAGGGAGCAATGATTTGAAATTGTTTACCCTTTGAAGAGCTCTATTCGTGGAAATGGATAGACAGTTTGGGAGGAAAATAGCTAAAAATGCTATCCTGACCAGTGCTACATACCCTGTTCCACAGCACTTGGGCTAATATTGGAAAAGCAGCATCTTACTGACATTTCCCATCTGGCATACAATATGGATAATCATTTTCATTTTCAAAAACTTAGCAGTCAAAAGGAAGCTATTTTCAGTTCTAAGTGACAAGATGAGCTGTTCTGACATTTCAAGGCTGTTCACCTCAGGATGCTTTGAAAAGATTGCGCCTAGATAATCAAAGAAAGGCCTGCTTTAATGAGTAAAGTTGTTCTCTTTACCAAATTTCTATTTATATAACATTTCATAGGAATAGCCAATAGTAGAAGGGGGAGTATGTATGTATGCATGCATTATGAACATTTTAAAAGGATATGTACATTTCAACTTGATAAAAAACTGCCATTAACATGTGTCCTTTTACACCTAATAAAGATAAGACTAATACATGAAAAAGTAAATAAGTAGACATAGAAACATTAACAATTCACTAAAAAGAAGGGGGACTAGGAAAAAGGGTCCTCGTTTGGAGCATAGGGCTCAAATCTTTCAAATCTTTAAAAAGGTCGGTGTAAAATTCTATTACATTTTTCTTTGAATTGGATTGCTTGAAAGGAACTTATGGTACTTTGCTGTAAATCTGCCGTGGAAATTTTATAATATCTTTACTTTTTTCAAAATGGTGGCAATTTGATAATTTTTGAAAAAATTCATGGAAAATTTTGAAAAAATTTAAATCATTGTAAATCCTAAACTAATAGAGGAAACATTACATAACCTTCAAGAAAACCATAGTTTATGGAGGTCTACAATATGACGGCAAGCAGAAATCTGTAGCTTTTGTAGTATTAGATTTAGAAATTTGATGACGTCATAGCCTCAAATTTAATAAATGCCGCCATATTGAAACTAATCAAGATACCAATAAATTGCCGCGGCAGATTTACAGTAAAAAACCCTAAGTTCCTTCCAAGCTATTTATTTCTAAGAAAACGGCAACAAAATTTTACATCGACCTTTTTAAAGATTTGAGCCCTATGTTCTCGTTTGGATCATCATTACAGCTTTGTAACTTTGTGATCATGAACAAATTTCCCTTACGATGGCATTGCAGCAATGACTTGTGGACGCTTTAAGACGTGCTATTCTCTTGGGAGGATCATCAACAAGGTATCGATGACCTATTCAGGGGGATTCCATTCTCCTTAGAGGACAAAATACATGAATTTATGTTAGTGTCATCAGTTTTAGGAAGGAAGATCAGCTCATTGTTTTCAGTTGGTTTTGCAGGTTTTCGGAAGGGACTTTCTGCAGAAAATAACTCATATCCACGGGAAGGAATGGCCGATTAAGACCAGGTAAATTACTCAACCCAATTGAACATACTGCCAATAAAACAAGACAGTTTTCAATATTATTGCTTTGATATTCATGGAACAGTGGCCTCACAAGCGGGGATCCTCTTTTCATATTCATCCGGTACCCCATTCTATAGGAAACTAGAACAGGTCTGAACAAAACCTTTGTTTCCTGTTTAACAAAACTAAGCAAAAACAACTTCCTGAAATAAATATATCATTTTTTTCCTGGAAGTGAAAATTTACAAATGCAAATCAAATAAGATGTTTTTATCACAATTATAAAACTTGTGTATGAGTAGTTGATCGATAGTGCATGATTTCTCTAAAAGAAACTTTACCCTGATTTGAATTTTACCTCATTTTATAAGAAACATATTGACAAGCCTGAAACAGAAAAGGTTGTTTCTTATATACAGGACACTACTGTATTTTGAATGGATGAATTCCTTTTTAATCAGCTTGATTCAGAAGAAATTTACATCGCAGCAATACACATATGGACATTTGATTGGTATCAGAAGAAAGTACAAAAGGACAGTCTCCATGATAAAACATTCAACTTAAATTCAAATAGTCACAGTGAATGAGCTCTTCAGAAACAGCTAAATCAAAAAGTTTCCCGACAATTTCTTATCCAGCCCCTTTGTGAATTGTGTTGATGCTTTGCCCCCAAAAATATTTGAATACGTTGGTTAGATGAAATGAAAATACTTTGTGAAACTGAAACCTCTACTTACATCTTACTCAGTAAATCAAAGATGCATTATTTTACATTGCTGCATGAAACATTAAAGTTTCTCTCGAGCTTGAATTCATTCACGGTTTATGAAATTGCAAGTGACACTATCTCCTTTCCTACAAGGATGGCAAGACATGGAAATAATACGTTATCAGTAGGAATGCCAATATGTCTATCGAGATCACGTTTCTCACTAAATCCTCTGTTACATATATAACAGATGTAAAGTTTCTCTCTCGAATGAATTCTCCCATGTGCTTTGAGATTGTTATTCTAAATAAATCTTTGCCACATACCACAGTGATCCAGAATCGCAAAATAATGTAATAAATGCCGAAAAATGAGAGTTCTCAAAATCAATCACGCTGTAGCTCATTTGAAAGAGCAATGATTGGCAGTCAAAATAAAAAAGGAATTATTAAAATCGGACCTATGAGAGCCAAGAAACAGATTTTTAAAGTTTCAAGAAATCACAAGTTTACAAATTTCATATCGAGAAGACAATTAACACTTGATTTAGGCTAGCTTCAAAATTCAATTTCTCTGCTCAAACAGCTCCGATTCTTGAAATTATTTTTCTATTTTGATTGTATACATCTCAGCATTATGTGTCTTTCATTTCATCGAAAACGAATGGAAAATTGTTGCGAATTTTGCGAATCACTACAAGTACAATATTTGAGGCTAAAAACCGATATTTAGGTAGAAACAGTTGCAAATCTAAAAGACGGGGTTAAACGGTGTCTTAGCAAAAAATATTACAATTAAGTAGAACATGTTTCGAGTGCGTGTGCCAAAGGTTATCTTTGGGAACCTTCTGCAAAAAATTTTATGGCAGTTTTAGAATGTGTGGTCATTTCTTGAAAATGACATGTGGTCGTTACTGAAACCAGTGTTGTTTTACATTAACTGAATTGATATTTTGGATAACGCCCTAAACTCATTTCAATTAAATACAAGTCATGCAGCTGAATTCTAGAAACTAGGATGAATTGAAGAAACTAAAAATCAAAATACATTAACGTATAGTGGATTGAAGAATCAGGAACTCTATTCTTTGTGACGTCTGGTTTCAATACTGCATCAAATCATATCAAATTCAGTTCAGAGGCATAACATTCTTTCTTATCACAGTTATAAATACAAGGAATTCTCCAATGCTTCTTCTTGAGTTTTAGTATCATAATTCATCTCATTGACTTTTGCCGTAGTTAATAGAATATGTCTCGCTGATGCTACATTCTGGGCAGATGTTGAGCATTCTGACAAACGTCATGGATGTCATGTTGCACAAACGTTCGTCTTGCTCTGAATCCTAGGTCAATTTGAAAGCTGTGAACATGTTTGTTCCAGGCGTTAGGACTGCTTTCAAACCATACACCTATCGGATAGCCTTTTTTGAGAATTCAAGCAGCTCCCAGTTATGGGCAAGCATCTGGTGTATAGTAAGGAAATCTACTCTCTTCCGAGTTGAAATGTATTGCTAAGTGCAGCATCATATCATAGGTGAAAAGCTTCAGTCTATCAACGTTCGCAGTCTTAGTGGTGTCTCTGGTGTCTTTAGTCTCGGAAACTGCGAGGCAAACGTCGAAGTGGCACCACAGAATCGCAAAATTAGCCCTGCCCTCATAACTATCAAATGAATCAGATCAATAACCATTTGTTCTCGTTCTGAAGAAAGTATGGCCAAAATCAGTCAACTACAACTATAACATTAAAGTTCAAGAGGAAGCATTAGGTCTAGTTTGACAGTGATAAGAAAGAATGTTATGCCTCTGAACTGAATTTGATATGATTTGATGCAGTATTGAAACCAGACGTCACAAAGAGTAGAGTTCCTGGTTCTTCAATCCACTATACGTTAATGTATTTTGGTTTTTAGTTTCTTCAATTCATCCTAGTTTCTAGAATTCAGCTGCATGACTTGTATTTAATTTGAAATGAGTTTAGGGCGTTATCTAAAATATCAATTCAGTTAATGTAAAACAACACTGGTTTCAGTAACGACCACATGTCATTTTCAAGAAATGATCACACATTCTAAAACTGCCATAGAATTTTTTGCAGAAGTTCCCAAAGATAACCTTTGGCACACGCACTCGAAACATGTTCTACTTAATTGTAATATTTTTTGCTAAGACACCGTTTGACCCCGTCTTTTAGATTTTCAACTGTTTCTACCTAAATATCGGTTTTTATCTTCAAATATTGTACTTGTAGTGATTCGCAAATTCGCGAAAATTCTCCACTCGTTTTTGATGAAATGAAAGACACATAATGCTGAGATGTATACAATCAAAATAAAAAAATAATTTCAAGAATCGGAGCTGTTTGAGCAGATAAATTGAACTTTTAAGTTAGCCTAAATCAAGTGTTAATTGTATTCTCGATATGAAATTTGTAAACTTGTGATTTCTTGAAACTTTAAAAATCTGTTTCTTGGCTCTCATAGGTCCAATTTTAATAATTCCTTTTTTATTTTGACTGCCAATCATTGCTCTTTCAAATGAGCTACAGCGTGATTGATTTTGAGAATTTTCATTTTTCGGCATTTATTACACTTGCTGGATCACTGTGCATACATTACTTTTTTTTATAATAAAGGTATCCAGGCCAAGACAGCCTCTAACCTGATTACAAAACTAACATAACTATAAGATTAACTAAGTTACTAGAGTATAAAGTTAATTACAAAAGTATCAATTGTCATGATAAACAAAGATGTCAGTTACAACAATGATAAGGTGTTTGTTTATTGCAAGCAAGATTCAGATTTCAGCTTGAAACATTTTTAAAAGGAAGGTTGCTACCAGATTTAAACTGTGCTTGTCCTCTTGGCTAAAATAACCAGATGAATTTATTCCATGCGCTAAGCTGATTAGCATTTGGGTATACATTGGCTATCTTGGTTTCGAGGCATTTTCTGACCTCTTGAAACTGTGGGCACATCATGACAAAGTGAACCTCATCTCCAAGAACTTGTATTCCTAATGAACGGCAGTATTTACAGTGCCTATCAGATCTGGGTATATTATTTTTTCCAAACCGTCCAGCTTCTATTTCAAGGTTGTGCGCACTCATTCTTAACTTTGAGAAGCACTGCCTCTTTTTAAAATCGTTTATCGCGTCTAAATATGTTTCAAATTTGAAAACCGTCTTTATTTGAGCATAAGTACAAAGTTGTTTATCCTGAACAAGATGTTCATGGAGATTAGACAAGGTGTGATTTTCGAAGGAGCACCTAACCTTTGATTTCATAGTAGGCACGTTGTCACTTGGTAAAATATCATATCTGGCTTGCAATTCACGAACCCTTGATACCCAATTGACGGAACCTAAGTCAGCAGCGTCACAAAGAAAACGAAAGGATTTACAGACAAGTCGATGTGGCTCAGAGACATTCAGCAATTGCAGTCTTGCAAAGAATTTTAGCATGCATACATGTCTATTTGATTGAAGGGAAATTCTTCCCAATTCAGCATAAACTGCGTCAGTACAAGTTGTGGATTTTACACCAAGGATGTATTTGCATGCAGAAAGGTGTAGTCGTTCTAATGTGGAACATTCGTCAAAGCCACAAATTTCGGAAGCATAACTCAAAATGGGGACGATTGTTTGAACAAACAGATAAATGAACAATCTGGGTTGCAAGCCATTGAAATCTTTGCATTTTGAGAGAAGAGAACAGTACGCCTTACCAGCTTTTAGCTTTATATTTTCAATGTGTTCGTTGAAAGAGCCGTTGGAATTGATTGTGACACCAAGGTATTTGTATGAATCACACTCATGTAATTGCTGTTCACCTAAAAACCACGTGTTCATTGATTGAGACTTTCTCCTATTTTTTCTTAAAACCATAACTTTGGTTTTGCGAATATTGACCTCCATTTTGATATCTTCTGTGAAATCTTCTGTGAAACCTTACATCATTACAGATGTAAGGTTTCTCTTCAATATGTGTTCGCTTATGTTGATCAAGATCACCTTTCTGATTAAATGCTCAGTCACGTATATCACAGATGGAAGGTTACTTTCTAAGGATGAATTCGTTTATGTGTAGTAAGATGGGCAAGTCGATTTAATCCACGTCTATATCAATCACAAATGTAAGGCTTCTCTCCACTATGAATGCGTTTATGTACCTTGAGATTATCATTGCTACTAAATCGTTGTCCACATCGATCAAAAATTTAGGGTTTCTCTCCAGTATGAACTCGTTTATGTTTCTTGAGATCATTATTGCGATTAAATACTTGTCCACATCTATCACAAATGTAGGGTTTCTCGCTGGTGTGAACCCGTTTATGTCTATTAAGATATCTTTTCTGACTAAATTTTTGTCCACCCTATGTCACAAATGTAACGTTTCTCTCCAATATGAATTCGTTTATGTGCAGTGAGATGACCAATTTGACTAAATCCCTGTTCACATCTATCACAAACATAAGGTTTCCCTCCAGTATGAATGTGTTTATGTACCTTGAGATTATCATTGCTACTAAATCGTTGTCCACATCGATCAAAAATTTAGGGTTTCTCTCCAGTATGAACTCGTTTATGTTTCTTGAGATCATTATTGCGACTAAAACCTTGTCGACATACATCACAAACGTAGGGTTTCTCGCCAGTATGAACTCGATTATGTTTATTAAGATCACTTTTCTGACTAAATCCTTGTCCACATGTATCACAAATGTAAGGTTTCTCTCCAGTATGAATGCGCTTATGTCTCTTGAGATGACCATTGCTACTAAATCCTTTGCCACATAGATCACATATGTAAGGTTTCTCTCCAGTATGAACTCGTTTATGTGTATTCAGATTGTGACTCTGACTGAATCCTTGTCCACATACATCACAAACATAACGTTTCTCTGCAGTATGAATGCGCTTATGTCTGTTGAGACTACTGTTGCGACTAAATCCTTTGCCACATATATCACAAATGTAAGGTTTCTCTCCAGTATGAATTCCATTATGCGCAGTGAGATTGCCAATTTGAGTAAACCCTTGTCCATATACATCACAAACATAAGGTTTCTCTGCAGTATGAATGCGCTTATGCATCTTGAGAATACTACTGCGACTAAATCCTTTGCCGCATACATCACAAATGTACGGTTTCTCTCCAGTATGAGACCGTTTATGCCTATTGAGAGTGCTACTTTGACTAAATCCTTTTCCACATATGTCACAACTGTAAGGTTTCTCTCCAGTATGAACTCGATTATGTTTATTAAGAAAACTTTTTCGACTAAATCCTTGGCCACATAGATCACATATGTAAGGTTTCTCGCTAGTGTGAACTCGATTATGTTTATTAAGATAAATTTTTCGACTAAATCCTTGGCCACATAGATCGCATATGTAAGGTTTGTCGCTAGTGCGAACTCGATTATGTTTATGAAGATTAATTTTCTGACTAAATCCTTGTCCACATAAATCACAAATGTAGGGTTTCTCTCCAGTATGGACTCGTTTATGTGTATTCAGATTGCCAATTTGACTAAATCCTTGTCCACATATCTCACAACTGTAAGGTTTCTCTCCACTGTGAACTCGAATATGTTTATTAAGATAACTTTTCCGACTAAATCCTTGGCCACATAGATCACAAATGTAAGGTTTCTCGCCAGTATGAACTCGATTATGTTTATCAAGATTACTTTTCTGACTAAATCCTTGTCTGCATATATCGCAAATGTAAGGTTTCTCTCCAGTATGAACTCGTTTATGTATAC
The DNA here is from genome assembly GCA_039566865.1 of Aurelia coerulea. Lineage (NCBI taxonomy): Eukaryota > Metazoa > Cnidaria > Scyphozoa > Semaeostomeae > Ulmaridae > Aurelia > Aurelia coerulea. The sequence goes on along the minus strand of CM076947.1, from coordinate 19,650,870 downwards.
TCAGATGGTGACTTTGACTAAATCTTTGTTCACATATATCACATATGTAAGGTTTCTCGCCAGTATGAACTCGATTATGTTTATCACGATTACTTTTCTGACTAAATCCCTGTCCGCATATATCGCATATGTAAGGTTTCTCTCCAGTATGAACTCGATTATGTTCATTAAGATAACTTTTTCGACTAAATCCTTGTCCGCATATATCACATATGTAAGGTTTCTCGCTAGTATAAACTCGATTATGCTTATTAAGATAACTTTTCTGACTAAACCCTTCTTCACAAGTAGCACCATTGTAAGAATTGTCTCCAGTATCAACTTGTTGTTTGTTGATGTCCCAATTTCTACTTTGACTGTATCCCTTTCCACATGTATCGGAAATAAAAGGTTTGTCTCCAGTATGAATTTGTTTATGAGTTGTGAGATTGCGACAGTCAGCAAACCCTACTCCACAAGTATCACAAATATCAGGTTCTTCTGTGGAAATATTCTGTTGGTGTCCGTTTAGACTGCTGTTGTCACAAAGTTCCTCTGCAGATATGTCGTCTCTATGGTATGCTTCCTCTTCCATCTTGATTTGTGAAGTATTTTCATGACATATTAATGGGTTGTCAATATGACTGGGTAGTAGTTCTTTTCCAAGTATGTTACATTCATAATGTTTCTCCCCATAATGGACTGGTTTATGCCTGTCTAAGTCATCTATCTGACTAAATCCTTTTCCGCATACATCACAAATGTAAGATTTCTCTGCAATATGAATGTTTTGTTTATGTGCATGGAGATTGCTCCTTTCACTAATTACTTGCCCACATATATCACGAATAAAAGATGGATTTTGAAAATAAAATTGCTGATCAATCGTCTGATTATGTACGAGGGATGCAGCATCTGTTCGTCGTACTCCAAATGTTTCATGAATATCTGCTTCCTCTTCAATCTCAATTTGTAAACCAATATCATTGGAAATCACACTTTCGTCAACATAGTCATTATCACTGGTCTCAGAGCCTCTGTTGCGCTTTGCTGAATTCTGAGCTTGGGCATTCCCAAAAGAACTTTCTTGCCTTTTCTTCAGAATCTCACTAGTGGTGGATTTTGTCGATAATTTGTCATATGAAGGACCCAGCATGATATCATCTAAAATTCAAATGATTTCATCAGGATATTTGCTGATTGACGAAACGCGAAGGTAAAAAAGGTTAACGTCATCTCATCTGTAGGAACTATACCACTAAATGTATGGGGACGTGCAGCTGGTATAAAAAGATTCTCAATTTGTGTAGAAGCAATTTTTCAAAGTGATTACCCTTCTGTTCAGGAGGAAATTGGAAAGAAAGGAACAATTGCAACTTCCTTATCAAAATTATGTCTGGGATCAATTATTTGAAATTTGAAACTCTTTCAAGAGCTCTTTTCGTGAAAATGGATAGGAGGAAAATAGCTGAAAATGCTACCCTGATCAGCGGTACATTATTATTATTATTTATTATTAAATATCTATTTAAAGTAGGCTAAAATAAAAATGAATAGCAAAATTACAGCTAATTAAGGCCTACTATTTACAATATACATAATTTACAATAAAACTATTAACATATATCACAGGCAAATCAGGGTTAAAATCTATCATGTTAGAAAACCAACTTGCGGGATATATACTTTGCAAAGCCTACAGTTGCATTTTCCACCATTCCAACATCTAATTCGTTTTTTGAAAATAGGAAGGCTGTTTGATTGTTTTATCTCTTGCGGTAAAAGCTGCCACAGTTTATTTCCAAGGTAAGTAATGGACTCAACTCCAAAGGACGTAGTTCGTACTTTTGGCAGTTGAGTGTCATCACCATGCCTTAGGCAGTACCTAGTATTGCGTTGCATGAAAATATCCTTCATAAATGGTGGATTCAGACCGCCTTTTGTTTTATAAATTTCAGTCATGAGCAACTGTAGGTTTCTTACATGGATTGGCACCGATTCAGATTGCTCCAGGAGAAACCGAAATCATTCTCATAGTCTTTATATGCAATGGGTAATGCCCCTTCTTGAATATGATTTATTCTATGATTCAAAGCTCTATCATAGAACACCCAAACAAGGGGACGGTGGCTGAAATGAGACAAAACAAACGCCCTCATTAACTGCTGCAGTTTTTCAGTGTCCATGTATCGTGATATTCGGGCAAGAGCGTGGAGTTTTTGGCTGGCCTTTTTGCAAACAGTCTTGACGTGCTGCTTGAAAGAAAGTGATTGATCAAAGGTTATACCGAGAAGATTTTCCTCTGAACTTTCTTTCACACAGGCCTCACCTATTTTAATTGTTGTTTCATTACTCCCTTTTGCACCAAAAATCATAAAATGGCATTTGTCTTCATTTAGCTTCATACCATTGTTTGGAAACCATTCAGTTATCTTAAGGGCATCATTCTCTAAATGCATAATGACATAAAACCGCGGCAGGTAGCTAGACATAAAACGTAACATACCAACACCTTGCCTCGTTTTAGAAACAATTGATTGAATATGACTAGAGAGTCAGTTTAGAGTCCAATATGATGCCAAGATAAGATGTTTATGCTCATTAACTTTTACAACTTGTGTGTCATTGAAGAAGATAGGAGGATAATTTACTGGTTGTGCGTTTCCTGGAGAATATAACCTCTACAGCTTGCTTGAAGGGTTCAGGATTAAAGGACATTCTCCACTTATACGCCCACTCTTGTATACAATCCTTAAATCATAATTCATGTCCACATCGGCCTGCTCAGTATCGGAAACAACGGTGAAGAGTGATGTATCGTCAGTGAAAAGCTTTACTTTACATTTAATGTTATCTGCCAGATCATTTATATAAATCAAAAAGAAGATAGGTCCTAAGATAGATCCTTGAGGGACACTGACTGATATATTACCCCCTTCTGATGCTTTACCATTGAGGAGTGTCCGCTGTTTTCTATTTGCGAGAAAGCGTTGGATAAGGGATAGCAAATTGCCAGAGACTCCACACCGACGCAGCCTGTATATTAAGCCTTTGTGCCACACATGATGAAAAGCTTTTGAAATATCCAGAAAGACAGAGCGAACATCCAATGTAGGGTTGCAGTCGAAAGCAGCAGAGATCGTATGAACTATGGAGAGTAGCTGCTTAACAGTAGAGTCACCAGGACAAAAGACTTGCTGATTGGGATTGAGTAAACCGTGAACATTGAGGTGTTGGTAAAGACTGTCGAAGATGAGTTTGTCAAAAATCTTTCCAAATATTGGAAGCAATGAGATAGGTCTGTAATTTTGTTTAAGATTTTTGCTGTTTTTTTTTAAAATGGGAACAAAGCCAGCTCTCTTCCAAGTCTCATGCATCATACAAGAATCAAATATAATTTTCAGAGGCATCAAAAGAGAACTATCGCATATTTTCACCATTCGTACTGAGATCCCATCCCATCCGTGCGCTTTATTCCGATTTAAAGCTCAAATGATATTGAGCAACTTTTCATCTGGAATGGCAATGTTAGAGATTGGTGGTACATCTGAGATGACTTCACTTGAAATCTCACTTCCTGTATCTGAGTACTGTATTGAAGGATGAAATAATCATTGAATATTTTTGCCTTGGCTTCAAAGTCAAAACATGTTTGACCATGTTTTGACAATGGGTCCAATATAAATTTCACTTCCAAAACATTATTAAATGTGGTCATTTCACTGTCAAAACATGGTCAAACATGGTCATCTGCCCATGATCAGACATGATTCAAACATGTTTGACCATATTTTAAACATGGTATTTTCGCAAAGGGATATAAAAGGTTCCAAATCTTTAAATATATTTCAATATTTTCAGAATGAGAGTGTTTTTCTTCTTTCCTAAGAATTTAAGAGCAATATCAAAAAAATCCAAAACCATCACAAACTTGGTTGATGAAACATGAACAATTTTCAAGAAAACCATAGTTTATGAATGTCTACAATGTGGTAGCAAGCAAAAATCGGTCACTCTGCTGGTTTACGATTTAGAAATTGAATGATGTCACATCTTCGAATGAGTTGAAATATAAAATACGCTGTAATTTGGAAAAGAATGAAAGATTTCTGAAAAGTCCAACGGTAAACTTATAGATAAGTAGCCAAAGTTCCTTTCAAGCCTTCAATTAAACGAAATAGATAATACAATTTAACACCCACCTTTTTACACCGACTTAAAGATTTGGAACCTATGCTAGGAGAGGGGGTTGAGAAGTTAGCAGCATCTAATGAGAGGTCAATTTTTGGACGACCCCTGACTAGGCCCCCAATAAATAATATGAGTGGTCTGGGCCTACAATCTTGGCCAAAATACTTGGGACAAATCATAAAATTTCACTACTTCAGTCTTATTACGTGCCCCCCCCCTCCCCGTTTCAAAGTTGCTCGAATCAAACACCTTTCAACCTTCTCAACATTGAAGTAGGGGGAGGGGGATTAGGAGGCTCTAAGCGTATGTTTTCTCTTCGATATTTTAGGAAACATCATGAAGACACTGAAATTTGCCTATGTCCCAGCTTCTTTTGGCCAGGATTGTAGCTAGATGGTAGGCCTAACACCACACCGGACTGGCTGATTTGAATTTTCTTACCGTCAAGATCATCGCATATTTTATGTGTGGTTACTTCATCTTTGTGACCGTCAGCAGCTTTATATTCTACACTCGTACCTCTTTCTGTCAATCCATCAACTGATTCTTTTTCATCACGCATATTCATCAATCTCTTGTTGGGCGAAAGATCTCTTTACCAAATCTTCAAAATAAGAATAGACGCAGATTCAGATTCAAGACTCAGATTCATTTCGAAGATCACCAAGGAAAAACTTGGCACGGCAAATGTAAATGGCAAGTGTAAAACACGAATGCAGATTGCAGTCTGGCAAAATGCAGGTTTTATAGGTCAAACAAAAGGCTCTAGCTTCTGGATAGTCCACTGAATAGACTTGGAGCACTGGCTAGAAGTTTGCCACAGTGGCGTTGCCACGGGTGGACTGAGGTGGACATATCCCAGTTTTCACAGAGCTCGATTTTCTAACTTCTGGAAGTGCGTTAACAAACTTGAGGGGGGGGGGGGGATTTGAATTGGGACTCTTCTGATAACTTGTTTTCCTCCGAAACAGAAATTGAAACAGAAAAGTACATCACAGTTGACGAAGGAGGAAAAGATATGATTTGAAATTGAAAGCTTTTCTCGAACTTTTCAATAACGAAATTCAGAATTCAAAAAGAAAACAACACAAAATAATAAAAAGGGCGTTTCCCACGTTTTCCAAAAGTCCGAAGGGCGTGTTCAGGAAAATGTTTTTCTGGGGGCCGCGTTGTGACATGCATACACAAAGCTTTGTGACCCCTTTTTTGATGATAAACCCATTGAACGATGGTCAACTATCAGATCATGGAGAAATTAACAAACTGGGGTACTGGAAAAATGATACTTCAAGACATTTTTTTATTTTGTCTGCAGGAAAATAGGTCAAGATTTCCAATACCTAAGGTAAGTTTGTATAAATATTACGTCCGTTTTTCTTCCAGTAGGTATTATTTAAAAAAGGACAACATACTTAAAGTCGATCTGAAGCACAGGCAACGGGGAAAATTAGCAACATTTTTAATTGATGCAAACGAACAGATAAGGAACAAATGATAAAGAATCCGGTTTAAAATTATCTGAGATCTCATTTCGTTAAAAATTTATCCACTGACAGAAGGTTCTTGATAGAAGAGACTTCAAATTAAAGGTTGACACCAAGTTTGAGTAAATCTGATCATTAGTTGCTGATTTATGAAGCAAGGAAGCCAAAATGCTTGGTTGCCTCACAACCAGAGGATTCATTGTTTTCTATTCCGTTGAAATCAACGAAGTTCATTGAAAAAAACATACCTAGCCCCGTTTTCTGATGGTCATAAGTGAGACAGATAGCCATACATTGAATTTTGTGACAACCAAGAATATTGGACAAATCTAGGGTTGCTAGGAATGGCAATGTGCAACACAAGTGCTTCAGGACATGGTTTGCGTCCATCAGATATTTTGCTTCTCAAAAGTGATTAAGTCGTTTCAAATGAAAAATATTGCCTTCAGCACGCTGCTTGGTCAATATTCTTGAGATATATGGTCATTAATTACTCCCAAGTGCGCTTCCTGGCATAACTGTAAAGTTTAAGTTAAGCTCATTTAATATCAAAATTCAAGTTATAAGATTAAGTACAGAGCTCTGGTTTTGAAGCAACGAGTGATTGTGAATTTCTTTCTCAATAATCAACAACCACTTGGCAGATTCACACAAACTCGATGCCAAACTCTAAGTTGAAATCTCTTCTATCCAGAAATCTGAAAAATAAGAAAAGTTCAATCTATGGCTCCTCCACAGTGGACATTCAAACTGCGCACATAATTTTGGGACACCCTGTACAACAACTGCAAAGGACAAAAATTCATGTACTTTTTGCGTATCAAATATCATACAGTAGTGTCCCCCAGAAAGGAAACAAAAATATAAGAAACACAGACCCTGATTTTCAAAAAAATACCCCATTTCATAAGAAACTAGAACAGGTCTGAACAAAAAATTTGTTTCCTATCTAACAAAACTAATCAAAAATGACTTCCTGCAATAAATATAAAGTTTCCTGGAAGTGAAAATTTACAAATTCAAATCAAATAATATGTTTTTTATCATAATCATAAAGCTCATGTCTGAGTAGTTGTTTGATGGTGCATGATTTCTCTGAAAGAAACTTTACCCTGATTTGAATTTTATCTCATTTTCTAAGAAACATGTCAGACCTGAAATTGAAAAGGCTGTTTCTTATATGCGCTACACTACGGTATTTTGCACGGATAAATCGTTTTTTAATCAGCTTGATTGAAAACAAATTTACATCGCAGCAATACACAAATGGACATTTGATTGGCATCAGAAGAAAGTACATAAGGGCAGTCTCTATGATAAAACATTCATTTTAAATTCAAATAGTCACAGTGAATGAGCTCTTCAGAAATAGCTATATCAAAAATTTCCCGACAATTCCTTATCCAGCCCCTTTGTGAATTGTGTTGATGCTTTGCCCCCAAAAATATTTGAATGCGTTGGTTAGATGAAATGAAAATAGTTTGTCAAACTGAAACAACTACTTATACCTTACTCAGTATATCACGGATGCACTATTTTACATTGCTGCATGAAACATTAAAGTTTCTCTCAAGCTTGAATTCATTCACGGTTTATGAAATTGAAAGTGACACCATCTCCTTTCCTACAAGGATGACATGACATGGAAATGACGTCCTTATCAGTATGAATGCCAGTATGTCTATCGAGAACACGTTTCTGACTAAATCTTCTGTCACATATATTACAGATGAGAGATGTAAGGTTTCTCTCAAGAATGAATTCTCTCATGTGCTTTGAGATTGTTATTCTGAATAAATCTTTGCCACATACATTACAGATGTAAAGTTTCTCTCCAGTATGGGTTCGCTTATGTTTATCAAGATCACTTTTCTGACTAAATGTTCTGTCACGTATATCACAGATGGAAGGTTACTTTCTAAGGGTGAATTCGTTCATGTCTAGTAAGATGGGCAAGTCAACTTAATCCACGTCTACATCAATCACAAATGTAAGGCTTCTCTCCAGTATGAATGCGTTTATGTACCTTGAGATTATCATTGCTACTAAATCGTTGTCCACATCGATCAAAAATTTAGGGTTTCTCTCCAGTATGAACTCGTTTATGTTTCTTGAGATCATTATTGCGATTAAATACTTGTCCACATCTATCACAAATGTAGGGTTTCTCTCCAGTGTGAACCCGTTTATGTTAATTAAGATATCTTTTCTGACTAAATCCTTGTCCACATACATCACAAATGTAAGGTTTCTCCCAGTATCGATTCGTTTATGTGTAGTGAGATGACTAATTTGACTAAATCCCTGTTCACATCTATCACAAACATAAGGTTTCCTTCCAGTATGAATGTGTTTTTGTACCTTGAGATTATCATTGCTACTAAATCGTTGTCCACATCGATCAAAGATTTAGGGTTTCTCTCCAGTATGAACTCGTTTATGTTTCTTGAGATCATTATTGCGACTAAAACCTTGTCGACATACATCACAAACGTAGGGTTTCTCGCCAGTATGAACTCGATTATGTTTATTAAGATCACATTTCTGACTAAATCCGTGTCCACATGTATCACAAATGTAAGGTTTCTCTCCAGTATGAATGCGCCTATGTCTCTTGAGAGGACCATTGATACTAAATCCTTTGCCATATAGATCACATATGTAAGGTTTCTCTCCAGTATGAATTCGTTTATGGGTAGTGAGATGACTAATTTGACTAAACCCCTGTTCACATATTTCACAAATATAAGGTTTCTCTGCAGTATGAATGCGCTTATGTCTGTTGAGACTACAGTTGCGACTAAATCCTTTGCCACATATATCACATATGTAAGGTTTCTCGCCAGTATGAACTCGATTATGTTTATTAAGATAACTTTTCTGACTAAATCCTTGTCCACATATATCGCAAATGTAAGGTTTCTCTCCAGTATGAATTCGTTTATGCGCAGTGAGATTGCAAATTTGAGTAAACCCTTGTCCACATACATCACAAACGTAAGGTTTCTCTCCAGTATGAATGCGTTTATGTGTCTTAAGATGGTGACTGTGACTAAATCTTTGTTCGCATATATCACAAATGTAAGGTTTTTCTCCAGTATGAGATCGTTTATGTACAGTGAGAGTCCAAGTTTGACCAAATCCTTGTCCACATACATTACAAACGTAAGGTTTCTCTGCAGTATGAATGCGCTTATGTCTGTTGAGATTATTGTTGCGACTAAATCCTTTGCCACATATATCACATCTGTAAGGTTTCTCGCCAGTATGGACTCGTTTATGTGTATGCAGATTGGCAATTTGACTAAATCCTTGTCCACATATCTCACAATAGTAAGGTTTCTCTCCAGTGTGAACTCGATTATGTTTATTAAGATAACTTTTCTGACTAAATCCTTGTCCACATGTATCACAAATGTAAGGTTTCTCTCCAGTATGAATTCGTTTATGTGTGTTCAGATTGCGACTGTAACTAAATCCTTGTTCACATATATCACATATGTAAGGTTTCTCTCCAGTATGAGCTCGTTTATGTTTATTCAGATTGCTACTTTGACTAAATCCTTGTTCACATATATCACAAATGTAGGGTTTCTCTCCAGTATGAATTCTTTTATGTGCATTCAGACTGTGATTGTGACTGAATCTTTGTTCACATATATCACAGATGTAAGGTTTCTCTCCAGTATGAATGCGTCTATGCCCATTGAGATGGGAAATTTGACTAAATCTATGTCCACATATATCACAAATGTAAGGTTTCTCGCCAGTATGAACTCGATTATGTTTATTAAGATAACTTTTCTTCTTAAATCCTTGTCCACATGTATCACAAATGTATGGTTTCTCTCCAGTATGAATTCGTTTATGTGTAGTGAGATGACTCATTTGACTAAATCCCTGTTCACATAGATCACAAACGTAAAGTTTCTCCCCGGTATGAATGCGTTTATGTTTCTTGAGACCATCAATGCGACTAAAACCTTGTCGACATACATCACAAATGTAGGGTTTCTCTCCAGTATGAATTCGTTTATGTGTATTCAGATTGTGACTGTGACTGAATCTTTTTTCACATATATCACATGTGTAAGGTTTCTCGCCAGTATGAACTCTATTATGTATATTAAGGTTACTTTTCTGACTAAATCCTTGTCCACATGTATCACAAATGTAAGGTTTCTCTCCAGTATGAATTCGTTTATGTGTGTTCAGATTGCGACTGTGACTAAATCCTTGTTCACAAATATCACATATGTAAGGTTTCTCTCCAGTATGAACTCGATTATGTTTATTAAGATTACTTTTCTGACTAAATCCTTGTTCACTATTACAAACATAAGGTTTCTCTCCAGTATGAATGCGTTTATGTACCTTGAGATTATCATTGCTCCTAAATCGTTGTTCACATATATCACATGTGTAAGGCTTCTCGCTAGTATGAACTGGATTTTGTTTATTAAGATAACTTTTCTGACTAAATCCTTGTTCACAAGTACCATAGCTGTAAGATTCCTCTCCACTATCAACTTGTTTGTTGATGTCCCAATTTCTACTTTGACTGTATCCCTTTCCACATGTATCAGAAATAAAAGGTTTGTCTCCAATATGAATTTGTTTTTGAGTTGTGAGATTGCTACAGTCAGTAAACCCTACTCCACAAGTATCACAAATATCAGGTTCTTCTGTGGAAATATTCTGTTGGTGTCCGTTTAGACTACTGTTTTCACTGAGTTCCTCTCCATATATGTCGTCACTACGGTATGCTTCCTCTTCCATCTTGATTTTTGAATTATTTTCATGACATATTAATGTGTTCTCAACATGACTGGGCAGTAGTTCCTTTCCAAGTATGTTACATTCATAATGTTTCTTGCTAGAATGGACTGGTAGATGTCTATCTAAGTCCTCTTTGAGATTAAATCCTTTTCCACATACGTTACAAATGTAAGATTTCTCTGCAATATGAATGTTTTGTTTATGTGCATGGAGATTGCTCCTTTCACTAATTACTTGGCCACATATATCACGAACAAAAGATGCATTTTGAAAATAAAATTGCTGATCAATCATCTGATTATGTACGAGGCATGCAGCACCTGTTTGTCGTACTCCAAACGTTTCATGAATATCTGTATCCTCTTCAATCTTGATTTGTAAATCATTTTCATTGGAAATCACTATTTCGTCAACATAATCACTATCACTGGTCTCAGAGCATCTTTCGCGCTTTACTGAATTCTGAGCTTGGGCATTGCCAAAAGAATTTTCTTCTCTTCCATTTAGAATCTGTGTTTTAGTGGACTTTGTCGATGATTTGCCATATGAAGAACCCAGCATCATATTATCTAAAATCCAAATAATTTCATAAGGATATTTAATGATTGACTAAACGTTACGGAAAAAAGATAAAAGTGATCCCATCTATAGGAACTTTACCCCTAAATGTATGGGGACGTACAGCTTGTAAAAAAAGATTCTCAATTTGTGTAGAAGCAATTTTTCAAAGTGATCACCCTGCAGTTCATGAGGAAATTGGTTTAATTATTTTTATATTGGCAAGAAAGGAATAATAGCAAATCCCTTATCAAAATTATGTCAGGGAGCAATTATTTGAAATTGTTTCCCCTTTCAAGAGCTCTGTTCGTGGAAATGGATAGCGGGAAAATAGCTGAAAATGCCACCCTGATCAGTGCTACATACCCTGTTCCACAGCACTTGGGCTACTATTGGAAAAGCAGCATATTAATGACATTTCCTATCAGGCATACAATATGGATAATCATTTTCATTTTCAAAAAACTGAGCAGTCAAAAGCAAGCTATTTTCAGTTCTAAGTGACAAGATGAGCTGTTCTGACATTTCAAGGCTGTTCACCTCAGGATGCTTTGAAAAGGTTGCGCCTAGATAATCAAAGAAAGGCCTGCTTTAATGAGTAAAGTTGTTCTCTTTACCAAATTCCTATTTATATAACATTTCATAGGAATAGCCAATGGTAGGAGGGGGAGTATGTATGTATGCATGCATTATGAACATTTTAAAAGGATATGTACAGGGTGTCCCAAAAAAGATGTGCGCTGTTTGAGTGGCTTCTGCGGAGCAGCCATAAGTCCAATTTTTCTGTTTATAAGATTCTTGACAGAGGAGACTTCAAATTAAAGGTTGATACCAAGTTTGAGTAAATCTGATCAATAGTTGCTGATTTATGGAGCAAGAAAGCCAACATTATTGGCTGCCTCAAAACCAGAGGATTCATAATTTTCCATTGCGTTAAAATCAACGAAATTTATTGAAAAAAACATACCTAGCCCTGTTTTCTGATGTTCATAAGTGAGACAGATAGTCATATATTGAATTTTGTGAGCACGAAGAATATTGGAGATATCTAGGGTTGCTAGGAATGGAAATGTGCAACACAAGTGCTTCAGGCCATGGCATGCATCCATCAGATATTTTGCTACTCAAAAGTGATAAAGTCGTTTTAAACCAACATTACTGCCTTCAGCATGCTTCTTGGTCGATATTCCTGAATAATATGGTCATTGATTACTCCCAAATACGTCTCCTGGCATAACTGTAAAGTTTAAGTCAATTTAATGCTAAAATTCAAGTTATAAGGTAAAGTACGGAGACAAAATTCTCTGGTTTTGAAGCCACCAATGATTGTGACTTTCTTTCTTAATAAATTAGCAACCACTTGTTAGATTTAGACAAACTTGGTGCCAAACTCTAAGTTGAAATTTCTTCTATTCACAAATTTAAAAAACAGGAAATTTAGATTTATGGCTCCTCTACAATAGCCATTCAAACGGCGCACATGTTTTTTGGGACACCCTGTAGATCACAAATGTAAGGTTTCTCGCTGGTGTGAACCCGTTTATGTTTATTAAGATATCTTTTCTGACTAAATCCTTGTCCACATATATCGCAAATGTAAGGTTTCTTTCCAGTATGAATTCGTTTATGTGCAGTGAGATGAATAATTTGACTAAATCCCTGCTCACATCTATCACAAACATAAGGTTTTCCTCCAGCATGAACGTGTTTATGTACCTTGAGATCATCATTGCTACTAAATCGTTGTCCACATCGATCAAAAATTTAGGGTTTCTCTCCAGTATGAACTCGTTTATGTTTCTTGAGATCATAATTGCGACTAAAACCTTGTCGACATGTATCACAAATGTAAGGTTTCTCTCCAGTATGAATGCGCTTATGTCTCTTGAGATGACCATTGCTACTAAATCCTTTGCCACATAGATCACATATGTAAGGTTTCTCTCCAGTATGAATTCGTTTATGTGTAGTGAGATGACTAAATTGACTAAACCACTGTTCACATATATCACATATGTAAGGTTTCTCGCCAGTATGAACTCGATTATGTTTACTAAGATAACTTTTCCGACTAAATCCTTTGCCACATATATCGCAAAGGTAAGGTTTCTCTTCAGTATGAACTAGTTTGTGTATACTCAGATGGTGACTGTGACTAAATCTTTGTTCACAGATATCACATATGTAAGGTTTCTCGCCAGTATGAACTCGATTATGTTTATTAAGATAACTTTTCTGACTAAATCCTTTGCCACATATATCGCAAAGGTAAGGTTTCTCTCCAGTATGAACTCGTTTATGTTTATTAAGATAAGTTTTCTGACTAAATCCTTTGCCACATATATCGCAAAGGTATGGTTTCTCTCCAGTATGAACTCGTTTGTGTATACTCAGATGGTGACTGTGACTAAATCTTTGTTCACAAATATCACATATGTAAGGTTTCTCTCCAGTATGAACTCGTTTATGTTTATTAAGAGAACTTTTCCGACTAAATCCTTTGCCACATATATCGCAAAGGTAAGGTTTCTCTCCAGTATGAACTCGTTTGTGTATACTCAGATGGTGACTGTGACTAAATCTTTGTTCACAAATATCACATATGTAAGGTTTCTCTCCAGTATGAACTCGTTTATGTTTATTAAGATAACTTTTCCGACTAAATCCTTTGCCACATATATCGCAAAGGTAAGGTTTCTCTCCAGTATGAACTCGTTTGTGTATACTCAGATGGTGACTGTGACTAAATCTTTGTTCACAAATATCACATATGTAAGGGTTCTCGCGAGTATGAAGTCGATCATGCTTATTAAGATAACTTTTCTGACGAAACCCTTCTTCACAAGTAGCACAATTGTAAGATTTGTCTCCAGTATCAACTTGTTTGTTGATGTCCCAATTTCTACTTTGACTGTATCCCTTTCCACATGTATCAGAAATAAAAGGTTTGTCTCCAATATGAAGTTGTTTATGAGTTGCGAGATTGCTACAGTTAGGAAACCCTACTCCACAAGTATCACAAATATCAGGTTCTTCTGTGGAAATATTCTGTTGGTGCCCGCTTAGACTGCTGTTTTCATAAAGTTCCTCTGCAGATATGTCGTCACTATGGTATGCATACTCTTCCATCTTGATTTGTGAATTGTTTTCATGACATATTAATGTGTTCTCAACATGACTGGGCAGTAGTTCTTTTCCAAGTATGTTACATTCATAATGTTTCTCCCGAGAATGGACTTGTTTATGTCTATCTAAGTCATCTATGTGACTAAATCCTTTTCCACATACATCACAAATGTAAGATTTCTCTTCAATATGAATGTTTTGTTTATGTGCATGGAGATTGCTCTTTTCACTAATTACTTGGCCACATATATCAGGAACAAAAGATGCATTTTGAAAATAAAATTGCTGATCAATCATCTGATTATGTACGAGGCATGCAGCATCTGTTTGTCGTATTCCAAATGTTTCATGAATATCTGCTTCCTCTTCAATCTTAATTTGTAAATCATTTTCATTGGAAATCACTATTTCATCAACATAATCACTATCACTGGTCTCATAGCATCTTTCGCGCTTTACTGAATTCTGAGGTTGGGCATTCCCAAAAGACCTTTCTTGTCTTCTATTTAGAATCTGTGTTTTAGTGGACTTTGTCGATGATGTGCCACATGAAGGACCCAGCATCATATTATCTAAAATTCAAATGATTTCATAAGTATATTTGCTGATTGACTAAACGCTACGGGAAAAAGGATAAAAGTGATCCCATCGGTAGGAACTATACCCCTACATGTATGGGGATGTGCAGCTGGTACAAAAAGAAGCAATTTTTCAAAGTGATCACCCCGCTGTTCAGGAGGAAAATGGCTTAATTATTTTTATATTGGCAAGAAAGGAACAATAACAAGTTCCTTATCAAATTTATGTCAGGGAGCAATGATTTGAAATTGTTTACCCTTTCAAGCGCTCTATTCGTGGAAATGGATAGACAGTTTGGGAGGAAAATAGCTAAAAATGCTACCCTGATCGGTGCTACATACCCTGTTCCACAGCACTTGGGCTAATATTGGAAAAGCAGCATCTTACTGACATTTCCCATCTGGCATACAATAGGGATAATCATTTTAATTTTCAAAAACTGAGCAGTCAAAAGCAAGCTATTTTCAGTTCTAAGTGACAAGATGAGCTGTTCTGACATTTCAAGGCTGTTCACCTCAGGATGTTTTGAAAAGATTGCGCCTAGATAATCAAAGAAAGGCCTGCTTTAATGAGTAAAGTTGTTCTCTTTACCAAATTTCTATTTATATAACATTTCATAGGAATAGCCAATAGTAGAAGAGGGAGCATGTATGTATGCATGCATTATGAACATTTTAAAAGGTTATGTACATTTCAACTTGATAAAAAACTGCTATCAACATGTGTCCTTTTACACCTAATAAAGATAAGACTAATACATGAAAAAGTAAATAAGTAGAAATAGAAACACTAACAATTCAATAAAACGAAGGGGAATAGGAATAGGGTCCTTGTTTGAATCATCGTTACAGCTCTGTAACTCTGTGATCATGAACAAATTTCCCTTACAATGGCATTACAGCAATGACTTGTGGACGCTTTAGGACGTGCCATCCTCTTGAGAGGATTATTAACAAGGTATCGATGACCTATTCAGGGGGATTCCATTCTCCCTAGAGGACAAAATACATGAATTTATATGAGTGTCATCAATTTTAGGAAGGAAGATCTTGCTCATCGTTTTCAGTTGTTTTTGCAGGTTTTTGGAAGGGGCTTTCTGCAGAAAATCAACCATATCGACGGGAAGGAATGGCCGATTAGGACCAGGTAAATTACTCAACCAAATTGAACAAATTACCAATAAAACAAGACAGTTTTTAATATTATTGCTTTGATATTCACGGAACAGTGGCCTCCCAAGCGGGGATACTCTTTTCCGATTCATTTGGTACCCCATTCTACCGGGTGTCTCAAAAAAAAGTACCCCCTTTTTATTCAACAAGGCAACAAAACGATAATATTTCGGGACTTTCTGAATTCATGGCTACATTTGTTAGTCTTCAACTTAAATGCACATACCTTGCATTTGGAAATCCGCCACCAAACACCGGAGATATGAGTTCCCAAGGTCAAAATTTGGAGTGCACCTGAAACCAGAGGTTTTGAGAAATGGCCTAGCCATAATTTGACAACAAACAGGCATTTTGCAAACGAATTTTCGACTTTGGCCTTTACTTTTTATTTTTGAAAAGATTTATACCTTGAGTTACTTCAATTGTGCTTGCAGTGACTTTTCTTTCGAGGAAACGGTCCTTGCATTGTATTCGATCCCAAGTGTTTTATATTAAAGAAGAGGAAAAAGAGCACATGCACGCTTATTTTGGAGATGTGGCACGATTTTATGACTCTTACCACATTTTTACTAAATTTGTATAATCAGCGACATGTCCATGCATCTTTTATTCTTTTCAAAAGGAAAAAACGGAAACACAAAGTCTACAGGTACTTTGGAAAATGTCCACGATACAAATCATGACTAGGCCCTTTTTCAAAACCTCTGGTTTTGGGTGCACTGTAAATTTTGACTTTGCGAACCTGTATCTCCGGTGTTTGGTGGACGATTTCTAAATGCAAGGTACGTGCATCTAAGTTGAACATTGAGAAATTTAGCTGTGAAGTCGGGGATCAATGATATCTTATTGCTTGGTTCCTATTTCCAGTCAAAAGGGGGTACTTTTTTCTGAGACACCCGGTATAAGAAACTAGAACAGGTCTGAACAAAACCTTTGTTTCCTATATAACAAAACAAAGCAAAAGCAACTGCCTGAAATAAATATATCATTTTTTTCCTGGAAGTGAAAATTTACAAATGCAAATCAAATAATATGTTTTTATCGCAATCATAAAGCTTGTGTATGAGTAGTTGATCGATAGTGCATTATTTTCTAAGAAACTTTACCCTGATTTGAATTTTACCTCATTTTATGAGAAACATATTGACAAGCCTGAAATTGAAAAGGTTGTCTCTTATATGCGGGACACTACTGTATTTTGAACGGATGAATTCTTTTTTAATCAGCTTGATTCAAAATAAATTTACATCGCAGCAATACACATATGGACATTTGATTGGCATCAGAAGAAAGTATAAAATGGCAGTCTCCATGATAAAACATTCATTTTAAATTCAAATAGTCACAGTGAATGAGCTCTTTAGAAACAGCTAAATCAAAAAGTTTCCCGACAATTTCTTATCCAGCCCCTTTGAATTGTGTTGATGCTTTGCCCCCAAAAATATTTGAATACGTTGGTTAGATGAAATGAAAATACTTTGTCAAACTGAAAAAACTACTTATATCTTACTCAGTATATCACGGATGCACTATTTTACATTGCTGCATGAAACATTAAAGTTTCTCTGGTTGAATTTATTCAAGAATTATGAAATTGCCAGTGACACTATCTCCTTTCCTACAAGGATGACATGCCATGGAAATGACGTCGTTTTCAGTATGAATGCCAGTATGTCTATTGAGAACACGTTTCTGACTAAATCTTCTGTCACATATATTACAGATGAGAGATGTAAGGTTTCTCTCAAGAATGAATTCTCTCATGTGCTTTGAGATTGTTATTCTGAATAAATCTTTGCCACATACATTACAAATGTAAAGTTTCTCTCCAGTATGGGTTCGCTTATGTTTATCAAGATCACGTTTCTGACTAAATGTTCTGTCACGTATATCACAGATGGAAGGTTACTTTCTAAGGGTGAATTCGTTCATGTCTAGTAAGATGGGCAAGTCAACTTAATCCACGTCTACATCAATCACAAATGTAAGGCTTCTCTCCAGTATGAATGCGTTTATGTACCTTGAGATTATCATTGCTACTAAATCGTTGTCCACATCGATCAAAAATTTAGGGTTTCTCTCCAGTATGAACTCGTTTATGTTTCTTGAGATCATTATTGCGATTAAATACTTGTCCACATCTATCACAAATGTAGGGTTTCTCTCCAGTGTGAACCCGTTTATGTTAATTAAGATATCTTTTCTGACTAAATCCTTGTCCACATACATCACAAATGTAAGGTTTCTCCCAGTATCAATTCGTTTATGTGTAGTGAGATGACTAATTTGACTAAATCCCTGTTCACATCTATCACAAACATAAGGTTTCCTTCCAGTATGAATGTGTTTTTGTACCTTGAGATTATCATTGCTACTAAATCGTTGTCCACATCGATCAAAGATTTAGGGTTTCTCTCCAGTATGAACTCGTTTATGTTTCTTGAGATCATTATTGCGACTAAAACCTTGTCGACATACATCACAAACGTAGGGTTTCTCGCCAGTATGAACTCGATTATGTTTATTAAGATCACATTTCTGACTAAATCCGTGTCCACATGTATCACAAATGTAAGGTTTCTCTCCAGTATGAATGCGCCAATGTCTCTTGAGAGGACCATTGATACTAAATCCTTTGCCATATAGATCACATATGTAAGGTTTCTCTCCAGTATGAATTCGTTTATGGGTAGTGAGATGACTAATTTGACTAAACCCCTGTTCACATATTTCACAAATATAAGGTTTCTCTGCAGTATGAATGCGCTTATGTCTGTTGAGACTACAGTTGCGACTAAATCCTTTGCCACATATATCACATATGTAAGGTTTCTCGCCAGTATGAACTCGATTATGTTTATTAAGATAACTTTTCTGACTAAATCCTTGTCCACATATATCGCAAATGTAAGGTTTCTCTCCAGTATGAATTCGTTTATGCGCAGTGAGATTGCAAATTTGAGTAAACCCTTGTCCACATACATCACAAACGTAAGGTTTCTCTCCAGTATGAATGCGTTTATGTGTCTTAAGATGGTGACTGTGACTAAATCTTTGTTCGCATATATCACAAATGTAAGGTTTTTCTCCAGTATGAGATCGTTTATGTACAGTGAGAGTCCAAGTTTGACCAAATCCTTGTCCACATACATTACAAACGTAAGGTTTCTCTGCAGTATGAATGCGCTTATGTCTGTTGAGATTATTGTTGCGACTAAATCCTTTGCCACATATATCACATCTGTAAGGTTTCTCGCCAGTATGGACTCGTTTATGTGTATGCAGATTGGCAATTTGACTAAATCCTTGTCCACATATCTCACAATAGTAAGGTTTCTCTGCAGTGTGAACTCGATTATGTTTATTAAGATAACTTTTCTGACTAAATCCTTGTCCACATGTATCACAAATGTAAGGTTTCTCTCCAGTATGAATTCGTTTATGTGTGTTCAGATTGCGACTGTAACTAAATCCTTGTTCACATATATCACATATGTAAGGTTTCTCTCCAGTATGAGCTCGTTTATGTTTATTCAGATTGCTACTTTGACTAAATCCTTGTTCACATATATCACAAATGTAGGGTTTCTCTCCAGTATGAATTCTTTTATGTGCATTCAGACTGTGATTGTGACTGAATCATTGTTCACATATATCACAGATGTAAGGTTTCTCTCCAGTATGAATGCGTCTATGCCCATTGAGATGGGAAATTTGACTAAATCTATGTCCACATATATCACAAATGTAAGGTTTCTCGCCAGTATGAACTCGATTATGTTTATTAAGATAACTTTTCTTCTTAAATCCTTGTCCACATGTATCACAAATGTATGGTTTCTCTCCAGTATGAATTCGTTTATGTGTAGTGAGATGACTCATTTGACTAAATCCCTGTTCACATAGATCACAAACGTAAAGTTTCTCCCCGGTATGAATGCGTTTATGTTTCTTGAGACCATCAATGCGACTAAAACCTTGTCGACATACATCACAAATGTAGGGTTTCTCTCCAGTATGAATTCGTTTATGTGTATTCAGATTGTGACTGTGACTGAATCTTTTTTCACATATATCACATGTGTAAGGTTTCTCGCCAGTATGAACTCTATTATGTATATTAAGGTTACTTTTCTGACTAAATCCTTGTCCACATGTATCACAAATGTAAGGTTTCTCTCCAGTATGAATTCGTTTATGTGTGTTCAGATTGCGACTGTGACTAAATCCTTGTTCACAAATATCACATATGTAAGGTTTCTCTCCAGTATGAACTCGATTATGTTTATTAAGATTACTTTTCTGACTAAATCCTTGTTCACTATTACAAACACAAGGTTTCTCTCCAGTATGAATGCGTTTATGTTTATTAAGATAAGTTTTCTGACTAAATCCTTTGCCACATATATCGCAAAAGTATGGTTTCTCTCCAGTATGAACTCGTTTGTGTATACTCAGATGGTGACTGTGACTAAATCTTTGTTCACAAATATCACATATGTAAGGTTTCTCGCCAGTATGAACTCGATTATGTTTATTAAGATAACTTTTCTGACTAAATCCTTTGCCACATATATCGCAAAGGTAAGGTTTCTCTCCAGTATGAACTCGTTTATGTTTATTAAGATAAGTTTTCTGACTAAATCCTTTGCCACATATATCGCAAAGGTATGGTTTCTCTCCAGTATGAACTCGTTTGTGTATACTCAGATGGTGACTGTGACTAAATCTTTGTTCACAAATATCACATATGTAAGGTTTCTCTCCAGTATGAACTCGTTTATGTTTATTAAGAGAACTTTTCCGACTAAATCCTTTGCCACATATATCGCAAAGGTAAGGTTTCTCTCCAGTATGAACTCGTTTGTGTATACTCAGATGGTGACTGTGACTAAATCTTTGTTCACAAATATCACATATGTAAGGTTTCTCTCCAGTATGAACTCGTTTATGTTTATTAAGATAACTTTTCCGACTAAATCCTTTGCCACATATATCGCAAAGGTAAGGTTTCTCTCCAGTATGAACCCGTTTGTGTATACTCAGATGGTGACTGTGACTAAATCTTTGTTCACAAATATCACATATGTAAGGTTTCTCGCGAGTATGAAGTCGATCATGCTTATTAAGATAACTTTTCTGACTAAACCCTTCTTCACAAGTATCAAAAATATAAGGTTCTTCTGTGGAATTATTCTGTTGGTGCCCGCTTAGACTGCTGTTTTCATAAAGTTCATCTGCAGATATGTCGTCACTATGGTATGCTTCCTCTTCTATCTTGATTTTTGAATTATTTTCATGACATATTAATGTGTTCTCAACATGACTGGGCAGTAGTTCTTTTCCAAGTATGTTACATTCATAATGTTTCTTGCTAGAATGGACTGGTAGATGTCTATCTAAGTCCTCTTTGAGATCAAATCCTTTTCCACATACGTTACAAATGTAAGATTTCTCTGCAATATGATTGTTTTGTTTATGTGCATGGAGATTGCTCCTTTCACTAATTACTTGCCCACATATATCAAGAACAAAGGATGCATTTTCAATATCAAATTGCTGATCATTTGTCTGATCATGTGTAAGGCATGCAGCATCTGTTTGTCGTACTCCAAACGTTTCATGAATATCTGTATCCTCTTCAATCTTGATTTGTAAATCATTTTCATTGGAAATCACTATTTCGTCAACATAATCACTATCACTGGTCTCAGAGCATCTTTCGCGCTTTACTGAATTCTGAGCTTGGGCATTGCCAAAAGAATTTTCTTCTCTTCCATTTAGAATCTGTGTTTTAGTGGACTTTGTCGATGATTTGCCATATGAAGAACCCAGCATCATATTATCTAAAATCCAAATAATTTCATAAGGATATTTAATGATTGACTAAACGTTACGGAAAAAAGATAAAAGTGATCCCATCTATAGGAACTTTACCCCTAAATGTATGGGGACGTACAGCTTGTAAAAAAAGATTCTCAATTTGTGTAGAAGCAATTTTTCAAAGTGATCACCCTGCAGTTCATGAGGAAATTGGTTTAATTATTTTTATATTGGCAAGAAAGGAATAATAGCAAATCCCTTATCAAAATTATGTCAGGGAGCAATTATTTGAAATTGTTTCCCCTTTCAAGAGCTCTGTTCGTGGAAATGGATAGCGGGAAAATAGCTGAAAATGCCACCCTGATCAGTGCTACATACCCTGTTCCACAGCACTTGGGCTACTATTGGAAAAGCAGCATATTAATGACATTTCCTATCAGGCATACAATATGGATAATCATTTTCATTTTCAAAAAACTGAGCAGTCAAAAGCAAGCTATTTTCAGTTCTAAGTGACAAGATGAGCTGTTCTGACATTTCAAGGCTGTTCACCTCAGGATGCTTTGAAAAGGTTGCGCCTAGATAATCAAAGAAAGGCCTGCTTTAATGAGTAAAGTTGTTCTCTTTACCAAATTCCTATTTATATAACATTTCATAGGAATAGCCAATGGTAGGAGGGGGAGTATGTATGTATGCATGCATTATGAACATTTTAAAAGGATATGTACAGGATGTCCCAAAAAAGATGTGCGCTGTTTGAGTGGCTTCTGCGGAGCAGCCATAAGTCCAATTTTTCTGTTTATAAGATTCTTGACAGAGGAGACTTCAAATTAAAGGTTGATACCAAGTTTGAGTAAATCTGATCAATAGTTGCTGATTTATGGAGCAAGAAAGCCAACATTATAGGCTGCCTCAAAACCAGAGGATTCATAATTTTCCATTGCGTTAAAATCAACGAAATTTATTGAAAAAAACATACCTAGCCCTGTTTTCTGATGTTCATAAGTGAGACAGATAGTCATATATTGAATTTTGTGAGAACGAAGAATATTGGATATATCTAGGGTTGCTAGGAATGGAAATGTGCAACACAAGTGCTTCATGCCATGGCATGCATCCATCAGATATTTTGATACTCAAAAGTGATAAAGTCGTTTTAAACCAACATTACTGCCTTCAGCATGCTTCTTGGTCGATATTCCTGAATAATATGGTCATTGATTACTCCCAAATACGTCTCCTGGCATAACTGTAAAGTTTAAGTCAATTTAATGCTAAAATTCAAGTTATAAGGTAAAGTACGGAGACAAAATTCTCTGGTTTTGAAGCCACCAATGATTGTGACTTTCTTTCTTAATAAATTAGCAACCACTTGTTAGATTTAGACAAACTTGGTGCCAAACTCTAAGTTGAAATTTCTTCTATTCACAAATTTAAAAAACAGGAAATTTAGATTTATGGCTCCTCTACAATAGCCATTCAAACGGCGCACATGTTTTTTGGGACACCCTGTAGATCACAAATGTAAGGTTTCTCGCTGGTGTGAACCCGTTTATGTTTATTAAGATATCTTTTCTGACTAAATCCTTGTCCACATATATCGCAAATGTAAGGTTTCTTTCCAGTATGAATTCGTTTATGTGCAGTGAGATGAATAATTTGACTAAATCCCTGCTCACATCTATCACAAACATAAGGTTTTCCTCCAGCATGAACGTGTTTATGTACCTTGAGATCATCATTGCTACTAAATCGTTGTCCACATCGATCAAAAATTTAGGGTTTCTCTCCAGTATGAACTCGTTTATGTTTCTTGAGATCATAATTGCGACTAAAACCTTGTCGACATGTATCACAAATGTAAGGTTTCTCTCCAGTATGAATGCGATTATGTCTCTTGAGATGACCATTGCTACTAAATCCTTTGCCACATAGATCACATATGTAAGGTTTCTCTCCAGTATGAATTCGTTTATGTGTAGTGAGATGACTAAATTGACTAAACCACTGTTCACATATATCACATATGTAAGGTTTCTCGCCAGTATGAACTCGATTATGTTTACTAAGATAACTTTTCCGACTAAATCCTTTGCCACATATATCGCAAAGGTAAGGTTTCTCTTCAGTATGAACTAGTTTGTGTATACTCAGATGGTGACTGTGACTAAATCTTTGTTCGCATATATCACAAATGTAAGGTTTTTCTCCAGTATGAGATCGTTTATGTACAGTGAGAGTCCAAGTTTGACCAAATCCTTGTCCACATACATTACAAACGTAAGGTTTCTCTGCAGTATGAATGCGCTTATGTCTGTTGAGATTATTGTTGCGACTAAATCCTTTGCCACATATATCACATCTGTAAGGTTTCTCGCCAGTATGGACTCGTTTATGTGTATGCAGATTGGCAATTTGACTAAATCCTTGTCCACATATCTCACAATAGTAAGGTTTCTCTGCAGTGTGAACTCGATTATGTTTATTAAGATAACTTTTCTGACTAAATCCTTGTCCACATGTATCACAAATGTAAGGTTTCTCTCCAGTATGAATTCGTTTATGTGTGTTCAGATTGCGACTGTAACTAAATCCTTGTTCACATATATCACATATGTAAGGTTTCTCTCCAGTATGAGCTCGTTTATGTTTATTCAGATTGCTACTTTGACTAAATCCTTGTTCACATATATCACAAATGTAGGGTTTCTCTCCAGTATGAATTCTTTTATGTGCATTCAGACTGTGATTGTGACTGAATCATTGTTCACATATATCACAGATGTAAGGTTTCTCTCCAGTATGAATGCGTCTATGCCCATTGAGATGGGAAATTTGACTAAATCTATGTCCACATATATCACAAATGTAAGGTTTCTCGCCAGTATGAACTCGATTATGTTTATTAAGATAACTTTTCTTCTTAAATCCTTGTCCACATGTATCACAAATGTATGGTTTCTCTCCAGTATGAATTCGTTTATGTGTAGTGAGATGACTCATTTGACTAAATCCCTGTTCACATAGATCACAAACGTAAAGTTTCTCCCCGGTATGAATGCGTTTATGTTTCTTGAGACCATCAATGCGACTAAAACCTTGTCGACATACATCACAAATGTAGGGTTTCTCTCCAGTATGAATTCGTTTATGTGTATTCAGATTGTGACTGTGACTGAATCTTTTTTCACATATATCACATGTGTAAGGTTTCTCGCCAGTATGAACTCTATTATGTATATTAAGGTTACTTTTCTGACTAAATCCTTGTCCACATGTATCACAAATGTAAGGTTTCTCTCCAGTATGAATTCGTTTATGTGTGTTCAGATTGCGACTGTGACTAAATCCTTGTTCACAAATATCACATATGTAAGGTTTCTCTCCAGTATGAACTCGATTATGTTTATTAAGATTACTTTTCTGACTAAATCCTTGTTCACTATTACAAACACAAGGTTTCTCTCCAGTATGAATGCGTTTATGTTTATTAAGATAAGTTTTCTGACTAAATCCTTTGCCACATATATCGCAAAAGTATGGTTTCTCTCCAGTATGAACTCGTTTGTGTATACTCAGATGGTGACTGTGACTAAATCTTTGTTCACAAATATCACATATGTAAGGTTTCTCGCCAGTATGAACTCGATTATGTTTATTAAGATAACTTTTCTGACTAAATCCTTTGCCACATATATCGCAAAGGTAAGGTTTCTCTCCAGTATGAACTCGTTTATGTTTATTAAGATAAGTTTTCTGACTAAATCCTTTGCCACATATATCGCAAAGGTATGGTTTCTCTCCAGTATGAACTCGATTGTGTATACTCAGATGGTGACTGTGACTAAATCTTTGTTCACAAATATCACATATGTAAGGTTTCTCTCCAGTATGAACTCGTTTATGTTTATTAAGAGAACTTTTCCGACTAAATCCTTTGCCACATATATCGCAAAGGTAAGGTTTCTCTCCAGTATGAACTCGTTTGTGTATACTCAGATGGTGACTGTGACTAAATCTTTGTTCACAAATATCACATATGTAAGGTTTCTCTCCAGTATGAACTCGTTTATGTTTATTAAGATAACTTTTCCGACTAAATCCTTTGCCACATATATCGCAAAGGTAAGGTTTCTCTCCAGTATGAACCCGTTTGTGTATACTCAGATGGTGACTGTGACTAAATCTTTGTTCACAAATATCACATATGTAAGGTTTCTCGCGAGTATGAAGTCGATCATGCTTATTAAGATAACTTTTCTGACTAAACCCTTCTTCACAAGTATCAAAAATATAAGGTTCTTCTGTGGAATTATTCTGTTGGTGCCCGCTTAGACTGCTGTTTTCATAAAGTTCATCTGCAGATATGTCGTCACTACGGTATGCTTCCTCTTCCATCTTGATTTTTGAATTATTTTCATGACATATTAATGTGTTCTCAACATGACTGGGCAGTAGTTCCTTTCCAAGTATGTTACATTCATAATGTTTCTTGCTAGAATGGACTGGTAGATGTCTATCTAAGTCCTCTTTGAGATCAAATCCTTTTCCACATACGTTACAAATGTAAGATTTCTCTGCAATATGATTGTTTTGTTTATGTGCATGGAGATTGCTCCTTTCACTAATTACTTGCCCACATATATCAAGAACAAAGGATGCATTTTCAATATCAAATTGCTGATCATTTGTCTGATCATGTGTAAGGTATGCAGCATCTGTTTGTCGTACTCCAAATGTTTCATGAATATCTGCATCCTCTTCAATCTTGATTTGTAAATCATTTTCATTGGAAATCACTATTTCGTCAACATAATCACTATCACTGGTCTCAGAGCATCTTTCGCGCTTTACTGAATTCTGAGCTTGGGCATTGCCAAAAGAATTTTCTTCTCTTCCATTTAGAATCTGTGTTTTAGTGGACTTTGTCGATGATTTGCCATATGAAGAACCCAGCATCATATTATCTAAAATCCAAATAATTTCATAAGGATATTTAATGATTGACTAAACGTTACGGAAAAAAGATAAAAGTGATCCCATCTATAGGAACTTTACCCCTAAATGTATGGGGACGTACAGCTTGTAAAAAAAGATTCTCAATTTGTGTAGAAGCAATTTTTCAAAGTGATCACCCTGCAGTTCATGAGGAAATTGGTTTAATTATTTTTATATTGGCAAGAAAGGAATAATAGCAAATCCCTTATCAAAATTATGTCAGGGAGCAATTATTTGAAATTGTTTCCCCTTTCAAGAGCTCTGTTCGTGGAAATGGATAGCGGGAAAATAGCTGAAAATGCCACCCTGATCAGTGCTACATACCCTGTTCCACAGCACTTGGGCTACTATTGGAAAAGCAGCATATTAATGACATTTCCTATCAGGCATACAATATGGATAATCATTTTCATTTTCAAAAAACTGAGCAGTCAAAAGCAAGCTATTTTCAGTTCTAAGTGACAAGATGAGCTGTTCTGACATTTCAAGGCTGTTCACCTCAGGATGCTTTGAAAAGGTTGCGCCTAAATAATCAAAGAAAGGCCTGCTTTAATGAGTAAAGTTGTTCTCTTTACCAAATTCCTATTTATATAACATTTCATAGGAATAGCCAATGGTAGGAGGGGGAGTATGTATGTATGCATGCATTATGAACATTTTAAAAGGATATGTACAGGATGTCCCAAAAAAGATGTGCGCTGTTTGAGTGGCTTCTGCGGAGCAGCCATAAGTCCAATTTTTCTGTTTATAAGATTCTTGACAGAGGAGACTTCAAATTAAAGGTTGATACCAAGTTTGAGTAAATCTGATCAATAGTTGCTGATTTATGGAGCAAGAAAGCCAACATTATTGGCTGCCTCAAAACCAGAGGATTCATAATTTTCCATTGCGTTAAAATCAACGAAATTTATTGAAAAAAACATACCTAGTCCTGTTTTCTGATGTTCATAAGTGAGACAGATAGTCATATATTGAATTTTGTGAGAACGAAGAATATTGGATATATCTAGGGTTGCTAGGAATGGAAATGTGCAACACAAGTGCTTCATGCCATGGCATGCATCCATCAGATATTTTGATACTCAAAAGTGATAAAGTCGTTTTAAACCAACATTACTGCCTTCAGCATGCTTCTTGGTCGATATTCCTGAATAATATGGTCATTGATTACTCCCAAATACGTCTCCTGGCATAACTGTAAAGTTTAAGTCAATTTAATGCTAAAATTCAAGTTATAAGGTAAAGTACGGAGACAAAATTCTCTGGTTTTGAAGCCACCAATGATTGTGACTTTCTTTCTTAATAAATTAGCAACCACTTGTTAGATTTAGACAAACTTGGTGCCAAACTCTAAGTTGAAATTTCTTCTATTCACAAATTTAAAAAACAGGAAATTTAGATTTATGGCTCCTCTACAATAGCCATTCAAACGGCGCACATGTTTTTTGGGACACCCTGTAGATCACAAATGTAAGGTTTCTCGCTGGTGTGAACCCGTTTATGTTTATTAAGATATCTTTTCTGACTAAATCCTTGTCCACATATATCCCAAACATAAGGTTTCTCTCCAGTATGAACCCGTTTATGTTTATTAAGATATCTTTTCTGACTAAATCCTTGTCCACATATATCGCAAATGTAAGGTTTCTTTCCAGTATGAATTCGTTTATGTGCAGTGAGATGAATAATTTGACTAAATCCCTGCTCACATCTATCACAAACATAAGGTTTTCCTCCAGCATGAATGTGTTTATGTACCTTGAGATCATCATTGCTACTAAATCGTTGTCCACATCGATCAAAAATTTAGGGTTTCTCTCCAGTATGAACTCGTTTATGTTTCTTGAGATCATAATTGCGACTAAAACCTTGTCGACATGTATCACAAATGTAAGGTTTCTCTCCAGTATGAATGCGCTTATGTCTCTTGAGATGACCATTGCTACTAAATCCTTTGCCACATAGATCACATATGTAAGGTTTCTCTCCAGTATGAATTCGTTTATGTGTAGTGAGATGACTAATTTGACTAAACCCCTGTTCACATATATCACATATGTAAGGTTTCTCGCCAGTATGAACTCGATTATGTTTACTAAGATAACTTTTCCGACTAAATCCTTTGCCACATATATCGCAAAGGTAAGGTTTCTCTTCAGTATGAACTCGTTTGTGTATACTCAGATGGTGACTGTGACTAAATCTTTGTTCACAAATATCACATATGTAAGGTTTCTCGCCAGTATGAACTCGATTATGTTTATGAAGATAACTTTTCACACTAAATCCTTTGCCACATATATCGCAAAGGTAAGGTTTCTCTCCAGTATGAACTCGTTTATGTTTATTAAGATAAGTTTTCTGACTAAATCCTTTGCCACATATATCGCAAAGGTATGGTTTCTCTCCAGTATGAACTCGTTTGTGTATACTCAGATGGTGACTGTGACTAAATCTTTGTTCACAAATATCACATATGTAAGGTTTCTCTCCAGTATGAACTCGTTTATGTTTATTAAGAGAACTTTTCCGACTAAATCCTTTGCCACATATATCGCAAAGGTAAGGTTTCTCTCCAGTATGAACTCGTTTGTGTATACTCAGATGGTGACTGTGACTAAATCTTTGTTCACAAATATCACATATGTAAGGTTTCTCTCCAGTATGAACTCGTTTATGTTTATTAAGATAACTTTTCCGACTAAATCCTTTGCCACATATATCGCAAAGGTAAGGTTTCTCTCCAGTATGAACTCGTTTGTGTATACTCAGATGGTGACTGTGACTAAATCTTTGTTCACAAATATCACATATGTAAGGGTTCTCGCGAGTATGAAGTCGATCATGCTTATTAAGATAACTTTTCTGACGAAACCCTTCTTCACAAGTAGCACCATTGTAAGATTTGTCTCCAGTATCAACTTGTTGTTTGTTGATGTCCCAATTTCTACTTTGACTGTATCCCTTTCCACATGTATCAGAAATAAAAGGTTTGTCTCCAATATGAAGTTGTTTATGAGTTGCGAGATTGCTACAGTTAGGAAACCCTACTCCACAAGTATCACAAATATCAGGTTCTTCTGTGGAAATATTCTGTTGGTGCCCGCTTAGACTGCTGTTTTCATAAAGTTCCTCTGCAGATATGTCGTCACTATGGTATGCAAACTCTTCCATCTTGATTTGTGAATTGTTTTCATGACATATTAATGTGTTCTCAACATGACTGGGCAGTAGTTCTTTTCCAAGTATGTTACATTCATAATGTTTCTTGCTAGAATGGACTGGTAGATGTCTATCTAAGTCCTCTTTGAGATTAAATCCTTTTCCACATACGTTACAAATGTAAGATTTCTCTGCAATATGAATGTTTTGTTTATGTGCATGGAGATTGCTCTTTTCACTAATTACTTGGCCACATATATCAGGAACAAAAGATGCATTTTGAAAATAAAATTGCTGATCAATCGTCTGATTATGTACGAGGCATGCAGCATCTGTTTGTCGTATTCCAAATGTTTCATAGATATCTTCTTCCTCTTCAATCTTAATTTGTAAATCATTTTCATTGGAAATCACTATTTCGTCAACATAATCACTATCACTGGTCTCAGAGCATCTTTCGCGCTTTACTGAATTCTGAGCTTGGGCATTGCCAAAAGAACTTTCTTGTCTTCCATTTAGAATCTGCGTTTTAGTGGACTTTGTCGATGATTTGCCATATGAAGAACCCAGCATCATATTATCTAAAATCCAAATAATTTCATAAGGATATTTAATGATTGACTAAACGTTACGGGAAAAAGATAAAAGTGATCCCATCTATAGGAACTTTACCCCTAAATGTATGGGGACGTACAGCTTGTAAAAAAAGATTCTCAATTTGTGTAGAAGCAATTTTTCAAAGTGATCACCCTGCAGTTCATGAGGAAATTGGTTTAACTATTTTTATATTGGCAAGAAAGGAATAATAGCAAATCCCTTATCAAAATTATGTCAGGGAGCAATTATTTGAAATTGTTTTCCCTTTCAAGAGCTCTGTTCGTGGAAATGGATAGCGGGAAAATAGCTGAAAATGCCACCCTGATCAGTGCTACATACCCTGTTCCACAGCACTTGGGCCACAATTGGAAAAGCAGCAGCTTACTGACATTTCCCACCTGGCTTACAATAGGGATAATCCTAAGGCCTTGCATTTTCAAAAACTGAGCAGTTAAAAGCAAGTTATTTTCAGTTCTAAGTGACAAGATGAGCTGTTCTGGCATTTCAAGCCTGTTCACCTCAGGATGTTTTGAAAAGATTGCGCCTGGATTATGAAAGAAAGGCCTGCTTTAATGAGTAAAGTTGTTCTCTTTACCAAATATCTATTATATAACATTTGATAGGAATAGCCAGTAGTAGGAGGGGAAGTATGTATGTATGCATGCATTATGAACATTTTAAAAGGATATGTACAGGGTGTCCCAAAAAAGATGTGCGCTGTTTGAGTGGCTTCTGCGGAGCAGCCATAAGTCCAATTTTTCTGTTTATAAGATTCTTGACAGAGGAGACTTCAAATTAAAGGTTGATACCAAGTTTGAGTAAATCTGATCAATAGTTGCTGATTTATGGAGCAAGAAAGCCAACATTATTGGCTGCCTCAAAACCAGAGGATTCATAATTTTCCATTGCGTTAAAATCAACGAAATTTATTGAAAAAAACATACCTAGCCCTGTTTTCTGATGTTCATAAGTGAGACAGATAGTCATATGTTGAATTTTGTGAGCACGAAGAATATTGGAGATATCTAGGGTTGCTAGGAATGGAAATGTGCAACACAAGTGCTTCAGGCCATGGCATGCATCCATCAGATATTTTGCTACTCAAAAGTGATAAAGTCGTTTTAAACCAACGATACTGCCTTCAGCATGCTTCTTGGTCGATATTCTTGAATAATATGGTCATTGATTACTCCCAAATACGTCTCCTGGCATAACTGTAAAGTTTAAGTCAATTTAATGCTAAAATTCAAGTTATAAGGTGAAGTACGGAGACAAAATTCTCTGGTTTTGAAGCCATCAATGATTGTGACTTTCTTTCTTAATAAATTAGCAACCACTTGTCAGATTTAGACAAACTTGGTGCCAAACTCTAAGTTGAAATTTCTTCTATTCACAAATTTAAAAAAAAGGAAATTTAGATTTATGGCTCCTCCACAATAGCCATTCAAACGGCGCACATGTTTTTTGGGACACCCTGTAGATCACAAATGTAAGGTTTCTCGCTGGTGTGAACCCGTTTATGTTTATTATGATATCTTTTCTGACTAAATCCTTGTCCACATATATCGCAAATGTAAGGTTTCTTTCCAGTATGAATTCGTTTATGTGCAGTGAGATGAATAATTTGACTTAATCCCTGCTCACATCTATCACAAACATAAGGTTTTCCTCCAGCATGAATGTGTTTATGTACCTTGAGATCATCATTGCTACTAAATCGTTGTCCACATCGATCAAAAATTTAGGGTTTCTCTCCAGTATGAACTCGTTTATGTTTCTTGAGATCATAATTGCGACTAAAACCTTGTCGACATACATCACAAACGTAGGGTTTCTCGCCAGTATGAACTCGATTATGTTTATTAAGATCACTTTTCTGACTAAATCCTTGTCCACATGTATCACAAATGTAAGGTTTCTCTCCAGTATGAATGCGTTTATGTGTATTGAGATGACTACTTTTACTAAATCCCTGTCTGCATATATCACAAATGTAAGGTTTCTCTCCAGTATGAATTCGTTTATGTGTAGTGAGATGACTAATTTGACTAAACCCCTGTTCACATATATCACATATGTAAGGTTTCTCGCCAGTATGAACTCGATTATGTTTATTAAGATAACTTTTCTGACTAAATCCTTTGCCACATATATCGCAAAGGTAAGGTTTCTCTTCAGTATGAACTCATTTATGTTTATTAAGATAACTTTTCTGACTAAATCCTTTGCCACATGTATCGCAAAGGTAAGGTTTCTCTCCAGTACACAGTGATCCAGCAAGTGTAATCAATACCGAAAAATGAAAATTCTCAAAATCAATCAAGCTGTAGCTCATTTGAAAGAGCAATGATTGGCAGTCAAAATAAAAAAGGAAATATTAAAATCGGACCTATGAGAGCCAAGAAACAGATTTTTAAAGTTTCAAGAAATCACAAGTTTACAAATTTCATATCGAGAATGCAATTAACACTTGATTTAGGCTAACTTCAAAATTCAATTTCTCTGCTCTCACAGCTCCGATTCTTGAAATTATTTTTTTATTTTGATTGTATATTTCTAAGCATTATGTGTCTTTCATTTCATCGAAAACGAGTGGAAAATTTTCGCGAATTTTGCGAATTACTACAAGTACCATATTTGAGGATAAAAACGGATATTTTGGTAGAAACAGTTGAAAATCTAAAAGACGGGGTCAAACGGTGTCTTAGCAAAAAATATTGCAATTAACTAGAACATGTTTCGAGTGCGTGTGCCAAAGGTTATTTTTGGAAACCTTCTGCAAAAAATTCTATGGCCGTTTTAGAATGTGTGGTCATTTCTTGAAAATGACATATGGTCGTTCCTGAACCAGTGTTGTTTTACATTAACTGAATTGATATTCTAGATAATGCCCTAAACTCATTTCCAATTAAAGACAAGTCATTCAGCTGAATTCTTGAAACTAGGATGAATTGAAGAAACTAAATATCAACATACAATTACGTATAGTGGACTGAAGAACCAGGAACTCTACTCTTTGTGACGTCTGAACCCGACACTGTATCAATAATGTCAAATTCAATTCCGAAGCACCACGTTCTTTCTTATCACTGTCAGACTAGACCTAATGCTTCCTCTTGAACTTCAATGTCATAGTTGTAGTTGACTGATTTTGGCCGTACTTTCTTCAAAACGAGAACAAATGGTTATTGATCTGATTGATTTGATAGTTATGAGGAAAGGGCAAATTTTGCGATTCTGTGGTGCCACTTCGACGTTTGCCTCGCAGTTTCCGAGACTACAGACACCAGAGACACCACTAAGACTGTCAACGTTGATAGACTGAAGCTTTTCACCTATGATATGATGCTGCACTTAGCAATACATTTCCACTCGGAAGAGAATAGATTTCCTTACAATACACCAGATGCTTGTCCATAACTGGGAGCTGCTTGAATTCTCAAAAAAGGCTATCCGATAGGTATATTGTTTGAAAGCAGTCCTAACGCCTGGAACAAACATGTTCACAGCTTTCAAATTGACCCAGGATTCAGAGCAAGACAAACGTTTGTGCAACATGACATCCATGACGTCTTGTCAGAATGCTCATAACATCTGCCCAGAATGTAGCAAATGCGAGCCATATTCTACAAACTACTGCAAAAGTCAATGAGATGAATTATGATACTAAAACTCAAGAAGAAGCATTGGAGAAGTCTTTGCATTTATAACTGTGATAAGAAAGAATGTTATGCCTCTGAACTGAATTTGATATCATTTGATGCAGTACTGAAACCAGACGTCACAAAGAGTAGAGTTCCTGGTTCTTCAATCCACTATACGTTAATGTATTTTGATTTTTAGTTTCTTCAATTCATCCTAGTTTCTAGAATTCAGCTGCATGACTTGTATTTAATTTGAAATGAGTTTAGGGCGTTATCTAAAAATCAATTCAGTTAATGTAAAACAACACTGGTTTCAGTAACGACCACATGTCATTTTCAAGAAATGACCACACATTCTGAAACGCCCATAGAATTTTTTGCAGAAGGATCCCAAAGATAACCTTTGGCACACGCTCTCGAAACATGTTCTAGTTAATTGTAATATTTTTTGCTAAGACACCGTTTGACCCCGTCTTTTAGATTTTCAACTGTTTCTACCAAAATATCCGTTTTTATCCTCAAATATGGTACTTGTAGTAATTCGCAAAATTCGCGAAAATTTTCCACTCGTTTTCGATGAAATGAAAGACACATAATGCTGAGATATATACAATCAAAATAAAAAAACAATTTCAAGAATCGGAGCTGTGTGAGCAGAGAAATTGAATTTTGAAGTTAGCCTAAATCAAGTGTTAATTGCATTCTCGATATGAAATTTGTAAACTTGTGATTTCTTGAAACTTTAAAAATCTGTTTCTTGGCTCTCGTAGATCCGATTTTAATAATTCCTTTTTTATTTTCACTGCCAATCATTGCTCTTTCAAATGAGCTACAGCGTGATTGATTTTGAGAAATTTCATTTTTCGGCATTTATTACATTATTTTGCCATTCTGGATCACTGTGCAGTATGAACTCGTTTGTGTATACTCAGATGGTGACTGTGACTAAATCTTTGTTCACAAATATCACATATGTAAGGTTTCTCGCGAGTATGAAGTCGATTATGTTTATTAAGAGAACTTTTCCGACTAAATCCTTTGCCACATATATCGCAAAGGTAAGGTTTCTCTCCAGTATGAACTCGTTTGTGTATACTCAGATGGTGACTGTGACTAAATCTTTGTTCACAAATATCACAGATGTAAGGTTTCTCGCTAGTATGAACTCGATTATGTTTATTAAGATCA
Source organism: Aurelia coerulea (assembly GCA_039566865.1). NCBI lineage: Eukaryota > Metazoa > Cnidaria > Scyphozoa > Semaeostomeae > Ulmaridae > Aurelia > Aurelia coerulea. The sequence goes on along the minus strand of CM076947.1, from coordinate 19,615,590 downwards.
CATTTCTGACTAAATCCTTTTCCACATAAATCACAAATGTAAGGTTTCTCTCCAGTATGAACTCGTTTATGTCTATTCAGATTGTGACTCTGACTGAATCCTTGTCCACATACATCACAAACATAAGGTTTCTCTGCAGTATGAATGCGCTTATGTCTGTTGAGATTATTGTTTCCACTAAATCCTTTGCCACATATATTACAAATGTAAGGTTTCTCTCCAGTATGAACTCGTTTATGTCTATTCAGATTGTGACTCTGACTGAATCCTTGTCCACATACATCACAAACATAAGGTTTCTCTGCAGTATGAATGCGCTTATGGCTGTTGAGATTATTTTTGCCACTAAATCCTTTGCCACATATATCACATATGTAAGGTTTCTCGCCAGTATGAATTCGATTATGGTAATTAAGATAACCTCCATCACTAAATCCTTGTCCACATATATCACAAATGTAAGGTTTCTCTCCAGTATGAATTCGTTTATGTGTAGTGAGATGACTAATTTGACTAAACCCCTGTTCACATATATCACAAATGTAAGGTTTCTCTCCAGTATGAATTCGTTTATGTGTAGTGAGATGACTAATTTGACTAAACCCCTGTTCACATATATCACATATGTAAGGTTTCTCGCCAGTATGAACTCGATTATGTTTATTAAGACAACTTTTCTGACTAAATCCTTGTCCACATATATCGCAAATGTAAGGTTTCTCTCCAGTATGAATTCGTTTATGTGTAGTGAGATGACTAATTTGACTAAACCCCTGTTCACACATATCACAAATGTAAGGTTTCTCTCCAGTATGAATTCGTTTATGTGTAGTGAGATGACTAATTTGACTAAACCCCTGTTCACATATATCGCAAAGGTAAGGTTTCTCGCCAGTATGAACTCGATTATGTTTATTAAGATAGCTTTTCCGACTAAATCCTTTGTCACATATATCGCAAAGGTAAGGTTTCTCTCCAGTATGAACTCGTTTGTGTATACTCAGATGGTGACTGTGACTAAATCTTTGTTCACAAATATCACATATGTAGTATGAAGTCGATCATGCTTATTAAGATAACTTTTCTGAGTATCAAAAATATAAGGTTCTTCTGTGGAATTATTCTGTTGGTGCCCGCTTAGACTGCTGTTTTCATAAAGTTCATCTGCAGATATGTCGTCACTATGGTATGCTTCCTCTTCTATCTTGATTTGTGAATGATATTCATGACATATTAATGTGTTCTCAACATGACTGGGCAGTAGTTCTTTTCCAAGTATGTTACATTCATAATGTTTCTTGCTAGAATGGACTGGTAGATGTCTATCTAAGTCCTCTTTGAGATTAAATCCTACTTGACACAAGTCACAAATGTAAGATTTCTCTTCACTATGAATGTTTTGTTTATGTGCATGGAGATTGCTCCTTTCACTAAATACTTGTCCACATACATCACAAAGAAAAGATGCATTTTCAATATCAAATTCCAGATCATTCGTCTGATCATGTACGAGGTATGCAGCATCTGTTTGTCGTACTCCAAATGTTTCATGAATATCTGCATCCTCTTCAATCTTGATTTGTAAATCATTTTCATTGGAAATCACTATTTCGTCAACATAATCACTATCACTGGTCTCAGAGCATCTTTCGCGCTTTACTGAATTCTGAGGTTGGGCATTCCCAAAAGACCTTTCTTGTCTTCTATTTAGAATCTGTGTTTTAGTGGACTTTGTCGATGATTTGCCATATGAAGAACCCAGCATCATATTATCTAAAATTCAAATGATTTCATAAGGATATTTAATGATAGACTAAACGTGAGGGAAAGAAGGTAATTTAAGTTATCCTATCGGGGGAACTATACCCCTAATGTTTTGGGACGTGCCACTAGTATAAAAATATTCTCACTCTGTGTACCGGGTGATACGGAATTAGCATTTCTTCATTTCTTGCAAATTTCCTCCTGGGCATGAATTTGATCACTTTGAAAAATTGCTTCTACCGGGTGAGCCAGCAAAAACCTGCGGTACTTGGCGAAATGTGACGTTGCGTTTATCCACCCGACCGTCGTGAACTAAATTTTTCCGTGTATGCACAAATCTGACTTATATCAGAAATCTTTCCTCATCAAAATCGGTCATGTGATGCATCATTTAAAATAAGTTTTCTTCCTAAGACTTTCCAAAGCTGCATGTACACGTGGTATTATCAGGGGAGTAATTAGCCATTGATTTTCAGAGTAATTAGCCATTGATTAAAGCTAAATTCACATCGCTGGATTCAACCAAATCTGCATACTTTTTTTGGGACACCCGGCAGGTGTCGTCTTGTGTTTTGAGCAATATTCAATCTGCTATCAATAAAGCGAGACGTGGGATTGGTAGCTATGCTGTGGATTTCATTAAACTTCTTTTAAACTTTGAATGTTATGTTCAACTACATCTCGACAATGGTGATGAAATTTATCACATTTTACGCGTTATACAAGGAGAATTAAATACTATATACCCGTCTACACACAGATTCTATTTCAAATATCTATCCTTGACTACTTGGCTTGATTCTGCATGATATTTCACTGATCAAAGGAGTTGTCTAAGTTCTCTTGACAAACACTTCCCTTCCTTGAAGTTGCTATGTTGAAATAAAGTATTTTGAAGGAACGCCCTAAGCTAGTACGCCTGTGGACACAACTAAGACTAAATGATATTGGTACAGGGTGTCCCAAAAAAATTGTGTCCCGTTTGTCTGAAGATTGCGACAAAACGGCAAAAGATCCTCGCCAAACTTTTGCATGATGGTGCTCTTCAGATGTTCAATTAAAGTTTGCAACCATCCCCATCAAAATCCGTTGAAAAATGATAGAGCTATGACCTTCAGGAGACCAAATTTGCCTGATCACTGAAACCAGCGATCGGCCATTTTGTCTTACTATTTTGCAGCGATAATAGATGGAATGAAAATGAAACAGCAGCTTCCAATGTATAAACTCTAGTGAAAATTCCGATAATCGTCAGAGAGCTCCACTATTTCTGACCTCAGAAATTATTTCTTCCCTTACGTGAAGACACTTATCACTGCAAAATAGTAAGGCAAAATGGCCGACTGCTGGCTTCAGTCGTCAGGCAAAATTGGTCTTCTGAAGGTCTTAGCTCCATCATTTTTCAACGGATTTTTACGGGGATGGTGGCAAACTTTAATTGAACATCAGAAGAGCACCATCATGCAAAAGTTTGGCGAAAATCTTTTGCTGTTTTGTCGCAATCTTCAGACAAACGGGGCACAATTTTTTCGGGACACACTGTATTATTCCCCACTTGATATCAGTTTTGATTGATGACTTATTTTGTAATTATATTCGTACTTTAAATTGTATTCAGGATTTGTAATGAACAGTGTGGAGGAGGTTGTATGGTTTCTGAATTTCGGAACCTGGAGAACTGCATAGGTAAGTAAATACTACATGCAGACATTTCACTTAAAGAGAATCAACGGAGATAAAAGCTCCGCGCGGAAGGAGTCTGGGCATTCTATTATTAGCCTATTGTATTTGATGATTTTGAGACGTTGGTGGATATTGTTTAGCCAGAGGAACAATAACGTGCGTAGGAGTTTTCTTTGTCCTATTTATAGACTGCCTCTACTTAGCTCCGTTGATTCACTTTAATAAGGACAATAAAATTTGGCATGGAGTCGCTCTCATTCCGAGGAAGCTTATTGTGGAATAATCTAAACGATGAGGTAAAGGAGCTACCAACAGTTGCAAGCTTTAAAAGAAAGATCAAAACCTGGACGGGTGAACAGTGTAATTGTAAAATTTGTAAGTAGCCTGTTCATTATGTTCTGTACCTTGTAAATATTATTTCTTAGACATCTTTGTAAATTATATTGTAAATAGTTAGTATTAATTAGATTCCCAACTATTGTCACACCAACTGTAACTAATTATAATGATTTGATTTGATTTGATTTGATTTGATTTGATTTGATTTGATTTGATTTGATTTGAATTGATTTGAATTAACATTAATATAAAATATAAAATATGTTGTTGCTGATTGTTGAACTTCATTGTGCGTCATATTTATCTAATCTAGATCAAATGGAATTTCATTACCTGTGCCTATGGTCATACACTGAAGGATGAAACAGTCATTAACATTTGTACCCTTTCAGTAAAATCAGTTGCAAAAAGTTCGTTCTCTAGAAGAGGTGGTATAATTGGAATCTTCGCCTTATGGGTGCCTTATTCAGAACCCCAGTGGGGGGGGGGTACTTATGGTCGGCTCCATGACAGGGTCCATATATTGCAAAATTCACTACGTAACGTCGTTGTAAGCCATTTGCACTCCGCAAATGTGATTTAAATCGTTTGCATGGCAACATTTCCGCTTTTTTGAAAGATTTCTATCAAATTTCTATCACATTCCCAAGGCAGCGTACGATTTTGCATGAAGAAACTCAATAGCAGGGTATGGTTTTTTTAATTTTACTCCAGGACAGGGTGCCTTTTCAGATTTTCTAGCGGTACGTACCCGTATTTTCGTAGACCAAGTACCCCCCCCCCGGATTCAGAACAGTATTTATGAAGGTCCAATAGGTTTTGCTTCTGGTTCAAGCATTAGCTAAGATTCTGCCTGCCTTAAGAAAGTAATTTCGTTTGGCACCTTGATCAACCTTGTAGCTTCAGATGTCATTTTCCATATTCCCTTGAGCATATCATTAGGCTCACCGCTTTTCATAAAACTTTTACGAGCATGATTCTCTTTCTTCAGACATTTTTAACAGTGTTCGTTATCTTCGGTGCTTGGCGACGCTTAAAGGCATTGAATCACGATAATTAAGTTGTTAAGTTGTACTGGACGTGCCGCTCATATGGATGGGTTTTTTCATCCGAAATTCTCTACATATGGGTCTGTTTTTAACCACAATTCTGGTAGATGGGTACTTCTTTGAGAATTTTCTTATCAATCGGCCCCATAATGATAATCCAGGCCAAAAAACTGAAATCTTCCTTTGTTTCAAATCGACAAATTCATGCACATGGGTCAAAAATTTCCTGATATTCATGCAAATGGGCTCGAAATATTTGGTCTAAGAAGCAGTCATTGTATTTGAATTATGTTACATGCTATGCATGCAGTGTGGATGTAGACATACTGAAAGTGAAGATACTTGTATCGAACAAGAATGATAAAGCCGATTGGGAGACGCTCGGAAAATTCAACAGCCACGTATGATACCGTCTTCGGGTGAAAAGTGTAAAGTGTCCATCCAGTATGAAATCTTGATATGCAGTGAGATAACAACAGGTACAAAACACTTTTCCAAATACATATCACAAATGTAAGGTTTCCCTACAGTATGAAATCTTTATGTGTAATAAGAAAAGAACTGGTACAAAATACTTTTTTCGCATATATCGTATGTGTAAATTTCCCTACAGTATGAAATCTTTATGTGAAGTGAGATAACAACAGGTACAAAACACTTTTCCAAATACATATCACAAATGTAAGGTTTCCCTCCAGTATGAAATCTTTATGTGCAATGAGATAAGAACTGGTAAAAAATAATTTTTTCACATATATCATAAGTGTAAATTTTCCCTACAGTATGAAATCTTTATACGCAGTGAGATAAGAACGGGTACAAAATCCTTTTCCAAATATATATCACAAATGTAAGGTTTCCCTTCAGTATAACTTCCAATATGTGTAGTGAGATATAGAACGGGTACAAAATACTTTTCCAAATATATATCACAAATGTAAGGTTTCCCTTCCGCTATAACTTCCTATATTTCTAGTGAGATAAGAACGGGTACAAAATCTTTTCCACAAACAGCATATCATAAGTGTAAAGTTTCCCTCCAGTGCGTTTCCCTTGGTACGTTGACTAATACTTTCCACACCTATCACAAATGTGAAGTTTCTCTCCAGTATGAATCCGTTATGTTTATTAAGATAGATCACTTTTCTGACTAAATCCTTGTCCACATATATCACAAATGTAAGGTTTCTCTCAATAATAAATTCTTTTATTGGTAGTGAGGCAATGACGGGTACGAAATCCTTTTCCACATGTATCACAAATGTAAGGTTTCTCTGAAGTTTCTCTTTAGTATGACTTCATTTGTGTGCAATTAGAGTGCGATTGTGATTAAATTGAATTGAATTAAATCATTTTCCACATCAATCACAAATGCAAGGCTTCTCTCCGAAATGAATTTGCTTTTTTTCGGCGAGGTCTCCACTTCAATCAAATCCTTGTCCACACACATTTCATGTTCACTTTTGTATGAATTCGTTCCTGTCTAGTGAGATGGTCAAGTTGAGAAAATTCAAGTCCAGCATAAAGTTTTCTTTCCAGTGTGAATTCGCGTATGTGCTTTGAGTTGGCCATTTCGACTAACTCCTTGTCCACATATATCACAAATACAAGGTTTCTGTCTAGTATGAATTTGTATGTGTGAAGTGAGATTGCCATTGCAAGTAACTCCTTGTCCACATGTATCACAAAGGTTAGGGGTCTCTACAGTATGGAAATTGTTTGTGTGTCATGAGATTATCTTTCTCACTAAATCCTTTGTCACATACCAGGTGTCCCAAAATGATGTATTATTCCTTGATTGCTTACATATCCATAACCAATGAACAGATTTTCACAGACTTTGTTTTATTTGATTGCATAAAGGCTAAATTTTATTTCAAGATGTAGGTTGTGGTTTTACCAGTTTTTCAAATCAGTTCATCGGTTATGAACATATAAGCAATCAAACGATAATACATCACTTTGGGACACCCGGTATACCACAGATGTATACATAAGGTTACTCTTTAGTGTGAATTCGTTTATGTCTTGTAAGACTGCTACTTAAACTAAAGCCTTTCCAGCATATATCACAAATGTAAGGTTTTTCTCCCGTATGAGATCGTATATGTACAGCGAGAGTGCCAGTTTCACCAAATCCTTGTCCACATACATCACAAACATATGGTTTCTCTGCAGTATGAATGCGCTTATGTGTCTTGAGACTATTGCTGCGACTAAATCCTTTGCCACATATATCACAAATGTAAGGTTTCTCGCCAGTATGAATTCGATTATGTTGACTTAGATTACTTTTCTGACTAAATCGTTGTCCACATATATCGCAAAGGTAAGGTTTCTCTCCAGTATGAATTCTTCTATGTGTCGTGAGATCAGTACTCGCACTAAATCCTTTGTCACATATATCACAGATGTAGGGTTTCTCTCCAGTATGAAGTCGTGTATGTCTAGTAACATTGCTGCTTACACTAAATCGTTGTCCACATATATCACAAATGTAAGGCTTCTCTCCAGTATGAATGCGTTTATGCGAGGAGAGGCTGCTACTGGTGGCACATTCTTGTCCACATACATCACAAATGTAAGGTTTCTTCTCTATGGTATGGATTCGTTTATGTCTAGTGAGATGATCATTTCGACAAAAGCCTCGTCCACATATATCACAATTGTAAGATTTACCTTGATGTCTTGTGAGATTGCTATTGTTACTAAATCCTACTCCACATACATCACAAATGTAAGACTTCTCCTTAACATGAATACTTTCTTTATGTGCATCAAGATAGCTCCCTTCGCTAAACGCTTGTCCACACACATCACAAATAAAAGTTGCATTTTTAGAATAACATTGGTGATCATTCTTGTCATCGTTTATGAGATATGAATTATCGGTATGTCCAACTGCAAGTATTTCATAAGACTTTGCTTCATCTTCAATCTTAATTTGCAAATCGCTTCCATTGGACATCATATTTGCATCGACATAATTATCATCACTATATTCAGCACATCTTTCAAGCTTTACTGAATTCTGAGTTTGGACACTTTCAAAAGAAGTTTCTTGGTTTATCTTCGGAATTCGCCTTCCACACTGTGTTGATAATTTGCCATATGAAGGACCCACCATTATATCATCTAAAATTTAAATGATTTATAAGGAAGTTCACTCATTGATTAAAACCGAAAATGAGAAGGGTAAATGTATTATATCCAGGTGTTATCCCGGTGGGGGTGGCACATGTGGCGAGGGGCAGCGGCTGTTCCGCGCGCGGGGCCCTCTGTTCACTGCCTTGCATCTATTTTCTCCCAAATTATAAAATGTTTGATGTCATTGCCTGACATCAAATGCGAGACAGACATTAACTTTTCTTTTAGTTTGTTGTTCTTTCATTTAGTATATTGTAATTTTTGAATTGTAAGTGCCTTTCATGGTGGGAACTCCGATGACCTAGTGTCTATTCCCGTCATGATAGGCACAGTAGATGTACTTGTTGAGTTTGTATATTTTAATTGATTATATATAAAAAAAATATCCAGGTGCACTAGGCTCATAAATGTATGGGGAGGTGCTGCAGAGGTAAAATGATTTCGAAAAATGTGCGGAAGGAATTTTGTTTTCATTGATCACCATGTTTGGGAGCAAGTCGGCAAGAAGACAAAGGGGATAATGTAAGTTCCAATTAAATTCGGTAAGAAGAGTAATTATCTACAAATTGTGTACTCTTCTAGAAGCACCATTTGAGAAATAAGATACTTTCTTGTTTGAGAGCAAAACAGCAGAATTGATATTCTGCTTGGTGGCACAAACAGAGTTCAGCAGCACTTTGGCTACTTGTGTAGCAGCAGTGGCCAAACACTTTCCCCATCTAGTAATCCATCAGGGACTTCCTACGCTTTTCGTTTTCAAAAGCTGAGGAGCTATAACTCAGGCCTTTTCGTCTTACGCGGGCGATCGCCCTCGCCCTTGCCAGCGTTCTCGCAAAAATGTTTTATGTGGGCTATTGACTGCCCTTGCAAAAACGTATTGTGCCTGAAGCTCCAACAGGATTTCGTTTACAAAAGAATTTTGGGACGAAGCCGTCTTGATTTAAACTTGTTCCATCAGTCATCACTCGGTGCTCATACTATTTTACAGAATAGCTCTTCGACCTCTTTACAAAAGAAACCCGTTGTGAAGGCTAGCCACTAGTGCAGCAAATAAGGTGAAGAGAACCCAAACAAACGCTAAAATGTCTATGTTTCTCAATTTTTCTTTAGCAAAATGATTTTAACAAGAAACTCGAAAGAACTGCAAAACGAAGAGCAAAATCAGTGGTCCTTAAAAACTTCTTTGCAGTATTTGCGATATATATGTACTGACCCTCTTCTTCATCGTCATCGAGGTTCCCAGTTTAACTAAATCTTTCTTTAAGATCGGGGTCAGTCAATAAAATGAATAGTACTCACAGTTATCTTAACTTTCTTACAAAATCGTTCTCCAGTTTAACATTCTGCAGCCCTTCTCTGCTCCGTAGATCTGGCCTGCTACAAGTTTGAGTAAAGTTTTCTGACGAATTTTAATGGAGACTTGGTTGTTTTGTTTCAAGGGCTTACATCCACTACTCTAATCGACTTCTCTAATCTGTTAATGACTTTAGTGGAATCTTTATTTATCTTGACTGGGGCTTCACACTCAATCAAGGGAACAACAGGAAAGTGGTGGCTAACTGCTGTGACCTTTTGCTAACTTAGGAAAATAATGGAGCAACAAAGAAGAACATTGCAAACAAATGGAATAAAATCTTCTTGTAACTTTGCATAAAAAATGTGTAGTCTGTTCGAGTGGACTCATTTCGCTCTGGTGAAGTTAACATAAAGGAAATAGTCCAAGTTGCAAGAACAAGACATTGGAAGCTTTCAATGCTTATCAGTAAAAACAAGTAAAAACATGAGACTATTTTAAGGGGGCGATCGCCCTCCTAAGCTTAACTACGAGGGTGATAGGACGCCCTTGTGGAAATTTTTTTACGAAAAGGCCCCTATAACTCAATTATGGTCAGTTCTAAATAACAAGAGAAACAGTTCTAAACCTCATTTTTGGATAGGGGAATGCAATTAAATTGTGAAGGAATTACAAAATGCCTACTTTAAAAAATAACGAGTAATGAATAGACCATATTCAAAATAACACCAGTTCTTTTGAAATGCATTATTCGCTTATATGTAATGTGGAGCTACTTCCAAAAAGCCTGCATCCCTCTTAGCAATGCATGAAATAGTTTTTTTGTATTCTTGTATTCATCAAGCTATTCTCCAAAAATCCATTTCATTGCAGATAGCGGAATTTGGCCGTTATGCGGGGAGGGGGTTTATTAACAATCCGTTAAGCGTGACGGAATTGAGCCTAACAATTTTTTCCACCATGATCTAAAGGGTTTTAAGGCTGGATAATATCAAACGGAGAGAGAAAAGGGGGGAGGGTAAGAAGGAGTCTTCCATGCTCACAGTCACAGGTATATATCAACCTCGAAAGACTGTTAGTGGGGAGGGTAAACATAAGATTGTGTGTGTCCATCAAGGGAGAGGGGGAGGGGGCATCAGAATTTAGCGGCCAAATTCCGCTATCCGTGATGAAATGGATTTTTGGACGGCCCCTGAGCTTTTAGGCCCATTATTATGGTGGATTGCCGGATAGCAAAATAAGGAAGACAATTTGAAACTTCCATATCAGAATTACATATAATCAAAAATACAAAAGCCGCTAAGGAAGGGGAGGGAGGGGGTTGAGAAGTTAGCAGTATCCGATGAGAGGTGGATTTGGCCCAACCCCTAGGCCCTAATAAGGGGGAGTCACTAATTCAAGATTCAAGAACCAAGAACCAAAACACCCTAATTCAAGAACCGGAATTCAAGAACCAACTTTGGACACCCTAATTCAAGAACCGGAATTCAAGAACCAACTTTGGACACCCTAATTCACGAACCAGAATTCAAGAACCAAAGTTAGACACCCTAATTCAAGAACCGGAATTCAAGAACCAGCCTTGGGTACCCTAATTCAAGAACCGGAATTCAAGAACCAACTTTGGATACCCTAATTCAAGAACCGGAATTCAAGAACACCCCATACTTTATAATATTTTTGGCATTTACCAACGGACCCGGTGGTGCTATGCATGGTTTACATCAAAGTTGGTCTCTATACCGTTCATTTCATCCTGGGGGTGAACACCAAGAACTTTAAAAAGTTTACATTCCAGAATTCAGAATCAGAAATTCTGTGTGCAAAAGATTTTCTTTCGGCCTTCTCTTGCTTTTCATGATTCAAAATTACACAATTTATGCCATAATCCCATTTATTTCAAAACGGGCTTAGAATATGCCGCTTTCTGCTGATGCAGGCCAGTGGCGTGGTGGTGGCCAATATTTTATGATGATTTTTAGCAATACAACATACATTTCTATGTTTCATACTCTTTGCTTTTGACAAATTTCATAGTGAATGACAACTATCCATTCCAAGTAATCACAAATATGCAAATACCAAACAAAGATTCACCCTCTGCTGCTGTTTGCAGTCACAAGTACAAGTAGTGGTGGAAAATTAGTATGAAATTAATAAACTTGCCAATGTTGTCTGGATCAGGCCATATATATAAACAATGGTTGGTCACAAAGTTAGTGATGTAACTCTTTCCAAAGAAGTGTATCACAAACATCGTGATTGGCCTATATCCCTCTATATCCATATGAAATTGGAAAATTTAGCAAACACAAAAATAGAAAGAGAGGTACTTATCAATGTTATACCAATTTTCCCCCTTGTTCGCAAAGGCTGTTTTCAACAGTGGCAAACTATCTACTCTTTTATGTGATGTGCATGGGCCCAGCTTTGAGAATAATGTTCATTTAACCGCTTAAACTCGCTCTTGGATTGTTTGTCAAAAAATTAAGAAACACCAAAACAGGGAAAATTTTCCAACATGTCTTTACTTACCTTCCAATTCTTTGTTCTTAACTCTGCTTTATGAGGTTATTAAACCTGAGTGAATGATTCCGCTGGATCATTGACATCTAGCATAGGTTCCATCTTCATCCATCGAAACAAGCAGAGAAAGTCCCTGCTTTACCCCGCGTTTTACCCATGTTTGTTCACACAAGTTTATGGAAATTTAAAACATAGAGCAATAATGGCTAGCCTGATTCAAAGACCAAACGAATCAGGCTAAATAATGGCATCATTCCACCGTAAATAATCATACATTTTCTTTATGAGTAAACTAAATTTCATCAAACATGCATGGTTGATTGATGTAAGCCATGCATTACACTGCAGGATTCGTTGGTAAATGCCAAAAATATTATAAAAAATGGGGTGTCTAACTTTGGTTCTTGAATTATGAAATATGGGATGTCTAACTTTGGTTGGTTCTTGAATTATAAAAAATGGGATGTCTAACTTTGGTTCTTGAATTATAAAATATGGGATGTCTAACTTTGGTTCTTTAATTCCGGTTCTTGAATTAGGGTATCTAAGGTTGGTTCTTGAATTCCGGTTCTTGAATTAGGGTGTCTAACTTTGGTTCTTGAATTCTGGTTCTTGGTTGAATTAGGGTGTCTAACAAACGTTGGTTCTTGAATTCCGGTTCTTGACTTAGGGTGTCCAGAGTTGGTTCTTGAATTCCAGTTCTTGAATTAGGGTGTCAAAGTTGGTTCTTGAATTCCGGTTCTTGAACTAGGGTGTTTTGGTTCTTGGTTCTTTGGTTCTGGTTCTTGGTTCTTGAATTAGTGACTCCCCTAATAAGGCCCCAATAAATGAAAGTGGGTCATTCCAAATAAGAACAACAGATACCTGTCAGGTGATGTTTTCAAAATTCCTTCTAATTTTTACCAGGGGGACCCAAGCATAGGAGAACATCAGAAAAAAAAATTCAGCAAGATATCTCATTTGGTTCAGATTTTATGATCAATTGAATATTTAGCCAGTGCAAATGTGTGTTGTTTCATGAGGTGGCAGATTCAACTTCAAATATATGGAAATCAAAATTTCTTATCCTAACTCTTTCTGCACTTGGTTATAGCACACCATAAATTCTTTTGGAAAATTAATGTTTCAGGTAACTGAAGACCACATTATTAGTAGAATATTGCCTCAAAGTTTGAACGAAGTATGCTTTTGACCCCAAAATGTGTCTGGGGAAGGGATTTTGTTGTTGGTTTTCTGATCGATAAATCTCATGGCACTTTTCAGCTTTATGGAATAGAATATTGATCTACCCCCAATGCTACATTTCAAACGGCCAAACGGTTTTCGCGAAATTCCTTAATCCAGGGGGTTGCCAAGTCTGTCCATTTTTGCCTAAAAGCCTATTTTTCCATATTTTCAAACAGCATCTTGCAAAAGTCTTGCAACACTGAAGATAGCTATTCATATCACCCAAATGTGCACATGTAGAAGTTCTGAAAAAGTGTAGAAACCAAGAAAATTTTGATCTGACATGCGAACAATAGCTCTATCAAGATGGATGCACGCTCAAAATGGCTAAATTCAGCCAACTTCAACGGGCTAGAAATCTTTTGTCCCAAGGAGATACATGCCTGCAATTTTTTACATGGTCTCCTGCACCTTAGAACTGATGCTCTTGCAAATGTGAAAGCCAAACGGGGTCTGGAAGGGTGTCAAATAGCAACTTTTGCCAACATGGGGGGTAACATGACAAATGAAGATTTTTGAGGGGGATTTTTTCATAATGCAATTACTTACTCTTTTTTCAGAAGAAATCATTTTAGGAAGTTGTATATTGAAACTGACTTCATCCAAATATATATACATTTTGTTCTTGTGCTATAGTTGTTCAAAACAGTGGGTATCCTCATGTCTATCCAAGACCAAACTTGCATCTATTGGCATAGAATTTTCCCAAAGATGGAATATCGTGCAAAAAGACACAATTGGGTCATTCCAAATAAGAACAACAGATGCCTGTCAGATGATGTTTTCAAAATTCCTTCTACTTTTCACCAAGGGCACCAAAGCATCAGAGAACCTCAAAAAAAAATTTCAGTAAGAATATCATTAACCAATCCAGTGAAAGTAAAGTAAACCAGTTTGTTTCCTATTGTGTCTTTTTGCACGATATTCCATCTTTGGAAAAATTCTATGCCAATAGATGCAAGTTTGGCCTTGGAAAGACCTTAGGGTACCCCCTGTTTTTAACAACTATAGCACAAGAACAAAATGTATATATATTTGGATGAAGTCAGTCTTGGTTTCTACACTTTTACAGAACTTCTACATGTGCACATTTGGGTGATATGAATAGCTATCTTTAGTGTTGCAAGATTTTTGCAAGATGCTGTTTGAAAATATGGAAAAAAAGGCTTTTAGGCAAAAATGGACAGACTTGGCAACCCCCTGGATTAAGGACTTTTGCGAAAACCGTTTGGTCGTTTGAAATATAGCATCGGGGGTAGAGCAATATTCTATGTCATAAAGCTGAAAAGTGCCACGACATTTATCGATCAGAAAACCAACAACAAAATCCCTTCCCCAGACACATTTTGGGGTCAAAATCATACTTAGTTCAAACTTTGAAGGAGTATTCTACAAATACGTTGGTCTTCAATTACCTGAAACATTAATTTTCCAAAATAATCCATGGTGTGCTATAACGAAGTGCAGAAAGAGTTAGGAAAAGAAGTTTTTGATTTCCATATATTTGACCTTGAATTTGCCACCTCATGAAAAAACACACATTTGCATCAATTGGCTAAATATTCAATTGATCATAAAACCTGAACCAAATGAGCTATCTTGCTGAAATTTTTTTCTGAGGTTCTCTGATGCTTGGGTCCCCTTGGTAAAAATTAGAAGAAATTTTGAAAACATCACCTGACAGGCATCTGTTGTTCTTATTTGGAATGACCCAAGTGTATGGCCTTACGGCGGTAGGCCTAGACTACTGGACTGGCTGATTTGAATTTTCTTACCGTCAAAATCATCGCATATCTTATGTGTGGTTACTTCATCTTTCTGGGCGTCATCTACTTCATCTTTTACACTCGTACCTCTTTCTTTCAGTACATCAACTGACTCTTTTTCTTCGCGCATTTTCATCAATCCCTTGTTGGGCAAAACATCTCTAGCGCCTTCAAATCTTCAAAGAAACGATCGCATGGAAGATTCGTCTGGACGCAGATTCAGATTCCAGACTCAGATTCATTTTCGAAGATCATCAAGGAATTACTCAAAAACAACAAGACATTGTACTTATTTACAATCAAGGCAATGTTCTGGCAATGGCAAGTGTAAAACACCAATGCAGTTTGGAAAAATGCAGCTCAAAAGGCTCTAGCTTCTTTTTAAATTCGTTTTTAATTTTCAGTTATTTAATTCGATTTCAAATGACAAAATTAACAAATGCTACAAAATAGTGAATAACTGCCAAATGAAACAAATGATGACATCACCATAATCTAAATGTGTGGCCGCATATACGTTTATACAATTCAATTAAAGTGTGATGGGGCAAATACTTTGAAAGAATTTTTATCATTCCTATTCCGCGTCTGCATTTGGTATAACTGACTGAATGTGAGTGGCAAAGGACAATTTAGAATCAAGTATAATGCCCAAATGTTTATGTTTACATTGAAGAGTGCTGGTGGATGATCGACAGAAACTTTCTTTCTTGAAAAAGTCACTTCAACTGCTTGTTTTGTTGGATCAGGATTGAATAACATGCGCCAATTATATGCCAAACTTTTGATGATGTCAAGATCATGATTCATGCTTAAAGATATGTCATGTATTTTTGGAAATATAACAATTTTTTTAGAGAGTAGTTTTAATATCTTGTTTGTTTTATGGTCAAACCCTTTATAACTCCAAACTAAGATAATTCTTGACAGAAGTGAGATAAATGGATGAAATTTTCAGAGCAACCACAAATCAATAAGAAAATATAGAAATAACCCATTTTTTTGTTTTTCTTTTGTATTACGTCATTCATGACGTCATATATCTAATGAATTTAGGTAATAAATACAAGTTTATAACTTTCCCAATTTTTTCAAAAAATTATGTTTTTCAGAAACTTAGATATTTTATCTGTTAATTAAAGTTATAAGAAGCATAATATTTCTCGTGAGTAAGTTTTTACAGTTAAATCTGTAAGAGCACTGTTTTTGGCCTAAAACAAAGAAAATTGATGACGTCATCGAAAATACAACAATTAGA
Organism: Aurelia coerulea; assembly: GCA_039566865.1. Lineage (NCBI taxonomy): Eukaryota > Metazoa > Cnidaria > Scyphozoa > Semaeostomeae > Ulmaridae > Aurelia > Aurelia coerulea. Next base: position 19,599,537 of record CM076947.1, on the reverse strand, counting down.
GTAAAATAAATTAGATATTTGGACGTTTCACATTAAGTTACATATTATGACCAAATTTCTGAGGATGCTAAAAAAAGCCCGGTCCAGATAGGGTTAAAGCAGCCTGATTAGGATCACGAACGATGGTGAAGAGTGAGGTATCATCTGCAAAGAGTTTATCTGTCAAGTCGTTGATGTACACAGGGAAGAAAAGTGGACCTAACATGGAGCCCTGGGGGACGCCCGCAGTAACTGAAACCCATTCCGATGGTTTACAATTCAAAATTCTGCGCTGTTTTCGGTTTGCAAGGAAGTTTTTGATGAGTGAAAGTAAGTTTCCTGAAATGCCACAACGACGAAGTTTATAGACAAGACCCTCATGCCAAACCCTGTCAAATGCTTTGGATCTGTCAAGATAGACGGATCGAATATCAAGGGGTGGATTGCAATTAGGCCTGTCCACCGAAGGTCGAATAATCGCTATTCGGTTATCTGATCACTATTCGAATAGCAGTGAAGCGCAACGATTATTCGCTGCCAACCGAATAGTACGAATAGTACGATTATTCGGATTGAATGACCAGTCGAATAGATCGATTATTCGGATAGTATAACTAGTCGACTGGTTGGAATGCAAAATGATCAGTCAAAGAAACCGAATAGGTTGACATAGCGAATAATCCGAATAGAATTACAAGCTAATATTGCGAATAGTGTGCCTGAGTGACTGATTGAATGGGTCAAACTGTCTTGTCTAGACAGTAGGCGGATAGTGACACAAGGGGCAGTAGCAAGGATACAGTAGAAACCCGCATAAAAGAACCTGTTTTTATAAGAACCTAGAGGCTGAAATTCAATCTTTTAAACCCCCTAAATAAGAACCCCTAAGAGGCTGAAACTGGGAAAGGTTCTTATATAGTAGCTTTAATATAAATTATTAAAATGACAAGAATTTTTAGAATTCTTCACATCCTGATCAGACTTCTTCATTGGTACAAAAGATTTGTTCTCAAGAATTCTCAAGAAATCTCAAGAATTCTTGGGCTGGAAAACGGTGATAATGTTTGCAAGGCCTGCTCGTATATAAGAACCTTTTCAAGAACCTTACAGGCTGGAACTTAGAATAGCAGCCATTTAATTAAGAACCAATTCAGGCTGCCCAGAAAAAACCTAGGTTCTTTTATGCGGGTTTCTACTGTATTGTTATGTAAAACAAGCAGGTATTGTTAGCTTGTTGTATTCCTCCATTGTATTGCTATTTTATGGGTGAATAAATGAAGCACGATAATGTGATGTAGCAAGCTTTATTTAGCCTGCGTGCGTGCAGGCAAACTTCATTTGGTTATCCCCTAGCAGGCTGTTGCACTGTAGCTGGACCAAAGGTGATAAGAGAATTTGCCATACATTGATTGATTTACTCCATACTACCAACATTTCAAACTTCTTTGAACCACGACCTAGCCACGCCCCTATTCGCCGAATAACCGAATATTCGGTACAATTAGCACCGAATATTTATTGCAATCAAAGGCAGAAAATATTGTTGAACGATTGACAGTAATTGGTTTATCGTAGAATAATTAGGACAAAACCCTGATTGGTTCAGGTTAATAATTCATTGCGCTTAGGTGCTCGTAAAGGGTATTATAAATTATTTTCTCAAGAATTTTCCCAAAGATTGGAAGAACGGATATCGGACGATCTTGAGATGTTTACTGTTTTTCTTATGGACAGGAACAATATTTGCCTTTTTCCAAATTTCTGGGAAAAAGCCATTTTCAATGAAATTTTCAAATATCATTTTAATTATTTATTGATGATTTATGACAGGTTAAAATTTTTGATGATTTATTCAATTTTCAATTCAATTTCATTTGAAAAATACGAGTTATTATAAAAATAAAAAATTCTGCAAATACTCGTATTCTACGCCGCCGAAGAAAAACAAAGCTTATCTAGCTTTGAAATAAAGCAATTTAGAAAAGGAACTTGGAAACAAATGCCCATCTGGAAATAAAGCAACAACTAAATGCTCTGTCACGTATATCAGAGATGGAAAGGTTACTTTCTAAGGATCAATTTGTTTATGTCTAGTAAGATGGGAAATTCGACTAAATCCACGTCCACATCGATCACAAATGTAAGGCTTCTTTCCAGTATGAAGGCGTTTATGTGTATTCAGATGGTGACTGTGACTAAATCGTTGTCCGCATCTATCACGAATGTAGAGTTTCTCTCCAGCATGAACTCCTTTATGTGTATTCAGATGGTGACTGTGACTAAATCTTTGTTCACATACATCATATATGTAAGGTTTCTCGCCGGTATGAACTCGATTATGTTTATTAAGATAACTTTTCTGACTAAATCCTTTTCCACATATATGACAAAATGTAAGGTTTCTCTCTAGTATGAATTCGTTTATGTGTAGTGAGGTAACTAATTTGACTAATCCCTGTTGACATATATCGCAAATGTAAGGTTTCTCTCAAGTATGAATTCCATTATGCGCAGTGAGATTACCAATTTGAGTAAACCCTTGTCCACATACATCACAAACATATGGTTTCTCTGCAGTATGAATGCGCTTATGCGTCTTGAGACTACAACTGCGACTAAATACTTTGCCACATATATCACAGTTGTAAGGTTTCTCTGCACAATGAACTCGATTATGTGTCTTGAGATTATCATTGCTACTAAATCGTTGTCCACATCTATCACAAATGTAAGGTTTCTCTCCAGTATGAATGCGTTTATGCCGATTGAGACTGGCAATTTGACTAAATCCTTGTCCACATCTATCACAAATGTAGAGTTTCTCTCCAGTATGAACTCGTTTATGTTTATTCAGATTGCTACTTTGACTAAATCCTTGTCCACATGCATCACAAATGAAGGGTTTCTCTGCAGTATGGATGCGCTTATGTTTCTTGAGACCACTACTATGACTAAATCCTTTCCAACATACATCACAAATGTACGGTTTTTCTCCAGTATGACTTCGTTTATGCGCAGTGAGAGTGCCTATTTGAGTAAACCCTTTTCCACATACATCACAAACATAAGGTTTCTCTTCCGTATGAATAAGTTTATGTCTCTTGAGAGCACTGCTGCGAGTAAATCCTTGTCCACATATATCACAAATGTAAGGTTTTTCTCCAGTATGAGACCGCTTATGATCAGTGAGAGTGCCAGTTTGACTAAATCCTCGTCCACATACATCACAAACATATGGTTTCTCTGCAGTATGGATGCGATTATGTGTCTTGAGACTACTACTGCTACTAAATCCTTTCCCACATACATCACAAATGTACGGTTTCTCTCCAGTATGAATTCGTTGGTGTTTATTCAGATTGCTACTGTGACTAAATCCTTGTCCACATATATCACAAATGATGGGTTTCTCTCCAGTATGAATCCGCTTATGTATCTTAAGATTGTTACTCTGACTAAATTCTTTGCCACAAATATCACACTTGTAAGGTTTATTGCCAGTATGAATGCGTTTATGTTCATTGAGATGGGCCATTCGATTACATCTGTGTCCACATATATCACAAATGTAAGGTTTTTCTCCAGTATGAATTAGATTATGTTTATCAAGATCACATTTCTCACGGAATCCTTGTCCACATACATCACAAACAAAAGGTTTCTCTCCAGTATGAATGCGCTTATGTCTCTTGAGTTGACCGTTGCTACTAAATCCTTGTTCACATATATCACAAATGAAGGGTTTCTCTCCAGTATGAACTCTTTTATGTGCATTCAGATTGCAACTTTGACTGAATATCTTTTCACATATATCACATGTGTAAGGACTCTCTCCATTATGAATACGCTTATGTATCTTGAGATTGTAACTCCGACTAAATTTTTTGCCACAATTATCACAATTGTAAGGTTTATCACTTGCATGAAGGTTTTGTTTATGTGCATTGAAACTGTGACTATCACTAAATGCTATTCCGCAAACATCACAAGTATAATCTCTCTCCCCAGAATGGACAACTTCATGTCGATCTAAATCATCTTTCAGACTAAAACCTATTCCACATACATGACAAATGTAAGACTTCTCCTCAACATGAATATGTGCATCGAAAATGCTCCTGTCTTTAAACGCTTGTCCACATACATCACAAACTAAAGTTGCATTTTCAGGACAAAATTTATGATCATTTGTGTCATCGTTTATAAGATATGCATTATCGGTATGTCCAACTGCAAATATTTCATAAGACTTCGCTTCATTTTCAATCTTAATTTGCAAATCGCTTGATGTGGAGATTATATTTGCATCGACATAATTATCATCACTATATTCAGCGCATCTTTCAAGCTTTACTGAATTGTTTGTCGGAATTCGCCTTTGGGTGTACTGTGTTGATAATGTGCCACATGAAGGACCCAACATCATATCATCTAAAATTCAAATGATTGTATGAGAAAGTTCGCTCATTGATTAAAAGTGAAAGAGAGGAGGGTGTAAAGTTATCATATCCAGGCTCATGAATGTATGGCGATGTGTTGCAGGGGTAAAAATTTTAGCACCATGTGTGGAGGGGATTTATTAAAATTGATCACCATGTTTGGGAGCAACTCGGCAAGAAAACAAAGGAGATAATGTAAGTTCCAATTAAATTCGGAAACAGGAGTAATTATTTACAAATTGTGTCACCTTCTACAAGGAACATTTGAGAAATAATATACCCTCTTGTTTCAGTGCAAAATAGCAGAAATTGATATTCTGCTTAGTGACACACGCATAGATCAGCAGCAGGTGGGCTATTTAGGTAGCAGGAGTGGCCAAACATTTCCCCCATCTAGCTACAGTGGCGGAAATTCAGCTTTTTGAGTGATGAGGGGGGGGGGGGGCAAGCTTTAAATTTTCTGAGTCGGAGGAAATGCTTTTCTTCTCAGGCATTTTGCTGGAAGACTTAGACCTGACATAAATAGGGTCCTTAAATGTGCTAAGATCATTGTATATCAGATTTCAAAACTATCTATATTCAGCAGTTGATAGAAAAAGGCAAGAATGTATTATGAACGCAGGTAGGCCCAACAACAGCCACGAGGATGCTGGGGGCCCCAGGAAAATTTCTTTGAGGATACATCCTCTATTTTTGCTTAGAATGCCTTTCATGACCCTATGTTTGCCAGTACTGAATTGGGATTTTGACAATGTTGTAACAGTCTTTTTAAGAGTAGCATCCCCAGAAAATTTAGAGTAAATATAGTTTACTTGGTGTTAGGAGACCTCTTGGATCCATTGTTTGCCAGTGCCAAATTTGAATATTTGATGATATGAATAACCAGTTCTCAAAACAGTTTTGCGTGAAGAACCTCTCCTTTGTCTTAGAACGCTTCTCGCAATTCAGGCCTGCATGGCCCCATCATGGAAACTTTGAAAAATTGTTGATAGTTTGTGTTAATGTCACGTCCAGAAAAATTTTTGAGAACTCCAACCTTTACATTGGCTTACAAAAGTTCCAACATCTCGCGGAAATATTGCTACTCTCTGACTGACCTATACCCAACAACTTTCTTCTCGTTTTTGAAATAAATAAAAGTGAATAAAAACTTTAGAATATGCTTTTGATCTTGTTTGAGCAGATTTACAATGAACTGCCTCTAAAATCAGGAAGATTGCAAATGCTACTGAATACGAGAAGAGCCTCAAATAATATTTTAGTTAAATTTGAACACTTTAATCAGCTCAAGGAACTATTTGTAAATATTTTTAATTTTTTATTTCATTGAAAAATTGTCAGTAGGAAATTTTTAATGACTTTCAGTTGATTTATTTTTAACAGGACACACATTGATAACAGCAATGATTCGCTGAAGTGTTTTTATCCTGTATAACGACGACAACAACGAAAATATACAACCCCAACATAGGCCTTTATCTATAGCATCAAAAGGCTCTTAAAAACGGAGTTCTGTAATACACATCTCTAATCTAAAATAAAACGGTTGATTCTGATGCATTTCGAGGTGCTGAACACGAATATAAACAGTTCACACCTCTAGGGGGCGCAGTTTTTTTTAAACTGGGGGCCTAGTTTTGATGACGTCACAATAGTCTTTTGTAAAAAAATGTGTGATAATTGAATTTGAATTGTTTAGCCCCCAAGAGATCAATCTGAGGAAATATTTTGTATTAGAAACATATGTTCCAGCTCTTATAATTTTTGATCTACGAGCCCTTAAAGTTTTCAAAAATTGCTGACTCAGCTTTTTTTCGTAATTTTTATTTTCGGTTACATTCATCCAATTTTTACTTGCAAAATGTCATTCGATTCATCTCAACGAGCTCTATAAGATAGCGCTAATTTTATCTGTGTATACTGTCCTGATTTTGTATGTAACCGAAAATAAAAATTACGAAAAAAAGCTGAGTCAGCAATTTTTGCAAACTTTAAGGGTTCGTAGATCAAAAATTATAAGAGCTGGAACATATGTTTCTAATACAAAACATTTCATCAGATTGATCTCTTGGGGGCTAAACAATTCAAATTCAATTATCACAATTTTTTTCGCCAAAGGCTATTGTGACGTCATCAAAACTTAGGCCCCCGGTTTTTGAAAAAACTGCGCCCCCTAGAGGTGTGAACTTTTTTTATTCGTGTTCAGCACCTCAAAATGCATCAGAATCCACCGTTTTATTTTAGATTAGAGATGTGTATTACAGAGGTGACACGATAGCGCCACACAGATAAAGGCCTAACACCCCAAAGATACACCCCAACCAACGGTACCCTGCTTCTACAACACGCGATTCATCTTTACAGCAGAACGATAACGATAGTGGATGCAGTGGCCGCCAAGGGCTTAGAAATGAAAAACTAATACCTTCTCGCTGTTGACCTATTCTTGTAGCACAGCGACATAAAAGGATTTTACGTCATTGAGACTGCTCCAGACCAAAGAATTTTGTGGGAGGGTATTAGAATTCAGATTCTAATACCAAATCATCGGAAGGCCAGCGGCTCCATTGAAAACGGCAGAGTCACTATCTCTCTATTGAAAATATGTCAATAAGGATTAGTACGCATTATGTTGAAATAAAAGGAAACCAAAAATAGCCATTCAAGTACGAGATTTCCACGCCTTCAACGATATGGGCACAGTTCTACGTCAACACTCTCTTTATCAAAAGTGACTTAATAGAAACTAATTCACTAAAGGTTCGTCGAACTGTTGATATAGAAACACAGTACTGGAACCGTTGGAACCTTCTATTCAATGTTGCATTTTCAGAAAACAGTCAGTAATGCATTATTTGTACTGGAACCTTTTCGGAACTTTCAGGTATGAACGGTTGGCATAGAAACAGTACCTTTAAATCATTCCCAGTCAACTGACCAATTGAATCACTGGAACCATTAGAACCTAGGTAATCCCCCTCAGTAATGCTAAGCCAATCAAATTCGATCTTATCTAAACTTCAGCAATACTGTAACCAAGATTTGAAACTTGCATGTCGAAGCATAGGAATCATTCGTCGTACATAGCCGATTGCTCGTGGCCCATGGTCGAAACCGCCAAAGCCTCATTTTCACGGACCAATCAGACGGCTAAAAAGCGAAGGAGACAAAAGAAACCCGTGAAGATTTTTCTAAACTTGACCTACCTTCATAAAATGCAACCAGGACAAAAAACTGCTTGAAATTTCCCGAATTTTTTTAAAGCAATCTACTCTCCAGATGTTTGGGAGTAAAAGTTTGGATGCCGGTTAAAATATCTCCAGGATTGGCGGAGTTATTGCCTCTCCAATAGACAAAATCGGCGAAGGCTTGTCGAGACCTGTTTACGCCACTTCAAGTCAGGTGATAAAGCCTCTTGATAAAATCTCTTTTGAATTTCATAAGTTATTTCGCAACGAGCAAACTTTAGCCATGAATGCAAAAAGTAGTACAATACAGAAACTTCCCTAGAGTATTGCCACATGACTTGAAATGTGCGAACAAGCCTTTGTAGACTTTTTCAATTCACATACCGGGTGACCCAGAAAAAAGTGACCCAACACAATCTGTTGCAGAAAATTAAGTAAGTGGCCGATTGAGATGCTTCAAACGTTGTTCTGTCGCTAAAAGACTAGCCTCTGCTTTGAGTATTTTTCGCAATTTTTTTCGGCATGGTAAATTTCCCGAATTAAGGATTTTGAGGAAAGAGCATGCCTGAAATCCTCAAAAAGTCGTCAAAAACAGGGAATCGATTTACAGCCATGTCAGATCCTCAAAAAAACGAAGAGACTGTTTCATTTCAGCCTGGGAATAGGCCACTCAGTCGGGAGTTTCAGAGCAAGTTTATAGTCCATAGGTACTTGAAAATATTCTCAGGCAGAATGAAACACGCTCCTCGTTGTTTTGAAGATCTGAAATGGCTTCAAATCGATCCCCTGTTTTTGACGACTTTTTGAGAATTTCAAGCCTGCCCTTTTCCTCAAAACCCTTAATTCGGGAACTTTACCGTGCCCAAAAAATTGCGAAAAATACTCATAATGTAGGCTGGTCTTTTAGCGACAGAACAACGTTAAAAATATTTCAATATGCCACTTACTTTTTTTTCTATAACAGATTGCGCTGGATCACTTTTTTCTGGGTCACCCGGTAGAAACCGTAGGGGCATTGAACCTTGAGCAAAAGAAAATGTAGCGAAAGACAATAGCAAGAACAATTGAAAATGCAGATTGTGGCGTTTTCGGGTCGTTCTTACAACAATCACTATTGTTATTACTATTGTCTCCCGGCCAGAATTTCTATTGTTCAAGGTCCAGTGCCTTATCGGTTTGTTATGTTTGTGGCCATAACTCTGCCAATCTTGGAGATATTTTAACCGGCATCCAAACTTTTACTCCCAAACATCTGGAGAGTAGATTGCTTTAAAAAAATTCGGGAAATCTCAAGCAGTTTTTCGTCCTGGTTGCGTTTTATGAAGGTAGGTAAAATTTAGAAAAATCTTCACGGGTTTCTTGTCTCCTTTGCTTTTTAGCCGTCTGATTGGTCCGTGAAAATGAGGCTTTGGTGGTTTCGACCATGGGCCACGAGCAATCGGCTATGTACGACGAATGATTCCTATGCTGCATGTGAGAAGTTAGCGGCCAAATGTCGATAACTGATCACAGGTGGATTTTTGGACGACCCCTAATAAGGCGATAGGCCTACACTACCACAGGACTGGCTACTGGACTGGCTGATTTGAATTTTCTTACCGTCAGAATCATCGCATATCTTCTGTGTGGTTACTTCATCTTTCTGAGCTTCATCGCCTTTATCTTTCACACTCGTACCTCTTCCTTTCAGTACATCAACTGACTCTTCTTCTTCGCACATTTTCATTAAACTCTTGCTGGGCCAAACATCAATTCTTCAAATCTTCAAAGAAACGATCGCATGGAAGATTCGTCTGGACGCAGATTCAGATTCCAGACTCAGATTCATTTTCGAAGATCATCAAGGAATTACTCAAATACAAACATTGTACTTATTTAAAATCAAGGCTTTGTTCTGGCAATGGCAAGTGTAAAACACCAATGCAGTTTAGAAAAATGTCGCTCAAAAGGCTCTAGCTTCTTTTTAAATTCGTTTTTAATTTTCAGTTTTTAATTCGATTTCTCTTTGGAAACACAGTCAACCTTTTATGGTTTGTTTACTTTTTGCAATGCAAAATGAAACAAATGATTTAATCTAAATAGAGGTCTTTATCATTCAACAGGGCTATTTATTTGCATCAAATTGATAAATTAATGCAGACTTCCTTTCTCTCAAACATATCCAAAATCTGATTGAATATGCCAGATCAACAAAGCTTCAAGGTAGGATTACTCAAGTACACTGAAATACTTGTAGCCGTGAAATTTGTTGAAATTCAAGCATCTTTTTCAAGAAATCAGATCAAATTATCAAAAAGATCTTGATAAGTAGGTTCCAAAAATATACTTGTTTGTCATATTTGGTCAAGTTCTTGATGATTAATGATAGCATGATAGGGTAAACGTTTTGATCAGTAATGCGATCCCGGGGGGGGGGGGGGGTACTTCGTATATTTGTCCGACGGGGATGTGCCGTTTTTAAGGGTATCGTTCTCACCAATTTTTTACTAGCACAGGGTATCAAAATGAGGCAATTTTTCTAGAGCAGGTTGTCAAAACATGTCAAAGGGGAAAATTCTGCTAGATCGGGTCGTTTTTCAGTCAAATTTCGTGTTTTTGAGTATACTTTCACCATTTTTTTCCAGAACAGGTTATCATTTTGAGCGAAAAATTCTGGAGCAGGGTAAAAACAATTTTTTTCGTGGGCACACCCCCGTACAAGTTTAAGTCAAGTACCCCCCCCCCCCGGGAATGCGATAGGTTAAATTTGTTGATGATTTATGATAGGGCAACGTTATTGATAATTTTTCTATTCATATAAACTATTACAATACATCAATACTTTCTACGATACTAATACTATCTAATTACTATACAACAATACGGGGACGATACCATGAGGAGCAAAAGGCAATGACTACCCCATGGCCAATACATAAAGATGCACAAGTTCCCATCAACATGCTAGTGTTTTATGAATTATATCTAGTTCATTTTCAAACTATTATTTTTGGTAGGTGAAATACTTAGAATTTGTAAGAAGATAGAGGCAAAGAAAAAAGACTTTAAATCAGCACACTAAGGCCTCTCGAACTTATTTTCTCTTCAGAGTGTGACTATCATTTGAAAGTGAAATCTATCGTAACGATTTAAATATACTGTAAAACTTGTTTTATGTTTCCTATTCGGCGATTAATAAAGGAGATATATTTTAGCTGTTAAGCAGGCTATGTCCGGCTTTGAATAGTTTGTTCTCTTCACGTAATAGCATTCTAGGATCCGTTAATGATGGTTAATGCGAAAAATGCATAGGCTTTAAAGAAAGGTTCCTTTAAGTTATTGTTCTTTCTGCCGCATTCGTAGATGCTTTTTGGGAAATTACAACATGATGTACCGGTCCTTGATTCAGAAATGTGATTATTTAACCGTTTTTGCAAATTTGTTGTTTGTCCGATCTAGTTCATTGCTCCATTACACATTTTGCAGGTCAGAAAATACCTCCGTTTGTATTTTTGCATGTTATATGCGATCTGATTTGCCATTCTGTTCCATTTTCTGTTGTAAAATGACTTACTGGATGCAAGTAAAGTTTACAAAGTTTGCAACGTGTTTTACCACATCAAAATATTCCAGGCAAACGAATTAGCGTCAGTTTTTGTGTCAAATCTTTGTAGTTCTTGGAATTTTAGTAATATTCATAGGGGCTGTTTTCTTGATTTTGTTGGTCTTTAAAGAATCTGTCCTTGATCTTATGTTTAAAACTGTCAACGTTCTTAACAGATTTTAGGTCAGAGTGTAGACTGTTCCAGATTTTAGGTCCGAGGAAGGAGAGACCACTTTGCCCTTTGTTGAGTGATTCGGCTCTGGCCAACTGGTAAGAGTATCTCCGACACATAGGATGGGGCTAAGTCCCGGGGGGGGGGGGGTACATGACTTGAGGATGGACGGGGGTCTGCCGCCCGATTTTCGGAAAGCTTCCCTTTTCTAATTATCGAAACTTGCATTTGATACCCATTTTATGATTAATTTTTGCGGAAAACAGCCCATTTAAAGCATTTTTTGCGAATTTCAGCGAAACCCCACCCATATTTATGGAAAATCTGCTGAAAAACCCTTGTTTAGAGAATTTTGGGCCCAAAAACCCACCCATATGGGCGGCACATACCCGTACCCTAAATATGTTATGTACCTCCCCCGGGGGCTAAGTTGTCAAAAAATTTGGAAACGTTCGTAGCAATGCATTGTTCAAATCTCTCTTTAGTGGGGAGCCAATTTATATCTTTAGATTCTTTGATTCCTATATGTGCTCTAATATTTAGATTCAAACAGAGCCTGATACATATATTTTGGGCAGTTTGAATTTTTTTGGATAGCCTTTTATTAATCAATGGAAACCAAACACTGCATGCTTAGTCAAAGTGGAGCTGGATTTGTGCATTTGCTAGTAACCTACGAAGAGGAGAAATAAAGAAAATTTTGCTTTCTATAGAGGAACCTTAGCCTACCATTGATTTTACCCAGGGTCCTGGTGGCCATTAGTTCACCGGACAGGTCTTTCACGGCGTATGAAATTGCCAGTGACAATATCTCCTTCCTACAAGGATGACATGACATGGAAATGACGTCGTTTCCAGTATGAATGCCATTATGTCTATTGAGATTACCTTTCTGACTAAATCCTCTGTCACATATATCACAGATGCAAGGTTTCTCTCCGGATTGAAATCTCCGATGTGGTTTGAGATTGTCATCCTGAGTAAATCTTTGCCACATACATTACAGATGTAAGGTTTCTCTCCAATATGGGTTCGTTTATGTTTATCAAGATCACCTTTCTGATTAAATGCTCTGTCAGGTATATCACAGATGAAAGGTTACTTTCTAAGGATGAATTCGTTTATGTCTGGTAAGAAGGGCAATCCCACTAAATCCACGTCACATCCACATCAATCAAAATGCGAGGCTTCTCTCTTATATGAACTTGTTTATGTGTATTCAGATTGTGACTGTGACTAAATCTTTGTTCACATATATCATATATGTAAGGTTTCTCGCTAGTATGAAGTCGATTATGTTCATTAAGATAACTTTTCTGACTAAATCCTTTGCCACATATATCACAAATGTAAGGTTCCTCTTCAGTGTGACTTCGTTTATGTGTAGTGAGATGACAAATTTGACTAAACCTCTGTTCACAAATATCTCAAACGTAGGAGAAGCTTCGGATTGGGGGGGGGGGCAATTGTTCTTAAAACAATAGAGAACAGTATGAATGTCCCCCCCCTACCCCCCCCCCCGGGGGTACATGACTTGTGGATGGACGGGGGTTTGCCGCCCGGTTTTTAGAAAGGTACCTTGTTCTAATTACCGAAAATTGCATTGGTACCAGGGCAATTCTTTGGTAACGGAATTACGTTTCAGAGCTACCAGCATATATTTAAAATAATTTTTAGGGAGACAATTATATTGTTTCAACCTCCATGATTATAATCCAAAAACAGAAGGTTGTTGTCAACATTTTTACAGAAATTTGGCTTTGTTGCCATTTTCCAAATCTCATTTGGAGCATTTTTAAGGCTGGTAACGGAATTACATCAATTGTACCAATATTTTGAGGTGGGTTTTCAAACATTCAAACTTCTGTGAAATGAGCAGAAGCCTGGCTTAGACACTTTTGGTGCTTAAAAACAAAAGGTGAAGGAATTGGAAAATGTCAGATACTTTCTAAAGATTAGTCTGAAAATTGTTTTCTATGCTTAAATTTCATGGTAACGGAATTACAGGTCAGGGTAACGGAATTACACTTTGTGATTTCCAATGCAAAAAGCTGCTGCAAAATGAAAAAAAGGAACTCCAAATTTCATGAACAGTCAAACCAAACTAAAAGCTTCCTAAATGTCACTGTTATATTTTGTAAATCTCTCTGAACAACGCATTTGTTCTTTGAAAAAAGTCAATGTCACTCATTTGAGGATATTTGGCCTTGAATTGAGAAGAACGAGGCTTTGGAGCATCATCAAGCTCATAAAACACATCTTTTTCTTCTGCAATATCTTGGTCACCAGGATCTTTGAATTGATTAACATCTGGGCTTATTTGGTCTAAAAACTGAAATTTGTATCCCCTTGGCTCTTTGCAGGCCGACATTTTTGTACAGGGTTTACATTAAACGAAATCGATTGAAGAAGCCAAAGGCAAATGAAACCCTCACAACAAGGGGGTTTTGCTATGAGTGATTTTGCCACAATAATTCATTATTTACTGTCTATTTAATCTGAACTGATCTGAACAATATTCCAATTCCATTATTTTTTGTATATATATATATCCCAAAATTATTTGGTTTCTACAGGTTTACCCAAATGGACTTCCTGTATGCAAAATGTGTGAGAGCCCTACTTGAACTATAATGTTGCAAACAATAAAATACTGATCAAAACAAAAAATATAAATTAGACTGCTCCAGGAACTCATCAAGAGAAACTATCAAAAGTGTAATTCCGTTACCGATGTAATTCTGTTACCATTGTTACACAAAGCAGGTTATGAAATTATTTTTTTCCGGATGTTCTCTTGAGACTTTGGCCTCTAGCAATGATAGAAATGTAGATTTTCATTCAAAATAATTGACACCTTTATAGCAAGAAAACTTTTTTGTGTTATATGGTAAGTTTTTTTCAAGATTTTATCTTGTGCGTGTCTGTCCAAAGCTACCATTTTGAATGAAAATGGTACGTTGAAATAAATTTTTTTCTCTTAATTCGAAAGTTTCATGGTATTTTCCATTAGAAAAGTTGTTTTCTTAATCAATCTGTAAACATTGAAATTTCTGAAAAAAAATTTTCCCATGAAGAATTGCCCACCAATTTTATAATCAATCTAGGCCCAAAACTGCCTATACCTAACTATTTTTGCTAATTTCAGTGAAATCCCAACCATATTTATAGAAAATCTACCGAAAAAGGACCCTTGTTTAAAGAATTTTCGGCCTAAAAACTCACCCATATCGGTGGCACATACCCGTACCCCGAACATGTTATGTATCCCTCCCCTGATGAATGTCACTAAGTGAACCTTAAGATTATCATTGCTACTAAATCGTTGTCCATATCTATCAACAAATTTAGGGTTTATCACCACTATGAACTTGTTTATGTTTCTTGAGATCATTATTGCGACTAAAACCTTTTAGACATACATCACAAATGTAGGGTTTCTCTCCAGTATGAATCCGTTTATGTATCTTGAGATCATCATTGCGACTAAAACCTTTTAGACACACATCACAAATGTAAGGTTTCTCTCCAGTATGAACTGGTTTATGTTGATTAAGATAACTTTTCAGACTAAATCCTTTGCCACATACATCACATATGTAAGGTTTCTCGCCAGTATGAACTCGACTATGTCTATTAAGATAACTTTTCTGACTAAATCCTTTGCCGCATATATCACAAATGTAAGGTTTCTCTTCTGTATGAGATCGTTTATGTCCAGTGAGAGTGCTAGTTTGTCTAAACCCTTGTCCACATACATCACAGACATAAGGTCTCTCTCCAGTATGAATGCGTTTATGTGCCTTGAGCTTATCATTGCTACTAAATCCTTGTCCACATCTATCACAAATGTATGGTTTCTCTCCAGTATGAACTCGTTTATGTATAATCACATTGTGACTGCGACTGAATCTTTGTTCACATATATCACATGTGTAAGGTTTCTCACCAGTATGAACTCGACTATGTTTATTAAGATAACTTTTCTGATTAAATCCTTTTCCACATATATCACAAATGTAAGGTTTCTCTCCAGTGTGAATTTGTTTATGTCTAGCGAGATGACTAATTACACTAAATCTGCGTTCACATATATCACAAACGTAAGGTTTCTCTCCAGTATGAATGCGTTTATGTACCTTGAGATTATCAGTGCTCCTAAATCGTTGTTCACATATATCACATATGTAAGGTTTCTCGCCAGTATGAATTCGATTATGTTTATTAAGATCACATTTGTGACTAAATCCTTGTCCACATATATCACAAATGTAGGGTTTCTCTCCAGTATGAACTCGTTTATGTCTATTAAGATAACTTTTGAGACTAAATCCTTTGCCACATAGATCACATATGTAAGGTTTCTCGCTAGTATGAACTCGTTTATGTTTATTAAGAGAACTTTTCAGACTAAATCCTGGTTCACAAGTAGCACCATTGTAAGAATTGTCTCCAGTGTCAACTTGTTGTTTGTTGATGTCCCAATTTCTACTTTGACTGTATCCCTTTCCACATGTATCAGAAATAAAATGTTTTTCTCCAGTTTGAATTTGTTTATGAGTTGTGAGATTGCTGCAGTCAGCAAACCCTACTCCACAAGTATCACAAATAGCAGGTTTTTCTGTGGAATTATCCTGTTGGTGTTCGCTTAGACTACTGTTTTCACTGAGTTCCTCTCCAGATATGCCATCACTACGGTATGCTTCCTCTTCTATCTTGATTTGTGAATGATTTTCATGACGTATTAATGTGTTCTCAACATGACTGGGCAGTAGGCTTTTTCCAAGTATGTTACATTCATAATGTTTCTTGCAAGAATGGACTTGTAGATGCCTATCTAAGTCCTCTTTGAGACTAAATCCTATTCCACACAAGTCACAAATGCAAGACTTCTCTTCAATATGAATGTTTTGTTTATGTGCATGGAGACTGCTTCTTTCACTAATTACTTGCCCACATATATCAAGAACAAAGGATGAAAGGCTCCCGAATTGCACATTCAGTTCCTGTGATATACCATTTGGGACACATAACGAGTCCCAGTGTCATAATCCTATTCTCTCCCCCAATTGAATAGTCCTGGCCGCCAGAGAGTGATAGATGTATTGTTCCAAAACAAAGTCACACCTTTAACTATCATTATGTGCTCTAACCCATATTAGGCTGTCGACATAATATAGGTTTATGTACATAATCCTAGTTTATGTCGACATAATATAGGTTTATGTAACATAATCCTATATTATGTCATTTTTGTGCTAATGGCGTTCCATAGTCGTCCCCCCACTTATTAACTTTTGAAAAAATGTCCTACCCCCAACCACTTTTATTCCAACCCCTCCTTATATTAATTCTTTAAAAATATAAATGATAGTGAACATAATTTTTCAATAATTCCTGCTAAGCAAAAGTAAAAGTAAGCAAAAGCACTTACTATATTCATTAACTTTTGTCTGACCCTCACGCGAGAAAGGAAGTACAATGTATGACTAATATAAAAAAGATACCTGCTAACTAAGAAAAAGAAAAACGACTATTCTCAATTTTTCGAACCCCCAAACTGTTCCAACCCCCCCCCGATTATTGGTATATTGAACCATTTACCGCCCACCCCCCCCCCATTATTCTCACTAGTGCCGTTTATTCGGTACTCGAGAGTATAAGACCCTTCATCTCTCAGTCCTAACCAGGTTAATAGACTAGTTAAGGATAAAGTTTTCACAACTTTTCATAACTTCTGGAAGTCAGAACTAATCTCGGCACATCAAGGCTCGTTACGACATAGCAAGTTGCGCACATACAAAACTTCCAAGTCTCAACTTAAGCTAGAAAAATACTTGTCAGTCAGTATGAACTTTAAATACCGTAAAACCTTGTGCAAATTTAGATGTAGTGACCATACATTGTTGATTGAGACTGGAAGACACAAAGGATTAGATGTCAATGACCGTATCTGTAAAAACTGCTCCCTTGGTCTCGTTGAAGATGAGGTATATTTTCTCCTTGTATGTCAGTTTCAGTTTCAGTTTCAGTTTTCATTGACAAATATACCTAAATTCATATACAAATACAACAATATCTAGTAACTTAAATAAATAAGGAAATAAGACATGTTACATAACAACAAGACGAAATACCTAATCTACCAGGAAAACATTACAAGACATTATGAATTTAAATATATTTGTCTAAGGAGGAGCTCTCTAGTAGATGAACTAATCGAGAGAGAGCCCCCCCATCTAAAACTAAAAAGAAAAACAAAATTTTTACTAAAAAACAGAAAAGAAAACCAGAATAATCACCAAAGAACAATTTACTTCTTGATTAATGAGGAATTATAGACCATAACCATTGATGAGGAATTCCTTCAATTTTGACTTGAAGATATATGTCCCGCCTATAGCACCCCTAGATCGGACCTTTTTTCACATACCTCGGTTGAGCCCCTTACGACGAACTTGCAATTCCAGGAGATAATGAGCTCTAACGATAATGAAACAATAGCCGCTCTAGCATCGTACCTCGTTCAAGCCAACCATATTAGGGAAACTCTGGCCAGATAACACCATATGGATGGATTTGTGCCTGGATATACACACACCCTTTACTTAACGTTTTGAATTTATTCACATATTTTGTTCCTGTTTCATTTAATTTGGTTGATTATAGAGTTTAGTTTTCTTTAAAAATTAGTTTAAATAAATATATATATAGATAGCTGCCATACATAATTTTATGTAGTGCATAATAGCAATTATGATGATGATGATGATAAGAGTCTCGCTCATACAATACAGTATTACCCAGCATTACCTAAACACTAAGAAATTGACTTATAAGAAACTGCAGCCTGTCAGATGGCATTATAGTAATTGTAAAAACATTTGCTTTCATATAACACTTAAATAGTATTGATAAGAAACCAAGCAGCCTGAATTTACAAAATGAGTTTCTTAACGGGGAAATACTAAATTGCAGAGGACATAGGAAGCAGTTCTCATTGGCAGGCCACAGTTCTCAGAAAGGTTAGTTTTTGGGACTCAAGTGACACTGTTAAACTTAACAGGGTCGAGGAAAAGGGCACTTTAAAGTGAATGACCTGAGATATATAGCACTTGTCTATAAATAGGACAAAGAAACTACTAATCCCTCTATTGTTTTCTTTAGCATTGCTTTCATTCGCCACGAGCTGGGTTATCAAATACAATAGGCTATTTACAAATCTAAGAGATCTCATCTTTTAGCTCAGGTTATTCACTTTAAGGTTAAAATAGGGCACGTTAAAAACTTGGGAGACACAGTTCCCTATTTCCCCACTGGCTCCTATTATGTCAATGGGAGATTAGCAGAACAAAATATTAAGCAATACGTGAAAAAACTATCAATCATTCTGGTCTAAGTTTTTCAGAAAAATGAGCTCCTCAGAAGAAAGGCCAAATCAAAAATGTCCCGGACGATTTCCTATCCAGCCCCTTTCAATTTTGTTAAATGTTCCGCCGCCAAAAATATTATAACTATTTGTTTCGATGAAATGAAAATACTTTATGAAACTAAAATAACTACTTTTATCTTACTCGGTATATCAAAGATGCATTATTTTACATTGCTGCATGAAACATTTAAGTTTCTCTCAAGTTTCAATTCATTCAAGATTTATGAAATTGCCAGTGACATTATCTCCTTTCCTACAAGGATGACAGGACATGGAGAAATAACATCGTTCATGTGTAGTGAGATTACAATCACAATCAAATCTTTGTCCAGATGTATCACAAATGTAGGGTTTCTCTCTAGTATGAATGACAATTATGTCTATTGAGATCATCTTTCTCGTTAAATCCTTTGTCACATATATCACAGAGGAAAGGTTTCTCTCCAGGATGGACTCGCTTATGTTTATCAAGATCACCTTTCTGACTAAATGCTCTGTCACGTATATCACAGATGGAAGGTTACTTTCTAAGAATGAATTCGTTTATGTCTGGTAAGATGGGCACTTCGCCTAAATCCACGTCCACATCGATCACAAATGTAAGGTTTCTCTCCAGTATGAATGCGTTTATGCACCTTGAGATTAGCATTGCTACCAAATCCTTGTCCACATCCATCACAAATGTAGGGTTTCTCTCCAGTATGAATTCTTTTATGTGCATTCAGACTGTGACTGTGACTGAATCTTTTTTCACATATATCACAGATGTAAGGTTTCTCTCCAGTATGAATGCGTCTATGCCCATTGAGATGGGAAATTTGACTAAATCTATGTCCACATATATCACAAATGTAAGGTTTCTCTCCACTATGAGTTCGTTTATGGCTAGTAAGATAGGCAATTCCTCTAAATGCACGACCACATAAATCACAAACGTAAGGTTTCTCTCCAGTATGAATGCGTTTATGTACCCTGAGATAATCATTGCTACTAAATCCTTGTCCACATGTATCACAAATGAAGGGTTTCTCTCCAGTATGAATTCGTTTATGTGCATTCAGATTTTGACTGTGACTGAATCTTTTTTCGCATATATCACAAATGTAAGGTTTCTCGCCAGTATGAACTCGATTATGTTTATTAAGATAACTTTTCTTCTTAAATCCTTGTCCACATGTATCACAAATGTATGGTTTCTCTCCAGTATGAATTCGTTTATGTGCAGTGAGATGACTCATTTGAATAAATCCCTGTTCACATATATCACAAACGTAAAGTTTCTCTCCGGTATGAATGCGTTTATGTTTCTTGAGACCATCAATGCGACTAAAACCTTGTCGACATACATCACAAATGTAGGGTTTCTCTCCAGTATGAATTCGTTTATGTGTATTCAGATTGTGACTGTGACTGAATCTTTTTTCACATATATCACATGTGTAAGGTTTCTCGCCAGTATGAACTCTAATATGTATATTAAGATTACTTTTCTGACTAAATCCTTGTCCACATGTATCACAAATGTAAGGTTTCTCTCCAGTATGAATTCGTTTATGTGTGTTCAGATTGCGACTGTGACTAAATCCTTGTTCACATATATCACAAACATAAGGTTTCTCTCCAGTATGAACTCGATTATGTTTACTAAGATCACTTTTCCGACTAAATCCTTTGCCACATAGATCACAAATGTAAGGTTTCTCTCCAGTATGAACTCGTTTGTGTATACTCAGATGGTGACTGTGACTAAATCCTTGTTCACATATATCACATATGTAAGGTTTCTCGCTAGTATGAAGTCGATTATGTTCATTAAGATAACTTTTCTGACTAAACCCTTCTTCACAAGTACCACCACTGTAAGATTTGCCTCCAGTATCAACTTGTTTGTTGATGTCCCAATTTCTACTTTGACTGTATCCCTTTCCACATGTATCAGAGATAAAAGGTTTGTCTCCAATATGAATTTGTTTTTGAGTTGTGAGATTGCTACAGTCAGTAAACCCTACTCCACAAGTATCACAAATATCAGGTTCTCCTGTGGAATTATTCTGTTGGTGTCCGCTTAGATTGCTGTTTTCACTGAGTTCCTCTCCATATATGTCGTCACTACGGTATGCTTCCTCTTCCATCTTGATTTTTGAATTATTTTCATGACATATTAATGTGTTTTCAACATGACTGGGCAGTAGTTCTTTTCCAAGTATGTTACATTCATAGTGTTTCTCCCCGGAATGGACTTGTTTATGCCTATCTAAGTCATCTATGTGACTAAATCCTTTTCCACATACATCACAAATGTAAGATTTCTCTGCAATATGAATGTTGTGTGTATGTGCATGGAGATTGCCCATTTCACTAAATACTTGCCCACATATATCACAAGCAAAAGATGCCTTTTGAAAATAAAATTGCTGATCAATCATCTGATTATGTACGAGGCATGCAGCATCTGTTTGTCGTATTCCAAATGTTTCATGAATATCTTCTTCCTCTTCAATCTTAATTTGTAGATCACTTTCACTGGAAATCACTATTTCGTCAACATAATCATTATCACTATTGTCAGAGTAACTTTCGCGCTGTACTGAATTCTGAGCTTGGGCATTCTCAAAAGAGCTTTCTTGTCTTCTCTTCAGAATCTGCTCTTCAGTGGTCTTTGTTGATAATATGCCATATGAAGGACCCAACATGATATCATCTAAAATTCAAATGATCTGATACGGATATTTGCTGATTGACTAAACGTTAAAGAAATCTCACTCTAGTGATCACCCTGCTGTTTAGGAGGAAATTGTCACGAAAGGAACAAATGCAAATTCCTTATCAAAATTATGTAAGGGAACAATTTTTTGAAATTGTTTACCCTTTTAGGAGCTCCTTTCGTGAAAATGTGCCAGTACTTTCTACTATGTGCCATTACTTTCTACTTTCAACACAACATATTTTTGTCTCTTTTTTTATGAAAACCATTCTTTTCTATAATACCCCTGGAGAGACCATTATGGAAGCAAGGTTGTACTGACCTTTTAATGCTATCCCTGCAATTTTAAACCAGGGGTGTTTTTATATTAGATCTTAGTTTTTATTATATTGTACACATGTAAATAGCCTAATTTTTTCATATTACATTTAATTTTTAGTTTGTATGGGAAAATTTTACATACATACATGGACAGCCAGTTCTGGAGGAAAATAGCTGAAAATGCTACCCTGATCAGAGGTATATACCCCGTTCCGCAGCACCTGGGCTATTATGGGGAAAACAGCAGCTTGCCTGACATTTCCCACCTGGCTGACAATAAAGGTAATGCTAAGGCTTTCCAGTTTCAAAAACTGAGTTACTGTCAGTTCTAAGTGACAAGAGGAGCTGTTCTGACATTTCAAGGTTCTTCATCTTGGGATGTTTTGAAAAAATTGCGCCTAGAATATCAAAGAAAGGCCTGCTTTAGAACATTTTTGAAATGAGTAAAGTCTTTCTCTTTACCATATATTTAATATTTATGTAAATCCTGGAAAATTTCAAGTGATGTTCCTTGGGCTACCAAAAGGTGCAAACATCTGTATTGAAGTTGATGATCTGGTTTTAGTCCCAAAAGATGATGTGAAACTTCTTGGAATTACCATCGACTCTGAACTGAAGTACAGATCATGTCAAGTCCTTGTGTGCCGAAACAAGTAGAAAAGTAACTGCACTCTCTAGAGTGGCAACACTACTTGACTTCGAGAAAGCAAGGCTGCCATAGAATGCTTTTATACTGTCAAGCCTAAGCGATTGTCCGTTAATTTGGATGCTCTGTGGAAATATAGCCAATAGGGAGATAAACAAAATCCACAAACGTGCTCTAGGTATACTTTTCAATGATTACGAAGCCTCATTCAAAGAGCTTCTACAAAGGAACAATGAGCAGACAGTCTATGTAAAAAACCTTCATAAGCTAATGACTGAGCTAATGTCCAAAATCCAACAGTCATGTGGGATCCGTTCATAAGAAAGGAAGTGACTTACAACCTTAGAGCAAAAGACCTATTACAGCTACCAAAAACTAGAACTGTTTTAAACGGCTTAAATTCAATTGTCTTCAGAGGCAGTATTCTTTAGAACGCTATACCTGATGAGATAAAGTCAAGCCAATCTATAACCTCGTTCAAAATTCAAGTCAAACAATGGAATTGAGACAATTGTAATTGTAACATCTAACATCCTGTAAATAGCTGAAATTGTAAATACATTTCTGTAAATAGTTGGCTTGAATTAGTTATTTAATTCTTAGAGTAAACAATGTTTTGTGTATCCAACTGTAAATAAATTCTTTATTATCATTATCATCATCATTATTATTATTACTATTATTATTGTTGTTCCATTGATAGCATTTCATAGCTATAGCCAGTAGCAGGAAAGGGTGTATGTAGGTATGTATTATATGTATGTATGCATAACACATATGGTAAGACAGGCCCATTAGCATAGCAAAATGTTTGAAGACAAATTCTCATCGAAGCAGGTATGATGATATGGGTCTTAGTACCCAGGTCTCAAAATTTACAAATCCAAATTCATGCAGTGAATGATTTTTTCAAGAGGATTACTTTTAAATTCAGCCTCTGTGACAATCTGACAAAGCAAAGATAGAATACTGTAACAGCATGGGCATGCTATTGTTGTGCATAACACTGTTATGTGCTATGTTTTTTGCATCAGTTTCCTTTTCCATTTTTCAGCACAGCTTGCAACATCCTGAGAACTCATTGCTAGATGATGAAGTCCAACAATAGAGTGACAGTACTTGTAAATACTTTTGTACGAGATCAACTTTTAATTAACCTTTGTGTGGATATCCAATCCCTGCAACTCCCACCAATACAGTAAAGAGAAGTGCTCATAAAATATGCCAGGAGGGTATCTGTTCACACAAGGTCTTCTTCAACAATCATGTCAGTTCAGCAAAAACAGATGTGGAAAATAACTTGATCAACTACAACTAGAAAAATACTACTAGTAATATGACTGAAGTTCATTCTTATGTAAGTTTCCATCAACATGCTTGAACAGGCATAAGAAGCACCAGAACAGCACAGAGCTATCAAAGCACATTTGGCAACACAAAGATAGACATCAAATGGTCTATCTCCAACCATGTAGCAGCTTAATATTCAAACGAAACAAATTACAAAGAGGTGTAATTTATGTCGAACAGAAAAGATTTGCATTTAGCAAAGCCAACAAGACCCACCAACTATTAACAGAAGATCAGAGTTAATCTCCAAGTGCTGCTATGAGAATCTAATTAATTTCAAAAGAGATCCCACGAAAAAAATAGTTGTAAGATTATGTCATCACAACATTCAGTGTATAAATGCACAAAAATTGAGTAGTGTTTTCAGCTATCTGATGATCGCCGTATAGCGTGAAACTCTGAGTAACAACAACAAATTTAACTTTTCTTTTTGTCTCAATCCTGTTGTATAATTCGCTCTGTCTTCATGGCAATGAGCACTGTTTTAACCAGTAAAGACATATACAACTTTTTGTGCATTCTTGTTTACATATTTTATGGTGATAAACAAAAAAGAGAAATTTATACAGAATATACCGGGTGTCCCAAAATGATGTATTATCGTTTGATTGCTTATATGCCCATAACCGATGAACCGATTTTCACAAACTTAGTTTTATTTGATTGCCTAAAGGCTAAATTGTCTTCGAAAATGTTGGCTCTGGCTTTACAACGATGTTTTCTTGTCGAAAAAAAGATTGATAAACCTGCTCAAATTCAAGCCTTAGATGGCATGAAAAAGAAACGGCCTACTTTCCCAGTCAATATTTTAGATGTGATGCAAAAGGCTGAACTTATATGTCGTTCAGAGAATATATATCGTTCCGCGAATACGAATTTAGTTAATACTTAGTTCAGAGAATACGAATAGGAGTTCAGACTTTTGTATCACATCTAAAATGTTGACTGGAAAAATGGGCCGTTTCTTTCTCATGCCATCTAAGGCTTGAATTTGAGCGGGTTTATCAATCTTCTTTTCAACATGAAAACGTCATTGTAAAACCACAACCAACATCTTAAAATACAATTTAGCCTTTAGGAAATCAAATAAAACAAAGTTTTTGAAAGTCGGTTCATTGGTTATGGACATGTAAGCAATCAAACAATAATACATAATTTTGGGACACTGGGTAGGTTCCTGTTGCTTTGGCGTTGATTTCTAGGGTATTTCCCCTTCATTGGTAAAATTAGGAGCCACCGAGTGGTATTTGGCAAATCTGGACGTCTGTGAAAAATGATGCTCAAAGTGGATTTAAAGATCCTTCATTGCATGTTTTTCAAATTAAATCATTTGAGGGACCATTATGGAAACAAGGTTGCACTGACCTTTTAATGCTATCCCAGCCATTTTAAACTAGGGGTGGTATTTATACAAGATTTAGTTTTTATTATATTGTACACATGTAAATAGCCTTTTTTCTTTTGGTAAATTTTCATATTACATTTAATTTTTAGTTGTATGGCAAAATTTTACAAACATACATACATACAGATTATTCTTAAAATAATGATTCACATTATCACAGAAGAAGCCACATCACAAGTAACAAATTCTTTTTTGCAATCAACATCTCTTTATTGCAAAACCCCTGGGGTGGGTACATCACTTGTGGATGGAGATGGATGGGGATCTCCCACCTTGTTTTCAGAAAGCTACTTTCTTTTATTATCAAAAGTTGCCTTGGTACCCACCTTTATGATGGATTTTGGCAGACAACTGCCCATTTCAAATTATTTGTGCGAATTTCAGTGAAGCCCCACCCAAATACTGTATTGATAAACTTAGGGACATTCCATGTCAAGTGTAACCACCAAAATATCAATGTTTTTGATTTTATTGAAAGTTTGTCAACTTGTTTACCTTGTTGAACTATGCATTTTGTGAAAAATTGAAAGAATTATCTCCAGTGGTTTCAGAATTATGGACCATTGAGCTTTTGACCTTTGCGGTGAACTCACTTGACCCCAAATTTGGTAACTTCCCTCATATTTACCCCAAAAACTTGTTCTTTGTGTCATATGAAAGGTCTTGAGGTGCAGAGACCATTGCAACCAAGCATAATGCCACAAAAACATTGCCTTACCATGTAAATGAAGAAGTTTTTAAAGTTTGACCTTTGACCCCTGGTCAGGGGCAATTTTGAGAATCAAAAACATTGATATTTTGAGGTGGTTACACTTGACATGGAATGTCCCTGGAGCATCCTTTTGGCACAATTGCAACTAGCAAGTGTGGCCAAATTTGTCTTAACTGACGATTTATTGTGGCTTGTTTCCTTTCATAAATAAATGTTCCATAATTTACCAAAAAAGCCAACTCTATCTACCCCAGATTGGAAAGTTTGACATACGAAATTTGAATACTATCTGCGCATAAGTATTGTTATCCCCGTTTGAAAATCCCCTGCGCACTTTTCAAACCACAAACTGTGCAATCTGGTATCTACCTACCTAGGCCAGCAGCCTAGTTAAGTGGCCTAAACAATTGGAATGTTTGTTTCATTACTTACCTTCGAAGTCATCGCGCATTTTATGTGTGGTTACTTCATCTTTCTGAACTTCATCAGCTTTATATTTCAAACTCGTACCTCTTTCTTTCAATCCGCAAACTGATTCGTTTTCTTCAGGCATATCCATCAATTTCTAATTTGGCAAAAACGGGCAAAACATCAATTTTCAAATCTTCAATACTCAAAACGACCAAAAAAGCTAGACGAATATTCGTTCAGACATACAGACATGGGTTTGATATTTAGATGTGGGTTCGACATTCTATTCTATTCCAGACAGAGATTGAAGAAAAAACGAATTTTACAGTAAAACTAAATAAATTTATTCTTAAAACAAAACATAAATGCCCGACTATTGCAACATGTCTGTGATAAACAAGGGCAGATTTAGTAATACAATAGCAAAGTTGCGCTTGATTGACACCTCAATTCAAAGTGATAATTGTTGTAAATTTAAGTAAAAATTTTGTTCTGGCAGGCAAATCCCCGTCATTTTACTCCAAGGTAGACCCCGCGGGTACAGGTCATTGTTGATTGCAGGTGCAGCCGGCGGCCTTAGATCTACAGTTCCTGTATTTGCCAGTGGCAAAAAAATTGTTATCCATCGGGACTAGCGTTTGCTAACTTGGTATCGTCGCTACAATATTACTTTCACGCATTACTTTTTACATTGACAAAATTTTGAAAAGCTCTTACTGTGGCTAACTAGCTGAGATATTGATTGAAACAAAAGGAAATGCTCTCCCGTTTCATTCTTGCGTATTTGAAAATCCAAAGAATAGAGAACTTCAAGGCAGCATTTTGTTCACAAGAGCACGTGAACAGTTTGGTTTGGTCAGGTTGAAGCAAGTTCGCATAGATTTATAACAGCGCAAATAGGAATTGAAAAAGGAAAGGTATTTTCAGTTCCTTTTGGGCCCTTTTGCTCGAATCAATGTATTAGCTACCGGCTGTCCCAAAAAGTACTCCTGTTTAAAAGATCACCAAAAATTTTTAATCAAACCTTTGATAAAATTTTCTTTTTGAATTGCTTTGTCAAAGACCCAATAATATTCACAGATGATAAAATGTTTGCTTTTGATGCAACAAGGTAGACTGATGATATGGTCGTAGTTATCGCTATTGAAATACTGCCGGACGCTCCTAACTACGACTCATAATCAAACGCCATTATTTTGAAATGACTATGCCTGCCTCGTTTCGATAAGGGCCTAGGCGCAGAAAAGCACAAACATTTGTAGTTTTCAAATGAAACACATTGATTTGAAAACTTCACAATAAATCAGTTAATGCTTAGCGAAAGCAGCAAAATAGTACCTACGTACAAAATTTGATATTGTCGCCAAATATTTTCATGGTATTCTTGTTCATAAGACTTTGTTCTGTCCGTCCAAGCTCCTTGAAACTCTGCTTTGAGCTTCGAGTTTCCGTTGGTCAACATCAATCAATCGAATTTGCAGAGATTCTAATGGCATTGTATTTGGTTGTATACTTTGTACATGACTGTGTATAGCAGCCTCGTTCCCAAGGGCGTTCAAAAGTGAAAAAAGTCAGTCCAAAAATATTGCCGTAATATTATGAGTCCCAGTAAGAGCGGTCTCGGTCTGGCGTAATAGTCTCGTTTTGGATAGCGATTACTGGGACTCATCGTAATCAGTCTAGCAACAAGGTAGAAAGTTTACACGTTCAAAAGCCTTATTTTGAGCTATAGTTTTTAAGTTTTTATGACCAAACTCGACATTTTCACGTACAAAGACATTGATTTGGCAATCATCGGTGCTTTTTTGCAGTATGATTTAAAACCAGGTAGCCCTAAAAAGAGCTA
Organism: Aurelia coerulea; assembly: GCA_039566865.1. Taxonomy (NCBI): domain Eukaryota; kingdom Metazoa; phylum Cnidaria; class Scyphozoa; order Semaeostomeae; family Ulmaridae; genus Aurelia; species Aurelia coerulea. The sequence goes on along the minus strand of CM076947.1, from coordinate 19,571,349 downwards.
AATTTGTTCATTTCTAAACCACTCACAAGATTGTTGGAAAATAATTTAGTCCTTGATCTACTTGACAAAAAAGAAAATTGAAAATCGACCGTGTAATCAAATTTTGGTGATTTGTCAAACGGGAGTACTTTTTGGGGATACCCGGTGCTGCAGAAAGAACTATTCAGAAGTCTTGTTATTGTTGAAAATAAAATGTGAAAGTCATATTGTTAATGACGGGTTATAACTACCGCTTTACTGATGAAGAGTTATGCCCGATACGTTCACTGTGCTGTATTGGTTCTGCTAAAACGGAATCGCCGTTTACACTATACCGGCACAAAATTACTATGATAGGTTTTGACCATGCGCAGGGCGACGATTTGTCAAGGCGCATGCTCTCATTTGCCAGATTATCGCCTCGATGTGAATCCGACATGAAATGATGCTAGCCAGTTAGCATGCTGTATTCATTTCGTGCCGTATTCAAGTGAAAACTATGACGGCATAGTGTAAACGGGAGACCAATACGGTACCGTTTTATACTGTATTCATTGCGTACCGGCATGGCGTAAACGGGGTCTAATAGAGAAACTTATGTCCTATTGTTAATATTTGTCATTGGCAAAATCAAAGACTGCATGCCTAAGACCCACTGCGTCTGCAATCAACAATACCCTGTATCACATTTCACAGTGAAATATCACCAAAAAATCAAGAACATAAGATCCTTTTGGATGATTACAAAGTCCGTCCTGAGCTAAGCAAGCATAAGAACATCTGAATATCGAGTTCTTCATAACCCCAAATGATCGTTGTGATGCTGTTTTTAGCTACAGTCAGAGGGATGAATGTTGCTGCTAAAGTCGCCTTCAATAGCAAATCAAGCGCCTTGTAAAACGACAAGAATCGCCCGAAAAGCAATATTTTGATCTTTATGTCAAACGAAGATGATACGCAACAAATCAAAAATCATTACCCCTAGTTGGCTTGGTTCGTGCATGAAACTATTGGTGCATCTGTCTAAAATTAGATGTCATGTGAGATTTACGATAACCCAAAATTACTTATGCAAAACTCTGCAGAACGTCTCTATTCGCGGGCATCTAATTTGAGACAAGCAGTCACGAAGATAACATCTGTGCAGAATCGTATTCATGAAGATGTTTTGGTTCAGTGTGATCATGTGCCTTCCCTCAGTGAATGGCGCCATTGTTTGATGGGATTCTGCACCTTTCCTCTCAACTTCACCTGCGACGTTTGCATATTTGCATCTGTAGCTGTGCAGGAGGGGGTCCTTCTACCTTCGGTGATGCTGCGAATGCTAGCCTCTGTGCAGGCCGCCGGTTACATCATCCTCTAAAGTTGACTTATTTGCATAATGAGTACTATCAACAAGTGGCTAATGATGCGTTCGTTCTAGAAAACGATTGTTTTAACGTAATTAAGCTGCTAATGAAGTCAAGAACGTGCCAATTCTGGGTAAATTTGTTGCTGTGCCAGGGTAAACATCATGGTGATTTATCCATCTTATGGTGTCAAATCTGTCTAACATGAAACATGCCGACGTCAAATTTTTCTATCTGATCGCGGGAAACTTCTGTCTTGTGTGCGCTTTCTGTGCGCTTTCTTTATTTCAGTGCCAATTAGCAGAGGTAAAACGTGAATCAATTGCTTTAACGAGCGTGACGGACTTTCTTTCTTTCTTTCTTTCTTTCTGACTTTCTGACTTTCTGACTGACCCGGAGCCCCCTCTTAGATTACAAAGTTGGACTTTGTAATCAAAAAACGTGCATTAAAGTGTTGAAAATGTACAGGACAAGTTTCTTACATCGTTTAATTAAGTAAAATCGCTAGAATACGTTCTACAAGCAACTCCGAAGAGCGAGATAATGGGCCAGCACAGTAGAAACAGCACAGCGCGTGTGCAATTTCCCTCATGATCACCCATCATCCACCGTTTTGTTGAAAGGCCGTTATAAAGTTTGCTACCATCCCCGTAAAAATCTATTGAAAAATAATGGGGCTTTAACCTTCAGGAGACCAAATTCGCCTGATAACAGAAACCAGAGGTCGGCCATTTTGTCTTACTATTTTGCAGCGATAAATAGCTTCGTGGATGAAATGAAACAGCAGTCTCCATTGTCATCGTTCTTGTGAAAATTCTGATAATCATCAAAGAGTTCGACCATTTCTGACCTCACAGAAACTATTTCTTACCTCGCGTGAAGCTATCTATCATTGCAAGATAGTAGGACAAAATGCCCGACCGCTGGTTTCAGTCATCAGGTTAATTTGAACTTGGTCTTCTGCAGGTCATAGCTCCATCATTTTTCAACAGATTTTTACGGGGATGGCAGCAAAATTCATTTTAACATCTGAAGAGCAACATGATATTAAAGTTTGGCGAGCATCTTTTAGCGTTTTGTCGCAATCTTTAGGCAAACGGGGCGCAATTTCTCAGGACACCCTGTACGTCAAGGGACTTTTTTATTTCGTCTCAAGCTGGCCATTAAAATAAATTTATATTATTAAGTAAAGTTATGAACATATACTGTGTCAACTAACAAAGATCTGAAATTGAACATGCTTCTGAACCTTCTCGCTTTCTAAAGCAACATAAATGAAATCAACAATGTAAGCAAATTGCATAAGAACCCAATGTATACAGGGACAAGTATATAGAGGGAGGGCGGATATACAGGGTGTCCCAAAAAAATTGTGCCACGTTTGCCTGAAGATTGTGACAAAACGGCAAAAGATTCTCACCAAACGTTTGCATGATGTTACTCCTCAGATATTCAATTAAAGTTTGCCGCCACTCCCATAAAAATCCGTTGAAAAATGATGGAGCTATGTCCTTCAGAGGACCAAATTTGCCCAATGACTGAAACCAGCACTATTTTGCATCGATAAATAGCTTCATTGATGGAAAATGAAACAGCAGCCTCTAATGTCATAGCTCTGGTGAAAATTCCGATAATTCTCAGAGAGTTTCACTATTTCTGACCTCACAGAAATCATTTTTACCTCACGTGAAGCTACTTATCACTGCACAATAGCTAGACAAAATGGCCGACCGCTGGTTTCAGTCATCAGGCAAATTTGGTCTTCTGAAGGGCATAGCTCCATCCTTTTTCAACGGATTTTTACGGGGATGGCAGCAAAGTTTATTTGAACATCTCAATAGCAACAAGATCTAAAAGTTTCACGAAAATCTTGGTCCAATTTATTGCAATCTTTAGGCAAACGGGGCGCAATTTTTTTGGGACACCCTGTACAATTCCAACTTTTCCCTAAATCCGCAAAGAGAAATAGGTTATTTCTGCTATCCGCCAGCGCACATGAGCAGAGACTAAAAAGAAATTGCCAAAAGGTATTGGGCATTCCTATTTATAGGTGATGTAGGCAGGAGGTCAGTACCCCGAGTAGGAGGTCAGATACAACATTGTTTTGAAAAACATAAACTTGCCTTGTCTACTGCAAATGAGTATTACTGTGCTAAATACACTAAATCAGCGCAACAAATGGTGTACCAAGTTTGCTTTTTTTAGTCTCCTACTGTAAATTATTTCCGTAAAGTCAAGGCATTTGACTACCCAGGACCGGGCAAGAACTGTAAAATATTTGACCGAATGTTTATCCAAAGGAATTGGAAAAAAAGGTTCTTTTATCGCACTCAAAACTTTCCTGCTCAAAATGATTTAGTTTTGGGGACAAAGGCGATATTTTAATGAGGTGACAATCTAAAAATCCTATATCACGAAGGATGGAAGAAGCTTTCAATTTGAGACACCAAAAGTAAAGGAATGCTATCTAGTGATGAAATGGCGGATAAACCCACGTAAATAGATATAGGATGAAACAGAACAGTGTTCTTACTTTCGAAGATTAATGGCACCAAGAGATTTAAATTATAGTCTTATTAATACCAAGAACACAAGTGTTTTTTGCAATTTTCCTCTCCTTTCTCTGTGCACTGAAGATGTAGGAAAATTTGCCTTCACAAAAATGTCCTGGTTGCAAAATGCGTCAAGTATTAAATTACGGTTGTGTTGAATGAAACTACCCTGTTAAACTGGAATATTACTTAAACACTTGCAGATACATATATATCACAAAAACATGACATTAAGTTCACTTACAAATATCCGTTTCAGTACGAGTTGCCAGGTTGCGAGTGATCCTAGCTGCTTTCCTGCAAGTGTGCCAAATATACGGCTTATCCAGTATGCTTAAGTTGATCAAACGATCTTTCTGCATAAATTTTGTACAACCAGTATCATAAATTACATGATTCCCTGGTGTGAATCTTTCTATGAGTCGACAGATTTCCAGAATTGCTAAATCCTTTCCCACATATATCACAACTATAAAGTTTCTCTCCAGTATGAATTCGTTGATGTGTAGTGAGATTGCTACTTCGAGTAAATCCTTGTCCACATGTATCACAAATGTAAGGCTCCTCTCTTGTATGAATGTGTTTATGTGTATTGAGATTACTATTGCAACTAAATCCTTTGCCACATGTATCACAAATGTAAGGCTTCTCTCCAGTATGAATTCGTTTATGTTTATCGAGATCACCTTTCTGTCTAAATCCTTGTCCACATATATCACAAATGTAAGGTTTCTTTCCAGTATGAATTCGTTTATGTACATTGAGATTGCTACTTTGTCTAAATTTTTGTCCACATATATCACAGATGTAAGGTTCCTCTCTTGTATGAATGCGTTTATGTGATTTGAGATTGCTATGTTGACTAAATCGTTGTCCACATATATCACAAGTGTAAGGTTTCTCTCCAGTATGAATCCGTTTATGTGTAGTGAGAATGAAAATTCGACTAAAGCCTTTCCCACATGTATCACAAATGTAAGGTTTCTCTCCAGTGTGAATACGTTTATGTGTAGTGAGATGGCCAATCTGACTAAATCCTTGTCTACATATATCACAAATGTAGGGTTTCTCTCCGGTATGAATACGCTTATGCGCAGTGAGATTGCCCATCTGAGCAAATCCTTGTCCACATGTATCACAGATGAAAGGTTTCTCTTCAACATAAATTTGTTTCTGAGTTGTGAGATGGCTACTGACAGTAAATCCTTGTGCACAAGTAGCACGAAAATATGGTTCTTCTGTGTTACTATTTTGTTTGTTTCTGTTTAGAGCACCATAGTCACTAATTTCCTCTCCGTATACATTACTAAGGTATGCCTCCTTTTCCATCTTGAGTTGTACATTATTTTCACGACAAATCAATGTTTTGTCAACATGACTGGGCAGTAGTTCTTTTCCAAGTATAATAGATTCATAATATTTCTCTCCAGAATGGACTTGTTTATGTCTATCTAAATCATCTTTCATATTAAATCCTATTCCACATACATCACAAATGTAAGACATCTCTCCAATATGAATGTTTCGTCTATGTGCATCACGATTGCAACTGTCACTAAATACCATTCCACACACATCACAAATATAATCTTTCTCTCCTGTATCAAATGGATTAATTCTCGACTGATCATGTGTGAGGATTGCAGCATCAGCGTCTCTTTCTCCAAATGTTTCATCAGGATTGTCTTCCTCTTCAATTTTAATTTTTAAACCATTTTCACAACCGAACAATTTTCTGTCAGCATGATTGGTCAGCAACTTTTTTCCAAGTATGTTACATTCATAATGTTTCTCGCCAGAATGGACTCGTTTATGTTTATCAAAATTATCTTGACAGGATCCTATTCTACACACATCACAAATATAATCTTTCTCTCCTGTATCAAACTGATTAATTGTCGAAAGATCATGTGTGAGGATTGCAGCACCAGCGTCTCTTTCTTCAAATGTCTCATCAGGATTGTTTTCCTCTTCGATTTTAATTTGTAAATCACTTACATCAGAGATCACCAATTCGTCAACAGAATCATCAACACCACAATGAGAGTATCTTTCGCGCTTCACTGCATTCTCTGAGAACATCATTCCATCAAGATAGTCACCATCACTGCAATCAGAATATCTTTCACGCTTCGCTGCATTCTCAGAGATCATCTTTCTGTCAACGCAATGATGTTCACTACAATCAAAGTACCTTTCACGATTTATGGAATTCCTGAGTGGTACCCTATCACAATAAGATACTCTTTGGTTTGCCACTGGAATTAGTCTTTGAATGCTTTGCGTTGATAATTTGCCACACGTGGAGCCAGCCTGCATCGTACCTAAAATTTGAATAATTTGATGAGGGAATTCGCTGCTTGGTTAAAGAAGAGGGGTGCTCAAATCGTCTTACTAAATGGCCGGTGAAGGTGAAGGTGAAGTTGCGTTTTTTTTCAGCACCAAGCACTGAGATCGCAGAAATAGAGCAGACCTAATCGAGTCCGCGACCCCTGTCATGACGCTCAAGTGATGGGGTCCTACCGGGTATCGAACCCATTCTGCCTGACTGTTCTGGCTGCAAAGTCAGAGGATTACACCACTGCACCACAACACCTTCAGGAAGAGACTTCTCATTCAAAGTATAAATTGTCGTCAAAAAGCAACTGCCTCGTCAGCTCTTCCCTAAAAGTATACCTGCCTCATACCCTTGATTAAATGCTGATCTCAAAATACTGATAAACGGTTATAAATATTTGTACCAGCTGAGTCAATAAAAACAATCCATGTTTGAAAAGATAATCCTCCCTGAATACCAAAGCAATGATATCGAAAACTAAGGTGTTTCATTGCTAAATTTGATCAATTAGATTTACCCGGCTTAAATCTGTCATTCCTTACCTAAATGGGAGATTTTCTACAGAAGGCCTCTATTAACACCTGCAAAACGAATGAATACGACAAGCACAATCTCGTTGGTTTTCCTTCCTAACAATGATGAAGAAGAATTGTAAAGATGTAAGGATGTCCTACCCACAAAGTGAGCATCGCAATTGCACGTAAATTCATACACAACATTACTCAAGTTAATGGTAGGCATCCTTTTGAACTTTAGGTGGCATACCAAGAGACGTGAACATGACACTAGAGTCAACGTTGCTGTAACAACGATTAATATCTTTACGAATTTGACCTTCAAACCTTTAACATGAATCACCGATATATGGCAATCTAATGTAAACCGGACACTTCTTCGGACCGAAAGAACCTTGTCCGATGACCAAGTAGAGAGTTTCCTTTTAACAGACATATTAACAACAAGGTCAGGGTAACCATTCTGCCTGAACAGCTCTTTCAACATACAAATTCCCGAGTTCAAATGACATGGCGGAAAAATAACCAAAGCCCTGTGCACAAGATTGAAGATAAGATTGATCTTGTATTTCTTAGGACTAAATGAGTCACACCTAACATACTGACCAGTAAATGTGGGATTTCGATACACCTGGGTAAGAAAACCACTACTTCTACTTGACCGTTCCACAAGTGCATCAACTTAAATGAAACAAAATTTGAAAATGACATCTTCAAAAAAATGAATTTATTTATTGTCAAATTAGTTATGACGCTCTTAAAACGGTACTATTTTCAATAGCGTAGCTTTGTGTCCAAAAATGCAAAGCACAGAGAATTTTGAGTAAGGGATGACATTAGCCACATTTTTTGGGTTATTAAAGCCCCAACCTTACATCTAATATTAGATAGGCCACAGTATTGTAATCATCGTTTTTCTTTTTTAATTGTTTGTAGCATTTAGGTAAAATTGTATGTAGTTTAGCTTGTTTAAACAATGCCATGGGGTAGTCATAGTCTTTTGCTCCTCATGGTATCGTCCTCGTAGTATTAAGGGCCTATTTATTTGAGATGGGCTGCCCCGTTAGCGAGCTGGCTCGCCTCCAAGCCAGCTCGGTTTTATATAAAACATTCGATGGTGAGCCAGCCCCGAGTCAGCCCGGCCCTTGGGTGCCACGTGCCGTCTTTCTTTTGTGTAAATTTGAAAGAATGCGGAAATCATTGCCTGTTTTCCCAATCTGCTGTGTTCTGCGCATGCGTTACAGGCGGGTTAGCCCGTTTCTTCCGTTTATATGAGAAAAGTCAGAAAAGTCAGCCCGTTTGAGGTGGGATCCCGGCACTCGATAACCGGGATCTCGGCAAGACGGGCCAGCCCGGCATACATATAAACGCAAACTACTGTTTACAAAGCTGTGACCAGGTAAGTAGGATCTAACCTGAAGGCGAGCCAGCTCACTAACGGGCCAGCCCGCCTCATATAAACAGGCCCTTAAAGTAGTTTGTAGGTAAAGTAGTCCGTAACATGTATTGTAAATTTTTAATGAAATAAAAAAAATAGTCACATTTGCCGCCAACTGCATAGTTGGTTCTGATTCTGACTTTGGCGTTCCAATGCAATATTGCACAAAAGAAATTCGCTCTCATTTTCAAAGGACCAGGAGAAACAATAATAATAATAAATATATTTACAGTGTATATCATCTAGTTTACAAGGAAGAAGGAACTAATAAAAACCAACAATCTAATTACAAATCATAAGGCCTATCTACAAATGTTACATCGGCATTTTTCTTCCTTTCAATTTTTCATCATGGTTTTAAACTTATTTGCATTTCGTGCGAATTGAATGCTGTCAGATAGATGAAGAACAACCATTACAAGCATATTAGATGGCCATGGAGTACCCGCAAGGATCATTTGGCACCATGAAAGAAAAGAGCAGTCAAATGAATGGCAACAAATAGTAGCTTTATTGTCTTCTCATTCTAACGGGTGCGCCAATATAAACTATGCACGTTTGGCAGGCCATAATAAATCATACATAGTGGCTCGGAGAAGACCCAAATGGAGTAGGGACCAAATGGAGTAATTCTCCTATCCAGGGCCCAAATGGAGTAATCCCATTAAATGGTATTTTAACTCATTGTCAAAACTAATTACACTTGGAGATAACATTTGATCATAAATCTATACCTAATAATACCTAATAATAGATGTAGAGACTGTCTAGACGAGCCAGATTCTTCCAAAGACAATATCATCATTACTGGTGCATCTATCGTGAAGTCCAGGGGGGTTAAACTTGAGGGTTTATGTGTTTCAATGGCTCTTCTAGATTTCTAGTTTCCTTCAAACCTCCTTTTTCGTGTGATTCAGCTGATTCAGATATGTGTGCTTCCAGTTTTTCATCTCATTCCTCTCATGTAAGGTATGTTTGCTGCTATTAAAACTAGCAGAAATATATCATAAAAACTTTAATATCATTAAAACGTGACTGCCCTTGATTGCACTAACAAGCTCTGCTTCCATTTGACTGAGAATTCAACGAAATCAAGACAGAACTGACAGAACTGATAAATATTGTGCAATTGCCTGTTCCAACACGATTAAAACTGTTCGTTTTCTATATTAGAAATTGGATTCTAAAAAAAACTAGTACTGCCCATATGGACAAACATTTTTGAGCACTATTCCAACGCAATATTGACAATTTTGTTAAAATTGAGTATTGACTGATAACGTTTTCACTCAAAATTTTAGAACCAAGGACTAATCCAATTTTATTTATAAATATAGAGGTTTAAATAGTGTTTAAAAGATTTATATTCGCCAATGGCGAAGATAATATTGTCTCGCCCGATGTCTATTGTTTTGAATGAGAATTATACAATAGCAAGTTTTGAAACCTTACCATTGTAATTTGCAAGCCTTTCTAACGTGGATATATTCGCTCTACATTTAGCACAATTACATTTTAAGAAACTGACGAGAAACTTTTGGCAGCAAAAATTACCCTAAAATTTAATAAACTGCCCCAAACCAAATTTCTTATTAAAAAATTCGTGCACTTCATTACTACCAATAGATTATCAAAAAGCCACTAGGCCTACATGATAAAAATCTGATCATTTCAAGAAACTTTTAGCACAGATTCAATGTCTTGCTTTTTCAAGACCTTCTTGCTTTCATCTATACTTTGTTTGTTTTCTTTAAACCACAATAGATTAAATCAAGTAAAATGATACCTCCCACATGGTTAAGGGTGAAATAGAACGTGACACAAACCCCCGTCAGAGACATAAATTACGATGTAGGTCAAATGTCATCATGAATTTTCAATAGGCAGCGAGGATAGTTTTATAAGTCTATTGTTAGAAAAAGATTTATGATAAAACGCTATCTCTGGGTGTTAATTAGATTTGACAATGAGTTAAAATACCATTGAATAGATTACTCCATTTGGGCCCTGGAGAGAAGAATTACTCCATTTGGTCCCTACTCCATTTGGGTCTTCTCCGAGCCAATGCGTCTCCAATAAATCGTACACTGGACCGATTTTGAAGATTTACGACTTAATTGTTAGCAGAAAGACTTAATTAGATACTGGGATTTTTTACACATTTTTTCATTTTCAGTTTTTAGAGCTAGAAGCGAGTTTCCTAAAATCTCAGTTATCGAAAACACTGAACACGATAAAAAAACATCGATCAAGTTTTATAAAGAATCCCAAATCCCCTTCAAAACATTTTCTCTATGTTCATCCATGTTGAATATTTTAAAATTTGATCGACGTTTTTTGATCGTTTTCAATGTTTTCGAAAACGAACATTTTAAGAAAATTGTTTCTAGCTCTAAAAACTGAAAACAGAAAAATTTGCAAAAAAGTCCTAGAATCTAATTCAGGCAGATCTTTTAAATTTTTTGTGAAAATATAACAAATATGAGGCTTCTCTCCAGAATCAACGCATTAATGTGTTTTGAGATTATTATTCCGATTAAATTCTTTCCCTATCACAAATGTAAGATTTCTCTCCAGTATGATGAATTAATCTATACAAACTGTATGTGTATTGAAAAGCGCACTTTGACTAAATCAATGGACAAATGTATCACAAACGAAGATTTCTATCCACTATGAGCTCGTTTATGTGTATCAACAACATGTTTCCGACCAAATCGTTTTCCAGATATATCACAAATGTAAGATTTCTCTCCAGTATGAATTGATTTATAATGTGCATTGAAATGCGCACTTTGACTAAATCAATGGACAAATGTATCACAAACGAAGATTTCTATCCACTATGAGCTCGTTTATGTGTATCAACAACATGTTTCCGACCAAATCGTTGTCCAGATATATCACAAATGTAAGATTTCTCTCCAGTATGAATTGATTTATAATGTGCATTGAAATGCGCACTTTGACTAAATCAATGGACAAATGTATCACAAACGAAGATTTCTATCCACTATGAGCTCGTTTATGCGTATCAACAACATGTTTCCGACCAAATCGTTTTCCAGATATATCACAAATGTAAGATTTCTCTCCAGTATGAATTGATTTATAATGTGCATTGAAATGCGCACTTTGACTAAATCAATGGACAAATGTATCACAAACGAAGATTTCTATCCACTATGAGCTCGTTTATGTGTATCAACAACATGTTTCCGACCAAATCGTTTTCCAGATATATCACAAATGTAAGATTTCTCTCCAGTATGAATTGATTTATAATGTGCATTGAAATGCGCACTTTGACTAAATCAATGGACAAATGTATCACAAACGAAGATTTCTATCCACTATGAGCTCGTTTATGTGTATCAACAACATGTTTCCGACAAAATCGTTTTCCAGATATATCACAAATGTAAGATTTCTCTCCAGTATGAATTGATTTATAATGTGCATTGAAATGCGCACTTTGACTAAATCAATGGACAAATGTATCACAAATGAAGATTTCTATCCACTATGAGCTCGTTTATGTGTATCAACAACATGTTTCCGACCAAATCGTTTTCCAGATATATCACAAATGTAAGATTTCTCTCCAGTATGAATTGATTTATAATGTGCATTGAAATGCGCACTTTGACTAAATCAATGGACAAATGTATCACAAATGAAGATTTCTATCCACTATGAGCTCGTTTATGCGTATCAACAACATGTTTCCGACCAAATCGTTGTCCAGATATATCACAAATGTAAGATTTCTCTCCAGTATGAATTGATTTATAATGTGCATTGAAATGCGCACTTTGATTAAATCAATGGACAAATGTATCACAAACGAAGATTTCTATCCACTATGAGCTCGTTTATGTGTATCAACAACATGTTTCCGACCAAATCGTTTTCCAGAAATATCACAAATGTAAGATTTCTCTCCAGTATGAATTGATTTATAATGTGCATTGAAATGCGCACTTTGATTAAATCAATGGACAAATGTATCACAAACGAAGATTTCTATCCACTATGAGCTCGTTTATGCGTATCAACAACATGTTTCCGACCAAATCGTTTTCCAGAAATATCACAAATGTAAGATTTCTCTCCAGTATGAATTGATTTATAATGTGCATTGAAATGCGCACTTTGACCAAATCAATGGACAAATGTATCACAAACGAAGATTTCTATCCACTATGAGCTCGTTTATGCGTATCAACAACATGTTTCCGACCAAATGGTTTTCCAGAAATATCACAAATGTAAGATTTCTCTCCAGTATGAATTGATTTATAATGTGCATTGAAATGCGCACTTTGACTAAATCAATGGACAAATGTATCACAAACGAAGATTTCTATCCACTATGAGCTCGTTTATGTGTATCAACAACATGTTTCCGACCAAATCGTTTTCCAGAAATATCACAAATGTAAGATTTCTCTCCAGTATGAATTGATTTATAATGTGCATTGAAATGCGCACTTTGACTAAATCAATGGACAAATGTATCACAAATGAAGATTTCTATCCACTATGAGCTCGTTTATGTGTATCAACAACATGTTTCCGACCAAATCGTTTTCCAGATATATCACAAATGTAAGATTTCTCTCCAGTATGAATGGATTTATAATGTGCATTGAAATGCGCACTTTGACTAAATCAATGGACAAATGTATCACAAACGAAGATTTCTATCCACTATGAGCTCGTTTATGTGTATCAACAACATGTTTCCGACCAAATCGTTTTCCAGAAATATCACAAATGTAAGATTTCTCTCCAGTATGAATTGATTTATAATGTGCATTGAAATGCGCACTTTGATTAAATCAATGGACAAATGTATCACAAACGAAGATTTCTATCCACTATGAGCTCGTTTATGCGTATCAACAACATGTTTCCGACCAAATCGTTTTCCAGATATATCACAAATGTAAGATTTCTATCCAGTATGAATTGATTTATAATGTGCATTGAAATGCGCACTTTGATTAAATCAATGGACAAATGTATCACAAATGAAGATTTCTATCCACTATGAGCTCGTTTATGCGTATCAACAACATGTTTCCGACCAAATCGTTTTCCAGATATATCACAAATGTAAGATTTCTCTCCAGTATGAATTGATTTATAATGTGCATTCAAATGCGCACTTTGACTAAATCAATGGACAAATGTATCACAAACGAAGATTTCTATCCACTATGAGCTCGTTTATGTGTATCAACAACATGTTTCCGACCAAATCGTTTTCCAGATATATCACAAATGTAAGATTTCTCTCCAGTATGAATTGATTTATAATGTGCATTGAAATGCGCACTTTGACTAAATCAATGGACAAATGTATCACAAATGAAGATTTCTATCCACTATGAGCTCGTTTATGTGTATCAACAACATGTTTCCGACCAAATCGTTGTCCAGATATATCACAAATGTAAGATTTCTCTCCAGTATGAATTGATTTATAATGTGCATTGAAATGCGCACTTTGACTAAATCAATGGACAAATGTATCACAAATGAAGATTTCTATCCACTATGAGCTCGTTTATGTGTATCAACAACATGTTTCCGACCAAATCGTTTTCCAGATATATCACAAATGTAAGATTTCTCTCCAGTATGAATTGATTTATAATGTGCATTGAAATGCGCACTTTGACTAAATCAATGGACAAATGTATCACAAATGAAGATTTCTATCCACTATGAGCTCGTTTATGTGTATCAACAACATGTTTCCGACCAAATCGTTGTCCAGATATATCACAAATGTAAGATTTCTCTCCAGTATGAATTGATTTATAATGTGCATTGAAATGCGCACTTTGACTAAATCAATGGACAAATGTATCACAAACGAAGATTTCTATCCACTATGAGCTCGTTTATGTGTATCAACAACATGTTTCCGACCAAATCGTTTTCCAGATATATCACAAATGTAAGATTTCTCTCCAGTATGAATTGATTTATAATGTGCATTGAAATGCGCACTTTGACTAAATCAATGGACAAATGTATCACAAATGAAGATTTCTATCCACTATGAGCTCGTTTATGCGTATCAACAACATGTTTCCGACCAAATCGTTTTCCAGATATATCACAAATGTAAGATTTCTCTCCAGTATGAATTGATTTATAATGTGCATTGAAATGCGCACTTTGATTAAATCAATGGACAAATGTATCACAAATGAAGATTTCTATCCACTATGAGCTCGTTTATGTGTATCAACAACATGTTTCCGACCAAATCGTTTTCCAGATATATCACAAATGTAAGATTTCTCTCCAGTATGAATTGATTTATAATGTGCATTGAAATGCGCACTTTGACTAAATCAATGGACAAATGTATCACAAACGAAGATTTCTATCCACTATGAGCTCGTTTATGTGTATCAACAACATGTTTCCGACCAAATCGTTTTCCAGATATATCACAAATGTAAGATTTCTCTCCAGTATGAATTGATTTATAATGTGCATTGAAATGCGCACTTTGACTAAATCAATGGACAAATGTATCACAAACGAAGATTTCAATCCACTATGAGCTCGTTTATGCGTATCAACAACATGTTTCCGACCAAATCGTTTTCCAGATATATCACAAATGTAAGATTTCTCTCCAGTATGAATTGATTTATAATGTGCATTGAAATGCGCACTTTGACTAAATCAATGGACAAATGTATCACAAACGAAGATTTCTATCCACTATGAGCTCGTTTATGTGTATCAACAACATGTTTCCGACCAAATCGTTGTCCAGATATATCACAAATGTAAGATTTCTCTCCAGTATGAATTGATTTATAATGTGCATTGAAATGCGCACTTTGACTAAATCAATGGACAAATGTATCACAATAGATTTCTATCCACTATGAGCTCGTTTATGTGTATCAACAACATGTTTCCGACCAAATCGTTTTCCAGAAATATCACAAATGAAAGATTTCTCTCCAGTATGAATTGATTTATAATGTGCATTGAAATGCGCACTTTGACTAAATCAATGGACAAATGTATCACAAACGAAGATTTCTATCCACTATGAGCTCGTTTATGTGTATCAACAACATGTTTCCGACCAAATCGTTTTCCAGATATATCACAAATGTAAGATTTCTCTCCAGTATGAATTGATTTATAATGTGCATTGAAATGCGCACTTTGACTAAATCAATGGACAAATGTATCACAAACGAAGATTTCTATCCACTATGAGCTCGTTTATGTGTATCAAAAACATGTTTCCGACCAAATCGTTTTCCAGATATATCACAAATGTAAGATTTCTATCCAGTATGAATTGATTTATAATGTGCATTGAAATGCGCACTTTGACTAAATCAATGGACAAATGTATCACAAACGAAGATTTCTATCCACTATGAGCTCGTTTATGCGTATCAACAACATGTTTCCGACCAAATCGTTTTCCAGATATATCACAAATGTAAGATTTCTCTCCAGTAGGAATTGATTTATAATGTGCATTGAAATGCGCACTTTGATTAAATCAATGGACAAATGTATCACAAACGAAGATTTCTATCCACTATGAGCTCGTTTATGCGTATCAACAACATGTTTCCGACCAAATCGTTTTCCAGATATATCACAAATGTAAGATTTCTCTCCAGTATGAATTGATTTATAATGTGCATTGAAATGCGCACTTTGACTAAATCAATGGACAAATGTATCACAAACGAAGATTTCTATCCACTATGAGCTCGTTTATGCGTATCAACAACATGTTTCAGACCAAATCGTTTTCCAGATATATCACAAATGTAAGATTTCTCTCCAGTATGAATTGATTTATAATGTGCATTGAAATGCGCACTTTGATTAAATCAATATACAAATGTATCACAAATGAAGATTTCTATCCAGTATGAATTGATTTATAATGTGCATTGAAATGCGCACTTTGATTAAATCAATGGACAAATGTATCACAAACGAAGATTTCTATCCACTATGAGCTCGTTTATGCGTATCAACAACATGTTTCCGACCAAATCGTTTTTTCCAGATATATCACAAATGTAAGATTTCTCTCCAGTATGAATTGATTTATAATGTGCATTGAAATGCGCACTTTGACTAAATCAATGGACAAATGTATCACAAACGAAGATTTCTATCCACTATGAGCTCGTTTATGCGTATCAACAACATGTTTCAGACCAAATCGTTTTCCAGATATATCACAAATGTAAGATTTCTCTCCAGTATGAATTGATTTATAATGTGCATTGAAATGCGCACTTTGATTAAATCAATATACAAATGTATCACAAATGAAGATTTCTATCCAGTATGAATTGATTTATAATGTGCATTGAAATGCACACTTTGATTAAATCAATATACAAATGTATCACAAACGAAGATTTCTATCCACTATGAGCTCGTTTATGCGTATCAACAACATGTTTCCGACCAAATCGTTGTCCACATATATCACAAATGTAAGATTTCTCTCCAGTATGAATTGATTTATAATGTGCATTGAAATGCGCACTTTGACTAAATCAATGGACAAATGTATCACAAACGAAGATTTCTATCCACTATGAGCTCGTTTATGTGTATCAACATGTTTCCGACCAAATCGTTGTCCAGATATATCACAAATGTAAGATTTCTCTCCAGTATGAATTGATTTATAATGTACATTGAAATGCGCACTTTGACTAAATCAATGGACAAATGTATCACAAACGAAGATTTCTATCCACTATGAGCTCGTTTATGCGTATCAACAACATGTTTCCGACCAAATCGTTTTCCAGATATATCACAAATGTAAGATTTCTCTCCAGTATGAATTGATTTATAATGTGCATTGAAATGCGCACTTTGATTAAATCAATGGACAAATGTATCACAAATGAAGATTTCTATCCAGTATGAATTGATTTATAATGTGCATTGAAATGCGCACTTTGACTAAATTAATGGACAAATGTATCACAAACGAAGATTTCTATCCACTATGAGCTCGTTTATGCGTATCAACAACATGTTTCCGACCAAATCGTTTTCCAGATATATCACAAATGTAAGATTTCTCTCCAGTATGAATTGATTTATAATGTGCATTGAAATGCGCACTTTGACTAAATCAATGGACGAATGTATGAAGATTTCTATCCACTATGAGCTCGTTTATGTGTATCAACAACATGTTTCCGACCAAATCGTTTTCCAGATATATCACAAATGTAAGATTTCTCTCCAGTATGAATTGATTTATAATGTGCATTGAAATGCGCACTTTGATTAAATCAATGGACAAATGTATCACAAACGAAGATTTCTATTCACTATGAGCTCGTTTATGCGTATCAACAACATGTTTCCGACCAAATCGTTTTCCAGATATATCACAAATGTAAGATTTCTCTCCAGTATGAATTGATTTATAATGTGCATTGAAATGCGCACTTTGATTAAATCAATATACAAATGTATCACAAATGAAGATTTCTATCCAGTATGAATTGATTTATAATGTGCATTGAAATGCGCACTTTGATTAAATCAATATACAAATGTATCACAAATGTAAGATTTCTCTCCAGTATGAATTGATTTATAATGTGCATTGAAATGCGCACTTTGACTAAATCAATGGACAAATGTATGAAGATTTCTATCCACTATGAGCTCGTTTATGTGTATCAACAACATGTTTCCGACCAAATCGTTTTCCAGATATATCACAAATGTAAGATTTCTCTCCAGTATGAATTGATTTATAATGTGCATTGAAATGCGCACTTTGATTAAATCAATGGACAAATGTATCACAAACGAAGATTTCTATCCACTATGAGCTCGTTTATGCGTATCAACAACATGTTTCCGACCAAATCGTTTTCCAGATATATCACAAATGTAAGATTTCTCTCCAGTATGAATTGATTTATAATGTGCATTGAAATGCGCACTTTGACTAAATCAATGGACAAATGTATCACAAACGAAGATTTCTATCCACTATGAGCTCGTTTATGCGTATCAACAACATGTTTCCGACCAAATCGTTTTCCAGATATATCACAAATGTAAGATTTCTCTCCAGTATGAATTGATTTATAATGTGCATTGAAATGCGCACTTTGACTAAATCAATGGACAAATGTATCACAAACGAAGATTTCTATCCACTATGAGCTCGTTTATGCGTATCAACAACATGTTTCCGACCAAATCGTTTTCCAGATATATCACAAATGTAAGATTTCTCTCCAGTATGAATTGATTTATAATGTGCATTGAAATGCGCACTTTGATTAAATCAATGGACAAATGTATCACAAATGAAGATTTCTATCCAGTATGAATTGATTTATAATGTGCATTGAAATGCGCACTTTGACTAAATTAATGGACAAATGTATCACAAACGAAGATTTCTATCCACTATGAGCTCGTTTATGTGTATCAACAACATGTTTCCGACCAAATCGTTGTCCAGATATATCACAAATGTAAGATTTCTCTCCAGTATGAATTGATTTATAATGTGCATTGAAATGCGCACTTTGATTAAATCAATGGACAAATGTATCACAAACGAAGATTTCTATCCACTATGAGCTCGTTTATGCGTATCAACAACATGTTTCCGACCAAATCGTTGTCCAGATATATCACAAATGTAAGATTTCTCTCCAGTATGAATTGATTTATAATGTGCATTGAAATGCGCACTTTGACTAAATCAATGGACAAATGTATCACAAATGAAGATTTCTATCCACTATGAGCTCGTTTATGTGTATCAACAACATGTTTCCGACCAAATCGTTGTCCAGATATATCACAAATGTAAGATTTCTCTCCAGTATGAATTGATTTATAATGTGCATTGAAATGCGCACTTTGATTAAATCAATGGACAAATGTATCACAAACGAAGATTTCTATCCACTATGAGCTCGTTTATGCGTATCAACAACATGTTTCCGACCAAATCGTTTTCCAGATATATCACAAATGTAAGATTTCTCTCCAGTATGAATTGATTTATAATGTGCATTGAAATGCGCACTTTGATTAAATCAATGGACAAATGTATCACAAACGAAGATTTCTATCCACTATGAGCTCGTTTATGTGTATCAACAACATGTTTCCGACCAAATCGTTTTCCAGATATATCACAAATGTAAGATTTCTCTCCACGATGAATTGGTTGATGTGTCATGAGACTGTTGGTCTGATTAAGTCCTTGTCAATATCTATCATAAATGTAAAGTTTCTTTCCAGCATAAATTCACGTATTTTTATCAAGATCACCTTTCTGAATAAATCCTTTGTCACAAATATAACCACTGGCGGTAGGAAACACTGGATTTAAAAACAACTTTATGTATGGTACATCAAGTTATTCCTGTCCTAATATATCACTTCGTTCGTGATATATCGACTTGTTTTCCTTCTGTGTCTACAGCTTTAAGGTACTTGGGGATGATCCGAGGGGCAAATCACTTCTCAAAATAGCGTACGTGATTTTTGTGATTTTAAAATCACACGATTTTTTTCTGTGATTTTAGTGATTTTTTTGTGATTTTAGTGATTTTTTGTGATTTTTTCTTGTGACTTTTCTATGATTTTGTGATTTTTGTATGGTGATTTTGTGATTTTTGTGATTTTTGTTTGTGATTTGTTTGTGATTTTAAGGAAGGTGTACGAAAAAAAATCAGTGATTTGCCCCTCGGGATGATCCGTGGCGAAGAGTATACTTTTTTCAATTTGGGCCTAGCAACAGTCTAGCCAAGGGTACCATTTTCCTAAAAATTAGTCTAGCCAACGGCACCATTTAAATCTACTCCCAGCAGACCCCAACCCAAAGTTTAGCCAACCCCGACCCCGTGGTATGAATGTGCTTATATTTAAGAAGATAAAAGTTCTGACCAAATCCCCTGTTACAGATATTATAGATGCAAGGTTACTCTCTAATATGAATTCGTTTATGTGTAGTGAGATTGCCACTTAGACTAAATCCTTTCCAGCATATATCACAAACGTAAGGTTTCTCTCCAGTATGAATCCGTTTATGTCCATTGAGATGAGCAAGTTGACTAAATCCTTTGTCACAAATATCACAGGTGTATGGTTTCTCATCAGTATGAATACGCTTATGTGCCTTGAGAACGTGACTATAATGAAATCTTTGTCCACATACCTTACAAATGTAAGCTTTCTTCCCGGTATGAATTCGTTTATGTTTATCGAGATCATCTTTATGACTAAATCCTTTATCACATATATCACAGATGTAAGGTTTCTCTACAGTATGAATGTATTGATGTGTCTTGAGATTGCTATTCTGAGTAAATCCATGTCCGCATACATCACAGATGTAAGGTTTCTCTTTTGTATGAGTTCTTTTATGTTTCTTGAGATGATCAATTCGATTAAATTTTTTGCCACATGTATCACAAATGTAAGGTTTCTCTCCAGTATGAATCCGTTTATGTTTATCGAGATCACCTTTGCGACGAAATCCTTTATCGCATGTATCACAGGTGTAAGGTTTCTCTCCATTATGAAATCGTTGGTGCCCATTCAAATTGCTATTCTGAGTAAATCCTTGTCCACATGTGTCACAGATGTAAGGTTTCTCTCCAATATGAATTCGTTTGTGCACATTCAAATTGCTATTCTGAGTAAATCCTCGTCCACATGTGTCACAGATGCAAGGTTTCTCTTTTGTATGAATTCTATTATGTTCCTTGAGAGTGGCTATTCGATTAAATCTTTTGTCACATGTATCACAAATGTAAGGTTTCTCTCCAGTATGAATCCGTTTATGTTTATCGAGATCACCTTTGCGACGAAATCCTTTATCGCATGTATCACAGGTGTAAGGTTTCTCTCCAATATGAATTCGTTTGTGCACATTCAAATTGCTTTTCTGAGTAAATCCTTGTCCACATGTGTCACAGATGTAAGGTTTCTCTTCTGTATGAATTCTATTATGTTCCATGAGATTGGCTATTCGATTAAATCTTTTGTCACATGTATCACAAATGTAAGGTTTCTCCTTGGTATGAGTTATTTTATGTGCATTGAGATGGGCATTTTGACTAAATGCTTTGTTACAAGTATCACAAATGTAAGGTTTCTCTCCAGTATGAGTTCGTTTATGTCTGTTGAAATTGGCAACATTACTAAATCCTTTGTCACATGTATCACAAATGTAAGGTTTCTCCTTGGTATGAGTTATTTTATGTGTATTGAGATGGGCATTTTGACTAAATGCTTTGTTACATGTATCACAAATGTAAGGTTTCTCTCCGGTATGAGTTCGTTTATGTCTATTGAGATGGGAAACATTACTAAATCCTTTGTCACATGTATCACAAATGTAAGGTTTGTCTTCAGTGTGAGTTCGTTTATCTCTATGGAGAATAGCATATTCATTACATACTTTGTGACATGCATCACAATTGCCAGATTTCTTTTCAGTAGGCTTTCGCTTGTGTGCGATGAGACTGCATTTCTGACTGAAACCTTGTCCACACGTATAACACTTCACAGGATTCTCTCCAATATGCATTACTTTATGCATATCGAGATCATCTTTTTGAGGAAATCCTTCTCCACAAGATTCACAAATATAAGGTTCTTCTATGGTATTCTTCTGCCTGTGCCTGCTTGGACTGCTATTGCCAGTAAGTTCCTTCCTAACTGTAGGGTATGCTTCCTCTTCCATCTTGACTTGTAAATCAAATTGTTTATGGATCACTGTTTTGTCAACATGACTTGGCAGTAGTTCTTTTCCAAGTATGTTACATTCGTATTGTTTCTCCCCAGAATGGACTTGTTTATGCTTATGTAAGAATCTCTCTCCAATATGAATGTTTTCTTTATGTGCATCGAGATTGTCACAATCAACAAATCCTATTCCGCATAAATCACATATGAAATTTTCTTCTCCAGTTGGAAATTGATTGTTTGCTGTCTTACCTTGGGTACAGTATCGAGCATCAGTATCTTTTTCTCCAAATGTTTCAAAAAAGCAGGCTTCCTCTTTAATCTTAATAGGTGAATCACTTTCATTGGAGATCATAATTTCATCAACATAATCCTCATCACTACTATCACAACATCTTTCACGCTTTACTGGATTCCAAGATTGGACATTCCCATGAGATGCTTCTTGTTTTCTGCTCGGAATTTGCCTTTGGGTGCACTGTATTGCTAATGTGCCAAATGAATGACCCACCATTATATTATCTAAAATTTAAATGATTTTATAAGGAAGCTATGAAATACATTTATGGTTCTAGGGGGCAACAGACCGACCCATAAATCTATGGGATGTGCACTGGGGCAAAGAGATTTTCACACTATGCGGAAGAAATTTCTTGGCAAAAAACAAAGGAAGAATTGCAAATTTCCAATTAAAGTTCTTTAAGGGATCAATATTTGAGATTGTTTATTCTTTCGCGAGCACCATGTGAGCAAATGTGTAGCCATTCGGGGAACAAAATAACTTAAATCCAGACCCTTTTCAAAGCTTTCCATTTTCTAAAACTGAGCAGTTATTACTTAATTATGGTCAGTTCTAAATGACAACATGGGCAGTTCAAAATTTCCTTTTTCGGATCTTTTTGTATTCAATATGAAAGTTTAAAACGACAAACTACCACCGACACAAGCTATATCACAATATATAGACGATGCACTGAGGAGCAAAATATCATGATGATCGAGACCTGTAACTGCGCAACAGTTTCAAACTTTATCCTACAAAAACATATAATTTAGAAAATTGTCTTATATTTTATTAATAATCAGTGCAACCAGAGCTATTAAGAAACGCCCTATCAACAATTTCGAAAATTTCATTAGATCAACATAGGGCTCAAATCTTTAAAAAGGTCGGTGTAAATTCTAATACGGTTTCTTTCAAATTAAATGGCTTGGAAGGAACTTGGCGTTTTTTACTGTAAATCTGCCGTGGCAATTTATTGATATCTTGATTAGTTTCAAAATGGCGGCATTTATTAAATTTGAGGCTATGACGTCATCAGATTTCTAAATCCTAAACCAGAAAAGATACTGATTTCTGCTTTTCACCATATTGTAGGCCTTCATAAACTATAGTTTTCTTGAATGATTTTACCTCCTTTTGTTTAGGATTTACGATGTTTTAAATGTTTTCAAATTTTCCATCAGTTTTTTAAAAAATTATTAAATTGCCGCCATTTTGAAAAAAATCAAGATGTCAAAAAATTTCCACGGCAGATTTACAGCAAAGTACTATAAGTTCCTTTCAAGCCATTCAATTCAAAGAAAATTCTGATAGAATTTTACACCCACCTTTTTAAAGATTTGAAAGATTTGAGCCCTATACTCATTAGATCGGCATTTTAACTCGGCGTAAACAGTTTGGTGTATAGTTCTATGACTTACTCTTTCTTCTGGTTGAATAGTACTTATCAATAATTCGACAGTGGTGCCCTTTTCAGTAATCATGAGCATTTCTAAAATTATTACCAATTTTATATTTCATTCAACTCCTTTGAGGATGTAACATCATGAACTTTCTAAATCATTAAGAAGAAGAGTGACAGACTTATGCAGAAATTTTCAGCTTCAGTCTGGGTAACGCTTTCCCTGGAATTTTACTTATTTCCCCAGCTCCAATTCTTCCCGGGATTCCTTGGATTTCTAGGATCCCTGCTTTCCCAAGTTATTCGGGATTTCCCAGGAAATTGTCAACACATTTTTACCTTCAGTCTGGGCCAAGATTTCCCGGGAATTTCACTCATTTCCCCAGCACCAGTTTTTCAAGGTAAAACCTGGGAATTTTCTGGGCCAATTTCCCCAGCTTTTTCTGTACGGGTGGACATGAATACGTTTTTGGCATGATTTGGGTATTCAAAAATTGATCATTAGTGTAAACTTCTGTTGGAGTGTTTTTTTTCAAGAATAAGGCTATGTTGCGAAATTACGTAGTAGTTGCAGTACAGTACAGCCCCAAGCCTTCACAAAATTAAAAATTTAACAATTACAATCCTTGCTCGTCTCACAACACTGTCCCATATTGGTCTTTTTAACCCCCTTGGCACAGGAATGCAACCTGCACCAAAGCATAAATTAAATGCAATGACGAAAGGAAAGACTTTTCCTTATATCATTGAAAATTACTTTACTCCCCAGAGTCCAGCAGATTACAATCAATCAATTTCTAAATTCCAAATCACTGCAAACAAGTTTTCTTTTTTCGATTCTTTAGAAAACTTGATCAGCGTTTATAGTATATCGTTTATAGTATTTTCGAAAACAAAAATTTTCAGAAATTCACTTCTTGCTCTATAAACTGAAAACAAAAAAATTTGCATAAAAATTCTAGAATTCAATTGAGGCTTTCTGCAAAAGATTACGTCATAACTCTCATGGGCTGCCAAAAAGCATAGTTATTTTAGCGCACCCGCTATATAATGCAGGAGTATCCAATAAGCTTCTGGCAGGCAAAGCAATAAACACAACAAAAGGTGTGTTTTGGCAAACATGCCCCCTTACAGTAGTTGCAATGCTAGCAGATAGATCCAAGGAACATATCAAGCATTGTACACCTGTGACACAGTGAAAATTGGATATTTTTGCAAATATGTTTTATTTGATGGTTCAGTTGTGACATTGTGCATAAAATTTTGTTGATCTGATGATGGAGGGTTCGCCTTTTAGCATCAGCCCACCCAATACAGGCTGTGTCATGAACAAAACAAGACATTATTTCTGCAGTGAAATTTTGTGACTTAGTCTGAGCAAGGTGAAAAAGAATTTTTTACAAAACCCCCTGTAGTTCATGATTTGATAAGTTGATCAGTCACTGAAGCTTTTGTGATGAAAAAATTAACATTTGTAAGGATGTTTCCCTTTACTTGGATGTAAATTCAGTATATTCCATTGAACTGACAGAAAGGTCAATCTGAGAACAAATCAAATTTGTCCAATTCTCTTGAAATTACTGGATTTCAACCAACATTTGAAACCAGTGACAATAAAGGGTTCATGGTAGCAAATTTCCATTCCAAGTTCCAGAGATATTAGCTGCAAAAATTTCCGTATGAACTTGAATGAAGGCAACAAGTGGGTTTAAATTAATTGATAGCAGGATGGTAGGAAGGGGGCTTACAAATATCTTTGATGGTTTGCATTGTTTCAGTTTTGTAATGAGATACAACCAAATATACAGAACCGTCTATCAGAACTTTACAACCAAAGCTCTTCTCAAAAATAAGAATCAGAGTTCAATGATATTTTCTTTACATTTTGCAAAATTTTTGAATATGGACGATAGTGATAGAAGCTTTAACGTAAATCAATAAAACCTCTCATACACAAAATGTATAAGAACATCCCTTGATCCAGGTTCTTTTGCAGAATAGTTAATAGGTCCATTGCCAACATAGCCTCCAAATCTTTTCTTTTGTCCGAAGTTCCCCTGGGACGCTGACTCATCCTCTGATCAGATTGCGTTTTCTCCTAAAATTGACCAACCAGGTGCCGTCATTTCATTACTTCCGCGTTTCGCAGCTAGATTTAGGCCATTTTGGGTACCCCCCAATAAAAAAATATTGCACGCTCGAATAAATCGAATTTTTTGAAAATTTCAACGGGAAAAGGGTGCTTATACATAGAACCACAAGTGTTCATGTAACACCCCTTGCCATCACCTAAGATTGAAAAATTACGGCGATTTGAATGTTTGTCTTTGGTATTTTTTCAAACAGGTAGAGGCATCCTGCTCGCCCTCCCCCCAAAAATTAGTTTTTTAGCAAACTTATCAAAAATATACATATTTCCATGAATAATTCTTCCGAAATTTCCAAAATTTTGCGCTTTACTTTGCCTTGATTTGCGAATTTGCAACACCTCCAAATTCTGTCCTTCTTCCCTATATGGTAACTTATGCCTCTCTCTGGTCTGGAGCCAACATAACAGGAAAAGGCGGGAAAATAAATCTTTAACGGTGGCGGTGTCGTCATGTTTTTGTTGGCAAAATCATTTATCGTCTCAAATGTTTCTTCACAAATCTATAAGAAGATTGTTGATTACCTTTGAAGTTGAAGCAAAGTATCGAAACAATTGCCAATATTTGTAATTCCTGCGCTTGGGATGGAGTGTGAGTGAGTGAAACCAAACTGACAGCATTGCAAACAATTCTCAAAGAAGACGACGGCATTGCATCAGGAGCGATCAAGGTCACGATGAAGTAAGTTTTCCTTCTACTTCGTCTTGCAGTGAGGGTATTTCAAATTTTTACATTCTTATCAAAAGACGATTTTGACAACGATTTGCGCTCAATTTTTACAAGAAAGAAGCCGCCTTTGCTGTGTGAAATTGTAAAATTCAATTTTGTAAAATCTAGGAGAAACTTTTACCCCGGGAAGAACTGGGGTCAAACTAAACAACTCAGAGACCAGTTTATTGTAAAAGTTAGTGCACGAATTTATTAGCCTGTTCGAGGAGTTGAGTCTGCACGCAGGCTAGAGTTTACCAGAAAATAAAAATTTGGGCCAGTAGTGAAAGTAATAAATGTTTCTTAAGATTATCAGATTTGAGTGGCTACTCAAAGTTTTCCTGCGTGCCCCCGTGAACATTTCAAAACAAAGGTTTTTGAAGCCTTTCCAATGTTTAGACATATACATAAAAAATCTTCATGTTTACTACTTGTGCCCCAAGAACATTTGGAGACAATATTTTTGAAGCCTTTCCAATGTTTACATTTTTCTCAAGCACCTTCCGAGCAACATGATACCAAGTGAAAATAAAGTAAAAATATCCCAAGGATTTCCTCTATCATAATAAATAGTTTATTAACCTATATTTTCCCTGTACACGTATTTTTCTACAATAAAGGGTAAAAAATCGACTCTCAGATCGCCAAAAAATTGCAAAACTCCAGCACTGGGAAAATATAACTTAAGAAACCATTTATCTTTATAAAGATTAAGGAAATCCTTGACATATTTTCACTTGTTTCCTGTAATACTTAGCATCGGAAAGGCTTCAAAAACCTTGTTTTGAAATGTTCACTAGGGCACAGGTAAGGAACATGAAGACTGTTATGGAACCTCTAACAAACTCAGAGTACTGAAATTCTTGAAAGACCCAATTCTTAGTTTCTTATAAAAAAGTATGTATACTGGAGGTTTCTTATAAGCAGCTTCTTACAAAAATAATACATGTGATGCAAATGTTGGTAATTGTTGTCTGTGAAATTTATTTTGTTTTTAAAACTTCAACAAACCTTTCGAAACAGAGGTAGACTTTTGATTTTAGTTGGCAAAATTCTTGTATATTCTCTCTTGTCGAGACATATCATCAGGCAGTCAATGCAAAAAATTTGTTCATGGTGTCTTTCTTTCAATAATGTGAATGCTTTGGAGGAGAAGATGTTGCTAAGTCCAAAACGCTCTTTCAGAGTTAATAAACATGTTTTCGAGCTCTTCCAGTTAGCATGCATTGCATTTAAACGAAATTATTCTTTTCCTTTCCCCATTTTTTGAAGAAACATTTAAGACAATAAATGATTTTACCAACAAAAACATGACGACACTGCCACTGTTAAAGATTTATTTTCCCGCCTTTTCCTGTTATGTTGGCTTCAGACCAGAGAGAGGCATAAGTTACCATACAGGGAAGAAGGACAGATTTTGGAGGTGTCGCAAATTCGCAAGTCAAGGCGAAGTAAAGCGCAAATTTCGGGAATTTCGGAAGAATTGTTTCTTGGAAATATGTATATTTTTGATAATTTTGCTAAAAAACTAATTTTTAGGGGGAGGGCGAAAGACAAACATTCAAATCGCCGTAATTTTCCAATCTTAGGTGATGGCAAGGGGGTTACATGAACACTTGTGGTCCTATGTATAAGCACCCTTTTCCCGTTGAAATTTTCAAAAAATTCGATTTATTCGAGCGTGCAATATTTTTTATTGGGGGTACCCAAAATGGCCTAAATCTAGCTGCGAAACGCGGAAGTAATGAAATGATGGCACCTGATTGGTCAATTTTAGGAGAAAACGCAATCTGATCAGAGGATGAGTCAGTGTCCCAGGGGAACTTCGGACAAAAGAAAAGATTTGGAGGCTATGTTTCCATTGCCAATGTATTAGTCTTAAAATCATCTTTGGTGTTGGTACACATTCTAAGCATCTGTTCTACCCAAAATGTGATCATGCATGTAGTATGTATTCAATCTAAAACATAAATCACAGGACAAAGCTGACAGGTTTTTGTCAGCCTGGTTGGTTCACAAAGAGCTGTTTTAATTCTCCTTCCAAAAAGATCCTTTCGTATTCCAACCTTGGAATAAAATTGAAAAAATTTTTTCCACCTTCCAAATACCAGCCAGAAATTGTTGAAATTCCCCCCACATGACCAGTTGTTTCTATTAGGTTCTTGTGCTGCTTGTGCTTTTTTATGACGATGTCAATTGCTCATTGGTCATAACATTTTTTGAACAAAATAACAGCAAGAGTTGGCAGTTGAGGCAATGAAGGAAAGCATTTGCGATAAATTCATTGGATACTTGTTTGTTTGCAAACACTAAAGAAATTGATAAATATTCATGGGAGAACTCTGTATTCTCTTCCTTCCTTGAACATTCTAGGCCAACGCGCAAGGACCACACAGCCATTGGGCTAGGTGCCCCCCCCCACTTTTTCAAAGATTTCAACTTTTTTCATTCAAATAAATCAATGGCAACAAAGATATAAACAACTCATTCACAAATTTATGTGTCAACCGGGTAACCGTGGTATACAGTATTTAGTACAGTAGAATATGGTCATTAACAATCTTTCAAGAAGCGTAAGACTTTGTAAAATTGTGTACACCTTTGGCAAAAATCCTTTTGTTGTCAAGAAGGCTCCGTCAAGAAACCCTAAAAATCATATTGCTTAAAAAATCACGTGCGCCTTTTCGGAAGAGTGATACACCCCTTCCACACTGCTGCATCTGCTGAGAGATTTTTCTCAATGGTGAGACGTCTCAAAACCTGGATTTGTTCACACATGAAACAAGCAAGGTTCAACAATCTAGCGATATCAAACTTTCATAAACAACGAGCAGATACGATGTCCTACTTGGCAATATTTGAAAAGTTTGCTCTAACAGATCTAAAGCTCAAGTAGTAAATGATTTTTTAGAAGACCGGATTGTTGTTAATTTCTTTGGTTGTGATGGTGTTGTCTACAACCACTGATTCAATTCTATTCAAGTCAACTATTCTGGGCTAGATCCCTATTACGACTGGCTTTGCTCTGGTGGCCACTTTGAAACCGCTGCAATGTCCCTGCCAACACGACGGGATGGTATAATTTAAGATTCAAGGTCCAAGATTCAAGATCCAAGATCCGAGATATTAAGATCTGAGATATCAAGATCCGAGATCTGAGATATTAAGATCCAAGATATTAAGATCCGAGAAATTAAGATTTGAGATATTAAAGACAAATGACGGAGATATAAGGTGACTTAAATCAGGGGCCTGGGCAATCTAAATATAGCCTATTGTATTCCATTGTATTTGATGATATCGAGAGATTAGCAAATCAATTGGACAAATGAAAGCGCTAAGCCATCTTTTGTTCTATTTTTAAACTAGGCGCTATATATCCGTCATTTGTCTTTAAGATCCAGTTATTAAGATCTGAAATATTATGATCCAGTTATTAAGATCCAGTTATTAAGATCTGAGATATTGAGATCCAGTTATTAAGTTTGTTTGCGAGGAAAGTTTGCGAGGAAATTGTGCTCCCTAGGCTTTCGGAACATGTGCAAGGAAAATTTTTTCAAATTTTGTAACAGATTTTACATGGGGCTTTTTTTGAGGGAAGGGGTAACAACCTGCTGAAGGGAACATTTCCCATCATGTGGCGACATATTCTCCAAATACATTGGCCTTCAAGGTGTGAAAATGTTTAGAGTGTGTCTGGCTGTTAGCGAATTAAAGCAATGGAGCCTTTGCTATGAATGAGACATATGTATGCCAGGCCTACTACTACTACACATGCACGTGGCCTACTCCTACCCTATACTGTAGTGATTTGAATGTTTCTTACCGTCAAAATCATTGCATTTATGTGTGGTTACTTCAATATGCTGACCTTCATCGGCTTTATCTTTCACACTCGTACCTCTTTCTTTCAGTCTATCAACGGATTCTTTTTCTTCAGGCAGATCCATCAATCTCTTGTTTGGCAAAACATCCATGTTCAAGATTCTGTTCAAATCACCACTGAAAGTTAGACGAATTTCCATCTGGACGCAGATTCAGAGATTCAGATTCCAGATTCTCATTCGCAGATGCGGCAAGTGTAAAGTACCATTACAACTTTAACAAATGCAGGGTTCCAGGTTGAAAGGACTGGCTTCTGGCAGTGGCTTGTGTACCTACAAAGCAGGTTACATTTTTGCAAGTCATTGTATGCGAGGCCCAAGGGCTGAAGGGCAGAGCAAAGGGATTCTCGCCCGGGGGGGGGGTACTTGACTAGGGAAGTGACCGGGGTGTGCCGTGTGCGGAAAACCTCTCCACACCCTGCATCCTGTCGCATAAAAATAGGCCAAAAGTATACCCTGTCACATAAAAATTTTGCATCTCAAATATAGTGTACAACGCAATTTTCGCTTGTGATACCCTGTCACATAAAAATTTTTCATCTCAAATATAGTGTAGAGCGCAATTTTTGCTTGTGATACCCTGTCGCACAAATGTTTTACCTATTATAATACCCTGTCGCATGATTTTCGTTAGAAAAGGACACCCTGTCGAATAATTTTTACCGTAAAAATACACCCTGTTGAGCGGCACATCCCGTCAGGTCAAGTATGGGAGTGCCCCCCCCCCCGGGATTCTCGAGAATTGGCGTAATCCTCAATGCAAAATTGAACTTTCAGTCACACGTTAGGATCCTCAGGCGAAGCAAGAATAGGTATCGGTATGATGAGATGCCTCTGAAATACAATTCTAGGGACGTACTTGAACTTTATTTGGCGCAGTTTAATCAGTTAGGACGCTGAATTTGCAACATTTCCTAAAGTTTAATAGAAAAGTTAAAATTTGGTTTTTATTTGAAATTGGTTGGCACTGATCACGCAACCAACATCTTTTCAATACGTGATCAGCTAGAAAATTAAAGAAGCAAGTCTAGTTCTAGCTAGAATCATTATACATCGCTGAGAATACCACCATTCGAAAGAGCTTGATAAGAGCTTAAAGGTAATGTATAATCTTATCCATGGTCGATGAGGTCAGCAAATTTAACGTTGATATGACCTGACCAAAACAAGACCTGCAATTTACGCAAGCCGTCTGGCTAGAGGTTTGCGGAAAGAAAAGTTTGTGCATTTTGTACGACTATGCATAAATGAAAGTAAATCTAAAATAGGTAAATATACTTTAGCCTATATTGTATAAAATAACAAAAGTCGGAATCTAAAGATAGTTCTAAATTTCTAAAGCAACAATAAACATAAATAAAAATATAAGCAAACTAAATAAGAGCCCCCTGAGTACGGTAGGAAGTATATGAGACTTGAGAGATCATCTTTCAACGCCGAAATTATCTGGTTTGTAGTAACATATAGAGGTCCATCAGCATAGGGGGATGTGACTACCAATAGGATATTAACTTCATTAAAATAATCCAGAATTCTACCTGTTGCATCTTAGTTTCGGGACTGGGATATCAGAAAGATACTTTTTCCAGGATGGGTCGAAATTTTTATGCAGACTCTAAAAAACAAAAACACTAGACATTGGAAATTTTCCAATTCCAGGACATGCAGTGTGTTTTGTTATATTTTGTTCGACATGGTGTCTGCAATGTTTCTTATTGCAGAGAAATCACAGTCTCTAAGATTACATTACAAGAGAAGCGAATTTCCTGAAACATCAAGCTCATATTTACACCCACAGTTAATGAAGATTGCTTTGGTACAGAAAATGTGTACATGATTTGCACCTTTTACTATTTTGTGCCATGCCTATTCTTGAAAAAATACAGTGTCAGGGAAACAAAGAGCAACTGTTTCCAACTGCAATTTTCACATTTCTAACAGTTAAGCTCGTGTATTGATCTGATGTGTTTAGTGCTAAATATGAAAAGTTAAGATCAATTTCGTGCGAAAATTCAAGTTATAAGGTTATGCACTGAGTTAAAATCCTCTCGTTTTGTGGCAACCAGAATGAGCTTGCTCTATCATACCTTCGTGATCTCTTCATTGGAGAATCGTTCTGCTCATCGTCTATGCTTCGCAATACGGGACACCAAATTGAGATTACCGTTGAAATAGTCAACACATAGCCAGAGTTGTTTCTCTTATAAAGGCACAAAACTATGGAATAGCTTGTCAGCCGAATCTAAGGAGGCAATTTCTCTGTATTGTTCAAAGAAAAATATTTAGAGTCTGGAACTTTTTTCTTCCATTTTGATTTTAAAAATTGAAC
The DNA here is from genome assembly GCA_039566865.1 of Aurelia coerulea. Taxonomy (NCBI): domain Eukaryota; kingdom Metazoa; phylum Cnidaria; class Scyphozoa; order Semaeostomeae; family Ulmaridae; genus Aurelia; species Aurelia coerulea. The sequence continues at coordinate 19,538,640 of CM076947.1, read as the reverse complement.
TTTATTGTAAATAGGATTTAAATATTATGAACAATGTGTACATTAGATAAAAGCTTTTTACTAATGTTTCAGTGGGTTTCACTACAAGCTTCTACTGAGCGAAAAACTCCTAAAAAGAATTAAATATGAAATATGAAAGGACCAGATGATCAATTGTACTTCCCCGCTGTGACTGGCACATACAAATATATCTATTTTCTAGTTTTCAACTTATTGCATCAATAAATAAAAATAAAATGTCCATAAAAAATTACCAACGTATGACTTTTCTCCAGTATGAGTTAATTTCTATGCAGCGCCAAATTGATAATTTTTAAGCCCTTTGCAACATCGCATCACGAACGGAACGCTTCTCCCAAGTATGAATTAACTCATATGCAGTGAGATAGTGACTTTAGCAAAGTTAATTGACAAATATATCACAAATGTAAGGCTTCTCTCTTGTATGAATGCGTGTCTTGAGGCTTTTATTCTGATTAAATCTTTGTCCGCATATATCACAAATGTTAGGTTTCTCTCCAGTATGAATTCATTTATGTGTAGTGAGATTGCAATTAAGACCAAATCCTTGCCCACATGTATGACAGATGTAAGGTTTTTCTCCAATATCAATTCGCCTGTGTATTGTGAGGTGGCCAATTCAATTAACTCCTTTGCCGCATATATCGCAAATTTAAGGTTTCTCACCAGTATGGATGCGTTTATGCGTAGTGAGATTGAAACTTTGACTAAATGCTTGCCCGCATGTATCACAGATTTAAGGTTTTTCTCCAGTGTGAGATAATTTGTGTGACTTGAGAGTGGTCATTTGATTAAATCCTTTTTGACATATGTGACATATGTATTAAGGTTTCTCTTCAGTATGAATTCGTCTGTGTATTGTGAAATTGCCCATTTGATTAAATCCTTTGCCGCATATATCACAATTGTAAGGTTTCTCACCAGTATGGATGCGTTTATGCGTAGTGAGATTGCAACTTTGACTAAATCCTTGCCCACATGTACGACAGATGTAAGGTTTCTCTCCAGTATGAATACGTTTATGTGCATCAAGAACGTGACTATAACCAAATTTTTGTCCACATAAGGTACAAATGTAAGGTTTTTCACCAGTATGGATGCGTTTATGCGTAGTGAGATTGAAACTTCGACTAAATCCTTTCCCACATGTATCACAGATGTAAGGCTTTTCTCCAGTGTGAGTTAATTTGTGTGAATTGAGATCGGCAATTTGACTAAACCCCTTTTGACATATACGACAGATGTAAGGTTTCTCACAAGTATGGATGCGTTTGTGCGCAGTGAGATGGCAACTTTGACTAAATCCTTGCCCGCACGTATCACATATGTAAGGCTTCTCTCCAGTGTGAGTTAATTTGTGTGAAACGATACTGGAAATTTGACTAAATCCTTTGCCACATACATCACAAATGTAAGGTTTTTCTCCAGTATGAATGCGTGTGTGCTTAGTGAGATCGCCACTTAAACTAAATCCTTGCCCACATGTATCACAGATGTAAGGTTTTTCTCCAGTATGAATTCGTTGGTGTGTTGTGAGACCGCCCCTGGTAGTAAATCTTTTGCCACATACATCACAAATGTAAGGTTTTTCTCCAGTATGAATTCGTCTGTGTGTTGTGAGATGGCCAATGGTACTAAATCCTTTGCCACATACATCACAAATGTAAGGTTTTTCTCCGGTATGAATTCGTTTGTGTGTTGTGAGATTGCCAATTTGATTAAATCCTTTGCCGCATATATCACAAATGTAAGGTTTCTCACCAGTATGGATGCGTTTATGTGCAGTGAGATGGCAACTTTGACTAAATCCTTGCCCGCACGTATCACATATGTAAGGCTTCTCTCCAGTGTGAGTTAATTTGTGTGAAACGATACTGGAAATTTGACTAAATCCTTTGCCACATACATCACAAATGTAAGGTTTTTCTCCAGTATGAATGCGTGTGTGCTTAGTGAGATCGCCACTTAAACTAAATCCATGCCCACATGTATCACAGATGTAAGGTTTTTCTCCAGTATGAATTCGTTGGTGTGTTGTGAGACCGCCCCTGGTAGTAAATCTTTTGCCACATACATCACAAATGTAAGGTTTTTCTCCAGTATGAATTCGTCTGTGTGTTGTGAGATGGCCAATGGTACTAAATCCTTTGCCACATACATCACAAATGTAAGGTTTTTCTCCGGTATGAATTCGTTTGTGTGTTGTGAGATTGCCAATTTGATTAAATCCTTTGCCGCATATATCACAAATGTAAGGTTTCTCACCAGTATGGATGCGTTTATGTGCAGTGAGATTGCAACTTTGACTAAATCCTTGCCCACATGTATCACAAATGTAAGGCTTTTCTCCAGTGTGAATACGTTTATGTGCATCGAGAACGTGACTATAGCCAAATTTTTGTCCACATAAGGTACAAAGGTAAGGCTTCTCTCCTGTATCAATCGGTTTATGTATGCTGAGATGGCTACTTTCATCAAGTATCTTGTAACTTACATCGCACATGTGACGTTTCTCTTCAGTATGAATTCGTTTGTGTGCATTGAAACTGCACATTTGACTAAAGCTTTGTCCGCATATATCACACAGCAAAGAATTCTCTCGAACATCGACTACTTCGTGCATATAGAGATCATCTTTACGAGTAGATCCTTCTCCACAAGTATCACCAATACAATGTCCTTCCATGGTATCATGCTGTTTGTGTCTGTTTCGACTGCTATCGCCACTGGTTTCCTTTCCAGATATATCACTTGGGCATGCTTCATCTTCCATCTTGATTTTTAAACTAATTTCATGACAAGTTATAGCGTTCTCAATATGAGTGTGCAGGAGTCCTTTCCAAGTAGCATAGAAACCATGATTCCTGATTTTGCCCCTGGCCTATGGCCGAAACCTCAAAAGCCCCATTTTCATGGACCAATTAGATGGCTAATAAAGAAAGAGGAAAAGAGAAACCCGTAAAGATTTTTCTAGATATTTTTCTAGATACCCTCATAGAAAGTAACCAGGACAAAAATCTTCAATACAAATTTCCCTATTGTTTTGAAGAAACCTACTCTCCAGATCAATTCACAAAGAAAGTTTGGTGAGCAGCTCGGATTTTGATTGGACAAAAAATGCCGCTAGCGGCTCTGCGGTGCTACAGCCTGTTTGCGCAATGTTGGATTGAAGAGCGCGTCAATATGCCACGATCACGCAGTAATCGTCCTTCATGGTCTGCAAGCAAGTACTGCGTGAAAAAGCAATCATTTTCGCCACTGCATCAAACATTTCTTCGTATGTTCTTTGCTTCAAGCATATTTCGTTGAAGGATGGTCGCAAAGACTTTAATTTGCTCGATGGAAAAGGGAAATTTAACGTGAACGCCGCTTTGCAACAATCAATTGGAGATCGTCGACTGATCGTCGTCCGGCCTAGGCCCACGAAAGTTTTGGAGGATCAAGCATCCAACATTTACTAGCAGACACTTTTACAGCGAAAAAATCAACTTTTGAAAAATGCAATAATAAGCCATCACATCAGGGCCTCCGAGGAAACCAGACAAGTGGGCCGGGGGGGGGGGGAACTTGATACAAAAAAATTACCACAGCACACAACACAACATGACGATCTGCATTTCAGAACTGCGTAATTTGCAAAAAAGTGGGGGGGGGGGGGGGGGAGGCATGGCCCTGGTTTTGCATTTGAAGACTGGTGATTTTCTTGCATTTTGGCCCCAAATTTGATAAAAAAATACCATCTGTAGAAGCAACCTAGGCCTACATTTTCTTGGCTAAAAAATGAGTCACAACCACATTTGGTCCAAAAGGTTTTTTGATATTATGCATCCCGCAACGTCCTGCATTGTACCAAGAGGCTGATTACATCCTGTACTTGATTTTCTTTCATGAGCAATAATAATGTTCAATGTATGTTCAAACCTCTTGAAAATTGTATTCATTTGTGTCTTGATTTTGAGAAAATGTTGAAAAAGCTCAAAATGCCACAAGCACAACATAAGAAACCTAACTACTTTCTTGAAGTGTACTGGGCTCTGCTCTATAACAAAACCATATTTGGTAATGTTCTGCTTGTGACATTTGTGAAAGAGGTTTAAAAAGATTCATCATTGCAATCTCTCAAAGGACTGATCTTGCAACACTTGCACAATCTTGAAAGGAGCATGGCTTGAAGGAGCTTGAATTGAGTATATTAACCCAATTAGAGCTTGATCAAGCTTTGCAATAATCCTACACTGGAATTATTCTCAAACAGACAACAAATCAAGCTTGTTTGAGTTTGCCTTCAGTGCAAGCTTTAAAACAAAAACAGCAACAAAGATTTGTAGAAAGGAAATCCAGCATCATTTGCTTGAACATGAGCTTGAATGGTGACTGTTTTCAGCATGATAACAATCTCAGTTTAGATTCTTGCCAGTCTCAAGAGAGTTCCAATTAATTTGCAGAGCATGTTTCCCTGAGCCAGTTGTGAGGGTGCATGCTCCAAGCTAGTGCAAGTGGTGCAAACTTACTTGAATCAAGCTCTGAAACATGTTCAAACCATACTCAAAACAAGTTGGTATCAGGCTTGAAGCATGCAACAAACACTCGATATTTTGCAAAATGATTGCCCAAGAATGATGCCTAAACAATATAGAGTGGAAAGATAGAACACAATTCAGAGAAAAAATTCTGTCAATTCTAGTTCAGAAGACCTGAGCACTTACAGAAATGAAAAGTTTTGTATTCACTTGAATGTCACTGAATTGATTGCAAATTAAATTTAAAATATCTCTGTTGTTAGAAATCATGATGCAGAACCTGTAAATATGCTAAAGCAACTAATACTACAAGGGGTATTTAGTACAATTTAATTTATTCCATTATTTTAGAATATCAGAAATTTTACTTTACCACCAACATGCTAAGTGCCTGATCCTCTGTTCTGCCAACTGTGGGTGGGTATCGGAAAAACACTTAGTTTAAGAAACTTTTTAAATGTTGTATGAATGTGAATTGCTACACCCAAGTAAGAAACAGCAAATAAATTTTCAGTACTTAAATTCAAGAAACATTCCATGCTGGGACAAGTTATTGTTTGTTCAATAATATGCACGGATTGAGCTGCCGGAATTGCAATTAATCTATATTGTTTTGTCCTGAACTTATACCACAGCAGTTGCATAAAATTTCTTCATTCTCAAATAGCTGAAATCGATAAATGTAAAAGATTTGAACATCTTCATAAAAAGTTATCAAAAAGTTATCTTCTTTGATCCACTCTATTAAACTTCACTCTTCTCACTTTCCATATCATGATAGAGTTCTTGGCTACAGAACATTTGTTACTCTTCAATAAAACATGTGTAGAGACTGGGGCCAAATCAAAACAAAAAATATTTGTTTCTGTAGATCTTGAAGCAGTTGCTGTGGTGACCACTGCAAGTTTCACTGAAGAATCCAGAAATGCCCTTATTTCCCAAACTTGTCCATACCATTTTCTGAAGGCTGGTTTCTGAGTAGTGCCAAGTCCCCTGTAAGAATGAAGATTGCAAATATGAGCCACAGTATCTGTATGGTACCAGCCTAGTTTTCCTGACATGCAGATATCTCTCCAAAGAGCTAATGAAGCTGAGCCTTAGAAACTCATTTAAAACTTTGGTAGCCAAAAGTGTCCTACGTTCATGGAACTGCCTACCAGCCCAAGTCTTTTTAGTTTAGATATTTTAAAATATATGAAAATTCTTAGACAGCTGCTGCATTGTCTCTCCTCTTCTTTAAAGGGTTAAAATCTACTATTTCACAGTTAGCTTTCAACAATGCATGAATTCGCTTCTATTTGAATATGAAAAACACACCACATGTTGGGGCTACAGAATTCAAAGCTATAAATTGGCTCCCCACAAAGAGTTGATCAATATACATGTGTAAACATAATGAAATTTTTCAAAGGAACGGCTCCAGCCTACTGGTGAAATATTCCACCTAATCGACCAAAACCAAGTGACAAAGTTTAAAATTAAACCTCCCATTTCGCAAAAGTTTGTGGACAGGGCAGAAGGAGTATGAAAATGAAATTCATAAATTGTAAAGCATAATAATGTAAGTAAGAGTAGTACCTTCCTCATGAATGCCAACTTGCCCAGCAGGAGGTGATGTGGAAGAGAATGCTGAATATCCCTCCTTCTTTGATGTCATTTAAAAACCTCCGACTGGTCAGAATAAATTGTACCAGCGTTGATACGAATGTCCTTGAGTTTCGTTACTTGATCGAGCATCAATGACTGGAGTGGTGAAATGATGAGTATGGAGTATGGAAGGCAAACAAAGCAAGGGACGGCCTGGCCTGGCCTGAAAAATCAGCGACTTCCCAATTCCCATAATCATATTCTGTACGTGCACTAAAGTAAAGGCTCTTCCCTTGAAAACAGGGCCTTTTCTTGATCCTCAAATATGTTGGGAACCCGAAAATATAACTTAACGATTTCCAATTCTTCCTTAAACTTCTCAGCGCTCCAAACTAAATTTCTCACAGCAACACACTTCGCCATTTTGAACCACTTGAGCCAGCACCGCGCGGCGTGACAATACTCTCCAGATGTTTTGGTGTACAAGTTTGGATGCCGGTTAAAATGTCTCTAGGTACGGCGGAGTTATTGCCTTTCCAATAGGAAAAAACCGGCAAAGGCTAATCGAGGCCTGTTTACGCCATTTCAAGTCAGGTGATAAAACTTCTTGATAAAACCTTTCTTGTGTTCTATAACTGATTTTGCACCAAAAAATTCTGTGTCATGATTTGAAAAAATGGTATAATACTGAAACTTCCCTGAAGGATTGCCAAAAGACTTGAAATGCGTATTAACAGGACTTTGTAGATTTTTTCAAATAAAATTTAAACCGTACGGGCATTGAATCTTGAACAAAAGAAACTTTAATGAAAAGACAACAGCGAGAACAATTGAAAACGCAGATTTTGGCGTTTTCGGGTCGATCTTACAACAATCATTATTGTTATTGCTATTGTCTTTCGGCCAGAATTTTATTGTTAACGGTTCGGTTTCCTAGTGGTTTGTTTGTGAAATGGAGAGGCAATAACACCTGCACATATTTCAACCAGCATCTAAGCTTGCATAACCAGACATCAGCTTTTTCTCCTTGTTGCGTATATGAGGGAAGAACAAATTTAGAAAAATCGTCACTAGTATCTTTTGTCCTCTTCTCTTATTCGCCGTCTGATTGGTCCGTGAAAATGAGACTTTGGGGGTTTCGGCCATGGGCCACGAGCCAATCGGCTATGGATGACATTTTATTCCTATTCTTTCACAAGTATGCTACATTCATAATGTTTCTACCCAGAAAGGACTTGTTTTTGTTTATCTAAGCTATCTTTCAATTTAGGTTTCTGTTCTATTCCCAAAACACCACTCTTTGTATTCTCAGTGGAAATTAAATTCTTGCAAGCTTGACCCAAACTATTTCAAAAACATGATACCTTCGTGATGTTGCAAAAAATCTATTTTTGATTGATCAATGGTCACATTGCATGCACCGTTGATTATCAGCAAAGATTGGAGTTCTCTTTAAGCATTGCTATAATTTTGCACCTATCTTTTATCCAAATTAGTTGTTTTCGTCCATAGAGAATGTATTTTGAAGTAGACTTGTGTTATTCTGTAGATGTTGTTCCATGAGATGCACACACGTCTACGCGCCAGGGGGACCAGTCCTATACCTTCCTATAGTATCATGCTCGTACAAAGGGTTAACATTTGCAACCTAAACGCTGAACTTTTTTAGCGAAAGTGGGGATGAGGGGGGGAGGGGGTGAGCAAAACAAGCTGAAATATGGGCCCTAGGAAAAACTTTGAGCCACACCTTTTAAAACTTCGGAAAATGTCCGTTGAAAAAAAGAATTGCCTCTCTACGTCCATATCAATATACAGTTGGTTCTAATAAGATTTCAATTACTATCAAAAATCAGCAAGTGTATTAAAGAAATCCCTGGCTGCCCTTGGTATACATCAGAACTGAACAAGCTAAAACGTGAAAGAAGGAAAGCAGAATATAAATGGAGAAAATCTAAGTCTGAGCAAGATCATGACGCATTCAAAAGATGCAGAAACAGATTCAGGAACAAATGTGAAATAAGGAAACTAGAGTATTACAAAAATAAAGTAGACAACTGTGAGGGTGACCAAAAGAAACTTTTCAAAGTTTTAGAATCATTAACAAGTAGGAAAGCAGACACTCTCTATCCTGAACATTCATCTGTGGATGAATTAGCTAACAAGTTTGGTGAATTCTTCAAGGAAAAAATTGACAAAGTTAGGAATGATATCACAGAAATGCTGCAAAATGAATACCAAGGTGATCATTATAATTATGAAAACTGTGAGACTTTTAGCCACAATGAATTCAGAGAGTTTGCTGAGCTTGAGAGTGAACAAGTAAAGAAGTTAATTTCAAAATGCTCTTCAAAATATTGTCAGTTGGATCCGGCACCCACATCAATTATAAAGGATTGCTTGGATATTCTGCTGCCATGTATCACAAAAATTATAAACTTGTCGCTACAGACTGGAAATTTTCCCTCAAATTGGAAATGTTCTCTTGTAATTCCACTCATGAAAAAAATTGGTCTTGATCTCATTTTTAAAAGTTACAGACCAGTTAGTAATTTGCCATTCATTTCAAAGGTGGTGGAGTCTGCTGCAGTCAAACAGTATAGGGAATATTTAGAAACAAATGACCAAATCCCAAAAAGAAATGCTGCATACACAGAATACCATAGTACTGAGACTATCTTAACTAGAGTGCATTCAGATATTTTGAAAAATATGGATAACCAGAGGGTGTCCTTGTTAGTGCTGCTTGATTTAAGTGCTGCTTTTGACACCTTGGATGTGAACACCTTGCAGCAAATCTTTCAACTTAAATTCAAGATCAGTGGTCAGGCAAGTCAGTGGTTTCAGTCATATTTTACAAACCGCAAACAAAGGATTTTGATTAAAGATGTGCTGTCAAATGAATTCGATGTAAAGTACGGTGTGCCACAGGGAAGCTGTGCAGGGCCAGTGATATTTCTATCTTATCTGTCATCGTTATATGATCTTATTGCTCAGTATGATGTTGATGTAGGTGGCTTTGCAGATGATAATCAGTTCTACATATCTTTCAAGCCTAACAGTGATAGTGAGGCTGAGGCATTAAATCAAATCACTAATTGTATTGGTGCTGTAAGAAAATGGATGCTACAGCATAAACTAAGAATCAATGATGACAAAACTGAGCTCATTATCATTGGTGGTAGTAAACAGTTGCCAAAAGTTTCTGTAGACAGCATACAAGTGGGTGAATGTACTGTTTCTCCAGTGCAGAAAGTAAGAAACCTAGGTGTCATCTTTGATGAAAACTTATCAATGAAAGATCATGTCAGCAATGTCTGTAAAAAAGGATTCTACCAACTGTATAGACTACGGCAAGTCAGGAAATATTTCAACCGTAACACCTTTGAATGTTTAGTTCACGCCTTTGTGACATCACATATTGACTATGGTAATGCCATGTTATATGGACTGCCTGATGTCACCATTAAAAAGCTGCAGAGACTCCAACATGCAGCAGCTAGACTGATTTTAAACAGGAATTGGAGAGATAGTGCCGCAGAAATGTTGAAAGAATTACACTGGTTACCCATCAGGTATAGGATCTTGTATAAACTCTCGTTACTGGTGTTTAAATGCATAAACAATATTGGACCGGCCTATTTAAGGGAATTATTGATCAGTAAAAAAGCTCCTAGATCACTTCGATAAGCAAAGCTTTCCCTACTGGAAATCCCAAGAGTGAGAACTGAGACTTTTGGCAAGAGAGCATTTGAATATGCTGCACCTCATACCTGGAACTCTTTGCCTCTCAATATAAGACATTCCAAGGACATAACTAGTTTCAAGAAGGCAATAAAAACATATTTTTTTGAACAAGCATTTAATCTTTAAGTTTCTTTTTTATTGTAAAATACTGTAATTTTTAGCATCTTTATTGTAATTTTAATAGTTTTTGATTTGATGTAACTTTAGGGACTTTGAACTATAAACTGTATGCGCGGCAGAATATTGTGCAATATAGGGGCGCACTATAAAATCAACTATTTATTATTATTATTATTACTATGTAAAGACGCATATATCATTACAACCAACAACATTATCAACAAAGCGTTTTTTCTCATAAGAAACTATTACCACGAAAGATCAGTCAGAGAAAGCTTTCTTACGTTGTGATGGCTATTTTTAATTTCTAAGGAACTTGTTAGCAATTTTAAAATGGGACATCGTGCTGCTCGTTTTTAATAAAAGTTTATTTTCGCTAGATTGTTGAATTTTGGTTAAATGCTTCATGTTTGAACGAAGCCAGGTTTTGGGGCGAAGACCTGACCTGATGACACACGCACAATATTGTTTGCGAAGTCAAGAAGGGAGTATCTCTTACGCTGATCTTCGGTAATCCAAGTCATACATCACTCTATTGCTGCTATGGACGGCACCGGAATATTGTATTTGGCTGTCGTTTTAGTTTTAACAGTGATAAAAAATCTGTCAACCAACTCATTTCATGGGCGAATCTAAATTCTTCATTGACCTCACATTCACTAACTAGCCTAATCTTTTTAAGGAAATGTGTCCATCCAACTTTAAATCAACATTGTCATCATAATATCGTATTAGCAAAATTAACTGCAGATCATCTAAGAGCAGCCTAAAATGCAAAAAGTGGCCTAAAATCGGATATTTCAAATTTCCCGGTTGGTTGTCGGTTTCATTTCATTGGTTTAGGGCGTGTCACGTGTCAATTTTGTTAGCAAGTAAGGATTCAGTGCCTATCTTGGCTCAATTTCCCTAAAATCACAAACTCTGGTACTAAGATCGCGTGAACTGAAAAGGTCCCGCAACAACACAAACAGAGAAGAGCATTTTCTGAAAAGGACATGCAGATATCAGAAAAACGATATTCCATACCAAATAATATAATGGCCTCAATTTCGGTTTGTGTAGACCAAAAATAATTAGAATAGGTATCGGTATGATGAGATACGTCGAAATACAATTCTAGGAATGTACTTGAAGTTTATTTGATACAGTTTCATCAGTTTGGACGCTGAAACTTTGCAACTTTTCCTGAAATTCAATAGACCACTTAAAATTTGGTTTTTATTTGAAAATGATCGGCACTGATCACGCAACCAACATCTTTTCAATACGTGATCAGCTAGAAAATTAAAGAAGCGAGTCTAGTTCTTGCCAGAATCATTATGCATCATTGAGAATACCACCATTCGAAAGAGCTTGATGAGAGCTTTCAGGTAATATATAATCTTATCCATTGTAGATGAGGTCAGCAAATTTAACGTTGACATGACCTGACCAAAACCAGACCTGCAATTTACACAAGCCGTCTAGCTAGGGTTTGCAGAAAGAAAATTTTGTGCATTTTGTACGACTATGCATAAATGAAACTAAACATGTTCCTAAATAGCCTGCGTGCAGACAATACATAACTAATGGAATGGTATAGTCTGCGCAACGCCTCTCAATATCGTGTATTGTGTGAGTCAGCATTTCATTTCAATAGCAGTTCGAATGGCCCTTTCTTCTTAGCGTCTGGCTATTGTCTGCAGTAGGGTAGTTAAAATTCCAGAGTATTGTGTTGTTAATGAAGTTTGCATGGAGAACAAAGTGAAACCTGAGATTTAAACACATGATGACTGTTCTCAAATCTGATTGCTTCCTTGCTTCCCGGGAAAGTGATTTTGTTGGCTGCTACAACAATACATTTTCTTTGTTATCACTTTTGCGTAATAAATGCTGAAGCACGCACTACACAAAAGTGAGCGGTGTTGTGCAGACTATACCTTTTCCTTGGGTATAGTCTGTACCCAGGTTAGTTCACAAATTTCTAAAGAAACAATAAACATAGCTAAAAATGTAAGCAAACTAAATAAGGAAACCTTTAGTACTGTAGAAAGTTCAAGAAGCGAGTCTAGTTCTTGCCAGAATCATTATGCATCCTTGAGAATACCACCATTCGAAAAAGCTTTATGAGAGCTTTCAGGAAATATATAATCTTATCCATTGTAGATGAGGTCAGCAAATTTAACGTTGATATGACCAGACCAAAGCAAGACCTGCAATTTACACAATACTGTATAAAATAACAAAAGTTGGAATCAAAAGATAGTACTAAATTTTTAAAGCAGCCATAAACATAAATAAAAATATATGCAAACTAAATAAGAACCCCTTGAGTACTGTAGGAAGTATATGAGACTTGAGAGATTATCTTTCCACGCCAAAATTATCTGGTTTGTAGCAACATATCGAGGTCCATCAGGCATACGGGGATCTGACTATTTATAGGATATTGACTTCATTAAAATAATCTAGAATTCTACCTGTTGCATCTTGGTTTCGGGACTGGGATATCAGAAAGATACCTTTTCCAGGATGGGTCGAAATTTTTATGCAGACACTAAAAAACACAACACCAGACATTGGGAATTTTCCAATTGCAGAACATGCAGTGTGTTTTGTTATATTTCGTTCGAGATGGTGTCTGCAATGTTTCTTATTGCAGAGAAATCACAGTCTCGAAGATTACATTACAAGAGAAGCGAATTTCCTGAAACATCAAGCTCATATTTACACCTAGGGTTAATGAAGATTGCTTTGGTACAGAAAATGTGTACATGATTTGCACCTTTTACTATTTTGTGCCATGCTAATTATTGAAAAAATACAATGTCAGGGAAATAAAGAGCAACTCTTTGCAACTGCAGTTTTCACATTTCTCACAGTTAAGCTCGTGTATTGATCTTATGTGTTTACTGGTAAATATGAAAAGTTAAGATCAATTTCGTGGGAAAATTCAAGTTACAAGGTTATGCACTGAGTTAAAATCCTCTCGTTTTGTGGCAACCAGAATGAGCTTGCTCTATCATACCTTCGTGATCTCCTCATTGGAGATTCGTTCTGCTCATCGTCTATTTTCCGCAATACGGGAAACCAAATTGAGATTACCGTTGAAATAGCCAACACATAGCCAGATATGTTTCTCTTATAGAGGCGCAATAGCATGAGAGATGGGGCAATTCTAAATTGAGCTGAACAGGATTCCTCCAAGCATCCATAACCTTGATTCAATGTTATAAAAAGCTAGTTGATCGAAAGTGATTTTCAAATTCCATTTGATTTGTTTTGAATAACCGAGATTCTACTTTCACTAAATATGCAATTTAGGGGCGTCTGTTTTCAGCTTTCGCACAAACTTGAACTTCGAACACTTGTAATTCCGTGAATATTTAGCCGATTTGCTAGTTTCTGGTGTCTAAAATTAATTCAAAATCTCAGCAATATGGCTATGCTAACAGGGAGCCCATTCATTGTTTCGTTATTTTTTTTATATTTAATCAAACTTCGAACAATTTTTTTGGGACACCCTGTAATGTTTCAGTGGGTTTCACTACAAGCCTCTGCTGAAGGGGAAAACTCCTAAAAAGAATTGAATATGAAATATGAAAGGACAAGATGATCAAGTGTTCTTGCCTGCTGTGACTGGCACATAATAATATATTTATTTTCTAGTTTTTAACTTATTGCATGATTAAATAAAAATAAAATGTCCATATAAAATCACCAACGTATGAGTTTTCTTCAGTATGAGTTAATTTCTATGCAGCGCCATAGTGATTATTACCAAGACCTTTGCAACATTGCATCACAAACGTAACGCTTCTCCCAAGTATGAATTAATTCATATGCAGTGAGATAGTGACTTTAGCGAAGTTAATTGACAAATAGATCACAAATGTAAGGCTTCTCTCTTGCATGAACGCGTTTATGGGTCTTTAGAATGTCACCACTTAAATAAAAAATGTCACGTTTCTTTCTAGTATGAATTCGTTTGTGTGTCTTGAGACTCTTACTCTGATTAAATCCTTGTCCGCATATATCACAAATTCAAGGCTTCTCATCAGTATGGATGCGTTTATGCGTATTGAGATTGCTTCTTTGACTAAATCCTTTCCCACATGTATCACAGATGTAAGGTTTTTCTCCAGTATGAATTCGTCTGTGTATTGTGAGATGGCCACTTGTACTAAATCCTTTGCCGCATATATCACAAATGTAAAGTTTCTCACCAGTATGGATGCGTTTATGCGAGGTGAGATGGCCATTTTGACTAAATCCTTGCCCACAGGTATCGCAGATGTAAGGTTTCTCTCCAGTATGAATTCGTCTGTGCTTGGTGAGATTGCCACTGGTATTAAATCCTTTGCCACATACATCACAAATGTAAGGTTTCTCACCAGTATGGATGCGTTGATGCGTAGTGAGATTGCAACTTTGACTAAATCCTTGCCCACATGTATCACAGATGTAAGGTTTCTCTCCAGTATGGATTCGTGTGTGATTAGTGAGATCGCAGCTTCGACTATATCTTTGCCCACATGTATGCCAGATGTAAGGTTTCTCACCAGTATGGATGCGTTGATGCGTAGTGAGATTGCAACTTTGACTAAATCCTTGCCCACATATATCACAGATGTAAGGTTTCTCTCCAGTATGAATACGTTTATGTGCATCGAGAACGTGACTATAACCAAATTTTTGTCCACATAAGGTACAAATGTAAGGTTTCTCACCAGAATGGATGCGTTTATGCGTAGTGAGATTGCAACTTTGACTAAATTCTTTCCCACATTTATCACATATGTAAGGTTTTTCTCCAGTATGGATTCGTGTGTGATTAGTGAGATCGCAGCTTCGACCATATCTTTGCCCACATGTATCCCAGATGTAAGGTTTCTCTCCAGAATGAATTCGTGTGTGATTAGTGAGATCGCAGCTTCGACAATATCTTTGCCCACATGTATCCCAGATGTAAGGTTTTTCTCCAGTATGAAGTCGAGTGTGATTAGTGAGATCGCAGCTTCGATTATATCTTTGCCCAAATGTATCCCAGATGTAAGGTTTTTCTCCAGTATGAAGTCGAGTGTGATTAGTGAGATCGCAGCTTCGACCATATCTTTGCCCACATGTATCCCAGATGTAAGGTTTCTCTCCAGTATGAAGTCGAGTGTGATTAGTGAGATCGCAGCTTCGATTATATCTTTGCCCAAATGTATCCCAGATGTAAGGTTTTTCTCCAGTATGAAGTCGAGTGTGATCAGTGAGATCGCAGCTTCGACTATATCCTTGCCCACATGTATCACAGATGTAAGGTTTCTCTCCAGTATGGATTCGTGTGTGCTTGGTAAGATTGCTACTGATACTAAATCCTTTGCCACATGTATCACAGATGTAAGGTTTTTCTCCAGTGTGAATACGTATATGTGCATTAAGAACGTGACTATAGCCAAATTTTTGTCCACATAAGGTGCAAAGGTAAGGCTTCTCTCCTGTATCAATCGGTTTATGTATGCTGAGATGGCTACTTTTATCAACTATGTTGTAATTTACATCACTCATGTGAGGATTCTCTTCAGTATGAATTCGTCCGTGTGCTTTGAAATTGCAGATTTGACCAAATCTTTGTCCGCATATATCACACAGCAAAGGACTCTCTCGAACATCGATTACTTCGTGCATATAGAGATCATCTTTATGACTAAATCCTTCTTCACAAATATCACAAATATAAAGTTCTTCTATGGTATTATTCTGTTTGCGTCTGTTTGGACTGCTATTGTCAGTACTTTCCTTTCCAGATATATGACTAGGGCATGCTTCATCTTCCATCTTGATTTGTAAACTAATTTCATGACAATCTTAATGCGTTCTCAATATGAATGTGCATGAGTCCTATTTCAGGTAGCATAGAAATCAAATGTTTCTGCTAATTTTGCCCGTGGCCCATGGCCGAAACTCAAAAGCCCTAATTTCACGGACCAATTAGATGGCGAATAAAGGAAGAGGAAAAGAGATACCCGTAAAGATTTTTCTAGATATTACCTACCCTCATAGAAAGTAACCTGGACAAAAACACGCAATACAAATTTCCCGATTGTTTTGAAGAGATATACTCTACAGATGTTTGGGTTTACAAGTTTGGATGCCAGTTAAAATGCCTCTAGCCTCGGTGGAGTTATTGCCTTTCCAATAGAACAAATCGTCAAAAGCTTTTGGAGGCTCGTTTACGCCATTTCAAGTCATAGGATAAAGCCTCTTGATTAAACCTCTCTTGAATTCTGTTACTTGTTTTGGACCAAGAAACTCTGCGCCATGATTTCAAAAATAGTATTATATTGAAATTTCCCTAAAGTATTGCCAAAAGAATTAAAATGAGTATCAACAGGCCTTTGTAGATATTTTCAATTCACATAGAAACCGTAGGGGCATTGAAACTTCAACCAAAGAAACTTTAGCGAAAAGAGCTTTGCAAGAACATTTGAAAACGCAGATTGGGCGTTTTCGGGTCATTTTGACAGGAACGACTAGTGTTAATTGCTGTTGTCTCTCGGCCAGAATCTCTGTTTTGTTCAATGCTCAGAGGCCCTTTACATGAGAAAAGTGAACCCGGGTGGAGTTTCACCCCGGGTTGAGTTTTGCTGAATGTTGCAAATTTGGAATGCGTTTACATGAGATTTTTCAACCCGGGGCGACTTTCAACTTTCATTGTTGTTGTTAATGCTATGGTGCCAACTCAACACACCATCGTTCTAACGTTTATTTTAAAGTTCATGCCCACAACGAACTCTCAGCGTTGCATTGCAAATGAATTTCATGATGTTGCTTCAAATTATGCCTCAACAAGCATCAAGCTTTGAAGCAGGAGATTTCACGTGTCATAGAGGAAAAGAATCGTGCGTAACATAATCAACTTCACAGATTCTATTCTTGAGCAGAAGAGTTCTTCCACCGCCAAGTTTGAGTAACTAAAGGTTTATTTGGCGCTAAAACACGCAAAACCTTGATTTTCAATCCTAAAGTTCTCTTCGAATTCATCAACTCGCCCCAGGTTGAGAACAATTTGCGTTTACATGCGATTTTCACCCCGGGGCGAAAATTCCACCCGGGTTGAGAAAGCGAGTTGAACTCGCCCCGGGTTGAAATTTTCTCATCTAAACGATTTTACAAATAACAAAGGTTTTTCCAGCGGCCGAGTTGAAACTCAACCCGGGGTGAAACTCCACCGGGGTTGACTTTTCTCATGTAAAGGGCCTCTAAGTGCCTTTAGGATTTGTGTGCATATTGGCGAGGCAATAATACCGCCAAACCTGCAGATATTTCAACCAGCGTTAAAATTGCATATCCAGACACCCTGAAAGTAGATTTCTTCAAAATAATTCAGACATTTTTGCAGCATTCTGTCCTGGTTGCGTTTTATGAGGCATTTTTAAAAGTAGGCTGAAGAGTAATTTGCTTCTATTAGCTTAACTCTATTATTTTTCATTTATCTTCTTAGATTATAAACAAATATAATATTCGAGCGAGTTTTAGTTAATATTGTAAAGTTTGGCACGCCCCCCTGTAAAGCAATCCTCTCGATTGACTACCGCAGAAAAATAATGCAAG
This sequence comes from Aurelia coerulea, assembly GCA_039566865.1. Lineage (NCBI taxonomy): Eukaryota > Metazoa > Cnidaria > Scyphozoa > Semaeostomeae > Ulmaridae > Aurelia > Aurelia coerulea. The sequence continues at coordinate 19,521,067 of CM076947.1, read as the reverse complement.
ATGAAAAAATGAAATTCAGCAAGATTTTCACTGGTATCCATTGCCCTCTTCGCTTATTCGCCGTCTGATTGGTCCGTGAAAATGAGACTTTGGGGGTTTGGGGGCCATGGGCCACGAGCTATTCGGCTATGGATGACATTTTATTCCCATTCTTTTACAAGTATGTTACATTCATAATGTTTCTATCCAGACCCAGAATGGACTTGTTTTTGTTTATCTAAGCTATCTTTCAATTTAGGTTTCTGTTCTATTCCCAAAACACCACTCTTTGTATTCTCAGTGGAAGTTACATTCTTGAAGGCTTGATACAAACTATTTCAAAAATATGATACCTTCGTGATCTTGCACAAAATTCTATTTTTGATTGATCAATTGTCACATTGTATGCACTGTTGTTTATCAGAAAAAAGGGGGATTCTCTTTAAGCACTATTATAATTGTGCAAATATCTTTTATCAAAATTTGTTGTTTTCGTCCATAGAGAATAGACTGATGATATGGTCGTAGTTATCGCTATTGAAATACTGCCGGACGCTCCTAACTACGACTCATAATCAAACGCCATTATTTTGAAATGACTATGACTGCCTCGCTTCCATAAGAGCCTAGGCAGAAAAGCACAAACATTTGTAGTGTTCAAATGAAACACATTGATTTGAAAACTTCACAATAAATCAGTTAATGCTTAGCGAAAGCAGCAAAATAGTACCTACGTACAAGATTTGATATTGTCGCCAACTGTTTTCATGGTATTCTTGTTCGTAAGACTTTGTTCTGTCCGGCCAAGCTCCTTGAAACTCTGCTTTGAGCTTTGAGTTTCCGTTGGTCAACATCAATCAATCGAATTTGCAGAGATTCTAATGGCGTTGTATTTGGTTGTATACTTTGTACATGACTGTGTATAGCAGCCTCGTTCCCAAGGGCGTTCAAAAGTGAAAAAAGTCAGTCCAAAAATATTGCCGTAATATTATGAGTCCCAGTAAGAGCGGTCTCGGTCTGGCGTAATAGTCTCGTTTTGGATAGCGATTACTGGGACTCATCGTAATCAGTCTACATAGGGAATGTAATTTGAAGTTTGAAGTAGACTTGTATTATTCTCTAGATGTTGTTCCATGAGATGCACACACGTTAACGCGCCAGGGGGATACTATTCATTCCATGCGGTTTGATTTGAATCAATCGCGAGAAGCAATTGTAGTTTTTGCTTTTTCTTTTGCAAACGAAACGTAACGAAATCTTTTCCATTAAATAGGATTTATGCGCTCTTTTCATCTATTTTGATATCATGTCTCATTTCCTGATGTTTGTCACGATCTTCCCTCCAATATTCCCTCTTGTGGTCACTTTCCATTACCTACTACTGCTCAATTTTTCCATTCGGAGCCTTGTCTCTAGCATCCCTTCGCTTACAATTACTCACATGCTCAACTGTTCATCCATTTCGTTTCAGAAATAATTATACAACTTCCTCGAATAGCTAGTTGTCGTTGTTGCTCGTTTAGCGAGGGTGCTGTTGTTTAACATCATCGTCTGCGGTTGCCTCACATCAAATGTGAAACTGACTGCAGTGTTTATAAGTAAAGACTGTTCACGCGTAATCATAACGGGGTGTCAAAATAAACTATGCACGTTTGGCAGGCCACAATAAATCGTACATTGGACCAATTTTTAAGATTAATGACTTAATCTTTAGCAAATAGCCTGAATTATATTCTGGGATTTTTTTGCAAATTTTTCTGCTTTCAGAGCTAGACGCCAGTTGCTTAAAAGTTTCGTTTTCAAAAAACATTGAAAACAACGAAAAAACGTCGATCAAATTTTCTAAAGAATCGACATGCATGAATAAAAACAAAACTTGTTCGTGATGATTTGAAATCTAGAAATCCATTATTTGTATCGATTAATGGTATTGGCTAATTAATCGATTTCTAAATCCCAAATCACCACCAACAAGTTTTCACTATGTCCATTCATGCCGTGTCGTTAGAAAATTTGATCGACGTTCTACCTCTCGTTCTTCGCACTGGTTGCAGTAATTCGTACAAGGCTAGCCTAACTGGTTTTTGACTGAAAGAACGAATAAATATGTGATTTTTCTAAGTTTTTTATGAGTTGTGAAAATACAGGTAAATTCTTCTTTACGAAATCACTTGTCTACGAAATACCCGAAAGAAGTTCTGAAACACAAGACCAAATCGTAAAGAAAGGGCTCGACCACTCTCTCTTTGGCTTCGAAAGAATACGGAGAAATGTATCAGCATCTTTCTTACGAAAAAAGACGAAATCAAACATTCCCACTGGTACTGGATGGCACCTGTCCATTTAGTGCCATGGTACCGAAAAATTTTGGGTGTCAATTCAAAAATTTTATTTCTTGTAATGAGAGAGATCAAATGTCGTTATGTGTTGGTCTCTGTAAGAGATTCCTTACGATTCCAATGGATGAATTAGGCCATTTGTCAGCCATTTTGCAGCCAATATGAATTTTTCCTAATGTCTCGGTTGTATTGCCTCATTCTATAAGGACTCTCAAGTTACGTTCATCTTTTCTCATTGAGTTGAATTGTTTTTGTTGTTGCTGTCGCTCCACTGAGAGCCTTATAATTATAGAGCATCAATATCGGACAAAAACGCCAATCGGCGACAACTTTTTTCCGCGCCGTTATGTGGTGATCAGAACATGGCTTAGAGGAAGCCAGTTTTGCATTTATGGCTAGAATAAACATTTATCTAAGTTCTAATACCAAGCTTTATGGTACAGCAGTTCTGAAAACTGCTTTTGTGGCGGTTTAAGATCAGTGGCTTTTTAGAAAAAAGTAGCAGGTGATTTAGGTCCAATAGATCTTTCAGCTAATATTCAAAACTTATATAGGAATAAAAAATATAGCTAATATTCAGCTAATATGTGTGGCTGCACAACCCGCAATCCATTAGCAGTCAGACCAGGGCGACGCTACTCTATATCTGCTCGATATTTGCTTCTTTCCAAGTGTTAGCCTACTTCTCTAGACCGAAAAACCCTAAACCTTCAATCAATTTTAAACAGGCGCACTTTCATAAATATTTGGAATATCAGAAAAGTTTGCGAGGAAATTGTGCTTCCTAGGCTTGCTGAACATGTGCAAGAAAAATATTTTCAAATTTTGCAAAACATTTTACATGGGGCATTTTTGGAGGGAAGGGGTAACAACCTGCCGAAGGGAACATTTCCCATCATGTGGCCACATATTTTCCAAATACAAATGCGATGATTTTGACGGTAAGAAACATTCAAATCAGTACAGTATATAGGAGTAGACCACGTGTACGTGTGCTTTGCATATGTCTTATTCATAACAAAGGCTCCATTTCTTTAATTCGCTAACAGCCAGACACACTCTATAAACATTTTCACACCTTGAAGGCCAATGATGTGTGGTTATTTCAATTTTCTGACCTTCATAGGCTTTATCTTTCACACTCGTACCTCTTTCTTTCAGTCTATCAACGGATTCTTTTTCTTCAAGCAGATCCATTAATCTCTTGTTGGGCCAAACATCCATGTTCAAGATTCTGTTCAAATCACCACAGGTTAGACAAATTTCCGCCTGGACGCAGATTCAGAGATTCAGATTCCAGACTCTCATTCGCAGATACGGCAAGTGTATAGTACCAGTACAGCTTTAAAAAATGCAGGTTTCCAGGTCGAAGGCACTGGTTTCTGGCAGTGGCTTGTGTACCTACAAGGCAGGTTATATTTTGGCAAGTCATTTTATGCGAGGCCCAAGGGCTCAAGGGCAGAGCAAGGGATTCTCGCGTCTTCGCGTAATCCTCAATGCAACATTGAACTTTCAATCACATCTTAGGGTCCTCAGGTGAAGCAAGAATAGGTATCGGTATGATGAGATACCTCTGAAATATAATTCTAGGCACGTACTTGAACTTTATTTCATGCAGTTTCATCAGTTTGGACGCTGAAACTTTGCAACTTTTCCTGAAATTCAATAGACCACTTAAAATTTGGTTTTTATTTGAAAATGATCGGCACTGATCACGCAACCAACATCTTTTCAATACGTGGTCAGCTAGAAAATTAAAGAAGCGAGTCTAGTTCTTGCCAGAATCATGATACATCATTGAGAACACCACTATTCGAAAGAGCTTGATGAGAGCTTTCGGGTAATATATAATCTTATCAATTGTAGATGAGGTCAGCAAATTTAACGTTGATATGACCTGACCAAAACAAGACCTGCAATTTACACAAGCCGTCTGGCTGGAGGTTTGCGGAAAGAAAAGTTTGTGCATTTTGTACGACTATGCATAAATGAAAGTAAATCTAAAATCGGTAAATATACTTTATCCTATGCTGTATAAAATAACAAAAGTCAAAATCTAAAGATAGTACTAAATTTTTAAAGCAGCCATAAACATAAATAAAAATATATGCAAACTAAATAAGAACCCCTTGAGTACTGTAGGAAGTATTTGAGACTTGAGAGGCCAAAATTATCTGGTTTGTAGTAACATATAGAGGTCCATCAGCATAGGGGGATGTGACTACCGATAGGATATTAACTTCGTTAAAATTATCCAGAATTCTACCTGTTGCATCTTGGTTTCGGGACTGGGATATCAGAAGAAAGATTCTTTTGCCAGGATGGGTCGAAATATTAATGCAGACACTAAAAAACATAGCACGAGACATTCGGAATTTTTTCAATTCCAGGACAAGTAGTGTGTTTTGTTATATTTCGTTCTGGATGGTGTCTGCAATGTTTCTTATTGCAGAGGAATCACAGTCTCTAAGATAGCATTACAAGAAAAGCGAATTTCCTGAAACATCAAGCTCATATTTACACCTAGGGTTAATGAAGATTGCTTTGGTACAGAAATTGTGTACATGGTTTGCATCTTTTACTATTTTGTGCCATGCCTATTATTGAAAAAATACAGTGTCAGGGAAACAAAGAGGAACTGTTTGCAACTGCACTTTTGACATTTCTCACAGTTAAGCTCGTGTATTGATCTGATGTGTTTACTGGTAAATATGAAAAGTTAAGATCAATTTCGCGCGAAAATTCAAGTTATAAGGTTATGTACTGAGTTAAAATCCTCTCATTTTGTGGCAACTAGAATGAGCTTGCTCCATAGCACCATTGTGATCTCTTCATTGGAGATTCGTTCTGCTCATCGTCTAAGCTTCGCAATACGGGAGACCAAATTGAGATTACCGTTGAAATAGTCAACACATAGCCAGAGATGTTTCTCTTATAGAGGCGCAAAAATACGGAAAAGCCTGTCCGCCGAATCGAAGCAGGAAACCTCTCTGTATTGTTCAAAGAAAATTATTTAGAGTCTGGCACTTTTTTCTTCCATTTTGATTTTAAAAATTGAACTTTGTAAATAGTATCTAAATATTATGAACAAGGTGTAATTTAGATATAAGCTTTTTACTACGGGGTGTCTCACAAAAATTGTTCGACGTTTGATTAAATGTTGAAAAATAACGACAAAAGGTACAGGCTCCTGGTTGGATATCCCTGTTACGCAGATTTTAAATTAATTTTAGACGCCAAAATCTTGCGAATCCGCTAAAAATTCACGGAGTTACAAGCTTTTGAAGTTCAAATATGTGCGAAAGCTGAAACCAGACGCCCCTAGCTGACTCGTTTTCCAAAAAGACGTTCTAAAATCGAGGTAAAAGAAGGCTGTCCAATGTTTTACCTCTCGTCGATATCAGAGCAAACCACGAAAGACTTCCAAAGTTATCTAATTCTTGTAACCGTTGCCAAAATTTACTTAAGACTACAAGTATTTAAAAACACGGAATGAAAACTTAATCAATGAGAGATGGGGCAATTCTAAATTGAGCTGAACAGGATTCCTCCAAGCATCCATAACCTTGACCAATGTTATAGATAGCTAGTTGATCGAAAGTTATTTTCAAATTCCAGTTGATTTGTTTTGAATAACCGAGATTCTACTTTCACTAAATATGCAATTTAGGGGCGTCTGGTTTCAGCTTTCGCACAAACTTGAACTTCGAACGCTTGTAATTCTGTGAATATTTAACCGATTTGCTAGTTTCTGTTGTCTAAAATTAATTTAAAATCTCAGCAATATGGTTATGCTAACAGGGAGCACATTCATTATTTCGTTATTTTTCTATATTTAATCAAACGTCGAACAATCTTTTTGGGACACCCTGTAATGTTTCAGTTGGTTTCACTACAAGCCTCTGCTGAAGAGGGGAAAACCCCTAGAAAGGATTGAATATGAAATATAAAGGACCAGATGATCAAGTGTTCTTGCCCGCTGTGACTGGCACATACTAATATATCTATTTTCTAGTTTTTAACTTATTGCATGAATAAATAAAAATAAAATGTCCATAAAAAATTACCAACGTATGACTTTTCTCTAGTATGAGTTAATTTCTATGCAGCGCCATAGTGATTATTACCAAGCCCTTTGCAACATCGCATCACGAAAGTAACGCTTCTCCCAAGTATGAATTAATTCATATGCAGTGAGATAGTGACTTTAGCAAAGTTAATTGAAAAATAGATCACAAATGTAAGGCTTCTCTCTTGCATGAATGCGTTTATGGGTCTTTAGAATGTCACCACTTCTATCAAAAATGTCAGGTTTCTTTCTGGTATGAATTCGTTTGTGTGTTTTGAGACTTTTATTCTCACTAAATCTTTGTCTGCATGTATCACAAATGTTAGGTTTCTCTACAGTATGAATTTATTCATGTGTAGTGAGATTGCAATTTAGGCCAAATCCTTGCCCACATGTATCACAGATGTAAGGATTTTCTCCAATATCAATTCGCCTGTGTATTGTTAGATTGCCAATTCGATTAACTCCTTTGCCGCATTGATCACAAATTTAAGGTTTCTCACCAGTATGGATGCATTTATGCGTAGTAAGATTGCAATTTTGACTAAATCCTTGCCCACATACATCACAAATGTAAGGTTTCTCACCAGTATGGATACGCTTATGCGTAATGAGATTGCCACTTTGATTAAATCCTTGCCCACATGTATCACAGATGTAAGGTTTCTCTCCAGTATGACTACGTGTGTGCTTGGTAAGATTGCCACTGTTACTAAATCTTTTGCCACATACATCACAAATGTAAGGTTTCTCTCCAGTATGAATTCGTGTGTGTGTAGTAAGAATGACACGTTGACTAAATGCTTTTCCACATATATCACATATGAAAGGTTTTTCTCCAGTATGAATTCGTGTGTGCTTGGTGAGATTGCCACTGGTACTAAATCCTTTGCCACATACATCACAAATGTAAGGTTTCTCACAAGTATGGATGCGTTTATGCGTAGTGAGATTGCAACTTTGACTAAATCCTTGCCCACATGTATCACAGACGTAAGGTTTTTCTCCAGTATGAATTCGTGTGTGCTTGGTAAGATTGCCACTGTTACTAAATCCTTTGCCACATACATCACAAATGTAAGGTTTCTCACAAGTATGGATGCGTTTATGCGTAGTGAGATTGCAACTTTGACTAAACCCTTGCCCACATGTATCACATATGTAAGGTTTTTCTCCAGTGTGAATTCGTGTGTGCTTAGTGAGATCGCCACTTAGACTAAATCCTTGCCCACATGTATCACAGACGTAAGGTTTCTCTCCAGTATGAATTCGTGTGTGCTTGGTGAGATCGCCACTGATACTAAATCCTTTGCCACATACATCACAGATGTAAGATTTCTCACCAGTATGGATGCGTTTATGCGTAGTGAGTTTGCAACTTTGACTAAATCCTTGCCCACATGTATCACAGACGTAAGGTTTCTCTCCAGTATGAATTCGTGTGTGCTTGGTGAGATTGCCAATGATACTAAATCCTATGCCACATACATTACAGATGTAAGGTTTTTCTCCAGTATGAATTCGTCTGTGTGTTGTGACATGGCCAATTCGAATAAATCCTTTGCCGCATATATCACAGATGTAAGGTTTTTCTCCAGTGTGAATTTGTCTGTGTGTTGTGAGATTGTCACCAGTACTAAATCCTTTGCCGCATATATCACAAATGTAAGGTTTCTCGTCAGAATGGATGCGTTTTTGCGCATTGAGATCGCATCTTTGATTAAATCTTTCCCCACAAGTATCCCAGATATAAGGTTTTTCTCCAGTGTGAGTTAATTTATGAGAATTGAGATTTGCAATTTCACTAAATCTTTTTTGACATATATGACAGACGTAAGGTTTCTCTCCAGTGTGATTACGTTTATGTGCATCGAGAACGTGACTATAACCAAATTTTTGTCCACATAAGGTACAAATGTAAGGTTTCTCTCCTGTATCAACCGGTTTATGTATGCTGAGATGGCTAACTTTATCAAATATGTTGTAACTTTCATCGCACATGTGAGGTTTCTCTTCAGTATGAATTCGTTTGTGTGCATTGAAATTGCACATTTGACTAAATCTTTGTCCACATATATCACACAGCAAAGGATTCTCTCGAACATCGACTACTTCGTGCATATAGAGATCATCTTTACGAGTAAATGCTTCTCCACGAGCATCACCAAGGTAAAGTTCTTCTATGGTATCATGCTGTTTGTGTCTGTTTGGACTGCTATCGTCACTGGTTTCCTTTCCAGATATATCACTAGGGCATGCTACACCTTCCATCTTGATTTGGTAAACTAACTTCATGAAAAATTAATGCGTTCTCAATACCAGTGTGCAGCAGTCCTTTCCAAGTAGCATAGGAATCAAATGTTTCTGATGATTTTGCCCCTGGCCTATGGCCGAAACCTTAAAAGCCCCATTTTTACGGACCAATTAGATGGCGAAAGAGGAAGAGGAAAAGAGATGCCCGTAAAAATTTTTCTAGATATTACCTACCCTCATAGAAAGTAAGGAGGACAAAAATCTGCTATCAACATTTCCCGATTATTTTGAAGACATTTACTCTTCAGATGTTTGGGTTTACAAGTTTGGAAGCCGGTTAAAATGTCTCTAGGTTCGGCGGAGTTATTTCCTTTGCAAAAGAAAAAATCGGTGAAGGCTTGCCAAAGCCTGTTTACGCCATTTCAAGTCAGGTGATAAAACCTCTTGATAAAAACCTCTCTTGAATTCTATAACTTATCTTGCACCAAGAATGTCTGTGCCATGGATGGAAAAAATAGTATAATACTGAAACTTCCCTCTAGTATTGCCAAAAGACTTGAAAGGCGTATTAACAGGCCTTCGTAGATTTGTTCAATTCACATAGAAACCGTAGGGGCATTGAATCTTGAACAAAAGAAACTTTAGCGAAAAGACAACAGCGAGAACAATTGAAAACGCAGATTTTGGCGTTTTCGGGTCGATCTTACAACAATCATTATTGTTATTGCTATTGTCTTTCGGCCAGAATTTTATTGTTAACAGTTCGGTTTCTTAGTGGTTTGTTTGTGAAATGGAGAGGCAATAACACCTGCATATATTTCAACCAGCATCTAAGCTTGCATAACCAGACATCAGCTTTTTCTCCTTGTTGCGTATATATGGGAAGAGAAAATTTAGAAAAATCTTCACTAGTTTGTCCTTTTCTCTTATTCGCCGTCTGATTGGTCCGTGAGAATGAAACTTTAGGGGTTTCGGCCATGGGCCACGAGCTATTCGGCTATGGATGACATTTTATTCCTATTCTTACACAAGTATGCTACATTCATAATGCTTCTACCCAGAATTGACTTGTTTTTGTTTATCTAAGCTATCTTTCAATTTAGGTTTCTGTTCTATTCCCAAAACACCACTCTTTTTATTCTCAGTGGAAATTAAATTCTTGCAAGCTTGATCCAAACTATTTCAAAAATATGATGCCTTGGTGATCTTGCAAAAAAATTTCTATTTTTGATTGATCAATGGTCACATTCTATGCACTGTTGTTTATCAGCAAAGATGGGAGTTCTTTTATGCATTGTTATAATTTTGCACCTATCATTTATCAAAATTCGTTGTTTTCGTCCATAGTGAATGTAATTTGAAGTAGACTTGTATTATTCTGTAGATGTTGTTCCATGAGATGCACACACGTCTACGCGCCAGGGGGACAAGTCCTATACTTTCCTATAGTATCATGCTCGTACAAAGGGTTAACATTTGCACCCTAAACGCTGACCATTTTTAGCGAAAGTGGGGATGAAGGGGGGGGGGGGCGAGCGAAACAAGCTGAAATATGGGCCCCAGGAATAGTTTTGAGCCACACCTTTTAAAACGTCGGAAAATGTCCGTTGCAAAAAAGAATTGCCTCTCTTGCAATGAATTGCAAAAAAGAAGTCCATATCAATATACAGTTGATTCTGATAAGATTTCAATTACTATGTAAAGACGCATATATCAGTACAACCAACAACATTATCAACGAAGCGTTTTTTCTCATAAGAAACTATTGCTACAGAAGATCAGTCAGAGAAAACTTTCCTAAGTTGTGATGCCTATTTCATTTTTGAGGAACTTGTTAGCAATTTTAAAATGGGACATCGTGCTGCTCGTTTTTAATGAAAGTTTATTATCGCTAGATTGTTGAATCTTGGTTAAATGCTTCATGTTTGAACGAAGCAAGGTTTTGGGGCGAAGACCTGACCTGATGATACTCCCACAATATTGTTTTCGAAGTCAAGAAGGGAGTATCTCTTACGTTGATCTTCGGTAATCCAAGTCATACATCACTCTATTGCTGCTATGGACGGCACCGGAATATTGTATTTGGCTGTCGTTTTAGTTTTAACAGTGTTAAAAAATCTGTCAACCAACTCATTTCATGGGCGAATCTAAATCCTGTATTGACCTCACATTCACAAACTAGCTTAATCTTTTTAAGGAACTGGTGTTCCTTATCTTATTTTAAGGAACTGGTGTTCCATCCAAATTTATATGAACATTGTCATCATAATATCGCATCAGCAAAAAATAACTGCAGATCATCCAAAAGCAGCCAAAAATCCAAAAAGTGACCTAAAATTGAATATTTCAAATTTCCCGGATTGTTGTCGGCTCTATTTGATTGGTTTAGGGCGTGTCACGTGTCATTTTCGTTAGCCAGTAAGGATTTAGTGCCTAACTTGGCTCCATTTCCCTAAAATCACAAACTCTGGTACTACGATCGTGTGAACTTAAAATGTCCAGCAACAACACAAACAGAGAAGAGCATTTTCTGAAAAGGACATGCAGATATCAGAATAACGATATTTTATACCAAATAATATCATGGCCTCAATTTCGGGTTATTTAGACCAAAAATAATCAGAATAGGTATCGGTATGATAAGATACCTCTTAAATACAATTCTAGGAACGTACTTGAAGTCTATTTGATGCAGTTTCATCTGTTCGGACGCTGAAGTTTGCAACTTTTCCTGAAATTTAATAGACCACTTAAAATTTGGTTTTTATTTGAAAATGATCGGCACTGATCACGCAACCAACATCTTTTCAATACGTCGTCAGCTAGAAAATTAAAGAAGCGAGTCTAGTTCTAGCTAGAATCATTATACATCGCTGAGAATACCACCATTCGAAAGAGCTTGATAAGAGCTTAAAGGTAATGTATAATCTTATCCATGGTCGATGAGGTCAGCAAATTTAACGTTGATATGACCTGACCAAAACAAGACCTGCAATTTACGCAAGCCGTCTGGATAGAGGTTTGCGGAAAGAAAAGTTTGTGCATTTTGTACGACTATGCATAAATGAAAGTAAATCTAAAATAGGTAAATATACTTTAGCCTATATTGTATAAAATAACAAAAGTCGGAATCTAAAGATAGTACTAAATTTCTAAAGCAACAATAAACATAAATAAAAATATAAGCGAACTAAATAAGAACTCCTTGAGTACTGTAAGAAGTATTTGAGACTTGAGAGGCCAAAATTATCTGGTTTGTAGTAACATATAGAGGTCCATCAGCATAGGGGGATGTGACTACCAATGGGATATTAACTTCGTTAAAATTATCCAGAATTCTACCTTTTGCATCTTGGTTTCGGGACTGGGATATCAGAAGAAAGATTCTTTTGCCAGGATGGGTCGAAATTTTTATGCAGACACTAAAAAACATAGCACCAGACATTCGGAATTTTTTCAATTCCAGGACAAGTAGTGTGTTTTGTTATATTTCATTCGAGATGGCGTCTACAATGTTTCTTATTGCAGAGAAATCACAGTCTCTAAGATTACATTACAAGAGAAGCGAATTTCCTGAAACATCAAGCTCATATTTACACCTAGGGTTAATGAAGATTGCTTTGGTACAGAAAATGTGTACATGGTTTGCATCTTTTACTATTTTGTGCCATGCCTATTATTGAAAAACTACAGTGTCAGGGAAACAAAGAGGAACTGTTTGCAACTGCAGTTTTCACATTTCTAACAGTTAAGCTCGTGTATTGATCTGATGTGTATACTGGTAAATATGAAAAGTTAAGATCAATTTCGTGCGAAAATTCAAATTATAAGGTTATGTACTGAGTTAAAATCCTCTCGTTTTGTGGCAACCAGAATGAGCTTGCTCTATCATACCTTCGTGATCTCTTCATTGGAGATTCGTTCTGCTCATCGTCTAAGCTTCGCAATACGGGAGACCAAATTGAGATTACCGTTGAAATAGTCAACACATAGCCAGAGATTTTTCTCTTATAGAGGCGCAAAAATACGGAAAAGCCTGTCCGCCGAATCGAAGCAGGAAACCTCTCTGTATTGCTCAAATAAAATTATTTAAGAGTCTGGCACTTTTTTCTTCCATTTTGATTTTAAAAATTGAACTTTGTAAATAGTATCTAAATATTATGAACAAGGTGTAATTTAGATATAAGCTTTTTACTACGGGGGTGTCTCAGAAAAATTGCTCGACGTTTGATTAAATGTTGAAAAATAACGACAAAAGGTACAGGCTCCTGGTTGCATATCCCTGTTACGCAGATTTTAAATTAATTTTAGACGCCAAAATCTTGCGAATCCGCTACAAATTCACGGAGTTACAAGCTTTTGAAGTTCAAATATGTGCGAAAGCTGAAACCAGACGCCCCTAAGGGCCCCTAACTGACTCGTTTTCCGAAAAGACGTTCTAAAATCGAGGTAAAAGAAGGCTGTCCAATGTTTTACCTCTCGTCGATATCAGAGCAAACCACGAAAGACTTCCAAAGTTATCTAATTCTTGTAACCGTTGCCAAAATTTACTTAAGACTACAAGTATTTAAAAACACGGAATGAAAACTTAATCAATGAGAGATGGGGCAATTCTAAATTGAGCTGAACAGGATTCCTCCAAGCATCCATAACCTTGACCAATGTTATAGATAGCTAGTTGATCGAAAGTTATTTTCAAATTCCAGTTGATTTGTTTTGAATAACCGAGACTCTACTTTCACTAAATATGCAATTTAGGGGCGTCTGGTTTCAGCTTTCGCACAAACTTGAACTTCGAACGCTTGTAATTCCGTGAATATTTAGCCGATTTGTTAGTTTCTGGTGTCTAAAATTAATTTAAAATCTCAGCAATATGGTTATGTAACAGGGAGCCCATTCATTATTTCGTTATTTTTCTATATTTAATCAAACGTCGAACAATTTTTTTGGGACACCGTGTAATGTTTCAGTGGGTTTCACTACAAGCCTCTGCTGGAGGGGAAAACTCCTAAAAAGAATTGAATATGAAATATGAAAGGACCAGATGATCAAGTGTCCCTGCCCGAAGTGACTGGCATATACTAATATATCTATGTTCTAGTTTTCAACTTATTGCATGAATAAATAAAAATAAAATGTCCATAAAAAATCACCAACGTCGGAATTTTCTTCAGTATGAGTTAATTTCTATGCAGCGACATAGTGATTATTACCAAGCCCTTTGCAACATCGCATCACGAACGTAACGCTTCTCCCAAGTATGAATTAATTCATATGTAGTGAGATAGTGACTTTAACAAAGTTAATTGACAAATAGATCACAAATGTAAGGCTTCTCTCTTGCATGAATGCGTTTATAGGTCTTTAGAATGTCACCACTTCTATCAAAAATGTCAGGTTTCTTTCTGGTATGAATTCGTTTGTGTATTTTGAGACTTTTATTCCCACTAAATCTTTGTCTGCATATATCACTAATGTTAGGTTTCTCTCCAGTATGAATTCATTTATGTGTAGTGAGATTGCAATTCAGACAAAAATCTTTGCCCACATGTATCACAGATGTAAGGTTTTTCTCCAGTATCAATTCGTCTGTGTATTGTGGGATGGCCAGTTCGATTAACTCCTTTGCTGCATATATCACAGATGTAAGGTTTTTCTCGAGTATGAATTCGTGTGTGCTTTGTGAGATTGCCACTGATTCTACATACTTTGCCACATACATCACAAATGTAAGGTTTCTCACCAGTATGAATGCGTCTATGCGTAGTGAGATTGCCACTTTGACTAAATTCTTTCCCACATGTATCACAGATGTAAGGTTTTTCTCCAGTATGAATTCGTGTGTGCTTAGTGAGATGGCCACTGACACTAAATCCTTTCCCACACGTATCACAGATGTAAGGTTTTTCTCCAGTATGAATTCGTCTGTGCGTTGTGAGATCGCTACTGCTACTAAATCCTCTGCCACATACATCACAAATGTAAGGTTTTTCTCCGGTATGAATTCGTCTGTGCGTTGTGAGATTGCCAATTTGATTAAATCCTTTGCCGCATATATCACAAATGTAAGGTTTCTCACCAGTATGGATGCGTTTATGTGTAGTGAGATTGCAACTTTGACTAAATCCTTGCCCACATGTATCACAGATGTAAGGTTTTTCTCCAGTGTGAATACGTTTACGTACATCGAAAACGTGAGTATAACCAAATTTTTGTCCACATAAGGAACAAAGGTAAGGCTTCTCTCCTGTATCAATCGGTTTATGTATGCTAAGATGGCTACTATTATCAAATATGTTGTAACTTACATCACACATGTGAGGTTTCTCTTCAGTATGAATTCGTTTGTGTGCATTGAAATTGCACATTTGACCAAATCTTTGTCCACATATATCACACAGCAAAGGATTCTCTCGACCATCGACTACTTCGTGCATATAGAGGTCATCTTTACGAGTAAATGCTTCTCCACAAGTATCACTAATATAATGTTCTTCTATGTTATCATGCTGTTCGTGTCTGTTTCGACTGCTATCGTCACTAGTTACCTTTCCAGATATATCACTAGGGCATGCTTCATCTTCCATCTTGATTTGTAAACTAATTTCATGACAAAATAATACGTTCTCAATATGAGTATGCTGCAGTCCATTCCCAGTAGCATAGAAATCAAATGTTTCTCCTGAATTTGCCCCTGGCCTATGGCCGAAACCTCAAAAGCCCCATTTTCACGGACCAATTAGATGGCTAATAAAGGATGAGGACAAAAGATACCCGTAAAGATTTTTCAAGATATTACCTACCCTCATAGAAAGTAAACAGGACAAATATCTGCTATCAACATTTCCCGATTGTTTTGAAGAAGCTTACTCTCCAGATGTTTTGGTGTGCAAGTTTGGAAGCCGGATAAAATGTCTCTAGGTTCGGCGGAGTTATTTCCTTTGCAATAGAAAAAATCGGCGAAGGCTTGCCGAGGCCTATTTACGCCATTTCATGTCAGGTGATAAAACCTCTTGATAAAACCTCTCTTGAATTCTATAACTCATCTTGCACCAAGAAAGTCTGTGCCATGGATGGAAAAAATAGTATAATATTGAAACTTCCCTAAAGTATTGCGAAAAGACTTGAAAAGCGTATTAACAGGCCTTCTTAGATTTCTTCAATTCACATAGAAACAGTTGGGGCATGGAATCTTGAACGAAAGAAACTTTAGCGAAAAGACTACAGCAAGAACAATTGAAAACGCAGATTTTTGGCGTTTTCGGGTCGATCTTACAACAACCATTATTGTTATTGCTATTGTCTTTCGGGCAGAATTTTATTGTTAAAGGTTCGATTTCTTAGCGGTTTGTTTGTGAAATAGAGAAGCAATAACACCTGCTCATATTTCAAGCAGCATCCAAGCTTGCATAACCAGACATCAGCATTTTCTCCTTGTTGCGTATATGAAGGAAGAGAAAATTTAGAAAAATCTTCACTAGTATCTTTTGTCCTCTTCTCTCATTCGCCGTTTGATTGGTCCGTGAGAATGAAACTTTGGGGGTTTCGGCCATGGGCCACGAGCCATTCGGCTATGGATGACATTTTATTCCTATTCTTTCACAAGTATGTTACATTCATAATGTTTCTACCCAGAATGGACTTGTTTTTGTTTATCTAAGTTATCTTTCAGTTTAAGTTTCTGTTCTACTCCCAAAACACCACTCTTTGCATTCTCAGTGGAAGTTAAATTCTTGCAAGCTTGCTCCAAACCATTTCAAAAACATGATACCTTCCAAAAATCTATTTTTGATTGATCAATGGTCACATTGCATGCACCGTTGTTTATCAGCAAAGATGGGAGTTCTCTTTAAGCATCGTTATATTTTTGCATCGACCTTTTATCAAAATTCGTTGTTTTCGTCCATAGAGAATGTAATTTGAAGTAGACTTGTATTATTCTCTAGATGTTGTTCCATGAGATGCGCACACGTCTACGCGCCAGGGGGACCAGTCCTATACTTTCCTATAGTATCATGCTCGTACAAAGGGTTAACATTTGCACCCTAAACGCTGACCTTTTCTAGCGAAAGTGGGGTTGAAGGGGGGGGGGCGAGCGAAACAAGCTGAAATATGGGCCCCAGGAAAAGCTTTGAGCCACACCTTTTAAAACGTCGGAAAATGTCCGTTGCAAAAAAGAATTGCCTCTCTACGTCCATATCTATATACAGTTGATTCTGATAAGATTTCAATTACTATGTAAAGACGCATATATCATTACAACCAACAACATTATCAACAAAGCGTTTTTTCTCATAAGAAACTATTACTACAGAAGATCAGTCAGAGAAAACTTTCCTAAGTTGTGATGCCTATTTCATTTTCAAGGAACTTGTTAGCAATTTTAAAATGGGACATCGTGCTGCTCGTTTTTAATGAAAGTTTATTATCGCTAGATTGTTGAATCTTGGTTAAATGCTTCATGTTTGAACGAAGCCAGGTTTTGGGGCGAAGACCTGACCTGATGACACTCCCACAATCTATTGTTTGCGAAATCAAGAAGGGAGTATTTCTTACGTTGATCTTCGGTAATCCAAGTCATACATCACTCTATTGCTGCTATGGACGGCACCGGAATATTGTATTTGGCTGTCGTTTTAGTTTTAACAGTGATAAAAAATCTGTCAACCAACTCATTTCATGGGCGAATCTAAATCCTGCATTGACCTCACATTCACTAACTAGCCTAATCTTTTTAAAAAACTGGTGTCCATCCAACTTTATATGAACATTGTCATCATAATATCGTATTAGCAAAATTACCTGCAGATCATCCAAAAGCGGCCTAAAATCCAAAAAAAGGCCTAAAATTAGATATTTCAAATTTCCCGGATGGTTTTCGGTTCCATTTGATTGGTTTAGGGCGTGTCACGTGTCATTTTTGTTAGCAAGTAAGGATTTAGTGCCTATCTTGGCTCCATTTCCCTAAAATCACAAACTCTGGTACTAAGATCGCGTGAACTTAAAAGGTCCCGCAACAACACAAACAGAGAAGAGCATTTTCTGAAAAGGACATGCAGATATCAGAATGACGATATTTTATACCAAATAATATCATGTCCTCAATTTCGGTTTGTGTAGACCAAAAATAATTAGAATAGGTATCGGTATGATGAGATACGTCTGAAATACAATTCTAGGAATGTATTTGAAGTATATTTGATACAGTTTCATCAGTTTGGACGCTGAAACTTTGCAACTTTTCCTGAAATTCAATAGACCACTTAAAATTTGGGTTTTATTTGAAAATGATCGGCACTGATCACGCAACCAACATCTTTTCAATACGTCGTCAGCTCGAAAATTAAAGAAGCGAGTCTAGTTCTTGCCAAAATCATTATGCATCATTGAGAATACCACCATTCGAAAGAGCTTGATGAGAGCTTTCAGGTAATATATAATTAGACTGATTATATGTTCGTAGGTTATTGCTATTGATAGGCTGATGGACGCTATAACTACGACTCATGGACTTACGCTTCCAGAAACCGACATGGCCTAAATCATCTGCTATTTTTTCTCAAAACCACCGACCCTAAATCACCGCAAAAGGTGGTTTTCCTGAAGTGCTACAATGCAAAACAAGCTATCAGTACTTAGATGAATGTTTCTTCAAGCTAATAAAGCAAAAAAACTCCTACCTATAAGTGATATTGTGGTCATTTGGGGCGCAAAATATCACGTAAATTCGCTCGTTACTTTGACATTTTAATCGTTGCAGCAGTTCAGTCGAACGCGTTGTTCGAATGCGTTTGTTTGTCTTTGGCGGGAAGTTCAAATTGAAGAAGAATCAGCCAATCCCATCAAGTTATTTCAAGTCTTGCATCATGATTGGTCTAGGAACAAATTTGTTCCTGGCGAGAATTTTTTTGCCGTTTTGAGAAGAGTTAGTCCATAAGGCCCTTGACTGGAGCGACAACAACAACATTAATTCACTTCAATTAGATGAGCGTAAGTTGAGGGTCCTTATGTTGTGAGGCTAATATATAATCTTATCCATTGTAGATGAGGTCAGCAAATTTAACGTTGACATGACCTGACCAAAGCAAGACCTGCAATTTACACAATACTGTATAAAATAACAAAAGTTGGAATCAAAAGATAGTACTAAATTTCTAAAGCAACAATAAACATAAAAAAATATAAGCAAACTAAATAAGAACCCCTTGAGTACTGTAGGAAGTATATGAGACTTGAGAGATTATCTTTCAACGCCAAAAATTATCTGGTTTGTAGCAACATATCGAGGTCCATCGGGCATACGGGGATGTGACTACCAATAGGATATTTTTATATTAACTTCATTAAAATAATCCAGAATTCTACCTGTTGCATCTTGGACACGGGTCTGGGATATCAGAAAGATACTTTTTCCAGGATGGGTCGAAATTTTTATGCAGACACTAAAAAACACAGCACCAGACATTCGGAATTTTCCAATTCCAGGACATGCAGTGTGTTTTGTTATATTTTGTTCGACATGGTGTCTGCAATGTTTCTTATTGCAGAGAAATCACAGTCTCTAAGATTACATTACAAGAGAAGCGAATTTCCTGAAACATCAAGCTCATATTTACGCCTACAGTTAATGAAGATTGCTTTGGTACAGCAAATGTGTATATGATTTGCACCTTTTACTATTTTGTGCCATGCCTATTATTGAAAAAATACAGTGTCAGGGAAACAAAGAGCAACTGTTTGCAACTACAGTTTTCACATTTCTCACAGTTAAACTCGTGTATTGATCTGATGTGTTTACTGGTAAGTATGAAAAGTTAAGATCAATTTCGTGCGAAAATTCAAGTTATAAGGTTAGATACTGAGTTAAAATCCTCTCGTTATGTTGCAACCAGAATGAGCTTGCTCCATCATACCTTCGTGATCTCTTCACTAGAGATTCGTTCTGCTATATGTATGAATGTATGTATGTAAACTTTTGCCATCAAAAATAAATATACCTAGTTATAAAAGAAAAGAAAACTAATTACAATATCTTTAAATTTAATATGATTATAGGCAAAAAAACTACATATCTAATTTAATAATCTAATTTAAAAACACCCCATGGTTAAAGATGGCAGTTGTTGGGGATACGTGCAAGCTCAAGTTGACGAGGACGTGGATCTCCCCTCGGGGAATATGAACGCATGCGTAGTGTGTAAATTTTTGCTGATTCGATTACGTAATGCCACTATTTTTATCACGAACTTTTAGTCATTTGAAAGGAAACCGGAAGTCAGACATTGAAACGAAACCACATCCGCCACAGAACAATCAGTTTTTGATGAGAGAACAATGGATGAAAAGTTTCTAATCAGAATCGCTTGCGATAGCGTTTCATGGAAGTTTGGCAAAGAAATGTATTTATCTGGTTAAGAAATGATATTCATATGCCAACTTAACTTTGCTTGGTTTGCTTCATATGGCCTCCTTGACATTTAACGGGGCTTTCCATAGCACGGAGAGCTATCTTGTTTTGCCTAGGCCAATTTATCAACGCAAGACCAAAACCGTTCAACATTTACTTCTGTGCCAAGCTTCCAGAAAGGTCTATCAGGAAATCTTTGTTTGCAGTTTCTTGTGGGCATATATCAAACATAACTGCAGTTAAGAATTGATAAAATATATGCTAAGTTTCCCGCATATCGAGCAGCGAATCTTCCCCGACTGCTTGCTGTCACTACAACTTTCTTCGCAACGGCTGCAGATATTTGAATGGTTGAATTATGTCTACAGCGCATGCGTTCATAGTCCCCGTGCTGATTGGCTGTCAAGTTGACCAAAAAACAAAGCTGAAAAACAATACGGGAAGTACCATGTATCCCCAACAAGCAGGAATAGCATTTAAAGGTCAATGCGACCTTGCTTCTATTACGGTCTGCTTATTGTCTAGGTTTCGTAATAAGGGAATTTGACTTCAGATTACCATTGAAATAGTCAACAAATAGCGAGAGATGTTTCTCTTATTGAGGTGCAAAACTACAGGATAGCCTGCCTGCCGAATCGAAGCAGGCAAGCTCTCTGTATTGTTTCCAGAAACTTACTTGTTTCTTCCATTTGGATTTTAAAAATTGAACTTTATTATAAATGTGATTGAAATATTATGAAAAAATTGTGATTTAGTCAAAAGCTTTTTAAATATATTTCAGTGGGTTGTAATTAATATTTTTATTGGAACGCCCCATGAACAACAAGCTCATGCTTAAGGGGAACTTTCCTAAAAAGAATTAAAAATGAAATGTGAACGGACCAGATGATCAAGTGTCCTTGCCTGCTGTGACAGCCATACACTAATACATCTATTTACTACTGTCCAACTTATTGCATAAATAAATAAAAATAAAATGTCCATAAAAAATGACCAACGTATGACTTTTCTCCAGTATGAGTTAATTTCTATCTAGCGCCATAGTGATTATTACCAAGCCCTTTGCAACATCGCATCAAGAACGTAACGCTTCTCCCCAGTATGAATTACTTCATATGAAGTGAGATAGTGACTTTAGCAAAGTTAATTGACAAATAGATCACAAATGTAAGGCTTCTCTCTTGCACGAATGCGTTTATGGGTCTTGAGAATGTCACCACTTATATAAAAAATGTCAGGTTTCTTTCAAGTATGAATTCGTTTATGTGTCTTGAGACTTTTATTCTCACTAAGTCTTTGTCTGCATATATCACAAATGTTAGGATTCTCTCCAGTATGAATTCATTTATGTGTAGTGAGATTGCAATTTAGACAAAAATCCTTGACCACATGTATAACAGATGTAAGGTTTTTCTCCAGCATCAACTCGTCTGTGTATTGTGGGATGGCCAGTTCGATTAACTCCTTTGCTGCATATATCACAAATTAAAGGTTTCTCAACAGTATGGATGCGTTTATGCGAAGTGAGATTGCTACTTTGACTAAATCCTTTCCCACATGTATCACAAATGTAAGGTTTTTCTCCAGTATGGATGCGTTTATGCGTAGTGAGATTGCAACTTTGACTAAATTCTTTCCCACATGTATCACAAATGTAAGGCTTTTCTCCAGTATGAATTCGTCTGTGTGCTGTAAGTTGGCGAATTCGATTAAATACTTTGCCGCATATATCACAAACGTAAGGTTTCTCACCAGTATGAATTAGTTGATGTGTCTTGAGATCATCATTGCGAATAAATGCTTTTCCACATGTATCACAAATGTAAGGTTTCTCACCAGTATGGATGCGATTATGCGTAGTGAGATTGCAACTTTGCCTAAATTCTTTCCCACATGTATCACAAATGTAAGGTTTTTCTCCAGTATGAATTCTTGTGTGCTTAGTGAGATCGCCATTTTGGCGAAAGTCTTTCCCACATGTATCACAAATGTAAGATTTTTCTCCAGTATGAATTCGGCTGTGCGTTGTGAGATGGCCAATTCGATTAAATCCTTTGCCGCATATATCACAGATGTAAGGTTTCCCATCAGTATGGATGCGTTTATGCACATTGAGATCACAACTTTGACTAAATCCTTCCCCACATGTATCACAGATGTAAGGATTTTCTCCAGTGTGAGTTAATCTGTGAGAATTGAGATTGGCAATTTGACTAAATCCTTTTTGACAAAGATGGCAGACGTAAGGTTTATCTTCAGTATTAATACGTGTATGTGCATCGAGAACATGGCTACAACCAAATTTTTGTCCACATAAGGTACAGATGTAAGGTTTCTCTCCTGTATCAATCGGTTTATGTATGCTGAGATGGCTACTTTTATCACAAATGTTGTAACGTACATCACACATGTGAGGTTTCTCTTCAGTATGATTTCGATTGTGTGCATTGAAATTGCACATTTGACCAAATCTTTGTCCACATATATCACACAGCAAAGGTTTTTCTCGAACATCGACTACTTCGTGCATATAGATATCATCTTTACGAGTAAATCCTTCTTCACAAGTATCACCAATATAAAGTTCTTCTATGGTATCATGCTGTTTGTGTCTGTTTGGACTGCTATCGTCACTGGTTTCCTTTCCAGATATATCACTTGGGCATGCTTCATCTTCCATCTTGATTTGTAAACTAATTTCATGACAAGTTATAGCGTTCTCAATATGAGTGTGCAGGAGTCCTTTCCAAGTAGCATAGAAACCATCATTCTTGATTTTGCCCCTGGCCTATGGCCGAAACCTCAAAAGCCCAATTTTCACGGACCAATTAGATGGCTAATAAAGAAAGAGGAAAAGAGATACCCGTAAAGATTTTTCTAGATACCCTCATAGAAAGTAGCCAGTACAAAAATCTTCAATACAAATTTCCCGATTGTTTTGAAGAAATCTACTCTACAGATGTTTGGAATACAACTTTGGATGCCAGTTAAAATGTCTCTAGGTACGGCGGAGTTATTGCCTTTCCAATAGAAAAAATCGTCGAAAGCTTGTCGAGGCCTGTTTACGCTATTTCAAGTCATAGGATAAAGCCTCTTGATTAAACCTCTCTTGTATTCTATAACTGATTTTGCACCAAAAAATTCTGTGCCATGATTTGAAAAAATGGTATAATACTGAAACTTCCCTGAAGGATTGCCAAAAGACTTGAAATGCGTATTAACATGACTTTGTAGATTTTTTGAAATAAAATTTAAACCGTACGGGCATTGAATCTTGAACAAAAGAAACTTTAGCGAAAAGACAACAGCAAGAACAACTGAAAACGCAGATTTTGGCGTTTTTGGGTCGTTCTTACAACAATCATTATTGTTATTGCTATTGTCTTTCGGCCAGAATTTTATTGTTAACAGTTCGGTTTCTTAGTGGTTTGTTTGTGAAATGGAGAGGCAATAACACCTGCATATATTTCAACCAGCATCGCATAACCATCGCATAAGCTTGCATAACCAGACATCAGCTTTTTCTCCTTGTTGCGTATATGAGGGAAGAGCAAATTTAGAAAAATCTTCACTAGTATCTTTTGTCCTTTTCTCTTATTCGCCGTCTGATTGGTCCGTGAGAATGAAACTTTGGGGGTTTCGGCCATGGGCCACGAGCCATTCGGCTATGGATGACATTTTATTCCTATTCTTTTACAAGTATGTTACATTCATAATGTTTCTACCCAAAATGGACTTGTTTTTGTTTATCTAAGTTATCTTTCAATTTAGGTTTCTGTTCTATTCCCAAAACACCACTCTTTGTATTCTCAGTGGAAGTTAAATTCTTGCAAGCTTGCTCCAAACCATTTCAAAAACATGATACCTTCGTGATCTTGCAAAAAATCTATTTTTGATTGATCAATGGTCACATTGCATGCACCGTTGTTTATCAGCAAAGATTGGAGTTTTCTTTAAGCATTGCTATAATTTTGCACCTATCTTTTATCCAAATTAGTTGTTTTCGTCCATAGAGAATGTAATTTGAAGTAGACTTGTATTATTCTCTAGATGTTGTTCCATGAGATGCACACACGTCTACGCGCCAGGGGGACCAGTCCTATACTTTCCTATAGTATCATGCTCGTACTAGGGTTAACATTTGCACCCTAAACGCTGACCTTTTATAGCGAAAGTGGGGATGAAGGGGGGGGGGGGCGAGCAAAACAAGCTGAAATATGGGCCCCAGGAAAAACTTTGAGCCACACCTTTTAAAACTTCGGCAAATGTCCGTTGCAAAAAAGAATTGCCTCTCTACGTCCATATCAATATACAGTTGGTTCTGATAAGATTTCAATTACTATGTAAAGACGCATATATCAGTACAACCAACAACATACCAAGAAAGCATTTTTTCTCATAAGAAACTATTACTACAGAAGATCAGTCAGAGAGAAAACTTTCCCACGTTGTGATGCCTATTTCATTTTCAAGGAACTAGTTAGCAATTTTAAATAAAAGTTCGCTAGATTGTTGAATCTTGGTTAAATGCTTCATGTTTGAACGAAGCCAGGTTTTGGGGCGAAGACCTGACCTGATGACACTCCCACGACCTATTGTTTGCGAAATCAAGAAGGGAGTATCTCTTACGTTGATCTTCGGTAATCTAAGTCATACATCACTCAATTTCTGCTATGGACGGCAGTGGAATGTTGTATTTGGCTGTCGTTTTAGTTTTAACAGTGAAAAAATATCTGTTAACCAGCTCATTTCATGGGCGAATCTAAATTCTTCATTGACCTCACATTCACTAACTAGCCTAATCTTTTTAAAAACTGGTGTCCATCCAACTTTATATGAACATTGTCATCATAATATCGTATTAGCAAAATTAACTGCAGATCATCCAAAAGCGGCCTAAAATCCAAAAAAAGGCCTAAAATTAGATATTTCAAATTTCCCGGATGGTTGTCGGTTCCATTTGATTGGTTTAGGGCGTGTCACGTGTCAAATTTGTTAGCCAGTAAGGATTCAGTGCCTATCTTGGCTCCACTTCCCTAAAATCACAAACTCTGGTACTACGATCGCGTGAACTTAAAATGTCCTGCAACAACACAAACAGAGAAGAGCATTTTCTGAAAAGGACATGCAGATATCAGAAAAACGATATTCCATACCAAAAAATTTAATGACCTCAATTTCGGGTTATTTAGACCAAAAAATAATAAGAATAGGTATCGGTATGATGAGATACCTCTGAAATACAATTCTAGGAACGTACTTGAAGTTTATTTGATGCAGTTTCATCAGTTTGGACGCTGAAACTTTGCAACCTTTTCTGAAATTTAATAGACCACTTAAAATTTGATTTTTATTTGAAAATGGTCGGCACTGATCACGCAACCAACATCTTTTCAATACGTGATCAGCTAGAAAATTAAAGAAGCAAGTCTAGTTCTTACCAGAATCATTATACATCATTGAGAATACCACCATTCGAAAGAGCTTGATAAGAGCTTAAAGGTAATGTATAATCTTATCCATGGTCGATGAGGTCAGCAAATTTAACGTTGATATGACCTGACCAAAACAAGACCTGCAATTTACACAAGCCGTCTGGCTAGAGGTTTGCGGAAAGAAAAGTTTGTGCATTTTGTACGACTATGCATAAATGAAAGTAAATCTAAAATAGGTAAATATACTTTAGCCTATACTGTATAAAATAACAAAAGTCGGAATCTAAAGATAGTACTAAATTTCTAAAGCAACAATAAACATAAATAAAAATATAAGCAAACTAAATAAGAACCCCTTGAGTACTGTAGGAAGTATATGAGACTTGAGAGATTATCTTTCAACGCCAAAAATTATCTGGTTTGTAGCAACATATCGAGGTCCATCGGGCATACGGGGATGTGACTACCGATAGGATATTTTAATATTAACTTCATTAAAATAATCCAGAATTCTACCTGTTGCATCTTGGATTCGGGACTGGGATATCAGAAAGATACTTTTTCCAGGATGGGTCGAAATTTTCATGCAGAACATTCCAGGACATGCAGTGTGTTTTGTTATATTTCGTTCGAGATGGTGTCTGCAATGTTTCTTATTGCAGAGAATTAATAGTCTCTAAGATTACATTACAAGAGTAGCATCAAGCTCATATTTACACCTAGGGTTTTATGAAGATTGCTTTGCTACAGAAAATGTGTACATGGTTTGCATCTTTTACTATTTTGTGCCAGTCCTATTATTGAAGAAATAAAGTGTCACGGAAACAAAGAGCAACTGTTTGCAACTGCACTTTTCAACTGCAGCTCATTGTCTAGGTTTCGTAATAAGGGAAACTGACTTGAGATTACCGTAGAAATAGTTATCCCATAGCCAGAGATGTTTCTCTTATTAAGGTGCAAAACTACAGAATAGCCTGCCTGCTGAATCGAAGCAGGCCAGCTCTCTGTATTGCTTTTAGAAAATTACTTGTTTCTTCCATTTTGATTTTAATGTGATTGAAATATTATGAAAAAGTTGTAATTTAGTCAAAAGCTTTTTACTTATATTTCAATGGGTTGTACTTAATGTTTTTATTGGAACGCCCCATAAACAACACGCTCCTGCTGAAGGGGAACTTTCCTAAAAAGAATTAAATATGAAATGTGAACGGACCAGATGATCAAGTGTCCTTGCCCGCTGTGATTGGCACATACTAATACATCAATTTTCTACTGTTCAACTTATTGCATAAATAAATAAAAATAAAATGTCCATAAAACATCACCAACATAGGACTTTTCTCCAGTATGAGTTTATTTCTATGCAGCGCCATAGTGATTATTACCAAGCCCTTTACAAAATCGCATCACGAACTTAACGCTTCTCCCAAGTATGAATTAATTCATATGTAGTGAGATAGTGACTTTAGCAAAGTTAATTGACAAATAGATCACAAATGTAAGGCTTCTCTCTTGCATGAATGCGTTTATGGGTATTTAGAATGTCACCACTTATATAAAAAATGTCAGGTTTCTTCAGGTATGAATTCGTTTATGTGTCTTCAGACAATTTATACTGATTAAATCTTTGTCTGCATACATCACAAATGTTAGGTTTCTCTCCAGTATGAATTCATTTATGTGTAGTGAGATTGCAATTTAGACAAAAATCCTTGCCCACATGTATCACAGATGTAAGGTTTTTCTCCAGTATCAATTCGTCTGTGTATTGTGAGATGGCCAGTTCGAGTAACTCCTTTGCCGCATATATCACAAATTAAAAGTTTCTCATGGATGCGTTTATGCAAAGTGAGATTGCTACTTTGACTAAATCTTTGTCCACATGTATCACAAATGTAAGTTTTCTCACCAGTATGAATTCGTTGATGTGTCTTGAGATCATTATTGCGACTAAATGCTTTTCCACATGTAGCACAAATGTAAGGTTTCTCTCTAGTATGAAATCGTGTGTGTGTAGTAAGAATGCCACGTTGACTAAATGCTTTTCCACATATATCACAGATGTAAGGTTTCTCTCCAGTATGAATTCGTGTGTGCTTATTGAGATAGCTACTCCTACTAAATGATTTTCCACATATATCACAAATGTAAGGTTTCTCTCCAGTATGAATTCGTGTGTGCTTGGTGAGATCGCCACTGGTACGAAATCCTTTGCCACATACATCACAAATGTAAGGTTTCTCACCAGTATGGATGCGTTTATGCGTAGTGAGATTGCAACTGTGACTAAATCTCCGCCCACATGTATCACAGATGTAAGGTTTCTCTCCAGTGTGAATACGTTTATGTGCATCGAGAACGTGACTATAACCAAATTTTTGTCCACATAAGGTACAAATGTAAGGTTTCTCTCCTGTAACAATCCGTTTATGTATGCTGAGCTGGGCACTTTTATCAAATATGTTGTAACTTACATCACACATGTGAGGTTTCTCTTCAGTATGAATTCGTTTGTGTGCATTGAAATTGCACATTTGACTAAATCTTTGTCCACATATATCACACAGCAAAGGATTCTCTCGAACATCGATTACTTCGTGCATATAGAGATCATCTTTACGATTAAATGCTTCTCCACAAGCATCACCAATATAAAGTTCTTCTATGGTATCATGCTGTTTGTGTCTGTTTGGACTGCTATCGTCACTGGTTTCCTTTCCAAATATATCACTAGGGCATGCTACACCTTCCATCTTGATTGGTAAACTAACTTCATGAACAATTCATGCGTTCTCAATACGAGTGTGCAGCAGTCCTTTCCAAGTAGCATAGGAATCAAATGTTTCCGATGACTTTTGCCCCTGGCCTATGGCCGAAACCTCAAATCCATTTTCACGGACCAATTAGATGGCAAATAAGGGAAGAGCACAAAAGATACCCGTAAAGATTCTTCAAGGAATTACCTTCCCTTATAAAAAGTATACAGGACAAATATCAGCTATCAACATTTCCCGATTGTTTTGAAGAAACTTACTCTCCAGATATTTTGGTGTACAAGTTTGGATGCCGGTTAAAATGTCTCTTGGTTCGGCGGAGTTATTACCTTTGCAATAGAAAAAATCGGCCAAGGCTTGCCGAGGCCTGTTTACGCCATTTCATGTCAGGTGATAAAACCTCTTGATAAAACCTCTCTTGAATTCTATAACTTATTTTTCACCAAGAAAGTCTGTGCCATGGATGGAAAAAATGGTATAATACTGAAACTTCCCTTAATTATTGCGAAAAGACTTGAAAGGCGTATTAAGAGGCCTTCGTAGATTTGTTCAATTCACATAGAAACCGTAGGGGCATTGAATCTTGAACAAAAGAAACTCTAGCGAAAAGACAATAGGAAGAACGATTGAAAACGCAGATTTTCGCGTTTTCGGGTCGATCTTACAACAATCACTATCGTTATTGATATTGTCTCTCGGCCAGAATGTTATTGTTAAAGGTTCGGTTTCTTAGCAGTTTGTTTGTGAAATGGAGAGGCAATAACACCTGCATATATTTCAACCAGCATCCAAGCTTGCATAGGTAGACAGTTAGAAAGAAGTTTTATTTAGAATAATTCGGGAAATTTCTGGCAGCATTTTCTCCTTGTTGCGTATATGAAGGAAGAGAAAATTGAGAGAAATCTCCACTAGTATCTTTTGTCCTATTCTCTTATTCGCCGTCTGATTGGTCCGTGAAAATGAGACTTTGGGGGTTTCGGCCATGGGCCACGAGCAATTCGGCTATGGATGACATTTTATTCCCATTCTTTTACAAGTATGTTACATTCATAATGTTTCTACCCAGAATGGACTTGTTTTTGTTTATCTAAGCTATCTTTCAAGTTAGGTTTCTGTTCTATTCCCAAAACACCACTCTTTGTATTCTCAGTGGAAATTAAATTCTTGCAAGCTTGCTCCAAACCATTTAAAAAATACGACACCTTCGTGATCTTGCAAAACATCTATTTTTGATTGATCAATGTTCACATTGTATGCACTGTTGTTTATCAGCAAAGACGGGAGTTCTTTTTATGCATTGTAATACTTTTGCATCTATCTTTTATCAAGATTCGTTGTTTCGTCCATAGTGAATGTAATTTAAAGTAGGCTTGTATTATTCTCTAGATGTTGTTCCATGAGATGCACACGCGTGTCCATATCAATATACAGTTGATTCTGATAAGATTTCAATTACTATGTAAAGATGCATATATCAGTACAACCAACAACATTATCAACAAAGCGTTTCTATTACTACTAAGAAACTATTACTAAAGAAGATCAGTCAGAGAAAACTTTCCTAAGTTGTGATGCCTATTTCATATTTGAGGAACTTGCTAGCAATTTTAAAATGGGACATCGTGCTGCTCGTTTTTAATGAAAGTTTATTATCGCTAGATTGTTGAATCTTGGTTAAATGCTTCATGTTTGAACGAAGCCAGGTTTTGGGGCGAAGACCTGACCTGATGACACTCCCACAATATTGTTTGCGAAGTCAAGAAGGGAGTATCTCTTACGTTGATCTTCGGTAATCCAAGTCATACATCACTCTATTGCTGCTATGGACGGCACCGGAATATTGTATTTGGCTGTCGTTTTAGTTTTAACAGTGATAAAAAATCTGTCAACCAACTCATTTCATGGGCGAATCTAAATCCTGCATTGACCTCACATTCACTAACTAGCCTAATCTTTTTAAGGAACTGGTGTTCCTTATCTTATTTTAAGGAACTGGTGTCCATCCAAATTTATATGAACATTGTCATCATAATATCGTATCAGCAAAAAATAACTGCAGATCATCCAAAAGCAGCCAAAAATCCAAAAAGTGACCTAAAATTGAATATTTCAAATTTCCCGGATTGTTGTCGGCTCTATTTGATTGGTTTAGGGCGTGTCACGTGTCATTTTCGTTAGCCAGTAAGGATTTAGTGCCTAACTTGGCTCCATTTCCCTAAAATCACAAACTCTGGTACTACGATCGTGTGAACTTAAAATGTCCAGCAACAACACAAACAGAGAAGAGCATTATCTGAAAAGGACATGCAGATATCAGAATAACGATATTCCATACAAAATAATATAATTGCCTCAATTTCGGTTTATGTAGACCAAAAATAATCAGAATATGTATCGGTATGATGAGATACCTCTTAAATACAATTCTAGGAACGTACTTGAAGTCTATTTGATGCAGTTTCATCAGTTCGGACGCTGAAGTTTGCAACTTTTCCTGAAATTTAATAGACCACTTAAAATTTGGTTTTTATTTGAAAATGATCGGCACTGATCACGCAACCAACATCTTCTCAATACGTCGTCAGCTAGAAAATTAAAGAAGCGAGTCTAGTTCTTGCCAGAATCATTATACATCATTGAGAATACCACCATTCGAAAGAGCTTGATGAGAGCTTTCAGGTAATATATAATCTTATCCATTGTAGATGAGGTCAGCAAATTTAACGTTGATATGACTTGACCAAAAAGAGACCTGCAATTTGCCGTCTGGCTAGAGGTTTGCGGAAAGAAAAGTTTGTGCATTTTGTACGACTATGCATAAATGAAAGTAAATCTAAAATAGGTAAATATACTTTAGCCTATACTGTATAAAATAACAAAAGTCGGAATCTAAAGATAGTACTAAATTTCTAAAGCAACAATAAACATAAATAAAAATATAAGCAAACTAAATAAGAAGCCCTTGAGTACTGTAAGAAGTATTTGAGACTTGAGAGGCCAAAATTATCTGGTTTGTAGTAACATATAGAGGTCCATCAGCATAGGGGGATGTGACTACGAATAGGATATTAACTTCGTTGAAATTATCCAGAATTCTACCTTTTGCATCTTGGTTTCGGGACTGGGATATCAGAAGAAAGATTCTTTTGCCAGGATGGGTCGAAATTTTTATGCAGACACTAAAAAACATAGCACCAGACATTCGGAATTTTTTCATTTCCAGGACAAGTAGTGTGTTTTGTTATATTTCATTCGAGATGGCGTCTACAATGTTTCTTATTGCAGAGGAATCACAGTTTCTAAGATTACATTACAAGAGAAGCGAATTTCCTGAAACATCAAGCTCATATTTACACCTAGGGTTAATGAAGATTGCTTTGGTACAGAAAATATGTATATGATTTGCACCTTTTACTATTTTGTGACATGCTAATTATTGAAAAAATACAGTGTCAGGGAAACAAAGAGCAACTGTTTGCAACTACAGTTTTCACATTTCTCACAGTTAAACTCGTGTATTGATCTGTGTTTACTGGTAAGTATGAAAAGTTAAGATCAATTTTGTGCGAAAATTCAAGTTAAAAGGTTAGGTACTGAGTTAAAATCCTCTCGTTTTGTGGCAACCAGAATGAGCTTGCTCCATCATACCTTCGTGATCTCTTCACTAGAGATTCGTTCTGCTATATGTATGAATTTATGTATGTAAACTTTTGCCATCAAAAATAAATATACCTAGTTATAAAAGAAAAGAAAACTAATTACAATATCTATAAATTTAAAATAATTATAGGCAAAAACAAAACTACATATCTAATTTAATAATCTAATTTAAAAACACCCCATGGTTAAAGATGGAAGGGATAGCATTAAAAGGTCAATGCTACCTTGTTTCTATTACGGTCTGCCTATTGTCTAGGTTTCGTAATAAGGGAAACTGACTTGAGATTACCATTGAAATAGTCAACAAATAGCGAGCGATGTTTCTCTTATTGAGGTGCAAAACTACAGGATAGCCTGCCTGCCGAATCGAAGCAGGCAAGCTCTCTGTATTGTTTCCAGAAACTTACTTGTTTCTTCCATTTGGATTTTAAAAATTGAACTTTATTATAAATTTGATTGAAATATTATGAAAAAATTGTAATTTAGTCAAAAGCTTTTTACATATATTTCAATGGGTTGTACTTAATGTTTTTATTGGAACGCCCAATGAACAACAAACTACTGCTGAAGGGGAACTTTCCTAAAAAGAATTCAATATGAAATGTGAACAGACCAGATGATCAAGTGTCCTTGCCTGCTGTGACAGCCATATACTAATACATCTATTTTCTACTGTCCAACTTATTGCATAAATAAATAAAAATAAAATGTCCATATAAAATAACCAACGTATGACTTTTCTCCAGTATGAGTAAATTTCTATGGAGCGCCATAGTGATTATTACCAAGTCCTTTACAACATCGCATCACGAACGTAACGCTTCTCCCAAGTATGAAATGATTCATATGCAGTGAGATAGTGACTTTAACAAAGTTAATTAACAAATAGATCACAAATGTAAGGCTTCTCTCTTGTATGAATGCGTTTATGGGTCCTTAGAATGTCACCACTTATATCAAAAATGTCAGGTTTCTTTCAGGTATGAATTCGTTTATGTGACTTCAGACTTTTATACTGATTAAATCTTCGTCTGCATATGTCACAAATGTTAGGTTTCTCACCAGTATGGATAAGTTTATGCCTAGTGAGAATGCAACTTTTACTAAATCCTTGCCCACATGTATCACAGATGTAAGGTTTTTCTCCAGTGTAAGTTGATTTGTGTGAATTGAGATGGGCCATTTGACTAAATCCTTTTTGACATATTTGACAGACGTAAGGTTTTACTCCAGTATGAATTCGTTTGTGCTTGGTGAGATTGCCACTGGTACTAAATCCTTTGCCACATACATCACAAATGTAAGGTTTCTCACCAGTATGGATGCGTTGATGCGTAGTGAGATTGCAACTTTGACTAAATCCTTGCCCACATGTATCACAGATGTAAGGTTTCTCTCCAGTATGAATACGTTTATGTGCATCGAGAACGTGACTATAACCAAATTTTTGTCAACAAAAGGTACAAATTTAAGGTTTCTCACCAGAATGGATGCGTTTATGCGTAGTGAGATTGCAACTTTGACTAAATTCTTTCCCACATTTATCACATATGTAAGGTTTTTCTCCAGTATGGATTCGTGTGTGATTAGTGAGATCGCAGCTTCGACTATATCTTTGCCCACATGTATCCCAGATGTAAGGTTTCTCTCCAGTATGGATTCGTGTGTGATTAGTGAGATCGCTGCTTCGACTATATCTTTGCCCACATGTATACCAGATGTAAGGATTTTCTCCAGAATGAATTCGTGTGTGATTAGTGAGATCGCAGCTTCGACTATATCTTTGCCCACATGTATCCCAGATGTAAGGTTTTTCTCCAGTATGGAGTCGAGTGTGATTAGTGAGATCGCAGCTTCGACTATATCTTTGCCCAAATGTATCCCAGATGTAAGGTCTTTCTCCAGTATGAAGTCGAGTGTGATTAGTGAGATCGCAGCTTCGACTACATCTTTGCCCACATGTATCCCAGATGTAAGGTTTTTCTCCAGTATGAAGTCGAGTGTGATAAGTGAGATCGCAGCTTCGACTATATCGTTGCCCACATGTATCCCAGATGTAAGGTTTTTCTCCAGTGTGAATACGTATATGTGCATTAAGAACGTGACTATAGCCAAATTTTTGTCCACATAAGGTACAAAGATAAGGCTTCTCTCCTGTATTAATCGGTTTATGTATGCTGAGATGGCTACTTTTATCAACTATGTTGTAACTTACATCACTCATGTGAGGTTTCTCTTCAGTATGAATTCGTTCGTGTGCTTTGAAATTGCAGATTTGACCAAATCTTTGTCCACATATATCACACAGCAAAGGACTCTCTCGAACATCGATTACTTCGTGCATATAGAAATCATCTTTATGACTAAATCCTTCTTCACAAGTATCACAAATATAAAGTTCTTCTGTGGTATTATTCTGTTTGCGTCTGTTTGGACTGCTATTGTCACTAGTTTCCTTTCCAGATATATCACTAGGGCCTGCTACATCTTCCATCTTGATTTGTAAACTAATTTCATGACAATTTATAGCATTCTCAGTATGAGTGTGCAGCAGTCCTTTTCCCAGTAGCAAAGAAACCAAATGTTTCTGCTAATTTTGCCCGTGGCCCATGGCCGAAGCCTGAAAAGCCCCATTTTCACGGACCAATTAGATGGCGAATAAAGGAAGAGGAAAAGAGATACCCGTAAAGATTTTTCTAGATATTACCTACCCTCATAGAAAGTAACCTGGACAAAAACACGCAATACAAATTTCCCGATTGTTTTGAAGAGATATTCTCTGCAGATGTTTGGTTTTACAAGTTTGGATGCCGGTTAAAATGCCTCTAGCCTCGGTGGAGTTATTGCCTTTCCAATAGAAAAAATCATCGAAAGTTTATCGAGGCCTGTTCACACAATTTCAAGTCATAGGATAAAGCCTCTTCAATTCTGTAACTTGTTTTGGAACAAGAAACTCTGTGCCATGATTTGAAAAAATAGTATTATATTG
Organism: Aurelia coerulea; assembly: GCA_039566865.1. Lineage (NCBI taxonomy): Eukaryota > Metazoa > Cnidaria > Scyphozoa > Semaeostomeae > Ulmaridae > Aurelia > Aurelia coerulea. Next base: position 19,486,162 of record CM076947.1, on the reverse strand, counting down.
AAATTTCCCTAAAGTATTGCCAAAAGAATTCAAATGAGTATCAACAGGCCTTTGTAGATATTTTCAATTCAAATAGAAACCGCAGGGGCATTGAATCTTCAGCCAAAGAAGCTTTAGCGAAAAGAGCTCAGCAAGAACATTTGAAAACGCAGATTTGGCATTTTTGGGTCATTTTGACAGAAATGACTATTGTTAATTGCTGTTGTCTCTCGGCCAGAATTTCTGTTTTGTTCAATGCTCAGTGCCTTTAGGGTTTGTGTGTAAATTGGTGAGGCAATAATACCGCCAAACCTGCAGATAATTCAACCAGCATTAAACTTGCATACCCAGACACCGTGAAAGTAGATTTCTTCAAAATAATTCAGACATTTTTGCAGCATTTTGTCCTGGTTGCGCTTTATGAGGCATTTTAAAAGTAGGCTGAGGAGTAATTTGCCTCGATCAGCCTAACTCTACTATTTTTCATTTATCTTCTTAGATTGTAAACACAGGTAATTTACGATTAATTTTTGTTAATATTGTAAAGTTTGGCACGGCCCCCTGCAAAGCAATCCTCTCGATAGACTACCGGGTAAAAATAATGAAAGATGAAAAGATAAAATTCAGCAAAATTTTCACTGGTATCCTTTGCCCTCTTCGCTTGTTTGCTGTCTGATTGGTCCGTGAAAATGAGACTTTGGGGGTTTTGGCCATGGGCCACGAGCCATTCGGCTATGGATGACATTTTATTCCTATTCTTTTACAAGTATGTTACATTCATAATGTTTCTACCCAGAATGGACTTGTTTTTGTTTATCTAAGCTATCTTTTAATTTAGGTTTCTGTTCTATTCCCAAAACACCACTCTTTGCATTCTCAGTGGAAGTTGAATTCTTTTGAGCCTGCTCCAAACCATTTCAAAAATATGATACCTTCGTGATCTTGCAAAAAATCTATTCTTGATTGATCAATGGTCACATTGTATGCACTGTTGTTTATCAGCAAAGATGGGAGTTATTTTATGCATTGTTATAATTTCGCATCCATCTTTTATCAAAATTCGTTGTTTTCGTCCATAGTGAATGTAATTTGAAGTAGACTTGTATTATTTTATAGATGTTGTTCCATGAGATGCACACACGTTAACGCGCCAGGGGGATACTATTCATTCGATGCGGTTTGAATTGAATCAGTCGCGAGAAGCAATTGTAGTTTTTGCTTTTTCTCTTGCAAATGAAACGCAACGAAAGTTATTCCATTAAATAGGATTGATGCGCTCTTTTCATAAATTTTGATATCATGCCTCATTTCCTGATGTTTGTCACGATCTTCCCTGCAATATTCCCCCTTGTGGTTACTTTCCATAACATTGCTGCTCAATTTTTCCATTCGGAGCCTTGTCTCTAGCACCCGGGGGGGGGGGGTTACTTGACCAGGTTTTGGTCGGGGACGTGCCATCGAAGCTTCAAAACATACCCGTTCCTATACCAACTTTCCGAAAAAGCATACCCGACTTTATACTAATTTTCTGAAAATTTATATCCGATCATATACTTTAACCAAAATCGTGAAAATCGATACCGTTCCTTACACCACAATCGTGAAAATCGATACCGTTCCTTATACCAAAATCGAAAAAATCGATACCCTTCCCGATGGCACGTCCCAGTGCCCAAAATATGTGAAGTACCTCCACCGGGCTCTAGCATCTCTTCGCTTACAATTACTCACATGCTCAACTGTTCATCCATTTCGTTTTAGAAATAATTATACAGGTTCCTTGAATAGCTAGTTGTTGTTGTTGCTCGTTTGGAGAGGGTGCTGTTGTTTAACATCATCGTCTACGGTTGCCTCACATCAAATGTGAAACTGACTGCAGTGTTTATCAGTAAAGACTGTTCATGCGTAATTACAACGTAATTATATCTCGGATTTTAATTTGTCGGATCTTAATATCTTAGATCTTAATATCTCGGATCTTAATATCTCGGATCTCAATTTTTTGGATCTTAATATCTCGTATCTTAATATCTCGGATCTTAATATCTCCGATCTTAATATCTCGTATCTTAATATCTCGGATCTTGGATCTTGAATCTGAAATTATACCATCCCCAACGGGACCAAGGATTTTTCAAATTGATGACATGCTGTTTTTGAATGTCAAGTTTTTCTATATCTGCTTGATATTTGCTTCTTTCCAAGTGTTAGCCTACTTCTCTAGACTGTAAAAACCCTAACCCTTCAATCAATTTTAAACCAGTGCAATTTCATAAATATTTGGAACATCAGAAAAGTTTGCGAGGAAATTGTGCTCCCTAGGCTTGCTGAACATGTGCAAGAAAAATATTTCCAAATTTTGTAACAGATTTTACATGGGGCTTTTTTGGAGGAAAAGGGTAACAACCTGCCGCGTCGAAGGGAACATTTCCCATCATGTGGCCACATATTCTCCAAATACATTGGCCTTCAAGGTGTGAAAATGTTTAGAGTGTGTCTGGCTGTTAGCGAATTAAAGAAATGGAGCCTTTGCTATGAATGAGACATACGTGTGGCCTACTCCTATAAACTGTACTGATTTGAATGTTTCTTACCGTCAAAATCATCGCATTTATGTGTGGTTACTTCAATTTTCTGACCTTCAGCGGCTTTATCTTTCACACTCGTACCTCTTTCTTTAAGTCTATCAACGGATTCTTTTTCTTCAGGCAGATCCATCAATCTCTTGTTTGGCAATACATCCATGTTGAAGATTCTGTTCAAATCACCACTGAAAGTTAGACGAATTTCCATCTGGACGCAGATTCAAAGATTCAGATTCCAGACTCTCATTCGCAGATGCGGCAAGTGTAAAGTACCATTACAGCTTTATCAAATGCAGGTTTCCAGGTCGAAGGCACTGACTTCTGGCAGTGGCTTGTGTACCTACAAAGCAGGTTATATTTTGGCAAGTCATTCTATGCAAGGTCCAAGGGCTCATGGGCAGAGCAAAGGGATTCTCGCGTCTTTGCGTAATCCTCAATGCAAAAATGAATTTTCAATCACACCTTAGGGTCCTAGCTGAAGCAAGAATAGGTATCGGTATGATGAGATACCTCTGAAATACAATTCTAGGTACGTACTTGAAGTTTATTTGATGCAGTTTTATCAGTTCCGACGCTGAATTTTGCAACATTTCCTAAAGTTTAATAGACCATTTAAAATTTGGTTTTATTTGAAAATGGTCGGCACTGATCACGCAACCAACATCTTTTCAATACGTGATCAGCTAGAAAATTAAAGAAGCAAGTCTAGTTCTTGCCAGAATCACTATACATCATTGAGAATACCACCATTCGAAAGAGCTTGATGAGAGCTTTCAGGTAATATATAATCTTATCCATTGTAGATGAGGTCAGCAAATTTAACGTTGATATGACCTGACCAAAACAAGACCTGCAATTTACACAAGCCGTCTGGCTAGAGGTTTGCGGAAAGAAAAGTTTGTGCATTTTGTACGACTATGCATAAATGAAAGTAAATCTAAAATAGGTAAATATACTTTATCCTATACTGTATAAAATAACAAAAGTCGGAATCTAAAGATAGTACAAAATTTCTAAACCAACAATAAACATAAATAAAAATATAAGCAAACTAAATAAGAACTCCTTGAGTACTGTAGGAAGTATTTGAGACTTGAGAGGCCAAAATTATCTGGTTTGTAGTAACATATAGAGGTCCATCAGCATAGGGGGATGTGACTACCGATAGGATATTAACTTCGTTAAAATTATCGAGAATTCTACCTTTTGCATCTTGGTTTCGGGACTGGGATATCAGAAGAAAGATTCTTTTGCCAGGATGGGTCGAAATTTTTATGCAGACACTAAAAAACATAGCACCAGACATTCGGAATTTTTTCAATTCCAGGACAAGTAGTGTGTTTTGTTATATTTCATTCGAGATGGTGTCTACAATGTTTCTTATTGCAGAGAAATCACAGTCTCTAAGATTACATTACAAGAGAAGCGAATTTCCTGAAACATCAAGCTCATATTTACACCTAGGGTTAATGAAGATTGCTTTGGTACAGAAAATGTGTACATGGTTTGCATCTTTTACTATTTTGTGCCATACCTATTATTGAAAAAATACAGTGTCAGGGAAACAAAGAGCAACTGTTTCCAACTGCAGTTTTCACATTTCTAGCAGTTGAGCTCGTGTATTGATCTGATGTGTTTACTGGTAAATATGAAAAGTTAAGATCAATTTGGTGCGAAAATTCAAGTTATAAGGTTATGTACTGAGTTAAAATCCTCTCGTTTTGTGGCAACCAGAATGAGCTTGCTCTATCATACCTTCGTGATCACTTCATTGGAGATTCGTTCTGCTCATCGTCTAAGCTTCGCAATACGGGACACCAAATTGAGATTACCGTTGAAATAGTCAACACATAGCCAGAGATGTTTCTCTTATAGAGGAGCAAAACTACGGAATAACCTGTCCGCCGAATCGAAGCAGGAAACTTCTCTGTATTGTTCAAAGAAAATTATTTAGAGTCTGGCACTTTTTTCTTCCATTTTGATTTTAAAAATTGAACTTTGTAAATAGTATCTAAATATTATGAACAAGGTGTAATTTAGATATAAGCTTTTTACTACGGGGTGTCTCACAAAAATTGTTCGACGTTTGATTAAATGTTGAAAAATAACGACAAAAGGTACAGGCTCCTGGTTGGATATCCCTGTTACGCAGATTTTAAATTAATTTTAGACGCCAAAATCTTGCGAATCCGCTACAAATTCACGGAGTTACAAGCTTTTGAAGTTCAAATATGTGCGAAAGCTGAAACCAGACGCCCCTAAGGGCCCCTAACTGACTCGTTTTCCGAAAAGACGTTCTAAAATCGAGGTAAAAGAAGGCTGTCCAATGTTTTACCTCTCGTCGATATCAGAGCAAACCACGAAAGACTTCCAAAGTTATCTAATTCTTGTAACCGTTGCCAAAATTTACTTAAGACTACAAGTATTTAAAAACACGGAATGAAAACTTAATCAATGAGAGATGGGGCAATTCTAAATTGAGCTGAACAGGATTCCTCCAAGCATCCATAACCTTGACCAATGTTATAGATAGCTAGTTGATCGAAAGTTATTTTCAAATTCCAGTTGATTTGTTTTGAATAACCGAGATTCTACTTTCACTAAATATGCAATTTAGGGGCGTCTGGTTTCAGCTTTCGCACAAACTTGAACTTCGAACGCTTGTAATTCCGTGAATATTTAGCCGATTTGCTAGTTTCTGGTGTCTAAAATTAATTTAAAATCTCAGCAATATGGTTATGAAAACAGGGAGACTATTCATTATTTCGTTATTTTTTTATATTTAATCAAACGTGGAACAATTTTTTTGGGACACCCTGCAATGTTCACTACAAGCCTCTGCTGAAGGGGAAAACTCTTAAAAAGAATTAAATATGAAATATGAAAGGACCAGATGATCAAGTGTTCTTGCCCGCTATTACTGGCACATACAAATATATCTATTTTCTAGTTTTTAACTTATTGCATGAATAAATAAGAATAAAACGTCCATATAAAATCACCAACGTGTGACTTTTCTCCAGTATGAGTTAATTTCTATGCAGCGTCATAGTGATTATTACCAAGACCTTTGCAACATCGCATCACGAACGTAACGCTTCTCCCAAGTATGAATTAATTCATATGTAGTAAGATAGTTACTTTAGCAAAGTTAATTGACAAATAGATCACAAATGTAAGGCTTCTCTCTTGCATGAATGCGTTAATAGGTCTTTAGAATGTCACCACTTCTATCAAAAATGTCAGGTTTCTTTCTGGTATGAATTCGTTTGTGTATTTTGAGACTTTTATTCCCACTAAATCTTTGTCTGCATATATCAAAAATGTTAGGTTTCTCTCCAGTATGAATTCATTTATGTGTAGTGAGATTGCAATTCAGACAAAAATCTTTGCCCACATGTATCACAGATGTAAGGTTTTTCTCCAGTATCAATTCGTCTGTGTATTGTGGGATGGACAGTTGGATTAAATCTTTTGCCACATATATCACAGATGTAAGGTTTTTCTCCAGTATGAATTCGTGTGTGATTAGTGAGATCGCCACTGGTACAGCATACTTTGCCACATACATCACAAATGTAAGGTTTCTCACCAGTATGAATGCGTCTATGCTTAGTGAGATTGCTACTTTGACTAAATTCTTTCCCACATGTATCACAGATGTAAGGTTTTTCTCCAGTATGAATTCGTGTGTGCTTAGTGAGATCGCCACTGCTATTAAATCCTTTGCCACATACATCACAAATGTAAGGTTTTTCTCCAGTATGAATTCGTCTGTGTGTTGTGAGAGCGCCACTATGGCTAAAGTCTTTCCCACATGTATGACAAATGTAAGGTTTTTCTCCAGTATGAATTCGTCTGTGTATTGTGAGATGGCTAATTTGATTAAATCCTTTTCCGCATACATCACAAATGTAAGGTTTCTCACCAGTATGGATGCGTTTATGTGTAGTGAGATTGCAACTTTGACTAAATCCTTGCCCACATGTATCACAGATGTAAGGTTTTTCTCCAGTGTGAATACGTTTACGTACATCGAAAACGTGAGTATAACCAAATTTTTGTCCACATAAGGAACAAAGGTAAGGCTTCTCTCCTGTATCAATCGGTTTATGTATGCTAAGATGGCTACTTTCATCAAGTATATTGTAACTTACATCACACATGTGAGGTTTCTCTTCAGTATGAATTCGTTTGTGTGCATTGAAATTGCACATTTGACCAAATCTTTGTCCACATATATCACACAGCAAATGATTCTCTCGAACATCGATTACTTCGTGCATATAGAGATCATCTTTATGACTAAATCTTTGTATCATGCTGTTTGTGTCTGTTTCGACTGCTATCGCCACTGGTTTCCTTTCCAGATATATCACTAGGGCATGCTTCATCTTCCATCTTGATTTGTAAACTAATTTCATGACAAGTTATAGCGTTCTCAATATGAGTGTGCAGGAGTCCTTTCCAAGTAGCATAGAAACCATGATTCCTGATTTTGCCCCTGGCCTATGGCCGAAACCTCAAAAGCCCAATTTTCACGGACCAATTAGATGGCTAATAAAGAAAGAGGAAAAGAGATACCCGTAAAGATTTTTCTAGATATTTTTCTAGATACCCTCATAGAAAGTAACCAGGACAAAAATCTTCAATACAAATTTCCCGATTGTTTTGAAGAAATCTACTCTACAGATGTTTGGTATACAACTTTGGATGCCGGTTAAAATGTCTCTAGGTACGGCGGAGTTATTGCCTTTCCAATAGGAAAAAATCGGCAAAGGCTAATCGAGGCCTGTTTACGCCATTTCAAGTCAGGTGATAAAACTTCTTGATAAAACCTTTCTTGTATTCTATAACTGATTTTGCACTAAAAAATTCTGTGCCATGATTTGAAAAAATGGTATAATACCGAAACTTCCCTGAAGGATTGCCAAAAGACTTGAAATGCGTATTAACAGGACTTTGTAGATTTTTTCAAGTAAAATTTAAACCGTACGGGCAATTGAATTTTGAACAAAAGAAACTTTAGCGAAAAGACAACAGCGAGAACAATTGAAAACGCAGATTTTGGCATTTTCGGGTCGATCTTACAACAATCATTATTGTTATTGCTATTGTCTCTCGGCTAGAATTTTATTGTTAAAGGTTCGGTTTCTTGGCGGTTTGTTTGTGAAATGGAGAGGCAATAACACCTGCTCATATTTCAAGCAGCATCCAAGCTTGCATAACCAGACATCAGCATTTTCTCCTTGTTGCGTATATGAAGGAAGAGAAAATTGAGAGAAATCTCCACTAGTATCTTTTGTCCTATTCTCTTATTCGCCGTCTGATTGGTCCGTGAAAATGAGACTTTAGGGGTTTCGGCCATGGGCCACGAGCCATTCGGCTATGGATGACATCTTATTCCTATTCATTTACAAGTATGTTACATTCATAATGTTTCTACCCAAAATGGACTTGTTTTTGTTTATCTAATTATCTTTCAATTTAGGTTTCTGTTCTATTCCCAAAACACCACTCTTTGTATTCTCAGTGGAAGTTAAATTCTTGCAAGCTTGCTCCAAACCATTTCAAAAACATGATACCTTCGTGATCTTGCAAAAAATCTATTTTTGATTGATCAATGGTCACACTGCATGAACCGTTGTTTATCAGCAAAGATGTGAGTTCTCTTTAAGCATTGTTATAATTTTGCACCTATCTTTTATAAAAATTTGTTGTTTTCGTCCATAGTGAATGTAATTTGAAGTAGACTTGTATTATTCTGTAGATGTTGTTCCATGAGATGCACACACGTCTACGCACCTGGGGGACCAGTCCTATACTTTCCTATAGTATCATGCTCGTACAAAGGGTTAACATTTGCACCCTAAACGATGACCTTTTTTAGCGAAAGTGGGGGTGAAGGGGGGGGGGGGGAGGGCGAGCGAAACAAGCTGAAATATGGGCACCAGGAAAAGCTTTGAGCCACACCTTTTAAAACGTCGGCAAATGTCCGTTTCAAAAAAGAATTGCCTCACTACGTCCATATCTACATGCAGTTGGTTCAGATAAGATTTCAATTACTATGTAAAGAGATATATATCATTACAACCAACAACATATCAACAAAGCCTTTTTTCTCATAAGAAACTTTTACTGCTGAAGATCAGTCAGAGAAAACTTTCCTAAGTTGTGATGCCTATTTCATTTTTAAGGAAATTGTTAGCAATTTCAAGAGGGACATTACATTTGAGAATACTACCATTCGAAAGAGCTTGATGGGAGCTTTCAGATAATACATAATATATACTCTTGTCCATTTTTTATGACGTCAGCAAATTTAACGTTGATATGGCCTGACAAAAACAAGACCTGCAATTTACACAAGCCGTCTGGCTAGAGGTTTGCGGAAAGAAAATTTGTGCATTTTGTATGACTATGCATAAATGAAAGTAAATCGAAAATAAGTAAATATACTTTAGCATATACTGTATAAATGACAGGTCAAGCAATGAATTGAAAATTATTGTTTAGATAAAGAAAATACAGGCTGTTCCACTCCGTATAACCTTGAAACAGAAATTGTCTTATTTAAAAATCCAAGTTGGTACAATGCAACGATAACATCAGCAAACCGTTTTCCTCGAGAAACCTTTGCGACTCAATTCTTCACACCTTGGGCTAATTTCCAGTCGGCGGAATTTTCCGAGCAGGCGAAATTTACACAATCAAAATTATTCAAACCTAAATTCTATGCAATTGCAAAATGACGTTTTCACTTGTAAACAAAAGAATTTCCACTCGCTGGCCTTCACTTTGAATATGCTCAATGACTAGAAATCTTGCTCGTCGTCAAGGTAATGAACGAATTATCAATCAATTTTTGTGTTGCTCACCCAGGGAGTCCCATTTCACCATCATGAAGCAGGAAGGCATACAAACCTCTCTGGTTCTGCCTTCAACATGAAAGTGAAGTGTTAGAGCTCATAGCTCCATTTTCAGATTATTAATTTCTTCCTACGATATGCCAAACTGCAAGTTGAAATGTCTAGCATGTAACTCAAATGAATACAAATTGCCATATTAAACACTTTTCTCTCTGCGTTCAATCAAACGTCGGAACTTTTTTGGGACACCCGGTAGGCAAACTAAATAAGAACCTCTTGAGTACTGTAGAAAGTTTATAAGAGATTGTCTTCCAACGCCAAAATTATCTGGATTGTAGCAACATATTGAAGTCCATCAGGCATAGGGGGGTGTGACTACCGACAGGATATCAATTTCATTAAAAAGTCCCAGAACATGACTATACATTTTGCATCTTGGTTTCGGGACAGGCATGTAAAAAAGATACTTTTTCCAGGATGGGTCAACATTTTTATGCAGACACTAAAATAACACAACACTAGACATTCTGAATGATCTAATTCCAGGACTGCTAATGTGTTTTGTTATATTTTGTTCGAGATGGTGCCTGCAATGTTTCTTACACGCTGGGATAATGAAAAACGTTTTCTTGTCAACGATTAACTACAATAAGAGAAGCGAATTTCATGAAATATCAAGCTCTTATTTACACCTAGCCCTAATGAAGACTCCTTTGGTACAGATAATGTATCTTTTGTCTAGTTTTCAAATTCTTATATCAATAAATAAAAATAAAATTTCCACAAAAAATCATCAACGTATGACTTCTCCCCAGTATGAATTAATTCATATGCAGTGCGATAGTGATTATAACCAAGTCCTTGCAGCATGGCATCATGAGCATAAGGCTTCTCTCCAGTATGAATTGATTTATATGTAGAGAGATAGTGACTAAGTCAATTGCTACATATATCACAAATGTAAGGCTTCAATCCTTCATGAATGCTTTTATGGGTCTTGAGAATAATACCATATGTATCATAAATGTCATGATTCTTTCAAGTATGAATTCGTTTATGTCTATTGAGATCACTTTTCTGTTTAAATTCTTTTCCACATATATCACAACTGTAAGGCTTTTCTCCAGTATGAATGCGTTTATGTGTCTTGAGATTATCAATGCGACTAAATCCTTGGCCACATTCATCACAGATGTAAGGTGTCACAGCAGTATGAATTCGTTTATGTGTCTTTAGATTGCTACGTCGAATAAATCCTTTGTCACATATACCACATATGTAAGGTCTCTCTCCACTGTGAACTATTTTATGAGCATTTAGTTCGCTACTTCGACTGAATCCTTGTACACAGATGTCACAAATGTAAGGTTTTTCACCAGTATGAATGCGTTTATGCGTAGTGAGATTGCAACTTTGACTAAATCCTTGCCCACACGTATCACAGATGTAAGGTTTTTCTCCAGTGTGAGTTAATTTGTGTGCATTGAGATTGGCAATTTGAATAAATCCTTTTTGACATATATGACAGACGTAAGGTTTCTCTCCAGTATGAATACGTTTATGTGCATCGAGAACGTGACTATAACCAAATTTTTGTCCACATAAGTTACAAATGTAAGGCTTCTCACCAGTATGAATTCGTTTATGTACAGTGAGATTCCAACTTTCACTAAATCCTTGCCCACATGTATCACAGATGTAAGGTTTTTCTCCAGTGTGAGTTAATTGGTGCGAATTGAGATTGGCAATTTGACTAAATCCTTTTTGACAAATATGACAGACGTAAGGTTTCTCTCCAGTATGGATGCGTTTATGCACAGTGAGATTGAAACTTTGACTAAATGCTTGCCCAGAGGCATCACAGAGGTAAGGTTTTTCTCCAGTATGAGGTTTCTCTCCTGTATCACTCGATTTATGTGTGCTGAGATGGCTACTTTCATTAAATACTTTGTGATATAAATCACACGTGTAAGGTTTCTCTTCAGTATGAACTCGTTTGTGTGCATTGAAATTGCACATTTGACTAAATATTTGTCCACATATATCACACAGCAAAGGATTCTCTCGAACATCGATTACTTCGTGCATATCGAGATCATCTTTATGACTAAATCCTTCTTCACAAGTATCACAAATATAAAGTTCTTCTATGGTATCATGCTGTTTGTGTCTGTTTGGACTGCTTTTGTCACAAGTTTCCTTTCCAGATTTATCACTAGGGCATGCTTCATAATCCATCTTGATTTGTAAACTAATTTCGCGACAGATTAAAGTGTTCTCAATATGAATGTGCATCCGTCCTATTTCAGGTAGCATAGGAATCAAATGTTTCTGATGATTTTGCCCCTAGCCTATGGCCGAAATCTCAAAAGCCCAATTTTCACGGACCAATTACATGGCGAATAAAGGAAGAGGACAAACGATACCCGTAAATATTTTCTTGATGTTACCTACCCTCATAGAAAGGAAACAGTACGAAAATCTGCTCTCAAAATTTTCCGACTTTTTAAAAGGAATCTACTCTGAAGATGCTTTGGTGTAACAGTTTGGATGCCGGTTAAAATGTCTCTAGGTAAGTTCGGTGGAGTTATTGCCTTTGCAATAGAAAAAATTGGCGAACTCGAAGGCTTGCCGAGGCCTGTTTACGCAATTTCAAGTCAGGTGATAAAACCTCTTGATAAAACCTCTATTGAATTCTGTAACTTGTTTTGCACCAAGAAACTCTATGGCATGAATGGAAAAAATGGTATAATACAGAAACTTCCCTAAAGTATTGCCAAAAGACTTGAAATGCGTATTAACAGGCTTTGTAGATTTTTTCAATTCACATAGAAACAGTAGGGGCATTGAATCTTAAACAAAAGAAACTTTAGCGAAAAGGGAATAGGAAGAACAATTGAAAACGCAGATTTTCACGTTTTCGGGTCGATCTTACAACAATCACTATCGTTATTGCTATTGTCTCTTGCCCAGAATTCTATTGTTAAAGGTTCGGTTTCTTAGCGGTTTGTTTGTGAAATGGAGAGGCAATAACACCAGCACATATTTCAACCAGCATCCAAGCTTGCATAACCAAACATCTGGAAAGAAGTTTGAACAATTCGGGAAATTTCTAGCAGCTTTTTCTCCTTTTTGCGTTTTATGAGGGAAGAGAAAATTTAGAGAAATCTCCACTAGTATATTTTGTCCTCTTCTCTTATTCGCCATCTGATTGGTCCGTGAAATTGAGACGTTGGAGATTTCGGCCAAGGGCCACGAGCCATTCGGCTATGGATGACATCTTATTCCTATTCTTTTCCAAGTATGTTACATTCGTAATGTTTCTACCCAGAATGGACTTGTTTTTGTTTATCTAAGTTATCTTTCAGTTTAAGTTTCTGTTCTACTCCCAAAACGCCACTCTTTGTATTCTCAATGGATTTTAAATTCTTGCAGATTTGATCCAAACCATTTAAAAAATGAGCTTCCTTCGCTCGTAATCTTGCCAAAAGGTTATACTTTCGATTGATCAATGGTCTTTATAAGCATTGTTATAATTTTTGCACCTATCTTTTATCAAAATTCGTTGTTTTCGTGCATGGAGAATGTAATTTGAAGTAGACTTTTATTATTCTATAGATGTTGTTCCATGAGATTCACACACGTTAACGCGCCAGGGGAATACTTTGCACTGTGATCCAGCTCTTTAGAAATCGTGGAATTAATCCCAAAAAATGAAAATACGAGAATACACTATTTAAGGGTTTCATCATGGCGAAGAGACATTGAGCTATTCGATAAAACAAAAATTTCTTAGATCCGTCTTATAAATCCAGAGATATGATTTTTTAAAGTTTGACTAAATTGCGAACTGTTGTTTACATTGCAATTTTCGGCCTTTTGTTTGTTGTATCGTTGAAAACCCAGAAATTCAAGTTCTTGTATCTCTTCAATAAATGCACCGATTTTTTGAAACTTTTTTTTGTCTTACAGATAAACACCTAAGCTATCTAAAAATACAAAGCTTTTTTTAAAATCTCAAGTTGGTATATCAATATTTGTCAAAATGGCGTATGACCTTTTTAAGCACGAAAACCAGGCAAATTATCAACATTCCGTCTGTTATAGTGAAAACAAAAAATCTAACTAAATCTAACTCTTCGAAAAAAATATTAAAATTGAATATGATGTCTTGAGAGAATTTTTGCCAAAGGATTCGTACAGCTTCGTACAGGAAAAAAAGTTATCACACATTTGGTATGGTAGGTCCTTTTCAGTTTGTGTTTGGTTATGGTCGTACTCACTGAAACCTTGACGACCAACTGTTGATAAAGATCTCGTTCTGGTATAACATTTTCATGCTTCTTGTCTGTCGACTCGGTTTTTATCTTTATCTTGATTCCATAGTCAATGAAAATGTTAACTGAGTCTTCAAGGGCTTCGATATGGTAGGGAAGAGGCGTCAATAGTCCGGATATGCTTGTGGCGACTTTTATTGGAACATAACTACTGCCTACATTCCCCCATCACTACTTTTCCATTCACTTATTCGCCTTAAATGCCTCTTTGTTTAAGGCAAGGCAACTTTACCTCGTTATTTCAAAATATGTATTCAACTGTTAAACTTTGATAGTACGCATAGAGAGTGTCTACAGCTCACCATACTGTATATGGGATGCAGGGAGTGCTCAAATTACAGGATGACGCAACTTTACATAAACTGATATGAAACTGCAAAACAATAAAAAAAATTTTTCTCGTAACAATGACTGACCCAAGCCAAGCCTGTATGTTTCACATGCCTCATTGAGAAGCAGAATTTTTTCTATGTTAATTTCCAAGTCAGTTCCTACCACAAAATAAAACAATGACTGTTAAAACACAAAACTGCTGGCCTGTAGTCTTTAAACCATTCCAATAGCTATGTGTCACAAAATCAATCACGTTTATCACAACGAATGGCGAGCTTTTATGATTTCATTGTTGAAAACGGTGATTTAAAGAATAAAAGTACGAAGTAGAACACGAAATATACTGCGAAATTTAAGGATCTAGCTGATAAACTGATAGAGGAAAGGGGGGCTGAAGGAAGACGCATATAAACTTCAATTAGTACTCCAAAAATTGTATCAAGTTAAAGTCAAGGATGAAGCCTGGCGTGTAAAAGAAAGAGTGTTCAGTGATGAAGTAGATGAACGAGTTAAAAACGTAGCCGACCAAGATCAGGCAGTCAATTATCATTAAAGTGAGGTGATCGATACACTAAACCGAGAAGAGGCCCTTATCAAGGACATGTACAATGAGAATTAGATTATCGACCAAAAACTAAATACTTTAGAGACACAAGCTTTACTCAAGTAAAGCTAAGATAGTTGAAAGTAGTTTGCATAAACACTGTTCGTATGCGGAACAGTTCAATCATGTACAAAGCCAAAAATCATTGCCAAAAAATCAACGTTAAACCAAAAGGGCCTATCATACCAAATGTGTGATAACTTTTTTTCCTGTATGAAGCTGTACGAATCCTTTGGTAGAAATTCTCTCAAGACATCATATTCAATTGTGATATTTTTTTGAAGAGTTAGATTTAGTTAGATTTTTTGTTTTCACTATAACAAACGGAATTTTGATAATTTGCCTGGTTTTTGTGCTTAAAAAGGTTCATACACCATTTTGACAAATATTGATATACCAACTTGAGATTTTGCAAATAGCTTTGTATTTTTAGATAGCTTAGGTGTTTATCTGTAAAATAAAAAAAAGTTTAAAAAAATCGGTGCATTTTTTGAAGAGTTACAAGAACTTGAATGTATGGGTTTTCAACGATAACACAAACAAAAGGCCGGAAATTGCAATGTAAACAACAGTTCGCAATTTAGTCAAACTTTAAAAAATCATATCTCTGGATTTATGAGTCGGATTTAAGAAATTTTTGTTTTATCGAATAGCTCAACGTCTCTTCGCCATGATGAAACCCTCAAATAGTGTATACTCGTATTTTCATTTTTTGGGATTAATTCCCTGTCTGGATCACAGTGCTTTGCATTCGATGCATTTTGATTTCACGTTCCACTATTCCCTCTTGTGGTTACTTTCCATTTCCTTGCGGATCAATTTTTCTATTCCGAGCCTCGTTTCTAGCATCTCTTCCCGAGGGAGGGGAGGGCGGTACAGGGTACAGGACTTGTGAGTGGACGGGGTCTACCGCCCAGTTTTCAAAAAGGTACCCTCTTCTAATTACAAAACTTGCCTTGGTACCCACTTTTAAGATTAATTAATCGATTTCTAAGTCCTAAATCACCACGAACAAGTGTGCTCTTTGTCCATTCATGTCGATGTTTTAGAAAATTGGACATGAGTCTCTGTTGACCGAAGTGCCATCATCAAGTCAAAGACCACAGGGAAACAAGAGACACCATGTAATAAGTCTAGCGTTTGCAGGCCATGATTAGCTTTTAGCTATTCAATCAGAAACGATAACTTTGAGAGGATTACCGTGGATAAAAAATTTGAAATCAAATCAAAACCAAATCAAGCATTGTTCTCTTTAAAAGTATTGGTGTAAAATTGTATGACAGATTTAATTGAACTGATGGCTTCAAAGAAATTCTGCTCAAAATCAAATTAAGCATTGTTCTCTTTAAATGTATTGGTGTAAAATTGTATGACAGATTTCATTGAACTGATGGCTTGAAAGAAACTCTGCTCAAAATCAAATAAAGCATTGTTCTCTTTAAATGTATTGGTGTAAAATTGTATGACAGATTTCATTGAACTGATGGCTTCAAAGAAATTCTGCTCAAAATCAAATAAAGCATTGTTCTCTTTAAATGTATTGGTGTAAAATTGTATGACAGATTTCATTGAACTGATGGCTTCAAAGAAACTCTGCTCAAAATCAAATGAAGCATTGTTCTCTTTAAATGTATTGGTGTAAAATTGTATGTCAGATTTCATTGAACTGATGGCTTCAAAGAAATTCTGCTCAAAATCAAATTAAGCATTGTTCTCTTTAAATGTATTGGTGTAAAATTGTATGACAGATTTCATTGAACTGATGGCTTCAAAGAAATTCTGCTCAAAATCAAATGAAGCATTGTTCTCTTTAAATGTATTGGTGTAAAATTGTATGTCAGATTTCATTGAACTGATGGCTTCAAAGAAATTCTGCTCAAAATCAAATGAAGCATTGTTCTCTTTAAATGTATTGGTGTAAAATTGTATGTCAGATTTCATTGAACTGATGGCTTCAAAGAAATTCTGCTCAAAATCAAATTAAGCATTGTTCTCTTTAAATGTATTGGTGTAAAATTGTATGTCAGATTTCATTGAACTGATGGCTTCAAAGAAATTCTGCTCAAAATCAAATGAAGCATTGTTCTCTTTAAATGTATTGGTGTAAAATTGTATGTCAGATTTCATTGAACTGATGGCTTCAAAGAAATTCTGCTCAAAATCAAATTAAGCATTGTTCTCTTTAAATGTATTGGTGTAAAATTGTATGACAGATTTCATTGAACTGATGGCTTCAAATAAATTCTGCTCAAAATCAAATTAAGCATTGTTCTCTTTAAATGTATTGGTGTAAAATTGTATGTCAGATTTCATTGAACTGATGGCTTCAAAGAAATTCTGCTCAAAATCAAATTAAGCATTGTTCTCTTTAAATGTATTGGTGTAAAATTGTATGACAGATTTCATTGAACTGATGGCTTCAAAGAAATTCTGCTCAAAATCAAATTAAGCATTGTTCTCTTTAAATGTATTGGTGTAAAATTGTATGACAGATTTCATTGAACTGATGGCTTCAAAGAAATTCTGCTCAAAATCAAATCAAGCATTGTTCTCTTTAAAAAAAATTGGTGTAAAATTGTATGACAGATTTCATTGAACTGATGGCTTCAGAGAAACTCTGCTCAAAATCAAATTAAGCATTGTTCTCTTTAAATGTATTGGTGTAAAATTGTATGTCAGATTTCATTGAATTGATGGCTTCAAAGAAATTCTGCTCAAAATCAAATTAAGCATTGTTCTCTTTAAATGTATTGGTGTAAAATTGTATGACAGATTTCATTGAACTGATGGCTTCAAAGAAATTCTGCTCAAAATCAAATTAAGCATTGTTCTCTTTAAATGTATTGGTGTAAAATTGTATGACAGATTTCATTGAACTGAAGGCTTCAAATAAACTCTGCTCACAATCGAATCAAGCATTGTTCTCTTTAAAAAAAATTGGTGTAAAATTGTATGACAGATTTCATTGAACTGATGGCTTCAGAGAAACTCTGCTCAAAATCAAATTAAGCATTGTTCTCTTTAAATGTATTGGTGTAAAATTGTATGACTGATTTCATTGAATTGATGGCTTCAAAGAAACTCTGCTCAAAATCAAATTAAGCATTGTTCTCTTTAAAAGTATTGGTGTAAAATTGTATGTCAGATTTCATTGAACTGATGGCTTCAAAGAAATTCTGCTCAAAATCAAATCAAGCATTGTTCTCTTTAAAAAAAATTGGTGTAAAATTGTATGACAGATTTCATTGAACTGATGGCTTCAAAGAAACTCTGCTCAAAATCAAATTAAGCATTGTTCTCTTTAAAAGTATTGGTGTAAAATTGTATGACAGATTTCATTGAACTGATGGCTTCAAATAAACTCTGCTCAAAATCAAATTAAGCATTGTTCTCTTTAAAAGTATTGGTGTAAAATTGTATGATAGATTTCATTGAACTGATGGCTTCAAAGAAATTCTGCTCAAAATCAAATAAAGCATTGTCCTCTTTAAAAGTATAAAACTGTATGTCGGATTTCATTGAACTGATGGCTTCAAAGAAATTCTGCTCAAAATCAAATAAAGCATTGTTCTCTTTAAATGTATTGGTGTAAAATTGTATGTCAGATTTCATTGAACTGATGGCTTAAAATAAACTCTGCTCAAAATCAAATTCAGCATTGTTCTCTTTAAATGTATTGGTGTAAAATTGTATGTCAGATGTCATTGAACTGATGGCTTCAAAGAAATTCTGCTCAAAATCAAATTCAGCATTGTTCTCTTTAAAAGTATTGGTGTAAAATTGTATGACACATTTCATTGAACTGATGGCTTCAAAGAAATTCTGCTCAAAATCAAATTCAGCATTGTTCTCTTTAAATGTATTGGTGTAAAATTGTATGACAGATTTCATTGAACTGATGGCTTCAAAGAAATTCTGCTCAAAACCAAATTAAGCATTGTTCTCTTTAAAAGTATTGGTGTAAAATTGTATGACAGATTTCATTGAACTGATGGCTTCAAAGAAATTCTGCTCAAAATCAAATTCAGCATTGTTCTCTTTAAAAGTATTGGTGTAAAATTGTATGACACATTTCATTGAACTGATGGCTTCAAAGAAATTCTGCTCAAAATCAAATTCAGCATTGTTCTCTTTAAATGTATTGGTGTAAAATTGTATGTCAGATTTCATTGAACTGATGGATTCAAAGAAATTCTGCTCAAAATCAAATTAAGCATTGTTCTCTTTAAAAGTATTGGTGTAAAATTGTATGACAGATTTCATTGAACTGATGGCTTCAAAGAAATTCTGCTCAAAATCAAATTAAGCATTGTTCTCTTTAAAAGTATTGGTGTAAAATTGTATGACACATTTCATTGAACTGATGGATTCAAAGAAATTCTGCTCAAAATCAAATTAAGCATTGTTCTCTTTAAAAGTATTGGTGTAAAATTATATGACATATTTCATTGAACTGATGGCTTCAAAGACATTCTGCTCAAAATCAAATAAAGCATTGTTCTCTTTAAATGTATTGGTGTAAAATTGTATGTCAGATTTCATTGAACTGATGGCTTCAAAGAAATTCTGCTCAAAATCAAATTAAGCATTGTTCTCTTTAAAAGTATTGGTGTAAAATTATATGACATATTTCATTGAACT
This sequence comes from Aurelia coerulea, assembly GCA_039566865.1. Classification (NCBI taxonomy): domain Eukaryota; kingdom Metazoa; phylum Cnidaria; class Scyphozoa; order Semaeostomeae; family Ulmaridae; genus Aurelia; species Aurelia coerulea. The sequence continues at coordinate 19,466,814 of CM076947.1, read as the reverse complement.
GATGGCTTCAAAGACATTCTGCTCAAAATCAAATGAAGCATTGTTCTCTTTAAAAGTATTGGTGTAAAATTGTATGACAGATTTCATTGAACTGATGGCTTCAAAGAAATTCTGCTCAAAATCAAATTAAGCATTGTTCTCTTTAAATGTATTGGTGTAAAATTGTATGACAGATTTCATTGAACTGATGGCTTCAAAGAAACTCTGCTCAAAATCAAATTAAGCATTGTCCTCTTTAAAAGTATTGGTGTAAAATTGTATGACAGATTTCATTGAACTGATGGCTTCAAAGAAATTCTGCTCAAAATCAAATTAAGCATTGTTCTCTTTAAAAGTATTGGTGTAAAATTGTATGACAGATTTCATTGAACTGATGGCTTCAAAGAAACTCTGCTCAAAATCAAATTAAGCATTGTCCTCTTTAAAAGTATTGGTGTAAAATTGTATGACAGATTTCATTGAACTGATGGCTTCAAAGAAATTCTGCTCAAAATCAAATTAAGCATTGTTCTCTTTAAAAGTATTGGTGTAAAATTGTATGACAGATTTCATTGAACTGATGGCTTCAAAGAAATTCTGCTCAAAATCAAATTAAGCATTGTTCTCTTTAAAAGTATTGGTGTAAAATTGTATGACAGATTTCATTGAACTGATGGCTTCAAAGAAATTCTGCTCAAAATCAAATAAAGCATTGTCCTCTTTAAAAGTATAAAACTGTATGTCGGATTTCATTGAACTGATGGCTTCAAAGAAATTCTGCTCAAAATCAAATTAAGCATTGTTCTCTTTAAATGTATTGGTGTAAAATTGTATGACAGATTTCATTGAACTGATGGCTTCAAAGAAATTCTGCTCAAAATCAAATAAAGCATTGTCCTCTTTAAAAGTATAAAACTGTATGTCGGATTTCATTGAACTGATGGCTTCAAAGAAATTCTGCTCAAAATCAAATTAAGCATTGTTCTCTTTAAATGTATTGGTGTAAAATTGTATGACAGATTTCATTGAACTGATGGCTTCAAAGAAATTCTGCTCAAAACCAAATTAAGCATTGTTCTCTTTAAAAGTATTGGTGTAAAATTGTATGACAGATTTCATTGAACTGATGGCTTCAAAGAAATTCTGCTCAAAATCAAATTAAGCATTGTTCTCTTTAAAAGTATTGGTGTAAAATTGTATGATAGATTTCATTGAACTGATGGCTTCAAAGAAACTCTGCTCAAAATCAAATGAAGCATTGTTCTCTTTAAAAGTATTGGTGTAAAATTGTATGACACATTTCATTGAACTGATGGCTTCAAATAAACTCTGCTCAAAATCAAATTAATCATTGTCCTCTTTAAAAGTATAAAACTGTATATCAGATTTCATTGAACTGAAGGCTTCAAATAAACTCTGCTCAAAATCAAATTAAGCATTGTTCTCTTGAAATGTATTGGTGTAAAATTGTATGATAGATTTCATTGAACTGATGGCTTCAAAGAAATTCTGCTCAAAATCAAATTAAGCATTGTTCTCTTTAAATGTATTGGTGTAAAATTGTATGACAGATTTCATTGAACTGATGGATTCAAATAAATTCTGCTCAAAATCAAATAAAGCATTGTTCTCTTTAAATGTATTGGTGTAAAATTGTATGACAGATTTCATTGAACTGATGGCTTCAAATAAATTCTGCTCAAAATCAAATAAAGCATTGTTCTCTTTAAATGTATTGGTGTAAAATTGTATGACAGATTTCATTGAACTGATGGCTTCAAAGACATTCTGCTCAAAATCAAATGAAGCATTGTTCTCTTTAAAAGTATTGGTGTAAAATTGTATGTCAGATTTCATTGAAATGATAGCTTCAAAGAAATTCTGCTCAAAATCAAATTAAGCATTGTCCTCTTTAAAAGTATTGGTGTAAAATTGTATGACAGATTTCATTGAACTGATGGCTTCAAAGAAATTCTGCTCAAAATCAAATTAAGCATTGTTCTCTTTAAAGGTATTGGTGTAAAATTGTATGTCAGATTTCATTGAACTGATGGCTTCAAAGACATTCTGCTCAAAATCAAATTAAGCATTGTCCTCTTTAAAAGTATTGGTGTAAAATTGTATGACAGATTTCATTGAACTGATGGCTTCAAAGAAATTCTGCTCAAAATCAAATTAAGCATTGTTCTCAAATGTATTGGTGTAAAATTGTATGATAGATTTCATTGAACTGATGGCTTTAAAGAAATTCTGCTCAAAATCAAATTAAGCAAATTAATCAAATTAATTACTCTTTAAATCAAATTAATCAAATTAATTACTCTTTAAAAGTATTGGTGTAAAATTGTAGGATAGATTTCATTGAACTGATGGCTTCAAAGAAATTCTGCTCAAAATCAAATAAAGCATTGTCCTCTTTAAAAGTATTGGTGTAAAACTGTATGTCAGATTTCATTGAACTGATGGCTTCAAAGAAATTCTGCTCAAAATTAAAGAAGCATTGTTCTCTTTAAAAGTATTAGTGTAAAATTGTATGTCAGATTTCATTGAACTGATGGCTTCAGAGAAATTCTGCTCAAAACCAAATCAAGCATTGTTCTCTTTAAAAGTATTGGTGTAAAATTGTATGACACATTTCATTGAACTGATGGCTTCAAAGAAACTCTGCTCAAAATCAAATAAAGCATTGTTCTCTTTAAAAGTATTGGTGTAAAATTGTATGACACATTTCATTGAACTGATGGCTTCAAAGAAATTCTGCTCAAAATCAAATTAAGCATTGTCCTCTTTAAAAGTATTGGTGTAAAATTGTATGACAGATTTCATTGAACTGAAGGCTTCAAATAAACTCTGCTCACAATCGAATTAAGCATTGTCCTCTTTAAAAGTATTGGTGTAAAATTGTATGACAGATTTCATTGAACTGATGGCTTCAGAGAAATTCTGCTCAAAACCAAATCAAGCATTGTTCTCTTTAAAAGTATTGGTGTAAAATTGTATGACACATTTCATTGAACTGATGGCTTCAAAGAAACTCTGCTCAAAATCAAATAAAGCATTGTTCTCTTTAAAAGTATTGGTGTAAAATTGTATGACAGATTTCATTGAACTGATGGCTTCAGAGAAACTCTGCTCACAATCGAATTAAGCATTGTCCTCTTTAAAAGTATTGGTGTAAAATTGTATGACACATTTCATTGAACTGAAGGCTTCAAAGAAACTCTGCTCAAAACCAAATCAAGCATTGTTCTCTTTAAAAGTATTGGTGTAAAATTGTATGACACATTTCATTGAACTGATGGCTTCAAAGAAACTCTGCTCAAAACCAAATCAAGCATTGTTCTCTTTAAAAGTATTGGTGTAAAATTGTATGACACATTTCATTGAACTGATGGCTTCAAAGAAATTCTGCTCAAAATCAAATTAAGCATTGTCCTCTTTAAAAGTATTGGTGTAAAATTGTATGACAGATTTCATTGAACTGAAGGCTTCAAATAAACTCTGCTCACAATCGAATTAAGCATTGTCCTCTTTAAAAGTATTGGTGTAAAATTGTATGACAGATTTCATTGAACTGATGGCTTCAGAGAAATTCTGCTCAAAACCAAATCAAGCATTGTTCTCTTTAAAAGTATTGGTGTAAAATTGTATGACACATTTCATTGAACTGATGGCTTCAAAGAAACTCTGCTCAAAATCAAATAAAGCATTGTTCTCTTTAAAAGTATTGGTGTAAAATTGTATGACAGATTTCATTGAACTGATGGCTTCAGAGAAACTCTGCTCACAATCGAATTAAGCATTGTCCTCTTTAAAAGTATTGGTGTAAAATTGTATGACAGATTTCATTGAACTGATGGCTTCAGAGAAATTCTGCTCAAAACCAAATCAAGCATTGTTCTCTTTAAAAGTATTGGTGTAAAATTGTATGACACATTTCATTGAACTGATGGCTTCAAAGAAACTCTGCTCAAAATCAAATAAAGCATTATTCTCTTTAAAAGTATTGGTGTAAAATTGTATGACAGATTTCATTGAACTGATGGCTTCAAAGAAACTCTGCTCAAAATCAAATTAAGCATTGTTCTCTTTAAATGTATTGGTGTAAAATTGTATGTCAGATTTCATTGAACTGATGGCTTCAAAGACATTCTGCTCAAAATCAAATTAAGCATTGTCCTCTTTAAATGTATTGGTGTAAAATTGTATGACAGATTTCATTGAACTGATGGCTTCAAAGAAACTCTGCTCAAAATCAAATAAAGCATTGTTCTCTTTAAATGTATTGGTGTAAAATTGTATGACAGATTTCATTGAACTGATGGCTTCAAAGAAATTCTGCTCAAAATCAAATTAAGCATTGTTCTCAAATGTATTGGTGTAAAATTGTATGATAGATTTCATTGAACTGATGGCTTTAAAGAAATTCTGCTCAAAATCAAATTAAGCAAATTAATCAAATTAATTACTCTTTAAATCAAATTAATCAAATTAATTACTCTTTAAAAGTATTGGTGTAAAATTGTATGATAGATTTCATTGAACTGATGGCTTCAAAGAAATTCTGCTCAAAATCAAAGAAGCATTGTTCTCTTTAAAAGTATTGGTGTAAAATTGTATGTCAGATTTCATTGAACTGATGGCTTCAAAGACATTCTGCTCAAAATCAAATTTAGCATTGTCCTCTTTAAAAGTATTGGTGTAAAATTGTATGACAGATTTCATTGAACTGAAGGCTTCAAATAAACTCTGCTCACAATCGAATTAAGCATTGTCCTCTTTAAAAGTATTGGTGTAAAATTGTATGACAGATTTCATTGAACTGATGGCTTCAGAGAAATTCTGCTCAAAACCAAATCAAGCATTGTTCTCTTTAAAAGTATTGGTGTAAAATTGTATGACACATTTCATTGAACTGATGGCTTCAAAGAAACTCTGCTCAAAATCAAATAAAGCATTGTTCTCTTTAAAAGTATTGGTGTAAAATTGTATGACAGATTTCATTGAACTGATGGCTTCAGAGAAACTCTGCTCAAAATCAAATAAAGCATTGTTCTCTTTAAAAGTATTGGTGTAAAACTGTATGACACATTTCATTGAACTGTTGGCTTCAAAGAAACTCTGCTCAAAACCAATCAAGCATTGTTCTCTTTAAAAGTATTGGTGTAAAATTGTATGTCAGATTTCATTGAACTGAAGGCTTCAAAGAAATTCTGCTCAAAATCAAATTAAGCATTCTTCTCTTTAAAAGTATTCGTGTAAAATTGTATATCAGATTTCATTGAACTGAAGGCTTCAAAGAAATTCTGCTCAAAATCAAATAAAGCATTGTTCTCTTTAAATGTATTGGTGTAAAATTGTATGACACATTTCATTGAACTGATGGCTTCAAAGAAAGCTCAAAATCAAATTAAGCATTGTTCTCTGTAAAATATTGGTGTAAAATTGTATGACAGATTTCATTGAACTGATGGCTTCAAATAACTCTGCTCAATATCAAATCAACTATTGCTCCAACTCTTTCAAAGAAACTCTGTTCTGCATTTTTCCTTATAATTATCAATTTGAATCTTCTGAAATTTTCAATATATTTAGAATTAAAGTGTTAAATTTCATTATGAGAATACAAGAAATTTTTTAAAAAATCTTAATACCATCGTAGTTTCTAAACTTGTTGATGAAAGGTGAAATAATTTTCATAACATATTTTACTGATATCTACAAAATGATATCAATCAATAGTCTCTCACTCATCTGCTTAAAACTTGTGAAATTTGATGACGTCATATCCTCCAATGACTTGAAATATAAAATGCGATATGATATTGTATACAGTAGAACAGTAGAATCATTTGTCACATGCATCAAAAATTAAACGTTTTTATCCAGTATGAGCTCGTTTATGTGTATAGAGAGCATCTTTCCGACAAAATCCTTTTCCTCATATATGACAAATGTAAGGTTTCCCTCAAGTGTGAATGCGTTTATGTCTAGCAAGACTACTGTGCTGTCTAAATCCTTGTCCACATGTATCACATCTGTAAGGTTCCTCTCCAGTATGAATCCGTTTATGTCTAATAAGACTACCTTGGTGTCTAAAGCCTTGTCCACATGTATCACATATGTAAGGTTCCTCTCCAGAATGAATTCGTCTGTGTGTTGTGAGATGGGCAGTTCGATTAAATCCTTTGCCGCATATATCACAAACGTAAGGTTTTTCTCCAGTGTGAATGCGTTTATGTGAAGTTAGATTGCAAATTAAACTAAATTCTTTCCCACATGTATCACAGATGTGAGGTTCCTCTCCAGTATGAATCCGTTTATGTCTAATAAGACTACCTTGGTGTCTAAATCTTTGCCCACATGTATCACATATGTAAGGTTCCTCTCCAGTATGAATTCGTCTGTGCGTTGTGAGATAGTCAATTCGAGTAAATCCTTTGCCGCATATATCACAAATGTAAGGTTTTTCTCCAGTATGAATTCGTCTGTGCGTTGTGAGATAGTCAATTCGATTAAATCCTTTGCCACATATATCACAGATGCAAGTTTTCTCTCCAGTGTGAATGCGTTTATGTCTATCGAGATCACATTTCTGAAAACATCCTTTCCCACATATATCACAGATGTAAGGTTTTTCTCCAGTGTGAATTTTTTCATGTGTAGTGAGATTGCCAGCTCCATTAAATCCTTTGCCACATATATCACAAATGTAAGGTTTCTCTCCAGTATGAGCTCGTTTATGTCTATCAAGACCATCTTTCCGACCAAATCCTTGTCCACATATATCACAAATGAAAGGTTTCTCTCCAGTGTGAATGCGTTTATGTTTCGTGAGATAACCGGTCCTACTAAATCCTTTGTTACATATATCACAAATGTATGGTTTCTCTCTAGTGTGAATGCGTTTATGTGCAGTAAGATTGCAAATTAAACTAAATGCTTTCCCACAACTATCACAAATGTAAGGTTTCTCGCCAGTATGAATTTGGTTATGTCTATCGAGATCACATTTCTGACTAAATCCTTTGCCACATGTATCACAATTGTAAGGTTTTTCCATTGTATGAACCCCAGTATGATTATTGAGATGGGGACTTAGACAAAATCCTTTGTTACACATATCACAAAAATAAGGTTTCTCTCCAGTATGATGAGCTCGTTCATGTCCATTGAGATTGGCAACATTAATAAATCCTTTGTCACACATATCACAAATGTAAGGTTTCTTATTAGTATGAATTCGTTTGTGTGCGATGAGATTGCATTTCTGATTGAACCCTTGTCCACATGTATAACATTTCAAAAGATTTTCTCCAATATGCATTTCTTTATGCATATCGAGATCAGCTTTTTGAGCAAATCCTTCTCCACAAGATTCACAAATATAAGGTTCTTCTATGGTATTCTTCTGTCTGTGCCTGTTTGGACTGCTATTGTCAGTAAGTTCGTTCCGAACAATAGGGTATGCTTCCTCTTCCATCTTGACTTGTAAATCAGATTGTTTATGGATCAATGTTTTGTCAACATGACTTGGCAGTAGTCCTTTTCCAAGTATGTTACATTCATAGTGTTTCTCACCAGAATGGACTTGCTTGTGTCTGTCTAAGTCATCTTTCAGATCAAATCCTATTCCACATACATCACAAATGTAAGATCTCTCTCCAATATGAATGTTCTCTTTATGTGCATCGAGATTGTCACTATCACCAAATCCTATTCCGCATAAATCACATATGAAATCTTCTTCTCCGGCATCAAATTGATTATTTGTTGTCTTATCATGGGTACGGGATCGAGCATCAGTATCTCTTTCTCCAAATGTTTCAAAAAAGCAGGCTTCCTGTTCAGTCTTAATATCACTTTCATTGGAGATCATAATTTCATCAACATAATCCTCATCACTACTATCACAACATCTTTCACGCTTTACTGGATTCCAAGCTTGGACATTCCCAAAAGACTCTTCTTGTTTTCTGATCGGAATTTGACTTTGGGTGCACTGTTTTGATAATGCTCCATATGAATGACCAACCATTATATTATCTAGAAATTGAAGGATTTTTAAGGAAGTTCGCTCATTTATTAAAGATGACGGTAAAAATGGTAATGGTAAAGAATACCTAAACAAGTGATTCGTGGTACAAAATTTAAGAATAGCCTTAAATAATGGACTCATCATATTAAACCCATAAACGCAACAAAAGCACCGAAATCAGCAGAAAGAAGACTATCAACTCCTGTAAAAGAAACAATAACCAAAATAAGCCTGTAACAAGAGAAAAACTTTTAAATCCTTTAAGACAAAACTAAATTAACCTTAAAACCAGAAAGGAAAGAAATAAGTTAGTACCTCACCAGTACCTGCTGAAAAGATAAACGTGAAATCACCAAATACTAGATTCGTCGCACTCTCATCAGTTTGGTTCGTTCGAAGAACAAATTACCAATAAAAACAGGCCACTTTTTTAGCAGACGAACAAAACAAAACCGAAAATACGTCATTAGCACCTAAGCCACTTGTTAGCTAAACCCAATAGACAACCACCAAAGATCAAAGCTTTTGGCGCAAATTAGAACAATGGCAACTTGAAAACAAACTCCTTCTGTCGGCAGAGGGAGGGATATCGAAGTTTAATAAACACCGCTTCTAAAACCTCGAGGTGGAAGGCAGACCTAGCCCTACCCAAAATCGGAATCAATCCTCGCGATAGTTGCTACCACATTCATTCAGTAAGTGAGTACCAATGGCAGGATCACTTTCTTGTTTAACCGGACCAGCTTTACATTTTTGTTTTGGTTATCTGGTTTAGTAGTAACAATATCCCGATTCGTTCGAAGACTCTTGAGAGCTCGATAATGTTCAACCTGGAAGTGAAAGCCTTTCCTGTCAACATCCGCACCACAATATGCATGAGCTAAATTAGTAAAGTCATCGTTACTACCGGGGCTATGACTATTCAGTTGTGCAAACAATTGCTCGAATTTCGAAAATACCTCTTCTCTGCGGACATCAGACCATGGCACCGGAAAGTCAAAGCCATGTCCTAAAGCGTATCTTTCAATGTCAGAGAGCTGATTATCAGATAAATTTGTGACATGTGTACCTGAATTATTAAGACCGTTACCATTTCTGTTTATGAGAGTGCAACCAAACTAGTATTTGGTGATTTCACGTTTCAGCAGTTACTAACTTATTTCTTTCCATTTAGGTTTTAAGGTTAATTCGGTTTTGTCTTAAAGGTTTTAACAGTTTTCCTCTTGCTACAGGCTTATTTTGGTTATCGTTTCTTTTACAGGAACTAATATTCTTCTTTCTACTGATTTCGGTGTTTTTGTTGCGTTTATGGGTTTAATATGAGGAGTCCGTTATTTAATGAATTTATTAACAGTACAACAGGGAAATATTTTGTAGTAGCATTGTTAAGTTTCTTAAGGGAATACTGTTGCACGATCTCCGTGGAGGCGTGCTTGTAGGCAAATATAAAAAGCTCTTCAAGGCGTGGAGAATCACAGGTCGATAGCAAGTACTTTTATGAAAGATAGGATCCCTCCCGCCCATCCCCTCCCTGTTTTCAGAGATTCAGGTTACATGTATCAAATGAACGTACGAGCGATAGGAATGATGTGCTTTCCGTGTTAGCTATATTTGGCACACCTATATACAATCTTGCTAGACTGACCTCACTACTATACCGGGTGAGCCAGAAAACAGTTCCCACTTGCTAAAATTTGTAGCACCACAAGTACTTCATGGATTTGAATGATTCAAATTCTAGTTGAAAGCCAAAAGATCGAAGTATTTTTGTGATTTTTCTCGTCTTCATACGAGCACTGCAAATATAGGTAAATTCAACTTTACAAAAATTTCATGGCTGCAAAATGACAGAAAAAGGCCTAAAACACTTGATCAAATCGTTAGGACTCTCTTCACACAGAACAATACGCACATGCGTTTCACCTCTCTCAAGAGTCACAAGAAATAGATTCTCAAACAGATACTAAAGATTGTCAATCCCATGGCAATATAGATGTGCAGACGATATCTCTCACCCATGAGAAATTGCATTTTCTCTGTTGTTCTGAGCGAGGAGTCCTTTATGATTTGATCAAGCATTTTAGGCCTTTTTCAGTCATTTTGCAACCATCAAGTTTTTGTAAGCTTGAATTTACCAATTTTTCCAATGCTTGTAAGAACGTGAGAAAAATCACAAAAATACTTCGATCTTTTGGCTGTCAAGCAAACATTGATTCATTCCAATCCATTTAGTACTCTTGATGCTATGAATTTTCAAAAGTGGGAACTTTTTTCTGGCTCACCCGGTATGTTTATTGTAGTTTAGTTAATAAATAAAGTTATTTTCGGTTGAATGCAATGAATTAGAAAATAAGGGCTATTATTGATGATATCCAGGGGGTAATAGACCCAGCAATTTATTGGGATTGGCACTGTTGTAAAGCAGGGATGGTGCCAGAAATCTTCCAACAGGGGGGCTGGAACTTCCGACATGGGCCTAAAATTGGAAGAAAATGCAGTTTTCGTACGTTATTTTGCCAAATCTCCTCCGACAATAACGCAAAATTTCTCCGACGGGGGGCTAGATGCTTCCGATGGGCTTCCTTGGTGCCCTGCGGTAAAGAGATGTTCACACTGTGCAGAAACAATATCTTCAAGTTGACAACGCCATTTGGGAGTAAATATGAAAGAAAGAATCTTAAATTTCCAATCAAAATTCCTTAACCATATTTCGGTTGAGGGGATTTGCTCCACGAGTAGACTTTTTGTTATAACTCTGCCAGGAGAAAAATTATGGCCTGGAAAATTTCTGACTTTTTGCTGCCACTTGTTGTGCAACTAACGACTCTTGGAATTTCTTAAAAATACTTTGGGTAGTGTTATTTGATGTAATCTATCATATCATAATTCTCATGTTTGGATGGAATTGTGTTTCAAAATAAATGTTATCGTATTTTCCCTGATTTTTACCGATTTTAACACTTTTCTTGACCAAGAAAGAAAAAAAGCAGACGCAAGCAATAATGACGGCTAATTTAAGGTTACTTTTTATATTCTCATGAAGTACATGCCTGGGGCTATTAGTACACCAAATCTGGTTGCTCTATCTATTACCAGTCAAGAGTTAGCTAGGGGGGAAAACCGCCAGACCAAAAGAGGTCTTGCAAAATAGCCCAACCACTGTAAAGGAACAATCGTTTGAAATTGTTAGGTAGAGGGGTTGACAAAAAAGTAAACGTAATTCTCTGGCTTATCCATTTGTTAAAGAACTATAATCTTATGTTTTCTGGGTGGTTTAGTTTGCTGTTTAGGCCATTTGGGGATAGAGTTTTAAGACGTAACATCCAGTTATCCTCATGTGATTCTAAAATAAAAGTAATTTCATCTGATACATTTTTTTCAATCTTTTCTATGATGGTAAATTTTGCATCTGTAGAGAAGTCATGGTTAGCTAGGCAAAAGTGTTGTTCGACGGGGAGCAGTTTATCGTAGTCTGTTGATTTGATTTTATGCCTATAGTTGTTGAGTCCAAAATTGAACGGCCATTCGGACTTTCCGACATATTGTTTAGAGCACCGTGTGCATTCTAACAGATATATCACATTTTTGCTTTTACAGTTGGATTCGTGGTAGATTTCATATGTATTCTTAGATACAAAACTAGTGAATGAGTTGGTAGATTTAAGGTGATTACAGCATAGACTGTTACCAGATTTAGTTACCAGATTGTTACCGTAACCATTCCTGTCGCTTATACATTAAAGTCGAGAATTTTCGGAAGGAAAAGTTTCGGGGAAAAGAACTTCGGCTAAAAAACTTTTGGACCCTTTTTCGAGAATTTCGGACGAACAATTTTACCATAATTGTGTTAAAACTAGTTGTCATTTTACGTTAATTAAGCATGTGCAACTTAAACTAAATATACAGATGCATCAAACGTTTTCAAAAAAAGTATTCAACAAAGGAAATTGTTCTGAAAGCAGTTTTAAGGCTGCAGATGCAAAGAAGAGGTGTTGTCTTCCTCGACTCCAGAACATTGTCACTGACAACTGCAATGTGAAAACTCATTTTGGAAGCAGGATCGCCGATGACAGTATTTCACTCTTTAACAGTGGCATGGGAGAAATTTGTGTTTTACCAATTACCTACCGGGTGAGTCAGAAAAAAGGATCCCCGCTTGGAAGGCCACTGCTCCATGAATTTTAAAGCAATAATATTGAAAAATGTCTTGTTTTATTGCCAGCCAATATGTTCAATTAGGTTCAGTAATTTACCCAGCCTTAATAGGCCATTCCTTCCCGTGGATATGGGTGATTTTCTGCAGAAAGCCCCTTCAAAAAACCTGCAAAAACGAATGAAAACAATGAGCACATTTTCCTTCGTAAAAACTGATACACTCACATAAATTCATGTATTTTGTCCTCTTGGGAGAATGGAATCCCCCTGAATAGGTCATCGATACCAGGGAGAGGACTCGTTCATCCTCCCAAGAGGATAGCACGTGCTAAAGCGTTCACATGTCATTGCTGTAAGGCATTGTAAGGTAGAAATGTTAGGGAAATCTGTTCATGATTTTGGGCACGTTTTGAAGGTTTTTTGAAGAGGCTTTCTGGAGAAAATCCCTCATAATTTCAGAATGGAGTAGCCGATTTCAGTCAGGTAAATTTTATAGTAGATTTGAACATTTCTACCATAAAACTATATGTTTGCCGATATCATTGTCTTGTAATTCAGGGAGCCGTGACCTTTCAAACGGGGATTCTTTTTTCTGACTCACCCGGTATAATCTATAACCAAACAATTAACAATTTTCCGACAATTAAACTAAACTTGTCCGAAAGTTTGATCGTCGGAAAGTTTTCGATCGTACTGCTTGTATGGTCTGAAGAAAGAATGCGCCTATGCTTATAGAGATCCCAGTTCAAAGTAGATACTCTGTCAAATGTATCAAAGAAGTCTCTACAGTGTGAAATCACTTATCTATGTTCACATATATAGCACAGGCATAAGGTTTATCTGAAGTATGAATGCGATTATGTGAAATGAGATTGCTATTGTGGCTAAATCCTTTACAACACATATCACATTTTCAAGGTTTCTTTCCAGTATGAATTCGATGATGTTTCTTAAGAGCTCCATTCCTACTAAATACTTCTCCACACCTATCACAGATGTAAGGTTTCTCTCTGGCATGGAATCGCTTATGTTTATCAAGATGACCTTTCTGACCAAATCCTTTTCTACATATATCACAGATGTAAGGTTTCTCTCCAGTATGAACAATTTTATGTCTCTTGAGATTACTACTGTGACTAAATCCTTTGCTGCATGTAACACAGATGTAAGGTTTCTCTCCAGTATGAATTTGTTTATGGCCATCAAGATGACCTTTCTGACTAAATCCTTTGCCACATATATCACAGATGTAAGGTTTCTCTCCAGTATGAATTCGTTGATGTGTCTTGGGATCATTGTTGTGACTAAATCCTTTTCCACATATAGCAAAGATGTTAGGTTTCTCTCCAGTATGAACAAGTTTATGTCTCTTGAGATTACTACTGTGACTAAATCCATTGCCACATGTATCACAGATGTAAGGTTTCTGCCCAGTATGAATTCGTATATGACCATCAAGATGAGCTTTCTGACTAAATCCTTCTCCACACCTATTACAGATGTAAGGTTTCTCTCCAGTATGGAATCGCTTATGTTTATCAAGATGACCTTTCTGACTAAATCCTTTTCTACATAAATCACAGATGTAAGGTTTCTCTCCAGTATGAATTCGCTTATGTGTCGTAAGAGTGCTATGTTGACGAAATCCTTTTCCACATGTGTCACAAATGTAAGGTTTTTCTCCAGTATGAGATCGCTTATGTACAATGAGAGTGCCATTGTGACGAAATCCTTGTCCACATACATTACAAACATAAGGTTTCTCTCCACTATGAATTCGTTGATGTGTCTTGAGATAATTGTTGCGACTAAAGGCTTTTCCACATATATCACAGATGTAAGGTTTCTCTCCAGTATGAACAAGTTTATGTCTCTTGAGATTACTACTGTCACTAAATCCTTTGCTGCATGTAACACAGATGTAAGGTCTCTCTCCAGTATGAATTTGTTTATGGCCATCAAGATGACCTTTCTGACTAAATCCTTTGCCACATATATCACAGATGTAAGGTTTCTCTCCAGTATGGAATCGCTTATGTTTATCAAGATGACTTTTCTGACTAAATCCTTTTCTACATAAATCACAGAGGTAAGGTTTCTCTCCAGTATGAATTTGTTTATGCGTTTTGAGATTGCCACATTTAGAAAATCTTTTTCCGCATACATCGCAACTATAAAGTTTTTCTGCAGTATGAATGCGCTTATGTGAAATGAGATGGATATTTTGCCTACGTTCGTGTCCACATATATCACATTTACTTGTGAGATTGCTACTGTCAGTAAATCCTTGTCCACAAGTATCACCAATATAAGGTTCTTCTGTAGTATTACCCTCTGTGGGTCTGTTCAGACTGCTATTGTCAATAATTTCTTTTCGAGATATATCACTGGGGTATGGTTCCTCTTCAATATTAATTTGTAAATCATTTCCATGATCAGTCAACGTTTTGTCAACATGACCATGCAGGAGTCGTTTTCCTGGTATGTTACATTCATAATATCTCTTTCCAGAATGGATTTGTTTATGTATATCTAAGTCATTTTGCAGAATAAATCCTATCCCGCATAAGTCACACATGTAAGATGTCTCTCCAACATGAATTTCTTGTTTATGTGCATCACAATTGCAACTGTCACTAAATACCATTCCACGCACATCACAAATATATTCTTTCTCTCCTGTATCAAATGGATTAATTGTTGAATGATCATATGTGAGGATTGCAGCACCAGTGTCTCCTTCTTCAGATGTTTCATCAGGATTGGCTCCCTCTTCAATTTTAATTTGTAAACCATTTTCACAACCGAGCAATTTTTTGTCAACATGACTGGGCAGTAGTTCTTTTCCAAGTATGTTACATTCATAATGTTTCTCGTCAGAATGGACTCGTTTATGTCTATCTAAATAATCTTTCAGGCAAAATCCTGTTCCACATACATCACAAATGTGATATTTCTTTCCAATATGAATGTTTTGCTTATGTGCATCGAGATTGCAACTATCACTAAATCCCATTCCACACACATCACAAATATCATCTTTCTCTCCTGTATCAAATGGATTAATTCTCGACTGATCATGTGTGAGGATTGCAGCACCAGTGTCTCTTTCTCCAAATCTTTCATCAGGATTGGCTTCCTCTTCAACTTTAATTTGAAAATCATTTCTATTGGAGATCGTCCAATTGTCAACATCACTATCACCATTTGAGTCCCAGTATCTCTCGTTTTCTTGGTTTCTCATCTGAGTCAGTGTTTGGGTGCATTGTGTTGACAATTCGTAATATGAGGAACCAAGATTTGTGGTATCTAAAATAGCAACAATTTGATAATGACATTGGCTCATTGATCAAAAACGAAGGGATTCTACAAATTGAAGTTGTCGGTTGTTAAATTGAGGAAATTTTACCTCTCAAGAAATCCTAAATATGTCATGGTCATGATAATCATAGACACAGCCACGATTATTCATGCATATCTGCATATCCATCGAAATTCCCCAAATGTCTGACCTGGCATCTATTTTGGGAAAAACTTTGAGTTAATCTTAAATGGCTGAAGGGTGGTTGTGAAAATCCATGCTCCCCAGGGCATCGTTGTGTAGTCGTGTGTAGGTTGTATTTGTAGTCTAGATACATTGTATATATTATGAGCATATAAAAAACGTTTGAAGCATTTCAATTGGCCACTTACTTAATTTTCTGTAACAGAGTCGATGGGATTCAAATAAAATTGACGAAGGACGTTCTAGGACAACGATATTCTGTAAGATATTGAGTACTGTAAAGGCTACATGAAGATATATATGTTATAAGCTATGCCTAGAAGCCATATGAAGCTATAGAGCAAAAGCTCCATCGAAGGTCTGTATAACCCGTCCTCTCTGCGTGGCACTGAGTGTCAGACCATCAATGAAACATCTATTTCTAAAACGTTCATTAAACATTTTTGAAACTTTCCATAATGTCACTTGAGATTTTTGTTCAGACTAAACGTTTTTCAACATATCACACACATGTAGGGCTTCTCTCCAGTATGAAATTGTTAATGTGTAATGAGATGGCTAGTTTGGTGAAATATTTTGCCACATATGTATCACAAATGTAAGGTTTCTCTACGGAATTACTTTGTTTGTGTCTTGTGAAATTATTACCGGAATCAAATCCTTTTCCACACATATCACAAATGTACGGTTCCTCCCAACTATTAGAAACCGTTTATATCTATTGAGACTTCCACTATCACTAAATCCTGTGCAACATATACAGTAAAATCCCTGCATATACGAACCTACTTTTTGAGAGCCAGGCTGAATTACAATCCCGGACAAAACTGAATGAGACAAGGTTGAAATCTGCAATATGTTCAATCTCCTCTCGAAAATCAACCAAAAAATAGCAATGTCCCCCCCCGCCCCCAACTCAATGTTGTTTTTGTGTGGACATTATTGACTGTACTTCTCATTTTGGACGTTTTATTCCAAAACAACATTGAGATGGGGGAAGGAGGGCATTCAGATAAATATATATGTATATTTACATGCTTGTCTCATGAATTTTGTCCGGGATTGTAGGTTCCTTTTTATAAGGTACTTAGATTTATCTCAGGGAATAAAGATTTTTAATGGTTCTTATTTGAAGCCTCACTTTTTGTAAATTGTTATAAAAGGAATATCAAAGGAGTTATCACCAGGAGATACTCAAAACATTTCATTTGTTTTGGGAATGTTATTATCAATCTTATATCCAATCAAAAACGGAAGGTAAGCATACAAAAGTGGCTCAAGCCACTTGCGGTTAAATTCTAGGCTATAAGAGATCAGTATTTCCTGTTGAAATAGATCCCTTACCTAAATATGGTGCAACACGTGTATCGGCCTATTGTCTTGGTAAGATTATTCTTATCAAATGCTTATATATGCTTAGATTCCGGTTAAGCTTATAAAAAGCAAGGGAGGACGTCCAAATTTTAAAAGCCCAGAACTTCATTCCCTTTGTGATATAGGCATGTTGTTTTATCAGGCTAAAACAGGTTCTCAATAAGAAGAGACAGTATTCAGGAAATACAGCCGGCAGGTTTTTAATTTTTGTAGGTCCTTATATGCGGGGATTTACCGTATCACAAATGTAAGGATTTTCTCGAGAATGAATTTGCATGTGTCGCGTGAGATGGCCACTTTGCATGAATGATTTTCCACATGTATCACACATCAATGACTTCTCTCAAGTATGAATCCATTTATGTGCATTCAGAACACCTTTACCACCAATTTTCGTCCACATAAAATCACAAACGTAAGTTTTCTTTCCAGTATGAATCCGTTTATGTGCAGTAAAAGTGCAATTGTGACTTTCAACACCTATCACCTTTCAACACCTATCACAAATGTAAAGTTTCTCTCTTGTATGAATTCGTTTATGTTTGGTGAGATGATCAACTCGACTAAATCCTGTGCTACATATATCACAGATGTAAGGTTTCTCTCCAGTATGAATCCGTGTGTGTTTAGTGAGATGGTCAACTCGACTAAATCCTGTGCTACATATATCACAAATGTAAGGTTTCTCTCCAGTATGAATCCGTTTATGTTTCTTAAGATTTCTATTATCACTAAATCTTTGTCCACATATATCACAGCTGTAAGGTTTCTCTCCAGTATGGAATCGCTTATGTTTCTCAAGATGACCTTTCTGACTAAATGCTTTTCCACATATATCACAGATGTAAGGTTTCTCTCCGGTATGAATTCGTTGATGTCTCTTGAGATCATTATTGCGACAAAATGCTTTTCCACATATATCACAGATGAAAGGTTTCTCTCCAGTATGAATTCGTTGATGTGACTTGAGATCATCATTGCGAATAAATGCTTTCCCACATGTATCACAAATGTAAGGCTTCTCTCCAGTATGAATTCGTTTATGTTTATTGAGATCACCTTTCTGTTTAAATCCTTTTCCACATGTATCACATATGTAAGGTTTTTCTCCATTATGGATTCGTTTATGCCTAGTGAGATTGCTACTGTGACTAACTCCTTGTCCACAAATATCACATATGTAGGGTTTCTCTCCTGGATGAAATCGTTTATGTCTATTGAGATCACCTTTATAAATATATCCTTTTCCACATATGTCACAAATGTAAGTTTTTTTTCTAGTTTGAATTCGTTTATGTGTCATGAGAGACACTTTCTGACTAAATCCTATGTGATCTTGTTTATCTTTATTTTGATTGCTGTTGTCATTAAATTCATTTCTACATGCACCAAGAGAGTGTGTTTCCTCTTCAATCTTAATTTGTAAACCATTTTCACAACCAAGCAATTTTTTGTCAACATGATTGGGTAGTAATTCTTTTCCAAGTATGTTACATTCGTAACGTTTCTCGCCAGAATGGACTCGTTTATGTTTATCAAAATTATCTTTCAGGCAAAATCCTATTCCACATACATCACAAATGTAAGACTTCTCTCCAATATGAATGTTTTGTCTATGTGTATCGAGATTGCAACTATCACTAAATCCCATTCCGCAAAAATCACAAATATCATCTTTCTCTCCTGTATCAAATGGATTAATTCTCGACTGATCATGTGTGAGAATTGCAGCATCACCGTCTCTTTCTCCAAATGTTTCATCAGGATTGGCTTCCTCTTCGATTTTAATTTGAAAATCATTTCTATTGGAGATCGTCCAATTGTCAACATCACTATCGCTATTTGAGTAACAGTTTCTCTCGTTTTCTTGGTTTCTCATCGCAATCAGCGTTTCGGTGCATCGTGTTGATAATTCATGACATGAGAAACCAACATTTGCGGTATCTAAAATGGGAATAATTTTGTAATAACGTTGCCTTATTGATCTTAAACGAAGGGATGTTACAAACTGAAGATATCCGTTGTGAATTTTTTGTAGCTGTGAAGCGCAAAGCCCCTGTACAGCAGCATCGTAGACAGGTGAACTTATAAACCATCGATTATTCATGTATCTTTGTACTATCATGAATTTCTTTATAGCAGGCGTTTAAAAGTAGCTAAATTACAGCTAACTGATGCCTACTGAAACAAAAATAAGATCATCATCAAAAGTGCCGAGTAAAGTGGTTCTAATTAACTAGTTTAACAGTGAATGATGTATACATATGCAGTAAAACAGCGACTTGGTAAAATATATAACTAGAAACTTGATGTAGAGAGGTTGGACGACAAAAAAACACAAAGACACGTCCCAACACACCGAGGCGCCTCGGACCCGTGTCCCAATCAGAGTGTGATTTCAAATGAACATTCTGATGAGGACACAAGTCCGAAAGGACCCAGTGCGCCAAAACGCATCCCAGCATTCCCCACCGTCCAACTACATCAAGTTTATGATACATTATATACCTATGATCCATGTTTACAAGGTGAGTTTTTTTATTATACCGAGGCGCCAAAATAAAATGCACTTTTGGCAGGCCAATAACTCGTACACAATGACCGATTTTAAACATTTATGACTTGATCTTTAGCAGAAGGCCTGAAATGGTAGATTCGTAGGATTTTTGCAAATTTTGGGCTGTTTGGTAGTTTCATAGTAGCTACAATTTTCTGAAGTTTCTTAAAATTTTTGTTTTCGAAAACTGATTGAACAAAAGCAAAAACACTTCAAAATTCAATGATAATTACTGCTGCAACGACAAAATTGATGTACGTGAGTGAGCCTACTGGGATTTAGAAATCTTACTAATTGACCAAGAGTGCTGTGCGAGAGTACCCCCTTTTGTAATGTAGTAAAAGACAAGCGAGGAAGAGTATGTTTGACAGAGAGGGCCATTTGGTAGCCATTTCGCAAGACCCTCAAACCGTGACTGGACCCCCCTGTTGAGGCCATAATGGAAGTACCCCCCCCCCCCTCTAAAAATTGGGAAAAATGCCGTCCAACCTCTCTACATCAAGTTTATGATACATTATATACCTATGATCCATGTTTACAAGGTGAGTTTTTGTATTATATATAAAACAAGATCAATTCAAGAACCCAACCTGTGCTATGAAAGTTTTGCATAATCGGCAGTTGCATTCATCGCCCTTCCACTCCTTTATGCGTTTTTTAAAGATTGAAATATTCAATGACTCTTTGGTATCATTTGAGAGTCCACGCCATAGTTTACATCCCAGGAAAGCAATATTTTCTACCCAAACCGAGCTGTCCGGACCTTTGGCATTTGAAAAAGACTTTTGTTTCTTAGATGACAAGGGGGCTTCTTCTCAATGAAAATCTCAGCCACAAAGCTTGGGGCGATATTCGATTTACTTTTGAAGATCCCTGTCATCAGCAATTGCAGATTCCGTTTGTGGACAGATACAGAATTATGTCTCGTCAAAAATGCATTAAAGTCAGAAACACCATCCTTGTATGCGATGCTCAGTGCCTTTATGTGAATGTGGTTGATCTTGCTATCAAGATGTCTGTCACAGAACATCCACACTAAGGGCAGTAGCTGAACTGGGATAAGGTTCGATACCCGGTAGGACCCCATCACTTGAGCGTCATGACAGGGGTCGCGGACTCGATTAGGTCTGCTCTATTTCTGCGATCCCAGCGCTTGGCGCTGTAAAACGCAACTTCACCTTCACCTTCACCATAAGATAAAAGCCCACAGAACTGCAAAAGGAAATGTACATCATACGAGGCCTTTCAGTTCTCTTGTAACGCAAGCCTCCACCACAACTGTCACGAGGAGCTGTTTGTGATTGGATAGCACAACAAAAATAACTGACACATGTCAAAAAGTTGATTAGTGATAGATATCAAAGCCCAGAGAGAGATGACGGCCCTCAAAATGTAGTATTATTCGGTCCGTGTATTGCGAGGCTGTCGCATATAACCACTTGGGCCCTAGAAAGAACAAAACTAAAAACGATAGTGCATCCTACCATTGTATGAATATTTAGGCGGTGAATTGGATTTTCACACGCTTTCCCTTTGGCTTCTCAGGGGCAAAGACATTTGTTTTAAAATTGTTTTGACATTTGTCTCAAGCTCTTCCCTGTAATTTCCACCCCCATCCTCTACATAATAACTTGTATCAACGGATCATTGTGCATGTTCGACACTCCTCAGACCCTTGAATTCTCAACACCTTCATTCAACTTAAAAACTTCCTAAAATATTTTATGGGCAATATCTCTCCTTCACTCTCACAGGTGTATGTGAAGAAAAATCTAGGGGGGGTCTCCGACACAAAGTCAATTGTTTACCATAACTATTGCCCGACTGAGGAGTTTTTTTGCCTGATTGGGGCTGATTTTGATAATTTTTCTAAGATTGGGGGGACTACCAACCCCCTGGCTCATACACTCATGTTCACTCTTTTCTTCAAGATCTTCCTTTTCTGGTCAGCCATAACTGTCTGCTGGCCCTTCTCGATCTTGTTCTATTCGATAAGAATATACTTCCCTTGCAAGCATACTTTACTTCCTCAAGAAAAACCTTTCTTCCTAATCGACACAGGTTAACTGATTCTAAACAATTGCCTACCAGTTCATGGAAGTCGCTTGACAGGTTCTGGACAGTGTGGAAGTCATAATGGTTGATCAAATTACAAGGAGTTGATATCAAAATAGTTGGGAAACGTCAGCCATTCCAAGTGAATCACATGTGCAAATCTGTTCTGCAACTTGAAGCTGATGGTGCATGTTCCAATGACACACCTCCTTGGGAACAATAGCAAATAAAGCCAAATAACTGCAGTCATAGACCGCTGATTGTTTATGAGATATTTTATGTAGAATACCCTATGTCATGTCTATGAACACTATCAATCTATCTTTGATGTCTTTCACTTGAAATTGGTTTGTAGAGAATCATTTGTCAGATTTTCTATTTTTCTGTAAAGCTAGACAGATAATACAAATTCATCTTTGGTTTGGGAACCTGACCGATGCACGGAAACCGATGAAACCGATGAAACCTATGAAACCGGTCTGGATCCGCCCCTGCACAGCTTGGGGGCCCTCGAGAGTTGCTCTAACCCCAACCACTGCCACCATGTTACACGCCACTCTCCCTACACCACTTTCACTGTGATACTTCCAGCCATACAATAACTCTATAAAAACAGCACCTGTGGCAGCTTGCTTATACACAGGGACGTAGGAAGCATCACAAACTTGGAGGGGCACGACACTTCAAGGGCACTTTTCCATTAAGCTAAAGGGGCATTTCCTGAAAACAAAAAGGGCACTTCTTTGTTTATTTCAAAATCTTGGGGGGCACATGCCCCCAGTGCCCCCCGGTTCCTACGTCTCTGCTTATACAATTCAGTGGGAAATATTAGATTCATTCAGATGTGCCAGAATTTACTTTAGAATGATTCCCTGCGCCAAAATCAAAGAATGCTATCTGGGCTATATATAAATATAGTGTAGCGTTGCCCTGTTTGGACCACTTATGGATTCTGGGTTGTAAGCAACCAGGTTGCATAATATTTTGAAATCAAAGGTAGCTTGAGCCTACCGGGTGGACCAAAATAAACTATGCACTTTTGGCAGGCCACCATAAATCGTACACGGGACTGATTTTGAAGATTTATGACTTAATCTTTAGCAGAAAGCCTGAATTAGATTCTACAGTTTTTAGAGTTGCAAGTGAGTTTCTTAAAAATTTTTGTTTTCGAAAACACTGAAAGCGATCAAAAAACGTTGATCAAATTTTCTAAGGACTCAACATGAATGGACAAAGAGAAAACGTTTTCAGCGTGATTTGGGGACTTTGAAATTGATTATTGTAAACTTCTGCACAGCGTTATTTCAACGATTGGCCTGTTGCGAAATTCTGTAGTAATAAAGTGCCACCCCAAAAGCCGTTACAAAATGAAAATGCAACAAGACGCCATGCTTGCTGGCCTCAGGACGCTTCCTCGCTTGTCTTTTTAACCCCCTTGACCCAGGAACACAACCTGCACCAAAGCATAAATTCAATGAAATTACAAAAGAAAAGACATTTCTTTATATCCTTGAAAATGAAATTATATTTCTCCCAAGATAGCACGAACTCTTGTGCAGCAGCTTACAACTAATCGACTTCTAAATCCCAAATCAAAACGAAAAAGTTTTCTCTTTGTCCCTTCTATTTTGGCACACCCGGTAGCCTTTCCAAAAAGTGAGCGAAAGTTGTTTGCTGATGCCATATCTTTGATATTTTCTCCATTTCTCTGCTTTGCCTTGCTCAAAAAAGCTACCATAAAATTTTGAAGTTGACCTACTTGCAGCAAAGGTGTAAGTACAATTCCCTTTCCTATGCTTGCGCATACCATGTCTATCCAAAGAAATCTCAAGAATCGCATACAAATTGTCAGACCTGTGGCTCATTTTGGAAGAGCACTGTAACTGACATAATGGCGTCCAAGTGTATCCACACCGTGAAACCCTTTATAGTTCTGTAGGCTGTTTTTGCATCCAGGACAAGGGAGTTAAAAAGCGGGATTGTAATCCAAACTATTTTGAAATCATTTTCAATGAAATTAGAATTTGTTTTGTAACTTTCCAGTCTTCTGGGAAATGAAATGATAGTGCGGTGAGCTGGTGAATGAAAAAATCTTGTTGCATGTGGTGCAATTGTACAATGATAAACAATTAAATTTGTTAAAACAAATGATAAACAGTTTGCATTCTTTGTAGTGCGTGGGGAAGATCTTCCCCGCGCCACTTCGACTGCTTCCAGCCCCACCCGCGCCTGTAAAACTCTGTAAAAGGGCCACCTTTGGCAGTTTGTTTATACAATTTACTAGTACCTGCAACATTCAGATGCGCCAGAATTTACTTCAGAATGAGCTTTTCCACGCCAAAATCAAAGAATGCAATCTGGGGGTGCTAAGGCACAATTTAGGCGTTCAAAATATGTCCATATCATATTTGTGTGGTTCCATCATTACAAAAAGGAAACGGATGATACAGATCTCACTTTGAGGTTGTAGCACGAGTTCAGGAGCCTATTCAAGGTGAGTTCCTCTCAAAAACTTCTTTGACTTCGCGGGAAATCTTCGTTTTCTGAAGAATGGTTGGACCACGAGGGCGACACCATTCTACACAAAGATGAGTGGCCTAAGTAATGATAAAATGTTTCTTACCATCGAAATCATGGCATACTTCATGTGTGGCTGCTTCATCTACCTTGCCTTTATCAGCGTTATTTCCTGCACTCATAGCTCTTCCTTTCAGTGCATCAACTGATTGCTTTTCTTCAGGCAAATCCATCAATTTCTTGTTGGGTTTAAACATAAAAATCTTTCATTCACTTCACTTCAGATCTTCCGGCTGGCTCTGACTGGTGTGTCACATGCAATCGAGGCAATGTCCACTGCAACGGCAAGTGTAAAAACCCAAGTGCACATTTACGAAAATACAGGTTTCAGGTCAAAAGTCTATCTACTAGAGGTTTGTGCATGGGAAAGTAAAGTTGTAAAACATGAACAAAGCAAACTGAAGGTTGTAAACATTTTATAATAAATACTTAAGGTGTAGGTACATCCTTTAAGCTCATAAACTTACAACACCCGGAAAAATAAGGCTTTTGAACTGTAATACAGCTAAAATTTCGATCTTGTTGTTCCCCAAAGTTATTCATGATATGCAGGAAATATTTCCTTTATTAGTGACCGGATAAGTAAGGCAAAGTAAGGTCGGACGAATAGTTTTCCTTGGTGCAAGTGGCTTGTGAAAGTACTTGTGTCCAATTTGTGTTTACTTGTATTTGAAGCCGTTTGAAGCCCTAGCTAGGCAGTAGGCAGTAGTTAAATAATACATTTGGAGTTAGATTATTCAAGGACTATCAGTGCTTGTGAGAGACTGAGTAGTGCCTTTTTGTTGTATTGTATTTATGATGCTCTGAAAGATGAGCCAACAGAATTACTTTAGCCTTAGAAACAGAAAACGTCACATAGAATGCAAGAGTAGAGGTAACGCCCCGAAACAAATTAATTTTATATCAACAGAGTTGCCAAAGTCCACAGTTGCTAGGTTCATTTATATTTGTATCGGTTCCCATTAAGAATCTGAAACAAGTTAATCTTTTGATCGGATTAAGATCCTCAGTCATCACAGGAATAATTAGACTGAAGGATTCCTTTGCATCTCGTTGCAGAATAATTGCTATTATTCCTTTAGGTAGAATTCCCCAGAACATACTCTTTGTTGCAATATTGTTTATCTTTGACATCAGATTTGACAAATTAAGATCACGAATCAACCAATCAAATCCTTTGTTTCGACAGTCGCGGAGCAACTATTGTCTGTATTTGATTCAATGGCAGGGACGCAAGTCACCTCGCCGAACCACACACATCAGTCAATATACAAGAAATATACAAGATTTTCAAAAAAAATGTCCCTTCGAGAAGCCTTGCAAAACGGGCTAAAATCATCATTAAGTTTCCCTAATGTTGATATTGGTATGAGCTGAAAGCAAAAGAGGTATCCAAAATATTATAGATATTATAAATCTATACCATCCTTATTCTAATTTGATACAGAACACCAGACCTGACTATTGGCAAAAAGCTAGAGGTTACTTAATTGATGCATTGACCCAGAAATTCAATGTTATGGTTTTGTTGCAATGATTCTTATTGCAATTTTCAAAAACTTGAATTTTTTACAGTATTTCAATACAGGGCAAAGCAGATATGATTACAAATCATTGTTTTTTCTCAAGAAATGGGTAATTTCGGGCGTGCTAGATATAAAAAATTTCCACGGCAGATTTACAGCAAAGTGCCATAAGTTCCTTTCAAGCCATTCAATTCAAAGAAAAATGTCATGGAATTTTACACCCACCTTTTTAAAGATTTGAGCCCTATGCTATCAAATATTTCAACTGCAATATTTTTTCAGTTTTGCATCAAAAACAGAATGTAGCAAGCACAATCTATTGCTATCACCAGCTTTAGCATTCTGTCTCAGGATCGAGCAGATTTAAACATCAAATCACATGGCATGTTTCCATGTACAGCGATCCGATTACAATAACAACTACATTCACAGGGCTACATTCATTGTGCTGACTGTCTGAAACAAACATACAAATACTACACTAGCTGACACATTGTTAGGATAGTCGAGTCTGCACGCAGGCTAACACATTGATGTTCTTTTTGACAGGAGCACGACCACACATTTCTTAAAGGCCTAATCTTATTCAATCAACGAAAGAGCTTGGATGCACCGCTAAGGTCAACATGGCACGAATTTTGAAATTGCCAGAGTTCCAGGGTAAATTTGTACAAATTTAAATTGTAATGAGATGATGATGGTAAGTGCAGCTGAGAGAATACAATGTCTTTGCAATGTCTTACATATCGTATACAGGGTGCCGGTTGTCCCAAAAAAACGTGTCCTGATTTGGTTGACTCTAATGAATTTAGCTTCAACCAATGGCTAATCACTCTCAAAATATACCTCGATAGTTAACTTGAACATAGATACCTCGTTTGTTGATATTGGTGCTTTGAGAGCAGAGATATCAATCTTGAAAGCTCAAATTTGCGTCCACTTGCAAACAAGCAAATTCCTGAAGCACATCGAAATTAAGAACTGAAATTAATGAAAAATTAAGAAACTGCCCAATGAATGACTGATGGGTGACTTCAGGAAAACAGAATAACACAAGATCTAACATTGTTCAAATTCTATAAAGGCTATCGTTGATGTATACGCTGTGCCTTAAGAAATTGCTTAGGCCAAAAGGCACGAGAGTCCACCGTAGCGCGAGCCGGTAAATTTGAGGCACCGGTATATCTGAGGTTTGCCGGTAAATATGAGGTCGGCAAGATCAAAGGTATTCTTCTTAGGCGACAAGTAGTCATAATCTATTGTGAATTAGACAAAGGTGAGACACAAGGTCTGGTTTCAAAGGAAACAATAGGTTTTTCCGGGGGTCGGGTCAACGGTCTGAGGATTTCTGCGGCATATAATCTTTTCTTTCTGACAGCGTTCGGGAAAGCAAACGCTAGGATTTAACTTCGAAGGGTAGGGGTTAGGATTTTTGCTGCGTAAGGAAATCCGCGAGAAGAATCCAATTTCATTTGGTTTCCTTTGGTATCGATTTGCTACATCATCTAAAAGTTATCAGTCGAAAGTAAACTGTCTTATTGCTCAAATACTTCGTTCCATTGCAATACCGTTTTGTATCTGGGTTGATGAAGATTATGATTTTCGAGCGCTGTTTTTCTTCCTTTCCGCGGTATATTTTCGTATGATTCTCTTCAGAAGTTTTTAAGCATTAGGGAAAATACTGAAAGTTTACTAAGATTATCGGAGTTATAAGTTCCTAAGGTTCTTACAGATTCTTAGGAGTTTCCAGAATCTCTTACAGGTTTCATAATAATCTTCATGTGCACTTTCCGGTGCCTTTTCCTGAACCTTTCAAAACAAAGTTTTTGAAGCCTTTCCGATGTTTAAACATCACTCAGACAAGTACCTTCCAATTTTTGTTAGTACGATACAGGAAACAAGTCAAAATGTGATTAACGGAGTTTCTCAAGTTTTTGGCAATCCTAGAGTTGAGTTTCATATACACGT
Source organism: Aurelia coerulea (assembly GCA_039566865.1). Lineage (NCBI taxonomy): Eukaryota > Metazoa > Cnidaria > Scyphozoa > Semaeostomeae > Ulmaridae > Aurelia > Aurelia coerulea. Next base: position 19,439,080 of record CM076947.1, on the reverse strand, counting down.
ATTTTTTACAAAAGAAACTAAGAATTTGGCCCAGTACTGAAAGTTTCTTAAAATTATCATATTTTCAGTACTCAGAGTTTCTTACGAGTTTCTCAGAGGTTTCATAACAATATTCATGTTCACTACCTGTGCCCTCGTGAACATTTCAAAATAAGGTATTTAATTAAGGCCTTTCCGATGTTTAGACATTACTCAAGTACCTTACGAGTAATATGATACAGGAAACAAGTGAAAGTAAAGTAAAAATATTTCAAGGATTTCCTTTATCAAAGTAAATAGTTTCTTAACTTACATTTTCCCAGTACTGGAGTTTGTTAATCTTTAGCCGATATGAGAGTTGAGTTTTCTTATGGGCAGTTTCTTATAAAAATACGTGTGAGCAGTTTCTTATAAAAATACGTGTAAGCAGTTTCTTATCAAAATACGTGTTGGCCTAATGTTCCTTACTTTGCAGAATGCAATAAAATCTATCGTAAGTACGTACATATATTTCCATAAGAAACTAAGAATTTGGGCTAGTACTGAAACTTTCTTAAGATTATCAGATTTTGAGTACTCAGAGTTTCTTGCGAGTTCCTTAGAGGTTCCATAACAATCTTCATTCTCACTACTGTCCCTCGTTTCCTAGTATCAAGCCTTTCCAAGCCTTTACAATCTTTAGATATTACTAAGTACCTCGCGAGTAAAATAATAAATTTTTAAATTTTGATAAAATTATGAGACATCCTTCAAAATTTCGAAAGATAGAACGTAACAACCCTTCCTTAGTATTGGTTTAGTTTCTTTCTCACTTTCGTCGCAAAATCCTGTGGCATTTTTCAGAAACCTTTTAGCTTATCCCATCTTTTTAAGCTTCTTTTTCTCTTTCCTCCTATATCGTTTGTCAATTTTTCAATTTTCTCAAATCTTTGAGACGTTCTGAGACAGGCGTTAAATAGGAACGTGAAAGCTACCGTTTCGTAAATCGATATCGTGAAAGATTCTCCAACGTTTCTCAACTCTCATTTTAAAGGGCATATGAAGATTACAAAAAAAAGATGCAAATTATGCTGCTCAAGTTTGTTTTGCTTTTTTAGTGATCTGAGAGCTGAGCGCTCATAAGAGTTTCTTATGAAAAACTCTTATAGGATTTATATAAATTCGGCTGTAGATTGGAGAATGCATTTTAATTTGGCTTCTAAATTAAAAGAAACAAATTATGAATCTTGTTTAGCTAGAATTGCTAAACGTTCTTTGAAGAGTAAATATTCCAAGGACCAAGGTATTGCTGAACCTGTCTGTTACCAACCTTACCCCCCGACAAAAAGCGGTCAACAGCGGTGACCACAAAAGAGTAATGTGTCTTGTACAATGAGCGATTTCTATACTGCATTGTTTAATTTGAATGGCTTCTTAAACAATAACCTAGGTGTTTGAGTAGTCCCACGACACCTCATATTTACCGGCAAACCTCAGATATACCGGCACCTCAAATTTACAGGCTCGCGCTACGGTGATATATGAAAGGCACTGGAGTCAACCAAATCCGTATACATTTCTTGGGACACCCGCTAGCATTCACAATATTCTCCTGAATAATGCACAATTTATGATAGCAAAAATGATGATGTAAATGTACTAAACTCATATGTAGCTTTCCCTGAAGCTCTTGGAAAACGACCTCAAAGGAATTGGAATGTCCCTGCTGCAAACTTGGAGAATGCCTTAAGAAGTGAGCAAAACATGCAAGCTTTTTTTCCAGAAAAAACAAGTCACAAGTATCATGTAATGGATGGGGCGGTACAGTAATTAGTACCATATGCAGTACAGGCTTTATGCAAATTGACATGGTTTTTCGATGAACCGGTGTTCGATCAGTAGCCTAAGTTCAACGACATTTGGTTAATCATGTCCAAAATGAGTTGCTCCGCGACTTATCTCAGACCACAGAACTTTGCTACCAGAGTTGTCACATATCACAGAGCTGAAGTACCATAGTATTTCATCAACAATCAATGAGCTGGGCTGGCTAACCATGGATAAAAGACGATTTGTACACAGTATAAATCAGATTCACAAGTGCTCTGACAATTAATAGTAATGTTCATCAATATTGTACGCGTTAGTCCAATGAGCTACACCTACCTTCAGCTAAGACTAACAGCATGAAGAGAACATTTCAGTACGAGTGTACAACAAATAGCAATAGATTTTTAGCACATGTTAATTCCTTATTTTGACACTTTTGTCATATTATCAACATCTTCTTTCTCAATTCGTTCGATTATTGTGAATCTTGTGTCTCTCGCAAAGACATGGTGTTGTTCTTTAAAAGTTTTTTCTACGGGAAGGAGCTTGTCGTATTCTGTTGATTTAATTCTTGAGAGATAGTTATTTAGTCTGTAATTGACGGGCCATTCAGGTTTCCCAACATACTGTTTGTTACAGCGAACGCGTTCAAGGAGGTATATGACATTCATGCTCCTACAGTTTGATTTATGAAATATTTTGTATGTTTTTGGGGTGATTACACTTGTAAAAGAGTGTAGATATATATACACAAGAAACCAATATGTAATAAATGCTTACGTGAATATACCTGTAGCAACGATAAATACCATCAAACTCTGCTTGATATACCGGGTGGGTAAAAACAGGCTCGGCGCTTGAGAGGCTACTGCTACATAGGCAATGATATTTTGCAATATCTAGTTGAATAGCTAATATGCTCAATGTTTTTAGAATGAATTTTTTCTGGCTGAAACCGGTCACTCCATTAAGATTTTACAAGGCGCTTTCTAGAAAACGACCCTTCGAGAAAACTTGAACAACGTGCTAAAATCCCCCGGGGGGGTATACATGACTGAGGATGGACGGGGTCTGCTGCCCGGTTTTCAGAAAGCTTCCCTCTTCTAATTACCCAAACTTGCTTTTGATACCCACTTTTATGATGAAATTTGGCGGAAAACTGTCTATTTTAACCATTTTTGCGAATCTCAGCAAAACACCACCCTTGTTTATGGAAAATCTGCCGAAAAAGGAGCCTTGTTTAGAGAATTTTAGGCCCAAAAACCCACCCATATGGGCGGCACATACCCGTACCCTAAATATGTTATGTACCCCCCCCCCCGGGGCTAAAATCATTAGCAAGTTTCCCTCATGTTATTACCTTACAGCGATGAATTGAGTACGCTTTAGCAAGCACGTGCTATGATCTTGTGGTAATGAACAAGTCTTCCTCCTAGTATGAATAACTTATTCAGGGGGATTCCATTCTCCCAAGATTACAAAATGCATGAATGCATCTGAGTGTCATAATTGCTAGGAAGGAAAACGTCGGAAAATTTTGTTTGTCGTTTTCCTTCATTTTCTGCAGGTTTTCGAAAGGGGCTTTCTATAAAAAATCTCTAATATCGACGAGAAGGAATGGGGGATTAAAGCCGGGTAAATTACTGAGACTAAATGGATATATCAGGAATAAAACAAGACAGTTTTCAATGTTATTGCTTTGATGTTGAGGGAGCAGCATTTTTCAAACGCCAGGCTTTTTATTGACTCACCCGGTATATGAAAGGTAAAGGCCTTTGACGTACAACTATGTAAATCTATCTGACTATGATAATAAAAAATCCTTCAAAACTAGTGATAAAAATCCTTCAAAACTAATAATTAAAAATCCTTCATCAAAAATGAAATCTTCAGTCCTTCATCAAATATGAAATCTTTAAAATCTGACTAACATGTTTACTAAAAGAGGGTTGAAGAAGCTTTTAGTTTAAAGAAAATAAAAAAAGGGAACTTTCAGGCTGCAAGGTATTTCATGGAGTAACAGTTGCTTGTTGATTTATCAAAATGAACTGCCATATTGCATTTTACAGACCATCAATGAAACATCTATTTCTGAAACTTTCATCAAACATTTCTACATATATATCACAAATGTAAGGTTTCTCTACGGAATTACTTTGTTTGTGTCTTGTGAAATTATTACCGGAATCAAATCCTTTTCCACACATATCACAAATGTACTGTTCCTCCCCACTAAGAAACCGTTTATATCTATTGAGACTTCAACTCTCACTAAATCATGCGCGACATATACAGATTGTCTCAATTTAAAAAATACTTAGATTTTAGTACTTAGATTCATCTCAGGGTATAAAGATTTCTAATGGTTCTTATTTGAAGCCCCATATTTTGTAAATTGTTATCAAAGGATCACCAAAGGAGTTATCACCAGGAGATACTCAAAACATTTTTTTTGTGGGAATGTTATTATCAATCCTATGTCCAATCGAAAAAGAGTGCAATTGTGACTAAATGCCTTTCAACATCTATCACAAATGTAAAGCTTCTCTCTTGTATGAATTCGTTTATGTTTGGTGAGATGGTCAATTCGACTAAATCCTGTGCTACATATATCACAGATGTAAGGTTTCTCTCCAGTATGAATTCGTGTGTGCTTAGTAAGAATGCCACTTTGACTAAATGCTCTTCCACATATATCACAGATGTAAGGTTTCTCTCCGGTATGAATTCGTTGATGTCTCTTGAGATCATTATTGCGACTAAATGAATTTCCACATATATCACAGATGAAAGGTTTCTCTCCAGTATGAATTCGTTGATGTGTTTTGAGATCATTATTGCGACTAAATGCTTTTCCACATGTATCACAAATGTAAGGCTTCTCTCCAGTATGAATTTGTTTATGTTTATTGCGATCACCTTTCTGTCTAAATCCTTTGCCACATACATCACAAATGTAAGGTTTTTCTCCATTATGAATTCGTTTATGCCTAGTGAGGTTGCTACTGTGACTAAATCCTTGTCCACATATATCACATATGTAGGGTTTCTCTCCTGAATGAAATCGTTTATGTTTATTGAGATCACCTTTCTGTCTAAATCCTTTTCCACATATGTCACAAATGTAAGGTTTCTCTCCAGTATGAATTCTTTTATGTTCATTGAGATAGGAAATTCTACTAAATCCTTTGTCACATGTATCACACATGTAAGGTTTCTCTCTATTATGAGTATGTTTGTGTGTATTGAGAGTACTCTTCTGACTACATCCATGTCCGTATTCATCACAAATGTAAGGCTTCTCTCCATCACGAGTTTCTTCGTGCATATTGAGAGTACTCTTTTGACTAACACATGTTCCGTATTCATCACAAATGTAAGTTTTTTTTCTAGCATGAATTCGTTTATGTGTCATGAGAGACTGTTTCTGACTAAATCCTATGTGATCTTGTTTATCTTTATTTTGATTGCTGTTGTCATTAAATTCATTTCTACATGCACCAAGAGAGTGTGTTTCCTCTTCAATCTTAATTTGTAAACCATTTTCACGACCAAGCAAGTTTTTGTCAACATGATTGGGTAGTAATTCTTTTCCAAGTATGTTACATTCGTAACGTTTCTCGCCAGAATGGACTCGTTTATGTTTATCAAAATTATCTTTCAGGCAAAATGCTATTCCACATACATCACAAATGTAAGATATCTCTCCAATATGAATGTTTTGACTATGTGTGTCGAGATTGCAACTATCACTAAATCCCATTCCGCACAAATCACAAATATCATCTTTCTCTCCTGTATCAAATGGATTAATTCTCAACTGATCATGTGTGAGGATTGCAGCACTAGTGTCTCCTTCTCCATATGTTTCATCAGGATTGGCTTCCTCTTCAATTTTAATTTGAAAATCATTTCTATTGGAGATCGTCCAATTGTCAACATCACAATCGCCATTTGAGTCACACTTTCTCTTGTTTTCTTGGTTTCTCATCGGAATCAGCGCTTGGGTGCATCGTGTTGATAATTCATGATGTGAGGAACCAACATTTGCGGTATCTAAAAATTGGAATAATTTTGTAACAACGTTGCCTTATTGATCTTAAACGAAGGGATGTCACAAACTGAAGATATCCGTTGTGAAATTTTTGTAGCTGTGAAGTGCAAAGCACCTGTACAGTGGCATCGTAGACGGGTCAACTTATAAACCATTGATTATTTATGTATCTTTCCATTAATATCATTAATTGCTTCATAGCAGGCGTTTAAAAGTAGCTAAATTACAGCTATAACTGATGCCTGCTGAAACAAAAATAGAACTATGTAAACAAATGATTTGTGGTACAAAATTTAAAAATAGCATTAAATAACGGACTCATCATATTACATCAAGAAAAACACCAAAATCAGTAGAAAGAAGACTATAAACTCCTGTAAAAGAAACAATAACCAAAATAAGCCTGTAACAAGAGAAAAACTAATAAATCCTGTAGACAAAACCGAATTAACCTTAAAACCTGAAAGGAAAGAAATAAGTTAATAACTCACCAGTAACTGCTGAAAAGATAAACGTGGAAATCACCAAATACTAGTTTCGTCGCACTCTCATCAGTTTGGTTCGTGCGAAGAACAAATTATCAATAAAGCAGGCCACTTTATAGCAGACGAACAAAACAAAACTGACACGCCATTAGCACCTAAGCCACTTGTTGGCTAAGCCCAATAGACACCCACCAAAGATCAAAGCTTTCGGCGCAAATTAGAACAATTGCAACATGAAAACTAACTCCTTCTGTCGGCAGTTGGAGGGATCTCGAAGTTTAATAAACACCACTTCTAAAATCTTGAGGGGGAAGGCAGACCTAGCCCTACCCAAAATTCGGAAACAATCCTCGCTATAGTTGCTTCCACACTCATTACTGCTCAGTAAGTGAGTACCAATGGCAGAATCACTTTCTTGTTTAGCCGGACCAGCTTTAAAGCTTAGATAATTGAGTTAGATAAAGTTGGTCTGGTAAATTGCCTCCTTGGGGGATAATGCTACCCCTCTGGCCTATGGTCTATTAGTGTCAATCAACACTTCGTTTCTCCAAAGTTAATGTAAGTAGCTACTTCAACGAAAATTGAAAGGGGCCGCTACAGCAGGGGCAGATCTAGCTCTGAATTCTGAATGGTTTACAGGGGGTAAATGAGGGGGTCTAGGGGCGAAGCTCCCAGAAAATTTGTTCATGACCACGCAATTTAGAGTCTCGGAAAACAAGGGCAAAACAAAGGCAATGAAAACAAGGGCATAAACAAGGGCTGCAAGTCTCGAGCTCTTCCCTGTAATTTCCACCCCCATCCTCTACATAACAACTTTTATCGATGGATCACTATGCATGTTCATCACCCCTTACACCCTTGAATTCTCCACGGCTTCCTTCAACTTAAAAACTTCCCCTTAGCAGTACAATTCAATTTTGCAGGTCCACATCTACAGTATTGTAGCCAATATTAACATGCGTTATCAAATATAAATGTAAAGTATGTATGTATTCTCATTAGCTCATTCGCAATATGTAATAAAAAGATATATGTACTCAAGAAAAACACATTCGTTTAAACGTTTCGGCGTAAGCCTTCATCAGTAATCAAGTATGTATGTAAGTAACTGACATAATGGCGCCCATGTGTGTCCACACCGAGAAAACCTTTAGTTCTATAGGCTGTTGTTGCATGATGTGAGGTCAAGGACAAGAAAGTTAAAAAAAAGTGGGATTGAAATCAATACTATTTTGAAATCATTTTTAATGAAATTAGAATTTGTTTTGTAACTGTCCGGTCTTCTGCGAAATGAAATGATAGTGTGGTGAGCTGGTGAATGAAAAAATCTTCTTGTTGCATATAGCGCAATTGTACAATGATAAACAATTAAATAAAGTAAATTGTAAGCACTTTGATACTAATTGAAAATAGCAGGATGTTTCAAGCATAGCCCGTTATCAAGCCAACCAACGATAGCATTGTCAAGCCAACGATAAAGCCGGCTTGATAACGGGCTATGCTCAAAACGTTTTGCTTATTTCAATTCGCATCAAATTGCTTATATTTTGCTTTGGGGACATTCCATGTCAAGTGTAACCACCTCAAAATATCAATGTTTTTGATTTTATTGAAAGTTTGTCAGCTTGTTTACCTTGTTGAGCAATGCATTTTGTGAAAATTTGAAAGAATTATCTCCAGTGGTTTCAGAATTATGGACCATTGAACTTTTGACCTTTGCGGTGAACTCAATTGACCCCAAATTTTGTAACTTCCCTAATGTTTACCCCAAAAACTTGTTCTTTATGTCATATGAAAGGTCTTGAGCTGTAGAAACCATTGCAACCAAGAAAAATGCAATAAAACATTGTTTTCATGTAGATAAAGAAGTTTTTAAAGTTTGACCTTTGACCCCTGGTCAGCGGCAATTTCGAAAATCACGAAATTTTTTGGAAATGTTCATCTATCTATATTTATTAACCTGGGTGAATTTCAGAGTGGGATTCCAATGGGTTTGATCACAGGATGATTTTGATTACACAGTGGTCAACAGTTTCTATGTAATATTCATATGCAAGACATTGCCTTTGCAGAAGTATGTTTCGCTAAAAAAACCAGGTTTCAAAATCAGGCTATTGGGTTGTTTCTCAACATCTTAATAAAAGGTTAGATCTAGTAACTGCTTCATAAGAGAATTTAGGGTTAAGGTCAATATCTTCAAACATTTTGCTGAATAGATTTCCATAATTATTTTCTGGCAAAAATGATTTAGTAAGACTTCAATCTGTAATTTCTTCTAAGTCACTGCTGCATTGGGATTGGGTTGTTATAGCCCTCGCAAAGCAATATCTTGGTAAAACACAACAAATGCAGAAAAAATTTCTCCGCTCATAGTAAGCTTTTCAAAACTAGAAAGTTTAAACTAAAAATAATCAATATCACACACAGTACAAGCCTTGCACACATTAACATAGTTCTCCTGCCTAAAAATGATCCCTAAGAATTCTTAAGAATAATTTCAGTTTCCTGAGAATTCATGTTTAAGAAATTCACAGTGCTTCATACAGTATGACCTAAGAATTCTTTTGAGCTTGTAATGCATTTTTGACGATTCTTACGCATTGTTAGCAATTCTTGAGAATTCTTGTCATGTTAATGTGCGCATGCCTCTTATAAGTTTTGCATAAAACACCAGCTTCCAACATGTTTATCCTCCAGCTCTATTGGCTCCTTGCTGCCACTGAATGATTTAAAAATTATTGAGTGCAGTTATGAAAACATTTTGTAAAGCAAATGACTCAGGGCTAGTATAGTTTACAACACATTTGTAAGATGCTGCATTGTTGCTATATAGAAAAGACACATTTGAATTTATTTTCGGTTAAATGTTAAATTCAAAGAAATTTGCCATGGCAAAGTACATGACCAAACCAATGCCCGTACCAGCATTTCTGAAAACGATCGAACCATATCCTTTAAAATTTGAAAGAGAATTGCAGGAAGTTTGAAGATGAGCGTTCAGGTAAAGAATCGGTTTCTCCAAATTTGCCATGCAGTGACCAAAGTATTGTGCATCAGCCAGTTTTGGCAAAATATGTTCTGATTATGTGTGCAATCCTCAATGATGTCAGGATCATGGCAAATTGTTCCACTATGGAAACAGGACATTGACAGAAAGATTCCCATGTAAAGCATTATAGCTTTGCTGTTGCATTTATCTGATTACAAGAGCTGGTCCAAAGCACTCCTGTAAAGATCAAGCCTTTTCCTCTCAAATATATAATGGATATGGTTTTTTCATATAAGAAAGCTGCTAAAATTGCATTACGCCTAAGAAACATGAAATAACTGTCTTCGAATATTGAAAACTTTGTGGTTTCAAGTTTAGGAAGAATTTGCTGGGGAGAAAGTGTTTTATTTCTTTATGTTTTGTTGAGACATTTGCAATGAAGGATAAAGTTTGCACAAGAGCTATAATTTGAGATATTTTGCATATGAATATTACATAGAAACTGTTGACCACTGTGTAATCAAAATCATCCTGTGATCAAACCCATTGGAATCCCACTCTGAAATTCACCCAGGTTAATAAATATAGATAGATGGACATTTCCAAAAAAATTCGTGATTTTCGAAATTGCCGCTGACCAGGGGTCAAAGGTCAAACTTTAAAAACTTCTTTATCTACATGAAAACAATGTTTTATTGCATTTTTCTTGGTTGCAATGGTTTCTACAGCTCAAGACCTTTCATATGACATAAATAACAAGTTTCTAGGGTAAATATTAGGGAAGTTACAAAATTTGGGGTCAATTGAGTTCACCGCAAAGGTCAAAAGTTCAATGGTCCATAATTCTGAAACCACTGGAGATAATTCTTTCAAATTTTCACAAAATGCATTGCTCAACAAGGTAAACAAGCTGACAAACTTTCAATAAAATCAAAAACATTGATATTTTGAGGTGGTTACACTTGACATGGAATGTCCCTTTGTTTATCTTTGAACTGGTGAAGTGCTTGAAAAGTTTTTGATGTTCTAAAACAATCAATTCAGCTCGGCCAGGTTTAAAACGCGGACACCACGGACATCGTGGACATGTCCACACCATTTGCAAGTCCGTGTTTTAGGTTTTGACATAGGGAAAAACCTAAAACGCGGACATCACAGACATTTTCCAATCCTTTGAAATAAAGTGTTATAAACACGTTTCCACGATCTTTATGCACACCTCTTCACAGAGAGTCACGGAGAGTTAGTTGTTGTAAGTCCATTTCAAAGGGGAGTATTCTAAACTTCAATGACAAATTAAATCTTAAAATGTAATGTTTTATCATTCTAATACACAAATTTTTCGATAACGATGGAAGCTTGGTTTTGGGGGCTTTATCAACACTTTATTTTGAAGAATTAGAAAATGTCTGCGATGTCTGCGTTTTAGGTTTTTCCTTATGTGAAAACCTAAAACACGGACATTGATTTCGCGGACATGAATAAAATCGTCAACAACTAACTCTCTGTGACTCTCTGTGAAGGGGTGTGCATAAAGATTGTGGAAACGTGGTTATACCACTTTATTTCAAAGAATTGGGAAATGTCCGCAATGTCCACGTTTTAGGTTTTTCCTGATGTGAAAACCTAAAACGCGGACAATTGCAAATGGCGCGGACATGTCCGCGATGTCTGCGTTCTAGACCTGGCCATTCAGCCACGGTTGGTCTAGGGTGCCGACCAGTTTGCATTCTTTGTAGAGCGCAGGGAAAATCTTCCCCACGCCACTTCAACTGCTTCCAGCCCCACCGGCGCCTGTAAAACTCTGTAAAAGGGCCACCTTTGGCAGTTTGTTTATACAGTTTACTAGTACCTGCAACATTCAGATGCACCAGAATTTACTTCAGAACAAGCTTCCCGCGCCAGAATCAAAGAATACAATCTGGGGGTGCTAAGGGGACATCGACAATCAATTTTCGTCACAGTTAACGGAATTGGGCCGTTAGGGGGGGAGGGGGTCCAGCCCAAATCCGTTAAAATTTCTACTTTCGTGACGAAAATTGAAATAAGTAATATTCCTTATCAATCTTTAAAGAATAACTCGTAGCAAGGTAGATTTTTCGGCAGCGCACTACGTAATTTTAATGTCGCGATCTAGATGAAAAGTCGCGGTAGGCTTAGGCCCCAACCAAAGACACATATAGGCCTATAATGAGATGTGGCGGTAGACCTATGACAGGAGACAATCTAGTCATAAATTTAGTGGTCCGTTAAGAAGGGGGGAGGGGGGGTCAGCCGTTAACGGCCCAATTCCGTTAACTGTGACGAAAATTTTTTGTCGATGACCCCTAAGGCGTAATTTAGGCGTTCAAAATATGTCCATATCATATTCAGCATGACAAAAAGGAAACGGATGATACACATCTCACTTTGAGGTTTGTAACGCTAGCTGAGGAGCGTCTTCAATGTGACTTCCCCTCCAAAACTTCTCTGACCTCGCGGAAAATCTTCGTTTTCTGAAGAATGGTCGGACCACGAGGGCGACACTATTCTATACAAAGATGTGGCCTAAGTAAGTAATGATAAAATGTTTCTTACCATCGAAATCATGGCATACTTCGTCTTCGTGTGTGGCTACGTCATCTTCCTTGCCTTTATCAGCGTTATTTCCTGCACTCATAGCTCTTCCTTTCAGTGCATCAACTGACTGTTTTTCTTCAGGCAAATCCATCAATTTCTTGTTGGGTTTAAACATAAAAATCTTTCATTCACTTCACTTCACCTCCTCCGACTGGGCTCTGACAATGTGCCACATGCAATCGAGGCAATGTCCTTGGCTGAGGCACTGCAACGGCAAGTGTAAAAACCCAAGTGCACATTTACGAAAACACAGGTTTCAGGTCAAAAGGCTCTTTACAAGAGGTTTATGCAAGGGAAAGTAAAGTTGTAAAACATAAAACAAAGCAAACTAATGGCTGTAAACATGTTATAAAAACTTTATGTGTTGGTACATCCTTTAAGTTCATAAACTTACAACACCCGGAATAATAAGGCTTTTGAACCATGATAGAATGATATATTTACCTCGATATTTTAGGCTATCTAAAAGTCCACTTCAAAGGGGAATATTCTAGATTTCAATGACAAATCAGATCTTAAAATGTAATGTGTCATCATTCTAATACACAAAATGTTCGATAACGATGAAAAAAGTACAAAACAATAGCATTCTTATGCGATTTCTCAGTTCGTAGACATTCTCGTTAGTGTTTTAAAGGCATTGAGTCATGGCAAATAGACCGTGGATACCAATATTGCAGAGATTACTGAGTCATGATGATCACTTGTGCCAATCTAACTGGCTGTTATTCAAACTGCACACCTGATATTGCAACCTCGCAATGAGCTAAGCGTAGCCGACGTACCCTCGGATGCATGAAATTGAATTCTAATCAAATGAAACAGACTGATCACATGAAAGTAGACAGACCCCCAGCGGAGAATCGCTTCTTACCATGACTCAATGCCTTTAACTTGCTACAGGCTGACAAGCAATAACAGCTTACATTTTTTTTTATATTCAGTATAAAAATTTACAAAAAAACGGGATTACTTATAACAACACTTACGAACTACTTTACTACACTACCAGGACGAGATACCATGGGGAGCAAAATACCATGACTACCCCATGGCTTTGACATAAAAACGAGCAACTAAATTAAACCTACATACAATTAAATACATTTACTACTATAATTACGCGCAAACAATCTCTACTGATAAACACTTGAGTCTGTTTCACATTGGATGTCAGGCAACAATGTGAAGGCTTATAATTTAAGTGTGAGTTACACGTCAATCGCAATAATTTCATATACTGAAATTACCCAACATCCAATGCAAAACAGACGTACAGGAGTGAAAAAAAGGAAAGAAAAAAAGGACTTTGTGGCTGAGTGGCGCAGAACAAGGATTCAAATCTGATCAAACCGACCTGTTTTTGTATGAAATCAAGAGTTAATTCGAGGATGCTTCTTTTAATGTTATCAGAAAGGTATTTATCACCATACAACAAAATGTGTACAAGATCGTTGTTAGAAAGGCTGTTGATTTCAACAAGTGGTCGTAATACTACCGAAACTCTAGCGAGAAGATTTCGTCGTTGAATGACAAACGAAGGGCAAAGCAACAAAAAGTGCTCCGTATTCTCAATACCATCATTCGTTGGGCGCATTGGGTTTACGGTGTCTCTAAAATTGTGCTTGAATTTGTGGAAGTTTAGCCTGCAGAGACCGACCCTTATTTGGGAAAGGTAAGATAGGCCTATTAGGTCATGAATACCAAAAACAGATTTTGCAGGGGGGCGAATCTTTGATTTCTATGCTTTGTCTACCGTCTTTGTTTGCTTTGTCTTAAAAACAGCAACAGACGGTGCAAGCCTGATTTCGGGATAAAGTTTATTCCATTCAGATATGCAGTTTGGATAGAAGCTAGATTGAAATTTTTCTGTTCTTGCCTTTATTCGCCCAACAGCATCCTGATTGCGAAGGCAGTAATTCGACTCAAGAGGTTTTCGGATTGGCTCCTTTGTATACAAGGGGCCCGGGGGGGGGGTACATGACTTGAGGATGGACGGGGGTCTGCCGCCCGGTTTTCAGAAAGCTACCCTCTTCTAATTACCGAAACTTGCTTTTGATACCCACTTCTATGATGAATTTTGGCGAAAAACTGCCCATTTTAACAATTTTTTGCGAATTTCAGCGAAACCCCACCCATGTTTATGGAAAATTTGCTGAAAAAGGACCCTTGTTTAGAGAATTTTGGACCCAAAAACCCACCCATATGGGCGGCACATACCCGTACCCAAAATATGTTATGTACCCCCCCCGGGACAAGGGGGTGAGATTATTCATAATCTTATAGAACAAAGTGAGGCACCTACTCCACCTTCGGGAACTAAGTGACTCCCAGCCAAGCTCTGCATACAGTTTTTCCCGGGAAGATCCCCTCCATGTTCCTGTTACAGCAAGAGCAGCCGAGTACTGGATAGACTCTAGTTTTTCCATCAAATTAGGTAGAATGATGTTTTGACTGAATTCACAAACTTTAGATGGAATTCGCAACTTTAGCTTACAATTCGCAAGGTATTCCTGAGATACATTGCTTTCAAATGTGATTGGACAGAGATATCACATAACTTGTTATAAGAATGAACTTGATGTAGGTATGAACACAGATGCAGCACAGGTTTATGTAGAATGTTTACGAAAGCTGAAAAATTACTTCAGCGCCTAAATCCTAGTATTTTCACGCCACAAAGTTGTAATAAACAACAGGAATAAGAACTAATGAAATCTGCTGAAACATAATTGGCTGCTGAAAAATAGAAACTGAAAACAACTCCATTAGCATTCCTTATAATATTTCAGAAATTTCCTGTTGCCGCAATGTGGTGATAAATTTCCTGCTGGTCTTTTCACTCTTTTTTTCATTTTTAATTCTCTTAAGGAGGGTTGCCCTTCAACAAGTTGATTTTCAAGGGGCCCTCCGATAAAAACATTAATTACAATCTAAGGTACAACGGTACAAAATAAAAGCTATTAATTAAATAAAACTATAAAACCTTATTTACAATATTTTTAATCTATGTACAATAATGGTCAAAATTACAATAAAGACGAAAGAAAGAAAAGTGCCTGTTTCTAAATAGTTTCCTTAAAACAATACAGAGAGGTTTTACCAAAACTTTCCTGGCGGCACTGCTGTTGGACATTTTCAGGCCCTATAAGCAACCATTTCAAAACATTTGAAAAGATGAAATCGACTGTATGCAGCAGGTAGTTCATTCCCGGGGGGGGGGGGGGGTTAACTTAAGTTCTTCATTGTACGGGGTTGTGCCATTTTTTAGGGTACCTTTTTATAATAGAGTCCGGATCTATGGGTATCGTTTAAACAATTTTTTATATTTTCCGGATTTATGGGTATGATTTTTAGCAAAAGTTCATTTTTGGGTGGATTTATGGGATACTTTTCAGAAATTTCCCGGATTTATGGGTAAACTTTTGAGAAAATTCTCCGGATTTATGGGTGGTAGTTTTGCACTTTGAATGGCACAACCCCGTATCATGGAAACTTAAGTTACCCCCCCCCCCCCACAAGAGTTCACTGCCACTTTAAAGCCATCGCCAGGGTTATTAACGTTGATAAATCAATTTTTCTGCCCACGCACTGTCAAATCATAATGTTACAAATGACCAGTCACACCAATCGTGGAACACTCATCTATCGAGTGGGATCCATATAAAGTGAGGAACATTAATAAACTAGAAATGGTACAAAGATGGAGTGCCAGATTTGTTGTATGTATGTATGTATGTATGTATGTATGTATGTAACATTTTGCCATCAAAAATAAATATACCTAATCATAAAGGAAAAGAAATCTATTTACAATATCTATAAATTTAAAACAATTACAGGCAAAAGCTACATATCTAATTTAACAAGCTAATTTAAAAACACCCCATGGTTAAAGATGGCAAGGATAGCATTAAATGGTCAATGCGACCTTGTTTCCATAATGGTCCCTCATATAGTGACTACTTGTTTATAGTGACTATCGTAGAACGAGTAGCCCTACCGAAATGATAAACGACCTAAGATGGGACTGTTTAGGAGAAAGACTATGGCAAGCAAAATCAATCATGATGTTCAAGATCTGCAACAACCTTATAGACATTCCAGTATCCCTTTTCACTCAAGTAACATATCATGGACGCCGTTCGAAAGCTTGCTTTCTGGTTCCCTATTGCAGAACAGATAATTTTAAGAATTCGTCTACAGAAACCAAAATTTGGAACGGATTGACAATAGAAGCAGATCTATTGAATCGTTAGAAGCCTTCAAATGTAACCTAAGCACGGGAAGTAAAATAACTTTATAATTTTTGCTATTAACGTGTTTAATTGCGCCACATCAGATTAACCCTATCACATCATTGGTTTAATTCTCTCAACCAATTATCATGTGATTCAATAAACTAACTAAGGGATGGGCCTAAACTGCTGAATCACCTTATTTTCGTTTCATTAACAATTCTAACAACCATGTACGTAATAAGAAATATTTGGTCCTTCTACAATGGCGCATAGATAGATGTCTTCGACTCTACACTGCCAAACTTGAGATTTTTTCAGGAAGTTTTTAGATTTTTAGAAGTTTTGAATTTTACTTATCTTCAAAGTTCCACTATTTTTCACTTTCTTTTCTTCGTTTTACTTGATGTATGATGAGATGGCTATTTTGACTGAATCCAAGGTCATATTTATCATATCACAAATTTAAGGTTTCTCTCCAGTATGAGACCGTTTATGAACAGTGAGAGTGCCAGTTTGACTAAATCCTTGTCCACATACATCACAAACATAAGGTTTCTCTGCAGTATGAATGCGCTTATGTCTGTTGAGATGACTGCTGTGATTAAATCTTCCTCCACATATGTCACATATGTAAGGTTTCTCTCCAGTATGAATTCGCTTATGTGTGATGAGATGGCTATACTGACAAAATCCTTGTCCACATGTATCACAAATGTAAGGTTTTTCTCCTGTATGAGACCGTTTATGTGAAGTGAGAGAGCCAGTTTGACTAAATCCTTGTCCACATATGTCACAGATGTAAGGTTTCTCTCCAGTATGAGACCGTTTATGTGAAGTGAGAGAGCCAGTTTGACTAAATCCTTGTCCACATATGTCACAGATGTAAGGTTTCTCTCCAGTATGAATTCGCTTATGTGTCGTAAGAGTGGTATGTTGACGAAATCCTTTTCCACATGTGTCACAAATGTAAGGTTTTTCTCCAGTATGAGATCGCTTATGTACAGTGAGAGTGCCATTGTGACTAAATCCTTGTCTACATACATCACAAACATAAGGCTTCTCTGCAGTATGAATGCGCTTATGTGTCTTGAGATTACTGCTGCGACTAAATCCTTGACCACATATGTCGCAAATGTAAGGTTTCTCTCCAGTATGAATTCGTCTATGTGTAATCAATGCACCATTGTCGCTAAAACCTTTTCCACATATGTAACAAATGTAAGGTTTCTCTCCCGTATGAGATCGTTTGTGTGCAGTGAGAGTAACATTGTGACTAAATCCTTGTCCACATACATCACAAACATAAGGTTTCTCTGCAGTATGAATGCGCTTATGTGTCTTGAGATTACTGCTGCGACTAAATCCTTGACCACATATGTCGCAAATGTAAGGTTTCTCTCCAGTATGAATTCGCTTATGTACCATAAGAGTGCTAAGCTGACAAAATCCTTGTCCACATGTATCACAAATATAAGGTTTTTCTCCAGTATGAGACCGTTTATGTGAAGTGAGAGAGCCAGTTTGACTAAATCCTTGTCCACATATGTCACAGATGTAAGGTTTCTCTCCAGTATGAATTCGCTTATGTGTCGTAAGAGTTGTATGTTGACGAAATCCTTGTCCACATATATCACAAATATAAGGTTTTTCTCCAGTATGAGACCGTTTATGTGCAGTGAGAGTGCCATTGTGACTAAATCCTTGTCCACATACATCACAAACATAAGGTTTCTCTGCAGTATGAATGCGCTTATGTGTCTTGAGATTATTGCTGCGACTAAATCCTTGTCCACATATGTCACAGATGTAAGGTTTCTCTCCAGTATGAATTCGCTTATGTACTACAAGGGTGCTAAGCTGGCTAAATCCTTGTCCACATGTATGACAAATGTAAGGTTTTTCTCCAGTATGAGACCGTTTATGTGCAGTGAGAGTGCTATTTTGACTAAATCCTTGCCCACATATGTCACAGATGTAAGGTTTCTCTCCAGTATGAATTCGCTTATGTGCCGTAAGAGTCCAATTGTGACAAAATCCTTTCCCACACGTATCACAAATGTAAGGTTTTTCTCCAGTGTGCGATCGCTTATGTACCATAAGAGTGCTATGGTGACTAAATCCTTGTCCACATATATCAGAAATGTAAGGTCTGTTTCCAGTATGAGACCGTTTATGTGCAGTGAGAGTGCCAGTTTGACTAAATCCTTGTCCACATACATCACCCATGTACTGGTTCTCTTCAGTATGAATTTGTTTATGTTGACTAAGATCACCTTTCTGACTAAATCCTTTGCCGCATATATCAGAGATGCAAGGTTTTGCTGCGGTATGAATTCGCTTATGCGTGTCAAGCTCGGCAATTTGACTAAATCCTTGTCCAGAAGTATCAAAAATAAATGGTTTGTCTCCACTATGAATTTGTTTATGAGTCGTGAGGTTGCTACTGACAGTAAATCCTTCTCCACAGCTATCCCAAATATGCAGTTCTTCTATAGTATTATTTTGTTCGTGTTTATTTAAACTGCTGTTTTCACTAATTTCCTTTCCAGATATATCATCAGGGTATGCTTTCTCTTCCATCTTGATGTGTACTGTATTTTCTTGACAAATCAATGTTTTGTCAACATGACTGGGGAGTAGTCCTTTTCCAAGTATGTTACATTCATAATGTTTCTCCCCAGAATGGATTGTTTTATGTCGATCTAAGCTATCTTCCAGACTAAATCCTATTCCACACACAACACAAATGAAAGACTTCTCTCCGGAATGAAATTGATCATTTGTTATATGATTATTCGTGAGAATTTCAGCATCTCCATTTCTTGGTATTAATGTTCCATCAGAGTAAGTTTCCTGTTCAATTTTAATTTGTACGTCATTTCCAGTTGAGATCGCCCTTTCATTAACATTATCATTATCACTACAGCCAGAGTATCTTTCACGCTTTACAGCATTCTCTGAGGTCATCATTCCATCAAAATTATCATCATCACTACAGCCAGAGTATCTTTCACGCTTCACGGCACTCTCAGAGGTCATCATTCCATGAACATAATCATTACCACTACAATCAGAGTATCTTTCATGCTTCACAGCATTCTCTGAGGTCATCATTCCATCAACATTATCATCATCACTACATTCAGAGTATCTTTCACGCTTCACAGCATTCTCTGAGGTCATCATTCCACTAACATAATCATCATCACTACAGCCAGAGTATTGTTCTTGCTTTATGGAATTCCCAAGTGGTATCCCTTCATAATAAGATAGTTCTTGGTTCTCCATGGGAATTATGTTTTGGGTGTGTTGTGTTGATAATTTGCCATATAAGGAAGCAGCCTGCAGCGTACCTAAAATCGAAGTGATTTCATAAGAAAATTCCCTGCTCTACTGAATATGAAGGGTGCACACATTTCTCCTACAACATGGCCACCTGAGAAGCAAAATTCTGGTTAAAGAATCTGCTCACTGCATACAAATATTTTTCAAAAAGCAACTGCATGTACTTGAGATCAAAAGCTGATCCCAAAAAATCAAAATGGTGAGATATGCTACTTTTAATATACTGGGTGTCCCAAAATGATGTATTATCGTTTGATTGCTTAAATATCCATAACCAATGAACCAATTTTCAAAAACTTTATTTTTATCCGATTGCCGAAAACTAAATTGTATTTGAAGATGTTGGTTGTGGTTTAGGCCGATTTCTTTATGTCGAAAAGAAGATCGACAAACCTGCTCAAATTCAAGCCTTAGATGTCATGAAAATGAACCAGCCTTCTTTCCCAGTCAATATTTTCGATGTGATGAAAAGGCTGACCTTCTGTGTCACTCAGAGAATATATATCGTTTAAAGAATACCAATTCAGTTAATACTGAACTAAGAGAATACGAATGCGCGTTCAGCCTTTTATATCACACCGAAAATGTTGACTGGAAAAATAAGGCGTTTCTTTCTAATGCCATCAAAGGCTTGAATTTGAACAGGTTTAATCAATCTTCTATTTGACATAAAAACACCGCGGTAAAACCGCAACCAACATCTTTAAATACAATTTAGCCTTTCGACAATCAAATAAAACAAAGTATCTGAAAATCAGCTCATTGGATATAGACATGTAAGCAATCCAACAATAATACATCATTTTGGGACACACGGTAGGTTTCATTCTTCAAAGGCTGCCGCTGAAGCTCCTGAAACGACCTCAAAGGAATTGGAATGTTGCTGCTGCAAACTTGGAGAATGCCATCAAAGTGAGCAAAACATGCAAGTTTCAGATGAATATGTGTTGATGCTTCCAGAAAAAACATGCCACAAGTATCATGAAATTGATGAGGCGGTACAGTAATTAGTACAATGTGCAGTGCAGGCTTTATGCAAATATACATGGTTTTCGATGAACCGGTGTTCGATCAGTGGCCAAAGTTCAATGACATTTGGTCAGTCATGTCCAAAATGAGTTGTTCCGCGGGGAGAGCAAGTCCACCTTCGTCCTTATCAAGATGACCGTATTACCCAAGTGACAATGATATTAGCAATATCCAAAGTGTATCTCATATTGTAAACCGGCAAGCAGACGACGGTTGGATAAATTTGGAGATCATATGCGAGGAATGGAGAATGTTTGATATTTTACCGAGTGAATTTCCTACTTCCTCATTTATTCTATTTGAAAAGTACTTTGAAAGTACTAAAGCAACTTAATTATCATAAAAGTTGAGTTTTACGTAAATTTGAGCTTGATCGGTGCAGGAAAAGCGATAGCTGTCCGTTAAAGTTTTGTGTTGCCAAGAATGTCAAGAGCCAGATACTATAAACATTCGCTTAAAAGGGAATTTCTCACAGTTTCTTCAACGGAATTTCTACTTTTTCAAAATTAAAATGATTTCTTGTCAAGAGATTTCTTGCAAATTTCCCACAGCCCTCCCACAGGAACCTAATGAAGCCTCCCGTCTGAATGTTCTTGAACCATAACAACTTTGTAATTGATCAAAAGTGTGCCAATTCAGTGAAAACGTTGTTTCAGATTGACATTTTTTGTAGTTTGATGGTAAAATTCTACCTTTCGTAAGATAAAAGTGTGTACAGTACACGCCATAAGTAACTTAACGCTGTTTTCGTACGAAATCGCAAACACGATTTCGTGCGATTTCGAAAGATTTCGTGCGATGCGATTTTCGCTTGCGAAACGGAAAGGAAACTCGCATTCGAAATCGTAAGCGAACAGAATAAGCTTCTGCGAAAAGTTGTTTGAATTGTTACGGAATCGATTCGTTTTAGAAAACCACTAATACTCAGGATAACAAAAGAGGTATTTTTATTGCTATTTCGTACAAATCTGAAACAAAGCTAAATGAAGTTATACCCAAAAGGAGAAAGATGGAACCAAGATAAGCACACACCATCAATTTTTCTAGAAACGTCGAAGAAACAGGAACTGCGGGGAGACCTGCTGGACTACCGTAACTACAAACAAGTCTATCGTTTGGTCCTAAAGAACGAGAGGAAGAAAATTAAGACGAACCAAAAGAGATAAACCTACTTGTTTTCCTTCTCTCTTTCACGAACCAAAAGAGAGACCTGTAGCAAGTCCAGAGACCCACAAGGAACGTTGGAAGTTGCTACTGGAATCTGTCTCGTAATATCAAGAGATCGTCGAGCCAGGGGTTAATTTCTAAAGACTTTGTTGGGAAAACTTCCAGGAACCAGAAGTACATATTTTTCAAACCGGGGAAATTTAAAAACTAAAGTTTGGAATATGTACTGTTTTGATACCTGCAAATCATAAAACGGAAAGGAGAATCAGGATAAGGTGACAATATTGTGGATTTGATTTCAGGCAACCTGACTTGCAATCTTGCCTCAGTCTTCGTTTTTCTAATGAAGATTTCATATTCTGTATGCTCCTGAGATGTCCTATCCCATGATCGTAGCATCTTTCTTGCAGACAATCTGCACTGATATGGCCGCAGACGAAATAAAGGTGAAGAGGCTGGCTGCAATGTTTTGCTCAAGATGATCTTTCGCGGATTTAGTGAAGAGGTCCTAATAGCGTAATTGGCATCAAAACCACAAGTTGATTCAAAGGAAAATCCAGCACACTTGAAACCATCAATAATCTCTTCCTCGTAATATAAACAGCATTTTGAAAACATGCCGATTTCATTTATGCCCATAGTGCAGAATATCCATATGTCTAAAAATCACAAAAGTGATACAACAGAATACGGATAGAAAAGACAGAAGAAAAAAAATTGTTTTCGAAGATGCGTATGGCCCCATCATTGAATATATCGTCGGATGACAAGACATCTTTCCATAAGAAATTCCCTTCTCTAGTATCATTGAAAATTAAGAAACTTCGAAAGGGTTGTCCTTGTTACTGATCTGAGAGAAGAGTTTCCTATAAAGAATACGTGTTGTCAGTGGCAGAGCCATGGGGGGAATGAGGGGCGATGTTCGGACCCCACTTTTCCAAAAGTTGGTTCTTGAGATTCACACATTATGCAATAAAATGTGTCTCTATAGAGGGGTTATCCTGTAATCAAACGATCTAATAAATATTCTTATCAAATACCCACTGAAAATCTAGCTAAAACGGCATTTCCTACGTTTTCTGAAAGTTTGAAGGGCGTGGTCGCACAAAATTGCGGCTCAAACCTCCTCACTTTTCAAGTGCTGGCTTCGCCGCTGCTTGTGGTCATTCGACGACATTTCCGAACGAAAGCACGTCTTCAAGATCTAAAAGCATCTAAACAACTTTTCATTATATGAAGCTCAAGGCTATCATCGCCATCATCGAAAATTGGGATTACAAGTTTGTAGAAAAAGCTTTTCACCCGACACTCATCAGACAAGGGTTCGATATTAGTCGGCATTAAATATTTCCCTCCAGTGAAAATACCTTACTACATACACGTAATTTTTATAAGAAACTAAGGTCCAGGGCTGGTAGGCAGTTTCTTAAATTTTTGGGCTACTTTGCTTCCAAAAGTTTCTTATTTCTTATATTTTTAATTCCCGAAGTGAAGGGCAAATTTTGTTTCGTCTAAAGGGCTCCCAAATTACTTAGTAAGATCTCGAAACAAGTGAATAACATAATTCGCACTCAAAATATTTTTCAAACAGTTGCTATAACTGTAGAGTGTCAAAACATTTTTGAGTGTGATGGGAAAATTAAAACTGCAACTAGACAAGTTTCTTATTTTGAGTTCAGGTAGGTATGTTTCTTAACTTCCAAAAAAATTAGCCTACCGTTTCTTATAAAAAAAAATACGTGTAATCGCAAATAGAAATAGTTTATCAATAACACTTACCCAAGTATGGAGGCCTATGGATACCGCGCCCTTCTCCTTTGCATGTTTTCTCAGCTTATCGAATGTGATCAAACTATCTCCAATTTAATTCTTACCAGAAATGATAACGTTCTAAATATTTTCCCTTACACATAATTGTCACATCTGGCTTCCTTTCTCCCAAAAATTAACTGGCCATCACGTGTTTTCGTGCCTTTCCACCCTCTCGCTCTCAGCGTGGCGTGAAGGGAGCAAAGATTTTCTACGATTCACTTCAACAGTCCAATGTAAAACGTAATCGAAAATGATCCAAAACACCAATTTATCTAGAATATTTCAGTGAGTTTCTACTTTGATGCAAAGATTTAAATTCATGCAAGAAATGGCAAACAGTAGTGAGAAATCATAACTAAAATATTGGACTGACCCTCAACTCAGATTCAAAGCTCAAACCTCCACGGCTCCGTTATTCGATGTCTCGCTAATTTCGATGTCTCGCTAATAAGATCTACAGCTAATTCCGGGTTTTTCAATTGCTGCAAGGCTCTCCTCGGACCCTCCCCCAATCTTTCGTACGATTTACGTGTGGCCTTTCTACTCGAAAACCTGTGAAAACAACCCTCGATGTCCTCCTAATACGTAGAACCGTGAATAATCTTTTCGATAGCGATATCGTACGAAAGAGCAATATCCAATCCTTCTTTTGTTGTCCTGAACATTAGTGGTTTTCTAAACGAATCGATTGCACAACAATTCAATCGCCTTTTCGCAAAAGCTTATTCTGTTCGCATGCGATTTCGAAAGCGACTCCCCTTTCAGTTTCGCAAGCGAAAATCGCATCGTACGAAATCGATCTCTTTCGCACGAAATCTTTCGAAATCGTACGAAAGTCGCACGTGTTAAGTTACTTATGGCGTGTACTGTAACATAAGGAGCAAATCATTGCAAATAAATAAAAAACAATAAAACTATATGTTTTGACATTATATAAAATATAAAAACATCGCAAACATTGCAATTGACGAGCGGGCGGGACTTTTATATTTTACAAACAAAATATAAAAAATTTTGACGCAGAATTAATTTTCCACTCGGGCGGTGATGAAAATCTATTAATTTATTTTATATGGCCTAAAGTTCATTCAGTGTGGTATTTGTAGAGAGAAGCTTGGCTTTCCTGCCAGTAAAATTTCCGGCTTCTGTAAAATGCGGGTCCGCAGGTCCGATAAAATGCGGGTCTGCGGGTCTCTTTGAATGTAGGTCCCATGGCCACAGACAAACGGCTGTTGTATGCGGCAAGAAGCCCTTTGTACAGAACGAAGCGATAGTCACCAGTTTCTATGAGCTTTCCTGCTGTGAACAGCAATTCATCACCGCTGCAATTCATCAAGCGAAACCCTTGCAATATCGATGGGGTTGAATAATTTCTATGGATTGAATGGTGACGCAGCGCAGATCGCCACAAAGGTCAGTACAAAAAGAAAAATACATTGTGAAATCGTACCTGATCAATGAAAAGATCCTGAGTCACAGCTTGCAAAGAATTTCAATCCCAATGCAAATATGGGAGAACTTTGTACTTTGGAGGGGATCCCTTCACATGAGCATAGGAATCATTCGTCGTACATAGCCGATTGCTCATGGCCCATGGTCGAAACCGCCAAAGCCTCATTTTCACGGACCAATCAGACGGCTAAAAAGCGAGGGAGACAAAAGAAACCCGTGAAGATTTTTCTAAATTTTATCTACCTTCATAAAACGCAACCAGGACAAAAAACTGCTTGAGATTTCCCGAATTTTTTTGAAGCAATCTACTCTCCAGATGTTTGGGAGTACAAGTTTGGATGCCGGTTAAAATATCTCCAGGATTGGTGGAGTTATGGCCACAAACAAACCGATAAGGCACTGAACCTTGAACAATAGAAATTCTGGCCGGGAAACAATAGTAATAACAATAGTGATTGTTGTAAGAACGACCCGAAAACGCCAAAATCTGCGTTTTCAATTGTTCTTGCTATTGTCTTTCGCTAAATTTTCTATTTTTGAAGATTCAATGCCCCTATACGGTTTCTATGTGAATTTCAAAAGTCAACAAAGGCTTGTTCGCGCATTTCAAGTCATGTGGCAATACTCTAGGGAAGTTTCTGTATTGTACTACCTTTTACATTCATGGCAAAAGTTTGCTCGTTGCGAAATAACTTATAAAATTCAAAAGAGGTTTTATCAAGAGGCTTTATCAACTGACTTGAAGTGGCGTAAACAGGTCTCGACAAGCCTTCGCCGATTTTGTCTATTGGAGAGGCAATAACTCCGCCAATCCTGGAGATATTTTAACCGGCATCCAAACTTGTACTCCCAAACATCTGGAGAGTAGATTGCTTTAAAAAAATTCGGGAAATCTCAAGCAGTCTTTTGTCCTGGTTGCGTTTTATGAAGGTAGGTAAAATTTAGAAAAATCTTCACGGGTTTCTTTTGTCTCCTTCGCTTTTTAGCCGTCTGATTGGTCCGTGAAAATGAGGCTTTGGCGGTTTCGACCATGGGCCACGAGCAATCGGCTATGTACGACGAATGATTCCTATGCTCTTCACATGGGGAAGTCCCCATGCATCATTCGATACCATAGAAATAGAAATAGGAGGCACTCGCGTCTTTTTGTGATTTCAACATGAAAGTTTTCAAATTTTAAGTTTAGTTTCTTACGCTGTTTCTTATTTCCTATTGACTTTGTTATTTCTTAGTAATCATATTACAGTTTATAACACTGCTGCAATTATGTTCCTTGACGTATGCAAAACGTCAGGTGGGAAGAACTCCCAGGGAACATGTACATGTTCTTTTCTCCGGAACTTGTGCTTGACTAGATCGGTACATGTACATCGCTGTTATATCATAGGAGTTCCTTGCTGAAGTTTGGCACCACAACGGTACATCCTTGCTAAAGTTAAACAAACCAGAACAAGCCCTATCTTCTGCGCAGTGTTGGATTGAACGCAAGCATTCGAGGATGAAAACAGGAAGTGGGCATAAGCCTCGCAAGACCCGTCGACCGCTGTAGCATGCCTTACACACCGAGACCCGCCACCAATCTTGGAGTGGGACCCGCATTTTATTGGACCTGCGGGCCCGCATTTTACAGAAGCCGTAAAATTTCTGTTGGTGACCCGCATGTTTGCTTTCGTGTTTGACCCGCAGATTACTTGACCTGCTGGCCTGCAGAATAAAGTCGTCGGTAAAACTTCCCTGCTGAGCCTGCCGAGGCCTAAACAATATTTAGTCCCATTCAGGAAGAAAATTGGAGAAAACAAGGTAAACATATCTTAAGCCTAGAAATAACGGTTGGAAAGGAAATGAAGTCTATATTCTTAAAGAAAATATTTCCAAGAGATATGCACTTTGACAATAAAAACAATTCTATTTGTGATTAGACCCATTCAGGGCGACAGTACTCTACATTGATTTGAACTTTTCTTACCGTCAAAATCATCGCATATTGTATGTGTAGTCATTTCATCTTTCTGACCTTCATCAGCTTCATCTTGTACACTCACGCCTATTTCTTTCAGTCCATCAACATCCATTCTCAAAATCTCCAAGGTTCGAAGACTATTCAAATCAAGTCACAAGCTAGATTCAGATGCAGATTCAGATTCTATACAAAGATTCATATTCCGGCTTGTGTAAAATGCGGGTCTATAGGTCCGATAAAATCATTTCCATGGTCATGGATTAATAAAATGCGGGTCCCATTCCAAGATAAATGGGGAGAGCTAAGGCCCCGAGGGGTCTACTTAATACATTGAGAACCCGGGGATGTGCCTGCCAATAGGGTCCCATTTTCGATTGAAAATTCCAGGACAGGAGTATACCTTTTGTGTATTTATTCTGGCACAGGTTTGTTCATTGAAGCTTTTTTCCCAGGACAGGTGAGAGTTGACGTGCAAAATTAAGATAACTTTCAAAAGACACTTGTATTATCCAGGACAGGTACTATGTTTTCAAACATTTATTCCAGGGTCATAAAATTTTCTTTTGGCAGGCACGTTGCCGTTGTTTTTCTCCAAGGTAGACCCCCGGGGCTAAGGCATGCTACAGCCCGGGGGGGGGGGGGTACTCATATATTTTTCCGTACGGGGACGTGCCGCCGAAGAGGGTATCATTTTCAGGATTCCTACTCCGGGACAGGGTATTACTTTTGTATCGTCGGCTCCATGACAGGGTCCATATTTTGTATAATTGACTACGTATCGTCGTTGTAAGTCATTTGCACTCCGCAAATATGATTTAAATCGTTTGGATGGCAACATTTCTGCATTTTCTGATAGATTTCTATCAAATTTCTATCAAATTCCCAAGGCAGCCTACAATTTTGTATGAAGAAACCAAAGAACAGGGTATCGTTTTTAAAGTTTTACTCCTGGACAGGGTATTATTTTCGGGAATTTTACTCCGGGACAGGGTGCCTTTTCAGATTTTCCAGCGGCACGTCCCCGTATTTTCGTAAATCAAGTACCCCCCCCCCAGTTTCAGTTTCATTTGATTATCAATCTATCCTACATACAATTCTAAACAATTACAATACAATTAAATACGAATACACTACTAAAACTACATTTCTAACAATGCAAAGACTACATTAAATGATTGGAAATAGGATAGACCGACTAAGGAGGAGCTCTCTAAACCCGGGGGGTGTACTTCACTTTCAATTGTACGGGGGTGTGCAGTCCAAGAAAAAAAATTTTCACCCGGCTTTAGAAATTTTCCCTCGAAATAATAGCCGGCTTTAGAAAAAATCGGCGAAAAGCATACCCTTAAAACGTAAGAATTGGTTAAAAACAATGAAATAACGCGTTTGACAACCGGCTTTAGAAAATTTGCCCTCTTTCAATACCCGGCGTTAGAAAAAAGAGGCGAAAACGATACCCGGAAAGGAGTGCACATCCCGTCAGTAAAATATACTAAGTAGCCCCCCCGGGTCTCTAAATAGGTAAACTAATCGAGAGAGAGCCCCCCCCATAAAAAACAAAGAAACTAAAAACAATTACAAATAAAACAAAACCAGATGAACCTCAACGATTTTTCAAATTAGACATATGAGTCAATGAAATGAGCTTTTAGTTTAGAGCGAAAAATTGAAATAGAACCAGCAACACGTATGAAAAGTGGAAGAGTATTCCGTAATTTAGAGCCAAAATATTGAACGGTTTTGAGTCCATAGAGGGTGGTCCTTTTTAGAGAAAGGAATAGATCCCCTCTGGTGGCCTGACGAGTTCCAAACCTATGGGTAGAAGAGTTTAGAGTGAAATAGTTATGGAAGTAGATTGGTGACAGTTTATTGATGGCTTTAAAGACAAATGTTAGAATGTTTAAGTGAATCATATCTTCAAGTTTTAATATCTTTAATGAATGAAACAAAGGTGCAGATGGGGCAGTAAATGGTTGGAATCTTATGCATCTCAGAATTTTCTTTTGGAGAAGAAATAATGGATGAAGGTAAGTGTTCAAAGTAAGACCCCAGACGGTAATACCATAGTTACGAAAAGATGAAAAAAGTGAATTATACAAGCAGACAAGAGTAGGCAATGGAACATAATGTCTAAGTTTGAAGAAAAGTCCACTTGTTCTGGAAAGTTTTTTACGAAGTTCACTGATGTGGTGTTTCCAGGAGAGATGCTCATCAACAAGTACACCCAAGAACTTGACAAGAACTTCGACCCCCCCCCCCGGGGGCTACAGCGGTCAAAGGGTCTTGCGAGGCTTGTACCCACTTCCTTTTTTCATCCTTGAATGCTTTATTAATTTGTTTTAGTCCCATTCGTTCCCCATTCGTCATGGTCAATGTTCTCTATTCGAGTCAATGAACAGATAACATGATAGCAAATCAACACACTGTTTCTTCCCACCTGAGTTTTTGCAGTAGTGTATAAACTGTTAGCCTGAAAACCAGACCCTACTAGTAGAACTTAGTAGGGTCTGGTTATCAGGCTAATAAACTGTGTAATAATTAAAGGGAATCGACATAGTTAACCCTATTTGTACTGGGCGATTTTGTAGGTACTTTGTACTGGGGGGGGGGTGTTTTTGGCCCCCCTCTTTCTCTCCAAAACTACAAAAGATACAACAATAAGACTTACCCCTATTGTTCTTTAGACGATTGGCTATTCAAATATAACAATGACAAATAATAGGTCACATGATTCGTTGCTAGGCAACCGAAAAACTGAGGAAAATTGGCAAATTTATACCTTCTTAACCAGAAAAATTCTATTTAATCAACCACTCATCCGATTTTCTCCAAATTTGTTTAAAATAGTAGGAAACATGTTATAGTTCAAAAATATATACATTTCAAAATTGTTTAGCCCTTATTTTTAGCACAATTAGCTTTAAATTAGCCTTTTGTTGCATGCATTGTGAATGTCAACATTTCTCAATCCGAATATTCGTCTATCCTACAAATCATATCATTGGCCTAATTGCATGTGTCACGACTTGCGGATAACGGAAGACTTTCCCAACGTGTACACAGCAAGGTTTTAGATTCTTCAAGAAGGTTTTAAGGTTCGTTTTCGTCCATTTTATACACCATCTTCACTTGAGTTAACAAAGGATTTCAAATTGAAGTTTACAGCTCGACAGAGGAGGAGGGAGCCAAAATCACAGGCAGACAGAAGAGCCAAAGATCACAAACAAGCTAACCAAACAAGCTCAAAGATCACAAGCCAACCAAGTTCAAAGTATCAACGGTCAACAACAACAAAAATGGCCAGTTCCTATTTACCATGGGTAGGTATCATGTTTTTAGCATTTACAGTTTGATAATAAAGGGTTTGTGCCAGTTTAAAATTATCTCATTGAAAGTGCCCATTCAAGCCCGGGGACTCTAATACTTAGTATTAGAGACGTAAGAACCGGGGGCACTGTGGGCACGTGCCCCCCCCCCCAAGATTTTGCAATAAACAACTTCGGAGAAAAACTTTCAAAGTATCCAACAAAAGGGAAGACCAAGAACAGAATACGAAAAATAGCAATCGGAAAGATTCTGGGCCTCTTTATGCATTCCTAGAGAAGTATTCTGAATATGAAGTACAATTACTGAACTTCAATTCCAAAGGGTTGATCATAGATAACATGTTTCGCATGAATAAAAGAGATAGCGGAAAAACAGTTTGCGATGTACGAGGTACAAACTCATTCATATTAACGAATCATTTCAGAGAAATTAAGAAAAAAGAATAACTAATAAACACCTAAAATATGCTGCTCTAAATGGGTCGTATTTGGGTCTTGTAGGTTCAAAAGGTACTTTCTAAAACCTGTTTTAAAACGAGCGATTTATCCTTGTTCTCGAATGCTGTCAGGGATATCCTTCCAGTTTTTGACACCAGAGAAGTAGAAACTTCACTTTGCATATTCTAACATAGCTTTGGGAATTTGCAGCTCTCCATGATTTCTGGTTCTATACTCTGAAATCATGGATCTTTCTGCAAACTTATGGTGAAGATTTTCGGGACAAAGGTCAAGCAGAATTTTATATGTCATGACTCCTTTGTCAAAGGAGAACAAGGACTTTACATTGCAGTTACAGTTCCAACCGGCGTCCTCTATTAGCTTCTTTGCCCTTGTCTGTAATCGTTGGCCTTGCTAATGAAACGGCTGCATGGCTTTTTCTTGCAGGTCACCTGAACGGAGTGCCTATCAATCTTCTGTTTAACTTTTATGCGTACGTACCCAATTCCCCCAAGTGAAAAAGCTTTGGCAAGAAAATGGAGAAAACTGAACTGTCATGGGGGAGGAAAAACGACGAGAATTGTTTTATTCACAACGTGTCTTCTAGAACTTTCAGTTGTTGCTGTTGTCAAGGTGCACAAAAAGGGCAAAAGGGGTGTGCCACACTCAGTATCACGAAACATACATTCCCTCGTAATTAACTTTTATTAAATATTCAGTTAATTAGCATTAAGAAAAACCGCTTGGGGCTGATTCTGTAGGCTTTGTAGGGTAAAATGAAGTCATATCGTCCATGGCTAAGGCTGTATTTCAAAATTTTTGATATGGGGGCCATTATGGCACCCAAGCCGAGTAGGGTTAATTACGTTGGATAGATACATGTATTAAATGGCTTTGTTCTAAAATTCTGCTAATTTTTTTCTTTCTCAGGATCGTTTGCCTAATAGCAAGTACTCACAGAATGGTGACGGGGTAGAATTTTTCATGCAGTTCCCAAGGAACTATTTACAGCCTTATGGACAGGCGAAGAGCATCCCTGACCAGAACACAATTCTAAGAAGGCTCAAGCATTTTTGCTGTGAGTGGCTTAAAAGGCCAAAGACAGCCGCATCGGAGCTGTACAGCTCAATCGCTGAGAATCTTGTCCTGCTCTTAGATGCAGATAACTGCATTGGAAAGGAGGAAATTGCTAATGTGGCACAATGCCATGAAATGATGGATTTCTTAAGGAATGCATCGATGTTCCACCGATTTGCTGAGCCAAAAGGTGGGATGCCCGAGGCCAAGAAGCTTGTCGAGCATTTATTGCAGCAAAATGAGGGGCTTGACAACTTTTTCTCTCGGGCATTTCTTATGGGAAATGCCCTCTTTACAATGGCTACCCATTGGTTCGTTGCTCGTACCTTGATGGGTAATCCGGATGAACTTGCAGCGAAAATGGAGGTACCCGGCCATTTAGCCGCAAAGTTCAAATGGAGCAGAAATCTAATGGACTTCTTGCCTCTGATTGCCTATCAAAGTATTAGCAACATGGGAGCTAGAAATGAGAATATTGCCCACATTTTGGCTCAGCTTGGAGTGCCCGACAAACAAAACCAAGTGGAAGAAGAGGCAGGTAAACTAAAAAAGGCAAAGAAAGCAAGGAAGAAAGAAATGAGAAAAAGGTGTCAGATGGAAGGAAGAAGTGAAGAAGATAGAGCAGACGAGGATAAAAGGGAATTAAAAGAAGAAGAAGCACAGCAATTAAAAAGGTCAAGGAAACAAAAAAATAAAGAGAAGCGGAAAAGATTTGAAAGTGAGGGAAGGATCGTAGAAGAAAATGAAGACGAAGATAAAAGAGAATTAAAAGAAGAAGAAGCACAGCAATTAAAAAGGTCAAGGAAGCTAAAAAGGGAAGAGAAGAGGAAAAGATTTAGGAGTGCGGGAAGGATCGTAGAAGAAAATGAAGACGAAGATAAAAGAGCATTAAAAGAAGAAGAAGCACAGCAATTAAAAAGGTTAAGGAAACTAAAAAGGAAGGAGAAAAGGGAAGTATATGAGAGCAAGGGAAGGAATGAAGAAAAGAAAGAAGGCAAGGAGCGAACAGAGGAAGAGGCAGATAAATTAGAAAAGTCAAAAAAATTAAAACGGAAAGACAAAAGGAAAAGATTTTATCAGAACGAAGACGGAAGAAAACAGACAAACGATAAGGAGGAAATAAAGGCCAAGAAAGTAAAGAAAGAACATGTTTGTAAAGTCTAGAAATTTATGCAGATTCAAAGCCCGAGGGTTTGACTCCCATTATGGCCGTAGCAAGGAGTCTAGTCAGGGTTAAAGAGGGCCAAAGCAAATTATTTTTAAAAATTGCACTCCTTTGCAGTCCTTTGTATTTACAAAACCCCCAAATGGTTGTTTTTGGAGCCACAATTGGATCAATTGGTAGCATTCAGGGATTACAATGTACTGCAAAGTTGATAATGTCCAATGCAAAACTTTTAAAGGGAGCAAAATAACTTTAAAGTTAATTGAAGATTGCTACAATAATTTGCCGGGTTCAAACTCGAAAATACTCCTAGTGGAGGAACGTATTGAGTTGAAATATCATAATTGCCAAGGAATCTTAGGGGACCCTCAATCGGTAACATGTATTTACGGCCATTTGGTAGCCGTTCGGTAAGACCCTCAAAACGTGATTGTGCCCCATATTACGCCATAGGGCCTGTTTATTTGGGGAAAATCATCCTACCTTCCAGGCTATCAGCTGTCAGGTGGGATGAAATCTGCGTGTATTTATATTTCAGACAATAACAATCGTAATTGGTGTTTGGCGCCAGCAGCGATCAGGTTTCTTTTTGTTTACATATTAGCGCGTGGGCAAAACAGACGATTTCCTCCCACCTTCTAGCTTTTCATCCCACCTTCCAGCGTTTATATGGAAAATTTTCATCCCACTTCAGTGAGATCCCACCTCTCGTAGAGTGGGTGGGATCTCACCTAGCCGGGCTGGCTCATTTTCCAGATAAACGCAAGATGAAAATTACAGGGGATCGTATACAAGGGTGGGATCTCACCTCTCAGCTCACAGGCTGGAAGGTGAGATGATTTTCCCAATATAAACAGGCCCTTAATGGGAGTTCCCCCTGAGAGAGAAGGTTGCAGGTTCCGAAAAGTTACAGATGTGCAAAATTATCTTGTTTCACCAGGTGACCTAATGGGTAATGAAACTTTTACAAAATCATCAAAGTTCGAGTTTGATGATGTTACTAACCTTAGAAATTCATTTTTTCCATTTGTGTCAAAGATCTAATAGATTTAAAGGATGGTTGTCATGACGCGTCTCCTTTGATTCCTTCCCCGACCATCCTCCCAGGCAGCCGGGCGTAAAAAAAAAACTCCTTGCACAAAGTCCCCGTGCTGGGAATAGTTCATGAGCAAATACCCAGGAGTTTTATGACTGAGATTTTTAAAACAAAATTAGATCTAAGTCCAACTGTTATGAAGTATATTTTCACGCAGCGGAACACTGGCTACGACTTGAGGCATGGGACCGATGCGCTGCTTCCAAAAGTACGCACTACGTCCTTTGGAATCGAGTCTGTAGCTTTCCTTGGAAATAGGATGTGGCAGCTGCTATACCACACGAGATAAAAGACTCCAGCACCCTTCAAATTTTCAAAAAGCAAATAAGGTGCTGGAATGGTGATAAATGCAACTGTAGGCTTTGCAAAACATATGTCCAACAGGTTGGGTTCATAACAGGATAGTTAGTGAAATTACTGTAATTATACATATACATATTATTTTTAGATTAGATCGTAAATTTTGTAAACAAGTAGGCCTTAATTAGCTGTAATTTTAGCTATGGTTTTGTTTCAGCCTACTTTGTAAATAAATTAATGATGATGATGATGATGATGATGATGATTCTGTGAGATCATCATCATTATCAATAAATTGTGAAGAGGCTAGACCCAGCCTCATATGTGTACTATTTTTACCTCTCACTGGTTATCAATAGCAATAGCGACAAGACTTCGCATTTTGACCGTGTCGCCTTATTGCTAGCCTGCGTGCAGACTCAACTGATTTTCTTTCATTTCAGAGAGGTTCTCCTCCAGTAGAGTCTGCGCAACAGCGACCAAATCCCTGCTTTCAGTTCATGAGAAACGAGGAACCTTTCCTGATTGGCCAAAGCATATCCCCTTTGTTTGATGGAGCGTCTGTGTCTTTGTTCGAGTCTGCTGATATTCCATTGGCGTACGCATGAACAAAGATAGCCATAGAAACCCTTTTGTGATAAATGTGTGTCGGTGTTTTGTCTACCCTATTCATAGGCAGCTCTATTGAATCAATTTCAATGAGTTAGTTCCTCAATCCTTGGAACCGCGCGTGACCAAAAACAAGGATTTGGTCGCTGTTGCGCAGACTCTACTGGAGGAGAACCTCTCTGAAAAGAAATCAGTAGAGTCTGCACGCAGGCTACTTATTGCAGTGTTGTTACCACCTGAATAGGGTTGTGTCACCATGAAAATAACAGAGTTGATCGTGCTTTTTCACACGCTTAGAAAGATATGCTTAGAAACAAAATAGAGATGTAGATAAGTTGATAGCCTGGTTTTGTTATTGTTATCGTTATCGTTATTGCTGTTGTTTTGTTGTTGTTATGATAAAGAAAAACTGCAATTCATTAGAGATGTACCGGGTGTCCCAAAAAAAGCGCAACGGATTTGATCGGGACTAGCGACAAGAGTTTAGGTCCAATCAATCCACAATAATTTTTGATATGATTCTCAATAGCTAACTTGAAGATAGATACCTCGTTTGTTGATATTGGTGCATGGAGAGTTGCAATATTAATCTGGAAAGTCCAAATTTGCCTGAACCTCCAAACCAGAGCTTGTGGCTTTTAGCCTAAACTGCAAACGCGCTATTTTGGGGAATCTCCTGAATTGCCCTGAAAATGCCTTGTGCTGAGGAAAAAATTTGAATAGAAATTCAATCAAATTCATTAATTTTGTCCTCAAAAGACATCTTTTTATGCTTCAAAAGTTTCGAAAGTTAGCATTGCATCTATCTCATAAAAGGGATGCAATCCGCGAAGTAGTTTGCTTGGGTATGAAAAATGAATTAGTTCTTGCAATCTTCATGACTTTATTAAAATGCATCTTGTATGACCTTTCTTCGAATAATTACGAAACAAGAAATCAAATATACCCAAGAGAAAATTATCCATGGATAAGATCCTTAAAAATGCTCATTCGTGCTTGGCTCTTTTGCAGGTGCACTATGATTGAAGAAATATATTCCTTTGTGAATTTTCCTTTCGGCATTATGTTTGTCAATTTTCAGCTTTCAAATTTCATCTGAAATGTGTGCCTAAACATGTGTGCCTTAGCATGCTCACACTACTAAACTTTTCAAATGACTGAGGAGATTCCGCAAGCGTGTTTTCAGTTAGGCCAAAATCCGAAGCCTAAATCCGTTGCTTTTTTGGGACACCCGGTATATATATGTAGATAGCCTGATGTTTCCATTGTTATTGTTCTTGTTGCTGTTCCTGTTGTCACGAAGAGAAGATGCAAATCAATAGAGATGCATATATGTAAATAAGCTGTTCCTTTCTCTGCATTTGTTACTGTCATTGTTATCGTTAAGATAAAGAAATGATCCAGGGGGAGGGTACTTAGTATATTTTCCCCACGGGAATGTGCCATTTTTCAGGGTATCATTTTCACCTCTTTTTTCTAGAGCGGGGTACCAAAAGGAAGCAATTTTTGTGCAGCCGGTTGTCAAAACATTTAAAAGGGGAGAATTTGGTAGATTGGGTTGTTATTTAGTCCACATATTAAAAGTTCTCTTCAGCATGAATTCGTCGGTGTGCATCAAGATCGCTATTGCCACTAAATTATCTTTCAGTGCATCGCACATTTACAGCTTCGTTCAAGTACGTACTGGGTGAGTCACAAACAAATTAAGACGTTTCATAGCCTATAGGGTGTCCCAAAAAATTTGTGCCCCGTTTGTCTAAAGATTGCAACAAAACGGCAAAATATTCTCGCCCAACTTTTGCATGATGGTGCTCTTCAGATGTTCAATTAAAATTTGCTAGCGTCCCCATGAAAATCCGTTGAAAAATGATGGAGCTATGACCTTCAGGAGACCAAATTTTCCCGATCACTTAAACCAGCGGTCGGCCATTTTGTCTTACTATAATGCACGATAAATAGCTTCATGGATTGAAAATGGAACAGCAGCCTCCAATGTCATAGCTCTCGTGAAAATTCCGATAATCCTTGGAGAGTTCCACTATTTCTGACCTCACAGAAATTATTTCTTACCTCACGTGAAGATACTTATCACTGCAAAATAGTAAGACAAAATGGCCGACCGCTGGTTTCAGTCATCAGGCAAATTTGGTCTTCTGAAGGTCATAGCTCCATCATTTTTTAACGGATTTTTACGGGAATGGTAGCAAACTTTAATTGAATATCCGAAGAGCAACATCGTGCAAAAATTTGGCGAGAGTCTTTTTGCGTTTTGTCGCAATCTTCAGGCAAACGGGGCACAATCTTTTTAGGACACCCTGTATAGTTTGCTACCAATTGATGAGATTCGTTGAAAATTATGCTCCATTCACACTGACAAGTTAAAACGGTCCATGTTATCAAATTTTGCGCGCTAATTGGCCAATCCAACAAACCGAAGTCATTTGATTGGTTGAAATTTAACCTGATTTAGGCAAAGCTGGTTTAACTCTGTCAATGTGAAAAGAACATTAGATATTATAATTTAGTTGGTTTGAATCGGTCGTATCCTAGTTATGAGCAATTTTATGAAATTATCCAGTCTTGTATTGCCCAAAATCCATAAATAAATTTGCTAACACTTCAGCTTGACGATGCTGAAAACTATTTGCAAAATGGCTAATAGGAATTCCCAAATGAAAAGAATTGTAGTGCTGGTTGTTTATCTAAACAATGGATCTACAAGTTAAGCCTATTTTGAACGATTGTGAGAAAAACACGTTCATAAAAATCACTTGTACATTGAGAAAAATATGACTGATCTTAAAGTAACCCACGCAATGATACTGGCGCTTCCACTGTATTATCTGGCATGAAACTTGTGAGAACATTGGACTACATCACTCACCCCACACCCTTTTCGAACGACCAACCCACATAAAAACATACTTAAATCCCTCACCTCGAAATAAGACTCATTTCATTTCCTTCATTTCATTTTAAATTCTTTAAACATGGTGGCCCCATCAGCCAAGACTGGCTGCTTTTAAGAGACCGTGGCAAAACCTAATTACAATTTTGTTAAAATAAGAAGGAATATTTACAATGTTATAATAGAATAAATGTACAAAATTAAAAGCTATTTTCTACTTAATCTACATTTAAAAGTAAACAGAGAGGGGGCTAGCTTGACCTCATGTTCTAATTCTTTCCAAACCTTTGATCCACGGAACGAAAATGCTTTTTGGCCATTGCTCGTTTTCATTCGTGGAGCAAGCAAGTCAGTCTCACAATTTCTCAAATTTACAATCTCCCGAGTCGAGTTTCTCGTAGATAGAAAATGCTAATTTCTCGTATAAAAAATGTAAAAAGACTAATAGATTAGGAATCAGCGATGCTCAATTTACTGCTTCTACTTGGCTTACGAATTCTTTGTTATGTTCATGTAAGTGGCACTTGCAGGAATCTGATAAAAAGCTAAGAAGCTGCATGCTTCCAAACGTTTCATTTATATCTTCACCCGATATAAATTCGTGGCCTTTGAGATTTGTTGCTTTATATAATATCACAGGTGTAAGAAGTTTTCTCCCTGGTATGAATTCCCTCTTCCATGTGTTACAGTTGTGAGGGTTTCTCCGTAATGCATTCGTTCATCTTGAAGAAACTGTTATAGTAACTAAAACTTTGCAAGACTAAGCTTTTTCCCTATCATGAATCCACATATATGTGTCTTCTAATATTGCAAAAATATTTAAATCTTTTCGATATATAACAAATGAATTCTTCACATTGATATAAGAGAATTTCTGTTTCACTCAGGAAAGAACATGTTTGTAAACTGTCAGATTTTTAATGATACCAAATCCTTGATAAAAAATATAAGGCTTCCCTCCATGATCGGTATATTCCTCAGTATAAGCCTACCATTGTGATTGAACACTTTTCGGCATGAATCACAAATGAAAGGTTTCTGATTTCTCTTATGTATGGATTCGTTTATGTCTAATTAAATTGCTACGGTCACTAAATCCTTTGCCACATACATCACAACTGAAACGTTTCTCTCCAGTATGAATTCGTTTATGCGTCGTGAGATTGCTATTCAGCTTAAATCTTTTCCCACAAGTATCGCAAACGTAGCGTTTATCCTCATCATGAGTTTGCTGGTGTCGAACAAGATGACATCGTTGTGCAAATTCCTGCCCACAAATATCGCAACCCAACGTATTCTTTCCAGTATGAAGTCGTGCGTGTGTGATGAGATATTCTTTACGACTAAATCCTTGTCCGCATTCATCACAATTGTAAAGTTTCTCTCCAGTATGAATTCTTTTATGCGAACTGCGATTACTAGAATGATTAAACTCTTTTCCACATACATCACAAATATAAAGTTTCTTACCAGTGTGTACTCCGTTATGCCTGATAAGATCTGGAATCTCACGAAATCCTTTTCCGCATTTACTACAAATGAACGACTTGTCTCCTTCATGTATTTCTTTATGCCTATCAAGATCACCTTTATGACTGAATCTTCTTCCACAAGTGTTGCAAATCAAATGTTCTTTTCTGGCATGACTTTGCTTATGTGCAATGAGATTGCTATTTTGACAAAATCCTTTTCCGCATGTATCGCAAACGTAAGGTTTCTCTCCGGTATGAATTCGTTTATGTTTTTTCAAATCAGATTTCTGGCTGAATTTCTTTCCACACACATCACATGAAATTTGTTTTTGTTTCTTCAAACGGCACCTCATGCTAAATCGTTTGCATGATTTATCTGGGGAGGAAGATTTCTCTTTGTTCTGATCCTTTTTATGTCTCTTTCGACTGCTCTGAACATTTCTATGTCTCTTTCGACTGCCCTGAACACTAATTTCTCTTCCACGATCATCATCAGGCTTTGCTTCTCCTTGTATCTTGATTTGTAAATAATTTTCATGACAAGTCAATGTTTTCTCCACACAACTGCGTTTCAGTCCCGTTTCAGATATGTTATTGCCTTCATAACGTATCTCCTCAGAATTGCCTTGAGCATGTCTAGCTAAATCATCACTGAAACTGAACCCTATTCCACACATTAGTTTATGCGTATCGAAATTGCTATTATCACCAAATCCTAGTCCACATCGATCACAAACGAAGCTTTCATTTTCTGGATAAAACTGTACACCTGTAGTGAGAGCACACTTGAGATTTGCTAAATTAGTGAGTCCTTCTTTAAATATATCAGAAAAATTTACCTTATCCTGAATACAAACTTGTAGGGCAGTCTGGTCGTCGGTAGAGTCAGAATGCTCGCCGGTAAAGTCAAAATTCTCGCCGGTAGAGTCAGAGTTCTCGCCGGTAGAATCACAATTCTCGTCTGTAAAGTTTGAATCAAACCCATGATTCGCTGAATTCTGAGCTTGGAATCTCTCACAAGACGCTTCTTGGTCTGTCATCCCAATTTGCTTTTCCGTGCATTTTCTTGAGATCTGGCCACACGAGGGACCCATCATCACAGTATCCAGGGTATCTAAAACTGAAATAATTTGATAAGACAATTGGCTAGTTGATCGGGAAAGGAAGTTACAAACGGAGCATTTTAAATTGTTGAGTGTGAAAAACAAGAAAATACTTCTGGGTGATTGAAAAAAGTGTCCACCTCCTAATATTTCACACATTAATTTCAATTTACAGACAAATTTCAGTTTCGTACAGGATGTGTGTCCTCGCAAAAGTGTTGTTTGATGTTTGATTAAATATTAGAAATAACGATACAATAAACGGGCTCCACGGCAAGACACTATTATCGTAAATTAATTTTGCAGTCATGGTGAAAAACGTAAGACCACATTTTGGTCAACAACATTTCTTGGTGTAACAAGATGGAACCCTACCACTCTGCCTATTTTGCTCTCTTGGTGTTCGTTTAGGAGAACTTTCCATGTAGATTCCAAATTTTGATTATGTTTTTTGAATTTCGGTGATTTAACGGTAAGCCATCATCCCAACTTCTTGGAAGTGTTGATTTGGATGCGAATTCGAAGTCCAAGGGAAGTGGAAATGGGCCATAAATATAACAAATAGAGTAACATGAACTTGTGGTAATTACAGAATTTCTTTATTGCTGGTCTATCAACGTTTCTTTTTATAGGATCATGGCTGGGGGCAACATCCATTGTTTCTTTGATTAATAGGAGCCATAGATGTGTAGTTTCAACCGTAAACAGAGTAGGACCAAACAAGGCTCTCTGTTGCAATGTTACTGTCCGAAATTCATAGCACGAGGCACTTCGACCATAAAGTGGACATAGATAATCTTTCTTGTTGCCCCCAATATGGCTCGTTGCCCCCAATTTGGGGCAATATTTCGGGGCTACGCTACCCCAAAGAAGAGGGTAGCAAGCTGAAACAAAGATTAAGCTATTGCTATTCATGAATTTGTTGATCCCAAATTCCATGTCCCGTAGCTGAAGATTAAGATTTAAATGTTTTGAGGGGTTTGACAACAGCAAACTTTACCTTATTTTCGAGGCATTTGCCCATATATCTCAAAAGTTCCCTATTCCCGTCAAAATATCGTCTTAGTATGAGAATCATCGTAAGATTAGACAATTATTTAGAAGACACCAAAGGTTACCAAAAAGGGTTTGACCTTTGACCCCTATTTGGGAGAATTTGCACCTATATTTCAAAAACTGTTCCTCTCCCATCAAAATAACATCAAAATTCAGCTTCTACACCCCAGAATTGATATGGTGAGGTACTTTTAGTGAATTTTGAATAATCTTGCTTTGCTGCCTCCATTTGGGGACAGGGTTACCCTACAATGATCGGAAACTTCAAAAACCCCTTTTATGAGCTTGATATGGCCATTTTTTTTTTTTTTATATATCCAATATAAAATTTTACAAAGACGAGATTACCTAAAACAACACTTA
Source organism: Aurelia coerulea (assembly GCA_039566865.1). NCBI lineage: Eukaryota > Metazoa > Cnidaria > Scyphozoa > Semaeostomeae > Ulmaridae > Aurelia > Aurelia coerulea. The sequence continues at coordinate 19,397,226 of CM076947.1, read as the reverse complement.
CAAACTACTTTACTACACTACAAGGACGATGCCATGAGGAGCAGAAGACCATGACTACCCCATGGCTATAACATAGAAAACAGGTAACTAAAAACTAAATCTAAATATACAAACAAGTACTAATACATAGGGCTACGCATATACAATTTCTACTATAAATACTAGAGTCGGGTTCACATTGGATGTAGGGCAACTTCTGTGTTTTGGATGGATCAGTTTAGTGTCACCTTGGACAGACGCTAAAATTTTACTGAACTCAGGAATTAAGTGTGAGTTAAAACTGTCGTCTGCACTATCATAACACTGAATTACCCAACATCCAATGTGAAACAGGCGTAAACAAGTGAACAAAAAATGAAAAAAAAAAAAAAAGAGAAAAGGACTTAGTGACTGAGTGGCGTGAAACAAACTTTTCAGATCCATTTTAATCAAACCGACCTGTTTTGCGGATGAAATCTAGTGTCAGTTCGAGTATATATTTGTTGATTTCGTTAGACAGATCTTTATCCCCATACAATAGAATCTGAACAAGAACGTCGTTAGAGAGGCTGTTTATTTCTACAAATGGTCGTAATAATACCGAAACTCCAGCGAGAAGATCTCGTCGTTGAACATCAAATGAAGGGCAAAGCAACAAAAAGTGCTCCGTGTCCTCAATACCGTCATTCGTTGGACACATAGGGTTAACAGTGTCCCTAAAATTGTGCTTGAATTTGTGAAAATTTAGTCTGCTGAGACCAACCCTTATTTGGGAAAGATATGAAAGGCCTATTGGGTCCTGAATACCAAAGACAGGTTTTGCAGGGGGGCGAATTATTGATAGAAGCTTTGTCTTAAAGGCAGCAACAGATGGTGCTAGCCTGATTTCAGGATCAAGTTTATTCCATTCAGAGGTGCAGTTAGGATAGAAGCTGGACTGAAATTTTTCTGTTCTTGCCCTTACTCGTCCAATAGCATCCTGATTGCGAAGAGAGTAGCTCGACTGATGAAGTGGTGGGATTGGCTCCTTTGTGTACAAGGGGGTGAGATTATTTATAATCTTATAGAACAAAGTGAGTCGTCTACTCCACCTACGGGAAATTAGTGACTCCCAGCCAAGCTCTGCATACAGTTTTTCGCGCGATGTTCCCCTCCATGTTCCTGTCACTGCAAGAGCAGCTGAATACTGAACAGACTCTATTTTTTCCATTAGATTTGGTAAAACGATGTTGTGACTGAATTCACAAACTTTAGCTGGAATATGATAGATAACATCCCCGTAGTCCAGGTGGGGTCGCACGTAAAGCTTATATAATTCGTTCAGAGTATGCCTTGGCAGATACTTGGAGAGATATTTTAGCAGACCAATGCCCCTCCTCGTTTTAGAGATAGCAGATTTAATATGAGCTGAGAAAGATAGCTTCGAGTCCAGAATAATACCCAGATGTTTATGCTCAGTTACTTTTTTCACTGGTACGTTGTTAAAGAGAATAACGGGGTGATCCATTTCATTTGATGATATGGCCATTATCAATGTTCTACAGTTAAAAGCTTGTTGAGGATACTGAGGACTGCCGCTTTTGTCTGAGCCTTTTGTTATGCTGGTAAAGCTCAAAGCATATCAACAGCTAGCCTGCGTGCAGACTTTACTTTCCACTGCGAAAAGTAAAGTCTGCACGCAGGCTAATCAACAGCTGGGAAACCTATTACCATGCCTGAGAATCTCTTTGTTCTTTGCTAATCCTTGTTTGGATTATGGTTCGATTCTCCGCCCACATTCTTTTCACAACGAAACATGCTTTCTGCGCATGATCACAGGTTTCCTTCTTGGGGGATAACAGTCGCTTTAAACTTTGATGATTCGTATCCCCAACAAAAGCACCCTGTCGTGGCTGTGATTGGCTAGTCGTGATGTTGAAATCACTAACGAAAGATTTGGCCTCTGGATAATTTCCAAGCCTTTATAATGTTGGATCATAACATAGGTTCCAAATCTTTAACTCAGCGTAAAAAGGTACTTGTAAAATTCAATGATCTATTTCTTCTGATTGAATGACTTGAAAGAAACTTTAGATACCTATCTATAATTCTACCGTTGGACTTTCCAATAATTTTGAATATTTTTTCAAAATTATAGCATATTCTATATTTCAGCTCATTTTAGGATGTGACGTCATCAAATTTCTAAATCATAAACCAGATGAGTGACAGACTTTTGCTTGATACCATTGTAGGCATCCATAAACTATAGTTCTCCTCGAGATTACTTCATGTTGCGTCAAATAGTTTAGAAATTACGATGGTTTTAAGTTTTCTTGAAAATTTTTCTTGAATTCTTGAAAAGGAAGAAAAACACTCTAATTCTGAAAATATTAAAGATTTCAGAAAAGTCCAACGGTAGAATTATAGAGAAATAGCTAAAGTTTCTTTGAAGTAATTCAGTTCAAAGAAATAGGTCACTAAATTTTACACCGGCCTTTTTAAAGATTTGGAGCCTATGCTTTGGATCATACTTTGTTTCGAGAATAAAGGGAGTCTGATCCTTATCACCTCCTTGAATCTCAGTGTACAGCGAAATTATTGAAGCTTGCCTAATTCTATTCCGTTTGGTTGTCTTATTCACCCAATCAGTACCAGGACAGTGTGCCTTCAAAAATAAACTTTTAAAGGATCTTAACAATATCGAGTCAATAACAATAAGGGTCTTAATATCGAGAGTCTCAACAATAACACATTTTCCTTCAATTTTGGGGGCATTTACCCCCCATATTTCGAAAACGGCGCCTCCGCCATAAAAAGAACATCGAAATTTAAATCTTTCGCACCAAACTTGACAAAAATCACTTAGTCTCGTAAAATATTTCGTTTGGTGGTACTACTACACTTCTTTAGGCAGTGCCAAGAGCACCAGGGATCCCTCACAACTTATCTTGTATTTGTAAAACCATGTTACCAAATCTTGTAGTCTTCCAATGTGAAAAAAGGGAACTTTGGGCATTCTTATCGCATTTGCAATTAGCAGGACCCTACCAAATAGAAATTTTACACTCTTATGCCATTCCGTCACGTGATTCCATCATTTCGTCATTTTGTTCCGTGATTTATGGAGCGCTGTTTGCGTCTTTATTGATTTGTGCTGTAAGCAACAAAACTTTTAAACAGGCTCGAAATCAGTGAACCAATGTCTAATTTCAGGTTTTTGATTGGTAGATAGCTTTTTTACAGGTTGCATACAAAATACAGGTATTAAGTAGCCCTCTAATAATAGAAATTGCCATTCAAGCCAATTGAATTGAAGCCTGCGAACAATGGAGCATAGATCACGTGTTCGAGCAGGACGAGGAAGAAGGCGTGCACGCATGTGTAGAGTACAGATTTGAAGTAGCCTAGCCCTAGCCCTTCTTCCGAGGCAATGGCAGAGTTTGCAGCGCAACCAAAGCTGCGATGCGAGCGAGTGCTTGCCAAGAAGCAGGTAAGAACCTGTCTTTGTAGAAGTAAATAAGGTGCAATACGTAGAACCTATTTTCATGAAAATCTGCTCGTATGCCTTTCCGTAGTATCCGTGGAGAAACGTCTGTCTGTATTAACTGGGTATAGGCCTAAGTGTAGAGTATGAACTGCTAGCCTGCGAGTAAAGTCTGCACGCAGGCTAATGAACTGCCGGGTCTAAATAAGTCAACGTGTTGGTATTTCGATCGGTTTATGGCAAGAAAAGCGAGTTTGGAAAGGATCGTCTTTTTAGTTTTTATTCTTATTTTTTTGCAAATAGTATTTCACAATAACTTCATATCTCATAACTTCAAAATGAGCTGAGCAACGTCTGCATTGCAAAAGCGATCACATTTATGTCCTGTGACCAACAAATATTTCGAATGAGTGATGAAATGGTAAACTGTGCCCTACCAAGGAATTAAATAAAGCCAAGATTCGTAAACCAGAAGAAGCCCAGAACAAGCAAAATTAAAGAGCCACTGCTAACCATGACCCTTTGTGGCGCCAAAGTAGACTTTCGTATTATCTGAAAGTCGTTTCTGGCCTAAATTCTCTTTGCCTTGCTTTTTATTCGGCACACAAATGATCATGTTTCACAATGGGTTTTTAGCGTAGACAACAGCATAGGGTCCAAAAGTTGATATTTCTCTTTCTAAAATTTCAAAGGGTCCTTCGCAACAGACATACCTCGCATACCTCGCACGTGCCATCTCTAGATGCACAGCGAAGAATGCTCGCAAAGCGTCTATGTTAGCAGAGGGTCTTTAAATAAATGGAAAGTTTGGGCTTAGTTTGGTTTTGGCAATAATAAGAGGAAGGGCTTTTTTGCGTTGTTTGCAGCGAAATAAAAACTTATTTTCAGTTCCAAAAGGGCATTTTTATGCAAATAACAAATTATCCATTCTGGCGCAAATCATCGGATAGTTCATTTCGTTTCATTTCATTTTCATTTTAATTCTTTTAAGGAGGGTTGCCCTTCAACGAGTTGATTTTCAAGGGGCCCTCCGATAAAAACATTAATTACAATCTAAGGTACAACGGTACAAAATAAAAGCTATTAATTAAATAAAACTATAAAACCTTATTTACAATATTTTTAATCTATGTACAATAATGGTCAAAATTACAATAAAAACGAAAGAAAGAAAAGTGCCTGTTTCTAAATAGTTTTCTTAAAACTATACAGAGAGGTTGCCTGTTTTGACTCGGCTGACAGGCTATTCCATAGTTTTGCACCTCTGTAAGAGAAACATCTCTGGCCATTTGCTGACCTTTTCATCGGCAACTTCAGGTCGGTCCCCGTATTGCGAAGGCTATACGGGTATATCCCTTATTACAATTGATCTGTTTGTACGGTATTTGTTGATTTTGTATTGTATGGCAATGCCTTATATTCTTTATTTCACGCATTCGGGCTGGAAGACCATTGAAGAACTCATTAGCAATGAGTCCAAAACAATGGTCTTCAAGTCGCTCAATGATTTGGCTCCACAATACCTGTGTAAAATCTTTACCAAAAACTCAGCAAGGTCCTCCCGCAGCCTCTATGGGCAAATGCTTTTCTTTCCGGGGAGCTAAACTATGGAATAGCCTTCCTGCTGAATAGGGTTGAACATTTTCTTTTATATTGTAAATTTAATTCACTCTGGTATTTCAATTGTATCTTGCAATTAAGTTCTTATTGAAGGGCGTCTTGGAAAACAGTTGCTGCTGAAGGACAACCCTCCATAAAAGAATCAAACGAGAAATATGTTATTTAATATGGTGCTCCTGTTCGTCCATTTTAAGGTGAAACGTCATAATTTTAAATGGTCTTTAACTTTTGTATGGCCTTTTCATCTTTTTATGGCGTTTAAAATTTTACATGGCATGTTACATTTGGTATGGCATTTTAGATGTCGCATGGCGTTTTCAATTTCATATGGTCTTTCCATTTCGAATTTCCATTTTGTAAGGTGTGATGCATTGCGGCATGGTGTGATGCATTGCGGCATGGCATGATGCATTGAGGCTTTCAAGAACTTGGCGGAAAATGAAAATTCAAAACGCAGCACAACCATAGTCTACAAATTTAAAGTCAAAACCATAGTCACTACTCAGAGCAACTATTTGCATATGCAAAGCTTACAATGTGTAGCAGAAACATCAACAATAAGGTTACGAGCAGTTAAGCTGTCATCGTGTTGACCTCAGACCAAAGCAAAAAGGCCTTTGCCTTCGTATGAAAACCAGTAAAACCAGATAGAGGTTTTTTAGTTTCTTGGTAACCCATTAATTTTGTGGATATTGCACCTTTTGTTTAGTTCAGTACACCAGGCTCCTTGTAGCAAGTCTAAATTGACTGATAGAAAATTGAGCATCTGCCTAGCAAGCAGAATTTCTCAGAGGAAACAGCAACGCTATAGCCGGGTAATTTAGGCCAAGCCATGTAATTTCTGTATTTCCCCATCAAAACTTAAAAAATTCGCAATGCATAATACCATGTGAAATGAAAGTGATCATATGAAATTCGAATTCGAGACGTCAAACGGAATGAAAAAACCATATGAAATTTAAAACACCATACAAAATTCAAAACGCCATACGAAATGTACACCGCCATATGAAATTTAAAACAGCACACGATTAACGTAACACGCCATATAAAATTTGAAATGCCATAGGAAAGTGAGATGGCCATACTGAAGTCAAAGACACGGGGGGGGGGGGGGTTCTTGGCCAAATTTTGGGTAGGGGTCTGCCGCGAGCATCTTCAAAAGGGTACCGTTGGCTAGACTAATTTTTACGAAAATGCTACCCTTGGCTAGACCTATTTGACCATTGTCTGAACCAATTTTTACGAAAATGGTACCCTTGGCTAGACCAATTTTGACCATTTTCTTGACCAATATTGTCAAATTTGTGCCAAATATGATGTCATGACCGTTCGCTACACCAATATTGTCAAAAATGATACCCTTGGCTAGACCATTGCCTGCCAAAATTGCAAAAAAGTATACCCTTGGCTAGACTAGAAGTCCGAAAAAGTATACCCTTGCTCGCGGCACATCCCCAGGTACCTTTACTATGGAAGAACCCCCCCCCCCCCCCCTCCCCCCGTGGTCAAAGACCACTTGAAATTAATTAGTTTGACCTGAAAATGGACAAACACCATACGAAATATGTGAAATCAAAACAGACCAAGATATTCCTATGAATATCTAGAATGCCTATAACAAAGATCCATTGTAATAAAGATGGAAACAAGGCTCCAGAGATATTCCGTGAATTACAGACTGCCATTCATTACAAAAGCCTTCTCTCCCCGAAAGCATTTTTGCACAATTGTTGATTTGTTTACATCATGTTGCGAGGATCAGATTTCATTTGGAGAATATTGAATCAGAATCGCTGCATAATGCCTCAGGGTCAAATGCCTTCATGTGCACATAATAATGCATGCATAAGGTCATAGGACAATGAGGATGAGGTTCAGATCGAAATCTCAGGGTCATTGCTTCAATATGTTATGGGCAGACATAGCCTGCGTGCAGACTCTACTGATTTCATTGCAGAGAGGTTTCTACTGGAGGGGAAACCTCTCTAAAAAGAAATCAATAGAGTCTGCACGCAGGCTAGTACAGACAAGGCAGGGGGTCAATCCGATAATTTTGAGTCAGAACTTTGATTTGTGATTCAATAATTTTGTACCTAAGCGTAGAAATCAACAGAGATTTGGAAAGGCTGTAGAAAATGTGATGTTGCTGATGCGATGATGCTGATACAAATGCCTTTGTTTTCTTTCCATGGCTGTAGTACGGTTGATAGTCTGAGAACGTCGAATGCGAATGTTACACTGCCCTGCTAGATATCTTACGTGCGTGCTATTTTCAGCTCGGCCAGGTAGTATCTAATAAGATATCTCATAGCCTAAAGCTGCATCCAAGGAGGATAAGCAGACCTTCCCACAATGCAACAGGATTCATTCAACTATACGAAACGAGGCGCACGCAGATTGCGGATTAGTTGCGCTGAGCAAGCTTCGGGCTAGCATCTGTCTGTTTCTTGTGAACATGTATCGGTGAAATGTTCACTTTAATAGCAGTTTGGACAAACTATGATGCTCGGATCTTGGCTATAGCGCTCGCAGAGCTCGTTTAATGTTTACTTGGGCAAGAACAATTGGCCCAGCTGCAAGACTTCTTGCAAAGATCACACGATTTCGTGAATGGGCCTAAGCAAAGAAAGGCGGAAAGTTTGTCTGCGTGGAAATCACGGATGGAGTGCCGTGTCCTTGCCTTCAAGACCATGATAGCAGTATCTATGTCAACTGCATTGATATCGATAAAGTCGTTGCCTCAAAGTTAAACAATCTGGCCCAGCTGCTTCAATCTTGTATTTGCGGACATCTTTTGAAAACCTGGACCAGCAGGGAAGATTTGTTGTTGCTTGCAACTGACGATGTTGATGAGCTGTGCCAGCTTCATTCACCTTGAATCGAAGTGCCTTCTTCGGGCTGTTATCAGGTAAGATGATCATTTTTTGTTGAGCTACAACCCAGGCTTTTGAAGGTGCTTTAGTTTTACTGGAATCTTACCTCTTTCCATTTTAGGCCCATCAAATCAAGACTGAAAATTTACAATTCTATCGTTTTGAACTGTTGGGAAGTTTCGTTGTTGTTTCATTTTTGCTCTTGATTTACTGTAGAACTAGAGGAGATGCTAAATTTGTGGGCTAGTTTTTGTTAAATGATTAGAGTCCCACCTTTGGCTTTGCTGTTCACTTTGATCTAGATCATACAAAAAAAAAACACAATACCCATCTGAGAAGGCCAGTTTTTCAGTTTTCATCAACATTTTCAGTTTTTCAGTGAAACTGGCTGTGAATTGTGCTCTTAACTCAAAACTTGTTTCCTTTCCTTTCAGGCTGACCTTGGTTCGAGAAACAAAAATGGCTGTTGTTGGCGGTTTTGATGTTATGCAACTACAAATTTGGGGAAAAGAGGAATCACAGGAGCAACAAGGAGAAAGGAGATAAGCAGTAAAATAAATCAGTATATCAGTTTTGAATAAACACGTTTCAGGTTAGACATCCATTCACAAAAGACCATAAACTACAGCATGATTTATAATCAACAGCTTGAGAAAGCAATGAACTCACAATATTTGTGTAAAGACTGTTGGCTCTTTAGCAATCTTAGTTCAGCATTTTACTTAATATAACAATGCATACTACTGTCTCGTTCTTTAGTTGACAACTGCTGAATGTTAACAAGTCAAATGGGGATGTCCTGTCAGCAAGATCGTGCTTGCAGCTACATAATAGACTATACCCTGAGCATGGGTGGCTTCCAACTATCAAGTCTGTCTGTTGGGATTTTTTCAATGCAAAGAGCAAAGGAATTATTTGCTAACTATTGTAGACAGACCCCATTCACAATGACATCAGTTCTTTTGAAATACATCATTTGCCTTGATATGATGTGGAACTAAATCCCAAAAGTGGTTGCATCAAAATAGGTTTATTTATCATGAGTTTGCTACCAAAATTGGAGAATTAAAATGTGCCCCTGCCTGGGATCGAACCCGAGGTCTTCATGTCAAAAGACTCTCCAACAATTCCACTGCGCCACTCAAGCGCATTGAAATGTTGGAAAATCTTAAGTCATTCATATCTCTGGTCCTACAACATGAAAAAGCCATTTTCTCATGTTTCAGCATTGAGCCTTCATCAGCCATGCTAACATATATAGAATCATTCAGCATTAGTTGACAGAGTGAATTTCATTTATCATGAATGGGTTATCCATCACAGTAGGCATGGTTTAGATTTCTTGCTTTGCTGGGATTTGCAATATTTGCTTCAAATTGATATTAATTGTGAATAAAGTAGGATAGCAAGTGAAATTGTGATGGCTCAAAATAGATGGGTGTAAAATATAAAGTGAAAACTTTTGGTAGTAAACACCCACTGTTGCACCCAAGTAATTTTACCCTCATCTCATTGTTTGCACTTTATATTGTACAACAATTGTACCAAATACCCCAAAATTGTCAGTGGCAGACCAGGGTAGGTATGAGAGGGAAATGCCCCCACTTCCAAAGATTTGGCAATTACTATATATATTTGACAAATGCAATAAAATGTCCTGGTACACCTGGGTATCCCTGCTTGAAGATTTGTTAATTTTACCCCTTTAATATAATTGCCTGGCACTGCGACTGATCCATGATTACAGTTCATAATATCATGATTTACAAGTTCTTCATAATTATCTTCTGGAACAAGATAACTGCTTGTTTCTGTTAGGCAAGTGGTATACCAATGATCTGTTCCATCCTCTTTTTCTCCACTGAATCACTTGGAGTTGCTGCAAACTTGGCACTGGCATTATCAGTCTCCTGCAAACAGCATTATTTGTATCATTATCAATCATTTATGTTTTGACTTTCAGTGTTATGTATGATTGAATTAATAAGATTAATAATAGCAAAAATTAATAATAACAATTAATAACAAATTTGTGAAAAACTGTTTGAGAAGTTAGTAGATCTTATATCATGAGGCCTGCAATAAAAATAGCTTTTCGAGCAGCAGTGTGGTGCTGCATTATACTTAAAGTCTGTCGACGGGTATAATCAGGCACGCAAAAACCACCAAAAATGCCAATTTTCAAGGTTCGAAAAAAATAATTTATCGTGGGGACTTAAGGGGACTTAAGAGAATGTAGCATCATTGAGTATTAATCTTACTTAAAACGAGAGGATAACCTTAGGTCCCCGTTCGTTAAGCCAAACGGAGCCAAAAACTTATACCCATTTTCAAGAAACGGATTATTTAGGCCCGTCTCCATTAAGTTGCATTTTTGTGCATTCATCGATAATAGCAGACAAAACAAAATTAATTACTCAATACATATATAAGATTAAATCTTAAAAATACTTACAACTATTCGTTCCCCTTTACGTTACTGTGTTGTGAGTACAAAACGTATCGATGGCTTCCTCGGCTTCGCCGCCATTGGTTCTGTCCTCCGATTCCATCGCGAAGCAAAGCGCGTTGCATTGTGGGAAGGTCTGCTTATCCTCCTTGAGCTGCATCGCAGACTAAAATTAAAACGCTTTTAAGAAATACAAACAGAGGACAACTGCACGAGGCAGAGACGTAGGAACCGGGGGCACCAGGGGCAGTGGGGGCACGTGCCCCGCCCGAAGATTTTGCAATAAACAAAGAAGTGCCCTTATTAATTTCAGGAATTGCCCCTTTAGCTTAATAAAAAAAAGTGTTCTTGAAGTGTCATCCCCCCCCCCATAGGTTTGAGACGCTTCCTACATCCCTGGCACGAGGAATACCTCTGTCTTGCAGTATGATTGTTTTCACTTAGCAACCTTAACTTATGCACAGAATCGTTATAGCAAGCTGAGCAATTTGTCATCCCTCATTTGCAAGATGTGAAATTTCCCAGCCTTGCATAGAGAAAGAGAAACTGGAAACAAATGATAATTTGACAATGCCTGGAGAAGACGATGGATGACGGCAAAAACAGCAATGCCCGACCGAGTTTTTCTCAAAGGCATATACGTTGTATTATGTGATAGCACAGTTTATGAGAGCCATGTGAGAAATCAAGAAGTTCAGAGTTAACTACTAAAAGCTATTTAGGGGAAAGGGCATGCAACCAGGGAAGGGGTAGAAGAGAGTCTGCCATTACCCCTCAGTTTGCAGAGCACTTCTCAAAGTAGGGGGGATTAGCAACAGAATACTGGCTGATGTTTAGTCCTGAAAAATTTTAATGAATGATTAGAATACACAAGCTGCCTTCTTTGAAATATAGGTATCATGAATATTTATGCATTTTGCATTGAATGACTCAAAGATTTGGGGCTTGTGAACCTTGACTTGTTTCCCTGTAAGGTGGGCAGCAGGGCACTCTTTCCAATAATTGCACCAACAACAAACACCCAGACAGGGCAGCACTTCTTTAACAATCTTAACAGCTAGTTATATTTTGTTGATTGTCTTGTCCTGTTTGCCAATCAGTGCATACAATGTTTTGGTGGATGTATACAAGCCTACTCATCACTCCACTCTGATTTGGTTTCAGACCTACAGTATTTGAAAATTCCTTACCACGGAAAACATGGCATAAGCATGCTTCATGTGCATTTTCATCTTCCTGCACTTCGCGAGCTTTATTTCTGCCGCCAATGATACTCTCTATCACCCTGTCTACTGCTTCTCTTTCTTCTTTTGACACATTCAACATGTTCCAGTTGCGCAAAACGAAGCAACGATTTTCAAATCTTCCTCAAATGCCAAAGTTCTTCAAGCCTTTCCGGGTTTGTGTCGACAAAAAGAGTAGAATGTTTTCTCCGATATTTACGGCTAATACCCACTACAATGGGTCTTATTTCTATTTGCCATCTTGAAAATATGGAATTGGAAAGTCTGGAATGGAATGGAATACTGGAATTATGGAGCTCTATCAAATACTGCAATACATTGTGGAATGGTTTTATAAGTAAGATAAAAAATTAGAATTGCCACAGCGATAAAGAATGCCATGCTTATGCATTATGGTTATTCCACTATCTTTTTGCCAGAAACATTAAATTCTTAAATTATTCCAGCATTCCAGCATCCCACATACATTCCAGTCTTCCAAACATATTCTGGACGTCTTTCATCAATGCTCGATTATTATTTCTTTCATTGCGTTGTTTTCCGTTGTTTTCATTTTCATTTCACGTCATCTTAAAAATTCTTTATGCACTGAACCCAGGGGGGGGCACTCGGCACATGCACATACGGGGAGGTAGGTCCGATATTTTTGGGTCAGAATATTGCCGAAAGTGATATTTTTGGGTGCAAATAAACTGAAATTATGTTTTTGATATTTTTGGGCATCAAATATTGTCAACATGATATTTTTGGGTTCCTCAAAGGCAATCCTGGCCTCAATTTGCATTGTTTCGGGATCTTTAATGCTCTTTTACAGATGTTAAGGTATAAAATGAGCTGATATTTTTGGGTTGTGATGAAGCTAAACTGATATTTTTGGGGTTCCTGGAAATTTCTCAGACTGACCCCCCCCCGTATGCGTATGTGCTGAGTGCCCCCCCCCCTGGGGCACTGAATGAATGTACGGTATGCTGATTCCAGATTCCAGGGGGCCGCGCCAAGCATTTTTGTGGGATAAAAATCTGCTTGTTTCAAACAAAACTAATTACGAACTTTACCTCATATGAAAACAACATGCCACAACACAACAGCTTCCTCTGCCTCTCCAGGTTAGATTTAGAAAGAAATCGACAAAACCCTACTTTCATTTAGTGTTCCAGGGGGTTGGGAATAACACCCCCTAGTAACGACCCCGCCAGACATTAAACATAAGATCCTTTTGGATGATTACAAAGTCTGTCCTGAGCTAAACAAGCATAAGAATATCTGAATATTGATTCCTTCATAACCCCAAATGATCGTAGATGCTGTTTTTAGCTACAGTCAGAGAGATGAGTGTTGCTGCTAAAGTCGCCTTCAATGGAAAATCCAGCGCCTTGTATAAAGACAAGAATCGCCTCAAAGGCAATATTTTGGTCTTTAACGAGAATGATATGCAAAAATCAAAAGTCATTACCCCTAGTTTGCTTTGTTCGTGCACGAAACTATTGGTGCATCAGTGTCAAATGAGATGTCATGTGAGATTTACGATAACGCAAAAATACTTATGCAGAACCCTACAGAACGTTTCAATTGTTGCTATTCGCGGGCATCTAATTTGAGACAAGCAGTCACGAAGATAACCTCTGTGCAGAATGATATGCATGAAGATGTTTTGGTAGCCTCACTACATAAGGACCCTCAACTTACGCTCATCTAATTGAAGTGAATTAATGTTGTTGTTGTCGCTCCAGTCAAGGGCCTTATGGACTAACTCTTCTCAAAACGGCAAAAAAATTCTCGCCAGGTACAAATTTGTTTCTGGACCAATCAGGATGCAAGACTTGAAATAACTTGATGGGATTGGCTGATTCTTCTTCAATTCAAACTTCCCGCCAAAGGCAAACAAAAGCGTTCGAACAACGCGTTCGACTGAACTGCTGCAACGATCAAAATCTCAAAGTAACGAGCGAATTTACGAGATCTTTTGCGTCTCCAAACAACCAAAATATCACCTATAGGTAGGATTTTTTTGCTTTAATAGCTTGAAGAAACATTCATCTAAGTACTGATAGCTTGTTTTGCAGTGTAGTACTTCAGGAAAACCACGTTTTGCGGCGATTTAGGGTCGGTGGTTTCAAGAAAAAATAGCAGGTGATTTAGGCCATGTCCGTTTCTGGAAGCGTAAGTCCATGAGTCGTAGTTATAGCGTCCATCAGCCTATCAATAGCGATAACCTACGAACATATAATCAGTCTAATGTTTTGGTTCAGTGTGATCTCGTGCCTTCCCCCAGTCAATGGCGCCATAGACCTTTTTACTATTCAGGAAAGAATCAGAATCGAACAAACTTTTGCTACACTTTGTAGAATTTTCGAATGTGCACAATAGTGATAGAAGCTCTAACGCCACTCGATCGAACGTAACGTATAAAAATGTATAAAAATAACGTTCGATCCAGGCTCCTTTTAGAATAGCTAAAAGGTCTATTGTTTGCTGGGATTCTGCACCTTTCTGTAACTGTGTAGGAAGGGGATCCTTCTATCTTCGGTGATGCTGCGAATGCTAGCCTCTGTGCAGGCCACCAGTTACATCATCCCCTAAAGTTGACTTATTTGCATAATGAGTACTATCAATAAGTGGCTAATGATTCGTTCGTTCTAGAAAACGATTGTTTTGACATAATTAAGCTGCTACTGAAGTCAAGAACGTGCCAATTCTGGGGAAATTTGTTGTTGTGCCAGGGTAAACATCATGGTAATTTATCCATCTTATGGTGTCAAATCTGTCTAACATGAAATAAGCCGACGTCAAATGTTGCTATAGGATCGCGGGAAACTTCTGTCTTGTATGCGCTTTCTTTATTTCAGTGCCAATTAGCAGAGATAAAACGTTAATCAATCGCTTTAACGAGCGTCACGGAAGTGGGTTACTTACTTTCTTTCTGACAGCCTGACATCGAAGCTCCTTCTTAGATTACAAAGTTGGACTTTGTAATCAAAAATACAGCGGGGAAATTACGAAATTAATTTTGGCGAAAAAATGTTTAAACTCAAACTTAGCTGGGAAATAAATTTTCTTGGCGGGTCATCCTTGGTGGGGCAACGTTTCAGCGGGGTCGTTACTGGGGGGGGGGGGGTGGAATAGGAAACAGTTCAGTTGCAGCTCTTTTTGAGAGTCCTGTATAAGCAGGATGAATTCGTACGGAACCGTGTGAACTTTTTTCCCGTGCGAATATTAGTACGGATTCACAATGAGGGTCCGTTTCATTCAATACAATGCGTACTAATGATGACTGCCTGCTTTGTTCCTTTGTTGGTGCTCTGATTGTTGTGCTAATTGTGCGTTCTCTTTCTTTCCAGCCTTGGCAACTAATATAGACCAGAGGCTGGAGGGGGAGCATGGTCACCAAGAGAGGGAATTTATGGGACATAGTTTTTCTAGATCACATTTTTGCGTAGATTACGAATCTGGGTGTTGATCGGGCAGTTGAGGGGGCTTTTTGGAGATACAGGGGGGCAAAGTCTAAAAATATGCCATAGAGACTTACAACAAGAACATGAAAGCCTAAGAGGAGTAAAGTTCACAGAGTAGCCTTTTTAGATCAAGTTTGTCAATAGATTATGGATATTAATGTTGGTTGGGTGGTCAAAGTGGTCTTTTCAGGATTAGGGGGGCCTAAGACCTAAAAACTACGCGAACAATAGTATAGAGATAAGGGAAATGAAATTGAGTTGGTATTTCATGGGAGCATCTGATTTACATGATGTAAAGCAGATGCTCCCATGAAATACCAACTCAAGTCATGTGTTCTATGTGTAGATTAAGAATCTAAACCTTGATTAGGAGGTTAGGGGGCTTTTTCGAGATACAGGGGGGGGGGCGAAGGCCTAAAAAAATTCCTCAGACACTAAATATTTAGACTACGAAAACGCAAGAGTTGGTTATTTTTTCAAAAAGAGCATCTGATTTACACAATATTATTCGCGTAGATTACGAAACTTACGAAACTCGCATAGATTAATCGAGAGGTCAGGGGGACTTTCCCGAGATACAGGGAGGTGAAGTCCAAGGTTTTACTAAGGAAGTGACTCTCCTCTAAGTTAGTTTGAGGTCCAGTTTGGGAAAATGGCCTAAAAGATAACTCCTTATCCTGCAAGAATTAGTATATGTGAGTCAAACCCTGTCTTTGGCTGTGATTTGATTATGCTATTAAATGCATGAAGTGCTGCTGAAGTGGCAATATATACAAATTTTATCTATAATACACTTACAGCTTATTGTCCGAATAATCAGTCCAATTCACGTACTCCGGGTCTGAAATTTCATTGCCACTTGCATTGTTCTCTCTATCGATCAAGAGCTCTGCAGCTCTTTCTGAATAAGGTTCAGTAACCCAGTCGACAGGGCAATCTTCATTCCATCCATGATTGCTTGGATCCTCAATTTCCACCATTGGGTTTTGTGCTTGTCGCCAAATTCTTGCAACGTAGTTTGCGCGAAGGAGGTGCTTCTCAAGACTTCTCTTGCATGGGAGTAGTAAAGACAACTCAGTGGCCTTGTCATTACGCTTGAAGTTTTTCTAGAACATTCTTTTTAATGCTTAATTTACATTTTTGAGGTTCTTCTCTCCATATAAACAGCAAACAAGTTCTTCAATACAGAATCAACTAATTGCCGAGACGGACGGTTTCCGTCCCCAAATTGCCAAGTAAAGTTAAGAATTCTTCATCATCCTTGACTATGTTCCAAACTTTCTTTCCTTTGTGCTTAAAAGAAGAAACATAGTCGTTTCCAGAGAAAGCGTGCAACCCGAGAAGAGCCTCTTTAAAGAAGAGATCTGGAAAGAAGAAATGCAATCATTTCAAAGAGATTGTGTTGATAATTTTTCTAGGAAACACTGTACTGCTGCTTTAGAATCACCAGAGAGGGAATCTTTCAGGAAATTGGATTAGCAACGAAACATGAAGAAGCAGACACCAACATAGGCCAAACTTGCAGTTCTTGTCCCATTTCTCGGGCACTGAAAGACCCAACCTTAACGTTTATATCGATAATGGGACCGGAAAGAACAGACAAGTTTTGTCACTACCATCCTGCCAGCTGTCACAAGCCCAGAAAGAGGTTCTTCTCGGGTTGCACGCTTTCTCTGGAAACGGCTATGTTTCTTCTTTTATGCGCATAGGAAAGAGAGAATTTTGGAAGATAGTCAAGGATGATGAAGAATTCTTAACTTTACTCGGCAATTTGGGGACGGAAACCGTCTGTCTCAGTAATTAGTTGATTCTGTATTGAAGGACTTATTTGCCGCTTATATGGAGAGAATCACCTCAAATGTGTAAATGAAGCACGAAAAAGATTGATCAACAAAAACTTTTAGCGTGATGGAAAGGTCACTGATTTGTCTCATGCAAGAGTAGTCTTGAAAAGCACCTTCTTCGCGCAAACTACGTTGCAAGAATTTGGTGACAAGCACAAAACCCAATGGTGGAAATCGAGGATCCAAGCAATCATGGATGGAATGAAGATTGCCCTGTCGACTGGGTTACTGAACCTTATTCAGAAAGAGCTGCAGAGCTCTTGATCGAGAGAGGGAACAATGCAAGTGGCAATGAAATTTCAGACCCGGGGAGTACGTGAATTGGACTGATTATTCGGACAATAAGCTGTAAGTGTATTATAGATAGGATTTGTATATATTTAATATTACCACTTCAGCAGCACTTCATGCATGGAATACCATAATCAAAGCAAAGTCTTTGCAGCCAAAGACAGGGTTTGACTTACATATACTAATTCTTGCAGGATAAAGAGTTATCTTTAAGGCCATTTTCCCCAAACTGGACCTCAAACTAACTTAAAGGAGAGTCACTTTCTTAGTAAAACCTTGGACTTCACCTCCCTGTATCTCAGGAATGTCCCCCTGACCTCTCGATTAATCTACGCGAGCTTCGTAAGTATCGTAATCTACACGAATAATATGTGTAAATCAGATGCTCTTTTTGAAATAAAACCAACTCTTTCAGCGTTTTCATAGTCTAAATATCTAGTGTCTGAGGAATTTTTAGGCCTTCACCCCCACCTGGATCTTGGAAAAGCCCCCTAACCTCCTAATCAAGGTTTAGATTCTTAATCTACACATAGAACCAGATGCTCCCATGAAATACCAACTCAATTTCATTCCCCTTGTCTCTATACTAGTGTCCGCGTAGCTTTAAGGTCTTCGGCCCCCTAATCCTGGAAAAAACCACTACGACCACCCAACCAACATTAATATTCATAATCTATGGACAAACTTGATCTAAAAAGACTACTCTGTGAACTCTGCTCCTCTTAGACTTTAATATTCTTGATGTTAATCTATATGGCATATTTTTGGCCTCTGCCCCCCTGTATCTCCGAAAAGCCCCCTCAACCACCCGATCAACACCCGGATTCATAATCTACGCAAAAAAGTGATCTAGAAAAACTATGTCCCATAAATTCCCTCTCTTGGTGACCATGCTCCCCCTCCAGCCTCTGGTCTAATAGGTTATAATGCTTTTGCTTGACGACAAATATCTCAATTACTCTAGTGTAAACGGGAAGCAAAATGGGACTTATGGGCAGTTTCTTGTAAAAAAATAAGTGTAAATAACATAATTCGCACTCATAATAATGTCCAAACTGTTGCTATAACTGAACAGTTGCCATAACTGTACTTTTTGTCCCAATTTTAAAGAGTAAATGAATGGTTTTTAGGGGTGCTCTCTCCTCGATTAGTCTACCTACTGAGATAGTTCCTTCTTCAAAAAAATTCCTCCACATATAATTTTCGAATTCAGCAATCAGTTGATATTTATTTGCATATTTATGTTGTATGTTATTGTAAACTGGCTAAACTTTACGATGAAAAAGAAGCAGGAGCCGCTACAGGCACTTTTCAGAAAATACACGCAAATTTGGGCACTCGTTTCTTGATCTTAAATTGGTGGCTTCTCCGAAGCCTTAGCATGCCAACCTCATGACACCTAACAAAATTTGGGCAACAAGAGCTTTCACAAGCCTCTTGCGCCCAGAACTAATTCGTCCGACAGTAGCCTTTCTAATCCATTGCTGTTCTTCGAATCTAACGATACAGGCACTATTTATACAGTAAAGGGGCTCATGACTAAAACAAAGGAATATTCTAGAATTCTCTAAATGTTGCACCACAGACTAAAATATTACGTTACGCGAGAACTTGCATTACTTCCAAATAGGGTAACTAATAATTATGACCTGACAATAAAATAGCTTGGGCAAGGCAAATTACTAATCTTTCTAAACAAAAGAAACAGAGGCGGGGGATTCCACGTATTGCCTTTCTGACGCAAGTGGGGATGTCTATTTCAATACAGATAGTGACACGTAATAGACGACACCCAAGGATTACACAAAATGACGCAACAGGGCCTTCGTGAATTCTTCCAAAATGGGCCTAAATGTAAAGCTAGAGAATCTTACGAGGGAAATCCTTACGCCAAAAATTAGCAGTATTACATTATTAATAGTTGTTGCTGTTATCTTGCTGTCAAATTGTGTGTGTGTGTGGAATTTCAAAGATAAATGAACTGAACTGAAACTTAATAGTGTCAAAATATTGTTGAGTGCGATAGGAAAATTAAAAATTGCAAATTACAAAATCTCCTTATCTTTTTAAATTTACGTCGTTTGTTATAAGCGGTTTCTTATAAAAAATATATGAATCAAAAGAATGTTAGAAGTTTAGGTCGTGGGGCAACTACATTGATCAGTGGGTAACGTACCGTTACATAAACACTTATTGGCTCCAAACCTGCCTTAAAGACCCATTGTCAACCATGATCCTTTGTGCGCAGAATGAAAAGCAAGACAAAGAGAATTTAGGCCAAGAATGACTTTTAGATAACACGAAAGTCGACTTTGGCGCCACAGAGGATCATGGTTAGCAATGGGTCTTTAATATGAACAACCAAACAATCGCTAAAAAGCTGTCATCCCCGGGGGGGGGGGCACTCCCATACTTGACCTGACGGGATGTGCCGCTCAACAGGGTGTCCTTTTGCGGTAAAAATTATGCGACAGGGTGTCATTTTCTAGCGAAAATTATGCGACAGGGTATTATCATAGGTAAAAAAATTATGCGACAGGGTATCACAAGCAAAAATTGCGTTCTACACTGTATTTGAGAGGCAAAATTTTTATGCGACAGGGTATCACAAGCAAAAATTGCGTTCTACACTGTATTTGAGAGGCAAAATTTTTATGCGACAGGGTATCACAAGCAAAAATTGCGTTCTACACTGTATTTGAGAGGCAAAATTTTTATGCGACAGGGTATACTTTTGGCCTATTTTTTATGCGACAGGGTGCAGGGTGTGGAGAGGTTTTCCACACACCCCCGTCACTTCCCTAGTCAAGTACCCCCCCCCCCCCCCCCCCGGGCTGTCATTGTTCCTTTTCTTTTGGGTATAATGAATATGTGTCACACAAATGTCTGCACGAATGCATTTTGATTGAAACGATTTCAACAAATAACTTTCCCGTTGTTTTCATTTCTATGATATATTATTATGATATATTATTCACCACACAAGGAAGTAAAAGACGATAAGAGACACATTTGTTCATATCTACACAGGCGGAACCAATGATTCTATCTGTAAATTATGTGGCATACTGGAAAAACCGGACCCTATGACCCCTAGGACCCCTCAAAGCAAGTAAATAATATAATTCGCACTCAAAATAATGTCCAAACAGTTGCTATAACTGTACAGTGTCAAAACATTTTAACGACCTGGGCGAGGGGTGTGTCACTCTTCCGAAAAGGGGTACGATAATTTTCAAAACAAAAGCATTTTTAGGGAGCTTTGGAATATGGGATGGAACATGGGACTTTTCACCACAGGCCTGGGAGCCCATGACCTGAGTTTCTAATGAAAAAATACGAGTCAAATAATCATTTTCTACAATACAAGTTTGAACAGTCTTGTTTGTAGCTTATTCAGATGGAACCTCCTCCTTATGAATCTGTGGCATTTGAAACAAAAGAAGGCTAATCGTTGTCACTTCCTACTGTCATAGATATTAATCAGGAACAGAGTAGCTGTTCAATTCTCCCTTTTGTATTGTCATCCACCATCACCATTTCGCGGACATGATGAAAATCGCCAAGAACTACATAAAGATCGTCGAAACGTGGTTATCAATATTTTATTTCAAAGAATTAGAAAATGTCCGCGATGTCCGCGTTTTCGGTTTTTCCCTATGTGAAAACCTAAAACGCGGACAATGATTTCGCGGACAACAACTAACTCTCTGTGACTCTCTGTGAAGGGGTGTGCATAAAGATCGTGGAAACGTGGTTATCAACACTTTATTTCGAAGAATTGGAACGCGGACTTGCAAATGGCGCGGACATGTCCGCGATGTCCGCGTTTTAGACCTGGCCACTCCTTTAGCTTGATTAGTTCATCGTTTAGGTCGTTTTTCAGTTCAATAGGGTTCTTAGATGAAAGGGAAATAGTGGTGTCATCAGCATACATGGTAACGTGTCCCTTATGCAATGCGTATGGTAAATCATTTATAAAGGTAAGAAAGAGCAATGGTGAAAATTAATATGATTAGTTTGTCGAGTGTAACAAAGTTTGATGAATCGAATTGTTGTAAGTAAGATTCCGTAACAACAAAAGTCAACAAGCTATTCATTCTTCCTCTAAACCGGATTTGCTAGCAAGCGCATTTTGTCCAATTGAAATTCCAACACTCGTTTGATTTGAATTTACAAATCGATATGCTGATGTAAAGTCTTCAAATAAATGAGAAAGGTGCGCATTTTAATGGAATGCATTCATGTCTTAACAATTTGTAAGATATTTTATGAGCCTGGTGGCACACTTTTAGCTCCAGCTAGTCGGAAGAATCTGCAGAAATTTCTAGCTCAGTCCGTCCTAGAATGTCAACATTTGAAATATTGCTCTCTCTTCAACTTAGTAAAGGAACTACTCCCCATGGCTTAATAGCGATTTTAAAAAGCTTTCTCGTCAGAGGGACAGAATAAAAACTGCTGCCGTTAAACGCAAGTCAGCTATACTGATGGATGCGTACAGGCAATTGCGAAATAAAGCTAACATTCTCAACAAAACTCTCAAGCGAGAATATTTTTCCAAGAAGTTAGCTGCCTGTAAAGGTGACTTAAAGCAGTCATGGAAAACAATAAACCTCCTGTTGAATAAAAGATCTAAGACTACCAATATTGATTCCCTAAAAGTGAACGAACAGGAGATAAAAACAGATGATGATATCGCTAACTCGATGAACAATTATTTCTGCAGTGTGGGAAAGAATCTCAGTGACAAGATACCTGCTCAGGCTAATCCCCTTCTGTCTCATCAATATGAAATATCAAATCCCTCGAATGGTAGAGAACCATTCAGATTCGCAGCCATCGAAAAGAGGACCATCGAAAAGGCCTTAAATAAAATCAAGACCTCCCATGGGTCTGGTGTGGATAACATTTCTAGCTATTTCTTAAAAGTAGCCTTTCCTGTTATTTCAGATTCACTCTGTGATATTTTGAACCTTTCCTTATCTTCTGGAGTTTTCCCTGACAGCTGGAAAGTTGCTAGAGTAGCTCCCATATTTAAGGAGGGCCCATCTGATGAAAGATCAAACTACAGGCCAATATCTGTTCTACCAGCTCTGTTTCTAGATTATTTGAAAAACTCGTGTACGACCAATTATATAGATATCTAGACGATAACAAGCTCATATGCTTACAACAGTCCGGCTTTCGCTCTTTACACTCTGTTGTCACTTGCCTTCTAAAATGCACGAATGACTGGTTCGTCAACATTGATAAAGGGAAATTTACAGCTATGATCTTCATTGACCTTAAGAAGGCGTTTGATACCGTTGATCATGGTATTCTTCTCGATAAGTTGAATTTCTATGGTATCAATGGCTTGGAACATGATTGGTTCCGGTCGTATTTGAATAACAGAAAGCAGTTTTGCAAAGTAAATGGCGTCTCTTCTGACATCAAAGATATTGACGTCGGAGTGCCGCAAGGTTCCTGTTTGGGACCACTTCTTTTTCTGCTTTATATAAATGATCTTCCCTTTGCACTGAAGAAGGCCGAGGCAAACATGTATGCTGATGATACCATGATTTCCTATTCCTCCAAAAACTTGGAAGAAATGCACATAGTGTTAAATGCCGAACTTGTTGATATCGAGAAATGGCTTCAAGGTAATAAGCTATCCTTGAACGTCGTCAAAACACAGGCTATGATAGTTGGGTCAATGCAAAATGTAAATAAAATGGCAGTGCAGCCTGCTTTGTTACCTGTGTTTAACGTTGGTGGCACTGACATTGATTTAGTGAGCAAAGTAAAATACCTTGGTCTCCAAATAGACAACAGTCTAACGTGGAGGTGCCAAATTGAGAGTATAAAAGGGAAAGTTTCTCGAGCAATTGGCCTTTTGAAATACTGTAAAAACTTCGTATCTATGGAGACATTGAAGGACATTTATCGTAGTATTGTAGAACCACATCTAAACTATTGCTGCTCCGTTTGGGGCTGTAGTGGTATTACTAGAATAGAGTCTCTACAAAACTACAAAATAGGGCTGCCCGAATCGTTACGGGTAGTCCTTATGATGCACCATCTGTGCCGTTACGCAAAGAACTAGGCTGGTTGTCCATCAAAGAAATGATTTTGAAAGAAACATCTACTATGATGTACAAATCTTTAAACGATCTAGCACCACAGTACATCAGTGATCTTTTCGTAAGACTATCAGATTTCCACACTCGTGAGCTAAGAAACACTAAAAATGATCTTGCGGTACCGTTAATGAGAACAGTAAGTGGCCAAAAGGCATTCTCTTACCGTGGTACAAAAGTGTGGAACATGCTTAACGACAATATCAAAGAGGCTCCCTCGGTCTACTCTTTTAAATCAAGGTTGAGACAGTTGGGGTACGAACATCTTTAATTTTGTACAGATATTTTTTGTATTCAGGTGTAAATTTTTATCTAATTTGCTTATATGTATTATATTAGGAACTTTACTTTTGACAGGGCCAAATTGTAAAGCAATATTTATTGAATTTTGTAACCTGTATAAATATGTTTAAAATATAAATATGAAATATGAAATATGAAATACTAGCAAAACATAAAATGTCTAAAATGAGAATGTTCAGAAGGATCACTAAGTTTCAAGGTTTGTTGGGTAGGAGTGTTGTACTATTGATTGATGAGCGTATTTTTATTGCGTTCTTTTCTGCTCTGATTGTGATATCAAGATATTTGATAGATTCTTCATGTAGTACTATTTCAAAGTAAATAAAAGTACATGAACTTCTTTTTCTAGCTCATATTTGCTATATAATAGCACAATTGTTTCTGGAACAATAAACCTATTGTTATTGCTGCTTACCGAAAAAAGTTACTACCGCTTAGGCTACAAGTTACTACCGCTTAGGCTTAAAAGCTACTACCGCTAAGGGTTTAGGGTTTTACAGCATTTTGCAACGGGTACGTCACCTTCAACTACCAAGCCCCCCCCCCCTGGGCAATGGACCAAGGCATGAGCCTCGAGGAGCCCCACAATTTATGCAACCAATATTAGAAGCGGAACCATTTTCTTTGCAAAATTGCCCCCAGTTATGCAAATATGAGGTAAACCAACTAAGTTCAATACCTGTGATACCGTACTTCTAAAGTTTTTCTGGTAATATTTCATGGTTGACGGTATCAAAGGAAGGCCTTCTTAACATCAATAAATATTAGGCCGGTATATTTACCATTATCTATATTCAGATACCAATGATTTGTGTTTGAACTAAGACATGCAACCACAGAATGCAATAATCGAAAACCAGACTGATGTTTATATATTAGTTTTCTTCTCGAAAAGTCTCGATACAGCGGGCAGAACAGATATTGGCCAGTAGTTTCACCGGTTGTCTTTGGGGCCATTCTTATAGATGGGCATAACCCAGCATAGGTTCCAAATCGTTAACTCGGCGTAAAAAGGTGAGTGTAAAATTTTATGACCTATTTATTCTGATTGAATGGGATATTTATCTTTAATTCTACCGTTGGACTTTCCAGAAATTTTTAATAGTTTTCAAAATTATAACATATTTTACATTTCAGCTCATTTGAGATTGTGACGTCATCCAATTTCTAAATCACAAACCAGATGAGTGAGAGACTTTTGCTAGATACCATATTTTAGCATTCATAAACTATGGTTTCATCTTAAATTATTTCATGTTGTGTCAAACAGTTTAGAAATTACGATGGTTTTAAGTTGCTTTGAAAATTTTTGTTGAATTCTTGCAAGGAAGAAAAACACTCCAACTCTGAAAATATTAAAGGTTTCAGAAAAGTCCAACGGCAAAATTATAGAGAAATAGCTAAAGTTTCTTTGAAGTCATTCAGCTCAAAGAAATAGGTCACTCAATTTACACCAGCTTTTTTAAAGATTTAGAATATATGCTGCGTAACCCGAGCAACCGTCCAGTCATAAGGGAATATTCCTGTGGATAATGATAGGCTGAAAATGTCATACAAAGATTCTGCAATAACCGGGAGTGCTGCCTTGATAAAAAAGCATGCAATACCATCGAACCCAGAGCTGTAAGACACTTTCATCCTTTTCATTGTTTTTATTACATCCTGCGTTGATACTTCTCTAAATCTAAAGTTACCAACTGGGCTAGCAATAGCGATCTCATTTGTTAAAAGAGGGCATGATCTATGTAGAATGTTATCCCTAAGCTTATTACAAACGGTACAAAAGTGTTCATTCATTGGTGATGCTATCTCTGTATTTCCTTTTACTATTTTTTTTTCTTCGACTTTTAGTGACGAATGACGGTAGAGTTTGATTTTATATTGATAACTTGGTTGATTGTTTGCCACGTTTTCTTTAAATTCTCCTAGTAGTGGGCAATTCTATTTGAGAAATATTCCCTTTCGAGTTGAGCATTAAGCTTATTGGCTTGATTTCTGTAACAGTCCATAAGAATTTTGGATTTGTCCTTAATAGCCTAGACTTTCAGCCCATCTCTCATTTTAGTTAGTTTATTAAAGGAATTGAGTCCATATAAATAACTGAGCGTTAAAGAGAATCAACGGAGATAAAAGCCCCGCGCGGAAGGAGTCTGGGTATTCTATTATTAGCCTATTGTATTTGATGATTTCGAGACGATCATGGATATTGTTTAGCAAGAGGAACAATAACATGCGTAGGAGTTTTCAATGCCCTATTTATAGATGACCTCCTCTTAGCTCCGTTCATTCACTTTAACGCTGTCCTGAATTTTTGCTGACAAACCGCTGACGGCCCTTTGTAATCGCACAATTGTGCTAAAGTCATTAGCAGTGGAGACTAAAGGCTTCTTAATCCTTGCATTATCCTCGGGAATTTCTTTGGTTTAATTCCAATAGTGATTAACCATCAACAAGAGCACATTTTGTAATAGACCAACCAGCGGGTTTGTTGACATAAAATCATTGGCCAATCAGCTGCCTCCATTTCCAGCTTGAATTTTCAAGGTTGCATCCCAAAACACAGTTGCTGTGGAGAAAAACCTTCCCCCCAACTTTTGCCCGGGAAAAAAATTTACGTTTTGGTACAAAGTAGATCTTTCAAGATTAGTTTCTCGAGTATTTTTTTGATACAAATCTCCGAGCCCTAAGCAGAGAGGCTTACCGTTTGTAAAATATCTGCTATAAAACATCGCCTATTTCCACTTCCGCCATGCCTCCAAGGATGCCTAGGCCCATTCTGCACGCCCCCCAAAACTTTGCCCACCATTAAAATGTCCTTTCTCAGACAGGAAAACCTTTTTAGATTTAAGTTCCTAGATATCTTGCTCAAACAAACCATCGGCCCATAGATTGAGAAGATTGTATTTTCTAAAGAAATCGAGCCTTATTGATCGCCTATCCCCACCCCCACCCTACCGCACGGGATGCCTAGGCCCTTCCCTGAACCTCCACTGATTTTGCCTGCGACGAGAATTTCCTTTGCCGTAAGAGGAATATTTTTCAGACTTAAGCTTTCCGATACTTTTCTGAAATACAGCTCCACGCCCTAAGCTGGGAAGATTTAAGTTTTTGCTAAAACGATGATTTTACCCACCCCCCCCCCCCTCCCACCCGCCATACAGTCTGCGCTGCACTGAAGGCCTAGGCCCATTTTAGACCTACCCTAATTTTGCCGGTGGCAGGAATTTCCTTCTTCGCACGGGGAAGCCTTGACAGATTTAAGCTTACCGAGATTTTTCTGAACTACAGCTATGCGCCCTAAATTGGGGGGAAGGTGTCGTCTCTAAAAATAAAGGATGGTAAATCAACCTCTCTCCCCTCCCCAAAATTTTTTGTGCGGAACGTCTTGTTGTTGATGCTCCCAAGATTAGATTTGGTAATGGACAAGAACGCCAGAGATGAGTTCTTTCTGGTTTTTCCTGAAGCATCCGTGAGAAACCTTCCTTCTTCTGGTTTGTTTCTGTTGTTGACTGCTTCAAGTTTAAATTTCCCGCTTGTTTGGGAGCATGTTGAGAGAAACCTTGACAATGAATGAAGACAACAACAGCATTGCGCAATCCAAAATTTGTCGGAATCAAAACGAAGTTCTTTCGAAATGGCTCTTTGTTTACCTTTGTGGGCTGAGAAGAAGGTGCGAGCATTTTTTCAAGAGCAACTTTAGTTTTCCTGGATCAAAAGATTCTGTAATTCAATGTGATCAATAATCTTGGTGGCTGGAAGGTGGATTTTTGAAGCGAAATGTATCAATCAGCTGAATATATTGAAGTATTTCGAGATCCAACAAGTCAGGTTGTATTTAGGGCAAGCCAACGGGTAGGCCCAGAAAGGTGGTTTGTATATTACTTTATACTTTTACTCTTGAACATTACTTTTTCTCATTTCATTTCATGATGAAAGCTTGTCCAAGGTAAGTGTCTGTTTTAACCATAGCAGGGCACTCTTGTCTGGGGTCTGGGGAGCATTTTAGCGGGAAACTTAGCCAGTTTTGGCGCGGTAGCCTAAAATAACAAGATAATGAGAGAGTGATATGGGCAAGATACGAAAGTTCTGTTCAAATTCTGACCACTTTAGGTGGTGCAGGACCAAGAAAAGTGATGTAATTGATTCTAAGATTCCACCGTATCGTTATTTGCAAGCATTCAGGAAGTTGGCTGTTGAGAGAGGTGATAAAGCCCACAAAGTTGTCCGTGTTTGCACAAAATGTATCGAACTGGCACCCCTGAAACGAGACTTGACTAGGTTCTTACAAAATGAAAGAAAAAGAAACTTCCCACAGGTATGCGATGTCTGAGTATTGATTATGGAAACATTTCCTTGTAGCTCAAGTTGATAGACTTTCCAAGGACTCAGAAAACTTTCTGAGGTTAACTGCTCTCTTTTTGTTGTTTTACAAATTTCACTTCACACTTCAACAACTTCAAATTTCTTTGCCAGCACATATATTATCTATAGTCAGCACTATAGTCATCTTAGCCTAAACCATCTGTTCCTTTGCTACAATTTATCTCTACCTTTCAAGATAGTTTTCTGCTAAAGTCAGCTTCATTACATAGGAACTGCATGATTACTCAAAGCAAAGAAAAAAGTATCAAAATAAATAAACTTGACAGGTTATGCAAAACTGATAAGTGCTACAAATTGTCACTGTTGAGTACTGTTCCAAGAGCTGTTTTATAATACAAAGTACATCTACACATGCTGCTTACTGGAAAGGAAATAAAAACTACAATAAAAGACAAAGCCTTGTGGCATATATTCAACACCTTTCCTATCTGATTGCTGAAGTTATCATGACATCCTTGAGTGCTTTTAATATTAACAAGGAAATAAGTTTAAGTTTAGCTTTGGTTAACAATTAAGCACATGTTTTACAGCAACAATCTATGGATGAGGAGCCAACAATTGATGAAGAGGAATCAAAGAACATGGAAGAAAAGAATGCAGCTCCAGTGCACGGATACGAAGATGAAGGTGACGAGGAGACAATGGAAGTGGAAGACGACATGCTGGAGATTGATTCAGAAAGAACTGAAACTTTAAGCTGCCCAAGCCAGAAACTGTGGCTTAGTTCTCAAGAATCAGATTATAATGATGAAAAAATAAAAGAAAACAACTCAAAAAAACATGATGAAAAAAGTGAAACCAGTGGAAAGAAAAACACAGAAGGAAACCCCCAAAAAATTGACAAAAATAGTGAAAACAGTGAAAAGAAAAAAATCGAAAAAAAGCCAAAAAAATTTGATGAAAATAGTGAAAACAGTGGCAAGAAAAATAAAGAAAAGACCCAAAAAAATTGCAATGAAGAGTCACAAATGGATGAAAATAAAAAAACAGAAAAAAATTCAAAAAAAAATTACGAAGAAGTTGGAGAGGTGGTTTTAGATGAAAATGATAATGTGGTGATAAATAGATTAGTATTCGAAAGTTTGATAGAGAGGGCAAAAAACCACTGCAATTTACACGATGAGATAAGTAAGGTAAGGGAGAGATGCAAAGAAAGATTTGGTAAAGGTGGCAACCCAATATCTGAGCCCGCAGAATTTAGAGAATTGTGCGAGGAAGCAGGAGCAACTAAGATTTTTAACGTTGTAATGGATGTCATGACAACTGACAGGCAATCAGAGAAAAGAAAGTTGTTGAATGAAAGAAGAACTGTTTCAATTATCTACACCTTAATGTACGGTCAGTCCCAGCAAGCCAATTGGTTTCAAATTGCTACGGCAAGGACACTGAAGGGTCTAGGGATTTCAAGTAGAGGAGTGGAAACCTTAAGAAATATGGGACTTGCAGCTCACCCTAATACAGTTTTAAGTGCAACAAAGAAAGTTTCCTCTGAACACCTTGAAACAGTACATCAGTTTTTTAAGGATGCTGTTGACAATGAATACATGATAACAGTTTTCATAGACGATTACCATAACATTCACAGTCATCACCGCCCATCTACCTCCACCCAAACCCAAGTATGTCATATGGCAACACTACTTTTGAAGAAATTTCCAACAGTCCCTGCCATTAAACCACATCATTTTGCTGATCAGGATATAGCACCTGCAAATGTCACATTGCTTGAGCCTCTTTTGAAAGAAAATGCACCACTCCTTTCCAAAACGTATGTTGATGTCATGCCAGATTGGCTCCAAGCAAAATTTTTTGACCCTGAATCCCAAAGAAATAGATTGCTGATACATGATTATCAAAAGCAGGAGATCCAAGAACTGCAAACTATGAGGTCAATGGAGGACTGTAAACTTGCAGACTGCATCAAGCTTCCTTTGAAATCTGTTGATAGCTTCCGCTCTGCAATTGAATTTCTGCTTGAGAATGGTTTGTCTATCTATATTAATAAATTTCTTGTACCACTCATTGGAGATTGGCCATGTCAGTTCTTTGTTCGCCAAGTTGTCTATGATCAGGGTATTTACAACCTCATTCCATTCATTGGCCCCTTACACATATCTCTAAATGCTCGTGAGAATGTTGTGCTGAAGTTTCATCCTTTCTTCAAGGATTTGTATGCCTTTGTATTTGGCAGCAAGAGGGTACTTGCAAAGAAACCACAGCCTTGGAGGATCTCTTTGCTTTTGGAGGTTTTGTATGGTGGGTGGTTGCTTGTCAGAGATGCGATATTGTCTGCGTTTGCAGGTTCCAAGGATGTTCAGTTCCTCACATTGTTGAATCTTCTTGACATCTATGTCCCACTCACCTTGAGCATCTACTCAGTGATCTTTAAAGCTAATAAGGCAGATCTTTTTTATGATTCCATGTTTCGCTGTTGGATCATGTTCATGATGTTCAGAAGGAGGCATTATGATAAGGCTCTTTTGATCGCTCTCTCCAATATGGAATATTGGAAGAGCATTGAACATCCTCTTGCCAATGTAATCTGTCAATCCCTCAATGCTTTTGACGAGTATCCAGTGGAGAACTTCCATTCTGTCCTTCGTGCCAACACCAGAATAACAGACAATGAAGAAATGATCAAACAGGCTGCCAGGGAGATAGATGCAAGGAAACATGAATTGCATAACTTTCAGTCTTCATTTGTGCCACCATGCAAGACCAATTTTAGCAGTAAGAGTGTCAACATTCTGAAACTGAAATCAGCTGAATTTTTGATTCACAAATTTGAACAGATAATTGAATCCCCAAATCAAGCAAAATTGGTGCGAGTCCCAAAGCCTGATCAACGGATCACCAAGTGGATTTTACCAACTGTCTTTGGAAAGGACACCACAGTCACAAATGATGTTCTCCCTTTAGGCTTTCTCTCTCACAAGTATGCACCAGATCCTTTAAGGTAAGATATATTTTGTTGAAGTGGATGTCAAAAGATCAGCAGATAGAAAAATGTGAAATGCAATCTGCAAAACTCATTTGTCAAACTTGATCTTTATCAAAATCTTAATCTAAATAAATAGTAATCTGAACCTGGTAACGAAAGTAGTAAATTGTGATACATTTCCAGCATTCTTGCAACTATGGTTGCAAAGAAAATTTAAAATTTGCACTTTGATCAAAACCAGACCTGCAAGCATTTAAGAAAGGAGATACTGTAAATGAGACACAGACTTGATACCTTATGACTGAACAAGCGATCACCTTGCTAAGATTTTCTGAAGTGTTTTTATTCATTTATCAGCAATGCTATGCTGATGATTATTACAGCTTCCATGCTTCCTAATGTCCTTTTTCCATTGAAAGAAACTTGGACTAGCCAATAGGACTAAAATTTTCTTAATTTCACAATTAAATTCTCCTCTTTTTAGCACAAAAAGTTGCATGAATTATGATTGCTGTTTGTACTGCCACAATGTATTTGTTCCTTGACAGACAGTACCATTTTTAGTGAGGAAATGAGCTTCATTGGGCTCAAAACATAGAATTATAGTGAATAGCCAAATATTTCTCAAAAATAAAAGTTCAGAGACGATTTGGCCATGAAATATTTTAATTTTGCTTTGAAGGTTTCTTCACACCTCAAAGAGTATTAAAGTTTCTTTGTGATGGGCTGTATGTTTAACTCTACAACAAAGTCACCAAAAAAATTGGATGACAAAAAGTGAATATACTGTATATCAACTTTGCAGCTAAGCTTAAGGTGTTTTTGTGTGAATCTTGCAACATTGTGACATTTGGTTCAGTGATCATATCTTGATGGATAAATGAGAACATCAATGCTTGCACATCTGCTAACAACTGCTGTCACGCTAACATGTCATTTCAAAGGTTGTCAACAAAGTGGCTGAGTTATTCCTTCATGAGAGACTTTTTTAGATCAGTAAAACCCTTAATTTTTGTTTTGTGGGCAGAAAATGGATGTGAGGATATCAGGGGTCAAGTCAAGTCTACCAAAATTCAGCTTACAAGTTACAGTTTTCATAGCCTTGCAGCAATTCTTGCTAGATATACTAAAAATTCATAAACCACAACATGAGATGAATGCATACAAAATTGATATTCACAGAGGGGAGAAGGGGGAGGGGTGTACGCAAATAATGTCTGTGTTTTTTTGCATGGTAAGTGCGTGCTTTTTCCATGCTTGCTTGAATAACAAAGACTGGTTGGTTGATTGATGAATCTCTATCTAAGATTTTGAGAAAATCAAAGTTTGTATGAACATTATTAGATTGTTAAGTTACCTGGCACTGGCACCTCTGCAATCTTTTTCCTCTTTGATCTTTCAATGCTTTCTTTTCACCCTAATACTGCTAATACCTTCAGGAAATGTGACATGAAAGAAGAGTGCAAGAGCAAAGAAAGCCCAATGTGGAGAGTCTTTCGTGGTTGTGGTCACTCGTATCACACTGTCTGTTTGATTCCCAACATCAGTAGTTGCCCAAAGTGCCTTCATGTTGTGTCGATTGAGATGAAGACGTTGGCAACAAAAGCAACTGAGGCTGTGTTTCAGCTTGATCAGAGCCATGAGTTCGACGACGAAGTTAGAGGCACAGAGTTAGAGGAAGAAGACTTGTTTGAAGACGAACAAAATATTGTTGTGGCTGAATCTGGGCGTGTTGAAGCACTAATTCAGCAAATCTGGAGCTGGCAGCGCCCAAACGTCCCAATGAAATGAATCCGTGCTGTTGAATCTCGTTCTGATTTTGAAAGTTGTTGTTCCTGAAAAGTCGTTGTCCTTCTTTCGTTTCTCCCTCAACAACAGCGGGAAATTTAAACTTGATGGACCGTCAAATGCTCCGAAAAGGGATCAACAAAGATCATGCAAAGATTTAATCAACTTCTCATAACAAATAATTCTCCTGGAACAACGCAAAGAATATTTCTTTCCTTCCATCAACAAAACGGGGCCTAGACGTTCCGCACAAAATTTTTTGGGTGGAAGGGGAGAGGGTGATTTTCCATCCCCGATTTTAGAGACGACACATTCCCCCCAACTTAGGGCGCATAGCTGTAGTTCAGAAAAATCTCGGTAAGCTTAAATCTGTCAAGGCTTCCCCGTGCGAAGAAGAAAATTCCTGCCACCGGCAAAATTAGGGTAGGTCTAAAATGGGCCTAGGCCTTCAGTGCAGCGCAGACTGTATGGCGGGTGGGAGGGGGGGGGGGGGGGGGGGGTGGGTAAAATCATCGTTTTAGCAAAAACTTAAATCTTCCCAGCTTAGGGCGTGGAGCTGTATTTCAGAAAAGTATCGGAAAGCTTAAGTCTGAAAAATATTCCTCTTACGGCAAAGGAAATTCTCGTCGCAGGCAAAATCAGTGGAGGTTCAGGGAAGGGCCTAGGCATCCCGTGCGGTAGGGTGGGGGTGGGGATAGGCGATCAATAAGGCTCGATTTCTTTAGAAAATACAATCTTCTCAATCTATGGGCCGATGGTTTGTTTGAGCAAGATATCTAGGAACTTAAATCTAAAAAGGTTTTCCTGTCTGAGAAAGGACATTTTAATGGTGGGCAAAGTTTTGGGGGGCGTGCAGAATGGGCCTAGGCATCCTTGGAGGCATGGCGGAAGTGGAAATAGGCGATGTTTTATAGCAGATATTTTACAAACGGTAAGCCTCTCTGCTTAGGGCTCGGAGATTTGTATCAAAAAAATACTCGAGAAACTAATCTTGAAAGATCTACTTTGTACCAAAACGTAAATTTTTTTCCCGGGCAAAAGTTGGGGGGAAGGTTTTTCTCCACAGCAACTGTGTTTTGGGATGCAACCTTGAAAATTCAAGCTGGAAATGGAGGCAGCTGATTGGCCAATGATTTTATGTCAACAAACCCGCTGGTTGGTCTATTACAAAATGTGCTCTTGTTAATGGGTTTTTAGCGTAGACAAAAGCATAGAGTCCAAGAGTTGATATTTCCCTTTATCCAATTTCAAAGGGTCCTTTGCGACGGACATACCTCGCATACCTCGCACGTGCCATCTGTAGTTGCACAGCAAAGAATGCTCGCAAAGCCTCTTGGTTAGCAGAGGGTCTTTAAATAACGCATTGAAAAACCTCATTCTAAGATATAATCTTTAAGCAACATCGTTAATCTTGCCGGAGAGCCATTACATCAATTTTTCATTATCGTTCAAGTATACAATAGTAGTTTATCCTTCATTCTGACATTTATATAGAGGCTTAATATACAAAAATGAATTACTCAGGTAACCATCAGTGCTTTTTGCAGTATGCTTCAAAATCAGGCAGCCCGAAAAAGATCAAAATTAAATTTCAAAACCAATCAAAAGATCCACTATGCCTGGAAAAATAAATCGGGCTTCGATCTACTTTCCAAGAAAAAAAGACATTTGAAGATCGGTCTTATAATAAATGTTGGTGATTTCTAAACAGGAGTACTTGCTTGGGACACCAGGGCAATGTCTATATTTCATGTAGTATAGAATATGTATGTCATGTAGTACAGTATATAGGATGTCATCCTATATGCATATCATTTTAAAAACAACTACATTTACATGTTTTAATTTTCATAGACACTTGGATCAGCACTTAATAGTACTGAAAGTTTCTTAATTTCGCATGAAAATTTCGGTGTTTTAGTAGAAACTTGCCTTGTAATTTATGGTTCTTGCACATATTTGCCAAGCTATATTACAGTTGCAAAAAGAGTAAGACGATTCTGAGATTGGTATTCCTAGATAATCTAATATCAGGTACAGGGCATGAAAACCCACCCGACTATGCGACCGAGCGGTCACAGGAATTTTTTCATGCATAACGTCCTGCAGGAAATTTTTCAAAATATACCCTGTTCATTCATGTTCTGATGCTCATTTGTTGGTAAAAAATGAAAGGGTAATGTATGAATTTAAGCAAAATTAACTGATCTGGATTGCTTCTCATCTACCAGTCATACAACAACAAATATGAGATCAGTTCATCAGTAAAGAAATCAACATTAACTGAACCCAATCATAGTGTTCTCTGCGTTTGGGTTCAAATCTATTTCAGATCCAATATTTGACAAACACTACGGACATTGGGATTTCAAAAACAAACATTTGGAACCTTTGAAACTTGACTTCTTTTCAAGAAAGCTGAACGTTCTAATTCTTCTATGCTTGCAGGAAATTTACGATCAGGTACCTGTACAAAAAAACAAGGCTAAACTTGGCCTTGTACAGGCCAAGTTTTAGCCTTGTAGAGGGGATTATGACCTTGTTATGACCATGTACTGAAGGGCTATGAAATATGCAACCAGTCTTTTCATGCCATTTTTCATGCCCTGATCAGGTAACTAACAAACTTGTAAAGAATTAAAAAAATATTTACGTTTGGACCTGATCAAACTTTCTACAAAATTTTAATTTCTGGATGTTACCAACTGACCCAATTATAGTCCAAAAATGACCATTGGAGGGTTTTTATAAAAAATTACAAACAATTGACGGTATTTCTTTAAGATTTTGCTCTGGTCCTCTTCCCCTTGTTAGGCCATAGCTCGCCCGGCCATAACTGGGAGTATCCCTGGAATTTTGAAGCCTTTTTGACAGAAATACATTAATTTTACATGTAGAAAGCCTGTCTTAAATAAACTCATACACTTTTGGGAGCAAAAATTACTTTAAATGTTTGAATTCAAGAAACCGACTACTAGAAACAGACCTGTATGTTTCCCATTAAATGTATGCAGTTGATTGAATCTTTGCTTAACTCAGACAAACACTGACCACAATCCTGAAATAAAACAACTAATTCACACATCATTACATACAATAATCACTTACTTTGAGGCATTACAATCTTTGCTCCTTTTCCAATTGCTACAGTTCCTCCATGAACATCAATATTTGTAGTTGCACTCTTTTCTATGTTTGTTGTAGCCATTTTTCCCAAGAGAACATTCTGTTTGCCTAAATTCAAAGATGGAGGTTAGAAATCACAAGAATGCTTTTAACTAATGGATACCTACAGTAACTTTCTGTTTACCTTATTCCAAAATAAGCAAAATGAGAGAATTTGAAGATTTATTGAACTTCCCCTTTAACTTTTATTTCTAAACAGAGCTCAGAGATATTAAGTATCCACGGAGAAAAAGCAGGCACGGATTAGCTCTCAAAAAGGGTTGGGCATTATCCCTGAGAGATCCCCCTCAAATGGTATATCAAATATTTCTCAGGGTATTAAAATGAGAGCGCAGCATGTGAAGCTACCAGGAACATTTTTGAGGATACACACTTTGGCTTTTTTCAATTTATTTTCTATTCTTTTTATTCAAATATAAAATTTTACAACAAGTCTTACATACTATACCTTTCTAATCACAATAGAACACCACAGGTAAGATACCGTGGGGAGGAAAAAACAATGACTACCCCATGGCCTATAAATAAAGACGCGCAATGTTGAACTGTATACAACCACACGAAGAACGATTAAATATTAATGGATTATACTAAATTCTGTCTCACATTAGCTGCCAGTTCAAGATTGTGATGAATTAATGATGTCACGAGCGCAACTCATTCTATTTGTTTAAAGTAAACAAGATTAGAACTCTTTCTCCCGATCTCATGTTGCCGTTGCTAACATAGAATTTCTGACCATTTGCAACAGTATTTTTACCAAACAGCATCTCCAGCAAAAGTTTCAAACAAACAGAATTTTTCTTTGTCTTGGAATAGTTATGTTCATCTCATCTTTAACACTGTCAAAGTGGAAACTATCACAATTCTGTGACAATTTTCTATTGTTCACCTTATTCGGAGAATTTTTGTACCAACACGTTTTACTTTGTCTTTGAAAGCAAACTTGTACCTTATTTCAATGTTCTCCATCTCTTATTTGATCTTTCACAATCTTGAGTTTTTAAAACAAGCTCCTGCTAGCTGTTAACCGATGATAAACAAACAGCAGTGCTCCCCTGACACTCCCCTGACCATTCAAAATTACGTTGTCCACTCTTTTGCTTCT
This sequence comes from Aurelia coerulea, assembly GCA_039566865.1. NCBI lineage: Eukaryota > Metazoa > Cnidaria > Scyphozoa > Semaeostomeae > Ulmaridae > Aurelia > Aurelia coerulea. The sequence goes on along the minus strand of CM076947.1, from coordinate 19,360,177 downwards.
GGCGATAACATGGTTAACAATATTCAACTTGTCAGAAATGCAAGGAAAGCAGAGTGATGCCAATGAAAACTACACAAATCAACGTTAAAAATTCAACCTATCAGTAGCATGAAATGTTAAACAATTTCCAACAAAATGTAGAGTTTTGCACCATCACATCAAAATCGATCGTCGATAAACTGCGTGTCCGGAAAATACCACCCCGGTTTGTAACATTAGGTGACATCGCAATCACGCCCCCAAATCTACTGAACCATCTCAGACATGAAACATAAACAGCAAATTTGGATTCTACACCATAGAATTGACCAGAAAATATATATCCATAGGCAGCTTTACTAGTATCTGTCAAAAGCCCCATTTTGGGGGCATAATAACAAAATATGCGGGCAAGGGTGAGTGCAATGAAAATCCTTCAGATATGATCAACTGATGGGTGATTTACGTCCATACTGGAAATGGTGTACGGTATGCCACATTTATGTGACAGACAGCTCCAAAGATTTATTCTACGCCCGCGTACAGCCAGGCTATAAATTGAACTATTAATAGAGGAGCATCGCCCTAAATGGTCAGCTAACGTTTTTCATCATATCTGACCGCGCTGTAAAAACTTTGTTTCAAAAGGAGTTCGGGCCTGGATTTTGCAGGAAAGTGCGTTAAAATTATTCACTGATGCCAGTTCTGAGATTTTGTCTTGTTGTTTTCGTTTTGTACCGCCTATCCTTGTCCTGAAGGATGTTTTTAAAACACTTACCTGAAATGGATAAAGGTGAGAGTATTTTATGTCCTTGTTGTTTTCCAAGCCCAACATTTGTTTTCTTCGCGTTGCCTCAGGATTTTGTATAAAGTACAACTAAAGTTTATTTACAGGCAACTCCAACCCTCCAAAGGTTATTTTTGAAGAAAAATCTCAGAAATTTGCATTGAATGTAAAAGCCGGGGGCTTTATTTTGGTTGTGGTCAGACTGGCCTACCTGCGCCCCTATTGGTCAGCCTGCTGATTCTGACTTCCATTACTGATCCCCCTGTCAACCACACTGTTAGAAGTCATAAGGTTAAAGTCATAATCCTCAAGATAATGGTAAAATTATAAATCTTGATTTTTTTGTCAATTACTGCGTTGTTGATTTCATTTGTGTAAGGTTCATTCATGAACTTACTTCCCGTTGTAGTCAATTTCACCATTTTATCTATCAATAATTTGAAATGTAACCATATCAATTCATTCTTCTTGCAAACCCCTCCTCCCTTTGCTTCATTTTCAAAAATATCCCATAGACCTCCTTATTCCTTCCTCCGGCACTCACAGTTTAATAATCCTGCTTAGGTTTGCTGCGACAAGATAAGTTCAACCAGGTAACTGCGAATGCATCCTTATGAATTAAGGGTACGTCCAAATTAGACGCCATGCCAAAGATTAGGCCGTTCAGACCGGCTTGCGTTTGAACTGAAAATTTACCAAGACAAACAAGAAGCTAGTTGTTATATTTAAGTTTAGCTTTCAGAAAGAGTTAATGAACATGTTTACCGTGATTTGCCCAGTCTTAAGGCGTTTCCTTATTTTCAAATCAATTTTGTTGCGAAACCTGACCATTTAGGGCAAAGCCTCTCTAGATAACCGGTTGGCGGACGTTAAGCAGATTTCTAATAATTTCAATGGTCGGTAGTAGACGGCAGACGTTTTTTCCGCACCAAGAAAACGAAACCAGATAAAACTCGGAGTTGAAATTCTCATAAGCGGTTTCTTACAAAAATATGTGTTATATGAAGTTTGACACAACTGGGTTGACGTTGACTTGCCATTCCAGTAACTATTTTCCTCTGTTTGCTAAAATATGGTTAAATACATTATGTATTTTTTCTTTTTTTTCAATTTTCCTCGAGGAACGTTTCTAGGCCTTCTCAGCTTAGTCTTCACAAATGAGATAAACAAATTTTCCATCTAAAAATTATGCTTTAGAAGTGTATAGGCGGATGCTTCCATCAAAAGGCATCATTTTACCAGTGGATAGGCTTGGATAGGAGGGCGTGATCCGAGAGAAAAGGGGCGCAGTTCCAAAACTTTTGCACGCCCTCTCCACCTCCACCCCTGGGGCCCGGCCCGGCCTGTCTCTTGATGGCCCTGGTGCTGCTTCTGCAGGTGGACAAAAATTCACATTTTCTTAAAAATTTGCTCTCAAAATGTAGGCAGAAGTTACATGGCGGATAGCTGAGACCAATTCCAGTATGGATTTACGTTGTTGCACTCCACTAAATGGCTGTCTGCACGTTTTCTCCTGGAGAAACTGTTGGCCCCTTTTTTGGGGCAATGCCCCCATGTCTTGTAAACGCCCCCTTATATGACTGAATAACATCAAGATCTGGAATATACGCCCCCGAATCTCCCTCGCTGGTTGGTGACAATCTCCCTTCCACTACCTACCGGACTAATTTATGTCACGCTGGTATATGTATGGCCTGTGCATGTCACGCCCGTATACACTTACCTCACATAAGTATTGCACCACCTTACCCAAAATGGCGCCCAAAAGTGTCGTTCAGCTCAATCTACAAAATTTGCATAACAAAAGCAGCAGCATTTAAGGGTTTCTCTACCGGGTGTTTTGGCAGGAAAATAATAGTTAATTCGTATGCTTTTCATTCATTAATAAATGAAACGTTGGTTTTGTTGGTTTCTTTGACAAATTAGCAAAAACGTTCGGACAACACTGAACAAGATTTTGGCAGCATAACTGGAGGAGTAGGCCAAAACAAAATGAGAAACGGATAGATATCTGGGGGCAAAGACAACAACATTTTAGTGTTTTCAAATTTGGATTCTACAAACTTTATCGCTGTGACAAAAGTTTTCCGTGAGGAATGCCAGAAGGATAAACACAAAGGGAAAACGGAAAGAAACCATTCCAAGGTAAGAATATCCTTGATATTACTTTTATCACATTAACATTAATTTTGCTTCCTGGAAAACTTTAGGCAAGTGATTGACGCTTAAATATATAGATTTTGATGTGCTTAAACAATCCGCTTATTTTAATTTAGTTTTAAAGTAATTTTGAAATTTAACAAGTGACTGGAGCATGTTTTTTTAACGTGACTCCTTCTTAGAGAAATTAAAGTTCAGTTACATTGAATGACAGCCTTGTTACTAATTTGAAATTTCTTCTTTTATCACATTCAAAGTGGAAAACTTTTATCATGGCGATAAAGTTTGTAGAATCCAAATTTGAAACACTAAGACTTTGTTGTCTTTGCCCCCAGCTTTCTATCCGTTTCTCGTTTTGTTTTGGCCTACTCCTCCAGCTATGCTGCCAAAATCTTGTTCAGGGTTGTCCGAATGTTTTTGCTAATTTATCAAAAAAGCCAACAAACCAACGTTTCATTCATTAATGAATGAAAAGCATACGAATTAACAATTATTTTCCGACCAAAATACCTGGTAGAGAAACCCTTAAATGCTGATACTTTTATTATGTAAGTTTTTTTGATTTGGTTGAAAAACACTTTTGGCCGCCATTTTGTGTTAGGTGGTGCAATACTTATGTGAGGTAAGTGTATATCACGCACTGAACGTTACAGACAGACCCCTTTTGAAAATACCTCCAGGATCCAGACGACAATTTAGTTAGGCCAAAACAACCCAACGGAAAGGAACAGTAATATCAATCAAAATAACAAGCATAGCCTTCACTGCAAACAGTTAGAAAGGGAAACACAAAATGATGTAGCTTTAATGTGACGAGTTTGTTTTTCAATTTGGAAGGAAGGTATCAGCACAACAACAATAGCCTAGGCCCCGGAAGAGTCGCTAGGCCTACCCTAACTTAGGCCTACTAGTCTACTATTGGTGCCTGGTGGCAAGGTTCTTACCGCCGAAATCGTCGCATACTTCATATGTAGCTACTTCATATTTCTTGCTGTGATCAGCTTTATTTCTTGCATTCGCACCTCTTTCTTCCGATCTATCAACGACAACTGTTTCTCTTTCCTCAGGCATTTGCAAAACATCATGATGCCACAGACCTGAGGCAGATTCAAGATCTTCAAGACAGGCTCCTGTAGCCAAGATTCAAGATCTACAAAGCAGGCTCCTACGAAAACATGGAACGCAAAAGGACACGCGAAATGGAACAGAACGGCGGAATAGTATGCCCCGCCATATATGGGACAAAAGTCTATTATAAAAAATATATGATTTGATTGTAAATATATTTTTAAAATCGGATATAAATATGTTGTACAATTCATATCGACGTTATATCTTCTAACTTATAGTATGCACTTTATATTTATAAGATCTAATCGTTTAAGCTCTATTATTTTATTTACATATTTATATAGTTTGGTCTTGTACATTCTGTTAAATATATTCATATATGTATTGTCAGCCTTTTTCTATAAATTGTCGTCAGAAATTTCAAATATATAAGGTCAGCCTGAAATACACTATCCAATTTATTGGATTCGAAAAATTTGATGTTCCAATTAGTTGGATGAGAAGTTCTGTTTACATTCATCCAATAAATTGAAACGATTTTTTGGAAGGGTCTCTCATTTCGCAATGGACTCTGACCATGAGTTTGCTGCAGCGGCTGTCGTAGTTGAAATTTTGAGTAAAAAACGAAAAAGGGTTCGGCTGTCGTAGTTGCAAATTTGAGTAAAAAACGAAAAAGGGCTCGAAAGAAAAGGCAAAGATCTGTGTGGGTCAAGCCGTGGTTAAGCAGAAGAAACGAGCTTAGTATTGAAAGTACGCTTTTGCGAGAATTTCAGCTGGAAGATGACGAGGAGTACAAAAAGTTTCTTAGAATGTCCTCAGAGAATTTCGACGAACTGATAAAATATAAATTGATAAAATCTTCCGTCAGTTCAATACGCTGCGCTTTAGCGGCCATGTTAGCTTGCACTGCCTATGCAGAAGAAATGCTCAAGTACGAAACAAGGCGTAGGGTTTCGCTTGGCGCCATAAAGACAATAGGGATTAAGAAACACAAAGGGAAAAAGTTGGATGAAAGTTGAACACGTCCAACTTTTGAAAATGAGGTTTCAATTTGTTGAAACTGGGAAATATCATCCAATTTTTGCGTTTACATTGTCCAATTAATTGAATCGAATAAATTGAATCCAATAAATTGGATAGTGTATTTCAGCCTTTACATTCATCCAATAAATTGAAACGATCTTTTGGAAGTCTCTCATTGCACAATGGACTCTGACTATGAGCATGCTGCAGCACGAAAAAGGTTGCGAAAAAAAGGCAAGATCTGTTTGGGTTAAGTCAAAGAAATGAGCTTGGCATTGAAAGTACGCTATTGCAAGAATTTCGGCTTGAAGATGAAGAAGAGTACAAAAAGTTTCTAAGAATGTCCTCAGAAAATTTTGACGAACTCCTAAGCCTCGTTGAATTTGACATACAAGCTTTTTTCTCCTTTCCATAAATTTATAAAATCGTAAAATACGCTGAGCTTTAGCGGCCATGTTAGTGATGTTAGCTTGCACTTCCTATCCGCCTATCCAAAAGAAATGCACAATGTACCAAACTAGGCGTAGGGTTTCGCTCGGCGCCATAAGGGCAAAAGGGATTAAGAATCACAAAGGGGAAAAGTTGGATGAAAGTTGAACGTCAAACTTTTGAAGATGATGTTTCAATTTGTTGAAGAAGTATCATCCAGTTTTTGCGTTTAAATTGTCCAATTAATTGAATCCAATAAATTGGCTAGTGTATTTCAGGCTTTATATTTTCAATGCATCAAGGTCCAGAATTTATTTCGTTAAAGAAGGTAACTGATATCTGAAAACAAAGTGATATTTACGCCAACCTGCACTTTGCCATCCTCAATGGGCTCTTCTGTTGCTGCAGCAGTCTCCCTGGAGTTGCAAGGCTGCACTTTACCATCGCATCGAGTATTGTTCTCCTGCTTCCCTTTTTGCTTTGCTTTTCCCTGATTGTTCTTCCTGATGTCGTATCATGTTGGGTGTTTACGATATTTTGGAATACAATATGAAATCCACATTGCTTTTATCGTTGTTGGTATTGTCGCGCGTTGGCTCCGTTTCTTTTGCCTTAATTTGAGTCACCTACGTAATCTGAATACTCCCTGTTGGACTGAGTTTCCCAATCACAGCACGTAGGAGACATTTTGATACCCAAATCCCAAATTATAAGTGTTCCTATAGTGGGAGTTAAATTTTGGAGAATTTTGCGACAGAAAACATGGAAATCTCAAGGAGAAAGGCTCTGGCTGTTGATTTTTTTACAAGAATTCGATTCGTTTAAATCTAATGGGTATAAGCTATTGCATAGTAATTAAACGTTAAAACCAGTTGATTTTAGCGCATGTCATTAAATTTTACTCATCTGCTATTCAGCAAAACCTTGGAGCATCTTTTTTATTAAAGCCTCATAGCATACAAGGCTGACGCCGGGGGTGGAGTGGACCATGAAAAAAGTATGCATGTCAAGGACAACAACAAGGATTCCCTTTAATTTTTCTTTCATAAAAAGACGGACTAATATAAACAGAAGAAGCACCCTTTTATCATACAAAGCTGTCCATGGCACACACTTAATATTTTATGGCAAAAAGCTATCGTTCAAATCACAAGAAAATGATACCTCCAATGTTGTTTGAAAGCTTTGAGGCAAGAGCATCACTCTTTACACACAATTGTAGCATTTCTTCGTGAAGGAAATCTGTTGTCCATGTTTTATTACACACTCCAGAGGCATTTATGCTCATTGGGCCATGGACAAAATCAGCTTTTGAAAACTCCTTATGAAGCGTTTTTGTCAGAGCAGACCTCTGCATGTTATTACGATTGAGGGACACAATCTGCTTCCAGTCCACTGCTCTATCTTTGAGGTACATTCCTCTGAATTCCATTTCCGCTAAATCAAGATCAAACACAAGCACTGCCAGCTTGCCACTTGTGAACTTCCCTTTAGCCCATTTTAAAGCATACTCATAGCTGTCAGTTAAATAAAATCCACCTGAATTGGAAAAGTCTTGCATTCGGGCGCCATAATTCAAGTTTATACCATTAAGTCTTATATGGTCAGCTGAATGATGGTTGGTAGCATGGAACCACAAATTAGGATGAGCCTCTGCATTATTGATGACACTGTCATTCCATGTGACTGAGTAGGCATTCTCCAAAGTTGTATTTATAATAGGTATTTCAATTGTTACTGGCTGATCATCATCATCATCATCATCATCACAATTATTAGTCACAATTTCATACCTCTCTGTTTCAACTCCAACCCACTTACCAAGGACATCATTGCAAAGAACATATCTCTTCTTGATTTCATCATTCAATAAAACATCGTTCTTAAACATTTCATCTAAATAAACCCTTATCCAGTATTCAGCTGATTGTTGGCATCGCAATGGGTTTTCCTCAAGCCATTCCTCAATGAATTTTGTTCCATTATCATCAAACCCAACGGCTTGTAACAAGCTGCTTAATGCTGATTGATTATCTGTATTTTCAGATGAAAATTGATAAATTTTGCTGTCAAGAAATGCTTGCAGGTAGTATTGATCTGTTTGGTGGTTGCGCAAGAAATCACCTAATGATGAGAGTCTTTTAGCAAAGCTTTGATTAAGAGCAAAAATGGTACACAGGACTTTCTCCTGATCTGCATTTTCACAGCCAAAAGCCACAATTTTACGAAGATCTTCGGGATTTAAATTCCTTATCAATATATCAATCTCTTTCTTGGCATTCATGATAACACATTGGTCTGAACCAACATCTGTGCCCCGTTTAATCAACTCTAAATTTTCTTGAAAAATTGCTGAACATACCAAAAGAATTTCTTTGAGTTGTCTTAGTTTTGAGATATTGTTTGCATTAATTGTTGTAATGTTGCTCAACAGAGTGCTTGTTGCTTCTAAGATGATGTCTGGTTTCCTGACGATTATTTGAGTTAGGCAAGCCATTTTACCATACCTGGTGAAAGACATACATTTAAAGTAAGTACAACCAAAAAACTGAAATGCAGATGCTGTCAGAATTTTCTTCTTCCTGGGAACGGCAAAGATTTCGTCCAAACTTCCTGCGAACTGTGTTTATTTTACAATGATTTAGTAGATGGTACAGCGTAGTTCGTACAAGTTTCAGGTAGAATATAGTTCAAAAGCTACTTGGGTAAATTGAACACATTCATAAACCAATGGTTGTAAGGTTTAAACTCAACACATCATAAAACAAATGCTAATATTGCATACAAGTTTGAGAACATTGCTAGGTGTATGACTCAAAATAGACATGTGTGCACACAAGTGGGGCTAGTTGTACTGTACACTTTACAGACAATAAACTTTCTCCTTAAAAGCAAACCGCAGACCTGTCTTTGTACTACCATGTTGCGTTTGACCATGGGCTATTGAACAGACACAAATATGGCGCTTTTAGATTTTCGGTAAATTGCAAATCAAACCAAAAATCCGCCGATAATTTTGATTCCTCTCAAGCTGTTGTTTATAAGAGACAAATAGTATCTATGTTTTATGCGACTTCCACGGAATTCACCTGGCCCATCATTCTTAGTACAGTATTACTGCACATAATTGCAAAAATTTGGCTGTTTTTGAACAGTACGCTTGGTTGGCCATATTTGGCTGTGAACCATAACATTTTTGGCCGCAAACAATTTCAGGCACCTGGCAACCCTGATTCAGTAATTTTTCACTGATGCTGGTAATGGAACGGATCTTTCTTCACTGTCAAATTTCAATGTGCTCAAATTGATGAACACATTGGGGGTCATCCAAAATCCACTTGTGATCGATTCACAGCATTTGGCCGCTAAGGGCGAGGGGGTTTCATAAAAATTTGTTAAGTGATCATTTGTGGAACTTTAACACGCCCGACAACACCTTTCTCGAGGAGTTCAGCCTCGCTTTGATGCCCCTATACAAATGTATAGGAAAATGACCGGAAGTGAATATTTTCGTCGACTTTGAAATCTTCTTGCAGTGATGCAGTGTGATTTTTCCGCGTTAATTTAATCTTAAAAGGTAGTGAATTTATCTAAGAAATGTTTAAAACTAAAATCGTTTTGATTTAAACTTCCTGGTAAACTCCACGCAATTTGACAGGAGTGATGGTCTTATTTTAAGAGATTTTCATCCGTATTTGGGCACATTTTTCGAATTCATTGTTTTTGGTGCCGTAAACAGCGCCTTGAAAACCATGACATTTGGAAAATGCCGTAGATCGTAGAAATTGTTTTGAAGCGGCGTGGTCTGCTTGCTACTTGCTTTCAAGGAAACTTTTTAATTCTGAACGAAACGAAGCAATAAGCCAATTTGCAGAGCACTAGCGATCCTTTTACTGCCAGTGAAGGACAAGAGATGCTTTCATGTTTTCAAATAAGTCTCCAACCCGCCAGAAAGAAAGAGACAAGAAGAAGCAGCTTCCAACGAAAGAACTCGGATATTTATGGATCAAGAACTAAAATCGTTTTGTTTATGATGGTAGCCATTTTGCATAAAGGGATGTCAAGAACTTTGATGGACAAATGGATAGCAAATTATAGAAAATATGTTATTTGTACTGGGCAAGTTCCTGTCAATGATGGAGCAACTCAATGCAGTCTGGAAATCTTCTCTTGTTGGCTCTAAAAACTCACAGACAAGCAAGATAGGGAAGGATGCTGTCTATCGAAATTGCAATGACTATTTCTGAATGGACAATGGCAGTAACTGCTTTTTTGGTAATTTTCAGAAACCCATGAATAAGCATGGCAGTAGGGGCTACAGGGTGAAACGGGCGAGCTTTGTCTTTGTCTTTGCAAACAATTGTCTTTGCAGATCAAATTCAGAATAAGGTTCGGACTGTTTCAGGATTGGAAGCATTAAAATTTCAATTTTGTGATGATTCAATTGCTATTATCTTACCATCTTCCTATTATCAGAGTAAAATCATCAGAGTATCAATTATTGGATTGCTCAAATTTTTTTATATATATCATAATATTGTTTTTCATTGAATGCTTTGTTTGCAACAGTCATGTTCCATCAGTTTTGCATCAGTCTTCAGGCATTGAAAAAGCAAGAATTGCAGTCTTTCGTGGTTGTTGTCAAATGCTGCTTCAAGGTTGGGCTTGATTGATAAAGGATAATCTTGTTCTGTTTGGGTCCTAAAATAAAACAGAGACAATATTATTTCTACTAAAAACGTTTGCTGCATAGCAAATTCACTCTGTCTCATAGAGAATTGCATGTACAAAAAAGAGCAGCAAATCAAAATAGGAGATGTCTTTGCAAACTTAAATCAGAGCAGCGATACCATGGTCAAGGAAAAGAGAACAGATTTAAGGGCAAATAATTGCAGTAAGCTATCGTATTTATAGGCAAAATAATCAAAGCTGATGATTTTTTGTACAAGGTAGCATTGATCACATTGTTTTAGTAAGCCAATCTCCTATTTCTAGGTCAGAGCTTCCCCATTAGTCTTGAAGAAAATAAGCAACAATGCAACTTTATGTTTGTTTACATTTAGGCCAAACCCGACGAAAAGTTCTCTGAGAGCGAAGTCAAAGTTTTGTTATTATTCTCATTGCTCTGGTGGCCAAAACAGCTAGCAAGTACTCTAAAATACTTTCATTTCTGAAAACATCAGATTAAGTTCGAAAGTGATACATTCAACCAAGGTTAACGTTTGTTTTCTGACTAAAAAGCAGACAAGTTTGTAAAAGGAAGGACGTAAAGTTAACGAAGATTAAATAGTCATGGCTCTCGAGGAAAAATTGCCTTTGAAAATTGTAGGAAACCGGCAAAGGCTACAGCAAAACAGGCAACATTTCTAGAAACTAGATGCTTACAGCTATTGCGTTATATCTCCAAAATGAGAATTCCTGTCTTAGTTTAGAAAATATTGGAGTTTGAAAAAATTTCGGTTAAATTTAGGCCAACAAAAGTTCATTTTCTTGAAACTGCAAGCCGAAGTTCAAGACGAGAAAAAGACAAGTTTATTTCGTCAACAATTGGCGAAAGGTGGCAAAATAGGACAAAACGACATCGAGGAATCCAAAACTTTCAACAAAATTTCCATGAAACAAAGGACAAACGTTAAATTTATGATAAAGTCTGCTTACCTGCTGTGCTGAATCCCGAGTTTGTAAACAGAGTTGTTCACGGCCTTTGAAAAATATGAAAAACCAAGAAGCTCCGAGTCCAAAATGCTCAAAGAACTTGAAGGAGCGAAGATACAGCTATTGCGTTATATCTCGATATTTTGCTTTGGGACACTTGGGACGCCTGCTGACGCCATTTATCACAAAATTTTACTTTCGCGCCACAGCTTTCTTGCAAGAGAGGCCGGAAGTGACGTCAGAATTCAGGCTTGGTGTTGTCGGGCGTGTTTAAGGAAGCCTGGATCAAGAAAATGTAAGGCTCAATTTTATGCGCTATACACAATGATTTTTGCACCTTTGCTGGATTTCCTTCAAAAGGTACTGCAATCCAATGAGCGGTCAATTTAGGCCCATATATAATAAAGGGATACACTTTGAAACTGGCGTTTTTTAAGAATGATATAATAGAACAAAATGATTCTGCTAAGGAAGGGGAGGGAGGGAAGCAAGAAGTATGCCGCTAACTGATCACAGGTAAATTTTTGGATGAAACCTTGGCAAAAATAACTAAAATTCAGATATGTTCAAACAAACGGTTAACAAACAGGTTAATAACGAATGGTTAATAACGAATAAGCAACACCAATCATGAGCTGTTCACAGTCCGGTAAAAGATCTAGATTCATAATTGACTAACCGATCTAAAAGTGACTAAGAGATAGATCAGTAGACAAGCCATCAACTAGTAAATGTACTAACATATTCCGATCGGTTAGTGAAATTTGATAGCTTGGGCATCCAACAAAAACGGATTCATCGGATTCAGCATGTAAAAAAAGCTATTTCACCGTGTGAAACAAAATTCTGCCACTGCAAAGGAGAGCTTCGCTCAAATTAGGATAGCTGCAAATTTTTTATGCATGTAACACATTGTACACATTAGAACCAGAGAGCACAACAACGTAGGAAGCAGCAGCCAAATGAACCAACCAAGATAATAAACTTTTTTAATACATCAAGTCAGGAACAAGATCAAGCAACGGCGACCATCTAAAAACTATTTGGTTTGTGTCATTTAACTGCAACACAATACTGTAAATTTTCTGCAAAATTTGGCAGAGAAACCCCTCTCCCCATGCATTAAAAGGCTTTGCTCAACCTTGAAACACAACAGAAAGAAAACAATGGAAGACAATGGATGTGACATCATAGACGATACCCTTCATTTTGAGGAAAAATAGAACACGGTGACATAAATTTTTTCGTAAACCCCCTGTATTTTGTGGCATAGATTTAAAAAATTGATGCAAGAAACCGCCCCGGAGACTTTTTCATTCTCAAAACTGGATTTTTTGCATTTGTCTTCCATTTAGGGGACCTGAAACCAACAGTGGGACGAGTGCAGTTTAGCGGGCGGCGCTAAATGGTCATATTCCAATCCTAACCCTAACTAACAATAACCCTAACCCCAACGCTAACTTACCCCTCTAACCCAAACTTACCCTAATTAATGCTAAATTACACCGAAAACGCTTTTTCTGAAACTAACCCTTACTGTATGACAAACAACAATACAACCAGGGTGAATCTGAGTGCCTATTTTCGGAAGATCTTCAGCGCAGGGAAAGAATCATCTGATTTTGGTGCACATTTCTGGCGTAGAAAGAGGCTGAAAACAATGGGCAATTCAATGTCTCATTGTATTAAACAATAGATATCAATTATTCTTGCGTACCCTGCCGCAACGAAGTCATTACACTCGGAAATATTCGGCACAGAGCAATGGAGAGATTCACCCTGGCAACACAACATTTGAATGCCGCCCGCTAAACTGCACTATAGCCTCAACAGTTTTCATAGATCAGTTTCCTGTTCAGGAGACGGTCCCCCGTCCAAGAGACGGGCCCCCCGTTCAAGAGACGGGTCTCCCGTTGGCGTTCGGGCGAGTTTCTAACTGACAGTCCAGTCATCAGGAAGACATAAAAATTGCTACCCTGGTTTTCTCAATGCCAAGGGCATTTCAAGACAACAAACTTTTTTGTAACACTTAGAGTTTGTGAAATATTGTGAAAACGACTTGCAACTTCGACAAGCTCCAATCGTCATCCGTTCAACCTTCCTCTCCCTGAAAATTGAGTCATTCATTGTGATTCTGCGTCCGCACGCAGCGCAAAAAAACGAGCATGTGTGGTACTTTTATACGGATCATTTAAGTAATCAAACATGAAGGAATCTTACCAACAGCCTTCTGCTATGTTATTTCTCTATTTTCCTTTCGTCTTTCAGACAAAGAAAGGCCGGGCAGGTAAGGCAACAGCCAACAGCAATGTTTCCTACAAGCAATATCAGTACGCCATCTTGACATTGACAAGCAATAACGAGCAATAACAACAACCAGCTCGATCCAGGCTCTTTTTGCTTACTCATTTCCAGGCTCCACTGAGGAAGAGAAAGGGGAACTCTCCTTCCCTTTCTTTCTTTCTTCCTTTCCCCGTGTCCTCCCATTTTTCCTCCTTTCCCCTCCCGTATTTATTGATCAAGAGCGAGACTTGGAGCAAGTCCAGTTCAATCCTGGCACAAGACTGAATACATGTTCATATTCATATGTATTTTAATCCATATGTATTCGTATTTTAATTTTATAAAGTCCGCGTTTTGTGCTGAGACCCTGGCACATCCTGCATCGTGAACCTACACCTACTGTCCGAAACCCAGGGGGTACTCCACAGGGAGCCCCCATAAAAAGTAGTAGAAAGCAAACGAAATGCGGCTTCTGCGAGTGAGACACGCAAAAGCTGCATCTGTGGAGGATCAATGTGCACTTTGCAGAGGAGAGGGGAAAAACAGGGGAGAAAATATGCCGCTTTTGCTGTGTCTTACTCGCAGAAGCCGCATTTCGTTTGCTTTCTACTACTATTTATGGGGGCTCCCTGTGGGTACTCAGCACATTAGCATACTGGGGGAGGGGGGTCAGCCCGAGAAATTTCGAGGCAACCCAAAAATATCAGTTAACCCTATTTTAACCGGGGGGGGGGGCGTTTTTCGCCCCCCCTATCGGATTTTTTTTAATAGCTCCCAAACGATGCAACCTACAATGCTGAAACTTCTTGACTTTTCCTAAAATTTAGTTGGCAATCAGAAAATAGAAATTTCAATACCTATTGTTTGACCACGTGACCACCACATGCCCATATTTGGAGAGTGGTCACAAAGAAATTCTTTAAAACGGCTCTAATTTCTTCCTTTGTTACTAAATCTCAACAATATATATACCATTCGATTCATCTCGATGAGTACTTTCATTTGATATATAATTTATTCATATTTGCTGACATCAGCAGTTTATTATTTCTATGACGTCATCAATCTTTATGACGTCATATTCCTAATGAATGAGTAATTTTTCATACAAAACTGATGGAATTACCTCAAATAACGATGAAGGTACTTGATTTCACCAATAATATGCGAAATTAATGGTTTTAAATCATAATTATTGAGCTAACAATTTTGCATTGAATCAAATTTTCATTATTTAATTAGTTAATTTATTAGAAACCATAAATATCCGTACGAAACCATATGAAACTACAAATTAATGATATCAAGCAGGTATTTGGATGGTTTTTTGCCAATTTTATCTGGCTATTTGCTAATAATGGGCCCTTTTCTGCAAATAGCTCGATTTTCTCAAAATTTGCATTGTTTTTGGTTGCCTAGCAACCAATCACGTGACTATTGATTGATTGATGCTATTTTTAGATTCTCCATTGTTCAATTATGACACAATGCAAGTTTCATTGTCATAGCTCTTATACTTGCGGAGAAAAACAGGGGGGGCGAAAAACGCCCCCCCCCCGGTAGAAAATCACTTTTTTTTTACCCGGTTAAAATAGGGTTAAAGGCATTGAGTCATGGTAAATAGCGATTCTCCGCTGGGGTCTGTCTACTTTCTTGTGATCAGTCTGTTTTCATGTGATCAGAGATGAACTTCACAAATACGAGGCTACATCGGATCCCGCTGACCGTTCCACCTGGCGTCTCGTGGCGCATGGCCTATGTTTCGTTTTGTTATTCCCCACAAAAACTCGTTATTCAATTGAATCCCTTGGCCCGGAGCACATTGCTGTCCTTTTATTGAGATAATCCTGAAAATAAAAATCTATATTCCTAGCCTCACTTTATCAGTTGTCTTGTAACGCCATGAGAGACGGTCGTCAGATACTTTTGTTTTCTTTGCTATGTGAAATTACACCTTGTTGACTTCAAAGGGAAGCCCCGATAATAATCGATCTCCAGGTGAGAATATCATGTGTGCAGTTTGAATTACAGCCAATCAGATTGGCGTAAGCTATCATCATGACTCAGCGATTTTTGCAAATTGGGTATACGCGGTCTATTTACCATGACTCAATGCCTTTAAGCTTCATTGCAACCCAAAAATATGAGCTCATCTCATTTTTACCTTGACATCTGTAAAAACGAACATAAAAGATCCTGAAACAATGCATATAGAGGCCACGATTGCCTCTAAAGAATCCATAAACATCATTTCAATAATGATAATATATCAAATAAGGGAATACGAGGCTTACAGCCTATAAAACCCTAGAAGTTGTATTTGTGTTCGCGGTGGAAGCTATCATAACGTTTTTCACAATGTAATACTGTCGTACAGTTGACAATCTCTTCGGATAAACTCATTCCACGATTTTACTATTCTTTGTGAAAAGAAGTTTCGTCTTACGTTCAGGCGATTTCTTTGCTTAAACAGCTTGAGCTCGTGTCCTGTTGTTTTGGTTGTGCTTAACTTGAAGAAATTGATATGGTTCAAGTCGACGATACCTTTCATGATTTTAAAAACCATTATCACGTCTCCTCTCGTTCGTCTATATGCAAGAGTTGGGAGATCAAAGGCAAAAAGGCGTTCAGTGTAAGTCAAGTTTCTCAGCGATGGCACTAATTTCGTGGCTCTTCTTTGGACGCTTTCTAGCGAACGAAAGTCTTTAACGAGGCTTGGGCTCCATATGGCGCCGGCGGATTCTAATAAGAGTCTAACTAAAGCTTTGTACAACGTGTTGAAGGTTTCTAGACTTAAAGGGCATATGTTATGAAATGAAGCTGGTTGGTTCATGCAATACAATTATCTGTATTGTTTATAACAAAGCACAGGATCGAGGCTGAATTTTCATTGCAATAAAAATTCATGAAACAGAAATAAAAAGTCACGAAACAATGGAATTCCACTCCAAACTTGTTTGTTGTATTAACCAATTGCTAATGTGACATATGTGCCCGGGGGGGGGGGGTACTTGATTTACGAAAATACGGGGACGTGCCGCTGGAAAATCTGAAAAGGCACCCTGTCCCGGAGTAAAATTCCCGAAAATGATACCCTGTCCCGGAGTAAAACTTTAAAAACAAGACCCTATTCTTGGGTTTCTTCATACAAAATTGTAGCCTTCCCTGGGAATTTGATAAAAATTTGATCGAAATCTATCAGAAAATGCGGAAATGTTGCCATCCAAACGATTTAGATCATATTCGCGGAGTGCAAATGGCTTAAAACGACGATACGTAGTCAATTATACAAAATATGGACCCTGTCATGGAGCCGACCATACAAAAGTGATACCCTGTCCCGGAGTAGGAATCCTGAAAATGATACCCTGTTCGGCGGCACGTCCCCGTACTGAAAAATATATGAGTACCCCCCCCCCCCCGGGCATATGTGCTTTAAATACTTGATCGTTCTTTTTATCAGCGAGGACGCCGTTCGCTTTCTTTATACAAGATGCGATTTGTTTTTGAAACTTTAGTTTGGTATCAACAATAACTCCTAAGTCTTCTGTCTCTTCCGATTCTTTTATTTCGATTTGACGATTGTCTTTTTGGTCGATAATGTAATAAGTACTTGAGTCCATCTCCTCTCCATTCTTAGTGCTTACGTGCAATTTAGAACAATTTTGTGCAGTTAGAGGCAACTGCCACTGACTGGACCAGTTTTCGATTCGATTTATGTCATCCTGAACGGGTTTGGCTGCTGTAAATAAGGAACAATATGGGTGCAAGGACGCTACCTTACGGAACTCCACTTAAAATATGCTTATTTGAGGCCCAAAAACGTCATGGCAATATTATTTCAGTTTATGTTGGACCAAAAAATATCACTTTCGGCAATACTCTGACCCCAAAATATCGGACCGACCCCACGAATGTGTCTGTGCATATGCTGACTTCCCCTCCCCCCTAGGGTTCGAAAACCACCGAGACTGTCCGAAAACCAGCGCCAAGTCAGTCCCAAACATATCGTTGCCAAGGAAAACCAGGCAAAGTCAAAAACCAAAACATTTTGGGAAAATATGCCGAAATACCTGTCCATTCACCTGATAATTTTGGTGTTTGTTGGTGATTAATCTTTCTATGAAAATTAATTCGTTTTCCTTATGATGCGGCCAATTACCACCGCCGGCACTCTACCTTACCTTGCAAGTAATATAAAATAAGTGAAAAATAAAGAAATGTTTCCCTTTTTCATTTTCCAATTGCTGGAGTTGAGTTCAACTCTCTTCGGCGATCAGAGAGTTGACTTTCTTATGGGCAGTTTAATATAAAAAATGCACCCATATGTCAAGAGACAAATGCTCACAAAAACGTCATAAAAAGGATTCTGGCCAATCAAAACAACTTTTCAACATGAATAAAATTCCATTATTGTGTCAAAAAGCAGGATTATTTACTGTTTCAACCCACATGGCAAATAATTTATTGTCATGACGACAAAGTTGTAACAAAACTTACCGTGCACTGTACTTTCGTTGCTCTCCATCCCTGAGCTCAGTCAGCTATGACTGTTGGAACTAGGCCCAGCAGCGTTATATACAGGTCATTTGATGCCTTGGGACCCCATAAGCAGTCTGTCCCATATTGTTCCACATCTTGCTAAGCTTATTTTCGTTTGAGCTGAATCAATGCACCACCAAATTTCCATGACATTGATATCTTCAGATAAAGCCGATTAGCGCAAATTTGTGAAACTTTACAAAATCGTATTTCAATTTTTCAAGGGGAATTAATACAACTGCTAAAAAACTGTCATTTGTGACTAAAAGGGTGGCAAGGAGATAAACACGACAAATCTTTGAGGAAGGCTAATATCCCTACAACTAAAAAAATGCGTTAAACGAACAAGTTTCGGAAATTGCGGCGCTTTTTACATTTACAGACACAATACTCATCTTCTTTTGATGGTAAAGCATGAAACAAGTATCAGTAATCACTATATGGTGTACGGTGTTAGGAAATTTCGTGGTGCATCTAAAAGACAGCAAAAGAATATTTCAACAAGGCAACTTAAAAATTTCAACTCAGCTGAGTTCATAAATGATCTGCTTTCAATAGACCATTTTGACATTTAGAAAAAGGATCTGGGGAGAGCAATATTTTTCTGGTAAATGGCTGCCACAGAGCTTTTCACCAACGATAAATTGAACTGTGGCAGCCATTTACCAGAAAGATGTTGCTCTCCCCAGGCCCTTTTCTAAATGTCAAAATGGTCTATTGATTGGAATGGCATTGTTAAAAACAACGATTATGTCAACCTTATCGTTGAGCAGTGGACCACTTCGTTCTCACTGATTCTTGAGAAACATGCGCCACTTCGCGACAGACGTAGACTTGCCCCAAGTCTATTTCGTCAAAAAAAAATTTCGTGAAAAAAATTGAAGGATACTTTCCGGTAGACTTATTACAGTTGACAAAACAGACTTGGGGCAAGTCTACGACAGACGTAGACTTGCCCCAAGTCTATTTCGTCAAAAAAATTGAAGGGAAAAGTGAACTTATTACAGTTGACAAAACAGACTTGGGGCAAGTCTACGACAGACGTGTCTCTGAAAAATGCTGTCCTTGGCTCACGAAGGATCTTAAGCTTATGTCTGCTGCTAGAGATAAGCTGAAGAAACAAGTGGTTCGCTCAAACTCTAATATCTTGATGCAAGCTCATCATCAGATAGATGCACAACTAAGTTAACAAACTTAATACAGAGTCTAAGCGTGAGTTCTCAAATAAGGCCTGGTTTCCATTAAATCGCAATGTGTCGCAAGTGTCGCATGTGTCGCAGAATTTTGGTTCTGCAACACATTGCGACAAATGGAAACTGAGAAAATTTTCTATCTCTGCGACACTTTGCGACACTCTGCGACACTCTGCGATCAATGGAAACCAGGCTTAAGATTGCATCGCATAATGGGGACCTTAAAAACACATGGAAGACCATTCATCTTGTTTTGAACAAAAAATCAAAAACCACGCAAATCGCATCTCCTGATATTGACGGTAAGCAGGTTTGTGACAATAAAGTAATTGTGGAATCGATGAATGATTTTGTTTGCAATATTGGCAAAAACCTCAGTGACAAACTGCCACAAACAGAAAACCCCCTTCTTGAAAATAGGTTCTCTGTTAACGAGCATAATTTGCAGTTTGAATTTCAAGCTGTAAATATTACTCAGGTGGAGACGGTCTTTGGAAATTCAAAAAGTCCTTGGGTTTTGGCACTGATGGGATTGCCAATAATTTCTTGAAAGTTGCGCTTCCTGTCATCGGTGAATCACTTTGCAACATTTTTAATCTTTCTATTGCAACAGGTGCATTACCAGACTCCCAGGGGGGACACTCAGCACATACGCATACGGGGGGGTCAGTCCCAGAAATTTTCAGGAACCCCAAAAATATCAGTTTAGCTTCATTACAACCCAAAAATATCAGCTCATTTTATACCCTGACGTCTGTAAATGAACATAAAAGATCCTGAAACAATGCAGATTGAGCTCAGGATTGCCTCTAAAGAACCCAGAAATATCATTTTGACAATATTTGATGCTTAAAAATATCAAAAACATAATTTCAGTTTTTTGGGACCCAAAAATATCACTTTCGGCAATATTCTGACCCAAAAAATATCGGACTTACCTCCCCGTATGTGCATGTGCTGAGTGCCCCCCCCTGGGACCAGACTGTTGGAAAATTGCTTAGTTGCGCCCATTTTAAAAGTGGTCAATCTGATGATCGATCAAATTATAGGCCAATTTCTTGTCTAGGGTATTTGAAATTGGTTTTTAGCCAGCTTTGTGAGTATCTAGATAAGAACAAGCTCATATACTATAAACAGTCTGGATTTAGGTCATAGCACTCCGCTGTCACCTGTCTGCTGAAGTCTACCAATTTATTTCATATTTTTTTTATTTTTTATATTTTAAACAAATTTATACGGGGTACAAAATTCAATAAATATTGTTTTACAATTTGGCCCTGTCAAAAGTAAAGTTCCTAATATAATACATATAAGCAAATTAGATAAAAATTTACACCTGAATACAAAAAATATCTGTACAAAATTAAAGATTTTCTTACCCCAACTGTCTCAACCTTGATTTGAAAGAGTAGACCGAGGGAGCCTCTTTGATATTGTCGTTAAGCATGTTCCACACTTTTGTACCACGGTAAGAGAATGCCTTTTGGCCACTTACTGTTCTCATTAACGGTACTGCAAGATCATTTTTAGTGTTTCTTAGCTCACGAGTATGGAAATCTGATAGTCTTACGAAAAGATCACTGATATACTGTGGTGCTAGATCGTTTAAAGATTTGTACATCATAGTAGATGTTTCTTTCAAAATCATTTCTTTGATGGACAACCAGCCTAGTTCTTTGCGTAACGGCACAGATGGTGCATCATAAGGACTACCAGTAACGTACATACATACATACATACATACATTTGCTATTTTCTAAAGCAGGTTGCCTATAAACGCAACTATAAAGCTGATGTGGACCTGCTGTCTACTAAAATAGAAATAAAACATTTTACAAAAAAAAGAAAAAAATTCTAATAGTTTTAAAGATCGTGTTTCAAATTTTAAAGTTAAATACTCTTACTAAAAAAAAAATATGAATTTTAAAGATTTAATAATAAATAAAATCCCTCTGTTTTTTCTGTATCAAACAGGCTTCTTTGTTAAATGAGACTGCATTTAAATGTTCCTTCATACTTTTCAACTGGTTCTTGAAAGTGTCTATTCCTTTGATACTTCTTAAGTTAATGGGTAATGTGTTCCATAACAACGGACCTCTCCATCTTACCGACGTTCTTCCTATTTCTCTGGAGCATCTTGGTAACTCGAATGACAAGTTGTCTCTTGAGCGTGTCAATTTTCGACTGAAATGTCTTTCTAGCGCTTCGGGGGCTGTTTGCTGGTAAACTTTGTGCATGATACTCAATATCTTTCTTTTATATATATAATCGAGTCTGTCCCATTTGGCTAATCGTAGAATCTCTTCATCTGGAATGTCTCTGGGTAGCCTATGAATGATTCTTGCTGCTCGTACATGAATTCTCTCTAGATCTGCAGTATGAGCAGAAGAGCAGGTCCACCAAACAGTCATACCGTATGCTACAGCCGCGATGATTGTTTTAAAATAGATTTCTTCTTGAACATGTATTGGCAAGTACGACATTCTTTTCAATTGCCAAACCTTTGCACAATAAGACTTGATGACTTTCTTTACTTGTGTATTCCATGTCAGTTTATTATCCAGCTCTATTCCAAGTAATGATGTTGTCTTTACATATTGTATTATCTCATCGCCTATTCTTACTGGACGCAATGGTCCTACAAAATTGCGATTTGTTATGATTAAGACTTCCGACTTTCCAGTGTGTATCGTTAGTTGGTTTTCCTGACACCAATCATTCACTTGCTTTCCAATCATGTTTAATTTATCTACAACCTCCTCGATATTCTTTCCTGCATAGTAAAATGTAGTATCATCAGCATATAAGTATGTTTCCCCTTGCGTGATTTTATCTGGAAGGTCATTTATATACATTGTAAACAACCTTGGTCCCAACAGCGACCCTTGAGGTACTCCAAATTTGATTACGCGATTGCTTGACTTTGTGCCATTAAGTTCAACATACTGTGATCGATTGCTTAAATAATCACAGAGGATGTCAAACATGTTACCACTAACACCACACCCAAGTATCTTCTTCTTTAGTATATCATGGTTTATGGAATCAAAGGCTTTTCTAAAATCAATCAGGAGTACCCCTACGGTTAGGCCTTCATCAATAGCTCTCTTCCATGATTCTGTCATATGAAGTAGTAAATATTCTGTTGATTTGCCTTCTTGGAAACCACATTGTTTTGGGGTTTGAGCCCCATTTACTTTTAAGTGGCTGTCCAGATTTAGACAAATTTGTCCTTCCAGGATCTTCCCTGGTATACTCAAAAGTGACAGTGGCCTGTAATTTTCTCTTTCGGTTTGCTTTCCCTTTTTGAAAGCACTTCTTGTCTTGCTCTTTTCCACATATTTGGAAATTTTCCAGTCTCATAGCATTTGTTAAAAACCCCCTTGATCTGCAAAAAAGTTATTTAAGATTTCTACTTTCTCTGTATCTAATGTTTTAAGCATCCCATCATCATCTTTGAGGGCAACAATGTTTGCATTCTTTGTCTTTTTTCTTAACTTTCCAACTGTTTGCCAAAATTCTTTGGAGCTTGAGGCATTTGCAAACTGTTCTTTCCAGTAATTTGCTTCTGCTTTTCTAAGACTTTTGTTCACTTTGTTTCTCAACTCTTGATAGATTTTTCTAAGCCTGCTGTCTGTTCTATTTTGCTGCCACTGTACAAGTGCCTTGTATCTCTTATTCATTAACTTTTTTATCTCTCTGTCAATCCATGGATGTTTGTGTGTCATTACCTTTGCTCTTCTAGTTTTTGTAAACTCATCTAAGATGTCTTTATATAGCTTGTCCCATGTGTAGCAAACATCATCAACATCATCAAAGATATTAGCTATCCAGAAAGGGGTCTGATCCAATAACTGCTTGAAACCTTCTTCATCAAATGCTTTCTTAACCCTGACCTCCTTGAACTGTGCTTTTGGGTACTTTCTTTTGATATTCAAGGTGCAAAATATTAGTTTGTGGTCAGATATCCCAGGTTCAAAAACTCCATGCTTAGAAATTTTGTAATCATCTTTTACTATTATCAAGTCAATCAACGTTTCGGTGGTGTCTGATATACGTGTTGGCTCTTTTATTATGTTGGTCAGATCATATGAATATAAAATTCTCTTTAATTTCTTTCCTGGGTGGTTTTCATTGCTCCTTTGCAGAAGGTCTGAATTCAAGTCCCCCATTAAAATCATATTTTTTCTTTTTGTCATGATCTTGCTGAGTATAGTTTGTAAATTTCCATAAAACGTGAAATCAGTTGGGGGTCTATACAGAGCTCCTAACAAGAATTTCTGTGACATGATGTTAACCTCAATCCATGCACTCTCCACAGCCTTAAATTCCTCAATATCATTACTAAAGGGAACCACTGTTAGGTTATCTTTATAGTAGATTAAGCAGCCACCTCCACCCTTTCCTTTTCTGTCTTGCCTCTCCATGCTGTACCCTGTAATAGATATTTCCTCATCCCTTATCTTTGAGTTCAGGTGTGTTTCTGTAATTGCAAAAATATCAAATTTACATTCAACTAGGAGGAGCTCTATCTGTGAGAGCTTAGACAATAATCCATTTACATTAAGGTGCCCAATTTTTATTCCATGTTGCCCCATCTCGATCTTTAATTCCTCAAAAGCATTGCCAGAAAAGCTGGTCTCTCTTTCTTCAATAATACTTTCCATAGTTGCTGTGCTTTCATTTTCGATCAGGCTTATTTCCAAATTTGTAGCACACGAGGGGCATTCCCACTGTAAAGATGTTTCTTCCAGCATTTTCTTGTAATCATGCAAAGATATATTCCCACATTTTGGGCCAATATGGCATCGTTTTTCACATCGATTACAATCAAGTGCATGGTGATTTTTAGCGACTGGCCTACCACAGGCAGAGCAAGGATTTCTGATAGGTCCCGGATTTTGATGAAGATCACCCGACATGATTATCTGAGATCGTATGGTCCCATCTGACATTAACTGGAATGTTGATGAACTTGAATTAGTGCAGTAGTATTGCAATCTTGACTTCATAAACTTTCGCTTTCCATAATTTCTTCGTTTTAGGCCCAGGCTAATTTTTAGGCCATCATAGCCGACCATCGCAAGTGCTAGCCTAAATCCATCTTCATTGTCGTTTTGGCGGCTTTCTTTACACAATACTTCTTCACAGTATCTTCCTTTAGTATATTTCTTGTTGTAAAACGATCTTTCTCGACAACCTTCGAGTGCTAAATGGATAAAATAGCTGATGAAAATCCACCATACAAAACCACGTATCCATAGATACGAAGTTTTTACAGTATTTCAAAAGGCCAATGAGTGGTATGTTAATATGGACAAAGGTAGATTCACTGCTACAGTGTTTATTGACTTGAAAAAAGCATTTGATACTGTAGATCATGATATTCTACCTCAAAAACTAGTTAAGTATTGAGTGATTGGCCTTGAACACAGATGGTTTTCTTCGTATCTGAAAAACAGGCGGCAGCTTTGTAGGGTCGTGAATGGACTACACGTTTTTTTTTTATAAGAAACTGGTTTATAAGAAACTAGTACTACGATGACCAAAAATTTAAGAAACTCTAGTACTACGCTCAAGAACAGTTAGGAAACTCTAAAACTTTATTTCTGTATGTCTCTCTTATTCTATGTCTCTCTAACAAAGGCACATTCGTCTTTTCTTGACTTTTAACTCCAAAATTGGTAAATTTTTGCCTTGATGAGCATGGCTTCTTTTTGATGACAATGTCAATGCAAAATGGAAGCCCTTTCTCGAGAAGAAGGCTCAACTTCGAACAATACCGCAATTTTAGGCCCAGAGAAATAAGAAACTAATTAAGAAACTTTTAGTACTAAAACACCGAAATTTTCATGCGAAATTAAGAAACTTTTAGTACTAAGTGCTGATCCAAGTTTCTTATAAAAAAAAAACGTGTAACCTAAAATATAGAAGGAATAAAATGTGGAGTTCCTCAAGGCTCTTGCTTTGGGCCCCTTTTACTCCTGATATACATCAACGATCTGCCATTTTCTCTTAAAAAAAGCGAAGTAACGATGTATGCCGATGATACCAGTATATCATATTCTTCTAAAGATATCGATGAGCTCAATGAAGCCCTTAACAGAGAATTAGACTCCTTGAAACAATGGCTTGAAGGTAATAAGCTGTCTCTGAATATCAAAAAGATATCAGACAAATCAGTACCGAACTCGTCTTTCGCGATTGGCGACTCGGATATTGATGTTGTAGATAATGCTAAATACTTGGGAGTACAACTTGATAAACATCTTGTATGGGATGAGAATAGCAAGGCTTTACGTTCAAAGGTATCTCGCACTTTGGGTTTCCTAAAATATGCTAAGAAACTGCTTCCAAAACATACCCTTAGTCAGATGTATAGAGGTATTGTTGAGCCCCACCTCCGCCACTGTTGCTCTGTGTGGGGTAGCTGTAGAGACTCTCGCCTGTTAACCCTATCCAGACTAGGGGGGGGGGCACAAAGTGCCCCCCCCTAGTAAACTTTTCCACACAGCTCATCGAGTATCGCTAGAATAATCTAGCTTTTTTGTGACTTTTAGTTTCTATCTACGAGACATCTTTTCATGTCAATTTCAAAATTTTTTGACCCTGATTCCGGGGGTCAACACATGACTTTAAATTGAGTGCTCCGCAAAATAAATACCGTTTAAGTCATAGCTTTGGAACCACTGGCCCTATGACAATGAGACAAACATTTTTGAGCTCGTCTTGAAATAAGCTTTCATTTGATATATAGTTTATTGATTTTTGATGACGTCATCAACAATTGGTTGTTGCGCATGCGTACTGACGAAAAACCATGTTATGGTTCATTTTTAGAAAAACGAGTGACATAATATGATGCAGCAGGTATTTTTATGTATATTTAGCATTTTTTGCTATTTTTAAAAGTAATTTATAATCAATTTTAGACAAAAATCGCTCTTTTTTTCGTATAAAATATATAAATGCTGACATCAGCAAAAATATTAGTGTTACAAAGCAAAAACTTCAAAATAAGAATTACAAGGATATAATCCCTCTATGTTTCAAATATCACATCGATATATTTTATCAATTTGGAGATACAACGCGACAAATTACATGTGGTTTTACACCCAAATTAGCAACATTTGCTGACGTCAGCACTTAATCACGTGACATAAACAAAAACAAATCACATCATCTTGTTTGCCTTATCATGTTTGTTACTTGTGCCAAGTTTCAAGTCTCTAGTACTTATGATTCTATGAAAAACCAGGGGGGGGCACTTTGTGCCCCCCTAGTCTCCCCAAAGTTTCAAAAAGCCTAGTCTGGATAGGGTTAATGCTACAAAAGTTACAAAATCGTGCTGCGAGAATAGTTACCAACAGTAGCTTTGATGCACCAGCAGCAAACTTGATAAAAGAGCTCAAATGGCCGACAGTCCAAGACATGATCAAACAAGAGACGGCTACCATTGTTTTCAAATCAATAAATGGTCTCGCGCCCACTTACCTCTCAACTCTATTTACGAGAAACTCGACTCGGGAGATTGTAAATTTGAGAAACTGACTTGCTTGCTCCACGAATGAAAACAAGCATTGGCCTAAAAGCATTTTCGTTCCGTGGATCAAAGGTTTGGAATTAAATAGAACATGAGGTAAAGCAGCCCCCTCGAAAAGGTAGATTAAGTAGAAAATAGCTTTCAATTTTGTACATTTATTCTATTTTAATATTGTGAATATTCCTTTTTATTTTAACAAAATTGTAATTAGGTTTTGCCACGGCCCCCTGAAAAGCAGCCAGTCTTGGCTGATGGGGCCACCGTGTTTAAAGAATTTAAAATGAAATTAAATTAAATTGAAAATAGTCCTTGATATATGAAAAATGAAATCCTCAAGCTATGACTAACATGTTTAAAGGAAAAAGGGGCGGAACATGCTTTCAATTATGACAAGGAAACAAATGGAATGCTGTCTCATGATGAATTGGTGGAGGTAAGCACGTAAATATTATGAAGAAGATCATTGGGTGCAAAGGGTCTTTAAAATCCTTCATCAAAAAATAATCAAAAATACGTCATAAAATATGAACAATAAAGGGTTTTTTTACATTGATTTGAAAAAAATTGTCTAAACTATAAAATACATACATTCCTATGTACGAGCCACAGCGGGGAAGGACACTGGGTCATCTGGTCTCCACTATGGCTTGCACTTACAATTCAACTATACTATACACAGAAAAAAGGAAAAAAATAAACACATATAGGGGGAGGGGTTGCTGCTTTGTGTTATGACATACTATACTGGCTGAGTCGAAAATGCCCGCCGACGTCTGGCACATAAACAATCTGAGTAGACAAGCCACTTCCACGCGCCATGCACCACCCAACAGCAAAAGTGCCCACCAAGATGCAAGGACACACCCCTCTGCATACGGTGAGATAGAATTCTCACACCCAGGCCAACATCCCGGCCACATGGTCAGCCAAAGCACGCGGAAGAGCTTGGAAGGTATTATCAAAATGCTTCACAAACGCCGGCCGGCATTATCGACTCACCCGGTGCAATTTAATCAAAACGATTCGATTTGTCAACAATAAAGGGCGGAAGGCGCGGAAGACACTCTCAATTTAAGACAATGAAAGAAAGGGAATGCTATTTCATGATGAATCAGTAGATAGACGCAAGTACCGGGTAAGCCAGAAAAGTGTTCGAACTTTCGAAAATTCATTGCACCAAGAGCTACTTCAAATTCTATTTCAATTGCTAAGAAAGACCAAAGTACTGAAAATGTAGGCAAATTTGAATTCAAAAGAATGTCTTTGTTGCAAAATGCGTGAAATGTTAAATTATGATCGTGTTTTGGCCAGAGTATATAGTTCGAAATTAGTTAAAATAAAGTGGGATTACTTTGTTTAACGGCAACATTAATAAAACCTTTCCCATATACACGTATACTGGGTGAGCCAGAAACAAGTTCTCATTTTTGACAGGCCAGGATAAATCATACACTGTACAACTTTCCTATATTTTTGATTTAATCTCTTGTCAATATCCTATATTTCTTGGTTACTTTTCTTGATTTTTCGGATTCCTACTTATCGATATGTTTTACGATGTTTGAGATTTTTTAAACAGACTGCCCACAAAGATCGAAAAACAGCCGTTCTAAAGCCTGAACTTGGTACAGCAGAGGGAGTGCTCCTCGAAATGACCAGGGAATTTGGAATGGATTATGTCACACAAGCGAAAACGGCCGTTTAATAATTGCACTGTTTGATTACAAAATGAGTAGACTTTTATCAATTTAATTACTTTCAGCTTTTATCACTTCTATGAAATGATACCTGCTACCTACTGCAGTCTGTGCATGAAGGAAATTTGGTAGTAGGTCTCTGCATCAAAAAGTCCTAATTCTATAGGCTTGTTTGAAGTATTTCTTAATTCCCGAAATGCACAAACTACAGTAGCTAGCAAGTATCATTTCAAAGAGATGATGAAAAATTGGAAGTCTTTATATTGATAAAAGTGATATCTAAGTTGTGCAATCGTCAAATATGACCGCTCATGCGACATAATCCATTTCCAAATTCCATAGTCATTTCGAGGACCAGTCCCTTTGTTTTGCCCAATTCAGTCTTTAGGAAATTTGATGGCTGTTTTTCGATCTTTTTGGTCTGCAGACGAAAAAATTTCAAAAATTGCAAATTTATCAGATAAGTAGGCATCCGAAAAATCGACAAGAAATAACCGAGAATAATATAAGACACTGATAAAGATTAAATCAGAAATATTTCAAATCGGTCCAATGTATGATTTATCCTGACAACTTTTTTCTGGCTCAGCCGGTATCAAAAATACACGTTTTTTTTCCCGGGGGGGGGGGGTACATGACTTGAGGATGGACGGGGGTCTGCCGCCCGGTTTTCAGTAAGCTACCCTCTTCTAATTACCGAAACTTGCTTTTGGTACCACTTTTATGATGAATTTTGGCGGAAAACTGCCCATTTTAACCATTTTTTGCAAGTTTCAGCGAAACCCCACCCTTGTTTATGGAAAATCTGCCAAAAAAGGACCCTTGTTTAGAGAATTTTGGGCCAAAAACCCACCCATATGGGCGGCACATACCCGTACCCTAAATATGTTATGTACCTCCCCCGGGTTTTTTAATAAGAAACTGGTTTATAAGAAACTAGTACTACGATGACCAAAAATTTAAGAAACTCTAGTACTACGCTCGAGAACAGTTAAGAAGCTCTAAAACTTTATTTCTGTATGTCTCTCTTATTTTATGTCTCTCTAACAAAGGTACATTCGTCTTTTCTTGACTTTCAACTGCAAAATTGGTAAATTTTTGCCTCGATGTGCATGGCTTCTTCTTGATGACAATGTCAATGCAAAATGTAAGCCCTTTCTCGAGAAGAAGGCTCAACTTCGAACAATACAAACAAGGGCAGATTTTGTAATACAATAGCACGAGTTGCTTTTGTTGACACCTCAATTCAAAGCGATTAGCGATCACAGACAAAGGAAATTCTCTCAACCAGTAATTCAAAACAAACAAAGCCGCAAAATTTTCTCTGAAACCCAGGTAGCTAGCTCGCTCGCTGTGCATTCCAGAAATTATTTTTAAGGGCAAACATGAGCATAGATCGAAAGAAGAAGGATATATCTACACATCTGCCGCGGGCATTTTATTTCTTTAGTCCAGAAGCTGAGTAGTAAATGTTTTGATAACACCCAAAAAAATAAGAGAATTGAATGGCCTCCTAATCGGCTTTTGAACCAAACAAATAAAATACCCGCGGCAGATGTGTAGATGCATCCTTCTTCTTTCGATCTATGCTCGTGTTTGCCCTTAAAAACAGTTTCTGGAATACACAACGAGCGAGCTAGCTACCTGGTTTTCAAAGAACCTTTTGCGGCTTTGTTTGTTTTGAATTGCTGGTTGAGAGAATTTCCTTTGTCTGCAATCGCTAATCGCTTTGAATTGAGGTGGCAACAAAAGCAACTCATGCTATTGTATGACAAAATCTGACCTTGTCAACAATACCGCAATTTTAGGCCCAAAAAAATAAGAAACTAATTAAGAAACTTTTACTACTAAAACACCGAAATTTGCATGCTAAATTAAGAAACTTTTAGTACTAAGTGCTGATCCCGGGGGGGGGGTACTTGACTAGGGAAGTGACGGGGGTGTGCGGAAAACCTCTCCACACCCTGCACCCTGTCGCATAAAAAATAGACCAAAAGTATACCCTGTCGCATAAAAATTTTGCAACTCAAATATAGTGTAGAACGCAATTTTTGCTTGTGATACCCTGTCGCATAAAAATTCTGCATCTCAAATATAGTGTAGAACGCAATTTTTGCTTGTGATACCCTGTCACATAAATTTTTTACCTATTATAATACCCTGTCGCATAATTTTCGTTAGAAAAGGACAGCCTGTCGCATAATTTTTACCGTAAAAGGACACCCTGTTGAGCGGCACATCCCGTCAGTCAAGTATGGGAGTGCCCCCCCCGGGGTGCTGATCAAAGATTCTTATAAAAAAAAACGTGTACACCAATTTAAATTCACTTACAAAAATATGCGGTTCGTCATGAGTAGTCCGATAGCCAGTGTTGCAATTTGCAAAAAGCTGTATAGCAAGTACGCAAAATATCATACATAGTGGCTCGGAGAAGACCCAAATGGAGTAGGGACCAAATGGAGTAATTCTCCTATCCAGGGCCCAAATGGAGTAATCCCATTAAATGGTATTTTAACTCATTGTCAAAAACTAATTAATACTCAAAGATAACATTTCATCATAAATCTATACCTAATAATACCTAATAATAGATGTATAGACTGTCTAGACGATCCACTTTCTTCCAAATACAATATCATCATTTACTAGTGCATCTACGATGAGGTCCAGGGGGGTACAGCTTGAGGGTTTCTGCATTTCGCAATAGCCGAATGCTTTGCAATGGCTTTTCCAGATTTCTAGTTTCCTTCAAATTTCTTCTTTTCGTTAATTATGTTTTATAATTTGTAATTCTTTCATCTGTAATTCTTTCTTCTATTTGCTATGATTAAATCAATTAAAATGATACCTCCCATAACGGCTAAACAGAACTTGACACCAACCCCCGTCAGAGACAAAGATCACGATGAAAGTCAAATGTCATCAGGAATATTCAATAGGCAGCGAGGACAGTTTTATAAATCTATCGTTAGGAAAAGATTTAGATAAAACGCTATCTCTAGGTGTTAATTAGTTTTGACAATGAGTTAAAATACCATTTGATGGGATTACTCCATTTGGGCCCTGGATAGCAGAATTACTCCATTTGGTCCCTACTCCCTTTGGGTCTTCTCCCAAAATATAGGGTTTATCCAATTTATTTAAGTTGATCTAGAAGACTTTTCTGCATAAATGTTTTTCAACAAGTCTCACCATTAGATTATTCTCTGGTGTGAATTTGTTTGTGCTAGTGGTGCTTCGCACATCTATCGTAAATGTAATTGGTTACTCTCCAGTATGAATTCGTTTATGTACATTGAGACTACATCGTTGACTAAATCTTTGTCCACATATATCACAGACGTAGGGTTTCTCTCCAGTATGAATCCGTTTATGTACATTGAGATTGCTACGTTGACTAAATCCTTGTCCACATATATCACAGATGTAAGGTTTCTTTCCAGTATGAATCCGTTTATGTATCTTGAGATCATTATTGCGACTAAAACCTTGTTGACATATATCACAGATGTAAGGTTTCTCTGAGGTATGAATGCGCTTATGTGTCTTGAGATTACTACTGCAACTAAATCCTTGTCCACATAAATCACAAATGTAAGGTTTCTCTCCAGTATGAATACGTTTATGTGTCTTGAAATGGTGACTGTGACTAAATCCTTGTCCACATAAATCACAAATGTAAGGTTTCTCTCCAGTATGAATGCGTTTATGTGTCTTAAGATTGTGACTTTGACTAAATCCTTGTCCACATGTATCACAAATGTAAGGCTTCTCTCCAGTATGAATCCGTTTATGTCTCTTGAGATCATCATTGCGACTAAAACCTTGTCGACATACATCACAAATGTAAGGTTTCTCTCCAGTATGACCTCGTGTATGTTTATTCAGATTGCTACTTTGACTAAATCCTTGTCCACATATATCACAGATGTAAGGTTTCTCTCCAGTATGAACGCGTTTATGCCTATTAAGACTGGCAATTTGACTAAATCTCTTTCCACATATATCACAAATGTAAGGCTTTTCTCCAGTATGAACTCGTTGATGTCTATCGAGATAGTGACTGTAACTAAATCTTTGTCCACATGTATCACAGTTGTAAGGTTTCTCTTCAGTATGAATGCGCTTATGCGTCTCTAGATTACTACTGCAACTAAATCCTTTTTCACATATATCACAAATGTAAGGTTTCTCTCCAGTATGAACTGGTTTATGTGTATTGAGATTGTGACTGTGACTAAATCTTTGTCCACATATATCACAGATGTAAGGTTTCTCTCCAGTATGAGTTCGTGTATGTCTGTTGAGATTGCTCTTTTGCCTAAAACACTTTCCGCATTCGTCACATGTGTAGGTTTTTTGTTCAGCATGAATTCGCGTATGTTTGTTGAGATGCTCAATTTGAATATATCTTGTACCAACTTGTTTATCTGTATTTCGATTACTGTTGTCACTAACTTCATTTCTACAGGCATGAACAGAATGTATTTCTTCTTCAGTTTTAATTTGTAAATTATCTTCATGACATATCAATGTTTTGTCAACATGACTGGGCAGTAGTCCTTTTCCAATTATCATAGATTCATAATGCTTCTCTCCAGAATGGATTTGCTCATGGATGTCCAAATCATTTTTCAGAAATACTTCCGTTCCACTTCTGTTACATTCTGTTCCACATGCATCACAAATAAAAGACCTCCCTCCAATATGAATGTTTCGTTTATGTGCATCAAGATTGCCAATAACACTGAATCCTTTTCCGCATGCATCACAAATATAAACTTTTTCTCCAGTAGGAGATTGATCATCTGTCATCTGATCATGTGTGAGAATTGCAGCATCAGAATTTCTTTCTCCAAATGTGTCATCGGAGTTGACTTCCTCTTCAATCTTGATTTGTAAATCATTTTTATCTGAGGTCACCATTTCATCATCATGATCATCATCACTACAGTCTGAGTATCTTTCATGCTTTACGGCATTCTGAGAGAACATCATTCCATCAACATAATAATGATCATTACAATCAATGTAGCTTTCACGCTTTACAGAATTCCCAAGTGGTAGCCGGTCACAATGAAATAACTCTTGGTTTGCAACTGGAATTGGTATGGGGGTGCTTTGCGTTGACAAATTTCCATATGAGGAATGAGCATTTATGGCACCTAAGATTGAAATGATTTGATTAGAAAATTCGCTGCTTTATCAAATACGAGTGGAGCAATATTTATGCTATTACATGACTGGTGGACAAATAAACTTTTGGTCCTTGTGCTTAGGTGGCTTGCAATTATCCGTGAATCAAAACATAAAATCAAATTGAAATAACACAATCCTCTGGCAGCTCTCCTTGCTATCTTCCAGTTTCACATCAAACCATCAGAATTGTCTTGAAGTGCTGGAGTTTTTATTTATTTTTTTATTTATTTTTACTTTTTTAGGCACGGTAGCCCCATCAGTCCTACAGAACTGCTTTTCAGGGGGCCGTGGCAAATAATTAAATACATAATGTGAAAAACTGATACCCAAAAAAATTTATTAAAACTAATTATTTATGTTTTTTCGCAATTGCCTGATATTTCGAGTAGAATTTTTGACGAACAATCTTGAAAGATATTCTGGAGCAAGACCATCGTTTCTAGCTGCTCGATTCTGCAGCTTTTGAAGGGTCTGCAGTCTTGTCACCCCACAGTTCCCCCATACGGAACAGCAATACCTAAAATGAGGCTCTACGATGCCCCGATACATCTTACTTAGTTGTCACTCTATTCTAGATTATCGACACCATATTTTCTCAATTTCGCAAGCAAAATATCGCCCATCTGTGTTATTAAGAAGGCAAGTGACAACAGTGAAGAGCTCTAAAGCCAGACTGGTTTGAAAACAGATGTTTATTTTTGTCCAAGTAATCGTACAGTTGGTTATAAATAAGAAAGGTACAAGTTCCCTTCGGGCAAATCTCTCCAATAGAGCATTAGTAGAGATATGTTTTCCGTCGATATTTAGCGATGCAATGTTAGTGGTTTTAGATTTCTCCGATTGACTTGGTAGGGAAAATCTTTGCCAAATCAAATGGAATCGACGACTCTGTCAATTGTGCAACGTACGTAAAAATGTGCACGGCTTTCGCGTTCAATTAAATCCCTTCCTGTGCGAAAGAAAAAACAGAGGAAACTCTTCTCGGTATAACTTTTGATCAACCAATCTTTTAACGAACATGTCAAGACCCTATGTAGAAAGGCCGACCAAGAATTACATGCCCCTGCTGGTATATCCTGATACATGGACATTGAAAAAATGCAGCAGCTAATGAGAGGCTTTGATACTGGGACAATTTCTACTTTATTACATGAAAATCAAATGTGTATATCATAACCTCAAATTTTCGTAGAACAGGAGGGGGGGGCTATCACCTAGATTAGTTTACCTATTGAGAGAGCACCTTCATTAAGTTATTCCCTCCGTACAATTAATTCGTTTCTCTGTATTTGTAGATTGTATCAATTGTATGCAATATTGTTTTATTTCTTTGTACTTTAGTTATTTGTTGGTATAGCAAATATAAATTGTATGAAGTTAATTTAAAATATATGAACCTGAAACTGTTTCGAGTTGTTTACAGTTTTACAGCAAGTACGCAAAATGTAGGGTTTATCAAGTTTCAAAAGTTGATCTAAAAGACTTTTCTGCATAAACGTTCTTCAACAAGCCTCAAAATTAAATCATTCCCTGGTGTGAATTTGTTTATGATTTGTCAGATTGCGAGTGCTGCTAACTGCTTTCCTGCAAGTATGTTAAATAGAGGGTTTATCCAGTATTTTTAAGTTGGCCGAAAAAACTTTTCTGCATAAATTTTGCTCAACAACAATCACAAATTAAATTAGTCCCTGGTATGAATTTGTTTATGAGTAACAAGATTGCTAGTGGAACTAAATCCTTTCCCACATATTTAGAAAAAAAATGCAAGATTTCTCTCCAGTATGAACTCGTTTAAAGTGTGTTGAGATTAAGACTGTGACCAAATCTTTGTCCACATACCAGGTGTCCCAAAAAAGTATACAGATTTGTTTGACTACAGCGATGTGAATTTAGCTTTAATCAATGACTAGTCACTCTCAAAATGTTTCTCGAAAGTTGACTTGAACATAGATACCTCGCTTGTAGGTATTGGTGCTTTGAGAGCAGAAATATCAATCTTGAAAGCTCTAATTTGCGTCTACAAGCAAACGAGAGCTTTTGCCTTTTGGCCTAAGCAAATTTCTGAAGCACGTCGAATTTAAGAACTGAAATTAATGAAAAATTAAGAAATTTCCAAATGGGTGACTAGCTTTTGGACAACCACATAACTCCAGATATAATATTGTTCAAATTTTGTCAAGGCTATCGTTGATTTATACGCTGTGCCTTAAGAAATTGCTTAGGCCAAAAGGCTAAAGCTCTGGTTTGTAGGAAGAGGCAAATTTGAGCTTTCAAGATGAACATGTCTGTTCTCAAAGCACAAATACCAATATACGAGGTACTAATGTTGAAGATAACTATCGAGGATCATTTTTAGAGTGATTAGACATTAATTGATGCTAAAATAATATCCCTGGAGTTCTGGAGTGAACAGATTCCGTATACATTCTTTTGGGACACATGGTATATCACAAGTGTAATGTATGGTTTCTCTGCAGGATGAACTCGCTTATGTGTATAACACTGTGACTCTGACTAAGTCTTTGTCCACATACATCACAAACATAAAAGGTTTCTCTGCAGTATGAATGCGCCTATGTGTCTTGAGATTACTACTGCAACTAAATCCTTTGCCATATAAATGACAAATTCAAGGTTTCTCTCCAGTATGAATGCGTTTATGTCCATTGAGATGGGAAATTCGACTAAATCCTCTCCCACATATATCACAAATGTAAGGTTTGTCTCCAGTATGAATGTGTTTATGTGTATTGAGATTATGACTGTGACTAAATCTTTGTCTACATATATCACAAATGTAAGGTTTCTCTCCCGTATAAATGCATTTATGTTTAATGAGAGTACCATTTTGATTAAATCATTGTCCACATATATCACAAATATAAGGTTTCTCTCCAGTATGAATGCGTTTATGTGTATTGAGATTAGCAATTCGACTAAATCCTCTCCCACATATATCACAAGTTCAAGGTTTCTCTCGAGTATGAATGCGGCTATGCCCATTGAGACTGGCAATTTGACTAAATCTCTTTCCACATATATCACAAATGTAAGGCTTTTCTCCAGTATGAATTCGTTTATGTCTATTGAGATTGTGACTGTAACTAAATCTTTGTCCACATGTATCACATATGTAAGGTTTCTCTGCAGTATGAATACGTTTATGTGACTTAAGGTTGCTACAGTGACTAAAGCTTTGTCCACATATATCACAAATGTAAGGTTTCTCTCCCGTATGAATACGTTTATGTCCATCGAGATGGGCCTTTCGACTAAATCTCTTTCCACATATATCACAAATGTAAGGTTTCTCTCCAGTATGAAGTCGTTTATGTTTAATGAGATTGTGACCGAGACTAAATCTTTGTCCACATATATCACAGGTGTAAGGTTTCTCTCCAGTATGAATGCGGCTATGTCCTTTGAGACTGGGAATTTGACTAAATCTCTTTCCACATATATCACAAATATAAGGCTTTTCTCCAGTATGAATTCGTTTATGTCTATTGAGATTGTGACTGTAACTAAATCTTCGTCCACAGGTATCACAGTTGTAAGGTTTCTCTTCAGTATGAATGCGCTTATGTGTCTCGAGATTACTACTGCAACTAAATCCTTTTGCACATATATCACAAATGTAAGGTTTCTCTCCAGTATGAGCTCGTTTATGTGTATTGAGATTGTGACTGTGACTAAATCTTTGTCCACATATATCACAGATGTAAGGTTTCTCTCCAGTATGAGTTCGTGTATGTCTGTTGAGATTGCTCTTTTGCCTAAAACACTTTCCGCATTCGTCACATGTGTAGGTTTTTTGTTCAGCATGATTTCGCGTATGTTTGTTGAGATGCTCAATTTGAATATATCTTGTACCAACTTGTTTATCTGTATTTCGATTACTGTTGTCACTAACTTCATTTCTACAGGCATGAACAGAATGTACTTCTCCTTCAGTTTTAATTTGTAAATTATCTTCATGACATATCAATGTTTTGTCAACATGACTGGGCAGTAGTCCTTTTCCAAGTATCATAGATTCATAATGTTCATCTCCAGAATGGATATTTTTATGTGTATCTAAATCATCTTTCAGACAAAATTCTGTGCCACATACATCACAAATAAATGACCTACCTCCAATATGAATGTTTCGTTTCTGTGTATCAAGATTGCCAATAACACTGAATCCTTTTCCGCATGCATCACAAATATAATCTTTTTCTCCAGTAGGAGATTGATCATTTGTCATCTGATCATGTGTGAGAATTGCAGCATCAGAAATTCTTTCTCCAAATGTGTCATCGAAGTTGACTTCCTCTTCAATCTTGATTTGTAAATCATTTTTATCTGAGGTCAGCATTTCATCAACATAATCATCATCACCACAGACAGAGTAACTTTCACGCTTCACAACATTCCCTGAGGTCACCATTTCATCATCATGATCATCATCACTACAGTCTGAGTATCTTTCGCGCTTGATGACATTCTGAGAGAACATCATTCCATCAACATAACAATGAGCACTACAATCAGAGTAGCTTCCACGCTGTACAAAATTCCCAAGTGGTAGCCGGTCACAGTTAAATAACTCTTGGTTTGCCACAGGAATTTGTATTGGGGTGCTTTGCGTTGACAAATTTCCATATGAGGAATGAGCGTTTATGGTACCTAAGATTGACATTATTTGATTAGAAAATTTACCGCTTTATTCAATATGAGTAGAGCAATATTTATGCTATTACATGGCTGGCAGAGAAATAAACTTCTGGTCCTGGTCAGGCGGCATGCTACCAGGTGCGCCAAAATAAACTATGCAAGTTTCGCAGGCAGCAAGAAATCCTACACTTTATAAAAGAACAATTTGGGATTACCCAAAAGCTTATGTGAAAACGATCTGTAACTCAATCAATGCAATGAACTGGTCAGATAATTTTAGAGGACTAGATTCGAAGGAAATGGTTAAAATTTTTACTGAAACACTTTCTGACGTATGATCCTTGTTCATACGCAACAAGATTGTAAAATTCAATGACAAAGATGAACCATGGATAACATCACAGTTAAAAACTGCTATCAAGCGCAAACATAGAATTTATGCAAATTATTTTCAAAGTGAAGTTAGCTACGGGTTAGCCCCTGGAAACTTTTTGGGACCACACCCTTTAGATCTTAGGGAAACACCCTTTTTTAAACGACGGATGAAATAATTGATATGCATGTGAGAAACTTCAATGCAAGCCTTTTTATTGTATTACAACTAGTATTACAAATAGTAATACTTACAATGAGTTATATGAGAATGTATTTGAAACTAGGCTATCAGACTCATTCTTGAACCTTGCGAATCGCTAGAAATGGACTGAAGCCATTTGAAAAGCAAGAGCTGGTGCTGGAAAAGGCTCTCTGGTAAGGTACTACTGCCAAAAACATACTGCCAAAATTACAAAGTGGAGCAGACCAGAGAGGTCAAGGAGTTGGGCTTTTCCTGTTGTCCCACTTGATGAAGTGTGAAGATCAATTCAAAATGAATAAAGATTCCACAAAGTCATTAGCAGATTAAAGAAGGGGATTAGAACAGAGAATTGTAAGCACTTGAAAGAAAACAATCAAACTTTTCCATGTTATGTTAGTATCTACAGTACTCGTCGGCCTACATTCGTGAAGCCTTTAGAAACTATCGTAGCTATAATGTGAGTATCATGAGTTTTGTTTCATTTGTCTAAGATTTAAAAACGTGATCATGAAGATAGAAAGATGATTATTTACGCTGATAGAATGATTGTGTTCCCTCTTGCCTTAAGCAATTCTTTTGCACGGTTTCTTGCTGGGATCATTATGCTAAGATATGAAGTTGTCAGGTTTCCTTTGGTATTCTTGCGTCTTGAATGCCTTGCCAAACTTAAAACGCTTACCATGTATTCATAAAATGACAGTTAAACTAAGCAAGGTTTTTCGGAAAAAAGGATGTTGATTGGTTTTTCTTGAAAACAAATGGGCTTTGCCCAAGGTGTATGAGATTTTGGAAGCGAAATATTCCTCGAGACACAGTTTCAAGTTGTAAATTGATCAACAGTACTCGCCTCTGGGCACCGTTGTCGTTGCGGTGCATCATAATAGCGATTTTATCTTGGGGCAGGGGCAATATACTGTTTTCTGGAGGGTGATCAACAAGTCATCAACAATTCTGCAATCAGCTTTTTCAAGAACAAGATTCCATGCTCAATCAAGACGAAAAGCACTAAGGAAACTATTTACAGTTTAAAACTGAAATAACGAGCCCCCAATATAACTTTACGTGGTTCCCTTTGAGTTAATTGCTCCAAGATTGAACTGTATTGAGCTTTAGGCAAGTGGGTGCATAGATAGACCGTAGGAATACATTACGCTTAATATTCTCGATTTAGTTCTAATTCAATTCAAAGAATAATGTAATCATTTTTGTTAAATTTGAGAATGTCTGTCTTCTCTCACTTTATCTGCTTTTACATCGATGAGATGTTCCAGCATTATATGATATTTAAAAGGCTACTAAATGTCCTAAACAGCGTCAGCGACAAAAAACACTTTTTGGATCGCACGCCATGGCGCGCCTAAAATTTTCAAGGCGTGCGAATGAGCACGCCACCAAATTTCATATTACCAGGACTGATTATAACTTTTAAGTTATCATCCAGTCTGCAGAGTATCAGGCCTTACTGGGAATATTTTGGTAGGAGTGTGGCAAATCGCACTCCTAGTGCTTTCCAGGCGTGCGATGGAGTGCAGTTGAAACTTGCCATAACGTGCATCAGAAGCATGTTTTTTGGGGTTTTTACTCAACCATTTGACCATTCCAAAATTATCCCCATCTTTAACCATTGAAAGAGACATGTTTGATTGTTCGAAATATCGACTTGTCCGAGTTAAACAATGTTTGAGTTAACTTTAATCATATAACGATAAATCATAAGCTCTTTTCTGTCAATTAAATAAATGCAATAAAGGATTCGAAAATATAGTACTTAAATTACGTTTCGCTGCCGTTTCATCAGAAATAAACTTTACACTCTGTAATCATTTGTAATGAAGATCCTCAAACATGAAACGCTCTCTTATCAATTTCAAATTCTTTGTCTGAACAATCGAGGCTCTAAGATGCTTGATACTGCTAATCCTTCCATAGTACTATAGAGAGATCTAAGCCTTGTTCACTCTTACGGATATCTCAATATTACAATCTAGAGCTCTTTCAAAAGATTTCTAACGATTCCTAATCATTTTGTTGGGCCTATGGGGCGAACTCAAATCAAACACTCAGAATTTTAGTATTTTGGAGAATTCTGTCTCATTTCTCGAACATCTACTAATTTCTGGAACTGACCAGCAAGAAGGGGATGAAGTTTGGAAAATGCCCTGATAGCAACTAAAAATTAGCCGGTAATGATATTTGCCTGTTTCTAATGAAGAGACAAGACATCTGAAAATTTGTCATACTGATTCTTTTTGTGACAGTGGTTAAGTATTGAACCTCGATTTAAAGAAGTTGTTATGTTAATTAAATGATTCTATCAGTCCATTGGAAAGCAATCAAGAAAGAAACTGATCTTTCAAGAAATAGCATAAGGTCAAAGAAATTACTCTTCAACCTAAGTGATCTAAAGTGATATAACATCCTGAAGGATTATCTTTTGTAAACAATTTAATGATAACTAGCAAATCATCAAGGGTTCTGGATTTAGGACTTCCTGGTTGGTATTTGCTTCCAGAGATATACAAGATTTTAATCATCATTTGGAAAGACAAGGCGTGTGATCTATCGCACTCCTTGGGAAGAGAAGGCGTGCGCAAAGGCGTGCGAGAGCGATTGCACGCCATTCCCAGTAAGGCCTGGAGTATGGCTCTCTTCGACAAGATCTCCGGTGTGCAAGGAGAAATTTCTTTTGTTCTCTATTGTTTATTTTGAATAGCCTATTGAAATCTCCGGTGTGCAAGTGCCATACTCTGCACACGGGGTTATCCTAGTAAAAGTTTGCATCCAACCTCGATGTCGATCCGAGGATGGAACAGATGAATGAATGAATGAAAAGTTTTACTATAAAATTCATCTTTTCTTGAATCTCTGTCTGGAATATCGAACCCATGTCTGAATATCGAAACCATGTCTGGACGAATATTCGTCTAGCTTTTTTTTGGTCGACAACTATAAATATAAAATGGGCCTACACAAATTTGAATCAGAATGTTCCTTACCGTCGACATCATCGCATACTTCATGTGTGGTTACTTCATCTTTCTGGCGTTCATCAGCTTTATTTCTTACCCTAATACTTCTTTCTTTCAGTCCATCAACTGGCTCTTTTTCATCCGGCATTTCCATCAATTGCTACTTGGGTAAAAACATCAATTTTCAAAATCCATCACACTTGCCTTCACTTCAAATCTTCCGATCTTCCGGTTTTTGTCTTACATGCAATCGAGGCAATGAGGCTAGGAGGCATCACGTGTGTTCTTCGCAAAATTTTGGGTATAAGGTCTGTTGCGAGCATATTCAAAGTGTTACCGTTCAGTGGCGTACCCAAGGGGGGAAATGGGGGGTCCGGACCCCCACACTTTTCAAAAAGATGGTCCTCGAAATTCGTACAAAAATGCAATAACATTGGTACCTCAGGGGGGGGGGGGGGGGGGGTCAGGCAGATCTGTCAAGCGTTGGTCATTGAAATTCTTGAAAAGCAAGGAAAGAATGGTTTTGTCAAGGTTTGATAGAACAATGTTTTGGGTTTCTAAGAAATGGGTTTCTAAGAAATGCTTGAACGATGTTGAGAGAGGCATTCTAAGCCAAAGTAGAATGTATGTTCTCAAAATTTTCATGGTGGCTTTTTGTAATTTTGTAATTCGTACTACTTATTGATATGCTGGACTGTTTGTTCCGATCCTGCCTATTTTTTGCTCATTGCAGCCATGTTTACGATGCAAGATATAACTAAAAAGGGCATTTCCCTCATTTTCCGAGCATCTGAAGGGCATGGTCACGAAATTTTTTTTTAAATTCAAGATAAAAATGTACAATACAATGATACCTCCTACTATACTCTCTAATTACAACTATATGACACTACCGAGACGATACCAAGAGGAGCGAAGTGGCACGACTACCCCAAGGTCATAACATGAAACAAAAAACAAGGACAATACCAGAATAGTATGTGAAGAGGTCAAAGAACAGAACGAACAGCATACAAACATTAAACTAAGCTACAAGTCAGGACAGCCTGCAACCAAATAATTTGAATTTAATGAAGAGCCTAAACTTTAGATCAAGACATCATGGCTTGCAAGAGTGATATGGTAAAGTGCGAGTTGCGAGTTGCAGTTGCGAGTTACACTTATGTATTTTGCGAGTTGCGAGTTGCACTTAATTTGCGAGTTGCGAGTTGCGAGTTGAAGTTGAACGAAAGTTGCGAGTTGGAAACTCAAAAGTGCGAGTTGGAAACTCAAAAGTGCGAGTTGAACCTAAAATTACGAGTTGCCTGTTTTCTTTTGAATGAATGCATTTTTTGCCAAATAAAAGGGTTTTTTGAAGTTGCAATTTAATTTAGAACTGTTTTATGGATTTAGCGTTTCTAGGCCGTTGTAATTTTCTTTATAATAAATCAATTATAAGAAGCTGCAGGCTTATTACAATTTGCGGCTTTCATTCCCCCAAATCGTTCACTAATATTACTTATTACTGTAATGCAGTAAACTGGGTACTTGACTTAGTTGTCTTAAAAGAAAATTAAAGGAGAGTCACTAATTCGTTGTCTTTCCCTTTCAAGACGACTTGTGC
This sequence comes from Aurelia coerulea, assembly GCA_039566865.1. NCBI lineage: Eukaryota > Metazoa > Cnidaria > Scyphozoa > Semaeostomeae > Ulmaridae > Aurelia > Aurelia coerulea. The sequence goes on along the minus strand of CM076947.1, from coordinate 19,316,805 downwards.
AAGTCCACGTTAATTGCTAAGCTCAGAAAAGAAATTGAAGTAAATTGAGCTCTGCTGAGGGAGTTCTTCGATTTGCAAAAGCAACGCCAACAAAGGCAAATTCAAGAGGCATCACACTCCAGTAAAATCTGATGCTATTTAGCAAAAACCCCTTGCTTTTCAAGGAATTGGTAACAGTTCCCTATACACCCTCTTGCTTCTCAAATTTCGTAGGTTTTTTCGACGGAGTGATATATCACTCATGTTCGAAGTAGCTTCAGCATGATTTCTTGCATATCCTTCAGTCAGGCCTGCTCTGATACACGTTTTTTCTTTCATAAGAAACTGGGAAAACCCACAGAACTAAATTTTTCTTATTTTCAAGTGAAAATTTCAGCTTTTTAGTTCTAAAAGTTTCTTAATGTGTTTCTTATTTTTTAGATGCATGTAGTTTCTTCCACGGCCACGTATTCGTTTCTTGACAGACAGCACACTTTTGATCAAGAAAGAAAGTTCACTTTGCAAAACACAAATTTATCAATATCATGAATATTACTAAAATATAAAGGCTTAACGATAATTTCCTATGACATCCTCGTATTTGGCTTTAAAAGTTTCTTAGCAATTCTCAAGCATAGTACTAGAGTTTCTTAAATTTTTCGCAATCCTAGTACCCTTTTCTTATGAACCAGTTTCTAATATAAAAAACGTGTATGTAAATTCGAAGTTAAGAAACTTTTCAGTCTTTAGTTATGAGTTGAAAAGTGTTTTGGACATACAGCCTATTTGTATTACCAACTCAAGAAATACCAAAGAGAAGAATTTTTCTTCTCTGTAGGCCTAATTGTCCGAGCTCAAAGCAAAACCTTTATTAGCGGTTCTCTGCGAATTAAAAAATTGTTCTTTATCTCCCCTGATCTTGACAAAGGCTCTCCAAAAAAATACGGTGTTTTAGCTGCAAAAGATGGAAAATCGGAAGTTTTTTTTACCTAACTCGCAACTCGCATTTTAAATGTACCAACTCGCACTTTTCACTATTAACTCACAACTCGCAACTCGTAACTCGTAACTCGCACTTTACCAATCCACTTGCAAGATGTCTTACTTGGTTGCAAGCTACCCCAATCTACTAGCTATTTAAACTAAACATAAGATCCTTTTGGATGATTACAAAGTCTGTCCTTAGCTAAACAAACATACGAATATCTGAATATTGATTCCTTCATAACCCCAAATGATCGTAGATGCTGTTTTTAGCTACAGTCAAAGAGATGAGTGTTGCTGCTAAAGTCGCCTTCAATGGAAAATCCAGCGCCTTGTATAAAGACAAGAATCGCCTCAAAGGCAATATTTTGGTCTTTAACGAGAATGATACGCAAAAATCAAAAGTCGTTACCGCTACTTTGCTCAGTTCGTGCACGAAACTATTGGTGCATCTGTGTCAAATGAGATGTCATGTGAGATTTACGATAACGCAAAATTACTTATGCAGAACCCTACAGAACGTTTCAATTGTTGCTATTCGCGGGCATCAAATTTGAGACAAGCAGTCACGAAGATAACCTCTGTGCAGAATGATATGCATGAAGATGTTTTGGTTCAGTGTGATCTCGTGCCTTCCCCCAGTCAATAATGGCGCCATTGTTTGCTGGGATTCTGCACCTTTCTGTAGCTGTGTAGGAGGGGGATCCTTCTACCTTCGGTGATGCTGCGAGTGCTAGCCTCTGTGCAGGCCGCCGGTTACATCATCCTCTAAAGTTGACTTATTTGCATAATGAGTACTATCAATAAGTAGTTAATGATTCGTTCGTTCTAAAAAACGATTGTTTTAACATCATTAAGCTGCTAATGAAGTAAAGAACGTGCCAATTCTGAGTAAATTTGTTATTGTGCCAGGGTAAACATCATGGGGATTTATCCATCTTACGGTGTCAAATCTGTCTAACATGAAATAAGCCGACGTCAAATGTTGCTATAGGATCGCGGGAAACTTCTGTCTTGTATGCGCTTTATGTGCGCTTTCTTTATTTCAGTGCCAATTAGCAGAGATAAAACGTTAATCAATCGCTTTAACGAGCGTGACGGAAGTGGGTTACTTACTTACTTTCTTACTTTCTTTCTTACTGACTGACATCGAAGCCCCTTCTTAGATTACAAAGTGGACTTTGTAATCAAAAAGGGACATTAAACAGATGGAGGGTTGGGATACAGAGGGTATTCATAAGAAAATGGACAAGCTAATTAAGGCGTTCTGTTTCCAAAATAAACTTAATTGTTAAGTTCAAGATTAATGCATTTGCTTCCGAAGGCAGGCTTTCATCTCCGTATAGTAAAAGCTGCAAAATATTGTTGCCCGGGGCTTCAAAATATCCGTACATTCGGAGCACATCATTTGCACCAGCAAGAAGACTGCGTCTGTACATTGTGAAAGAATCGCAGAGCAGCAAAAAGTGTTCCGTGTCCTCAATGCCATCGTTAATTGGGCACATTGAGTTGATTGTGTCTTTAAAATTGTGCTTGAATTTGTGAAAATTTAGTTTGCTCAGCCCAACCCTCAACTGAGTTAAGTACGCAATCCCTTTTGGATTGTGAATACTATAAACGGAGTTGGCAGGAGGTCTAATTTGCGAAAATAAGTTCTTTCTGAAAATGCCGACAGACGTGGATGCCCTCAACACAGGATCAAGTTTATTCCACTCAAACAAGCAGTTAGGATAAAAACTAGACCTGAATTTTTCCGTTCTTGCCCTTATTTGCCCTACTACTGGCTGGTTTCGAAAAATATAGTTTGTTTCATGCAGCGGTGGAATGGGGTCTCGCGTGTAATCGGGTGTAATCGGGTGTTAAGTTATTCATAGATTTATAAAAAAGAATCAGACGTCTACTCCATCTTCTCGAACTTAACGATTCCCATCCAAGCTCATTGTACAGCCTTTCCCGAGATGTTCCTCTCAAAGTTCCTGTCACTGCTAGAGCAGCAGAATATTGTACCGATTCAAGTTTTCCCATAAGATAACTTTTCGACCCATCCTCTCCTTCAGGCACATGATAAATTACATCACCGTAATCTAAGTGGGGTCTTAAGTACAGTTTATACAGTTCGTTCAAGGTGCTTCTTGAGAGATATTTGGACAGAAACTTCAGCATTCCAATTGCTTTCCTCGACTTAGTTATCGCCTCGTGTATATGAGCTGAGAACGAAAGCTTTGAATCTAGTATTAGACCTAAATGTTTATGTTCGTCCACTTTCATTACAGGTAAATCATTAAACAACAGAACAGGATGGTCAGTTTTGACATTTTTCCTTGAAAAGATTAGTTCAACGGCCTGTTTTCTAGGGACTAGGGTCTGGGTTAAAAGACATCCTCCACGTATGTGCCCATAATCTAATAAGATCTAGACCCCTAAAAATTTTCCCAGACCCCTCACTCCTAAGATGCTGCGTACGCCACCTAACGTCGGAAAATTTGGCAAAAATCAGCCATAATCGGGCAGAAATCCGCCTTAAGTCGGGCAAAATGTTCTTAAACAATGGATTTTTATCGGGCAGCCCCCCCAAATTTTATCTCCCCCTACGCTGATGACCGTTAACTCTATGAAACAATCTTTAAATAAAAAATTGAGGGTTATAGTCTTTAATTCCTCATTAATCAAGGTAGGAGTCTAGGTGGACTTGCTCCAAGTTTCGCTCTTGATCAATAAATACGGGAGGGGAAGGGATGAAAGGGGGGAGGACACAAGAAAAGGAAGAAAGAAAGGGAAGAAGGAAGTGGAATGCTGTTGCTGTCTCAAGATGGATTGGTCGATGGTGTGCAGAGTATCATTGGGAGCAGAGAGTCTTTAAAAATCCTTCATCAAATAATAATTAAAAGCATCCATAAAATAAAATATGATAAAGAAAGGTGAAAGAAGTTTTCAATTTATGAATAAAAGAAAGGGAATGCTATCTCATGAACAAGGGCAGATTTTGTAATACAATAGCAACAGCTTCCTTTGATTGACACCTCAATTCAAAGCGATTAGCAACTGCAGACAAAGGAGACTCTCTCAACCAGTAATTCAAAGCAAACAAAGCCCCCAAAACTAGTAGGGCAAACTCTCGCCTTGTGCAAGCGAAAGGTGATTTTTAAGAGGAGTATTGTGCTTATAACGAAGAAAAAGGGTATATCTAAAGTTCTGTCTGGCGGATTTTGTTTATTTGATTCAGAAGCCGAGCAAAAGGCATTGTAATTCTCGCGTATTTAGGGCTCAATTAAAACGATTACAAAACAGCTCCTGAATGAAATAAACAAAATCCGCCAGACAAAACCTTAGATTTACCCTTCTCCTTTCGTTGTAACCACGTAACATCTCTTAAAAACCACCTTTGGTTTGCACAAGGCGAGAGTTTGTCCTACTAGTTTTGGGGAAACTTTTGCGGCTTTGTTTATTTTGAATTACTGGTTAAGAGAAGTTCCTTTGTCTGCAGTTGCTAATCGCTATGAATGGGGGTGTCAATCAAACGCAACTGTTGCCATTGTATTACAAAGTCTGCCCTTGTTTATCTCATGATGAATCGGTAGATAGACGCAAGTACAAGGTAAGCCAGCAAAGTGTTCCAACTCTCGAAAATTCATTCCACGATTCCATCAAGAGTTACTTCAAATTCTATTTCCATTGCTAACAAAGACCAAAGTATTTTACAATTTTTCCACGTTTCAAAGTGCACTGAGAATGTAGGCAAATTTGAATTCACTAAAATGTCTTTGTTGCAAAATGCGTGAAATGTTAAGTTATGATCGTGTTTTGGCCAGAGTATATAGTTCGAAATTAGTTAATATAAAATGGGATTACTTTGTGTAACTGCAACATTAGTAAAACCTTTCCCATATACTCGTATACTGGGTGGGCCAGAAGCAAGTTCCGATTTCTGACATCATCATCATCATCATCATCATCATCATCATCATCATCATCATATTTCTTTATTACGTACGTTGTATCCTTAAAGTGTCTTTACTGATATATTTCACTAAGTAGAGACATGAACTCAATTTTAGCTTGCATTGTCTGTTGTATTTGTCCTTTAGTGATGTTGAATTCTTTTTCAAATTTTAGCCATTGGTCACGTGCATATTTCTTACGATCCACTGCGAAGAGTAGCTGTTTTTGAAGGCAATCATTTCCTTGTCTTGTTATATGCGCAAGGTATTGAAGATGTTGCTTTTTACAAAAATTAGAAATGCTCGAGGTCTTTGTTATCATTTTGAGACGGTCGTTGCTGACCATATAGGACCAAGCCAGATCGTCAGGTTTGGCTGTCTCTGTCTCGGCTTCTTTGTTAGAATTCTTAGATTTTTCTAACGCTTTGGAGTATTCAATAGGGACATTTTGCGTTTAAACCCATTTGTAATCATTCTCCTGAGGAAATTATGCCAGATAGATTCAACTTTTCTCAGTTCACTTGTTGTGATCTCCCAGGCTTGAACACTATATAACAGTCGGCTGCGTACACATGCTTCAAGGATTCTTATTCGGGTGACAGACCAGGATAAATCATATAATGGACCACTTTCGAATATTTTTGATTTAATCTCTTGTCAATATCCTATATCATTCTGGCTATTTTTTCTTGCTTTTTGGGATTCCTACTTATCCATATGTTTACGATTTTTAGAATTTGTTCAACTGCAGACTGCCCAAAAAGATCGAAAAAGAGCCGTTCTAAAGCCTGAACTTGGTTCAACAAAGGGAGTGGTCCTCAAAATGACTAGGGAATTTCGATTTGATTGACAAGAGATTAAATCAAAAATATTTGAAAGTAGTCCAATGTATGATTTATTCTGACAACTTTTTTTCTGGCTCAGCCGGTATGAAAAACACATCAATTTAAATTCACTTACAAATATGCGGTTCGTCATGAGTAGTCAGATAGCCAGTGTTGCAAAAAGCTGTACAGCAAGTACGCCAAATGTAGGGTTTATCCAGTTTATTTAAGTTGACCTAAAAGACCTTTTTGCTTAAATGTTTTCAACAAGCCTCACAATTAAATCATTCCCTGTGTGAATTTGTTTATGCTAGTGGTGCTTCGCACATCTATCGCAAATGTAATTGGTTACTCTCCAGTATGAATTCGTTTATGTACATTGAGATTGCTACGTTGACTAAATCCTTGTCCACAAATATCACAGATGTAAGGTTTCTTTCCAGTATGAATCCGTTTATGTATCTTGAGATCATTATTGCGACTAAAACCTTGTTGACATATATCACAAATGTAAGGTTTCTCTCCAGTATGACCTCGTTTATGTTTATTCAGATTGCTACTTTGACTAAATCCTTGTCCACATATATCACAGATGTAAGGTTTCTCTCCAGTATGAATCCGTTTATGTATCTTGAGATCATTATTGCGACTAAAACCTTGTTGACATATATCACAAATGTAAGGTTTCTCTGCAGTATGAATACGTTTATGTGTCTTGAGATTACTACTGCAACTAAATCCTTGTCCACATAAATCACAAATGTAAGGTTTCTCTCCAGTATGAATACGTTTATGTGTTTTAAGATTGTGACTATGACTAAATCCTTGTCCACATGTATCACAAATGTAAGGTTTCTCTCCAGTATGAATCCGTTTATGTATCTTGAGATCATTATTGCGACTAAAACCTTGTCGACATACATCACAAATGTAAGGTTTCTCTCCAGTATGACCTCGTTTATGTTTATTCAGATTGCTACTTTGACTAAATCCTTGTCCACATGTATCACATGTGTAAGGTTTGTCGCCAGTATGAATGCGTTTATGTACATAAAGATTGCTACGTCGACTAAATCCTTGCCCACATAAATCACAAATGTAAGGTTTCTCTCCAGTATGAACGCGTTTATGTGAATTGAGATTGCTACGTTGACTAAATCCTTTGCCACACATATCACAAACATGAGGTTTCTCTCCAGTATGAATTCTGTTATGTTCATTGAGATAGCAAGCGTGACTAAATCCTTCACCACATAATTCGCAAATGTAAGGCTTCTCTCCAGTATGAATTCGTTTATGTGTATTGAGATAACCAGCTTGAGAAAATCCTTTTCCATATGTATCACAAGCATAAGGCTTCTCTCCAGTATGAGTTTGTTTATGCCTTTTGAGATTGCCCTTGTGACATTTTCCGCATTCATCACATAAGTAACTTTCTTTCCTAACATGAATTCGTGTTTGTGTGTTGAGATGCTCCATCTGAATATATCTTGCATCACCTTGTTTATCTGTATTTCGATTATTGTTGTCACTAACTTCATTTCTACAGGCATGAACAGAATGTATTTCTTCTTCAGCTTTAATTTGTAAATTATCTTCATGACATATCAATGTTTTGTCAACATGACTGGGCAGTAATCCTTTTCCAATTATCATAGATTCATAATGCTTCTCTCCAGAATGGATTTGCTCATGGATGTCCAAATCATTTTTCAGAAATACTTCCGTTCCACTTCTGTTACATTCTGTTCCACATGCATCACAAATAAAAGACCTCCCTCCAATATGAATGTTTCGTTTATGTGCATCAAGATTGTCAATAACACTGAATCCTTTTCCGCATGCATCACAAATATAATCTTTTTCTCCAGTAGGAGATTGATCATTTGTCATCTGATCATGTGTGAGAATTGCAGCATCAGAATTTCTTTTTCCAAATGTGTCATCGGAGTTGGCTTCTTCTTCAATCTTGATTTGCAAATCATTTTTATCTGAGATCACCATTTCATCAACATAATCATCATCATTACAATCAAAGCATCTTTCATGCTTTACAGACTTCTCAGAGATCAATACTTCATCAACATAATCATTATCACTAGAATCAGCGCACCTTTCACGCTTATTGGAATTCTCTGAGATGAATACGTCATCAACATAACCATAATGATAACATTCGGAGTAGCTTTCACGCTTTACAGAAATCCCAAGTGGTAGTTGGTCACAATATAACAACTCTTTGTTTGCCACTGGAATTAGCACTGAGGTGCTTTGCGTTGACGAATTTCCATATAAGGAATGAGCATTTATGCCACCTAAGATTGAAATGATTTGATTAGAAAATTGGCTGCTTTATTAAATATGAGTGGAACAATATCTATGCTATTACATGGCTGGTGGAGAAGTAAACTTTTGCTCCTTTTGCTTAGGTGGCTTGCAATTATCCGTGAATCAAAACATAAAATCAAATTGAAATAATATAATCCTCTAGCAGCTCTCCTTGCTATCTTCCAGTTTCACATCAATCATCAAAATTGTCTTGGAGTGCTCTTGTCACTATCCCGCCCGTAGAAAGGTACAAGTGGGCAAATCATTCTCCAATTGACTTGGTAGGGGAAATCTTTTCCAAATAATATGGTATCGACGGCGCTGTCATTTGTTCAACCTGCGTAAAAATGTGCACGGCTTTCTTGTTCAATCAAATCCCTTCAGAGCGAGAAGTACCATGCTATCCAAAGTAAATTTGTTAATAGGCGCAACCGGTAAACAGAACAGTTCGTTTTTCCAACTCGTATTTCCAAAGTACTCTCTTGCGCATTTAGAACACGATACCCTTAAAACAAATGGCTGGTTTCCAAACAATATTTTATGAAGCTAAATGAAGAGAAATGCCATTTAATGAATGTTGGTTCAAAGGGAGATAATGAAAAACCATCAAAATAGGCGATACTTGTGCGAAAGAAAATACAGAGGAAACTCTTCTCGGTATAACTTTTGATCAACCAATCTTTTGAAGAACATGTCAACACCCTATGCAGAAAGGCCGACCAAGAATTACATGCTCCTGCCGGTATATCCTGCTACATGGACATTGAAAAAATGCAGCAGCTAATGAGAGGCTTTGATACTGGGACAATTTCCACTTTATTACATGAAAATCAAATGTGTATATCATAACGTCAAATGTTTGTAGAATAGGAGGGGGAAGGGGGGGGGGCTATCTCCTCGATTAGTTTACCTATTGAGAGAGCACCTTTTTTAAGTAATTCCCTCCGTACAATTAATTCATTTCTCTGTATTTGTAGATTGTATCAATTGTATGCAATATTGTTTTATTTCTTTGTACTTTAGTTATTTGTTGGTATAGCAAATATAAATTGTATGAAGTTAATTTGAAATATATGAACCTGAAACTGTTTCGAGTTGTTTACAGTTTTACAGCAAGTACGCAAAATATAGAGTTTATCAAGTTTCAAAAGTTGATCTAAAAGACTTTTCTGCATAAATGTTCTTCAACAAGCCTCAAAATTAAATCATTCCCTGGTGTGAATTTGTTTATGATTTGTCAGATTGCGAGTGCTGCTAACTGATTTCCTGCAAGTATGTTAAATAGAGGGTTTATCCAGTATTTTTAAGCTGGCCGAATCCACAAAATTTTACTCAACAACCATCACAAACTAAATCATTCCCAGGTATGAATTTGTTCATGAGTAACCAGATTGCTAGTGGTGCTAAATCCTCCTCCACATATATAACAAATGTAAGGTTTCTCTCCAGTATGAACTCGTTCCCATACCGGGTCTCCCAAAAAAAGTATACAAATTTGGTTGACTGTAGCGATGTGATCTTACCTTTAATCAATGGCTAGTCACTCTCAAAATGTTCCTCGATAGTTAACTTGAACATAGATACCTCGTTTGCTGGTATTGTTGCTTTAAGAACAGAAATATCAATCTTGAAAGCTCTAATTTGCGTCCAGAAGCAAACCAGAGCTTTGGCCTTTTGGCCTAAGTAAATTTCTGAAGCACGTCGAATTGAAGAACTGAAATTAATGAAAAATTAAGAAAATTCCCAATGGGTGACTAGCTTCTAAACAACCACATAGCTCAAGATATAATATTGTTCAAATTTGTTCAAGGCTATCGTTGATTTATACGCTGTGCCTTAAGAATTTGCTTAGGCCAAAAGGCCAAAGCTTTGGTTTGCAGGAAGAGGCAAATTTGAGCTTTAAAGATGAACATGTCTGCTCTCAAAGCACAAAGACCAAAACGAGGTACCAATGTTTAAGTTAACTATCGATGATCATTTTTAGAGTGATTAGACATAATTGATGCTAAAATAACATCCCTGGAGTCAACCCCGATTCCGTATACATTCTTTTGGGACACCCGGTATATCATAAATGTAATGTAAGGTTTCTCTGCAGGATGAACTCGCTTATGTGTATAACACTGTGACTCTGACTAAGTCTTTGTCCGCATACATCACAAACATAAAAGGTTTCTCTGCAGTATGAATGCGCCTATGTGTCTTGAGATTACTACTGCAACTAAATCCTTTGCCATATAAATGACAAATTTAAGGTTTCTCTCCAGTATGAATGCGTTTATGTCTATTGAGATTAGCAATTCGACTGAATCCTCTCCTACATATATCACAAATGTGAGGTTTCTCTCCCGTATGAATGCGTTTATGTGTGTTGAGAATACCACTTTGATTAAATCCTTGTCCACATATATCACAAATGTAAGGTTTCTCTCCCGTGTGAATGCGTTTATGTCTATTGAGATGAGCAATTCGACTAAATCCTTTCCTACATATATCACAAATGTGAGGTTTCTCTCCCGTATGAATGCGTTTATGTGTGTTGAGAGTACCACTTTGAATAAATCCTTGTCCACATATATCACAAATGTAAGGTTTCTCTCCCGTATGAATGCGTTTATGTCTATTGAGAGTACCACTTCGATTAAATCCTTGTCCACATAGATCACAAATGTAAGGTTTCTCTCTGGTATGAACTCGTTTGAGATTGTGACTGTGACTAAATCTTTGTCCACCTATATCACAAATGTAAGGTTTCTCTCCCGTATGAATGCGTTTATGTGTGTTGAGAGTACCACTTTGACTAAATCTGTGTCCACATATTTCACAAATGTAAGGTTTCTCTCCCGTATGAATGCGTTTATGTGTGTTGAGAGTACCACTTTGATTAAATCCTTGTCCACATAGATCACAAATGTAAGGTTTCTCTCTGGTATGAACTCGTCTATGTGTATTGAGATTGTGACTGTGACTAAATCTTTGTCCACATATATCACAAATGTAAGGTTTCTCTCCCGTATGAATGCGTTTATGTCCATTGAGATGGGAAATTCGACTAAATCCTCTCCCACATATATCACATATGTAAGGTTTCTCTCCAGTATGAACTCGTTTATGTATAATGAGATCGTGACTGTAATTAAATCCTTGACCACATGTATCACACATAAAAGGTTTCTCTGCAGTATGAATGCGCCTATGTGTCTTGAGATTACTACTGCAACTAAATCCTTTGCCATATAAATGACAAATTTAAGGTTTCTCTCCAGTATGAATGCGTTTATGTCCATTGAGATGGGAAATTCGACTAAATCCTCTCCCACATATATCACAAATGTAAGGTTTCTCTCCAGTATGAATCCGTTTATGTGTGTTGAGACTACCACTTTGATTAAATCCTTGTCCGCATATATCACAAATTTAAGGTTTCTCTCCAGTATGAATGCGTTTATGTCCATTGAGATGGGAAATTCGACTAAATCCTCTCCCACATATATCACAAATGTAAGGTTTCTCTGCAGTATGAATGCGCCTATGTGTCTTGAGATTACTACTGCAACTAAATCCTTTGCCATATAAATGACAAATTTAAGGTTTCTCTCCAGTATGAATGCGTTTATGTCCATTGAGATGGGAAATTCGACTGAATCCTCTCCTACATATATCACAAATGTGAGGTTTCTCTCCCGTATGAATGCGTTTATGTGTGTTGAGAATACCACTTTGATTAAATCCTTGTCCACATATATCACAAATGTAAGGTTTCTCTCCCGTGTGAATGCGTTTATGTCTATTGAGATGAGCAATTCGACTAAATCCTTTCCTACATATATCACAAATGTAAGGTTTCTCTCCAGTATGAATGCGTTTATGTGTGTTGAGAGTACCACTTTGAATAAATCCTTGTCCACATATATCACAAATGTAAGGTTTCTCTCCCGTATGAATGCGTTTATGTCTATTGAGAGTACCACTTCGATTAAATCCTTGTCCACATAGATCACAAATGTAAGGTTTCTCTCTGGTATGAACTCGTTTGAGATTGTGACTGTGACTAAATCTTTGTCTACCTATATCACAAATGTAAGGTTTCTCTCCCGTATGAATGCGTTTATGTGTGTTGAGAGTACCACTTTGACTAAATCTGTGTCCACATATTTCACAAGTTTCTCTCCCGTATGAATGCGTTTATGTGTGTTGAGAGTACCACTTTGATTAAATCCTTGTCCACATAGATCACAAATGTAAGGTTTCTCTCTGGTATGAACTCGTCTATGTGTATTGAGATTGTGACTGTGACTAAATCTTTGTCCACATATATCACAAATGTAAGGTTTCTCTCCCGTATGAATGCGTTTATGTCCATTGAGATGGGAAATTCGACTAAATCCTCTCCCACATATATCACATATGTAAGGTTTCTCTCCAGTATGAACTCGTTTATGTATAATGAGATCGTGACTGTAATTAAATCCTTGACCACATGTATCACAGATGTAAGGTTTCTCTCCAGTATGAATGTGGCTATGCGCATTGAGACTGGCAATTTGACTAAATCTCTTTCCACATACATCACAAATATAAGGCTTTTCTCCAATGTGAATTCGTTTATGTCTATTGAGATTGCGACTGTAACTAAATCTTTGTCCACATGTATCACAGTTGTAAAGTTTCTCTTCAGTATGAATGCACTTATGTGTCTCGAGATTACTACCGCAACTAAATCCTTTTTCACATATATCACAAATGCAAGGTTTCTCTCCAGTATGAACTGGTTTATGTGTATTGAGATTGTGACCGTGACTAAATCTTTGTCCACATATATCACAGATGTAAGGTTTCTCTCCAGTATGAGTTCGTGTATGTCTGTTGAGATTACTCTTTTGACTAAACCACTTTCCGCATTCGTTACATGAGCAAGTTTTTTTTTCAGCATGAATTCGAGTATGTTTGTTGACATGCTCAATCTGAATATATCTTTTATCACCTTGTTTATCTGTATCTCGATTACTGTTGTCACTAAATTCATTTCTACAGGCATGAACAGAATGTGCTTCTTGTTCAGTTTTCATTTGTAATTCATGACATATCAATGTTTTGTCAACATTACTGGGCAGTAGTCCTTTTCCAAGTATCATAGATTCATAATGTTCCTCTCCAGAATGGATATTTTTATGTGTATTTAATTCATCTTTCAGACAAAATTCTGTGCCACATACATCACAAACAAAAGACCTACCTCCAAGATGAATGCTTCGTTTATGTGTATCAAGATTGCCAATAACAGTGAATCCTTTTCCGCATTCGTCACAAATATAATCATTTTGGTCGGTAGGAAACTGATCATTTGTCTTCTGATCATGTGTGAGAATTGCAGAATCAGAATTTCTTTCTCCAAATGTGTCATCGGAGTTGACTTCCTCTTCAATCTTGATTTGTAAATCATTTTTATCTGAGGTCAGCATTTCATCAACATAATCATCATCACCACAGACAGAGTAACTTTCACGCTTCACAACATTCCCTGAGGTCACCATTTCATCATCATGATCATCATCACCACAGTCAGAGTATCTTTCACGCTTGACGGCATTCTGAGAGAACATCATTCCATCAACATAATCATCATCACCACAGACAGAGTAACTTTCACGCTTCACAACATTCCCTGAGGTCACCATTTCATCATCATGATCATCATCACTACAGTCTGAGTATCTTTCGCGCTTGATGGCATTCTGAGAGAACATCATTCCATCAACATAACAATGAGCACTATAATCAGAGTAGCTTTCACGCTTTACAGAATTCCCAAGTGGTAGCCGGTCACAATGAAATAACTCTTGGTTTGCAACTGGAATTGGTATGGGGGTGCTTTGCGTTGACAAATTTCCATATGAGGAATGAGCATTTATGGCACCTAAGATTGAAATGATTTGATTAGAAAATTCGCTGCTTTATCAAATACGAGTGGAGCAATATTTATGCTATTACATGACTGGTGGACAAATAAACTTTTGGTCCTTGTGCTTAGGTGGCTTGCAATTATCCGTGAATCAAAACATAAAATCAAATTGAAATAACACAATCCTCTAGCAGCTCTCCTTGCTATCTTCCAGTTTCACATCAAACCATCAGAATTGTCTTGAAGTGCTGGAGTTTGTCGTTGTTGTCACTCTATCGCCCGTAGAAAGGTACAAGTGGGCAAATGATTCTCCGATTGACTTGGTAGGGAAAATCGTTGCCAAGCCAAATCAAGTGGAATCGACGGCTCTGTCATTTGTTCAACGTACGTAAAAATGTGCACGGGTTTCGTGTTCAATTAAATCCTTTTAGAGCGAGAAATGCCATGCCGTTTAAGGTATATTTGTTCATACGCACAACCTGTAAACAGAACAGTTCGTTTTTTCAACTCGTACTTTCAAAGTACTCCCTTGCGCATTTAGAACATGATGCCCTTAAAACAAATGAGTGGTCTCCAAACAATATTTTATGAAGCTAAATGAAGAGAAATGCCATTTAATGATTTTTGGTTCGAAGCCTGTATGGAAAGTGTGGCACTTGCACACCCAAGAAAAACAATAGGGTATTCAAAACAGACAATAGATAAACAATAGAGGACCCTTCTTGCACACCCGAGGTCTCGGCGAAAATTGCCCTACTTTCCATATGGGTTCGAAGGGAGATACTGAAATAACCATCAAAATAGGCCAGGCATGTGCGAAAGAAAAAACCCTTCTTGGTATAACTTTTGATCAACCAATCTTTTAAGGAACATGTCAAGACCCTATGTAGAAAGGCCGACCAAGAATTACATGCCCCTGCTGGTATATCCTGATACATTGACATTGAAAAAATGCAGCAGCTAATGAGAGGCTTTGATACTGGGACAATTTCTACTTTATTACATGAAAATCAAATGTGTATATCATAACGTCAAATGTTCGTAGAATTGGAGGGGGGGGGGGGGCTATCTCCTCGATTAGTTTACCTATTGACAGAGCACCTTCTTTAAAGGGAATCGATATAGTTAAAAGCTGGCCCAGGCCAAGTTAAAAATATAATCTATTGTATTCAACAACTTTGACGCCTACCGTTGCATTGTGTGGCGAAGGAAACAATGGGTTTGTGGGCGTTTCTTCAGCCTATTTGTAGCAGCTTGGCGATATAGCTATGTCTATTCCCTTTAAGTTATTCCCTCCGGACAATTAATTCTTTTCTCTGTAATAAACTAAACCATCATCAATCTCAACAGAAAATGAAAATAAAAACACAACTATTAATTTTCAAACGTTTCGATAATAATCTTCGTCAGTGTAAGCTTTTACAGGGCAGCCCACTATTTATAGTAAACAATAATTTACATCACAATACATACACCTTAACATAAAATATAATTTACAATTGAATACATGATACATAAACTAGTTCTAAAAAACATAAGTCAACCAAAAATCAATACCCAAAAGACCATTGTCGTTGTATTCTTAAAGGCAAATGACGGAGATATAAGGTGATTTAAATCAGGGGCCTGGGCAATCTAAATATAGCCTATTGTATTCTATTGTATTTGATGATATCGCGAGATTAGCAAATTAATTGGACAAATGAAAGTACTAAGCCATCTATTGCTCTATTTTTAAACTAGGCGCTATATATCCGTCATTTGTCTTCAAGAGATCTTGCAATTTAAGAGCTGTGCATTTGGTAGTTAAGTTGAAATGTGAAGAGGAACTGGGATCTTTTATTAACCACTTGAAGCTGTTCATCTTTTCTCTGTATTTGTAGATTGTATTAATTTTCTGTAATATTGTCTTATTTCCTTGTACTTTAGTTATTTGTTGGTATAGTTAATTATAAATTGTATGAAGTTAATTCAAAAGATATAAAAGTGAAACTGTTTCGAGTTGCTTAAAGCTTTACATAAAGTACGCAAAGTATAGGGTTTATCAAGTGTCATTGATGTTGATCTGAACGATTTTTCTGCATAAATGTTTTTCATCAAGCCTCACAATTTAATCATTCCCTTGTATGAACTTGTTTATGAGTAGCTAGATTGCTAGTGGTGCTAAATCCTTCTCTAATCTATCGAAAATGTAAGGTTCCTCTCCAGTATGAATTCGCTTTTGTGTAGCAGTGAGATGGTTACTGTGACTAAATCCTTGTCCACGTGTATCACAACTGTAAGGTTTCTCTGCAGTATGAATACGTGTATGTCCATTGAGATGGGCAATTTAATTAAATCCTTGTCCAAATACATCACAAATGCAAGGTTACTCTTCAGTATGTATTCGATAATGTGCAGTGAGATTGCAACGTTGACTAAATCTTTGTCCACATTTATAACAAATGTAAGGTTTCTCTCCCGTATGAATGCGTTTATGTGTCTTGAGACTGTGACTGTGACTAAATCTTTGTCCACATATATCACAAGCGTAAGGTTTCTCTCCAGTATGAATCCGTGTATGTATCTTGAGATCACTATTGCGATTAAATCTTTGTCCACATATATCACAGACGTAAGGTTTTTCTCCAGTATGAATTCGCTTATGTCTATTGAGATTGCTACGGTCACTACATCTTAGTTGGCATATATCACAGATGTAAGATTTCTCCTCAGTATGAATGCGTTTATGTGCATTGAGATGAGTAATTCGACTAAATCCTCTGCCACAAATATCACAAATGTAAGGCTTCTCTCCTGTATGGACTCGTTTATGTGTATTGAGACTGGCAATTTGACTAAATCTCTGTTCACATATATCACAGATGTAAGGTTTCTCTCCAGTATGAATGCATTTATGCCCATTGAGATGGGCAATTTGACTAAATCCTTGCCCACATAAATCACAAATGTAAGGTTTCTCTCCGATATGAATTCGCTTATGTCTATTGACACTGTGACTGTGACTAAATCTTTGTTGACATATATCACAGACGTAAGGTTTCTCTCCAGTATGAACTCGTTTATGCATCTTGAGAGCATAATTGTGACTAAATCCGCGTCCACATGTATCACAGATAAAAGGTTTCTCTCCAGTATGAATGCGTTTATGCCCATTGAGACCAGCAATTTGACTAAATCTTTGTCCACATATATCACAAATGTAAGGTTTCTCTCCAGTATGAACTCGTTTATGTGCATTGAGAGTTTGACTCTGACTAAAGCTCTGTTCACATATATCGCAGATGTAAGGTTTCTCTCCAGTATGAATGCGTTTATGCTCATTGAGACCGGAAATTTGATGAAATCCTTTTCCACATATATCACAAATGTATGGCTTCTCTCCAGTATGAGTTCGTTTGTGTCTATTGAGATTATTCTTTTGACTAAAACACTTTCCGCATTCGTCACATGTGTAAATTTTTTTTTCACCATGAATTTGAGTATTTTTGTTGAGATGCTCTATCTGAATATTTCTTGTATCACCTTGTTTATCTGTATTTTGACTATTGTTGTCACTAACTTCATTTCTACAGGCAGGAACAGAATGTGCTTCTTCTTCAGTTTTAATTGGTAAATTATCTTCATGACATATCAATGTTTTGTCAACATGACTGGGCAGTAGTCCTTTTCCAAGTATCATAGATTCATAATGTTTCTCTCCAGAATGGATATTTTTATGTGTATCTAAATCATCTTTCAGAAAAAATTCTGTGTCACATACATTACAAATAAAAGACCTACCTCCAAGATGAATTTTTCGCTTATGTGCATCAAGATTGCCAATAGCACTGAATTCTTTTCCGCATGCATGACTAATATAAACCTTTTCTCCCGTGGGAAATTGATTATTTGTCATATGATCATTTGTGAGAATTGCAGCATCAGAATTTCTTTCTCCAAATGTGTCATCGGAGTTGGCTTCCTCATCAAACTTGATTTGTAAATCACTTTCATCTGAGGACATCATTTCGTCAACACAATGATCATCACCACAGTCAGAGTATGTTTCATGCGTTACGGAATTCCCAGAGGTCATCAAGCCATTAACATGGTCATCATCACAACAATCAGAATATCTTTCACGCTTTATGGAATTCTCTGAGATCATTACATCATCAACATAAGCATAATGATTACATTGAGAGTAGCTTCCAAGCTGTACGGGATTCCCAAGTGGCAGCTGGTCACAATGAATTAACCCTTGGTTTGGCACTGGAATTAGTATTGGGGTGCTTTGTGTTGACAAATTTCCATATGAGGAATGAGCATTTATGATACCTAAGATTGAAATGAACTTATTAGAAAACTCACTGCTTTATCAAATAAGTGGCGCAATATTTATCCTATTACATGGCTGGCGGAGAAATAAACTTCTGGTCCTGGTCAGGCGGCATGCTATCGGGTGCGCCAAGATAAACTATGAACGTTCGGCAGGCAACAAGAAATCGCACACTACACTGTTGATGAATATTGATGACTTAACTGACTCATGATTGATGGGAGCAGTGCAAATTAACTGAAGAAACCAAAACGAGGGACTCTGGTATTGACTGGATTTGTATTCATTGCACTATTTCAAATAACTATGAAATATTTCCTTTTACCCTGGAATGTGACAACTTCCTTCCAGGATCATATGGAGTTAATGTGCCTTCTCTCATGAACTCTTTGTCATAATTTCAAATTGTTTAATAGCTAACTAATCCAACAAAACCTCTCTGCCTGTCATGTTGAAGAAAATGTAACTATGAACATAAGCTCACAATACTGTACTTTACAGGAACTTTTCAAGAGCGGTCAACAAGATGACAGTTCAAATTACAAGCCTATATCTGTTTTGCCATTTCTAGCCAGACTGTTCGAAAAGTTTGTTGGTAATCAAATCAATCTGCTTTCTGATTCCAGTACAAACGACTGGTACGTAAATATTGATAACGGAAAATACAAATCAAATGTATTCATCGACCTAAAGAAAGCATTTGATACTGCAGATCATGGCATCTTTTTTCTATCAAATCTTAAAGACCCTGTGCTAACCATGGGTATTTGTGGTCATCAGCTATCCCACAATGCATTTTCAGAGACCCTTAAAATCCCACAGATCATTGCGAAAATTCCTAGTCCTCAAAAGAACAAAAGAAAGTCTCATCAGCTTGTGAGCTAATTTAAGAATGCCAATTCCACATATTGAATATTTTCAATGCCGAGTTTCCTGTCAGTTACATGCACAATTAAATACTGTTCTTCCTGATAACAAAACAAATCTCTGATAAAGTTTCCAACTGAATGGCGCTGTTACATAGACAATGCTGTAGAGTCCAAAATTTGATATTTCCCTTTCTCCAATTTCAAAGGAGCCATTCCCCAACTTGCATACCTTGCACATGTCATCTTGGACAAGGTTGTTTATCTATCTTGCAAAGAATGCCTGCAAAGACTGCTGGTTAGCACAGGGTCTTTAAAAAGCTAAAAAACTACAACTACAATTCAACTCTGCCAATCATAGCGGAAAAAGACACAAGGTCATTGAGTTTCCACTATGAATGGCACTTACAATATTTCTTAGAATTAAATACAATAACAAAAAACAAATATGAAAACGGTTAAGCAGGCCTGGCCGTGACCATTTTAGCAGGCGAGCGATACATCGCTCTCCTCGGTAAAGTCAGGCGGGCGATTTTCAGTCTCCCGAAAATCCTCAATAAAAGTAGTTGAATAAACGAAGAATGCACTATTGGCCTTAAAACAGCTAACTTTGCAAAACGAGAAGGCGATTCTCCGACAGAAACGAAGCCATAGTTTATATAGTCGCAAATCAACCACACTTTCATCAACAAAGTTTTGAACAGTAAGTTTTGACTTGGAAGTAGTTAACGATTTTGCAGGAGGAGATAAATAACAGTTTGGTGTAAAGCCATTCAAATATCAAAGGGGGCTTCGTTTGTTTTTCGTTTGACTTGTGAAGTAGTTAACGATTTTACAGGAGGAGATGACTTCCTGAGAGATTAAAAGGTGATGAAGTTTATTTTGAGGTCAAACTATAAGGATTAATTTCCTATCAACAGTTTAGTTTTACTTCAAGAGGTGATGAATACATGAATGAGTCAAAGACATTGAGGCGGGCGGTTCATGTGCGAACTGACATTGAGGCGAGCCATGAATCGCTCACCTCACCAACCTGAGGCGGGCGTGGAGGCGGGCGCGGGCGATCGCCCGCCTTAAACGGCCAGGCCTGGTTAAGGAAAAACAAAATACAAGACATACGGACATAAGACATAAGCTGCTGCCTTCCAACAAATGATTGTTAACCTACATTTGTTTTGTGTTTTCGATAAAGCAAATCGTTTCCTCCATAATCATTTTATTTGCATTCACGTCTAAATCAGAACTTCCAAAAAGGAGTAGGTTACAAAGTGATTTGGAGTCCATACTCGAAACGTTTAAATCAGGAATGTTTTCGAGATGACCAGAAAGACCTTGCCGTAATGTGTCATACATAGGGCAGTGCAGGAGAAAATGTTCATTATCTTCATTTGCCTCGCCGCAATCGCAAATAGGGCTTAAACAGTCAAAATTGTGCTGGAATTTATGCTAAAAATTTCCTACTCAAAGACAAAGCTACTCAAAGGGGTACAATCCATGATGGAAGATATGCATGTTGTGCCAAATAGCTTTGGCATTGAGCGATATCAAAAACAATGGCAAAACAATAGGTCTAATGTCTTTAGACAATTGGTGTGGCGTACACCTTTGGCGTAGCATAAACCCAGGGTGAATCTCTCCATTGTTCTGCACCAAATATTTTTGAGTGTAATGACTTTGTGCGCCAGTGTGCACCAAAGAATAATTTATATCTATTGTTTAACTCATTGATCCCCGAAGACGCCATATGGCGTCCTCCACAATCCAGCCTCATTTCCCCGAAGACGCCATATGGCGTCCTCCGCAGCTCAGTTTCTCTTCCCCGAAGACGCCATATGGCGCTTCAAAAGGATGTCTTAGAAATTGCATAACAGTGTCCAAACAAAAGGAGCTTTGTCTACGGGATTTGTAGCATTGTATAGAGGAAATGTCAACCATTCTTTTGGTTACAAAAGGTCAGTAGGGGTCAGGTCAAAGTCATTGAGAAAATTCGAGTCGAATATCTGTGTTTACGTTTTTGCGATCGCGATAAATTTTATGTCCTAGGACATCATGGAAGCAAACTTATTTGCATCTAAACCAGACGGCATTTTCATAGAAACTTAATCAAAGTATGGAAAAGAGTTTTGAGGGGTTTTAGAAGCTGAAGGTGGAGTTTATTCGGAGATTAAAGCGTACAAAATGTTTGTTTGAGGCGAGTGAGAAGGAGAGGTGAAGCGCGCTGGTTACCACGAAGGGAAGCAAATGCTGAAGGAAAGCGAAGGGCAACGGAGCTCTCACAAATGAAAATCCTGCCCTTTCAGAAGAATACTGTATCTGGTCATGTTCATAATCTGGATTCTAGAAAAGATGAAGTAGACTTTTTTAATTTGGTGTGCCCGTTGGTTATTAATTTATGAAATTATTGCGATGAAACGGACAGGCAACGCAAGGCAAAAGATTGTGGTAGGGCCTAACACAAGATGGTGTTTGAAGGAGATTGCTGAGATACTAAAGTGCATATCGGACTGCTAATATTCATGAACTTGCCAAGTTTGAAACATTATAAACACCAGAAGTAAATATGATAAATGAATCATTCAGATCATTTGAAACAAAAATACATGAAGAACTGGACAGTTTTACAAACATCTATCTACAACTACTGTACTCTCTGGCTTGTAAAATTCATCGCTTCGGTTTCTTCTTGTTTGCAAATTTTGTTTACAATAGTTGCTTGGATTGAATCATGATATTCTAAAAATTCAATCATTTCTTGACCTTTCATTTTCAGAAACTTTTCTTCTAACGAGTCTTGTTTTTTATATATATGAGATTCAAAAATAGTTATCAAAATTATGTCATGGAAGTTGAATAAGTGTGGGGATACAGGGCTGTCTTGAGGGCTTTGTTCATGGGGATTGAAGCATCGCGCATAGGACTTTTGTTTGGGGATCAATGAGTTAATATAATGGGACATTGAATTGCCCATTGTTTTAGGTCTCTTTCTACGTCAGAAATGTGCGCCAAAAATCAGATGAGTTCTTTCCCTTCGCCGAAGATCTTCCAAAAATAGGCACTTAGATTCACCCTGCCTGGGCCTGGGCAAAAACAAACTTTCCACCCTCCTGGGGTATATGGTACAATATATGATTATTGCTTTCATTAATTTTTTCTCTTATTATTTCTTTTTGTTAAACTGTATGCAATAACCATCAACTTGTTGCAGTTTGCATTGATTGGTAGATAGATAGAGAGGTAAATCCTATATTGTGAATGGACCCCATTAGGGCGACAACTCTAAAACTGATAAAATGGGCCCAGACTGCATTGTTTGCAAAATGCGCGCAGAAGATGATAATTTAGGCCAGTAGTTGCGCGCCTGCACCTGGCTGCGCAAAGGCCCGGTGGGTGCAATGTTAATGAAAACATGACACCACCCTCGTCCATGATTTCGCTGAGAAAGGGGTATATTCGAAGCAGAATACTAGGACCGAGAATCTCAGAAAAAGGGGTATTTTTCTTCAGAAAATATCCCGACCCAAAAACAGTTAAATGCTGGTGGACTCGGGACCCTAGAATAAAAGTCAATTTCACCTGGTCCAAGTTTGATACCCAAGTTTTATTGGATTCTACTATTTTCCAACAAAGAGATATCAGAATAGTGAATCGTAATAAAGTGCAAAAATCCCAAACCTTTCTCTCAGGACCAGTTTTTGTACTGTACAGATTTCTTTAGGGCTCAGTGATACTCCTTTAAAGGGGGGTTACCTTCAAAATTTTCCATGATAAGGGGTATTTTTACCAGCTAGAAAGTCAGAGAAAAGTGTATCCTATGAAATGGTATGGACGAGCGTGGTGTACCTTATACAATTGAATTGCACCCACCGGGCGCAAAGGATATTGCGCGCGCCTCGATAATATGCCTACACAGGGAAACAAAGCATAAGTTAGCGATCGATCACGCGATTTGTGCCAATTGAGCGCTGGCGCGCCTGGCCTGCCCTGGCCTAAATATTGCAGTAGAAAATGAACCAATCAACCAATTTAATTGGCATATTCACTATGCAATTCCTCAATTTATTGGGAATCTATATATATCAAAAGTTAAGTGAATACAAGTATGAAAATTACGCCCTTTGAAGTTTTGTGAGCTGCAGTCAGGTAGGCCGTGCATTATCTTTCGTTTCTTCCGATATCTATCGCGGTGGGGTTTCATCACTCAAATAAACACGAAATGAATCCAGATTCCATCGTAACCAGTCGCTATTTGCCGGTTGTATCAGAGAGAAAGAGATACGTCGCAGAGAGAACACAGAACATTTAAAGCAGCAACAAATATTTTAATGAAACAAAGCTCGACAATAAATGGACGTACAAGATTCTGAAGATTCCAGACAAGATTCTAATCCTGCGCACGTGTTTGCGCGCCCGCCCCTAACACATAAAAAAGCGCGCCTGTGGAGACATAATATTTCAAGCGCGCAAAAAAGTGCGCGCGGAAGATCTTCCGCGCGCACGACATAAAATGCAGTCTGGAAATGGGCCCACTCTAGGCCGTAGGCCTAAGCCTACACAGATTTGAATGTTTCTTACCGTTGAAATCATCGCATACTTCATGTGTGGTTGCTTCATCTTTCTGGCGTTCATCAGCTTTATTTCTTACCCCCATACTTTTTTCTTTCAGTCCATCAACTGACTCTTTTTCATCAGGCATTTCCATCAATTGCTAGTTGGGTAGAAACATCAATTTTCAAAATCCCTCACTTCAAATCTACCACAAAAAGCTAGACGAATATTCGTCCAGACATGGGGTTCGACATTCAGACATGGGTTCGATATTCCAGACAGACATTCAAGAAAAGACGAATTTTATAGTAAAAAAAAACTAAATAAATTTTCAAAATAAAACATAAATGCGAAATGCCCGACAACTGCAACATATATGTGTGAAAAGAAACAGTAATTTGTCCAAGTTTATGATCCTTGTAATATACATTATGAGGAGAATTTCATCAGTTTTGGCACTTTTCTACAGATTTAAGATGCTGATTTCATAACTTTTGGGTATGAGGGGTGAGAAAAATTATTTTTTGCGTCTATTTGTATGCTAGAAATAGTTTTTGTTATGTTGTGAGTACCCCCCCCCTGGGGAATCTTTATTGATCAGAAACCCTTTACATAAAATTCAACTCTCAGATCACCGAGAGAAACTAAAGCACTGGAAAATTAATACTTAAAGAGACTCTGTCATTTTTTCTGCTGGAAAATAGGTCAAGATTGCTAGACTTATGACGTTTCGTCCCCTTTTTCCTTGCGTTCTTTTATTTGCAGATATCACTTGCTCAAAAGGTATGAGTCCCTATTGCCAAATGATATCTGCAAATCAAAGAACGCAGGGAAACAAGGGACGAAATGTCATAAGTCTACAAGATTGCCACTGACCTAAAATAACTTTTATGATTATGCATAAATGGAAGAACATGTAAAACAGGTCGTTCTTAGCAAAAGTAAAGGTTGGCGTTTTGAGACATTTTCTTGGAGTGACTTTGTCAACCATTCGGATGCAGGTAGCATTGGATTGTGAGAAGCGTTCCACGATAAAATATAAGTTGATAGCACACAAAAATGTTTCCCTTTTTTATACATTCCAATAAAATCTACAATACAAATTTACTAGTTACGCTACTTACAAATACTTAACTGCACTACAAGGACGATGCCACTAGATGCAATATACTATGACTATTCCGTGGCATCACAAAAAAACTAAGACGACATACATATGAATAATTAAAGGAAAATCAACAAGACATGGGAAAAACTACATTCTGTCTGTCAACAGTACAAGAGCACACAAATTTTCCTGAGATGGTGATCGATAGAAAACTGTGACAGAATTGTGAAAGTTTCTGACAGTGGTAAGGATTGGAAGAAGATAAGCATTCTCAAGCAAAAGAAAACTTACGTTTGCTTAAAAATTTCCCGGAGATGCTAATTCATAAAAATACTGTTGTGAATGGTCAACAATTACATTTTAGCACCGGCAATCATGGCTTCGGGAAAATAGTTCTAATTTGTCAAAGTAGGTTGTGTGTGTTCCTGGTGGCTTTGCTCCCAGGTCCCTCATTTTATTACCCCAGATATTTTGTTTGCCCTGGTGACAACTGACTGGGATCTATAGTACCCCAGTCTAAAAAGGAGGCATTTTTCAGATGGGGTCGGCATTCCTTTTTCAGCATATCAAACTGCCTATCTTAGCCAATTTTCAGGCTGGTATCACAATTTGCAGCAAAATTATGACAAAAACTGCTTTTAGGAATTTGGGACCTTGTACCCCCGTCTAAAAAATAGAACTTGGGAGCATTTTTCAGCTGGGGTCTACATCTCATCTCTTGCAGCATATCTGACAAAAGGCCCTGGGGACGAGGTTGCGAACTGCCCATCTATACCAATTTTCATGCTCGTATCACCATTTGCAGGAAAAGTATTACAATGACCGCCTTTGGGGCTTGGGACCAAATACCCCTGTCTTAAAATGGAACTTGGGGTATTTTTCAACTGGGGTATACATCTGGTCGTGTTCTGCATATCAAACTGCCCATCTCTACCAATTTTCATGAAGGGCATCACAATTTGCAGCAAAAGTATTAAGGTAATTTTTTGGGGCCTTGGGCCCAGTACCGCCGTCTAAAAATAGCACTTTGGGGCATTTTTCAGCTGGGGTATGCATCTTATCTTTTTCAGCGTTCAAAGCTACCCCAAAAATCCAAGTTTCATGGCCTTTCATGCTGGTATCCGATTTTGCACAACACTCTTATTATCTGAGATTAACAGCCCTGACTATTCTTATTGAAGCAATATTCTTCGTGGAGTTTCAATATTTTGCAGACAAATCATGGAAATGGATTGTGCATAGATTGATGTAAAATCCGGCTGAGTGACACAATTTTTGGGGCACAGCCCCTTTTCGGCAGAACCACTGTAATTTCCGAGAATTTCTATAGATTTCATTGTAACGTCATAGCAAAATGGGGCTGAAATTAAAAAACAGCCTCAAAATTTGGAATCTACGTGGAAAGTTGATCTAAATCAACTCCAAGAGAGTAAAATAGGCAGAGTGGGAGAGTTCCATATCGTTACGCCAAGAAACGTTGTTGACAAAAATGTGGTCTTGAATTTTTGGCCACGACTGTATATCATTTCATAAGTTAAAATATAAAAGATTGGAAAACGATGTTCACATTGTCTCATTATTTCAACCATATCTAAGCAATTGAAAAAGAGGCTGTCTAGTCTCTTATAAAGGAGAAAACGTTACTTATGATGCTGTTTGCAGGCTGCAATTTTTTAATGCCTGTTTCTTGTTTCTGTGGACTTACTAGCCTGCGTGCAGACTCGACTATCCTAATCGAGTCTGCACACGCAGGCTATGGACTTACTGTATCTGCATAAATCCCCAGGGGGGCATTTAGCACATACGGAGACGGGGGGGGGTCAGTCCGAGAAATTTTCAGGAACCCCAAAAATATCAGTTTAGCTTCATTACAACCCAACAATATCAGGTTATTTCATACCTTGACATCCGTAACGAACATAGAAGATCATGAAACAATGCAAATTGAAGACAGGATTGCCGTTAAAGAACCCAGAAATATCGAGAATTGTTTTGCTTTCTATGGCATGTCTTTAAATAGCTGCTTCAACGGGTTTCGCCGGAATCACAGAAACCAATCTTTAAAAGCCAGCGTTTACAACCTACCAAATACATACATAAAAAATAAATACAAATAAATAACTACAACTCTATCTTTTTGAAAGCACAGGTTTATAGCCTACATAAATACAATATACGAGTATTGGTATGTTAAAAGCCCAGGTTTATTTTATTTTTTTCTAAATCAATGACACTATACCCGATGGTATATGGTCTCTACAAGCTAAATTTATGAACCAAGTAAAAACAAAAACAAAAACAGAAACAAAAACAAAAACAAAAACGCGAACAGTAAGAACGAATGAACGAGGTCTGGGGTGAATGGACAAAGAAATTAAACCTTCCTTAGTTAATATCAATTCTGCTTTGAAATGCTTTTTTTAAATATTTTGCAATTGATAGAATGTTGTCTGGGTCTTCATTGTTATTTATCAGTTTGAATGCTTCATTTTTGTCATTTTGATTGTTAATTATTTATATGATTTCCTGACTCAAGTATTGTCGCCTTAAATTTACGTGTATGCACTACATTCGAGTAGCAGATGAATCTCGTCCTCAATACAGCTAGTGTTACATTTGGTGCAAAGTCCTATTTTCCAAAGCTACAGGGCGTCCCAAAAATCGTTCACCGTTTCATTAAATACAGTAAAAACCCGCACATAAGAACCTTCATTTGTTAAGAACCTACAGCCTGAAATAATATATTTTGGACCCAATGGATAAGAACTATTTCAGCCTGATATCATAACTAGGTTCATAATGAAGGGTTTCATTCATTCATTGGGAAATAAATGCAATCTGTTTGCCAATCGACCTCTTTCGTGAACTCCAAAACATTACTTACAGAACTATGATAGGCAGGACCTACAGGGAAAGTTTTGGTTGAAATGGATAGGGCCAAGAGTGTACGTATGTTTGGCTAAGATTTTGATTCACATATGTCCCTTTGTTAAGAAACTACACCATGAATACTGGATGTGCCTCAATGCATAAGAACCTAAACAGGCTGAGTTCAAAATCTTAGGTTCTTATGTGCGGGTTTTTACTGTATTCAAAAATAATGAAATAATGAACGGGCTTCAAGGTAGGATAACCAAGTTTCGGCGATTTAAATTAGTTTTAGACACCAGGAGCGATCAATTCAATGACTGATGTCATCGTGAAAGTGGTCCATTGAACAGGACACAAGCCCACGACGAGTACCACGTGAGTAAAAAAATAATCCCTGTTTGAAAACCTACTGATCCCTGGATAATAGGGCAATAACATTGAAAAGGGAAGCAGTGGCCTTTCAAACAGACGGGTATTGTTTCAGTCACCCGGTAGCATCTCGACACTTCCATTGAAAAATTCGATTCATTTTCAACACGAACATTTCTCATACAAGGATTTGAACTTTTCCAAAAGGTTCCCCCAATAACATGCAACCTTCCAGTTGACCATCACAGCACGGGAGCTTCATCATCATCAGGGACACCGGAGCGATGGTAGGCAAGGGGGGCGACTAGGAACGTAAGGGCAATCGAGACCGAAGGCGAGCGAAGCGAGCCTGAAAATTGGGGGTCCGGGGGTACTCCCCCGGGAAAATTTTTGTGGCCACGCCCTTTAGATTGGCTTAAAATGCTATCAAAAATGTTTCAACGAACATTAATCATGTTCTTTCACGAAATTTTTCGGCTATTTCTCCACATGTCCTCATTCCGAATCGCATAAAATCGCATATTGCTTATTTTGAAGTTGCAATTGCCAGTCATTTTTCGGTACTAGCGTGTTTCTGATAAGGGAATGAAGCTATGGCGGCTTTTATATCAAGTTTCAAAGTAAATTATTGTTTTTCATTGAAAGGGCACTTTTGCCCCCCTTGCCCCCGTTAGGAAAGGGCAGGAGGGGCGCTTGCCCCCCCCCCGCGCCCCCCTCTCCAGCGTTCCTGAATTGAAAAGAAATGGATCAAAGCATGATCCGTGCGTAACACCATATGCATAACTATGCTTTGAGAATGTGGGTCAATTAGTGTTCTATCTCGTCAATCATTTGTTTTATTTTCTTTGTATCCTTGTGCTCTGTTCCAAGGACCTCTATTCTCCTCTCATACAAACCGTGTAGAATCTTTAAAGCTTCTTCACTTTTCCCTTCTGCTTTGAGACAAGCAGCAATATTCGACAATGTTGACATAGAATGCGGATGGCTATCCCCTAACTTCTTTACTTGCATTGCATAGACGTTGTTAAGTAGCTCATAAGCTGCTGTGAATTTCTCTTGCCGCATCATTACCTCTGCGAGTTTATTCCCAGCATGCAGCCTTCTCGGGTGGTCTTCCCCATCTTGCATCCTTCGTTGCTCATAGATAAGTTCGTAATAATTCTGGGCATCTTGGTGTCTCCCTAAAAGTTGCAAAGCATGCCCAATTCCATACATTGCCGTAAAGATATCTCTGTAGGTATAGAGCTCCACGGTATCACCAGCAACCTTGGTATCACTGCTCTTCGTTGCTTCCTGCTTTTTGCGATAAACATCTTCAAATATTTCTAGTGAAGCCTACGGAAAACAGACACAGGAGTGTGGAATGCAGAAGGTGATAACATTATACCGATTGAATCGAATAAAAACGAGCAGATCTGTCAATTTACTCTCCTTTTTGATGCCAGATTGTCTCATCTTCAAATTCTTTTTGAATGCACAATGAAAAGGTTTTCTTCTTTGCTCTCAAGGAATACTTTGCATTCTGCTTCATTTACATTCAGAGCGTGGCTAGTAAGTCGTACAAATCTTTTTTCCAATCGCCTTCAATTGCTTTAATTGCAATTACAAACAAAGCAAACGGATGCTATTGGTACAGAACAGTAGATCCCCGCATATAAGAACATACAACAATAAGAACCTAGAGGCTGTTTCTCTTAACTCATGCACCTTGCAATTAAGAACCTGTTTCAGTTTGATGAAAATATAATGTTATTGTAGGGATAGGAAAGTTGATTTTTCATCGTCGTTATTAAGTTGATTTTTGTGCCAATTGGCTGTTAGCGTTTGAATCTCCTCCCCTGCTGTATGCAAGGTTAGGATTAGTTACCAAGTCTATGACGACTTTGCCAAAACAAATAACGGCTGAATATATTTGATGCAGACTCTAAAATGACCTACACAAAGCACCATTCAGATGAAAACCTTTATACGTTGAATACCTTAGTCCTAGTACCTTTAAACTAAGATCCCATTGCAACATGGCTCTCAAAAAGTAGGTTCTTATATACGGGGATTTATTGAATAACATTAGTTTAGTTATTAGCAGTCTGGTCGGAACCCCACTACCTAAAAAGAAATCTATTGTCCCAAGAGGGGGTAGTCAAAATCATCTCTTCAAAAAAAGTACGATCTTTTGTGAAGCAAAGAGAAATTGCAATATCACACGGGCTTTTAGTAACTGCCCGCAGAAAAGACTGTGTGTGAAAAGACTGTGTGATCGGTGGGCGAAGGACCTCACGAAATCGATTTTCGAAATATCTCAATATCTCAGCATTCGTTGGAACAATGAAACATTCAAAAACAGATGAAAGATCCACCATTGTTCTTTCAACAGAATGTTTTCAGTAAAAATGTGCCAGGGTAAAGGATTTGAACACAATTCATTTGTCAGAAAGTTCAATTGACGGTGAAACAGCCTCGTTACGAGATAAAACAATCTACAAAGTCCGTCTCAAATCTGATATCAGGTGAGATTTGGTGAGATCAGGTGAGATTTGTTGATGTCAGGTGAGATTTGGGGAGATTTGATTAGATCAAGTGAGATTTGGCGACGTCAGGTGAGATTTGGTGAGATCAAGTGAGATTTGGTGATGTCACGTGACATCTTTTTTTTTAGATCAGGTGCGATTTGGTGATGTCAGATGAGATTTGGTGAGATCAGGTGCGATTTGGTGAGATCAGGTGAGATTTGGTGATTTCATGTGAGATTTGATGAGATCAGGTGAGATTTGGTGATGTCATGTGAGATTTGGTGAGATCAAGTGAGATTTGGTGATGCATGACTTTGCAACGCTTGCAAAGTCAAAGCGCTGCATGACTTTGCATGCAGCGCTTGGCTTCCAATGTTGAATAAAAGATTAACTAAAAAAATTCAGACGGCTCAAAATAAATGTATCAGATTCTGCTTGAATCTGAGTAACAGAGCACATATAGGAGTAAAAGAATTCAAAACTGTAAACTGGCTCCCCACTAAAGAAAGGTTTGAGCAATGCACTGCTGCAAAGGTTTTCAATTTTTTTGATAATGCAGCCCCATCATATATGTCAGAGATGTTCTTACCAGTTGGCCAGAGCCGAGTAACTCGAAGATCTAAAAACAAACTAATTCAACCTTTCCGAAAAAGCAACACAGGACAAAATGGTCTCTCATATTTAGGACCTAGAATATGGAACAGTTTACCCTCAGAACTAAAATCTGCAACAAACAACAACAGTTTCAAACATAAAATCAAAGATCAATTCTTTAAAAATCTCCAAAGTCTTAATGATAGTCCCTACATATATTATTAGAAATCTAAAAACAGCCTACAGACATGCTTACTTATCATCCTTAAGAAAGGCTTTATTTCAGGTCTAGATGAATTTCTGCTTTTCATGAAAACTTTCTCTGTTTATCTCGCTAATTTTTCCTTTTCTTAATTTCAAAGGGCACTCCTGGAGGGACCATTATGGAAACAAGGTCGCATTGACCTTTTAATGCTATCCCTGCCATCTTTAACCATGGGGTGTTTTTATTAAATTAGATTTTAAATTAGATATGTAACTTTTGCCTGTAATTTTTTCAAACTTGTAAATATTGTAATTAGAGCTTTTTTTCTGAATCTGTTATTTTTCATTTTTATTTTGATGGCGAAATTTTACATACATACATACATACATACATACATACATACGTGATGTCAGGTGCGATTTGGTGAGATCAGGTGAGATTTGGTGATGTCAGGTGAGATTTGGTGAGATCAGGTGCGATTTGGTGAGATCATGTGAGAGTTGGTGATGTCAGGTGAGATTTGGTGATGTCAGGTGAGATTTGGTGATGTCAGGTGAGATTTGGTGATGTCAGGTGAGATTTTGTGATGTCAGGTGAGATTTGGTGATGTCAGGTGAGATTTGGTGATGTCAGGTGAGATTTGGTGATGTCAGGTGAGATTTGGTAAGGTCAGGTCAGATTTGGTGATGTCAGGTGAGATCAGTTGAGACTTGCGACAACGCAAAATTACTGATTCAAAACATTTTTATTTCTTGTTTGATATGTACCTGCCTTTTACCTGACTTCTAATTTGAGGCAGACTGTAGCAACCATATTGAATCACTAACCTGAGGTCGTTCCAAATCGATATTTAGAAATGCCAGATCGATTTCTGCAGCAAGTGTATCACAGTGCAACTCTCCCAATGCTTTGCGGTACTTGGCAATAGCATCTTGGTATACAGGTAATGCTTCGAAGTGCTTACCAACACAATGCAATGACCTGTAGAGGTGATTAAAGAGACGCTCATTCTACCAGAATGGCAGAGAGAAATGGGGGCAATCACACTTGTAATGTAATACTATTGTATAATTCTAAATTCAATTCTTATATTCTCCTAACAAATTTCGATTACAGCTGAGTTGCATTTTTTCCAACGCGCCCTGTATAATGAACAAACATACCTTGCTTTGTTGAAAAGCAGTGCCAAGGTAGAATGGTGCATTTCACCCAATTTCTCCTTCATGAATCTATGCTGCTCTTCAACATATTGCAAGCTCTCTGAATACCTTCCTTGATACAATAACGCATCTACAATTTTCACCGGAAGGTAACAAAATGTCTTTCGCAATTCTTCATCGCGACTTCCAAAGCCCCAAACGAGCATAGCATGATATGAGAACTGTTTGTCATTTTTGTAATTGCTATATCCACCACGAACAAGTTTTTGCATTTGCTCCAAAGCCTTTTCCAGGTACAACTTTGACTCCATAGGGCCTAGCCTGAGAAGCAGAACCTTCTGCACCTGTCAAAGCAAAAGATAAATTGATATATTAGTTCTGTTAACAAAAGCAATGTGGTTAATTTTCTTAATTCATTTCGAATCATTGTGGAGAATGATATACTCAAAGCCTTCTATTTCCGACATTTATGGTCGAAGGTAAAGTAACTAATTTGAAGAAAAACAAAGATTGCATGTTTGAAATTATGCTGGGAGAATGAATTGTCCTTTAACCCTATAGTGGTTGGGCTATCTGACACGTCCTATTTTGGTTGGAGGGGGCAAAAAACCCCCCCTACCTAACTCTTGACTGGAAATAGATAGAGCAACCAGATTTGGTGTACTAATAGCCTCACACATGTAGTTTATGAATATATAAAAATTAACCAAAAATTAGCCGTCATTATTGCTTGCGTCAGCATTTTTCTTTGTGTGGTCAAGAAAAGTGGCAAAATCGGTCAAAATCAGGAAAAATGCGATAAGATTTTTTTTGGAGCACAATTTCCATCCAAACATTAAAAGTATGATAGAATACATCAAATAGCACTACCCTTCAAAATATCTTTGCAAAATTTTGCAATTTTGCTACTTTTTTCGCGAAAATTAATATTTGAGAATTGGCGATTTCGACAGAGTCAGTTCCGGAAAAGTGTCTCCCTCCCCCTCATTTGTCAAAATATTTTTATGAAACTTCTTGAGTCATTGCATAATAAGTATTAGCAAAAAGTCAAAAAGTTTCCGGGCCATAATTGCTATCCTGACAGAGTTATAACAAAAAGTCTACTAGGGGGGGCAAATTTGCCCCCCCCCAACCAAAATAGGGTTAATCAGCATTCTACAATCGCAAACTATGGCTATGGCAAGGAGCCTTTCAGAAAAGGAATTTGCTTACTCTCTATTGCTCCTTTGTCGAATTCATAAGAACAATCCGAATCCAAATCCATCTTGCTGATTCCGTCAGTCTTCTACAGGGTGTCCCAAAAAACATGTGTGCCGTTTGAATGGCTACTGTGGAGGAGCTATAAATCTGACTTTCTTGTTTTCAGATTTGTGAATAGGAGATATTTCAACTTAGAGTTTGGCACCGAGTTTGTGCAAATCTGACAAGTGGTTGCTGATTTAGTGAGAAAGAAAGTCACAATCACTGGTTGCTTCAAAACCAGAGGATTTTATCTCCGTACTTAACCTTACAACTTGAATTGTAACATTAAATGAACTTAAACTTTACAGTTATGCCAGGAAACGCATTTGGGAGTAATTAATGACCATATTCTTCAATAATATCGACCAAGCAGCATGCTGATGGCAATATTGTTGGTTTAAAACGACTTTATCACTTTTGAGTAGCAAAATATCTGATGGACGAGCACTTGTGTTGCACATTTCCATTCCTAGCAACCCGATCTATGTCCAATATTCTTGGTTGTCACAAAATTCAATGTATGACTATCTGTCTCACTTATAAACATCAGAAAACAGGGCTAGGTGTGTTTTTTTCAATCAATTTCGTTGATTTTAACACAATGGAGAATTATGAATCCTTTGGTTTTGAGGCAGCCAATACTTTTGGTTTTCTTGCTCCATAAATCAGCAACTAGTGATCAGATTTACTCAAACTTGGTGCCAACCTTTAATTTGAAGTCTCTTCTGTCAATCTTAAAAACAGAAAAATTGGATTTATGGCTGCTCCGCAGAAGGCACTCAAACAGCGCACATGTTTTTTGGGACAATCTGTATATGTCAAAATAGCCAGATTCTAACTCTGTGCGTGGTTTATAGCGTTAAGCCTATCTCACCTGGGAGTTTTGAAACGGTCAATACTTGGGGCCTCCCCCCTCCTTTTCACCGCTATTGTAGGAGATTTGATCTTTCAACCTGGTAACTAGATGGACTTTGATGCAAACAATCAAGATCGCGTTATCAAATCAAATTAAAGGGGCTCAGTCGTCAAACAGTAAACAAATCCGTAAACTCGCACGTGTCGGCGATCTCAATTGTTCATCCATTGTTCTCTGCAGTTTGTTTGGTGGCTTCACCCAAGCCACAAAAAAGTGACCGCTAAAAATCCACTTATATCCGAGCAATCGTAGAAGATATGAATATTTGGTTTGTTCCTTAGTGAAGTACAAGGATTAATGCCCAAACAGCAACTTTCATTTTGAAAAAAATACGAAAATCCTGTGTGATATCACCTTTCAAAAAAACCGCAAAAATCATCGTTTTGTTTACATTTTGACGACGGATCCCCTCTAACTCTATTTGCCTCATTGCTATGACAATGAGAAAATATGAAGTTATGATTATCGTGATTATAGGCATCATGATTATAACAATAAAATGAGGCATTAAATTGAAATTTTTTGCTTCAAATCGAATTGGATATCATTAAATACATGTGTAAGCATAATTTGGAAAATATCTGAGATTAATATCTGCAACCATTTCAAAAAAAGTAAATAAATTGTGTTGACTATAAAGTTGAAAAAATTGTTGCCATCATTACTGTGCTATATTTAGAATCTTTAAATGTTCATTATACAGTATAGATATAAAATGAAAGTAGTGCGATCTTGGGATCCTGCTTTGCATATCTTAGCATTGGCGAACAAAAGTTTGGTTGGGGGGGGGGGGTGGTGAGATAAGGTTAAACTTAATTCTACAACTTATAATTTCAACTTGTATTGATCTGCTTGCCCTCAAAAAACATTTTTCTATCTATGATGGGCTTTCGTTCAAAAAAGACCGAGAAGTTCAATTTAACTATGTTCTGGGTATTGAGAGTGCCACAGAAAAAAGTAGGCAGATTTGATTGGGTCAAGAATTTGCTAAGGACAAAAAGCCAAAGCTCTGGTTTGGCGGTGGACCCACATTTGAGCTTTAACGATTAATATATCTGCTCGCAAAGCAGTAATACCAACGAAACATAAGATCCTTTTGGATGATTACAAAGTCCGTCCTGAGCTAAGCAAGCATAAGAAAATCTGAATATTGATTTCTTCATAACCCCAAATGATCTTTTATGCTGTTTTAGCCAAATGATCTTTTATGCTGTTTTAGCTACAGTCAGAGAGATGAGTGTTGCTGCTAAAGTCGCCTTCAACAGAAAATCAAGCGCCTTGTATAAGGACAAGAATCGCCTGAAAAGCAATATTTTGATCTTTATGTCAAACGAGGATGATACGCAAAAAATCAAAAGTCATTACCCCTAGTTTGCTTAGTCTCTGCATGAAACTATTGGTGCATCTGTGTCATGTCAGATTTACGATAACGCAAAATTACTTATGTTTATGCAGAACCCTGCAGAACGTTTCTATTCCTGGGCATCTAGTTTGAGACAAGCATTGACGAAAATAACCTATGTGCAGAATCATATGCATGAAGAAGTTTTGGTTTCGTGTGATCGCGTCCCTTCCCCCAGTCAATGGCGCCATTGTTTGCTGGGATTCTGCACCTTTCCTCTCAACTTCACCTGCGATGATTGCATCCGTTGCTGTGTAGGAGGGGGGTCCTTCTACCTTTGGTGATGCTGCGAATGCTAGCCTCTGTGCAGGCGGCCGGTTACATCATCCCCTAAAGTTGACTTATTTGCATAATGAATACTATCAATAAGTGGCTAATGATGCGTTCGTTCTAGAAAACGATTGTTTTAACGTAATTAAGCTGCTAATGAATTCAAGAACGTGCCAATTCTGCGTAAATTTGTTGTTGTGCCAGGGTAAACATCAAGGTGATTTATCCATCTTATGGTGTCAAATCTGTCTAACATGAAATAAGCCGACGTCAAATGTTACTATCGGATCGCGGGAAACTTCTGTCTTGTATGCGCTTTCTGTGCGCTTTCTTTATTTCAGGGCAAATTAGCAGAGATAAAACGTTAATCAATTGCTTTAACGAGCGTGACGGACTTTCTTTCTTTCTTTCTTTCTTTCTTTCTGACTTTCTGACTGACCTGGAGCCCCCTCTTAGATTACAAAGTTGGACTTTGTAATAAAAAAGGAACTCATCTTCAAGTTAACTGTCGAGGAATATTTTGAAATTGCTTAGAGCTTGATTTGAAATTGATTTGAAACTGAAATTGATATTTTGAAATCAAATAAAGCTAACTTTTCATGACTGGACTAAACAAAACTTTTTGACATACTTTTTCGGAACACCCGGTATAATACTGTTTTTAGGCCCAGCGCACTACAGTTCAAGGAAAAGTTCATATAACCTTTCAGATAAACGCTAAAGAGAATCATTCATGCAACAATAAATACAGAATTGACCGCTGCGTTGGCATTTTGGGGCCAATGCCAATGCCAAGGAAATGACTTTCGCCGAGTCCAATTTTTGAAAACGGTAAAAAGTTTTAGTTGGAGTTTAGCAAGCACGCGGAATTGAAATTTTACAAATTGGCATGATGCATTTTCAGATGCAATCTTTCAAAAAGTGACATATTTTGACCAATCCGTTACTAGAAAATAATGTTTAAACTTTGAGACCATTACACACCAGAAAAATGTGTGGGCAATAAGTGCATGCAACATCTGTGGACAGCAAATGGCCCCACAATTTGTTGATCATGTTTGATACACACGAGGACGCAAACTCGTTCAACATTTTCACCACGTGTTCAACATGATATCCCAAGGGGTCGTCTCATTTTAAAAACAACTCTAGCTTGGCTGGAGTGGATTCCAGTCAAATCACCGACACCGTTGCCAAGAATGAACATGTTCTTTCTACAGGGTGTTTCAGAAAAAAAGGCACCCCAATTTCATTAGAGGTTTTTCAGGAGATGACAATATTTGAATCAATTAAACGCATATCATCTCGAAGCACAATCTATTTTCTTTCCAATGATATCCAGGTAGTACACATTAAATTTAAAGGCAGAAACACCGCAATACGACAAAAAACAACAGCAAATATGATTAATTTATTTTTTGCCAATATTTCGTCCTGCCATGCAGGACTTCTTCAGGGCTGTAATTAGTCCTGAAGAAGTCCTGCATGGCAGGACGAAATATTGGCAAAAAATAAATTAATCACATTTGCTGTTGTTTTTTGTCGTATTGCGGTGTTTCTGCCTTTAAATTTATTCATTTTTCGTCACCGCAAGCATCTTCGGATCCGACAATCGACGCTGGTATCGTGGCCTTTACTTTTTCAAATTAGTACACATTAATTGCATCGTTCATCTTTTTATTGACGTGCTCGTGAGTATGCCCTATTTTAGATGTCGAAAAATGATATGACATTTAGATAGACGAAAACCAATCTTCGTGAGAGCTCGTTACATCATTCTTGATAAAGGCATCTCATGGGGATAAATTTGTCAATTTCCTATCTTATGGCATCACATTTGAAATTGGCCATCCATTTTAGAATACAAATAAAATGCTTAATAATTCTAGTAAGCCTATAATAACTGTTTATAATATATTTAACATTTGTAGAGAACAATCTCAGCAAGCACGTTGCCAAAAAATCTTGATCCGTCTCCCAATGACCTTAAAAGATGTGATATACATACCAAACGGTGAATGTTAAACATAACTTCTTTACTCTCGTCGACTTCAACACCATATTCGATTACTTTCGTTCTCCGAATAAGACAGTACTGCTCCAACAATTCTAAGGCATCCCATAGAATATCTTCATCATCATTGGCAAATTTAAGGAAAGTATTGAACGGGATATTCTCGGCATGAAGATAGGAAATTATCCCAAGAATGTCCATAATAAGTGCGTAGTTGTGCTCTTTCTTCAACCGGTCAAACGTCACCTGCCATGTTACAAAAACCGTTTTCGTGTACTCGTTATCCGGAATTGAGAAGTCTAGTATTTCCTTCGTTTTGTCATCGAAAGCCGAAATGTAGTCGATTATCGTAAATTTTCTCCTCTTGTTGTATTTCTTTATATAAGCAATTGCCTGCTGTAGAGCTAACGGAAAGCAGTGCAGCAGTTTGCAAAGCTTTTTGGCATCACTCTCTTCCAACGTGAATTTAACTTTGGATTTGAGACTATCCATAACCAGCTTTACAGCGTCATTTTCTTCAAGCATTTGTAACCCAACATTTGTAACATTCTCTCCCCAATCTTGGTTTTGCGATGTTAATATGATGCTAGGGAGGCTAGAAGATGGGCAAATGACTGGAAGGAATGGCTTTGTTTTAGCTAAAGTTTCTGCATTGTCAAAAATGAACAAGACCTTTCTGTCATTGAAGTAATCATAAACACGGGTTACTATTGCGGAGATATCCTTGCATTTCGTATCGCCCGAAAAATCTACGCCAAGGTATTGTGCTAGTCCTGTAAATGAATTTGCCATCGACGAAGAATCCTCAGCATTTATCCAAATTACGTTACTATCAAAATGAGTAGGCCCTTTTTGGCGAGCATACTTCTTTGCCAATTCGCTTTTTCCGATACCGCCCATGCCTGTGATTGCTGATATGCTGTCAGATATGAGGCAGCAATGTAATTTATTGTTCGTGACTTGTTCATGAAGTAGCTCCAGTTCTCTCACTCTTCCAGTAAATGAGGACACAGGCTCTGGAACCTTCCACCAGACATGTCGAGGACCTGCTAAAAAGAAAAAGCGTACATGTTTTATGACATCCGTTTGAAATAAACCAATTTTTGTACTTGTAATGTAATATAACGAGGCGATGATAGGGCCTTACTCTCTAGCTCCTTCTTCAAAAGGTTTCCAAGCACCTAATCTCCTCTCCTCGAAGGATTTCTTGTTCACAAATATTTGATATAAAATTTTCTACACTACGCGACTACGTACACACTACTTTACAACACTACAAGGACGATAACACCGCGGCAAAATATCATGGTTGCCCTGTGGCCTTTACTTAGAGAAATAAAATAAAAATGATAGCTAAAGATACAGCTACAACAGACGACACATACACGATTCTCACTGATGAATAATGGAGTTGGTTTCACATTGGATGTCAGGCGAGCATAGGCAATGATGCTGGACAACAGAAATCTCAACTGAGAAAATAACAACGACAACAACTGCCGCTGTCACCGCTCCCTACCCAGAGTCCCAATTACTCAATACACTGCATCAATGCTACCGGGTGCGCCAGAATAAACTATGCACTTTTGGCAGGCCACGATAAATCGTAAACATGACCGATTTTGAAGATTTATGACTTAATATTTAGCAGAAAGTCTGAATTAGATTCTATGATTTTTTGCAAATTTTTCTGTTTTCAGTTTTTAGAGCTACAAGCGAGTTTCTTAAAATTTTCGTTTTCGAAAACACTGAAAACGATCAAAAAACGTCGATCAAGCTTTCTAAAGAATCGATATGAATGGACAAAGAGAAAACTTTTTCGTGGTGATTTGGGATTTAGAAATCGACCAATTGTATGCTGCTGTATGAGAGTTCGTACTATCTTGGGAGAAATGTAATAATATTTTCAAGGATATAAAGAAATGTCTTTTCTTTGTAATGTAATTGAATTTATATGCTTTGCTGCAGGTTGTGTTCCAGTGTCAAGGGGGTTAAAAAGACAAGCGAGGAAGCGTCATGGGGCCAGCAAGCATGGGGTCTTGTTGCATTTTTGATTTTGTGACGGCTTTTGGGGCGGTACTTTATTGTAACTACTACATAATTTCGCAACAGGCCAATCGTCGAAATAACGCTCGTGCAGAAGTTTACAATAATCAATTTCCAAATCTCCAAATCACGCTGAAAACGTTTTCTCTTTGTCCATTCATGTTGATGCTTTAGAAAATTTGATCAACGTTTTTGGATGGTTTTCAGTGTTTTCGAAAACAAAAATTTTAAGAAACTCGCTTGTAGCTCTAAAAATTGAAGATAGAAAATTTTTTAAAAAATCCTAGAATCTAATTCAGGCTTTCTGCTAAAGATTAAGTAATCAATCTTCAAAATCGGTCCAGTGTACGATTTATTGTGGCCTGCCAAACGTGCATAGTATATTTTGGCGCACCCGGTACCATGTTGGGCTTTCTTTTGACAACATAGCTTTTGATTGTCAAAATCTGTGGTGTGGTCCCTGTTCTAGCTACCGTATTGGCTTATTTTCTATATGCTCTTCTACGGTCATGCTCCCTTTCTTCTAAAAAATCCCTATCAGAACTGGAGCAAGGGAGCAACCACCCCCCTCCCCTATCAGAGCCTCAGAGCTGCCTAAAACCCGTTAAAAATACCAGATTAACAAAATTACTGATTTTTACCAAAATGGATGTGCCAGCCTGAACGAAAAAGTTAGAAAACAAATTAACATTCAGAAGCAGGGAGCCAAAATCCAAAGCAGCACTTCTGCTTCACTTAATGTTAATTTTCATCGATAGTTTTTTATTATTCATAACATTCTCGTTTTCTGACTCATCTTGATTTCTCGAACTTGAAACCAAAAAGAAACATTTCAGGGGGGATACTCTGGTCTATTTAGGGTAGGGGAGCTCAGACTACTTCTTTGGGCTTGCAGTTCATTTTTGGGGTCCCTGAAATTCTGGATTACCTTTTTGGGTATTAAATATGGGGAAAAGTAACACAAATAGAGAATATAGTGTAAGAAGAATCACTGTTGGGTCTATTCTATGATATGAATTTTATTTTTGGGTTGATACTGTGTTGCTTACCTCTATCCTACAGGGTGTCCCAAAAAACATGTACGCCGTTTGAATGGCTATTGTGGAGGAGCCATAAATCTAAACTTCCTGTTTTTTAGATTTGTGAATAGAAGAAATTTCAACTTAGAGTTTGGCACCGAGTTTGTGTAAATCTGACAAATGGTTGCTGATTTATTGAGAAAGAAAGTCACAATCATTGGTTGCTTTTTTCTCCATACTTAACCTTATAACTTGAATTTTAGCATTAAGTTGACTTAAACTTTACAGTTATGCCAGGAGACGTATTTGAGAGTAATCAATGACCATATTCTTCAAGAATATTGAACAAGCAGCATGCTGAACGCAGTATTGTTGGTTTAAAACGACTTTATCACGTTTGAGAAGCAAAATTTCTGATGGATGCATGCCATGGCCGGAAGCACTTGTGTTGCACATTTCCATTCCTAGCAACGATAGATATGTCCAATATTCTTGGTTGTCACAAAATTCAATGTATGACTATCTGTCTCACTTATGAACATCAGAAAACAAGGCTTGGTACGTTTTTTTCAATAAATTTCGTTGATTTTAACGCAATGGAAAATAATGAATCCTCTGGTTTTGAGGGAGCCAATAATTTTGGCTTTCTTGCTCCATAAATCAGGAACTAGTGATCGGATTTACTCAAACTCGGTGTCAATCTTTAATTTGAAGTCTCTTCTGTCAAGAATCTTAAAAACAGAACAATTGGATTTATGGCGGCTCCGCAGAAGCCACTCAAACAGCGCACATGTTTTTTGGGACACCCTGTAGATCTACCAGATAACCCCCTCCCTGGGAGGAAAATGCCCTATACTTCACCCAACTGTAGATCTTTAAATTTTCTTATATTAAGTACTGACGTATTTTTAAAGGTGACCTGAGCCGAAAATTTTTATTGATGCAAATGAACGGCACTGTCGAATGATAATGAATCCTGTTTAGGGCCGTTTAGATGTCTTTGGTAGCTCATTTTGCTTTCAAGCTATCCACTGATTCTAAGTACCAGCTGATGACGCCATTTTGTTTGCAAATCACTATGGTAATATATGGAAATATAGCTGTATTTGATCTTTGAAAGATTACAGTTACAGGATACATTTAAGGTACGTTGAATAAATGTAATAGAAATTGTGTCATGAATTGATATGATGTTTAGAAAGGCATTTTCAACTGAAGAAAAGTTCTTTGAGTCAACTTCCCTTTGGAAACATAGTCAACCTTGTATACTTTCTTTACTTTTAGCAAACAAAATGAAGTCATCAATCATACAAAATAGTGGATAACTCGAAAACGAAACACGGTATCAATTAATGTTATGCGATAGTCTTTATCATTCAACCGTCATATTCATTTGCATCAATAAACATTTTCGCATCAGATCAACTTTAATGAAAGACCTCAAATTGAAGCCTAGAGACAACCAAGACCACAACCTGTAAATATCTCAAGACCCAATGATGTCAGCAAACGCCAATTCCATTTAAAAATACTGTAAACCAGATGAAGACATTCTTGTGCTGAATCTAATGGTTTATATTTATCGC
Source organism: Aurelia coerulea (assembly GCA_039566865.1). NCBI lineage: Eukaryota > Metazoa > Cnidaria > Scyphozoa > Semaeostomeae > Ulmaridae > Aurelia > Aurelia coerulea. The sequence goes on along the minus strand of CM076947.1, from coordinate 19,273,806 downwards.
ATTGAGTTATGAAGCAAACATGAACGGCTCTACAGTAGCATGTCTATACTGTACCTCCTTAGGCAATGAGAAATTTCATACATACATACATACATACATACATACATTTTTATTTGATAAAGCAGGTTAAAATTGGCTACAATACTGTAGATGTGGACCTGCAAATAAAATTTTATAATAGGCAAATTAATAGAAATAAAATAATGTTACAATAAAAAATTTTTAAATAATGTGTAAAGAAAGAAGATTCTCAAAAGTACGAGTAATTAATGTCCTTATTGTTATTAAAAGTAGTTCCCTTCTTAAAACTTGTTCTTAAAATGGTGTCCTTTATCGTTTTCAATTTTTCTTTGAAGGAGTTCTTGTTCTTTATGTTCTTATTATCATCAGCTAACACGTTCCAAATCACTGGTCCTCTAAATCTGAAGCTGTTCCTACCTATCTCTTTCTTTGGTCTAATTATCTGAAATTATTCTCTCTCCCTGTTCTTTTTCTTTGATTAACATTCAACATCTCTGCTATTCTATGATCATATCGTCCATGGAAACAGCCATGCATGATTGTGATAATTCTTTTCTTGTATATGTATGAGAGTGGAAGCCATCCTGATTTGTTCAGTGTGATCTCTGTATCATGATGTTTTGGCAGTTGGTTTATTATTCTTGCTGCTCTTGCGTGAACCTTTACAAGTTTCTGCAATCCGCTCTCTGCGCTTGAGCCCCAGACAGCTATGCAGTATACCACCGATGGTATGATTGTTTTACAGTAAATCTCTTCAAGGGTCTGTTTAGGAACATAGTTTAGCCGTGTCAGTAGCTTCAGTTTTGTGCAGTAGGATTTATGAACTGCATCAATTTGTTGTTTCCAGTTTAGCTGCTGGTCTATGATAATCCCCAGGCACTTAGTTTTGTGTACATATTTAATGATCTTATCCCCTAGTTTGACTGGCATAAGAGGACCATTGAACTTGGAAGTTGTTATTATCATTGCCTCTGTTTTGTCATGATGAATGGTGAGCTTGTTGTGGTAACACCAGTTGTTTAGGTCATCTGCGATTAAATTCAGGGCTGTTACAGCTTCATCCACATTGTCTTTGATGACAAATACAGTAGTGTCATCAGCGTACATATGTATCTCTCCTATCTTACCAGCTGCTGGAAGGTCATTTACATAGATTGCGAACAGTCGGGGACCTAGGAGCGATCCCTGAGGGACTCCAACTTCAACTATTTTTAATGTTGATTTGTTTCCATTGATTTCAACATACTGACATCTGTCCTTTAAGTAATTTTCAATTAGCTCATACACAGATCCTGATATACCAGTTGCATGTAATTTCTTTAGAAGTACTTTGTGGTTTATTGTATCGAATGCTTTTTTAAAATCTATAAAAATTGTACCAATGACTTCGTCGTTATCTAGTGCCTCTTTCCATTTTGCAGATAGGTATAGCAACATTGTTTCTGTGCTCAGACCAGTTTTGAATCCCCATTGATTTATACTTGACAGATTATAGAACTTGATATGGTCATCTAGATGTGACCCAATTTTATTCTCATATACTTTACTTGTCACACTCAATAAAGAGAGGGGTCGATAGTTTCCCCTGTCCTTGGTAATTCCCTTTTTGTACGCTGCTTTTAGTTTTGCTATTTTCCAGGCACTGGGATACATATTTGATTGAAGAGATTGATTAATAATGTTGGATAGTCCTTGGGAAACAGTTTCATGAACCAGTTTCAATTCCCTTGATGAGACATTGTCATCTCCTGTTGCTTTTGCAGGGTTGAGTTTACTTAAATTTTGTGAAATTAACTCTGAGCTACATGGAGGTATTGATGTTATGCTTAGATTTCTCTCAGTTTAGAAAATTCCAACTCAGTCTTATGGGAATTAAGTGAATTTTAGAGTCTCACTCAATGTTGCATGTTGCCTGTAGTTAAGGTTATCCCAGGGGAGATAACACCCTCTTGCCATCAATAAGTGTAGCATTAGGTATGTCCTTCAATTACACCTCAAATTTCTTTCAAGAAGCTACATTGAAGAAATTATAGGCTCAATTCTTCAGAAATTAATGTGTTGTTCTTTTCCAATTCCCACATCACTAGAAGATGTCTTGAAACTGCACCATATTGAAAAAATCCCTAGACTGCTTTGATTGGTCCTTCGTAAAGTTTAGATCTTCTTGTAATCTTGCATGGTACTGTGGAATCTAGAGGGGGGCAACTTCCATTATGGCCTGACCGGGGATCAAATCAGTTTGAGGGTCTCAACAAATGGCTGCCAAATAGCCCCTTTGTAAAACTCATGTGACCAATTAGGTGTATTCTATGATTCATTGCCATTGGTGACAAGATTTCAATTTTAAATTTTGAAGTGATCTTGTCCTGTTTTATAAGTTTTTACATTTGGACCTGATCAAACTTTCAACAAAATTTTGATTTCTATGATACTACCAACTGACCTAAATTTAGCACCAGAAACTAACATTACTGAGAAGGTTTTTGCACAAATTTACTACTGTTTGACACAATCGCAAATTTTTGATGTCGGAAAATCTCAACGAGATTCTTCATGCATAAAGAAGAGATCTGTATTTAGCAGTTTTGTACGACTTTTAGAATTATCATAAAACAGTAAAACGAAAGGAAAAGTGACGTATTTGTACCCACACTTTTCAGTTGCATATGCCCATAAACAATGGAAACACAATAGACAAATTCTTGCCTTGCAAGTTTCTTTTCATAAATCACTGTCAATTAAATTTTTGGTTTTGTGTATTAAATATATTTTCAGAATGTACAAGGTCTTTACTTTATGCATGAGGAATCTCGTTTAGATTTTCAGACACAAAAAATTTGCGATTGTGTCTCTTTAAATTTTTTGCTTTGACCCTCTTCTGAGTGGAAGCCCTAGGTCATAGCCCGGTCTCAAATTGTGAAGACCTTTTTTGATAGAAATATATTAATTCTACATACTGTATATAGACTAAGATATAACATCAATCAGCGAGTGCTGCCGATTAGTATTTGTACCGAATGCGACTGTAGCGAGGTCAATTTTATAGAAATTAATTGAATGATTATCGCTAAGGAAATGTGTATTATGTTTGAATTTACAGTTGGGTAATGGTTCAAAAGGTAAATGATTTAGAATATTGAGTTACTCTCCTCCGCCTGTTTCTAGTTCCTGAGTCCACGGCTCTTGGTTCCGTAATTCTGTAGTCCATGGTTCCGTGATCCGTAATATTGAGTTCTGCATTGTCAGAAATAAACCTTTGTTGTCCATTAACGTAGTTAGGTAGTTAAGTAGGTAGGAAGGACTCATTATCTTTTGTTGGAGAACTTTTGTCGCTATTTGTTGGATAAATGCTCACAAGCCGCGAGCCGCAGCCGTGAGCTGGCCCGTCTATCTACAAAGCCTGACGGCAGCAGATAGACAGACAGCAGGCAGACAGGCTAATTTTGCTGGCTGATTGAAGCAGAATAGTAGGCTGCCTTTGGCAGCAATAACCTAAACTTAAAGGCAATGTGTCCATGTAAGTAGCATGCTTTGACAGGAATACTTTGCAAACATGTGATATTTTCCTATCTATTCACGTGACCCATGTGATCAGCTTTGGTGCCAATACGAGGTTGAGTATTGGATGACTTCCCACGCAGTCTAAAGTTCATAATTTTTGGCGTGATCAGTTTGAAACAGATTCAGTCTAAACCAATCAAATCATCCAAAAGCTGCATGCATGTCAGCAGTCTGTCAGCAGTCTGTCAGCAGTTTCAACGAGTGTGCATGCAACTGATATTCATATGGGCAAACTGCCTTTAAATAAACTCATCCAGTTTTGAGAGCAAACGTCACTTTTGAATGCTTAAATTCAAGAAACCAACTACCAGAAACAGACCAGTATGTTTCTTATTAAGAATGTATTGCAGTTGAAACTTGGCTGAATCTATGCTAACCCTCAGACAAACACTGGCCATAATCCTGAAATTAAACAACTAATTCACACATCATTACATACAATAATCACTTACTTTGAGGTATTACAATCTTTGCTCCTTTTCCAATTGCTACAGTTCCTCCATGGATATCAATATTTGTGGTTTCACTCTTTTCTATGTTTATTGTAGCCATTTTGTCCAATAGAACATTCTGTTTGCCTAAAATCCAAATATGGAAATTCAAAATAAAAATCACAAGAAAAATGTTAAATAGTGAATACCGTATAGTAACTTTCTTGTTCAGTTTACCTTACTCCAAAATCAGTAAAATGAGAGAATTTGAAGTTTCATTGAACTTCTCATATTAAGTAAAATGTCTTTGATTACTTGGGACTTAGGCCCCAAGTTCCCTCTTGCGTAGGAAATGTAACTCACACTTGTTTACCTTCAATTACTTGTTTGTCTTAGGGTATAAATTAATAATAATAATAATAATATGAAAAACAAAACTGTTAAAAGCAAAACATTTCGATTATAAAATCTTCATCAGTTATAATCGAAACGTTTTGCTTTTAACAGTTTTGTTTTTCATATACTTTTTTCTGTTATTTTTGATGGTGGTTTTGTTTTAATAATAATAATAATATAGTGTAATGTAATGTAGGCTAAAGCCTGTAACACATCTAAACACCAGACTGGCAACTTTGCTGTATGCACTGGAAGATCTTATGCAAGGAGATCTTGGGTATATATGTCTAAAAATAAAATTGCCATTTAACGCTTAATCATTCGCTGAAGATGAACCAAGTATGGTTTGAAACGTTCTATTGTTCATGTCTTAATTAAAACTGGATTTGTCTAAAATTTTGCAACTGGATTTGTCAAACATGTCTTTCTGATGAATGATGAATGAATTTACAATGATTGTCGTTGCTTGCCTCATCCTTTGATGTCTTTAATCACTATTGGATGTAAGAATATCCCTGTTGTCAATCTACCTTCATGCTTATTTCATCTATTTTCACAATATGTAAACAAATCAGAAAACAAGTCAGGTGGTGACTGTCAAGGGGGTATACTACTCCTATACTTGACCTGACCGGATGTGCCGCGCTGCTCAACAGGGTGTCATTCTGCAGTAAAATTATGCGACAGGGGGCTCTAACGGTCCTAAGATTATTTAAATCTTAAGTCCTTTTTGCCAAGAAGTAGATCAGGGTATCCTTTTGACAAAGCACCCCTTTCCAAAATTTGGCAGAGAACCCCTCTCCATGCACTAAAATGCTTTGCTCAACGTTGAAACACTACAGAAAGAAAGAAAACAATGGAAGACAATGGATATGACATTATAGAAGATGAAACCTTCATTTTTATGTTTGAAGAATGAAAACATTATGCAGGGGCTTTTGCTCCAACCGGAAGGAATACACCTACCTACCTACCTACCTACATAGGTACCAAGGAATCAGGAATGTTGTAACAATGGGCATTATCTATGCACACAATGGAAACAATCAACGAAGCATCTAAGATATTTACAAGCAGTGTTAATGTATACAATCAAAACAATTCAGAGATATTGCCCTGGTAGAAAAAGCATGTGCAAAAGCACGGAGTCCATGGAACTTCCATGGAAGCTCCATGCTTACCATGCTTTCCCATGCTTTGAAGTCTAACTCAGCCATGAAGGTAGCATGGAAATGCATGGAAAAGCATGGAGAAATTATTCTTAGCACGGAAAAGCATGGAAAGCAAGGGTAGATCTACTCTGGACAACTTTTGCAGCATGGATAAGCATGGAAAGCATGGATACTTGCAACATGGAAAATTTGTATAAGCACGGAAAAGGATGGAAAGCATGGGTAGATCTACTCTGGACAACTTTTGCAGCATGGATAAGCATGGAAAGCATGGATGCTTGCAGCATGGAAATTTTGTAAAGCACGGAAAAGCATGGACAGCAAGGGTAGATATACTCTGGACAACTTTTGTAGCATGGATAAGCATGGAAAGCATGGGTAATTCGTAAAAGCATGGAAAAGCAGGGGAAAGCATGGACAAAGATCTTTCCATGTCCCCAAATCATCCAAAAACAACAACCACCTATTCTCAATCGTGGCCCTATAATTTGTTTCAATTATTTCGCAAGTACATATCTGAAGTGTTTTGCAGAAACTCTTGAGTTTGTTCAAGTCTTGATTTATGGGCTTGCACTAATACTGTGGGAGTTATATTTCTTTGACGATCATTATTGGGCTCATGCAACAGCAATGCTAGGTCCATGGTGAGTTACTTTGGTTGAGCCTGCGAGATATAAATACCCTGAAGCGTTCTGTTTCCTCTGTAATCAAGATTCATACTGTGGCGTGTTTATGGTTGCATCTGCCTTACAACTACGAACTACAAACGCAGTCTTCCAGTCTCCTTGTTTTTTTGCAGGAAGACATGACTGAAATAAGTTTATGCCTCGAGGGCTTCCATTAGCATTATAGTTCTCTGTCCTTATGGACTTCGAAACAGTTCCTTTCTTTGCATAATGAATATCTGTTGTTAAATCAGTCTCAAGGGGTCCATTGAGGATTTGAAAAAGTTATTGTTTTATGGAATTTCTTGAAACAATGAAGAAAATGAGCCTGGCCATAAATAACGACTGAAGGAGCCTTCTGGGAAAATTGGACGATGTGTTTGTTTGTTGTAAAAAAACGTTAGGTTTAAATTTGAAAAAAGGCGCAAAGCACACAACAGTTTCATGCTGTATGACAAGAATTTTGTTGGATAGCTTTGTTGGATGTAACGTTCTGTCGAAGATTCATGGAAGATTCGTTGTAAGAAGCTTTAAATCATTGAAACAAAGTAATGGTTATTATGCAACTATTACGTGAGTACAAATATCATATCAACATCTAATTAATATCACCATTCTAATTAGTTCTCTCATTGCAATCGTTAGGATGTCAATAGAGATCAAAATACCCTAAAAAGCACAAAAAACGCTGCATCTTATATAACCAGATCTTCATATTATTACGTGGAATTTCTATCCTTATGGATACATCTCACAATCATTCAGTTGTAGATACTGTATCTTGGAGGCCACTAAACTATCGAGTGGTTTTCTCTCGAAACGATCGACGATGATCAGAAGAAACTTAAAACAAGCAATAAAAAATCAGGTTCTCTAACATCTGAGAACACGAAGAGCTTTCCAATTTTCTATTGTTGGAAAATGGAAACACACTGTTCTGCCTCTTGCAACCATTTGTCAGCAAAATGTGCTCTTTTCCCTCTATTCCAATCCATTAAGAATTTTTATGGAAAACTGAGGGGCATTTCACTCTTTCGAAAAAGCGCACAAGATTTCTTCAAAGCAGTTTCGGTTCATATATATATATTTCAAAACAAAAAGATTTTAGGCAAAAGTATTCACGAAATTTTCTGGGAAAGACATGCCCCTCGTGGAAAACATTGGTACAAAGTTGAGAAGTTTCTTACCGTTGATGATTAAAACGATTTAGGAAATGAAAATGTCATGCTCTTCTTACTTATGATCATAGCTCATTTCTATGTAATTCGTTTGCAAATCTTAGCAACAGAAGTGAATATAACTCGTTTGGTATAATGTCAAAGAAAAACAAGATCGATCTTACGTTAAAACATGGTTTGAATAGGACAAACACTGCATAAGTATTCCAGAAAGGGGGCTACACGGGAGGGCAGAAGAAACGTTAGAAAGTGCTCAAAAATCAGCCTTTTTGGGCAAAAACCCACGCTTATTTGGGTGGGCAGTGGACTTGCTCTAAGTCTCGCTCTTGATCAGGAAATAACAATTCATGGAAATCTTCACAAAACTAGAGGGGTAGAAATTTTTTGTACAATAGCAATACTTTTTAGTGTCAAGTCAACGTTTGTAGATTTTGTGTATGCTTTTAAATGTTCACTTGTGCAACGATTACTGTGACATAACTGATTCAAGGAGTACATGTTTTTTATAAGAACCTGGATCAGCACTTACACGTTTTTTTTTCTAAGGAACTGGTTTTAAGAAACTCTTTAACTTTTAACTGCAAAAATTGGTAATTTTTTGCCTGAATGTGCATGGCTTTTTCGTGATAACAATGTCAATGTAAAATGGAAGCCCTTTGTCGAGAAGAAGCCTCAAATTTGAACAATATTGCAATTTTAGGCCCAAAAAAATAAGAAAATTAAGAAATTTTTACTACTAAAACATCGAAATTTTCATGCGAAATTAAGAAACTTTTAACACTGTGCTGATCCAAGTTTCTTATAAGAAAATATGTAGTACAAAAAGTTTCTTAATTTCACATGAAAATGTTGATGTTATAGTTGTAAAAGTTTCTTAATTAGTTCCTTATTTTTGCAGTCTAAAATTGCGTTAAATATGGTTTAAATGTAAGCCTTCTTTTTGACAAAGGGCTTGCATTTGGCATTGATATTGTCACCACCACCACCACGAATAAGCCACAAAATGTTTCGCAGTGAAAATTTGATATTTACAAACACAATGCTGCGTGAACTGTAATCGACTGACTCTTATTATACAAATAAAATTTTAGGGTTTCTTAATTGTTCTTGAACGTGTAGTACTTGTTTCTTTTGATAAAAAAACGTGCAGGCTACCAAAATGCTTGAAAAATGGAAGATAACCATTTAGATTCGTGTGTTTGTCGATTGTGTGCCATTTTACTATGTACTAACAAGTTGAGAATACAATTTTGTGTTGCAGCCCCCAGCCCCAAACCCTAATATTTATACAAGGCACAAATAGCCCAAAACGATTACCCCAGCCCCAAGCCCCTGCAAGGGCAAATTTGGACCAGATCACCAATGGTTTCGCTGGATTTCCATGGATTGGCATGCTTCCATGGAATCCCATGGAATTCCATGGTCTCACTACCCATGCATTCCATGCTTTCTCCGTGCTTTTTCCCTGTGGTGATTTCACCATGCTAGCATGGAAAGCATGGTAAAATTCCCCATGCTTTCCATGGAATTTTGCTCCGATGGATTTCCATGGAATTTTCCCCATGCTTTTTCCATGGAATCCCATGGAATTCCATGGATCCACTACCCATGCTTATCCATGCTTTCTCCATGCTTTTTCCCTGTAATGATTTCACCATGCTAGCATGGAAAGCATGGTAAAATTCCCCATGCTTTCCATGGAATTTTGCTCCGATGGATTTCCATGGATTTCAAGGATTCCATGGATTTTTCCCCATGCTTTTTCCATGGGATTCCATGGTTTTTCCATGCTTCTTCTACCAGGGTGGGGCTAACAATCAAATTTGGCGTAGTTGCCAATTGATATTTCCTCATCAAGGCTGATTAACTACTTGCTCCTAAAATTAATAGAGCTGCCAATTCATTAGAAGGCAATCTTCAAGACTTGACCTCTTTGACCTGGCACGCTGCCCTTATTGTTTGAAAAATCTTCAATATCAGTAACTGTTGCCCAAGGAACCTTCCAACCCATATAATACTATCAAGAAACAAGTGTAGCACTGTTATAGAGGCAACTCTTGTCAGGATAAAGTAAAGAATTCGTCAATTTTGTCGGCCATCCTTCAGTTTTACTCAGAGAAGTAGGAAGCATCTTAAACTTGGAGGGGCACGGCAATCAGATTTTTGACGGGAAAAATGTGATATATAGAAGAAAATAGTATGAATGCTGATATATATCCGATTTCCTTTACCATGAAACAAAATGAGCAGTAAACATAACCAAATCACGAAGTAAATAATAACATAATTAAAAACTACTTTCTGTCCGCGTTGATATTTAAAAGGGGCACATCCTGGGACAAAAAGGGCACCTTTTGGTTTGTTGCAAAATCTTGGAGGGCACGTGCCACCAGTGCCCCCCGTTCCCTACGTCTTTGGATTTTCGCTACATCTAGTGCAATAGTTCTCATGCATATAAAGGAATCTGGTCTGCTTCTTCAAGAGGGCTCGTTATTAGGCTACAACCTTTTCGATATGAACTAAATCGTGCATTGCAATTGCAAATAGATATTCTATTACTTTGAGGCAAGCTATGTGCATGATCTCATTCTTCAAACATGGCTAATGGGGGCCTTTAATGTAGCATAGAGCCAGAACACAATGACATCAATTTTTTGTCGTAAACCCCCGTATTTTGCGGCGGAGAGTTCAAAAATCGATACGTGAAACCGCCCCGGAGATTCTTTCATTGTCAAAACTGGATTTTTCGCATTTTTCTCCCGTTTAGGAGACCTAACATTGACAGTTTTCATAGATTTGTCTTTTGTTCAGGAGACGGTTTTCCCGTTCCCCGGTGAAGAGACGGGTCTAGTAGCTAAATGTGAGATGGGTGTGAGATGTGGCTGTCTGCGAGATGATCGCCATAGGTGACGGTGACTTGGCCTAAATTGGCCAGGGATGTGCAAAGGGAGTTTCTAAAGGCCTCTTGGCTCAAAGTGAAACAATTATTGGAGTAGATTACTGCAAATCTTACCGTCAATTGTGATGCTGCTTTCGGTTTTCTCCGCCATGCTTGTGTTTTGCTAGTGCTAGGATATGAGTAATGTTGCTGTGTTGCTGTTGCTGTCAATGAATGAGGTTACTTTCTATCTCGCTGCTGATTGGCCAAATGGCGTGAGGGTTCATGGGATATTTCCAGTTGTAAATCTGATTGGTCGCTGCAACAAGTTCTCGGAAAGAAGTCTCTATCAACACAATCAATGCGGAACAAAAAAATGCCAATGCCAAGAACAAGCCTTTATGGCTGAAAGTCAGTTACAGTACTAGGGTAGGGTGGGGGTAATATGGGTCTACGGGGTAAAGTGGGTCTACTGAGCTTTTCGCTAGAAATATCCTTTCTCGTCAAATGGAAGAAAGGCTGGCTATTTTTCTTTTAATGTCTGCATAATAAACTGCCTTTTTACACAAAATATTCGTCTTAAATGTATCTCCACTCGTTTCATAAAATAACTTTACTGAACGGCCTATTGTGCAAGAATTTCAAAGCCCAAGAAAACTTTCTCCTACCACTGTTGTTTTGCTTTTCTGGTCCATTTAATGACCATGAGGTGGGAGTTTGGTCTTTTACAAATGAAATAACCTTTAGTTCGAAGTCATTGACGCGATCGTTCTTTTTATTTTTATTTTATTACCAGGTGGGGTAATGTGGGCCTAATGAGAATTCAGCCATAATTCAAACTCAGCGAAGCCTTGAATCCCGGAGGGTCTACCTTGGAGAAAAACAACGGGGGTGTGCCTGCCAAAAGAAAATTGTATGACCCTGTCCTGGAAAAGATGTTTGAAAACATAGTACCTGTCCTGGATAATACAAGTGTCTTTTGTGAGTTACCTTAATTTTGCATGTCAAATCTGACTTGTCCTGGGAAGAAGCTTTAATGAACATACCTGTGCCGGAATAAATGCACAAAAAGTATAACCCTGTCCTGGAATTTTCAACCGAAAATGGGGCCCCATTGGCAGGCACATCCCCGGGTGCTCAATGTATTAAGTAGACCCCCCGGGCCTTGAATTGCTTAAAATTTTCGCACTATATTCATCTTGCCACGTTGTTTTCTGTCTAAGATCCGTCTAAGATGCGAAAACGGGTTTCCTATTACCGCAGTTGCTGTTTTGTAACCACTAAATTGGAGTAAACATACTGCAAACATCTTTATTTGACTGTTATTATCAAATTCGATCACTGACTTGCAAGTCGCAACGATGGTGGATCACAGCATAATGACCGTAGTTTTATTTTCGTCGCGGGAACGGGATTGCTTGCGATAAAAGGCAAAGACTGTGATTTTCTTGAATAGATAATAGTTGGGAAATGTAAGTCCATTAATTTTTTTAATCATTTAGCCTGTCATTTTCCGATTTTGTACAAGTTTTGAAAATAGACCCACTTTCCCCGCTCTCCGGAAAAAGTGGGCCTATTTTAGTTGCCAAAAGAGAAAATTTTTTAAAAATATTTAACTGCCTTTGTCAGAGCTGAGATTTTTTTCCCAAGAAAGGAGAAGCACTGAATGTCAATTAAACGAAACTTTTAAAATGTTTTGCATTTTAGTCTCGTTTTACCAGCTATCCATGTTGAGATTTTGCTCATTTTAGACCCACATTACCCCACCCTACCCTACTCCGCTGCTAAATATCTCATTTTGTAAAACCAGGCTGTTTGGTTTCTTATAAATTTCCAACCTCATCCCCAGGGCCTTTTGTCATTTTAGGACGGAGACTCCCAATGCGACAAAAGGCCCTGTGGACGAGGTTGATAAATTTCATACGAACGTTATATCAAACCAAATGTTGGACAATGGCCCCCAGGGGGGACTTGGTAATTCAAGGTGACGTACCCCTTGCAAAATTTAGGGTCTTGAGTTTTGCAATTTACTACCTCTTAGGGAAGAACAAAAATCAAATTTACTACCGCTTAGGGTTGTGAAAATTGGTTGTCAAAATCGAGTTGTAACAAAGTTTGATGAATCGTTAGTACGACTCTGTAGCAAGAAATCAACAAAGCGCATTTGTCCAACTCTAGCACTCGTTTGATTATTTTAGTTAGCGAATTTACAAATCGATATGCTGATGCACAGTCTTGAGCACACTTGAGCACGTTCTTGCTTATCCCTGGCTGAGCATCAATTCATTTTTTTTTTTTTTTTTTTCATATTCAATATAAAATTTTACAAGAACGAACTACTTAAGACACTACGTACAAGCTACTTTACTAAACTACGAGGACGATACCATGGAGTGCAAGAGACCGTGACAACTCCGCAGCCATTAACATAACTGACTAAACTAGTTAATGTAACTAAACTAGAATTAAATATACGGCTACGAAAAATACACATAAATGATTTTTAATGATAATTACTAAGGTTCGTTTCACTTTGCATGTCGGGCTAACTTTGGGCAAGCAGGTCTTTTTACAAAATGGGTGAAATTGGAGATTCGATATCAGATTTGGATGGATTTGTGCCCAATGAGCCTAACATCCAATGTGAAACAAACTTACAAGCAAAAGAAATAGAGGTAAGGGGACTTGGTGATTATTAAGTGTAAAACAAAGGTTTAGAATCTCATTCATTTCATTTCTCCCAGGGGGGGGGGGGGGTAATCTGGTATATTAAGGATAGGGACGCTCAGGTTACTTTTTTGGGTCTAAAATTTAGGCAAGGACTATTTTTTTGGGTCTATGATTTGTCTATTTTCATGCTAGAGATTATTTGTTTGCGTTGATGCGTTGTACCCCAGCCTGAGCACCCCTACCCTAAATATACCTGAATACCCCCCTGGTCATTTCTATTTATTTCAACAGGGTTAGATACATTCAGTAGAATCAAATACACAGATTTTCAACATAACATAAAAACATAACTAGCCTAATAACAAGCATAAATTACAAAGCAAGGTATTGCAAAGAAAAATCGATCTACCGGGTGTCCCAAAAACAGTACAAGAATTTGGTTGACTTCAGCGATGCCAATTTAGCTTCAATCAATGTCTAATCACTCTAAAAATGTTCCTCGATAGTTAACTTGAACATAGGTACCTCGTTTGTTGGAATTTGTGCTTTTAGAGCAGACATGTTAATCTTGAAAGCTTGAATTTGCCTCTTCCTGCAAAACAGAGCTTTAGCCTTTTGGTCTAAGCAAGTTCTTAAGGCATAGCGTATAAGTCAACGATAGCCTTAACAAAATTTGAGCAATATTAGATCTGGAGTTATTTTGTTGTCCAGAAGTCACCGCCTAGTAACCCATTGGCAAGTCTCTTAATTTTTTATCAATTTCAGATCTTAATTTCGATGTATGTGCTTCAGGAATCTGCTTAGGCCAAAAGGCCAACGCCCTGGTTTGCACGTGGACGCAAATTTGACCTTTCAAGATTGATATTTCTGCTCTCAAAGCACCAATACCAACAAACGAGGTATCTGTGTTCAAGTTAACTATCGAGGAACATCTTGAGAGTGATTAGCCATTGATTAAAGTTAAATTCACATCGCTGGAGTCAACCAAATCTGTATATCTTTGGGACACCCGGTACAATATGTTCTGGTTGAACAACAACTTTCACACCCTTTGGTTCTTCAAAGCTTGTTTCAATAAATTTTGAAAGTGACCAGTGAAGGGGAATCTTTTTATCTCTGTGCTTAGTTTATTCCACACAGTCACACCTCGATATGAGAAACTACGTTGCCCGTAAGACGTTGTAAAGCGAGGTATTCTGAGATTGTCGGTATTACGGAGCAACATCTACGGTTTTAAAGTATTTGGTATCATGCTGGCAACATACTATTTCATGAGAAAGAGAGTTAATATCAAAAATGTAATGCATGTTTCATGTACTGTAGCAAGTTTGCAATTCTGTTTTCTTCATTGTTGGCAAACTCTAAAATGAACCATCTACATGTTGTTAGCCCCATTGTACACCGGGAGAGTGCCCCCAACCCAATTTTTGATTATAAAACAGAGAGTAAATAAGGGAGAGAGCTTGGTCATGGATGTTTAAGCTCTCTTCCTTATCTACTCTCTGTTTTATAATCAAAACTTTGGGTGGGGGCATTTTTGCGACCCCCCCCCCCCCCCGTACAACAGGTAGATGGTTCAAATTAGAGTTTGCCAACAATGAATAAACAGTTGCAAACCCAGTCTGGATGGGGTTCAAGGGAATTGCCATGGTTAAAGGGGCAGTCAGACGTGACGTTGCGCGGGACATTTTCATTGTATTTGTATGAAAAGTGCTTAGGCTTAGCATCGACTCGTCAATGGAGATTTTGAATTGCACATTTCAATCCATCTCCATCGACGTTGTTCTTGACAATCTAAAGGATTTAATTGACAAATATTGTTCGTCTTTGTCAATTTCATGTATTTGCAAAGTTATTTTGTCTATCACAAATTCCCGAAAGTCGTAAACAGCGATCTTGCTGAAGCAACTTTGAAGCTGCGAAGAGATAATCTACAAGTTGAAGTGGGCAAGAAACTCACCAAAGAGTATGGTTTTTAAGTCAGATTTATGATGCTTGGTGAAACCGAAAGGTGAATAGAACCTTCTCAAACACTACTGGATTCATTGCTCAATTATTTTCATCAGAATTAAAGCGAACAAAGAGGTACAGTAGACATGTTTTGGTATTGAGGCCTATACGAATTGGATTGTGACACGCAGAATCTGCTACCTGCGTTTCGCGTCTGACTGCCCCTTTAAAAGCTCGTCCGGCCAATCAGAGATGCAGTCTGTTGTATTTGATAATTTTGGCACGTCCCGCTTCATTGTGTGGCGAAAGAGACACTTGGTGTGAAGATTGATTCTTTGCAAAAGTTTAAAATTAACCGTGTACAATGTCATTGCCCTTACTTTGAACTAAATTGAGCTGAGGAAACTTTAGGTTCCCACAATCTCCGAGAGAGCATTTTAAATATCATTATATATTTTAGAACTACAATGTTTCAAGATCCTTTGCTACTTTTGAGGTTGTGACGACATCAAATTGCTAAACTGTAAATCATACAGGGTGTCCCAAACAAAGTGTGCCCCGTTTGCCTAAAGATTGCGACAAAACGGAAAAAGATTCTCGTCAAAGTTTTACACGATGTTCCTCTTCAGATGTTCAAATAAAGTTTGCTGCCATCCCACTGAAAATCCGTTGACAAATGATGGAGCTATGACCATCAGAAGACCAAATTTTCCTGATGACTTAAACCAGCGGTCGGCCATTTTGTCTTACTATTTTGCAGCTTCATGGATGGAAAATGAAACAGCAGCCTCCAATGTCATAGCTCTCATGAAGATTCCAATAATCCTCAGAGAGTTCTACTACCTCACAGAAGTTATTTCTTACCTCGCGGGAAGCTATTTATCACTAAAAATAGCAAGACAAAATGGCCGACCGCTGGTTTCAGTCATCAGGCAAATTTGGTCTTCTGAAGGTCATAGCTCCATCATTTTTTAACGGATTATGACGGGAATGGCCGCAAACTTTATTTCAACATCTGAAGAGCAACATCATATAAAAGTTTGGCGAGAAGCTTTTGTCGTTTTGTTGCAATCTTCAGGCAAACGGGGCACACTTTTTTGGGGACACCCTGTACAACCTACAGATTTTTACTTCCTACCATCTTGTAGACATTCAAAGATTGACTACTTCTTGTATTGCTCACTTTGATTTTCCTCAATCAGTTTAGAACTAATGATGATTTTAATCTTAGTCGAAGTTTCACATCTTCCCCATCCTTTCAGAGACATAAAAACGCGGTGATTTTAAAATAATCATGATATCAAAAGGCGCTCAATAGACCAGCATAGGTTCCAAATCTTTAAAAAGGCTGGTGTAAAATTGAAAGACCTATTTCTTTGAACTGAATGACTTCAAAGAAACTTCAGCTATTTCTCTATAATTCTACCGTTGGAATTTTCTGAAATCTTCAATAGTTTCAGAATTAGAGTGTTTTTCTTCTTTTTCAAGAATTCAAGAAAAATTTTCAAAAAAACCTAAAACCAGCGTAATTTCTAAACCGTTTGACGCAACATGAAAAAATTTGGAAGAAAACCATAGTTTATGAATGCCTACAATATGGTATCAAGCAAAAGTCTGTCACTCATCTGGAATATGATTTAGAAATTTGATGACGTCACATCCTCAAATGAGTTGAAATGTAAGATATGCTGTAATTTCCAAAAATATTCAAAATTTCTGAAAAGTCAAACGGTAGAATTATAGATAAGTTTCTAAAGTTTCTTTCAAACCATTCAATCAGAAGAAATAGGTAATTGAATTTTACACCCGCCCTTCTACGCCAAGATAAAGATTTGGAACCTATGCTCAATAGACCTATGGCAAATGACATAAAGTTCCCTTCTATCAATGGGGCAATAAAATTGCACGTAACTAATTCTAAAGTTTTGCAAAAATTCGATGTCTATTCTGATCTGGAGGTATTTCTCGTTGTACCAGGTGTCCCAAAAAAGTAGTCTTGTTTAAAAAATTACCAAAAATCAATTATCAAACCTTTGATAAAGTTTTCTTTTTGACTTGTTTTGACAAAGACCCAAAAATATTTATAGATGATAAAATGTTTGCTTTTGATACAACACGGCAGAAAAATTACAGGTTGAAAAACCTTAGTTTGAGCTATAGTTTTTAAGCAACATTCTCAATCTTGCCTAAAAGTCCAAACTTTCAGAATTTTTAATTTTCATCATCATTGAAGTTTCCAATGATAGTGTGCATTTAATTGAGTCGTTTATGACCAAATAAGATGCTTTACATCCACAAAGAAATTGATCTGGCTATCATCAGTGCTTCTTTGCAGTATGATTCAAAACCAGGTAGCCCTAAAAAGAGCTTAAAGTTGCTCATTTTCAAGCCAATTAAAAAATCAGCTTGTCTGGGAAATAATTTGGCCCTTGATCTACTTGAAAAAAAAAAATTGAAGATCGGTTGCATAATCAAATTTTGATGATTTTTTAAACGGGGTACTTTTTTGGGACACCCGGTATATTAATAGCAGTCGATCAAAATACCTATGTCGAAAGTTTTACCAACCTTGCCTAATGACATTTTGCCTTGTGTGACTCTAAGCCATGCTTGGTTTGTACGAGTGCCCCACACTCATCGCACATGATCGAATTGTATGACTGCTGTACAATGCTTGTGTCATGAACTACCTGCATGTGTCTTTGAAGTGTTTTGTTACTACTGTATATCATACCACACAGCTCACATGTCTTGCCATTACCATGATACTTATGCACATTCCTGAGATGCCTCGACAAACCATTTCTGAAAGTTTTATGACATATTTCACAAACTTTGTCTTTTAATTTTTGATGTTGGCCGTGTGTAAAATTGTTTGTCTCTTTTTCTAATAGACCCGAATCTATGTTTTGCATGCTTTGATCAAATGTATTGGCACTTTCATGTTCCTCTGTTTTTATATCGCTTTTCGCAATTTCATCTACTTGTTGGCCAACCTTATTTGATGCTTTGTCGGCGTATATTTCATTGCAGTTGCGACCTTCAACTTCTTCTAAAAATGGATAATCAGCTTCACTTGACACATCCCCAACATGTGGCTTTGCAACAGAAACCAAGTTTGCATCATGCTTCATTTGAAGTTCTATTGGCGATGCTGCTATGGTTCCTCTAACCTTCTCAACGTTCCCATGTCTCCTTAAATGACGATCTAAAGAATATTTTGTGGAAAACTTAAAACAACACACGCTACACTCATGATCCTTGACAAAGACCCCTATCTTGTGGATCCTCCTTTCATGTCTACGGCGGCTACTTTGCGTGGTGAAGAACTGATCACAATAGTTACAAGCGTAGGGCTGAGCACCAGTGTGTGTATGTTGATGATCTGATAAATGACACCGCTGAGTAAAAGCTGCTTCACAGAGATGACATTGAAATGGCTTCTCACCTGAATGTATCCTCTGGTGGATTTTGAGTGCTTTATGTGAGGTGAAAACCTTATTACATATCATGCAAGAGCGCATTTGCACTTTCTCTACTTCTCTGTGCTCATCCAGAATTTTTTTTGTTTTGAAATGTTCTCCACAGCAGAAACATCTGTAACGTCCGTGTTGATTTCTCCTGTGCTTTTTCAGTGTCTCGGGGGTAGAGAAACTCTTTTGGCAATCTTCACAGTTAAATTTGATGCCTCCTGCACGGATGAAATTGTGACAAAGGTTAATGAAGAATGAAATAATTTGTATAAGAAACGGTAAGTTTGATCTGCAAGAAAAGGTTGTGCTACAGTCTACATTGGCTTACTCTAAAGATATCATCGCCAGCGAAATTGTCTCAATGGTGAATTACATTTTTACACGGCCTTGTACCTGAGTATCCTTCTGCAGTGGTGGATCCAGCCCGAACTTGAAAGGAAAGGGACAACTTAATGGAACATAGGGATGACAATTTTTGGACTACATTTTAAATAAACGGGTTTTCAACTCAATAATTCCCATATTTTCTTCCCTTCTGTCTGTGGGATTCTGACAAATAGGGCGCACTGATTACTCCTATCTTCTCGAATGGGGAGTAATTGCCCCTTCACCCCTAAATCCATCAGTGTCTTTCTGAATCACAAACTCGAGTCAAAGCATCAGCAAACTGAGAAATATACCCTTTTCGTGGACTTAAAACAAATATAACTGACGTATTTCAAACGTTTTCCTTCTACTCTGTGGTCTAAATGTATGAAGGGATAATTAAAGTACTATGATTGAGTAGATTTATATGTTTCAGATGCATGAATGATAAAAAAGACAGCATAACTTGTTATTCATATCTGCACCAAAAAACTGTGACTTGAGAACCAATATCTTTTACGAGTTTGATTCATTGTTGTAAAAGCCAAAGACAGATTACCTTTTTGGTGCGAAAACTTTTCAATAAAATGTCCCCTCCCTTGAGGTAGAAGGTGTGCACTATGTGTTGGAGGGCTTGCTTTAATTTAGATCTGGAGACTTGTTGTTTAATTTGATACTGCTGATTTGATCAAGATAATTCCAACTTCATTACATGCCACCACCTCTCCCCGTTTAGTAGTAATTTACGAGTAGATTTTATGTAGTTGTTCTTTTTGTTCATGTCATGTATTTTTCTTGTCTTATATTTCAATTAGTTTCTCCTTTTTCTTATATTATATATCTATAAGTTAATGGCCTCAGTGTAGGCATTGCCTTTTGCTCCTTGGGGTATCGTTGTAGTAGTATTGTAGGATAATTATGTAAGTAGTGTAGGGTAGCTCATATTGTAGAGTAATTCTGTAAGTGGTGTAGTGTAGCGTATATATATTGTAACTTTTTATTGGAATATAAAAAAAACTTGTTGTTTTTCGTGGTAAATGTCGATCAACGTTTTGATGTTTTGTTTCAACTGGACTGAATCGACTGAAAAAATAGCTTTTTGTTTACCAATTTAAAACTTCAACTAGAATTGAAATTGAATCAAAAGAAAACCATCGATCGAATTGACCTGCTTATGCTGCCCCAGGGCACATTCTGTTACAATTGCACAATCTGGTTAACTATCTTCATCCCCCTAGTACAGTGTTTTACAACATGCTTTACCCCCAAAGATTTCACAAACTTGGACGAACATTCATGTTTCTTACGCAATGTGTAGAGGATTGAAATGAGCACTTTCTGTGCCAAACTTAGGTTGTTTGTTTGGTTTTCATTGATGTGACAGCTAGTGACACAATAGCCCCATGCTACAAATGGTCGCAGTCTCCCCTACAGGTCCTACAGTACCTTTTACATCTACCGGGAGTCCCAAAAAAAGTATACAGATTTGGTTGACTTCAGCGTTGTGAATTTAGCTTTAATCAATGGCTAATTACTCCTTGAAATATTTCTTGATTGTTACCTTGGACATAGATATATCGTTTGTAGGTATTGATGCTTTTAGAGCAAAACAACTATCAACCTTGAAAGCCCAAAATTGCACCAACCTACAAACCAGAGATTTGAACTTTTGGCCGAAGCTTTGAAGCACATTGAAATTAAGAACTCAAATTAATAACAAATTAAGAAACTGCCCAATGGGTGACTTCTGGAGAACAGAATAACACAAGATCTAATATTGCTCAAATTTCATCAAGGCTATAGTTGATTTATACGCTGTACCTTAAAATTTTCTAGAGCAAAAAGGCTAAAGCTCTGGTTTGCAGGAAGAGAAAATTTGAGCTTTCAAGACGAACATATCTGCTCTCAATGCACCAATACCAACAAACGAGGTACTTATGATCAAGTTTACCATCAAGGAACATTTTTAACATAACATAACATAACATAACATAACATAACATAACATAACATAACATAACATAACACAACATAACATAACATAACATAACATAACATAACATAACATAACATAACATAACATAACAAATGCTGTAATGTAGGTTATAAGCCTGTTACAGATCGCTTCAAATCTAGTTGTTGTTGTTAGGTAGGGGATGCTCCTGAAAAACATGCAAGTTAAAAAATTGGAGGCCATGCGCGATGGAAAGAAACCCAGCATGCCCTGCGCATTGGACAAACCGAATCAAGCTTGAAAATTTTGAAAAGTATGACTTTTCACCGTTTTTCACCGTTTTTAGAGTGATTAGACATTGATTAAAGCTACATTCACATTGCTGGAGTCAACCAAATCCGTATATATGTTTTTGGGACATTCGGTACATCTAAATAAATATCAGTAAAGCCCCTGCAACCTTAGTTTGTCGAAAATGAAAAGGAAACTGGAAGAGCAACTTACATCTGCTTCAAATAGCCTACACTGGCAAAAGACAATGTCACAAGTGAGAAAAATCTCAAGAAGAAATTACTTAGTACATGAAAAGAAAAACCTGCCGAGTAATATTTCGGATCTTGATAATAGATAACATCTTAGAAAGTGGATTTTTGTAGGATCGATCATATAACATGAAAAACTGGGAGCAATTTTGGCATTCCCAGTATTTCTTATAAAATCAATCAGCTTACAGTTTCTACAAAGCAAGATTGATCTACTGCAAAAAAAGATTCCCTGACCTTTGTGAAGCCTTAGATGTGCTTCGTAATAATGTCTGGTCAAATATTCTTTGGGGCAGAATTTACAACAATACTTTGAGTGCTCATTAAGTACCACTTGAATATTCCCATTTTCATTGGAAAGTGAATTCAGCTCTCCATCTGATGACTGACCAAGATGGGCACAGTCCTCTCTGTTTGTGTCTGTAGATTCAAATAAAGCATCAGGTCCAGAGCTATCCTCAGTCCCACTGTAATGATATAGATTGCCTTCTCTGTCTGCAAAGAGATAACGCAAATTTAATATTTGTTTGTAATAGTGGTGGATTTAGGGGGGCAAGTGGGGGCAACTGCCCCCCTTCACGATGAAAATTCAGCCTGGCGCCCCTTTTTTGGCGAGAAAAGCGCCCATCATCCTAACTCTAACGCACAAATTGTTAACTGTTTCGATTTGAATATGGGGAAAACATATAAATCAAGGCGCTATTTAATAGTAAATCGAGAATTTTCTTTAAAAAGTGTCCAAAAATATTTGCGCGCCTTCGGCGCGCTCATTTTCCATTCTATTTTTGGCGCCCTCTTTGCAAGTTGCACCCCTTCAACTTCGGTCTGGATCCGCCCCTGGTTTGTAAACATATGTACAGTAATGCAAAGGCTACACTATTCTGCCGCTTTAGCGATGTCCGGTACATGGAGGGGAACATCTAGAGAGAAGTTGTATGCTGAGCTTGGATGGGAATCTTCGTTGGTGGAGTAGACACCTTACTTTATTTTACCTAACCTAAGTTTTTAACCAAGCCTTGTACCTAAGTTTTGGGGAAAACTGAATTTGAGCACTGAAAGTATAGGAGAACATCCTCACATTACACACTAGATGTATTTTTTATGAGAAACTGCTTATGAGAAATGGTTAGGCAAAAGTTTAAATAAACAACCCTGCCTGTATTAAAAAAGCTAAGAAACTTTTGTAATTTGCAGTTTCAATTTTCCTATCGCACTCAAAAATGTTTCGACATTGTGCAGTTTTAGCAACTGTTTGGGCAATATTTTGAGTCTGAATTATGTTATTACTTATCTTGAGATATTTCTAAGTAATTTTTGAGCCCTTTCTTAGACAAAACAAAATTAACTCCGCACTTCCGGCATTAAAGATATAAGAAACATGTAGGAAACTTTTTTGGTAGCAAAATCCCCAAAAAATTTAAGAAACTGCCTAGAGCCCTAGACCTTAGTTTCTGTGTCTCCAAAATTTCTTTGGAAGCTCTTTTATAAATAGTACCTTGTAAGGTGATTTGATCTTGGTTTAGATCATCTCGACAACTTGCCCCTGTTTCTGCCTTTTCGCAATGAACACTATTTGCCTCTCTTTCTTGTTTTGCTCTGGTGGCTGATTTATCATTTTTCTTCAACTTTGTGCATAAATTCTTATGATGAGTGCAGTGCCGAAGGTAATTTGCAATCTCCCTGAACTTTTTCTTACAGTATGAACAGTGGTGTCTCTTCGGTGCATTCCTCCAATCCTCTCTGTGAATTTGATTGTGTCGTCTTTCCCAAAATTTCCCTGGAGGAAGAGCCTTCCGGCAGACTGGACACTCCTTCGTCCATTTTACAGCTAAACTCTCCCTGTCGTATCTCTGAGCTTTGAAAAGAACCTTCTTCGACATTTCTTACCATGCACGTGAGATCATAGAGGGCTTAAAGCTGAAGCAGCTCTGCTACCACTCACCACAACACAACGATTCACTGTGCACCCACTGGCAATGCAAAAAATATCATTCCACAAGGGTCACGGCCTAGGCAGTACTTCGTGTAGACACGTTGTTTATGTTTACCCACTTCGGGTCATGTGACCATTTTTTGGGGAATCTGGTCTGATCTGACCCCGGCAACTGTAATCCACGGGTCACCAGGTCATGTAATCGGCGGGTCACCAGGTCATGTACTCTCAAGTACCGAATAAACGGGGGGGGGTGAGAATAATCGGGGGGGTTGGAAATGGTTCAATATAATAATAATCGGGGGGGTTGGCACAATCGGGGGGGGTTGGAAAAATTGAGAATAGTCGTTTTCCGTTTTCTTAGTAAAACACGTATCTAACATGGGTACCACGTATGTAAAACACGTATGTAACGCCGGTCAGACAAACAAAGGAGAATAAAGTTTTAATAAATACAATAAGTACATTTGCTTAGCAGGAATTATTAAAAATAATGTTCACTTTTATTTCTATTTTTCAAGAATTAATAATAGGGGGGGTTGGAATAAAAGTGGGGGGGTTGGAAAATTTTTCAAAAATTAATAAGCGGGGGAGGGGACGATTATTCGGTACTTGAGAGTAATGTCACGGCAAAGTTTATTTGACGAAGTGTCGTCAGTTCAAAAGATGAAGAACTGAAACTTTGCGAATTATCCGAAAATCTAATAGACTAATTAAAATTTGAATTGTTTTTCAAAATCGTAGACACTGATCACAACACGTGGCAACAAAAGATTGGCACAATAATTTTGCTTTTTGGAGATCCAGATAGTTAGCAACCCTAGCAAATGCACTCACTTTCGACTGGTGTTCAGACATAGAGCTTTGGCGTGGCTATTGAAATTAAATGTTGGGTCAATCCCCGGGGGGGGGCACTCCCATACTTGACCTGACGGGATGTTCAACAGGGTGTCCTTTTGCGGTAAAAATTATGCGAGGGTGTCATTTTCTAGCGAAAATTATGCGACAGGGTATTATAATAGGTAAAAAAATTATGCGACAGGGTATCACAAACAAAAATTGCGTTCTACACTGTATTTGAGAGGCAAAATTTTTATGCGACAGGGTATCACAAGCAAAAATTGCGTTCTACACTGTATTTGAGAGGCAAAATTTTTATGCGACAGGGGCCCTATTTTCTATGCGACAGGGTGCAGGGTGTGGAGAGGTTTTCCGCACACCCCCGTCACTTCCCTAGTCAAGTACCCCCCCCCGGGTCAATCGTGACACCAAGTAGTTTCACCTCTTTGGAGGTGGTTATAGCTTCTCCATTAATTTCCAAAGATAAATAAAAACAAATAGTCTATACCGCGTGAATCAAAAAAGTTAGCACGATTGGTTGGCTGTGAGATAAAAAATATTCGCTGACATTGAAAAATAAAATGTTGATTTGAAATGCTCGCGTAAATGTCCAAATTTAGTTTGGTAAAACCATAGTTGATGATAAAACCAGTCACTTTTCAGATTCAAAAATAACGAAATGCTGCTAATGGGTTTGTATAGGAACAAGAATTCCACTATCAATTCAGGTCCATGATTTACCTGTCATTGAAACATAAATTTGATACAATTTTCTACTTCAGAAATACAATTCAATTGTCAGTGGAAAGTAAATCATGGAACAGAATGGAACATAGGATTCTCGTTTCCCAAAGAATTCAAAATCAAATAAAATATGGGGGTTTTCAAAGCTATCCTTAGAGTGCGTCACCAGATTTTACTCAAATAATCAGACGTCCTTCATCCTAGTTTTCGCAAGATGATTTTGGAAGATGAGAAATGCTGGGCAAAGCCAGTTTGTACTTGTTGGGAAAGCAAATAAATTTTCCCATTCTTTCAGGAATCTAGGCATGATTTTTTTCCAGCTGAAGAAAAGCGAAGATTTTTCATGCCCTGCTATACACCCAATATTTTTTTTTTTTTTTATATCAATTCTCCTAAAATTTACAATCTACTAACAAACATTAACATTACGAGACGATAGCGCAAGGAGCATGAAAATACATTGCAACCCTGCGGCTATTACACTTAACCTAAATACTAATACAAACACTAATACGGGACTAATACTAAGGATAATAATCTAAATACAAGAAAATATACTAACAAAAAAATACATGAATAAAGAACCAATGTACAGTGATCTCTCCATACAACGGACCCTCAAAGAAACCATGAACAAGTCATATCTCGTTAGACAAGGGTTCATTGGGCTGCGAATTTGTGTTCAATGGATTATGTCCTTGGAAAATGGGTCTTTAAAAACGAGAGTTCATTAGGATTCGCTACATGGAGAGCTCACTGTGCGTTACGTTAAAGAAAAAGAAACTGGCGTTGGTTCATTCAAAGCGCTCTGTTGCGTATACATACTTCAATGTAGCCTCAAGGATCATCGTATTTGACATAAATGGCAACCTTGCATCACCATATAAAAGTATTTTGAGAAGCGCTTCATTAGAGAGGTTTGATAAGCCTTGAGGTTGTAATATGGTGTTAATGGCATCGAGAAGACCCTGTCTTTGCACATCATAGTTATGGCAGAGCAGCAAAAAGTGTTCCGTATCCTCAACTCCATCGTTGATCGAGCACATTGGATTTACTGTGTCTTTAAAGTTGTGTTTGAATTTGTGAAAATTTAGCCTATATTCCCTATATTCCTATATTCCCTATATTCCCTTTCTATCGTGTCCTTGTCGCGGTTAAGCAAGTTGCTGTTTGTCTAATTCTTAGCTTACTGTCCGGTTTTCAGTTCCATCCCACATATAGTGTTTTAAACCATTTAGAAAACAGTACTTTCAAAAACTTTATGTAACGTTGAATTAGTGAGGTTTAAATTTTCTCTTGTTTGTAGATCTAGGCTTATCATTTGTATTAATGATTTATGAAAAATTGACGGAGAGCCAAGTTAGACTTTTTACTTGAGCTCCTTGTTTTTTAATAGCTCCACACGTTAGGTTTGCTCTCACTTTTACAAAATACGACATGCCCAATTTTGTTAGAGATAAAAAGGAAGATTTTAGCCCTTTAGCATCCAGTAATAATGAAACTCAAAACATGATAACTAAGTCAACGGAGAGTCAACAATTCAATTCAGTAGATAAAATGGATCGCATGACTCATATAGTACATCTAGAGTTGTACTAAGGGCATGGTCTGTTTCATGACTTCAAACAGAGTTTAATCATCAATTTAGACAGTATCAAGCTATCATGAGTATCATACCACTGCAGTTGGAATTGCGCTACCTCCATTTTCATTGATGGAAAAGATTCGAATATATCTTATCAACTGTCATAAAGGTCTTAAGGCAATTTGAGCAGCAGATATGGACAGAAGCAGGAGCAGAAGACGAAAAACGTGCAAGGATAATATTTGCAGAAACGAATCACAAGCAGAAATGCCAACTCTATGTTTACGATCCGTTAGATTGTATGCAAGAAGTGCTGATTTCAAGAAAAAGGCCAAGAAACTAGACCAAGGTAAATTTTTTGAAACGAGGCCGAAGACTGTTTTAAAGAATGACCAGGATGTGAAAGATGTCCAAACAATATCTTACACTTCATCGCAGTCTGAAAAACGGGAAGTGTCATCGATGGTGAACGAGAGACGGTTTGCAAGTTCAGTAGATTTTACGAGAATTCTCATGACTTCCGAGGCCTCGCATTTTAATAGCGAAAGAAATGCGCGAAACAAGACAATCAGGCGAAATAGAAAAACGCTGAATATAGAAGAATGGGATTTTGATCAATTAGACAACATGCAAAGTTTGCAGAAAATTAGTCCGCGCAAGATTTATCGAGGAGGTGGATATTTCACAGCGCTGGCAATTTATGACGATAATGCAAATATTGATAAAGTTTCAGTGGGCGAAACTAGACTTGGAATTTTAGACAGCGTTTTGAACCAACGAGAAAGAATTACTGATGCGAGAATGAAGAATCCACCGAAAATCCAAACCGAATCATCGATTGAACTTAAAAGTAAAATGCCCCAAGAACTGATTTGCTCCCGGATAGCAAATGAGAGAACAAAGTCAAAAATAACGACGAGAATTGAAAAGAAATGCATGTCCTGCAAAACTACACAGAAGAGTTCTAAAGTTTCCCCACCAGTTAAGCAAATCAAATTATTTCTTAGTTTAGATGTGTGAATTCTGAATCTGGAACTGAACTTGATTCATGCAAGATTTGATGTCACAACATAAGTTACACAAGACAAACAGTTATTGCAGCACTAAAAGGATTTCTCCTGTCGATATCCAAGGCCCAAATGTAAATAACGAATGAATACTGAACTTGATTCATGCAAGATTTGATGCATAAGTTACACAAGATAAACAGTTATTGCAGCACTAAAAGGATTTCTCCTGTCGATATCCAAGGCCCAAATGTAAATAACGAATGAATACTGAACTTGATTCATGCAAGATTTGATGCATAAGTTACACAAGATAAACAGTTATTGCAGCACTAAAAGGATTTCTCCTGTCGATATCCAAGGCCCAAATGTAAATAACGAATGAATACTGAACTTGATTCATGCAAGATTTGATGCATAAGTTACACAAGATAAACAGTTATTGCAGCACTAAAAGAATTTCTCCTGTCGATATTCAAGGCCAAATGTAAATAACGAATGAATACTGAACTTGATTCATGCAAGATTTGATGCATAAGTTACACAAGATAAACAGTTATTGCAGCACTAAAAGAATTTCTCCTGTCGATATTCAAGGCCCAAATGTAAATAACGAATAAATATTGAAATTGATTCATGCGAGATTCAATCATGCAAAATGAGCTACAAAAGACGAAAAATCTATTGACCTACAAGAATGATTTCTGCTGTCGATCATTCCAAGCCCAATTTAGCGAGTGTCCCAGAAAAAGCGTACGGATTTTGTTGGGTCAAGCATCAAGAGTATAGCTTTAGTCATAGGCGTAGGAGGCATGGGGCAGGGAAGGGTACAGCCCCTAACGCTAGAAAAATTGGTCGAAATCAACCATAATAGTTTAGAGATCCGCCTTAAATCAGGAAAAAGTTTCGTAAAAAATGGATTTTTATCGGACAGCTCCCCCCCCCAAATTCTACACCCCGTACGCTTATGGTTGTAATCAACGGGTTATCAATTTCAAAAATTTCCTGGGTAGTTCATCTGAACATAGATACCTCGTTTGTTGATAATCGTGCTTTGAGTGTTGAAATATTAATGTTGAAAGTTCAAACATGCTAAACCAGGATTTTGGCATTTTGGTCTGAGGAAATCCTTGAAGCACCGCAAGTAAATCAACATTAATCTTCATAGGATTTGAAGGAAACTTTGAAACTTAAATCAAATTTATATTCCGTTTGTTCAAAGTCATCATTAGTGCTTTTCAATCATGTGTCGTTAACTTCGGTTTTAATTTCGATGTGCTTCACGAATTTGTTTAGGCCAGGAGATCAAAGCTCTGTTTTGAATTTTAATTTTCTAGATTTCTGCTCTCAAAGCACAAATATCAACAAATGAGGTATCTACCTATGATTTAACCATCATAAAGCATTTAAAAATTGATTAGCCATATACAGGGTGTCTCAAAAAAATTGTTCGACGTTCGATTAAATATAAAAAAATAACGAAATAATGAATGGAATACCTGTTAACATAACCATATTGCTGAGATCTGAAATTAATTTTAGCCACCAGAAACTAGCAAATCGGCTAAATATTCACGGAATTACAAGCGTTCGAAGTTCAAGTTTGTGCGAAAGCTGAAACCAGACGCCCCTAAATTGCATATTTAGTGAAAGTAGAATCTCGTTTATTCAAAGCAAATCAAATGGAATTTGAAAATCACTTTCGATCAACTAGCTTTCTATAACATTGAATCAATGTTATGGATGCTTGGAGGAATCCTGTTGAGCTCAATTTAGAATTGCCCCATCTCTCATTGATTAAGTTTTCATTCCGTGTTTTTATATACTTGCAGTCTTAAGTAAATTTTGGCAACGGTTACAAGAATTAGATAACTTTGGAAGTCTTTTGTTGTTTGCTATGATATCGATGAGAGGTAACACATTGCACGTCTCCTTTTACCTCGATTTTAGGTCGTCTTTTTGGAAAACAAGTCAGTTGTGGGTGTCTGGTTTCAGCTTTCGCACAAATTTGAACTTAAAAAGCTTGTAACTCCGTGAATTCTTAGCGGAATCACAAAATGTTGGCGTCTAAAATTAATTCAAAATCTCAGGAACAGGGTTACTTAAGCAGGAGCCTGTACATTTTATTGTTATTTTTAACATTTAATCAAACGTCGAACAATTTTTCTGGGACACCCTGTACTAAAGCTAAATTCTAATCACTGGACGCAACCAAATCTGCATACTTTCTTCTGTGACACCGGGTAAGTACTGGAAATAGTTGAAAGGAAGATTAAATTAACTCATGCAGGTCTCAATTGTTAAGAGTACAGCCTGATTTTTACATAATCTCAAATGTAATATAGTTTTACAATAATCTTCGATGAGTTGCAAAGGGTTGTCATTTGCTGGACCTGGGAAAAAGGATTGCAAAGGATAGCATAACTAAACGAAACGTTGAGTTTTATGAATTTCTCAGTACATTGTCGTTTTATTAAAGAATACTTGATTCGATAGCATAACTACTTTCATTTGCATAAAATTTGACGTCAAATGCTGAGAGCTTTAATTTCGAACGCAACATAGTTATTATCACAAGCAGCAAGTCACAATGAGTCACAAAGAAGAGAATTTAAAACAAATATCTAACTCCATGAAGCAAGATGAATCACACGAAAGACGGTTTCCAAGTTCAGTAGATTTTATGAGAATTTTGATGACGTCTGAGTCCTCACAAGTTAATAGCGAAAGAAATGAACGAAACAAGGCAATAAAGCGAAACAGCAAAACCTTCAATATAGAAGAACTGGATCTTGATAAAATAGACAACAGGCAAAGTTTGAAGAAGATTAGTCCGCGCAAGATTTATCGAGGAGGTGGATATTTCACAGCGTTGGCAATTTATGACAATAATGCAAACATTGATAAAGTTTCAGTAGGGGAGACTAGACTTGGAATTCTAGACAGCATTTTGAACAAACGAGAAAGAAACACTGAAACGAGAATCTGTAATTTACCGAACATCCAAACCGAGTCAAAAATTGAACTTGAAAGCAGAATGCCGCAAGAACTAATTTGCTCCAGGATATCGAACGAGGGAAAAAAGTCAACAGAAACAATTAAAATTGAAAAGAAATGAGAATTGAAAGTACTGCAACAATACATAGAAAAGTTCTAACGTTTTTTTCTCTGCCGGTGAAACAATTTAAAAGTATGATAAGTGTAGATGTATGAATTTTGAAATTTCATATGTTTATTCATGCAAATTTAATGTCGCAAAATGAGTTGCAAAAGACGCATTTTTGAAACAACTAGCAGGGGTTTCTCTAACTATCATTCAAGACCTTAATTCAAATAACGAATGAGCCTATAAGTGAAACTGAATCAATCTACGCTAGTTTTTGACCAGGGGTGGTGCCAGGAATCTTCTGACAGAGGGGCTGGAGCTTCCGACAGGGGGGCTAAAATGGCTAGAAAATGCAGTTTTCATACGTCATTTTGCCAAATTTCCTCCGACAGCAACCCGAAATGTCCTCCAACGGGGGGGGGGCTAGATGCTTCCGACGAGGGGGATGTAGCCCCCTAGCCCTCCCCTGGAGCCACCCCTGTTTTTGACCCCGTTTACATTGCACGTGGACAACATTTATCCACAAAAAAAGTGGTACAGATCTACCCTAGACTGATATACAAGTGTTGGTTTCCAACACTGAATTGAATTAGATGGTGGTTATGGAATTAAGGAGTCAATGTAAAAGAATCGAACGAATACAAGGAATCACGTTGTCAGTCTAGCAAGAATCAACCTCCCACTAACACTGTTCCTGCTAAACTGTAACACTTTTGCTTCTTCTGTCCGCAGAGTAATTTTGCACTGGAGCAGCTTAAACTCTCTTGTACTGTAGCAACCTTACGACGGATCAAAACTGTATTGGTACCTTGTAACTTAAGTCTCAATGTCACAAAATGAGCTACAAGATACAGTTAATAACAGAAACTATCTCTGCTACCTTAGCCCTCGGGCAATCAAATAAAGCAAAGTTTTCGAAAATCGGTTCATTGGCTAGATTTCACACCTCTACGTGCATTCAGTCCAGTCAAAATAAGCGGTGAGAGTAAAAAGTCTAGGTCAGTTGTGCTTAAGGTGTGAGGTCGACAAGAGAAGTCGCTTTGTCTTAATCAGACTTTTATCTATCGCTTTACAAAATTTTCTCTTGCTGAAAGAGCAGTCTTTCACTACTCAAATGCTAACTTAAAGGGGCTCCGTCGTCAAAATGTAAACAAAACGATGATTTTTGCAGTTTTTGGAAAGGTGATATCACACAGGATTTTCGTATTTTTTCAAAATGAAAGTTGCTGTTTGGGCATTAATCATTGTACTTCACTAAAGAACAAACCAAACATTCATATCTTCTACGATTGCTCGGATATAAGTGGATTTTTAACGGTCACTATTTGGTGGCTTGGGTGAAGCCACCAAACAAACAACAGAGAACAATGGACGAACAATGGATAATCCCCGACACGTGCGAGTTCACGGATTTGTTTACTGTTTGACGACGGAGCCCCTTTAAGATCCAATTGTTTTTTCTGATTTTTTGCCAATTGAAGACCTAAACAAGATGGTTTTTTCCGGAAACATTCAGCTCAGGAAAAGATCCAGTGATAAAGGATGTTCCATGTTTTAGGTGTGAAGAGTATCCAAACGCCCGTCAGTTCCGCAGATTGGTATTCAAATTCGGCAATGTGCAAAGTGCGGACCGCTGGACCTTGATTTAGGAAGTACATGTTTGCAGGCGCAACGGACAAATATTTCTTTCGGGTCTGTTTTTGGGGTTGAAATCTGTTGAAAACTCTAAATCTATGGACTTAGAGCTGCAGACTAATGGATGGAAATCAATGCGTACAGAAACATAGACACAGAAACACAGAAATGAACTAAATGTGTTCAGGTCGTCGGGGGGGGGGGGGGGGGGGGGGGGTAACTAGAGACGGGGACATGCCGCCCAACTTTGAGCGGAAGACCGATGTGTAAGGAGTTTCCGTCGATTTTCATACCCATTTTAAAGGGTTTTGGGAGGAAAAGAATGCTGAACTTCCCAGAAATCAAGTTTAATTTCACTTTAAACTTGCCCTGTAGTTAATCTCAGTTAGCTGTCTAATAAGCAAAGCATATTTTGGCACACATGATATATAAATGCAGCTGCAAAATGATAACAGAATCAGATGAGAAATACTTCAGTGATTTCAGTGATTTAAGTCATCGATTTTCATCAAATTAATTGACTTGACAAGCATTTATCATTAGAAAGTTCATAAACTAACTACATTCACAATGAGATGCAGGGCAGTTTCCAGCAGCACAGTTAGACGCACACCATGCATCCATGCCTGCATTCCCAGCCCATGATCCCTTCGCTTTGCATGTCCCACTTGGTGGGTTTGTGGGAGGCACTGGTGGCATTTGGGTTGGTGGCTGTGGTGGGCCATCTGTCACAACTGGTGGTTGAGTTGGTGGCTTGGGTGGCTGTGTTGGTTGTGGGGGGAAAGTTGGTGTTACATCACTCCCTAAAGCATTCTTGACTGCATTCATAAGTGGGTATGGTCCTTGGCCACAGAATTTACCATCGAAGTCATCCAGATCATAAGCCCAAAACATTGCACCAAGAAGTCCCTTGCTCTTGATCAAAGCAACCTTGTCCATTAAACTTTCCCTGGTGTCAAATCCAACCCATTGGTCACCTTTGTATCCGTACGGTGCACCAGCTGCATTGTCTGTTACCATGGTAAGTCCCATTCTGCAAATCTCATAATAGGCCAAAAAACCACCTTCCCGTGTGTATTGTCCTCTGCGACCACTCTGTCGTGAGAGAGATCCGAGGTCTGTATTTGTCCTGTCAGCGATGGTGAATGTTCGACCGTATGTGCCAAGACCAAGAGCCAATTTTTTGGCAGGTGCACCAAGTTTCATCCAGTAGTCAACAGCAAATGGGACGGTCAAGAAATCATCTGGGGATTCTGGCTTCATCGCAGTGTGATGTCCCGTCTTCTTGTCCCACACACCATGAAGATCATAGGCCATAATGTTTATCCAATCCAAGGACTTAGAGATTTGATCAACCTGCAGAAAATCGATTGATACAGTTTAATAAATTCATAATTCTAGGAGCAGGGATGGCTCAGTGGTAGCATGCATGACTACCGAAGACTCGCCAAACCATTTTCATTTCATTTTCGTTTCATTTTAACTTTTTTTAGGCATGGTAGCTCCTCCGGGTAACTGCTTTATATGCATGCATTTTGAAGGGCCATGCAGTAACCTGCTACGCAGAGTGAGGAGAGTTGCCAACTCTCTGCAATTCCAGTGGCGTCATGGCCGGGGGGGCCAGGGGGGGCCATGGCCCCCCCTGTGAAAATGTTGTCGGAAAATTAGTCAGTTTTCCACTCTTGTCGGAAAATCGAAAAAAAATGAATTAATCTATTTTCTTTACATAGCTACTTTATGGTAATCGAAATGTGTACATGAAATATCACTTTTTCGGTCGCGAAAACGTAGTTTTTGATGAAAAAGTAGGTCTTTCGGCAAAAAACTAGGTCCTTCGTTCGTTTTTCTGCAATAAATTCCTTTTTCAATCGATAGAAAAGTGTGCTTTCTATTGGAAAAATAGACACAATAGGCGCAAAATTTTCGGACGAAGAAATTTCAGACAAATGCTTTCGGTCAAAACATTCCTGGACTTTTCCCCGAAAATTCGGTCGTTTTACCTTCATTTTGGTGGTTAAAAACGATAACTTTACAATTCATTTTGCACGCTTCATACTTAGAAAATGTCATGCATTTATGGTTTGTGCAAAGCTTTCAATTACTTGCTCGTCAGAATTTGCACAAGTGAATATTGTTGAGGAAGATGAAAATGATTACTAAGATGGAATTACTTTCAGTTTCTGTAAACGGATGCTTATAGAAATGAAGATTTATATCAAGTTCCATCAAGTTATCACGTTGTTATCTAAAATTTGAAAACGATCTATTTTTCCGTGCTTTTGAGGTCCTTTTTTCGAAATTTCCCATGAAAAACAAACAGTAGATTCTTCAAAATAGGTGCGTTTTGCAACGATCTAAAGGGCGTGGTCACAGAAAATTTTCCCGGGGGCAAGCCCCCGGACCCCCAGTTTTCCACCCTCCTAGCGCATCTAGCTTCAGCCTCACCCCCAACACCAATCACGTCTCGACAACAGCCTCACCTCCAACGAGAATCGCCTCTTAACAGGACTGCTGTGTCCCTTTGAAAAATTCTTCGCTATCATGGAACTTTTATATGACAAAAGTTCTGAGACATTTTGCCACTTTTTATACGTTATATTCCTGCTTCATTTTTGTCGGAAAAATGTGTCTTTGTCGGAAAATTCTGACCCTTGGCCCCCCCTAAAATCATGCTCCCACGACGCCACTGTGCAATTCCAGACCAAAGAAAGCATGATGTGTGGTCACATCGAGAGGAAGGACCAGAATACTGCTTCAATCAGCTTAGCTTCTCGGAGTCCTAAACTTAACTTCAGATGCTAGGTGGAATATAGAAAATTGTAAACAGTTTATGACATCAAAATTTTTAATATGAAACAAATTTGTCCTAGATTTTGGGGATGAAATTTTAAAGGGGCTGGATAAGAAATACGTAAACAAATCCACGGTTTGTGCATCAAATATCGCATTTTGAAAGGAGAAATTCCTTTGCAATTAGCTAAATTCAAAAGGAAAGATCCTTATCTAGATACAGGCTGGTCTTTGGGTGAAAGATCAACGAAAATACTTGTCGGAAATCCATTTATATCGCAGCAATCCCAAAACATATGGAGCTATAATTTGTATCAGAAGAAAGTGCAAAGGCTAATCTACAAGATGAGATATTTATTTTGAATTTTCGTTAAATAGTCGCAATAAATTAGCTTATCAGAAAACAGCCAAATCAAAAATTTCCTCGACAGTTTCTTATCCAGCCCCTTTAACAACGTCGTGATTTAAAGACAAATGACAGATAATGGCGTCTAGTTTAAAAATAGAATAACAGATGGCTGAGTGCCTTCATTTGTTTAATTGATTTGATAATTTCTCGAGATCATCAAATACAATGGAATACAATAGGCTATATTTAAATTGCCCAGGCTCCTAACTTAAGTCGCCTTATATCTCCGACATGTGTCTTCAAGAGCAGGCTATCAAGCTCACTTATAGAATTTCCTGCAAATTCACTCATAGATTCTTTCAATTGTGAACAAGATTTTGACACCATGTGAACAAAATTTATTTTCCAAAGTTTGAAAATCACTAACACTAAGAGGCCCTTTCCATGAGACCCAGCATGAAAGCGTCCGACGGGGTGGATAATGAATTTCTTCTGAACGATATGAAATAATTCGAAATGAGCTTTCTCAAAAACTGTGAGAACTAAAAGCTTTGCTTGATATATCTCTCGACAGCCAAGAATATTGTTAATGCCATACTTTTTGCAGAATCTAGATAGACCAATCGGTTCCAGAGTAATTAATAAGCTTCTGGAGAGGAAGATTTCTGACAACCGGCTTTCCATGCCCGTTAGAGTGGAAAGCAAAGCCACCTTAATCAACCGCATAATTACCTCATATCCATTATCAATCGTTGGTTTCCCAGCAGACACTGCGGCTGTCAAAAGGAGTCTGTCCTTGCCAGATTCGCTGGCTTCCTTCTCATATGCTGCTCTCAATTCCCTGCAGAGGAGGGTGAATCTGTGTTTGTCTTCAGGTGGAGAGTTGCCTCTTCCTCCTGGGTATTCCCAATCAAGATCCAGACCATCAAAGCCCCACTGCCTCAAATGAGCGATGGTAGAGTCGATGAAGATCTTTCTCTTTTGAGCTGTGGCTACCATTTGAGAGAATTTGCTGGTTTGACCATTTTCGTGGTTCCAACCGCCAATGGCAAGAAGCGTCTTCAGGGCGGGATTTTTTTGTTTCAAGGCTTCGACCTACAATATGAATAAAAGTAAAGGTTAATTTGATTTTAATTATAATTACCAAGAAGTAGCCGTTATTAAATGGGCATAACCAATGAGCAAACACCATCAAAAATCTCCAACACTTTGCAAAAATCTTCGGAAAATTTTCCCAAAGAAATCCTAAAAGATCTTTAAAAATCTGAAAAATCCCCTCAATCATTGCCAACAGATGATAAACATTTTAAAGTATCTTTTAAAATTCTCTAATGAATTCAAAAATCGTTCAAATATACAAAAAGCTTGCAAAATCTCGATAACTCTTTGAAAATAATTTGAAATTCTCGAAATTTAAAAAACTCAAAATTCTTAGACATCCTAAAAATGTTGCAAATCGCA
Source organism: Aurelia coerulea (assembly GCA_039566865.1). Taxonomy (NCBI): domain Eukaryota; kingdom Metazoa; phylum Cnidaria; class Scyphozoa; order Semaeostomeae; family Ulmaridae; genus Aurelia; species Aurelia coerulea. The sequence continues at coordinate 19,237,099 of CM076947.1, read as the reverse complement.
GAAAGAGCTAAACAAAAAATTGAGAGATTTGAGAGAATTTAAAATGCTAAATCGCATACGCTATTTTGGGAGAGATTTGCCCCTTGGACTCAATCGGACCTTGCTGATTACACTAATGGCCTTGCTTTGGAATATGGATATCAAGTGACCAAAAATGAAATTTCATTCAACAACCAAGAAATCTTCATCAGCTTCCTTGAATGACAGACTCTTCTCGTCATGACAAGGCTAAAGCAGATGCGAAATTTGAAGTTGATGAAATGGTGATTGAATCAGTAATGCTGTTCGAAAAAATACTTGAAAAATGATGAGAATTTTCGACCAAGCCGAATGGCATCAAGCCTATCAGGGCTACCTCGCAATTCACATGCAAAATTCAATGTTTGCTATCATATTCAAATTAATATCTCTCTTTTCAGTGAGAACAGTGCATGTGCATTTATCATTCGTGTTCAATTGGTTATAGAGGCTTTGTTCGTCTAGATACATTTTGCATATAAAAGAAATGCGCGAACATCCTGTTGACTCACTTGGCCTAAACTACATAAAGACCCTATACCAAACCGGGAGAGTGGAAACAAGTGACGCGCTTGACGGGCTGTGGAATAGAAATTCTCTGATTGATATTCAGAACTAAAATATTAATCTATCAGTGAAAGGCCAACTTAGATGTGAAAATTTGGTTTGCTGAAGGCATTCATCGTTTGGAAATTAGAAATATGATGAGAAGGGGTTTGTATATGAACGAGAATTCCATGTTCCATTTTGGTCCATATAATTCACTTGCCTTTGACACTCAAAATCTATCACTCAAATAGGGTATTGAATTTATATTTCAATAGCAAGTAAATATTCTTCAAGACACGAACATGGAATTCTCATTCCCACCCAGACAAACCGTTTTTGCGAAACGAGATTTCCAGATTTAAGTTAGCCTTTGAATGACAGATCAACGCTTATTTGAATATCGACCACGAACTTTTTATTCCACAGCCCATCTCAAACGTGCTTACTATGTTTTTATACCCCCGATATGACAGAGAAAAAAAACTCATTTCTTTACCTGAGCATACAGCTTGTCATCATTCCATTCATACATTGCGATTTTACCATTGTGAAGTTTCGCAAATGAGTACATCAGATGGGTGCAGAGAAATGGGTCGACATGATGCGGCTTGTATTTGCCATCTCCTGGTCTGTACTGCGCCCAGTTTGTGAAGTAACAAACTCTATAGTAGGCTGCAGTATAGCCAGCCAGGCCGAGTAGAAGAATCGACAACGAAACCAAATGCATTGTGCTGAGCTTTGCAAATGACCAAAGTAACGAATCTTTCTCAGGCAAGTCCTTTTAACTGCCCTGCTCAAGAACACACACTTCATAACGCAAGCAGCAATTGATTTTGCGCAACGAAAAGCCGTTTCTTGTTATTGCAGCTTTAGAGTACAGCAAACACTTCCAAGGGTACCAGAGCCAATATAGGCGATGAAGCAAAAAGTAAGCAAACAAACGCATGCAGCCAGTATCAAAATTGGGTTAATCAACCAAGAGCCCTTAATTAGTTAGCAGAAGGATTTATTCTTTTTGGAGAAACTCAATTCTAGTCTTCATGTTAAGCATGTTGATCTAATGACCGAAGTGTTTTTACAGCTTGATAAGACAGCCAATTTTACCATGCCGCTCACTCAACCCATTCACCCTACGTCACGAGGGGTTGAGTAGAAGACAGACCAGTTAATTCAAACAATGTGGCTCTTTTCTATATGATACAGGGTGAGTAAAACATTTTACACTTTGGATGATGAAGTGACAATTCAATTAATATTGAAATTTCTCGTGAATTGTATACAGGGTGTCCCAGAAAATAGTACACTGATTTGTTTCGATCCAGCAATGAGAATCTAGCTGTCATCAATGGCAAATGAATTTCAAAATGATCCTCGATAGTTTACTTGAACATACAGTAAATAAAAAAAGTACACAGATTTGGTTGGGACCAGCGATGAGAACTTAGCTGTAATCAATGGCAAATGAATGTCAAAAATTTCCTCGATAGTTTACTTGAACATAGATAAAAAAGTACACAGATTTGGATGGGTCTAGCGATGAGAACTTAGCTGTAATCAATGGCAAATGAATTTCAAAAATTTCCTCGATAGTTTACTTGAACATAGATAAAAAAGTACACAGATTTGGATGGGTCTAGCGATGAGAACTTAGCTGTAATCAATGGCAAATGAATTTCAAAAATTTCCTCGATAGTTTACTTGAACATAGATAAAAATAGTGTACTGATTTGGTTCGGTCCAGCGATGAGAATCTAGCTGTATTCAATGGCAAATGAATTTGAAAATGTTCCTCGATAGTTTACTTGAACATAGATAAAAAAGTACACAGATTTGGATGGGTCCAGCGATGAGAATCTAGCTGTATTCAATGGCAAATGAATTTGAAAATGATCCTCGATAGTTTACTTGAACATAGATAAAAAAAAGTACACAGATTTGGATGGGTCCAGCGATGAGAATCTAGCTGTATTCAATGGCAAATGAATTTGAAAATGATCCTCGATAGTTTACTTGAACATAGATAAAAAAAAGTACACAGATTTGGATGGGTCCAGCGATGAGAACTTAGCTGTAATCAATGGAAAATGAATTTGAAAATGTTCCTCGATAGTTTACTTGAACATAGATAAAAAAGTACACAGATTTGGTTGGGTCTAGCGATGAGAACTTAGCTGTAATCAATGGCAAATGAATTTGAAAATGTTCCTCGATAGTTTACTTGAACATAGATAAAAAAGTACACAGATTTGGTTGGGTCCAGCGATGAGAACTTAGCTGTAATCAATGGAAAATGAATTTGAAAATGTTCCTCGATAGTTTACTTGAACATAGATAAAAAAGTACACAGATTTGGATGGGTCCAGCGATGAGAACTTAGCTGTAATCAATGGCAAATGAATTTCAAAAATTTCCTCAATAGTTTACTTGAACATAGATATGTCATTCGTTGATATTGGTGCTTTGAGATCCAAAATATCAATTTTGAAAGCTCAAATTTGCCTCGATGTCGAAACCAGAGCTTTGGCATTTTGGCCTAAGCAAATTCCAGAAGCACAGCGAAGTTTATAACTAAAGTTAGAGAAAAATGAAAAATGGCACCATGTATAATACCCAGCAAACATGATGTAATTTGATGTTTCCCCCACTTTGTCAAGGATATTCTTGATATATTTGCTTTGCTTCAAGAATCTTCTTAGAACAAGATGGCAAAGCTCTGATTTAGAGGTGGCAGCACATTTGAACTTTCAACATTGAAATATCCACACTCAATCACCAATACCAACAAACAAGGTATCGATACGATGTTCAAGTTAACTATCGAAGGACATTTTGAAATTAATTAGCCATTGATTAAAACCAAAATTCTCATCATTGAACCCAAATAATACTTTTTTCTGTGACACCCGGTATTCTTTGAAATATTTGCAAAGATTAAACCCTAGTACGAGTTACATACTGCCTCTCAACTTAAACAATTCATCTGCTACCTGATTTGGCTTGTAACCTTGAAAGCACACATAATATGAATTGTCTTCAGATTTGAAATCAGGAGCAAATGAGTTTTCAGATGACGTAAGACTGATTTATGTGCCATCAATGATCCCCAGGTGAGAAAGCTCTTGCTAAGTAGCTCAAATTAGGCTGATTTGCAGCAGATTAGGCTGATGTAAGAACTGAGTGGGATGCAGACTCCCTTCACATTCATGTACATTCATGTTTTGTAAGAAACTTAGGTCCAGGGCTGGTAGGTAGTATTTCAAAGGTTAGGAAAGTTCCATTACCAAAAGTTCTCATGAGGTTTCCATATTTTTTAATCCATGCCACAGGGTTTCTTAATTTTGGAAATTGAGCCTAAAGTTTCTCATAGCAGTTTCTTATAAAATCACTGTATGTTTATGTTTGTCCAGGTACTGTAAATTAGTCCAGGGCTGACTGAGCTGTGGAATTTGAATTTGCTGACGGAAGGGGGTCAAGAAGTGTTTATGCGCAAAGCTCTTGTGTTTATAATTTTTGCAAGTTGCCATGGGAGTTGCTATTCTGGAAAGTATATGGTGCAGTTCATTTGCACTTCCTACTTTTGAAGCCTCTTGTCACACATGGACCAAGGCATGAAGTTGGGCAATGTTTGACCTTTCACCCTAGCAATTTGTCCAATTTAGGTATTAATATAAATCCATTTAAATGGCCAACATGCGAATTCTCGTGTTGAATGAATGTTGGTTATTACTGCAACTCTTGTGTGGTTTTGTGAATCATAACACAACAAAAAGAACTACATCAGGTGATCAGTATTTCATGAAACACTACTTTTACTTTATCAACAACTTCTACTATTTTATTCAGAATTCAGCAGTCCAGTCTGGCAGACGTTTACTGCAGCTCCTTTGACACATACAGCATCATACATCATCTTTAGTATCCATCTTTGGCAATATCTCGTAAGATTGCAGTGGTAATATTAGAAAGTTCAATTGTTGCTATTTAGCTTTTATAGGAAACTGCAATCCCCCTGCAATATCTCCTTTACCTTCTTGGTATATTCCTTCTCTCCACACACAGCCACGTTTTAAATTTGCTTTACGGCGGCGCATTGCTTGAAGGTGTTGTGGCGCAGTGGTGTAATCCTCTGACTTTGCAGCCAGAACAGTCAGGCGGAGTGGGTTCGATACCCGGTAGGACCCGACCACTTGAGCGTCATGACAAGGGGTCGCGGACTCGATTAGGTCTGCTCTATTTCTGCGATCCCAGCGTTTGGCGCTGAAAAACGCAACTTCACCTTCACCTTCACCATGCAAGTGAACAGGATAGGAGTCAGCAAAAAAACAAAATATGTGAGCTTCAGTTTCATAATTTTCGAGCGGTAAAGCAGTGCTCCACATGCTCTCAACATTAAGCAATTCATGGCGGTAAAAGTGGCAGCAAGAAATCTCTTGTTGAATTAATTTTGGCCATATGGAATCTGAAACATGAACCTGAATTTGAAGCGGGCAAGGCGATCTTTACAGCAGCCAGGATCGTACATAAAGTACATTCAACATTTGTTTGCGTCCATATAAGATGATGATTCCTTACAGCTGCCTTTGAAGGATATATTTTCTTTCCTTGGGGCTCTTCTTCGGCTCTGCTTACAAAGATTTTGTAAAACTTTACAGTAAAATTGTGCAAACATTCATCGGCCTCTCGCTGCAGCCTTGTGCGAGTGTGACAACCGACAACACAACAACAAAAACATGGCCGCTAACTAAATTCCTACTGCGGCTGCCCAGTATCGACAACTTTTGCCGAACCAGGCCACTTGCAAAACACGGTCAAGATTCTGGTCGACAGATCTCCCCAACAAGTACCCTAATCGCTGATAAGTCAGTTATTAAAATTGCTAAAATTGGCGGTGTGATTTGAAGAGAAGTACCCTGGGCACCAGACTCTCTAAAATGTAATTTATAGATGCTACCACAGTGGCTTGGCCAAGGTAAATTAAATGGGGGTATTGAAATGAGAGGGTCTGGCGGCGAAGCCCTCAGGAAATTTTTTGGGACACGCCCTTTACTTTGGCTGAGAATGCATCTCCTAATATAATGCTTGCCAACAGCAACAAGGAAACTTTGTTAGTTTTGTGACAGTTGTTCAATAAAGTAGAGCACGAGGAAAACTTTTGTAGAAACATCTTTTACTTTGGCTTAGAAAGCATCTCCCAACATCATGCTTGCCATTTGTGGCAAGAAAACCTTTGTAGTTTTGTGACATTTATCCTATACATTGGAGCACGAGGAAAACTTTTGAAGATGCATCCTTTACTTTGGCATAGAATGCATCCCCTGATTCCATTTTTGCCAGTGCTAAAATGGAAGCTTTGGCATTTATCAGAAAATTCTCACCCAACCTATGCCAAGCCATTTTCCCTTCGGTTTTAAAGGAATCTCGAGAACCATCTTTCGAAAAAAGTGGTGGGGGCAATGACCCCCCATACCCATACCCCCATGATGTTAATAATGTTAAAATGATGTTACAGATGCTATTTCATAGAGTCTGGTATCCATGGTAGAAGGGGAAGAAACTCACTCCCGAATTCCTACCCCATCTTGTGCTGGTCTGCTTTTGCAAGTTCTTTCACTCGTTACAAATTCTATTTTAGAAATTTTCATTAGAATATAAATGCACAGGAGTTAGGAACTTTTGAAATGCAAAATAAGAGACCCTTTATTGAAATTATGGTCAATCTAGCACCCCTAAACACGGGCCCGCGCGGGCCCGTGCCTACTTTGAAGAAAGGCACCCTTTCCCGCGTTTTTTTGTACGCGCATGATAACACATCAGGTACCAAGTGCCCCCCCCGGGGTTGAAATGTAAAGGACTTATGAAGTTTTCTTGCCTATATTTCATATAACAGCAGTTTCTTTGTTTCTTTCGTCCTTGCTCTTGGTCAATCAAATACGTAGCCTGCGTGCAGACTCTGTTAGAAAAAAATTGAAAAGAAGGAAATAAGTAGAGTCTGCGCAACTGAGCCACTTTTCTTGTTCAATGACATCAGCATTTTTTCAGCTACTCTCCTCTTCGATGAATGAAATTCAGATTTTTCATGATTCAGATTTTTCTAGAATAGAAAAAAGGTCTATTGTAGATCGCAGATGATCTAACTGCTTTTGAAACCTGACACGGGACTGTTGACGTGAGGCCTCAATCAATAACTTGATGGGGTAAATGAAAGTTTTGTTTGAAATTTTACTTTCTTGGGGCAAATGTTACAGTTGACTCGAGTTGACTCTGTGCCGCTGTGCAAGCATCAATCCACGGGAACATGTTTTCCCTTTAGGTCGAACAAGGGATGCGAGGACCCCTTAAAAATTAGCTTTTGTTCTCACAATCAACGATTGAAGGTTTTTAGTCCTGAACCTTATTGACTTTTGAAAATGCTACATTGTGACGTCATGAGCAGGTCACGTGACATAACTAAAAATAGAGTTCATTTTTGGGTTCAGATTGAATAAGCTGAATCACTGAATCAGTTCCCAGTCTTCCTAGGGCACCATCAAATACCCTACGCTAGCCTGTGTTTCAGACCATTACGAAAAAGCAAAATTTATTTTTCCTAGAGTCTGCAGCACAGGCTACCCTAGGCCTGATAGGGTTAAATATCGTCAATTAAAGCGAAAAAGTTACAGTGATAACAAAATTTCAAGATATAAATATCATTCCATACTATTACATAACTAATTCGTGAGTTTATTTAACGAAGACGATGTTTATGATTACAAAAATTACATCTAAAATTTGAAATTTACCAGATGGGACATATGTGCTCCTTAAGTATCTTCTCCCCTTCCCCTCGCGTGAACGTTATTGGCCTCGTTACTTTACAACCCTGCTCTAAAACCCTTAGAGAAAAAGGATGCGGTGCAAAATTTTCATTTGGGGTCGAATAAAGAGATGTAAGAGATTGTATCATTGATCATAGAACATCTATACACTTCAACAACCCCCTATCGTTAGAAAATTAAATCCAGCCTGGCCGAAAAATATTGTTCTACCATTTGACAATGAAAAATCAAATTAAATTGCCAAAGTGGGAAAAATGTTACAATGCAGGAAAATCCTAGACTTATCATTTTGAGTCCTAGAAATCGCTAGCACCCATCCCCTAATCGCGCATACTAGTAGGGGGCAGGTGTTAGTGCTGGTATAAGCGATTAGGGGGTAGCAATTACTAGGACTTAAAGAACAAGTCTAGAAATTGGAAACAAATTCTCAAAATTGAGAAGGAGTCAAGAAACGGATTGCAATGTTGCAGATCGGGTATACACTTTTCTTTCCAAATGGGTGGATTGGTGCATTCGTGCATTAGTTTAATTAGTTTATTTATTTTGTTATACAGCTGATAGGGCATCGTGCCTGAATATTTATGATATGATTTATATATATATATATATGATATATGATATGTCCCCAGAGTGAGTTCGTTTCTCTATTGAGCTGCGTGATTATCGTATGACATAGGAATACCCTGTGATAATGCTTCCTAGACTTATGAACTGAGTCTTAACATTTACTTCTACCATCTTAATAAAAGTGCTTTTCATTTACAATGTCAAATTGAATATTTTTGTGTCATCGTACCAGAGCATTAAAAAATATTTTCCTTCCTCCGACAGTACAGAAATTCTGCTTAAATTTCCTGCAAGAACAAACATCGAAAATATTTGTGCGGGTACCAAAGAGTCATTAGCTTCATTATTGTATGGAACATACCCTGGTAATAAAACCCTTCTTTACCAGCTGTGTAGCAGGACTGTTATCATATCCTTTTGCTACTCTGATCATTGCAATGAACTACACAACCTTGAGAAAAATTGCTTCGCATCTGCAACGCGAAATCGAATATTTGTGCGGGTATCAAACAGTCATTAGCTTCATTATTGTATAGAGCATACCCTGGTAATAAAACCCTTCTTTACCAGCTGTGTAGCAGGGCTATTAGCATATCCTTTATTCACTCTAATCTTTGCAATGAATTGAAGAAATTCATAAAAATCCACTGTCCCTGATTCATCTTGATCTAAGTCTCTCATGATTTTGTCTTTTTCCCCTGAAAATAGAGGTAAATCACTTTAAGTGGAAACCAAACAAGAAACCGGCCCAAGATTATTCACTTTGTAATGCAATGTCCCTTTCACACGGGGCATCGTTCCAGTCGTATTGTGTAATAGTTTTGTAAGTAGTGTATCTTGTAATATGTATTGTAACATTTAATGGAATATGAAAAGAAATTAATCGCAAATTAACTGTATTTCAAAGCAGTTTTAGCAAAACAAGTTCAACCTAACTTCATACCAAGTTATCAAGTCTGGTATGAAAATCGAATATTTGAATTTTCAAATAACCTGGATTAGTTAAAAAAATTTCTATCAGTTTAATTAAATGTAATACAAACTTTTTAGCCCATTCACAATGAAAACTAAACAAGAGTAACAAAAGGAAAAAAAAGAAGGTGCCCATACCAGATAAAACTTGTTTTGTGTATTGAAATTCTGAAACAGCCTGCTTACCTTAATACAATTTTCACATTTTTGGAAAATAAAGAAAATGCTGTTTTTGAGCAACCAACATTTTAAATCACTTGTCCGAGTGGCTAAAACAAAATCTCAAAAATTCTAAGTTAAAGCCTATGCAACTGCATCAAGAATAGACCAACAGAGCGCACAGATCTAGACTGATGATATGGTCGTAGTTATCGCTATTGAAATACTGCCGGACGCTCCTAACTGCTAACTGTTTTCATGGTATTCTTGTTCGTAAGACTTTGTTCTGTCCGGCCAAACTCCTTGAAACTCTGCTTTGAGCTTCGAGTTTCCGTTGGTCAACATCAATCAATCGAATTTGCAGAGATTCTAATGGCGTTGTATTTGGTTGTATACTTTGTACATGACTGTGTATAGCAGCCTCGTTCCCAAGGGCGTTCAAAAGTGAAAAAAGTCAGTCCAAAAATATTGCCGTAATATTATGAGTCCCAGTAAGAGTGGTCTCGGTCTGGCGTAATAGTCTCGTTTTGGATAGCGATTACTGGGACTCATCGTAATCAGTCTAGCACAGATCCTCCGCAGGAGCTAAAACAAGGGGCACAACTTTATTTGGAACACCCTGCACAGTAAATTCTTGATTGAAGCAACGGCACGAAGGAACTGTAAGGAGAATATAGCTTTCCTGAGGCATTTAAAGAGCCACTGCTGACATATGTGCTTTGCGCTTGTGCGAATCCCACAATGCATTGCTTCTTCGACTTTCTGGGTGTCTAAAAGTGTTTTTTGGCCTAGCATGTCAACATTATCGCGAATGTGGAAAGAAGCCTACCTCAATTCCACTGTTGCCTCCTCCATCATTATCTTCATTGCTTTCTTCTTGGACGGTCATGATGCGTGATCTGTAGATATGTGGATTATTTCCTGTCGTTCTTGTTGTCGTACGGTTTAGTTTGCCATATCGAACGGTTCAAATACGAAGTTTAAATTACGAAAGAAAATGACGAGGCCATTTTGCCCTCCAGAGGACTGTATTTCAAATTAACATAATAAAACAGACGCTATAAGTAAAGAAAGGGCCTATAGAATTGTGGTTGATACGTGTGAAATGTTCAGCTCTTGTTTTCAGCAATGACGGAAATGTAAAGCAATAAACGATAATAAGCGCAAACTAAACATTGTTCTTCGTCGCCATTGGTGTTTACCTCCTTTTAATTTTCTAAGCGCGCAAAGCACTTATGTCAGCAGTGGCTCTTTAAGTAGGTAGGAAAATATAGACAAGAAGGGAGAAAAATATATGCAAGAAGGGAGAAAAATATACGCAAGAAGGGAGTAAGACGAAAATATTCACCTTTTGAACAGTTCATATTTGCAACCCTTAAAGCGAGCTCCAGTTCCTTCATGTCCAGTTCGTGGCTACCATCAACATCATATTTTTCGAAAGCCTAAGAATGAAAATTTATGTTATAGCCCTAAAGCTTGGATGCATAATTGAGCATAGTTATAGTATGAGAAATGGGAATTAAAGCTAATCATAAAAATGTATTAACTGCTTGGAAATTGTACTGCAAAAACCCCAGGGGACATTAGACCCATAAATTTAATGTAGCTTGGGAAAAGAGATTCTTACCTAGCAATATTTTCAACTTGACTGCCCTGTCTGGGAGCAAAAATCAGCAGCAAAACAAACGATAAAATTGTAAATTCCCAACGATTTTGCCAACAGCAGATCGATTTTTCTAAACTCACTCAGTTCATTTTGTTTATTTTGATTTACCTTATCATCAACAAACCTTATGTCTAGCCTTACTCCCCTAAGGCCCTCAACTTTTGCCAATCATGTCATTTTATTGAGGGCATTATTTCCCTTGAGCTCCAAAACCGGAGAAAATCTCAATCGGCGACAAATTTTTGTCACCTTTGTGTTCTAACCAGAATATGGCTTAGAGGAACGCGTTTTTGTAATTATGGCAAGAAGAAACATTCATCTACGTACTGATAGCTAGTTCTATATAACACTGATTTTTGTGGCGCTTTAGGCTCGGTGGTTTTGAGAAAAAATAGTAGGTGATTTAGGCAATATTGCGATATATACTATGATGCAAGAATGAGGCTAACCCGTTTCTTGAAGCATAGGGAAATGAGTCGTAGTTTTAGCGGTATCAGTTTGGTGAAAAAGCAAAACTACGAAATGTATTGAGTCTACCATATCTCCTCACCTCTTGGTAGCTAATAATGCTCAACTCTAGTGCTTCCCTTTTAGTGTCCTTAAACGCATCTTTCAAAATGCCAAATGCTTTTTCCAGGTCTAAGATAAACTCCTTTTCGGGACTTGCATTAAATGCAATGCCCTCCAGTGGTTCATCTCTTATTCCTTTGACCGCGAAAATGGCACAATCATTAGTTGTACTGTAATGAGTCAGCCCTATTGTTAAAGGGTTGCATTGCTGGCCTGCAGGAAGCTCCCAAGGTGTGTCGTGAACTCGGCAAACGCCTGAAAGAGAAATGATCCAGTCTCCGTTAACAAAAGAGCGACTGTACATAAAATTTAATGTACATAAAAATACTACTTGTGAAATCCCAAGACAGCCAAAACACTTGAAAGAGAATGATCATATACACGTGCTCATCGGGTGAATGAAGAATGTATCAGCGTTTTCCACGAGAAATTCCTTATCGCCTTTTTTTTTTATATTCAGCATAAAAATTTACAAAAACGGGATTACTTATAACAACACTTACGAACTACTTTACTACACTATCAAGACGAGATACCATGGGGAGCAAAATACCATGACTACCCCATGGCTTTGAAATAAAGACGAGCAACTAAATTAAACCTACATACAATTAAATACAATTTCTACTATAATTACGCGCAAACAAACTCTACTGATAAACACTGGAGTCAGTTTCACATTGGATGTCAGGCAACCATTTGAAGGCTTATGATTTAAGTGTGAGTTACACGTCAATCGCAATAATATTTTATATACTGAAATTACCCAACATCCAATGCAAAACAGACGTACAGGAGTGAAAAAAGGGAAGGAACAAAAAAGGACTTTGTGGCTGAGTGGCGCAGAACAAGGATTCAAATCTGATCAAACCGACCTGTTTTTTGTATGAAATCAAAAGTTAATTCGAGGATGTTTTTATTAATGTTATCAGAAAGGTCTTTATCACCATACAACAAAATTTGTACAAGATCGTTGTTAGAAAGACTGTTGATTTCAACAAATGGTCTTAATACTACCGAAACTCCAGCGAGAACATTTCGTCGTTGAATGACATACAAAGGGCAAAGCAACAAAAAGTGCTCTGTATTCTCAATACCGTCATTCGTTGGGCACATTGGGTTTACGGTGTCTCTAAAATTGTGCTTGAATTTGTGGAAGTTTAGCCTGCTGAGACCAACCCTTATTTGGGAAAGGTAAGATAGGCCTATTGGGTCATGAATACCAAAGACAATTATCGCCTGAACCAACCTGAAAGAATCAAACTCTGCCTAACAGCAAAAATTTCCGACCCCTGACAGCATAATACGACTTCAAAAGAACCAGACTGTCACAAAAGCATCAAACCAAACGAAGAAGAATTCAATTGAAGAAAAGAAGGAAGAACGTAACAGACAAAAAACATTGATGTCTAACTTTCTTGAGAAAACTGATAAATAATTAAGCTAAAATCTAAAAAATAGAATTTTTTTCGAAAATATTAAAAAAAAATTTTTGTTGGCACATTTACTCTCAGACCCCAGCATAAATTCCTCTAAAAGTTTCAGACCCCAACAAATTTACCCAAAAAGTTTTCAGACCCCTCCTCATTTGCTTCCGCCCCGGTCCCTGCAATTATTTATGACTGCTCCCTACAGTGTAAATGGGTCTAAAATAGCCAACAAATATTTAATCAAACCTTCAAAAGAATTTCCATCAGCAGCAACTTTACAATCCAAAATATAACTGAGCCTTTTCTTCTTTTCTTTGGACTCAGACTGTGCAAGAATATGCAGATTTGAGCCATTGCAAAGTGAAACGTGCTTATTCAGAGGAAGATCTGCATTGTCCAGCTTGTATGACTTCATCACTCCTTCTACCTCACTTCCAACGCTAGAAAGAATTGACAGCGTTGCTTTTTCTTCATCGTTTTTGCAACCGATCACAAGATTCCAATCACCTGAAAATAGTACAATATGGTTTTAATATAATCCGGAAAGACCAAAGGAAATAATGCAAATGGCGGGGGGGGGGGGGAGCTGTTCAAAATTCATGCACACATAATTGAAAGTATTCCAGATCAATGATATTGCGAATCAGGAACCCATGCATGTGCATTTTTATTTTTTTATTTTATCATATTTAAACACAAAAATCCTATCAGCTAAAAAAGAACCATTCCTATACAAAATAAACATCTATTCACAAATAATATATTACAAATTTGCTGATCTTCCTAGGGATCGTGCTTCGGGAAGGATGCTAATTGTTTAGGAATTCCTTCAGTTTCCTTTTGAATATGCTAATTGTGGAACTCATTCTGATTTCTAATGGGATTTCATTCCACGTCTTAGCACCAGGGTAGAAAAAACTGCTTTTGGAGAACTCTAGGTTCTGTCTTGGGGTGTCCAGATCTAACTGATTTCTTGCTCGATAGTTAGATAATTGAGATCTGGTAACAAGCCTCTCTCTTAAATTGTCCGCGCAGAGACAATTCATTATTTTGTAGATCATCATGGCCCTGTCAAATTTTATTAAGTTTGAGACTGAAAGCCAGTTGCAACTCCACCCATCCTTTAATCTAGAGCCTTCTATTTCGCATGTGCACTTCGGTGCGGACTCTAAACTGTAAAAGGATCAGTGGCGGTAGCAATTGCTGTCGCTGTTGCTCTTTCATCCTATTGTTCAGCATCATTCTCCTATGCTGGCTTGATGTTCAATGTGAAACAGACTCTGGTATCTATCAGTAATTAATAGTCTAACATTTGTAGCATTGTGTAGTTTTTTATTTAGTTGCTATTATTTGCATGTCTTTGTGTTGATGGCCATGGGAGTCTCATTGTGTCTTGTTCCTTGTAGTCCCGTCTCTTCTGTAGTGTTGTATAGTTGTAAAGTAATTAGAAATTATAATAGGATGTAGCATGTATTGTAATATCTTATTTGAATACAAACAAGCTGTTGATACGAGCCTATTTAGCAAGGAGTAATTAGCGGAACAGCGTAGTCAGCGTGTCTAATCATCGAATCATCTCGGAAAATCTAATCAAGAAACGGCTTTTTCAATTAGCATGCCTTTCTAAACATCATATTAAGACATACCCTAAGAGTAGACCCATTATCCTGAAGAATAAAGGTTCTACGAAATAAAGAGATAAAACTTGCTACGGCTGCCCAATTTATTATGTTAATCCTCTGTTCAAATACTGTATGAAACTCGTCTAAACTAAGGCTGCATAAATTAAGTTCTAGAAATCTGGAACTGTAGTAGCAAGCTTTTGCTTATTGATTCGTAGACCCTTTCTCCAGTTGGATGATGGATCTACACATAGGCTAATTAAGACATGAGACAATATGTATTTACAATTCTTTAGCTCAGTTTATTCTTATTCTTATATCCATATTTAAAGTTGGTATTTACAATAGTAATGAAAACAACATACTAATTCAAACCAACTATTAACAAACAAAATAAATATCTATATATATACACCGGGTGTCCCAAAATGATGTATTATTGTTTGATTGCTTATATGTCCATAACCGACGAACCGATTTTAAAAACTTTATTTTATCCCATTCCCGAAAGGCTAAATTGTATTCGAAGATGTTGGTTGTGGTTTAGGCCGATTTCTTCATGTCGAAAAGAAGATCGATAAACCTCCTCAAATTCAAGCCTTAGATGGCATGAAAAAGAAACAGCCTTCTTTCCCAGTCAACATTTTAGATGTGATTACAAACGGCTGAACTTATATGTCGCGCAGAGAATACGAATTTAGTTAATACTGAGTTCAGAGAATACGAATACGAGTTCAGCCTTTGTATCACATCTAAATTGTTGACTGGACAAATAGGCCGTTTCTTTCTCATGCCATCTGAGGCTTGAATTTGAGCAGGTTTATCCTTCTTCTTTTCGACATGAAAACGCCGTCGTAAAACCGCAACCAAAATCTTAAAATACAATTTAGTCTTTAGGCAATCAAATAAAACAAAGTTTTTAAAAATTGGTTCATTGGTTATGGACATGTAAGCAATCAAACAATAATACATCATTTTGGGACACCCGGTACTTTATACAAAATTAGCGACATATTTTGCAGGCGCTGACATTTTTCTTACAACAATAACCTTTAAAAATTAGATACCTTGCAAATTAACCACACGTTTGTTATTCATCAGTTCTTCCAAATTTCTCAGCAAGGATTGTAAACATCCCGAATATTTCTTCTCAAATGTTTCCACGCTTGTAGGATCAGGCGTGTCTAAATTAGCAGAAGGCCTAAAATCAATCCAACTGATATCTGAGATTTCGTTCGCAATTGTTATTGGTAAATGATTGTCCTACAAAAAAAAGATTTCAATTGGAAACTATTGGGTGAGCGAAAAGCATTTTTCTGGATACTGATATGAATGCAAGCCGATGTAATTAGGTTAAAAACGTTTGTAATTCTAATTGCCCACGTAAAGAGTAACCAACAACGATCTGATATTCTATTTTAAAAAAGATAACTATTTTACTGGAATAACTAGTTGATAAATCAGTATTGAAGGTGTTGTGGCGCAGTGGTGTAATCGTCTGATTTTGCAGCCAGAACAGTAAGGCGGACAGGGTTCGATAACCGGTAGAGCCCCACCATTTGAGCGTCATGACAAAAGGGTCGCGGACTCGATTAGGCCTATTCTACTTCTGCGATCCCAGCGCTTGGTGCTAAAAGCCGCAACTACATTAGCTAAAGAAGTGTCATTTCTTTGCCTCAGTACATTAGAACTAACCTTGTATGCACTTGACACCATTTTCTCTGTCGGGTTGTCCTTGGGACAAGTTTCAGGCAGAACCAATGGAATGACAGGCTTTGATATATCATTTGCCATTCTTACTTCTTTCGTACAAAGGACAGATGTCAAGTAATTCTCTGAGATTGCCGCCAAAACACAACCTGCAGATACAATGCTAATTGTCAAATATCTAATAGCGAATAAATCAAGAACAAAATAATCTGGATAGATTATTTCGGGAAAATAACGGGGCAAAAATGTAGACTAAGATTCCTGGCATTTTGAACTACTGGGTGTCCCAAAAAAATTAGCCCCGTGTGCATAGCTACTGTGGGGCACTATGGCTTTAATTGTCCTGGTTTTACTCAGTTACATAAAGGGTGTCCCAAAAAAATTAACCCCGTGTGCATAGCCACTGTGGGGGCGCTATGGCTTTAATTTTCTTGGCTTTACTCAGCTACATTGATAAGGCTTCAACTTGAGTTCGAGACCTTCAATGGCTGCCAAAAGTATTTGGAACACTTAGGCCATTTCTTGACAATACGCAGTTCTAACCATAGCGCTCAGGTTTCAACACCCCCTCACCCCCGAAACAATGTTGATTTGCAAGGCTATTGTCCTAGCATTCCATCAGAGTCACGAATCGTCCTGCCATCCCCATTTTATCATCACAGAACAACATTGTTCTGAGGGGGAGAGGGGGAAATCGCAAAAAAGGTAAAAATAGCAAAGGTGTTCCAAGACTTTTGGCAGACATTGTTGTTCAAGTCAACATGACAAGTAGTTGCTGATCTATGGCATGAAAATCGAACATCAGTGGTTACTTCCAAACAAGCACTTCTGGTCTTCTCCAGCAATGTCAACATTAAGGAAATTTTCCAAGAAGGGCTTCTCGAATTTTATTCAAACTTTGCTGCATTCTTAATAGTGCTGGAAGACAACACTGTCAACTCTTTATTTATTTGGAAGACAACACTGTCAACTCTTTATTTATTTGGAAGACAACAGTGTCAACTCTTTATTTATTTGGAAGACAATACTGTCAACTCTTTATTTATTTGAAAGACAACACTGTCAACTCTTTATTTATTTGGAAGACAATACTGTCAACTCTTTATTTATTTGAAAGACAACACTGTCAACTCTTTATTTATTTGGAAGACAATACTGTCAACTCTTTATTTATTTGAAAGACAACACTGTCAACTCTTTATTTATTTGGAAGACAACACTGTCAACTCTTTATTTATTTGGAAGACAACACTGTCAACTCTTTATAAATGTAAAGGAAATGTCAATACGATGCAAGAACCCTTAATTCGACATTGACATATTTTGACATTGCTAGAGAACCACAAAAGTGCTGTTTTTCAAGCAACCACTTATTTTCCTTTCCTCTGTCATGAATTGGCAACCATTTGTCAGATTGACTCAAACAAGGTCTCAACTAAGTTGAAGCCTGACCTATGCAACTGTGCAAAAACCCGAGACAATTAACGCTAAAGCTCCTTCACAGCAGCCACACAAACAGGGCACAGTTATTGCGCCACCCTGTATACTAAAAGATATAAGACTAACTTTTGAATTCATTTCATTTTTCATTTTCATTTTTAATTCTTTAACCACGGTAGCCCCGTTAGCCTGCAGAGACTGCTTTACAGGGGGCCGTGCAAAATACTACAAAATTCAAAACCTTATTTACAGTTAATCTAATAATTTACAGTTAATCTAATAATTTACAGTTAATCTAATAATATGATATAAAAAGAAGTGTTCCGAAATGAATCAAAAGAAAAATAAAAGAAAAACCAAAATCCCTCTACAATTTCTCATTTAGCCTCTTGGCAAGGCAGTAGTCCATTGATTAGAGTAGTTTAGCACATAAAAAATGACTGCTTGCATTAACATGCAAAACTTTTAACGCACGCATCAAACAACACACTGACGATTCTTTTAACTTTGTGCTACTGTTATCAACAAACACTTCTAATCTTGGTGGTCAGGGGGCAGGAATTCTTTCGTGAAAAATCTCCCAGAAAATGTTCGCTACTTTTAAGGAAATCCTGGGCTCATTTTTGGAATTATAACATGGTGCTTAGTCTCCTGTTCCGATTATCCTGTTCCGATTATCCTTTCACTTCAACTACATTATCATGTTTCTGTTCGAATCATATCTTTCACTGTTAAAATCAAATGCTCTGGTTATTAACAGAAAAACCACATGAATGACATTTTTTCCAATGAAACAAGTTGTCCTTTCTCCCAAAGTGCTGATAGCTAATTCAACTCTTCTAATTTTCTACTTTCAACTGTATATAACCGAAATTCCCTGGGCTCATCTTGTGGGCTTCATAATATGGGATAGACCTGAGGCTATCAACGAAGAGGTCAGCAAATGGACAGATATGTTTCTCTTATAGAGGTGCAAAAGTATGGAGCAGCATAGGCAACCACTACTCTGTATTGTTTCAAGAGAGCTTTTTAGAATCCAGCACGTTATTCTTTCCTTTTGATTGCAAATGTTGACCATTATTGTACATAGGTTTCAAATGATGTAAATTAGGTTTTATCGTTTGATCAAAACAAGAACATCTTACTTGGTTTCCTTACATTGAATGAAATGAATGTTTTCATCTGAGGGTCGGGTCCCTTGAAAACCAGCTTCTGCTGAAGGGCAACCATCCTTAAAATGATCAAATATGAAGTATGAAATATACGTAATCAAGGGCTAACCTGATCTTCTAACAGCTTTTGTGATATCTTCACTCCAATTTACTCCAACATCCATACGTCTGTCTCTCCAAACAGTGTAACCATTATGTTCCAAAAAAGCCTGCAATAAGTCAATCCATCTAGCATCCCAACTTCGATAGCTGATCATAACATCATACTGGCTTGCATGCATTAGCTCTGCTTCTTCTTCATAACTCATTAAGCCTGCATAAAATGGTGAAAAGTATGCCGGGTAAGTAAAAAACAACTTGGATCCTTCAACAAGCCATAATTGGATGAAAACTGATCAAATCGGGTGTCATCAAGTTTTATGTTGCAGACGAAAGAAACGGACTAAATCAATTATCTAAATCTAGTATCTTAAAATCGGTCATACAAGTCACTTACCATTCAACTTGTTATCAGCATCACTGTAAGATACAGAGTATTCAACTTGCTTGCATTTTTCAAAATCAAATTTGAAGTCGTATCTTGTTTGCCCAATTGGTTTCCCCATCGTAAACTGTGCTTTCTTCCCAAGATATACTGCAGAATTTGGGATGTAGTTTCCTTGCAAACGCTTGTGTGCAATTGTCTCTTTGTCAAAGGCTTCTTTGGGGAAAGTTGATCTCATCTCAGGTATCGAGACTGCAAATAAAATCATGCATACAAAATGGTGTCTTCTCTGAATTCACCGGCGACAGCCTTGTGCCCTATGAGGAGCAACGCATGAAAAGAGCCCCCCCCCCAGGCTCCTGGGCCCTGCCAGCAACACGAGTAGGCAAAAGGAGTCAATAGTACATTCCCGCAAATGATTTTTAACCATGCTTTATCATCGGCTGAAAATCCTTCTTCGCGAAATATATTTTACTTAAAAAGCACTAAAAATAGTCACAACAGCCCTGAAGAAGTCCAGCATGGCAGGACGAACTAATGGTATGAAATAAATTCACTCATTCGCTGTAGCTCTTTGTCGTATTGCGGTGTTTCTGCCTTCAAATTTAATAAAAATATACTTTTGCTTTCACAGAAATAATTTTGTTTGTGCTTAAGGCTCAAAGAATGTATAAGCAAAGCTCAAAAGAAGTTCTAACAAACTAAATGCTCTGCTCTCTGAAGAATTCATAGCACACCAGCCTATAGATATGTTTGCTATGACAAGCTAAGATCACACTGCCTAGACTTATGAGCTTGAATCCCTTGTTTCCCTACGCTCTTAGATTTGTTAATGTCACTTCGGTCAAATGGGACTGATAACATTGCTATGAAATAACCAGCACACTTATTCAAAATGCCCTAAATTTGGGGGAGTGTTCCTACACCAACGTGCTACCATGAAATCACTTCAAAACATTGGAAAACAAAATGTCGTTTGTTAATACAAAGGATAATGCTTCCCGATCTACAAGTTTCAAAATGTATACCTTTCAAGAAGTCATGATCCTTCGTACAAACAAAATGAATCCGTCACAGCTACGAGAACTCTGGGTGATATTCAGAAGCTTTGTATGCTACAACAACAAATCCCTGAACACTGCATCCTTATTGGTTGAAAACAGAGTTCTAAACGATTCTAGCAATTTGATTGGCGAATACATACGACGCTTATCCACATCCTGCGCGGTACTAAAGTGTGCCTGAATTTCACAGTAATGACTGCAGCCAATTTCCCTACTGACTGAAGTGACATCAACAAACAAGAGAACGCAGGGCAGCAAGGGACTCGAGGTCATAAGTCTGCATATAGCCTTGCTCTATATTATACTTTCAAGAGCAACATTACATTTAACAACTAGGATTAGCGTTGAAAAATGTAGTGATTTTTCAAGAGAGTATTACATTTTTCTAGGTCTTGCAGTAAATTCCGGCAAAGGCCACCGTTACAATAACCAAGCACATCCACAAAATATCGCGAGAGATAATTTCAGGCTTGACATAGCTTCAAATGAAAATATAAAAAAAAAGGAGGGCAAACCTTTCAGAAAACCTTCATAGTCTCCAGCCTCAAGGCAACGCCAGTACTCTTCAGCAATTTCAAGTGCCCAATTATCCTCGGTGTCGAGAGCAGCTTTCTAAAAGCAAGCAATTCATATGAATTTAACTGCTTCTTTCCAGCGAGTCAGAAAACTGTTTACGTGTTTGAAAATGTGTAGCTGTCAAAATAATTGCCATTGCTCTCTGTTAGAAGAAATTAGAACAGTCAACAACCGGGCAAGGTCTGCATTCTACCTCAAGGTTTTAGAAGCGGTGTTTATTAAGCTTCGAGATCCCTCCCTCTGCCCAAAGAAGGAGTTTACTTTCACGTTCCAATTGTTCTAATTTGCACGAAAGGCTTTGATCTTTGGCTGGGTATAGCCAATAAGTGGCTTAGGTGTTATTGGCGTGTGATTTTCCATTTTCTATTGTTCGTCTGCAATAAAAGTGGCCTGTTTTATTGTTAATTCGTTCTTCGCACGAACCAAACTGACGAGAGTGCGACAAAACGAGTATTTGGTGATCTCACGTTGATCTTTACAGCAGTTACTGGTGAGTTACTAACTTATTTCTTTCCTTCCAGGTTTTCAGATTAATTCGCTTTTCTCCTGCAGGATTTAACAGTTTTTCTCTTGTTACAGGTTTATTTTGGTTATAGTTTCTTTTACAGGAGTTAACAGTCTTCTTTCTACTGATTTCGGTGTTTTTGTTGCGTTTATGGGTTATGATGAGTCCGGTATTTAAGACTATTTTCAAATTTCCCATTCTCTAATTTGCAATTGGAGCATTATTTGCCATCAACATTAAAAAAAACCTTGTTTTGACAAAATTCGCGCAAAGCTTCATGGTTATCACAACGTCTTTAATAAGCTCGAGCAGATGTTGGCTCTTGAATAAGAAAGGTCAAATATGAGTAGTACCTGATTCTTCTTAACTTTCTGGAATCCACCAGCATATTGTTTGGCATCAAAAAGACCCCTTTCAGTAGATGCCTTTGATTGGTAGCTGAAACCATACAAGTAGTTGCCATCGGGTTTCAGCATAATTTGAGCTGAAAAGTAGGACGGGTTGTTATACTGAGCCAGTCAAAAATAAGTGCTGTTCATGAAAAATCATCACAATTTGAATTTATCACATATCGTTACTTTGTTGTTGTTAATAAACATGTACCGGGTGACCTAGAAAAAAGTGACCCAACGCAATCTGTTACAGAAAATTAACTAAGTGGCCGATTGAGATGCTTCAAATGTTGTTCTGTCGCAAAAAGACTAGCCTATGCCATGAGTATTTTTCGCAATTTTTTCGGCACGGTAAATTTCCAAAATTAAGGATTTCGAGGAAAAGAGCATGCCTGAAATCCTCAAAAAGTCGTCAAAAACAGGGCATCGATTTACAGCCATTTCAAATCTTCAAAACAACGAGGAGCGTGTTTCATTTCAAACTGGGAATAGGTAACACAGTCGGAAGTCTTCAGAGCAAGTTTATAGTCCATAGGTACTTGAAAATATTCTCAGGCAGAATGAAACACGCTCCTCGTTGTTTTGAAGATCTGAAATGCCTTCAAATCAGTTCAAATCGATCGCCTGTTTTTGATGACTTTTTGAGAATTTCAAGTCTGCCCTTTTCCTCAAAATCCTTAATTCGGAAACCTTCCCGTTCCCAAAAAAATTGCGAAAAATACTCATGATGTAGGCTGGTCTTTTAGCGACAAAACAACGTTTGAAATATTTCAATCTGCCACTTACTTTTTTTCTATAACAGATTGCGTTGGGTCACTTTTTTCTGGGTCACCCGGTACTTAAAAAACAGTGTTTGAAATGTTAACATGATGGCGAAAGGTCGAAAGTATTTGAAATTTGATCTTTTCAGCAACCATATTTTGAAGCACCGAATGAGTATGAAGTTTTCCAGATCCAGTTTTTTTTACCTAACTTCATTTTCGCAAGTTTATCGTCAATCCTCAATATTTAAATAAATTTTGAATCTTTCCTAAGACTCCCTCCTCGATTAGTTTATCTATTGAGAGGGCCCCTCCTTAAGAAATTCCCTGCATACGAATTATGAATTTGTTCACTACATCACTGTTGTTGTTAGCATTTGTATTTATTTGCACTTAGTTAATTAACTTTGAAATTGTTTGTATGTTGTGGAATTTCAAAATGAGCAACTGAACCTGAAACTGTAAAGAAAAGTAGGTCCTAATCAATTACTCTCAACTTTGTAATAAACACAATGGGTGGAAAAAAATACTGAATTTTAATAATAGAGGTGGCTATAAAATAAACGGGGTGAGTGGTGAACTTTCTGACCTAAGGTAAATAAAATAGTCTTTTTGGCGGTAAATCACTTAAAAAAGAAACAAACTAAAATCTTCAAAACATCGGAAATGAACTATATAGTCCGAGTGATATTTAAGTGAATATCGATTCAGCATTTGGCATATTTCACTTTCCAGAAAAATCAAACTTAATAAACTGGAATAAAGATTCTCTGAGTGGATTTTTTTCTAAAACCTGGTCGGGGGGCATGGGGCATCTATTCCAATCTCGAGAGTAGTTAGTTGTCACCTTATGCAGGGTGTCCCAAACAATGCTCCATCTGTGTGGCTGGTGTGGAGAAGTTGTCATTTCAATCGTCTCGTTTTTTCCATTACATGGGATATGTTTCCACTTAGATGTTTAGGCCTTGCCAGAGTCAGTTTGATAATAATACGGAAATGAAATGGAAAATAAATGCTTGCTTAAAAAATAGCAGTTCCTCTGTCCTCCAGAAGAGCGAAAATCAATAAAATTTTGAAAGTAAGGGTAGAAGCGGTGCATTCAGATGTTTTCTGTAATCTTAAACGGGTTTATAATGTTGCTTATCAATAAGACGATACCATTAATCCTTTAATAAACATGGAACAAGATGCTAGAACCATCTCCTTTGAAATTCATTTGATTTTTTTATAAAGCTGGAAAACAAACGAAGTGTTGTTTTTGAAGCAACCACTTATTATGCCCTTCTTCGTCCATAGATTAACAACAACTTATCAAATTGACTCAAACAAGGTCTCAACAATCTAAGTTGAAAACTACCCTACGTAACTATGCAAAACATGGTAAATGAAGTAGCAGCTCCACCGCAGCGACGGGACACAAACGGGGCACAACTTTTTTGGGGCACCATGTACGGTATATACTACACAGCTATGCCTGCCTAGAAAACGTTGCATTTTACCAACCTGTATAAGTCATGTATACGCTCTTCATACCAGGGTACGGCGCATTAAACACAATCTTGTTGTTTGATAACATTGCTGGTAGAATGTACCCTCCAAAGAGGATATCAGCTGTTTTCTTGCCGAGTTGCACGATTCCTGTAGGGGCTTGTTCTCCACCCATGATATAAAGACCACTTAAGGCTCCTTCTGCCCTTGAAACCAATATTGTGAACTAAAACAAAGCAACAGGTACAGTTAATTCTCCAATGATCACCCGGGCCTGTTATCAAATGTTGGCACTTAGAAGGGAACATACATTAAATGCTTTTGTTTACGCCATACAACGTGCATAAAAATACCCCAAAAGACTTGCAGCATAAAAGTTAAAGATCGCTGTGAAAAGTTTACAAATCGATAGGTTCATTTACGAAACAGTTTTAAATACAGTACAAACCAGCATGAAAGAACCTAATGTTAAGGACCGTGAGGCAGAAATTCAAAGACAAAGAACTTTCTAAACAAGAGCCCCAAAGAGGCTGAAATTTCTGAAGAAGCTTACGTAATAGTTTCAAAGATGGTACTTTACTTCAAAACTTCAAAACCTTTCACAATAAAAGCGTTATCGAAAACAGTTATATTGAAAAACTATTCAAGTTATAGAAGGGATACACTACACTAGTAGGCAACGGTTATACGATGAATTGGGTTGGGAAGGTCTCTATAGCCGGCGACGGTACAGAAGACTGTGCCATTTTTACAATTTAAGATTGACGCGTTCTCCAGATTATTTGTTTGCTAAAATTCCATGTGAGCGCCAGATACCTTACAATCTTCGAAACTCTCGGGATTATGCCCAAAATGTAGGAAGAACGGCTCGGTTTACAAACACGTACTTTCATAACACACTGTTTGAATGGAATCTACTGACTGATGATATAAAAAATGCCAGCTCTCTGGCAGTGTTTAAGAGCAAGCTACTATCGACAATACGACCTTTGAAAAGAACTATGTATGGTATTCGAGACCTCGTAGGTATCAAGCGTTTGACGAAACTTCGTGTGGAGTTTAGCTCACTCAATGCACACAGATTCCGTCATAACTTTGACTGCGTCAGCCCGCTGTGCTTGTGTGGTATGGGCAACGAAGATAACGCACATTTCCTCCTGCACTGCCATCGGTTTCGTGTAATGCGTCGTGATCTCCTTGATCAGCTTTCTGAAGTCCCCGGTCTCGATCTTACAAATATGGACTCAAAAGCATTGTGTGAGTTGCTTCTCTACGGCAGCCCTCAGTTCACTATAATCGACAATAGAATAATCCTAGAAGCAACCCTGTCATTCATTGAGAGGTCTATGCGGTTGGACTAAATACCAACATTAGCAGCAATCCCTTTTCGTCTGTAGTGTAATGTGAGAGATTGTTGTGCTGTATTGTAGTGTGAAGTGCAACTTGGGGCTATGTAGAGTGGGGCTGCCTTCTTTTTTGGAATGACTATAATTTGAATGACTATAACAGGACAGTAAATATCAATTTAATTCAATGTAGCAAAACTTAGACGAATGTCCTCAGTCTAGGAGCCGCTCTGCTCTACATGGTTTCTCGTTGTTCCTAGAGTGTCTTCTCGTTGTTTAGTTTAGTGTATTTTGGTGTGGAGTAGTGTGGTGTGGTATTGGGTTCTTTTGTTAGTTAGATTAGATTATTGTTTATATTTATTGTAAGAGTCATTCATAGTGGGGACTAGATGATCATGTGTCTTTTCCCGCTATGATTGGCTCAGATTCTTGTATTGTAGTTTTTTTTTCTTTGAGATTGATATAAAA
Source organism: Aurelia coerulea (assembly GCA_039566865.1). Lineage (NCBI taxonomy): Eukaryota > Metazoa > Cnidaria > Scyphozoa > Semaeostomeae > Ulmaridae > Aurelia > Aurelia coerulea. Next base: position 19,211,325 of record CM076947.1, on the reverse strand, counting down.
AAAAAGAAAAAAAAGAAGGGATACACTAGCATATCTGCAGTACAGACCTTGTGCATATTAACCTGACAAGAATTCTCAAGAACTCTTAAGACGTCTTAAAAATTTTCAAGAATTCTTGACATTCTGATAAGAACTATTGAGTCATATTTGAAACAAGAACTTTTAAGAATCTAAACATTTTCTCAACAATTCTTGAGAATTCTTAGGCAAGAGAACCATCTTAATGAACGCAAGGCCTGCACGAAACAAAAACACATTTGCACAGTACCAACTGTAAGCACCTTTTTGAGAACCCTACAGGCTGGACTTGATTATTACATCAGTTAGTCAAGAACCTCTTTTAGGCTGCCTCCAAAAATCATACGTTCTTTTATGCGGGTTGCTACTGTATACCTGAGCTTGATTTTTTCTTATTCATATCAAAATCTTAAAATAAATCTTAATTCTGCTATACTTTTCTAATCACTATACAACACTACGGGGACGATACCATATGGGGAGCAAAAGGCAATGACTACCCCATGGCCAATATGAAAAGACACGCAACGTTAAACTAAATACAACTACACTTCGAACGAATTAAAAACTACTGGATACTATACTAGATGCCGTCCTACATCAGATGTCAGGTCAGGGTTGCGATCAATGCGAGCGCAACTCATTCTAGTTATTTAAAGTAAATCAAATGCCTGTCATCTGATGTGAAACAGAATTTACAAAGAAAAGGAAACATTTACGCGAAGAGACTTGGTGGCTGCTTTGTGCATGGCTGAGGTTTGAAAGATCTTAGTCAAACCGACCAGTTTCGTGAATGTAATGCAAAGTTAGTTCGAGTATATTTCTGTTCAAGTCATAAGAGAGGTCTTGATCACCATTAATAAAAGCTGCACTAAAGCATCATTTGAAAGATTGGTGATTTGTACAGATGGTCGTTCCAGCGAGAAGATCTCGTCATGGAGCATCAAAAGAAGGGCAGAGCAACAAAGAGTGCTCCATGTCCTCAATGCCATCGCTTGTTGGGCACATCGGGTTTATGGTATCCTTAACATTATGCTCGAATTAGTGGAAATTTAACTTGCTGAGACCAACCCTAAGTTGAGCAAGGTAGGATAATCCCTTTGGATCGTGAATTCCAAAGACAGACAGGGGGGGGGGGCGAATGTATATTGAGCTTGATTTATCAACGTTCAAAGAAATTTAGAGTGAACAGAAGCTTTAGTTGCCTACCTCTTTATTGGCTCTTTCACTCCAATATGTTCCATACATTTTGTCCATGTCTGCATTGATCCTCAGTTTGTATGAGCCAGCACTGTTTTTCATCGTCAACGTAAAAGTCTCAGGATCTACCTCACCAGTGAGACCTTGAACAATATAGTCTGTTGCCATGGTTACTTTGTTTGAAGACTGATCAAGATATAGGTATATCATGGATGGTTTCTTTATCATCTGAAATTGGAAAATATTTCTAATCAATGAAACTCGTGCTGATATGAAAACCGTTGAACAATAAGAGCGATGTACCTAAAACCACAAAGAACATGGGGCGTGGTACTAAAACGTGAAAATGTTGAATTAAGAAACTTTTAGTACTATGGCCAACTGTGGCCTGATCCAAGCTTTTCATAAAAAGCGTGCACATGACCTCAAAACCACCGACCCTAGAACGCTGCAAAAAGCAGTTTTCCGGAAGCGCTGCACTGTAAAACAAGCTATCAGTACTTAGATGGATGTTTCTTTGAGCTTCTAAAACAAAGTGATATTCTGCTTGGTTAGATATGCAAAAGATCTCTTAAATTAGCTTGCTTCTTGGGGGTTTTGATTTTTGCAAAACTCAGTTTTGAAAAGCATGTAAGCAATATTTGTAAAAAGGCTGGTAACAAACAATTTGCCTTGTCACGCATGTCTGCATATCTAGAAGCTCGTAAATCAAGACTTTTTGTTAAGAGCATTTGTAACTAGTCATTTCCAATACTGTCCTTTGGTATGGATGTTCCATAGCAAAAACATGAATAACAAAATCAATAGGCTGCACGAGGGAGCCTTACGAATTGCGTATAAAGACTACACTTCCAGCTTTGCAACCGTATAAGAAAAAGATAGATCTGTAACAATACATCAGAAAAATGTGCAATCGCTAGTGCTTGAAATTTTCAAAACTACTAACAATTCAAACACCAGTTTCATGAAAGAAATCTTCCTGCAAAGAGGTCTCGCATACAATTTGAGAAAAACCAATACATTCTTATTTCATATGGAAAATACAGTTAATCATGGTACTGAAACAATCCGATATAGAAGGTAGCGTATTTGACACTCTCTTCTACAGGAAATTAAGGTTTGAAATTCTGTGCAACAATTTAAGAAAAGCGTCAAACATTGGAACGATGAAGGCTGCAACTGCAGACTTTGAAGACAGTACATTTCTCCACTCGGTTTTTCATAGTTTTATACAACTTTTAATATGAACTCTGTAATTTTATTTGAGCTTTGTAATTTCATTGACTTGTTTTACTTGTATATGGTAACAGGCTGATAGAGGTAGCTCCCTGTCATAAAAGCGCCCACAGCGCCCATTGGCTTTCCTGTCGAGATACCCTGGGTACCACAGCCAAAAACAATTTTTAAAAGAAAAGAAGATTGAAGTCAATAAATATATCAAAAATGTACAAGTCTGCAGCAAATCAGTGATGCTTGCACTCATTCTGTCTTTCGTTTTGACTTATATATACCGTATATATATACAGGGTGTCCCAAAAAATTGAACCCTGTTCGCCTGAAGATTGCGACAAAACGGCAAAAAGATTCTCGCCAAACTTTTCGATGATGTTGTTCTTCAGATATTCAATTAAAGTTTGCTACCATCCCCATAAAAATCTATTGAAAAATGATGGAGCTATGACCAGACCGAGACCGCTCTTACTGGGACTCATAATATTACGGCAATATTTTTGGACTGACTTTTTTCACTTTTGAACGCCCTTGGGAACGAGGCTGCTATACACAAGTCATGTACAAAGTATACAACAGAATACAACGCCATTGGAATTTCTGCAAATTCGATTGATTGATGTTGACCAACGGAAACTCGAAGCTCAAAGCAGAGTTTCAAGGAGCTTAGCCGGACAGAACAAAGTCTTACGAACAAGAATACCATGAAAACAGTTGGCGACAATATCAAATCTTGTATGTAGGTACTATTTTGCTGCTTTCGCTAAGCATTAACTGATTTATTGTCAAGTTTTCAAATCAATTTGTTTCATTTCAAAACTACAAATGTTCTTGCTTTTCTGCGCCTAGGCCCTTATCGAAACGAGGCAGTCATAGTCATTTCAAAATAATGGCGTTTGATTATGAGTCGTAGTTAGCAGCGTCCGGCAGTATTTCAATAGCGATAACTAGCTATGACCTTCAAGAGACAAAATTTGCACTATGAAAGACACATACCGATCCAGTTTGAAGCTTTGGCTACTTTTGTTTATAATTATGTTTGTTTTAATTGTTTTGATCTGTTATGTTTAGTTAGTTATCTCGTCTAGCTGTTGAACGGTATAACCGTAGTGTTATGGCAGGCTATTTGAGAATTGAATTGAAATTGAAATATGACTGAAACCAGCGGTCAACCATTTTGTCTTCCTATTTTGCAGCGATAAATAGCTTCATAGATGCAATGAAACAGCAGCCTCCAATGTCATAGCTCTCGTGAACATTCCGATAATCCTCAGAGAGTTCCACTATTTCTGACCTCACTTGGAGCTACTTATCACAGCGAAATAGAAAGACAAAATGGCCGACTGCTGGCTTCAGTCATCAGGCAAATGTGGTCTTCCGAAGGTTATAGCTCCATCATTTTGCAACGGATTTTTACGGGGATGGTAGCAAACTTTATTTGAACATCTGAAGAGCAACATCATATAAAAGTTTAGCGAGAATCTTTTGCCATTTTGTCGCAATCTTTAGGCAAACGGGGCACAATATTTTGGGGCACCCTGTATACAGTAGTGTCCCGCATGTAAGAAACAACTTTTTCAATTTCATGTCTGATGCGTTTCTTACAAAATGAGGTCAGGGTAAAGTTTCTTATTACAAAGATCAAGTACCATCGAGCTCTATGATTGTGATACAAACAAATTCTATTTTGAATTGTATTTGCAAATTTTCACTTCCAGAAAATGATACAATGATTCCAAGACGGTGCTTTTTACTTAGTTTGCATACAAAATTCTTGTTTTCATTTAAATATGTACAATTTAAGGCAATTGGAAGCTGAAAAATTCCAAGGTTTCAATACATAGTTTCTATATAAGAAAAAAGGCTTTTTCAGACCGGAACAAGTTTCTAACAAAATGGGGGCATTATTTTGAAAATCAGGGTCTGTGTTTCTTAAATTTGTGTTTCTTATATGCGGGAAAATACTGTATATATTGTATTAATTTGTTGGCTTCAATTAGCTTTTTGTATTCATTTAAGTTGCCAACGTTAAAATAAAATTGATAATAACAATAATGATAATTCCTCGAGATTTTGATCGTTCTCGTATTTGTTTGCCTTTGGCAGGAAGTTTGAATTGCAAAAAAATTAACCAGTCCGATCAAGCTATTCAAAATTCGTCGGTTCCAAAGAATTGGCCCTGCAAGAAACTCTTTGGCATTTTCTGAAGTGTTTGGAACGAAGTCCCTCACTGAAGTAACAACAACAACTATCAGTTCAATTCAACGAGCTAAAGTGGAGGGACCTCAATCACGAGTCTACATTTAAAGGGAATGTAAGCATATAAAAGTGGCTCAAGCCACTTGCGGTCAAATTCTAGCCTATCACATATAAGTATGTCCTGTTCACATGGATCAATTACCCGAATATGATTTGCTACGTGTCACGGCCCATTATCTTTGCAGGGCTATTTTCATCGAAGGCTCATACATGCTTAGATTCTCTTTAATGCCGTACGTACTTGAATAGTCTCATCTTCAAGGTCGGAGTACTTTGTAACTTTTTCAGGTGGATCGGAGCCAACAACTTCGACGCCATAGAGACCCGTTAATTGAAACTTTGGAGGATCCATCCGCTTTCTAATACCTAAGATGAAATAAAGAAATTAATGAATAAAGATATTTCAACTCTTGTTATAGGCAGGTTCTTGATTAACAACCTTTCAATCACGATGGATTAAAATTTTGCTTTCAAACATAAACAAAATCTTGTTTCTTGCTTTGCTTTTGGAAATTTTGTGCTATAATTTGTACGTCCCATCTGCAATGGGAACTAGGTGACTTCATGTCGTTTCCTGCTGTGGATGGGACCAGTAATGAATTGTATATTTAGATTATATTTTACTTGATATAAAAAACTGAAGTCTCTTACCGTCGCTTACCTCTATGACAATGGTCTAACCAACAGTTTGTCTTCTGATTGAATGCGAAACTGTTTGTCAGGGTTAGGGCCAGGGTTAAGGCGTTAGGATTAGGGCTTTAGGGTTCAGGTTAGGGCTAGGGTTAGGGTTGTGGTTACGATTATACTTCGCAAGAATTTATCATTCGATAAATTGTTGTTGGCGGCTGAGGCAAGATGTGCTTCAATACTCTGATATTCTGTTATTTTTATTGATTCGAAAAGTGGAAAGGATATTGAAAAAAATTAACTTGAGTGATCAAATAAAGTCCTTGAGGTAATAGAAAGAGTTAGGAAGAAGAGTAAAGGCAAGTATTTCGAAAACATTGCAAAATATATGGCCAAAAAGGGCCTAAAGCACTGAAAACAGCCATCAAGTCGAATTGCATAAAAGAGGTACCCTGCAATGAAAAATATCCCACAGGAAAGCAGATGCCATAGGTAAGAATGTTTGTGCACGTGATGAAATTACTGCTACTCATACTGATGCATAAGATGAAAATAACGTATGAAGCAATCAACCTGAACACGTGTTTGTACATGTGATGAAATTACTGCTACTCATATTGATGCATAAGATGAAAATAACGTATGAAGCAATCAACCTGAACACGTGTTTGTACATGTGATGAAATTACTGCTACTCATATTGATGCATAAGATGAAAATAACATATGAAGCAATGAACCTGAACACGTGTTTGTACACGTGATGAAATTACTGCTACTCATACTGATGCATAAGATGAAAATAACATATCAAGCAATCAACCTGAACACGTGCTTGTACATGTGATGAAATTACTGCTACTCATACTGATGCATAAGATGAAAATAACATATCAAGCAATCAATCTGAACACGTATTTGTACACGTGATGAAATTACTGCTGCTCATATTGATGCACAATATGAAAATAACATATCAAGCAATCAACCTGAACCAGCGTCCTCGACCTCCTCGTGCACGACTGACATACTCTACGACCAATTCCAAGATTTCAAGGGACATGTACTTGATGAAATAGCGTCTATCAAACATCCTCGCCCGAGAGAAGAGACCGATGACATGATGGACATTGCAAAAAGCTACGAAAAACACCTGATAAGGAGTCTAGAAATGTGAATATTATCGGTTAAAAAATGAATGGAACAAAAATAAGGCATCATTGGCAAGCTCCTATACATAATGGGCACTCATCTACAAAGTCAATTCAATACAACATCCTTCTGGTAGATGCATCAATTTGCACCAAGGCTAACAAAAGGGTTGGAGCATTCTCGAGAGTTGTTAAATACCGTGATGGTCAAAAAGAAAAGCTACTATATAATGCATTCAAAATGTGAACTTTCAACCACGGTCCCGTTATTTGGATGTTCTTTGGGAAAAGGTCAAACAAGGAAGTTAATAGGGCCATAAACGTGCGAGCCACGATTACGACGCTTCCTTTAAGAAACTTCTCGAGAGAATCAACGAAAAGCCAATCTTTGTAACAAAACTCCAGAACCTTATGATCGAGCGTTACAAGTCCTTCAACTGCCAAAATCCTATGTTTATGAGGGATATGTTCAAAAGGAGGGAAACGACATATGATTTCCTTGTAAAGGATCTCTTACAATTACGTAACATGAAAACAACATATGGGATTTAACTCAATAGCATTCAGGCGGAGCATTCTTTGGAACTCCACACCGGACGTGATCAAGAAAAACCAAAATTTAGCCTCGTCTTGTTCAAGAAAATAATAAAAGCTTGGAATGGGGATAAATGCAATAGAAAAATATGTAAATAGCATCTAAGATTTAGTTTCGTAGTTAAATGGTTAGTTTTAATTAGTTACTCTTCTCTTTAGAGAAGACTATTTATATAATTCACCAACTTTGAAAATAAAATCATTATCGTTATCATTATCATTATCATTATTATCATACCCCTTCTGCTCTTTTTCGTCTTCACCACCTTTCCTTCAGCTGAAGGCCCTAGTTTACGGTATTAAAGATGCGGGACACTTCTTGTTGCTCTGACCTTGCTTTGATGTACAAAGACGAGACCTCCTCGCTGGAATCTATGCATTAGTAAGACCACTTGGATATGTAAATCTTGCAAATGAAGCTTTGTGACAACTTTTATTGTATGACAATATAGATTTTGCCATTTCTTTAAATAGATATATTCTTGAGCTTACGCTACATGTTATCCATGAAATTGGTCGATTCGAGTGAATGTCTGTAGTTACTTACCTATCCCTTCATAAGCCACCCGATTTTGTAACTTGTTTGAAGGAATTGTTTAGTTCCTATTCTTTCATTATCTTTATCTAATGGTATCGGGGTAGACACAGCCTGCGTTTGCTCCCTGGGGTTGATCGTCCTAGTAGTATTGTAGAGTAATTTTGGAGGTAATGTAGTTCGTAATGTGTATTGTAAAAATTAAGTTTGGAATATATTACATATAAAAAGGCCCTAGCAAGTCTGCAAACTTGATCACCCTAGAAGCTCTATCAAGACATTCATGAAAGATATTTTCCAAAAGAGATTCTATGATTATTCATCGCTGTTGTTGTTGTATCTTTATTTTACATCGATTGAAAAAAATCATCTAGTCTACTATGTACATATGTACATGGAAACTAATCAAAATCGATGGATACAGTAATTAAATTAAAATAAATAAATTTTTTTAAACGGTTTGTACATTATTTACAGTAAAACGACAGGCGTTGCATTTGCACGTGGGGCCATCCCATTGTGATATTAACCTTTTGAAAATATTAAGGCTTTCAGCCGATTTTAGCTCATTTGGTAAGCAATTCCAAATCTGCGGTCCTAAGAACTTGAGACTGCGAGCACCGAAAGTAACCTGGTTTGGTCTGTAATGAGTAAGGTTATTAGGATTTCGCGATGAATAATTAGAGGATCTAACGAAAAATTCTTTCATGAAGGATGGATTCAGACCATTTAGAGTCTTGAACATTTCTATGGAGATAGCTCTAAGTCGGTAAACAAATCGTTTTGATTTCAGTAGAAGGTCCTGACATGATCATTATGAAGGAACCTAAGTGCACGTTCTTGTACCTTCTCAATCTTATGCATTGATTTAGCTGAACAAAAATGCCATACTAAAGGACAATAATTGAAATTAGAATAAACAAAGCTTGAACAAGGACTTCTCTCGCATCAAAACTATAAGCTCGAAGCCTCTTTAGGACTTTAAGTTGAGTTGCAGCTTTTCTACAAAGTACTGCGATGTGAGGATCAAAGTTTAGTTTATAATCTAGTTGAATCCCGAGAAGTTTGACGGAATCTTCAGACATGATTGTTTTTCCTTGAATACTTATTTTCTCACCACTGGTAGTTGTCTGGTCAATTAACAGTGCATGAAACTTTGATGGATTTGCAATCATATGGTTTTCCGTGCAACGCCTGCTTCTGCCTCTAAGTCTCGCACCAAATCTGGTAGAGTCCTAGAGAAACAAGCAAGCGTTTGTCGTCGGCATAATTATATAGCGTTTGTTTAATAAACAGAAAAAGATCATTTATATATACATTAAAAAGTAGGACCTAACACCGAGCCTTGGGGGACCCCAGATAAGATCGCGAAACCTAAACAATCTTACTCATGATAGGCCAACTCAGATTACTGTCGGCACTAATAACAGCCTAAAGTTATAAGAACCACCGATTTGAAACTGCTTACAAAATGAGCCAAAAAATCCGCTAACAACCTGAGCATAGTTTCAAAAGCTTGGTAACTCGGTGGGATGGTCCAACATGCCACTGCAATGCCTTTGGTACAAGATTTTTTTTCTTTATCTCAATTAACGTAAATTTTGATTAGTCAAAGACAAAGATCAGCAGGCCAATATCATCAAATTCTATGAGAAATTCATCTCTAATTGGCGCGTGGCTTACAATTTCTTTAGCTTGCCTGTTGCCTTCCGTGTGTTTAGGCTAAACACATCTGAAACTCGTCGCTTAGAATCCAGCTGTATCTCTATAACCGTTGATGGCATAGAAAATCTGATAGCACTGGCGAATTCTACGGGGTTTAAACTTGTAGAAAACATCTTCATTTGCAATTTATCTGCTGCTACCTGCCTGCATTAGGGAGAGAAAGTCTAGGAATTTTGGAAGTATAGCTTGTACAGCTCCTTTAAAGGGGCAGTCAGACGCGAAACGCGGGTATCAGATTCTGCGTGTAACAATCCAATTCGTATAGGCCTAAATACCAAAACATGTCTACTGTACCTCTTTGTTCGCTGTAATTCTGATGAAATTAATTGAGCAATGAATCCAGTAGAGTGTGAGAAGGTTCTATTCACCTTTCGGTTTCACCTAACATCATAAATCTGACTCAAAAACCAGATTCTTTGGCGAGTTTCTTGCCCACTTCGACTTGTAGATTATCTCTTCGCAGCTTCAAAGTTGCTTCTGCAAAATCGCTGTTTACGACTTTCAGGAATTTGTGATAAACAAAATAACTTTGCAAATACATGAAATCGACATAGACGAACAATATCTGTCAATTAAATCCTTGAGATTGTCAAGAACAATGTCGATGGAGATGGATTGAAATGTGCGATAATCCAATTCAAAATCTCCATTGACGAGTCGATGCTAGGCCTAAGGACTTTTCATGCAAATACAATGGAAATGTCCCGCGCAACATCACGTCTGACTGCCCCTTTAAGTTAACACAGGATTAGAGCTAACTCTAGGTTTACCTATTAAATCTCCGGTTTGCAAAATCAATGTATTAGGGAGCATTGTTGAAAGGTGTTTTACAGCCACACCACTGAAAAAGGAATAGGTCGCTAGATTAACGCGGATGATTCTACATCAACTCTGAACTTACCTTTCACGAGCCCATGAAAATTAGTGTGGTTCGGATCCAAAGTTGTATCTGGTGTTTGGTTCAACCTGGCGAGTGAATTCATTAGCTTCAAACGAAGTTCTTGATCTTCCCAATTACTTGGGCCAAAAATACTGAACCAGCTGTCGAGACCAATGTTGAAGATGGGGATTCCCCTTTCCGCTGCTTCTTCTATGGCTTCAATCAAATCTGCAAAAGAATCATGCAATGTTGAAGGTGATGTGAAGCGAATGTTTTCATCGATGCAAACGAATAGTACCGTTGAATGATATAAAACCTTGTTCAAATCTTTTTGATATCTCATTTCTTTTTCGAGTTATCCACTGATTTTAAGTACAAGATAATGACATCATTTGTTTGGAAATTACTAGGATAACATATGGAAATATAGCTGTATCTTATTTGTGAAATTTTAGAGTTGTAAGAAGCTTTGCAGCTGAGCTAGATAAATAGAATATAAATTGCTTAACAATTTGATAGGATGTTTAGAAAGGTATGGTTATCGACGAAAAATGTGTTTGATTAGATTCTCTGAAGCAAGCATAGGGAGAAAATTAATTTCACTAGACTTGTATCGATAAAGTGGCAGATTTTTTCATTTAAACATTACAGATGAATAAATTGGAAAGTATGGTTCGATGATTGAGGAACATTTTGATATGTTACCTTACGAATGTAGTCTTTGGATGGCGGATTGCGATCGAAGACAAAATAGATTATTAAACTTGGGTTGAAGAAAAGATTCAGTCCTTGTACTATTATATAGTACTGCATTAGTTATTTCACATCGAACTCTCCCATTTGAACGATCACGCAGTACAGAATGAATAAATGAAACACAATCCAGTCGTAGAGAAGTAACAAGTAAGAAAAAAGGTATTACAATTAAGCATTTTGAAGTTTTCAACTTATTATCGTTCAATCAACCGCCTGGGCTTACTGTGACTAGATCACATGAAACAGCTTCATAGAAAACGTTATGAAGTAAAAACCTTGTCAATATAATTCCTCTGATAGTCGGGGAGCAGCATTCTTCAAACACCATTGCACTTGTTAACTTACCTAGCGCAAAGAGCAACTTGCAAACTCAAACTGATTTGTCTTCATAGAGGTTTCTCTATGGGGGGGGGGGGGGGGGTCAATTTTATTAGACACGAGGCAGCAAATCCTCTGATGCATCTTACCTTCCTCGGTCTGGGTATGTTTTGATAATAGCAAAATAATTGTCCTAGATGTCTCCCAGTCTTCAGCATTAATCGAGATTGGTTTGATATCTTGTACTGTCTCTAATTCATGTTTGAGCTTCAATGCTTTCTCTTCTTCGTGTTTTGTGCAGAAGATCACGACTGCGAATTCATCATCGGCTATCGTTTTGTACGATCCTGGAGTGAAGGGCATACCTTGTAGCCTGGAATAAAAGCAGAAACCGTACAATTTAATCAGATACAAAGAGTTGAAAAGTCCAAAACTGAAAAGAGAGATTCATCGGTATTGCCGCTACATAATGGTAAGTGGCCCAGTGGTTAGTACTTTCGTCTTTTGTGTAAAGGGTGTTCCAAAAAAACTGCGGCTCATTTGTATGGCTACTGTGGAGCAGCAGCTGTAGATTTCCTTTGCCATAAATCAGCAACCGCTTGTCAGATTGACTCAAGCAAGGTCCCAAAATCTAAGGTGAAGCCTAGTCTATGCGGCTAAGTAAAAGCCAACTGTAAAACTAAGCCTTTCTGGTCCTTAGTGTGATCTTTGGTTGGGGCTGGGTGCAGTGTTTGCGGCGGCTGAGCTTTAGTGTATGCGTTTAGTGTAGTGATCTTTCCTGGGTCTTTTGCTCTTTAACATATTCATCAATGATCTATGCCTCATGAGACTAGACTCTGAGATCTGTAATTTCGCAGATGATAATACCATAAACTCGTGTGGGCTAGACCTACAAGAAATTATTACCGATTTGGAGAGCGATCTCAGTAGATTGCCCGAATGGTTTACAAACAATGGAATGGTTGCAAACCCAAGAAAATTCCAGCTAATGTTCCTTGGCTTGATAGGGCAGAGAGGACTGCGACTTAACTAACATCAGTGAGAACAAATTATCTGCAACAGATCACGTCAAATTGCTAGGGATCGAAATTGACAGCAAATTAAAGTTTCACAAACACGTTAAAACGCTATGTTCTAAAGTCAACAAGAAAATCAGTGCATTTATGGCTGACCATTTGTAGCAAAATTCAAGCATTAAAATTCAAATCCAGGCAGCCTTAAAATACATAGATTGACTAATTCTTATGCCAAGCTATAACATGGAAAAGAATTTGGTCTTTGGTCTACTTTCCAGAAAAGGAATTTGAAGATCGATTTTAAATCAAATTTGGATGGGCTTTTATTACAAAGTCCACTTTGTAATCTAAGAGGGGCTCCAGGTCAGCCAGAAAGAAAGAAACTAAGTACGTCTGTCACGCTCACTAACGCAACTGATTAATGCTTTATCCCTGCAAAGTGGCAAGGAATAAAGAAAGCGCACAGAAAGTGCATACAAGACAGAAGTTTCCTGCGATCCTATGGAAAAATTTGACGTCGGTTTATTTCGAGTTAGACATATTTGACACCATAAGATGGATAAATCACCAAGATGTTTACCCTGACACAACAACAAATTTAACCTAAATTGGCACGTCCTTGACATGATTAGCAGCTGAATTATGTTTGGAGCATGTTGTTTAGCGATCCGTCATTAGCATTTTTATTTGGTAAAGTCTTCGTAAGCATTGTTTCTTGATGCCTTGTCCCATAATTCTTCTGACCTTCCACACAATCGAAATGTTAGCATCTCAACCCATTTTCAGGTACTTTTATCGTGCCAAGATCATGTGGTGGGAATTTCTGCTAAAATACTGTTTTCTAGAACGAACGCATCATTAGCCAATTATTGAAAGCACTCATTATGAAAAGAAGTCAATGTTGACGGATGTTGTAACAGGCCTGCACAGAGGTTAGCATTCACGGCATCACCGATGGTAGAAGGACTCCCCTCCTATACAGCTACAGATGCAAACGTCGCAGGTGAAGTGGAGAGGAAAGGTGCAGAATTCAAGCAAACAATGGCGCCATTAACTGGGGGTAAGGCCCGTGACTACACTGAAAAATGTCTACATGCATATGATTCTTCAGAGAGGTTATCTTGGTGGCTGCTTGATTCAAATTAGATACCCGTGAAGAAAAACAATTTAAATGTTCTGCAGGGTTCTGCATAAGTAATTTTGCGTTCACATAACTCTCATATGACATCTAATTTGAGACAGATGCATAATAGTTTCATGCATGAACTAGGCCAACAGGGGCTAATTACATTTGAATTTTTTTGCGTATCATCCCGATTTCATATAAAGATCAAGATTTCTTTTCATGCGATTCTTGTTCTTATAGAAGGCGTTGATCGCGACTTTAGAAGCAACACTCATCTTTCTGACTGTAGCTAAAAAACAGCATCAACACTCATGTGGGGTTATGAAGAAATCAATATTCAGATATTCTTATGCTTACTTAGCTCAGGACGGGCTTTGTAATCATCCAAAAGGATCTTATGTTTCAAATAGGGGTAACTTTTTTGGGACACCGGATATTGTTGTGCATTTAGCATCCAGAAAATAATAAGTTAACATACCTCTCTGATTTGGAATTGTGGAGTTCTTCTAAGATGGCATCATCATCCTCCGATGCAATTTTTAAAGTATGAATTGGGTCACGTGTCAGATCAATGGATGCTGGCGTGCCTGAGACACCGAAATGAGTTCCATAGCCAAGAAATTGGAATGCTGCTGCACCATCAGTATCTTTGGTAACTTTGCCTAAAAACGTTTGATAAATATAAGCCAGCAAAGATGAATTTTAGAAGCTAACGAACAATGGAAAATACTGCAATCTGGGGGATACAACTACCAGGTGAATCAGAAAAAAGAATCCCCGCTTGAAAGGCCACTGCTCCATGAATATCAAAGCAATAATATTAAAAACAGTCTTGTTTTATTGCCAATATGATCAGTAATTTACCCTGCCTTAATCAGCCATTCCTTCCCCTCGATTTGGGTGATTTTCTGCAGAAAGCCCCTTCCAAAAACCTGCAAAAACGAATGAAAACAATGAGCAAATCTTCCTTCCTAAAATTTATGCCACTCGCATAAATTCATGTACTTTGTCCTCTTGGGAGAATTGAATCCCTTGAATAGGTCCTCGATACCAGGGGGAGGACTTGTTCATCCTCCCAAGAAGATAGCACGTGCTACAGCGTCCATAAGTCATTGCTGTAAGGGCATTGTAATGTAAGACAGAAATGTTAGGGAAATTTGTGTTCATGAGTTTAGGCACTTTTGAAGGTTTTTTGAAGAGGCTTTCTCGATGAAATCCCTCATAATTTCATAATGGAGTGGCCGATGTCAGTCAGGTAAATTTCATAGTAGATTTGAACATTTCAACCATTAAACTATATATTTTCCGTTATCATTGTCTTGATATCCAGGGGGGGGGCGTCGCCTTTCAAACGGGGATTCTTTTTTCTGACTCACCCGGTAGTTGAAATAGACCAGATGAATCAAAAGAATGCAAGCCGTTTGAAAGGGTATTGTTCCCTAAATATACAGGCAATAAAATTGTGCAATATCTCATTCAAAAGCCAACATGTTCAATTATTTTCAGAATTTATCCTGGCTGAAACTGGCCACTCCGTTCAGATTTTACAACGAATCTTCTCCAGAACTTCCCTTCGAGAAACCTTCAAATGCGTAAATCAACAACAAATCACATTAATATTCTTCCCTTACCGCGACGACTTGAACACGCATTGCTTTAGTATGTGCGTTCCTCTTGGTAGAAACAGTCTTTCCCCTAGTATGAATAACTTCTTCAGGGGGATTCCATTCTTCCAAGAAGACAAAATATTTGCTTTACATGTAAGTGTGATTGTTAATACGAAGGAAACTGATGAGATCTTTTTCGTCATTTTTACTCGTTTTTGCAGGTTTTGAAAGGGATGTTCTGCAGGAAATCCCCCCTATCCACGGGTAAGGAATGACCGATTAAAGTCGGGTAAATTACTGGATCCATTGGAACATATCTGCACTGCACGAACATATAATCAGGCCCGTAGCACCTATTGGGGCCGGTCGGGCCCGGGCCCCCCCCCCCAATAATTTCCAGAAGTTGAATTCTTTATTCTTCATAACAACATAGAAAACTGATCATCAGTGACAGGCCCTTGGCACTGAAGCGAGTCAAGTCCTATCTAAGTTCAACAGGGTTCAGCAAACTACCGCCTCAACCACCTGATGGTGAAACATGTGCACAACGACAGAGTTGATAAATTCAACCTTGTCAGCATCGTAAACAAATTTGTCATAGATTCCAATGCAAGGAAATTTCACTTTGGAAAGCTCAACCCTTTTGGCATCAGAAGCACTTCGTCAAGAGAGGCGAAAAGTACCCAGACTTCAAGTATCAATAATCATATCTGAACTAACGAGCAGTGGCGTGGTCCTTGAGATCCTCGAAAACCGAAGAGAAAAAAGCTGGGTATAGCTGGGAAAGGATTTTCCAAGAAATGTCAAATCTTCCATTTTAGCACTGGCAAATATGGAATCAGGGGATGCATTCTAAGCCAAAGCAAAGGATGTTTCTTCAAAAATTTTCCTCGTGCTTCAACTCAAAAGAGAATTGTCACAACTTCTTTTCTCCAGGACCTCCGATCATAAAATGCCCTATCAATAATGCACAGAAGGGTGTTACCAAAAGAAAAGAGGGCATTGACCGAGCAATTCTCCCGGGGGCTTCGCTTCCGAACCCCCGGAAGCTTTACCCCTTCGGTGTGAATTAGTGCCCCTCCAATCTGAAAAACGCTCCTACGGGCCTGATATAATTCACAATAGGATACCATGGTAAAGTTACCACACGTGCAGAATTTTTTGGGCTACCTTGTTAATACATTGTCAACAGAAAAACCTACCTAATTGTGTCCTTGCCATGTTTCTATTTTCACATGAATTCAGCTGGATACTCTTTGTGGACATATCAACGAAACCAACAGTCGTGGAACCAAATTCTTGTGGAAAGTCTGCAACTATCTCATTTCCTCCGTGGTGTATGATTCCAAATGTTTCATTGAAATCTGGTGTGCTGTGCCAGTGTGCATTGTAGTATCTTGAATAGATGAAATAAACGGTGAGCGTTAAAATACCAGCATTAAATTGCGATAAATCTGAGAAGTAGGAAGACGACAGATGCCGGGTTAATACAATCGTGTACAAAAGATTAAGACCGCAGCATTTCAACAGTTCTTGGCGTAACGAGCTCAAATGCAGCTATTCCACCAATTGCATTCTAGTGGCTTGTGTCCGGTCAGTTTTACATGTAGAATCCGAAAGATTCCGAATTTTGTACCATTTGGCTATACATCACAATGAAGTTTATAGAAATTCTCAGAAATTGTTCTATATGGCAAAGGGCAAAGGGGTTTACTAAAAAAATTTGTTACTCAGTTGGATTTTACATCAATCCATGTACCATTCATTTCTCTGAATCCTTTACAAAATGTCAAAGCTCTCACCTTTTGTAACAAAACAATTTTGTAACAAACGAATTTCCGTTCAGTCGAATTTATCAGTGTTCTCTTTGTTTGAGAAAAATTACAAAAATATTTCGATCTACACTATCAAGCAAATTTTGATACATCCAAATCCCTCCAGTACTGTAGCTACAACGATTTTTCAAACGCATAAACCCATTTTTGGCGTGCAAGATATAAACTGCATGCTTTGTGCGATTAACACCTTGAAAACTATTTCTTTCCAGTTTCAATGCAGTCTTTTCAAACTTCAGAAAATTCTCCCGCAATAAATATTTCAATATCGACTTACCCTGACAGAGCTTGCTTTTCAAGCGTTGCACTGAAAGGACCACTGTTCGAATTCAATTTTGAAGCACCAGTTTTGCTTTCTGCCCCAGCATCGGTCTCTTCAAAATATTCACCTTCCAGTCGGTAACCTTGAAACAAGTCAATAATAAGATTAGAGAGCAGTCATCCAAAAAATTCTGGGTACCGGGGTAGTGGACTTTTTCATCGTTTTATTGGAGTACGATGATATCAAGGGACATTGTTATGAGGTAGGAAACTATTTCATTTGAAAATGAAATAAAACATATACCGGGCGTCTCAAAAAAAAGTTCCCCCTTTTGACTCAACAAGGCCACAAAAAATTTCAGGACTTTTTGAATTCATGGCTACATTTGTTGGCCTTCACCTTAAATGCACATACCTTGCATTTGAAAATCGACCACCAAACACCGAAGATATGAATCCACAAGGTGAAAATTTGGAGTGCACCTGAAACCAGAGGTTTTGAGAAAAATTTTGACAACAAACAGGCATTTGCAAACGAATTTTCGACTTTGACCGTTACTTTTTATTTTTGAAAAGATTTATACCTTGAATTACTTCAATTGTTCTTCAAGTGACTTTTCTTTTGAAGAAACGGTCCTTGCATTGCATTCGATCCCAAGTGTTTTGTATTAAAGAAGAGGAAAAGGAGCACATGCACGCTTATTTTGGAGATGTGGCACGACTTTATCACTCTTACCAAATTTTTACTATATTTGTTTAATCAGCGCCATGTCCATGCATCTTTTATTCTTTTCAAAAGCAAAACATGGAAACTTAAAGTCAACAGGTATTTTGGTAAATGTCCACGATGCAAATCATGACTAGGCCTTTTTTCAAAACCTCTGGTTTTAGGTGCACTGTAAATTTTGACTTTGCGAGCCTATATCTCCGGTGTTTGGTGGATGATTTCTAAATGCGACGTACGTGCATCTAAGTTGAACATTGATAAATTTAGCTGTGAAGTCGGGGAGCAATGATATCTTATCGCTTGGTTCCTGTTTCCTGTCAAAAGGGGGTACTTTTTTCTGAGACACCCGGTAGAATCATCAATCAACATTTAAAAGAAAATTAACAGACATCTGGAAATGATGGATCACTTTGCCTTAACAGGAAAATCCAACAACTTGGCATGCATGCGCATATATATATTATACCCAAAGGGCCCTGGACTGGTACCAACCATTTTGCTGAAAGAAGGTGGGCCACACAAATATTTTCTAAAATTCAACTCAAGATATGGGGTATAAAATATTTTCTAATTGTATGAAATCATACTCCACCCCCGTACCAAGGATTAAAAGTGGTCACTTCCTTAAAACAATGAGAATTGTTCTACCACGATGCAAATTGATCTCCTCAACCGCGTAAAAGCACCTTTCCTTTCATACGGATTGTCAAACCTTGTCTATGAAGAAATATTTTCAATAATCAGACCTAATGATATACAAATGATCACTGATAAGTTAAACTTGTCGTTAAAGAATGTGGAACAGTGGTCAAATGAAAATTCTCTGGCCATCAATGCAATGAAAACCAAATTTTTAATCAGTGGATCCAAACGACTGTATGATCGTCACCAAATTAAAGAAAAGACCATATTACTGTCATTGGGAGGAGAATCTATTGAACTGGATGAAAAACCTCGCCTCCTTGGACTTTATCTCGATAAACATTTAGATTGGTCCAATCATTTGAAAGAACTTTCCTCTAGCTGTTACGGAAAATTATCCATTTTAAAAAAGCTGAAGCATTTCACAACCTTAAAATTGAGAAAACCACTTACTGAAAGCCTAGTGTTGACAAAAATTGATTTCAACGATTATGTTTACTCACCATTATCTGTCACTCAAATAAACAAACTGCAACGATTGCAGAAAGTTGCAGCAAGTTTTATGCTTGGTCGCTATGCATCTTCAGCTGATATTCTCAAACTTAACTGGCTTCCAATAGTGGAAAGAAGAGAATTTAATTGCATGAAAATGACTTTTAAAGCGATTCACAACGAGAATTGGCCATCCATTAACCGCATTGAAATAAAGAAGACCAATCGTACTCTTCGTAACAGTAACGAACTGAAGTTGAGCGCATCAATGATCAAGGATACCTTTCAAGACACTGCGGGCAAGCTATTCAACAAACTCCCAACAGAAATCAGGGAACAGAAATCATTGACCTCATTCTTTACAAAACTGAGAGCGGACCTAACAAGGCGTGCTAAAGAACGTCTTTGTCCTTAATTGACTTCTACTATATATTTTATCTTTAATTTCTCTTTAGTTGCTGCCTAATTTATATTGTAACTTAATATTTTTTACAGATTGTAATATCTTAGGGAAATTACATTTTCAATTCGAGTTGAAGAGCCACAATTATTGTGGATATACTCACCTAGACCTTGTATGTATGTATGTATGTATGTATGTATGTATGCATGGATGTATGTATAATAATCTCGTTTGGTGGTGTAGAGTTTGAATCAAATAAAACTGTCAATTCCTGTAAAAAAATAATTACCAAATGAACCTGTGGCCTGGAAGAAAATTCTTAAGCAACAAGAAACATGAATTCCTGTCAAGATTTTATCTTATTATTGAATTAGAACTCTTGGCTTATTGTTCTTGGCTTCCTGTCAAAAAAGAAACACGAATTAACCTGAAGGCACGAAAAGAGAGAAAACAAGTTAATGGCTGCAATAAAGAGCAACGATGAAGAACCAAAAACGCCTTTCGAATAACCAAATGAGGTTCAACTTTGGCGGGTCTTCTGTCAGTTTAGCCAATCGTTGGTTTGGGTGCCACGTGATGTGGCTTTGGATTTTTGTTGTTCTCCTAGTGCTATATCAGCTTAGCTATAAACTAATTTTCTCTCCTTTCAAGGTTTCACGTTAATTCGTTGTTACTCTGGCAGTATTTAACAATCTGCTTCCTAGATACATGTTAATTTGGTTGTTGTTCTTTCATATGAGTTTACAGATTCTTTCCACAGTGTCTAATGTTGCATTTGTGCGTTTATTACGATGGATCATTTATTCAATCTAGGCTATCTTTGAAAATTAGGGGAGACCGGGGACAATCGTAACACGGGGCAATTTCAACATTGACTCTCACGCCTTGTAGAAAAGTGTTAAAATCAGATTTTTTCACAGAATATGCTCATTCTAACCCTCTACATACGACTTGAGGTACAGGAATTTTCAGCCAAGCTTCCAACATTTTCGGAGAAAAAAAACATGTTTTTAAGTACGAAAGTAAATAGGTGCTTTGACTGTAAATTTGTGTCTAAAAGGTTTTGCTCTTGAGTAAGAAAGTTCATTTTCACATCACAAACATGACATCTGTTTAGGATCAAAACTACGTTTAAAGTTTTAAGCTCCACAGCTTATGAGACGTGAAAATGGAAAATAACGATCGCTGACCAGCTCCGGGGCAATTGTAACACGATGTTACAATTGCCTCGGTGTAAGCTGGCCAATGGTTTGGTTTTGATTCATTTTCTAATCTGGTCGACCAATGAGCATCCATGCAGTATTAAAGAGTCAAAAGTTGAAATTTATAAAAAGGACCACCATTTTTTCTCAATCGATTCAATTTTTTTCAACTGGTGCATCCAAATTTGCAAAGAAATAAAAGCCACGTCTTCTTTTTAATTTGTTCTTTTTAAAGCCATGAATAATCTTCCACCTGGTGCTACATTTTGTGTCAGGAAGAAAGCAGAGTCATGCAATAATCATCTGTGATGATTTTAAAGATACGTAACAATTGCTCCAACCATCTCTTACAATTGCCCCATGTTACCGGGCCAATTGTAACACTTGGCCACTGATTTAAAACTATCACAGCGTCACAAAAATTGGTTCCATGTGATGGAAACTAATGTCTATTTTATTCCAAGGGATGCAACTACAATATCATTTACCTTCAAGAGCGCAATTAATCATTTTTTAGATGATATGGCTAATTTTCCAAAAAGTGTTACAATTGACCCGTTCACAGCGTCACAAAAATTGGTTCTATGTGATGGAAACTAATGTCTATTTTATTCCAAGGGATGCAACTACAATATCATTTACCTTCAAGAGCGCAATTAATCATTTTTTAGATGATATGGCTAATTTTCCAAAAAGTGTTACAATTGACCCCGGTCGCCCCTACTCTGTTGCCTGTAATAAGATTTCTTGGTAATTTTTTTTCCAAATCAATTTCAATATAATCTTATCTATTCTAACCTTGATTATGAATCACTGCCGCGATTTCAGCAACGTACATGTAATCATCCTCTTCCCACATTTCGAGATAATGTTCGTATTTCCCTCTGAATGATAATCTTAAATTGATGAAATTTTTTTGAATTTCTCCTTCTATTTTGAAGTTATCGACAGTTCTTCCTGTTATCTATAGGGAGAAAAGCATAAAGATTAACTCAACAATGTAAGATGCATATGGCAAAAGAACTAGCCTCTTGAATCTGGCAAAAATATGCTATTCCAGAAGACATTAGTTTTCAAGGCGAAAATCAAATACTCTCAAATTCATACAGGCTAATACGGTTGATTCTGAGCCTTAGGGTAAAATTACCTATATTCTTCCTCGTGGTGTTTATCACTCTTTCAAAACAGCATATGAAATCTTCAAAATAAGGGCATCGTAGGGATTCTTCGAGGATTTTTCTAGAAAACATAACAACTTTGCCAAGAGTTCACAAGAATTATATGCAGTGATTTGCCCTTTGGTCTTCCTTGTTATCTACGTCATGATATAATTTTTCGCTGTGAATTTGACTGACTTTGGACGCACTTGCAACTTGAGCATGAGCAGCTAAATCACAGAAACTTCGATTATACGATTGTATGCAAACATGTACGATGAACAAGGACAGATTTGGTAAGACAATATCACGAATTTGTTTTGATTGACAACGCAATTCAAGGCGATTACCGATCGCAGACAAAGGAAATTCTCTCGATCAGTAATTGAAAACAAGCAAAGCCGCAAAAGTTTCGCTGAAACCCAGGTAGCTAGCTCACTCGTTGTGCATTCCAGAAATCCTTTTTACGAGCAAACACGAGCATAGATTGAAAGAAGAAGGATATATTTACACATCTGCCTCGGGCAAACAATTTCTGGAATGCACAACGAGTGAGCTAGCTACCTGGTTTTCAGAGAAACTCTTGCGGCTTTGCTTGTTTTGAATTAGTGGTTGAGGGAATTTCCTTTGTCTGCGATCGTTAATCGCTTTGAATTATGGTGTCAATCAAAAGCAATTCATGCTATTGTCTTACAAAATCTGGCCTTGTTTATACGATGACCATGTACAAAGGCCAACGGGTCTCAAATGAGACTCGGAATTAACGTGTAGCTGGTCGTATAACGAGAACCATACATTGAATAAAAAGTTACAGAATATATCAGAAACTATGCGGGAGTACCAATAGACAATTGCGCTAAAGATGGCGGCGAGGAATTTTTTACCAAGATGCACTGCGTTCTTTAATCGAATTCCTATACAATCGTTAAGGAATCTTTATTGGAACGCAATGCATCTTGGTAAAAATTCCTCGCCGCCATCTTTAGCGCAATCGTCTATTAAGACTAACCAATTACATACAAAATAACAGGAAAATGACTAACGTATGATTTGCAAGAACGGAACCACCTAGGCAATGAAACAAGTTTTCATGTACCAAAAGTAAATGCCAAAAAGGAATGCAACAGTGACTAATACCTAATTAATGCTAATATATCCAATTAAATGACCTGATAAAAATCCTAAAAAGTGCGTATCGTCACATCTACTAAAATAGGTTATCATGAATTGGTTTTACCTTATTCCCTTGATGCTTCAAAAGCATTGTGAAATCTCTACTCGTACTAGATGACGTCACAGTACTTGTTACAACAGCTTGGCACAACCATAATCCAGTGAGATTATAATCGTGCTTCTCATTCACGTGATTCTTGATCAACGCTAGAAAGAGGGAAATAAAATTTACACTTGATGCTATTCATTTCTGTTGGGTGAATCAAAAATTTACACGTTTGGCGGGCTGTGGAATAAAAAGTACACGGTCGACATTCACAACGAAAATGCTAATCTGTCAGTCAAAGTCTATACTAGCCAGACAATTTGTTGTCTGGCAAAAGCACTGACCTTTTAGACCCAGAAATTAGAAAAATGCTGTAAGGAGTTTGTATGGAAAAGAGAACTCCACGTTCCATTCTGGTCCATGTTTTACTTGCCACTGACATTTAAATTCTATTTCTGAAACATACAATGGTATTGGATTTATAATAAAATTGCAAGTCAATTAGGGACTAAAATTTTCGTTTCCATACACAAGCCCTTTACCAGCATTTTCTAATTTCTGAAACTAAACGATAAATGATTTTACCAAACACAATTTTTACATCTGGGTGAGCGTTTGACTGATTAGCATTTTAGTTTTGAACATTGGCCACGTACTTTTTATTTCACAGCCCAGTAAACGTGCAAACTTTTTTGACTCACCCGGTATTCTGTAAGTAAACTGCCAGCGATAAAAAGGATAATTTAGCCAGACCTAAACGCTGAAATAAATTAGCTCTCTGCATACAAGAAAAGGCTTAATAAGAAACCAAGAACCTGCTTTTCTCCTAGAACTAGCACAACGGAATCAACAATGATCTACTGTTTTTAACAATAGCCAAGATATGGAAGATTGATATTTAATTTGCGGGACCAGTTTACCGGCAAGGAAGCAAAAGCGTGATGCGTTTGACAATCTGTATTGATGCCATTCGTTCTGCAACTGTAAGAATTCATTGCATAGGAAAAAGACTAAGTGTTGTCTCGTTATTGATACACCGGGTGCACCAGAAAAAAGTTCCCACTTTTTAAAATTCATAGCACCAGGAGTACTGGATAGATTGGAATGAATCAGTTGACAGCCAAAAGATCGAAGTATTTTTGTGATTTTTCTCGCCTTCTTTCGAGCACTGGAAAAATTGGTAAATTCAAGTTTACAAAAACTTGGTGGTTGCAAAATGACTGAAAAATGCTTAAAATACTTGATCAAATCATAAAGGACTCCTCGCTCAAAATAACAGAGAGAATGCAATTTTGCATGGGCGACAGCTATCGTATGCATATTTATTGCCATGGGATTGAAAATCTTTAGTATCTGTTTGAGAATCTATGTCTTATAACGCTCGAGAGAAGTGAAACGCCCGTGAGTATTGCCCTGTGCGAGGAGAGTTTTAACGATTTGATCAAGTATTTTAGGCATTTTTCAGTCATTCTGCAACAATGAAATTTGTGTAAAGTTGAATTTACCTATATTTGCAGTGCACGTAAGAAGAAGAGACAAATCACAAAAATACATTGATCTTTTGGCTTCTAACTAAAATTTGAATCATTGAAATCCATGAAGTACTTGTGGTGCTACGAATTTTCGAAAGTGGGAAATTATTTCTGGCTCACCCGGTAGAGTTTAAGACCTTGCTTTAGCTAGTCAGAAAAGTGGTTGCTAATTTACGGGACGAGACAGTCGAAAAAGTGATTGTTTCAAAACAGCACTTTCTTTGTCTTAGAAAAATGTCGAAATCATGTAGATTTTGAAAGAAAGGGTATTAGCTTTGAATTTGAATTTTTCTACATTTGAAAATGGCTCAACATATTTTTGAAATCAGTAAACAATACAATCAACCCCCCCCAAACTGTACAGAAAATTCCAAACAACAAAAGAACACTTATTGCATGATATACAGTTTTACCCCACCACTAAGAAACTGAGGCATAAGAAACTGCAGCCTGCCAGATGGCACTATAGTCATTGTCCAATAGTATTGATAAGGAACCAAGCAGCCTGGTTTTACAACATGAGTTTCTTAGTGGCGGGGTAATACTATACTTGATTTTCACATTTTTGGACAACAAAGAAAGTGCTGTTTTTAGAGCAAGACTCTCGCGTGCCATAAATCAGCAGCCATTTTTGTCCGATTGGCTAAAACAAGGTCTCAAGCACTAATTTGAAGTCAATCCTATAAAATCGTACCAAGAATGGGATAAAAAAACTTACAGGTCTTCCGCGGCAATCACACAAATGGGGCAGAATTTGTTGGGACATCCTGCATGTTGATTTTTGTCTCCATTGTTATTAAATTGTAAGACAATTCGCTTAGGTTTTTAGAGAATGGCACATTCTAAATCAA
Source organism: Aurelia coerulea (assembly GCA_039566865.1). NCBI lineage: Eukaryota > Metazoa > Cnidaria > Scyphozoa > Semaeostomeae > Ulmaridae > Aurelia > Aurelia coerulea. The sequence goes on along the minus strand of CM076947.1, from coordinate 19,185,963 downwards.
CTATTTCATATTACTGAATGTATTACCCTTATGAATAATCAAAAATGAAATAAAATCGAATGTAACAATACTTGATACTTTTAATTTGCATGCAATACATTACTTTTCATTTGCTTATTAGATTGTTTTGTAAATAAGATTATTTAATTTTGTATGCCTTTCTTTTAATTTAGTTATTGTATGTATTTGCATGGCCCACTGTAAATCAGACCTTTGACTGACGTGGCCATCGGGCCTAAAGAAATTAAAATCAAATCAAAAATACACTAATAGAAGAGGGTACATATTCAATTTTGTTTCTGGTTTGCAAACTTCTGGGACAAAAGTTTCGAGATGATAACCCAATGCAACGCAACTCTGATAAATAACTCCATGCTCCTCCACTAAAAATCCTTACCTGTAAGATCATTGAAAGTTTCTCTTCTTGCCATCTCCGCTGGTTCTCCAAACAAATCATAATTGAAAGACACAACATTTGACAATGAATACGCCACCCTGTCTGGAACACGATCAATTACCTCTTCGGGGCAGCCAGGCCTCACAAAGGTCACAATTATCGTTTCTCCCATATTGAATCTCTCAGCAGCTCGTGTAAGATGGCGAATGACGTTTTCATCCATATTCACACTGTCACTGTATATCAACAAAAATGTCCTTGAACTGTGTAAATCATCTTGGTCTGTGGTAACTTTCAGTCCTCGTTTGACGAGAGTTTCTTCGACAATTTTCGCGAATTCCATATCGTCTTCACTTGCTCCTATACCAACATGGTACTCATTCGATCTGATCATTTTGCCAGACCATGCCGGTTTCTTCACTTGTTTTGACTTCTCCATTAATTTTTCAAGTTTAGATTTCGATATAAGAGTTTTTGAAAGATATTTGCTCCACTTTGTATTGTCCTCTGAAGAAAAACAAAGTAAACAGTAAAGCTATATCGTAAATATACCGGGTGTCCAAAAAAATACTCCAGTTTAAAGAAGCAGCAAAATTGATTATCAAACGTTTTATAACATTTTCTTTTTGAGTTGCTTTGTCAAAGATCCAAAAAATATTCATAGATGATAAAATGTTTGATTTTGATACAGTAAGGTAGAAAAATTACACATTGTGCCATACTTTTTAAGCAAAATATTCGTATTCAAAATTTGCAGATATTTTATCATAACGATAATGCGCTTTTCTTTCTGTCATTTATGACCAAACTAGAAGCTTTACATGCACAAATAAATTGATCTGGCAATCATCAGTGCTTTTTGCAGTATGATTCAAAACCAGGTAGCCACAAAAAGAACCAAATTTGCCAATTTTTAAAGCAATTACAAAATCAGCTATGTCTGGGAAAATAATTTGGTCCTTGATCTACTTGACAAAAATGAAAATTGAAGATCGGTCGTGTAATTAAATTTTGGCGATTTTTCAAACGGGAGTACTTTTTTTGGGACACACGGTAAATTTTTATCACATAAGAAAATCAGAGATATATCTAATTTGAGGGTGAGCACGCCATGACCAATAAATTGAGGTTAAACAAGGAGATGTACAGCGTGCCCAAAATATTTTGTGCCAGTTTGTTGGCTGCTGCAGAGGAGGTGTATGCTTTATTGTCCCGTTCTTGATACAGTCGCAAAGAACATGCTTCAACTTAGAGTTTCAGACCTTGTCTCAGCCCATCCGATTAAGAGGCCCTTTATATGAGAAATTTCAACCCGTGTTAAGTCCAACATGGGTGGAGTTTTGACAGCATTGCTTCTTCTGCCTAGCGTTTACATGAAATCTCAAAACGGGATGAGATAAGATCACATGATATGAATGCGGTTGCAAACAATAGAAGCAGGATTGCGAACCATTTCAAAAATTTGAATCATTGCGGAAATAAATTGATCTCCTTTGTTCACACTCTATCTTTGTTTTCAACATGCCACGAATTGAAAACAATTTGCGTTCATATGAGAATTTCAACCCGTGTTGAAATTTCAGCACGGATTGAGTTGCCGAGTTGAGCGCCTTTATTGCTATAAATGTATCAGCATATGAGATCTCCTTTACATTTCATATGCAACATATCAAACAATCATTGAAACATCGGGTGGAAAACGCAGTCTCACGATAAATCGGAGGGCAAGCACGACGACAAATAAAATCATTGTAAACAAAACAGAGTAACATCAACGATTAATACTTTAAGAGAAACAAAATTTGACAGAAATGCTCTATAAAGGCAGACATCAACAGCTTTTACGGCAGAACAATTTTCAGACAACGACAGAGAGCTTCGGATGCAAGTACGAGATTGTCCGCTTACCTTTGATGATAAGCTACTGGAGATGTTGCAGCAGACTATTTACGCAGCAGAAATAAAAGTACTTACTGTGTATAGGGCTTTGCAAATTAAGGATCTTCTTTTTCGGTGTCTCTTCGCTGCGTGTTGTTTCTAGCCCCTTTTGTTGTTGATCGTTGATAAGCTGGCTGACACCCTCCATCGCTTCTTGCATGGCAGCTTTCAATGCGCTCTCAAAGCTACCTAAATATGAAAAAAGAATCAGGCAAAAGAATATATCAAAGTCCCACGTCAAAGGAGTAAGATTTAATTTGTCTTAGAAATTTAGCTTGCCAAAATCGGCCATTTCTTTCCATATTCATCCGCAATTTTGTGATATCGTTATTGTGGTTAAAAGGGCATCATTTTTGTAAAAACGTTCTGCATCCTAGTAATGTCAGTTGAATGACTATTCTCCTGGGGATACAAAATAAGTAGCAATAGTTTTTCTTATTTCTCTAACACAATGTAAGCGTTGTTTCAATCTTTTGGTACCGAAGCAGAATGTTTGTCATTGTTTTGAAGTTAATTGAAAGCCAATTTTAGGAAACTTGCCAAAAACTATTCCATGAAAATTACTCGTGATTATGGAACGGAGAGTCTGAATTCGACCAAATAAATTTTCGTATTAGAGTTAGCCTTTTGCCCGTGAAAGAAGTTTTGAAGAAACGAATTGCGAAGTAAATTGCATAAAAAAACTTCGCAAATGCCCCACGTTTTTCAAATCCCCCCGCACCTGGTATAATTTCAAAATGTTCCTCGAAAGTAAACTTGAACAACTGGCGTTATTGGTGCTTAGAGAGCTGACATATGAATCTTGAAAGTTCAAATTTGTCCCCATGTCCTAACCAGAGCAATGGCCTTCGGCTTTTGGCCTAAGCAGATTCCTGAAGCAAATCCAAAGTTTAACACAAAATTGAAGACAAATGAAAACAACGGCACGATAAGTGACTTTTAGCAAACAGAATATAATATGTTTATGCAGAATATATTGCTTGTTTTAAAATAAACTAAAGGAAACATACTAGTGCAAAGACAGAAACGAGCTTTCTACAATCAAAATTGACTGAAAAACATCTGTATCACAGTTTTTTTTAAAGGCTTGACTATCTTTTGAGATGCCGCATGGTCACTTCGAGCTACCATCCGAAACACCAGATGCAAAGAAAATTTCCAATTCAACCGGTTGTCCCAAAAATATTTATACAGATTTGGTTGACTCCAACAGTTTTAAATTAGCTTTAATCAATGGCTACTCACTCTCAAGATGTTCCTCGATAGTTAACTTGAGCATAGATACCTCGCTTGTTGGTATTGGTGCCTTGAGAGCAGAAATATCAATCTTGAAAGCTCAAATTTGCGTCCACTTGCAAACCAGAGCTTTGGCCTTCTGGTCTAAGCAAATTCCTGAAGCACATCGAAATTAAGAACTGGAATTAATGAAAGATTAAGAAACTTCCCAATAGGTGACTGGCGGGGTCACTTTTGGAAAACAGAATAACACAAGATCTAATAATGCTCACATTTTATCAAGGCTATCGTTGATTTATACGCTGTGCCTTAAGAATTTGCTTAAGAATGAGCTTTCAAGATTAATATGTCTGCTCTCAAAGTAGCAATATCAACAAACGAGGTAACTATGTTCAAGTTAACTACCGAGAAACATTGATTAGACATTGATTGAAGCTAAATTCACAGCGCTGGAGTCAACCAAATCCGTATAAATTTTTTGGGACACCCGGTACAGTTTATGCTGATACCTTGCACAAAATAAATCTCTGTTCAAAGCACAATCATTTATACTGTCATTTGTTTGTATACTGATACCTTGCACAAAATAAAGCTCTGTTAAAGGCACAATCATTTATGCTGTTATTCGTTTGTATACTGATACCTTGAATCTAGCTCGTGAATATGTTTTGGTCATCCGGGAGCAACTGAACTTAGACTGATTATATGTTCGTAGGTTATCGCTATTGATAGGCTGATGGACGCTATAACTACGACTCATGGACTTACGATTCCAGAAACGGACATGGCCTAAATCACCTGCTATTTTTTCTCAAAACTACCGACCCTTAAATCGCCGCAAAAAGTGGTTTTACTGAAGTGCTAAACTGCAAAACAAGCTATCAGTACTTAGATGAATGTTTCTTCAAGCTATTAAAGCAAACAATTCTTACCTATAAGTGCTATTTTCGTTGTTTGGGGACGTAAAAGATCTCGTAAATTCGTTCGCTACTTTGAGATTTTGATCGTTGGAGCAGTTCAGTCGAACGCGTTGTTCGAATTCGTTTGTTTGCCTTTGGCGGGAAGTTTGAATTGAAGAAGAATCAGCCAATCCCATCAAGTTATTTCAAGTCTTGCATCCTGATTGGTCCAGGAACAAATTTGTTCCTGGCGAGAATTTTTTTGTCGTTTTGAGAAGAGTTAGTCCATAAGGCCCTTGACTGGAGCGACAACAACAACATTAATTCACTTCAATTAGGTGAGCGTAAGTTGAGGGTCCTTATGTAGTGAGGCTAAACTGAACTAACCTGTATTGGCATCACTCTCTTTTGCCCCTTCTGCAACCAATTCCTTTTGAGTTACCCAAAATGTGTATTCTTTTGGATAACCAACAGGGCAAACCTTTGCAACTGCAGTCGCTGACTCAATCACAGTACCGACATAAACGGAGCCATCGAGCCATTTAACTTTCATCTTGTCATCTTTTTGGATCTGTAAACAAGTCACGCAGGATATAACGGAAAGGCCAAAAAAGGAACCTCAAAGCTCAACAAATTTCTGCAAAACTTACTGAATCATAAACTGTTTAGAAAAATGTTTTATCTGGAACTAAGTACAATAAAAACTTTTGAGTGAAAATCAGTCCAAAATCAGTCGCATTTACAGAGAAATGAGTTGCTAAAATACAGGGTGTCCCAAGACATTGTGCCCTGTTTGCCTAAAGATTGCGACAAAATGGCAAAAGATTTTCGCCAAACTCTTGTATGATGCTGCTCTTCGGATATTCAATTAAAGTTTCCAACCATCCCCGTAAAAATCCTTTGAGAAATGATGGAGCTATGACCTTCAGAAGACCAATTTTGCCTGATGACTGAAACCAGCGGTCGGCCAATTTTGTCTTACTATTTTGCAGTGATAAGTATCTTGACGTGAAGTAAGAAATAATTCCTGTGTGGTAAGAAATAGTGGATCTCTCTGAGGATTATCGGAATTTTCACGAAAGCTATGAAACTAGAGGCTGCTGTTTCATTTTCAATCCATGAAGCTATTTATCGCTGCAAAATAGTAAGACATAATGGCCGACCGCTGGTTTCATTGATCGGGCAAATTTGGTCTCCTGAAGGTCATAGCTTCCTCATTTTTCAACTGATTTTTACGGGGATGGTTGGAAACTTTAATTGAATATCCGAAGAGCAGCATCATACAAGAGTTTTGCGAGAATCTTTTGCCGTTTTCTCGCAATCTTCAGACAAACGGGGCACAATTTTTTTGGGACACCCTGTAGATGGTTACAAAACCACTGCAACAAAATAATTTATCATCAACCATAACCCAACAACGCAGCTCTTGATTTATTGAATAATTTCTGGGAAAATGACAGAATTCATAATTTCTGGTAGCAACGAGATGGTTCTTAAATTGATCTTCGTAATGGTACTGAACTGAATGCAATTTCTGGTAGGATATCATAAGATGGTCCGTTAGTAACACAATATGATGGTAAAAATGAAAGTATTCCACCTTTTGAGATGTTTGACTACCGATTGAGCCAGAAAAAAGTTCCCACTTTCGAAAATTCCCAGCACCATAAATACTTCATAACTTTGAATGATTCAAATTCTAGTTAAAAGCCAAAAGATCAAAGTACTTTTTGGTGATTTTTCTCGCCGTCTTACCAGCACTGCAATATAGGTAAATTCAACTTTACAAACATTTCATGTTTTCAAAATGACTGAAAAAGGGCCTAAAACACCTGATCAAATCGTTAGGACTCTACCAATTTTTCTAACATGCTTGCTTGTAACGAAGCGAGAAAAATCACAAAAATACTTCGATCTTTTGGCTATCAACTAAATATTGCTTCATTCCAATCCATCCAGATTTTTCAATGTTTCGCATTCTTTAGCAATCCATTGCAATGTATCGCCAGAAGATTCACGCCTTTTTCATGTTCTTTTCTCTTTTCTTACTGTTACGATGGACAGGGTTTGAAAAACCCGTGAGTTCAAACCGCAACCAATGAGATAAGAGCTCTCACATAAGAAAAGATCTTCTTCTGTAACGATAGAAGGCCGACTGCAACGACGATGTAATCTGTATCAAATTACACAACTGTTGCGTTTCATAATCCGATCACAGGGAACCAAAGGAACCAAAACTACGGTCTTTACTGACATTCCTGGACCCCCTGTGGCTATTTTAGTGTACATGTTACCATATAGTCTGCATAAGACATAAAAGAATTGTTTTGATGAAAAGATTACCTCATCAGAGTCAGTAACATTCCTTCCATCTTTATAACTTACGCATTGAGATATTTCAATGTACTCATCATAAACTGCTGACCAGCCATCATAAGTGACCTAAAGAAATTAAAGCAAATTTGTTTATACCAACGTCAAAATAATACTACATTACTACAATATATAAAAATACCATACAAAAATACTACCATATTACTAATACTACCGGGTGTCCCAAAAAAATGTATACAGATTTGGTTGACTCCAGCGATGTGAATTTAGCTTTGATAAATGGCTAATCACTCTCAAAATGTCCTTCGATAGTTAACTTGAACACAGATACCTCGCTTGTTGGTATTGGTGCCTTGAGAGCAGAAATATCAATCTTGAAAGCTCAAATTTGCATCCAGTTGCAAACCAGAGCTTTGGCCTTTTGGCCTAAGCAAATTCCTGAAGCACATCGAAATTAAGAACTGAAATTAATTAAAAATTAAGAAACTTCCCAATGGGTGAATGGGGGGGGGGGGGTGACTTCTGGAAAACAGAATATCATAAGATCTAATATTGTTCAAATTCTATCAAGGCTCTCGTTGATTTATATGCTGTGCCTTAAGAAATTGCTTAGGCCACAAGGCTAAAGCTCTGGTTTGCAGGAAGAGGCAAATTTGAACTTTAAAGATTGATATTTCTGCTCTCAAAGCACCAATACCAACAAACGAGGTATCTATGTTCAAGTTAACCATCGAGGAACATTTTAAGAGTGATTAGCCATTGATGAAAGCTAAATTCACAGCGCTAGAGTCGACCAAATCCGTATACATTTTTTTGGGACACCCGGTACAATATCGTATTACTGCAATGCTACGATATTACAACTTATTGAACATCAAACTCTGTGCTATCGAATCCAGATCAGACAATAACGCAAAATGACAGTAGTATCCAGATTTTAAATGCTGACACCTATGTGTCGCAGTGTTCACTTGAAAATGAGGCTGAATCTTTCGTACAGCTAAAATCCCTCCGTCTAAAATATCCAAAAAATATAATTATAGGTTACATCAACATCAATTCAATAAGGAACAAATTTGAATCTTTCTCGATGATGGTGAAAGATAATTTAGATGTGTTAATAATCTCTGAAACGAAGATAGATTCAACTTTCCCTGACAGCCAGTTCCAGATACTTGGCTTTAAGAAACCACTTAGGCTAGATGTGACAGAAAACAGTGGTGGGATATTAGTTTACGTTAGAGACAACCTCATATCACGGAAAATTCCGAACGTTAATGTTCCAGATGATATCCAAGTGATCCCATTTGACATTAATGTAAGGAAACAGAAATGGTTGCTGCTGCCAATTTATAGGCCTCCACATCAAAATCAGGCTTACTTTATAGAACAACTATCTCAGCTGCTAGACAGACTGTCTGGATTTGAAAATGTATTGGTCCTTGGAGACTTCAACATGGAACCAAACAACCAACAACATCTGTGCTCCCTATCGGAGAAGCATGATCTCAAAAATATTATCAAAGGGCCTACATGTTTCAAGTCGTCCAAGGGCCGATGCATTGATTTAATATTGACGAATAAGCGGCACTCGCTTATGAAGACTCAGTCGTTTGAAACAGGATTTAGTGATCACCACCATCTTATATACACAATCCTTAAAACAACTTACAGCAAGGTTCCTCCAAAAAAATTGGTTTATCGAAACTACAAAAAATGGTCAGAAGAGCGCTTTGTGTTAGACTTAATGCGAAATCTCCAGTCTATGCCAACGGTCAGTTACACAAATTTCGAAACAGCTTTTGAAAATGCACTGGAAGCAAATGCTCCCAAGAAAACAAAGTTTATAAGGGGAAATAACAAACCCCATGTGAACAAGGAATTACGAAAAGCTATAATGAAAAGAACAAACCTGAAAAACATTGCAAATGAAAGTAAGCGAGAAGCTGACATTAGAAATTACAAAGACCAGAGGAACCATGTTGTAAATTTGAACAAAAAAACAAAACGAGAGTATTTTAAATCCATTCAATCGAAGACGATAGAAAATGACAAACAATTTTGGAAAACTGTGAAACCATTATTTTCAAATACAAATGCTATGAGTGAAAAAATCACCCTGATTGAAGACGATAAGATACTCTCGAAGGACGCAGAGGTTGCAGAGTGCTTTAATACATATTTCACTAATATAACAGACAGTCTGGATATAGCTCCTACATTTAGAGAGGTTCATGAGGTGGCAGATGACACTACGATCGAACAATTGACAACTATGGCAATTCAAAAATATAATACGCACCCCAGTATTATAGCAATCAAACAGAAATATGGACCTAGTGGAGATAAATTTGAATTTTCTCATGTAAACCCATGGGAGGTCGAAAAACAACTTGATTCTTTAAATGTAAAGAAATCGCACAGTGGAATTATTCCAACGTTCTTGCTCAAAGCAACCAAAAATGTCATTTGCCCTTTCCTGACAGACTGTATAAACTGTGCCATCCACGAGTCAGCCTTTCCGGATAAACTAAAAGAAGCTGATATATCCTCAATATTCAAAAAGGATGAGGCAACTCTTAAAGAAAATTATAGGCCCCTAAGTGTTCTTCCTTCAACATCTAAGATTTATGAGAGGCTCTTAAAAGATCAAATGATCAAATTTTTTAACAACAAATTCTCAAATCTTCTCTCTGCGTTTCGTGAAGGATATAGCACCCAGCACTCTTTAATCAGAGTAATTGAAAAATGGAGGAAGTGTTTGGATTCATCTGGAATAGTGGGGACTATATTGATGGATTTGTCAAAAGCGTTTGACTGCTTGCCTCATGATCTTCTAATTGCTAAGCTGGAGGCCTATGGATTCAGTGTAAATAGCCTGTGCTTGATCTATAGCTATCTAAAAAATAGGATGCAAAGGGTTAAAATTGGATCGGTAAAGAGCTCACAACAAATCGTTAGAGCGGGAATCCCACAGGGTTCTGTTTTGGGACCAGTATTATTTAATATATTCATCAATGACATCTTTCTCTTAAAATTAGACTCAGACTTGTGCAATTTTGCAGATGATACCACACTCTATGCGTGTGGCTGTAGTCTGGACGAAATTGTCCCAAGGCTGGAAAATGACCTTAGCGCACTTATAGAATGGTTTTTTGAAAACGGAATGGTAGCAAACCCTGGCAAATTTCAAGTGATGTTTCTTGGATTGAAAGAAAAAAATACCTTGCGTCTCAATATCAATGATAACAAAATACTAACTACGAATAAGGTTAAATTGTTGGGCATAGAGATTGACAACGCGTTGACTTTCACTGCCCATATACAAAATTTGTGCTCCAAGGTAAATAGAAAGATAAATGCCTTCTCAAGGCTAAATACTTATATCTCAAGACCACAGGCCATGTTAATATGTAATGCCGTAATACCGTCCAATTTCAACTATTGCCCGTTGATCTGGCTTTTTTCTACGAAAGCTGCTAATAACGAAATAAACCGCACACACAAACGTGCACTAAGGATCCTCTTCAAGGACTATGACTCTTCCTTTGATGAGTTACTGGAGAAAAGCGAAAGCGTGAAAATACATGTTCAAAATCTCCAGAAACTGATGATCGAAATTTACAAAACAATGAACAACTTGAACCCCTCATATATTTGGGAATTTCATGAAGAAAAGGTTGTGAAATACAACCTACGAACAAAAAATTTATGTCGATTGCCAAAAACACGAACAACAAAATTTGGAATAGAGTCATTATCCTTTAGAGGAAGCCTCCTTTGGAACACCCTTAGTGACCAGATAAAAGCACTTCCAAAAGTTGCAGCTTTCAAAAGAGCGATCAAGCACTGGCTTGGCGATAAGTGTAATTGCCGGATTTGTAAATAGCCAGAATTGTAAATTTGTATATTTTCTATTAAAGTTGTTTTTTGTAAATAGTTGGTATAAATTAGTGATTATATTACTATTGTAAATAGACCAACTTTAAATAAGATTATTATCATTATCATTATCAATGTTACAGTATTACTACACGGACAGAGAAAAAGACAGTATTGCTCTTTTTTAAGTTTGTTAACAATCTAACACCTGATTATAGAAGATTGCCAATTCCACCTTTGTTAGAATCATCTTACTCTTTCGCAAACGCAACGTTATTGGGCGAATCTGTGCAAGAACAGTCCGTTATGATGCAAGTTTTTATCCTCATTGTCTATCTGAGTGGAACATGCTTGATCCTGAAATCGGACTATTAACTACAGTAAGTGCATTCAAGAACAAAGTATCATCTCTTATTCGCCCCCCTGTAAATTGAGTTTTCAGTATTCACGATCCAAAAGGTTTAGCAATTCTTACACAGTTACGTGTGGGTCTTAGCAAACCAAATCTCCAAAAGTTCAGGCACAATTTTAAAGATACAATAGATCCAATGTGCTCAATAAACGATGGCATTGAGGATACGGAACAATATTTGCTGTTCTGTCACTTGTATGTGTTTGCAGACGTGATCTTCTCAACAGTGTCAATGCAATATTTCCCCAACATGGCCTATCCAACCTTTCTAACAAAATTATGCTTACAGTTTTATTGTATGGCGATGAAAGGCTGCCAATTGTCTTGAATACGGAAATCATTCATGCATCAGAACATTTTCGATAAATCGCTGCAATTGTTTCCTCTCGCAAACAGTTTCCTTTTTTATCATCACGTAATTTTTCTTTTATAGTCTTGTTACTTGTTTCTTTCATATTTGTTGTCAAAGTCTGTTCCAAAATAGTAACCAGGTAGGTAAGGCTTTTCTCCTCCGACCATCACTATGACTCATGCATATCTCGATATCCATTGAAATGTTTCGAATTTCTGACCTGGCATCTATTTTGGAACAAACTTTGAGTTAATTTTAAATGGCCGCAGGGTTATTGTGAAATTCGATGCTCCCTGTGGCCTCGTTATGTAGTCGTATGTGACTGTGTGTAGGTTGTATTTGTAGTTTAGATACATTGTAAATATTATGAGCATATAAAAAAACAGGAGAAACCTTCTATGGTCTAAAAATTAGGGCTATAATGGGAAATTGATACTGCATTGAAAAATTCATGCCTACCTTCAAAACTTGTTGTGGTCCTTTTGCTGTCACCTCTGCTTGTGTCTTCTTCCCATTCATAAGTTTCACCATAATTTTCTGACCAACTTGGAAATGGCCCCCTACAAGAATACAATTCTATTTGAAATTGTCTTCGGTGAAACACCTTGTACCACTGTGGTGCACATTTGGCAATTTATCTAAGATTTAAAAATTCTATGGGTTGTCCAAAACAAGTTGTGTCCCATTTGTACGGTTGCTGTTGAGATGTGATTTCACTTGTCTCGTCTTTGGCACAGTGCTACTGGATGCATTTGAAAGCTTCCCATTCTGATTTGGCTCTGGTTTCATCAATGTTTTCAAAAAGGCCCGTTTTCATTGTGGATGAATGTGATTAATGTTAACTCAAGATCACAAGGGACTGACATCAATCCGTTTCAATGCTAAAATGGAGTAGTGCAAACGGGGTTGCATGTTAACGCTTCAACTCTTAAGCCGTCTGTTCGATGATTAGCTAAGGCTAATGTAACAGAAAAGTAGCTATGCTTGAAGTGGTCTCTGATAAATTAACAACGGTATGTCATGAAAAGAAGTTTCCCTTCTGATTGCCTTTCCCCACAAAGGTGATAATGAATTGGTTTTCAAATTCCGAGGATACAATGTAATAGACGCTTTAGCTACCATAAGAGCTCTATTTATCCCCATTCCCAAATAAGCCCCTTCCCTTCTGAGCAAAAATTTGATATAGGCCCCCTCTCTAATGAGCTCCCCCCCCGAACTAAATCACACGCAAGAGGATAACAAATATTTTTTAATTATTTAGCTAAACAATTTTGCATTTTATTTTCGATATGGTTTGGGATAAGGACTGTGTCGAATTCTTGTATTTGACACGTAAAATACTCGGTGAGCCAAAAAGAAGTTTAAACATTTGACGGGTTGTCGAATACAAAAGTATGAGACCGATCTTTACGACCCAATAATTAGAGAAATGCCTGCATTGAGTCAATATGGGAATCGAGAATTTCCTCGTTCCATTCTGTTCCATGATTTATTTGCCATTGATATTTAAATTCAATTCAATAGTCAGTTTCAGAAATAGAATTTTGATTACAATAGCACCAAATCATGGACCAGAATGGAAGGTGACATTCTCGATTCCCATACAAACACCTCACAGGACTTTCTCTAATTATTGGGTCTTTAAGATCAATGATTTTACGAAACAAAATGTTCTCATCTAAGTTAGCCTTTGTCTGACAGATTAACATCTTAGTTTTAAATATCGGCCACATACGCTTTATTCCACAGTCCACCAAACGTGTAAACAATTCTTGACTTACCCGATAGTATATTGACTCCTCAAAATATCGGGGAAAAGAACTAAAAAGCTACCATTTATATAGACTGATTATATTTTCGTAGGTTATCGCTATTGATAGGCTGATGGACGCTATAACTACGACTCATGGACTTACGCCTCCAGAAACGGACATGGCCTAAATAACCTGCTATTTTTTCTTGAAACCACCGACCCTAAATCGCCGCAAAAAGTGGTTTTCCTCAAGTGCTACACTGCAAAACAAGTTATCAGTACTTAGATGAATGTTTCTTCAAGCTAATAAAACAAAAAACTCCTACCTATAAGTAATATTTTGGTTACTTGGGGGCGCAAAAGATCTCGTAAATTCGCTCGTTACTTTGAGATTTTGATCGTTGCAGCAGTTCAGTCGAACGCGTTGTTCGAATTCGTTTGTTTGCCTTTGGCGGGAAGTTTGAATTGAAGAAGAATCAGCCAATCCCATCAAGTTATTTCAAGTCTTGCATCCTGATTGGTCCAGGAACAAATTTGTTCCTGGCGAGAATTTTTTTGCCGTTTTGAGAAGAGTTAGTCCATAAGGCCCTCAACTGGAGCGACAACAACAACATTAATTCACTTCAATCAGATGAGCGTAAGTTGAGGGTCCTTATGTATTGAGGCTACCATTTATATCCTCGTCACTTGACTTTGTGAATAAACCCCCTATCTAACAAGCCCAAGGCATTAACTAAACCACATTCGGGGCTTGGTAGATATTTTACGATATCCTAAAACACAATCTGAAATTAACATAAAGTGAACGATGAGAAGAAAAGGGACAACATCCAAAGAGAGCAGGCATCGAGTTGATCTTGTGCGCTTTTTTATTCAGTTATCTGCTAACTAGTTTCACCCACTAGGGCATCTTTAGAGCAATCTGAAATTAATGATATATTTATACGTTTTGAAAAACTTTTCAATGTACGTAACAGTGATAGAAGCTCCAACGACATTCAATCTAACATCTCCTTCAAAAATGTATAAAACTATCGCTTGATCAGATTCTTCTATAGAATAGCTAAAAGGTCTATTCAACTACCGTACACAATAGAGAATAACAAGAATAACTTGGACATATCCAAAAGTTTCAGCATGGAAGAAATTCTGAACAGAAAACCTCTCAACAAGCACTGGTTTGGAGGTGACTGCAAATTGGAAGTTGCAACATAAATATTTCAACACTCAATGCACCAGCATCAATGAGTGAGGCATTGCACCAAAACGCCAAAGCTTTGGTTTTGAGGTGACAGCAAATTTGAACATTAACATATCAACATTCAAAGTACCAATATAAGCAAACGAGGTATCTATGTTCAAGGTGACTATGTATGAACATTTTTAAATTAAATAGCCATTGATCAAAGCTAAGTTCTCATCGCTGGGCCCACCCAAATCTTTATACTGTATCTGGGACACCTGGTAGAGTAAAGAGATGATTTTCTTACCACTATCTTTATCAACATCGGTTCCAACGAACTCATTAGAGGTAATCCATAGCGTGTATTCCCTTGGATATCCCTCTGGTTGCACCTTGGCAACTGCTTCACCAGTTCTGATAACTGTACCAATGTATGAGGAACCATCAAGCCATTTCACTGTCAGCTTGTCATCTTTGGATATCTGCAATGCATAGAGAAAAAACGCTTTAACATCATATTAAAAAAAACCAATGAAAGATGATTAGCAACAATTTAAAATACGATCAAAGGTAAAGAATATAGATGACTTGTCATTTGAGAACAAATATTTAAATGTTACATATTTTACCGGATGAGCCGGAAAAAAGTTCCAACTTTTAAAAATTCGTAGCACCGCAAGTACTTCATGGATTTGAATAATTCAAATTCTAGTTAAAAGCCAAAAGATCGAAGTAGTTTTGTAATTTTTTCGTCTTCTTACGAGCAATGCAAATATAGGTCAATTCAACTTTACGAAAATGTCATGGTTGCAAAATGACTAAAAAGGGCCTAAAACACTTCATCAAATCGTTAGGACTCTCCTCACACAGAACAATACGCACAGGCATTCACATCTCTCGAGAGTTATAAGACATAGATTTTCAAACAGATACAAAAGATTTCAATGTTATGGCAATAGACGTGCAAACGATATCTCTCACCCCTGAGAAATTGTATTTACTCTGTTGTTCTGAGCGAGGAGTCCTTTATAATTTGATAAAGCATTTTAGGCCTTTTCCAGTCATTTGGCAACCATCAAGTTTTTGTAAACTTGATTTCACCAGTTTTTCCAGTCCTCATAAGAACGCGTGAAAAATCACAAAAATACTCTAATCTTTTGGCTGTCAAGCAAAAATAGATTCATTCCAATACATTCAGTACTCTTGATGTTACGAATTTTCAAAATTGGGAACTTTTTTTCTGGCTCACCCGGTATATTAAATATTAGGAATTCTATCAGATGAGTCAGAAAAAACAAATCTCACTTGAAAGGCCACTGCCAGCTCCCTGGACATCAATAAGATGATATTGATAAATGAAATAATAAATTATGGATAGGTTCAAATTTATTTAATAAATTCAAGTAACTGAAATCGGTAAATCCGTTCTGAATTCATGAGGGATTTTCGGGTTATTTAAACAAACAGGTAAAACAAAGAAAGAAAGAATGGATGGAATAGTACAAATACAATTTGTCTTATTCAAATTTAACAAAGAGGCAAAATGTATATAGGATAATAACGGAAACGTATGTTAACGGAAGGCTATAATTTCAGACTTTTTGGCCTGAACGGAGACTATACAGGGTGTCTCAAAAATATTGTCCTCCGTTTGCCCGAAGATTGCAACAAAACGGCAAAAAATTCTCGCCAAACTTTTCTATGATGTTGCACTTCAGATGTTGATATAAAGTTTGCTGCCATCCCCGTAAAAATCCTTTGAAAGCTGATGGAGCTATGAGCTTGAGAAGACCAAATTTGCCTGATGACTGAAACCAGCGGTCGGCCATTTTGTCATACTATTTTGCATTGATAAATAGCTTCATGTGATATAAGAAATAGTTTCAGTAAGGTAAGAAATAGTTGAAAACTCTGTGATGATTATCAGAATTTTCACGAGATCTATGACATTACAGGCTGCTGTTTCATTTCAACCATGGAGCTATTTATCGCTGCAAAATAGTGATACAAAATGGGCGACAGCTGGTTTCAGTCATCACTCAAATTTGGTCTCCTGGAGGTCATCGCTCCATCATTTTTAGCGGGGATAGTAGCAAACTTTAATTGAATATCTGAAGAGCAAATCGTACAAAATTTTGGCGCGAATCGTGTTTGGTTGCCATCTTTAGGCAAACGGCAAACGGGGCACAATTATTGGGGACACCCTGTATATTCACAGCTCATTAGCTCAACGGATAGAACAGTTGAACTAAAGTAAAACATTTCCATCAATTCAACTACTGCAGTGTGGACCCATGGTATCCACTCAGGCCAAATTTGGTTTTCAGACAGTCTGAATTTTTTTTTTATATATTCAATTAAAATTTTACAATACATTTTACATAGACTACTTTACCTACAAACTACTTTACAATACTACAAGGACGATGCCACGAGGAGCAAAAGTCTATGTCTACCCCATGGCATTGTTTAAAAAAAAAAGCTAAACTGCATACAATTTGACATAGATGCTACAAACAATGCTACAAAAAAAAGCGATGACTGTGGCCTGTCTAACATTAGATGTCTGGTCGGGGCTGTAATTTGCCCGAAAAATGTAAATTTTTATTTTGGACCTGACATCTAATGTGAGACAGAAATTACAAACAAAAAGAAAATTTACTTCAGACAATTGGTGGGCACTTGGCGGTTGCATGACATGTGACTGAAACTTGATATGATATTAGTCAAACCGACCTATATTGTGGATGAATCGTATAGTAAGTTCGAGTATATTTCTATTCAGGTCATTAGACAGGTCTTGGTCACCATATAATAAAATGTGCATTAGAAAATCGTTTGAAAGACTGGTGATATCAGCAAATGGTCGTAGTAGATCCGAAACTCCAGCGAGAAGATCTCGTCGTTGAATGTCAAATGAAGGGCAAAGCGACAAAAAGTGTCTGAAATTTCAGCGTGCCCACAAAGTATCGGAGGATCCTGAATGACAAGGATCCTTCAACAGTATATTAATACGTGAGTTCTACCAAATGATGAACAAAGAGACTTACGCTTGTTTCATCAGTGACTTGAGTTCCATCCTCTACAGCAGTGCATTGCTCTGTTGTAACGTATTCATCATAAATACTTGACCAGCCATCATAGGTCACCTTAAAATGAAATAATGGAAATTTCAAAGGGCACTCCTGGAGGGACCATTATGGAAACAAGGTCGCATTGACCTTTTAATGCTATCCCTGCCATCTTTAACCATGGGGTGTTTTTATTAAATTAGATATTAAATTAGATATGTAACTTTTGCCTGTAATTTTTTCAACTGTCATTGAATTCGTGATAGCCAGTGGCGGAAATTCAGCTTTTTGAGTGGGGGGGCAAGCCGTAAATTTTCCGAGTCGGAGGAAATGCTTTTGTTCTCAGGCATTTCGCTAGAAGACTTAGACCTGACATAAATAGTTCCTTAAATGTGCTAAGCCCGGGGGGGGGGCACTGCTACACATGACCTGACGGGATGTGCCGCTCAACAGGGTGTCCTTTTGCGGTAAAAATTATGCGACAGGGTGTCATTTTCTAGCGAAAATTATGCGACAGGGTATTATAATAGGTAAAAAATTATGCGACAGGGTATCACAAGCAAAAATTGCGTTCTACACTGTATTTGAGAGGCAAAATTTTTATGCGACAGGGTATACTTTTGGCCTATTTTTTATGCGACAGGGTGCAGGGTGTGGAGAGGTTTTCTGCACACCCCCGTCACTTCCCTAGTCAAGTACCCCCCCCCCCCGGGGTGCTAAGGTCATTGTATATCAGATTTCAAAACTATTTATATTCAGCGGCTGATAGAAAAAGGCAAGAATGTATTATGAACGTACTGTCGGTAGGCCTAATAGCCACGAGGACGCTGGGGGCGAAGCCCCCAGGAAAATTTTTGAGGACACTCCCTATTTTTGCTTAGAATGCCTTTCATGACCCTGTGTTTACCAGTACTGAATTGGGATTTTGACAATGTTGTAACATTTTTTCAGAGTAGCATCCCAAGGAAATTTTTTGGGTAATCAGATAGTTTAATTGGGCTTAGGAGAGCTCTTGTATCCAATGTTTGCCAGTGCCAAATTAGAATATATGATAATATGAATTACCAGTTCTCAAAACAGTTCTGCGTGAAGAACCTCTCCTTTGTCTTAGAACGCTTCTCGCAATTCAGGTTTTGCCTGCCCCCGCCCCCAATATGGAAACTTTGAAAATTCGCTGATAATTTGTGTTAATGTCGCGTCCAGGAAAATTTTGGAGAACTCCCACCTTCACATTGGCTTAGAATGCCTCTCCCAAAGCTTCAACATCTCGCGGAAATATTGTTACTCTCTAACTAACCCATACCCAAGAACTTTCTTCTCGTTTATGAAATAAATGAAAGTAAATAAAAACTTTAGAATATGCTTTTCGAGCTTGTTCATTTCGTTTGCTCTTTCTATATAAAAACTCGTCCACTTCTTGACGGTGACTCGTTTCTTCACTACAGTTTCAATCCCACCTACGAAATTTCCGACTTTTAAGAAAATTTCCGAGTCTTATCGAATTGGGGGGGGGCAATTGCCCCCCCAACCCCCCCCCCATAACTTCCGCCACTGGTGATAGCATAATGAACGCTGCTTCCTTAATAATTGCGACAGCATACCAATCTGGGTTTTTACGCCTTCACTCCACGTTGACTTGTTTGCTTAAAATGAACGATGATTGGTACAATGGGCTTGATCTCGGTAAATTGGTGGGATTAGTGTTTATTGACCTGAAAAAAGCATTTGATACGGTCGACCACGACATTCTTTGTAAAAAGCTCGAACTTTATGGCGTGCAGCAGCGAGAGCTATCTTGGTTTAGGTCCTACCTATCCAACCGCAAACAATTCTGTAGGGTTAACGGTGTTGATTCAGATATCCAGGAAATAGAAGTGGGAGTCCCTCAGGGGTCATGCCTTGGCCCCCTTCTCTTCCTCATCTATATCAACGATCTTCCCCAGGCTGTCCAAGATTCCTCTGTGACTATGTATGCTGATGATACCAGTCTGTGCCAACAGTCGAACAATTTGACTCAGTTGAATGAGGCTATAAACAGTGATCTTAGAAAACTGGACACTTGGCTGCAAGGCAATAAGCTGTCCTTGAATGTAGCAAAAACTCATTCAATGCTTATATCTACAAAGCAGAAACACAACTCTCTCAAAAGTCGAAACGAAGTCTTGGAACTGAAAATACGTGACAATGAGCTCGAAGTAGTTCAAAAGACAAAGTACCTTGGAGTACAAATCGATAGCTCTTTGGACTGGAAGGAGCAAATTAAGGCAGTTTCTACCAAGGTCTCCAGGGCAATCGGCTTTTTAAGACATGCTAAGTCTTTTCTACCTAAGGAGAGTTTGAAAACTCTTTACACAGGCATTGTTGAGCCCCATTTTCGATATTGTTGTTCTGTTTGGGGTTGTGCTGGTTCTACAGACATAAACCAGTTGCAAAAGCTTCAAAATCGTGCTGCTAGAATAATTACAAATAGCAGCTTTGAAACCCCAAGCAGACAACTTATCGAGGAGTTGGGCTGGAAGACTATCGTAGAACTCATTGATGTTGAGTCTAAAATGATGGTCTTCAAGTCGCTCAATGATTTGGCTCCACAATACCTGTGTAACCTTTTTATCAAAAACTCAACAAGTTCCTCCCGCAGTCTCAGGAATACTGAAACTGATTTAAAGTTGCCAAAGAAAAAGTCAACAAATGGGCAAAAATGCTTTTCTTTCCGGGGAGCTAAACTATGGAATAGCCTCCCAGCTGAATCTAAGACGGCATCCTCCCTGAATGGTTTTAAAAAGTCAATAAAGGGTTAATTTTTCTTTCAATTGTAAATATTGCATAATTGTAAATAGGGTTTTAAAGTTATGGTTTTTTAGTGAAAGGTTATTTTAGCTGTATATTGTAATTAAGTTTTTATTGGAGGGCCCCTTGAAAAACAGCTTCTGCTGAAGGGCAACCCTCCTTAAAAGAATGAAATATGAAATATATATGAAGCATCGTTGTTGTTGCCCCGAAGCTAGTAGGGAAAACTTTCGCCTTGTGCAAGCGATAGGTGGTTTTTAAGAGAGGTAATGTGCTTATAAAGAAAGAAAAAGGGTAAGTCTAAAGTTTCACCTGGCGGACTTTTTTATTTATTGTTGTCTTAGCTAGTTCGGTCTTCACAACTTCTGATCAATGTTTCTCAATCGATTTCGACAGTTTCCGGACTAAGAATCTATTATGTAATCATTCATAACATAAGAAGGGCAAAATCTTCGAAACCATAGACCGGAAGATTGCCCCCAAGTACCGGGTGTTTGTGACAAATAACGCACGCCGTTTCAACGTTTGAAATTTTACTGCTCCCTCCCTAAATATACAGGGTGTCCCAAAAATATTGTGCCTCGTTTGTCTGAAGATTGCGACAAAACGGCAAAAGATTCTTGCCAAATTTTTGCATGATGGTGCTCTTCAGATGTTCAATTAAAGTTCACTACCATCCCCATAAAAATCCGTTGAAAAATGATGGAGCTATGACCTTCAGGAGACCAAATATGCCCGATCATTGAAACCAGCCATTTTGTCTTACTATTTTGCAGCGATAAATAGCATTATGGAATGCAAATGAAACAGGAGCTTCCAGCTCTCGTGAAAATTCCGATAATCCTCAGAAAGTTCCACTATTTCTGACCTCACAGAAATTATTTCTTACCTCACGTGTAGATACTTATCACTGCAAAAATAGTAAGGCAAAATGGCCGACTGCTGGTTTCAGTCGTCAGGCAAATTTGGTCTTCTGAAGGTCGTAGCTCCATCATTTTTCAACGGATGTTTACGGGGATGGTGGCAAACTTTAATTGGACATTTGAAGAGCACTATCATGCAATAGTTTGGTGAGAATCTTTTGCCGTTTTGTCGCAATCTTCAGACAAACGGGGCACAATTTTTTGGGGCACCCTGTATAAGCAAAAATATGTTGCAATATCTGGTTGAATAGTCAACATGTTCAATTATTTCTAGAAGTTTTTACTCGCTGAAATCGGTCACTCAGTTCAGATTGCAAAGGGGCTTTCTAGGGAAAGACCCTTCCAGAAACCATCAAAAGCGTGCTAAATTACGAGCATATTTGCACAATATTTTTACCAGCGATGACTTGAACATGCTTTAGCACGTGCTATCCTTTTGGGAGGAGGAAAAAGTCTTAGGTCTTCTCCCTGGTGTGAATAACCTTATTCAGGGGGGTTCCATTTTTCCACGAGGACAACATATATCCTGATACGCATAAGTGTCATTATTGTCAGAAAGAAAAACAGAGGAAATTTTGCTCATCGTTTTCACTCGTTTTCTGCAGGTTTTTAAAAAGGTTCTGAATAACCTTATTCAGGGGAATTCCATTTTTCCACGAGGACAACATATATCCTGATACATAAAAGCGTCATTATTGTCAGAAAGAAAAACAGAGGAAATGTTGCTCGTCGTTTTCACTTGATTCTTGCAGGTTTTTAAAATGGGCTTTCTGCAGAAAATCTCCCATGTCAACGGGAAAGTGGGAAGGAATGACCGATCAAAGGCGGGTAAATTAATGAATCCAACTATCATACTGGAAATGAAGCAAGACAGTTTTCAGTATTAATCCTTTATATTTAGAGAGCAGTATCTTTCAAACGCTGGGTGATTTTTTATATTCGCCCAGCACCGTATGATTTGGGATTTCAGCTAGAGATTACTGCAAATTCTCAATCTTCGAAATCAGCGTTGCGTGTGACTGATCATGCCCTGTCAAAAATGAATTACAGCTTTTTGGCACAACCGGTGTAACAATTGAATTGAATGCAAAAGTTTTGGGATCTTTTTGACGGAATTTAGTATGTATTTTGGGAAGCGGTGGACAACCAACCACAAGTATACAACTGTACTTCTTTTTTCTCTAATTAAACCTATGCTTAAACTTGTCAAGGAGGTCGTTATCACGAAATTCCATTGATATTTGCGTTGATAGTTTTTAGGTTGATCAGCATGGTTGCTGGAATGAATTTAGTCGACAAGTTCAATGCCGTTTCATTAAGTAGCTTTCTCAGCCCATTCCTTCCCTTTGCAAAAAAAGTTTCATAGCAAGGCATCACAGTTATCTTTAACCCTGCGTATAGTGCTTGGGACAAGTTCTATTTTGGTTGAAGGGCGACAAAGATAATTCTTGACTGATAGTAGGTAGAAAAAGCAGATATAGTCTTCTATGCACATTCCCCCACATTTCCACAATCTTTATTCACAGAGAGTCCAGGCTTTTCTCACAATAGATTTACAAGGTGCTCTCTTGTACAAATATCTATTTCACAAGTAAAGCGTGATGGTTGTGCAGGTAACTGAAAGGAGGACAACATTAATTTTTTTTTAAATTCATCGATATTTTTAATAATAAACTGTAAAATAGGCCATAATTGTGTTTTTGTTTATTTGTAAAATAGGCTTCCTGTGATTAGGCTTGCATTTTGGCGCGGAATTCAACATGGCTGCAGCTGTCAGCAAAAGATTGTTCAATATTTTTCACTCAAGATCTGTGATAACGCACAGAAATGGTGCGGAAAGCTATTCAAGATCACCGATGATCGTCGATGTTCTGTTTTCATGATGAATTAGTTGTCTTATACAATTGGCGATAATCGCGAATGAGGTCTGGAAACAAAATCTTCTGAATCTGAAAGTTGATCAGCGATGGTCACCGATGATGGCCGATGCTCGCAAGAGCTTGGTTTTCGCAAATCGTAACATTCATCAATCGGCGATAATTACCGATGAATTACGATTTAATGAAAACCAGGCTTTAGCTCAAAGAATTTTATACCAACCCTCTCCAAAATTTGGAATGTATCATTCTAATTCTATGGTATAAATGGTACTGTAAATTTGAACTCACCCTGAAAACCTTCTTCGGTCCCTTTTCTACAACCACTGCTTTTATATTTCTGCCATTCACTTTGATGGTAACTGTAGAATCCACTTCCATTATACAGTATATCAACTAAAAGAAACATTGCGCAAAACTTTCCAATGCTAATGAATTCTTATAACATGTTAATTTCAAACCTACAGTAGACCTTGTGCACATTATCATAACATTACAGAATTCTCAAGGAATTCTCAAAAACTACATGAATTTCTTGAACAAGAGCCAATTTATATCTTTAAATTCTTTGATTCCTATATGTGTTCTATTATTTAGATTCAAACAGAGCCTTATGCATTTATTTTAGGCTGTTTGCATTTTTTTGGTTAACCTTTTATTAATCAATGGAAACCAAGCACTGCATGCATAGTCAACGTGGGGCTGGATTAGAGGATTTGCTAGTAACCTACGAAGAGAGAAGTCAAGAAAATTTTGCTTTCTATAGAGGAACCTTAGCCTACCATTGATTTTACGCAGGATCCTGGTGGCCATTAGTTCACCGGACAGGTTTTCGTCCAGAATAAGCCTAGATACGTTACTGAGGTGTGTTGTTTGATTTTGATGTCACCACTTCTTAAATCCAGTTTCTTATTGCCAGTTCGTTTATTTTTCCTGCCAAAAAGTATAGACTTCGCTTTGTCCTCTCCAAAGTGAATGCTTAGTCTGTAATCAACAAACCAATCACAAAGGGAGTTGACATTTTTATTTAGTTGTTTTTCTCTTTTATTCACGTTATTGTCACTGAATACAACACAGGAGTCATCTGCATATAAAAGAAGGTCACAGTCAACTGCCTGAGGCATATCATTGACATACAAGAGGAAAATGGGTGGGCCAAGAATAGGAGCTTGTGGAGCTCCACATGATGATTTCCCAGGTGATGAGGTCTCTTTCTCGATGCACTGTGATCCAGATTTTCGTTTTAGTGTAATTAATGCCAAAAAAATAAAATTTCAGAATTGTACAAAACTGATTTTTCTATATTTAACCGTAGCCTAAGGTATATCAAGACGCAAAAAATTTTCAAATCGGACAATTTAGTGCTTAGAAAATATCATTTCAAGTTAGGCCTAAAAAGTGTACAGCAGGCTTCTTTTGTAGCACATCAAGGCCACAAAATAGCATTAACTTTCAAATCCAAATATCTTGGCTTGCACTCACTCGATTTTCATGATCTTTATTTTGTTTGATAGATTGAACCCTGAAGAATATGTAGTGAAAAAGTCGATTGAAAATTTTATCTTGGGATATGCAAATTTTTCAAATCCATAAATGTGACCAATCGTTTATAAAAATTAAAACTGAATCACGAAACGCTCCTTCAACATTGAAAACAAAAATCTATGTTCCAGAACTCTCGTAAAGTCTATTGCAGAATAAAGTTTAACCTACTGGGAACATTTTGGCAAAAGGGCTAAGTAGAATAAGCTCTCAACTAATTTTTACAAATTTTTCACGAAGGCCAGTAAAGAAGAAGCCTTTTTTAGAAAATGCTGTCGGTATTTGCCATGCCACTGTACTATAGACTGAACTAGATGTTCAATGAAACAAATATTTCCCTCTTATAGTCAAAAAGGAGGTTAGAGATCAACTCCCTAATCATGTTAGGTATCAATTTTGATGTTTGTTCTGTTTTTCGATATTACTAGGCGCATTTTCCACCTTGGGATATAACAAATCATTGTAGAGTTGGCTGCATGTTTTCAAAACCTTGAAAATTAGTTAATTATGTAAAAATACTTTATACTACTATTGCTAAAAAGCATGTATTTGAAATTGTGGAGATATGATGAAATATTGCCTTTGCCAATAGATTTTCATCATAAAAATGCAATTTTTTACTCTGAAAAGGTGCAAAACTGGTTTTCGTGAAAAATTCGCCAAAATTAGTTGAGAGCTTATTCTATTAAGCCCTTTTGCAAACGTGTTGCCAATAGCTTAAACTTGATTCTGCAATAGACTTTCCGAGAATTCTGAAACATAGATTTTTGTTTTTAATGTTGAAGAAGCACTTTGTGATTCAGTTTTAGTTTTTTTAACGTTTGATGACCACTATGAATTCGCAAAATTTCCGCATCTCAAGATAAAATTTTCAATCCACTTTTTGACTACATACTCTGCAAGGCTTAATCTGTTGAACAAAACAAAGATCATGAAAATCGGGTGAGTGCAAGCCAAGAAATTTAAATTTGAAACTTAGTGCTATTTTGTGGCCTTGCTGTGCTTAAAAAGAAGCCTGAAGTACACTTTTTAGGCCTAACTTGAAACACTATTTTCTCAGCTCTAGATTGTTCGATTTGAAACATGTTTGGGTTTTGACATACCTCAGGCTACGGTTAACAATAGAAAAATCAGTTTGGTACAATTCTGATTCTTTCATTTTTCACATTAATTACATGCCCTGGAACACTGTGCTATGTTTACAAAGAAAGTTTGGTTTGTCAGGTAAGACCGAAACCAAGATATTACTGAATCGGCAAAGCCAAAGGTGTATCCTTTTTTCTCGGAAGATTTTGTGATCAATCGTGTCAAAAGCTTTTTGTAAATCGATTAGTATATCATGCCAGTAAACATTATACTATTTTGAAATCCTTGTATGATTTTGTCACTTTGGTATGATAAGCAGGTGTCTCTTGAGTGGTAACGATGAAAATTAAACTGGGATCGATAAAGAATCTGTTCGTATCCAGGTATTCTTGTATTTGTTTGTGGATAATTTTTTCAATTACCTTAGAAATCTGCGGCAAAAGTGAGATTGGTCTATAATTCTTTGGTTCTTCTTTGCTACCCTTTTTTTAAAAGTGGTTTTAATCTAGCTTGTTTGCAATCATCTGGAAAACGTGATAGGGAGATGGAAAGATCGTACAGCTCTGTAATTGGCTCTGCCAAAATTGGTGCATTGTCTTTAAGGAATTTTCCTTGCAATGTTATCAAGTCCTGTTGCTTTTGAGGGATTCTCGCTTGCTCCAAAAGTTTCAGAACATGGAAATTTTTAGTGTATTCAAAAACTGTGATGCCTGCCCTTTCATTGTGTGGTGAAAAAAACAATGGGTTTGTGGGCGTTTCTTCAGCCTATTTATAGCAGCTTTTCAATATAGTTATGTCTATTCCTTTTAAGCATCCTGTACGAAAATACAAGGCCATGTAATAGCCATGTAGAAGCCTTGTAGTTATGGCCTTGTAACCATGTTTTAGCCTGGAATAGCCTTGCTGAAACCTTGTAAATGGCTTGAAAAATGCTAATTAGCTTTGTAGAAGCCTTGTGGAAACCTTGTGTTAGACTGGTTGCAGCTTGGAATCTTACCGATAGCCTTGTAACTTTCTTCCAAGGCTAGTACAAGGTCATTACAAGGTCATAATCCCCCCTACAATGCTAAAACTTGGCCTGTACAAGGCCAAGTTTAGCCTTGTATTTTTGTACAGGATCGTATCCAAAAGTTATGTATACAGTACACCAGTACAGACAGTGTTATTGGATGCTTATGGAGTTGGTATAAATTCAGTCAAATTATTAAGAAGCTATCTCACAAACAGAAAACAAATGGTGAAGGTAAATGGGTACTTTAGTTCATGGGGGCCACTTAGTCAAGGAGTACCTCAAGGTTCAATACTTGGACCATTGCTCTTCAACCTCTTTATTAATGATATCTTTCTGTTCATCCAGGAGGGTTCCCTAATGTAATTTCGCAGATGATAACACAATTTCGATTTCTGCTGAGAATGCTGATGATCTCTATAGACTAGTGCAACTTAACACCAATAAATGCATTGACTGGTTCAATTCAAATCATATGACAGCCAACCCATCTAAATTTCAGTCAATGATTGTTGGCAAAAATGATAACCAAATTAAAGAATTTCAAATAAACAATAATTTCAAAATAAACGTGAGTAATGAAGTAACTCTGCTTGGAATTCAAATTGACCAACAACTAAAATTTGACTCACATATCGATAATATCTGTAAAAAAGCTGCCATGCAGCTAAACGCAGTCAAAAGACTAGCCAGATTCATGGGTAACAAAGAAAGACAAGTAATCGTGAATTCTTTCATTCTTTGTCACTTCAATTACTGTCCCCTTATCTGGTTATTTTGCAGTAATTCAAGCCAAAAGAAAATCGAGAAAGTCAACGAGAGGGCCCTACGATTAGCACTCTCAGATTATGCTTCATCATATAGTAATCTCCTAATCAAGGCCGAATCTACTACAATTCATATTCATTCTAATTAGGCTATTGGCACTTGAAATTTACAAAACTTTGCACAACTTAAGTCCAGCATTTATGAAAGATTATTTTCTCCCAAAATCAACCAGCTATAATCTTCGAAAAAATGACATTCTAGTTGTTCCTAAAGTCAAAAGTACAAATTATGGCATAAAATCGATTAGCTTTTTGGGTCCAAAGGTTTGGAATTCTCTTCCAAATGAAATAAAGTCATCCAAAAATGCATATCAATTCAAAATTCTCATAAAAGATTGGTTTTTCAACAATCAATGCGCCTGCAACGCTTGCAGTCAATAAGTTCCATAATGCAATCTCTAAAATTGCTTCATGTTAGTGTATATTAGTGCTCACAATATCGTAAAACTAACATTAAATAAGGTATTATTATTATTATTATTAGTGTAAACGCCAAGCGCTATGTTAAAAGCCCCCATTAGCAATGTTTGAAGAATGAGATAAGCAATTTACTTGCTGGATCAGTGCTAGCATATTTGCAACTGCAACGTTTTAATACAATATTTAGTTTATATTAGGATGTATGGACAATATGTTCAGATTACAAAAGTAATCTTGTTTACATTAACAATGCCTAGAGGCCTATAAATATTTCAAATATTTTGTTGATTGTTTCAATGGTGTGTATAAATAATGCCTATTTTTTACAACATTCCTGATTCCTAGATTTGTACAAATTAGATTATACAGTAATAGTATGTATTTCTATGAAGGCTAGGAGAAATGTGTTCCATTTAAAAATCGCCCCCAATGCCTAGACTAGAGTACTGTCGCCCTGAATGGGTCTAATGCCGTTTTTTGTCAGAATCACGCATTCCTATTTCGACGGAAATACAAGGCGCCTGGATTTAAGATTTTTCAAAAACACAACAAAAACGTTTTGCTGACACCTTTTTTTACAATATTCTTTGATTGCTTTTCGTTGAAGAGGATATTTCCGAAAATATGAAGTTTTCAGGGAGACTATCTTCCGTGGACTCGCAATTTTCATCAAATCTTTTTTCCGGTTCAAATGGGTTGAATGAGTGAGCCTTTATTTTTTTCATTTTTGCACATTTGATATCCAGTTAAACTGTTTCGCAGGTCATACCAACCTTTTAAGAGTAAATTCTAACATTTATCGAAACATCTCGTCAATCTTTGTTGTTGAAGTGCGTATTTTTCCAAAGGCAAATAAATCGGGAAAAGTTCGCCCTGAATGGGTCTATCTTTTTAAAACGACTGCACATAGCGATCCAGCTTTGTGTGTGCTGGTATTGTGTCAGTTTAGAAAGGAAATGTGCTAATAAAGTTATTTTGACATATTTTGAGGGTTTCACCAACCTTGCTGTTTCCTCAGCTTTGAAAATTATCATAACAGTTGAGTTTTAAGAAAATTTGAGCTTCATCGGCGCAGGAAAAGCGAGAGAGAGCTGTCCGTTAAAGTTTTGTGTTGCCAAAAAGCCAGATAATACAAACATTTCCTTAAAGTTCATTCAGTGTGGTATCTGTAGAGAGAAGCTTGGCTTTCCTGCTAGTAAAATTTCCCTGCTGAGGCCTAAACAATATTTAGACCCATTCAGGGTGAAAGTTGGAGAAAGTATCATTTTGACTACTGCTAATGTTAGGCTCAGCTTCAAGAGGAAACAAGAGTAAAAATATCTTTGCCCTGGAAATATGGTTGGTAAGGAAATGAAGTCTATATTCAGAAAGAAAATATTTCCAAGAGACATTTTCATAAGAAAATCAATTCTATTTGAGATTAGACCCATTCAGGGCGACAGTACTCTATATTCCTTCCCGTTTGCTCAAAACCACTTTTATAAATTATTTTATTCTTCAAAAATATAACGGCCTAAACAGTAAAACCTCTGCTGTTACTGATCACCTTTAAAAGTAATTAATTTTTGTCTAAAGACAACACCCACCTGACAACGCCTTTTGCATCCTTTTCCAAATTGTGGTTGGCCTTGGCCTAATGTTGTGAGTCGGTCTGTAACAAAGTTATTTGCTGTTGTCTCGAACAACAACAACATGCGTAGTCTTGGAAATGGTGCTGCAAAATGCAAATTCGCCAAAAATCACTAACGGAGAATCTCCTTTCGATTCTCGACGATTCATGACGTTTCACGACGTTTCATGGCGATTCATGCTAATTTTCCTTTGTTTTTTGGTTGCCTGACAGCGAATCACGTGACTAATTACCTACTATTGTTATATTTGAATAGCCAATCGTCTAAAGAACAATATGTTATATATCTGGTAGTTTTGGAGAAAAAGAGTGGGGGGGGGGCAAAAAAGCCCCCCGCTCTCGCAAAGATCTTCTTTCTGACCAGCCTCCCAATTAGGGGATCTGGAATTTATGAAATAGAGGCTCACAGATGATGGTTAATTCCTTTCATAAATATTGAGCAGTCGTTTGTCAATGTCACGAGATCGAACAGCATCGAACGTTAATATAGCTACTCTTGACTGCAAAAGAAGATGAAAGACCTTGGAATAGTCGAGAACTGGACTTGCAAAGGAGTAGGAGCATGGCTTGAAAGCAAAGATTTAGGAGAATACGCACAATTGCTTTGCGCAGAACATAAGATCGACGGCAAAGCACTGCTCACTCTAACTGAAGACGACCTAAGAAGTCCCCCTGTTAGTATCACAGTTCTAGGTGATGTGAAGAGGCTTGTGAGATCCATAATCGAACTAAAGTTTCAGAATAATGGATTCGAGGCAGCAAGCAGTGCCTCTGGGTGTTCAAGTGCAGATGCAGATGAAAGCAGCCAGAGTAAAAATGGATCCCAACATGGGGTCAGGCCTAGTAGGCCAAATAGGGACAGCCCAGGCAGAAGCTCTTCAAGTGTGCAACAACGGAGAAAACGCCGTGAAAAGGCTAAACGGAACTACGAGAGAATTGATTCTTTTACACCAGACGAAGAAGACAACTGTGATGAAAGACGTCCAGAAGCAGAAGAGCAGAATCATTTCTCCGAGATTTCTAGAACGATGATAAGCATCGCATATTTATGGTCATCATTATTGTTCACATCTTTTGTGATGACTCTAGCACACGACCGTGTCCCGGATATGAAAACTTACCCACCTCTTCCTGACATCATCTTAGATAACATTCCTTTCATCCCATGGGCATTTGAACTCTGTGAAATATGTGCATTGCTCCTTGCTCTTATGTGGGTAGCTATATGTGTATTTCATAAACACAGACTGGTTTTGATTCGCAGAATGTGTGCTTTATCAGGGACAATCTTCCTCTTGAGAGCATTTACAATGTATGTCACATCAATGAGTGTGCCTGGTGTTCATCTAGAATGCAACTCAGCGGTAAGGGGTCACATACACACCTTTGTCAGCAATCATCTTTTTAGAATGATGCAGGAAGCATTTGAGATTAATATCGTTTGGACAAGATATCTTTTTATTGGAATCAAAAGCCCTGGCATTAACTTCCAGAGGGCCAGGTTGGAAAACTTGCTTTCACTCGCAGCTATGAAACTCTGTCAAACTCGCTGCTTGCAGCTACAATAACCAATCCTCGCATGCGAGAACAAAAGATCTATTGTTAATTTTGCTTCTCTCACAGCTTTTTAAACTGTTTTTAAAGTCCACTCGCAGCTCGCACCTTCAAATTGATTTCACTCGCTACTACGCGTAGGCCAAATCACGCATGTTTTCCAACCTGGCCAGAGGGTAGAGAGAGCAAAGCTCTTTCTTAAAATTTTGCAAAATTGTTCTCACTTTGTTTAGAAGGAAACTATTAGCAGCAAAGCCATTTCCCAGTTGTCAATCTAAAAACTGTGTGCTGTGATCTTTATGTCTCATCCAGTTCCTACCATGACCATCCCCTGGACAGCCTGGGGGGTCAGCAAAAGTTCTTGCTCAAATGCCCAGGGGCGGGGCAACTTTATTGGCGAATGCCCAGGGGCCGGGCATTGAGAAACGGCACATTCCCAGCGACTCTATGAGCAAATGCCCCGGGGGACAGGGAAAATTTGCAGTCACATTACCAAGGGGCCAGGAATACTTTATATGTGCAAATATCTGGGTGTGTCCCAAGGGATGGTCAGGGTAGGAATTAAATGCGAGGATTTTTCTTACATTTATCCAGCCATAGTCAACAGAAAAAGAACTACGGTCTGGAAAGCGGCACTGATCAAATGAGCTACTGTATGTTATTTTCTGCAATCTTGACTTCACACCTAAATTATGCCCTGCATTTGATGCAGCACGTGTGGTACAGATTGGCGTATTTTAGGTGTTTTTGTGATGGATATGAGCGGAGACAAGACACATTTTTTACTGCTATATAGAAAATACTATTATGCCTGGTGAAAAATTGTAAGTTGCCAGAGTTTAATACAGTACGTCATGAAACATACAATGTTTTGAAACTTCAATTCTAAATGTACCCAAAGGCTGAGGTTGGATCAATGAGAAGAGCAAAAATGGAGAGAATGTTGAACAACATACCAAAATATCGGGAAGTGGACACAAATGTATGAAAGCAATTATGCATTCATTCTTTCATTTTGCAAGAAATTTAACTCTGAAATTTGTAGTGGAGTTCCTTAAGCTTGGTTCAAATTATGGCAGACCTGGCAAACATATTGTGCTTTTTCGTTATTGATTTGCCCATTTTTAAGAGTAGTTTTTTTCCTTTTTCAGAAGTATGGCAACTTCAATGCACGTTTCAAAAGGGCACTAGAAATATTCTTTGGAATGGGTATGGCGCTGAGTGGTGTACGGACATGCGGAGACTATATGTTCAGTGGTCATACTTCAGTTGTCACCCTCCTCAACTTTTTAATTACAGAATGTAAGTCCTATACCATTGTACATATATTCAAATATAACATTTTAGACTTTCACCTCACAGGAATTTGTCTTTGGTGCAATGCAAATAGGAGATTTAACACTATTGGTACTGGGGGAATGTTGCTGCCACACTTTGCTGCACTGCGCTAAAACTACAAGAGATATGACCACCAGTCTTTGTACCTGGTAGTCAAATTTAATAGGCAATTAAATTTCCTTCATTTCATTGTTCTAACTTTGATCATGTGGCCACAGTAATACCATATTTGGAGAGTGGTTAACAAAAAAAAAACTTAAAACATTCATAGTTTTTGTATCGTTTGTCCGATTGATCTCAAACATGCACCATTCGATTGCTCTTGATGAGTACTTTTATTTGATGTAAATATTTTGCATATTTGCTGAGATCAGCAAAATTTAATATACATGACATCATTCACATATATGACGTCATTGATCTAATAAAAGAAGTGTAAATTATAAAAGAGTGTTGTCTAATTTGCTATGATTTGGAGTCCATATTTACTAGATAAAAAGACAAGACTTCCAAAAAACTGCGAAGAAAATAAACGCATGAAACAAAAAGCTAATTCAAAGCTAATTGTACTAAAAATAGAAACTACTAGTCTACTAAGGTCCTACTAGTCTACTATAGATGATATGGCCCTACAATAGATCTACAGAATATTTAATACTCACAGGATTCTGCTTTTCTTTTGTAGACACACCACGGCGTTGGTACTTTGTTCATACTTTTTGCTGGCTGCTTAATGCCTTTGCAATTTTCTTCATTCTTGCTGCTCATGAACACTATACAATAGATGTCGTCATTGCATTCTACATTTCATCCCGATTATTTCTCTACTACCACACGCTGGCATGTGCACCATTTTTCCATGAAAGGGACTTAAAAAGGACAAGGATTTGGTTCCCACTCTTCTGGTTTTTTGAGAGGGAGAGCAAAGGAAGGGTCCCTAATGAGTTTGAATGGCCATTCAAGTTTGAAGCTGTCAAAGACTTTTTAAAAGGTAATGGAAAAGCTACTAAAGATAAGTCTGACTGACTGTAGTTCTCCAAGGGCATTTATGCTTGCCAATTGTTATGGAAGAACAAGCTTGAATTCATCTGCGCAGTAACATCGTCTCCCCACAAGGTCAAGCATATGTTTCACTGTGCAACAAAAATCTCACGAACAAATATTGAGAAATGTTTGTCCAAAGAAAGCATTTGGATCAATTTCAACTATTGCTTCACAAAAAAGTTTGCTCAATGAAAAAAATTCCCCCAGAGAGTTTATATTTGAAACAATTTGTTGTTTTCCCCAATATTTGTTGGCAAGTGGAAGACCACATTAATGTCTATGAAAATGACTTATTGTATGAATCATTTTACTGGTTGATACACCGCTTATTGGCATCCTCCAGAGCTGGTTGACATTTATGCTAACTAAAGGTACAAAAGATTTTATCGCATTAAACCCATAAACGCAACAAAAACACCGAAATCAGTAGAAAGAAGACTATTAACTCCTGTAAAAGAAACGATAACCAAAATAAACCCGTAACAAGAGAAAAAACTGTTAAATCCTGTATGGCATTGTTGACCCTTTAGGCTGATATCGTTTTTATGTACTTTGGGGTATCTCAGTACTTGTCTGAAGATAGCCACTAAAATCTAAATAATTTTGAAGAATTTTGCCCTTTGGAACCTAAATCAATCAATTGAGAACTGACTGGGCAAACAGCTTCATGAACTTCAGGCAAACTAACTAAAAAAAACAAATGGAGTTGGATGTATTATTTCATAAAAAACACAAACATTTAATTAAAACAGTCATTTACTACTTATATATTTAGATTTTTCATACAAGTTTTACTGTTCACTATACAGTCAACGACATCATGAGTAGACAATTAATTTATGATTTGCTTATTAGCTTTACAGCATTTAACCATGCGTTTTTAATCTGTTTCATACACAGACATTTACTGTGCTTTGTATGCTATTCCCTTCAATTTTCATAACCCTTTAATCCCCCCCCTTTATATTGCAGACACACATTTGTTCAAAAATGACACGTGATCACCGTACATTTTGCGGATACAAAATTTCAATGTTTCAGAAATCACACACATCATCATTTTGCAGTACATTGACTGGAACAAAGCTTTAAAACTGTCCACGAAAATTGCCATCATTTTTGTTCTGTGCATTTTTAGCATCAAAACTTTCAACGATGCACAATCTAAAATGTTTTAAATATTTTACAACCTTTCATCTTGCTCAAACTCTATCACGATAAAACGTCATATATGATTTTTATTTTCCTCCAGTGTCACTGTATGTAACCTGCAAGTGATATCGGAGTATAGGAAGGGATGTAAGCGTTATCCCCACTTCTACTGCGCTTAGCATATTGATATTGACCGAAATTTCTTTAAAATTTTCATGAATGATTCAAAAATTCCTACCAAAAATGAATTTGACAAAAATATTCAATTTAATAAATATTTATGAATTTAAATTTGCCATGCTTAGTACTGCTGCCATTAACTTAGTGTGTTCCTTGTTTCTTCTCTTATTAAGGATTAAAGTAGATCGAAAATCGAAGGGAATGCTTTTTAGCTGTACACTGTACCAGGTGAGTCAAAAAAGAGTTCTGTGTGCTCGATCAGCAATAAAACAAAACCTGTGATTCGTTTGCGTTGAATTTTTGTATGAACCTCAAAGAATAGATTTGAAATAGACACCATTGTCGATGCTTTTGCTCGATTTTGCTATGCTTGCAACACAGGAAGCCCAAACTGACTCATCACAATCAGGACCCTACTTACTATCAAGCAAGAACTGAAGCAATAAGTCAACCTCTGTGAATGATTCAACTCTCTTCTATAGAACTTCATGATTCAAGCTGGCAGAATGAAATTACTGAAATAGCATTGATTGTCGATCGTGTTTATCTGCAGCCACATTTCCGGTGTAAGATCGTAGTATCGGTGCCACTATGCCATTTTAAATAGCTCCAAAAGGATGCGTAGTTCTAAAGTTCTATCTACTGTTATAGATATGAACTTCAATAGGTATATATATAGGCAGTTATAACAGTAGATAGAACTACATATCAATTTTACGTGACTATATAGCGTGGTATAGTGGCTACGACACAGCCATTTCACACAAGCAACGTTGTTGCAGAAAGACACAATCGACAATCAATGATCTGTCAGTAATTGCGTTCTGCAAACTGCTAGCATGAATTTTTAGAGAAGAAAGTTGAATCGATACGATATCTATTCAAAATTTCTGTCTCAAGTAAATTCAAAATCGTTAAAAAAGCCAGGGTCGAAACCTAGACAGCCTTGCTTATCCAGAGCAACATCGACACTTCAGGATACTTCCTTGGGAAGGGAGCAAATTTCCAAACATTTTGATTCACGAAAAGAGTTCTGCTCTTCGAAGAGAAGTTGGAAGGACGAGATTCGTTCCTGTGTAAAAATTAAATTTCTCTCAATCAGCAAGACAGATATTCAACGGTTTGCAGAAATTTGTGTTTTTGCCGAAACTTGTGCGGAAAACTTTATTTTTTTTTATTAATTCATATTTTTACACGATATCCCATCAGTACAAAATTAAACTACAAAAGTTACAAGTTTGTTTTAAATGAAAAATGAAAAACAAAATTTAAAATTTGGTATTAGCTAGGATTGGATCCAGGCTGAGATCTGATCTTCCTGGGAGTCGTGTTTTAGTTAGGGTTTACTGAGCTCTTTAAATGCGTTTTCAATTTTCTTTTAAACTGATAGAGCGAGGGGATTTCCCTTATTTCGATTGGTATTTCATTCCAAGCTTTAAGCCCGGAAAGGTGGAAACTTTTTTTTGTACACTCAAGTTTAAACTTTGGGATGTCGAGATTTCTATTGTTTCTTGTGTTATACCTAGAAATTTCATTCCTCTGACTATACTTGTTCCAGAGGCTCTCAGGGCACTGCTTGTGGACTATTTTGTGTATCATGATAGATCTGTCAAAATAGATGATTTGATCAACGTTCAGCCCATTATTGATCCAGGGGTCTTTTATTCTAGCATTTTGAATAATTGAGAAGGCCCTGTTCTGTAGACGCTGAAGCGTTTGCAGCTTCAAACTGTGCATTGCGAACATACGAATTGAGCAAAACGCCCGGACAGGGTATGCATATCTAATCTATTGTTTCAACTGGGCATAAAAGTTTTGATTAAAGGGAATCTAAGCATTGACAAGCCTTGGACAAAATAAACTTACAAAAAACAATAGGCAGTGACACGGGCCGCTTTCTATTTGGGTAACTGATCTACGTCAACAGGAAGTTCTGACACCTGATAGGCTAGAATTTGACCGCAAGTGGTTAGAGCCACTTTTATACGCTTACATTCCTTTTAAAACAATTGAATGACACGTTCTTGGTTACTCAGATAGAATACATGTCAATCTTTTTCAACTCACCCATTGATTCATACTAAATATTTTTTTATATTCTACAGATTATAGTAAACATTTTACCTTAGTCAAAACAAATTATTGTACACTTGTACAAACTGTGCAATGGTACTGTTTCTCAATAGCGTCAGAGTAGAATAAACAGTTGATACTCTCCCACTGCCCACTCATTTAGTTTCTGATTATGATAATTGCTTCATTTTGTGTGTATTGTGTTTCTGTGTACCTTCTGCTTTAAAGAAAACAAAATTGCGGGGGGTATGCTAAAAAAAATTTAACCATTCAGACCACATTTACACTGTCAGAAAGTAGTTACGGTACAAGAGCGTTGGCACTGCTCCAAAACTAATTTTTTGAAACGAAGTTTTAAGGATTAGAAGGATCAATATCAACATATTTAATACATATTTGAATTCTGAATATAACTGTCACATAACAACACTGTCACGCAACTCCTACAAGTGACAAACTGAGACCCCGTGTGCACTGTACTGCCAAAAGCAAGGGCCACAACTTGGGATCCATAACTAAAGGGTTGATATTGATCAAATTTGAAGGCAGAAACACGACAATACGACAAAATACAACAACAAATGAATGAATTCATTTCATACCAATATAATTTGATATTGGTATAAAATGACTTCACTCATTTGCTCTTGTTTTTTGTCGTATTGTGGTTTTTCTGCCTTCATTTGATTAATATCATCCCTTTAGTTGTGGCCCTTAGTTTTGGCAGTACAGTGCACACGGGGTCTCAGTTTGTCACTTTTAGGAGTTGTGTCGGGTCAATTCAATCATTTCATAGAATGCATATGCTGGCTAGAATGAAACAAGGGTCAACGGAGGGCTCTTTTTACATTAGGACACATCGAGGGGGGATCGCTCTGGCGTTACATTGTTTAATAACCCTCGATCCTACAAGTTGAAAACTGAAAAAGTCACCTGGAACAATTCAATTTTTCTGGTAAATGATAAGAATCGAGCTATTCACATCCGAATCAATATGGAGAAGATTTTGGACCGTTTTTTTTTTTATATCTTTGGTGTATGTGGCGCATTTTGGATCGTTTCAGCACTTCAGTTGTACGATTATACTTTACAATTACACGTCAGAAGTGGTGACATTCACCATAGCAGTAACTCTATAAAACTGTAAGTGGATGGATCTAAGTGGAGCGTTGAAGTGTTACATTTTTCACAATAGGCTTTACAGCCTGTCTAGTTTGTTTGGTTCCACTCGTTACGGCAGAAAAGAATTGGAAGTACGTGCAATACTTTGAAAATTGTGCTTACTAGTAGCTACTCCATGTAAATATCTTCTGTCGGTGCTCTGTAATCCAAGTATTGACTGTAAAATTTCTTGAAGCAATCACTAGAAGAAAAGCAAATTGGTTTGTAGAAAATTGCCGAGTGAGAGAAGCATTGGCGTTTTAAAGGGGCTCAGTCGTCAAGCAGTAAACAAATCGGTAAACTCGCACGTGTCGGGGATTATCCATTATTCATCCATTGTTCTCTGCAGTTTGTTTGGTGGCTTCGCCCAAGCAACAACAAAGTGACCGTTAAAAATCCACTTCTATCCGAGCAATCGTAGAAGATATGAATGTTTGGTTTATTCCTTAGAAGGATTAATGCCACAACAACAACCTTCATTTTGAAAAAAATTCGAAAATCCTGTGTGATATCACCTTTCAAAAAACTGCAAAAATCATCGTTGTGTTTACATTTTGACGACGGAGCCCCTTTAAGGATTTAACTATCATGAATCATGCATTGATTTCAACATATAGCATGTCATTTCACTAAGATCAAGCAACTAATGTCAATCATTTCGAAAAAACGCTATCATACAGGGTGTCTCAGAAAAATTGTTCGACGTTTGATTAAATATAAAAAAATAACGAAATAATGAATGGGCTTCCTGTTAACATAACCATATTGCTGAGATTTTAAATTAATTTTAGACACCAGAAACTAGCAAATCGGCTAAATACTCACGGAATTACGAGCGTTCGAAGTTCAAGTTTGTGCGAAAGCTCAAACCAGACGCCCCTAAATTGCATATTTAGTGAAAGTAGAATCTCGGTTATTCAAAGCAAATCAACTGGAATTGAAAATCACTTTCGATCAACTAGCTTTCTATAACATTGAATCAAGGTTATTAGACCAGGCTAGGAATGAGGTACGGGTCACTTCTAAGCGGAGAAATTTAGATGGGCATTTTGAGGTACCTATGACCCTAGGCATCTTGGAACGTGATGGTGATCAGCGATCTGTTGGGGTTTAGGGGGTTAAATCGGGGGTTAAAGTTTGACCACTCTGAGCAAGCACCTCTGCGGAGGAGAAACACAGTTTTCCTCTTAAATGACGCACTGGCTGGCTTAGATCGGACCAAATTAAGCTAAAAACCATTATATAAAGAAATTAGATGCTGAAGGATAATTAGTAGCTTCTCAAAAAAATGGCCACGTGACATGAAACCACCCTTTTCCTTATATGGTAACTATCAATAAAATGGCCAAA
Source organism: Aurelia coerulea (assembly GCA_039566865.1). Taxonomy (NCBI): domain Eukaryota; kingdom Metazoa; phylum Cnidaria; class Scyphozoa; order Semaeostomeae; family Ulmaridae; genus Aurelia; species Aurelia coerulea. The sequence continues at coordinate 19,146,553 of CM076947.1, read as the reverse complement.
CGTGTTATGAAAAGAGGAAAATATGTCTAGCATCATTTCTATGTTTTGCTTGCAACTACTTGCACCATGGTCAACATACCAAATACTACGTAATGATTTAAAAGAAAGTCGATTTGTCGCCATTTTGGTCGCATTCATCAAAGGAAACGTCATCTTCCACTCTACCAGCAATTCTTTAATATCTTCAAGGAATGCACTCTCAATTCACTTGATTTCAAATGTTCCTTCCCGTCCATACTGATATATATCGGGTACCATAAAAGCATTCTTTGGGCTTTTGTTTAACATATACCTGAATGACCTATTCATGTTCTTGGAGGAAACCAAAATCTGTAACTATGCAGACGATACAACAATTTATGCGTGTGGTCCTAGGATTGAAACTGTCATTGCGCATTTAGAACATGATGCCTTTAAAATAACTGAGTGGTTTCCAAACAATTGTATGAAGCTAAATGAAGACAAATGCCATTTAATGATTTTTGGTGCGAAGGGAGATAATGAAATAACCATCAAAATAGGCGCGGCCTGTGTGAAAGAAAGTAGAGAGGAAACTCTTCTCGGTATAACCTTTGATCGATCACTATCTTTCAAAGGACATGTGAAGACCCTATGTAGAAAGGCCGGCCAGAAACTCCATGCTCTTGCCCGTATATCCTGCTACATGGACACTGACAAATTGCAGCAGCTAATGAGAGCATTTGTGTTATCGCACTTTAGCTACTGTCCACTTGTTTGGATGTTTTATGACAGAACTTTAAACCATAGAATAAATCATGTTCACGAAAGGGCACTGCGCATTGCGTACAAGGATCACGGAAGTGATTTTGGTTCTCTCCTGGAACAGAGCAATTCGGTGCCCATCCATGTAAGAAACCTACAGTTGCTTATGATGGAAATCTTTAAATAAAGTCTGATCTAAATCCACCTTTCATGAAGGATATTTTTATGGAGAGAGGTATTAGCTGCAACCTAAGGCATGGCAATGACGCTCAAATTCCAAAGGTGCGAACCACGTCCTTTGGAATTGAGACCATAGCCTACCTTGGAAATAAACTTTGGCAGTTTTTACCGCACGAAATAAAACGATCAAGCACCCTTCCTATTTTCAAAAAACGAATTAGATGTTGGAATGGCGAAAAACTGTAGGCTCTGCAAAACATACATTCCAAGAGTTGGGTTTCTAACATGATAAACATCTCATGGGCCTTCTCGCGAGGATGGGGGCGGTGCGCTGCTTCCCGTTGGGATGGGGGATGTGCTGTGCAGGATGTGAGGTCCCCTTCACGATGCAGGCACTGGGCTGCGGTTGAACTGGGAAATTGCTCCATAGCGGCGACCGCAGCTTAGGATATGCGTGTAGGGGTTCCCTCGCGCGGTGTGTCCGCCGTCTCTCTGGGAGGTGGGCGTCACTCCGTACCTCGTAGGGAAGGCATGCTTTTATCTTGTATATAATCCACTAAATGTTTTTATTGATTAGCTTTAGGAATTAATTTGTAAATTTTGTAAATTTTTGTAAAGTAGGCCTAAATTAGCTGTAATTTAGCTATTCTTTTTATTTTACTTAGTCTACATTAAATAAATTATTGATGATGATGATGATGATGAGAGGTTCCTCATTCTCGCAATAAAATTTACACGTAAAGTATGCATTGGAATGCAGGAAGCAATGATGTATCTACTATTTTGTTTTAAATGAGGTATTCTGTCGAAAAGCTTCTTACAAGCGATATTCACATTATTCTGACAACATCTATATAAAATTTAAGCACATTTCGCAAGTTCTTCTATTACTCTTTCTTTGATACGCAACGAGATGAGCCAAGGGAAGTAAAAATGCAGATTGATTTCTAATTTTCAACAATCACTTTCCAACATTCTAATCTGCCATTTCGAAGAAAAAGAAGAGATGTAATCGTTGCCTGTAAATGCTTGGGATCCTGGTAAACATTTCTTTTGACACTGAGGCATCGATATATCACTGGTTCCAAAAGCCAAGTATACATTTGTCTTTCTTTGAACTTTTGACGAAACTATCACCACCAAGATGTGTATATCAGATGATTGTGACTTGATGGTTTCCTTTGGCTTCTTCTCCAAAGCATGAAGGCAATGCAAAAGTAAGTCTCAGCTTCTTCTTGGTTGGTACTCAGCATTTTTGCATTCGTTCCACTCGACGACATTATTTTAGAGCCATAAGCGTACGAGACCGGGGACCGAGAACCTTGGAAAAATTATCAAAAATCTGCCCCAATCGGGCAAATGTCTACCCTCAATCGGGCAAAAATATTGGCAAACAATTGACTTTTTGTCTGGCAGCCCTAGATTTTTTCTTCCCGTACGCTTATGTTTAGGGCAATGGTAAGGAAAATAGTTATGTGCAACAACTAATATTCAGGGCTTTTTGACGATTTATAGAGATTGTTTCGAAAATCAAATTGATCAGTCGACTCTTGTTTTCTCCATTTTTGAAAGACCTTTTTGATTTAGCTGACTAACTAATTATCCTGCCAAAACAACTTCTCTTACTTCTTTCATTTGCTTTGATAGGTTGCTCTTGGCATGTGTCTGTGACTGTATCTACACTTTCATATCTACTTGGTGAAGTTTTTAGGAACTTTCATGTCAGTAGGACTCCAAGCATTTACGGGCAGCGATTACATCTCTTCGTTTTCTTCGAAATTGCAAATTAGCATGTCGGAGTGGGGTTGCTAAGAACTAAAAATTCATCAGTACTTTTATTGTCCTTGGAACATCTCGATGCGTATCAAAGAAAGAGTAATAGAAGAACTTGCTAAATATGCTTAAACTGTACATGGATGTTTTCAGAATAATATGAATATCGCTGGTAAGAAGCTTTTCGACAGAAATACCTCATTTAAAACAAAATAGTAGATACATCATTGCTTCCTGCATACCAATGCATACTTTACGTGTAAATTTTATTGCGAGAATGAGGAACCTCTCTCTCAGCCCAAAGTATGCTTTTATGGTACCCGATATATATCAGTATGGACGGGAAGGAACATTTGAAATCAAGTGGATAGAGAGTGCATTCCTTGAAGATATTAAAGAATTGCTGGTAGAGTGGAAGATGACGTTTCCTTTGATGAATGCGACCAAAATGGCGACAAATCGACTTTCTTTTAAATCATTACGTAGTATTTGGTATGTTGACCATGGTGCAAGTAGTTGCAAGCAAAACATAGAAATGATGCTTTCCTCTTTTCATAACACGTTTGGCCATTTTATTGATCGTTACCATATAAGGAAAAGGGTGGTTTCATGTCACGTGGCCATTTTTTTGAGAAGCTACTAATTATCCTTCAGCATCTAATTTCTTTATATAATGGTTTTTAGCTTAATTTGGTCCGATCTAAACCAGCCAGTGCGTCATTTAAGAGGAAAACTGTGTTTCTCCTCCGCAGAGGTGCTTGCTCAGAGTGGTCAAACTTTAACCCCCGATTTAACCCCCTAAACCCCAACAGATCGCTGATCACCATCACGTTCCAAGATGCCTAGGGTCATAGGTACCTCAAAATGCCCATCTAAATTTCTCCGCTTAGAAGTGACCCGTACCTCATTCCTAGCCTGGTCTATATGGATGCTTGGAGGAATCCTGTTCAGCACAATTTAGAATTGCCCCATCTCTCACTGATCAAGTTTTCATTCCGTGTTTTTAAATACTTGCAGTCTTAAGTAAATTTTGGCAACGGTTACATGAATTAGATAACTTTGGAAGTCTTTTGTGGTTTGCTCTGATATCGACGAGAGGTAAAACATTGGACAGCCTTCTTTTACCTAGATTTTAGAACGTCTTTTTGGAAAACAAGTCAGTTAGGGCCGTCTGGTTTCAGCTTTCGCACATATTTGAACTTCAAAAGCTTGTAACTCCGTGAATTCTTAACGGATTCGCAAGATTTTGGCGTCTAAAATTAATTTAAAATCTGAGGAACATGGATATCTAACCAGGCGCCCGTACCTTTTATCGTTATTTTTCAACATTTAATCAAACGTCGAACAATTTTTCTGAGACACCCTGTGTGTGAACTATTCAATTCCGCACTTTTACGGCCAGTTTACATGTGCAAAAACACCTCATTTGCCAAACCGGAGGCTTACAGGAGACGTAGATTTCAGTTACTGCCTATCTGGGATCTATAGCGCACCTGACAGCAGCAGGGCTGATATATGAGATACAGCAAAGTCTTTTTTCCGTGAAATACGAACGATTCAACAAATAACGACCAATGATTACACAAATTCTCCTCACAACACTGCTTCGGTTGTGTTTTATTGATACGAAAAGAATTATTTCACTGTCTGAGATTCCATCTGTGGTGAGGTAAAAATCTCACTATATCGCTTACAAATCTCGTTTATAAAAAAATATAACCAAAAGTGAGACATCTAAAGGATTCAGTGAAAAATGGAGTCTTGCGTGTTGACTCCGTGTCCAGCAGATGGATAAATTTTCTCCTTATTCTTAATTTAAAACAATCATTCCTTGAAAAAGAACACTAAAATAATATCATTTTCGATCTCTCAGAAGGCTGAATAAGCAAAGGCAACATATATCAGGGCAAATAATATATTGCAAATGCTTTTCGAGAGAACATCGTTGCTTAACAATGGGATTGCCTCAGAAAATTGCAAATGCAGAACATTTTTACTGTTTGATAAATTTTTCTATAAAGGGATCAGCATCATTTGATATGAAACTGGATAGCATTAAGCGTCAAATCTTTATAAAAGATTACATAAATGGTTATTGCAACTTCCTGTCAAATTAATAGTTTGAAAGTAACTTCTCGTATTTTTCCACTATTCTGTTGCTATGGTTCTCTGCACTTTGATCGAATCCGTCTCAATATAAATGATTATCAATCCCCCTGCTCAATACAATGATTATTTTCAGAAATATAGTGTTTTTCCCACTTTGGAAAAATCCTAAAAAAGCTTTGACAAAATTAAGATCACAGTAAAATAATTGCACAAACAAACTTCTTTCAAGCGTTTTGTACGATGTTTGAATAAATACAAACGAATAACAACTCGAGCTTTGGACAGAGTTTTATTTTGTACTAAATAAAACTCTGTTCAAAGCTCGATTATTTATAATGTTATTTGTTTGTACAGTAAAACAATCATTAAGAAAACGGTAATTTATGAAAGTCGACCAGGTGAGTCAGAAAAAATTACGAAATTTGAGAAAATAATGCTTCCTGAATACCAAAGCAATAAGATTGGTAGCAGCCTTACTTCATAGCCGATATGTTTAATTAGATATGACAAGTTTCCTGGCTTGAGTCACGTTCCTTTCCGAACTTTGATAAATTATGTTGAAAAGACTTCTGCAAAAATGTCAAACAATTCCCAAAAATGCTGATCGAAGTTTTTTGGTTCCTGCCTCACAGCGATGACAATTGTTTGTGTTAGCATGAATTATGCCCTTGGGAGGATGGACTCACCCCGAGGAATGACCATTCCACTTTCCCAAAGAGATAACTCATAATAAAACGAGTTTAACCCATAGACGTAAAGCAGAAATATTTGGTAGATTAAATCATAATTTTTACGCCATTTGCAAAGTTTTTCAAAGGAACCTTCTCGAAAAAATCCCTCATAAAATCGAAAGGGAGTGACCTATTTCAGCAAGGAAACACTCTAAAATCAATAGAACATGAACACGGCTTTTCAACATGATATTGAAATACGTCATTGCTTCAATAGTCACAAAACTTTCAAACGACGTGAATTTTTCCGGACTCACCCACTACAATATGGCAGCAAAGCTGAAATATGTCTCTTTTTTGTTTATGATTCTCTTTTTGTTTATGATTTAGCAATATGATCAATAACATCACAACCTCAAACCGATTTGAAACAGAGAAAATGCTGTAATTCCAGAACTAATCAAGCTATCAAATATCGTAAGAAAAGATTATAGCAGGTCGAGTGGCTCAAGTTCACTTCAAGCCTTTCAATCAAACAAACAAAAGATCTATCTAATACAGTAAAAAGCAGCATATGAGAACCTTCCTCGAATAAGAGCCTACCGTCTAAAATCTTCAATATTTACTCCTTTATGTCAGAACTTGTTTTATCATGGTTTGTATGGGTTGTTATTTTGAAGAACAAATGCCTTGATGTAGTTTTCAGCTGCGACTATCCAAAGTATCTATAAGAGGCCCTTTACATGAGAAATTTCAACCCGGGTGGAGTTGAACACGGGTTGGGTTTCAATTCGGTGGACGGTGTAAGCCTTCATCACAATTACATGAAGGAGGCCGAGTTGAAACTCAACACGGGTTCAACTCAACTCGGCAGCTCAACCCGTGTTGAAATTTCAACACGGGTTGAAATTCTCATGTAAACGCAAAATTTTTTCAACTCGGGGCGAGATTTGAATGCGAACAAAGGAGATCGAATATATTTCCGCAATCATTCAAATATTGGAGTGGGCTCGCATTCCTTCTTCCATTGTTTGCAACCATGTGACCTAATCTCAACCCGTGTTGAGATTTCATGTAAACGCAAGGCAAAATAATCAATGCTGTTAAAACTCAACCCGTGTTGAAACTCAACACGGGTTGAAATTTATCATGTAAAAGGCCTCTAAATGTGATTATTGTGCAAAATGAAAAATTAATAAGCATGACTTCTAGGTCCAACACATACCCAGTGTTCCATCCGCTATCATAGTATTTTGATTTTAAACAGAGTCGTTTAAAGACTCAAAACAACGAAACATCATAGAAAAGTAAGTTTCTTGAAAATATTTAAGAATCTAATATAAGGACCTACAGTCTCATTTTATGAATGTTATTCATTACATAAGGAGCCAAACAGCTTCGTTTGAGAAATTTAGGCTCTGATTGTGTGCAGGTCTTTAATGTTGTCATTTACTGAATGTCAAGATCCCTTCAGAGAATCCTCCATTCTATATACAGCTATACAAGATTCTCCGAACGAGAATTCATCTCCACTTTATTTGAATCTTCAAAATCTACAATACCGTTAAAGGAAACCCCAACCTGATAGCATGGCTGCGGTGTCCTGAGCCAGGGGGACTACTGGGAGGGGAGCAGTGACAGCGGCAGTTGTTGTCGTTGTTGTCCTTTCAGCTGGGGTTTCTGCAGCCTGAATTGACCTCTGTAGACCCAACTGATTTGTTTTTAAAAATCTCTCTGAAAAGAGACGAGCTGAGTCTGCACGCAAGCTAGGGTTTCTGTTGTTCACCCAATGTGTAATCGGTTCCAGTAATTATCTTTATTTGTGATTTTAGTTATATTTTCCCCATGTAAAGGACATGGGACAGTCATGATATTTTGCTCCCTTTGATATTGTCTTTGTAGTATTACAAAGCAGTTCGTACGAAGTGTCTTAAGTAGTTTGTTTTTGTAACATTTTACATTGAATATGAACAAAATTCTCCGCAGTTGTTGTCTCATCTACTTGTTATTTTCCCTCTTCTTCAATTGATCATATTGCAGATATTTTCATGTGATATCTAATTTGATATCTAATTTGAGGTAGACTTCAGATGAATGCATACACTTACCCTACAGCCTGTGCAACTGGATCAGTTGAGTATTTGGACATAAAAACATGGCACGCAAATCTGTGATCGTCTGGATGTTTTGTTATGAATCCAAAGTACCTAAAAGAAAAACGATTTTTGTGAACATTAGCACTGTTTACAGTATACTCATCTCTTCAAAATTGATTCAACTGTTCCACAGTCAAATGATGAAGAAGATTTTTAATTTTTTGCAAAGTTACACAACGCAACTCATTTTCAGAAAAAATAGAAGAGGCCTGATCGGTAAAAGGACTTGGAATTTTGAACTACAGAGGGGGTGTCCCCAAAAAAACTGTTCCGCGTTTGATTTAAGGGGCAGTCAGACGTGACGTTGCGAGGGACATTTTCATTGTATTTGTATGAAAAGTGCTTAGGCTTAGCATCGACTCGTCAATGGAGATTTTGAATGGGATTATCGCACATTTCAATCCATCTCCATCGAGGTTGCTCTTGACAATCTCAAGGATTTAATTGACAGATATTGTTCGTCTATATCGATCTCATGTATTTGCAAAGTTTTTTTTGTCTATCACAAATTCCTGAAAGTCGTAAACAGCGATCTTGCTGAAGCAACTTTGAAGCTGCGAAGAGATAATCTACAAGTCGAAGTGGGCAAGAAACTCACCAAAGAATACGGTTTTTTAGTCAGATTTGTGATGCTTGGGGAAACCGAAAGGTGAATAGAATAGAACCTTCTCAAACACTACTGGATTCATTGCTCAATTGATTTCATCAAAATTACAGCAAACAAAGAGGTACAGTAGACATGTCTTGGTATTTAGGTCTATACGAATTGGATTGTGACACGCAGAATCTGCTACCCGCGTTTCGCGTCTGACTGCCACTTTAAAGGTGCCGGTATAACGTAACAAAAGGAACATAACAAAAGGAAAAACATGGTCCGTAAGACGAAACCATGATCGGGAGAGATAATGCAGGGACTTGTAGAAAACATATATGTCACCTTCCTCTGTCTGTATATCTTGGAAAATATTTTCTTTGATCTTATGTTTAAATGCATTAATATCGTTTGTTGACTTCAATTCAGACTGTTCCATATTTTCGGCCTTAGATAAGATAAGCATTTTTGTCCTGCAGTACTTTTGCGAAATGGAAATTCCAATTTGAATTTGGGCCTTCGTGTTGTTCGGCCCTAGTTGACTGGATGGAATATTTCAGCACTGTAAGCTGGGGCAGTTCCTTTGAAAAATTTAATCATGTTCACATTGATCCGTTGAATTTTTGTGGACACCCTCTTATTTAACTTTGGGTACCATGAGGTGCATGCGCAATCAAAATGGGGTTGAATAAGAGCATTAAAGGCAACCTGTGAAGGGAGTTATCCAGGAAGTTTTGTTTCTAGTGCAGACCCCATGCAGACATTTTAGCTCGCTGTTTATTTCCCAAGTATCTCAGTTGCCATTGATTCACCGGAGAGCTTTTCATCCAGAACACATCCCAGATATGTGACCGTGGAGTGTTGTTTAATCGTTATATCCCCCTCCTGATGTCCAGCTTTTTTAGGTTTTTGCATTTTTTTGTCCAAAGAGAATGGGTTCAGTTTTGTCCTCTCCAAAATGAATGCTTAATTTGTTTTCTACATAATGCCAATCGCAGATAGCGTTGAAATTTCTATTCAGGTTGTTTTCTATTTGCTCAATGTTTTTGCTGCTAAAAATCAAGCAGGAACCATCTGCATGCAGAAGCAGATCAAAGTCGACCGCTAGTGCCATGTTATTCACATAAAGAAGGAATATGAGTGGACCAAGAATTGACCCCTGAGGGACCTCACATGTCCAATTACCATGATCTGAATATTCCTTTTCTATGTTGACGGTATGAAAGTCATTGTTAAAGTATTTCCTATGATCATAAAGTCTGAAAGTCATCGTGGGACAGCAAAGGATCTTGGAAAGCACATGATCGTAAGCTTCACCTTGAATACAAACAAACATTACCAACCGTTAAACTCAGCCAACTATAAAAAGGGCAAGATTTCAGGAAAGCACATTGGTAAGCAAGAAAAACATATTCCAAAATACTCCATTTCAACTAATTTTATTGTGCTTTTCATTAAAAATGATCAGTTACAGGTGGCCTTTTCAACTTTTTGAGTTGGTTGTATAAACATCAATAATTATATTATCATTCATTTCATGAACTAATAGTCACATTTTGAATATAAACAGAGCATTTAATTAAAGGATTGCAGTAATAAAGAAATCAAAGTGTATTAATCGCACGTTCAACTGTCTTGTTTACATTACTTCAAGCAACGAAGTATGATTACAAAGAGAGTTCATACCAAACTAAAACAGTCTATTTTTAAAACTTTCATTTTACGTCCTCAATTATTCTCGATTTAGGTGTGCCTTTCTGATTGTCGCTATGGCAGCATAAGTTCGCTCCCAAAGATATGACAATTATGAGGTATACAAAAAATGTTGCACCTTACAACGGGTGGAGGAGCTGTCTAATAGAGCTCTGGGAGGAGGGAATGCTAGACTGATTATATGTTCGTAGGTTATCGCTATTGATAGGCTGATGGACGCTATAACTACGACTCATGGACATACGCTTCCAGAAACGGACATGGCCTAAATCACCCGCCATTTTTTCTCAAAACCACCGACCCTAAAACACCGCAAAGGTGGTTTTCCTGAAGTGCTACACTGCAAAACAAGCTATCAGTACTGAGATGAATGTTTCTTCAAGCTACTAAAGCAAAAAAATCCTACCCATAAGTGATATTTTGGTTGTTTGGGGACGCAAAAAATCTCGTAAATTCGCTCGTTACTTTGAGATTTTGATCGTTGCAGCAGTTCAGTCGAACGCATTGTTCGAACGCTTTTGTTTGCCTTTGGCGGGAAGTTTGAATTGAAGAAGAATCAGCCAATCCCATCAAGTTATTTCAAGTCTTGCATCCTGATTGGTCCAGGAACAAATTTGTTCCTGGCGAGAAATTTTTTGCCGTTTTGAGAAGAGTTAGTCCAACCTCGTTCCCAGGGTGTTCTGACGTCATAAGCTGATCGCGAAGCCGAATGAACACCCTGCTACACTTGGCATCAATCTTGCCAATATATGGCAAGATGCGCCCCATTATGGATTTGCAGTTTGCTAGGCAACGATAATCGATGAAGAATGGTCGTTGCTCTAGCGCTAATTCTGAAGTATATAAATTGAGAAATTAAAAACAAACACTTTGAGGACCCTATTTTAGCCCTTTTTAAGGTATTTAATCATTAATCCGGGGTTAGCAAATGCATTTAGTAGGAAAACGAGCACGATCCATTTGGGTGGAAAAAGGGCCTAAGTTGAAATTTTCGAGAATTTCCCCCACAGCTTTGAAAATAGAATGGCTTGTTATTCGGCGAATTTTAGAGATAAATTGGAGATTAAGGAGGCAGTTACCCAAAAAAAATTTTTTTAACCAAATTTTGGGGCATTTTTTCTTTCTGTAAATTATGATTCCCCATTCTCTATGGAGTCCGTTGATACATATTTCTTGTACCTCTTTGCTACATTTTTCTCAGAAGAATAATTTTAATAGTTAGCACTCCAAAATTTATTCCCTAGCAACGAATTTTCATTGTTATTTACCTTGGTTACTAGGGGCTTTTTGAGCCCCAGAAAAAATGGAGAAGTTCCCTTTCGGTTGGAAATTGCGAAGGAGCCTCCCCTGAATTCAATGAAACTCATTTTGAATGAATCAGATTGAGTTGAATTGGAAAATTGTCATTAGATTCGAGAGAAACGACCAGAACAGAAACGACACAACTTTATCGTCGAATTTATGATTGAAGAATTGAACTATGCCAAGACTGAAAGTAAGAAAGCGACAAAAGGTATGGGACGAGTGCAGTTTAGCGGGCGGCGTTAAATGTCATATTCCATTCCTAACCCTAACCCTAACCCAAACCCTAACCCTAACCCTAACCCTAACCCTAACCCTTACTTACCCTTTCTAACCCTAACTTACCCTAACTAACGCTAAATTACGCCGAAAACGCTTTTCTGAAACTAACCCTAACCCTTACCGTATGCCAAACAACAACACAACATTCGAATGCCGCCCGCTAAACTGCACTCTAGCCAAAGGTATTCCATGGTAAGAGGTTCTGGGACCCTGCAAACAGAAATCAACAAACGGCCTTGAACAACCATGAAACTCAAACTGGAAACGGTAGGCCTAATATTGACACAACTCCAGTAGGCCTAGCTCAGCCCAGGTCAGCTGCACAACCGAAAAAGCTAAAGAATATGTCGGCTGAAAAGCTAAAGAATAGTGACTTTAACAAGCTAACTCAGAACAGGATTATAACTAGGAGTCTTTCAAGAAAGTTTGCTTTGAATACAAAGCTTTCAGTAGAGCCTGCTAATGGAATGAAGCTCCAAGATTTCTCCATTTTGAATAGCTGTCTGGAAGAAATGGCTGTGTGCAGATCATGCATGAGTCAGAAATCAAAGCTTAAAATGTTTCAATGCAATAAAAGGAGAAGTGGCCTTGCAGAGTCTTTGTTTGTAAGATGTTTGAATTGTGGATCAAAGACTGAGTTCTGGTCAAGTAAAGCTCTGCCATTCTGGGCTTGTTACCATGGAAACCGGGGTTTTCGGGGTTACCCTAACAACGGCTGTTGCTAGGGAGAAACTGTTAATTCATTTTGAAGAAAACTTTTATTCTAGAAGGACCATTGAAGAATTTTGAATATCAGAGTTAAGAATTTAGATAAAAATGTACCTAACTGAAAAAGATGCCCCCTATGAATGGTAGGTTTCCATGGCAACCATTACCCCCAAATTATGAACCAAATTAATTTTTCTGTAAAAGAATGAATACTCTACTAGCAGTCAAAATTTCATTTCGATCAAGGGAACAGATAAAATTTTCTAAATCATTTTGTCAAAACCTGCCTCCAGGATTTGTTTGGGTAACTGCCTCCTTAAAAGCGTTTTAGTGAAAGAATACAGTTTTCCGTCGAATTTTGACATGCCGCGGTCGTTTACTCCTCGCAAAACGGAGTTACGGTGTAAAATGGGGTAGGCCGAAATTATTCCCCATTTTTGGGGGGGGCGCGCTCCGCTTCTGGGAGCAATATTGAACCTCAAATTGCGTTATTAGACTTGCAGACGAATGGTCTCTTGAAAACTTTTTTCCGTTTTAAAATCGGGCTTGTAACCATGGAGCATCGACTCCAAACGTAACCTCGGGTCGGAAAATCGCAACATTTATTTTTCAACCCCCTGTTATGACGTCATAATGACACCAAAAGTACCTGAAACCCCGAAATTCGGATGCGCCATGGTTCATTGCCCCTCTTAAACTCCTCACTTGCCCCATACACCCCATTTATTTTGTGAAATTAGCGATTCAATAGAGGCCATTTTTGAATAGGAGCCAGTAATAATCTGATTTTGCTGTCGTTTTCGAATAGCCAATCAAATTGCCGAACGGCCTCTTGTATCCCAGAGTAGAGGTAGAGCAACGAACTCACTCTGGGGACGAGATTGGAGTTAGTCCATAAGGCCCTTGACTGGAGCGACAACAACAACATTAATTCACTTCAATTAGATGAGCGTAAGTTGAGGGTCCTTATGTAGTGAGGCTAAGGGAATGCTACTTTTCCGGAAGATGGAGGACGCACTACGAGAGAGAATCGTATTTGCGAGGCAAGGCAAACACTGGACTGCAGTTGCATTTGTAGCCTGCGTGCAGACTCCACTGATTTCTTTTCAGAGAGACAGAGAGGTTTCTCCTCCAGTAGAGTCTGCGCATCAGCGACCAAATCCTTGTTCTCAGTTTATGAGAAACGCTAAACCTTTCCTGATTGGTTGAAGCCTTCCCTTTCTTTGAGTAGCGTCTGGTCTTTGTTGGAGTCTTCTGATATTGGATTGGTGTATGCATGAACAAAGCTAGCCAAATAAAAGCCAAAGAAAACCTTTTGTGGATGGGTGCTTTGTTTATCCTATCTATAGGCGGCTCTATTGAATCCAATTCAATGAGTTAGTTCCTCGATTAATAATAATATAATAATAATAATAATTTTAATTCTTTATACACGTAATCCCTTCAGCTACGAGAATAAATTACAAACTAAATACATAATTATATACATAGTAGATTAATCTAAGAATATATACCTAAATAAATGTGTCTAAATGCTGTTCTTCCAGGGAGTCGTGTTTTCGTTTTCAGGCTCCATACAATTTTTTTAGATTTTCTTTAAATTGATAGATCAAGGGGAGTTGGTGGCTTGGGGGAACAATGAGATCGATCCTGCGAACCGCACGTGACATAGAACAAGGATGTGGTCGCTGATGCGCAGACTCTACTGGAGGGGAAACCTCTCTGAAAAGAAATCAGTAGAGTCTGCACGCAGGCCATTGCATTTGGGGCGAAATATCACATTTTAATCCAGCCACGTGGTTCAAAGAAGACCAGAAAGGCTTAAAACATGACAAGATAGTTACCTATCACGTTAAACCAATTTATAGCCCATTCTACAAGGAGGACATGTTCATTTCTATGAGTTGTTTAAGGGAAATTAAATTCAAAGACAGATGATGATCATTGGATATGGTTGGCCAAAGGCATTCAGGGACACTAGTGATCCTCGTTCGAATAATAGGGAGTGTGTGTGATTGAAGGCGCACAGACTCTTCCATGTTTTAGGGTTATATTAATTTTCACATTTGCCCCCCGCCCCGTATGTAGCAGGTGAGAAGTAAACCTTTTCTTGAGGATATGTGTGTCATGGTGCTTAAGGGGATGCGTGTGGCTGTTTGAACTGTGCTGCAAAACTTTTGATAAATCGTATGACAGTGTTAGAAGCTCATCATTCTTCGGCATCCTTTATGTTTGAAGTGGTCTAGATTGAGTACCTCGCATCAACATGAAGCTTTTCCGTCCGCTAGTACTTCTCTGTATCGTAACAGCTTACGTTGTGCAATCAAAGCAAAATGGTGCATATTTTGAAGAACACCCGGGATACGGTGAGCATACAAAGGCCTCCATCACAACCAGTCTGTTTCACAAGGCATTCCATCAATGCAGCATCGAAGATCGTTGCAGATATGTCATCAAAAATTTAAAGACCAATGAATACAGCAAGGCTTTGAGCGAACATCAATTACCAGAGAATAGAGGTGATCACAAAGTTTGGTACAGGAAAGATATCATAGGTAATTTCCAATACAGTAAAAACCCGCACATAAGAACCTTCATTTATTAAGAGCCTACAGCCTGAAATCATATATTTTGTACCCAATGGATAAGAACTATTTCAGCCAGATATCATAACTAGGTTCTTAATAAAGGGTTTCATTCATTCATTGGAAAATAAATGCAATCTGTTTGCCAATCAACCTCTTTCGTGAACTCCAAAACATTACTTGCAGAACTGTGATAGGCAGGGCCTGCAGGGGTGAACTGGGTAAGCTTGGGTTGAAATGGATAGGGCCAAGAGTGTAAAAAGTTTGGCTAGGATTTAGATTCACATATTTCCCTTTGTTAAGAACCTACACCCTGATTACTGGATGTGCCTCATGGCAAAAGAACCTAAACAGGCTGAGTTCAAAATCTTAGGTTCATGTGTGCGGGTTTTTACCGTAATGTAGCAACAAAATTTGTTCGAGGGAGGGACTGCCATTAATTTGATTAAGACTTGTAAATAAATTTATCAACATTAGGTATTTAGCTTCTTCAAGTAAAGCTTGCATTTCATATGAAAAAATAGCTCACAGGTTCTACTCGACGTCCCAAAATAAGTCCCCATGTTTGAAAAATACCAACATGTCAATACAAGGGTCATTGTTTCAAATTTCTGGCAAATAAATAAGGGAGCAAGGAAGTTTTCTAGGTATTATTTATCTTTGTATTATCTAAAGAGCAATTGACACCCAGGGTCCTTGGAGGCATGCTGAAATACAAGACTGCCCGCAACTAAGATTTGGCCTATGTGGAAAATAAGAATTTTGGCACAATTATCTCGCTATTCCTTTGTCCCTCATTCGGATCTTTTCCCACTTTCAACTAGCTCTATTTTGACAGTTGATATTAAATAGGCCCTTTTTTGCGTTTGTTGTAAATTCGTGGCTAGACTAATCCGTCATAGAAATTCCTTTGTTTACAATCATAAATCGTTTCGTTCTGACCTGTCAATAAAAACCAATAATAGCTATCATTAAAAAACTGCCCTCCATTAGCCGAATAAATCTTTGTCAGTTGACGAGCAGAATTTAGAGAGGCAGTGGAATAATACTGCATTCATACTTTTCAAGTTAAACCAGGTTATCGCAAGGGGCCATCTAACTGGTCAATCTGACAAATTGAATGCATTTGACTGGTTGAAATTATTCTGGTTTAGACCCCGCTTACACGGTAGCGGATCAAAATCGATACAGATCAAAGTGTTACGGATCACCGTTTACACGGTATCTGATCAAAACTGTTACTTATCACCCTCCCGTTTACACGGTAGCGGATGACAACGAGTACGCCCACTTTCAACACGTGTGCAGCTATTATTTTCAAACATAGGCTACATGAAAGCAAATACAACGAAGCCAATAGGAAGTTAATCTGGTCAGGAATCAGAATCAAAATTGACGCGGATCACTTGCGTTTACACGACGCAGAGCAGAAGTGATCCGATATAAAAGTGATCCGATACAAAACGAGTTGGCTTTCGTAGCAGAATCAAAATTGATGCGGATAGCGGAGCAGTAGTGTATCGGATCACTTCGAGCTCGTGTAAACGGGAGACTGATCCGCAACACTTTTTGTATCGGATCAACAGTGATCCGCTACTGTGTAAACGGGGTCTTAGATAAAGCTGGTTTAACTGTGTCAGTATGAAGATAGTAAATCATTCATCATAAGTAAGTCAATCAGTCAGCTATATTTCTTTACAGAACCTACAAACATTGCGTTAGGAAAGAAAGCTTCTCAGTCCAGCGTACATGATTACGGAGGCGAAGGCCCATTTTTCGCTAAATTTGGCAACGATGGCGATAAATCTGGAGAGTATTACAAATGTGCATTTACATTGATGGATGTAAATCCTTGGTGGAAAGTAGATTTGACAAAGAGTGCTTTAGTTTTAACAGTTGCTGTAAAAAGTAGTGAAACGTTTAAACCAAAACAAATCAATCCATTTGACATACGCGTTGGGGCTGAAGAAAAAGACGGCGGCAGAACCAATCCTCATTGTGCAAAAGGGGTCACTTTGCCCGTTGGAGAGATGGTGCATTTCAAGTGTCCAAAATTTACATATGGAAGATTTGTTAGCATACTTCTAAACAAAAAGGAATATTTGATAGTATGCGAGGCAGAGGTTTATGGCATCATATAAAATTGCATTAAAACACTGGATGTAAGAATTATCATCGATTGCAAAATATATTAAAAACAAATGACGGAGATATGAGGCGATTTAAGCAAGGGGCCTGGGAAATCTAAATGCGGCCTATTCTATTCCATTGTATGTGATGACCTCGAGAGATTAGCAAATCAATTGGACACATGTAAGCACTCAGCCATCTTTGGCTCTATTTTTAAACAAGACGCCATATATCCGACATTTGTCTTTAAGGTGCCATTGCGTGATACTGTATGATAAAATTGCACAAAGAACGACTTCAATGCACAAGCCTATGTATGTACATGCGCGCTGTAAGTTCTTGGCGAAACTTTCTTGAAAATACATCCTTGTTGATATCATCTGAATCAAAGACACCCTGGTAACGATTTTGGTAAAGCAACACCAACGACGCACAGTTGCCCTGCCTATTTTGTCATATTTAGTTGTTCTGATCGATTTTCTTGCAGATTTCGAATTTTAAAGTTACTTTTTTAAATTCTGTGCCAAAGCCTTGTGATATGAAAATTTATAGGAATCCTTTGAAACAACAGTAGTATCGTCAGTAAGTGAACTGTGCTGGTAAAAATGGTACGATGCTGTAATTGATATCAATCGTTACAGAATTTCTTTCTCTACATCGTATCCAAAATCTGTTGAAATTGCCAAAAACGTTACCAGATTACGTGTGATTCAACGGGTGAAGAATAGCTTAACGTCTCATATATTAGCAGGTGTTGTGGCCCAGTGTTTTAATCCCCAGACTATGATTTTGATAGCCTAATTTACCCGACCTCGTCTTGTCAGGATGGGATCCCTCTGAATAAGTTATTCATATCAGAGGAAAGACCTTTACCCCCTCCAAACAGGATTGTGTGTGCTAAAGATTGTCCAGAACATTTCAACTGGGAGAAATTGTAAAAATAATAATGCTTGTTGGCTACTCAATCAGATCCAAAAAATAATTCTTGTCGTGCTTATTTCAATTCACATCAAAGTGCTTATATTTGACTTTATTTATCATTGTACAATTGCACTACACGCAAACAAAATTTCAACCTACCAAACCATTCTGCAGATGATATGTCAATTCTCGGCCTCCTATATTCATCTACAGAAAGCACGAGAAGAAAAACATTGGAGAGACGGATCATTTTTAAGCTTGGAACATTGTATCCTTCAGGACTCAACAAGCAATTTACATATCTCCAATAACATTCTATTTATCACAATTTTATTCCTACATCTCTTTCTTATTCTCAGTCCTTTTTACGTTACATCGATTCCCTTGATTACTATTCTTATCCTTCGAATCTGCCGTTCTTTTAGCTTGATTAGTGTCGGTTCTACTAATATTTCTTTGCTTGATGACGGGCTACGGGCTATGCTCGAAACGTCGTGCTTATTTCAATTCGCATCAAAGTGCTTATATTTTACTTTATCTACTTGTTACTCAATCAGATCTTGCAAAACATTATTGCCTTAGTAATCCGGGAGCAGTAGCCTTTCAACGGCGTAAGTTTTTTTCTGACGCACCCGGTACACAATACTGAAACTTAAAAACTTGAAAGAACTGTGTTGTCGTTTGATGGGTTTTTTTCTCAAAATGAGGTGCATTGAAATTCTCTTCCTGAAACTACCCAGAAACGTTTTGGGTAGCAGCATATTTTCGTTGATAATATGCTTGTAAATATTTCATTTTGCCAACGATCTTCAGGATAGAGAATGATTTGGAAGAAGGAATGAGAGACGCCTTTCACCCGCAGACCAAAATTGTGATGATAAATCTCAGTGCCTTTTGTTCATTTGTCTTTACTTAATCAAACTAGAATTCTAGCATACAAGTTTCAATACTGGCAGGTCTAATCACTGGCCTGTGCGCAGACTCGATTGGTTACGCCGAAGTAAGTTTAGTTGATTGAAATTGAAATTTGGAATAGCCTGGATTCAGTCACAGAAGACATATTTCAAGAAGTGACAATCGTTACGTCAAGTCATTAGTGACTGAATGGTTACGTCAACGTCAGTGGTCAAAAGCTTGTAAATATTAATTTGCCATTACATGTGTTTCGCCCCCGGCTGAAAATTGCTTTTCCACTAAGATGGCAAAATATTTTCACCTCGGGTAGCAGGGCTGAAAACTCCCATGTAAACAGGTCCTAGCACCTGGACTCTAGCATAGACTCGTTACAGAATTTCTTACTCTTTTTGCTTTGTTTTAGTTATCTTTTCCTCATGGTTAATACCGCCTTCACACTGACATAGCTAAAGCTGATTACATATCTACATCGCTTTGGATTTGTTGAATCAAACAACCTTCGGTACAAATCAAAGCTGGATTGGCTTGCAGTGTGATGACGGTATTAATTTTGCTTCTAAGTTAACTTTCCCTTTTATTATTTCTTTTTTATTAATGCCCCAAATTGGTTGGAAAGCCTTCAAGAGTTATGCATTGATGATTGAAGCATGATTTAAGATTGAAGAGATTTGATGGTTTGTATCCCATAATTGTTTACATTTCAACGATACAGCCCTTTCAAGACTGTGTTTTTATTATATCAGACGATTGGTTGCTAGCTAACAAAGATGGCAAAGAAGAAATTAAAATCAAAGGTTGCTTGAAAAGGGTGGCCCCAATATTCAGATGCAATGTTAAAATCAAATCGATATCACAAGAGAAGTTTCTTGATGAATTTCTATAGAAAATTCTTGAACTTAGAGTTAGCACCATGCACGAAAGAACCTTTTGAGGCACTATCTGCCAGTACATTGAGACATTTAAAGATAAATCTCTGATAAAATGTGTGATCGCTTGCAGTTTTTTCTCGTCGTCTTATTTCTACATAGATCCGCCTGTATGTAACTACCATCTCTACTACAGTGCTACCAAAACAATCCACTTTCTTATCGTTTCCCTTTCGTAGTGTCTTCTTAATGGCTTACATCCCGCTAAAGTTACTGAATTATTCAAGCGCTGATAGATGACTTGGAGCAAGTAAAGCAATAAGCACCTCCCCCAAATAACCACTCCTCCAAGAAGTAAATCTCACAACTACTATGAATTCAAAGGAAGGACAGAAATTTAAACTCTAGATCTTAGATATTTCTGCTGTTCAAAAGTTTACTAAAGTCAGTGTAAATAAAATGCTTTATCAAGGGAACCAGGTACGAGAAAAATATATTGAATTAATCATATCAATGCCCGACATCAAACTCGCAAAGAAGCTTAGCATAAATGATAAAAAGCGTGCGGTAACGTCAAACATAATGGTCTGTTCATATGGAGTCGAGCAAGCCCGCTTACTGGGCTGGAGCTACCCCTAATTTCAACATAAATTTTCTGTCTGTTCATATGAGCACGCGAGCTGGCCCGCTTAGCGAGATCTCACTGGAGTACTGGCGAGACGTCGGACGGCGGGACAAACAATTTCCC
Organism: Aurelia coerulea; assembly: GCA_039566865.1. Taxonomy (NCBI): domain Eukaryota; kingdom Metazoa; phylum Cnidaria; class Scyphozoa; order Semaeostomeae; family Ulmaridae; genus Aurelia; species Aurelia coerulea. The sequence goes on along the minus strand of CM076947.1, from coordinate 19,126,179 downwards.
ATATGAACACTCCATCCCCATTACCGAGACGAGAACTTCTATACTGCTCATGCGCTGCTTGCCTAAACAATGAATGTGTGTCTCATTTTGACACTTGTCTAATTTCTGTCAAGGTTAGCGGACTGGAATTTCTCCATTTCAAAACAAGATGAAAAGTGTCTCGCCGTGCCTACTGAACCAGCCCGGCCGGGGTACATAACATGTTCAGGGTACGGGTATGTGCCGCCCATATGGGTGCAGCCCGGTAAGCGGGTTGGCTCGCCTCCATAGGAACAGGCCCGACAGCTGTCAAAGAGAATCTTTGCTCCTCATGTGTACAGGAATTGCTGATGGGGTGGGGGGGGGGAGATGTATCAAATATTAAAAACTTTATTAAACTGCACAGCCAATGTGCGACACTATATCTTTCCTCTCAATGAAGCTTCGTTTTGATTTTTGTTATTGGTTACAAATATTCTTGATACTTTACCTCCCTCCAAAGTTAGTTATTAGCCAGAAGTCATCCTCCTCAAATTGCTGGAAAACAGCAAAAAATGTTGTGTTCAATCTGACACAGATTTGACACTCCCTCGCGAAATATGGGTTTTCTCGCACTATTATGAGCACTGAGAATATACGTGAGTTCGACTTTGCAAAATGTCTTGGCTGTGAAATGCCTGAAAAAATATACAGATTTGGCTGACTCCAGCGATGCGAATTTAGCTTTAATCAATCGCTAATCACTCTCAACATGTTCCTCGATAGTTAACTTGAACATAGATACCTCGTTTGCTGGTATTGATGATTTGAGAGCAGAAATATTACTCTTGAAAGCTCAATTTGCCTCCTCTTGCAAACAAGAGTTTAGGCCTTTTCATGTCTGCCCTCAAACCATGTCTGCTCTCAAAACATCAATACCATTAAACGCGGTATCTTTGTCCAACTTAACTATCGAGAACATTTTTTAAAAGTGATTAGACATTGATTGAAGCTAAATTCACATCGCTGGAGTCAACCAAATCCGTATATATATTTTTGGGACACGCGGTACTTTCATCATAGTGCAAGAAGTTCATTCATGATTTGGTCGAATATTTTAGCCTTTTTGCAGGCATTTCGCAACCATGCAATTTTCGTGGTTCAACCTATCTCCACAGTTCTCATAAAAACATGAGTTAAATTACAAAAATACTTCAATCACTTGGCTATCAAGTAGAATTCGATGAACTCTATTCCCAGTACTATTTTCGTCACACAGTACACAGGTTAATTGCTGTTCTATAAAGGTTAAGATGAAGTAAGAATAATTTTGTGGTTTCAAATTCCGGTGTTCATGTAATACGAGATCAAGTGTTATACGAGAAGACCACAGGGAACAAGACAGCGTGATTTTTGATTAGTCAACACTAACAAACGTTAGAATTTGACAATACACACAGGTTACGAGGACAGCAACTAAAAGGTAAGGTAAAGTTTAAGTTGTGGTTATTAGCGCCAAGCGCTGGGATCGCAGAAGTAGAACAGGCCTAATCGAGTCCGCGACCCCTTGCCATGACGCTAAAGTGGTGGGGTTCTACCGGGTATCGAACCCTGTCCTCCTGACTGTTCTGGCTGCAAATTCAGTGCATTTTATCACTGCGCCACAACACCTTCAAACTGTGTGTACTATGTCACGAAAACAGCAATGGGAATGAAGACAATTCCTACAAGGCAGGCGGCCTTGATTCATCCAGAACTTTTTTGGTACCATGACATTTCAAAAGTGGGAACACTTCTAACTTACCTGGTATGCTCACCATAGGAGCTGTTCCAACACTTATACTATGATGGGAAACCCAGAACATACAGTAGTGTCCCGCATATAAGCAACAACCTTTTCCATTTCAGTTTTGACATGTTTCTTATAAAATGAGGTAAAATTCAAATCAGGGTAAAGTTTCTTATTAGGAAATTCATGCACTATCGATCTACTACTAAGACACAAAATTTATGATTGTGATAAAAACATATTATTTTGATTTGCATTTGTAAATTTTCACTTCCAGTAAATTATATAATTATTCCAGGAAGCTTTTTTTGCTTAGTCTTGTTAAATGAGAAACAATGTTTTTTCAGACCTGTACTGGTTTCTTATAAAATGGGGTATTGTTTTGAAAATCAAGGTCTGTGTTTCTTAAATTTGTGTTTCTTATATGCGGGACACTACTGTATTTAATTACGTAGAAAGTGTTCAACGACAGAAATGGCTCATTTTTAATTACTAATAATAATTCTGATCATGAGGATTAAGCCTTTTACATAAACACCAAAGTATTCTTAGAAGTCGTGATAAATCAGTTCGGAGTAAGCTTCAGTTACTTCTCATTTCGTGCAAAGAGCCAATTTTCACGGCTTAGAATTCACAATAAAATTGCTCATTAATTCCAGTTTTTCTATTTGCTTTTGAGTCATTTTATGAACATTGAAATTCTGTCATAACTGCGAAAATCCCCAAAAGCACTCATATCAATCAGCTAGTAACTCTGCTTGCTAGGCTAAACCATAACTACATCGTCAACATACAACTTACCGACAGTGCACTAATTAAATGCAGATAATTTATTGACTGACAATGAACTAGATCAGTTTGGTAAACGCGCAAAATTTTACTCATAACAATCAGCTTTATAATTCTGCGCGAGCTTCAACCATACACTACATCGTCAACATAACAAAAGACGCGTTCATAACATTCAGCCAGCTGATTTAGTAGCATCTGCCATGAGCTATATCGCCAACACACACAAAATGTTGGTTTTGTTGGCTAGCCTACTTTTCAACATTGGAATAACAGCCGGTAACCAGTTCTCACTGGGAGCCTACTTCAAGACTGTTGTTGATGAAGGTAATCACGGCATCTCCGTTGCAAGTCTATGTGATCATGCAAGGAAATGTCAACCAACTGCAAAATGGTGAAAATAAGATTCAAAACAAGGATGCTGGAATGGCGCAATGGATAGAAGGAAAATGCCAAAATGGGTGCGACGACAAATCCAAGTCGGCAAAATGTCTAAAATTCTTTCAAATTCACATGAATGAAACTTGGTATCAATGTGTTGTTTTCTTGAGTCATATTTTGATGATTACTGATCACAGCAGCAACAACAACCAAAATACTAATTCCGTGGTCCGCGTTTTACATGTAGCGCTTATGAAAACGAGGCTATCAAGTTATTCCGATTTCAGACACTGTTTGGCAACAAGTCTCTGTATTAGCGACAAATCAGTTCTAAGGAGCATACAGAGATTGTGTAGCCAGTCTACTTCAACCATACACTACATCGTCAACATAACAAAAGACGCGTTCATAACATTCAGCCAGCTGATTTAGTAGCATCTGCCATGAGCTATATCGCCAACACACACAAAATGTTGGTTTTGTTGGCTAGCCTACTTTTCAACATTGGAATAACAGCCGGTAACCAGTTCTCACTGGGAGCCTACTTCAAGACTGTTGTTGATGAAGGTAATCACGGCATCTCCGTTGCAAGTCTTATCATGCAAGGAAATGTCAACCAACTGCAAAATGGTGAAAATAAGATTCAAAACAAGGATGCTGGAATGGCGCAATGGATAGAAGGAAAATGCCAAAATGGGTGCGACGACAAATCCAAGTCGGCAAAATTTGAGAGTGTCATGGGTAAGAACATATTGGTTTCAAAATAGTGCTTTTCGCATCTTATTGGACGATTGCTGTCATCAATGTCTCACAATAATATTCAGCAACTTTGCTCCGTCACTGAACGCAATTTTCGCGTTCTTTGTCACATTATGGCCTCCATTAGGTTTGGCCACAAAAACGTTTCAAATTTTTAAATGCAAGGGGATTGTTTGGTGGCCTATGATATTGCAGCATTTGAAAGGAAATGTATGATGCCCTTTGAAAGGAAATCTATGATGGCCTTTGAAAGGAAATCTATGATGGCCTTTGAAAGGAAATCTATGATGGCCTTTGAAAGGAAATCTATGATGGCCTTTGAAAGGAAATCTATGATGGCCTTTGAAGGAAATCTATGATGGCCTTTGAAAGGAAATATATGATGGCCTTTGAAAGGAAGTCTATGATGGCCTTTGAAAGGAAATCTATGATGGCCTTTGACAGGACATCTATGATGTCCTTTGAAGAAAATCTATGATGGCCTTTGAAGGAAGTCTATGATGGCATTTGAAGGAAATCTACTTAACTTTGACATTTGGAGAACAAGGAAAATGCTGTTTTGGCGCAATCACTTTTCCACCTTCATGTCCTATAAATCAGTGACCACTTGTTTATCTCGAACAACTTCTCTCGAACTTAAGTTGAGGCCTATCCTTTGCGACTGTACCAGGTGCATCAAAATAAACAATCTATTGTTGCCAACCCACGATAAATTGTATGCAAGACCGATTTTGGAGATTTGTGACTTAATCTTAAGCAAAAAGCCTGAATTCGATTCTAGAATTTTTGCAAATTTGCTCGTTTTCAGCTCTTAGACTTAGAGAGAGCGAGTTTCTTAAAATTTTCATTTTCAATAACACTGACAACGAACAAAAGCGTCGATCAAATTTTTTAAAGACTCGGCATGAATGGACAAAGAGGTAACTTTTTCGGGGTGATTTGGGGATTTAGCAATTGGTTAGTGTATTTCTGCAGCAAGATCAGTCTGACTTCAGGGCTCTACATTCAACTATAACTCGCTCGCTGAAATGCACCGATAGCGGGGATGGCTCAGTGGTAGCACGCTTGACTACCAATCTTAAGGTTGGTGGTTCGAGTCCCCGCCCTGCCGAACTTGCAACTAAGTATGAGGAGAGTCGCCAGCTACCTGTAATTCCAGGCTAAAGGAATCACGAGGTGTGGTCACATAGAGAGGAAGGACCAGGACGCTGCTTCGATAAGCTCAGCTTCTCAGCGTCCTAAAACTACATTGGGATGCTAGGTAGAAATTCGTGTACAGATGATTGGTATGATGGCGTGAATAAAAGACTTTTAATAGGCGATTGGCACGATCTTTATTGATCTCAAAAAGCTTTTGATACGGTTGATCATGAAATCCTTTGCCAAATACTCGAGCACTATGGTGTACTAGATAGGGAGCTATCATGTTTTAAGTCCTATCTTGTTGACAGAAAGCAGCATTGTCGCGTTAATAATGGGGACTCTAATATGGGTAGTATCAAAGTGAGAATTTATCTCAGTCCGCGGTCCGCTCCTATTTCTAGTCTACATAAATGACGTACCCTGCATTATACAGAACTCGAAAGTGTCTATGTAATGTATGCTGATCATAAAAGTCTTTATCATATTTCGAAAGACCTTACTCAGTTGAACGAGGCTATCAATGAAGATCGACGGAACTTGATACTTGGCTAAAAGGAAAAAACTATCCCTCAACGTAACTAAGAGTCACACTATGTTAATTACCACCAAACATAAGAAGGAGCGTCTAGATATTTCAAATCATACTTTCCAACCTTCCATGCGCGAGACTAGAGTCGAAGTTACAAGTAATACTAAGTACTTAGGTGTTCTAATCTAATCGACGAAATTCTTGCATGGAAGTAGCAAATAAAAACGGTTACTGGGAAGACCTCTCGAGCAATTGGCTTCTTGAAATACGCCAAAAAGTATCTTCCTGCAGCAGTTGTAAAGACTCCCTATAGCAGCATCGCTGAGCCTCGTTTCCAATACTGTTGCTTGGTCTGGGGTTGCTGCCAATTCCACTACAGTTGCAAAGACTTGAAAAGAGAGCGACTCGTGTCGTGATCAATTGTCAGTTCGATGCTCCAAGTAAATCATCGACATACAGCTTAGGTTCGCAATGAAGATTGACAATCAAAATTAACGGTTTTTAAATGCCTCGACGACCTTGCTCCTAACTATCTTTGCGATTTTATCTCCAAAAAATTTAAAGCGCCGAGCGCAGCCTACGAAAGAGAAATACTGACTTAAGGTTACCTTTAACAAATAGAAATGAAAGCGGATCAAACTGCCTTTCGTTATGGGGGGCAAAAAGCTGGAAATCCTTTCAACTGATGTTAAACAGGCATCTTCGGTTAATGCCTTCAAGAGCCATATTTAGCTTAAACAGCTGTGTAGATAATATATTTTAGACCATTGTATCTATACCTTGTCAATTGAATTTAGCATTGTACATTCCAATGGATTAATTAGACTTTCAATGTATTGTAATCAGGTTCTTCTTTTCCTTGTATTAAATTATTATAATTGAAAGACACTCGAGAAAAGAATAATTTTTAAACTGGACACACGTGTTCCGAAAGGACTTAACAAGCAATTTTCCTTTTTATGATTGTATTTCCTCTTGCTCCTGAGCGTTCCATTTTCGCTCGTCTAATTCTCCCGTTACTTGCTCGATCCTAGCGTTCTATTAAACATTCTTTCTTTTTCTATAATCTTCGCTTCTACTAATATTGTGAAGGAAATGACAACTCATTCATTTGTTTGGCATCGTGCCCTTGCGTGATGTTGTGACTTCCTTCTCGGACCCAGACTTCTGGTCGTGCCTCTGTAACTGGCAGTTAGAGTTAAGAGCACGTAGAGTGCAGACATAAGAAAAACATGTGATCATTCGGCAATAAGGTCGAAGAGTTTTTGGTAACAGACAAAAGTTCGCATAAAGGCGTTCACTTCAAAGTCACTGCATCCATTTAGCTTTATTTACCATTTATTATAGTCATAATCGTTACTGTTTAGTTGCTGTTTGATATATAAAGAGAAAACGTCAACTTTGTGGTATTCTTCTTCGTCTCATATCGGCTCGACCCAACCAACACAACATATGGCGCCCAACGTGGGGCAGAGCGATTGATTCGAAGTATTTTACAGGATGGGCAGTGACGACGAAAGTCGAGACACTAGAACGGGAGATGATAGTGGAATGCGATTGAAATATGCAAGAAGAGGGACTCGTTCAAGTATTACAAAATTCGAAAATCAAGCGGAACATATTTTGAACAGTACAGACCCAACGGTTGCAGACGAGAACGTTTTGATAAAAATCGCGTCGATCAAAACTACGCTGCAGGGAAAATTAAAGATCTTGGAAGATATAGACGAGAAGTTGTTGTTAAAGTGTGAGGTATCGGAGATCGAGAAAATCATAGAAGAATCAACGGATGTTACAGCTCGTGTGACAGAAACTGTGAACAAAATTGAAAGCTTTACCAAGAAAGCAGAGAAGACAAAATTACCCGATAGAGATGCCAATTTAGCAAATGCATTTACGACCAGTTCACCAATAAGACCCCCACAAGGAGCAGGGGCAGGAATCCAGAATATTTCAAATAACTCTGGTAGTTCAAGCCAAAATAGCGGAGTTAGACTTCCGAAGATAACTTTGCCACGATTTAATGGGGATATAACTCGATTTTATTCGTTTTGGCAAAGCTTTGAGAGTTCGATCGACAAAAACGATAGTCTCACACCAGTAGACAAGTTTAACTACTTGGTTAATATCTTAGAAGGAGAAGCTTTTCGCGTTATTCAAGGATTAGAGATCATTGAAGAAAATTATGATCACGCCAAGGAGACTTTACACGAACGCTTCGGTCACAAGCAGAAAATCGTGCAAGTACATATGGAGAGTTTGTTAAATTTGCAGTACAGCCCGAATGACACTGTCGCCCAGTTGAGACAAATTTTCGACAATATAAACATTCATATACGTGGCCTCGAATCGTTGGGAGTAAAGCAAGAAAATTATGGAAGTTTGCTTATCCTTGTTGTAATGAAGCGAATGCCAAAGGATGTCGCGTTGCAAGTGTCTCGAGAAACAAAATCGGATATCTGGTCGATGAAGGATATCTTAGGAATTATACGAAAGGAAATCGAAGCGAGGGAAACATGTTCGTTTGTTGGAGAAACAGAGAAAAAGGTAACAATCCATCGACCAAGACAAGCCCCTGGTACTGTTTCATCATTTCATGCAAAAGAACAGTCAAATGCAAATAGCCAGTGCTACTTTTGTGAGGGGGAACATCTTTCATATCAATGCGAAAAGGTCACGGATCCGAACAAGCGAAAGGAGATTTTAGCGAAGCAGAGACGTTGCTTTGTTTGCCTAAAAAAGGGACATAGAGCGAATTCTTGTAACAGTAATCGAAGATGCCGAAAATGCAATAACAAGCATCATCAATCAATTTGTTTGAAGAAGCAAGAATCTCAGTCCGAGAAAGAAGAAACAAGGAAAAGCGCAAATGGAAGTGAAACTGTCACAGCAACGGCTAGAGTAGACTCACGCAAACAAACAGTGTTATTGCAGACAGCCAGAGCACATGTGTTTGGTGAAAAACGGGAGAACAAGGTTATGGCAAGAATACTGTTGGATAATGGCAGCCAAAGAACATACATCACGGAGGAATTGAAGAGCAAATTGCAGCTAACCGAAGAAAACACACAAGAAATAAACTTGAACACGTTCGGATCTGAGCGGTTTAAGAAGAAAAAATGTAGCCAAGTTAGCTTTAACATAGATTTAGGCGATAGAGCTCTTAGCATAACTGCCCTAACCCATCCCGTAATTTGCTCTCCTCTTGCGACCCCAGTAGAGTACAAGCAATACGCACATTTGCAAGGTTTAAATTTTGCGGATAGCCTAGATTCAGGTAATGACGCGATAGATATATTGCTGGGCGCAGATCATTTTTATGAAGTAGTTACAGGCGAGATAAGAAGGGGGAGCGCAGGCCCTGTCGCAATAAGTAGCAAGCTTGGGTGGTTAATTTCTGGCCCCGTAGATTTATCTTCAAATGATTCGAGTACAAATTCTAATTTTGTTTCTTGTTGTGTTGTAGATCAAAATTTGGTGAACGAAAACGCAAACACTGACGAAGAGCCTATTGTCAGAGAACAAACAGCAGTTGACAATGAGAAAGAGCTTATTGAAACCTTGAAACAATTTTGGAAAACAGAGAGTACAGGGATTGAAACAAGCGATAATCCAAATGCAGAAAATCCGAAGAAAGAATTTGACATCACATTCAATGGCAAGAATTACGAGGTAAGCCTTCCTTGGAAGGATGACATTTCAGAACCTTTGCCTTCTGATTATGATTTGTGTCATTCACGATTGAAATCGGTATTTTTTCGCTTACAAAGAGATCCACAATTACGCCAAGAATATGACGCTATTATACAGGAGCAATTGAAAAGCGGTATAATAGAAAAGGTTCCCGCAGGTACAGAAAACAAGGTAGACGCCAAATTTATTCCGCATCACTGTGTTATTCGTAGAGATCATGATACAACAAAGGTTCGTATTGTTTTTGACGGTAGTGCTAAAGGTAGTAATGATGTGTCAACGCTTAACGACCGTCTTGAAGTTGGGCCAAATTACATGCCACATTTGTTCGATACGTTAGTAAGATTCCGGAGTCACACAATAGCGTTAACAGCAGATATCGAAAAGGCTTTTCATCAAATCGAAATTAAGGAAGCCGACAGAGATTTTCTCAGGTTTTTATGGTATGATGACGTGAGTAGTGACTCTCCCTCTATTGTTCAGTTTCGCATGACCCGCCTTCCATTTGGCTTGACCCCAAGTCCGGCCATCTTAGGAGAGACAATCAGAAAACACGTAAGTAAATTCAAAGAAAGCCACCCGCAAGCAGTAAGTATGCTAGAACATCTTTACGCAGATGACTTCTCAGGCGGTACGAATGACTCTGAGGAGGCGTTGAAAATCTACAAGGATGCCAAGGAAATCTTAGACAAAGGTGGGTTTAATCTTCGAAAATGGAATTCGAACGACAAAGAGGTATTGAGTGCCATCAGATCGTTAGAGGTTGAGAAAGGTCATTTGAAACAAAACGAGAGTAAAACAAAGGTTTCCGAAGAAGATCAATCGTATGTAAATTCGGCTTTAGGCCCTCCGTGTAGTGACGATAAGGCGAAAATATTAGGTGTCAATTGGGATAGTGATTCGGACAAGATTTATTTTGACGTGCAGAATGTCATTGACTTCGCAAATTCGTTACCTCCTACAAAGCGTTCTTTACTCAAAATAGCTGCGAAGATCTTTGACCCCTTAGGATGTCTTAGTTTATTCACGATTAATTTGAAGGTAATGTTCCAGCAGTTTTGTTTGGACAAAAGGGGCTGGGACGAGGGATTGTCTGGTGATGAACGTCGTAAGTATGAAGTGTTCATATCAGAATTAGCAAAGTTGCAAAATGTGTCAATTCCCAGATGCTATTTTCTGAAAGGTAAGAAAGTGCAGAATGTACAAATACACGGATTCTCAGACGCCAGTGAACGTGCCTACGCAGGGGTAGTGTATTTGCGTGTTGAGTATGAGACAGGTGAGGTACAGGTAAGATTCGTAACGTCGAAAGCGAAGGTTTCACCGATCAAGAAACAAACAATTCCTCGTTTAGAGTTAATGGGTTCTGTTTTGCTATCAAATTTAGTGGACACCGTCAAGAAAGCTTTACAGGAAGAATTAGGCCAAGGTCCTATTGAGACACATTACTGGGTAGATTCTGTCGCAACTTTATGTTGGATTAAGAATAATAAACCGTTGAAGCAATTCGTTAAACACCGAGTGCAAAAGATTTTAGAATCGTCAAATCGTGAGGAGTGGCACTTTTGCCCAGGCTCATTGAATCCCGCCGATTCGCCTTCAAGGGGTATTTATGGTAAAGATGTTGGTGCAAATAAGGTATGGTGGGAAGGCCCACATTTTCTTGTATTGCCTTTTTCGGAATGGCCTAAACTGGAATCAAACCAAGAAATCGACTCAGCTGTTGCTGCGGAGGAGAAAGTAAGTACTGAGCCAACCCATGTGATGTTAGGTAAGCAAATTCCAGTTGATAAGACCAAACCTTTGGTAAGTATCGAGAGGTTTAGCACCAAGACCAGACTATTGAGAACGTATGCGTGGATTCTTAGATTTGTGTCGAATTTGAAGGCCATCGTAAATAAACAGGGACCGAAGCTAGGCCCATTAGAAGGAGCAGAATTGCGCTGTGCAGAGAATTTCGTGATTAGAGCAGTGCAAGCCGAATGTTTTTCGAAAGAAATCGAATTTGTTGCGAGTAAATCGAAAGTAGGTTCCAGACCCCCAACTTATGTCTCACAGTTTAACCTGTTTTTAGACGATGACGATATTTTGCGTTGCAGGACTCGTATTAACAATGCTTCTATTTCAGATGCAAGCAAACGACCCATTTTGATGCCCAGAGACCATCATTACACTAATTTGATCATTCGCGAAAGTCATGAATTAGTGTTTCATAATGGGTTAAGAGAAACGCTTAATCATGTCAGGACACAATATTGGATATTGAGAGGAAGAGAAGCAGTAAAAAAGATTATAAGGCCATGTGTCATTTGCAAAAGAGCGGAAGGTTTGCCATTTGTAGGTTGCGTTTTACCCGATTTGCCTCGGTTTCGTGTTGATGATAATGCACCATTCTCTCACACAGGTTTAGACTTCGCAGGGCCATTACTGGTCACAGGTAAGAATGGGGACTTAATGAAATGCTATGTCTGCTTATACACGTGCCTCTCCACGAGAGCTGTTCATTTAGAATTAGTTGAAGGTTTAGATGTAGAATCGTTTATTCGTTCGTTTAGAAGATTTTGTGCCCGTAGAGGATTGCCCGCAACGTTATTGAGTGACAACGCAAAGAATTTCAAATCAGCGTCAATAGAAATAAAGAAGTTGGTGCGCTCACCCAAAATATTCGAGTATTTGGCCAATAGAAAGGTAAATTGGCAGTTCATTGTCGCTTTAAGTCCTTGGATGGGTGGAGCTTGGGAACGTCTTATTCGTAGCGTAAAACGTTGTTTGATTAAAACTATCGGACGTGCATCACTTAGTTACTTTGAGCTGAGTACAATTTTAACCGAAGTAGAAGGCGTCATAAATTGTAGACCATTAACGTATTTATACGGAGATGAAGACGGTGTTGAATATGCTCTTACACCATCACACCTGATATATGGTCGAAATATCTCCGAAATGAATGAGAAATACAGTGAAGTGGTAAGTACGTATGAGTCTTTATCAGCGAGAGCCAAGTATCACCATAGACTTTTGAGTCAGTTCACCAAACAGTGGAAAAATGAGTATTTGCTAGGACTTATGGAGTCTTACAAATCTAAAGCCAATGGTAAGAAACCTGTTGTAAGCGTTGGTGACATTGTCATTTTGAAAGATGTCCAAACGAAGCGATCTTTTTGGAAATTTTGTAAAATCATTCAGCTTATTTCAGGTACTGATGGCAACACACGAGCAGCAAAGATACAATTCGTTGCAGACCAGAATAAAAGAGTTTTCACCAGACCTCTTAAACTTTTGGTTCCGTTAGAAGTGTCGCAAGCCGCGGAGCAAGCAGCAGCAAATGCAGCGCAAAAGGAACCTGTCGCCAGCCAAGCCAGCGCACATGCAGCCACGCCTGCCGCCATCCCAGCAGCTATAAGTAGCACCCCCGCAACAGGTCGGCCTAAGCGCAATGCAGCCGTGATCGCAGATTTACGTAGAAAGGGTATGAGTAGTTAATTATTTGATAGATACCGCTCAGAGGACTTTTGCATATTTTTTGGAACAATATGGTAGATATTAATTGTAGTTGAGTAGTATGTTGATCATTTTGTAGTTGAGTTGATTTGTTATGTATCAACTCGGGGGAGTGTATTGTGAAGGAAATGACAACTCATTCATTTGTTTGGCATCGTGCCCTTGCGTGATGTTGTGACTTCCTTCTTTGCATTATTATAATTGCATTGAATCGTAGATGGAGGGGGCCTTGAAAATCGCAGTTGCTGAAGGGTTACCTTCCCTAAATATAGGACATCAAATCAAATCTAATCAAATCACATCACATCACATCACACCACACCACACCACACCACACCACAACACAACACACCACACAACACCACACCACACCACACCACACAACATCCCATCACATCATGTTTTTCTCGTTTAAGTCCCAAAGAACATTGCACTCAAGAAACCGACCACTCAATCAAGCACGCAGGAATGGAATGGAATCAACTTCGTCTCATCCTTTGGAAACGATGGGAACACGAATGGCGACTTTAAAGTCTGTGCCCGAACAAAGAAAAACAAGGCCCCCCGCTGGTGGCAAGTGGACCTCGAGAATACCGTACTTGTTCTGGCTGTAACCGTCAAGAGCGCATCAAATTGGGGTGAAGACAAAATAAACCCCTTTGACATTCGAGTTGGTCATAACATTGACAGTGGAAGTTTACAAAATCCTTTCTGTGTCCAAAATGTAACGCTCCCAATCGGACAGATGAAAATATTTTTGTGTCCAGGTGCTACGTATGGACAACATGTTAGCATACATATAAACAGAGTTGAGCCATTGCAGCTTTGTGAAGTAGAAGTTTATGGAATCAAATGAAATCCCGCACAGACGAACGTACAACACGCGATAGATAAACAGGGCTAACTTAGCACAGCCACCAATATAACCAATCAGATTGCACAAAAGGTTAATTCATCTTGCTTTTGATTTGATAGCTTGAAAAGAACTTCAGATACCTTGCTGTTATTCCGTTTGCTGTTATTCCGTTTGCAGTATTTCGTGATGTTTTGATTAGTTTCAGAATAGATCTTTTAGCTATTCTGAAAAGAATCAGAATCGAACGACATTTGGCTACATCTTGCAGAATTTTCGAATTTGCACAATAGTGTTAGAAGCTCTAACGCCACTCGTTCGAACGTCGCGTATAAAAATAACGCTCGATCCAGGCTCTTTTGCAGAATAGCTAAAATGTCTATTAGAGCGTCCAGCACTTCGTGTGACGTCAAGAATTGCCAAATCCTAAACCAGAACAGCTATAGATTTTTGCGTGGTACCATAGCTCAGACCTTTAAAAGATGCAGTTTTTTGGAAGATTTCACTGTCTTCCTCTCCATCATCCTAGTACATACGATGATTTAAACGTATTTCAGAACTTTACATGAATTTGACTAATGACAAGAAAGCGAGTGAGATTCTGAAAATAAGCGAGATATCAAAAAATTTGCAGGTAAAACTACAACAAGGTAAATAAAGTTTCTTTCGACTCTCTCAAATGAAGACTCTCCATTGACTTTGGCTGAACACAGTAAATCCCCGCGTATAAGAGCCTACTGTTTGACAACCATCAGGCTGAAATAGGTTCTTATTTTAAAGGTACTAATACTAATTTCAAGGTATAAAGGTTCTTGTATGAAGAGTACTTTGAAAGCTTAGGATCTGCACTTCCTGATGATATAAGTCAGATTTCATTACCTCAAACGCAAGGGTGCAAAATAGCTTTTAAAAGTGGAACAAAAGTAGAACACTCTTTTAAGCAAAACATTTGCCTGGAAAATATAATCTTACAATATTTGCCAATTATTTTGATATGGTTAGAATACCTACATTCTTATGCAACGAATGATGTGTAGTTTAACTAGATTCCGTTACTAGTATGGCTTTCAGGGAGGGAAAACTCAATCTCGTGTGGTAACAGAGGTGGCAGGAGAGGAAGATAGAATAAAGCGCAGAATTAAGTACTGCTGAAGGCGTTGGCAGTGACTGTCTCGCGGGAGCTGAAAAAACGTGTGTTAAAACAGAAACAAGCAATAGAAAGATCCAAGAGCGGATTTGCAGAACAGAAATCCCTAAAAAAACATGTGACTGTCACGAAAAGTTGAGCACAAACATCAAAACAACAAAGCTGCCAAGATGTAAGCAAACTATAATCTATATATCAACCTGCCTAGTGTTTAAGCCCTTAGGGGCAAAGCTATCCAGCCTATATTACCAGAAGCTTTCCCGCATCCTATCCCCCCCCTTAACATATCGATTATCTTGACACTTATATCCTTCAGAAACCCATGGTGGCCTTCTTCAGTAAAATGCCTGAAGAATTCCGCCTGGGGTACGGAAGCCCCTGAATCAAACTTACGACTGCGCATTTAGTAATTGTTAAACCTAAGCCTAAACGTAAGCCTAGGCCTAAACCGAAGCCTACACCACAAACAGTACAATTCAACAAATACATGACATTTGACGAGAAACGTCTAAACGAATAGTCTATCCTAGATTCCAGGTTACCTACGTTTGGATGAAAATGTTCGCTGTTATTCATAGCATTGCACATTTGATAATAAGATTAACATCAACAAGAACAATCCTCCTTATCAGTCCCCCCCCCCAGTTACCTCGCTATCAGCCTAGCCCTAAGAAGCATGTCCTTAAGGTTTTTACATCTCCAGAGTGCTATTAAAGGTGGCTCAGGAAATACCCCCTATGCTCCTCCGAGTTTGTGAGCATAAGATGGAGTCTACTAGCAACCTTCCTAAAACTATTGAGTGCTTGATGGTATGTGGAAACAAGTGGAAACCTTTCCCCCTCCCATGGTTATTGGTCCTATTTCCCGCATTTGCTAGAAGAGTCATCCAATCCAACGTACGTACCCTATCTACTTGCTCGTTAACTGAAGACTCTTCGTAGCCCCCGTCCTTAAGCCATCCAGCTAACTCGCCTAACCTCTCATGAAAATGGCGATCTTTACATCCTACGAAACCTAAAAGCCTGACCATAGGGGATCGCCTTCTTCGTGTTCCGGGGGTGACAAGACTTCTTATGCAAGTACAGATGTGTATCAGTCGGCTTGCAAAGCAAGTCTGTCAAAAGGACTTCCCCCTCCCCAACGCTAACCAAAACATCCAAAACATTCATAAAATCCTGTGATTGCTCGCTAGTAAACTTAAATGGAAGAAGTTATATAATGCTGAAGTGGCCGGCTGTCTGACCCAGCCGCGCACGTCAGCAGTACTTAACTCTGCGCGTTCTTTGATCTTCCTCTTGCCACCTCTGTTAACACTCATTACTATATCACAATTTTATGATGACTATATCTATGAATTTATCTTAGTAATGAAAAATTTCAAGATCATAGATGATAGCAATGTACTTCATTCACATGTTAACAATAAGTAGCATATAAATATACAGAGGTGACTATTTGCAAAAGCGAGACATAAATGTATACTATGAGTAAAGATTACCAATGATATCACTGGTGAAAATGGCGAGGCAATATTATCTAAAATGGTAGTGCTTCCACGTACTAAGAATATATAATAAATATCAACGGAGGGCACTACTTGGAAGTGCATGAAAAAAAGCATATGATGAGTAAATATTACCAATGATATCTCCGGTGAAAATAGGAAGAATATGTTAACTAAAATTGTATTGCATCCACGTATTGACAATATATAATACATATATCAACGGAGATGACTATTTGCAGATGCGTTAAATAAAAGTATATTATGGGTAAGTATTACCAATGGTATCACTGGTGAAAATAGCAAGAATATACAGGGTGTCCCAGAAAAATGGTTCGACGTTTGATTAAATATTAAAGAGTAACGATAATATGTACAGGCTGCTGGTTAGATAGCCCTGTTCCTAATATTTCAAATCAATTTTTGATGCCAGAATCTTGTGAATCCGCTACGAATTCACAGAGTTACAAGCTTTTGAAGTTCAATTTTTGTGAAAGCTGAAACCAGACGCCCCTAACTGACTTGTTCTTCAAAAAGACTTCCCCAAATCGAGGTAAAAGAAGACCAATGTTTTACATCTCGTTGATATCAGAGCAAACCAAATAGGACTTCATAAATAATTTAATTCTTGCTACCAGTGCCAAAATTTACATAAGAATGCAAGTTTGAATTTCGTGAAAATTTAAACTTCGTGAAAATTTAGCCGATTTGCTAGATTCTGGTGTCTAAAATCAAGTTAAAATCTCAGCAATATAGCAATCCATGGAGCCCGTCCATTATTTCGTTATTTTTCTATATTTATGAAACGTCCAACAATTTTTGGGACAGCCTGTATTGACCAGCATTGTATTGCATCCACGTATTGACAATATATAATTCACATATCAACGGACAAGACTATTTTGCAAGTGCGTGAAAAAAAGTATATTATGAGTAAATATTACCAATGATATCACTGGTGAAAATTCCTATTGACTAAAATGGTATTGCATCAAAGTATTGACAGTATATAATACTATATCAACGGACAATACTATTTTGCAAGTTCGTGAAAAAAAGTATATTATGAGTAAATATTACCAATGATATCACTGGTGACAATTTCTATTGACTAAAATGGTATTGCATCAAAGTATTGACAGTATATAACACTATATCAACATATCAACAGAGAAAATTATTTGCAAGTGCGTGAAATAAAAGAACATTGAATGTTGCAATATCTAAGGACTCGATTCTACAAGCGTTTTTCTACTGACTGCATCCTCTGAGTTATAATTCGAATTCATGTAGGCTCTGCATAGGGCAAAAACTTCTTACTAAGAGAATCTCAAATTCTTGGAAAAGAAGGTGAATACTGTAATTTCAAACGTAAAGAGTGGAATGGTTTTCTTGTATTTGCTGGATGCGAAACGAGGAGCAGAAAATTTGGCGCTCCTCGGCTATTTCTTTATTGTGGGATTCAGCTTTAGACTTCTTGAAAACAAATTTATTGTCAAACTTTCTCCTACACTCATTGTCAGCCATATCTTCAGTTCAATGTTATTGCTCTTACCTTCTAATTGAAGGTATTGTGGCGCAAGGTGTAGTGGTGAAATCCAGCGACTTTTGCAGCCAGAACGGTCAGGCGGACAGGGTTCGATCCCAAACAGAGCCTCGCCACTTCAGCGTCATGAGTGACGGACTCGATTAAATCTTATCTACTTCTGCGATCACAACGCTTGGTGCAAACTAAGGCAACTTCACCTTCCCTTTCATTTTCTAACATAACGTACCCGGGTATCTAGAAACAAGGTTTGAACATCTGTGAGTCGACAGCTATCTATGCTTCTGACTTCTTCAAATCAGGTTTTCTTTTCCGGTAACTGAAACTGAAAGTACGGAAAGGTTCCATACCAGGCTCCATACCAGAATCCACCAAAACCGCCCTGCACTCTCAGACCAAATTCGACATCATTTTGACATCACATTGAAAAACACTCTGTGCAAATCAGCCGGGAGTATATAATCGTGAACAGAAACAGCCGGGAGACGGTCCGAGGTATATAAAATCGTGAGCTCTTTAAGTCTTCGGGCTGTGAGATGACAACACAGCATGGTTCATCTAGTTTTGCTTCGTTCATGAACCCATAGCGAGCCTACATTGTCTGAACCCTTTGGTTAAAGCCTCTTTTTCATATATTTGATTCATTTAGGGAGGGTTGCCCTTCAACAAAGTTGTTTTTCAAGGGGCCCTCCTATTATGGGCCTTACTTACCTCTTGATACCTCCATGCCGGGACGTATTGCCTGGAAGGGATGTCTCTCCTAGGCAGGACGTTTATTGTGCTTGTGTTTACAAGTGAGATAGAAGCGGTGTGGGATTAAACTTATCCACGCTTATTGGGTTTGATCGATTACCATAACAGGTATTGAGCATGTGCACTGATGTTAATTTCATCTGAACAAAGCGGGATATCCCGCCTGTTTTTGTTTACACGAAGAAAACGGCTCTGGCTAGACGGCATATCCCGCCATGCGGAGAAGGGATAAAACATCCCAGCAAGAACGGACGGGGTGAGCTTTCCACGTAAATGCAAAGTGAAAATTACATGTACTGCTGCAGGCAGCTTGGGTATCCCAGCCAGACGGGATCTCTCATTCATTCATTCATTCATTCATTCATTCATTCATTCATTCATTCATTTTGAATTCCTTAACTACGTCAGTCAAGAAAAACTGCTTTTTTAGGGGGACATGCATAAAATCATACAAATAAAATTCATGTAAAATCACACTCTGACCATTGCATCTTTTAATTGGTGGGTGGTGGGACTTGGAGATCAGTTGCAGCAATTTTAAAATCTTTCATCCTGAACGTCGAATTTTACTTACACATTTCTGATAGGTAATCTGGAGTAAGGCAATTTATCGATTTGTAAACTATGCACTATGCAAGGTGTTTCAGTTTTAATAATATCAGCTACAGTAGGCCAATTTAGACAAATTGTCAAGGCTCTAAGAGAAGAATCAATATTTCTGTGGCTAAAATTCTAGATACACACTTTTGACGGTTTTGCAGTACCTGCAACCTAGCCCTCCCCCTCTCATTGCCCCCAAGACAGAACAACGGTAGGGAAGATGCGGTTCGACGATACGATAATACATTTTACAGTTTTCAGGCCAAACAAAGGTAATATAACATACCTTCGATCCCTGGGATGATTTCCGCAGAACGTGACATTTTTCAGCGAGAAGAAATGTGTTGGAGTTTGCTGACCTTCTCGTTGGTCCTATAAAAAAATCAAAAATATTACAACCCTCGCAGCATATGTTCCAAATCTTTAAGAAGGCTGGTGTAAAATTGAGTGACCTATTTCTTTGAACTGAATTACTTCAAAGAAACTTTAGCTATTTCTCTATAATTCTACCGTTGGAAGAATTTTTCAAGAATTCAAGAAAAGTTTTCAAAAAAACTTAAAACTATCGTAGTTTTTAAACCGTTTGATGCAACATGCAGTAATTTCGAAGAAAACCATAGTTTATGAATGCCTACAATATGGTGTCAAGCAAAAGTCTGTCACTCATCTGGTTTATGATTTAGGAATTTGATGACGTCACATCCTCAAATGAGCTGAAATGTGAAATACGTTGTAATTTTGAAAAATATGCAAAATTTCTGGAAAGTCCAA
This sequence comes from Aurelia coerulea, assembly GCA_039566865.1. NCBI lineage: Eukaryota > Metazoa > Cnidaria > Scyphozoa > Semaeostomeae > Ulmaridae > Aurelia > Aurelia coerulea. The sequence goes on along the minus strand of CM076947.1, from coordinate 19,106,463 downwards.
CGGTAGAATTATAGATCAGTATCTAAAGTTTCTTTCGAGCCATTCAATCAGAAGAAATAGGACATTGAATTTTACACCCACCTTTTTGCATTTAGATAAAGATTTGGAACCTATGCTAACCCTCGCAAAATATGCAATGCGAAATAGATAGGTTTCTCGACCACTCAGACACAGCATCGTTTCTTTGGATATCCACTGGACATGGCGTGTGTGCAACATTTAGTGCGAAAGTGAATGAATAGCTTTAGTTTTGTTTTGCTCTTTGCAAATGCAAGCTCTTAGCCTCTCAATAATCCTTCAAAACTCCCCTAAATATTTGCTGAGCTGAGCTATGTTCTGCAATGCGAGAGAGAACTGCAAAAGCTTCAATTGACAACAGAAAACGTCGATGATTTTTCAATACTAATTAACAGCTACCCGGTGAACTAGAACGACGCACACCGTTTGAAAGGAAGGCTATTGTTCCCTAAATATCAAAGCAACCATGTTTTGCAATATCTGATTGAGCAGCCTATACATTCAATCATTTTTGGAATTTTACCTGGCTAAACTCAGTTACTCAGTCCAAATTTTACAAAGAATTCTCTCGAGAAAATCTCTTCGAGAAACCTTCAAAAACGTGCAAACATCACAGGCAAATTAACAAATCATTTCTAATTTACAGCGACCTTAAAACAGTCCAGTTCGTTCTCTCTTGGGAGGATGCAAAAGTCCGCCCCCCCCCCTCTTAATCATGTTAGTATGATGAGCCACATACCTTTTGCTTCTCTTTCTCTTTCTCTTTCTCTTTGTCCCTGCCCTTGCTTTTCCTAGGCGCTTTTGGTGATGACTTGAGAACACCTTGTTTCTCATCAAAATCACAAACCCGTATTCCTCTTGATGAAACTTGAAGTGTGCACGCAGGAGGAGTGTTTGATGATAGCATTGCTCGCTGATTTACAATCTACGAGAAATTTAAAAACCCACATCACGTGACAGTACATGTATTTATCATGAGAATTTTTCCCACTTCAGATAGACTCTTCGAATTTCTGTTTTTTGAGAACATAGGCTCCAAATTCTTAAATCGGTGTAAGAAGGTGGGTGTACAATTCTATGACCTATTCTTTTTGATTGGATGGCTTGAAAGGAGCATTAGCTATTTTCCTAAAATTCTACCGTTGGACTTTTCAAAATCTTGACTATTTTCGAAATTACAGCATATTTGATCATTCTGCTTGATAGCATATTGCCGACATCCAGAAACTATTGGTTCTCTTGAAAATTATTTCGTGTTCCGTCAAAAAGTGTGGAAATTGCCATGGTTGCAAGTTATTTAGAAACTTTTGCTTGAATTCTTTAAAAAAAAAGAAGGAGAAAGACATTCTAATTCTGAAAATATTGAAGATTTAGGAAAGTCCAATGGTAGAATTATAATGAAATAGCTAAAGCATATTTGAAGTCATGCAGTATCTAAAGAAATAGGTCGTAGAATTTTAGAACTACCCTTTCAAAGATTTCAAAGAGAACGCTGCCACTGAAATTCAAATCGTACTTCAAAATTGCATTGAATTCAAATTTCAATGGTATGGACCAGGATCATAGGCCAGAATCGAAAATTGAATGCTGGTTACCACACAAACCTCTTACCAGCATATTCCTAATTTCTGAGCATAAAAAATGAGTGATTTTGCCAAACAAAATTTCACGTCAAAGTTGGCTTTTGACTGATGTTGCAACATTCTATTTTGTGAATATCGGCCACATACGTTTTGGAAATTATATGCCTTAATTTGTAAGTCCCATCGGCAGTGGGAATCAAGTGACCACGTGTCTTTTCCCACTGTGGATGGTACCAATAATGTATTGTATTTACTTTAGGTTTTCATTGATAGAAAAAAAATACTTTTTAGTCCACAGCCTGCTAAACATGTTAACTTTTTTTAACTCATCGGGTAGATAAAGTTGCAAATAACGGACATATCAAGATGAGTAGCAAAGCAAATCTTGTGATATGTTTTGACTCATTCGGTAGAGCAACTACTGTAATTAACAACTTGGAATGTTCCTGGAAATTTCTATCCCAAAGAGAAAGCACAACGATTCTTTACACAATTTATCACCACTTTTTTAAAGACCAATGTCAATGCAGTTAAATAGGAAATGCCACTTGAGTACTTACCTTGGAAATTGCATAGCACAATATCTCATCTCCTTTGTAATCAGCAACTTCCACTGATCCTAGGAACCTAACAAATGAAAAGTATATAAAGTAGAAAAATGGTTAATATCATGTCTAAAGCTACTAGGCAAATACCGAGTGTCCCAGAAAAAAGTATACAAATTTGGTTGGGTCCAGCGATGAGAATTTAGCTTTAATCAATGGCTAATCAATTTCAAAATGTTCCTTGATAGTTAACTTAAATATAGATACCTCATTTTTTGATGTTGGTGCTTTGAGAGCCGAAAAATTAGCCTTGAAATTTCAAATTTGCCTTTACGTTAAAACCAGAGCTTTCGCATTTTGGCTTTAGCATATGAAGCACATTGAAATTTAAAGCTGAAATTAAAGAAAAATGAAAAAGACACGATGGGTGACTCCTAGCAAACGGAATACAATATGATCTAAGTTTTTCATAAATTCTACCAGGGATATTGTTGATATATTTACTGTGTGTTCAAAATCCACTAAGGTGAAAGCGCAAAGCTCTGACTTAAAAGTGACAGCAAATTCGAGCATTCAACAATCAATATTTCAACACTCAAAACACAAATAGCAACAAACGAGTTATCTATGTTCAAGTTCACTATCGAGAAATATTTTGAAATTTATTAGCCATTGGTTAAAGCTAAATTCTCATCACTGGACCCAATAAAATCTGCATACAATCTTCTGGGACATCCACTACTACTTCTATTTTGACTTGAACCAAAAAAATCAATCAATCATTGCATCATTGATAGTGCGAATTCAAGAAACAAAAGATAATTTCCCCTAGATCTATTCTATTCCATACGACACGTCCTGAATTAATTCAAGGTAAATGATTGGCAAGCATTCGCTCTTTTCTGTGCTACAGTCAACGACACTTTATGAAAAAAACCATTTTCCAAGTGGTAAGGGCAGATACCTGACTTGATAGTTTTGCGAGTAGCTCCGGCAAAAAAGTTAGCTTTGGCAAATATACAAGTTAAGATATCATAAAACGACGAACAAATGGTCTTTTATCCATCATTGCTGGGATAAAGTACCAGGCAATCCAAAAATCTTCACGAATAGCTCCCTGAAATTGAGAGCAATTGACAGATGCCTTATTTCACAGTTAGGTGAAAGGTAGACTCAAGAGACAGTCCAAGTTATCGCAACAACAACAACGACAACAAAAACAACATCTTTCTTTCAAGACGAAAAGAAACAAAGAGGGCACTGATTTTTCTATTCACACTAAAACGAGGTTAAAGAGTAGTCATGGCAACATACGGCAGTTAGAAATTCTTATTGCTATGGTAGCTCAGGGAAGCTAAGTGACCTTCAAATTGAGGAAATCCTGATTGAAAGAGAAAGGTTGGTCGATTATTGGATTTAGGAAACATTCATTTGAATACTTGTGGCTTTTTTCATTGCTAACGTCACTGAAAACTTGAATTTTGAGGCGTTTTATCATCTGAGGCTTGAGCCAACAGCTTAGGCAAACCACCATTGCCTGGAGCACTCAGCTTTTCATACAATGCTGCTTTGGTTTCCATATCGAGACATGAAACCGAGGAAAACATGTTCGTCCTAATTTTCAATTTGAAAGATCATGTGTCGCAGTTTAAGCGTCCACCAGTTTATCAATAGCGATAACTACGAACTTGTACTCAGTCTAGGTAAAATGCATCGCTATCTCTGCTGCATGGTCATTTAAAGCAATTATTACTGTCTGAATACCAGATTGAATGAGAATTTCAATCCTATATCTCTCATTTTGAGTGAAATAATTGACATCCTTTTCCAGTCAAAATTTTGTGAAAACTTTAGGTAGAGATGGATTTGAAGTCGTCAGTGGAAGTCTAGTGTTTCTAAAATGACTGATTTCTGCTTTTTATTCCAATTTCATGCTCCAAAGCAAATTTAGGATTCGGCTTTTCTCACATCATCCAAAACAAAGATGGGAAAGTCGGAGAAATGAATGAATCGCCATATTTTAAACTGGTCTTTCGAAGGGTAGTTATAGCTTAAGTTGATAAGATTAGCGCAAATTAGCTCGTAAAGTTTTCTTGGGTCACGTGGTATTTAAAAAGATTAAACAATGAGTACCTCAGAAAGAACTGCTGGTCTTCTGCATTCATTCCTGCAGCTGCAAAGAGATATTACCAAGAGTCAAATTATGTAAGAAAGAACATTAGAAATTCCTAAAATCAAAGACTGCCTTGCTCCATGATTACCAAATCTCCCCAACTCTGAAAAGCAATCGCTCATGTCAAGTACGTACTTTAAATTCACAAAAAAATTCTTGTACCGGGTGTCCCAAAATGATGTATTATTGTTTGATTGCTTGTATGTCCATAACCAATGAACGGATTTTCAAAAACTTTGTTTTATTTGATTGCCTAAAGTCTAAATTGGATGTTAAGATGTTGGTTGTGGTTTTGCCAGTTTTTGAAAATCGGTTCATCGGTTATGGACATATAAGCAATCAAATGATAATACATCATTTTGGGGCACCCGGTATGTGTGTTGCACAATATTTCATTAAAGACAAAAAATGAATCAAAAATAATTGTGCTTCCAACAGAGTTCTCGTCCCATACAGGGTGTTAAAAAAAACCAAATCCAACTACAATCAAAAATCCTGAAGAGATGATATGATTTTAGTAGATATGATATGTACCACCTGAAAGTACAATTTTTCCGTTTTCTTATGATATGCACTTTGGATACATTGATGGAATTACTTATCATTTAATTGATATTCCAGTGAACATGTTTCAAATGCAGCATGCCGAAAGAGCACAATCAACACCTCTTTTTAGCGTGAAAATTTCCAAAACAGATTTTATCAAAACCTTTCAGGCCTAGACGCACTTGATGTGATGCCCTAAGGTAGAAAAAGGCCAAATCTAGTCCCATAAGATGTATCAATTGAGGATGATAAAATAATCTTTCACAAATATGGGTTTCGTCCATGTAAATGTAATATCAACTTACGGCATCTAAAATAAGTCATGATTACAAAACTTCAATTAAATGATAAATGATTTAATTAATTCGTCTATCCTAGATATCATTGGAAGAGGATAAACTATGCTTTCAGATGTTATGCCTCAAATAATTCAAATCTATCATTTCCTGAGGAATCTCGAAAAATGCTAGGTTGCGTTTATTCTGAATCACCTTATGGTGCTCCTGCAAATTCTCAAGTCCTAATTCGCACATGAAGCCTATGAGGCATCTTGGACACTTATCGGGGAGACGAGACACGGTTTCTCCGAGGAAACGTATGTGTCCCCGTGCAGTAGGTTAACGCTCATAAGCAGTAGCATTTTGGGTTGAAACTCTGACAGGCGCATGAACATCAACCTACTGCACGGGGCCTGAATTCGAAGCCATTAGCGATTGCAAACAAAGAAAATTTCTCTCAACCAATACTTCAAAACAAACAAAGCTGCAAACATTTCTCTGAAACCCAGGTAGGTATCGCGCTCGTTTTGCATTCCAGACATTGTTTTTAAGAGCAAATTTAGGCATATATCGAAAGAAGAAGGATATACCTACCCATCTACCTTGGGCATTTATTTCTTTGGTCCAGAAGCTGACCAGTAAGTGTTTTAATTAAACCAAAAAATAAGAGAATTGAATCACCTCCCAATCGGCTTTTGAACCAAACAAACTAAATGCACGAGGCAGAAGTGTAGATATATCCTTCTTCTTTCGATATATGCTCACGTTTCCTGTTAAAAAAGATTTCTGGAATGCACAACAAGCGCACTAACTACCTGGGTTTTAGAGAATTTCCTTTGTCTGCAATTGTCAATCGGTTTGAATTCAGGTTTCAACAAAAGCAATTCATGCTGTTGTATTACAAAATATTTCCTTCTTAGTCGTAGCGGTATCATTTCGCCAAAAAGCAAGACAACAACATGTGTCGACTCAGTTTCAATACCTAGCAATACCTAGCAATACCTTGCAATACAATACCTTGACCAGCTCCTGAGAGTATATCCGCAGCATATCTGCTTGGAAAGATTCCATATTTACCAGAAACAAGATTAGTTCCCTCAAACCACAGATCTTCTCCAGATTTAGAAACATGCAATGGGTCCCCTTCATCGAGCACTATTTCATCTTTATGTCTTGCGATGAATTTATACAATGCTACATGAGTTTGTTGCAGTTCTTGTCCATTACTTTCTGGTGCTGGGCCTCCAGTGCCATTATTCATTGATTTTAGTCCATAATTTCCAAAAAATTTGCCATTCCTTGTCAGAGATGATGTCTTGTTTTCTACTCCATTTTCAAAGGCTTTTTTCCCATTAGTCAATGCGTCAATTTTATCATTACTTGATGACTTCTCTTTTGTCTTTGCTTGTAGGGTTTCTTCGCCTTCAATATCCAAATAAAACTTGGAGCGAGTTTTTGATTGGTGGCGCCTTGGTAGACTGTTATATTTTATTCCACCTAAAATCCCCCTTGACTTAGCAGCCTCTATTGGATCAGAGCTTTTTCTGTTTAAGGTTAAACTGCCCTCTTGAATTTTTGATACTCTATGGCCTTTATCACTTGAATCCGAATTTTTTCTAGACAGCGAAGCCTCTTGGGATTTAGTTCCATTTTCTGGAGTTTTTCTTAAATTCTCCCCACTTTTCCTTAAATTTTCCCCATTTCGTTTCAAAGTCTCTCCGCCCCTCCTCAAGCTTTCGGGGGTTTTTCTCGCAATTTCTGATTTCGCCTTAACGTTCTCAGGAGTTTTCCTAGAATTTTCTGGTGTTGTTCTGGACTTTTCTAATTGACTTGGCCTCTCTGGGGTTGATCTCCTAGAATGGTCTGGCGTTGCAATCTTTGATGTGATGTCATTACTATTACCAGGTGTCCTTGGCCTAATAGAAGATGCAACTGGGGCACTGGGTAATTTCCGTCTGGCCCTTGGGCTACTCTTTTCGGCACCTTCTCTCTTCTGAACATCACGGTGAAGTCTTGAGTTCTGCTCTGCTTCTGGTGTTTTCGTTGAACTTCTTCTTGGAATTCCAGTTGAGTTGATTTGCTCCTGATGTTTAGCGTTCCCTTTCAGGCTTGATTCGTTGTTATTCATTTCTTCGATCCTTGTATCTTTTGCATCCACCCCTGGCTCAGTCCTAATTGTACGCTTTGCACCGTAAAATCTATCCGTTTGAATTTTCTCTGCAACTTTCATTTTCTGCTGCTCTTGCCTTGGCCTAACAAAGGCACTGCCAGCAGACTGTTCAAGAGGCATCACTTGTCCAATTCCATTCGATGATTTCTAGACAATGCTCACTAAAATAGAATGACAACAAATTTAGTGTGCTCTCCTCATGTTAAAGGGGCTGGATAAGAAACTGTCGGGGAAATTTTTGATTTGGCTGTTTTCTGATGAGCTAATTTATCGTGACTATTCAATGAAAATTCAAAATAAATGTATCATCTTGGAAATTCGCCTTTGCACTTTCTTGGATACAAATTAGATCTCCATATGTTTTGGGATTGCTGTGGTATAAATGGATTTCCAACAAGTATCTTTGTTGATCTTTCACCCAAAGATCAGCCTGTATCTAGATAAGGATCTTTCCTTTTGAATTTAGCTAATTACAAATGAATTTCTCCTTTCAAAATGCGATATTTGATGCACAAACCGTGGATTTGTTTACGTATTTCTTATCCAGCCCCTTTAAGGTCACAGTAAACGTTTATAACACAAGCTTTTGTTTTCTCTCCCTAAAAACCAAACTATTAACGGAATATGTATATCATTCGATGCACAAGAATGTGGGGATTCTAACCATAACAAAATTATTGGCAAATATAGTTGGTTGAAAAACCTTATTTTGAGCTATACAGTTCTTAAGTAAAATATTCACTTGTGCTTAAGAGTCAAAATTTTCAGATTTTTTATCATCATTGAAGGCTCCAATGATAGTGTCCATTTCTTTCTGTCATTTATGATCAAATTAGAAGCTTTACGAGCACAAAGAAATTGATCTGGCCATCATCAATGCTTTTTTGCAGTATGATTCAAAACAAGGTAGCTCCGAAAAGAGCTAAATTTGCTACTTTTTAAAGCAATTACGAAATGTCTTCGGTCATTGATCTACTTGACAAAAAGAGAAAATTATGGAAGATCCATCGTGTAATCAAATTGTGTTGATTTTTCAAACGTGAGTACTTTTTTGGGACACCCAGTACTTTAACACACTACTTAGGGGTTGTCCGAAAACCTACCTATTATCAACTAACTTCTTGACGCCCGCCCTCCCCCTCCTCAAAGCCTGTTTATATGAGGAAGGCTGGCCCGCTAGCAAGCAGGCTCGCTCTCAGGTGAGATTTGGACTTGCGCAAGTCGTCTTGTAAGGAAGAAAGAGACTCTTTCTTCCTTATAAGATGACTTGTGCAAGTCCAGGTGAGATTCTACTAATCTTAAGAGATTATTGGTCCAAAGATTATTGATCCAAAGCTTCGTTTTTTTCAAATTTTAATTACTGCCCTCTAGTCTGGCATTTTTCCTCTGAAAAGTCAGTGACAAAAATTGAGAAGATCCGTGAGCGAGCCCTTAGATTCCTTTACAGTGACTCTACAAGCTCTTATGACGACTTACTTTCTAAAGCTGGGCAATGCACGATGAGAATCAGCCGTCTCAGAACTCTTTGTATTGAAATCTATAAAACTGTCTCAAAATTAAATCCTCCTTTTATGCAGAATATTTTCAAACTAAAACAACCAACAAGTCAGCAAGGAACCCAAGCGAATTAATCCATCATAGACCAAACCAAGTTACTTTTGGTTCAAACAGTCTCTTATCGTTAGGACCAAAAATTTGGAATGCTTTGCCAAAAAATATTAAATTAGCCGAAAACACTCAAACATTTAAGAGACTAATAAAACAATAGGATGGGCCAACTTGCAGATATTGTTTCAGTTTCAGTTTCATATATTTCAAAATTCCACTACATACAATGCTAAAGACAAAAGTTAATTACAATGAAATACAACATACCGAACTAATTAACTAATACAGGACAAATACTAGACTGATTACGATTGAGTCCTAGTAATCACTACCACCCACCCACCCTACTCGCTCATACTCATGCTAGTATGAGCGAGTAGGGTGGGTGGATGGTAGTGATTACTAGGACTCAATCGTAATCAGTCTAGACAAATACTACAGAAGAAATAAAAATGAAAAAACGACAATCATGAAAACAGAAGAATTGCAAGTTGGGGAATTTCTTAAGGAGGGGCTCTCTCAGTAGCTAAGCTAATCAAGGAGAGAGCACCCCCTGTTTAAATATGACTAAATATCATTGATTAGTTCTTTCAGAGTATCGTATAAAATTTACCTATAATTTTTGGTGAAGAAGAAGACTTTGAGCTTCTGACGAAGGCTGAATGGGGTACCTTCCTACGATTTGTAATTATTTTCAAAGAAAAACATCTTAAGTTTACGACGAAAACTACAAGTAGATGGTGAACGTTCTATCTCCAAAGGTATGTCATTCCAGCATTTTGCTCCAAAGTAACGAACTGACCTGTGACCGTATTGAAGCGTATTTTTCCGATTTAGAAAAATATCATTATTGGTTGCTTGCCGTGTACGATATAGATGAACAGATTCAACTAATTCAAAGAAAGAATGAAAACAAGAGGGAGAAATTTTATTGACACAATCATAAACAAAACATAGCAATTTCAACTGGAAAAGATCATGCAGATTTAAAATCTTCAAGTCAGAAAAGATTGGAGTGGAAGGAGAAGCAAAATGTTGAAACGAAATTGCCCTTTATTACCCTTTTTTGTAACAAAACACAGGATTGATATAGGTCTCATAGGTGAGACCCCAAACTAAAATACCATACTGTAAGAAAGGTGAAAATAAAGAAATATAAAGACAAATCAAAACGTTTATGGGTAAAAAGTGTCTAACTTTGAAGAACATGCCACAAGTTCTAGCCAGTTTTTTTTTTAAGTTCTGTCAAGTGACATTTCCATTAGAGATTTTCATCCAAAAGAACACCAAGAAATTTGACGTAACAGGTTTTTCTGATCGGAATGTTCCCAATTTTGATATTAACTGTTACAGGGCAAGAATGCTGAGGTGACTTAAATATAATAAAGTTAGGTTTATCTATATTCAGGGCAAGTTTATTTACATCAAGCCATATTTTCACTTTTTTCAATTCTTTGTTTACTACTCTCTGAAGCAGATCAAGATTTTCAGCTTCATAGTAAATGTTAGTATCATCTGCAAATAAATAAAAGGCTAATTTTGAACTTGAGTATGATAGATCATTAATGTAGATTAGGAAAAGGAATGGACCGAGTACACAGCCCTGTGGTACCCCACAAGCAACATTACAGAAACTTGAGTTAGATCCATTGACACATACATACTGCTTCCTACCTGAAAGATAAGATTCAAACCAATCGAGACTAGTTCCTCTGATTCCATAGTGTTCAAGTTTTATCAAGAGAATGTTATGCTTAACAGTGTCAAATGCCTTTTGCAAATCAAGGAATATTCCACAACCAAACTTCCTGTTATCTAATGAGTTTTTGATGGCTTCTGTTAGACTAACTAGGACATGGTTAATAGAATGGTTGGCACAAAATCCAATAGATTGTATTTGCATCTAATAAATTATTGCTAGTAGTATATAGTTTAGATATTCGATTTAGATTAGTTTCGATTTAGAAGCTAAAATGAAATTGAATAAAAATAAGATGAAAAACAAACAAACAAAAACCTGGTCACAGATTTGTGGTCACAGCGTTCACAGCATTTAGTTGTTGTTGTTGTCACACATGGAGGTCGGACGCTCATTTTAAGACTCTTAAAAATAGCTGTTCTATTGCAAATTCACCAATATTGGAAATTGCAGCAGACATCGAAACCGTTATGGAAGCTACAGAAATGCTAAGGAATGCAAGCAAGGTAAGACATGTGGATTCTATCGCTAGTTCCTGCTTGACAAAACATGGTTGGGACAGACCAAAGACAATCACCATCTTGGATCAAGTGAAAGGAACTCATACACAATCATGTCCCACAACAAAGTTTCTTATCGCATCCAGAATCAGGAAAGCAAAGATACTAAAAACGATGAATTAAGCAGTACATCTGAAATGGATTTTGAAAGACCTGGGTCAGGGGACTATGTCAAAATTAACGATTGTAAATGGCTCCAAGTAGAACTCGAGGAATTCAAAATATTTTTCACAAAGAGAGATCCTATTGCAAGGCCCAAATTCATAACATCATTATTTGAAAACGATGAAGCCACAAAAAAGCAAAATTTGGCGGGGCAGTTTGCTGCTAGCCAATGGCCTAAAGCTATGTGCGTTGCAAGCCTTCAGTTACTGTTCTAAACAACTCAAATGTGTAATGCATTTGGAAGCCAGTAATTCGAATGGGGATCTAAGATGATAAAGCAAAATAAGAAGGACACGAATTAATCAAAGATTTTTGAAATGGATTTTACTGCAACTACAAATTTTGGGCTGGAAGGGGTGAATAAGAGGAGATCCAGAGAGGAGGAAGATCGGGTGTTACGGTGTGTTACGGTAAGATGAGATGATATGAAATATGGTTTGTGCTTCACTTTTGGGATATTGGGGGTTCTCACTATAGTTTCAGATGCTAATGATTCCTAGAAATATTGAGGATCACACCCGGGATCACAGTGACAGCTTGAAAGTTCCTTGACATTAAGGCCTATTGTTGTTCATGAATCATGAATTCTATCGTCTTCTGTTTTGTTCTTGTGTAATAGTGTAATGGATAGATCAGCCGCCTACGCAGTTCACACAATGCGAGACAAATTTTCTGCATACCATATCATCTTTTATCAAGAAACAATGGGATATTTCGACAATTCATTCGGGAAAGAAAGAAAGTTACATGAATACTTCCATAGGATTTCAAAGAGATTTCCTCGTATCAAGCTTGAGCAACTAACTACCCAATCGTTCAACTGGTAAATAAAGCATTTTCTGGCTATTTATGGGCGTGGTCATCATTTCCGAGAGAGTAAAGGGCGTGGTCACCAAAGTTTTTTCCGGGGGCTTCGCCCCCGGACCCCCTCATTGTTCTCTCTTCAGCACCCATCAGAATTTTTCCTAGATCCGCCCCTGGGTTGGAGCTTTGCTAAATGGATCATTCAAAAGCATTTGATTGCATAGACAATGAGCTGCTAATTGCGAAATTAGGCACTTATGGTTTTTGTAAAGATGCTCTGCTGCTTATCTATAGTTATCTGACTGGTAGAAAAACAGAGGGTCAAAGTTAATGGCTCATTCAGCACTTGAACAAAACCTTTGCAGGTGTACCACAAGGATGAGTTCTTGGACGTCTTCTTTTTAATATACCAATACATCAATGATCTATTTTTCATGGTAACGGATAATGAAGTATGTAACTTTGCTGATGATACAACTATATTTACACAAAAGAAATATTGCACATGGCAACCATGGGCCAGGCTGGATCAAAGCTGGCTCACTATTGAATCTCTCATATAAAACCAAGTGGTCTTTGTAGGTGAGCCAGCTCAATAACGGGCCAGCCCGCCTCATATAAACAGGCCCTTAATGGATTTAAACATTTTCTTTCATGTCATTCTTACAAGCACGTTTCAAATTGTTACCCTTTGTTACAGCATGGGCCTAAATTGACAGCTCATTGTATTGCACAATATTTGTAGTAAGCAACACCAGCAAAATTTTGCAAAAATCATTTTTCAAGGACAAGTCCGGGGCTTCTACAATTAATGTCAAAAAACAACCTTACCAACTGCCGAACACAGAAATTGAGTTCTTTCCAAGTTTTAAGATCTCTTTCTGTTGTAAATTCGTACAACAGTTTTCGTAAGTTAGGCCCAAAGTCGTCGTCATCTTGTCAGAGTATGCGATAAGAAGGCTTGCCTCGGTTTGGAGGTTCGATTGTGACGTCGGAAATTAGTATAGAGTTTTGCAAGCAATCATCACACTGACATTTTGGTGCAGAAGGTGGCGCGTCAGACTCGTAAACTGAAGGTCGTGAGTACGATCCTCACATGGGGCATAATTAATTTTATTTTCTTTGAGCTTTCTGTGTATCCATTTTTTATCATTCTCTTTTTCTATGTTTTTGGCTTCATTGCACCTTTAACTGAGAGCAGTAATATTTTATTGTACTTTTTAATGCTTACGCAATTATTTATCAAAGTAGTGTAGCCAATAGGCCCATTCATGTCCGTGCTTTCTATCCACTTCGAAGTTGTGAGCATCATTATTTTTGGCAGCCTCGTTCAGGTCCAAGGCAAAGTGAGTGAAATGATGTCATAGATAATGACATCATTTCGCTCATTTCGCAGATTGAAATATGCAATTTCGCAAAGAAAAGAGAGAAAAGGTTGGAAAGAAGTACTACACACCATTCACAACATCGTAATCTTTCATTCTATGAACAATTATTCCAAGCCGGACTTGTCCTTTAACACGGCACATAAAATTGAGCCTAAACATACATTTTCTTGATCAGGCATTCTTAAAAGTTTCACCAATGATCACTTAACGGATTTTGATGAAACTCCCTCCCCCCTTGTGGTCAAATACTGCTAAGCCGCCACAAATGTGGATTTTTGCCTGTATGGAAAGTGTGGCACTTGCACACCCAAGAAAAACAATAGGGCATTCAAAACAGACAATAGATAAACAATAGAGGACCCTTCTTGCACACCACGCACACCCGACGTATCGGCGAAAATCCCTAATTCAAGATTCAAGATTCAAGATCCAAGATCCAAGATCCAAAGATCCGGAATTCAAGATCCAGAATGAAACACCCTAATTCAAGATCCAGAATTCAAGATTCAAAATGAAACACCCTAATTCAAGATCCAGAATTCAAGATTCAAAATGAAACACCCTAATTCAAGATCCGGAATTCAAGATTCAAAATGAAACACCCTAATTCAAGATCCGGAATTCAAGATTCAAAATGAAACACCCTAATTTAAGATCCGGAATTCAAGATTCAAAATGAAACACTTTAATTCAAGATCCGGAATTCAAGATTCAAAATGAAACACCCTAATTCAAGATCCAGAATTCAAGATTCAAAATGAAACACCCTAATTCAAGATCCGGAATTCAAGATTCAAAATGAAACACCCTAATTCAAGATCCGGAATTCAAGATTCAAAATGAAACACCCTAATTTAAGATCCGGAATTCAAGATTCAAAATGAAACACTTTAATTCAAGATCCGGAATTCAAGATTCAAAATGAAACACCCTAATTCAAGATCCGGAATTCAAGATTCAAAATGAAACACCCTAATTCAAGATCCAGAATTCAAGATTCAAAATGAAACCCCCTAATTCAAGATCCAGAATTCAAGATTCAAAATGAAACCCCCTAATTCAAGATCCAGAATTCAAGATTCAAAATGGAAACACCCTAGTTCGGAATTGAAGAAGTTTTAAATGTTTCAATTTTGAAAAAAAATCATTTTGGATCCGGCAGTTACTGAGTGGAGTTGAAAACAATGGATGTTTATTCAATAATTCTTCGACGTGATTTCAGCTCTTGAAGATATATTGGAATATGATGTCCACTAATCTGGATAATGACAAATAGTGAGTCGCAATAAGGTTTCTTGTATGGCCTAGGCATGAATTTCTGAGAGGCAAATAGTGCCTAGGCCAAACAAGGAACTTTCTCGCTTTTCGATATTGGTCAACATCTGGAACAGTGCAAATCATATTGCTATGTATTTAAAAGCTGAAATCAGTTGAAAGAAATTCAAATAAATTTCCATGATCTGAGACCCTCAACTCATCAGAGCCAAGGAAAACAAAATTCAAAGTAAGAAGTTTTAGAAATTGAAACACTGAAAAACTTGGGTAAAACTTGAATTAGGGTGTTTCATTTTGAATCTTGAATTCTGGATCTTGAATTAGGGTGTTTCATTTTGAATCTTGAATTCCGGATCTTAAATTAGGGTGTTTCATTTTGAATCTTGAATTCCGGATCTTGAATTAGGGTGTTTCATTTTAAATCTTGAATTCCGGATCTTGAATTAGGGTGTTTCATTTTGAATCTTGAATTCCGGATCTTGAATTAGGGTGTTTCATTTTGAATCTTGAATTCCGGATCTTAAATTAGGGTGTTTCATTTTGAATCTTGAATTCTGGATCTTAAATTAGGGTGTTTCATTTTGAATCTTGAATTCCGGATCTTTGGATCTTGGATCTTGGATCTTGAATCTTGAATCTTGAATTAGGGACTCCCAGTCAGAACATAGCTGGTGAATTGAGAACCTACATGCTGAAATTGTCAAAGTTTGAATTGATTTATAATAACTAATCCATCGTATTTATTGTTTAATTTAAGAACCCAGGTGACATGAAAAATATTATCTTATTAATATCATATATGTAGGTTTTTTACCAAAAAGGTTTTAGTTCTGTTAATAAAAACATGATTAAAAAGAACAAACCTATTCTCCTCGTCACTGCAACACAATTAGTCTCACACCTTTGCTGGCAAACATTCATTGTGCTGTATTTTGATCGATGACAAGGGACGGAACGGCCTAACTAAAGGCTGCTCTGTCTGACGAAGGCTCGTGTCGTATGATGTGAACAATATGGTGACGGTATCCCTCTTTCCCTGCTTGAAACTGTTCACAATTATGCACTAAACTGCTGTTGAATTCATGGCCAGTCTTTGAATTCTCCTCACTTACAAATTCATTATTTATTAGCTTCACATTCTTGTTTAACTTGAAGCAACTTGCACCTGCACTTTCGCATTCTTTTAGGCCATAATGCAATTCAATGCGATTTGCTTCGTCTTAAGCCGTCGCCATGGGAATCAATGACGTCATTGTGTCATGACATTTTACACATGTCCTTCTGAGACTGACACCTGACTGACAACTGACAGCTACCCTGTGTCCCAGACACCTGGAACTGACATCAAGCAGTGACATCAATCAGTGGACACAGCCCGTAAGATATGCTTTGCTTCGTTTTTTAGTTTGTTTTCATAAGAAACTTTAATCAAAGACAAAAACCAAAAGTACCAGGTGAATGCACAGGTATTTGGACAAATATTTTCTCGAAATGTTTTGGTTTTTTACTTTGCCTGCTTTTATTTGACAATGATGTTTTTGAGACTGATCTTGGCGGTGGTTTTCGGACAGTGGTTGTGGTTTTCGGACAGTGAGTTCACAATGCAGAATGTGCCAAGAAAAATATTGTTCTGTTTATACTTGGCAAGTATTCCATCTACAACCTCTTTTGCTTTGCTTTAACCCTCTAAATTGACTGCAGATTATTATACGCTTGTGTTTTGGACAGGGGGCTGGGCTGACCAATTTCACAAAGAGTTACATTAGTAGCTAGCACTATTTGAAGTAGCACTGCTAAGTAGCATACCGTACATGCATAGATCCAAGGCCCAAAAACGAGCAAGACGGGATTTCCGCAAAAAAGAGACATAATCGCTTGTACAGGCAACGCTCCTAATAGTATCGAATTTCTACTGGACAGATCACTTGGCTAGCAAATTGCATGAAAAGGAAAACCAAGGCAACGCCTTATCAATTTTCTACTCAGTCGTTACCGATATTCATCAACTATTCTTGTCTTGGGGATTGCGCAAGCGCATTGGTGGGAGTTAATTGTCCTCAACGGGTCAATTTTGCAGTACACCGAAAAAGTTGAAAGCATGTATTTTCGAGCATGCTTTAAAAAATCTACCTTCTGGCCTATACCTACACAATGAGATGATTCAGAAATATACTACGACTTCTTAAAAGTTTCGATTTTCATCTTTTCAGTAACTCATCTTCAAAGTCGTAGTATATTTTAAAATTCTATTAAAAATTTTTATATGCTTAGGTGAATTTGGCTCTTGGATTATCCTACACAATGAGATACAGGTAAATCTGTTAGATTGACCATTATCATTTATCTAATTTGATTTGCCAGGCATATCCAAGAATGGCACAGCAATACCAGTATGGGACCCACTCTTCTTAGGCACATCCCAAGCAGGGACCCGTCTTTGACATATCATTTCACTCGTAGGCACATCCTCGGACGGACTACCGGCCAACATCCGTCCAGGACCCGCCTTCGAAATCCTACTGACACAGCAGCAATATTTGGCTCTCTGTTCTGTGGTGCTGGTTGCTGGTGGTAACTTGGGACAAATGCCCTCCCTCGTTGCGTCTCCAATTCCCCTCTTCAACCTTTCATAGTTCGATTTAATTTAAGTAAGATTTAGATTAAAGTAGCTTGATTTGATGGGAGAAGGTTTTCTCTCTCCGGGCATCACCCATGAATCCGGAAGTTGAAAGTTTCTCAAAAGTATACCCATAAATCCGGAGATTCCTCAAAAGCATACCCACAAATCCGGAAATTTCTCCAAAAAGGTTACCCATAAATCCGGAACTTCTGATGAAAAAGGTACCCTAAAATATGGAACAACCCCGTACCACTGAGTACTGGAGTTACCCTTTAATTCGCTGTTTTCTCCAGCAGGATTGAAAATTTTTCTTTCAGATAACATGTAACTTTCGGGGTAAATTTTGTTGTTATTCTTTCGCAGGATTTCTTTCCACAGATTACAGTGTCTAACATCTGCAGGTTAAAAAGCTTCTTCTGATCGTGGAGCAAAATTATGGAATGAGCTTATCAGGGAAATTAAATTGGCACCCTCTCTGACTACCTTTGAAATAACTATTTAATAGCTATATTTTAATTTTCTCTCACGTTTTGCTATGCTGAATCGTGTAAGTTATAACGAAATATTGTACATGTAAGGCTTTTTTTCAATCAGGTTTTGTTAACAGATCAATTTGCAAACAGTTAGTTCCAGCTGAAATCTGTTACCTGTACAGGGACGTAGGAAGCATCTCAAACTTGGAGGGGCACGACACTTCGAGGGCACTTTTTCCATCAAGCTAAAGGGGCATTTCCTGAAAATAAAAAGGGCACTTCTTTGTTTATTTCAAAATCTTGGGGGGCACGTGCCCCCAGTGCCCCCCCGGTTCCTAAGTCTCTGTACCTGTATACCGGGTGTTCCAAAATGATGTATTATTGTTTGATTGCTTATTACATGTCCATAACCAATGAACTGATATTCAAACACTTTGTTTTATTTAATTGCCTGAAGGCTAAATTGTATTGTAAGGTGTTGGTTGTGGTTTTACCAGTTTTTGAAAATTTGTTCATCGGTTGTGCACCTATAAGCAATCAAACGATAATACATCATTTTGGGACATTCGGTACATTTTTTGAAAATGATGAAGCGAACAAACAATGCTGCGTTTGTGGGTTTATTACGTTCTTCAGTTCTGTATCGCAAATCGTTTGCATGAACAGAACAACTGACAGCACGCAGTACCGGAATCTATCAGTTAAAGGGCAAGGACGCCGGATACGGAAATTTTTGGCAAGTCAAAACTGCAATCTCTCAATCAAACAATCTGTCGGATCGACATTCGATATTTTGGACCCGCCGAGCGCCCAGATCTTATGGCCACTGAGTTAAAAACTTGTGTGCAAGAAACCATGGTCACAAAATAAAACTTCGAGTTAAATTCAAACTTCCTTAATTGCACAGAAATCAAAATTTTCCTTGTCTGTCATTTGTGACATTTTAGTGCTTGCCTTTCAAGGGTGTATTTTTGCTGATTGGTACCCTGGGTACCAGAGCCAAAAAATGATAAAATAAAAAAATAAAAAAAAGTAAAGAAGGAAAGAAAGTTGTCCTCCTTTCTTCATTCTCTCTTCCTTTTCCAAATTTTCAATTTCTTTCTAATTTTGAGGATCTGGTACCCAGGGTAGCTGATTGGGAGCAAAACTAAATGTTCATTATTTAGCAAAAATCAACAGCTCTTCTTGGATCTTCTTGGATTGGATGTAATTGGCGGTAAAGGAGCAGAAGTTTCACGCACACTTGTCGTAAAAATCTGATACAACAGCCAATTCTCTTTTGCATGAAAACAGTATTAGATGAATCAAATCCAATCACATTTTTTTACAAAATAGTTACAATGTTAAGATGAAATTGCGTGAATACACTTTTGATGCTAATTTACACTCTAGAAAGTAGAAGTAGTTTAATGCATGATCTAATACACTTTAATACTACATATTATTACCTGACTGACGTTTGAAAAACGAGGAAATACAAGGATCCCGCCAATCCCATTGGTTAGTCGCACATTTTCCGCGGTTTCCCCGTAGCCTTGTATAATACGATACAAGGACAAGTTTTTGACAACACAGTAACTGATTTAGGACTGTGAGATTTACAATAAACTCAAGCGACATACAGTAACAAAATGCGTTTGGCCAAATGATATCAGTCAAAATTAGAAGCTATCAGGTAATAAAACTCATACTAACCGGGTTTGTAGTTGTGCAGGAAAATATAAAGCCCTCGGTCTTATTGCACAGACCTCGCAAGCTCGGTCTGTACTTTTAAGACCTCGCACGGGCTTTATATTTTCCTGTACAACACAAAACCGGTTAGTATGCGCATAATCAAAATGGACGAAATCTTTACAATTAATAACGTGCAAAGTCACAGGATTGGATTGTCCCCCAGTCCTTGCAATCAACCTTATTCATCTATTCCCGTTTTCAATCAGTTGTTAGTTGAGAGGCTGAAGCCTCCATCATTTTCGAAATATGTTCGACCTTGTATCAATTTTGCAAAATTGTCTTGTTCATTATACCAAGATCACAAAAATGCATACTTTTCTTCACATCAAAATCGTAAAAATCGATTTTGTCCCTTGTACGAAATCACCAAGCGATATCCTTCCCGATTGCACATCTCCATCTCCAGCATCCAAAATATAAGTAGTGCCTACACGGGAAATAGTTGTGCCAATGATTTATAATCAGAAGATAACTGCTGATCAATGTATGTTGGAAAAAGATTGAATGAGTCGTGCACAGGTTAACCCAGAGAGATAATGTGATAAATTATGATATACCGGGTGTCCCAAAAAAATGTATACGGATTTAGTTGACTCCAGCGCTGTGAATTTAGCTTCAATCACTGTCTGATCACTCTCAAAATGTTCCTCGATAGTTAACTTGAACATAGATACCTCGTTTGTTGATATTGTACTCTGAGAGCAGACATGTTAAGCTTGAAAGCTTAAATTTGCCTCGCCCTGCAAACCAGAGTTTTACCCTTTTGGCCTAAGCAATTTCTTAACGCACAGCATATAAATCAACGATAGCCTTAATAAAATTTGAGCAATATTAGATCTTGTCTTATTCTGCCTTCCAGAAGTCACCCCCCAGTCACCCATTGGGAATTTTCTTAATTTTTCATAAATTTCAGTTCTTAATTTTGATGTGCTTCAGGAATTTGCTTAGGCCAAAAGGCCAAAGTTCTGGTTTGCAAGGGCAAGCAAATTTAGGCTTTGAAGATTGATATTTCCACTCTCAAAGCACCAATACCAACAAACGAGGTATCTATGTTCAAGTTAACTATCGAGGAACATTTTGAAAGTGCTTAGCCATTCATTAAAGCTAAATTCACATAGCTGGAGTCAACCAAATCTGTATACATTTTTTTGGGACACCCGGTACAAAACTAAGTAATCGACAGAAGGAATGATTTACGTGCTGCTTGAAAGCTAAGAGACATGGCTGCTCTAGCATCATTTTTGCGAAATTCTTATTGGCATTTCAAATTGCCAGTAGTAAGGATAAAATGTTTCTGATATACAAAACTAAGTAATTGACAGAAGGAGTGATTTACGTGCTGCTTGAAAGCTAAGAGACATGGCTGCTCTGGCATCATTTTTGCGAAATTCTTATTGGCATTTCAAATTGCCAGTAGTAAGGATATAATGAACCAGGTTGGCATTGAAGATACGGAGCACTTTTTGCTGTCTTGCCCTTCATTTGACATCCATCGACGAGATCTTCTCGCTGGAATTGCGGTAGTATTGCGACCATTTGTTCAAATCAACAGTCTTTCAAATAGCGCTCTGACACAACTTTTATTGTATGGTGATAAAGACCTTTCTAGTGACGTTAATAAACATGTACAAGAACTGAACCTAAAGTTCATTCACCAAACTGGTCGATTTGACTAAGGAAATTCACAGCGTTTATTTAAATTTCATAGTAACCAAGTCCCTTTGCTTCTCTTTCTTTTTGCTGTAAGTTTGTTTCACATTGTATGTTAGACTCATTGGGCACAAATCCATTCTAATTTGAAAATCGAATCTCCAGTTCACCCATTCTTGTGAATAAGACCTGATTGCCCAAAGTTAGCTCGACATACAATGTGAAACGAACCTTAGTATTTATCAGTAGAAATTGTTCATGTGTATTTTTCGTAGCTGTACATTTAATTTTAGTTTAGTTACACGTTCTCTATGTTAATGACTGCGGAGTTGTCATGGTCTCTTGCACTCCGTGGTATCGTCCTTGTAGTGTAGTAAAGTAGCTCGTACGTAGTGCGTTAAGTAGTTTGTTTGTAAAAATTTTATATTGAATAAAAAAAACCAAGTTAGATCTAAAGCCCATCGAAAGTCATCATTTAGAGAGGGGATCTATTTCGATTAGCTTCAAAGGTAAAACATAATGAACAGATTATATTGGGAATTGAGGCACCAACTGAAATTTCGTTTGCAAAACAAGTTCGTTCACCATTCCGGCTATCGGCTGTCTTGCATACATTCCTTTATTTGTACTTGCGAATTGATCAGCTAGCAGTTGAAATCACATTGATAGCAGACGCTAATCGGTTGATACTTTTTCTCTACCAAACCCTAGACTTACTACCTCAGTCTCAGTTTTCCATTTTAGAATTGATGAATTGAAATCGTTCAGAATTGGCCTTAGCTCATGGCGTCCGGCACCAAAGCGAAGTTCGTAAATTTCTGGTCGACTTTTATGAATCGTTTGATTATGTGTCACAGTTGTAGCGATTGATGTCTGCTGTTTGTCAAGGAGCGAAACCATGATGAGTGTAGTAAGTCTACTCAAATTCAAGGACTTTAACCTTTTCTCGGAGGAAAGAAGCGTTCAGAACTTTTGCCAGGATGATTAGTGATACCTACTCAGGCACCGAAACCAGGATTCGAGCTCACAGCATTTTGCAAAAGAGGGGAGCAAGCTAACAACGAGGCTAATTACCACCGGAATAATGGAAACTGGTGTGAAAATCACACTGAATTCTATTGTTACTAAATCTGTCCTTATACTGTATATAGCGTACGGTTAGAAGAGGGCATAACTACTCGAAGAAACAGGTATCTGCTTGATCTTTTGCGCTTTTTCTTTTCCAGTGCTGACTAGTTTCGCCCACTAGGGCATCTTCAGAACAACTGTCCTTATACTGTACATTTTTCCCAGTTTTGCATATCAGCCGATAAACTTTGTGGCAATAAAAGGTATTTGGATAGCTGGTTTTTGGTATAATTGAGTGAAAAATTGTGCTCTCTGAAAAGGAGCAGCCATAGATTACAAAATAACAAATTTGATACCAACATCACGTCCTCCATACGGAAAATCTAGGTGCTGATTGGCTTTCCGTTGCAAGTAAGCCTTCATTAGGTGCCTCTGTTAGAACATCCCCGTGATTCAGTGCGGCATATTGCTTATCAGTCAATTCTGGTCCGGCATCGGTTGTAACTTTTGTACTGGATCTTCTTGCATGAAGACCTTGTGTTTTCATCACGTATGCAGAACCAGGTCTTGAGAAATATGCTTTTTCGTAAGATGTTCCGACAGGATCGTGCCTTGAAGCCTCCGGTGCCTAAAATTGGGACGAAGAACTAATAATATAATTTCTTTAACTGCGTGTGCGACGTTCAAGTTTCTGATTATTCAGCGTTGCTCTTTATTGCAGCTATTAATTCGTTGTTTCTCTCGCAAGATTTAACAGTTGGTATTCAGCAGTTACTAATTTTCTTTCCACAGACTACAGTGTCTTTGTTGCGTTTTTGGGTTTTTCGTGATGAGTCTGTTTTAAACTATTTCATGAACAACGCGATTTATAAGCCACATGCCTTCCATAGCGAGAAAGCAGATATTGTCAGTGAATTCCCAATAAGTTTGTCACTTAAAATTCAACAGCAAACTATTCCAACCACAGTCGTAAGAGTGAGACGATCCAGAAACAAATAGCTCGCCCTGTTTTTCGGAAATTGTTCGCCATTTTAGGTTGAACATGCAACACCAACAGCCCGAAAGTTCTGCCCTCGCAGGGGTAAAGCGAATCCAGAAGCAACAGTTGACATAAACAAAATTGCATCACAGGCACCATGTTACTGTGATGAACGGTAAAGGACAATTCCAAGCTAAATAAACACTAGAAAGCAAGAGAGATGAAGACCAAGATAACTTTGAATATCATTATTACATTTGAATGTAAATCAACACACCAGACCAAAGTAACTCGTTTCTGGCAGCGCTTGTTGAAATGAGTGAAATTACGATGAGCGTAGATTAAAGAAAGAAATTACCTTTTCCACTATCTTCATTCTTATCAAAGCTGGCTTTGTTGTGCGTTTGCATCCTTGGGCTGCAAGAGAATTCAGTGATTGAATACCAGTGCTATGACCCCTGTTCTTAATATAAACACTGCTAGCTGTAGCAAGAAGTTCCTTTAGATCTCGGAATCTCAGACTACTTTTTAGAGAGTTGATCAGCACACAAGTTTTATTTGCCTTCTGGCTTTGTTTCTCGTTCTTTTCGTTCATTGTGAGCTGATTCTGTACTCAATTTGAGAAAATGTACCGTTGATCAACTCTCTAAAAAGAGTTCTGAGATTTCCGAGATCCGAAGGAATTCATGCCACAGCTAGCAGTGTTTTCACTGACGACAACGAGGATGGTGCTGCTGTTTTTCCTCTCAAACTTTCACAGATTTGGACACTCGATCCAAACCTCTTTTTCTAGCAAGTAAAAAGGTTATGCTAGGCTAATATCGTTGAAGTCGCTGAAGATGCTAACATCATCAATAAGTTTACCTTTGCAGAATAAGTTTACCTTTGCTTTGACGAAATTTGCTTATACTTTGTTGAATAGCCAAGATCATTAAATTCATTAGGAATATATATATATATATATATATATATATGTACTCAAGAAAAACACATTCGTTTAAACGTTTCGGCGCAAGCCTTCATCAGTATTGGTACTGATGAAGGCTTGCGCCGAAACGTTTAAACGAATGTGTTTTTCTTGAGTACATATATCTTTTTTATAACATATTTGCGAATGAGCTAATGAGAATATATATATTCTCATAAGCTCCTACTCAATATGTATTAAAATAGATATATAGACTCAAGAAAAAACACATTCGTTAAACGTTTCGGCGCAAGCCTTCATCAGTAATCAATTGATTACTGATGAAGGCTTGCGCCGAAACGTTTAATGATATGATAGGATTTATAGGCAGAAATTGGGCACGGCTATAGGCACGAAGTTCGCTCCGGCTTATGCCAATCTCTTTATGACCCGGTTGGAAGAGAGGTTGTTGGAGGCTTCACCTGACAAACCGCTCATCTGGATGAGATTCATCGATGATGTTTTCTTTATCTGGATGCACGGGGAGGAAAAGTTGAAGTCTTTCATCAATCATCTCAACAGTAGCCATGAAACCATTAAGTTTACTAGCGAGCAATCACGGGATAGTATTAGTTTTTTAGATGTTCAGGTTAGCGTGGGGGAGGGGGGAGTCCTTTCGACAGACTTGTTTTGCAAGCCAACTGATACACATCAGTACTTGCATAAGAAGTCTTGTCACCCCTGGCACACTAAGAAGGCGATCCCCTATGGTCAGGCTCTTAGGTTTCGTAGGATATGTTCGGAAGATCGCCAATTTCAGGAGAGGGTAGGAGAGTTGGCTGGATGGCTTAAGGACAGGGGCTACGAAGAGTCTTTAGTTAATGAGCAAATAGATAGGGTACGTAGGTTGGATAGGACTACTCTTCTAGCAAATGCGGGAAATAGGACCAATAACCAAGGGAGGGGGGAAAGGGTTCCACTTGTTGCCACATACCATCCAGCACTCAATAGTTTGGGAAAGGTGGCCGGGAGACTTCATCCTATGCTCACAAACTCTGAGGAGCATAGGGGGGTGTTTCCTGAGCCACCTTTAATAGCATTTAGGAGATGTAAGAACCTTAAGGATATACTTGTTAGGGCTAGGCTCAATAGTGAGGGAAATGGGGGGACTGATAAGAAGGGATGTTCTCGTTGTGGTAAATCTCGTTGTCAAGTGTGTAATGTCATGAGTAATAGTGGACATTTTCATTCAAACATAGATAGCCGGGAATATAGGATAAACTATTCGTTTAATTGTGACTCGTCAAATGTTGTGTATTTGTTGGAATGTACTGTTTGTGGTGTACAATATGTTGGTAGCACCTGCACGCCTTTTAGGCTTAGGTTTAACAATTACAAGGCGTGCAGTCATAAGTTTAACTTGGGGGCCTCAGTACCCCAGGCGGAATTCTTCAGGCATTTTACTGGAGAAGGCCACCACGGGTTTCTGAAGGATATTAGTATAAAAATAATCGATAGGCTAACGGGGGGAAATAGGATGCGGGAAAGCTTCTGGCAATATCGGCTGGATTGCTTTGCCCCTAAGGGATTAAAAACTAGGCAGGTTGATACATAGATTTGATTTTTGCTTGCATTTTGGTTGTTTTGTTGTTTTGATGTTTGCGCTTAGCTTTTCTTTAGGGACACACGCTATTCTTTAGGGATCTCTTTCTGCCCATCCACTCTTGGATCTTTTTATTGCTGGTTTGGTTCTTACACACATTTCTTTTCAGCTTCCGCGAGACAGACACCGCCGCCGACTCTAGCAGTACTTAACACTGCGCTTTCTTTCATCTTCCTACTGCCGCCTCTGTTTACACCGGTTACTTTAACACCTTTTTATTTATCAATTGTATTTAGTAGGATCCCTTTATGCTATTGTTTTCGTAAATGGTTTTGTATTTCGAAATTGATATGTATGCGATGTTGAATTTGAGAAGTCATAATGATGAAGGCTTGCGCCGAAACGTTTAAACGAATGTGTTTTTTTGAGTACATATATCTTTTTTATAACATATTTGCGAATGAGCTAATGAGAATATATATATATATATATATATATGGTTTCAGACGATATATATATATATATATATATATTCTCATAAGCTCATTCGCATATTGTATTGTTATTTCAAGATTTATATGTATGCTCCATCTAATTTGGAATATATATATATATATATCATCTGAAACCAGACTGCTGATGAAAGATCTTCTAAATTTGCAAATTATTTTCCAAAAGATTATACAAGGTGTCCACAAAAAATTGTGGCCCGTTTGTATGGTCTTAGCTTGATTGTTTCGGTTTTTACACATTTGCAGGTCAGGCTCCAACTGACAGCTTGAGATCTCGTTGAGTCAATCTGACAATCAGTTGCTGATTTATCGCAGAGAAAATGCAAAACGAATGGTTACTTCAAAAACAGCACTTCTATTGTCCTCCCGCAACGTTGAAATTGAGTAACTTTTCAAGCAAAGTGTTCCAGCGTTTCATCTAAATTTTTGTATGTTTAAAAGGGTTAACAATGTTGTTTATCTGTCAGAAAACTCTAAACTCTGCCTTTAGAAGTGTAGAAATTGCTTGTTTAGAAATGCTGTATATGATGCTAGAGCTAAATCTGCAATGGCAATAGCATTGCAGAATCAATGAATAAATTTTCTGTAGTATTAGCAATACCCTTGGTGGCAAGATTCCTGAAACAGCAAATCCGCGTCTAGAGCATGAGGTACTCGTTAAACACACAAAATCTACGCTTTGAATTCGAGGCCATTGTGGGAAATCCAACAGCGCGCATATAGGAACTACTTAGTTACAGTACTGTTCATAAAGCGTTCATTCATTCTTAATTTGTTGCGGTATTCATTTGTATGGCTCAACGTATTTTACTTCTTTATCGTTATAATAATATTTACGTATGTGTCTCATATTCATGTAGATGCAAGCGAGGTTACGGAAACTGACTAAGTTAATAACCTTTTCATGTATGAAAAGCCTATGCAAGACTATTGTATCGGAGGCAAAAAAGGCAAATATAGGTATCCTGTTCAGTGGCGGACACTTGGGGGCGAGGGGGTGCGATTGCCCCCCCCCCAATGTTGGCTAAAACAAAGGTCTTTTGTTCGAAAACAATATAAACAAACAATTCAATTAACTAAAACAATAGCTTCGCCCCCCCCCCCAAATATTTGGCAAAGTGTCCGCCACTGATCCTGTTTTGAACATTCTGATTTGTTGAAACTGTCAATATTCTTGTGAAATGAATCAGTTCACAAAAGTTCCGTGAGGTTGAGTGGAAAATGAGTTGAGAGTCGAACGTGCAAGAGGAATCATGAATGATGAGGTATAAAGCATAAACTTGAGCTTTCTCACCAAAGGTTCCTTGGCTGATGGATATATGTTTCGAACTAGCATAATTGAGTAAGATTGCGATCCACAACAGCCATAATGTGTCTCAGGTAGAGAGCGTTTTTGGCAAATTTAAAACATCCAATGGATCTGGCGCTGATGGTAATGCTGCCCATTTTCTTACTAAAGGCCTACTAGTTATCGCTGAATCACTTTGTGACATGTTTAATCTTTCAATTGTAACAGGTGTATTCCCAGATAGTTGGAAAATTGCACGAATGGTACCTATTTTTAAAAGTGGTCAATCAAATGATCGATCTAATAATCGTAGACCGATTTATGTGCTTCCATTTCTGTCCATGGTTTTCGAGAAGTTGACTTATCACCAATTTCATGGCTATGTTGACAAAAACAAGCTTCTTTTTTCTAAACAGTCTGGGTTCAGATCACTGCAATCTGTTATCATTCGATGTTATCATTCTTAACATGGATAAAGGTGAGTATACAGCGATGGAATTCGTAAGCCTCAAAAAAGCTTTTGACACTATTGATCTTGAAATTCTACTAAAAAAGCTGACAAAATATGGTATCATAGGACTTGAGAATACCTGGTGTGCATTTTATCTAAATAATAGAGTGCAATTCTGCAGAGTCAATGGTGTATCGTTAAAGCTAGACGATATAAGATGGGGGGTGCCACAAGGCTCTTTTCTTGGCCCTCTTCTGCTTTTGATCTCTATTAACAATCTGCCATTCTATCTGCAAAATAGTCAAGTTGCTATATATGCGGATGATACCACCATATCATATTCTTCCAAAAATATCGATGAACTCAACGAAAACATAAATAGAGACTTGGACTGCCTCAGCCAATGGCTTCAAGGAACCAAAATGCCGTTAAATAGTTCGAGCTTCAAAAAAGAACTAAAAGCGCACTTGAAGAACTGAAAATGCTAATGTTTATGTTATCTGAAGGGGTATTCGTGTATCAATAATTACAATGAATGAATTCTAAATCATGACTTTGCGTGCTCGTATCTCCCCCGTTTGGCTAATTATTCCTACATGCAAGATACGTGCATTCAAGTTGAAGATTAAAAGATTTAGCTGTGTACGTGGAAAGTCCCAACATCTTATCATTGAGCTCTTTTTTCTATAAAACGGGGGTACTTATTTTGAGACACCCGGTACAAGCATCAAAATCTCGTGCTGCTCATCATTTACTGTGTATACCTTACCTGCAAGGTGTGGCCATATTGAATCCAATGCAGATGCAAAATCCACAGCAGTCCTAGAAAGATTAAATAAATACCGAAAGTGGGTCAAAAATATCTATCCGTTGCTTGGAAAATCGTGCATTAAAAATTAATGCAACCAGTCCGTAAAATTTTGAATCTATCTCCTTACTGAGGCTTCAACCAAATTGTCGACATTTTTCTCATAATTCTAGAAAACTTATTCTTTCATCAGATCAGGATTTATCGAAAAGTCCCATTTCTCAATTTGCCAAAAAACAGCAAACAATAGGCTGTTCATTGTCCTGTGAATTTCACATGTTTTTATGGTCTTTGATGGTTTTGATGATCTTTAAAGGGTTTGTGCAAGGTTAAAAGGCTGCATTTGCACAAGCAAAAAATCTAAAAATAGATCAAGCGAATCATCCAATGACAGCATAGTATTCAGGTCACGAGAAACTTTGCATGTGATCAGTTCGAGGAAAGGAAGAAACGAATATGGCGGACAATGAGAATCTCACGCGAAAGATTTTGAAATGTGCCAAGAGACCTGGGATTATAAAAGGATTATAAAAGCACCACCCAGAGAATTAATTTGTTTGAAATCAAAGTTCTTACATTTCTATTGTAATTTGAGGCAGAGTGTCCCCAGCCATGGAGACTACTATTAAAGGTGCAGAATTTCACATATAGTATTGTGAAAATTCAATGAGAAGCAATACAATTTTATTTTCACGGCCATGACAAATGATAAAGATCTCTATGCTTTACTTCTGTACAAGGAATCATTTGCTATTTCTATCCAATAATTGAGGGGACAGAAATAGAGCAAAAATGCGAGGAGGAGAGCAACAAATAGCAACGGGGTAGGGCGCCGAGCGGCACAGTGTGGGCCTATCTATTTTTCAAAACAACACAACCAACACAACCCGGCAGCCCATCATGTGATCACTTTCAGTGCGGCGTATTGCGCATGCCTAGATCGAAAGTTATTTTTAGATAGGCCAAAAAAAGTTTTTCCTGATGCGATCAACACCTGTTGAGGTCATTGCCACTGCAAAGTTTATTCCGCGAATTTTCCTAAAATGTGAAATTCGCGAAAGTTGTTCCCGCTAAATTTCCTAAAATATTAATATTTCATTTCATTTCATTTATTTATGAAACCAAATATTGATTATGAAATATGAAACCAAATATTATTTATGAAACCAAATATTGATTATGAAATATGAAACCAAATATTATTTATGGAACCAAATATTGATTATGAAATATGAAACCAAATATTATTTATGAAACTAAATATTATTTATGAAACCAAATATTGATTATGAAATATGAAACCAAATACTAATTATATGAAATATGAAACCAAATATTATTTATTGATATATGAAATATGAAACCAAATATTATTTATGGAACCAAATATTGATTATGAAATATGAAACCAAATATAATATTTATGGATGAAATATGAAACCAAATATTTTATGGAACCAAATATTGATTATGAAATATGAAACCAAATATATTTATGGAACCCAATATTGATTATGAAATATGAAACCAAATATTTATGAACCAAATATTGATTATGAAATATGAAACCAAATAATATTTATGGAACCAAATATTGATTATGAAATATGAAACCAAATATAATTTATGGAACCAAATATTGATTATGAAATATGAAACCAAATATTATTTATGGAACCAAATATTGATTATGAAATATGAAACCAAATAATATTTATGGAACCAAATATTGATTATGAAATATGAAACCAAATATAATTTATGGAACCAAATATTGATTATGAAATATGAAACCAAATATAATTTATGGAACCAAATATTGATTATGAAATATGAAACCAAATAATATTTATTATGAAATATGAAACCAAATATTGATATTGATTATGAAATATGAAACCAAATATTATTTATGAAACCAAATATCGAATATGAAATATGAAACCAAATATTATTTATGAAACCAAATATTGATTATGAAATATGAAACCAAATATTATTTATGAAACCAAATATTGATTATGAAATATGAAACCAAATATTATTTATGGAACCAAATATTGATTATGAAATATGAAACCAAATAATATTTATGGAACCAAATATTGATTATGAAATATGAAACCAAATATAATTTATGGAACCAAATATTTATTATGAAATATGAAACCAACCCAAATAATATTTATGAAACCAAATATTGATTATGAAATATGAAACCAAATATATTGATTATGAAATATGAAACCAAATAATATTTATGGAACCAAATGATGAAACCAAATATAATTTATGGAACCAAATATTTATTATGAAATATGAAACCAAATATTATTTATGGAACCAAATATTGATTATGAAATATGAAACCAAATATAATTTATGGAACCAAATATTGATTATGAAATATGAAACCAAATATAATTTATGGAACCAAATATTGATTATGAAATATGAAACCAAATAATATTTATGGAACCAAATATTGATTATGAAATATGAAACCAAATATAATTTATGGAACCAAATATTGATTATGAAATATGAAACCAAATATAATTTATGGAACCAAATATTGATTATGAAATATGAAACCAAATATAATTTATGGAACCAAATATTGATTATGAAATATGAAACCAAATATAATTTATGGAACCAAATATTGATTATGAAATATGAAACCAAATATTATTTATGGAACCAAATATTGATATTCCTTTTCTTAACATTTTATTGAATATCTTAACAAAATGCTACGAAATTCAATATGATCTTGTTCAACAATAACCCTTTTCAATTAAGCTACTAACAAGCATTGGTATGGAAGATTTAGAAGAGTAACTGAAGAGTCAAGCAACATTTGAAACATTTCAAAATTTGATATGAAGCCTTACTTTGCGAAAGTCTGTTCTCACGAAATTTCCCATTTTGGCTGATTTGCGAAAGTTTATTCTAAAAATTTCGCGTTTTTTCCAACTCGCGAAAGTGTCTTGCCGCGAAAGTTTCTTCCCTTAAATCCTTAACCGTCGCGTGTTTAAATGATAGCACACGCCAAGAGGATCTAAGTAAGACCGGATTTTGTACTTCAAATATTCTGCCAAAGTCCTACAAAGGATCAGTGTCTCATGAGTCTTTAAGAGATCGTAGAGAGAAATAGCTATCGTGCATATCTGAACATTTCACACAAAAAAATTTCAGTTGACCTTAAGGAATCTTAAGACTACAGCAACTAATCTAAGGCTACCGAACAAAAAATCCACAAATGGATAGAAATGTTTCTCTTCTAGAAGTCTTGAAATGGCCTTTCGGCTGAATGAAATCTCGCTTCCTCCATTAGTGCCATCAAATATTGTACTGATTAACTGTATAATCGGTGATTGTATATTTGGACTTTCTTTTTCTCTCAATATTCGTTTCAGATCATGGGGTTTTAATCAGTATTTTATGAATTGAAAAACCGAACCGGGTGCGCCAAAATAAACTATGCACTTTTGGCAGGCCACGATAAATCTGCGAGGTTGCGAGGTTGGCCCAGTGGTTAAGGCGCCGGACTCACAACCGCAAGGTCGTGGGTTCGAATCCCACCAGGGTCATACTTGCTGCGAAAGTGTGAGGAGAGCTGCTAACTCTCTGTAATTCCAGGCAAAGGCAAAAGGAATCACGAGGTGTGGTCACATCGAGAGGAAGGACCGGGGTCGCCCTGATGGGCCCCCCTGCGCCAAGCGCAGAAACCCATACCTTGCGAGAATAGCAAGTGTATGTGCCTAAAAAGTGAAAGGTTTTGTATAACCCGTGTCCCCTGCTGGAAACAAGTCATCTCGAGACTTTCGCAGGCTAGGCACGTTAAATACAATTACTCACTCACTCACTCACTCACTCACTCACTCACTCACTCACTCACTCACTCACTCACTCACTCACTCACTATCGTATACTGGACCGAGTTTGAAGATTTCGCCCCATACCGTCATAAATCAAAAATTCAACAAGGCTCCATGCTTGCTGGCTTCGTGACGCTTCCTTGCTTGTCTTTTAACCCTTTGACACAGGAACGCAACTTGGACCAAAGCATATTCTAAGAAACTCGAAACTAACTGAAAACAAAAACATTTGCAAAAACTCCTAGTATCTAATTCAGGTTTTTTGCAAAATAGTAAGTCATAAATCTTCAAAATCGGTTCCGTGAACGATTTATCGTGGCCTGCAAAAATGCATAGCTTACTTTGGCGCACCCGGTAGTTAGGTTAGTATAATTTTCTATAGTAATCAAGTTTGCAAGTTGTTGCTGCAAATAAGCATTGCTGAAGGGACCTCCTTAAAAATTAGAAATTAAATTAAATGAAAAAAATACATTGACATTCATATCAATCTACTGCAAATACGTCCTCACCTATCTAACTCATCTTTGAGGTCAAGTTTTGGTTTAAATTCCAATAGCCGCATAATCACTTTTCCATGCCCTTGAAAGGCAGCACAGTGACAGGCAGTCCATCTGGTACTACTGTTTCTTCCATTCACATCTGCCCTAAAAGATATATGCATTTGGTATCTTCCTTTGGACTGTCATCACTATAATTGTCTATCAGATGATCACACAAATCAATAACATTAGGATTTGGCTTTAACCAATAGCTATGATATTGGTGCTTTGCGAGCTAAAATAGTAATGTTGAAAGTTCAAATTTGCCTTCACGTCCAAACCACATCTTTTGGCCTTTTCGCCTGAGCAAATTCCTGCAGTAATCGGAACACTATATTTTATAGGATTTGCTTAGGCCAAAACACCAAAGCTCTGGTTTGGAGTTGACAGCAAATTTGGGCTTTCAACATTAATTTTTCAATATTCAAAACATCAATATCAACAAATGAGATATCTATGTTCAAGCCAACTATCGAGGAATATTTAGAAATTGTTTGGCCACTGCTTAAAAGACAAGTCCGGGGTTGGAATAATTGTTGATAAAATGTTGATAAAATGAAAGATTACAATGTTGTGAATGGTGTGTAGTACGTTTTTCCAACCTTCTCTCTCTTTTCTCTGTGAAATTGCGTATTTCAATCTGTGAAATGAGCGAAATGACGTCTTTATTTATGACATGATTTCGCTCACTTCGCCTTCGACCTAAACGAGGCTGTTTTCTTACAAACCTCTCAAGTACTTTCCCACGTCACAATCGAACCTCCAAACTGAGGCTAGCCATTTTATCGCCATTTCATAAAAATGGCGATGACATTAGGCCTAACTTACGAAAAATGTTGTACGAATTTACAACAGAAAGAGATCTCAAAACTTGGAAAGGTCTCTCAATTGGTGTTCGGCAGTTGGTAAGGTTGCTTTTTGGCATCAATTGTAGAAACTCCGGATTTTTCCTTTAAAGCTAAATTCACATCGCTGGAGCCAACCAAATCTGTATGAGTTTATCTTTGTTCAAGTCAACTATCGAGGAACATTTTGAGACTGATCAGCTATTGATCAAAGCAAAGCTCTAATTGTTGAACCCATCCCATATTTGTAGACTTTTTATCTGTGTTCAAGTCAACTATCGACGAACGTCTCGAGACTGATCAGCTATTGAAAAAAGCAAAGCTCTAATTTCTGAACCCACACAAATCTGAATACTGTGTTATCTATGTTCAAGTCAACTATCGAGAAACATTTTGAGACTGATTAGCCATTGGTCAAAGCAAAATTCTAATTGCTGAACCCAAAAAAATCTGTATGCTTTTCTTCCTGGGATTTTCTGGGACACCCGGTATTAGTAGAGTAGGCATTCATGCCTTGCGATCTGGTCTCTTTTCCTGAATGAAGGAAGGCAGGTCGTTATCATAGAGTAGATTTTAATGGGCAATGGAATGGGATAACTGAAGCTTGCCTAATTCTGATCTTTTGGATTTTTTCATCTGTCCAATAAGAGCCACGGCAGTGAGACTACGTTCATACAAAGCCGGTACAATTTGAAAATGGCAAAAAAGTGACAGTACTAACATTTAGCTAAGGTTAACACGAAAACAACACCATTCGAAAACGACACCGAATTCGATGGTACCACTTTCTTTGCAATTTCTGCGACAAAAGAGATGGACTTTGACGGAAAAGATATCAGCATAGGCCAAGAAATCAATCAGTATCATTTCGAAAATATTGAAAATGCTCCATTTTCATTGTTTCCAGTGTTCGTACAGTGCTGTTTCAAATTGTTCTGGTTATAGGGTTTCATTTTCAAATTCTGTCACTTTTAAATCTTGCCGTCAGAAAAAATGTGCCGTTCTCATGTGAACGGGAGATCTATCCATGACAGCTTTATGCCATTTTCAAATTGTGCCAGTATCATATGAGCGCAATCAAGTCTAACCCTTAAAAAATGACATCAGGTATGTCAAAAAGTTCAAATGTTTAAAAGACCGTAGTACCTACAGTACTGAGTGGATCTAAATGAAGGCATTGAATGCATCGAGCTTTGCTTGATAGCATAAAGAATGAATCGCATTTTTTGCATGTTTTTAGCAATACTCCAGGGCATATAATCTCACTCAAGAGCCATATGAAATAAACTTCTGAATAGAAAAAACTGAAAATATTAGAAACCATGGCAATACGCTACATGTGCAGAGGACATCCGATACTCGTGAAAAACGTACTTTATATGTGCTGTTTGGGAAATTTCTACAAGGTGTACCAAAAAAATTGTGCCCCATTTGTCTGAAGATTGGGCCAAAACGGCAAAAGATTCTCGCAAAACTTTTGCATGATGGTGCTCTTTAGATTTTCAGTTAAAGTTTGCTACCATCCCCATGAAAATCCGTTGAAAAATGATGGAGCTATGACCTTCAGGAGACGAAATTTGCCCTAGTACTGAAACCAGCGATCGGTCATTTTGTCTTACTATTTTGCAGCGATAAATAGCTTCATGGATTGAAAATGAAACAGCAGCCTCCAATTTCATATCTTTCGTGAAAATTCCGATAATCCTCGGAGAGTTCCACTATTTCTGACCTCACAGAAATTATTTCTTACCCCACGTGAAGATACTTATCACTGTAAGACAAAATGGCCGACCGCTGGTTTCAGTCATCAGGCAAATTTGGTCTTCTGAAGGTCGTAGCTCCATCATTTCGCAACGGATTTTTACGGGGATGGTTGCAAACTTTGATTGAATATCTGAAGAGCAACATCATGCAAAAGTTTGGCGAGAATCTTTTGCCATTTTGTCGCAATCTTTAGGCAAACGGGGCACAAATTTTTGGGACACCCTGTATACAAGATGATCGAAGTTTTTAAAAACATTTGCCGGATATTTCATAAACAAGCGATTTTCATGAAGTCGAATTGACCAAGGTATATTTCGAGTACGCGTGAAAACACGACAAAAATCGCAAAAATGCTTCGGTCTTTCGACTAGGAGATAAAATTTATTCAATTCCATTCCATAAAGTATTCTAGGGACTGACAATTTCAAAATGCTTGAAACTTTTGTTGGCGCACAAATGGGTGCGCCAACAAAAGTTGAACAAAGAGAAAAAAGAACAAAGTAGAGCAAAGAGAAAAAAGTAAAAAACGATGTTTGAAAATGAAATTGCTAAATTAACACAATGAATATGTTTGTTAATCAAATTATGGCTTTGTTCTGAAATGTTTCGTTATAATCTACGTTGGAGTAGAATCATAAGGAAGAAAGTAATAACATACTGGACGTCACAAAAAATACAGATTTGGTTGGGTCCAGCGATGTGATGAATTTAGCTTTAATCAAGGGCTAATCAATTTAAAAATGTTCCTCGATAGTTGACGTGAACATTGATAAGAAAGTATACAGATTTGGTTGGGTCCAGCGATGTGATGAATTTAGCTTTAATCAAGGGCTAATCAATTTAAAAATGTTCCTCAATAGTTAAAATGAACATGGTACCTCATTTGTTGGTATTTGTACTTGAGAGCAGAAGTATCAATCTTGACAGCTCAAATTTGTATCCATCTGTTTGCTATAATCACGCAAGTGCAGTTGTTCTTAATTCTCTTCGATTTCAGTTTTTGATTTTGATATGCTTCAAGAAGATGGAGGTGAACACAAGTTTGAGATTTCACGACTAATATTTCTGCTCTCAAAGCATCCATAGCAACAAACGAAGGACCTATGTTCAAGTTAACTATCAATAAACACTGTGAGAGTGATTAGTTATTTATTGAAGCTAAATTCGGATCACTGGACCCAACCAACTATTTGGGATACCCAGTACTGAACAAAATTAATATCACCTATACTGAAGAACACAATAAGAAATATTACCCTTTTTCAAGCAGCAATTTGACAATGTCACTATGTCCCCAAAATGCAGCTAAGCAAAGTGGCATGAAGCCGTCTGATGATTTTCTATTTAGATCTGCACCTCTGCTTATGAATCCTTTCACGAGCTAGAGTTTAAATAAAACATTTCATGACTAGTTGTGGCATCAACTAGAGAGGCTTCGCCCTAAATGGTCTGGTTTCGTAACAAAATCGATTTGAAAATAAGGAAACGCCCTAAGACTGGGCAAATCACGATAAACATGTTCATTAACTCTTTCTGAAAGCTAAACTTAAATATAACGACTAGCTCCTTGTTTGTCTTGGTAAATTTTCAGTTCAAACGCAAGCCGGTCTGAACGGCCTAATCTTTGGCATGGCATCTAATTTGGACGTACCTTTAATTCATAACGATGCCTTCGCAGTTACCTGGTTGAACTTATCTCATCGCAGCAAACCTAAGCAGGATTATTAAACTGTGAGTGCCGGGGGAAGGTTTAAGGAGGTCTAAGGAATATTTTTGAAAATGAAGCAAAGGGAGGAGGGGTTTGCAAGAAGCATGAATTGATATGGTTACATTTCAAATTATTGATAGTAAGATTAAATGATGAAATTGACTACAACGGGAAGTTAGTTCGTGAATGAAACCATGAAACCTTACACAAATGAAATCAACAAGGCAGTAATTGACAAAAAAATCAAGATTTATAATTTTACCATTATCTTGAGGATTATGACTTTAACCTTATGACTTCTAACAGTGTGGTTGACAGGGGGGTCAGTAAGGGAAGTCATAATCAACAGGCTGACCAATAGGGGCGCAGGTTGGCCAGTCTGACCACAACCGAAATAAAGCCCCCGGCTTTTACATTCAATGCAATTAGCTAAAGATTAAGTCATAAATCTTCAAAATCGGTCCAGTGTACGATTTATTGTGGCCTGCCAAACGTGCATAGTTTATTTTGGCGCATCCGGTAGAAAAAACTGGTCTTTAGCACTGTGCCCCCCGTCCCCCCTTTGGCAATGTCGAAATCAGACGCAAAGTTGTAAATCATTGGTTGCCAACAGAAAAAGTCATTTTTGTTTCCAATTAAGACAATCAACATTGCAAACGGGGGGGGGGGGGCAAAAAACCGTAATTTTTGTCAATGGCTCAACAATTTTGCAATTGATTGTCTGAAAATGGTAAGACATCAAATGCGTGTAACTCACCTGCACATTAGAATTTTGTAACCCAGTTTGGAGATCAACTAGAGTTTGGTATGCTATTTTGACTTGTTCTGGGCAGCAATAAAGGATTTGCAGCAGGGCCACGGACAACGGGGGGCTGGGGGGGGGCATGTCCCCCTTTTTGAAAATCATACCATTCTGAAAGGCAGCTCATTATGTTCTGCTGTGGTAATATTTTTGTATCAAGTTTGCCCCCCCCCCTCCACTTTCCTGATCTCGTTGGGGGCCTTGTGGAGACTTATCAAAAATGAAAGATTTTTCTTAAAATCGAGGCATCTTATCATTTATCATTTGAAGGTGTTGTGTCGCAGTGGTGTAATCCTCTGACTTTGCAGCCAGAACAGTCAGGCGGCGTGGGTTCCATACCTGATAGGACCCCACCACTTGAGCGTCATGACAAGGGGTCGTGGACTCGATTAGGTCTGCTCTATTTCTGCGATCCCAGCGCTTGGCGCTGAAAAACGCAACTTCACCTTCATTTATATAAAAAGGGGCGTGGCAATATCTAATTGAGGAACCATAGCCAATATAATGTCAATAAAAGGGCATGTTATGAGGGTGTTCCCAATTTACAATGATTCTATCCTACATTTAAGTTCCTTGTTATTATCAAATGCAAATTCATTACCAGAAAAGCATACGGTATATTCTTACATCCAACAAACCAAGCCCAAAATGCAGTGAATGGATCAGGAAACTTTTCCATTATGTTTTTGAGTTGGAAGAGAATAAATTCTCTGCATTTGACGGTCTATTTCTCAGTTTTCAAGGGAACAGTAAACAAAAGTAAAAATGGGGAAAAACTGAACAAGAAAAAGTGTTGTATTGAATTGACACAAATTCCAACTCTAAGATCTTGTATCCAAACATCATGCGATTCATATTAGACAAATCAATTGAATTTCCTTAAAAATTCATTTGACATGGATTTGTTGAGATCTAAAGCGCGAGATTTGAACTCTTGAATCAAATTCGTTGACATCACCCTCAAAATAACAGTACAGCGTCTTGTTTATCTTGTCACTTGTAGCCAAGCCAACTTGGAAAAATTTCCTGATCATGCATAATTCACGAAAACCATCTTGAAATGCGCTGTCATGAGAAAGTCATGATTTTGAAACCGAGGCCAACAACAGTATCGATGCTCCATTGATACTCACTGTGTTAATAAAACTTATCTTGATTCTGGCTTTTATGCCCAATGCCATGGGAAAAGAGTTATCAATCTGATTTTCACTTAAACTTCATGAAAACGGCCACATTTGCAGTGCAAAAGAATGTAAACAACATCAACGCACAGATGTTTTGCTTTAAAAGAGAGTGAATAAAAACTTTAAACCGGTATAAAGTGGTCACTGGTCATCAAAGCTGTTCTCTGTCCGCAAAATCTTATTTGGCAACTATCATGAAAAGTTTGACATGCATTAGGAAGATGACATATCTTGTGTCCCTTTAACATATGATATTTCATTTTCAAACATTTTTTCTGATTTAGTATACGATTATTTGCAATTCCAGGATCACGCGAGTTTCATTTACTGTAAATGCTTCAGTGGATCTCAATAATCACAACGGTACAACAACAAAAGGGACAATGACTAGTTTGAGCAAAAAAACAATTCAATAGGCCTTTATCATCAATCGGACTTTTCAGATATGTCATACATTGTCAGATATCAAAGATATTTCATAGTTGCGTCTTATCGAACAATCATAAGGTAAAGTTTCATCACAAAAGCTCAACATGGTGGAGAAGACAATACAGGGGGAAAGGGGGGAATATATTGCCTGCATCCGCACAGAGTTAGCTAACTTGCAAGGTAAATCGTGCCAACATTTTGATCGAAATAATTGATGGTGTTGCATGGAACATGGTAAACAATAATTTAAAAAGCTGAATTTGTTTGGAGTAAGGCTTAACTTTTTTTATTCGTTGCTGTTCCTCAACACACACAGCGAGCCTCTCCATTGAATAATATTCAGTCATAAATTAGGTACCAGTTTGCAGCGTATGGCAGTTCTCAACGACATCTCACGCGTGCAGACCAAGGAAACAGTGGCGTGCTCATCGCGTGCAGGTTTTTAATTCCTTTTTTGTTTGCAAAGTAGTGAACAAAAGATCTCGTTCAAAACTTGCGTGCACAAAAAATTTTTGAAAAAGATCTCATGCGTGCAGCTCCCACACTCTGCAGACTGGATTAGGTACGGTATCAATACAAAATTCAGCTTTTTTAAAATCCACAATATTTCATTTCTTGCATTAGAGTCTTCAAAGTTCGTTGCCGTGTGGGGGGGGGGGGGGCTAAAACCATAATTTTGTTATTAATAGCTCAACAATTTTGCAACTGATATATAGTGATTGTGTTGTGTGTCATCATGTGGCCTAGTCTAGGCCTACCCTTTTTTATAAGAGAGCTTTTAACTACTTGATACTGAGTGAATGCGAGCGAATCATACCTCAATATCCCCATCAGCTGCTGCAGAACATAGAGCATCAGTCATTGCCATCTTCAAACTTTGGTTCGTTTCCTGCTTAACTGCTAAAACTCATTTTATATTCTTCCGGACCAGACATCTAAAATTCATTCATTTTGGCGGCCATTTTGTGTACATTTGCATAACCTCGATTCGAAATTTAGAGCAGTGCGGAGGTGCGGAGAGACATAATTTACAATTGCCAAGGGCACAATAGCCCAGTGGTGTAGAGCTAGATTAATAACTAGGGGGGCTCAGGTAGAGAGGTGGCACCAGGAAATTTGTTGGGGCCACGCCTTTTACTTTGGCGTAGAATGCATCTCCCAATATCATGCTTGCCATTAGCAGCCAGGAAACCTTGATAGTTTCGTGACAGTTATCCTATAAATCGGAGCACAAAGAACAATTTTAGAAGAAACATCCTTTACTTTGGCTTAGAATGCATCTCCCAATATCATGCTTGCCATTAGCAACAAGAAAAGCTTGATAGTTTTGTGACAACTGACAGTTATCCTACAAATTAGAGCACGAAGAAAATTTTAGAAGAAACATCCTTTACTTTGACGTAGAATGCATCTCCCAATATCATGCTAGCCATTAGCAACAAGAAAACCTTTTTAGTTTT
The DNA here is from genome assembly GCA_039566865.1 of Aurelia coerulea. Lineage (NCBI taxonomy): Eukaryota > Metazoa > Cnidaria > Scyphozoa > Semaeostomeae > Ulmaridae > Aurelia > Aurelia coerulea. Next base: position 19,064,943 of record CM076947.1, on the reverse strand, counting down.
GTGACAACTGACAGTTATCCTACAAATCAGAGCACGACGAAAATTTTTTGAAGAAACATCCTTTTCTCTGGCTCAGAAGGCATCCCCTGACTCCATATTTACCAGTGCTAAAATGGAAGCTTTGATCACACAGTTCAATTATGTATAATCTCCTTCTAGCATTATTTTGCATTTCACGGAAAAATTCTCACCGAACCTATACCCAGCCATTTCTCTTCCATGTTAAAGGAATATCGAGGACCATTTTTCGAAACAAGTGGTGAGGGCACCCCATACCCCCATTGCCTTGCCACTTATGATGTCTGTTTGCACTTCCTTGTCCTATTGTCATTTGCACTTGTGTGTTTCTGAAGCCATTTCAATGTAACATTAGTGGCATCCCATTTATGCTTATAAACATCATGGAAGATAAGAGCTTGTCAGTCATTGAAGACCTCATCTTGGTGCAAACCAAAAACCAGGATCTCTTCTTTAAAAGAATATAACATTACCTTGTTCTGTCATTTTTGCCATAATACACAAATTAAGAAAATCAAAATTTCTTCAGAATAACCCCCCCCCCCAAATTACGGAAAAAATAACAAGGGGGCTGAGCCCCCCTGAGCCCCCCCCCCCCAGCTCTACACCACTGCAATAGCCTGTGTTGCAGACGCGAAAAGGTCGGGTCTGGAACACAGGCTAGGGCACTAGAGAAAATTTTCGATTTTTAGAAATGAACAGATTTGAAAAATTGAATCTTTAAGTTTCTTTTTAGATTTTTCTCTTAAGGTAGTTCCACAGCAAAAAAAGTCAATTTTTCTTAAATTTCTTGTATTTTATTTTTTCTTCCAAAGCTATGCCTTAACTAATGAAGATTATGTTAGGATAAATTTAGAGTACTTCCTGAGTGAGTTTTATCAGAAAAGTAAACTTTCTTATCCAGTAGTACAGCAAAGCTCCCATAGCAACGCCTTAGCAACGCAAAAACTTTCATTTTTTTCGGGCAATTTGCAACCAATTTTTCTGCTGAAGTCCTTTTCTTGCTCATAGGCTCCATTCCTTTTCCGATAGCCTCATAGCTAATATCTATCCTTGCCTCTTTTTCGTGTGGACCTCATTTTCCAATTTTCTCGTCGCTTCAACTTTTTGTGCATGATCGAAAAGTTTTCCAATACATTTCCAATAGCGTTTGCCTGGCTTTTGGTGACTATGGGTTCAAAGAAGACTAAGAAAAGATCACGCTCGTCTGCTTTTAAGAAAAGGAGCTTTCATGGGAACAAGCACACTGCAAGGAATGAAGGGGAAGTTGATGTTTTGGGTGCTAGGCCCGGTGAACCAACTCAGCCAAATGTTGAGGGAGAAACCAGTCAACAAGGAAATCGTCTTGCAGGCGAGGGACCATCTGCTTCAAAGAAGCCAAAGCTTTCCACAGATGATGTAAGAAATGATATGACTGATGAAGATAGTACCAACTACTTTGTTTTAATAAACATGAGCATTCTTATTGATTTGATATCATCACTCGGAAAATGTCCAGAATGTGGCTCTGTGATTAAAGTTATCAATGTGCCCAAATCAAGAATGGGTTTTGCAAATAAGATTAGGATCAGCTGTATCTCTTGTTCGTGGGAAGAAAGTAAATTCCTGTCAAAGGAGTGCTCACCAACCGTTGGACGTGGCAGAAAGTTTTTTGATGTCAATGTAAGGTCAGTGATAGCTTTCCGTGAAATGGGTAAAGGACACTGGGCAATTCAGAACTTTTCAAGATGCATGAACATGAAGGGTATTTCAGAGAATGGATATGCAAACCTCAATAGGGAATTGTCAAATGCTTATGAAAATGCAGCAGATGCATCAAAATCAAAGGCAGCCTTAGAGGTCAAGCAATCTGATGCTACAGAAGTGGAAAACAATCATCTGTGCCAGTGCTCTTTGGACGGGTCATGGCAGAAGCGTGGTCATGCGTCTCTAAATGGCGTTGTAACAGCAATATCCTCCGGAAAGTGTTTGGACACTGCAGTGTTCACAAAGAATTGCAAAGCTTGTCGAATATGGGAGTCAAAGAAGGGAACGCCAGAATATGAAAGCTGGCTTGCTGACCACAATTGCAAAATAAATCACAAGAAATCATCTGGAGCTATGGAGGCTGCTGGAGCGGTTGACATTTTTTGTGCATCAGTTGACAAACATGGATTGATTTACAAGGATTATATAGGAGATGGAGATACAACATCATTTAAAGAGGTTGTTGCTGCAAAACCATATGAGAAATTCGGTATCACTCCAAAGAAGCTTGAATGCGTTGGGCATATCCAGAAGCGTCTCGGAAATCGTCTACGAGTACTCAGAAAGTCATATCAAAATACGCGAACCCCACTTTCTGGGAGAGGTAAATTAACAGACAAGGTAATCAATTCTTTACAAAATTACTTTGGCTTAGCTATTCGACAAAATAAAGGCAATTTATATCCTATGAAGAAGGCTATTGGGGCTGTTCTTTGGCACTCAACAGATTTTGCAGACGACAGTTACCGACATCGATTTTGCCCATCAGGGACTACTTCTTGGTGCAAATGGAAAAGAGACCAAGATGAAGGTAGTAAGAAATACAAGAGGACAGTTAACATTCCTATGTGGATACATGAGTTGCTCAAGACAATTTTTGCAGACCTGAGTAGTGATGAGCTACTACAGAAGTGTTTGCATGGGAAAACACAAAATGCAAATGAAGCCTTAAATAATGTTATTTGGACAAAATGTCCAAAAAACATTTATGTGGAGAGAGATGTCTTGGAAATGGGAGTAAATTCAGCTGTTCTAGAATTCAATGAAGGGCCATTCGGAGTTCATGCTGTTCTGAAACACTTTAATGTTGAGTCTGGCATTTTCACCAAGATGCTATCCGCTGAAAAGCTAAAAGCCAGAGTGAGAAGCATTGAGAAAAAAGACTCTGAAATTGTAAAAAGAAGAAGAAAGCAACTCAGAAGTATCAAAAAAGGGTACATTGACCAGGAAAGAGAAAAAGAAGGTGGAGAATCCTATGTTGCTGGAGCCTATTAGTGACTGCTCTCTTCGTCAACTTTCTTTTCATGATTTCTCAAAATCAACTTTTTCAGGATATGGTAGATTTTCGTGTAAGATATTTTCATTTCTACTTGATCAGTTGTCTTGAAATTTGGCAGTTTTAATCCAGAGGTAGCGTTAGAGGGCCAGAAGTGAAACTTTTTGATTATCTCATCTCAGTCAGACAATATGCATTGTTTTAACCATGCGGCCATGCCTAGAATTTGAAGAAAATTTTAAATTGCCTCTAAAATATTTTTTATTTACAGTTTTTACAAAATTCCACTTCTGTCCCTTGAGGAAGGTGTCCTCCAAAAGCTGTAAAAGTTTGGGCTATGTGGCATTTCCCATTTCTGAAATATCTTACATGAAAATATAGTGACTTTGAGATTATGATTATGATTGTTACGTCATCAGATTTGCATAAATTAAAAATTTTTTTCCAGAAATTCTAATATCAAACTATACGTAACAGAAAACATTGATAAGTTTCCATGTAACAGGCACAAGTTCAAATTTGAGTTATTTGTTGTGGAACTACCTTAACGGGGCAGTCAGACGTGATGTTGCGCGGGACATTTCCATTGTATTTGCATGAAAAGTGCTTAGGCCTAGCATCGACTCGTCAATGGAGATTTTGAATTGGATTATCGCACATTTCAATCCATCTCCATCGACATTGTTCTTGACAATCTCAAGGATTTAATTGACAGATATTGTTTGTCTATGTCGATTTCATGTATTTGCAAAGTTATTTTATTTATTACAAATTCCTGAAAGTCGTAAACAGCGATTTGCAGAAGCAACTTTGAAGCTGCGAAGAGATAATCTACAAGTCGAAGTGGGCAAGAAACTCGCCAAAGAATCTGGTTTTTGAGTCAGATTTATGATGTTAGGTGAAACCGAAAGGTGAATAGAACCTTCTCACACTCTACTGAATTCATTGCTCAATTAATTTCATCAGAATTACAGCGAACAATGAGGTATTTTGGTATTTAGGCCTATACGAATTGGATTGTTACACGCAGAATCTGATACCCGCGTTGGCGTTTCGCGTCTGACTGCCCCTTTAAAATACCGCCATTCTCTGAAGCAGATCCAAAAGTTTGAACTTCTCTGCTTTACCATTCATTAGAGAAACTGTAAGATGTCTTTTTAATAACTGCTATAACAAAATTTTGTCTCAATATCTAGTGTCCTATATCATTAATAGGGAAATAAATAGGGAATCTTTCAGAATCCGAACAGAAATTTCTGAATAGGTACTCCAAGGATATGAAAACCTTTGCAGCCCTACCTCCTTAGCCTGCGTTCCAGACCACTTGCAAAGGAAAGTTTCCTTTCCAAGTGGTCTGGAACACAGGCTATATACCTCCTCCGAAATGTAAGCAAATGGCTGGCCGGAGCAGATGAAAAGAAATGTTAAAAAAAGGCATTGAGTGGAGTCAATGTTAATGGTGGGAAACAAAGGTCTATGTGGTACGTTCCGAGAACATATTTCCGCTCTCTTCTCTTGGAAATTTTAGCAACTCAACAGATGTCGGTTTTGGAGGCCTAGCATACCACTAACTGTATTTTCAGCAGCTTGTGCCATATCTGATCAAAATTGACTTCAGTTCAGCTTCAAAAATATCGATCACTTGTTGATAAAATAAATAAATTTTCTAAGTTCTCTTGCGTTTCATACCTATACGTGATGTTCTGCAACCATTACAGTAGTTTCAAACTTGCCTTACTTATCTAAATCCTAACTTGAATTCCTTATTCTTTTCCCCTTGCACTTCTGATGAAGCAGCATCTGTTATTCAATCTCTAAAGAATGGTAAATCTTGTGATCCTAACAGTATCCCAATTAAGTTATTAAAGATCTTAAAGTATTCTTTGGACAATAATAGATTTGGTTGTGGAATATTTGTTGATCTCCAAACAGCTTTTGATACTGTTAACCATGATATTTTTTAAGCAAGCTAAATCATTATGGAATCAGAGGAACCGCTCTGAATTGGTTGAAGTCATATCTAAGTGAGCGCATGCAATTTATTTCAGTTAACGGTCATTCATCTTCAACATGTGACATAACATGTGGTGTTCCTCAGGGATCAGTTATGGGTCCTCTACTATTTCTTATTCATATAACTGACTTACACACCTTTCTAAGCTATTTTCTTTCTTCTAATTTGCTGATGACACCAATATTTATTTTGAATCTGATGATCTCACAAGATTGACCAAAAAAGTCAACGAGGAACTAAATAAAGTCGAATCCGTTGGATTGTAACAAACTTGCACTGAATATTGACAAAACGAAGTTTGTCTTTTCCCATTCACCTAGAATGAAGTTACCAGACTTGATAAACCTCAGATTTGGCAAGGAAAGTATAAAAAAGACTAAGTACGTTAAGTTCTTGGTTGTCCTTGTCTTGTTGATGAGCATCTCTCCTGGAAATACCACATCAGTCAACTTCGTAAAGAACTTTCCAGTACAACTGGACTTTTCTTCAAACTTAGACATTACATTCCATTGCCTACTTCTAGTCTGTTTGAACAATTCATTTTTTCATCTTTTCTCAATTATGGTATTACCGTCTAGGGTCTTACTTTTCACACTTACCTTCATCCATTTCTTCTTCTGGAAAAGAAAATTCTCAAAGGCATAAAATTCCAACCATTTACTGCCCCATCTGCACCTTTATTTCATACATTAAAGATATCAAAACTTGAAGACATGATTCACTCAAATATTTTAACATTGGTCTTTTAAAGCTATCCATAAACTGTCACAAATCTACTTCCATAACTATTTCACTCAAAACTCTTCTATCCATAGGTTTGGAACTCGTCAGGCCACCAGACGTAATCTACTCCTTTCACGAAGGGGGGGGGGGTTTCTTCCATAGTAAAGGTACCTGGGGATGTGCCTTGACGAAGGGTATACTTTTTCCGACTTCTCGTCTGGCCTAGGGTATACTTTATTGCAATTTTGGCCTACCAACGGTCTAGCCAAGGGTATCATTTTTGACAATATTGGTCTAGCGAACGGTCATGATATCATATTTGGTACAAATTTGACATTATTGGTCCAGAGAATGGTCAGAATATCATATTTGGTACAAATTTGACAATATTGGTCCAGAGAATTGTCAAAATTGGTCTTGCCAAGGGTGCCATCTTCGTAAGAATTAATCTAGCCTACGGTACCACTTTGAATATGCTTGCGGCAGACCCCTACCCAAATTTTAGCCAAGAACGCCCCCCCCCAACCGTGATTTCTTTCTCTAAGCAGGACCACCCTCTTTGGACTCAACACAGTTCAATATTTTGGCTCTAAATTAATGGAATACTCTTCCACTTTTCATACGCATTGCTGGTTCTATTTTAATTTTTCGCTCGAGACTAAACGCTCATTTCAATGACTCATATGTCTAATTTGAAAAATTGTTGAGGTTCATCTGGTTTATGTTTTATTTATAAAGTTTCAGTTTCTTTGCTTTTATGGGGGGTCTCTCTCTCGATTAGTTCACCCATTTAGAGAGCTCCTCCTTAATCAGTCTATCCTATATACAATCACGTAATGTTTTAGCCTGTAGTTCTGTAACCCTTGATGTAGTTTTAGTATTGTATTCGTATTTAATTGTGTTTTAATTGTTTAGAATTGTATGTAGGATGGATTGATAATCAAATGGAGCTGAAACTGAATTGTCTGCCATGTTTGTTTTGGTCGCTGGCATTTAGAGCAAGACAACAACCACACAAGCCGATGCTCCTCAAGCATCTGTCCTCGGCCACTTCATGCTTATTTTCTTTTGTTTGTCATTTTATTTCAAATCTTAAATTACATTTTAAGTCACCCCTAACCTCTAAAGAAACCAATCCTACAATACATATTTCGTTGCTTGCTACATACATATTTCATTGCTACCGACATCTTTCATAAATCATAGCTAGATACACACAGCACAGCTACAAGCAGGTCCATCCCAATGTTTTATTCGTTTCTTAAACTTTTGAATATATTTTCGACTAATATGATCTTTCTAGACAGACCCTTCCAAATTTGTGGTCTCAACGATAGGAAACTTTTCTGAAAGGAAGCTAGATTTGCTAGGAAATTAGTTACCTTAGTGGCTTGTTTAATTCTTGTTGTTTTTTGTTCTGAAGTGCAAAGAGAACGGATATCTACCAGACAGCTACCATTTCTGCTGCGTATAAAATTATTCTCATCTCGTTAACACATATTATCAGCCCTTCTTGTGAAAAAAGCGCATTTTAAGTATCACGCCCTCCAAAGTTTAAGATGCTTCCTAACGGCTAAGTTGTTTGCCAACTTGAGAACGCATTGAAATAGAATTTTGCTAAAATTATGGTCGTCAAAGAAGTGAAATCATTTTCGGTGCATCCGGGATTTATTCTTTGGTAACTGCATCGGTTTTCCCAGAAAAAGTATACATATTTGTTTGGGTCCAGCCGGGTCCAGTCGTCCATCAATGAGAACTTAGCTTCAATCAGCAACAAAGCAATCTATTGTTAACTTGGATAAGGTGTTGTGGCGCAGTGGTGTGATCCTCTGACTTTGCAGCCAGAACAGTCAGGCGGACAGAGTTCGATACCAGGTAGGATCCTACCACTTAAGCGTCACGACAAGGGGTCGCGGACTCGTGCTCTTCTTCTGCGATCCCAGCGCTTGGCGCTGAAAAACGCAACTTCACTTCACCTTCACTCCATATGGATACCTTGTTGGTGTTGGAAGCGAAATATTAATGTCGAAAGTTCATATTTGCTATCATCTCCCCATCCAAACCAGACGTTTTGACCTACGAAAATTCTTGAAGCCCAGCAAATAAATCAGCAATAAGCTTGAAAAGATTTGAAAAACAAACGTACAGTTTAGCCCGAAATTATTCATACCTATGCCAAATTTGGAGTATTTTCAATCGTTGTATTTGCTAACCAATTCACAAGATATTTCATTCCTTGAAATGTCTCTTGTAGCACTTGTTTCAGCCTTTTATCACATTTTTACGAAACTTAAGCCACAGTAAAATTGGTCCTCAAATAGAACGATGCAAAATACTCAGAATTTGGCATGGTATGAATAATTTCGGGCTTAACTGTACATATATCACATTACTCTGATTATATTCTAATTGCTCGAAGTCACCAAACGCATCGTTTTTCATTTTTCTTTAATTCTAGTTTAAATTTCGATGTGCTTCAGAAGTGGAGGCAAATTTGAACTTCCAAGATTAATATTTCAGTGCTCATTCAAAGCAGAGTCTCTGTTCAAAGTATAAATATCATCAGATGAGATGAAGTGTCTTCGCTCAAGTTAACTATCAAGGAACATTTTAGAACCCATTGACCAAAGCTAGTTTTCACTGCATTGCACGACCAAACCAAAATGAATCTGGCTTCATACTTTTTTTGAGACACCCGGTATATCAAAAAGAAAACGTAAGAAGTAACATCATTGCTTGAGTAGCAAGTAGATAATTCATTGCTATATTACATTAATAATTGATTATGAATTGATTTATAAAGGCACGGATTTATGAATCTGGATAATTGAGTCCTTAAATACGCAAGAATATGTTTCATGCTTGATGCCAAGCATCTAAGAAATCAATTCTTCACACCTTATCCACAATTGTTCTTATATCAATGGTAGGGGAGACCAAGGTCAATTGTAACACTTTTTAGAAAATCAGCCATATCGTCTAACTAATGATTAATTGTTCTCTTGAAGGTAAATGATATTGCAGTTGCATCCCATGGAATGAAATACACATTAGTTTCATTTTGGTATTTACGTGATATTTTAGTTAGTAGTATTTTCTATTTTCGTCCCCCAACTTTTTATGAAGGCTCTGGTACCCAGGGAAGGATGGTGCGCTGCTGTTTTTTGGTATGGTGTGCTGTGCGGGATGTCCCTTTTATGATTCAGGCACTGGACGGCAGTTGGGCTGATGAACTGTCCCTGAGGCACTGCGCTTGGTGTTGGTTGGTGGGCCAATGGGGACGGGGGGGCAGGCAGCCTTCAGCATAGAGATTTTCTTGGTGCTGTGGGCCGTTCTGGTTCTCTGTGTCTTCTTGCTGGTGCTGGGTGCGGTATAATCAAGACGATTAGAGCTACATATCCTCCACAGCAGCCACACAAATTGAATATAATTTGCTTGGGATACCCTTTATACATTGAGATACCCCAGTACACTGTAATGTGATTTAATTCATCTAGTTATCTAGGATTTAATATTTTTGAAACTTTAGTATTGAAATTTCAAAAGAATAATGAGCAAACAATATAGAAAATATCGGGGAAACATCGGTAAGTATCGGAGAAACATCGGTAAATATAGGAGAAACATAATCGGTAAAGATGGAATTCCTAATATATGTGCGAGAAGACTTCGGCTGATAGCGTTTTACATCACAACATTTTCAAAGTTGGAAAAAGTTATTTGGCTCGGCCAAAAATATTTACATATCGTGACTCTTTGGTCGCTCTTTTTTCTGTCTTTGATTCCAATAATGTCTCTGTTGTTTCAAAAACATTAATTCCAGTCCGCTCTTTAATTCAGAATCAGGCAGCAGTTGATCTTCAACGAGTTCGTCTATCTCATTCTCTCCAATGTCTGAGCCACCCAACGAGAAGTCGTCGTCACTTTCTACATCAATGACATTGTTTGTGTCATTCGCAGTCCAGTTGGATTCAATCATGCTAATTTTGCTCTGTCCGCCATTCTGTCTGTAAACTAGGTACTTTGCTAAGACAATAATTGTCGTGCTTATCACAACTCCACCGAGCACCAATCCAACAATGATTGCTATTGGGTAGTTCTTGCTTTTTACTGGTACCTAAATCAGAAATAACTGCATGTTATTGAAATATATTTAGATTCAACTAAGGAATAGACAAGGGATTCCGAGCCCTTCGGAGTAAAAATAAGTCGGCGAGCTTAGAGTAGGGAGATCCTACCAACTCAATGAAGGCTAGTGTGGAATGAGTGGCCTTGCCCAAGGTGAGTGGTCGAGCTGCTTGTACAATTTCCGTTCGGTCGTGTGATGTCAATATCAGCATAGGTTCCAAATCTTTATCTCGACGTAAAAAGGTGGTTGTAAAATTCAATGACTTATTTCTCCTGATTGAACGGCTTGAAAGAAACTTTAGGTACTTATCTATAAATCTACCTTTGGACTTTTCAGAAATTTTGAATATTTTATGAAATTACAGCGTATCTTACATTTCAACTCATTTGAGGATGTGACGTCATCAAATTTCTAAATCATAAACCAGATGAGTGACATACTTTTGCTTGACACCATATTGTAGGCATTTATGAACTATGGTTTCCTTCGAAATTATTTCATGTTACGTCAAACTGTTTAGAAATTGCGATGGTTTTAAGTTTTTTTGAAAATTTTTCTTGAATTCGTCAAAAAGAAGAAAAACACTCCAATTCTGAAAATATTGAAGATTTCAGAAAATTCCAACGGTAGAATTATAGAGAGTTAGCTGAAGTTTCTTTGAGGTCATTCAGTTCAAAGAAATAGGTCACTCAATTTTACACAAGCCTTTTTAAAGATTTGGAACCTATGCTGTCAATATCAGGATGGGTGACCAACTAGATGCCTGACTAAACAACTCACTTCACCATCCTTCGGAAGGAAGGGACGTGAAACAAGGGTCCTATGCCAGGATGCGTCATGCATATTGGAACTAAATTGGCGTTAAATAGCTAGAAAATTCATGAATGAATGAATGAATGAATGAATGAATGAATGAATGAATAAATTAATGAATGAATGGAATGAATGAACGCTAATGACAATATGAGCACTCATTTTATACTACCTAAATAAAGAAGTACTTCGAGGTAATCACTACTTCGGACTTTGCGATGCCGATGATGTTTGTGCCAGGTTTGTACCAGACTCGAACGAGTTTCTATCAGTCATCATATGCTCAGATGCAATTCAAAATTGTTGTAGGTAGAGGAGTTACCTAAAGGGACACTTTCCTTCAGTCACTTCGACTGATAAATAATAACTATCAGCCTTGAGCAATAAACAATGAAATACTAAATTTGTTTACCTTTATTGTTTTAATGATTGTTCTTGTTCTTTCACTTTTATTGGATTCTTCCTCTTCACCCCCTGTCGCAGTCAAGAAAGCTTTCATCATCTCCTCTGACTTCTGTAAAGCCTTTTGCTCCTCTGCGCTGGCTTCTGGCTCCGCATGACCTTGAGTCTTTGCTGATTCTTGCTGCATGTACTTCCTCTTAGCTGATATAGCTAGGTAAAGAATATTGACGTCAGTAATAGCACAATGACACTTCATATCACCAGAGCCTGAGAAAAAGTTAGACACAGTGGCGTCGTGGGAGCATGATTTTAGGGGGGGGGAGAGGGTCAGAATTTTCCGACAAAGAGACATTTTTCCGACAAAAATTAAGCAGGAATATAACGTATAAAAAGTGGCAAAATGTCTCAGAACTTTTGTCAAATAAAAGTTCCATAATAGCGAAGAATTTTTCAAAGGGACCCAGCAGTCCTGTTAAGAGGCGATTCTTGTTGGAGGTGATGCTGTTGTCGAGACGTGATTGGTGTTGGAGGTGAGGCGGAAGCTAGATGCGCAAGGAGGGAGGAAAATTGGGGGTCCGGGGACCTGCCCCCGGGAAAATTTTCTGTGACCATGCCCTTTAGATTGTTGCAAAACGGCCCTATTTTGAAAAATTTACAATTCATTTTTCATGGGAAATTTCGAAAAAAGGACCTCAAAAGCACTGGAAAATAGATCGTTTTCAAATTTTAGATAACAACGTGGTAGCCTGATATAAATCTTCATTTCTAGAAGTTTATTTACGTTTGTTAAACATCCGTTTACAGAAACTGAAAGTAATCCCATCTTAGCAATCATTTCCATCTTCCTTGACAATATTCACTTGTGCAAATTCTGACGAGCAACTCATTGAAAGCTTAATGCACAAACCATAAATGCATGACATCTCTTAAGTATGAAACGTGCAAAATAAGTTGTAAATTTTTCGTTTTTAGTCACCAAAACGTAGGTAAAACGACCGAATTTGTCTGAAATTTATTCGTCCGAAACTTTTTGCGCCAAATGTGTCTATTTTTCCAATAGAACACACACTTTTCTTTCGATTGAAAAAGGAATTTTTTGCAGAAAAACGAGCGAAGGACCTAGTTTTTTGACGAAAAACATACTTTTTCATCAAAAACTATGTTTTTGCGATCGAAAAAGTGATATTTCATGTACACATTTCGATTGCCATAAAGTAGCTACGTGAGGAAAATGGATCAATTCAATGTTTTCGATTTTTCCGACAAGAATGGAAAACTGACGAATTTTCCGACAACATTTTCACAGGGGGGGCCATGGCCCCCCTGGCCCCCCCCCGGCCACGAGGCCACTGGTTAGATAACCACTCTCGGGAAGAAGGAGCACTACCAAATGTCCCAGAAAAATTAAACAGATTTGATCTGGTCCCCGGGGGGGGTACTTGACTAGGGAAGTGACGGGGGTGTGCGGAAAACCCCTCCACACCCTGCACCCTGTCGCATAAAAAATAGGCCAAAAGTACACCCTGTCGCATAAAAATTTTGCATCTCAAATATAGCGTAGAACGCAATTTTTGCTTGTGATACCCTGTCGCATAAAATTTGCATCTTAAATATAGTGTAGAACGCAATTTTTGCTTGTGATACCCTGTCACATAAAAAATTTTCATCTCAAATATAGTGTAGAGCGCAATTTTTGCTTGTGATACCCTGTCGCATAATTTTTTTACCTATCATAATACCCTGTCGCATAATTTTCGTTAGAAAAGGACACCCTGTCGCATAATTTTTACCGTAAAAGGACACCCTGTTGAGCGGCACATCCCGCCAGGTCAAGTATGGGAGTACCCCCCCCCCCCTGGATCAGGTCATCGATGAAAATGTAGCTTTGAATAACAGTTTAAAACGTTCATCGATACTTTTAATACCGGGTGAGTAAAAAAAGAATCATCCCCGTTTGGAAGGCAACTGCTCCCTGAATATCAAAGCAATGATATTGAAAAGTGTCTTATTCTCTGATATTTCTGATATTTCTGATGCAATGAACAGTTTTTTTTGCTCAGTAGGTAAGGATCTTGCCGATAAAATCGATCCAGCCCCAAATCCCCTCCTTGCAGGTGACTATGAAATTAACAAGCATAAGACGAAATTCCATTTCAGGACTATTGTAGTGCAGGAGGTCAGCTTTGGGATTGACAACATATCTAGCTACTTTCTGAAGCTTGCACTGCCTTTGATTGAAAATTCGCTTGCTTTCTTGTTTAATACATCTATTGAAACAAGTCGCTTTCCTGACTCATGGAAAGTTGCTAGAGTTACTCCAATTTTCAAAGATGGAGATAGGACTGACAAGTCTAACTATAGACCAATATCAGTCTTGCCTGTCATCTCAAGGCTCTTTGAAAAACTAGTAACAAACCAGCTGTACCAGTATATGAATGATAACGGTCATTTTTCATCTGGCCAATCCGGCTTTTTACGCCTTCATTCAACAGTAACATGCTTACTTAAAAATACTGACGACTGGTACAATGGGTTGGATCTTGGTAAGCTTGTGGGTTTAGTGTTCATTGACCTCAAAAAGGCATTTAACACTGTAGATCATAATATCCTCTGCAAAAAGCTCGAGCTTTACGGTGTACAGCAACGTGAACTCTCGTGGTTTAAATCCTACCTTTCCAGCCGGAAACAACTTTGTAGGGTTAATGGGGTTGATTCAAAAGTTGGGGACATAGAAGTTGGCGTTCCGCAAGGTTCATGTCTTGGGCCTCTTCTCTTCCTCGTCTACATCAATGATCTCCTACAAGCTGTCCAAAATTCCACCGTTTCCATGTATGCTGATGACACCAGTTTATGCTACCAGTCTCATGATTTGACTCGGCTGAATGAGGCTATTAACAGTGACCTTAGGAAGCTGGACACTTGGTTACAAGGCAACAAGCTTTCCCTGAATGTTGCGAAAACTCATTCCATGCTTATTTCTACTAAGCAGAAACACAACATTCTCAAAAGTCAAAATAAAGACTTGGAACTGAAAATTCGCGATAATGAGCTTGATGTAGTCAAAAGGACAAAATACCTTGGTGTGCAAATTGACTGCTCCTTGGATTGGAAAGAACAAATCAAGGCAGTTTCTAGCAAGGTCTCCAGGGCAGTTGGTTTTTTGAGACATGCCAAGTCTTTTCTCCCACAAGAAACTTTGCGAACTCTCTACACAGGTATTGTTGAGCCCCACTTTCGATACTGTTGTTCTGTTTGGGGCTGTGCTGGTTCAACTGAAATTAATCAGTTGCAAAAACTTCAAAAACGTGCTGCTAGGATTGTAACGCATAGCAGCTTCGATGCCCCAAGCAGACCCCTTATCGAAGAGCTGGGATGGAAGACCATTGACGAACTTGTAGCCTATGAGTCTCAGACAATGGTCTTCAAGTCCTTAAATGAGCTGGCTCCGCAATACCTGTGTGACCTCTTCACACGAAATTCGCAGTGTTCATCCTACAGCCTTCGTAATACAGGAACCGACCTTAGGTTACCCAAGAAAAGGTCAAATAATGGCCAGAGATGTTTCTCCTACAGAGGTGCAAAACTGTGGAATAGCCTCTCAGCCGAGTCTAAGCAGGCAGCCTCACTGAAGAGTTTCAAGACTATTTAGGTACAGGCATCTTTTTCTTTCGCTTGATTTTAAATTTTAAACATTATTGTACATACATAGGTTTTGAATATTGTAAATAAGGTTTTATAGTTTGATTTAATTAATAGCTTTTTACTTTGTTTCTGTAGATTTTAATTATTGTTTTTATCGGAGGGCCCCTTGAAAACCAGCTTCTGCTGAAGGGCAACCCTCCTTAAAAGAATTAAATATGAAAAAAATATAAATATATAATATGAAATATATATATGAAATATGAATATTCTATCGCTAATATGTTCAATATGAAACTCGTTTCTCCTTCGCAGCGTCATCTTAGTAGCTTACGCCCCCTCCCCGCAGGAGTAATTATATTCTTTTAATGCTGATAGTCCACTGAAGAGACTTGGAGCAAGTCTAATTGCTGGGTCATCGTCCTTCATTCTTCCTTCATGAATATTTTTCCTTTATGTATTTGCGCATTTCCCAAAACGCTTTACCCATTCAATTGATCAGCGAGCCAATCACTGTTAACATCTTTTCCATTGTGATTCGCAAAGGGGGGAGTTCGCAGTATCCCGAAAAAAGGAACATTTTGTTGGAAGGGGTTATTATTTCAGTTGCAATCTCCAGAATACATTTAAGAGTATTCTGCTCACCGATTTTGTTCCAGTAATAAGAGGGAACAATTCTGGAGCCGGTTAGCAAAGCATTTCTTGATGAGCACACCCCTGTACCAATGAAAATCAAGTGCCCCTGCCACTAGGGGTTGAAGCTAAAAATTAAGGCACTCACCGGCTTGATCAGGTTCATAATAGCATAGAAAAAGCATGTGATCCTTTTGCGCCTTATGTATTCCATATGGATAAGCACCACCTTCATAGTCGATATTGCCATGATCCTCATCATCGAATTTTAGAAATTCACTTGTGGCAACCATATCACGCACCTGTGCAATAATAAGACACATGTTACTAAGCATACAGGCCAATGGCATTTGCTTCATTTTCATTCAAAACTTATTGTCATTTCTCTGCTAGGCTATGTATTTTTGCAATCACATTTGCACCGCATTGAAGTGGGGCTCAGTAGTACTCCGTGCATAGATAGTATACGGAGAGAGCATCTCAATATTTTCGCTCTTCCTGCTTTATTTTCCTTCTTTCTTGTTAAACCGGTTTGTTATCTAATCGGGAAAGAGGCCGTGGATCACGAGAATGATAAAGTGGGGGATGGCGGTGAGCAAACTTAAATTGTTAGTGGTTCGAATATGTGCAAATTCTCAGCAGAAAAGATAAGAAGAAATAGATGTGAGTTTGATTTTATTTCATTTGAAGCCAACTATCATGCTGACCATGAGTAGGAGTGGTACTGGTGATATGATTTAAGAACACCTCGACATTTAGGATAGGCCAACCAACACAACGCATGCAAAATGTAGCCTCACTACATAAGGACCCTCAACTTACGCTCATCTAATTGAAGTGAATTAATGTTGTTGTTGTCGCTCCAGTTGAGGGCCTTATGGACTAACTCTTCTCAAAACGGCAAAAAACTATGGAACGCCGTTTGCACAAAAATGACATAAACATAGTTTATGTTACATAAACTATGTTTATGTGCACATAAACTCAGTTTATGTAACATAAACATAGTTTATGTGCACATAAACATAGTTTATGTACATAAACTATGTTTATGTGCACAAAAATGGACATAAACTATGTTTATGTACATAAACTATGTTTATGTGCACATAAACATAGTTTATGTACATAAACATAGTTTATGTCCATTTTTGTGCAAACGGCGTGGTGCCCATTGTTCTGAGACGCGTCTAAATCACTCCCCGAGGATCAGTTTGCAAATTACGGCACTCTTTCTTGTGAATGCTTGGGAGAATTTAGAGTGAAGTCGGTTAACACGTTCCTCACAAAAGAGGGGAAGACAGCAAGTGCCGCGTCAATCTTGCACAAATTTGTTTAGAATATTGTTGGAAAGTATGGAAATTACGTTTTTGCGTTTTCAGTCCTAAATAAATTATGATTAACGGTAAAATTAATTTTATGAATACTAAGAAACTAAACAAGGAGTCTTGTTCGCGAAGAATTAGGCCCAATTTTAGGAACTCGAAATACAAAGTTCAGAGCCCAGGGGAGCCACTCGGTAGTTTAATGATTCAGTTTTTTAGTTTTTTTAACGTTTGGTAACCATTTAGAATTCACAAAATTTGCACATCTCAAGATAA
Source organism: Aurelia coerulea (assembly GCA_039566865.1). Classification (NCBI taxonomy): domain Eukaryota; kingdom Metazoa; phylum Cnidaria; class Scyphozoa; order Semaeostomeae; family Ulmaridae; genus Aurelia; species Aurelia coerulea. The sequence continues at coordinate 19,047,949 of CM076947.1, read as the reverse complement.
AATTTTCAATCGGCTTGTTCACTACATACACGTTTTTTTTTTATAAGAAACTTGGATCAGCACTTAGTACTAAAAGTTTCTTAATTTCGCATGAAAATTTCAGTGTTTTAGTAGTAAAAGTTTTTTAATTAGTTTCTTATTTTTTGGGCCTAAAATTGCGGTATTGTTCGAAGCTGAGCCTTCTTCTTGAGAAAGGGCTTCCATTTTGCATTGACATTGTCATCAAGAAGAAGCCGTGCACATCAAGGCAAAAATGTACCAATTTTGCAGTTAAAAGTCAAGAAAAAACGAGTGTACCTTTGCTAGAGAGACATAGAATAAGAGAGATATACAGAAATAAAGTTTCAGAGTTTCTTAACTGTTCTTGAGCGTAGTACTAGAGTTTCTTAAATTTGTGGGCATCGTAGTACTAGTTTCTTATAAACCAGTTTCTTATAAAAAACGTGTATTCTGCAAGGTTTAATCTTTAAAACAAAAGGAAGATCATGAAAATCGAGTGAGTGCAAGCTAAGAAATTTGAATTTGAAATTTAATGCAATTTTGTGCCCTTACTGTGCTAAGAAAGAGGCCTAAAGTACACGTTGTGTGCCTAACTTGAAATAATGCCTCAGGCTACGAATGGAAATCTGGATCACACTGCACCGGTTTTCTGAATGCGATAAGTCCGCTATTGTTACCGACGTGACGCTTTAGGGACTCATTATGACTATGATTATGACGCCTTCTAGAACAATGACTATGACGCCGTTTGCACAAAAATGGACATAAACTATGTTTATGTACATAAACTATGTTTATGTGCACATAAACATAGTTTATGTACATAAACTAGGTTTATGTGCAAAATATTTGACATAAACTATGTTTATGTACATAAACTATGTTTATGTGCACATAAACACAGTTTATGTACATAAACATAGTTTATGTGCACATAAACATAGTTTATGTAACATAAACTATGTTTATGTCATTTTTGTGCAAACGGCGTTCCATACTAACCACTTTTTGCGGCATTTTAGGGTCGGTGGTTTCAAGAAAAAATAGCAGGTGATTTAGGCCATGTCCGTTTCTGGAAGCGTAAGTCCATGAGTCGTAGTTATAGCGTCCATCAGCCTATCAATAGCGATAACCTACGAACATATAATCAGTCTATGCAAAATGCAACAAAATGATGATAATCAAACTTTAGGTCAAATCCGTTAAGCCGTATAGACCCATTTACAGGTGGGAGCGGGGCATTTGGTATTTACTATTGCTAGTACACTTACCTCACATAAGTATTGCACCACCTTACCCAAAATGGCGCCCAAAAGTGTCTTGCAGCCCAACCAACAAAATTTGCATAACAAAAGCATCAGCATTTAAGGATTTCTCTACCGGGTATCTTGGCCGGAAAATAATTGTTAATTCGTTTGCTTTTCATTCATAAGTAAAATGAAACATTATTTTGCTGGTTTTTTGATAAATTAGCAAAAACCTCCGGACAACACTGGACAAGATTTTGGCAGCATAGCTGGAGGAGTAGGCCAAAACAAAACGAGAAACGGATAGATATCTGGGGGCAAAGATAACAACATTTTAGTGTTTTCAAATTAGGATTCTACAAACTTTATCGCTATGAAAAAAGTTTTCCACTTTGAATGTGATAAAAGAGGAAATTTCAAATAAATAACAAGGCCGCCATTCAATGTAACTGAACTTGAATTTCTCTAAGAAGGAGTAACGTTAAAAAAAACACGCTCCAGTCACTTGTTAGATTTTAAAACTACCTAAAAACTAAATTAAACAGTAGCAACTTAGTTAAGCACATCAAAATCCACATATTTAAGTGTCAACCACTTGCGTAAAGTCTTTCAGGAAGCAAAATTAAGGTTAATGTGATAAAAGTAATATCAAGGATATTCTTACGTTGGAATGGTTTCTTTCCGTTTTCCCTTTGCGTTTATCCTTCTTGCATTCCTCACGGAAAACTTTTGGCAACACGATAAGTTTGTAGAATCCTAATTTGAAAACACTAAAATGTTGTTATCTTTGCCCCCAGATATCTATCCGTTTCTCATATTGTTTTGGCCTACTCCTCCAGCTATGCTGCCAAAATCTTGCTCAGTGTTGTCCGGAGATTTTTGCTAATTTATCAAAGAAACCAACAAAATAACATTTCATTTTACTTATGAATGAAAAGCAATCGAATTAACAATTATTTTCCGGCCAAGATACCCCGTAGAGAAACCCTTAAATGCTGATGCTTTTGTTATGCAAATTTTGTTGATTGGGCTGCAAGACACTTTTGGGCGCCATTTTGGGTAAGGTGGTGCAATACTTATGTGAGGTAAGTGTATCTGTTATCTCTGATACACTATTCTCATGTTCTCAAAATATGTTTTATGGGCAATAAGATCTTTTGAAGGTAAGTGTACATTTGCAGAGGATCGTGGGAAATACAAGGTCTTATCTTGCATAAACCGTTTAAAGATTAGGTAGAGCTTTTAAGAATGCATACATACATACCTTTTGACATTTTGTTGACTGATATGAAAACAAGAGAAAATCACTTTCAGTTGGTAATAACATTGGCTTATTCGTGTCTCCGTCTGTTTTGCAGCAAAACAAAATCTTTGTATCATCTGAATAAAGACCTTCTGGGACACTACCTTTAACTTCATTTTGGTTATCTGTATTTTCGTCATCCCAAATTACAAATCCTTCTGCCAAGGAATCGGGACAACTGGGTCCTTTCTTGTATATGCAATATTTACCGGAGGGCCAGCTGTAAAAAGTAGGGATTATATCATCAACAAACCCATACAAATTTATTCAAATTTGGTTGGGTCCAGTGTTGTGAATTTAGCTTTAATCAATAGTTAGTCACTCTCAAAATGTTTCTCGATAGTTGAACATAGATACCTCGTTTGTTGGTATTGGTGCTTTGAGAACATTAAAATTAATCTTGAACGCTCAGTTTGGGTCCACCCCCAAACCAGAGCTTTAGCTTTTGGCCTAAGCAAATTATTCAAGCACATTGAAATTAAGAACTGAAATTAAAGAAATATAAAAGCCTGCACAATGGGTAACTTCTAGCAAACAGAATATAATGTGATTTGATATTGTTCAAATTGTATCAAAGCTATCGCTGATTTATTCGGTGTTCCTCGATAATTTGTCTAGGCCAAGAGACCAAAACTCTTGTTTGGAGATGAACACAGATTTGAACTATCAAAATGAATCTTTCTTCTCTCAAAGCACTAATATCAACAAAAACGAGGTATCTATGTTCAAGTTAACTATCAAAAACATTTAGAAATTGATTAGCCATTGATTGAAGCTAAACTCATATCGCTAAATCAATGTATAATTTTTTGAGACTTGATTTTATAACAAAAGAAGAAGGATGAATATAAGGTTCTGTCAGGCCGGATCCTGTTTATTTGATTTGGGGCATATTCTGAAATTGGTCACGCTCAGAGAAAATCGTATTTATTGCTAATAACAGCTATTATGTGAGTTGCAAAGTAATTCAATTGTCTTCAGTATCTGCAGGAGATATAATTAAATTGACCATCAGTGAGTCATATTACCATCAATTTCACGAAAAAATTGTTAGATGCAAATCAAACTGCTGTTTTAAAAACTCATTTTTGATCAAAACGTGCCATCTTTGAAGTTATCTTCACAGTGCTGAATGGAAACGTCCTTTTCATCTAATATGGGAAAGGGTTGTGGACAAAATGTAGCACGGAATTACATTAAAACTTTACTCGAAATAGGCCTCTTTTGGCATATGAGTCTCCAGTATCAAGTTGGCGTTGCCGAAAGGATAGGAAAATTTGTCCATCCGACAGTGTCCGTCCGGCAGACTAACTACATGCACTTAATGTATGCACATGCGATAGTCATTTTAGGCAATAGCTGTATCGAAATGCAATCCTGAAGGGTTGAACGATACATACTAGATACTATAAATTCAAAGGAAAACGCTTTTAGCAGCAAAGACAACTGCAATTGCTATTTTAAAACAAGCATTAAAATCTCACTTTCTATCTAGCCTGTCGGACAGACGAGGAAAACCTGGATTTCTGCAGGCCAGGGAGGGTAGAACTTGGATCCATAAGGTTTAATTTGTAGATGACCTTGTGTTTTAAACGGGTTTATAACACAGGCAGTGAGGCGCATTAAGGTTTGAGCAGTCGGCAGCTCCAAAGTACCAAATGTCCATCCGACAGATATTTTTATTTACAAATGAGCCCATCCGGAGCTGAGTAGTAATTTGCAAGAAGTACATTGCTTTCTACTCAGCTTCTGAATCAAATGAGCGCAATGCATTACGTAGTAGTAGCGAGATCCGTATAAAACCTTCAATGATTCCAAACACTTTTCAAGATGCCGCTGCAAGTAGCTACAATACTACTGGAAGAGTCCTGGTGATATCAAACAGGAGACAAATTATAACAAGTTTTGTAGTGATGTTAAGACATTCTTGACGAAGAAAGCAAAGGACTCATTGAACTAAAATCTTTTTAACTTATTGACTTTGACTTTGTAATATGCTTATTAATTGTTTTTCAGGTAATTGCAAAAATTATTAAGCGATACAGTGATCGAATAAGCCAGTACCAACAAAACAGAATGTTTCAAAATAACCAGAAAAGATTCTATCAGAATGTTGACTGTGGTGAAAAACAAAAGGAGAGCCAAGCACCTCACCCGGAGCAAGCAAGGGACTTCTGGTCTTCAATCTGGAGCAAGAAAGTGGAGCAGAAAGGGATCCCGAGGAACTGGAGATTTGCTATACATCGACAGAATGTTACTGCAGGAGGTTAAGAAAAGAAGTAAGAATCTAGCAATGGCATGGATTGATTATCGAAAGGCGTACGATTTAGTTCCCCACTCATGGATCTTAGAGTGTTTGGAAAATCTAGGGGTAAATGAAGAGATCAGAAGAATTATGAAAGAAAGCATGAAATCTTGGAAAGTTGAGCTAACGCATGGAAATGACGTTCTTGGTGAAGTGAAGATTGAAAGAGGGATCTTCCAGGGAGATTCATTGTCGCCTCTGTTGTTTGTGATTGTACTCATCCCACTAACCCATATATTGAGAAAAGCAAGTCCAGGATACGAATTCGCTAATTCTAAAGAAAAGATCAACCATTTATTATTTATGGATGACTTGAAATTGTATAGCAAAACAGAGAAAACACTTGATTCTTTGATCCAGACTGTGCGTATCTTCAGCAACGATATAAAAATGGAATTTGGTATTGAAAAGTGCGCCATACTAGTATTGAAAGAGGAAAAGTTGTAAAATCAGAAGGAATAAAGTTGCCAGATAACAAAAAGATGAGATCTTTGGAAGAGAATGAAGAATATAAATACCTCGGTATACTGCAGGCAGAGCAGATTAAACAAAAAGAAATGAAAGAGAAGGTTGGAAATGAGTACAAGCGAAGAGTCAGAAAGATATTGGAAACGAAGTTGAATGGACAAAATGTTATTAATGCGATAAACACCTGGGCAGTATCCTTGCTGAGATACTCTGCAGCATTTCTAGGCTGGACGAAGGAAGAGATACAACAATTAGATAGAAAAACAAGAAAGCTACTGACAATGCACGGGGGATTGCACCCAAAAAGTAACGTGGACAGATTGTATATCCCAAGAAAAGAAGGTGGAAGAGGATTGCTTAATGTGGAAGATGCTATAAATCTCGCAGTTATTGGACTTGAGCGATATGTAAGCAGCAGTGAGGAAAGCAGCAAGAGCGACAAATGAATATGAAGGAGAAAGCGAAGCTGATTATAAGTTGCGGAAAAAGAATGAAAGACTTCAGGCTTGGAAGGAAAAGACCTTGCATGGACAGTTCCTAAGACAGACAGAAAATGAAGCAGGCAAGGATAGATGGAACTGGCTTAGAAATGCAGGAATCAAAAGAGGAACCGAATCAACGATAATGGCAGCGCAGGAACAAGCAATACGCACCAATATCATTAAAGCAAAGATCGATAAAACACAAGAAGAAAGTAAATGCAGAATGTGTGGACAGGTAGATGAAACGGTGAACCATATCATTGAGTGAATGCAGTAAGTTGGCTCAAAAAGAGTACAAACGTCGACATGATTGGGTTGGAAAACGAATCCATTGGGAAGTGTGTCGTAAAAATGGAATCGAAGTAAAGCCAAAGTGGTACGAACATCAGCCAGAACCTGTACAAGAAAATGAGATATGCAAGATATTGTGGGATTTTAACATCCAAACTGACCATGTGATTGAAGCTAGACGTCCTGATATGATCGTGATAGATAAAGAAACAAAGTTCGCTACAATCATAGACTTTGCCGTTCCCTACGATACGAGAGTAAACGCTAAGGAGGTAGAAAAGATTGAAAAATATCAAGACCTTGCACGAGAGATAAAAAAGTTATGGGGCATGAGGGTGACAGTCATCCCAATAGTGATAGGAGCACTTGGAACAACACCAAAGAAACTGAAGAAAAGATTGGAGGACATTGGAATAGAGACACGGGTTACTGAGTTGCAGAAAACTGTGATCTTACATTCTGCCAGGATCCTGAGAAAGGTTCTCGAGATTTGAGAAATCTTGTTGATGCCAAACCCCGAGAACACATTACCACTGACATTTAGTGAGCAACAAATGTACATAATAATAATAATAATAATAATAATAATAATAATAATAATAATAATAATAATAATAATAATAATAATAATAATAATAATAATAATAATAATAATAATAATAATAATAATAATAATAATAATAATAATAATAATAATAATAATAATAATAATAATAACAATGCGCCAGGCAGTTCTTTAGATTTACTCTTCTTCTTTCGCTATAGGCACATAACTCCTCTTAATTTTAAAAGGAGCAATCCTGTTTCTCAAAAAGTGCGGGAATATACATAAGCGGATTAAAGTAAACTCACTTGACCTTGCAGCTATGTTCATGACATCCCGTGCTGCTGTGTTATTGACATAATGCTTTACCAATACCGCGCTTAAGCCTAATTGCTTGACCTTTCATGCATAATCGTATTTCCCGCAATTTTTGCTTCATTTTGATAAAAGCCTGATTTCTCGAAACAGGATTCCCGAGTACTGGTGGGTAATAAAAAATCTTTGTGTACCCAACAGGCCAATCGACACGCTTGAAACTTGGCACACAGAGTCACAATGCATATAACTACGAAACCGTGTCAGCGATTTGTGATAGATCCACTGGTCCGATTTTTACAAGGGTCTGAAAGTTAAAAAAGACATTTAAGACATTTACATTTATTTAAAATGATATCATTTCAAGGCAATACCTTTTATCAAAAATTCGTGACACGGTTTTGCAGTTCAGGGCCTTAAGTCTTTGGTAAATAGAAAGTCGTGGTCCAACGATTATCATTGGGGTACACAAAGATTTTTTCCCAAGGGTGGTCAATTTTGCCTAAAATCTCGAACAAATCATTCGCGATTTTATTGAATCAACTGAATATATTTTCATGATATTCTACATTTAATTCTGCGTCGAATGATGCATAAGTTTGTTTGGTATATTTTGACGAACGGCCGTGGTAAACGGAGTTTCTTAATCGCCGCCTGAACGGTTACAGTAACCTTAATAACCATCTTGTGTGTGAACAAGGCGACAGTTTGACCACTGGTGTCAGGGTAGCTTCTTCAGGCTTGCTTGCTTTGAATTTCTATTTGAGAGAATTTCCTTTGTCTGCAGTCGATAATCTCTTTGAACTTCGATATCAATCAAAAGAAACTGATGCTATCGTGTTACAAAATCTGTCCTTATTATCCCTTTCTGATTGGTCAATATTTTCAATGAGAAACTTGCTTTGGGTACTATGCAGAATTAAAGGAGATAAAACAGTTTTCATACTCATTGTCTCCGATATCAGTATCTTTGATGCAAAAATCATGCCGAATACCATCTTCTGTGAAATTGCTAGCGAGATGAAAAATATCAGAGTGCTGGTTTTCTGTTCCATCATCCTCAGTGTCATGGTAACGATATCCTCGTTTCCATGTAAAATATTTTGAGGCTGGGCAGCCATTGATTGTTTGAGGAAGGCCATATCTGCCCTTGGGCCACTTCACACCTGTGAATTGAAGTTAATAGTTAACATATCTTACATGACATACTGAACAAGGACAGATTTGGTAAGACAATAGCATGAATTGGGTTTGATTGACACCGCAATTCAAAGCGATTAGCGATCGCAGACAAAGGAAATTCTCTCAGCCAGAAATTAAAACAAACAAAGCCGCAAAAGTTTCCCTGAAACCCAGGTAGCTAGCTTGCTTGTTGTGCATTCCAGATATTGTTTTTTAGAGCAAATATGAGCAATCATAGAAAGAAGAAGGATATATCTACACATCTGCCACGGGCATTTAGCTTACTTGATTCAAAATCCGATTGGGAGGCGATTCAATTCTCTTATTTTTTTGGGTGTCATAAAAACACTTACTGCTCCGCTTCTGAACCAAAGAAATAAAATGCCCGAGGTAAATGTGTAGATATATCCTTCTTCTTTTGATGTATGCTCATGATTGCTCGTAAAAACAAGCTATAGAATGCACAACGAGCGCGCTAGCTACTTGAGTTTCAGAGAAACTTTTGCGGCTTTGTTTGTTTTGAATTCATGGTCAAGAGAATTTCCTTTGTCTGCAGCCACTAATCGCTTTGAATTCAGGTGTCAACAAAACCATCTCATGCTATTGTGTTACAAAATCTGTTCTTGTTGACATACTGAGGATACGGGCATGTGCGGCTCCTATTGGTGGGTCTTTCGGACGACCACTTCTCCCAGCAAGGGTTATCGTTCAACAGATTATTCGTAAACAAGGGTCACTTTGGCTGAAATTGGCAAAATATAGTTTAGAATGGGAGTTTTTTCCGCCAAAATTCGTCATTGATTGAAGTGGGTACGAGCAAATTAGAAGTTGGTAGCTTTTTAAAAAATGGGCGGCATATTTTAAGTGATTTTGCTGATGAAAATTGAAGCAAAATTTGTCCTGGCAAAGGTATGAATCTCTACGGTACAAAATGTATCACAAGAGAAATCTCAGCTGCAAATTGTGCAAATTTGAGATACTATTTCCATGCAGATGTAGTTCCTCACCAAAAATTACGCTGTCCTAGGAACAAAATTGGAGCTCCATGGCAACAATTTGATTAATATGTTTACCACTTGGGTCCATTCGAGCATCTGACCTCATGTACCTGACCTTTCACCAGGGCACTTATACATACAATAGCGCTACTAATTAAAAATTTGAATGGCTTGTAATACAGTAAACACCCGCAAATAAGAACCTAGTTAGTGCATTAAGATTAATTTCAACATTTTCCACACATCCTGAAAATTCTAGAATATAATAATGTAGTTACTGTTGGTGTCATATACTCCAGAGACACGGGCAGCATCAATGTCGGCATCGTTGTGGCCAATGCCAGATTCAACATCGTCTTGGTCACCTGAACCACCTTCATCATTTGGGACAACATTTGACGAGACTGTCACAATTTTTGGAAGGGTCAACTAGAACAAACCATAATCTCAAATCAATACATCGGCCAGGTGTCCCCAAAAATGTATACGTATTCGGTTGCCTCTAGGCTCCAGCGATATGAATTTAGCTTAATCCTATTACTACTGGGGGGGGGGGGGGATAAAGTGCCTGTGATAAAGTTTATTAATGCAGGATCTTCAGTTAAAGAGCTGAAAGATAAAGAGCTGAAGCTATGCAACTTTTAGAATTAAAATGACTTCTAAAAACTTGAAAAAAAGTAAACATTTAAAGCAGCGAGTCTTGTTTTTTGCCAGGAGAATCCTAGATCATCGAGAATGCCCATCCATATTCAATAACTCTCAATGAGAGCTTTTAGATTATGTATAATGTTATTCCTTTTTAATGACATAAGCAATTTTAAAGTTTGTGACGTCATATAAATAATAACAATTACACTACAATCATGGACATAAATTATGAGACAAATTAACTATTTATGATCTTTTGAACTGTTCAGGATCCTCTCCCCCCCGTTTCCCCCACAATCAATGCTGAAAAATCCGAGAACCTCCCTCGACACGTCACCAACATTGAATAAGGGGGAGGGGGGATCTTCAATAGTCAGATCTTAAATTTTGAATTTGTCTCAAACTATTTTGTCCATGATTGTAGATAAATTTGATTGTTGTGAATAATTTTAAAGAATTTTAAAGTAATTGCATTAGTGATTAGAGGCTTAAATGAAACAGTGACAAACTGATGTAAATAAATAATGAATATATGATATAAATAATGAGCTTCAAAGGATATCATATTGCCGATTGATGCTTTGTGGTACGTTCTAGTAGCGGTATGAAAGAAATTATTCAATAAAAATTCGTCTTCGCTTATTCGCCGTTTGATTGGTCCGTGAAAATGAGGCTTCTACGAGCATGCGGCCCAAGACAAAATTTGATTCGTATGCTAGCCGCGTGCCGCATATACACTCTTGTAAAAATATGCTGACACGATGCTGATGAAGAGCCTCGAAGAGTGCACTGTGATTGGTAGAATTTAACTGATCGCATAAAAACTAGAATTTAAATTTTACGACGAAGCTGCCTGCTGTGAGACTTCGGGTTCAGCTCTGGAAGCGCAAGTAAGTCATCAGTTTTTTTATTCCTTTTGAGTTCAATGGTAGAGTGATTGCATAAAATATCACGTGAAAATAGCAAAAGTTCCTTTACTTACATGAACACATTACCTCGCTTCATTTGCACGAAAAACCTAACGGAAAAGGCATCTTCTTTTTCTCCACGTACGAAGGCGAATTTCGTAAGAAACTTTACAAATATTGGTAAATACATCAATTGTATGTGTAAAATCGTGCAGACTAAATCGAAAGCGCTTATCTGACATCAGAAATTTATCGAAGTTCTAAGACCACCTCTGAAGCCGCTCAACCAAGTTTTATCCGTTTCCAACCCTACTGTATTCTAGTGTAGCAATAGCAGGCCGACCGCGATGATGATGTAATCTGTAGCAATTTACACAGCTATTGCTTTCATAAACTAGATCACAGGGAATGCCAAAGAAACTTAAACAACAGTCTTTAATGACACTCGTGCACCCCCTGTGCTGCTAGCAGCTGTAACCTTAATGGTCCTGTACGCTTCAATTTAGAGCTTGTTACCCTGGTTGAGAAACAAGTGGTTGCTGATTTACCGCGCGATAGAAAGCCAAAATAAGTGGCTACTTTAAAAACAGCAGCTACTTTTTCTCCACCATCGCCAAAATCAATTCGATATTGAAAGGAAAGGTTCTTGTATTGCACAACAAGGGAAGATTTTGTAACACAATAGCATGAGATCCTTTGTTGACACTTGAATTCAAAGCGATTAGTGGCTGCAGACAAAGGAAATTTACTCGACCAGAAATTCAAAACAAACAAAGCCGTAAAAGTTGCTCTGAAACGCAACTAGCTAGCGCGCTCGTTTTGCTTTCTATAACTTGTTTTTACGAGCAAACATGAGCATACATCAAAAGAAGAAGGATATATCTACACATCTACCTCGGGCGTTTCATTTCTTTGGTTCAGAAGCGGAGCAGTAAGTGATTTAACTACACCCAAAAAATAAGAGAATTGAATCGCCTCCCAATCGGTTTTTGAATCAAATAAATTAAATGCCCGTGGCAGATGTGCAGATATATCCTTCTTCTTTCGATATATGCTCATGTTTGCTCATAAAAACAATTTCTGGAATGCACAACGAGCCAGGCAGCTACCTGAGTTTAAGAGAAACCTTTTTCGGCTTTGTTTGTTATGAATTACTGGTTGAGAGAATTTCCTTTGTCCAGTTCAGTTCATATATTTTCAGTTCAGTTCATATATTTTAAATTCCACAATATACAATTTATAGTCCTAACTACTAACTATACAAACACATGACTAAACTACAAAGATAAAAGATAAGTTACAAAAATTAATACAGTAATACCAAAACTTAATACAATATACAAATACAAGGAGGAACTAAATAAATTGCATACAGGGAATTACTTAAAGGAGGAGCTCTCTCAATAGGTAAACTAATCGAGGAGAGAGCCCCCCCCTATCCTAAGATAATATCAGGTGTATTTAGATGAATTTAAATAATTATGCATTTTCTGCGATCGCGATCGCTAATCGCTTTGAATGGCAGTGTCAATCAAAACCAATTCGTGCTATTATCTTACCAAATCTGTCCTTGTTGTATTGCACTTGCAAGTAAATCATGAACCAGAATCGAATCTGAAATTCTCCATACTGTAATACGGCTAATTTTAGTATAAGGTGACCTCTTGGAAGAAACTATGGTTTTAGATTTAGGCCCTTGTGGAAGAATTTACTTAGGCCCATTTGCGTCATTTTTCGTAACCAGTTTTGCAAGTCATCTATTACGTAGTCACTATCTGCATTGAATTAGACATCCCCACTTGCATCAGAAAGGCATTGGATGCAACAAGTGGAATCCCCCGCTTCTGTTTCTTTTGTTTAGAAGGATTAGGGCTTTGCCCCACCTACGCTATTTATTGCAAGGTCGCAATCACCCTGTTAACCTTATTTGGATATGTTGCAAACTGTGGTGTAATACCTCGAAGATTCTAGAACAGCTTTGTCATTATTATTTCGCTTTGTTTTAGACACCCATTTATGTATAAATAGAGAACATATTTTTATCACTAGAGAACAGATATGGATTTGAAAGGTTAGGTAAAGCAGGTCGGCACAAGAGGCTTGTGAAAGCTCTTGTCGCATTTTGTCGTTTTATGAGTCTCGTAGGTAGACTATGTTTGATATCGATCGATCAACTAGGTATAGCTATCAGTACTTGAGAAAGACTGTTGAGTCATGACATTAGTTGGTTTGTATCATTATATTTCGGGGTGTCCAAGATTATACCTAACCTCGGTAATGAACAGATGAGGAGATCAGAAGAAAATATAGAACGTTTTTTTGGAATTGTATGTCTGGCCATCCTTGCCGAACTTTTCACAATACAAACCCCCCTTACCAGCTTTTTCTTGATTTACGATAAGTGATTTTGCCAAACAAAATTTGATATCAAAGTTATCATTTGATAGAATAATATTTCAGTTGTGAATATGAGCTAAGTATTTATTATTCCTCAGGCTCCCAAACATGCTAACATTTTTAATCACTCAGTATACGTTGTGGGATATATTCAGAATTAGGCTCATGCATACCCTTCCGAAGTGGATCTCTTCAGCACTTCTTTGAAACATGTCTCCCTCTTTAGATCGACCATTTGTCACGTGTGTGGGTGTCTGCAATAAACCCTCTGAATCACTGATTGGATCAGAGATCCTCTTATGTCTTGATAAGCTTCTATCAGCATTTGTTATGTACCTCCAAAAGCCAACAATTGTAGCACCAAAGCTGCCTGTGAACGCAAAATATACCGCTTTTGACATATTTACATGACCAGTAACCTAAAACTAGCGCAAAAAATAGTCAAAGAGTGCTCTGTATTGCTTCTACTCACAAAAGTAGTCGTCAAAATGTTTACGATTGCCACAATAGCAATTTGTGCAGGAAATGGCTTCATGTAGCAATCTTCTGAAGTCCCAAAATCATTCTGTCTCTCTATGAGCCATGTCCTTTCAAGATCTGCGTGTCAAATCTTTGTATTACCTGTTAATTCTACTATTTGAGGAGAGAAAGTAAGTTAATAGCTGCAATAAAGAGCAACGTTGAATAACCAAAGACGGTTCTTGTGAAGAACAAATTAATTCTGAACGAGATATTCGTACCATAATTGCCATGCCACGCATGCTGCAACAATGCTAGCCTCACTACATAAGGACCCTCAACTTACGCTCATCTAATTGAAGTGAATTAATGTTGTTGTTGTCGCTCCAGTCAAGGGCCTTATGGACTAACTCTTCTCAAAACGGCAAAAAAATTCTCGCCAGGAACACATTTGTTCCTGGACCAATCAGGATGCAAAACTTGAAATAACTTGATGGGATTGGCTGATTCTTCTTCAATTCAAACTTCCCGCCAAAGGCAAACAAACGAATTCGAACAACGCGTTCGACTGAACTGCTCCAACGATCAAAATCTCAAAGTAGCGAACGAATTTACGAGATCTTTTGCGTCCCCAAACAACGAAAATGGCACTTATAGGTAGGATTTTTTTGCTTTAATAGCTTGAAGAAACATTCATCTAAGTACTGATAGCTTGTTTTGCAGTGTAGCACTTCAGGAAAACCACTTTTTGCGGCGATTTAGGGTCGGTGGTTTCAAGAAAAAATAGCAGATGATTTAGGCCATGTCCGTTTCTGGAAGCGTAAGTCCATGAGTCGTAGTTATAGCGTCCATCAGCCTATCAATAGCGATAACCTACGAACATATAATCATTCTACAACAATGCAGTGATGACCGTCAAGGCATATTTATCAGGCACAATTAGGTCCACAAACATTTTCAAAAACATTCAAAACTAACTGGTCAGCAGACAGGATCAATTGCGATGCAATGGAGCAGCAATATAATGCAAAATCAGTTGCAGTCTTTGGAGTGTTATTCCTTTTAAATCCTATAAATTCCTGATCTTTTGCAAGTGTTCCAGTATCGACCATGGTCCAACCGTAGACCGTAGATAAGCTTTTCCTTTTTCTAGGGCAAGTAAGAAAATATTGTACCGGGTGAGTCAGAAAAAACGTGGGATGTTTGGCGGACTGTGACGTCGCGTTTAGCCACCCGACCGTTGTGAACTAAATTATTCCGTGCAGTCATAAATCTGACTTAGATCATAAACCTTTCCCCATCCAAATCGGTCATGTGATGCATTATTTAAAATAGATTTTCTTCGTAAGACTTTATATGGGAGTCTTGCAAACTGAGAAAACCTTTAACCAAGCCCCTTCAGCATTTTAGCCTTGCCAAAGCTGCAGGTACATGTGGTATTATCAGGGGAGAATGTCTATCTTCTGTCAATATTGCCAAGCAAATGAAAATGACGATAGTGGTAATAAATGCTGACGGTAAATAAAGCAACAACTCTAAGAGATACGACAAAAAAGTCTGAAGAGATTGGGGGGGGGGGGGGGCGGAGGAAATGCGTGGTTAAATGATAGCTTGCTTTTCAGAGATATTTGATTTTGCATCAATCGTTCATAAATTTTTGATACTGATGGTAAAACCGTGGCTGGTCGGTAGTTCTTTTTCGTAAAGGCATCCCCCCTTTTTAAAGAGCGAGCTTATGTCATCAGTTTTCAATTCTTTCGGAAAATTACCCATGGATAAACCAGAGTTGAAAAGATTTTGAATGACGACAGAACATAAGTTTGTCTTACTATTTTGCAGTGATAGATAGCTCCACGTGAGGTAAAAATAGTTTCTGTCCGGTAAGAAATAGTTGAAAACTCTCTGATGATTATCAGAATTTTCATGAGAGCTATGAAATTGGAGGCTGCTGCTTTGTGAACCAGGCTGTAAACAAGTTGTTAACTTAGCCCTGTCATTCACGTTAAAGAATTTTATACATACATACATACATACATTTCATCCATGGAGCTATCTATCGCTGCAAAATGATAAGACAAAATGGCCGCTCGCTGGTTTCAGTCACCAGGCAAATTTAGTATCCCGAAGGTCATGGCCCCATCATTTTGCAACGGACATTTACGGGGATGGTAGCAAATTTCAAATCAAATCAAATCAAATCAAATCAAATCAAATCAAATCAAATCAAATCAAATCAAATCAAATCAAATCAAATCAAATCAAATCAAATCATAATCATTATTTACAGTTGGTGTGACAATAGTTGTAGGAAAACTAATTAATACCAACTATTTACAATATAATTTACAAAGATTTATAAGAATTAATATTTACAAGCTACATAATATAATGGACAGGCTACTTACAAATTTTACAATTACACTGTTCACCCGTCCAGGTTTTGATCTTTCTTTTAAAGCTTGCAACTGATGGTAGCTCCTTTATCTCATATTTTAGATTATTCCACAATAAGCTTCCTCGGAATGAGAGCGACTCCGTGATTCAGCGATTCAGTTGAACATTTGAAGAGCAACATAATGCAAAATTTTGGCGGGAATCGTTTGCCGTTTTGTTGCCATGTTCAGGCAAACGGGGCACAATTTTTTGGGACACCCTGTATGAGGAGTTATTGCCCCATTTTTTCCACTGAATTGATGGAAGGGAACTTTCGGTCGTTTGACATAATCTGAGAAAGGGTACCTTTAATATCATGATAATGTTTAGAATTACAGCGTTTTTAAGGACCTAGGAGAGGATGTCTCTGAAGCTTTGACAAACACTAAAAGCAACATAAATTCTAAACAGATTGAGAAATATCAATATGGCTTAAAACAAGAAATACGTAGTTTTTGAAGGTCTACATGATTGTACCAAGCAAAAATCTGCAGCTTATACCGGGTATCCCAAAATGATGTATCATTGTTTGATTGCTTACATGTCCATAACCAATCAACCGATTTTCAAAAGCTTTCTTTTATTTGATTGCCTAAAGGCTAAATTATATTATAAGATGTTGGTTGCCGTTTTACCACGGCATTTTCATGTCGCAAAGACGATCGATAAACTTGCTCAAATTCAAGCCTTGGATGGCATTAGAAAGAAATGACCAATTTTTCCAGTCAACGTTTTAGATGTGATACAAAAGGTTGAACTCCTGTTCATATTCTCTGAACTCAGTATTAACTGAATTCGTATTCTCTGAACGATATTTATTCTTTGAACGACATATAAGTTCAGCCTTTGCATCATGTCTAAAATATTGACTGGGAAAGTAGGCCGTTTCTTTTTCATGCCATGTAAAGCTTGAATTTTAGCAGGTTTATCGATCTTCTTTTGAACATGAAGACATAGGCCTAAGCCACAAACAACATCATCAAATACAATTTAGCCTTTCAGCAATCGGATGAAACAAAGTTTTTGAAAATCGGTCAATCGGTTATGGACATGACATATAAGCAATCATGCGATAATACATCATTTTGGGACACCCGGTATGGTTTACGATATAATATTTTGATGACGTCACAACTTTAAAAAGATTTTCAGAATATTTCAAAACACTGCACTTCTGAAAATAATAATAATATCTAAAATGGCGTCCTTGCAATTATGGGAGATCACCTAAAGACTCTATAGATCAATTCAGTTAGGAGGATAGGGCAATAACATTTTACACAGTTGATCTTAAAGTTTTCCAAAGATTTAGCGCCTAAGATGAAAATCTCATTGATATTAAAAAAATGTACATACCCTGAATAGGCATTGGCAGCAAAAGAAATAAAATAAGCAGAAATATATTTGATGTAATGAAAATCTTCATGACGGCTTGAGATCGTCTTTAGTTTTGCAGCAAACCGTCCAGTGAGGTAACATCCTAACAAGATAAACGGCAAAATTAGTGAAAGGTAGAACCATTGAATATACCGAATGTCCCAAAAAAGATTATACAGATTTGGTTTGAACCAAGCGGTGTGCATTTTGCTTTAATCAAGGACTAATCTCATTCTAAATCTTTCTCGATAGTTAACTTGAACAGAGATGCCTCTTTTGTTGGTATTGATGGTTTAAGGGCTTTGGTCTTTGGCCTAAACAAATTCCCGAAGCACAGCAAATAGAGAAAGAGTAATCTTTGAACAACATTAGATGATATTAAATCCTGTTTTCGATAAATCACCCATTTAGCAGTTTCTTAATTTCCCTTTGATCTCAGTTTTCAATTTTGATTTGTACCAAGAATTTGCTTTTGCAAAAATACAAAAGCTCTGGTTGAGAGATGGTCGCAGATTTGAGCGTTCACGATTAATATTTCTACTCTCAAAGCATCAGTATCAACAAATAAAGTCTGAATGCTCAGAATAATCAGATTAATCAGTAGGTTAACTCTGAGAGCTTAGCCATTGATTGAAGCTAAATACACATCACTGGACCAAACCAAATCTGTCTAATTTTTCTGAAACACTCGGCAGTACATCGATCAGTTTATTGTGAGCCTGTTGGTTTGAATCTTAATTCAGTTGAAGCATTCAAGCTATAGAAAAAGTACAGAGGAGAGCAGTCCATTTTGCATCAAATTTCAAAGAACGGAAACCTGGTTGCATGACTCCCAAGATGGAAAGACTAGACATACCAACACTGCAGGCGAGAATACAACAAGCTTGTCAAAAGCTATTTGAAATATCGCAAACAACACATCTCCTGTAGAGCTTCCAAGCTACATTTTAAAGAACATAGCAAGCACAAGGCAACGCAGCTGCAATAGTCAAATATTGATTCAACTTATTCCACAGAAGATATCTAGAAACAGTTTCTTTTTGAGGGGCTATGGGCTACACTTTCATACAATGAAATTTTAGAAAGATAGATATCTTAATAATAAGAGACTGCTACACTTTGAGGCAATTGAAGTCTAGAAAGATAAATATCTTAACTATACGAGGGTACTACACTTTCAGGCGATGGAATTTTACAACTGTAGATATCCTAACTTCTTTAAAGATTATCTTTTGTAATTTTGTGATCGAGCGCTCGTAAAAGTTTATTTTAATTTCATTTTAGGCCCAGACCTTCTTTGCGTAGAAGTCATATGGCTTTGAAATTATTTTTATAGATGTAGATTTAGACAGAATTATATCCTTCACTTCTTGGTTCCAGGTTGGCCCTGTCATTGTTTTGATTTCTTAGTTTGATAAGCAGGTTAGCCAAGGTTAGGCCAAAATACATAACAGCAATTAGTCTTTTCATTTTGGGTTACACGATCAAGTATTGGCAGCGAAATGCAAAGGAAATCTCTCGGTGAAAATAAAATGAGTTGGACATTTTGAAATAAGATCTGGTTAAATTTACACTATGAACCTTCGAGGAAAGGTTCAATAATGAGCTTACAATGTTTCAATTGCCTCTTGCAAGGCTCTGGATATCAAGAAGCAACACTCCGTTTTTCATATCGAATCAGAACAAGCAAGTTCCTCCATAGTAATAACCAAAAAGTTATGTGGCAGTTGCTCAAGAATTTCTTTGTTATAAGATTTAACAAGATATTACATCGATCGCATTGAAATGGCCTATACAATTTTGCCCCAGCCACATAAACGAAGTAGGATATAAGCCCCTAAACGTTCGGAGACAGTTACGCCAATAATGCTCCGATTCCTTCGAGCCCTTGATTATTTCTTAGCCTTGCAGAGAAAGTACTAAATCCCGATGATAACTTGCTGAAAAAATGGCTGCCATGCGGCACAGGTCAAAACCAGTTGAACACATTATTTTTTATCTAAAGTCGCAAAATTCTGCTCTACCAATCAATAGATCTTAAATACAAACGTATAGAGATATAATTAGGTAAATATGAAAGAACTAGATATAAATTGCATACCTTTTTGATAGATTTATCCATTCACCATTTTGTTATTTACGTAAAATTTTCTCATTAAACATTCAAGGTTCGGCGAAGGAAACCAAAGTCGATCAATTTGCGGGTACCTGACCCTAGATCGTTAATGCTGCTCAGGACGCCAAGAGATTGCGACTAACTGGTCTTTTATGCACGACGTCGGCCTACCGACTGAGCAAAGAGGCAATTGTAGAATCAATTTCATAACAAGCCACATACATTTTATAACAGGCAACAATCATTCTTTGTAGCTTAATATCCCCGATTTCGGAAGGCTTCATTAAAGAATTCACATCATTTAATGAAAGCTCGTAAGGGTTCTTATGAATTAGTAAGGCTGTGGCAATCGTATCGGTTTTTACAGGTTCATGGCGATTCTTGTGAAGTCATGGATAATATTACAATAAGTTACAATAATTTCAGGCATTTTAGGCAACGATAACAAAGCAAAACAAAAGTACCCTCATCGACGCACATGGCAACATCAAGCAACCAGGAAGTTTAAAGGCAGCTGCGTGCATCATACTGCCATGGAAACTCAATTGGTTATGCAGTATGCACGGATCTCATGAAATCTGAAATCAATTTAAAACAGCTAGGATGATCACAAAAAATCAAAAGAAAACAAGCGTACCATCATGGACGCACATGGCCACATCCAGCGATCAGGAAGGCTGTGCTTCTGTTTCCAGGCAGCTGCGTGCATCATACTGCCATGGAAACTCAATTGGTTATGCAGTATGCACGGATCTCATGAAATCTGAAATCAATTCAAAAAAGCTAGGATAATCACAAAAAATCAAAAGAAAACAAAAATGCCATCATGCATGCGCATGGCCACATCCAGCGATCAGGAAGGCTGTGTTTCTCTTTCAAGGCGATTGTGTGCATTATAATGTCATTGATTTTTCAACTAGTAAGCTAGGATCACATGACTACTCAATTTCCTCCTTTCTTCAGGCAATTTGGCCTTCTCTAGATTTGTTACGTTTCTAGTAGAGTTCTTAGGTGTTCTTAGCAACTCTTGCGAATCAAGACGCGTTCTTACGAATTCATGAGGCTCCTTAAGAATCGATCTGAATTCCTCTCTGAGATCAGGAAAAAGTGCAGCAATATACCCATACCCCATACCCCTTTGAGGGGATTCTTACTACATGAAAATTGTGTTATATTCCGAAAGAATTGTACTGTACTGGGTGAGAAAATAGACGACGTACGGTGTTGGAAAGGTACTGCTCTGAATATCAAAGCAATAACATTGAAAATCTGTCTAACATGAAATAACCCGACGTCAAATGTTGCTATAGGATCGCGGGAAACTTCTGTCTTGTATGCGCTGTATGTGCGCTTTCTTTATTTCAGTGCCAATTAGCAGAGGTAAAACGTTAATCAATTGCTTTAACGAGCGTGACTACCTTACTTTCTTTCTGACTTTCTTTCTTTCTGACTGACCTGGAGCCCCCTCTTAGATTACAAAGTTGGACTTTGTAATCAAAAACTGTCTTTTTTCATTGTTGATGTCTTTGATTAGATTCAGTAGGTTGTTCGGCTTGAATCGGTCGTTCCTGTTAGACTAGCTACACTAGTCCCTCGATTTCGCTGTTGTTGTTGTTGCTGATGGCCAGCTCAATGAGGGACTAGTTGCCAGAGAGTGTCTCAAATCGGAATTTTCAGAACGAAAAACCGAATTGTAAATCTGATTGGAGCATTTCGGCTAAAACAATAGTAAATTTTTTTGTAGCCAATCAACTTTTCCTCTCTTTACTTATTTTTACTGGAAAACCTCCCTTTGAAGTAGAGGCCTGTTTGGTCTGAGTTTTTCAAGAAGAAGCAATACAATGGCGACCGGCGCTGTCGTCGCAGCTTGATCGACCAGAAGCAAATGAAGCTGAAGGAATTTAGCCAGCCATTTGGCATGATAAAGTGGGCACTGGGAAGAGATATTTGTTTGTGCTCTAACAGGAAATGGCAAAATGTAATGCTGTTGCAATACTTGAGAGGCATTTTCAAGACAGCAGTGAGTGTCATTTGTCAGTACAAAACTGCAGTGTAGTGTAGGTGTAGGCCTACTCTAAGTTCAGGTTAGTAGTGATTTTTTCGTTTACATTTGGCTCGTGTATTTCAATTTCTAATATTATCTAACTGAAGCATGTTACTTCGCAATGTTGGGCTGTTGTACTTTATCACCTTAACAGTTGTTTTGGTTTGAATGCACTTGATTTGCCAAATGAAACAATCTTTAGATATTTTAGTAAAAAAATTTTATGGTTTTTTGTGAACATGACTAAAAATCCCCAGGTACTTTTACTATGGAAGTTCCTTATGTGATCCAACCCCCCCCCCATGTTTGGATCACATAGGGAAAGGAAAGGGTGATACAATTTTTTGCTTGTGATTTAACAAGTATTTGTTACTTCATCACATTGATGTTGATATCTTTAATCTATAGGGGTTTGTTTAAAGCAAGATACCTGCTTCATTATTATCAGACCTTGTACCAGGATGCATTTAGGTGGCACTTTTCTTGGAGAGAGATTGTCTATCTGATGCAGCAAATCACTTGGAGCAAATATAAAGGACAGTTCCTTTGAAAATTCCTTGCACTTCAGATACCACTTAACTGATTGCTAATGATAATGTATAATGATGATGTAATGCCTAATCTGGTCAAATCTTCGATTCCTTTATCTTTGGTCACTCTGAACTCCTCTGAAATTTCAAATTTATGTTCACTGTCCATGCTCACTGTCCATGCTCAAAAGTCATAAACTGTCTAAAATTCTTTCAAATTCACATGAATAAAACTTGGTATCAATGTGTTGTTTTCTTGAGTCATTTTGATGATTACTGATCACAGCAGCAACAACAACCAAATATTAATTCCGTGGTCCGCGTTTTACGCATGTAGCGCTTATGAAAACGAGGCTATCAAGTTATTCCGATTTCAGACACTGTTTGGCAACAAGTCTCTGTATTAGCGACAAATCAGTTCTAAGGAGCATACAGAGATTGTGTAGCCAGTCTACGTTCCTGTATCGGTCATTCGGTTTTTCTTTCTTACAACAACACTGAGATTTGCACCTTGGGAGCATGGAGTCCCTCTGAAAGTTATTCATATCAGGGCGAAAACTTTTTCATCCTCCCACGAGGATAGCACGTGCTAATGCGTGTTCAAGTCATTGCTGTAAAGTAAATATAATTGGGGAATTTGCTCTTGGTCTCAGCACATTTGTGAAGGTTTCTCGAAGGAACTTTCTTAAGAAAATCCCTTGTATCTGAACGGAGTGACCGATTCCAGCCAGAAAAAGTCTAAAACTGACGGAACATGTTGTCTGTTCGACCAGATATTGCAAATATTATTGCTTATTTACTCTCAAGTACCGAATAAACGGGGGGGGGGTGAGAATAATCGGGGGGGGGGGGGGTTGGAAATGGTTAAATATAATAACAATCGGGGGGGGGGGAACAATTTGGAAAATTGAGAATAGTCGTTTTTCGTTTTCTTAGTAAAACACGGATCTAACATGGGTACCACGTATGTAAAACACGTATGTAACGCGGGTCAGACAAACAAAGGAGAATAAAGTTAATAAATACAGTAAGTACATTTGCTTAGCAGGAATTATTAAAAAATTATGTTCACTATTATTTATATTTTTCAAGAATTAATAAAAGGGGGGTTGGAATAAAAGTGGGGGGTTGGAAAATTTTTCAAAAATTAATAAGCGGGGGGGGGACGATTATTCGGTACTTGAGAGTAGAGATAGTAGCTTTTAAAGTGAGATGCGTTATATCTGACCCACCCGATGTAAGCAACCATAGGTTTGATATTCTAAAATTATGAGAAATTTCTACCTGGATTAGATAAGCTGAGAAATATCTAATTTCTGCAACTTCAACTTTTTTCCAGGTCACTTGACCATTTTTTTTGACATTGTGAATGAAAAATTGTTGGATTTGTTTTGTTGTAACACTGAATTTTTCTTGCTTTGAGATTTTATTAAGTAATTTACCGGGTGTCCCAAACAAATGTATACTGATTTGTTTGACTCAAGTGATGTGAATTTAGCTTCAACCAATATCTAATCACTCTCAAAATGTTCCTCAATAGCGAACTTGAACATAGATACCTTGTTTGTTGGTATTGGTGTTTTGAGAGCAGAAATGTTAATCATGAAAGCTCAAATGTGCGTCCACTTGCAAGCCAGAGTTTTGGCCTTTAAGCCTGAGCAATTCCCTGAAGCGCATCGAAATTGAGAACTAAGATTAATGAAGAATTGAGAAACTTCCCGATGGGTGACTGTGGGGTGCCTTCTGGAAAACATAATAACACAAGATCTAATGTTGTTCAAATTTTATCAAGGCTATCATTCATTTATACACTGTGCCTCAAGAAATTGCTGAGGCAAAAAGGCTAAAGCTCTGGTTTGCAGGAGGAGGCAAACTTGAGCTTTCATGATTAACATGTCTGCTCTCAAAGTACCAATATCAACAAACGAGGTATCTATGTTCAAGTTAACTATCGAGGAACATTTTTGGAGTGATTAGACATTGATTAAAGCAAAATGCACAGCCCTGGAGTCAACCAAATCAGTATACAATTTTTTGGGACACCCGGTAGAAGCCCTGTTGACAAACATAACAAATTCTACCTTTAATGCAGTAAAACTTCAGTAAACCCCTAAGTTAGAAAGTTTTGATAGCAAAAATGATACCAAATGCTGAAAAATTGCTTCCAGCGCCGGATTTATAAATAATACGTACATTCGAATGGTTTTGTCCTGGGAGAGGAAACGCGCATTGAAAGCTCGAGCGAGGTGGTATGCAACCATCCTCGCAGTAAACCGAGCACTTTGCTGTAGAAACGAGACGGATGGAAGCTTTTGCTTGGAAGGACAGGTACATCTCAGTTTTTGATTGGACAATGGTGAGAATTTTGGTGTTTTTATACATTCATCTATCTCATTTATGCTTTGTCTTTGAATTGAGAGATTCGTACACCTCGCTCAACGCAAGTCATTGCGCATTTCCTGGGCCTGTTTACGTTATGCCAACACAAATATCATCTTGAAAAAATGAATTTAAGTGGCAATGGCTCGCCAAGTTTGAAACCACCGAAATGTTTTGTACTTCGTATCTGATGCATCGAGAATGCTTATTAGTACTTCAGCACTGTTCTATTTTTGCATTCGTGGCAAGAATAGATTTTAAATAAATCAACATAAGTTTTAGCAAGAGATTGATCACTTGACTTTTATCTTGACTCGTTAAAAATTGACTCGTAACGTATCAAGTCGGTCCTTCCTGAAATTAAAACTGAAGACAGCTTGCTTGAAGCATGCGAGCTTTCTGTATGAGGCGCCATAGCGGACAAAAGTCTACTTTTATTCTGTGATATGTAATTTTTCGTTTACTATGTCTACTGCTTGCAGTCTTCATATCAAATTTTTTTGCAAATATCCAATGGTATTATTCACATGGTCTGATGCTTCATCTTTACAACTGGTGACCATCAAAAACTATCTTCAATTTTAGACACTATTATGGAAATTTAGACATCGTAAAAAAATTTAGACACCGTGAAAAAATTTAGACATCGTAAAAAAAATTTAGACATTGCATGAAGATTTAGACATCATAAAAAATTAGACACAGTAAAATAATTTAGACATCATAAAAAAAATTAGACATCGTAAAAATGTAAAAATTTAGACATGCAAATACAATGGACATCAGTCTACAATATTCAATAGTGGACTGCTCTAGTGGTGGGGAAATAAATCTTAGTAATCTTAGCGCATGCGCATGTTTGCTTCGTTTGCTCTCCAAAATGGCGATGAATGCTGTTGTCCAAGAATGAGAATTCATCCAATATTTGCCTTTACGATTGATGAGGCTCATAGAAATGTACTATTGGCAAATTTTCATTGGCAGATGTGGTTCGACAATGCTGTGCCACTATTAAATGTACTGACTAACAGCGTGCACAATATGCACTTGCAAGCTGAGCTAAACACTGCGATTCTGCAAAGTCTCCCTCCACAGCCCTGCCTGCTGCTGGTGCTCTCCACCATCCATCCTATCCTTCTCCAACCTTCTCCAGAGCTTAGCTGCAACTTCGAGGATCTCTCCAACGTTGCCCCCAGTGTGCTCCACGTGCGAATAAGCGCATGCGCTGTAAGCATGTCAACATTTTTGTGTCTGATTTTTTTATGTCTAATTTTTTTAGGATGTCTAATTTTTTTACGATGTCTAATTTTTTTACGATGTCTAAATTTCTTTACGATGTCTAAATTTTTTTACGATGTCCAAATTTTTTTACGATGTTTAAATTTGTTTACGATGTCTTATTTTTTTCACGATGTCTAAATTTTTTACGATGTCAAATTTTTTTGCAATGTCTAAATTTTTTACAATATCTAAATTTGTTTACGATATCTAAATTTTTATAATAGTGTCTAAAATTGAAGATAGTTTTTGATGGTCACCAGTTAAGAATCAGACCATGTGAATAATAACATTGGATATTGCAAAAATTTTAGATGTAAAGCAGTAACATAGTAAACGAAAAATTACATATCACAGAATAAAAGTAGACTTTTGTCCGCTATGGCGCCTCATATTTCTGCATCATACAACGAAATTTGAAGACAGGTTAACGTTTTAATTTGTTAAGAAACAATGCAATTTTCAATTTGGGGTTGACTGGTTTTGAATGATTCAAAAATCACAGTGTTCGTGA
This sequence comes from Aurelia coerulea, assembly GCA_039566865.1. Lineage (NCBI taxonomy): Eukaryota > Metazoa > Cnidaria > Scyphozoa > Semaeostomeae > Ulmaridae > Aurelia > Aurelia coerulea. The sequence goes on along the minus strand of CM076947.1, from coordinate 19,021,731 downwards.
GAAATTGGTAAAATGGATTTGAAATCAGTAGGAAGTGAGCGTTAAGACATAAAATAAATTTCTGCATGATTTGAAACAAAAACGATTACCAAGGGAGACAAAATCTTTTTTCAGCTTGAATTTAACAGTTTCTCCAAATTTAAATTCTTCGCTTGGATATCTTTCAAAATTGGGGGGAATTCAATTTCAAGCGAAGGAGCGGTTGTAAGCGCCAAGGAATTTTCCAAATTTTGGGTTGCGTCTTTGGGTAAGGCAATTGTCTATCTTTCAATTAATGTCTATAGTCTATATGATAATTTCAGCGTAAGATACTTAGCTGAATTAAAAAATTTCGATATCTGGCGAGAGAAGCTAATCTCGGTTCCTTATCTCAAGTAGAGTCCTCTGCAAGACTTCTGAAGCAAGATATTTTTGCAAACAACTCATTGTGATCAAACATTTGCATAAAGCAGCAAAGGCAGTGGTAAAAACGTTCTTAATTCATCTCTTGTTTTGCGGAATGTGGAATTGTCTGATTTCAGTTGTGGTCTGTGGTCACAAAATAATCTTAAAGGAACACTGTTGCGGCAGTGATTGGCTAGTCGTAATGTTGAAATTACTAACAAAGAATCTGGCCTATGAATAATTACGAAGCCTTTATACTCTTGGGTCACACTATATTTCAAAAATAAAGGGATTCAAGATCGTTCTCGCATTCGTGAATTTCAGTGTACAGCGAAATTACTGAAACTTGCCTAATTCTATTCTTTTTTATTGTCTTATTCGCCCAATCAGCGCCACGACAGTGTGCCTTCAATGCATGATTAAAGTTGTCAGTTCCAAATGAACAACTGCAGTATTTGAATGAGTTTGAGACGAGAATTCGTCTTTCAATGCCAACTGACTGCAAGCACACAGTGGCGGATTTAGGGGGGGCAAGTGGGGGCAACTGCCCCCCCCCCCCTTCACGATGAAAACTCAGCTTGGTGCCCCTCTTTTGCCGAGAAAAGCGCCCCTCGTTCTGACTCTAACGCACAATTTCTTAACTGTTTTGATTTAAAGATTGGGGAAACATATAAATCAAGGCGTGCCCCCCCTTCAACTTCGGGCTGGATCCGCCCCTGCAAGCACAAGCTGTTGCAAGACGGGCATTGATCTTTCAATTTTAACTGAACTGATTGCAAGATCTTGTAGTGCCAACAGAACGAGAAAAGGATGTTATTAACTTTTGTTCCATGTATTGGTTCCGTTAGTTTCTAATGCGCGCAGCATGCCACACGCTGATTAATGTTATCTCTAGTGATTTGATTAGAAGAATAACACCGGAGCCTGAAAGGAAATCTGTCCACATAAACTTTTGGATTAGTTAATATTATCAACCTATCAAGCCTCGTATAAAAAGCATACCATACCCAGTGTCCAAAAAAGAAGGTAAGAATCTACACCCATAAATTTCAGTTGATCGATCCCTAATAAGATTTGAAGTAACCTTGTTTGTTGAAACTGCTGAGAGCCGGAATATTATTCTTAAAAGTCCAGATTTGCTTCAATCTCCAAACCAAACATTCTTGCTGAAACTACAAATGCACTGGTCCTCCTTAGTCAGAGACTTTTTGGAAAAGGATTCGTCTTTGGGTACTCCTTTCAATAAAATGTAAACATTGAAAACTGACAAAGAACATCGTAAACATAATCACTAATGAATATCTTTCTTCAGTCAAAACGCATTTACATAAGTACATAGAGCACAACATGGGTGTAAGCAGCAAGGGCAGATTTTGTAATACAATAGCATGAGTTGCTTTAGTTGACACCTCAATTCAAAGCGATTAGCAATTGCAGACAAAGGAAATTCTCTCAACCAGCAATTCAAAACAAGCAAAGCCGCAAAAGTTTCTTTGAAACCCAGGTAGCTAGCTCGCTCCTTGTGCATTCCAGAAACTATTTTTAAGGGCAAACGTGAGCGTAAATCGAAAGAAGAAGGATGCATCTACACATCTGCCGCGGGTATTTTATTTGTTTGGTTCAAAAGCCGTTTAGGAGGCGATTCAATGCTCTTATTTTTTGGGTGTTATCAAAACATTTACTGCTGGAGCTTCTGGACCAAAGAAATAAAATGCCCGCGGCAGATGTGTAGATATGTCCTTCTTCTTTCGATCTATGCTCATGCTTGCCCTTAAAAATAATTTCTGGAATGCACAGCGAGCGAGCTAGCTACCTGGGTTTCAGAGAAAATTTTGCGGCTTTGTTTGTTTTGAATTGCTGGTTGATAGAATTTCCTTTGTCTGTGATTGCTAATCGCTTTGAATTGAGGTGTCAACAAAAGCAACTCATGCTATTGTATTACAAAATCTGCCCTTGTTGGTGTAAGCATTTTATATTCCCTTGGCTTGTTTCGTAATAAAATGGAGAGAGATGAGACAATAAGCTTTTTATTCAAGCATTCAAGATTGCAAGATACTTCATACTTCATACCCAACTAAATCATTTCATTTAAGTATAAAATTTATTAGGAAAATTTAATTCAAACTTTTTTTGAATAAAGAACGATGTCTCTGCGGGACGAAATTGGAGAATCTAAATGTAAAGTTTAGTTTCGGATTTCTAGACTATTACAATGTTTGCCTAAGCACGAGGCTCCTTGTTTGTACTTTGCCATGATTTAGGAAATTCTACAACAAGTGCATTATAGGCCAAAACACTAACGCTTTCAGTTAGAGATGGAGGCAAATTTGGACTTTTGAGATTGATATTTCAACTCTCAGTGCACTACTAATACTAACAAATGAGGTATTCATGTTCAATTTGACTATTGAGGATCATTTCAACAATTATTGCGGATTGATTGAAGCTAAATTGTTATGGCTACGCCTGATCAAATATGTTACCAATTTCTGAGACACTCAGTAGTAAATAATTCATTGATACAGCGGAGCAAAAACAAATCACAGTAAATAGAAGGTGCAATGAATTAATAGCGGTCAATGATCATATTTCATACATGAATATCAGAAAGGCATGTTGTAAAAACCGGACCCTAAGACCCTAGGACCTTGAGACCCCTAGGACCTTTAAGTACTAGGAATGAAAAGGACCCTTAACACCAGAGTGTCATAATGAGAAAGTTGTGTATCATTGACTTCCCCTCTTCCACCCAATGAACTTCCACTCATTGAAACCAATACCAGAAATTATGCAGAGAGTTTATACCATGAAGAAGTACTATTTTGAGTATCTCCTATTGTGTTATTTTAAAGACTTTCTGCATGAATAAAGGCATCCTGATGACGTTGGTTTGAACGGACCAAAGTTCGTAGGATGAAAGATGGGAAGCTCATACAACACGCAGCCTCTTATTTGACAGCTTGATGACATTAATCTATTGTTTGTCTGTGGTGATGTCCCTCTGGTGTTAAGGGTCCTTTTCATTTTTAGTACTTAAAGATCCTAGGGGTCCTAGGGTCTTACGGTCCAGTTTTCACAACATGCCTATCAGAAAGCACGCTGCTCAGCCTCGTTGGGGAGCCGAGACAATAAAAAGCTAATGTGAATTGACAAGCAAAGCATCATTTGCGAATATTACATTAGTTATGCTCAGTGAAGCGTGCAAAGGTCACTGGTCGTCGATTTCAAAAACTTCCGTCGCTATCGTGATCCGTAATGGCGGAACTAAGCATGAAAATGTTATGTTTGACGATGAATTGAAAATGAAAGGTAAGTGAATGAAAGTCTAAATGTATTTTTTCTGATGCAGAAACCCCATGATCATTAAATGTTGGCAATTTAGATTCTCAAAGGAGATAAACATTTTAAGTTATCAGTTTTAAGTTATTATTCGAGTTATCAGGAGATTTTCTTGTCCTAGAAGATACGTATTGATTTGTTCAAGCTATCAATCGCTCGTGTTATTGAAATTCAAATACAACTAAAATGATGAGTTTCTAATCTCAGAAATTTCTTACAGTGCTCATTGCATTGCATTGAACTGTGTATTGTGTATTTTGACATGTTGTATAAGACATTGATTGCTACAGGAATGAAGGCTTATTTCTGTTTAGCAGCCCTTTATACCGGCTGTCCCAAAAAAAGGGAAAAGATTTGGTCGGGGCTAGAGATAAGAATTTATGTTGAATCGATCCCTAATAAGATTTGAAGTACTCTTCGCTAGTTAACTTGAAGATTGATACCTTGTTTGTCGATATTGGTGGATCGAGAGTTGGAATATCAATCTTGTAAGTCCAAATTTGTATTCACCTCCAAACCAGAGCTTTTGGGTTTTGGCCTAAACTGCAAACGCGCTGGTCAGGGGAGGGAATCTCTTCAGTCATTGACGTTTTTGAGCAAGGACCCACCCTGTTTCGGATTTCTATTAAAAAATATTCTTAAGCACGAGGTTTCTTGCTTATACTTCCCTATGATCTAGGAGATTCCACAACACAGCGCGTTGACAGCTTAGGCGAAAACCCAAAAGCTCTGGTTTGGAGTTGGAGGCAGATTTGGACTTCCAAGATTAATACTTCAACTCTCAGTGCACTAATATCAACGAATGAGGTATCTATGTTCAAGTTGACAATCGGGAATTATCTTTGAAATTATTACAGATTGCTTGAAGCTAAATTCTTATTGCTACGCCGGATCAAATATGTTACCTTTTTTGGGACACGGGGTACAAGATCTTTAGTAGAGACAAATGCTTCTGAATATATTTTTCTGCTGCGCTCACCAAAGAGTTCAGATTTTCGAAAGATCATAAATGGAAGTGAGGTGAATCGAACTTAATTGAATCGAATTCTGTTAGATAGCTGGAATGACCGAAAAAGTCCTTCTGGTTCCAAGGCCCATCTACATTTCACGAACTACCAACTGACATTCAGAGTCTGGATTCCATCGTTGTTCTTAAGCAATGACTTAAAGAACATTTACAAAGATCATAGCTATTTTACACAACATTTGGATTTTTAACGATGAATATTGAAGGATATTTTAAGCTTTTTACATTGTATATTGATAGTTTTAAATTTCTTTAATTTTCAAACAGGGCCTTTATTGATAACAGTACTTGAAGTATTGACAAATTTTCACCCTGTATAAATATTTCTCTTATTATAACTCTTTCGTTTCCGATTTGCCTATTCCTTTTTCATTACCACCGTCGGTCTTAAGGGAGAATAATGCCATAGTCTATTACTTTTCCTAAAGAGCTAGACATCAATTTTAGACTGTTTTCTTTTCAGATGGTGAAAGGTCAATTAAGCACATTATTGCTATAGGGCTAAAAACTTCAATAATTGTTTAGCCCAGTTTTTGTTGGAGATAATTGTCCCCCTAGTAGATTGTTGATAACTCTACAAGGGGGACGATTATTGCCATGAACATTTTTGAATTTCTGCAGCTACCTATTGTGCAACTACTCGCAAAGTTTCAATGAAAAATTTTGAAAAATGATGAGGGAGGGAGATAGTTTTCCGGGACTGACTCTACAGAGTATTCTATATGTCGAGCCTTCGAGCCTCGAGCCTTCGAGCCTCGAGCCTTCGAGCCTTGTGTTTCGAGCCTCGAGCCTTCGAGCCTCGAGCCTTCGAGCCTCGAGCCTTCGAGCCTCGAGCCTTCGAGCCTTGTGTTTCGAGCCTTCGAGCCTCGAGCCTTCGAGCCTTGTGTTTCGAGCCTTCGAGCTTCGAGCCTCCTGTTTCGAGCCTCGAGCCTCAAGCCTTCGAGCCTTGTATTGCAGGCTACATATTGCCAGACTGGATCAAACGTAATAACAAATGAGGTGACATGTTTTAATGAAGGTATATATCAACTAAGAACATAGAAATCTAACAATACCGTAGAAAACTATATTTTGAACATGAAATTGAAAGCAACAACGGCATAAGAACTTGAGGCATAAGAGCCTTTTTCACCCTTGAGAAACCTGTCTTCTCACAATTGTGCTCACTCTCACTTTGTGCTCACTCTCACTTTGTGCTCACTCTCACAATTTACAGATTTTGCAGCGATTCTTGCTGTTGCCGTGATTCAAATCCTAGCAATTTTGAGTGTGATTTCTGTTAAAATTTGTCATAGGACTTTAATGGGTACTTTTGAAGTCCTTTCAACAAAATTAAATTATCTTTGCCAAAAAATTAGAGCAGTAACAATTTTTTCAAGCATTGGAGCATTATTATTAACAATTTAAGAAAGAGACATCTGGTATCAAAAATGGCCTAAAATTTAAGAAACTGGCTGCCAACGCTGGGCCTAAGTTTCTCACAGAAAATACGGGTATACTAAGATAAAGTTAAATGATTGAGGTCTGTTGGCTCATGATATACAACAGGAAGGCTCGAGGCTCGAAACATAAGGCTCGAGGCTCGAAGGCTCGAGGCTCGAAACACAAGGCTCGAAGGCTCGAGGCTCGAGGGCTCGAGGCTCGAAGGCTCGAAGTTTAGAAACACTCTCTTTTCGCAAGTTAGAAATTATGTTAACTTCAGTCTGCAAAAAATGAAAGAAAAATGAAAAAGTTATTGTTTCTTTCGGCAATCAAGCAGAATTCATTATTCAAATCAATCTACTTTGTGGTGTAAGTAAAAATAGAACTCACGGTGTTTGAAAAATACTGCTCCCTTAATATTTTCATAGCTGATATGTTTATGCTATGATATGTTCAACAGATTTATAAATTTACGTCACTTTAATCGGTCACTTTCCCGTGGCTATGGAAAATTTCTGCAGATAGCCCCTTTCCAAACCTGCAAACGTGAGTGAAAATGACGATCAACATTTCGTTGATTACCCCTTCCTGTCAACAATGACATCAGCATACATTGATGCGAGAAAATTAACGAAACAGCACCAAAAACTGGCACGGCCCCCTGAAAATCATGGCAAGGCCCCCTGAAAATCAATCATACTGACAGACGGGGCTACCGTGGATAAATGATTTTAAAATGAAAGTAAAAGGAAATGAAAGAACTCATGCTAGAACACCTGACATTTTACGCTAACCTGGTTTGTGTGGGCTTTCTTCCATAGCTCTTGGTAAATGTCGTGTTGATTTAATTTCGTTCCCAGGGCAAAAATGGGGTTAAAGCATTTTACAGAACTGGGCCGTCCTGGTTAACATATGTATTACATGCTGATAGATATCCACAAGTCATTGCAGGTTTTTCATCAGGATTTGCCAATTTCTTTACAGTACATTAGTTTGAAAGAATTTCAGAAATTTGCTAACAATCTTCATTCCAAATGTAATTTTCTGATATCTAATCTTCTGTTAACAGTTTTCATATTTTGAGCAAATGTTTGTCCTCTGGTTGCCCTTCTTTTCTTGAGCAAACATTATGATCCCTTTGTCCTCTTTACCTTAATTTGTAATATCAGAAACATTCGACAATGATCAGAAAAGTTAGCAATAGGTTTAACTTTAAATCTTGTAATTTCTTGGAAGATTTTCATTCAAATTACGTACATATGACAGATAAAGGAGTTCACGCAGGCTGCGAAACGACTTCCACTTTAGTGGATTTATTTTGGATGGACTTCTCTTTCAGGGCTTCCTTTTGGCGGTTATTGATTTGGTCATACTGACGAGGTCAGAAGTGAGCCCTCATCCTCTACCACTCATATGCTAACTGCCCCCCTGGGGTTACCGGTATATACTTTATTTAAAGGGTGCATCTAGTGAACTTGGTAGAAAAAAGTCTCTTTTTACTTTTCAGAAAATAAAGAAGCCTGAATATGTTGCTAAATGATACCTGAGGCAAACTTCAAAATGTGGCAGTATCTATTACTTGCTGTTGTCTCAGCCCATAAAGGTAAGATACACTCATTTTTTTATAAGAAACTGAGGTCCGGTGCTTATAGGCAGTTTCTTAAATTTTTGGGCCATTCTGCTACCGAAAGTTTCCTATGTGTTTCTTTTTTTTAATGCCAGAAGTGTAGAGTTAACTTCGTTTTGTCTGAAGGGCTCCCAAATTACTTCGTAAGATCTCAAAACAAGTAAACAACATAATTCGCGCTAAAAATAATGCCCAAACAGTTGATATAACTGTACCAGTGTCAAAACATTTCTGACTGCGATAGGAAAATTAAAGCTATAGAGTTCAAAAGTTTGTCAGCTTTTTCAATTCAGGTAGGGTTGCTTCTTAACTTTTGAAAAATTGAGCCTACCGTTTCTCATAAGCGGTTTTTACAAAAAAAATGAGTGTATGATATTAAACGTAATATCTTTTTGGTAGAGGTTCAAGCCACTTAGAAGTAGAACCCATGATACGAAAGCGATTATCATGAACGATAATGTTTTTAGATAGTCAAAAGATTAAAGTACTTGGTTATATTTCTTTCATAATTTTCAAAATGACAATTTCTTGGCAATTAGATAGATTCAGAATTCAGAAATATCAGTGCTATAGAGCAGCAAGGAAACGGTCTAAAACGGATCAACGGCGCACACCAAACAAGAGAAACGCATCTTTTTGGTTCCACTTGTTTTAGTGTTCCCTACATCTTGACAAATTGATTCATTTTCAGTTTCTCCTTTTTGATGATTCTCAACGGATGCTGGATGGATTTCTAGAGGTTGGAAAGATTTTTAGATCATGCGTTTAGGCCGTTTTCCAGCTGGTGTGCAAAATCAACTTTTTGTAATTTTATTTGTAACATAACATTCGTAATCGATTTATTCTCGATGAGTACTTTCATTTGTTATATAACTTATTTATATTTGCTGACATTAGCAATCTATCAAACAACAGCAACACTTTGCTCTTTGTCATTAATCAATCATATTCCTAATTAATTAGTAATGTTTGCATGCAAAACTCAATGGAATGATCTCAATATTGATGAAGGTACTTGATGTCATGAAATATATGCAAAATTAATGGTTTTCAATCATCATTATTGAGGAAAAAATTTTGCATTGAATCAAATTGTCATTAATTGATTAGTTAATTTGAGGCACCAAACTTTGGAACAGTCTTGGCACTGACGTCAAAAATTCTTCAACCCTGATACCTTTTAAAAAGAAGGTGCAAAAATGAACATTCAACAATTCTTTTCGTTTTTCCTATGTTTATTTGTGACAAGTTGTAATTAGTTTAGGTTTTATAGCAAATTTTGTATTTATTGTAAATTATTGGTTATTGTAGGTTTTTAGCATGGCCCCCTGTAATCAATCATTTTTCTTGAGGGGCTAACAATGGGTAAAAAAGATAAAATCAATCAATCAAAATCAAATCATTTGTTTACTGCACCTGGCTTTTGAGAAATAATCGTTTTCGAATGTCGTCATTTCACAATCTCTTGCTTCCTTTGGGGGGGGGGGGGGGTTAGGCTAAGCGCAAGGAAGTTAATCCATGCCTCCAAGAGCGACAAAACGGCACTACCAGCAGTTAAGAATGGCCAATGGGCGGCCATTTAGGATCAGTGATTGCAACACTTCTGTTGGGTAAATCAAAATTAAATGTATTGGAACCTTAATTTCCAGTCTGGAACTGATTTTTAACTGCTAGGATTGCCATTTTGTTGCTCTTAGAGGCAAGGATTAACATCCTTGCACTAGGCCTAGGAAGCGAGAGGTATGTGAAATGACGGCATTAGAAAAATAATTTCTCTAAAACTAGGTGCAGTACACCAGAGGGCAAGCAACCCGGTTACCCGGTTAGGAAGTCTATCTGACAACACAGATTACAAATGTCTAAAGGTTCTTTAAAATTATATTTATTTTTTCAGCAAGCAAAAGTTGAGAGGGTATTTTTTAATGGTTTTCCCCAAAGCTTCGACACGTGACAATCATGACGCGCGAAAATTTTGATCACATGTTCTAAAATGGAGCTCATTGATTGGCTGTGATGCAAAATGTAAAAAAAACAAAAGTGTTATTGTTACAACATTTACCCCCCAACCTTTCGTATAAAAATGGACAAAATTATCGCTTGATCCACAATCTTTTGTAGAAAAGCTAAAAGGTCCAATATTTTAAATGAATTTTCTTGCATATACCCTTCTGTAAGTCATTGAGTTGTTAGCTTGAATGAGCTTTTCTCTATGTGTAAATTGACAAAATTGAGTTAACATGAGACATATCCTTACATTAGTTTTGATATTTACCATTCACCTCTGCGTAGGTCTTGGCCTAGACATTGCGGAGCCTTTTGGAAGGGTCAATTGCAAAGAAAGCAAAATTGATAAGAATGTTACATTAGCCGAAGGAAGCAACGCTGGCCGTTACCTCAAGGCAAACAACTCAATAACATCCATGAGACAGTGTGTTGCGCAATGTTGTCGGATTCAAGGATGTGATGTAGCATTTATGGTGAATAGAGAGTGCTATTCAGTGCTTTGTAAAAGTCTCGATTCCTGTGCACCAAAACAGAACGAAATGGAATCAATGCATACGCTGGTGGCCTACGTTGCTAAGCTGAACAGGGATCATCCAAAGTGTAAGTTTATGGAGTGTGTCCTGAAAGAATTGTGCCCCACTTGCGTGTCTGCTTTTTGGCACAGTCTTATCAGTTAGGCTTCAATAATCTCTTCCAAATTCCTAAAACCAGAACCAATAAATATGGAAATGAGTCTCTTTCATTTAGGGGTAGCATAGCTTGGAATCGACTTCCAGACCAACAAAAAGCTGCAAAAAGCGATAATGAGTTCAAAATGAAAATCAGGAGTTGGAAATGATCCAGATTTAAAGGGGCAGTTGCACCAAAAGATAAACAAATGCAAAGCTTGACAAACAGATATCATCATTTGAATAAGAAGTTTAAAGAATGGAAGCTACGATTTCCCAACAGCGTTTTGATGCTCAGTCTAAGCAACTTGATTAACTACAGGGTGTCTCAGAAAAATTGTTCGGTGTTTGATTAAATGTTGAAAAATAACGATAAAAGGTACAGGCTCCTGGTTAAATATCCCTGTTCCTAAGATTTTGAATTAATTTTAGACGCCAGAATTTTGTGAATCCACTAAGAATTCAGAGAGTTACAAGCTTTTGAAATTCAAATATGTGCGAAAGCTGAAACCAGACGCCTCCAACTGACTTCTTTTTCAAAAAGACGTCCTAAAATCGAGGTAACAGGAAACTGTCCACTGTGTTACCTCTCGTCGATATCAGAGCAAACCAAATAGGACTTCCAAAGTTATCTAATTCTTGTAACCGTTGCCAAAATTTAATTAAGACTGCAAGTATTTAAAAACACGGAATGAAAACTTAATCAATGGGAGATGGGGCAATTCTAATTTGTGCTGAACAGGATTCCTCCTAGCATCCACAACCTTGATTCAATGTTATAAAAAGCTAGTTGATCTAAAGTGATTTTCAGATTCCATTTGATTTGCTTTGAATAAACGAGATTCTACTTTCACTAAATATGCAAGTAATGTCTGGTTTCAGCTTTCGCACAAACTTCCTAATTCCGTGAATATTTAGCCGATCTGCTAGTTTCTGGTGTCTAAAATTAATTTGAAATCTCAGCAATATGGTTATGTTACGATGGAGCCCGTTCATTATTTTGTTATTTTCTTATATTTAATCAAATGTCGAACAATTCTTTTGGGACACCCTGTATGCTCTTCAAATCTGCCTCACTCTCAGCAATCACTAAAGTTAACAAAACTTTAAGGGCAGCAGCAAATTTTCCGATGCTCAATTATCTAGTAACGGTCTTTATTTGTTAACTTATTTTACAGAGAACTCAGGATAAACATATTAAAATAAGCAAAAAAGGCAAATATAAAAGTAAATTGTCAAATTAGACGATATGAACAAATAAATTATACTTTCAAAACAATCCTAGAAGAAAGCGCTTTAATGTATCCCATTGATTTGCCGCCAACAATTTGATTTGTGGAAAATTCGATGAAATAAACTATCAGAGGTCTGGTGCCGAAACATCGTTGCTATGACGATCTTTTGTCTGTTCACAAGGGGGTGTGTTCCTAAAATCGAAAGTTTTCAAATCGAGTGGTTCCTGCTGGTTTCAGATTTTATCGAACGATGATTTGGAATAATGATTTTACGTTTAAAGAGTCATTTTCACCCAGGATCCTTTGCTGGAATGCTGAAATTTCAGACCGAGGGGGTATCGACTAGACTCACGAAATAGTCCCAGTTATCGCAACAACAACAGCAACAGCAATGACAACAACAACAACAATATATATTTTTGCTCAAATTGGGACTTATGGACTTTCACATCAAATATTTGGACGAAATTAATTAATGGGCACACAGATTTTTCTATTCCCTTTGAAACGAGGTTAATAGCCTCTTTTCGGTAGTTGAAAAATTTCAGGAGCTGTGGCGTGTTGGCATGCACTATTGCTAGATGAAGATTGCCTTCAAAATGAGGAAATTCTCGTTGAAACTGAAAGGTTTGTTAATTTTTAGATTAAAGAAACATTCATGCGAATACTTGTGGCTTTTGTTCATTGTTAACGTCACTCAAAACTTGAATTTTGAGGCGTTTTATTATCTGACGATTGAGCTGACAATTTAGGCCCACCGCCATTACTCACCTTTTCGTACAGCGTTGCTATGGTTTCCATTTCGGACGTGACGTCAAGGGAAACAATTTCGTCCCAATTTTCAATGTGAAAGTCCATGAGTCGTAGTTATGGCGTCCATCAGCCTATCAATAGCAATAACTACGAACTTGCAATCAGTCTAGGTATTAACCTCGTACCCAGGGTCTTTTGTCATATTGGGACGGGGAGACGTAAAATATGCTCGAACGGTGCAACTGCCCTTTAACAGCTGCATTTGTATTATATAGTTAATTTGAGATATTGTAAATAAGGGAGGGTCGGCCTTTTGAGCATCAGCTATTTTTCTAGCCACCTGTAAATCAATTGTATTATCATTATTAGCATTATAATTCCTTGGAGACTTTTAATTATGTTAATGTGAAGATATTTTCCAATAAATGCTTGGCTCACTCGAATTGTAAAGCACTGAGGAAGATTGTCATAATCGAAACGTATGGTTTTTAGGAGTTGTGTTTATATTTGCCCTTTTCTGTTATTTGTGATTGTGGTTCAAGTTTATTTATTGTAATCTATATATGTACATAATCTAGATAATAATCGAATGGCTTGAGAGAAAAGCTTCAGCTACCTTTTTATTGTCACAAATCTTGAATGCTGTTCAAAATCACATCGTATTTCATATTTCAACTCATTTAAGGATGTAACATCATCAAATTTTTAAATTGTAAACCAGAAGAGTGACAGACTTTTGCTTGACACCATATTGTAGACATCCATAAGCTTTGGTTTTCTTTTAGAATTTTATAAATTACAATGATTTTAGGTTATAATATATATAATATAATTCATTTATTTACAGTTGGTGAAATGTCTAGTTAATACAAACTAATAAAAACCAACTATCTAATTACAAACCCTATTTACAAATGTTGCATCGGCATTGTTCTCCCTTCCAATTTTTGATCATTGTTTTAAACTGTTTTGTATTTTGTGCGGATTTTATGTTGTCTGACAAAGTGTTCCAAAGTATACTACCTCTGAACGATAGGGAACTTTGTCCATATGACGATGTCTTAACTTTTGGCACCTGGAGTAGATTCTTTATTCTTAGGTCATATGTGATTTCTTTCGTTGCGAAAAACTCTGACAAAATAGAAGGACTAATGAAATTGGTGCATTCGTATATTTCGACCATTAGCTTTTGCAGATTGCTACAATGGATCGTTATCTCTTCCGACCTTGCCAGTAGTTCTTCAAAGGTAGATGTATAATCGCCATGGAGAACTCTCAAGGCACGCTTATGTAGCCGGTTTATTCTGTTGTTAGTTGTTTTACCACAAAACATCCATATCAGTGGACAATAGTTAAAGGCTGACTTTATGAAAGTTTTGTATAGTATGTTTGCTTTATCCTTTTGTAGAAACCCAGCAATACGAGAGAACGCCTTTACTTTTTGACTTGCCTTTTTGCAAATACAAATTGCAAATAAAAGGTTATTTTCATAATTTTTGTTAAATTTTCAACAGAGAAAAAAACTCTTTTCTTCTGAAAGAATTGAAGACTTTAGAAAATTCTAGCTGTAGGATTATTGCGAAATGGTTGAAGCTTGTTCGCAGTTCAAATAAATAGGTCATGCAATCTTACAACAGTTTTCTTAAAGATTTCGAGCTTAACCTATCAGCCATGCTATGACCAATTTGCACGATTTTTCATAGATCTAGAGGCAACGAGCGACGGTGAGCCAGCTTTAACAGATGATCTTCAAGCGGAATACTTCGAAGAAAATCCATTTAGTTTTGAGCAAGATTTTGAGCAAGATGACGTCACAAATACAGAGGTGAATATTTCAGATAAATGCCTGGTGAGCCGCCAGGGAGCACTCAGTACTTTTTCGCATGTGGGCGGATCCACAAAAGCATCAAGGCTTTCAGAATCTGAAAATTTTTGATCCAAAAATCCCAGACATTTCTACGGTGTAAGGAGGTCGCATTATGTTACAGGGGGACCACTTGGTACCTGATGTGTTATCATGCTCGTACAAAAAAGCGCGGGAAAGGGTGTCTTTCTTGAAAGTAGGCACGGGCCCGTGTTTAGGGGTGCCAATCCGACCATAATTTCAAAGAAGGGTGCACTTTTCTGCATTTGATAAATTCAAGCTCCTCTACAATGATATTTTTATCAAAATCTATAAAATAGCGAGTAAAAGAACTTAGCAGACCAGCATGAGATGGGGTAGGAAATCGAGAGCAGTTTCCTCCTCTTCAAATCATACCGGCAATATTAGTAATTTTAGTAATTGAATTGTCAACGATTAGGGTACCTAAACTACAGAAGTTCTATTTCGACACCGGAAAGGGCATGTTCTCAAGAAAATTTTCCGCGATTAGGGTATGTATTTCGCTAAAACAGGTCAGGACCCCGGGGGGTTACTTGGGCCAAAAGATGACGGGGGCGTGCCGCCCAAATTGTAGCGTCATACCCACCCTTATCAATTCACATACTTTTTTCATACCCACTTTTAAGGATTTGGAGAAAAACATACCCAGTTTTATGGTTTCCAAATTGAACTGTATGTAACATGCAAGGGATTGAATAAGAACGTAAATAAACTACAACTAACATTTTATATGTTTTTTCTTTATAAGAAACTTGGATCTGGCCATAGCACTAAACGTTTCATAATTCAACAAGCAAATTTTCGCATTTTAGTACTAGAAAGCTTCTTAATTTGTTTCTCATCTTTTAAACTCATGAATTGCCACTGTGGTCCCAACACTGCTGCAGATATGTTTCTTGAGATCTACAGTGGCGGCCTGGCTTTTTTCGTCCGGTGGGGCCGGCAGCGAAATGGCGCCCCCTTATATCAAGCATAGTCGTCAAGTTTCTGACGAGATTGGCAATGTTGCAACTTTCTTACGCTTACTCTTTTGAGACCCTGACCTGCCCCAAGGCTAGATTCAGACATCATGAGTGACTAATGTAAATTGTGACGGTCTGGGGGCGAAGCCCACAAGAAAATTTATTGCAATAGGGGCAAATTAAATGAGGGGTCTGAGGGCAAGGTGTTAGGAAAAAATTTTGGACCACACCATTTACTTAGGCTTAGAATGCATCTTCTAATACTACGAGGATTATTTTTGAAGAAACATCCTTTACTTTGGCTTAAAA
Organism: Aurelia coerulea; assembly: GCA_039566865.1. Lineage (NCBI taxonomy): Eukaryota > Metazoa > Cnidaria > Scyphozoa > Semaeostomeae > Ulmaridae > Aurelia > Aurelia coerulea. Next base: position 19,006,116 of record CM076947.1, on the reverse strand, counting down.
CTCATCGCCTAATATCATGCTTGCCTTTAGCGAAGAGGAAACCTGATAGTTTTGTGACAGCTATCATCCTATAAATCAAGGCACGAGGAACATTTTTGAAGAAACATCCTTTACTTTTGCTTACAATCATTTGCGTGGCCAGGGTAAATTAAGAGGGGGGATTGAAATGAGGGGGTCTGGGGGCAAAGCCCCCAGGAAAATTTTTGGGGCCACGTCCTTTACTTTGGCTTAGAATGCATCTCCCAATATCATACTTGCCACTAGCGACAAGAAAACTTTGATAGTTTTGTGACAGTTATCCTATGAATTAGAGCATGAGGAAAATTTTAGAACAAAGATCCTTTACTTTGGCTTAGGATGCATCTCCCAATATCATGCTTGCCATTAGCGACAAGAAAAACTTTGCTAGTTTTGTGACAGTTATCCTATGAATTAGAGCATGAGGAAAATTTTAGAAGAAAGATCCTTTACTTTGGCTTAGAATGCATCTCCTAATATCACGCTTGCCATCAGTGACAAGAAAAATTTTGATAGTTTCGTGACGGTTATCCTGCGAATCAGAGCGCGAGGAAAATTTTAGAAGAAAGATCCTTTACTTTGGCTTAGAATGCATCTCCTAATATCACGCTTGCCATCAGTGACAAGAAAAATTTTGATAGTTTCGTGACGGTTATCCTGCGAATCAGAGCGCGAGGAAAATTTTAGAAAAAAGATCCTTTACTTTGGCTTAGAATGCATCTCCTAATATCACGCTTGCCATCTGTGACAAGAAAACTTTGATAGTTTTGTGACAGTTGTCCTATGAATAAAAGCACGATGCACGAGGAAAATTTTTGAAGAAAGATCTTATACTTTGGCTTAGGATGCATCTCCTAATATCATGCTTGCCATTAGCGACAAGAAAAACTTTGATAGTTTTGTGATAGTTATCCCATGAAATTAGAGCATGAGGAAAATTTTTGAAGAAAGATCTTTTACTTTGGCTTAGAATGCAACTCCCAATATCAATACCATTTCGTCAAAACCCATTATTAAGGTTTCAGGACAGTAAAACCAACCCATTTCTATTGGAATCACTGCATTTTGAGACCCATATTTAGGGATTTTGAAGCTTTCGAACCCATCCTTATGGGCGGCACGTCCCCGTTCAGCTACATATAGGAGTCACCCCCCCCCCCGGGGAATGGACAAAATCGGCTGAAAGGTTTGTTAACAGACAGTTTAAGTCAGGTGATGAATCTGCTCATAGAACGTCTTTTGAATGCCCTCAACATTTCTCGCGCCATGAAACCTTGTGCCATGGATGCAAAAAGGAGAAAAGTATTTAAATTTCCCAAGAGTATGACCACATGATTCGAAATAGGCACCCCCCCCGAAATAGGTAAAAAAAAACCATAGCCTATTTTGTCCTCGAGATTGGCAGGATCATAAGTTAGTGAGAAGCAGGCAATGAATCTTTGTAATGTTGCCCTTGCCCCTTCTATAGTGCAGTCGACATATCTAGTGCAGTCGACATCTGTCGTCCAGTCGTCGAGCTACATCATTGCCTTTTCAGCTTTAAAGATCAAGATTGCGTGATAGCTGAAGACCAAAGACCCCAAAATGACTTGTTATGGAAAATCCTTTCCAAATCCAGTTTTGTTCGCTCGGAAACGAACGAGAAACGAAACAAACGAAAGCCAATTCTACCTATTAAGAAGCCTTTTGGTGAACCTTCGCACAAACATCAATTTTCAAAAGCTGAAACTCAGTGAAAATTCAATGAATTTGCAAGATTCTGTTTTTTAGTACTAAACGGAAATCAATTTGATAGTGACAATATATCTTACCCAACTGTCAGCATATAAGCAAAATTCATTTGCCCAATCCTGGTAACTTACATCCTGAGAAAACTGCAGTTGTAGTAGCAAATGGCCCGAGCTTATTTCATTGAGCATGGTTCAGGTAGATTATTCTGCATCTTTGTTGTACTAAAAATGGTTTAAAGCAAGGCAAGCAGCTATCTCTTTGCCAACATCGTTTTGCAGAGAAATCTTGTAATACCCCATCTTTTTTCAGTGCAGGGAAATTTTTACCCAACTAATTTCTCTTCGTTAATGTATTCATTGAGAAGTCACTTTTGCATCGAGCACAGGACCCCAGCACTCGTATCATTTTCAAATGTTTTTCTATTTGTAACATTCAATGAGCTTTCCACCGGGGGGGGGGGGGGGGGTTGTTCCATAGTAAAGGTACCTGGGGATGTGCTGCGAGCAAGGGTACACTTTTTCGGACTTCTAGTCTAGCCAAGGGTATACTTTTTTGCAATTTTGGCCAACAGCGGTCTAGCCAAGGGTATCATTTTTGACAATATTGGTCTAGCGAACGGTCATGATATCATATTTGGCACAAATTTGACAATAGTTGTCGAGGAAATTGTCAAAATTGGTCTAGCCAAGGGTACCATTTTCGTAAAAATTAGTCTAGCCAACGGTATCCTTTTGAAGAAGCTCGCGGCAGACCCCTACCCAAAATTTGGCCAAGAACCCCCTCCCGTGGAACTTTCTCTAAAATGCATACAAGCTAACCATGTAAGTTCATCCCGCCTTATGCTATGTGATCATCTTGGTTGCTTTTATAGTTAACTGTAAACGTTTACCGTTTCTCATAGACGCTGAAACTACTGCAGAAACACGGTAAAAGACAAATGAAAGATTTGATACTAGCAGTTGGATGTGGTTTGGTTGCTGTTGTTGTCGGGGTTGCAGGAGTCATAATGATGACCAGAAAATTAGTTGAAGATGAAAGCCGTGGAATGGCGTATGACTGGATGTCTACAAAGCGAGAATCTGCGGGAATGTGATAAAATCATTATGTGGGATGATTGCGAGTGTGGATGCACTCGCTGCAGGACTGTGAAATAATCTGCGGGATTGTTATGAATTAAGATCGCAGGAGTAGCATTGAAGAAAAGAGAGGGCCTTAAGTTGAGAACGTAACTGAGGGCTGGCAAAACATGCTCTCCGCCACAACGAAAAGTCTTTAGAGTTAAAGGGAACATTTTATGTTTTTTCTCCACAAACCAGTGAAGAGTCCATGACAGAGAAAGAAGTCTCTCGTCATGAAAAGGAAAAGCAAGCACAGTATAATTTCAGGTTGTGGGTGGATGGGTATGGTATGGTATGATATGATATGATATGAATGTATATTTGTACACGAAAATAAGCCCTTGATATCTGTATACAATCTTATAAGGAGCAAAAATAAGGTTAACAACGGTAATATAGTAAATGAATTGTTAAAATGGCTATTATTCCCGATTATTCCAGGGGGTCCCGTTTTGAAGTTAATGTTTTTGAACAGCCATTAGGTTTCATTTCATTTAATTATCTATTTCATCTAATTATTTTAAGGATGGTTGCCTTTCAACAAGTTAGCTTTCATGGGGCCTACCGATAAAAACATTAATTACAATCTAAGGTATAAAGGTACAAAAGGAAAAGCAATTAATTGAATAAAATTATAAAGCCTTATTTACAATACACGTGTTTTTATAAGAAACTTGGATCAGCACTTAGTACTAAAGAGTAAGGCAGAATTTCAGGAACCCAAAAAACTAACTGTACAAGTCATAGAACCAAAAAAATTAATATTGCCCAAATTTTTGACCCAAAAAAATAACTTGAGAATCCCTCTCTTAAATATACCAGAGTACCCCCTCCCCCCCCTTGCCCGGACATTGGAGCCGTACGAAACAAAAGAAAGGCAAAAGCTGGAGTTATTACATGAGTCCTTGTCTTCTTTCAATTCCCCAACGATACCCTCAGCAATACCCCTTCAGGAATGGCTATAACCTTAAATAACAATTCAATTCAAAGGAGTAAAACTTAGACGAATGTAATCAGTCTAGGCAAATGTAGCCCTCATAATAGAATGACGTTATTACTTTAATGTTATAATTACCAAGATAATAGCCCATAGAAATGTAATAGTCGGTGTCAGTAAAGGCAGTTTGAGCTGGCATACTGGAAGAACCGGACCCTATGATCCGAGGACCCCTATGACCCCTAGGACCTTCAAGTACTGAATTTTGAAAGGACCCTGAACATAGAGGGGCTGTCCCCTCTGCATAAAGACTATATGCTTACAATGCTAATCAGGATGCTGTATGCTAATCAGGCTACTTCTGCTATAATTGTTCAAATTTGGCCCCAATACCGTTGATTGCTGCCTGGGGGTTAATACCGTTCAAGCAGGGGCGGATCTAGACACTGGCATTGTTCTTCTGTAAGCATGGAAACTTACTGCTGATTGTATAACTCTCATCTTAACCATAATAGTGACTATGCCTTCACTTAGCTGAATGAAAGAATCCGCTAAATCATTAACATCTTCATCCATCGTAACATTCAGAGAAAGTCCCTGCCCTACCCTTGTTTGTTTTGTTAGTGCATCCTCCATACAAATTTAAACTGGGGTGGAACCAAAAAATGCTCAAAAGTTGAAAAACACACAATAGAAGTTCATGGAAATTTAAAACAAAGAGCAATAATATTAATGCATCGTAAATAATATTTGTATTCTTCAGTATGAGCACTGATAAAGGGTGGAAATGCTTCCATTTCTGGGGGATCAAACACCCCTTGTCGACTATTTAAAGAATGAAATGCATTTGTTATTTGTACTGATGCTATGTCTGTTCAATGGTATTCACCCCCCCCCCCCCCCTCCAGGCTGCAATAAACAGTATTGGCACTCGTAGTCGTCAGGTGCCTTCTGCTTTGAGCAGGTTGGCTGTCACGGATGCCCAGTTCTCTCTATGCTGTGCCTTTCTTGTGGCTTCGGCATAGTTCATTTGTGTCCATTCCTTGATGTTATCAAACCACGTTGATCTTGGCCTGCCTCTTCCTCTTTTCCCGTTGAACTTTCCTTCAAGGAGAAGCCTTTGAAGCCCGTCTCCTCCTATCAGGTGCCCAAAATAAGCACATTTTCTCTGCTTTATTGTTCGGCGATCTTTTCGATCTCAGCGATCTTTTCGTATTCGTCTTTTGTAATACATATTCATTTCTTCTGTGTTCTGTATATGTTTCTTAATTTCGCATGAAAATTTCGGTGCTTTAGTACCGGGTGACCCAGAAAAAAGTGACCCAACGCAATCTGTTACAGAAAATTAAGTAAGTGGCCGATTGAAATGCTTCTGACGTTGTTCTGTCCCTAAAAGACTAGCTTATGCTATGAGTATTTTTCGAAATTTTGTCGGCATGGTAAATTTCTAAAATTAAGGATTTTGAGGAAAAGAGCATGCCTGGAATCCTCAAAAAGTCGTAAAAAACAGGGGATCGATTTACAGCCATTTCAAATCTTCAAAACAACGAGGAGCGTGTTTCATTTCAACCTGGGAATAGGTAACCCAGTCGAAAGTCTTCAGAGCAAGTTTATAGTCCCTAAGTACTTAAAAATATTCTCAGGCAGAATGAAACACGCTCCTCGTTGTTTTGAAGATCTGAAATGCCTTCAAATCAGTTCAAATCGATCGCCTGTTTTTGATGACTTTTAGAGAATTTCAAGCCTGCCCTTTTTCCTCAAAATCCTTAATTCGGGAACTTTCCAAGGTCCAAACAATTGCGAAAAATACTCATAATGTAGGCTGGTCTTTTAGCGACAGAACAACGTTTGAAGTATTTCAATCAGCCACTTACTTTTCTTTCTATAAAAGATTGCGTTGGGTCACTTTTTTTTGGGTCACCCGGTAGTAAAAGTTTCTTAATTAGTTTCTTATTTTTGGGCCTAAAATTGCGGTATTGTTCGAAGTTGAGCCTTCTTCTCGAGAAAGGGCTTCCATTTTGCATTGACATTGTCATCAAGAAGAAGCCATGCACATCAAGGGAAACATTTACCAATTTTGCAGTTAAAAGTCAAGAAAGACGAATGTACCTTTGTTAGAGAGACATAAAATAAGAGAGACATACAGAAATATAGTTTTAGAGTTTCTTAACTGTTCTTGAGCGTAGTACTAGAGTTTCTTAAATTTTTGGTTATCGTAGTACTAGTTTCTTATAAACCAGTTTCTTATAAAAAAGACGTGTATTTGAAATATATGTACAAAGAGGGTCAAAATTACAATAAAATGAAAGAAAAATGCCTGTTTCTAAAGTTTTCTTGAAACTATACAGCATAGAAAGCCCAGGATAGAGGAAAGTGGAAACAGTTCATAGCAACAACTGATCTAAAAAAAAACTGAAAACTGCGGCCGCCGTGTTGGTAGGTCCCACTTCCTATCTCAGATCATATGGTTTGAATGTGGTTGAAATATGGTTTAAATTTTCAATATGGTTTACCCTAGGTACCAGACTCGTTAGAGAGTCTGGTACCCAGGGTAAATATGGTTTAACATCAATTCGATATCTTGGTGCTGAACTCTGGAATACATAATTGAAGGTGTTGTGGCGCAGTGGTGTAATCCTCTGACTTTGCAGGCAGAACAGCCAGGCGGAGTGGGTTCGATACCCGGTAGGACCCCATCACTTGAGCGTCATGACAGGGGTCGCGGACTCGATTAGGTCTGCTCTATTTCTGCGATCCCAGCGCTTGGCGCTGAAAAACGCAACTTCACCTTCACCTTCACCGTCACCATTACCCATGGAACTCCGAACTGCTGCATCAAATATATATTTCAAAAGAAAATTGAAAATATACTTGTTGAACATGTCAACCAAAGAATCTAAGCTATGTTGCTACTTTCACAGTTTGCTGAATATTCTGAAGTCAAATACAAAAATTTATTGAAATTCATCTGATGATATCTTAGAAGTGGGGAGGGGGGGGCGGCTCTCTCCTCGACTAGTTTACCTATTGAGAGAGCTCCCCCTGTAAGTAATTCCCTGCATATAATTTATCTCTTTCTCACTCTTGTATTTTTATATTGTATTAATTTTCTGAGTAACATTGTATTGATTTTCTGTAATATTATATATCTTTGTAATTTAGCTATTTGTTTGTACAGTTAGGATTATAAATTGTATGTAGTGGAATTTAAATCATATGGAACTGAAACTGACACTGAAGATAGAAATATGATGCCAAAAGTAATTGACAAAAAACATAGAGCAAATGAGCAGAAAACATTTCTTACCCAAACAAAGAATGATGGCACCAATTAAAAGCAAAAGATTTTTGACGATTTTTTCCATGCAGAGAAACATGCATCGGAGAATCAGCCAGAAGTTTGAAAGAAAGAATCAATGTACTATGAAGAATGAACATATTGAAAAATACTAGACGAAAGATAAAAACTCAGTTCTATCAAAGCATTAGACTTATGACGATGAGTCTCTTGTTTCCCTGTGCTCTTTGACTTCAAGATGGCGCTTCAGTCAACAGAGACTCATCTTATTACTCTGAAAAAGTTGACCCTATTTAGGCCTAATATGCTGGGATTCCTAGCATACCAATCAGAATGCGAGATTTGGCGAAGAACAATAAGTTTCGAACCTTCAATTCGATTGACGCAGCTTACTAAATTTGAAGGAAGTTGCTGCAGCAGGTACTTGAAGATTTCTCTGGTATGTCTTGGTCTTAAAAACATGGAAATTGCAGCATTAAAAGACTTATTTTGCACTCACCAGGTAAAATGAACCTTCTTCTTCAGATGAATACCAACTTTTGTTGATTAAGTGTCTGCTTACCGTGGTTTCTATCGCATTTCCTTTCTGAGGAGTGACCGTTGAACAGAGCCGAAGCAGTCGTTCGATCCAGATTCGATCAATCGAATGCAGAAGATAGGGTCAGGTTTTTAACTGTTTCATTATGAGTCCCTGTGAGCAAGGTACCGCAGGGATACAAGGGACTCATCGTCATAAGTCTATCAAAGCATATGGAAGAGAAACATGGCGGAAGGAGACAAAGACTAACTGTAGAGAGATTAGCTGCTTGTCCAGGAGACCCTATGCTCAGGCAAGTCTCAGAGGCAGTTTATATTCAGGAACTTTTGCCCTCACTGAATTCAAAAGAAGTATGGGGAAACACGAATATACCAAGACGAAGATGCAGCAACAACAACAGGTTTCTTGAAGGTTGTGATGTCCAAAACGTTCTAAATGCCATTGATTAATTATCGAACAATCGACAAACTGAAAGCAAATTCGAAAACAACCGACGCGACGTTTAGTTGCTGATGAGGCCTCAGAAGTGAGGCGAAAGCTTCGACAAAATTAACAATGTAAGTGTGAGTGTTAAAAATAAATGGCAAATAAACAAAAACACGATTATGAATTTTTAAATTCATTTCCAACACAGCCGTCAAATATAAGTTTTTGCGTTCACAGGGGATTCCCCGATCGAAGCTCCTGTGCAAATCCAAAGCAGGCGCGACCTCAAATTAGTGGCCAATGTTGATGATCTTCAAGCAAATTTCTTGCTGTTTGAATAATGAAGATTCAAGTCAGACTTCATTTTATACCCTTCATAAGCGGATTTTATCAAAATAAATGATCGCACTAAATTACGCACTTCCTTAGCATGGTTGCCACCATTTGTATGTCTTCGTCATTCTGTTCAGCCTTTCTATGAATACGTTGCCGGAATAACTTGGAGGTCCAGGTATCTGTATTGAATCTATGTACGTAGTGTTCTGTTACGGAGGAATGATTGCACAATTTCGTAGTGTTTGAAAACGTAGTTGGCACTGATGTCATCTCAAAGAATACTGTTGCTGTTCTTGAAACAAGCATTACAAAAAGCCTTGGTTCACTCCACTCTAACAACGCCAATGACGAAGCAACGTCAAGGGCCAGTGTGCTTTGTGTAATTGTCCAATATGCTACAGTGTCCAATATGAAGGGTTATGCGCTCCCCAGTCACGTATTCGCTTTAGGGTGAAACGGTCAGTGCGCGTTTCAGGTTTGGACAGCAGTCCTCATCCTCATTACTTTAAGGGAAAAAACCTTCACGGGAAAATTTTTTTGTGTTCTCGTGTTTTTGGCCAAGTTTATTCCGCGAAATTTCCTGATGTGTCAAACTCGCAAAATGTCCTATAATATGGATTCAAATATTCGTTTCATCAAAGATTGATCTTCCCCTTCTTGTTATTCAATATGATTTTGTTTAATCTTTATTATCGTCAATTTATTTACAAATGGTGTGGCAACCATAAATTTATTAGCGCTGCTGCTTCAATGATCTGCCCCTCTTGGCTGTCCTCTTACTAACGCCATCAATTGCAGCATTCATAATTTCATATTTCTCCAGAATGGAAAAACTGCTGCAGTTTGCCCTTTAGACAAAGGTGAACCTGTTCGTACTGTGGAGAGAAATTATCGTTCAGTTCAAAAGATTCTAAAGGAACAGCTCAGCCCCGTCAAAGGTTTTTGGTTGCACCCGGCACGATTTGATAACAGCCAAACTTCATGCATATGGCTTTGATGAAAATGCATTGGTTCTTATCTATCCCTATCTGAAAAAACGAAAGCAGAGCGTCCGGATAAATAACATTTACAATTCTTTTCAGGAAATTGTATCAGGATTACCCCAAGGATCAGTGTTAGGTCCTATTCTTCTCAATTTTCAATTCTGGCGAGATTTGCCATTGCATATAAAAAAGTCCCGATCTGTAGGGAATTTTAAAAGGGAAATTAAGTTTTGGAATTTTTCATGCAACTGTAGATTATGTAAGGATTTTATTGTAAATTTAGGTTATATTTAGGTTGATTATAATTATTACACATCTTTTGTATCGATAATGGTTGGCATTAATTAGCCTAGTGCTATATACCACGCCAACCTTAAAGAAATTAATTATTATTATTATTATTATCTTTTCTCTTTCATAAAGCAAGCAACCATGTACAATTATGCTGATGACAACACGCTAGCTTTCTTTTCCAAGTCCTTGCGAGATCTTGTCAAGGTTTTGAAAAGCGAAGCAGACAACGCTTTGTCTTGGCTCAACCAAAATGAAATGATTGCTAACCCTAACAAATTCCATGCACTTTTTGTTAAAAAAGACCAGACAAACACTTGTGGAATAAATCTAAATTTCCAAGAACATTCTATCAAATCTGAGGAGACTGTTAAACTCTTAGGTGTAACACTAGATTACAAATTGAACTTTGACCCACACATATCAAACCTTTGCAAAAAAGCCGCGGCACAACTAAACGTTTTTAAGCGACTTAAGTCGTTTATTGGTTTTGCTAGGAAAAAAGTTGGTACAAAGGTTCAAAATCTGGCCACTTAGCAAGCTTTATTTAATGGGTTAGAAGGAGTGATACAAATTTTCCATAACTTGATGGGCCTCTGATGGGCCTGCTGGTATCAGAATCTATCGTTACAGGGTTACATTATTATAGGAGATCAAAGCTTACAAGAAATTACTGAATTATTGAAATCTATTGAAAATTTCAGCACATGCAGAATATGGGTGAAATGTCATCCCTCAGAAGATCTCGATTACCCTCCACAGGCTGTATTGTTTGTCTTACCATCTTACAGTAAGTTTGGCTTCCTCATCCTAAGAACGCAGTAATAAAGTTGCATATTTGCCCTCGTGCAGGCTACACTGCGCAATATGGCACACCAAACCTTTTTTTCAGTGGTGTCTAGTTGAATAATGTTATAGTCAAACTATACAAACTTAAGAATAATCGGACAAAATGAGGTTCAGTTCACAGTGGTATTTGCATTTGAAACAACGATCTCCAGATTCCCAGACTCAAAACAGAACATGCCAAAAAGACACCCCCATCTAAGTGCCCTGCTACATTCCACCCCGCCACCCCGGTGATTTCCTCGTTGAAAATTTCTTAGCAAAATAGGTCCTCAGACATAACGTGAATCTCCCCGGTATAAAATGCCTCACATGTGAAACATCGGTTGTAAATTGGCGAACCCCGGGGAGAATTTTGAGAAAATATTTCATCGTAGAAACAGTTCCCTGCCAATAATTATGCCATCCTCGTTGCATAATTGGAACTCCCCGGTGAAAATTTGACCATATATTTCGGTCACTAGGACCCCGGTGAACATTTGACCTCTCGCCGGGGCACTTAGACGGGGGTGTAAAAAGGATTTTGCTACTCTGCCTCAAAGGTTTAGAACGATATCCCAGCTAATATTAGAGAAATCCAAACACTCAGGCGCTTCAAACAAGAACTAGAAGCGCAGTTGACGAGCTGAAAACGCTAAAACATAGACACTGAAATATAATACGATACTCTGGAAGAACAGCCCATTCTTTATCATAGATATCATCTCGTCTATTTCATTAGATAGATATGTACAGATACAGCCATTAAAACCATGGCTTTCAGACCACTGTGCACTGACATACTCTATTCAGTTGGGTAAATCAGTTAGTAATAAGACCACCAAAAGAAGCCTACAGAAAATGCCACCAAGGTTTGTTTGGAATGAATAAGCCTGTACATTGTTTAAGGGTAAACTAATTGAAACAACAGTAGAAAATAGTATTGAGGCTGTAAATTTACAGATAATTAAATCAGAATCAAGGTCATGATGCAATGATGCAGTAGAAACCCTTACAAACTTGATTAACTCCTTGTGTATTAGTTCAAGAATTAAAACTAAGAACTAAGAAAAGTTACAAAGCCCCAGATGCAAAGCATAAAAGTTGGTTTGACAGAGAATGCAAGGAAATGAAAAGTCAACTGTCAAAATTAGGTAAAGATATCTCTCGTGAACCCAAAGATTCCGCTTCAAGAGCAGAGCTGTATGCAAAGAAAAAAAGTTTAAAACCTCAATCCAAAACAAGAAACTTGCCTTTAAGGATAACATGATAAGAGATATGAGAGAATCAGAAAGGGACCCAAAACGATTTTGGAAGCTGCTAGAACAATTAAAAAGTGAATATGCTGTTAAAACAGACTTTGTTTCTTCCATAGAACCTGAAAGATGGATAGAGATGTTTCAGGGTCTTCTTTATGACCCAAATAATCACACTGATTGCAATATAAAACGGGATGAACTACAAAAAATTCCATATATAGAGATATCCATCGAAGAGATAAAAAACTCGTCAAAAAAGCTAAAAGGAGGTAAATCTCCTGGACTTGATGGGATACTTAATAAAGCGATTGTATGTTTGGCGGATAGATACCCTCAACTTTTCAACAAATTATTAGATATTGGCATCTTTCCTTCAACATGGACAAACAGTGTTATCATACCTTTACATAAAAAAGGCTCAAAGTCTAATGAGAAAAATTACAGGGGCATAGCTCTACTGTCTTGCATAGAAAAATTCTTCAATGTAATCATTAACAAGAGAATTAGTGATTTTGCTCTGTCAACTAATATAATCTAACCAGAACAATTAGGTTTCATGAAAGGAAATAGAACGAGCGATAATTTGATGATATTACACTCCATAGTGAGCAGTCAGTTTTCCAAAAAAGGAAGGAAAAAAGTATATGCAGCATTTTTTGACTTTGAAAAAGCATATGATAAGATTCCTAGAAGTATATTGATAGAAAAAATTCGGAAATTTGGCCTAAACAAAAATGTCGCAAATGTCATAGAAGACATGTATAGATATGATAAGTCTTGTATTCTTATTGGTGACAAAAGATCTGAATTTTTTTTTGAAGTAAATAATGGGGTAAAGCAAGGCTGCATTCTAAGCCCTATTTTGTTCAACATGTTTCTTAGCGATCTAGCCAGTATATTTAGACGCCAAGAGAATGCGCCAGCCAAACTAGATTAATGAGTCATTGGATCTCTGTTCTGGGCTGATGATATTGTTATTATGTCTGAATCTAGAGAAGGTTTACAAAACTCCTTAAACGAACTTCATTAGTACTGTATAGCAAACAAAGTGAAAGTGAATTTGGATAAAACAAAATGCATGGTTTTCAACAAGGGAGGGAAAATGCTGAAAGGTAATAGTTTTTACTTCGACAAACAAGAAATAGACAATGTACGAACGTTTAGCTATCTTTGCTTTCTTCTGACACCATCTCTAAGCATCAAAGAATTATTGATGGATCTTTATAAACGTGGTCTGAGAGCTTATTTCAAATTACGAAATTCATTGGGAGACGTATTTAAAAAAGATATCAAACTATCACTAAAACTTTTCGACTGTTTGGTAAAGCCAGTTCTATTGTATGGAGCTGACTTTTGGGGATGTTTAAAACTCGGTTTTAATGAGACAAATCCAATCGAAAAATTGAACATAAAGTTATGTAAGGACTTCCCACGAGTAAAGAGAAGCACTTCAAATGCGGGATGTAGATGTGAACTTGGTAGACAACAACTTTTTATAGTTCGATTTAAAGCAACTATTAAAAACTGGTTGCGACTTGAATTTGATGCGAGCAACCCAATTTTAAAACATACGTACGAATATATCAAAAATAACGATTTGGTGTCGTTCTGGAGATCACTGTTAAGGGATATCTTGAAAAAACATGGACTAGGAGACCTTTGGTATACGAGAGATACGGATAACAATACCTCATCAAGGAATAAACTGACAGCAATCATATACCAGCGAATCATTGATTGTAACAATCAAAAAACTTTGGCAACTTTACAAAATCAACCTAAAATGCGTTCATACTGCCTTTCTAAACACACTATCGGCATGGAAAAATATTTATCGGAAATTAAGGACATTAAAAAAAGAGTAGCGATAACAAAATTTAGACTATCTGACCACAAACTAGAAATAGAAATTGGGAGATAACATAGACCAAAACTGAAACCAGAAGAACGATTATGTCACGTCTGTAACGTCACTGAAGATGAGATGCATTGTTTGATGAGTTGCAAACTGAATCGAGATTTAAGAATTCGATTCTTTAATTTTCGAGATTTAAGAATTCGAAGCGTTTATACAATTTCTTGGAGGTTCACAAAATCCTCTACAATCTTCAGTTTCGTTTTCGTGCTTCTCATTCAATAAATCACGCTTTGATTAGTCCAACAGAATCTATCAAAAATAGTCTAGATAATAAACGTTTTGGATGTGGAATCTTTATTGACCTACAAAAAGCTTTTGATACAGTCAATCACCAGATTCTCCTCAATAAGCTTCAACATTATGGTATAAGAGGTACAGCTCTAGCATGGTTCAGCTCCTATCTTAGCAACAGAAGTCAGTATGTATATGTAAATGGCCACAACTCTAGTCACCTCAATGTTAGCTGTGGTGTTCCCCAGGGGTCTGTCCTTGGTCCATTTCTTTTCCTTATCTACATAAATGATCTTCCAAACTCATCTAAAAAATTATCCTTTTATCTCTTTGCTGATGACACTAACATCTACTTTGAATCTGACAATCTTAACCAACTTGAAAAAGTGGTAAACAATGAACTTAAGTATGTTAAAAAATGGCTTGATGCTAATAAACTTGCACTTAATGTAGAAAAAACTAACTTTATCATTTTCCATTCTCGGCAACATTCTTTAATTAAAACTGTTAGCATCAAGATTGGCAAGGAATATGTTAATCAGGCTAAATATGTCAAATTTCTTGGCCTTTTATTGGATGAAAACCTCAGTTGGAAGTATCACTTGAATGAACTATCAAAAAAGTTAGCAAGAACAAGTGGTATATTCTTTAAGATAAGGCATCTCCTACCAACTAGTGTTCTAGTTTCCTTGTATCACTCACTATTTGCCTCTTTTCTTCAATATGGAATCATTGTATGGGGTCTTACTTACGACATCCATACTAAACCAATATACCTTCTTCCAAAGAAAGTTCTTAGAGCTATTACTTTTAAGACTTTTACTTCTCCATCTACACCAATTTTCTCTGAACTAAAGATTCTTAAGTTATATGATTTATTTTATCTAAAGTTACTTGCCTTTGTGTATGAATGTGCTAATTTTATTTCTCCTACTTTCTTCCACAATTTTTTTGAAACCTTGTCATTTGTTCATCAGTATGATACCAGGCAGGCTCGCAAGGGTGATATTTTTATGATGCGTAAAAATACTTTGCAATATGGTTTAAGGTCTATTAGATATGCTGGCGCTAAATCCTGGAATGAAACTCCATCCAAAATCAAACAGTCTCTTTCTGTAGTGATTTTCCGTCGTGAACTCAAACAACATCTACTTTCCATCAAATACCAGTCATGAATACCTCTATCAAAAACTTTATCTGAAATCAATCCTAATATCCTCATATCTATCCTTGAAATTTGAAGAATAAGTTTTTAGTTTAGGGGGTGCTCTCTCCTCGATTAGTTTACCTACTGAGAGAGCTCCTCCTTAAGAAATGCCTCCCCATACAAAAATCTATGTGTATAATCCTATTAGTTATGTTTTATTTCCCGTTTAATTGATAATTTGTTAGTTGTATGTTGTTTTAAAGAGATTTTTGTATGTAGTGGAATTTTAAAATTAAACTGAACTGAACTGAACTGAACTGAACTGAACTGAACTGAACTGAACTGAACTGAACTGAACTGAACTAATCTTCCAGGAGATTACCGAACGATATCCCTCGTTTCAACATATGGATGTTAAAAATAGATTCATCTTCATTATGAAAACACCAAAACTTATTGGTAACCAATCCACCTATGATTTTATGGACCAATGCTTATCAAACACCTACGAAAATAAAGACAAGGCAAAAGACCTAACATAAATTTTTTTATCAGCCATTTGATAACCATTTACGTTCCGTTCATAACTATGTATAACGTTGTTTATTATTGTTCTGACTGATTATCATTCGCTTACCTACTGTATATAATATCGTATGATCTAGTTTGTTCGTTATTGTTTTGTTAATGCATTTATTGTTCTTGTTGTTTTAATTCATTCAATGGCTGTTAAAGTATACATGTATTAACTTGTACTAGGCTGTTGCTTGAAAATGAAATCTTGAAATCTTGAAATCTTGAAATCTTGAAATCTTGAAATCTTAAAATCTTAGAACAAATGTCGAGCCCTTTAATGTATTGTTGATCCAAGAGTCGAGTTTCTTGTAAATAAAGAGTTTCTTGAGAAAATAGCAGGGGAGACCGGGGGGACAATTGTAACACGGAGATTGATATTTGTAGCACTGACTCTCACGCCTTGCAGAAAAGTGCAAAAAATCTGAACTTTGCACAGAACATGCTCATTTTAATCCTCTACGTACGACTTGAGATACAGGAATGTTCAGCCAAGTTTGCAAAATTTTCGGGGGAAAACGCGTTTTTGAAGAAAGAAACTAAATACCAGCTTTCACTATAAATTTGTGTGGAAAGATTTTGCTCTTGAGAAAAAAATTTCATTTTCACATCACAGACATGGCATCTATTTTAGATTAAAACTATGTTAAAACTTATCACATGTGAAAATGGAAAAAAACGATAGCTGACAAAGTCAAGGGCAATTGCAACGCACTGTGTAAGCTGGCCGACGGTTTGGTTTTGATTCATTTTCTAATCTGGTCGAACAATGCGCATCCATGCAGTAATGAAGAGTTAAAAGTTGATATTTGTGAAAAAAGAACATATATTTCTCAATCGATTCAATTTTCAACTGATGCACCAAAATTTACAAAGAAATTAAAACCACATCTTTTTTTAATATGTTCGAATAATCTGCCTCCTGGTGCTCTATTTTGTGTGAGGAAAATGCAGAGTCCTGCAATAATCATCTGTGAGGAATTAAAGATATGTAACAATTGCTCCAACCATCTGTTACAATTGTCCCGTGTTACCGGGGCAATTGAAACACTTGTCCACTGGTTTTTAAACTATCAGAGCGTCACAAAAATTGGTTCTATTTGATGGAAACTAATGTCTATTTTATTCCAAGGAATACAACTACAATATCATTTATCTTCAAGAGCACAATTAATCATTATTTAGACGATATGGCTGATTTTTAAAAAGTGTTACAATTAACCCGGTCTCCCCTATTCGCGTGTTCATAGTTTCCATTGCGAAAGCATTATCATCACCGTCGTGTCACTACAAGAAAATGGTTTCTTCTAACCTCAGCAGTCTCGAAAATGCCAATCTAAATTACTTTCGGCTTTTCTTACAACCGCTATGTACGTTCCATCTTTGAATAATACTTTTCACAAGCTTTTTTTCTCATTTTGTTTTTTCTATTTTATTCAATATTATTTTATCTTCATTTCGAGTTGTACAAATTTTAGTTTTCCTTTAAAAAAATTGAGTCAACCTTTTTAAAAGAGTAATACGGGAAAAAATGGTCTCTAAACCAACGACCTAAAATCTGGTACAGTCTACACTCTGACCTAAATCTGCTAAGAACGTCAACAGTTACAAATATAAGATCAAGGACAAATTCTTTAACCCTCCAAAATAAAGAAAACAGCCCCTATACGTATTTTTTCACAAGAAACCGCTCGTAAGAAATTGTAGGCTCAATTCTTTGAAAGTTTAGCAACAACCCTACCTGAATTTAAAAATCTAAGAAACTTTTGTAATTTGCAGTTTTGATATTCCTATCGTACTCAGAAATGTTTGATATTGTACAGTTATAGCAACGGTTCGAACATTATTTTGAGTATGACATATATCATTTACTTGTTTTGAGATATTATTAATAAGTAATTTGGGAGCACAAAATAACTCTACACTTCCGGCATTAAGAATATAAGAAACCCGTGAGAGACTTTTGGTAGCAAAATGGCCCAAAAATTTGAGAAACTGCCTACCAGCCCCAGACTTTAGTTTCCTATTAAAGAAATACGTGTATAAACAATAGGCTCTGGTACCCACGGTACCCCTATACAAGTTTTTTTATGAGTAACAAAGAACGTTGGCCAGCATTAAAAGTTTCTTAAAACTATCAGATTTTTAATACTCAGAGTTTCTTACGAGTTTCTTAAAGGTTCCCATAACAATCTTCATGTTCACTACCTGTTCCTCTCTGAACATTTCAAAACACGGTTCTCATGTTAAAACATTACTCAAGTGCCTTCTGGGTAACATTACCCAGGTACATGAAAGGAACATGTGATAGACAAAAGGTAGATAAAAGGAACATGTGAAAATAAAATAAAACTATGTCAAGGATTTCCTTTATCAAAATAAATAGTTTCTTTACTTATTTTTTCCCAGTACTGGATTAGAGTTTCTTAATTTTTTGGCGATCTGAGAGTTGAGGCATGGGCAGTTTCCTATGAAAATAATACGTGTAGATATTATTGAAATTCTAAAAGCTGCAAACAGAACTGTGGACATTCTTTAGAATGCACCATTACTTTCAATTTCAATTTTTGACACAAAAACATTTTTTCGTTTCTTTCGTAAACAATTTTCTTTCAATGACACCTCTGGAGGGACCATCATAGAAAGAAGGTTGCACTCACTTTTTAATGCTATACCTGCCATTTTAAACTACGTGTCTTTTAGATTTTAAAGTTTATTTTACCTATTAAGGAACGTTCTTTCAAGTTGTGGAAACTTATTAAAAGAAAAACGAAAAACAAAGAAACAAACATAGCTACCAACAATACTCACTGGGTACCAGAGTTACCAACTGCTGTACAACGAGAAATGCAAAATTAAATTGGGTTCAAGTCTTTGATGACAACGATGTATGGGCAGTCTAGGACCTGAATTCCAAAATTTGATAAGGAATAGGGATAATAAAGATGCTGGAACAAGGACAGAGTTTGTAAGACAGTAGTTTGAGTTGTTTTTGTTGACACCTGAATTCAAAACGATTTGTGATCGCTGACAAAGGAAGTTCCTTTCAACCAGTAATTCAAAACAAAGAAAGCCGCATAAGTTTCTCTGAAACCCAGGTAGCTAGCGCGATCGTTGTGCATTCCAGAAATTGTTTGAAAGAGCAAATATTAGCCTATATCGAAAGAAGAAGAATATATTTGCACATCTACCTCGGGCATTCTATTTATCTGGCCCAAAAGCTGAGCAGTAAGTATTTTAATAACACCCAAAAAATAAAAGTTTTGAATCGCCTCCCAGTCGGCTTTTGAACCAAATAAATGAATTGCCCAACGAGGTAAATGTGAAGATATATCTTTCTTCTTTTGGTCTATGCTCATTTTTTCTCTTGAAACAACTTCTGGAATGCACAACAAGTGAGCTAGCTACCTGGGTTTCAGAGAAACTTTGCAGCTTTGTTTGTTTTGGATTACCGGTCTAGGGAATTTCTTTGTCTGCCATTGCAAATCGCTTGGAATTCAGGTGTCAAAGAAAGCAACTCATGCTATTGTCTTACAAAATCTGTCCCTGTTAGATGATTACGATGGTTATGATGATTATGATTATGATCATGATGGTGATGATGGTGATGACGATTTCAAATATGAAGGTGATTATGATAATGATTACGATGATTATGATGATTATGATTAGGATGGTGATGATTATTATGATGCTTATTATTGCGACGATGGAGATGATTATGAGGGTGAATAGGATCATGATGATGATGATTACGATGATTACGATCATGATTATGATTATGAGTATGATGGTGATTACAAGTATCTTTTATAAGAAAATGATTTAAAAAACTTGAGTATTGGGAAAAGATTCTTTAGGAAACTATTCATTTTCATGAAAGAACTCCCACTTTATTTTCACTTGGAGTCTTAGTGATCATGATGGTGATTACAATGATTACGATGATGGTGATGGTGATAGAGATGATTATGACGGTTAATATGTTATGACTATGATGGTTATGATGATGGTAATGTTGGTAATGTATCACAAATAGCAGCGATATTCTTTGAGATGATATCTGTGCCAACTACGTTTCCAAATACTACGAAATTGTACAGTTATTTCCTCAGTAAGAGTGAGAACATAGATTCGAAACAGGTATTTGAACGTCAAAGTTGTTCTGGTAAAGTATTCATAGAAGGCCGAAGGCCAAAAACATCGAAATGATGGCAACCACTTTACGGAAGTGCGCAACCTTGTGAGATCATTTATTTTTATAAGATCCGCTCATGAAGGGTATAAAATATGGTCTTCCTGGTTGAATCTTTTATTATTCAAGCTGCAAGAAATTCGTTTGAAGTACTAGCAATTCAAGATTATCAATATTGGAAATGGATTTGAAAATTCTGTTCGTTTTCATTGGTACCATCATTCTTTGTATGGGTAAGAAATGTTTTTTGTTCATTTCCTTTATATTTTCTTTCTCAGTTGGACTTCGCATTATATTTCTACCTAGTTAAGCTACAAGTTGAATGCTTTAAGTTTCAGTTCCGTGTACACACAGTTTTTATAGGAAACTCTTTATAAGAAACTCAGCTCTCAGATCACTAAGAAATGAGAAAGTTCCATATTGTGAAAAGATTATTTGAAAGCGTTTTTCGGAGGATTCTGGCAGAGTGTAGCAACGCAGTCTTTTGCAATTCAACAGTCCTGGTAGCTATCCCAATGTCCTTCAGTCTCTTTGATAATGCTTTGGTGTTGTACATAGCGCCCTAATTATAACTGGAATTACTTTCACTTTTATGTTCCACAGTTTTTTAATTCCCTTGCTAAGTCTTGGTATTTAAATATCATTTCCCTTTCTTTTTCATCAACCCTGGTATCGTATGGGGCAGTGAAGTCTATAATCTGGCACTTGTTGTTTTTCTTGTCAACTATGACCATATCGGGTTTGTATTGAAAAGTCCCACAAGATCTTATATTCTTCGTTTTCGCATACATTATTATTACTATTAATCTACATACATTATACATTATGTAATAATAATAATAATAATAACAATAATGATAATAATAATCATTATTATCATTATTATCAATATTATCGTTGTTATTATCATTATTATGTATATGCTGACTTTGAATGTTCTATTGGCATCAGCAGTCAATTGTCAGCCAATGATCACTTTCCTCAAATTACTCAAAAAACCAGTCAAAAATATCTGGTGCATTCTAATACAGATTGAAACAAACCTGATTCTATATCCCTGGTAGTAAATGGAGAGAGTTGTTGTATTTGTTCAGTTTCCTTTCAATTTTAAATGGAATCTAAGCATATGATAAAGCATATGGATCTAAGCCTTTGATAAGAATAGTCGTACAAAGACAATAAGCTTTGACAAGCATCGAACCATATTTGGGCAACTGATCAACGTCAAAAGGAAACACTGATATTTGATAGGCTAGAAATTGATTGCAAAGTGGTTTGAATCACTTTTATATGCTTAGATTCCCTTTAAAGCAGTGCCCTATGCCAAAAACAGTCTTTACAATTCTAATAGTAAAGTAGGATGAATACAGCAAGAACCTGCTAAATAGAAACCAGTTTTTTTCAAAACAGCCTGTTTAGTATCTTATTAAAAGGTCATTAATCTAGATACAGGCTGAAAGGTTTCTTATCACATGGTTAAGAAACCTTCACTGACTTCAGCTTAATCTTTCATGAAAACACAGAGCAATCACTATCTAACAGAATGTTCTCGTTACCAAGCATTCTCTCTAAATTTACTCAACCATAGCATGCATGCCAAATTCATCATTATAGATGGAGATGCCTTTGCATGGAATCTCTAAAACATGTTGGCCAACTAAGTTTAACAAAGATTTTCAAATATGAATTGAATTGGAATCCTTCTATAAGAAACCTTTCTAAAATCAGGCTGAGAAGTTTCTTATATGAGGGCACCAGTTCTAAAAAAAAGTCAGCTTGAGGTTTCTTATAAAGTGGTATCTACTTTGCGGGTTCTTACTGTAGAGTCAACCACGTATATTTTGCAGCCGAAAGCAAGGAAAATCATTCATTCAAGGGCAAAATCGTATATTGCAAACTATAAAAGCTTTCCTAAAATCAAGTCAATTCCCCAGTTAAGGAACAGGGGATAGTATGTTTTGAATCGATCTGATAATTTTTCATAAGACTTTTCGCGAAGTGTGGAGGCATTGTTTTGATTCAGCCGGCAGAAGTACTGACATTAAAAGCTTGTTCCTTTTAGTCATCACAACATCTGCAAAATGCAAAGATTGGAGCTATGAATGTGGCAAATATAAAGTAACATATGGATGTGATAATCCAAGGATGAAGAAGACTTGCTGCCAGTCTTGTCAAGGTGTTTATATCTTATCATACTTGTGTCTATGTTGTGTCTATGTTATGAACATTTCTTCAAAACGGCAGTTTGCTGTTGTACGTAAGGGCTCCTGGTGACACTTACATTGTAGGGTGTGGAATGCAAATGCACTTCCTTGCACTATTCCTGACCAATAAATTCAGATGTTCTAAGTTTTGTGCGGCACTCCTCAGGGATCATGCTTAAGTCGCCTCCTTTTCATTGTGTACATCACTGACTTTGAAGGTTACTTCACCGTCTCCAAATCAAACATGCATGCGGATGATACACATACAACAATCGCATGTAATGACACAACAGAGCTCATACGCATGACAAAGAAAGAGCTGTTAAATATCAGTAACTGGTTGAGGGTAAATAAACTAAAGGCGAACTCCAAAATCTGAGTTTATGGCTATTGGTCACCAATGTAGGATAAATTGCAAATTATGACATAAAGCGTGTGGAGAAACCAAATCTCTGAAATAGTTATCGATAAAGGGCTGAAGTGAAAGGATCAATATAAATCACTGACAGGAACGCTAGCAGGTGGTTTATACCTTATCATCTTTGAAAAAACTTAAAGAAATTCTTCCCCAATCAGAGTTATGCGATGTATATCACGCTCCATTTGAGAGTCACCTACACTACGTTAACGCAGTATGGGGAAGTATTTCTTCATCCGAACTTCAAGCACTTCAACGTTTGCAAAACAGAGCCCTATCAATTATTGAAAAAGCAAGATTTAAGGACCCATGCCTAAGAAATGACTAAGCATCGAGAATCATATTCGTTTTGATCGCTCTGTTATGGTATATATAAGATTGTAAACAAGCTTTCCTGCACTTCAAATGTCCTGAAAGCCTATGGAATATGTTCCAACAGAAATGCTCTGTATCGAAATATAATACGAGGAATAATAGAGATCTCCATATTCCCATCCTAAGCTAAACTTTGAGTTTTCCAAGAAAGGGTCTCATTACTCTGGCATTAAGGCTTGGGGTGATATTCAATCTAATATCAGAGAATTGTCATCGCTACGCATGTTTAAAATACATCTAAAAAGGCATTTGAAGGGTATTGATAATTAATTCAAGCCCTCTCTAGAAAGACTCCCTGGAAGGTCAGTTTGACTTCAATATTATACTCATATCAATTTAGTTTAAGTTTTGTATTTTCATATTTTGGATTTTGAAGTATTTTAACTGAGGGGATATCCTCATGAACAAATTATATATATAGGCCGAAGTAACCAGGATGTTTTAAGTTAACAATACAAATACCGGGAGTCCAAAAATGTATACAGATTTGGCTAGCTCCAGCAATGTGAATTTAGCTTTAATCAATGGCCTGATCACTCTCAAAATGTTCCTCGATAGTTAACTTGAATATAGATACCTCGTTTGTTGGTATTGGTATTTGAGAGCAAAAGTATCAATCTTGAAAGCTCAAATTTGTATCAACTTGCAAACCAGAGCTGTGGCCTTTCGGCCTAAGCAAGTTCATGAAGCCCATCAAAATTAAGAACTGAAATTAATGAAAAATTAAGAAACTACCCAAGGGGTGACTGGGGGGGGGGGGTGACTTCTGGAAAACAGAATAACACAAGATCTAATTTTTGTCCAATTCTATCAAGGCTATCGTTTAGTTATGCTCTGTGCCTTTAGAATTTGCCTGGGCCAAAAGGCTAAAGATCTGGTTTGTAGGAAGAGGCAAATTGGAGCTTTCAAGACCAACATGTCTGCTCTCAAAGCACCAACACAAAAAAATGGGATACCTACGTTCAAGTTAATTTTGAGGAACATTTGTGGAGTGATCAAACATTGATTAAAGCTAAATTGACATTGCTAGAGTAAACCAAATCCGTGTGTTTGATTGGTACTAATTTTTTTTTTCTTTATAATTCAATAAAATTTTACAATACATATTACGGTCTACACTACTTACCAGAATTACTTTACAATACTACTGGGACAAATACCCCCGGGGAGCAAAAGGCTGTGTCTACCCCAAGGGAATTAACATAGATAAGAGAAAGAAAAACTACTTAATCTTAAAGAACACTACTAAAACAACACATACGGATAATAAGAACGATTGATACCTAAGTATGCTGCATATTAGACGTCAGATCCAGGTGATGGCGAGGAAAAGTAACTGGTGGAGAAAAACTTATCTTGAAGTTTCTTTAAGCATGAAAAAAAACCACCATGCACCTGCCGTCCAACACGCAACAGACTTACAAACTTAAAGAGACAAAAAAGAAACAGACAGGGATTTAGTGGTTACGTGGTGTACATCTTTCGTTAGAAGCGACCTTACTCAAACCGTCCAGTTTCGCGGATGAACTGTATAGTCAAGTTGAGAATAGTTCTATTGAGGTCGTAAGAGAACTTTTCATCGCCGTACAGTAAAAGCTGAGTTAGGACCTTATTTGAAAGATTACTATGTCCAAACGGTCGTAATACATCAAAGACTCCAGCGAGAAGATCTCGTCGTTGAGCATCAAAAGAAGGGCAAAGCAACAAGAAGTGTTCCTAATTCTGAGAATGGTAGCTTTTGCAGACTTGGAATTTGTTTGCCTGACTCCCGAACTTCTGAAAATGGTAGATTTTGTAGGAATGGAAGGCCTCCTGGAGGATCTGCTTCAAAAGGCTTCCTCCAAAAGGTTTAACAGACTTCGGAGAGATTCTCGTTTTCATTTGCGAATTTCATTTTCGCCGTGATAAGTCCTAAACCAGCTGCCATAGGGTTACGGTAAACGTTTGCAATATGAGATTGGGTTTTCTCTCCCTAAAGCCAAACTATCAATGGAACATAGTTAAACTATACATCATTAGATGCGCAAGAATGTGGGGATCCTAACCGTTCCAAAATAATTGGCAAATATTGTAAAATGAAATTTTCCAGGCAAATTTATTTCTTAAAAGAATGTACAACCTTCAAAAGCTATTTTGTACCCTTGCGTTTGAGGTACCGAAATTTGACTTATATCAGCAGGAAGTGCAGATCTGAACCTTCCAAAGAATTTCTGGGATTTTCAAAATTCTTCCTCCCCTTATACGCTGTCGAAAATTGGCAAATAATTTTTCTGCTCTCCTACAGTTGTATTTGGCTATAAAAGATGGGCCAGAAGACATACAAAATTTTGGGACAACATTTGTTTTATTCAAGTCTGGCCTAGCCATGCTCAAATTTTCGAGCCACTCGATTGGTTCAAAGGGTACAAAATAGATTCTTGATACCTGTACCTCGTGGATTTGTGAGTCCCGAGAAAACAGAATTTTAGTCAGGGCACTTGTAATGTACACATTAGGAACGTGTAAGCCACAGCGTAATTCGGGTCAAGTCATTTAGGCTTAAAAACCAATTTACTCATTTAAACAAAGGAATTGATACACATAGTAAGGTTTCATATTTGTTTTCAAGGTTGTTCTGAAAGGTTGTGCTGTTGAGATTTGAGGAAATCCTGAAATCGACATTTTTGGCCTACAAACGTTTACCGTAACCTTAAAACGAATGTCGTGCTTCATTTGGTAATATATTTCCGTCTCTGTAAAGTCTGTTGATTGGTATTACCAGTCTTTAAAAACACACAAGTATTATAGTGAATTCATGAGATTCACGCTCTTGCAAATCCATCAAATAATGATCCTATCAATTTAGGCACAACTCTTATCATTTCGAGGTTTGCGGATTTGAGAAAAGTCATCGATAACTACAATGTTTGAACGTTCCGACAAACTATGATATAATTCTAAGACAGTGCCAAGCTTTACACAATGGGATCAAGACAAAATTAGACCCCTTCTCGGATTTTCATTTTGAACTGAGGACATGAAAGAAATTGTTTGTCCGTACCTTTCTGACTGCATCAACACCTTGCCCTGCAGACTTATTACCTAGAGAAGGGTTAACTTAAATTTGGTCGAAGTTGGTCTTTTCATTACGTAATTTTTAAAGGGGTCGGCAAAGTGGTGTTTCACAGCATTCCTACAATATGCATTGCGCATTTAGCGTTCGTGACAAAGTTTGCCAGATATAACTCAAACAGAAGATATTTGCCCGATGGGGGGGGGGGGGGAGTTCTTGGCTAAATTTTGGGTAGGGGAGCATATTCAGAAAGATACCGTTGGCTAGACTAATTTGACCATTCCCTGGACCAATTTTTACGAAAAATGCACCCTTGGCTAGACCAATTTGACCAAATATGAAATCATGATCGTTCGCTAGACCAATATTGTCAAAAATGATACCCTTAGCTAGACCGTTGTTAGGCCAAAAGTACAAAAAGGTATACCCTTGGCTAGACTAGAATTCCGAAAAAGTATACCCTTGCTCGCGGCATATCCAGAGATACTATGAAAGAACTCCCCCCCCCCCCCCCTGTGATCTGTACAAGAGTGAATTTGTAAACCTTGACAAGTACCCTTACCTCTACGAAAAACAAATTTAATTGCCATTGTTCCCAAGCAGAGAGTTATCATCAATACCATACCTTTGCTTTCAAAATAGCTTTATGTCAAAGTTGGCAATGAGTATGGAAAGGAATACCCGATTTGAACAAACTGAATTTCCGTTACTATTTTGATATTTGTTCTGAATTATGAAATTTAAGCAAACACCATCTCAGTTGTTAAATACCAAATATGGCTTAATGGATGCCTCGTCTATTTTCCGACTCACATTGTGACGTCATTCGCCCCCGTCAAATCATAGGACTCACTTTCAACCGCCAATGCATCTTGATATTGTTTCCCGTCTGTGTGGCTGCTGTGGAGGAGATGTAGCTTCAATCATCTCAGTTTTAATACAACTGCATAGGTTGTGGAGTTTGAAACTGTGTTTGAGTTGACAAGTGTGTTACTGTTGTATGGGACGAGAAAAGTTGCTTCAAGAACAGCTGTTATATCGTTCTCCAGCCATATCAAAATCAATTTAATATTTTGAATAAGGGGTACTAGCGTTATATTCAAGTCTTATCTACATTTTTAAAGGGTTGAAATGGTCTGTCACTTTATTACGACTTTGCACTTTACCATAGTTGAATTTAATCGCTCGTGTATGTTTCTTATAGTTTGCAAAGACACACACAAAAAGTGTCAAGGCTACAAAATTCATTGCAAAGGAACGAAATACAGCCCATGGATGAAGAAAAACTGCAGGAAAACGTGTGGCCTCTGCGGAAAAGGTTACTTTCATGATACTTATGTTTGATACTCATTTTGATGGAATCTTCATGGATTCAAATTAGCTTTTCTAATTCCTTAGATAAGCAACCATAATATCCAAATATTTAGACCATTGTATCTAACAGGTAATTACAATGTCAGCACTGTGATCAGAAAAAAATTCGCTACTTCATTTCCTGGTTCTAAGCAATTATCTTGAAATCAGACTAATTTGCAGTCCGTTGCTTTGCTGTCTTTGAAAGGAAAGTTGAAAAATGTAATGTCATAACACAGCTCCATTTATTCACCTCTGTGCACCCACCTGGATTGAGTTTCTAAAAAGATGTAAGAAAGCGCTTCGCACCTGGCCAGAGTTTATATTTCTTATTTTTTTCTAGCACGATGCATGGATAAGAGTAGATATTGCCAATGGTATAAAAGGCAAGATTATTGCAATAAGAAAAGCAAACGAAAATCCATGGAAAGGAATTGTCGAAAGACGTGCGGATTCTGCATACCAGGTTCTTTGATTTGACTATAGCTACTCTTATTAGTACACTTATCAGTTGTTCGTTATAAGTCTTTATGATACAGTGTTTTGAAGCTATTGGGATGCATTCGCTAAATTCTACTGGAGCGACTCCGAATATGTTTTTTGTCCTTTGAAAAAATCAATTTGGTTGTGTTACTCCTCTTTAAAATTTATTCCTTCTCAGTTATATATCAAATGCCAAGTCATTTTTAGCACTAACTAATTCTTTTAGTAAGGAAACTTCTCCTAAGAAACTTTAGTAGCCTATTCCAGAAAGTTAAGAAACTCTAGTAGAAACAATTAGTGGTTAAATTGAGGGTAAAAAACTTTATCAACTGCTCTTTATGAGTTGCAAATGTTTAAAGCAAAAAAGGATTTCTAACTCTAATAATTGTAAAGGTAATTTTTTGCTATTTCTTACAACTATCTCGGAGGAGAAAGCTATATCTTGGGTCATCGATGAACTGTGATCAATAGTCCAATCCAGTTTTATGAAAATTATGAAACTCTTCACAAAACATGGTCCGAGGTTAAGCACAGTACGAAAAAAATTTTGCGCCACAATTTTTCACAAAAAAGGCCTAACAAGTGTAATACAAATTATGCTACATTATGTGAACGACTTTCAAGTGAATGCTTGAATCGGCCATATTGCTATGGCAGGCACATTAAATACTGCCCAGGATTCTCAATTTCATTGCTAAATTTAACTCTGCTTTCTGCTGTAATGAGCATGGAAAGCCGATTTTCGGGTGATTTTGAACGAGATTTGTAGATATTCAATACTTTGGAACCAATTATTGGTCTAGTTTAAAGTTTGTGCAAGCTCGTTACATGCAAAACTTTGAATTTCACTGTCAGATATTTCCCGAGTCAATTGGATAAAACATTTGACAAAACATTATTCCCTTTTTGAGTTATCTTCAACTTTCAACTTGCATACCCTTTTGGCCCTTTTGTGCGGTATATCCCTGCAACCCAACTCATATCAAATAACCCGCGAACCTAACATCCTAATACCGAGTCGAATCGTAAATTTACTATTCAATTGATGAGGGTTTGGACATTTTTGCTTTACTTCATTAGCCTTAATTAAACAAATTCAAATGTTTGCTTACCTTCAACGTCAATTCTATGGTATTAACAGACTTTTTGACCATATTTGTGGTCCGTAGTTAAGTTTTACATTGTTTTGGGCCTACTGTAGCCCTATTTCTGACATAAACGTATTTTTTTATGAGAAACTGCCCATAAGAAACTCAACTCTCATAGATCGCCAAAAATTAAGCTCCAGTACTGGGAGAATATAAGTTAAGAAACTATTTTTGCTTTACTTTCACTTGTTTCCTGTATCATATTACTTGTTAGGTACTTGAGTGATGTCTTAACATTGGAAAGGCTTAAAAAACATAACTTGTAATTTGTAAACAAAATGACATCATCAACTGATACTTAAGATCAGTGGATAGCTTGAAAACGAAATGATATATTAAATATATTTCTAAAGGATTTCTCATCATTCAGCAATGCTATTCATTTGCATCAATAAAAAATTCACTTCAGGCCACCTTTAAACATTGGACATGAATTGAATACAGCCCAAGAAATCTACGAAAAACGCAGCAAATGTTGGCAATACATGCCCTTTGCGCAAGAGCCTTTAAATCACTCTTTGAGTAATGCTTCCTTTGTTTAATCTAGATAACGAAATAAACTCGGACTCCTGTGGGTATAAAGAGGACAGGCGTATTGTTGGTGGAAAAGATGCACGGGCCGGTGATTGGAAGTGGCAAGTCAGTATTGCTTTAAGAAGAAAAACAAAAAATGTCCTTTGTGGTGGAACACTCATCACTAACCAATGGGTTTTAACAGCAAGGCATTGTTTCCCAGAGAAAATGGATGAAGATAGAGTAAAGAAAAGCATGGTCGTTACACTCGGTGACACAGACTTGTATAAAAAAGAAGGTAAGGGGAACTGTACACTTTCATCCAGACGTATTAGCGACTATTATTTTTCACATCTTCTGTAAACCGTACAGAGTTGATAGGAACTTCCCATTCTTTTGATGCAAATGTTCCAATGATGATAAACTTCGAATAAGTTCAACTGGCCAAACACTGTGCTCAAACTCTTTTTTTTATTTCTTTGGAGTACCAAAGTCGGTGGTCTTCTTCCTTTGTTTGTTTGTCATCTTATTTTAATTCAATCAAATTTTAGCTTCTAAATAGAAACTAATCTAAATCGAATATCTAAACATACTATTGACAATGATTGATAATACATATTTAGATCATTAGCAACAAATACTACACTTGCAAGTTGGCCCATCCCATTGTTTTATTAGTCTCTTAAATGTTTGAATGTTTTCGGCTAATTTAATATTTTTGGGCAAAGCATTCCAAATTTGTGGTCCTAACGATAAGAGGCTTTTTGAACCAAAAGTAACTTGGTTTGGTCTATGATGGATTAATTCGTTTTGGTTCCTTGCTGACCTTGTTGGTTGTTTTAGTTTGAAAATATCCTGCATAAAAGGAGGATTTAGTTTTGAGACAGTTTTATAGATTTCAATACAAAGAGTTCTGAGACGGCTGATTCTCATCGTGCATTTCCCAGCCTTGGAAAGTAAGTCGTCATAAGAGCTTGTAGAGTCATTGTAAAGAAATCTAAGAGCTCGCTCGTGGATCTTCTCAATTTTTTTCGCTGATTTTTCAGAGGAAAAATGCCAGACCAAAGGGCAGTAATTAAAATTTGAAAAAACGAAGCTTTGGATCAATATCTCTTTGGCTTTAAATTCCATAAAACCCTTAAGTCTTTTCAGTGCGTTTAGCTGCGCAGCGGCTTTCCTACATAGATCGGAAATGTGGTCGTCAAAGGTTAGTCTGTGATCGATTTTTACCCCCAGAAGTTTTACTGCATTTTCAGATTGAATTTGTTTGCCTTTTATGGTTAGTTTTTCCCCAATTGTGTCATCTCTACCCTTTGTTACTACGATGGCATGGAATTTGTCCGGATTTGCAATCATTTGGTTCCTTTCAAGCCAATCTACAGCAACATTTGATTCCTGTTCCAGTATTCTAACCAGGTTTGGGAATGATTTTGAAAAAGTCGTAAGGGTATTATCGTCTGCATAATTATGTAAAGTAGCTTTCTCTATATAAAGATAAAGATCGTTTATGTATAAGTTAAACAAGATTGGACCAAGAACAGATCCTTGCGGTACACCAGAAAGCACGAGTTGGAAAGTACTATACGTGTTGTTAATACGCACTGACTGTTGTCTACGTTTCAAGTATGAGTAGATATAAACGAGTGCATCTTCATGAAAACCATACGCAGATAATTTTGCAACAAGTAGATCATGTGGGATACAGTCAAATGCTTTCGAAAGGTCCATCATTACGGCCCCCACAATATTATCATTGTCAAGGTTTAGTCTCCATTCTTCGATCATTCTTATCAGGACATGCTGTGTGCTATATTGCTGTCTATATGCCGCTATAAACTTTGAAAGACAAAGATCAAGATGAGGAATGAGTTGATCTTTGATTATTTTTTCATAGATTTTCGAAAAAGCGCTCAACACGCTGACGGGACGAAAGTTTTTCTCCGTTGTACGAAGTGGCTCACCCTTATCTAATGGAGTAACGGCTGCTCGCTTTCCTTTATCTGGAAACTTGCATTTCTTAAAGCTATTATTTATTGCATCTGTTAGGGGTATGGTCAGTTCTTCCGAAGCTAAAAGCAAAAGTTTGGGGGGAATTTGGTCCTCTCCAGTTGACTTTTTACTATCTATGTTTTGTAGCAATTTCCTTACTTCATTTGGTTCAACTGCACGAAATGAAAAGATTGAAAACTGGTTATCTAGATTTTGAAGTATAGCTAATACACTAGGGTGATTGGCATATTTTTCGAGAATCTGTTTCACGATATCTCTATCACTAGTTTGTTCATTTGTGTCTGCTAGGCTTTGTGGCTTTTTCCCACTTGATTTCTCGACGATGTTAATGTAATGATCATTAAATGTTTCAGCAAGCTCATGGTCTTCTGTAATAATCTTATCATCTTTTACAAGCAATATGTCGTTCCCTGATAAGCCTCCTTTATTTGTCAGGAATGGTTTAACTAACTTCCAAAAGTCCTTATTTGTCATTACCCCATTTTCTGTCACCCTTCTGAAATGATTCTTGATTGCTTTCTTCCTTAGGGAAACGCATTTGTTTCTCTGTTTTTTAAAATTTAGTTCATTTTCTCTGGTCCGGTTTTTCTTGAATTTTTTCTGTAGACGAGATCTGTTATAGATTTCTTTTCTCCATGTTTTATTCATAAAAGGCGCATCATTCCCTCTGACGGTTTTGGTTCGTAGAGGAGCGTGTTTATCTACGATCTTACGAAACTTGCATACCAGATCCTCATAGGCCAGATTTGGATCATCGGAAATACATGCGAGGTTAGCGTTCTTTACATCCGACAAGAAACTTGCTGGGGAGAATTTTTTGTAACTTCTATAAACAATCTTTTTTGGCTTAAGGCGGGGAATACATGACTTCATGCATGTGGCTATTAAAGAATGGCAGTCACTTAATCCGGTTTCAAAAGCAGATGTCTTTTGAAAATTTCGTTTGCGATTTGTGAGAATCACGTCTATGGAAGAGCTATGATCCCCTGTAAAACAGGTTTTGTCCTTTACTAAATTATCAAGACCAAAAACGTCGCAGAACTCTTTGAGATTCTCAAACCCAGGGTGTCTACGATTTTGCCAGTCTATGTTTATGTCGCCTATGATAATAACATTTTCGTATTTGTCTAGAGCTTTATTTATGCAGGATGATAGTTCTTGGAAAAACGTTGTGATATTTGATGAAACAGGGGGTCTATAAATGGCAAAAATGGCCCACTTCTTTTTATTTACATTTAGCTCCGTGCAAATCATTTCTAACTGTTCACTCTCTAAAGTTGGCACTCTATTACATATAACTCCTTTTCTGTTAAACTGCAAAAGTCCTCCACCATGCTCATTTCTGTCCCTTCGAAGAGGAATTTGGTAATTTTCAACAATAAAATTTTGAGTTGGAAAATCATTGTTTAATTTAGTTTCTGCTACCACCAGAATATCTGGCAGAGCTCTTTGCAGTATCTCCCTAAGATCAAAGATCTTGTTTCGTAAACTATTTATGTTTAGATACGTAATTAATGGATTGTTTGTATTCTTGTGACGCAGCTTAATCAATTCCTCTAATTCATAAAGTTCTTCCTGAATGTTTTCCATGCTTTCATTGTTACCTGAAATATGCTCCCCTCTTGTGGGGGTGGTTGAATTGCTTAGTAATTCTGCAGATGGCAAAATAGAATTTATAGATGACAAACTAGATGAAATGTCCATACTGTTATACGACAGTCAGTTTTGTGTTAAATACCTTGTAAAATTTTCTGTGATAACTTTAGTTCCATATTGATTTAGATGTAGACCCCATTTATTCAAATGAGCTATATTCAAGTTGTCATGATTTATGAAACCAATTTGACTCCCTCTTAATGTTTCCAAAAGCAAGACATTTACCTCTCTTCTCTTCGATTCCAGTTCTGGGGAGTCGGTTCTTCTAATTAGTCCCGATACGGTTGCTTTTTGTCCACGTGCTTGAATTTGTTGTGCGATCTCTGCAATTCTCTGAGCAATCTCCTGTGGCTCTTCGTGCCTCAAATCATTTGTGCCGCAGTGCAGGATCACTTCATCAGGCTTTGAATTTAGCGTTGGCTCGATGTAGGATTTCATGTCTTCGCTAGTAGCGCCTGGGAATGTTTTAATATGTGTTATGGTGTCGTGTAGATGGTAGTTGATCTCTTGTCTTTTAATTTGTTTGACCATCGAGTCTCCGATGATAAAAACCTTCTTTTTTGGGTTGAAATTTCGATCTCTTTGTTGATTTCTTGTCTCTTCTCGCCTCCTATCAAGATCTCGTCTAGAAGTGTCGGTTGCTGTTATCCCTGCGCATGAGCTTGCGGCAGCCACCCCTGCGTAGGGGACGGCTGCAGCTGCCTCTGCGTAGGTGCCCTCCCTCGACTCTGACAGATCAGACAGATGTTGGAATCGATTTCTTGATTCAAAGGATGGTCTCTCTGGGACAAAATTTCTTGTTGTTGATCCTCTTGGGAAACTCCATTTCTGGGTATTGCTTGTTCTTTGCATCATTGTTTCCCTTTCAATGTGGCTTTGTTCAGGTCTGTATCGATTTTGTGTTTCCATTGTCCTCGAAAGAAAGTCGCTATTTAGTCTTGATTGTTCTTTTGTTATATACAAATCTTGATTCAAACGATTTGTGTTTACGACGTTTGGGATCGATGGTTCTTCCCTTGGAATCCTGCGATGACTTGCCAAAAGATCTTGGAGTTTTATTAGTTCACGTTTCAAGGTAATGTTTTCATCTGATATTTTCCTTTTTTCTTTTTCTAAAATTTCAATTTTTTCCCTCATTTCATTCAAATCCTTATTTTTTGCAGACTTCACGAGCTCTTCTACTTGCTTTCGCAACGCGAGAAATTTGTTGTAGGGCGTGAAATTATTATCGCTGTTGTGCTGCATTGCGAAATCCAATGAGAACTCCGCTTTCTCTTGATTTTTGCCTGGTTTTATTGAATTTCCATCATTTTTGGTAGCTGGTGTCCTATCCATCGGTGTTTTAGTAATAAAATACGAATTTCCCTCTTTGGTTGGACGGTTTGTGATTAGGCCTTTGTCTTCGAGATTTCTCAGCGTGGCTGAAACCGTTCGAGCTGAAATAACATCGCTCAGAAATCCTGTTTTTGCCAAGTGCAAGCTGATAGATTCATCATCTGGCCTCTTGCGTGTATCTCGAATGTTATCTATTGCTTCGGCAATAATTTCGAGACTTATGAAAGAATTTTCGTCTATAACGTTTGGAGCTTCTTCGAACACGTCTGTACTTGTCGTAGCCATGTTGGAAAAGGGTTTAGAAATTCATGGTTTGTCATGGTTTAGAAATTCACATATGCATGAGTATCTGAGTATCTAAATGTATCTAATGTATGTATCTAATGTATCTAAAAGGTATCTAAAATATCTAAAAGAATTTCCTTTCCCACACTTATTGATAAATATCCCTGTTTTGTGAAATAAATATGCTGTCGTGAGAGCACAAGGAAAATAATTCCTGCAAATTTGGTGAAATAGACTGTTATTAGCGTTTCTTGTGATCTAAATTAGCCTTTATTTCGTACACCAATGAATTTGCAAAGTAAATCGCAGCTATACATGAGCATTGTTGTAAAACTAACATTATTTCTTCCAACAAAATAACTCGTTTTACGATCAATGCTATCTTACAAAATATAATGGTCACCCTGAATATGAACTATATCAGACGGTAAAATTTTCTGAGCTAATCATTGAGCAAACCTCGATTT
Organism: Aurelia coerulea; assembly: GCA_039566865.1. NCBI lineage: Eukaryota > Metazoa > Cnidaria > Scyphozoa > Semaeostomeae > Ulmaridae > Aurelia > Aurelia coerulea. Next base: position 18,970,993 of record CM076947.1, on the reverse strand, counting down.
TTTATTGTTATAGGTACGGAAATTATCAGCAGTATAGCGAAAGTTGTTTTCCATAAAGATTACTCGATAGCAACTGGTGATAATGACCTCACATTGCTGAAACTTGAAAAGCCTGTGACATTTAACAGTTTTATTGCACCAGCATGCTTACCAACTAGCGTGAAACCAGTACAGAACTATGAGCAGTGTTTTATTACTGGATGGGGACAATTAGGAATTAAGGACAAGAAACCAACTGTTTTGCAACAAGCTGAGGTAGGTTATTACCTTTTCTTGACAAATCTTCATTTTCACTCCTGTGTCATGTGTATCATGTTGAATGTTGATTCTAGCTTTTGATTGACGTTCTTGAATGTCATCCACGATCCGACATTTAAAATTCAACTCATTTCTACTTCGTTATACATTCTTCTTATAAAATATACCTGATGAACGAAATAATGCATTATCTGTGAAAAATCAGCGTTTCCATGTCTGTTAAGAATCTTGGAACATTTTTAAGTTCTTGAGAATCCTTGTTCAAACACTTTTACAGTCATTCATGCTACTCACCATTCTAAGAGAATGTGAATAATTCTAAAGAGATTTTGATAATTCTGTGGACAAAATTTATAGTATTCATATAAAAAAAGAGTGTAGGGGCATTTTCCAGTCAAATTTTCGTTACTGTTGCTCAGTGTTGCGAAAAAAGATTGCAAGCTTGTCAAAACTGGCAAAAGCAGGCTGCAAGGATTGTCTCAAGTAGCAGTTATTGCACATCTATAACCTTATCTAAGAAACTTAACTGGATTACCGTCATCAGGCTCGTCAGAACGAAATTCATATTAGTAGGGGGGGGGGCCTTAAACCAGATGCGAGCGTAGCGAGCAAAGGTTGGGGTCTTGGGGCTTGCCCCCTGGAAACATGTTCATGACCACGCCCTTTAGATCGTTAAAAACGCCCCGTTTTTGGAGAATTTGCCATTTAAAGAAGCCACAACTGATCGGGGTCTTTCCCAAACTTTTTTGAAGATAGGACTTAAATTTCCCAAGGATATCGACTATTTCTGAATTGCATAATATCAAAAGTGATAGCTTGATAAGTTCTGGCTGGTTCTGGTAACTTCCTCGAATATAGATAAGTTTGAATCTTCGTCTCAATGAATTAGGCTCTCACAGCCTTTTTTACTGACCAAAATGAACAACCTTCTGCAAATTATTGGGGGGGGGGGGGGGCTGGCTTCCGACGGGTCTGACAAAGACAGGAAAAACAACGAGAAAAATAAGGACAATGGAAAGCATGGAAAATTTTAACCGAGAAAAGAAGGGGCAAAAATTCTACCGGCAGAATGATTCCATACACTATGCTCGTAGAATATGAAAAATTTGCCCTTGTCTCTAGCTACAAATTTTGCAGTTTTACTAACCGACACAAAATTCAGCCGGCAGCAGAATGGGGAAATTCCACCGGCATCGAGAAGACGGGAGGCGAAACAACATTTTTTATGCCGTTTTCAATCAAAAATGAAAATGAAATGACTGCACTGTATGCTATCAAATCGTAAGTTATTTTATTATAATGTCGTAAAATGCAAATCGAAATATTTGATGTTTTGCAAAATTTTTCGCATCTCTCGTTTCTCCAGGTACCTCTTGTGGACAGAAATAAGTGCCACGAATATATGATGATAAATCGAGATATTAGTATCAGTGAAAAGATGATATGCGCAGGATACGGAAATGGAGGAAGTGACACGTGCAGGGTAAGCTGCTTAAACATTTTATAGAAATAGGGAGAAATACAGGGTGTCCCAAAAAAGTGTCCGACTTTAAATTTGAATATTTCCGAGACTAATTGATGTATATGAACCATTTGGACATTTTTTGAAAGATGAAACATAGAATTTTCTGTTGAGTCAATTGCTGTTTCAATTTGAGAATTTTTAGGAAACCAGAGGGGGTTCCTTAACATTGACGTTAATCTTAAAGTCTTTTTCACTCATTACTCTACTATTCTCCAATGTTATTCTTATTTCTGAATAAATTGCCTAGATAGTCTTGAAAAAAAAGTTCGGAAAGTGTTCTTTCAGGACCTTTACCTTAGTAATAAAAGTTCATTCGAATAGTCGCCCCCAAGTTTAGGATGGTTCCTACAGCCCTGGTAAACATAAAAATAGGACCTTTAGCGTTTAATAAACTCGTACGAAACTTTGAAGCCTGCAAACATCATAATTTTAAGAGACGTTCAGTACAGGTTCGAACTCTTTGTATACCAGGTGTCCCAATACCCATGTATCCGGATTTGGTTGACTCCATCGCTGTGAATTTAGCTTCAATCAATGTCTAATTACTCTAAACATGTTCGTCGATAGTTAACTTGAAGATAGGTTCCTCGTTTCTTGGTATTGGTGCTTTGAGAGCAAACATGTTAATCTTGAAACTCCAATTTGCGTCGTCCTGCAGACCAGAGCTATTCATAAGGTACAGCGTGGAAATCGACAATGGCCATAATAAAATTTGAACAATATTAGATCTTGTCTTATTCTGTTTTCCAGAAGTCACCCCATGTCCCCCATTGGGAAGTTTCTTAATTTCGATGTGCTTGAGGAAATTGCTTAGGCCAAAAGGCCAAAAGGCCAAAGCTCTGGTTTGTAAGTGCACGCAAATTTGAGCTTTCAAGATTGATATTTCTGCTCTCAAAGCCTCAAAGCACCAATACCAACAAACGAGGTATCTATGTTCAAGTTTAGTATCGAGGAACATTTTGAGAGTCATTAGCTAGTGATGAAAGCTAAATTCACATCGCTGGAGTCAACCAAATCTGTATACATTTTTTTGGGACACCCGGCATATAAACTACACAATCTTCACAAATGAACTGAAGCCCCAATCTTGCCTTGAGTGGAAATAAAAATTAGAAAGTTTAACGGTTCCCATAAACTGCAGTGCTTTTAGGCAGCGCAATCCATACGTGTTATCGATTTGTAATTCGCTTTTATTATAGGGAGACAGTGGTGGACCATTGGTATGTACAGAAAAATCCGGAAAAGATGAAAGATTCGAGCTGGTTGGGGTGACTAACTTTGGCTCAACAAAGTGTGGCTCGACGTACGGAATATATGCAAGAGTGAGCATGCATATTGATTGGATAAAGAACGCAATTAAAAGCTAGAAAATTGAGCTAGTAATGAATACATGGACAGAAATTTTGATGGTAACTGCTGCGCAGCTTAACGTCAGATATTTTCATTCTGTTTCTTACCTAGGGATTATTTATTGTATGGCTTTATTGTTTTTTAAAAAGAATTTACATATTTAAAGCTGACCAGGGCCAAGTGGTAAAATAACCCATTGTACTTGATACTCTTGGAACCTGATGTGCCATTGTTTAGTTGAAGAAAAACATGGGTGTATAGGCACTTTGCTTGGCTCAGTTAGACTTATGACGATGAGTCTCTCGTTTCCCTGTGCTCTTGGACTTGATGATGGCGCTTTGGTCAACAGAGAGACTCATTCCCCAACGCTTGTAGAAACGGAATATCTCCGTACTGATTCTACTAATAGACCTTTTCGCTATTCTACACAAGGTTCGATTATGTGGCGTTGGAGCTTCTATCATTATTGTTTAAGCATTCTACAAATGTATCAAGTTATCGTTCGATTCGAATTCTTTTTTCGAATCTTAGCTAAAAGATCTATTGGGCCTAAATCAATCTGCTACTTTTTTCTCAAAACCACTGATCTTAAAACGCCATAAAAATAGTTTTCCAGAACTCCTGTACCATAAAATTTGCTATCAGAACTTCGATAAATGTTCATTCTAGCTATCAATGCCAAAAAGCACCTTCCTCTAAGCCATACTCTGATCAGCACATGACATTTTTGTCCAGTTTTATAGTTCTATGGTTATAAGGCCCTCAGTGGAGCGACAAAAACAACAACAATTCAACTCAATTAGATGAGCGTAACTAGAGGGTCCTAATGTAGCGAGGCTATTATGGCTCAGTAATAGCCGTTACTCAATATACTGTGCGTCGATTCCTTTTGAATGCCAATATCTATATATCTTCCCAATGTTTTTAGTCTCTGTATCAGATCTACATTTATTAACTTGAAAAAATGGCGATCAATCGAGAAAGTAGATTCAAGATGTCTGAGCAGCAGTTGTCAAAGCTACGCATGGAATATATTTGATGTCCAAAAAGATTAGGCGCATGTTTCAAAATCACGAATACGCGATCGCAAGATAATTCATTAAGCTTTCCTTTTTGCTGATAAATAAAAACCAAATTATGTTTCCGTCAAAGATTCATCTATTTGATAGATACAAACTAATAGTTATTACATTAATTCTGTATCTGTGCAAAATCGTTCTCAGCAGTGAATCCTTTTAACCTAATGCTTACGCATTCGAAATTATCTTTAGTTAGCAGTAAGCCACCTTCTCGCTGTTCCAAGAGTGCAGATTGTTTGGTAGCAAGCCACCTTAAGAGCAGATTCATTTCAAGTGTACACTGTGATGATGACGACATAAGTCAGAAAGGGCTCAGTGTGCTAAACCTTCTTTTTTTGCATCAGAATCTTTTTACAATGTCTTGTTAAGTACCATATCTGCCAAAGTTAAGTGTACACAGGTTCAGGGTTTCAAAATGATTGACAAGAAACAGTATTTGACAACTTCTTTGACATGGTTTTGAGCTTATTGCGAATTCTGTTATTGTACCTATTTTGAGATATAATAGTCACCATTAAAGCCCTTCCAATAAAATACCGTAGATGAATGAAAAATTTAAGAAAAACTGATGTTAAACTTTTGGTAACAAAAATCTTAGACCTAAGTTTCCTGTGAAAAAAATATATTTGTATTTACTTCAAAAAGTATGTCTTGAACAAATAATGTTACACGGGAACATTCCCGGCGAAAATTCTGCTGTTCTTTTGTCGAGTTGAGAACAGTGACTTTATTATGACTTTCATCGAATTGAGAATGACATATTGGAAGTATTTAGATAAACAGGGTGTCGTGTATATACGTGTAAAAAGACATTTATAAATCCTGTTGATGGGATTAAAATCTGTCTCACATTAGATGTCCGATGAGCTTGCAAGAATGCAACATTGTTAATCCACAATCTTAAAATAACACCGGGTGTCCCAAAAAAGTACTCCTGGTAAAAAATCATCAAAAATTGTTCATCAACCCTGTGATAAAATGTTCTTTTGGGTTGTTTTGTTAAAGATCCAAAAATATTCAAAGGTGATCAAATGTTTGCTTTTGAAACAAGAAGGTAGAAGAATTACACGCTTAAAAACCATATCTTGAAGTACACTCATTTTTTTTTATAAGAAACTGCTAATAAGAAACGGTAGGCTCAATTTTTCGAAAGCTAAGAAACAGCCCTAGCTGAATTGAAAAAGCTAAGAAACTTTTGTAATTTACGGTTTTAATTTTCCTATCGCACACACAAATGTTTTGACATTGTAAAGTTATAGCAACTGTTTGAACATTATTCTGAGTGCAAATTATGTTATTTACTCGCTTTGAGATCTTACTAAGTAATTTGGGAACCCTTTAGACAAAACAAAATTAACTCTACACTTCCAGGATTAAAGATATAAGAAACACGTAAGAAACTTTTGGTAGCAAAATGGCCCAAAAATTTAAGAAAGTGCCTACCAGCCCCGGACCTTAGTTTCTTATAAAAAAAATGAGTGTATAGTTTTTAAGCAAAATTCTTAATCTTGCATAAGAGTCAAAAGTTTTAGATTTTTGATCATCATTGAAGTCTTCAATGATAGTGCGCATTTCTTTTTATCATTTATGACCAAACTAGAATCATTACATGCACAAAGAAATTGATCTGGTAATAATTAGTGCTTTTTCGTAGTATGATTCAAAAGCGAGCAGCTCCAAAAAGTGCTAAATTTGCTAACTTTTAAACCAATTAAAAAATCAGCTATATCTTGGAAAATAATTTGGTCCTTGATCTACTTGATAAAAATAAAATTGAAGATCGGTGGTGTAATCAAATTTCGGTGATTTTTCAAACGGGAGTACTTCTTTTTGGGACACCAGTTATTATCTGCGAATATTTTCATGTGACATCTAAGTGAGAGGTGAGAGACTTTATTGTGATAGTTAATGTATTTTACCACAAATAATTCATCTATGTATAATTATCGTTATCATTATTTAAAATATTTTTATCAAGTATTCTATTTATTATCAGAATAAGAGCTAGGGGGTAAACAGTGCGAAAAAAGTACCGGGTGCGCCAAAACAAACTATGCACGTTTGGCAGGCCACAATAAATCGTACACTGGATCGATTTTGAAGGTTCATGGCTTAATCTTTAGCAAAAAACCTGAATTAGATTCCAGGATTTTTTGCAAAATTTTCTGTTTCAGTTTTCAGAGCTAGACATGAGTTTCCTAAAGTTTACGTTCTCAAAAATACTGAAAATGATTAAAAAACGTCGATCAAGTTTTCTAGTGAATCTACATGAATGGGCGAAGGGAAAACCTTTTCGTAGTTATTTGGGATTTAGAAATCGATTAATTGTATCGATCAATTGCATCGATTAATTAATCGATTTCTTGATCCCAAATGACCACGATTCATGTTGATTCTTTAGAAAATTTGATCGACGTTCTTGATCGTATGCAGTATTTTCGAGAACGAACATTTTAAGAAACTTGAGTCTGGTTCTAAAAACTGAAAACAGGAAAATTTGCAAAAAATCCTAGAATCTAATTCAGGCTTTTTGTTAAAGATTAAGTCATGAATCTTCAAAATTGGTCCAGTGTACGATTTATTGTGGCCTGTCAAACGTGCATAGTTTATTTTGGCGCACCCGGTAGAGGTTTATATAAGATACATACACAATAGTTATAATCGTTTGCTTGAATGCATTTGGGGGCAGACATAGGGAAAGAAATAGAAATACATACAAGATAATTAGAAACTTGATGTGGAGAGGTTGAACGACAAAAAAAGCTAAGATATATTTTACCACATTGAGGCCTTTCGGACTTGTGTCCTCATCAGAATGTGATTTCGAATGAATCTAAAGTATCAACGAAGTGTATATAAAAGCTTTTACGAGGAAATTTAAACATTCTACAAGATCATTAGACATAGATAATTAGATAATTAATTAGAAATTAGATAATTGGTAACAATTAGAAATAGAGAATTACCTGAGGCTCATTTCGAGCAAGATAAAATAAGCCATTCTACCAGAAAGAAGATAAAACGTTTTTCCAATATTTTACACATATGCATTCACCTATATACCTAGAGATAGCTGTAAATATTTCATGCCTTATAAATCGATCTATCAATTTCATGCTGGTAATGAAATGAAAATCATATTGATTGTAGTTTTTATTCAATGGGTGTCTCCATATCTTCTAATTAGGAATCAAGATGGATCTAAGTGCAACCATGCTTGTCTGGCGACTTTACAAGTTGACCCCTGTCTCTGAGTTTCATCGAAAAAGTCAACCCCTTTTAAGGGATTTACTCAACATATGTGGAAAAATTGCTCTTCTCTGAATTTCTCTGCCAAATACATAAGATGCAACTAATTCGAACTTATCAAGCAAGGTGAGACATACCTGGGTGAACATATCACGACCCGGATAAAATTACTACCGGGTATCCCAAAAAAAGTATACAGATTTGGTTGACTCCAGCGATGTGAATTTAGCTTTAATCAATAGCTAATCAACCTCAAAATGTTTCTCGATAGTTAACTTGAACATAGGCACCTCGTTCGTAGGGATTGGTACTTTCAGAGCAGTAATATCAAGCTTGAAAGCTCAAATTTGTGTCAACCTGCAAACCAGAGCTTTAGCCTTTTCCTTTCCTTTCCTTTACGATTCCTTTCCTCACCAGAGAGGCAGTTCTGTGTTCTACTGTTGTTTCTGTGTATTTTAGGCCTGTTTGATGAGTGGCACCTTGCCGTGCCAAACCGAGAGAATTTAGACAATTTTTGTCTGGTTTCTCCGCAGCATGGCTCTCGTAAACCAACTTTACACTTAGTTCCACTGAGTCAAACCAGAAGCCAAAGGCCTGGGTTTCAGTTTTTGTAACAGATATGATATTTTAAATATTATGAGAAATCTCCTTTAACTACATTAATCTCGTTGTAGGGCCCATAGAGAATGGTCTCTGTGCTCATCAGAACCAAATTTTAGGATTACCGTTATCAAAAACGATCAATGGCCAAAAGGATTTTCTTATCGCAGGGCGACACTGTGAAACAGCCTAGAAAAGAGAGACCAAATTGGAACCCTCCCTGAGAATTTTCAAACAATAACATAGACGGAGGTGGAACTTTAATTCCATCTTACGGAGGAGGATTGTTGAGGCAGCACGCAGGCTATCAAAAGGCTTTTCCTTATCGCGTGGCCACACTGTGAAACAGCCTAGAAAGGGAGACCAAATCGGAACCCTCCCTGAGAATTTTCAAACAATACCATAGACGGAGGTGGAACTTTAATTCCATCTTACGGTGGAGGATTGTTGAGGCAGCACGCAGGCTTTCAAAAGGCTTTTTCTTATCGCGTGGCCACACTGTGAAACAGCCTAGAAAGGGAGACCAAATTGGAACCCCTTCCTGAAAATCTTCAAACAACCATATAGATGGAGGTCTAAATTTAATTCCATCTTACGGAGGAAGATTGTTGAGGCAGCACGCAGGCTATCAAAAGGCTTTTTCTTATCGCGTGGCCACACTGTGAAACAGCCCAGAAAGGGAGACCAAATCGGAACCCTCCCTGATAATTTTCAAACAATACCATAGACGGAGGTGGAACTTTAATTTCATCTTATGGAGGAGGATTCTTGAGGCAGCACGCAGGCTTTCAAAAGGCTTTTTCTTATCGCGTGGCCACACTGTGAAACAGCCTAGAAAGGGAGACCAAATCGGAACCCTCCCTGAGAATTTTCAAACAATACCATAGACGGAGGTGGAACTTTAATTCCATCTTACGGTGGAGGATTGTTGAGGCAGCACGCAGGCTTTCAAAAGGCTTTTTCTTATCGCGTGGCCACACTGTGAAACAGCCTAGAAAGGGAGACCAAATCGGAACCCTCCCTGAGAATTTTCAAACAATACCATAGACGGAGGTGGAACTTTAATTCCATCTTACGGAGGAGGATTGTTGAGGCAGCACGCAGGCTATCAAAAGACTTTTTCTTATCGCGTGGCCACACTGTGAAACAGCCTAGAAAGGGAGACCAAATCGGAACCCTCCCTGAGAATTTTCAAACAATACCATAGACGGAGGTGGAACTTAAATTTCATCTTATGGAGGAGGATTGTTGTGGCATTACGCAGGCTTTCAAAAGGCTTTTTCTTATCGCGTGGCCAAACTGTGAAACAGCCTAGAAAGGGAGACCAAATCGGAACCCTCCCTGAGAATTTTCAAACAATACCATAGACGGAGGTGGAACTTTAATTCCATCTTACGGTGGAGGATTGTTGAGGCAGCACGCAGGCTTTCAAAAGGCTTTTTCTTATCGCGTGGCCACACTGTGAAACAGCCTAGAAAGGGAGACCAAATTGGAACCCTCCCTGAGAATTTTCAAACAATACCATAGACGGAGGTGGAACTTTAATTCCATCTTACGGAGGAGGATTGTTGAGGCAGCACGCAGGCTATCAAAAGACTTTTTCTTATCGCGTGGCCACACTGTGAAACAGCCTAGAAAGGGAGACCAAATTGGAACCCTCCCTGAGGCTTCAAACAACCATAGATGGAGGTGTAACTTTAATTTCATCTTATGGAGGAGGATTCTTGAGGCAGCACGCAGGCTTCAAAAGGCTTTTTCTTATCGTAGGACGACACTGTGAAACAGCCTAGAAAGGGAGACCAAATTGGAACCCTCCCTGATAATTTTCAAACAATACCATAGACGGAGGTGGAACTTTAATTCCATCTTACGGAGGAGGATTGTTGAGGCAGCACGCAGGCTATCAAAAGACTTTTTCTTATCGCAGGGCGACACTGTGAAACAGCCTAGAAAGGGAGACCAAATCGGAACCCTCCCTGAGGCTTCAAACAGATGGAGGTGTAAATTTAATTCCATCTTACGGAGGAGGATTGTTGAGGCAGCACGCAGGCCATCAAAAGGCTTTTTCTTATTGCGTGGCCACACTGTGAAACAGCCTAGAAAGGGAGACCAAATTGGAACCCTCCCTGATAATTTTCAAACAATTCCATAGACGGAGGTGGAACTTTAATTCCATCTTACGGAGGAGGATTGTTGAGGCAGCACGCAGGCTATCAAAAGACTTTTTCTTATCGCAGGGTGACACTGTGAAACAGCCTAGAAAGGGAGACCAAATCGGAACCCTCCCTGATAATTTTCAAACAATACCATAGACGGAGGTGGAACTTTAATTCCATCTTACGGAGGAGGATTGTTGAGGCAGCACGCAGGCTTCAAAAGGCTTTTTCTTATCGCAGGGCGACACTGTGAAACAGCCTAGAAAGGGAGACCAAATTGGAACCCTCCCTGATAATTTTCAAACAATACCATAGACGGAGGTGGAACTTTAATTTCATCTTACGGAGGAGGATTGTTGAGGCAGCACGCAGGCTTCAAAAGGCTTTTTCAAAACTGGCTTTTCACTGAGAATTTCAAACAATTATGGAACTTAATTCCATCTTACGCAGCACACAGGCTATCAAAAGGCTTTTCCTTATCGCGGGGCGACAGTGTGAAACAGCCTAGAAAGGGAGACCAAATTGGAACCCTCCCTGATAATTTTCAAACAATTCCATAGACGGAGGTGGAACTTTAATTCCATCTTACGGAGGAGGATTCTTGAGGCAGCACGCAGGCTATCAAAAGACTTTTTCTTATCGCAGGGCGACACTGTGAAACAGCCTAGAAAGGGAGACCAAATCGGAACCCTCCCTGAGAATTTTCAAACAATACCATAGACGGAGGTGGAACTTTAATTCCATCTTATGGAGGAGGATTGTTGAGGCAGCACGCAGGCTATCAAAAGGCTTTTTCTTATCGCAGGGCGACACTGTGAAACAGCCTAGAAAGGGAGACCAAATTGGAACCCTCCCTGATAATTCTCAAACAATACCATAGACGGAGGTGGAACTTTAATTTCATCTTACGGAGGAGGATTGTTGAGGCAGCACGCAGGCTTCAAAAGGCTTTTTCTTATCGCAGGGCGACACTGCGAAACAGCCTAGAAAGGGAGACCAAATTGGAACCCTCCCTGAGAATTTCAAACAATACCATAGACGGAGGTGGAACTTTAATTCCATCTTACGGAGGAGGATTGTTGAGGCAGCACACAGGCTATCAAAAGGCTTTTCCTTATCGCGGGGCGACAGTGTGAAACAGCCTAGAAAGGGAGACCAAATTGGAACCCTACCTGAGAATTTCAAACAACAACCATAGACACAGAAGTATAACTTTGATTCCATCTTATGTTCTCTTTTCGACTTAGTATTGTATTATATTGCAAAGTAGGCATTTTAAATTCCTTTTGTTCTTTGTTTATTGCTTCTCTTTTAATGTTTGTTTAAACAGGTCGGTTTGAAAAACATTTTGTATGAAAACTATATAAATATTCTAAAATGAAAAAAACATAACGAGAAGTGCAAAGTAAAGAACAAAACGGCATGATCTCGTACCGATTTCATTTACATTGTCATCAAGAAGAAGTGCACATTAAGGCGTTAAAAGTCAAGAAAAGATAAAGTACCTGTGTTAGAGACACATAGAATAAGAGAGACATACAGAAATAAAGTTTTAGAGTTTCTTATCTGTTCTTGAGCGTGTACTAGAGTTTCTTAAATTTTTGGTCATCGTAGTACTAGTTTCTTATAAACCAGTTTCTTATAAAAAAAAAACGTGTAATGTAAACCATATGAATCCTTTTGTTTTCGACTTCTAATCGATTTGTGCTGTCATGTTAATCACAACCAATGAAAGTTAGGTATCTTTTTTAAGAAATTTGCAATTCACTCAGTAACTGAAATTTGAAAAATAGTCAACTGATCCTGTTTACGCAGGCATTCATTCCTAACTTACTCTAATTTAATTGACAATTAAATAAAATACGTTTCCTACAAATTGTAAATATCTAAAGATTCTAATATGTTCGTTGTGTATTAACAAACTACAAGTATGATCTCGAGTATGATATGCTAAATCGGATAAAAGTAACTTACTACCGGTATTTCAGATTCTGGTCTTCATATCAGGGGTCAGTTTTTACCCGGTGAATTTATGAATCTCTTTTGAAGGGCTGCCGCTCCCTGGATATCAGGACGATGATATCAGCAAATACATCGTTTAATGAAATGTACTCGACTGAAATCGGCCATTCCGTTCTGAAATTATGAGGGAATTTCTTGAGAAAGGCCCTTCAAGAAACCTTCAAAACGTCCCTAACATTGAAAACAAATGTTCTGCCTTACAGCAATGGCTTTTACATGCTTACATTTTATCCCTTTGGGGGTATAAAAGTATCATCCCCAGGAGGAAGCATAACAGCATCATTCCGGGCGTTTTTAATCTTTCTAAGAGGAACGAGGACATATAATGTTTCAATAGAACTCATTAATTTTTATTGACACCCAGATACAAAGCAATTTGTGATTGCAGACAAAGGGAATTCCATGCTCGGTTGGTCAAGACATAAAAACAAAAACAAAGCAAGACGCAAAAATTGCCCTGAAACCCGGGTCGCTAGCTCGCTCGTTGTGCATTCCAGAAATAGTTTTTAAGAGCAAATATTAGCACATATCGAAAGAAAAAGGATATATCTAAACTTCTGCCTCGGGTATTTGATTTTTTTTCGTGCAGAAGCCAATTGGGAGGGGATTCAATTCTCGTACTCTTTAGGTGTAGAATTAAAAAACTTACAAATATTGGGATAGGTATCATGTTCCCCTCTTAAACACTTAATACTGGAGCCTCGGCGTTAAACTACATTTACTAGCGTAGAATGTTCGAAAGTATTCCCTTTCGTGGCAGGCAGCAATTTCTTATACAGTAAATCCCTACATGAAAGAACCTACAAAAATAAGAGCACCTTGAAATCAAGAACCCGTTTTAGTTCGATGAAAAATATGTTCATATTGGAGGGGTAGCAAAGTTGGGTTTGATATTTAGTGCATTCTTGTCTCACTTTGGCTGTGTAAGTTTGAATCTCCTTCCCTGCTTTTTGTAAGCTTGGCACTAGCTATTAAGTCCATAATAACTTGCCAAAATTGATAACAGGGTTGCTACTCACGGGACCCTCCGAATAAGAACTTTTATACCTTGAAATCTGTGTTAGCACCTTTAGAATAAGAACCTTTTTCACCCTGGCTCTCAAAAAGGTGGGTTCTTATATGTTGGAATTTATTGTATGTCTGGTTCTTATATGCGGGGACTTGCTGCACTAAATGATGGTTAATCATACCATGAACTGAGAATTGTCCATAAGTTGAGCGAGCAAACTGTTGTGCTGCCATGTCAATCAAGATTAGCAGATGTCATAACACCGGATAGTAGTTTGTCACAAACGTTTCTTCTACCACAGACTGTAGGAAACATGATACATCGAGTTTTCGTAGTTTATTACATTTCTGACATATCAAGGCATCCAGTAACTATTCTAATCCCCACGCGTGGCAGATTGACGTAAGTTGATAGCGGGAATGCCTCAGTCGTAGCATGTATGACTACCAATCCGAAAGTTGATGGTTAGTGAGAAGAGTCGCTAACTCTCTATGATTCCAGGCTAGAGGAATCACGAGGTGTGGGCATATCGAGAGGAAGGACCACGACACTGCTTCGATAAGCTTGGCTTCCTAGCGTCCTAAAATTACCTTTGGATGCCAGGTAGAAATGTATAGAGAAAAAACCTAGAGCAATTACGCGAATCAAGTGTGGTAAGAGTTTCCGTTTGATTGCCATAATTACTGTAAGTTACGTCTGCCACATGTGAGGATAAAATTGTTACTTGATATCTCAATATGTCAGAAACGAAATAAATCAAGAAGACATGAATCTTATTCTTACTTCAGAGCATCCTATAGCCCATGGCAATACGCTGGTAGCCCATGGTTCTACGCTGGTAGCCCATGGTTGGTTCTACGCTGGTAGTTCATACCAAAGACTGTATAAAAACATACTTCTCTCTACGCTCCTAGTTTCTTTCAGTCATTGATCTTTCTACCATTGATTTACAGTTGACTTTAAATGCAGTGTATTGTGTTAACACTCAAAATGAGACATTAAGAGATTCTCCATGATGTTAATACTCTGAATGAAGAATTTGAGAAAACTCAGCTAAAACTCCTATTCGATACACATGATATTTGAAGGGTGAGGTGAATGAGTGATTGCATCAAACCAGGTCTCCATACCTAGCATGTTAAATGAGATGATAGAATCTCTTCCATAATGTTGATACCCTACAAAAGATATACACACAGCTATGCTAAGCAGATTGAAAGATGACATTGTACAGGTGCTTAGGGGGGAGGTGGGGAGGGTACTTGACTTCGATTTGCACACGAGTGTGCCCACCAGAACAATATTATCACCTGGCTCAAGAAATTTCCCGCCAAACGATGGCCAACTCTACCGCGTGCGCCAAAATAAACTATGCACGTTTGATAGGCCACAATAAATCGTACACTGGACCGATTTTGAAGATTTGTGACTTACTCTTTAGCAAAAAGATTGAATTAGATACTGGGATTTTTTGGAATTTTTTCATTTTCAGTTTTTAGAGCGAGAAGCAAGTTTCTTAAAATATTAGTTTTCGAAAACATTGAAAATGATAAGAAAACATCGATCAAGTTTTCTCAAGAATTGACATGAATGGACAAAGAGGGACCTTGATCGTGGTGATTTGGGATTTAGAAATCGACGAAATGCAATCTGTTGTACGAAAATTCGTACTAAACCCCCAAATCACCCTGCAAAACGTTTTTCTTTGTCCATTCATGTTGAATCTTTTAAAATTTGATCGACGTTTTTTTATCGTTGTCAGTGTTTTCGAAAACGAAAATTTTAAGAAACTCGCTTCTTGCTCTAAAAACTGAAAATGGAAAAACTTGCAAATAGTCCTAGAATCTAATTTAGGCATTCTGCTGAAGATTAAGTCACAAATCTTAAAAGGTCCAGTGTACGATTTATTGTGGCCTGCCAAACGTGCATAGTTTATTTTGGCGCACCCAGTAGCAAACCAATACATCTTCAAGACAATTCTAGGGTTGGTATCATTGATGATAAAATTAAAGATTATACTGTTATGAATGGCGTATAGTACTTTTTTCGAAAATTTGTCATCTTTTCTTTGTGAAATTACATATTGAAAGGCTCGACTCGTGGGTAGTGACCTCATCATGCACAACGATTGGTGCCATCTGAAGTCATTTTCAACAGGGATAAGGCGGCTGCCCTACTGTTTTCTTTCCTCTGGATTTTATCGGTAAGAATGCAACAGGGCAGCATCAATATTTGCATTGAACTGGGCAACAGATGGCACCGATCTGTGTGCATAATGACGTCACTGCGCTTATTTAGATACGTAATTTCACAAGGAGAAAACGAACAATAGTGGAAAAAGTAAATCATAACAGTATGCTATTTCATTTCATCACAAATCATATCAGCTCCAGAACTGTCCTTCAAGAGCACTAACAGAGCCGAAAAACGGCAGAGCCAGATAGAATTCCTGTCGGATTAGAATAACCGCGGGACTTTTCCCAGATATCTGGAAGGTTGCAAGGGTGATCCCAACTGAGGTGAAAGGGATAACATCAATAAATCACAGGCCTGTATCCGTTCCGTCCACATTGGCAAGGATTCTGGAAAAGATGGTCGAAGATCAGCTGATTAACTGTTTCAAATCCATTTTCATTTTCATTTTTAATTCTTTAACCACGGTAGCCCGGTCAGCCTGCAGAGACTGCTTTACAGACAGGGGGCCGTGCAAAATCCTACAAAATTTAAAACCTTATTTACAGTTAATCTAATAATTTACAGTTAATCTAATAATATGATATAAAAAGAAGTGTTCCGAAATTAATCAAAAGAAAAATAAAAGAAAAACCAAAAACCCTCTACAATTTCTCGTTTAGCCTCTTTTTGAAGGCTAGAAGGGAGGGTGCATGTTTGATATCTGAGCTTAATTGGCTCCAAAGCTTAGGCCCACGAAATGAAATAGACTTCAGACGTTTTGAAGAAAGGAACACGCAAGTCAGCTTCGGTGTTTCTTAGTCTCATTTTGTTAAGAGCTGATCTTTTTTACAAATAACTCAGACAGATATTTGGGCACAAGACTATTTGTTGACTTGTACATTGTAGTCGCTGTTTCGCTTTGAATAATGTCCGAGATAGTTGGCCATTTCAGCTTTTTAATCAGACCAGCTGCTGAAACATCATAGCTGCTATTTGTAACAATTCTGGCAGCTCGATTTTGTAAATTGTAATTTTTGGAGGGTATCAATATGAGTTTGACCACAACGTCCCCAAACTGAGCAACAATAACGGAAGTGGGGCTCAACAATTCCTCTGTACATCTTACTGTGCGTTTTCTCAGGGAGAAGTTTCTTTGCATACTTCAGAAAACCTAACGCTCAAGATACTTTTGCTCTCATACACTTTATAACGACTTCAAAGATGCTTTCCTGAGCTATAAACTGGAGTAAAGCTCCTATTGTTGCTAAAAAAGAATCAGCATGAATCAGCATCAGAATCGGACACAAGAATCAGCATCAGAATCGGACTCAAGAATCAGCATCAGATTCGGACTCAAGAATCAGCATCAGTTCAGACTCAAGAATCAGCATTAGATTCGGACTCAAGAATCAGCATCAGATTCGGACTCAAGAATCAGCATCAGATTCTGACACAAGAATCAGCATCAGATTCGGACTCAAGAATCAGCATTAGAATCGCATTAAAGAATCAGCATCAGAATCGGACTCAAGAATCAGCATCAGATTCGGACTCAAGAATCAGCATCAGATTCGGACTCAAGAATCAGCATTAGAATTGCACTCAAGAATCAGCATCAGAATCGAACTCAAGAATCAGCATCAGAATCGGACTCAAGAATCAGCATCAGATTCGGACTCAAGAATCAGCATCAGATTCGGACTCAAGAATCAGCATTAGAATTGCACTCAAGAATCAGCATCAGAATCGAACCAAGAATCAGCATCAGATTCGGACGCGAGAATCAGCATCAGATTAGGACTCAAGAATCAGCATCAGATTCGGACTCAAGAATCAGCATCAGATTCGAACTCAAGAATCAGCACCAGAATCGGACTCAAGAATCAGCATCAGAATCGGACTCAGTTGCAAAAAAAGAATCAGCATGCATTACGTGAGGTACACTCAACTATTCGAATGGCTCGATAACATTGATTCTGAAAAGGGCAATCGACGATGTTTTTGGATCTAAAAAGGCCTTCGATACTGCACTTTATAGAAATATAATCACTTCCGAAGACTCAAAAATTCTTCAAGAAGATCTTTTCAAGCTCCAGAAATGGGCAAACACCTGGCAAATGGACTTCAACGTAGAAAAATGTAAAATGTTGCGTATCACTTACAGAAAGTCTCGTAAAGTTGATGTTGTTTATAAGATGTACAAAGAAAGCGGCACGTGTCAGACTGACCCAGTAAGTACAAACATTTTCCTTCAACACCGCAGAGCCATAAATATTTATGCTTCCCAAGCAACAGGTATCAGCATGTCCAACTCAGAATTCTGTGACTTGGAAGAAGTTACATCAGCTCGTTATTTAGGGGTAATATTGGACTCCAAACTTAACTTCAATGCCCACATAGATGAAATTACGAAAAAGGCTACAAAACTGTTAAATTTGTGCCGCAGAAACCTCTACATGTGCTCTGCTGCAGTGCTCTGTTTTCTGCTACACGTAGTGAAAAAAAAACAAAAAATTCTTTTGCTTTCTTTTGGTCTGAGGTCACTTGGTCGGTGTAAAGCCTAGGTTCATGTATTGCTCTCCTTGATATCTGAAATTGCAAACCACGCAAGCCTACTGTTGATATTAATGTGTCATATCTGTCATATCACTCAAACTGTAGCATGTATGCATTGCCATGCAGCCAAAGTAAAATATATTGACCAAGTGCCCTTGCACCAAAACTACTAATCCGTTAACATATCGTATGTAGTTTTATGTAGTTAGGTAAAGTAGGTGTGATGTAGTGTGAGTATTGTGTATCTCCGTCATGGGCTGAGCCTTTTTGGAGATTGACATTGTAGATTGATACGGTGGATTACAAAATACTGCTCCAAAAACTTCTTATGTATGATGTGCAGGGTAAGGTGATTATGTGGTTTCGATCCTATCTCAATGAGGCAACAAAATTTGCATAATCAATGGTGAATGTTCTATGTCATTGGGGGTAAAATATGGCACTCCCCAGGGTTCCTACAAAGGCCCCCTTCTATTCAACATATACATTAACGACTTTGAAGAATGTTATCTGGAACAAGCACAGTCAGAGGAATGAAACTGCTAAGAATAACACAAGCCGAATGCTGTTGTAAAAAATGAAATAAACAAGGTTCATCTAATATAACCTAAGTTTGTATGTGCAAACGGCGTTCCCTAGATATTCTCCATTCTCAATGATCAATCAATTCACAAGTACCTTACAACCAGGGAATGAAAACCAATCCGACCATATTGACTGAACGGTCGCAAGATCTGTATACTTTTTTTTATCTATGCTCACGTCAACTGTCAAGGAACATTTTGAAATTGATTGGACATTGATTACATAAACTCACATTGCTGGATTCAAACAAATCTGTATATTTTTATCTATGTTCAAGTCAACTATTGAGGAACCGTTTTAGAATGATTAGCCATTGATCTAAGCTAAATTCACATCACTGGATGCAACCAAATCTGTCTCATTTTTATCTGTGCTCAAATCAACTGTCAAGGAATAGTCATTAATCAAAGCTAATTTCTCAACGCTGGACCCAACCAAATCTGTATACTTTCTATCTATGTTCAAGCTAACTATGAAGGAACATTTTGAGATTGATTGGCCATTAAAGGAATTAAATCAGCATAAGACGGCAAGGTATACCCTATCTGTCAGAATTTGCTGACTCATGGTTTTGGATGGCACATCTGATTGGCTAACGTTCATGTGAAATAAAACTGATCACATGAAACACATTGTGCTACAGCAGGTCCTAAGTTTGTTGGGAGTGATAATTGATCTTTTTCACGTGGGTCACATGATACACGGCAAAGCAGGTCTATTTATCATGACTCAATGCCTTTAATCAAAGCAAAATTCACATCGCTGGATCAAACCAAATCTGTATACTATTTTGGGACCACCGGTATGATATCCTTCACGTACCTTATTTCCACCGGTAAGTAAAAATGAATTAGCCAGCCTTTCGACAAGAGAGCTGAGTGTGCCAAGCCCTTTTCCATCAATCCTTCCATGCTGTATGAATTGAGTCCTGATGGAATAAAACAAACTGTCATCTACATATCAATATATTGAGTGCACGAGAAAAATTCTCAGCAAAATTCTTAGTCATGGTCTTTTAAAAACCACTATGTAGTGTGTACATGTAGGAGTGCACATTTAGGAGTCAAAGAATTTAACTGTAGGAGTGCACATCTAGAAGTCAAAATAATTTAAAAATAAGAATTGGCTCCACACAAAAGAGAGATTTGAAAGATGAACGGTTGCAAAGGTTTTCAAATTTTTTGATAATTCTAAAACTAAATAACTCAAAGATCTAAAAATACACTGAATCCACTCTTCTGAAACAGCAACACGGGACAAATGGTATCTCATATCTAAGACCTAAAATATGGCACAGTCTTTCCTCAGACCTAAAGTCTTTTTTATTTCTATGTGCAGAATCTAGAAATGTGGAATTTAACAAAAACATTTGCAAAGACAATACCATAAGAAGCACGCATGGCTACATTTTAACCTTGAAAAATTTTCTTTTCGTTTTCTATATAAAATTTTACAACAACAAACTACTCAATATCCGTATGAAACCATATGAAACTACAAATCAATGATATCAAGCAGGTATTTGGATGTTTTTTTGCCAATTTTATCTCGCTATTTGCTAATAATTGGCCCTTTTCTGCAAATAGCTCGATTTTCTCAAAATTTGCATTGTTTTTGGTTGCCTAGCAACCAATCACGTGACTATTGATTGATTGGTGCTATTTTTAGATTCTCCTTTGTTCAATTATGACACAGTGCAAGTTTCATTGTCATAGCTGTTATACTTGCAGAGAAAAACAGGGGGAGGGGCAAAAAACGCCCCCCCCCCCGGTAGAAAATCACTTTTTTTTTACCCGGTTAAAATAGGGTTAAGACATGACGTACAAACTACTTTACAACACTGCAAGGATGATACCATAGAGAGCAAAATATCGTGACTGTCCCATGTCCTTTACATGGATAAAATAAACTAAATTTACAACTAAATATACAACAACAAAATACCAAATTGATGCCTGTGTCCTTCGAGTGGTTACACCCTCTTCAACGGTACACTATATACAACTACAAAAGGTAAATCATAATCCAATAAAGAAATTCGAAAATTTAGTACTCAAATGACACTTCGCTTTGGAAATACATAACTACAAAAGGATATATATAAACGCGTTAATGATAAAAACTGGAGCTGGTTTCAAATTCCACAAGAAGGAATGACTGTTAAGAGTTTCTGAGTGTAATTGAACATATTGGCGATAAAACAAGACAGTTTCCAATATCACTGCTTTCATATTCAGGCAGCAGTATTTTTTCAAATGCCATGTATTTTCATACTTAAAAATATAATATTTTGTATCATCATTAAACTGAGAAACAGTAAATAACAAGCTGCTCCAGGAAGTTCCGTGTGGCAATTTAGTGTTAGTTTTCTTCATTCTTAGGTATTTTCTACTCTCATGTGCATTATCTAAGCTGGATACATTTAATATATGTTAACTTTGCATCGCTAATTTCCAATAAGAAAGGCGAGTAAAGAGTTAAGAAAGATACGTCCTTACCAATTTTTGTTGTAAGCTGATTTCTTGTATTCACTTGTTTCTTCTAATAAAATATAATTGCTAAACGTGATGTTGCGTGAATGCATAATAAGTCTTTCTTCCTGCTTATTGAGAGTCATCTCCTCAATGAAGATTACAGAAGGATCTCTGAAAAGCTGAGATAAACATCAACGTCACACAAAAGAGTCTCAATGAATGAATGAATGAATGAATCAATCAATCAATCAATCAATCAATCAATCAATCAATCAATCAAAGGATAGCAAAGTCCTCAACTAAATGGTGATGCAAATATAATGTTTGATTGAATGACGTCAAGTGCAATTAAGCTTGTGAAGTTCCTTTTGGGCCACCCTCGATATGTGCAGGGCTTTCAGTAGGCACAAGCCTCAACTTCCCTTGGAAATGATTGGTTGCACTCTCAGTGATAATATTGTGATAATGATAATATATGCAGAGAGCCAAGTCCAATACTGGGGGAGGGGGCACTCAGCACATGCATATGCAATGACGTAGATCCGATATTTTAGGGTCAGAATACTGCCAACAGCTATTTTTGGGTACAACTAAAGTGAAATTATGGCCATGATATTTGTTTTGCATCAAATATAGTAAAACTGATACTTCTGGGTTCTTTAGAGGCTATTCTGACCTCAATTCGCATTGTTTCACGATATTCTATGTTCGTTTACAGGTGTCTAAGAATAAATTACCTAGCGTTTTTAGGTTGCAATGGAGCTAAGGTGATATGTTTAGGTTGCATGAAAATCTCTTGAAAAGCCTGAAAATCTCACGAGTGTGTGCATGTGTTATGTGCCTGATTAGCGAATTCATACTGGAGATCGTTGCTAGCAAAATGATTCATTTGTAAAAACATATATACCTTCCTGACTATGATTTCAATGGTTTTAGCTGTACTGGAATTACATCATTCGTTCATTCAACTGAGTTTAATCAGCCTTGCTTTTGGGTCCTCTCCTTCAGCAAGCACCATTTGTTCTATATCAGTCTTCTAAAGTAAGTTGTGTTAAAGTGTTGACTTCACAAATAACTTGAAAATGACTTTCTTTAATTCAATTTGTTCGACTGAATGTGAAAAATGCAGATTTCATAGCAACAACAACAAGCGGTTTATGAACGATTAGGGGCATGGTGCTGTCAACGAGATCTTGCGAGATATGACACATAACTTTGTTTCCATTTGATATTTGATTTGCGGGCCCCAGCACACTGATCACATGAGATTCTGGTCATGATGTTAATTTCTGAACATATTACACAGGAAATACTGGCATAGATAAGATGAACCCGAAACAACTCCTTTAGCATGCAAAATGAGTAGGCTAGTTGGCAAGGTCTCCATACATTATTTGTGGCTTGGCTTAGATTTTAAACATGTTAGTTACCTTTCGCAAAAACCACGGGCAGACATTAATGCATTTGCCAGATCGTCTCCAATATTCTAAACCTGTTACATCATCTGAAAAGAAAGAGATCACAGTTATAGCTACCTCTTTGCAATTTGAAATGATGATTCTAGTCTCTGATTACCAAATACCACTTTGTGGCTTAGGTGCTATTGGCGTGTGATTTTCAATTTCTATTGTTCGTCTGCTTATAAAAGTGGCCTATTTTATTGTTAATTTGTTCTTGCACGAACCAAACTGATGAGAGTGCGACGAAGCGTGTATTTGGTGATTTCACGTTGATCTTTACAGCAGTTACTGGTGAGTTACTAACCTATTTCTTTCCTTTCAGATTTTAAGATTAATTCGGTTTTCTCTTAACGGTTTTTTCCTCTTGTTACAGGTTTAGTTTGGTTGTTGTTCCTTTTACAGGAGTTTACAGTCTTCTTTCTACCGATTTCGGTGTTGCGTTTATGGGTTTAATATTTAAGGCTATTTTCAAATCTAAAGATTGAAAATTTGGTCAAAATACCTCAAATAAAAACTCACAATTTTGGACTACACTCTGTAACCTTCATAGGCAGCATCCTTTAGAAGGCACTAAGTGACGATATAAAAATATATGAAAATGTGGCAGCTTTTAAAAGAAAATAAAATAAAGGGGGCAAACTGCAGCTGTAAATTATGTTGCAAATGGGACATTGTATTCTGCTTTATATCATGTAAATTTTCTTCAGTTGTACTTGGTTTAAACTAGTTGATGTACAGGGTGTCCCAAAAAAATTGTGCCCCGTTTGTCTGAAGATTGCGACAAAACGGCAAAAGATTCTCGCCAAACTTTTGCACGATGGTGCTCTTCAGATGTTCAATTAAAGTTTGCCACCATCCCCGTAAAAATCCGTTGAAAAATAATGGAGCTATGACCTTCAGAAGACCAAATTTGCCTGATGACTGAAACCAGCGGGCTCCATCATTTTTCAACGGATTTACACGGGGATGGTGGCAAACTTTAATTGAACATCTGAAGAGCACCACACCATGCAAAAGTTTGGCGAAAATCTTTGGCCGTTTTGTCACAATCTTCAGACAAACGGGGCACAATTTTTTTGGGACACCCTGTATATTGTTATGCTGATAACTATTTGTAAATAACCAACTTTAAAAAGTGATAAATGAAATGAAAATACTCAGTCACAAACTCTGCAAGGATATGATATACTGTACTCTAAAGGGTATAAGGGGACGTGTTACCTTTCCAATGTTCTTCAACAGTAATTCCTTGTACATTTGGGTCTCTACCATTTTCATACTATGAGAAAAAGTAAACGTTACCAGGCAAGTCAAAAAGGTGATGCATTTGCCAGTTTTATGAGGCAGAAACAATACCCACATTCGTTACTATTAAATAATTTTTCCGTTATTTAATTTGATGCTCATAAAAAGAAAATGTAGTGGGTTGTCAATGAAAAACTCAAATTTTCAGTTTGGCCACCCAAATCACATCAATTCACACTCAAGAAGAAAAGCTCCAGGCAGTAATATTCATACAGCAGTTTCACTTGGAACGGTCGTGTCCTATTTGACATAAAGGAAGTTGCACATCGATGGGTAGAATATATCAAAGAACTGTATGATGATGAAAATAGGTCCGATTTGGTAAACAGGCAGCTAGACGAGGGGCCAGAGTTAATAAAGGAGGAGATTATGTTTGCGATAAAAGAAATAAAGACAGGAAAAGCAGCAGGGGCAGATAGCGTGATGATAGAGCATTTAAAGGCTTTAGATGATACGTCGTTAAACATTTTAGTAAAAATTTGTCAAGAGGTTTACAAAACGGGTTTTATGCCCCGTGATCTCACCCATGCTCTTTTCACCAAACTACCAAAGAAGAAGAAGACGCTTGAATGCTCAGAACATAGAACAATCAGTTTAATAAGCCATGTCACCAAAGTCATACTAAAAGTGATCTTGAAGAGAAATGACAAAGCAATAGAACAAGAAATTGAAGAAACCTAGTCAGGGTTCTGTTCTGGTGTAGGACAAAAAGAAGGGATACTAAATCTAAGGCTGATATACGATAGATACCTAGAAGTAAGAAAGAATGTTTTTGTTTCTACATCGACTACGAAGAAGCTTTTGACAGGGTCTATCATGATCAGCTAATAAGCAAGTTAAAATCGTGCGATATATATGCAATGGATCTGAGATTGATACAAAACATTTACTGGAATCAGACAGCCAGTATAAAGTTGGAAGATGGAGAATCAGACAGTTTCAATATTAAAAGAGGAGTGAGACAGGGATGTATACTATCGCCAAAATTATTCAATTTATATACAGAAGATATATTCAAGGAAGCCAACAAGTTACCTGGTGTAAACATTGGAGGGAAAAATATAACAAATCTTAGGTATGCAGATGACACTGCCTTGATTGCGGAGTCGGTACAGGGTCTACAACTAATAATAGATGTGGTTAAACAGAAAGTACGAAGAAAGGTCTGAAAATGAATATAAAGAAGACAAAAACAATGGTAATCAGTCGAGATACAGAGAATCCAAAAATCGATATAAGGGTGGATGGAACTACTCTAGAGCAAATGGAAACATTTAAGTACTTGGGGCAAACGATTACATCTGATGGTAGAACCGATACTGCGATACGACAACGTATAGAAATCGCAAGACAGTCTTTCCTAAATATGAGTGATGTTTAACATCAAGGAACATTGAGATCGAGACAAGAAAACGCTTAGCCAGATGCTATGTTTTCTCGACACTTTTATATGCAGGTGAAACCTGGACGCCTAACGCTGATACACGGAAGAAAATAAACAGTTTTGAAATGTGGATGTATAGAAAAATGCTTAAGATCACATACACAAGTCACACTACAAACGAGGAGGTTTTAAAACGTGTCAATGAAAAAAGTTTGTCACTAGAGAAGAGAATAAAAATGAGAAAAACGCAATATTTTGGCCATTTGATAAGAAAAGATAAAATGCAAAAACTTTTATTGGAAGGAAGGGTGTGTGCAAAAAGAACAAGGGGACGTCCCCGTAAAACGTGGATGAAGAACATCATGGAATGGACAAAGTTAAACTTTGAGCAATGCATAAGAGGAGCTGAAGACCGAGACTACTGGAGAGGATTAACGACGAATCTTCCAGATGAAGCAGTCATCGAATGATGATGATGAGTTTCACTTAGAATGTTCAAGTTTTATGCCAAAAACATTTTGCATGACAAGCACGCAGTCCAAAAGCAGGCATTACAGAGTGCTTTGTAGGCACATTTTTCCAAGCCATATTTGCTTGCAGTGACAGATTGTTGGCCTTAATCAGCTTAACGCTATTATCTTAGCTAACTTTAAATAAATTGTTTATTATTATATATTATTTTTAACGAGACTTATCCAAAAGTTTTCAAGCAATAGTAATATCTCATCACCGAACCTTCCGTCTCCTTACCACATTATTTAAGTTATGGGGAGTGCGAACGAAACTTCACTGTTGTGGTAAGGAGAGTGTTCTTATCGTGCACTCCCACTGAGGGAGGAGGGGTGGGTCGATTCCGAGTTCACCGATATTCGTTGTTTCTTGAAAGAAGGCTACATCTGACTCGTGCATAAGTTTAAATATGCCCCTTGTGCTGCAGGGGACTGACACTAGTCCAGAGAGAGGCAGCATGCCTCAAACTAGACTCTTAGGAATAGAATAATGCGGAATGTCGAGCGCCTGGTCGGGCCGGTGAGAATATTTCCTCTTTTTACATAACATTGATCAACAGTACACACTGATGCTGTCAAGATGCACTTTTCCTTTTAATTAACAGAAATATTCTTTGTAAAAATCCTCCACAGCAGCAGTTGGTAACCTGATAGTAGTTTGCTCAAAAACTGCCAGTCAAGATGGCGCATAATTGGGTCTACAGGGGGTAAATGGCAAATCTGCTGTTGAAACTAGTTCGCATTTTAAATCATTCTCTCCAGCTACTTATCGAGTACCATATTTGCAGTATGCTTCAAGCTTGATACTAAATTGTTTGAGTATGATTTGAGAATGTTTGAGAGCTTGATTCAAGTAAGAATTGTACAGTGCTTGTGCTGAATGCATAACTGACTATAAATGGATTTCAACCCTCCTGAAACCCAATTTGGTCAATTTTCGACAAATGGAAAAATGGAAAAGTGTGATAAGCGCAAGTTTCGAACAATTAATACACAGTTTTCGGACATAATGCCAACAATTACAAAGTAACATCTTAGAAATCTCAGGGCCCAGGGGGCACTCTGAGCACACGCATATGGGGGAGGGGGGGAGTCAGTCAAAGAAATCGCTCAGCTCAAATAGTATAGTTTGCAATTTTTGTAATCTAACCAAACATTTTGCAATAAAGCCTGAGCTCTATACAATTTTCGATTTTCGTCACCCAATTTCCAGTTTCTTCAAAATGTTAAAACGCAAACTGTATTCCAAAAAGCATTTCAAACTGACTTGAAATATCAATGAAACGCCAAAAAGTGCAGCATTCCTAGCTTTATCCTAGCTTTATCCTAAAGCTGTAAATCTAACCACATGGAAATCCAACTTGTTGCAAGTCGTCAAACTTAATTTTTCAGTGAAATTTTTGTATAATTATGCTCATGTTCAAGGTTGAGAAAGCTCGTTTCGCATGAATAGGTGCGCTCAGTTGAAATCAGAAATCCAAAACAACAAAACCCTTGGCGTATATGCTCGTTAGTGAGTAGTGGCTAAGAAATATACAGATACAGATATATTCAATTCATTTGCATTTTAGAAACGTACGCCGAAAACTCATCCGTGCTTGCGCAAGGGTAAGGAAGGATTTACAACAAAGGCAAATAAAAGCATGCATTTCGATTGCCAAAACTAGAGGTTTAGGTCAGCTCTTATTAAAATGTTTCTCGTTTGATGTACTCAATGATAAACAAATAACAATGAATAAAACTGTTTTCTTAAAAAGACATTGTCACCATCGTGCAGTGTGATTTGTTTACCCGCCGGCCATAATGGGTAACACCTGGAGAAAATGCTGTTTTTACCCTCATCTTCAAAACTTAGAAAATTCCTATGTAGAACTGATTGATCTGATTTAAACGCTGACACTTTTTTCTAAATTAATTAATGACATTACCAGATCATTCGGCTTTTTCGTAAAAACTTCCTTAAGGATCTCAGTCAAATATTATCGAGGACATGGGCATAATGGGCGACAGCACTACACTCTTGTCTCGAAAATCAGGATTTACGATTTGTAAAAATTTCAATCGTTGGCACATGACAAAAGAGAGGGTGCACAATAGGGTACCTTCATCCCGCCATCCCACACATGATTTTTTTATATTCAAGATAAAAATTCACAATACAATGATACCTCCTATCACACTATCTAATTACAACTATACGACAACTAAAATTAAATTATATTAACATAAAATTTACATAAAATCAAAATTACGATACCCTTGATACATTCCAAACTATAGACTTACAATAATACAGACGTTTTACAGCGTAAACAAAATTAACATAAACTTATTTAGATAAAAACAAAAATACCCTAGACACATTCCAAACCATAAAATTACAATCATACAGCCCATCTTTTAACCTTTTACCCACATGGGATTGAGAGTGTCAGCCGAAATATAAATGTTTACAAGGAAACAGGAAAACAGACGCCAGCCAGTAACCCTCCAAGGATTTGCTTAAGTTGCTAAATCCCGAATGGCCCGATGGGGAATTCCACCCCAACACCACGTGCAAATTGCACGAAGTTAACCAGCCAGCATCTCCTCCCCCTCCCCTGAGATCTAAGTGCAATGGTAGAAGGATTAAGCGCTCCCGCAGGCAAACAAGTCCAACTCGACATCCGCTACCCTTTCATTTAGGCCCTGTGGAGAAAATAGACCCAATTTATACTGCCAAAATAGCTCCTTTCTACGGAGCGAATATACGTCACCTGCGTATTATTATTATTATTATTATTATTATTATTATTATTATTATTATTATTAGTATTATTATTATTATCAATTTCTTTACCGTTGGATACATAAAAAATATAGCTAAAAGTAATCAGCTAATTAATTCCAACGTTAGTTAAAATTTTAAAATACAAATGTTACATCAGAAAAAAGGGGATAAAATATTTACAATTCATCTCATCTACAATTCAAAACATGCGAACATTAAACTAAGCTACAAGTTAGGATAGCCTGCAACCAAATAATTTGATGAATTAAATGAAGAGCCTAAACTTTAGACCCAGATATCATGGTTGGCAAAATGTCTCTCTTGGTTGCATGCTACCCCCAAACTACTAGCTATTCAACCCTATACTGGTTGGGCTATCTGACATGTCCTATTTGGGTTGGGGGGGGGGGCAAAAAAACCCCTACCTAACTCTTGACTGGAAATAGATAGAGCAACCAGATTTGGTGTACTAATAGCCCCACACATTTAATTTATGAAAATATAAAAATTAACTCAAAATTAGCCGTCATTATTGCTTGCATCAGCATTTTTCTTTGTGTGGTCAAGAAAAGTGGCAAAATCAGTCAAAATCAGGAAAAATGCGATAAAATTTTCTTTGGAGCACAATTTCCATCCAAACATTAAAATTATGATAGAATACATCAAATAGCACTACCCTGCAAAATATCTTTGCAAAATTTTACAATATCGCTACTTTTTTCGCGAAAATTAATATTTGAGAATTGGGCGATTTTGACAGAGTCAGTTCCGAAAAATTGTCTCCCTCACCCCTCATTTGTCAAAATAATTTTATGAAACTTCTTGAATCATTGCACAATAAGTATTAACAAAATGTCAAAGAGTTTCCGGACCATAATTGCTATCCTGGCAGAGTTATAACAAAAAGTCTACTAGGGAAGGGGGCAAATTTGCCCCCCCCAACCAAAATAGGGTTAAACTAAAAAGGGACTTTAAACAGATGGAGGGTTGGGATACGAAAGGTATTCATAAGAAATTGACAAGTTAATTAAGGCGTTCTGTTTCCAAATAAACTTAATTTTTAACTTCAAGATTAATGCATTTGCTTCCGAAGGCAGGTTTTCATCTCCGTATAGTAAAAGCTGCAAAATATTATTGCCCGGGGCTTCAGAATATCCGTACATTCGGAGCACATCATTTGCACCAGCGAGAAGACTTCGTGTACACTGTGAAAGAATTGCAGAGCAGCAAAAAGTGTTCCATGTCCTCGATGCCATCGTTAATTGGGCACATTGGGTTGATTGTGTCTTTAAAATTGTGCTTGAATGTGTGAAAATTGAGTTTGCTCAGCCCAACCCTCAACTGAGTTAAGTACGCAATCCCTTTTGGATTGTGAATACCATAACCAGAGTTGGCAGGAGGTCTAATCTGTGAAAATAAGTTCGTTTTGAAAATGTACGCAGTTAGGATAAAAACTAGACCTGAATTTTTCCGTTCTTGCCTCTTATTTGCCCTACTGCTGGCTGGTTTCGAAAACTATAGTTTGTTTCATGCAGCGGTGGAATGGGGTCTTGCGTGTAATCAGGTGTTAAGTTATTCATAAATTTATAAAAAAGAATCAGACGTCTACTCCATCTTCTCGAACTTAATGGGTCTTTTTCATCCAGCATTCCTTGCACGTGCTGTCCCTTGGTTTTCCTTTGTTGTTGCCATTTTCATGGGCCATGAAAATGGCGGCAACAAAGGCTGACCAAGAGATGGCACGTGCAAGGCATGCTGGATGAAACAGACCCTTTAAAGGGGCCTGTGCAAGATAGAGCCTTTGCGGGCGTGCATGCAATCAAAACAAATACTTGGCCTTTCGGTACAGCGAACACAAATCAATTTCGTTCCGTTCAACTGAGCAAAATTAAGCTGATTTGCATGATTGTTATGTTTATTGTCTTTATTGATTTGAACTGAGTAAGTTACACAATAACTGATGGAAATATTGCTCAATATTTCAACACAGATTAACCAATATTGTTTAAACCCTTTATTCACAAAAAGCGTTCTGTTGTGTTCACGTTACATCGAAATACAGTCCTTTTGAAGACAAACATGGCCTGATCTTTTCTGTCGCAAATAAAGCTTGGAATTCGATCGTCATGATATGGCCAACATGCCAGCAAATCTATAGATTGTGCCTTTTTAGACCACCAACATTTGGGGTTCGTAGATAAAGCACCTTTATATTTATAAGCACCTATGTTTGAATTTGAACTTACTGCTTTGCTCTCATCCAGAACTTGTATCAACTCGGAAAAATACACACAACATGTCCATTTGCTCCCTTTTTTGGTCTTCCAAGCTTACTGCCAGTGCCAGACACCTATTTCTAATACACAAAACGGAAAACGCTGAAAAAAATGAAACTTGCTGCTGTGCGGTAGCCATCTTACTTTCTGATAATCAGAAAGTCGAAGTCGGCGCGCAAAGGCTCTATCTTGCACAGGCCCCTTTAACGATTCCCATCTAAGCTCATTGTACAGCCTTTCTCAACATGTTTCTCTCAAGGTTCCTGTCAGTGCTAGTGCAGCAAAATATTGTACTGATTCAAGTTTTCCCATGAAATAACTTTTTGACCCATCCTCTCCTTCAGGCACATGATGAATTACATCACCGTAATCTAAGTGGGGTCTTACGTACGGTTTATACAGTTCGTTCAAGGTGCTTCTTGAGAGATATTTGGACAGAAACTTCAGCATTCCAATTGCTTTCCTCGACTTAGCTATCGCCTCGTGTATATGAGCAGAGAACGAAAGCTTTCAATCTTATTAGACCTAAATTTTTATGTTCGTCCACTTTCATTACGGGTAATTCGATAAACGAGAGAACAGGATGGTCAGTTTTGACATATTTCCTTGAAAAGATTAGTTCAACCGCCTGCTTTCTAGGGTCTGGGTTAAAAAACGTCCTCCAAATATGTGCCCATAAGCTAATGAGATCTAGGTCATGATTCATTTCACTTGCAGCTGAATTAGTATCTTTAACAAAAGTGAAGAGTGATGCGTCATCTGCAAATAGCTTTACACTACACCTCAAGTTATGTGTCAAATCATCGATACATATCAAGAAAAAGAGGGGACCTAAGATAGAGCCTTGAGGAACGCTAGCCTAGTCTTTCTTTAGTATAGAATTAGCCTGCATGCAGTCTTTCTTTAGTCTTTCAATGGTAAGTAACTGATTTATTGTCGAGTTACCTGGATGAAACCCGGATTGGTTAGGGTTTAATAACGTTTCTTTGATCAAGTATGAATACAAGGAGTCATATATAATGAGCTTCTCCAAAATTTTGCTGAAGATTGGAAGGAGAGAAATTGGACGATAATTTTCCTTCAAATGTTTTTCATTTATCTCATGGACAGGTACTGTACAACATTAGCTCGTTTCCAGGTCTCTGGGAATATTCCTTGGCGCAGACAGAATTCAAAAATTAGTCTAAGTGGGACAATCAAAGGAGCATCACACATT
Organism: Aurelia coerulea; assembly: GCA_039566865.1. Lineage (NCBI taxonomy): Eukaryota > Metazoa > Cnidaria > Scyphozoa > Semaeostomeae > Ulmaridae > Aurelia > Aurelia coerulea. Next base: position 18,939,035 of record CM076947.1, on the reverse strand, counting down.
TTAATCATTCTTACTGCAATTTCACCCCAACAGTGTGCTTTGTTCGAATTTAGATTTCAAATAATCCTATCTTCTCATCGGAGATAGCAAACTCAGTATGTTGAGACATTGTTACAGGTAGATCACAAGGAATTTCACTGCCAGTATCTAACATGGTGCATTGAAGAATAAAGTAATCATTGAATATTTGTGCCTTGGAAGCAAAATCTAGCACAAAAATGTCATTTTCCAAGAGGGGAGGTAGTTTGGGTATCTTAGCATTGTTGAGAATCTTATTGACTAGAGACCAATACATCTTTGTACCAGTCGAAGGATCTGAAAGTGTGCAACCAACCTTAGTAAAATATTTGTACGTAGCATCTTCAACAAGTTGTGAGCCCTGAGCAATCATATTTTGAATAATTCAACAATCGAAAAAGTAAAAGCAGCCTTCTCACTTAGTATATATATTATTATCAAAAAGAAAGAAACTTTGCTTTTGAGATCCATGAAATAAAGGTCTGCCTTTAACATTCTTTCCGTAGGTAAATGTAAAATTCTGAAGAGCGGACCTCGATTTTGCAGGCGTTTCCTGACCTTTACTCTTTCAGATTGAACCTTCTACCAACAGCTTTATTTGAAGAAGTCACACAAGAATATGAAATGAATAACGAACAAACACCATTTCTCAAACCAACAAAACTTTTCTGTTTGTCAATCAAAACACCATAGCCTTGTTGAATTAAAGTTTGACAGAGTTTTAAGAATATTTGTCTTGTGTTGGGAGATATTATTTTATATTATATTATATTATATTATATTATATTATATTATATTATATTATATTATATTATATTATATTATATTATATTATATTATATTATATTATATTATATTATATTATATTATATTATATTATATTATACCGGGTGTGCCAGAAAAAAGTTCCCACTTTCTAAAATTCGTAGCACCACAAGTACTTCATGGATTTGAAGGATTAAAATTCTAGTTGAAAGCCATAAGATCAAAGTATTTTTGAGATTTTTCTCGTCTTCTTACGAGAACTGCAAATATAAGTAAATTCAACTTTACAAAAATTTCATTGCTGCAAAATGACGGAAAAAGGCCTAAAACACTTGATCAAATCGATTGGACTCTCCTCACACAGAACAATACGCACATGCGTTTCACCTCTCTCAAGAGTTACAAGAAATTGATTCTCAAACAGATACTAAAGATTTTCAATCCCATGGCAATAGATGTGCAGACGATATCTCTCACCCATGAGAAATTGCATTTTCTCTGTTGTTCTGAGCGAGGAGTCCTTTATGATTTGATCAAGCATTTTAGGCCTTTTTCAGTCATTTTGCAACCATCAAGTTTTTGTAAGCTTACATTTAGCAATTTTTCCAATGCTCGTAAGGAGGCGAGAAAAATCACAAAAATACTTTGATCTTTTCGCTGTCAAGCAAATATTGATTCATTCCAATCCATCTAGTACTCTTGATGCTATGAATTTTCAAAAGTGGGAACTTTTTTCTGGCTCACCCGGTATTATATTATATTATATTATATTATATTATATTATATTACATTACATTACATTATATTATTCTATATCATATCATATCACATCATATCATATCATACCGGGTGCGCCAAAATAAACTATGCACGTTTGTCAGGCCATCATAAATCGTACACTGGATAGATTTTGAAGATTTATGACTTAATCTTTAGCAGAAAGCCTGAATTAGATTCTAGGACTTTTTACAATTTTTCCGTTCTCTGTTTTTAGAGCTAGAAGCGAGTTTCTTAAAATGTTTGTTTTCGAAAACATCGAAAACGATACAAAAACGTCGATCAAATTTTAAAAGGTTCAACATGAATGAACAAAGAGAAAACGTTTCAGTAGGATTTGGGGGTTTAGTACGAACTCTCGTATAGCAGATTACAATTGGTCGATTTCTGAATCGCAAATCACCAGGTACAAGTTCTCTCTTTGTCCATTCATGTCGATCATTCAAAAAACTTGATCGATGTTTTTCGATCGTTTTCAGTGTTTCCGAAAACTAAAATTTTAGGAAACTCGCTTCTAGCTCTAAAAATTGAAAATGATAAAATTTGTAAAAAAATCCCAGTATCTAATTCAGGCTTTCTGCTAACGATTAAGTCATAAATCATCAAAATCGATAGAGTGTACGATTCATTGTGGCCTGCCAAACGTGCATAGTTTATTTTGGCGCACCCGGTATTATATTATTATATTATATTGTATGAGAAGCAACTACCCTCCGACAACCTTCGATCGAAACATATCCGTTGGTAAATACTGGGCCTAAAACTGCAGTACAAACTTTGAGGGATAAGATATCTACTGGTGATGGTTCTCAAGATCCTATTTCTTGTCCTAATATTCGATTTACGCTGAGATTTTGATAAAAAGGCTAAGTTTCAAAATTTGCTAAAAAGTCCGTGAGATGAAGGTCTGTGCTTTAGAATTTTGGCCTATAGCAATATTCTAAAACACGGACCTTGATTTCGCAGACCTAGTATCAAGTCTGCGAAATCAAGGTCCGCGTTTTATAACTTCTTTCTCCCTATAAAAAAATTATAAAACACAGACCAAATTTCACCGACCGGAAAGTCATGTTTCTCGGGATGGTCCGCGAGCTCCACATGGTCCGTGAGGTTCGCGTTATAGACCTGGCCCTAACATGGTTTTTCATCAGTACGCATGCGCAACAAACAATTATTGATGACATCATCAAAAATCAATAAACTATATATCAAATGAAAGCCGGTTTCAAGAAAAGTTCAGCAATGTTTGTTTCATTGTCATAAAGCCAGTGGTTCAAAGGTTATGACCTAAAAGGTATCTATTTGCGGAGCACTCAATTTAAAGTTATGTGTTGACCCCTTGAATCAGTGTCAACATTTTGGAAATTGACATGAAAGGATGTCTCCTAGATAGAAACTAAAAGTCACAAAAAACCAAACTATTCTGGAAATACTCAACGAGCTGTGTGGAAAAATTCACTCCCCCTAGTCTGGATAGGGTTAAACTTAAAATTGACAAAAATTTGGCAGAAACAAAAAGCACAAAATCAAAAGTTGGATTGTTGGACAATATTGCCTGTCTACATACATACATGATGGTCAAATCAAATCATGCATGTTTTGCTAGCACATGTTTGTATCTTTTTCCATTCTAAACAACCTCGCCTGAATCACATTTCACAACCTTCTTAAATATATATACCAGCTTGGAAAGCTTGCATTCACTTGCAACTATGAAATTGTGTGAAACTCGCTACTCGCAGCTATAATAAAAGGTTCTCGCAGGCAAGAACAAAAGATCTAGTGTTAATTTTGGTTCTCTTGCAGCTTGCACCTTCAAATTTGTTTCACTCGCTACTACGCGTAGGCCAAATCACGCATATTTTCCAACCCAGTATAGAGCGGTATCGCCCTGATCTGTCCACTCTTCAGAAAACAAAGATTTTCCGCGAGTTCAAAGAAGTTTTGGAGAGGAACTCACCTTGAATAGGTTTCTCAACTCATGCTACAAACCTCACAGTGAGATCTGTATCATCTGTTTCCTTTTTGTAATACTGGAAGCCCACAAATACGGACATGTCTTGAATGCCTAAATTAGGCCGTAAGCACCCTGGTCAGACCGCGGCAGAATTGATTGTTTTAGCACATCAAAAACTTGCCAAGCCATTCACCAGTTCACAACAGTATTATTTCATTTCCCAGAAGACCGGAAAGTTACAAAACAAATTCTAATTTTATTGAAAATTATTTCCAAATATTGTTTTTTTTTTTTTTTTTTTTTTTTATATTCAATATAAAATTTTACAAGAACGAACTACTTAAGACACTACGTACAAGCTACTTTACTAAACTACGAGGACGATACCACGGAGTGCAAGAGACCGTGACAACTCCGCAGCCATTAACATAGAGAACATGTAACTAAACTAGAATTAAATATACGGCTACGAAAAATACACATAAACGATTTTTACTGATAATTACTAAGGTTCGTTTCACTTTGCATGTCGGGCTAACTTTGGGCAGAGCAGGTCTTTTTACAAAATGGGTGAAATTGGAGATTCGATATCAGATTGTTGATTTCAATCCCGCTTTTAACTCTCTTATCCTTGACCTCATTGACCTCTAAAGCACACTTCACAACAACAGCCTACAGAACTAAAGGGTTTCACGGTGTGGACACACCAGGGCGCCATTGTGTCAGTTACAGTGCTCTTCCAAAATGAGCCGTAGGTCTCACAATTTGTGTGCGATTCTTGAGATTTCTTTGGATATGAAACCAGAAGAGTTGGAGGAAACTGTCCTGAAGCCAATTCTATTCTAACTGAAAGATGCATTGAGAAGCGACACAAAATAGACACGGTATGTGGAAACGTCAAAGGGAAAGGGAATTGTACTTACAACTTCGCTGCAGGTAGGTCAACTTCAAAACTTTATTGTAGCTCTTCTGAGCAACGCAAAGCAGCGAAATCGAAAAAATATCAAAGAGATGACATCAGCAAACAACTTTCGCGCGCTTTTTGGAAAAGCTAGGCTCAAGCTCCTTTTGATTTCAAAGTATTATGCTATATACTGAATAAAGGCTAGCTCTATATATAATAGGCTAGGGGGTACTGGGCAATCACTGAAATGGCAAATCAATTTCGGATTGGTATATGATAATATCATTAGCAGAATAAAATGTTCATACTTCATCTTGGACTTGAGTTTCGACTTTTTGAAATTTGTGTAATTGAAATAAAAAACACAATACAAATACCACCAAACAATATAGGCTAGGCCTCCATGCATGGCCTGGATATAGTATAATGACACAACTTCTGTTTGCCTTATTACTTCAATACAAAGCACGCTGATTGTCACTACTAGCAGCTTCTGCTTACCTTTCTGAAGTATGCTTCGATGACTTGATGAAATGGAAATTTGAAGAGGTGATTAAACTCGCATTTCAATACCATTTTGTGCCATTTGAGTTCAGCTGACTCTTCTTCGCCTTGCCCTGGTTGACTTTTCCAAATGAGGTTGTTGTTGTTGCTGCTAAATGTGCAACGATGCACGTTTCGAGGTTTTTGAGTTTGTGTATGAACAAAATAACAGAAAAGCCTGATTTCCAGAAAGTGGCCCCCAATAGCTTTTACGTGAAGCTGGATTGGACCGTTTTGGAACCGTGAAAACGTGAATCGGCAAATTTCATGGCCTGATTTCGTGAGTTGAGGCAGTGACGCATTTACCCATGGGCCCAGTGGGCCCGGGCCCCCTAAAATTCTTAAATCTAGGGGGCCCTGAGCAAAATTTGAAAAACCCTATGAAGTGCTGTTGATGTCACTCTTGTGTTTGAATTGAGTGCTAACGTCTTCAGACAACACAATGGTTTCATATTTTGACAATACGTGATGGGCGAGCAAAGTAGAAATTCGGCAATAACGTAATTTTGTTAAAAAGCTTTTCGAAAAGTTCCTCGATAAAAAGAGGAATCTCGTTGAAACCGAAGCCGAAGTCCATAAAAAAGAAAGAAATTGAAGAGGCGACCGACAACCCCACGGAACGTAAAAGCCTTTTTCGGATGATCTATTAGAGCAAATTGTGCAAGGAGATGAAGCTGCAACCAGGGGCGTCGCCAGCCCAAAAAATCTGGGGTGGAAAAGTGTGAGGGGGCCTGGGGACCAAGGCTCAGAAAAATTTTCCCTGACCACGCCCTTCATACTCTCAGAAAACGTCGGAAACGCCCTTTGTCTTATTTTGATATATTTCGATATTTTTGGAAAAGCAGCATAGCGGGAATTTTGCACAACCAAAATCGAAACAGAAAAATACACCAATACAGTATATCAATTTACGAGAAAGGAAAAGATATGATTTGAAATTTAAGGCTTTACTCGAAATTTTCAATTCAATAAAGGAATTCAGAATTCAAGAGGAAAACGATTTATCACAAAAGTTCCAAGTCAATAAAAATTTACTCCCCCCCCCCCCCCCAATGGTCTTTTTACGGATTTCGAGCAATTAGAAAACCCACCTTCTTTGAAAAGGTCTATTGGCGATTTTGACAGAGTCAGGTTCGGAAAATTGTCTCCCTCTCCCCCTCATTTGTCAAATATTTTCATAAAACTTCTTGAGTCGTTGCACACAATAAGTAGCAGCACAAAGTCAGAAAGTTTCAGGGCCGTAATTGTTCTCCTCGCAGAGTTATAACAAAAAGTCTACAAGGGGCGGGGGGGGGGGGGGCAAATTTGCCCCCCCCCCTCCAACCAAACTAGGGTTAAGAGAAAATCAAAGCCATGTTCGCAATCTTTCATCTGTTAGATTTATTCACAAATGACTGCTTCGATTATCTCCGTAAGCTTTTATTTGATCTCAAATCAAATACTGTCGGTCGATTTGCTATCCACGAATTCCTACTAAAAATAATTGACAAGGACAACAAGGACATACAATATCAAGCATGATTTATAGTTCAAGTTAGAACACTTCTATTACTGCTCTAAAATTCAGATTTATTGATTTATGATACATTCGCGTCACAAAGATTCCAATAAATGCGTAATATTTCTCATTTGAATCAGGAACATAAACAGAACGCACGACGCATATGTTTTTATAAGAAACCCTTCATAAAAACCTAAACGCTTCGTTTCTTGCACTCTATTTCTCTAGCAGTATCTACAGTGATGCTAGCTGGGTTGGGTACCATAGCAGCCATAGCAAACGAAAAATGAAATCCAATGTTACTTTTTCCTTAAAAGTGTTTCAAGGCTCTTGTACGCAGGGCAATGATTTTATACAGTTAACTGTGAGGTGCTTACAAACGAAAATGAGATCACTTGGCGATGTAAACAAACGAGAATTCGTGCGAAACTCGTATGAAGTCCTTAGTACTTAAACATGAGAAAATGGTAAGGAAGTTTCAGTGCTTGCTCAAAATCTGAGTCTCAGTTGCTCCAAGAGAGCTTTTACCATTTTCCTTGATCTATTTGATACCCTGTCCCACAATTTTCTCATCTATCACAATACCTTGTCGCATAATTTTTTGTAAGAAAGGGATACCCTGTTGCATAATTATTACCATAAAAGGACACCCTGTTGAGCAGCACATCCCGTCAGGTCAAGTACTGGAGGCACCGTTATTGTTTATACATGATGCTTTTACTATATCAATATTCAACGGCACTTTGCAATTCCATTATCCCCTAAGGCATTTGTTCTTCCTTGGGGAGTATTTTTGACACAGCCTGCAGCCTTACAATTGACACTTTCGATGTTTTAGACCCCGTTTACACTATGCCGGTACGAAATGAATACGGCATGAAACTGTGCCGTATTGGCCTCCCGTTTACACTATGCCGGCCTTGAATGCCAAAGCCTTGAATGGGCTTGCACCCCCTTACATGCAGTCAATGTTTCACAAATTGTCCGATTCTTGCAATCGGACCTTACGTAATACCAGTACTGACCTCAGGATTCCACTCTGTAAGACCTCAAATGGGCAGCGGAGCTTTTCGTATCGAGGAGTTACTGTTTGGAACCAGCTGAGCAATGAAATAAAAGCTGCTCCTTCGCTAGCCACTTTCAAAACGAGGCTAAAAGCATTTTTGAAAGATCAAAGAGGCTGATAATCTAATTCAACATTCAGCACATACGTTTGACTTCCGAGTCCCTTTATTTTTTACATATATTTCTTTCTTTTATGTAGGATCTTCAAGTTTATTTGTAATATCATGTATTTAGGTTAGTTATGTTTTTAAGCAGGGCACATTGTAAATCAGTTAATTTATATTTACTGAATGTATTTAACCCTGTTAAAATAAATCAAAATGAAATGAAATAGTTTTTACTTAAATACGGCACGAAATGAATACGGCATGCTAACTGGCATCGTCGCTCTACCGGCATAGTGTAAAGCCTGGTTCTCATATAATCTCCACCCGACGGCGACCCATCGGCGTCACTACTGCGTTGCAAAAGTTGAACTGCCGGTGACTCGTCGGCGACCCATCGGCGACCTATCGGCGACCTATCGGCGACATGTTGCCGGCAGGGCGCCGTCATTCATATCTCAGTGTGCATTCCCCGCTGATCCTCGTATTTGATTGGCTTGCTATGGTCACCTGATCTAAGGGAATGCAAATGATTCGCTGACGCATCGCCGGCAGTGCGCCGCCTCATGTTCTCATATAATTTTCATTTAAACGGCGAATACGGCATCATTTCATGTCGGATTCACATCGAGGCGATAATCTGGCAAATGAGAGCATGCGCCTTGACAAATCCTCGCTCTGCGCATGGTCAAAACCTATCGTATTCATTTCGTGCCGGTATAGTGTAAACGGCGATTCCGTTTTGACAGAAAAACCAATACGGCACAGTTTCATGCCGTATTCATTTCGTACCGGCATAGTGTAAACGGGGTCTTAATTGTCTTCAACACTGAGGTACAAATTTTTCCCTTGGTATATGCAAAGTACACAAAATTTTACCCTAGTAGTAGAGTTAGCCTGTGGATTCTAAAACCTGTTCAAGACATTGCAACACGACGCAGTTTTTTCTTCGCTATTGCCTGCTCTCGACTTGGCCTACAAACACTGTCATTACTCAATCAAATTCAAACTTCAGAGATCTTCTCATCTCCCTGTAGTAGTTATGTTACAAAGAACTTCGAATTCCATTTAGGAATGGCCGTGTTAACCCTATCAACGCAAGGGGGCTGAATCAATCACCCTAGCGGTTTTACTTCTGTGGATTTTTACCAAGTGCACTCATAACGTTGAAACTCTCTGATTTTTAGTTTTTATCCTTCTTACAGTCAAATTTAATTTTCAGAAAAATTACATTCATTTCAGATGGTAAGCACGATCAAATTCTCAGAGATGCCTGCAAAGAATTTCGAATAAATGTCAATAAAATCAACAGCAAATGCAGTAACACGATGAAACTTGAGGAATATATGCTACTCTTCCAACTACATTATTGACTTTGAAAATTCTATATTGTGACGCCATGAGCATGTCATGCGACATAACTAGAAATAGATTTAATTTTTCCTGATGTACCATACACATATCAAGTTTCAGGATTCTACGTTGTCCAGAACAGAAATAAAACAGGGGGCTGAATCAGCTCCTGGTCTTCCTAGAGCATCAAATACCCTTTGTCTGACAGGGTTAAGGCCAACTAGAGGGCAAGCAAGAGCGAAGGATAATAGGAAAGTTAAGGTCTTTCAGTAATTTGTGAAATCAGGCACTGAGGAGGTTCTGCTCTCCCCCTTCGTCATCTGTATCTGGCAATGCACGCATATCAGCAGCGATGTACTGGTTTCCTTTCATTTTCCTACCTTCCAGATTCTGTTGTATGAGAATAGCAATTACTATTAGGAGTAATATTCCAGACAGGATCGCCAAACCAATAACCAAACTCACTGAAATGAAATGGAGTGAATCAGTTTCGGTTAATTTCATCATTGCGCGAGTAACGTGTCAACTTAGATTATAAAATTTAGTTAGTTATAATCAGCAATATTGTTCTAGATTTACACGTGATATTACGAAAGCATCTTACCCCAGAATTATTCAAAACAAACCAAAATTTCTCGATCAAATTTGCCAACATGTAAGCTCCACAAAGATGTAAATAAAACTTAATCGGGCGATCTTATCATTATAAGATGCCATTTAATCTTGTGTCTCTGGGGGGTTCGGTTGGTGGTGCTTCTATGGTCTTCGCTATTTGTCTTCATGCTTTTTGCATGTGGCGTTAGGGTATAAAATCCCCCATCAAGCCATTCAAGATTCAACAGTTTCCCAATCATTGACAGGTCAAATGGGAAGGATTTGGGGTTTCCGGCTGAATCTCTTGGAGATGTGGTCTGTGACTATTTTGATCCTCCAGGGTGAACATTTGCTAATGTGCCACCCATTTCATTTTCTTGTTTACGCTAAAAACAGTTTGAAATAAACAGGGATTTTCATTCCCACTTGCTTTTAATTTCGGAGTAAGACATGTTTACTAAGGTTCTTTGTAGTGAAATGTAATTTTGGTCTATTTTTTATTCAATTTAGGCTGTTTATCATGTAGTATAAATTCCTCTCTTGTCCTTAGAAAGTAGTGTTGACGAAGATTTCTATTCAAAATGTTCTGAATTTTTAACAGTTGTGTTTGAATTCATATTCTTTCTGTTAATTTTTGATGGTGGTTTACTTTATCATATCATTACCACTATGATTAAGTCTTTCATTTAACGTTGGCCAACAAAATGATAGCTATACTTGCTAACTAAGGCCAACTATTTACAATAATACATGCAATTTCATAAAGAAATACAATTTACAATAAAAAAACCTAAACCAGGGTAAAATACTTTACATAATCTGCAGTTGCAGGCTTGAATTTAAGGGCTTTAGTAATATCCGAAGGGAGTCAGAATTGTTCAGTTTTGGTGGTAGTGTCTCCCATACCTTTCCCCCCATAAATCTGACCGTATCTATTCCAAAACAAGTTCTGCTCGCCTTTGATAGTTGTAGTTGACGAGAACACCTTAGATTGTAAGGCATTTCTTTTTCCTCAAAAATCTGCTTCATGAAGTTAGGATTTAGATTAGATTTTGTTTTGTAGATTTGTAGAACTGCAGCTTGCTCTGATGAACGGTTACCGAATTATCCATTTCTAATACGTTTTCAAAACTAGAAACATTGCCCTTGTATGAGGCCCTTTCGTGTATTCTATTTATCTTATTATTCAGATTTCTGTCGTGAAATATCCAAATCAGCGAGCAATAACTAAATTGGGAGCTAACGAATGCTTCTTTAGTTTCTCGGGCTCCATGAAAACTGAAATAGAAGTAAGAGCATGAAGCTTCTGATTAGCTTTTTTACATAGAGTTTGGACATGTTTTTAAAACTTAGAGTCTCTTATCAAGATTGATGCCCAGTAACTTCTCTTCATCACGTTCTTCTATCTGGACTTTTTCAATGTGTATATTAACTCTTTCTTTGTTAGCCCCAAACAGAATGAGGCGATATTTATCTTCATTTAATTTCATATAATGTTCTGGAAACTATGCTGTTCGCTGGTTTGCATCTTCCTCTAGTCTTGTTATCACATTCTTTACCTGATAAGCGCATGAGCATATAGTAGTATCATCTACGTAGTTGCATATTCCGTTCCATTCATCAGAAGAAATGTATCATTAACATACAGGGTGTCCCAAAAAATTGTGCCCCGTTTGCCTAAAGCTTCTAACAAAAGGGCAAAAGCTTCTCGCCAAACGTTTGTATGATGTTGCTCTTCACATGTTCAAATACAGTTTGCTACCATCCCGGTAAAAATCCGTTGAAAAATTATGGAGCTATTACCTTCAGAAGACCAAATTTGCCTGATGACTGAAACCAGCGGTCGGCCATTTTGTCTTACTATTTTGCAGTGATAAGTAGCTTCACACGAGGTAAGAAATCATTTCTGCGAGGTCAGACATCGTGGAAATCTCTGAGGATTATCGGAATTTTCACGAGAGCTATGAAATTGGAGGCTGCTGCTTCATTTTCCATCCATGAAGCTATTTATCGCTGGCCGACCGCTGGTTTCAGTCAGCGGGCAAATTTGGTCTCCTGTAGGTCATAGCTCCATCATTTTTCAACGCATTTTTAAGGGGACGGTAGCAAACTTTAATTGAATATCTAAAGAGCAACATCATGCAAAAGTTTGGCGAGAACCTTTTACCGTTTTGTCGCAATCTTCAGGCAAACGGGCACAATTTTTTTTGGGACACCCCGTAGATGTCAAATAGAAGGGGTCCTAACACCGAACCTTGTGGCGCACCTAAGTTAGTTTCTTTCCACGTGCTAAAGGAAACATTAATTTTGATCCATTGTCATAAGATAGATAGAAGATAGATGTTGATCCTTTGTCTTAATATGGAAAGATAGCTGTGAATAAGCGCAAGAGCACTCCTATTAAAAAATAAGCATGGAATTTTGCTAATAGTAGCTCGTGATATAGACAGTCAAAGACTTTAGAGAGATCCAGCAAAAGTGCACCAGCAAGCCTCCGTTACCCATCGCTATCTTCTAAGTTTCTAAAAATTATTGGCCTACAGTTGGAGCATACTAGTAAACTTGTTCAATTTCAATAAGGTTGAAATAGCTCTTGTGCTCTCCTCTCCAATTTATATCTGTTGAATATGTTTAAAGGGGCTCCATCTCCAAACGGTGATCTTGAAGCCTTTCACACAGGTTTTACCTGTTTTTTTTTTCGAAAATGAAAGCGTCATTTTGAAGATCAATCCTTGTACATCACAGAGGAACAACCAAACATTCATACTCTTTAGGATTGCTCAGATATACGTGGATTTGTGAAGATCACAGTTTGGTGAAGAAGGCAATGAAGACAATGGACACGTGCCTATACATATGCGTTTGAAAATTTGTTTAAAGTTTGGAGGCGGAGCCCCTTTAAGTAGCGTTATCAGTATCAAGTGTTGTAAATTTGTTAATGAATGCAAACAATATTCATCAGATTCCTTCGAACTGGTGTCCGTTTTGAAACTAAACACCAACTTACGCAAACAAACTTAAATTGCCAAAATACGTCTCCTTGCCCTCGAATTACATTCAATATTATCAAAATGTTTCATCCCAGAGTCCTCAAAAACTGGCTTAACCATATTCTACATTTGGGGGGGGGGGGAAAATTGCCCCCATGAGAAAGTGGTCCTGCAATTTCAGACAGTCTGAAAATCAAGCTTGGCTACAGCGAAAAGCATGGATCCAAACAGCAGCAGTTGAGCAGGTAGAAAAGTTTTGACTTCAGTTGCCTTGTCTTTTAGATATTTTCCTGTTTAGGCCAAATTTGATTTTCAAACGGTCTAAAATTGGAGCATGCCCGCAAAGAACCCTGGCTGGTGATGGCTCTTTAAATTTACTACAATTGTCTGCCAACGACCGTGCAAACGCACTGTTGTCCACACAGCTTACCGCATGGTTTCTGTGATCTACAGCAACTGATCTCAGGACAGATTAAGAACCATTAATGGCCCAAAGGCATTTTCTTATCGCGGGACAAAACTGTGGAACAGTCTAGGCTCTATATAAACTGACCTAAGAACATATTAAGAATAATTAATGGCCAAAAGGCATGTTCTTATCGCGAGACGAAACTGTGGAACAGTCTAGGCTCTATATAAACTGACCTAAGAACATATTAAGAATAATTAATGGCCAAAAGGCATTTTCTTATAGCGAGACGAAACTGTGGAACAGTCTAGGCTCTATATAAACTGACCTAAGAACATATTAAGAATAATTAATGGCCAAAAGGCATTTTCTTATCGCGAGACGAAACTGTGGAACAGTCTAGGCTCTATATAAACTTACCTAAGAACGTATTAAGAATAATTAATGGCCAAAAGGCATTTTCTTATAGCGAGACGAAACTGTGGAACAGGCTAGCCTCTATATAAACTGATTTCAGGAGATATTGAGAATGATTAATGCCCAAAGGTCTCTTCGTGCTACCAAACTGTGGAACTGTTTAGAAAGAGAGACTAAATTGACCCTTCTCATGACAATCTTCAAACAACAACTATAAACGGGGCTGCAACTTAATTTCACTTTTACGCTCTCTTTTCATGGCTTTTGTGTTATATTGTAGATTAGAAATTTCAGTTGCTTATTTTCTCAATTCAATGATTTGTTGACTTTTTGTTTCAACAAGTCATTTTCAAAAACATGTATTATCAAATTTGTTAGCCTGTGTGAATTATTTTAAAAAGATATGAAAAATGTGACATTACGTCTGATATTTCATCACAGCGTAGAAATCTCATAGCAAAGAAAAGTTCAACATAAAATGAGAACTCTATACAGATATGGAAAACTCACTATTTTTCTTGACAATTGTCGTTTTCTTGATTTTTCCGCATTCTTTGTCGTAGTCGCTGGGAACACGGTTATTTAGTAAACTAAAAAAAGAAAGATTAATTATTCTATTTTATTCAACGATAGAAGCAAGTCATAGCAAATGCAGTATGCTATGTGTTACATTTCTAGCTTTGCGAGTCATTACGATGGATGAACAAAAGAATGAAAGAATGGATGGATGGTGGATGGACGGACGGACGGCGGGTGGGATGGGATGGATGGATGAATAAGTGACTGCTGAATGAATAAAAGGGTGAATGAATAGATGAACGAGTGAACGAAGCCATGAATGAATGAAGATGAATGAAACAATGCATCAATGAGTGAATGAATGAATGAATGAATGAATGAATGAATGAATGAATGAATGGATGAATGAAAGAATGAATAAATGGAAAAATAAGTGCATTTTTCACTTTCGTTTTCTCCCAAGTAAACGAGAAGAAACAAGATTTACCGTAGTATAGAGTTTGCAGATCGAAACTGTTCGTACTACATCTGGTTCATTTCTCAAGAATTCAAAGTCCCACCTGAGATCGAAGCGATTATGATTTTTTGTTACACCAACCCTCATCCTGCTTATAGGACTAAAATTTGATACACTTATTTTGCAACAGTGTCATCGACGTTGAGATAAATAAAAATATTTTTGGATGAGACAATGCGGCTTATACCAATGGCATAAATGGTTTTAACATTGCCAGATAAAATCAACCAACGCTAAAAATGGAAGCAACGCTGTCCCTGTCATTAACGTCATGCGACCGCAAAATACAAATAACCGCGAATAGATTAAATACAATACAAAACCATAACCGTCATGCGACCGCGAATACAAAATTGCTAAATCTATGATAAAAGATCCTAAATACACCTTTTACTATTTACACCTTTACATGAAAAGTTCGGAGAAAAAATGTTTGTATCTCCAAAAGCATGAAGATATGAAAGGAGGAAAGACATTTTTTATATATCAATTTCTAAGAAAAAACTACAATACAAGAATCTGAGCCAATCATAGTGGGAAAAGACACATGGTCATCTAGTCCCCACTATGAATGACTCTTACAATAAATATAAACAATAATCTAATCTAACTAACAAAAGAACCCAATACCACTCCACACCAAAAGACATTACACTATACAACGAGAAGACACTCTACAATCTTAGACAAAAGTGTTGAGACACTTTGCTTTTCAAGAAGAAATTGCGAGTTAAGGACCCCCCTCCCCCCAATGCAATGTTGGAATATGGTGGAAATGTTGCAGATGAATCCACCACTATGTCTTCTTCAATCAAATCAACATTGCAGTGGGGGGAAGGGGGTCTTTAGCGGTGGATGGTAATGATTTGCAGGAAAGAAAGGTATTTTACCACACAAACCGCATTTGTCTCAACGACTTTTGTCTAAGATTGTAGGTACAACGAGAAACAATGTAGAGCAGAGCGGCTCCTAGACTGAGGACATTCGTCTAAGTTTTGCTCCATTGAATCAAATTGATATTTACTGTCCTGTTATAGTCATTCAAATTATAGTCATTCCAAAAAAGGAGGCAGCCCCCACAGTGATCCGGAAGAAAAGAAAGTTTGGAATAAATACGAAAATATGAAGTTTCAAAATCTGAATTTATTTCATGCCGATATCATCAAGTACGCTCTGAATGTTTATGAAACGCAAACATTTTAAAAATTGGACAACGGATAGCCAAGGAAATGATTTTTGAAGTTGGGCCTAATTGCTTCATTTGTTTACATCAGCACTAATTGCAACAATGATTGGAAATATTTATATTTTGGTTCATTTTTATGTGATTCATCATGGCGGATATTTGCAAAATTCATATCTTTAAAAATCATTTTAAAATTCAACAGTTGAAATGTAAAAATTGGGGCAAAATGTATTTACCAAAAAAAGTACAAAATTAAAGGAACTATTTATGCAAGTTTCTACCACCAAAGGCTTTGTTCTAAATCGTACCCAAAAAATAATTATGGTCATTCTTATTTTTGTGGTACAACGGAGATTTTTGAGATTTTTTCAATGTTTTCTGCAATAAAAATAAATCAAGGCCTGCTAAAGCCTTCAAAATTGACTCAGCTCCATCTCTTTGACATAGTGTCATGAAATTTAACCCTCAGAAAGCTTTGCTTTTTTATTGTTATGCATAAAATCATTGTTTTCAAGCATTTTTATTTGTTACATCAGCAGAGAACGACCAAAAACGTGTTTTTTTTTATGATAACTACCACGAAAAAGGGACTTTAAGACTTTATCAGTGTAAAATTGTTATTAGAATGATGAAAGTGAATGATCTTCAACACTCGAAGTCTCTTAAAACCCATACTAGGGGTGGGGGGGGGGGGGACTCGATGCACGGTAAGAAACTGCTAGTTCTGAAGTTGCAACGTCATCAAATTGCTAAATCGCAAACCACAAGCAAGCAAACAATATTTATTTGTTAATGCAAGCTAGGTTTTGGGCAGCTATACAGCTGATATGGGTCTGCGACACTATGGCTTGTGAATTGAGAGTTGCCTCTGAATAACTCTGAATACTCATTTACCAGCCTCGGTTGGATGGGCAGCTGAGTAGGCTGCTAGCTTGTTTTTTGTTGTGCAAGCGATGTGATTCGAACCCACGCGGGTAGACCCCACATGATTCGAAACATTGCACCTTAACCACTTGGCCACACTACCAGTACAAACATTTGCTTGCTACCATCTTGTAGAGCTTAAACAAATAGTATTTCTTGTTTTGGTTGATTTTCCTTAATCAGTTTAGAATTCATGGAGCTTTTAATGTTCGTCAAAGCTTCAGATACCTCCTCTGGTACATTCTTTCATAACATTTAAAAAGACTGTAATTCCAAAATACTCATGAAATCAAAAATGCTCTCTCTGGGATTATGACAAATTACGTAAGGTTCCCTTCGAAAATGAGAAAATAACATTTGACAGATTTCATTTCAAACTTTTGCAAAGATTCAAGCTCCAAGAAGGTGAATCAAAGACGTCATTGGAGCCTTTTCTGTTAATATTCTCCACAAGGTATGACTTTAGCGTAAATAAAGTGCTTTATGGAGCGAACGCACAGTGGTCCGAAAAGTGGGAATTGCGCCAAAATAATGTAAACACTAGCATCATCATCATAGTTCTCTATTAGGTACATTGTACCCTTAAAGTTTCCTTACAAATATATTGTATTAAGAAAAAGACATAAACTCAGTTTTATTTTGCATCATCTGTTGTATTTGTCGCTTAGAGAAGTTTAATTCTTTCTCATCGGTCACGTGCACATTTTTACGATCAGGTTGGAAGAGTAATTGTTTTGGAAGTGAATCATTTCCTAGTCTTCTTAATGCGCAATATATTGAAGATGTTGCTTTTTTGCAAAAATTAGCAATGCTTGAGGTATTTGTTATCTTTCGTAGACTATCGTTGCTGAACATATAAAACCAATCCAGATTATCGGGTTTTACTGTCTCTGCCTCGGCTTCTCTTTTTGGATTTCTTGGACTTTTTAAAGCTTTTGAGTATTCACTAGGGACGTTTTTGCGTTTAAGCCCATTTGTGACCATTCTCCAGAGGAGATTATGCCTGATAGATTCAACTTT
The DNA here is from genome assembly GCA_039566865.1 of Aurelia coerulea. Lineage (NCBI taxonomy): Eukaryota > Metazoa > Cnidaria > Scyphozoa > Semaeostomeae > Ulmaridae > Aurelia > Aurelia coerulea. Next base: position 18,921,472 of record CM076947.1, on the reverse strand, counting down.
TCTCAGTTCGCTTGTTGTGATCTCCCAGGCTTGAGCATTATATAACAGTCGGCTGCGTACACATGCTTGAAGGATTCTTGTTCGGGTGGTTATAGAATGCTACCCATGCTTAGCTCCTCAGCCTTGCAAATGTTTTTTGATTTTCTGTTTATCTACCGTTTGTCTCAAAAAGTACCCCATTTTGATTAGAAATAAGAACAAAACGATAAGATATAATTACTTCTCGAGTTCACAGCTAAATGTATCAATTTTCAACTTAGATGCACATAGCTTACATTTAGAAATCGTCCACCACACACCGGAGACACAAGTTGGCAAAGTCCAAATTTACAGTGCACCCAAAACCAAAGGTTTAGAACAAGGGCCTAGCCATGATTTGTAGCATGGACATTTTCCAAAGCACTTGCCAACTTTAATTTTCCGGTTTTTGCTTTTGAAAAGAATAAAAGATGCATGCACATGGCTTTGATTGAATGAAAATATAATAAAAATTTAGGCGTGCAACATCTCCAAAATAAAGCGTGCATGTACTCCCTTTTCTCTTCTTTAATACAAAACACTTGGGATGGAATGCAATGCAAGGACCGATTCCTCAAAAGAAAAGTCACTTCAAGAACAATTGAAGCAAATTCAAGGTACAAATCTTTTCAAAAGTAAAAATTAAAGGTCAAAGTTGAAAATTCTTTTGCAAAATTCCTGTGTGGTGTCAAATCGTGGCTAGGCCATTTCTCAAAACCTCTGGTTTCAGGTGCACTCCAAAGTTTGACCTTGTGAACTCATATCTCTAGCGTTTAGTGGACGATTATAAAATGCAAGGTATGTGCATTTGAGTTGAAGATCAACAAATGTAGCTATGAACTAAAAAAGTCCCGATATCTTATCGTGTTGTTCCTTTCTTTAGTCGAAAGGGGGTACTTCTTGAGACACCCGGTATTTGCAACAAAAGTTTTATCGGTTTGAAAATGAACAAATCTGTAAATAATGATAGACATAAGAGCAAAATGTTAATCTCTCATGAATACTAAAAATACTATCTGCCTCTCATATCGTGTAGAAATCTATCTCTAAGTTTAGAAAACACCAAGTTTAGAGAACACCAACTAGAAGTCAACAAATGTGGTGCGTTCTTCGGAATCTTGTTGATTTGTTCCTATTTCTAGAATGATGAAAATATTAGCAAGGGCGATTTTCAAAAATTTATGTGGCCTTATTTCAGCTTAAACTTAAAATATTCCAAAGACCGAGAACGGAATAATTATAAACGATACAAAGTATCCTCCCATGCTCACCGAAAAGAGTGTTTTTCCCGGCTCCAGAATTTTCTCACAAAAAGACAACAAGCTCCAGATAAAATAGGTGAAAAGTATGCTCCGAATCCAACAACCCAATCTTACAACATATCCCCATTTGAACCGGTTTTGACAACCATATTACGCATATTTTGGAGATTTAGCACGAGTTTAGTATTCTTGTCACATTGTTCTTTTCATATAACTTGCTGCAATTAGGGTTGTGGCTAAGCGTCTATGAGTGTTACCAAAACCAAAAACTAAGAAATTAAGGTTGAAAAAATTCTTTTGGAGAATTCCATAAGCTCAAATCATGACTAGGCACTTTTCAAAACTTCTGGTTTAAGGTGCTGTCTAAATTTTGACTTGCAGAGCTCGTATCTGTCTCCTGTGCTTCGTGGGCGATTTTTCAATACCATTTGGATAAATTAGATATTTCCCTAGAATGAGATTGCCTTTTGTATGTCTCTCAACCTGTCATAAAACTTTCTCCAAGCAAGGTAAGTAGAAATTTGATTTTGTTTTGGTTTCGCAAAATAAGAAATTTCCCAAAATAAAGTTGATTCGACCCCTGATAAGTTTTGAAGTACTCTTAGATAGTTAACTTGAAGATTGATACCTTATTTGTTGACATTGGTGCATCAAGAGTTGGAATATTAATCTTGAAAGTCCAAATTTGCCTCCTACTCCAAACCAGAGCTTTTGGGGTTTGGCCTAAGCTGTTAGCTCACTGTGCGGTGGAATCTCCTCAATCATAGCCAAGTACAAACAAGAAACCTCGTGCTTATGAACACATTTTAGTGGAAATCTGACTCTGAACTTTACAATCAGATTCAAGAATTTAGCCCCGAAGAGACCCCTTTCTTGATTCTACAAAAATGTAAGTTGCACATGCCTGAGAAAAGTTATTCATCAGCGAAATAAGTCCCGTAGGCTTTAACACAGATTATTTTGCAAACTTCATTGCTTGAAATGCTTGAATGAAATGTTTTTTGCATCATCTCTCACGAAATTATTGCGAAACAAGCAATCATGTATGCCCAAGGGAACATAGAATAAGATAATTGCGAATCGTAGGAACATAATCAGAAGTTTTCCGTCCATAAAATGATCAACTAATAAAAAAAACGTAAATTTCAAAAACAAAACCTATATTGGAACTGAAATACCTTGAAGAGAAACTGATAAGTGATCGTTGCATACTTCGTTTTTCCTTTTGAAACTTTTGTTTTGATTATTGCAAAAAATGCTGACATCAGCATTTTTTCCCAGTAGTAAGCAAATGAGTTGGGAGGAAGAAGGAAGGGGGGAAAAGGGGGTTGAGGATAGTTATTTAGTGAAATTTTGATAATATCTTGACAAACTAAACACTTTCAAGTCAAAAAAGTCTCACTGTAAAACAGATTCTCAAGATATGCATGAAAACTGACCGTTAATAGTACTATGTGAGGATACCCCCGGGGAATCTTATACCGTTTGCGGCCAATGATGCACAAAATTCAAACAAAATTACACCGCTTAGGTGGAAACAACCCTGTTGATCAGTTTTAATCTATTTATTGCCGCTGTAAAACATTTGGGGTCGAAATATCCTTGCAGAAAGTCCGCAAACTAATTTTTGCCATTTTCTTAAAGATGACGTCATTGATAAGGTCACGTGACATATAATTGTTCTATTGTTCTTAAAATACCTTTTGAATTTGTCAAGAGGACACTCCTTATCACAATTCGTCAATTGTAGTTGTGCAGGAGGAACCTTGGTTGAGTTTCTGTAGTACATCTCAACTGTAAATATCCTGCATAGAAAATAAAGTTACAGCATTTCCAAAAAACTTTCATATGAATAGCAAATTAAGATACCAGGTCAGCAAAGCTGTGTCAGGTAAAAGCAGGAGTGATTAACACTACGATGAAGGCATTTATTTACCCTACAAGTAATACTGTGTCAGATAAGAGCAGAATTGATCCACACTAGGTAACCTTACCACTACCATAACGGCATTTACTTACCATGGTGTATTGTCATATGGCTGAACAATAAATGCGCATGCATTTGGTATATCTTGTCTCGATCAACGGTCTCATGAGGTACAACTATTACAGTGTCAGGTAAAGCAGGGGTCATTAACACTAGGTACCCATTCCATTGCGATGGAAGGCATATACTTACCCTGGCGTATTTTCATATAGCTCGACAATAACTGCTGATGCATATGGTATATCTTCTCCATAATAAAGACCAAGGGTGCCGAGTAGTGCAAGTATTGTAGTGTCATGCTAAAATCAAACAAAAATACCGGGTGAGTAAGAAAAAAACATTTCCCGTTTGAAAGGCCACTGCTTCCTGAATATCAAGACAATGAGACTGGTGGGTGTATAGTTTAATGGTGGACATGTTCAAAACCATTTTAAAATATACATGGCTGAAATCGACGAACCCGTTCCTAAATTATGAAGGATTTTCTCGAGAGAGAGCCCTTTCAAGAATACTCATGAGAGATTAAAAAAAGGCTACAGCTAAACGGACACCCCAAATCAAATGTATGGCGGTCTGCTCTTTACAGCAATGATATTAGCCTGTTCAACAGCCTGCACCAAAGAAATGAAGTGACATACCCGCTTTAATCAACCGATTTCAGCAAATATAACTTACTTCCAGTGCTGTTTCACTTCTCAATCGATAGTGATTACAGGGCAAAGTTTTCTTTGGAGCCCAGGAATCATGTAATCAGCAAATATTCAAACCATCGATTTTCTAATTCATCCATTATTTAATTCGTCGATTATTACTTAATTCGTCGATTATTGAAATCATCAATTAGTCAATTCATCGATTATTCAAATCATCGACTACTTAATTCATCGATTACTTAATTCGTCGATTATTGAAATCATCAATTAGTCAATTCATCGATTATTCAAATAATCGACTACTTAATTAATCGATTACTTAATTCGTCGATTATTGAAATCATCGATTATTTAATTCATCGATTATCTAATTCGTCAATTATTCAAATCATCGATTAGTTAAATTATTGATTATTCAATTCATCGATCATTCAACTTATCGATTATTCTGTCTCCAGTTGCTAAATTTTCGATGATTTTATCAAAAATGAGACAATTTGCGTGAAAAAGTTAACTTCAGTCAGAACTTGCTGACCTTGATGTAGAAAGTTTGACTTACACGTCTTTTCAAGATGCCTTTGGATATGTCCTAGATAAGCATGCACCAAAGAAAAATAGATACATTCGTGCTAAGGACAGGCCATTTATGAACCAAACTCTTCACAAGGCGTTCATGCTACGCACAAGAGTAAATAATATATATGATATGAATAGAACAGCTGATAACTGGGATGCTTTCCATAGACAGCGTAATCTTTGCGTTAAGATGTCACGTCAAGAAAAAAGAGATATCTATAACCAACTTGACATCTCAGCAGTTACAGACAACAAACAATCATGGAAAACTATCAAATCTTTCATTTCGGATAAGAGTTCAACAAAATCACGATTAACGTTGGTTGAAGGGAAAATTGTGTCGAACGAGTCTGATGTAGCTGAAACGTTAAATAACTTTTACGTCAAAATCACTGATTCGTTTGGAATTATCGCAAATGAAAGTATTATTCTTGATTCTAAAGATGTTAGTGATCCCATCGATCAAATATTGTTTAAATCTTCGACGCACCCAAGTATTCAAAAATTCGATTCCTCAATGAGAACATCGGTTCTGTCTCATTTGAAAAGGTATTCAAGAAATTGAAATTGACGTTAAAGACATTGAAAATATCAAAAATGGAATTAGTGAACTAAAACCGTCTCAGGCCACCACTTTCAAGAGTAAGCCTCCAAATTATAATCGAATGGTTCGCAAACAATTACAAGAAACTTAACGATGACAAATGCAACTTTGTGATTTTTGGGGACAGAACAGATCAAGATGTCGGCATAAATATTGGCAACTGTACCGTCAATAATTCACAAGAGGAGAAACTTTCAGGGGGTTGGATTGATGCAAATCTCAGTTTTGAAAAGCATGTAAGCAATATTCGTAAAAAGGCTGGTAACAAACTTTTAGCCTTGTCACGCATGCTCGCATATATAGTAAGTGATAATTAAAACTTTTGATGAGAGCATTCGTAACTAGCCAATTTCAATACCGTCCTTTGGTATTGATATTCCATAGCAGAAAGATGAATAACAAAATCAATAGGCTGCATGAGAGAGCCTTGCGCATTGCGTATAAAGACTATACTTCCAGCTTTGTAGCCATATTAGAAAAAGATAGCTCTGTAACAATACATGAGAACAATGTGCACTTGCTAATTACTGAAATGTTCAAAATTACTAATAATTTAAAACCCAGTTTTATGGACGAAATTTTCCTGCAAAGAAGTCTCACATATAATTTGAGATATAACAATACATTCTGTCATATTCTATAGTGGCCCGTGGCCCAGCAGATACATAATCAATCAGACCGAACTCAGACACGCCTTAACTTAGGCCCATCATATCGCAACTCCTCGTGCTCAACAACTAAAACAACAATAGTAATCATAATCATAAATCCATGACACATTCTTACTTTTTTTTCTATATTCAAATATTAAATCTTACAATATATTTTACATTCTGCTATACCTAATTCTAATTACTATACGACACTACAGGAACGATACCATGGGGAGCGAAAGACAATGACTACCCCATGGCCAATATCTAAAAACACGAAACATTAAACTGTACCGGGTGTCCCAAAATGATGTATTATTGTTTGATTGCTTGTATGTCCATAACCAATGAACGGATTTTCAAAAACTTTGTTTTATTTGATTGCCTAAAGTCTAAATTGGATGTTAAGATGTTGGTGATGGTTTTACCAGTTTTTGAAAATCGGTTCATCGGTTATGGACATATAAGCAATCAAACGATAATACATCATTTTGGGACACCCGGTATACAGTCACACCACGAACATTTATAAATAAAAAGATACTATACTATATTCTGTTTCACACCAGATGCCAGGCACTCCACCCACCCCAACCAACAACAAACGAGCCGCGCCCGCAGCACCAACATACCCATCGCATCCGCGATGAATTTATTGATGCCACGAGCGCAACTCACCCGCCACCGGCAAAGGCAAGCAAAATGCCCGACTTCCGATGCGAAACAGAATTTACAAGGAAAAGAAACACTAACGACAAGGAAATTAAAATTACGTCCCCCTTGCAGGTAGCAGCAGCTAATCATTAGTAGCATCATTTCATTCAAAGCGTTGTGTTGCATTTATGTATTTTAAAGTTGCCTTAAGAATCTCTGTATTAGAATCAACAGAAAACCTTTCATTACCATACAGCATCATTTCAAGTAATAGCGCGTTTGAATGATTTGACAAACCGTACGGTTGCAACGTTGCGTTTACACTATCGAGAAGATCTCTCCTGTATGCATCGTAAGCATGGCAGTGCAGCAAAAAGTGCTCCGTGACCTCAACACCATCATTTGTGGGGCACAGTGGATTAGAGACACAATGTGTCTCTAAAATTGTGTCTAAATTTGTGCAGATTTAGCTTACTGAGACCAACTCGTAACTGCGTGAGTATTGCAAGACCTTTTGGGTCGTGAATGCTGTAGACTGGCTTAGGAGGAGAATGCTGTAGACATTCTTACTTCCTATGATACATACAATTAATCATGGTACTGAAACAATCCGCTACAGCGGGCAGCGTATTTAGCACTCTCTTCCACAGGAAATAAGGGATTCAAATTCTTTGCAGCAATTTAAGAATAAAATCAAACATTGGAACAATTAAAGGGAATCTAAGCATTGATAAGCCTTTGATAAAAATAACCTTGCAAAGACAATAGGCCGATACACGTGCTGCATCATATTGGGGTAACTTATCTACGTCAACAGGAAATATTGATATCTGATAGGCTAGAATCTGCAATGAAGCATTCCTCGACTCGGTTTTTTATAGTTTTACACCACTTTCAATACGAATTTTATAATTTGATATGAACTCTGTGTAATTTTATTGACTAGTTTTTCTTGTATACATATATTTCTATATCTAAATTGTTGGGAATTAGCTTTTTATAGTTATGCAAGTTGCCAACGTTAAACAAATTAATAATAATAATAATATATAAAAAACCCCGTCTCTAAAGTGGATCTCCATTCAATTTTCAATTCCTCCTTCCCTCCTTTTCCGTCTCCAATCAAAACCCCTGGGACTGGCAGCCCTACTCTCATGTTGTTGGAGCCAAGAACTACTGAGAAAAACATCCATCCAATGACCCTCCAAGGATTTGCAAAACGGCTAAAAACTATTTTTGCCTCTGCTAAATCCCGGATGGCATGATAGGGAATTCCACCCTACCACCATGTGTAAACAACACAAAGCCAAAGTCTAGAGTGCCCCGCCCAAGTAGACCCAGACTCCTAAGTTAAGTGTAATGGCAGAATTCATGCCGACCCACACGCAAACATATCGAGCTCAATATCTGCTGCCCTCTCGTTTAGGCCCGCGGGTACGAATGTTCCAAGTTTGTATTGCCAAAATAACTCTTTTCTTCGAAGTGAGTAGACATCCTCTGCTGTGTCAATAATTTTGATGGTAACAGAAAAGTTTCCCCCGTGTTGTTAAAGGTATCCCCTTCTTGTATTAGAGGACAGATTTGACAACTCCTTCTGCCATTGCACTTAAATGTCCCCTTTTCCACCAACTCCTCCTCCTCCAATGGCTGAAGCTTCGCCCGTACCAGATTATCCTTAAGACTTTTTGCCTTCCTAAAAGATACAAAGATTTTGTCCCTAAAAACATTTTTGTGCCCCTCATCTACGCAAAGAATATTCTCAGATTTAATAATAATAATAATAATAATAATAATAATAATAATAATAATAATAATAATAATAATAATAATAATCTTATTTTAGTATATTTAATTAGATCTATTTTGGTAAATTTTCGACAAATGGAAAAACCTAGTTTTATTCAAGTCTAAGGTATCATCATATATGAAAAACTGTTGAGCACCATTGGTCATTACGATGTCTTAGATATCTTTATAATGCACACTCTCCATTTAGCTATGGAAATACAATATAGGAAAGTCCGCAAATCAGGCAGAATATAAACGAAAATCAGGAAAATCCAATTTCGACCTGCTCAGGTAAACCATACAAATTACATGCAAAGATACATACCGCTGAGTAAATGTTAAGTTTGAATATTCCAGGCATCTTGTTTTTCATTGCATCCATATTCAAATTGATCCATTTCAACAGGGGGCCTAGAGATAATATAGTTCGTATAGATAGATCGCACGGATAGGTAGTCAGTCACTCGCAAATTAAACGATCGAAAATAACCAGCTTAAAGAAAGGTTTGATAAAACCCAAGCAGGAAGAGCAAACATTGAACCAAATTCCAAACAAAGGGATTTCTACAAACGATCAGTCACGAGCCAAGCTGCAAATGTAGATAAAGTAAGCTTCGCAAGAAGTCCTGAATTATTTATAGCAAACTTGCTAATTGTGCTTACGAAAAGTGTCCGTCCAAGAAAAGCATGAGAGTATATCATAAAAGAGATGGATCTGAACATCTACCGCGGGTATTCCACGTATCCATCCAAGAAGCCAATTAGGTTATACATGCCATCTGCCAGGCGAGTCAAAAAAGTTTACACATTTGGAGGGCTGTGCAATAAAAAGTATGTGGCCGATATTCAAAACACTCATCTTTAAGACCCAACAATGAGAAAATACCAGCAAGGGGTTTGTATTAGAATCGAGAATTCTACCTTTCATTCTAATCCATGATGTACGTCCTATTGAAATTATTTCTCAAACTGACTATTAAATCGAATTTAAATTTTAAATAAATCATGGGCCAGAGGCCAGAATGGAATGTGAAATTATCGATTCCCATACAAACCCCTTACAGGCATTTTAATAATTCTTGGGTCTCAAAGATGAATGATTTTACAAAGCAAAATTTTATAGCTAAGCTAACCTTTGAGTGATAAATTTGAATTTTAGTTTTGAATATCGGCCACATACGCTCTATTCCACGGCACGTCAAGCGTATAGACTTTTTTTTTACTCACTCGGTACATTTTGTGCCTTATTCAAACAGTCGATGGTCAGCTTCTGAGTTAAATACGTAATGTAAAATATGGTTTAAAATACTTGATACAGTTGTTCATATTTATCCTTCATTTTATATATATGATGGCGTCTCCCTTTCCCTTTTCTAGCATACCGCACGAATGAGGTACAAAGTAAAATGGTTTTCTGACAACTTTTTGAAGCTAAATAATGATAAGTGCCACCTGATGATATTTGGTGATAAAAGCACCGAAACAACGGTCACAATTGGAAATTCAAGAATTAAGGAAAGTAATTATGAAAAGCTGCTAGGTGTGACTTTTCATAAGAAATTAAGCTTCAAAAAACATGTTGAAGATTTGCATGAAAAGGCTAACCAAAAGCGTCATGCGCTGGCTCGCTTGTCTAATTACATTGATCCTATCAAATCAGAAATTTTAATGAATTCTTTCATCAGGGCACAATTCAAATATTGTCCACTTGTATTGATGTCTAATGATAGGGCAACTAATTCAAAATTAAATCGCATTCACGAAAGAGCACTGCGATTGGTATGCAGAGATAGTATATCAGAGCTAGAAAAGTTGAAGAAAAAATATGTTACCATTCATCAGCACAATCTGCAATTGCTAATGCTTGAAATATTCAAAACAAAAAACAATCTAAATCCAACATTTATGAAAAACATTTTTACTGAGAGAAATATTCACTACAGTTTGAGAAGTGAGAATCATTTGCAGTTGCCGAATATAAAGACAACAACATACGGAATAGAAAATATTAAGTACAGAGGTCACCTTTTGTGGTCCTCGTTGCCAAAGGAAATTAAAGATTCCAACACATTATTTGAATTCAAGCGAAAAATAAAATTATGGCATGGAAATACTTGCATCTGCAGATTGTGCAAAGTTTTCATTAAAGATTTAGGGTTTTTGTAGGTTGTAGGAAAGTAGAAAATTGTAAATTAAGTTTTAACTTATTTGTTGGCGTTAATTAGCTTATTAGCTATATATATTTTGTTTATCTTGCCAACGTAAAAGAAATTGTTAATAATAATAATAATAATAATAATAATAATAATAATAATAATAATAATAATAATAATAATAATAATAATAATAATAATAATAGACTTATGACCGATACATTTTTTTCGCTACACAACATTATTGAAGATTGTTCTCGAGTATTTTGTGCACCAGTATCAGAGCAGTGTTGAAGAAGAATATTTGCATTCGTATGTATTTTTGCTTTGATGTTAAAAGAAAATGGAGGAAGGGGGTATCTGGAGTGATTACAAGTTCGTGGTTGATGGACGCTATAACTACGAATCATAGACTTTCACATTGAAAATTGGGATGAAATGGTTTTTCTCAGTTTGATGTCCGATATGGAAACCATATCAACTCTGTACGAAAAGCTGAGTACTCTAGGCAATGGCGTATGGGCCTAAGTTTTCAGCTCAAGCCTCGGATGATAAAACGCCTCAAAATTCAAGTTTTCAGTGACGTTAGAAATGAATAAAATCCACAAGCATCCAGATGAATATTTCCTCAATCCAAGAATCAACAAGCCTTTCGCTTTCAACGTGAATTTCCTCATTTTGAAGGCCACTTAGCTTCCGTGAGCTTCATCATATTTCATCACAGCAATAACATTCCTAACTACCGAAGGTTGCAGTGACTACGAATTGACCTCGTTTCAATGCGGATAGAAATATTGGTGCCCTCTTCGTTCCTTTTGGTCCCAATATTTCATGTGAAAGTTCATAAGTCTCAGTTTCAGCAAAAATATGTTGTTGTTGTTGTTGTTGTTGTTGTTGTTGTTATTCTTGCGATAACTAGAACTATTTCATGAGTCTAGGGGGTATCATCAATGCTATAGAGAAACATCTAACTTAATTAAAGTTGAAGGATCTTCAGGGCCTTTTATATGAGCCGGAAACGGGCTTGCTCGGTAAGCGAGATCTCATTTATATTAAGGAATCAATAGGAAAATCGGATTTCGTTCATATGGAGAAAAGAGCCAGCCCGGTCAGCGAGATCCCATTGAACACTGGCGTAATCTCGGACTTTCCCATATATCCACTCCATCCCAGTTACCAAGACGAAGCCTCTGTAGTGCTCGTGCGCTTCTTATTTAGACAATGGCTACGTATCAGTTTTAGACACACGACCATTTTCTGTCTCGGCAAGCAGGGTGGAATTTCTCCATACAAACCACAGGAGTAAAATCAGCTCGCTTACCAAGCCAGACTGTTTGCCAGGTTCATATGAACAGACCCTATAAGAGGTTTTGGTCACAAGATACTTAGGTGCTATTGTTTTGGATGGCCTGGGTATGACGTTAAACTGCATCCGACTGGAGGACCCGATACAACCTGACTATTCATGGCGTGTTGATCCCTATAAAATGCAAAAAGGTTGCAGCCTCCAGAGTAAGGCGAGCTATGGGCGCCTTAAAACCCACTGCCTTGTTGGAACTTCTTGGTTGAAGAAAACTATGGGACCAAACCCTGATGAAAAAGTGCCCATGCTGAGGCATTGACCTTACATTTAGAGCAAAGACCAAAATGAGAGAATCGAGAGTAAGAATTATTCTTTGCCGACGGTGCAGCGCTAGTTGCTTACAGTGAAGAGTCTTTGCAAAAGCCTCTGGACAAATTTTCAGAGTCATCCAAGAGTTTTTGGATTCAAGATAAGTTTAAAGAGAGCTGCAATGATGCATCAGGGATATGTAGGATCAGATTATGACATTAATTAAGATGAGAATAGTCTTAGCAGTGTCAATGTATTCTGCTACCTTGGTTCCACAACAGTAACGAAGCACTTAGATCTAAACGATGAACTACTAAAAACGGAAGATAATAAACTCTCTATCAAGGTCAAGATCTGCATATACAAGACTTGTGTGCTTTCTTCGTTGCTATAGCGCTCAGAAACATGGACTTCGTATGGCTAGGAGCATTAAAAGGTTGAATAGTTTTCACATGAGGTGCTTACAAAAATTGCTGAAAATAAAATGGCAAGACAAGATACCTCATACTAAAGTGCTCGGGGCTAACACGCTTGGGAACTATGCTAATGCAGAAACGGTCGAGATCGCTTGGGTATGTCTTTTCAGCAAAGCTCAAAATGGCTCTAGGAAACAAGGACGTCAGTCGTTCAAATATCATGATAATTGCAACAGTGACATGAAATCATTTTATATGAATGTAGATAGCTAGAAGGTGTACACAACGCAACGTTCATCTTGGAAGGAGATATGAAACTCAATATACAGGGTGTCCCAAAAAAAATGTGCCCCGTTTGTCTGAAGATTGCGACAAAACGGCAAATGATTCTCGCCAAACTTTTGCATGATGGTGCTCTTGAGATGTTCAATTAAAGTTTGCAACCATCCCCATAAAAATCCGTTGAAAAATGATGGACCTATGACTTTCAGGAGACCAAATTTTCCCGATCACTGAAACCAGCGGTCGGCCATTTTGTTTTACTATTTTGCAACGATAAATAGCTTTATGGAATGAAAATGAAACAGCAGCCTCCAATGTCATAGCTCTCGTGAAGGTTCCGATAATCCTCGGAGAGTTCCAATATTTCTGACCTCACAGAAATTATTTCTTACCTCACGTGAAGATACTTATCACTGCAAAATAGTAAGCCAAAATGGCCGACTGCTGGTTTCAGTTGTCAGGCAAATTTGGTCTTCTGAAGGTCAAAGCTCCATCATTTTTCAACGGATTTTACGGGGATGGTGGCAAACTTTAATTGAACATCTGAAGAGCACCATCATGCAAAAGTTTGGTGAGAATCTTTTGCTGTTTTGTCGCAATCTTCGGACAAACGGGGCACAATTTTTTTGGGACACCCTGTATAAATAAAATCTTGGAAGGAGCCATTGACCATGGGGGCAAGGAGATATGAGCAAGCCCTTACACATCAAGAAGGAGGGCAGGAAAAGAAGAAAGCAGCTTTTAACACACTTGGGTGCGAACGATGATGCATTTATTGCGAAGATTGCAACGAGCGCTGCCGTTGAAGAATTGGATTGTTTAACCATATCTGGACTCATCAGAATTAAGACGTTATTTAACGCGTATACCATGATCTTTAAGATTAAGGGTTCCCTACTACTATTTTTTTGGAAAAATTCTGGTTTGCATCCTTTGCATCATTTTCATGATTTCAAAAATTGGCTGTCCTGGCTTTTTTTAACCGTTTCTGGACGAGTTCTTGCTGCGCAGTGGTGGGTGAGAAGAGCAAAAGGCTCTTGTACCAAGTCCACGTAGAAATCTCTTTGCATTTTGCTAACCACAATATACTGGCTTGTTTTTCAATCAATATCAATTAATGCTTTTGTTAAAAAACTTGTCCATACTATAATCATCACTCACCGCCACTTAGTCTGCTGAATTCATTGTCTCCAGTGAATATAAACTTAAATCCCCAAAAATACAAATCGTTTATACGTTTGTACATTTTGTCAGTTAGCCATTTTGGCTTTGGTAACCCATGGCAACTCTGCAACAAATAAAAACAAATATCGTAAATCTTCGACTAAGTTCCAAAGGATTTTTACAACATTACACAGACACGACGAGCATTAGAGCATGAAAATAAAAAAGGTTTTGCTTGTGTGTCATTTTATGCACGTGGAAGTAAAAGGACCTTTTGCAAATCTTAACTTGCCCATATTTCTAGCAATCAGAAAATACAACGATTCCAAAAAACTTAACCAAAGTGTGATTCATTCCAACTTTCCAAGTTTTCCTGGTGATACGAATCCTAAAACACGTTGACATTTCCTGGTGCATTAGGAATAGCCTACTGCTGGGTGAATAAAATTGTTTTGAGCGTTACCAATCTATATAGCTGCGATTACATCTCAAAAATTCCTTTTGAAGTTTCTGCATAGGCGAAAAGCTATATGAGATTTATCTGGTTGACTTTAATCTGGCCGTTCCATAAAAGCATGTGATAATTGAAACAAAGCATTTATTGTGTTAGGCATAACAACAACAACCATTATCATATACATTACATTCCCAGAGGATCAAACATCTAATTGCCATTGACTAGACACATGCTGATCGGAAAAATCGCAACCAAGTATGAAAAGTAAGGACCCAATCTACAGGGTGTCACAAAAAAGTACTCCCGTTTGAAAAATCACCAAAATTTGATTACATTGACCGATCTTCGATTTTAGCTTTTGCTAAGTAGATCAAGGACCAAATTATTTTCCCAGACTTAGCTGATCTTGCAATTGGTTTAAGATTAGCAAATTTAGCTCTTTTAGGGCTACCTGGTTTTGAATCATACTGTTAAAAAACATTTATGCTCTTTTTTTGCATATATATAAATTCTACTAAAATTTACGATCTACTACCAAACATTGAAATTACGAAACGATAGCGCAAGGAGCATGAAAATACATTGCGACCCTGCAGCTATTACACTTAACCTAAATACTAATACAAACACTAATACGGGACTAATACTAAGGATAATGATTTAAATACAAGAAAATTCTATACTAACAAATAACTACACGAATAAAGAACCGATCTACAGTGATCTCTCCATACAACGGACCCTAAAAAAACCATGAATAAGTCATATCTCGTTAGACAAGGGTTCATTGGGCTGCGAATTTGTGTTCAATGGATTATGTCCTTGGAAAATGGGTCTTTAAAAAAACGAGAGTTCATTAGGATTCGCTATATGGAGAGCTCACTGTGCGTTACGTCAAAGAAAAAGAAAATGGCGTTGGTTCATTCAAAGCGCTCTGTTGCGTATACGCTGGAAATACGATTCAAGAACCTAGCCGGGGAAACGTTTGACACAGAACAAATACGAAAATAAACAGCGAGTGATACAAATAAACATGAAAATATGAAGTTATCACACTCCCATGCACAACATGGATTTTACATGGTTCACCTTGTTTGTGCGTGATACGGGTTTTGTTTTATTGTCAGAGTAGTGTGTTCTATTTTATCGAATTTCTGAACTATAAATTTCTTTATTTCATGAGGCTATTTTGAATACTCAGGGGAGAAAAGAACATTGTTTTTGTGGCACGAGAAAAAAGATGGAAACAAAGGAATTTGAGTTTACGAGTAATTTTGAGGTGTGAAAAATTTCGAAGAAAAAACTTGCACGGGAAAAATTGTTCATCTTAATGCCCAGCATAGCAGTGTTATTTCGTCTTGTTTTTGATATCGAAAAGAAACTTCATAGTGATAGTGATAGTTTAGCTCTCAGGGCTCAAAGGTAAATAAAATTCGTGAAAGAGCATTGCGAATTGTATGCAAAGATAGTGGAAATGATTTTGTAAATAGTGTGAATAATTCTGTAACCACGCATAAACGCAATCTGCAGTTGCTTATGATAGAGATTTTTAAAACAAAGAACGATCTCAACCCAACATTTATGAAAGATATTTTTGCAGAAAAGGACAGCTATTATTTTTTTTTCTATCAAATCTTAAAAAGCTAAAAGAACTACAACTACAATTCAACTGTGCCAATCATAGCGGAAAAAGACACAAGGTCATCGAGTTTCCACTATGACTGGCACTTACAATATTTCTTAGAATTAAATACAATAACAAAAAACAAAAATTGAAATGGTTAAGGAAAAACAAAATACAAGACATAACGGACATAAGACATAAGCTGCTGCCTTCCAACAAATGATTGTTAACCTACATTCGTTTCGTGTTTTCAATAAAGCAAATCGTTTCCTCCATAATCATTTTATTCGCACTCACGCATAAATCGGAACTTCCAAAAAGGAGTAGATTACAAAGCGATTTGGAGTCCATACTCGAAACGTGTAAATCAGGAATGTTTTCGAGATGACCAAAAATACCTTCCCGTAATGTGTCATGCATAGGGCAGGGCAGGAGAAAATGTTCATTATCTTCATTTGCCTCGCTGCAATCACAAATAGGGCTTAAACAGTCAAAATTGTGCCGGAATTTATGCTCGTTTAAAGGCTGATTTCCAGTCAGTGGAATTTTCCGAGCGGGCGGAATTTTAGACAATAAAAGGTCGCTCAGCCGTAACTTTCTATTCAATTCCAGGGCGACATTTTCTCACGCAGACAAAGGAAATTCCGCCCGCTCGGAAAATTCCACTGACTGGAAATCAGCCTTAAGTCACTAAATTTAACACGAAGTTTTGTCAATCGTCGAATGCCAATAATATCATGGACATGAAATATCGGATTCCTTGATGGTCTTATTTTTGCCAACAGTTTCCTTATGAGATGTCGCGCTCAGGAGGAATTTCTTCAAATAAATACATGGGAGACGACGTCATTTTGAGGGCGTAAAAATGACACAATCGTCTATACCACCTTCTGTCATAAAGGTTTTCCCAACCCAATTCCTCGCAAAGTCTTTGCCTGCTGGTGCCAAGCTATTATAGTCTGCGTAATGTAAATCACTTGCAGCTGCCGAAAGTAAGGACAACAATATATGGTACAGAAAATATTCAGTATAGAGGCTGCCTTTTATGGTCCTCACTTCCCAGCTTTTTGAAAGACTGTAGCACAATTCAAGAATTTAAAATGAAAGTAAAACAATGGAATGGTGATTCGTGCATCTGCAGATTGTGTAAAATTTTTATTAAAGATTTGGGATTTTTAGATTAATTTACTTTCTAGATTATACTTCTTTTAGTTTTGCTGGCCTTACTTAGCTTTTAGCTATTTTAATTAGAAAAGCCTACTTTAAATAAATGGATAATAATAATAATAATAATAATAATTTTGTTTTTCTTTTTTTTTTACATTTCATTAAAAGCTTACAAAACGAATTACTAACTACACTACTTACAATATACTATACCCTACTACTAAAACAATACCATTAGGAGCGAAAAACAATGACTACCTTATGGCAACATAAAACAGAAAAAACGAACATAGCACAATACGTAACAACTAGAGAAAGAAGAAAGAGAGAAAAAAATAGCGCTTACTAAAAGAGGGATGGTGGTTGTATGATTTAGGGACTTGCTAATCAAATCGGCAGGTTTTATGGATAAAACGCAGAGTTAAAAGAAGTATGTTTTTATTAACATCATCTGGAAGATCGTTATCACCTAGTAGAACATCATTTGAAGGATTGGTGAATCCATGTGGTCGTAATAAAGAGGAAACTCCAGCGAGAAGGTCTCTTCGTAATACTTCAAAGGAAGGGCAGATCAACAAAAAGTGTTCCGTGTCCTCAATGCCAACATTAGTTGGGCACATTGGGTTTATGGTATCTCTGAAATTATGCTTGAATTTGTGAAAGTTCAATTTACTAAGACCAACCCGAAGTTGTGTAAGAAAAGATAGACCTGTTGGGTCGCGTATCCTGAAGACAGATTTTGGCAGGGGGCGAATTTTTGATAGCAGCTTTGTCTTGAATGCAGCAATGGAAGGCGCAAGTCTAATTTCTGAATCCAGCTTGTTCCACTCTGAAAGGCAGTGAGGATAGAAGCTAGATTGGAATTTTTCTGTCCTTGCCCTTATTCGCCCAATTACATCCTGCTTGCGAAGAGAGTATCGTGACTGCCGTTGTGGTGGGATTGGATCTGTAGTATAGTCAGGAGCTAGATTATTTATAAACTTGTAGAACAGGGTAAAGCGTCTGCTCCACCGACGGAGACTTAGCGATTCCCAGCCAAGCTCTGCATACAGCTTCTCTCTCGATGCACCCTTCCATGTTCCTGAAACAGCAAGAGCAGCAGAATATAGAACGGACTCTAGCTTCTCCATGACATTTGGCAAAATTGTATTTCCGCTAAATTCACATACTTTTGCAGGAAAATGATAAATGACATCCCCGTAGTCTATATGTGGTCGCACGTACAGCTTGTATATTTCATTAAGTGTATGTCTGGGGAGATATTTGGAAAGATATTTCAGCAAACCGATACCCCTACGTGTTTTAGTGATAGCTGCCTTAATAATAATAATAATAATAATAATAATAATAATAATAATAATAATAATAATAATAATAATAATAGATAAAAACACAACTGTTAAAACCAGACGTTTCGATTATCAAAATCTTCCTCAGTGCTTTTCATTCTGAACAGCCAAGTATTTATAGGTAAAAACTCACATAAACGTAAATAACAAGCCTTCAGGGTATTACGTGAAATTAGAATCGCTATAATTTTTATAAAAACCTTATTGTGTGCTGAAACGCATGCATGGCACTTTAAACACAAAAAGAAATGTTGCTGTTTATCAAAGTGTATTGGTTAGCTTCGGCCTTTTTGAATTTGACAAGGGATTAAAATCCACGTTGTTAAAGTCCAAGACACCGGACCAAGGGGGCTCCAAAATAACCTCCAAGGATAGGGTGCTGGCGGTGGTAATTGGACGCTTGAGAAAGACGACATATTTTCATAAGAAACTTTAATGAAAAACAAAAACCAAAAGTATCAGGTGAATGGATATGTATTTGGAGATATCTTCCCGAAGTGTTTTAGTTTTTTACTTTGCCTGCTGTTCATTGACAACGATTTTTTTGAGACTGATCTTGGCGGTGGTTTTCGGACAGTGGGTTCACAATGCGGAATGTGCCAAGGAAATTATTTTTCTGTTTATACTTGGCAAGTATGCCGTCTATAAACTCTTTTGCTACATTTTTCTTGTCTTGCTTTCTATTCTTGAATGCGAAAACAATAGTTCGAATGTCGGTTCTCGTAATGACATTCTGGAGAGCTCTCGGTACACACAAAATAATCTAAAAGCTAAGAGATGCGTTAGAAAAATGTTTTTGATCTCATTACTATTTTCGATTGATGTATGTATAGATGTTTATGAATGAAATGTCAAAATTCAATCACATTTCAAATCCAACCTTAATTCATGCTCCCAAACAACTGATTCACTTGGTGTCCGAAAACCACCGCCATGAACTTCTAAGACAATTCAATATGGCATCCGCTGTCTTCCCTTCAGTGAAACTGTTTTAAGTCTTTTGCATAATGCTTTGAGTTACAAATGCAGGAGAATCCACAGTGTTTTCACCAATCTTTTTAAGATTTGGTCTAGATCCGATTACCATTGCCTGAGTCTTGACTACATTCAAAGACAATTTATTGCCCTGAAGCCATTCTTTCAAACATTTCAATTCGTTGTTGAGCGTTTCAGTTAGATCCTCAATGCTCTTGGAGGAATAGGATATGCTAGTATCGTCGGCGTACATCGTGACTTTGCAGTTTTTCAAGGCGAATGGCAGATCATTTATATAGATTAGGAAGAGTAGTGGACCTAAACAAGAGCCTTGTGGGACACCACAGTTGATGCTTCCGCTGTCAGATTCCACTCCATTAACCTTAGTGAATTGATGCCTACTGCTGAGATATGATTTGAACCATTGAAGCTCAAGACCCTGAATTCCGTACTTAGATAGCTTTTGAATAAGTATGGCATGATCAACAGTATCAAAAGCATTTTTCAAATCAATGAAAATATTTCTTGTAAATTTTTCACGCTCAATATTAATGTGCCAGTCATTAGTGCCAGAAAGCAAGCAGGTTACAGTGGAATGCAGAGCTCTAAAACCTGATTGGCCAGAATGCAGAAGTTTATTTTTGTCTAGATAATCATATAGTTGGTTGTAAATCAATTTCTCAAAGAGTCTTGCGAGAAATGGGAGCACAAAAATCAGTCTATAATTGGAACGATTATTTTTTTCTCCACTTTTAAAGATTGGGGCAACCCTTGCAGTTTTCCAATTTTCAGGAAAAACTCCTGTGGCAATTGAGAGGTTGAAAATGTCACAGAGAGATTCTGCAATGACAGAGAATGCGATCTTTAGGAACTGATTAGCAATCCCATCAGGACCGAAACCCTTGGACGTTTTTAATTTACCAAAAACCATTTTTATCTGAGGAACATCAAAGGCTTTTAATTCAAACTGTAAATTTTCAGGGTTCACTTCCAGCTTATCTTCAACAAGGGGGTTAGCTTTCTGTGGAATTTTGTCACTAAGAAATTTTCCAACATCACAAAAGAAATCATTCATTGTCTAAGCAACATCATTATCATCTGGAAACATGCTTACCATCAACATCAAGCGGCTGAATTTGAGTCGTTTTTTTATTTCTTATTGAGAACCATGTTAATGGTTTTCCAAGTGTTTTTTAAGATCACTTTGGGAAAGGGCAATCTTATTTGTAAAATAGTCGCGCTTTAAATCTTTCTTTAATCTATTGACCCTATTTCTCGTTTGTTTATAAGCATCCATCAAAATTTTGGACTTTGAGCGTACAGCTGCCAATTTTAATTTGTCTCTTGTAGCAGACAAACATTTGAAATCCTTCGTCAACCAGGGGCAAAACTTTTCTGCCTATGATTGGTTAAGTATCCTGTATTGCTCTGAAGATATTAATGTAGTAGTTGAAAAATGGATTAGTATGCTTTCGTTAATCATAGAAACTCATGCCCCCATGATGCAAAAGCGAGTGTCTGAAAGATATAGCCCTTGGCTGTCTTCCAGTCTGAAGGACTTGCTTAGGAGTAGGGACAAACTAAAGGTTGCTGCAGTCAAATCAAAATCTGAAATCCTTATGGCTGCATATAGGCAAGTAAGAAAGAAAGCAAATAGGATGAATGCCGATCTTAAAAAGACATATTTCACAAACAAAATACATGAAGCGGAAGGTAATGTGAAGGAAACATGGTCTACTATCAACAAACTTATAAATAAACGATCGAAAACGACGAAAATCCAATCTTTAAGGGTCGATGGTATTACTATTTTCGATTCAAAGGAAATTGCTAATTCAATGAATCAGTTCTTTTGCACTGTTGGAGAAAAACTGAGCAATGATATACCTGAGACTGGAAATCCCCTTTTGAATGATGAATATATTGTAAATCCTAAAAATGCTACATTTAGCTTTGCACCTGTTAGACCTAAGCAGCTAATTGAGACTATGAGAAAGTTCAAGACCTCTCAGGGGTTCGGCCTTGACAGTATCTCAAGCTTTTTCTTAAGGTTGGGATGCCTGTTTTGGCCGGGTCTCTGATTCAGCTCTTTAACATGTCTATGGTGGTGTTCACACGATATCGGATTCACTTCGTATCGGATTACTTTTCATACCAGATAGGCGTTTTGTTCACACGGCAACAACCCAATCCGATACGCGACGTACCGTTTTTGCGGAGCGAAATCACTCCGCTCTGAAGGTGGTACGAAACGTATCGGATCACTTTTGTGCTCGTGTGAACGCATGAATCCGATACGCTTTTCGCTCCGCAAACTTAAGTTAAGATTTGTGTATTGTTTTCTGAAACAATAGCCACCTGGAGGCTTTTGTAGCCTGAGAGCCTTTTGTCATGAACAATTATGCTAAAGAATAGCAAAAACAATAGATATTATTGCCACGCAGAAGAACAATTGTTTAGGCCACGCAGTGCGGAGCGGAGCGCATCCGTGTGAACAGGATGTAGATGGTATGAAAACCAATCCGATATCATGTGAACAAAACGAATTTTCATATCGGATTGGGTGAGGGAATCCGATACGAAATGAATCCGGTATCGTGTGAACGGAGCCTATGTCTCTTGGCCTTTTTCCAGACGATTGGAAGATAGCTAGGGTCGCACCTATCTACAAGGATGGCTCAGAAGATGAACATTCGAACTATCGCCCTATATCTGTTTTACCGGTCATCTCTCGCCTTTTTGAAAAACTGGTTTATGATCAATTTTACGGCTTTCTAAATGTGAATAAACTTCTATTCTCACAACAATCTAGTTTCAGGTTACTACATTCCGTACTGACCTGTCTCTTAAAATGTACCAATGATTGGTATCTCAATTTAGAGAACAGTGAATATACAGCCGTCACTTTTATTGATTTAAAAAAGGCTTTTGATACGGTGAATCGTGACATCCTTATACAGAAACTGGAGCATTATGGGGTTAAAAACAAAGAGATACGCTGGTTCCGCTCGTATCTAACTAATAGAAAGCAGTGCTGTAAGGTATGGGCAGCTTTCAGATCTTGAATCAATAACGATTGGAGTTCCTCAGGGCTCTCGCCTAGGACCTCTTCTTTTCATAATATACGTAAATGATCTTCATTTCTCTTTGAGACACTCAGATGTTAACATGTACGCCGATGATACAAGCCTTTCTTTCTCTTCAAAGTCCATTCCTTTAATAAATGAATGCGTCAACGAGGACCTTGGATACCTTAAATCTTGGCTTAATGCAAACAAATTGTCCCTCAATGTGACCAAGATACAAAGTCTTGTGATAGGTGGTAGGAAGCGTTTGAACGACATAGAAAAGGTAGGGAGAGTAAAGCCTCTCTTTAATGTAGGGGAAGAAACTGTTTCTATCATAAAGCAGGCAAAATATCTGGGAGTAATGGTTGATCAACACTTGAACTGGAAAGAACAAATTTCTACCATCAAGAAAAAAGTCTCTAGAGGAATAGGGATGTTGAAATACTCCAAAAAGTATCTCCCTCTCCTCACAATACAAAGCATGTATAAAAGTCTTGTAGAACCATATTTTAGATATTGCTGCCCTGTATGGGGAAGCTGTGGCTCCACAGCAATAAACGAACTACAAAAACTTCAAAATCGGGCTGCAAGAATAGTTAATAACAGTAGATATGATGCTTCTGCAAAGCCTATCATCAAGAAACTTGGATGGCACACTGTTAGTGAAATTATTCAAATGGAGACCTTGAGTATGGTATACAAATCTATCAATGATCTGTCTCCCACTTACCTTACAGAAATGTTCTCAAGACTCTCGGATACATGTAAGAGAGAATTACGCAATACTAGATCTGATTTAGAAATTCCCATGCGAAAATCTGCAAATGGCCAAAAATGCTTCTCATACAAAGGCGCATCAATGCGGAATTGTCTCAGCCTAGCATCAAAATTGTCCCCAACATTGAAAACTTTAACAAAAAAGCATAGCAAACCTTGCATTTAGCTAATTCTCTCTCATATCATATCTAGCATATGCATGATCATATCTACAATTTTTATACACTTTGCTAATAGCTGTATAGATCAAATTGATTGTAGTTTCATTTTAGATTTACGTGTAAATTTAGATAGTTTCTTTTCGTTTGTAAGTTTTTTAACAGGGTACATTGTAAAATAGTATACTCATTTCATTTTCATTTTCATTTTTAATTATTTACCCAGGGTAATACATTCAGTTTATATATAAGAAAACTGTTTTACAATGTGCCCTGCTGAAAAAAACAATAAAATCTAACCTAATTACATGGTGTATCTATGACTATGATATAAACTCTAAAAAACAAAAAGGAAGAAAATCTCAATTTGAAGAGAAAAGAAAAGAAAAATTGACCAAACACTGGTTTCGATGTAATAGTCCTCATCTGGGGATATATCTATGATTTTTCAAAAAGGTCTTGAGCCTGTTTTTAAAGATCGCCAGTGACGGGGCGGTTTTAATTTCGGGGCTCGATTGGTTCCAAACAGTCACTCCACGATACGAAAAGCTTCGTTGCCCATTAGATGTTTTATAACGTGGAATCTCAAGATCTGTTTCCGTACTCCGTAGGACTCGGTTCCTACAATCAGACAGTTTGTGAAACATGTCCTGCATGTAAGGAGGAGCTAGTCCATGGAGCGATTTATAAACCATGGTAGCAGTTTCGAAAGAAATCATTTCTTTTATAATTAGCCACCCAAGTTGAGAAATCAACGGCAGTGATGCTTTGTCAAAAGGACTGTTTGTAACGATGCGAGCAGCTCGATTCTGTATTTTTTGGAGCTTCTGTAGGACTGTATCGCCAGCGCAGCCCCAGACCGAGCAACAATATCTGATATGTGGTTCTACTATGCCTAAATACATTCTCTGGACAGTCTCTAAAGACAGAAATTTTTTGGAATACTTCAGCATTCCTACTCCTCGTGAAATCTTACTGAGTGCGACAGTGATATGTTCTTTCCAACTTAGTTGGGAATCAATTTGTACACCGAGATATTTCACATTACTTTTAAAGGCTATCTTATCCTCGTTGATTTGAAAGTCGGGACTAGTCGTATCATCGTTCCGTCCAAGACTTCGCAATCGTACTCCAGAACCCAGAATCATGCTTTGAGTTTTGGCAACATTTAGAGCAATTTTATTACACTCTAACCATAAGCGAATGCTATCTAGATCAGTATTCATGACTTGGGTCAAATCAGTAACAGATCTCGAGGAGTAAGAGATGCTCGTATCATCCGCATACATTGTGGCTATAGTTCTGTCCAAGGCAAACGGCAAGTCATTAACGTATATCAAAAATAGGAGTGGACCAAGGCAAGAGCCCTGAGGTACTCCACATTTGATATCTTGTAAAAGTATAACTGAATGTTTTACCCTGTATAAATATTATAAAATAAGAAAATAAGAATAATAAGTCTGGTCGTATGTTGTTATCCGCGCGACTGAACTTGTTGGCAATTGAGCGTGAACGAGGAAAACTTAGGCCAACCTCGTGTCGTTATCGTCGATTCTACACTTTTGAATTTCTCGGGCCTTGCTTCAGTAATCTCCACCAAACAAGAATAGAATATCTATTTAACATCAAGTCAGTAACTATGTGTGTCTAATTGGAGATCATCTTGCAGTATAACCCGTCACAAAGTGAAAAACTTTACTCACAGCGATATCGTGACCATACCACACAGAAGGCTAAGGCGAAAAAAACATTTATGCTTGCCAGATCAATTTATTTGTGCATATAATGCTTCTAGTTTGGTCATAAATGACAGAAAGAAATGCACACTATCATTGGAGACTTCGATGACGATGAAAATCTGAAAATTTTTACTCTTACGAAAGACTGAGTACTTTGCTTAAGAACTATGGCTCAAAATAAGGTTTTCAACGTGTAAATTTTCTACCTTGCTGTATCAAAAGCAAACAATTTATCATCTGTGAATATCTTTAGGTCTTTGACAAAACAAGTCAAAAAGAAAATTTTATCAAAGGTTTTATAATCAATTTTTGGTGATTTATTAAACAACAGTACTTTTTTGGGACACCCGGTAGAATACTAAATTTCATTTGACTCGTCAACTTTTCCTTCCGCATATTGATATCGGCAATGGACCATTTTGACATTTAGAAAAGGGCCTGGGGAGAGCAAAATTTTTCTGGTAAATGGCTGCCAGAGTTCAATTTATCGTTGGTGAAAAGCCCTGTGGCAGCCATTTACCAGAAAAATATTGCTCTCCCCAGATCCTTTTTCTAAATGTCAAAATGGTCTATTCGGGTAGTTTTTCGGAAACGATATGACATGATAAATCAAATAAAAAACAGCATACCTCAACGTAAAGAGTATCTCGTATCCTCCATATACTTCTCACATTCAAGTCAGTCAAGCCTGTCAGAGTCTTCAACTTGTCGATTAGATCCTATAAAATATGTGATCAAATATTTGGTAGGTGATTGTATGAAAAAAAGTTTCAACTACAAAATATATTGAAAAATATTTTCATTTCCATTCCAACGTCGCTGGACAGCATTGAACATAAAATTCAATTCCAGTCCATTTTACTTTATCATAAGAAAAAGAAGTCAAACTGGTTTTTCCTTATTACCCATGTTCTATTAATATTTTTTACGTGTAGTAGCTACACGGCTATTTATTATGGCAAAACATCATGCCATTTTATTGTTCGTTGTTTGTAGCAAACATTTAGGAATAAACAAGAAAATAATAAGTATAAAGGGTGCTTATACATCCATTAGGGACAGGGGACATATCAGTGAAACTGGTCATGTCGCGTATTTTCATGATTTTTGTATTTTGGACAAAGGGCCAACAACAATTTCACTTGCTGATACACGAGAGTTTTCTAGTCATGAGGGACCGCATGGCACTCAATCAACAGAACTCTTCTATAGGGTAGGGTCTAAATTGGGTCTAAATTTTAATGTGGGTCTAAATTGAGCAAAATCTCAGAATGCATAAATGATAAAACGACAATAAAGTACAAACACTTTCAAATTTGTCGTTTAATTGACATTCAGTGCTTCTTGGTTCCTGCCAAAAAAGCTCAGTTAAAAAATTTTCTACTTTGGCAACTAAAATAGGTCATCTTTTTCCGACGAGCTTTAAAAGTGGGTCTATTTTCAAAATTTGTAAAATATCGGAATATGAAAGGATAAATGATTAAAAAAAAATTGAATTAAATTTCTCAACTATTTTATATTCGATAAAATCACAATCTTTGCCTTTTATCGCAAGCAATCCCGTTCACGCAACGAAACTAAAAATACGGTCATTGTGCTGTGATCCACCATCGGTGCGACTTGCAAGTCAGTGACCGAATTTGACAATAACAGTCAAAAATTTCCATGTAAAAATACATGACCAATATATGAAAGAATAAACAAAAGACTGCCAAAGAATTGCAATAATTTAACTAAGCCAGACAGAGCAGGAACAGAGAATGCAAAATGTATTTTGATTGGCTTATTCCCCGGAAATTTCCACTTATTAACAATATAAATGCCTAAATATGTAATCTTTTTAAAATTTGACCGATCTCTTGGATATTTTAATGAACCTTTTCTGATTTACGCCATTAATGATTGATAGCACAGGCTCCAGGGTCCAGTAGTTCAAAACTCCGATTAAGTTAAAGAATCTAGGCTTACCAAATATTCAAACATGAACAGCATCAAATGGCTTCATCTACATTTAGCAATGGCTCCAGTTCTGGTCATAACTGTAGTCTAATGACTGAATATTGTGGGCAATACCGAAAATATTGACATTCAGCTTCTTGTTAAAATTCTGCTAGGTTTTGAAATGATAAATCCACCATTTTTACTCATTTAATACTAGAATTTGAAGTTGATACACCTATGAAGCAGGATTAGATTTAACATGTATTTATCCCTCGGATTTAACACGGCGTTTACCGTTCACCGGGCTTCGAGCAAACCATTATAGTCTGAAGTTAGATTTTAATCGTTGGTTAAGCACCTTTATCTAACAGTGGCCTTAATCGTGATGTTGAGCAACTAGGCCCATATCTTAAAATGGTAATCAAAAATACCAACAGTCCCAGTTAGAAAAGCCACCGCTCATCGGACTGATTATGTGGCCGTAGTTATCCCTATTGAAAGGCTGCCGGAAGCTCCTAACTACGACTCATAATCAAACGTCATTATTTTCAAATGACTATTACTGCCTCGTTTCGATCAGCGCCCAAGCAGAAAAACAACACAAACAATTGTATCTTTCAAATGGAGTACATTGGTTTGAAAACTTCACAGTAAATCAGTTAAAGCTTAGCGAAAGCAACAAAATAGTACCTACGTACAAGGTTTGACATTTTTGCCAACTGTTTTCATGGTATTCTTGTTCGTAAGGCCTTGTTCTGTCAGGTCAAGTGGCTTGAAACTCTGCTTTGAGCTTCGAGTTTCCGATGGTCAACGTCAATCAATCGAATTTGCGCAAATTCTTCTGGCACTGTATTTTGTTGTACACTTTGTACATGACTGTGTATAGCAGCCTCATTCGAAAGGGCGTTCAAAGTGAACAAAGTCAGTCCAAACAAAATGCTGCAATATTATGAGTCCCATTATGAGCGGTCTAGGTCCAGTGTAATAGTCTCGTTTTGAATAGCAATTCCTGGGACTCATCGTAATCGGTCTGGTCATGATAAAATCCATTTAAAAATTCCCTTGAATGAAGTCGGCCACTCCGTTCTGAAATTATGAAGGAATTTCTCAACAGACCCACTCCAAGAAACTTAAAAAAAGGCTAAAATTACGACCCTCAAATTCTGACCTTCAAGTTTCAGTACATATTATCCTCTTGGAAGAATGAAACCACCCGGAATAATGTTGCTTTGCTCCCAGGAATGGCACGTTCATTCTCCAAAAGTGGGTAGCTCTTGCTACAGCATTGCCGTAACGCAGAAAATTTGGTTGTGATTTGAAGCTCGTTTTTTAAAGCCTCTTGGAGAGGCTTTATTGAGAAAATCCCACTTAATTTCAGAACGGAGTGGCCAAACTCAGCCACGTAAATTTGAAAATATCTTTAAACATTTCCATTTTTGAATGATATATTTACCTGGGTAATACATGATATATGATATATTATTGCCTTGATATCCAGGGAAGAGTGGCCTTTCGAACGTTGATTGTTTTTTCCTTTAGTCACCCGGTAGATATGACCTGATGTTTCTTTGCTTGGATTGGCTCGAAAAGAACTCTGAATACATTGCTACAATCTTACCGCGAAAGTATATCTATATCTTGATTGCTTTCAGAATTACACATCTTTTACATTTCCGTTCGTTTAAGGCCATGATGCCATTGAATTTCTAAACCATAAACAGGAACAGCGACATACTTATAGTGACTGCCATCTTGTTGACTTTCATAAAGTATGGTGTCTTCTCCAAGATACCATAAATTCTCCTCCATTAGTTTGGAAAATACGCGGGTTTCAAATTCTTCAAGAATTTGTTTAAACTTTAAAAGAGGATAGTTTTTTAAAATGATAAATATATCAAAAATTGTTCACTGTAGAATGGTAGCAAAGCACCGTAACTTCCTTTAAACACATTCAGTTGAAAGAAAAATGACATAGCCGAATATACAACCTTTTTCAAGACTGAAAGCCTATGCTACTAGTAATTCATGCAAACAATGCTTTTTAGGCCTACCTTATTCGCTGCTTCTTTTTCAATAAATTCTTTTTGCTTCTGTTTCGCAGCAACCAAATCTTTTAGTCGCTGACAATGAGCATCCCATGGTCTCAGATACTGAAAAATAAGAGGTCCTTTAGAGCAACAATTGCAAACTTCAAAACGATAGCATCTGAACATAAATTTAGGCTAGGCATAATGTTGAATGTCTGGACCCTATCTGTGCTTGTGGCACAGGCAAAGAAGATAACGAGCACTTTCTCCTGCATTGCCCTCTCTTTGAATTGCAGCGTAGAGATCTCCTTGGTCAGCTCGGGGACTTTCCTGGCATTGACATTGAGAGTTTGGATAGTAGGACTATTTGCGAATTACTCTTATTTGATAGCCCAAACGTAAATGTGATTGTCAACAGAATAATTCTGGAAGCGACCATTTCCTTTATCAAATCAACACAGCGATTAGGCTAGAAATAAAACCATCAAATCACAGCGCACCCTAACAGGTGAGTCAGAGATATATTTCTTTGACGCACCTGGAACACCTAAATTCTTGTAATGTTGTTTTTTTTTTTAGACTAGATACTATCGTTGTATTGAACTGTTGTAAGTGTCGTTCGTAGTGAGAACTCGATGAATTTGTGTCCTTTCTCGCTACGAACGGCATATTTTTTCTTTTCTCAATTCTATTTTAACTGTTGTCATTACTTTGTATATTTTAATATTTTATGATGATATATAAGAAAAATCTGATGCATTTAAAAGGCCTTTGACTTTCTCCTCTGATGCAGGCAAATGGCAGCAGACACACACTGTAAATGAAACTATTTTCTAGATTTTTGAACTCCGTAGAATTAGCCAGGTGCAATCAGATGAAAATCTATACCAGGTACCAGGTACGATACCAGGAACGATTTTAAACGGACAAAGGGATTTCTGCGGCCAGCTGGATAAGAAAATAAGATGAGACATCATTGCATGCAAATCAACTGAAATGGCTACCTTGGTTTCAGGGCATCTTATGAGGTCTGCTGAGTTTACAATTGTGAGTCTGAAGCTGCCTTATAAATCAGTTTGCCTTCAATCGTTCATCAATTGCACTGGCGTGTCAATAGCTAAATGATACTATCGGAACTGTTTCAAATGCCACTGCCCCCTAGATATAAGGGCAATACTGCAGACAAATATATGATTCAACAGTGGATGCATGTAGTAAGTTGACAGATAAGAGACAAGTGTCAATGAACACAATGGATTAAACTACCGGGTGCGTCAAATTAAACTATGCACGTTTGACAGGCCACAATAAATGGTACACTGGACCGATTTTGAAGATTCATGACTTAATCTTTAGCAAAAAGCCTGAATTAGATTCTAGGAATTTTTGCAAATTTTTCTGTTTTCAGTTTTCAGAGCTAAACGCGAGTTTCTTAAAATGTTCATTCTCGAGAACACTGCAAATGATCAAAAGACGTCGATCAAATTTTATAAAGAATCAACATGAATCGTGGTGATTCGGAATCTAGAAATCGATTAATTAATCGATACAATTAATCGATAAAATTAATCTATTTCTAAATCCCAAATCACCACGAAAAATTGTTCTCTTTGTCAATTCATGTCGATTCTTTAGAAAATTTGATCGATGCTTTTTGATCGTTTTCAGTGTTTTCGAGAACGTAAATTTTAAGAAACTCGCATCTAGCTCTAAAAATTGAAAATAGAAAAATTTGCAAAAAATCCTAGGATCTAATTCAGGCTTTTTGCTACAGATTAAATCATGAATCTTCAAAATCGGTCTAGTGTACGATCTATTGTGGCCTGCCAAACGTGCATAGTTTATTTTGGCGCACCCGGTATATCTTTTACTCTAAAAGACACAAGACATTCGTCAAATGTCTAGCGAAGTTCGTAGCGTCTCTTTTAAAAATAAAGATTGGTGTCCCACAAGGTTCTGTCTTGGGTCCATTATTTTTCAACATCTTTATAAACGACTTATTTCTCATGAGCCTAGAATCTGAGATATGCAATTTTGCTGATGACAATACCATATTTGCATGTGGTAATACTATACAAGAAATTGTGATCAAATTGGAAAATGACCTAGGTCTTCTATTAGACTGGTTCTCAAAAACTATTAGATCGTTTTCAGTGTTTTCGAGAACGTAAATTTTAAGAAACTCGCATCTAGCTCTAAAAATTGAAAATAGAAAAATTTGCAAAAAATCCTAGGATCTAATTCAGGATTTTGGCTACAGATTAAATCATGAATCTTCAAAATCGGTCTAGTGTACGATCTATTGTGGCCTGCCAAACGTGCATAGTTTATTTTGGCGCACCCGGTATATTTTTTACTCTAAAAGACACAAGACATTCGTCAAATGTCTAGCGAAGTTCGTAGCGTCTCTTTTAAAAAATAAAGATTGGTGTCCCACAAGGTTCTGTCTTGGGTCCATTATTTTTCAACATCTTTATAAACGACTTATTTCTCATGAGCCTAGAATCTGAGATATGCAATTTTGCTGATGACAATACCATATTTGCATGTGGTAATACTATACAAGAAATTGTGATCAAATTGGAAAATGACCTAGGTCTTCTATTAGACTGGTTCTCAAAAAATGGAATGATAGCAAATCCTGAAAAGTTCCAGATTATGTTCCTTGGTCTAAGTGATCAAAGGTGCCTGCGCCTCAACATAGAAGGAAAAAATTACCTGCTACAGACACGGTGAAACTCCTAGGGATACAGATTGATAACAAGCTAAAGTTAAATAAACACATACACGAACTTTGTTCAAAGGTTAATCAGAAAGTCAGCGCTTTTGCAAGGTTAAATACATATCTCTCTCCGGATCAAGCAAAAAAAATCTGTGACACCATAATCCTTTCGAATTTCAATTACTGCCCCCTGGTGTGGCTTTTCTGTAGTGATGCTGCAAACGATGAAATAAACAGAGCACATAAACGTTGTCTGCGGGTACTCTACCAGGACTTTGAATCCTCTTTCCAGCTACTATTAAGCAGAGATAACAGCCAAACTATCAATGTTAAAAATCTCCAGAAATTAATGACTGAAATCTACAAGTCAGTCAAAAAACTGAACCCCTCATATTTATGGGAATTTCATGAAAGGAAAGAAGTAACGTACGACCTAAGGACTAAAGATCTTTGTAAACTTCCAAAGATCAAAAAACGTTATGGCTCGGAGTCACTTTCCTTCAGAGGAAGTCTCCTCTGGAACACTCTTAGTGACAACATCAAGCAAAGTCCAACTCTTGCAGCATTTAAAAATCAAATAAAATCATGGACTGGTGACAAGTGTACCTGCAGGCTATGCTTATAATGTATTTTTTGTGTAGAAATATATCAATACATTTGTTATATTACTAGGTAGTTTACTTTTAGTTGGAATGAATTAGTACTCTGTACTAGGTTAAAGCCAACTCTAAATAATGTTTATGATGATGATGATTTTCTCTAGCCGTCATCTTAAAGATCTCTTCCGTGCTCCCGCCTCGCCTTGGTGTTGAAAGTCCGCATCACACTGTATCGTAAAAATTGTATCTTCCAGAAGGGGCATAACAACATTAAAAGGCACTGTTTAGGTATTGGCTTAGCTTAGTTTAGTTTACCACAAGTCTTAGTTTAGCAAAAATGGAGCGAATTTTACTATTACGCTTTTGATTTCATTTATGTGCAGGTCCCAAGAAAGACTTTCATCTATCTTGACACCAAGATATTTTATTTCCTGAGCCCTTTTTAATTCATCTCCCATTACCAGGTTGTGCCAGATTTTATATTTCTAGATGGCACAAAGAGGCAGTAGCTTGTTTTGCTGGTATTAACTAGCAACTTGTTGCCTCGGAGCCACTCTAAAAGTCTTTCGAGTTCACTGTTTGCAGTATTGCACAGTTCTGAAATACTTGTGTCAAAGCTGAAAATACAGGTATCATCCGCAAAAAGCGTAGGCTTGACTGCAATTGAATAAACATATCATTTACATAGAAGGTAAATAAAATAGATCCTAATACGGACACTTGTGGAACTCTCCAGAAATACTGCTCCAAATGGAAGGAGGCCACGGTAACGAGAGACTTAACACGAGTCGCTTTAGTTGGACATTTGCATTCAAACTTAGAAGATGAACTTACCGGATCTTGATCACCAGGTACGGTATGTACAGGAACCGGCTGCCAAGAGATATTTTTATTCCAAACCTATAAGGAATTGCAAAATCATAATCCGTAAGTGAATAATAGTGTCATATATAGTTGTTTAAGCCTCATGGAATCTGGTCGACTGAGCTTGGTTCTCTTTGTTGGAGTCATCTTCATCGTCATCGTCATCGTCATCGTCATCGTCATCGTCATCGTCATCGTCATCGTCATCGTCATCGTCATCATCATCATCATCATCATCATCATCATCATCTTTGTCATCACCATCATCATCCTACTTTACGTTGGCAATTTTTCTAGATAAAACATATCTATTAAGCTATTTGAAGCAAACAAATTAATACCGTCTGAGTCAAAGAACATCAAAGCAGTCATATTGAAAACTGTCTCATTTTATTGCCGATATGTTCAATCAGGTTCAGTTATCTATTCTGCTTTAATCGACCATTCATTTCCGTGGACATGGGAGATATTCTACCGAAAGCACCTTTTGAAAACCTGCAAAAACGAGTGAAAATAAATAGGAATATTTCCTTCCTAACAATGATGACATTTGAATGCAGTCATGTATTTTGTCCTCTTGGGATAATAGAATCCCCTTGAATTCACTTGCGACATACTATGGAACGACTTATTCATCCTCCCAAGAGAATAGCACGTGCTTAAGTGTGTTCAAGTTAGGGAAATTTGCTCACAATTTTAGCACGTGTTTAAGGTTTCTGTATGGGACCTTCTGAACAAAAAAATCCCTTGAAACATCTGAACGGAGCGACCAATTCTAGCCAGAAAAATTCTGAAAATAATTGAAAAAGTTGGTTACACAATCAGATATTACAAAGTATCATTGCTTATACATTTAAGGAGCAGTGGCCTTTAAAACGCAGGCAAAAAGAGATAACAAATTTACAAAATTCGTACAAAATCTAGTATATCAAACAGAATGTGTAAAGCTAAGAAATGGCTGGGCTGAGGTAAATAAAGATACACTGTTTACAAAGTATGCAATTGCAATCGTCATTCTGAGGGCACACAAGCCTTTATACTGTATTCCCACATCTGATGTACAGCTACCTGTTGTAGAATATCTTATATAACTAATGGAGGTTGAAGCTGGTTGTATGATCTATCATCTACGCAAAGGCGAAATTCTCACAACAGTGTTCGTGCAATTGTTCTTTTCTTGTTGGTCCAACTGAGAATCACTACGAACCCTTTCTCTTAAAATTAAATCAGCAATTACCTGCCAGCCTTTTGGTGGATATAAGCCAGCCATTTGAGATTCTGCACTCATCAAGCAACGCTCTGCATCTGAGCTTTTACAGAAGACCTGAAAAGGATACATCTCAAGCAAGTGAAATTTGAATAACAAACATGTTTATTAACAACAGAGGTTGTTGCTCTGCCCTTTTTTGAGGTTCAACGTCGAAATCTTTTCACTGGAGTTTTGCATTACAACGACCATTTGGACATACCAATGTTCCAGACGAGAGGTTTTGACGCAACTTTCATTACTATATGGTGGTAAAGACCCCCTAAATGACCTCAACAGAAATATACTTGAGTTCTCTTTAGAACGAATCAATGCAACTGTTCTATTTGATTAAAAAAAACCGTGAATCTAGCTATACGCCACTCAACCAATCGTATAGTCCCGTTCTTGAATTCTTTGTACGCCTGTTTTACATTTGGTCTCACATGGTTTCAACGACTATCCATCTACACTACATCATGAACCTTTATAAATCATAATTTGATGGAAAATTACCCTGATCTGTTAGTGGTGCCTTTAATGATGGGGAGTCTGGGTGGAGAGCAGTGACGGGGATAGATGTTCTCGTTGTTCTTCTCTCGGGTGGGGTTCTGATTGGTGATCCTTATCGCGTATGTTTTGCCTGATGTCCAATGTAAAACCGGCTCAAGTATGTATCTGTACAAATTGTCAATGTTTAGCAATTCATATCAGCATATTTATTTGAATGTCCTGATTTGTCCTGATTTATAAAGTCAAATTTCAATTACTGTCCACTTATCTGGATGTTTTGTGGTAAAACGCAAAACAAAGAAATAGACAGAGTTCACAAAAGAGCTTTGCGAATACTTCTTGAAGACTATGCATCGAGCTTCGATGAGCTTCTCCAAAAGATAGATGACACTAGGGTCCATGTAAACAATCTACGTAACTTGATGATCGAGGTATATAAGTGCCTATCGTGCGAAAATCCATCCTTTCTGTGGAATATTTTCCAGCGAAAGGACCTTACATACAATCTAAGATCAGGTTCAAGATTAATGCTACCACAAGCGAAAACTACAACCTATGGGACCAGTTCATTGACCTTTAGAGGTAGCATCCTCTGGAACAGCCTACCTGACTCTATAAAAAGCTCGCCATCTGTTGTATGCTTCAAAAAATCGATAAAAGAATGGAAGGGTGAAAACTGCACATGCAAAAATTGCTTGTAGCAACAATATCTATGGAAATCTCTCCGAAAACAGTAATCATCTGTAAATATATTTATTTTCTTTATATTATTGTAAATTTTTCCTTTGTAGATAGTTGGTTTGAATTAGCTGGTGTATTTTAAGCTATTGTAAATACCAACTGTAAATAATTTAATAATAATAATAATAATCCTCTGTATGAGGGCCAGGAGGTAGTCATGATCCTCTGTTTCCCTTGGTACAGTCCTTGTGGTGTTGTATAGCAATATTGTCTTGCGTAATTCGTTATAGACCTTTTAGCTATCCAGAAAAGAATCAGAATTGAACAGTGTTTTGCTCCATATTGTAGAATTTTCGAATGTGCTCTAACGTGACTCGGTCGCGCCTCGCGTATAAAAATGTATAAAAATAATGGTCGACCCAGGCTCTTTTGTAGAATAGCTACAAGGTCCGTTAGAAATCTTTTACATTGAACATAAAAAATTACTGAAATTCGATTTGCCAACTATCTTTAAAAATGTCTTCATGTAGATTTGTCAAAAGAAGGCCATCCTTAACTCATTTTAAAACACATTTCTTTAACACATCAACTGAATCAAGAAACATGATTTGACACAAGAAAGAAAATATTTATTACTATCATCCTCGTTCTGAAATTAATAGCGAACGTGCATTTTTTCATTAATCTCTCAATGTAACAGTTGCTTTACATTTAACGGTAAATAAACTTGCGGGGAACAACCTGCAACAATATCTTGGAAAACCTTATTCTCGTGCACGTTTGTCGAAAGTCTCTGTAATTTCTGGTATCTACCATTAAGTTTCGTTTGTTCATCATTGTTATAATGTTTAAAGAGTTTGCGGATTTTCTGGAACAGTATTTTAATTGAAACCAAGCTAATTGTAAGGGTGTGATTTGGCAATGCATTCAGAACCCAGTAGCTTTCAAAGCATCCAATAAAAAGAACTGAATTGCCTGATTTTAGGTAACTCTGCATTCCGCCCTTATGAACACACTCTGCTACTACTTTTTCTTAAAATCAGTCAACAAATATTTTCAGTGCTCAAACAACTAAGAGTAAAATTGCAAAGAAACTATTTTGGACTGTTATCTTGCATGAATAGATGAATAGATGTAGAATAGAGGAATGCACTACAGATAGCACCAGGGATCTAGAATTGCCTCTGCATCTAGAATAATTCCAGTTGATTTGACAGGCCCATTTATCATGGAATGCAAGATAATGGCAAAACTCCCAGATACTCTCTTTAGCGCAATCTCCTTTTCGACTCATTCTGATCCATCCAGTTAAGTAGGCATCCGTGTATAAGAGCCTACAAATTCGTGAGTAGGCCTGGGTTCTTGTAAAAACAAATACAATGGATCGGTTCTTTCAAAATGGCAGTTTGATTTGACAATCTCAGCCTTTAGGTTCTTAATCTACAGGGTGTCCCAAAAAATTGTGGCCCGTTTGCCTAAAGATTGCAACAAAAGGGTTAAAGGATTCTCGCTAAACTTTTATATGATGTTGCTCTTCAGATTTGCAAATAAGGTTTGCTGCCATCCCCGTCAAAATACGTTAAAAAATGATGGAGCTATGACCTTCAGAAGACCAAATTCTCCTGATGACAGAAACCAGCAGTCGGCCATTTTGTCTTACTATTTTGCAGTTATAAGTATCGTCACGTGAGGTAAAAAATAATTTCCGTGGGGTCAGAAATAGTGGAACTCTCTTAGGACTATCGGAATTTCACGAGAGCTATGACATTGGAGGCTGCTGTTTCATTTTCCATCAACGAAGCTATTTATCGCTGCAAAAGAGTAAGACAAAATGGCCGACCGCTGGTTGCAGTCATTGGGCAAATTAAATCTCCTGAAGGGAATAGCTCCATCATTTTTCAACGGATTTTTATGGGAATGGTAGCAAACTTTAATTGACTATCTGAAGAGCAACATCATGCAAAAGTTTTGCGACAATCTTTTGCTGTTTTGTCACAATCTTCAGGGAAACGGGCACAAGTTCTTTGGGACACCCTGTACTAGTAAGTCTTTATACGTGGCTGTTTACTGTATGCTATGTACAACGAAATTTCATCGACAAACAAGAAGCGGCAACAGAGGATGGTGGACTGGGGTGGACATGCCCGTAGGAAAATAGCTAGTCCCGCCATCTCTTTATAGCCACCCCCTGTGCCTAGCTTTTTTGGCGTACTCGCTGTATCCCAATTCCCTTCTCTCATAAGCCCTTCTCTGAGATCATTTCAAATCGATACCTACCTGTTTGTGAAGATATGATTCATTGATGAATTTCTTATTTGTGATATAGCGATTCTTTAGAAACATTCCAAGTTCATATTCCATCCTCATACCAAGCTGTTTACGTGAGAATAAAAACAACAATGAGAAATGCAAGTCAAAGTTAATTTCAGCCTCCTTCCAGAATATACAGACATAGAGAATCCAGAATCCTAAATTTCAACGAATTTTACTTAACATTGCAGCAAAAACGCTTAATTAGATGTGAAAAATATTTCATTAAATCATCTGAATCGTATACTTGTTAATGCAATAAGATGTAGGCTAAACATTTTGGGAGGGTGTTGCTCATTTCCGGGGGTGCTGGAAAGAAAATAGATGGCATAAAATATAGATCCAACCTGAGCTAATCTTATGATATAAAATGTATATCCAACCTGGGTCAATCTTCCAAAGCAGCTAAACATTTTAGGAGGGTGCTGCTCATTTCAAGGGGTGCTTGAAAGAAGATAGATGGCATAAAATATAGATCCAACCTGGGCTAATCTTATGATATAAAATGTATATCCAACCTGGGTCAATCTTCCAAAGCAGCTAAACATTTTAGGAGGGTGCTGCTCATTTCAGGGGGTGCTTGAAGGAAGATAGATGGCATAAAATATAGATCCAACCTGGGCTAATCTTATGATATAAAATGTATATCCAACCTGGGTCAATCTTCCAAAGCAGCTAAACATTTTAGGAGGGTGCTGCTCATTTCAAGGGGTGCTTGAAAGAAGATAGATGGCATAAAATATAGATCCAACCTGGGCTAATCTTATGATATAAAATGTATATCCAACCTGAGTCAATCTTCCAAAGCAGCTAAACATTTTAGGAGGGTGCTGCTCATTTCAGGGGGTGCTTGAAGGAAGATAGATGGCATAAAATATAGATCCAACCTGGGCTAATCTTATGATATAAAATGTATATCCAACCTGAGTCAATCTTCCAAAGCAGCTAAACATTTTAGGAGGGTGCTGCTCATTTCAGGAAGTGCTTGAAGGAAGATAGGTGGCATAAAATATAGATCCAACCTGGGCTAATCTTATGATATGAAATGTATATCGAACCTGAGTCAATCTTCCAAAACAGCTAAACATTTTAGGAGGGTGCTGCTCATTTCAGGGGGTGCTTGAAGGAAGATAGATGGCATAAAATATAGATCCAACCTGGGCTAATCTTATGATATAAAATGTATATCCAACCTGGGTCAATCTTCCAAAGCAGCTAAACATTTTAGGAGGGTGCTGCTCATTTCAGGGGGTGCTTGAAGGAAGATAGATGGCATAAAATATATATCCAACCAGGGCTAATCTTATGATATAAAATGTATATCCAACCTGAGTCAATCTTCCAAAACAGCTAAACATTTTAGGAGGGTGCTGCTCATTTCAGGGGGTGCTTGAAGGAAGATAGATGGCATAAAATATAGATCCAACCTGGGCTAATCTTATGATATAAAATGTATATCCAACCTGGGTCAATCTTCCAAAGCAGCTAAACATTTTAGGAGGGTGCTGCTCATTTCAGGGGGTTCTTGAAGGAAGATAGATGGCATAAAATATAGATCCAACCTGGGCTAATCTTATGATATAAAATGTATATCCAACCTGGATCAATCTTCCAAAGCAGCTAAACATTTTAGGAGGGTCTTTCTCATTTCAGGGGGTTCTTGAAGGAAGATAGATGGCATAAAATATAGATCCAACCTGGGCTAATCTTATGATATAAAATGTATATCCAACCTGAGTCAATCTTCCAAAGCAGCTAAACATTTTAGGAGGGTGCTGCTCAATTCAGGGGGTGCTTGAAAGAAGATAGATGGCATAAAATATAGATCCAACCTGGGCTAATCTTATGATATAAAATGTATATCCAACCTGGGTCAATCTTCCAAAGCAGCTAAACATTTTAGGAGGGTGCTGCTCATTTCAGGGGGTGCTTGAAGGTAGATAGATGGCATAAAATATAGATCCAACCTGGGCTAATCTTATGATATAAAATGTATATCCAACCTGGGTCAATCTTCCAAAGCAGCTAAACATTTTAGGAGGGTGCTGCTCATTTCAGGGGGTGCTTGAAGGTAGATAGATGGTATAAAATATAGATCCATTCTGGGCTAATCTTATGATATAAAATGTATATCCAACCTGGGTCAATCTTCCAAAGCAGCTAAACATTTTAGGAGGGTGCTGCTCATTTCAGGGGGTGCTTGAAGGAAGATAGATGGCATAAAATATAGATCCATTCTGGGCTAATCTTATGATATAAAATGTATATCCAACCTGGGTCAATCTTCCAAAGCAGCTAAGCATTTTAGGAGGGTGCTGCTCATTTCAGGGGGTGCTTGAAGGAAGATAGATGGCATAAAATATAGATCCATTCTGGGCTAATCTTATGATATAAAATGTATATCCAACCTGGGTCAATCTTCCAAAGCAGCTAAACATTTTAGGAGGGTGCTGCTCAATTCAGGGGGTGCTTGAAAGAAGATAGATGGCAAACAAGGGGGAATTTCGTTTTCGACCAATCAGCGCATTTGTTGACATTTGGGGCCTCGACCAATCAGAATGCACCATGACGTCACATCAATGGCGGAAGCTGTGGGAAGCTGCGAGGAAAACATCTCCCCCAATATCGCTCGAGCTGACAACGGTTATCCAACTTTTTACCGATTTTATTGGTTTACATCAAAGTTTGGTAAATTTTGGAACTTTCTGCCACTGCAATTTTCGATCGATCGTTTTCTTCAAGAGAAATCGTTTTTTAAATAACACTAAAATTCGAGGCTTTGATGAGAATACCATCCCCTTAGGCCCTTTTTCAAACCTGCGATCTTTCGCCTTCTCTTCGAAGAAAAGTGGAAGATTTTCTTAACTTTTCGTAGCCACGTCCCACAAATAAAAATTTTTCACAAAAATAATAGTCACCCGAGTCCCCTGGGATGGCGCGATTCTTTGTTTTGGCCAAAGTAAATCTCATTCATCAGTTTCCTCGGCAGCGTTCTTTTGATTCTCTTACTTGATTGGCTCTTTTGAGAGATTTGGCGGGAAAAAAGCTCGGTGACTGGAAGAAGGAAATGTCAGGTGCTAAGTTTATTGAGTAAACAAATATGCCGAAGTTTAAGAAAACTTGTGGAAATCCCTTCCGCACAGAATGGGTCAAACAATGCAGAACATTCTATGCTTGTGAAATTGAAAGCTGAGGGATTGATTGTTGGTTTGTTTCCTTGTTTTAATTCGATCTTTGATTGAGGAGGGAGGAAGGAAAAAGTGGAGATAAGTTGTACAGAGAGGTAGAGAATGTTTGCACATCATGCCCGAAGAAAGTTTCAAACCCGACTGGCTCGATATATACGTGCATCGCATAGATTGAGAATAATAAAACAGGTAGATATAATCTAAGAAACCTTCTTATGGAATGGAGTTCATGTATTTATCTTTTAATAAGAAACTGCCTATAAGAAACTCAGCTATCGGATCACGAAAAGATAAAGGAACTCCAGTACTGGGAAAATATAACTTGAGAAACCATTCATTTTAATAAAGGAAATCCTCGTCACATTTTTAGTTCATTCTCACTTGTTTCCTGTTCTACTCGCGAAGTACTTCGGCAATATGTAAACATTGGAAAAGCTTCAAGAAACGTTCTGAAAAATTCACGAAGGCACAGGTAGTGAACGTGAAGATTGTTATGGAACAATTCTGAGAACTAAAAATGTGATAATTTCTAGAAATTCAGTATTGGCCAAAATTCTTAGTTTCTTATGAAAAATACGTGTAAAGAGATTTCAATGCAGGCTGTTTTCTCAATTTCTTATAGCAAGGAGATTTCAACTCTTTGCTTTTGCATTTATCGAACCATTACTCTGGGATATATTTTAAATTCAGTAAATTTAAATTTCATAATACTTCAACATCTAGTTGACTTTTCCACCTTGATATTTGTTTCTCATCTTTCCATAAGCAAGATTTCTTCAGATCCTATTTATGAATAAAATAAAAGGTTTTGGGCTTCTTTACTCTCTCCATACATCTTAATAATGTTTAAACTTTAAGAAAATGTATCTTTTGGATTTTTTGTACCTAAGTTTCTTGTAAAAATGAATGTGTGAATTATGAAATTTACTGAATTTAAAATACATCCCAGAGTAATGGTTCGATAAATGCAAAAGCAAAGAGTTGAAATCTCCTTGCTATAAGAAATTGAGAAAACAGCCTGCATTGAAATCTCTTTACACGTATTTTTCATAAGAAACTAAGAATTTTGGCCAATACTGAATTTCTAGAAATTATCACATTTTTAGTTCTCAGAATTGTTCCATAACAATCTTCACGTTCACTACCTGTGCCTTCGTGAATTTTTCAGAACGTTTCTTGAAGCTTTTCCAATGTTTACATATTACCGAAGTACTTCGCGAGTAGAACAGGAAACAAGTGAGAATGAACTAAAAATGTGACGAGGATTTCCTTTATTAAAATGAATGGTTTCTCAAGTTATATTTTCCCAGTACTGGAGTTCCTTTATCTTTTCGTGATCCGATAGCTGAGTTTCTTATAGGCAGTTTCTTATTAAAAGATAAATACATGAACTCCATTCCATAAGAAGGTTTCTTAGATTATATCTACCTGTTTTATTATTCTCAATCTATGCGATGCACGTATATATCGAGCCAGTCGGGTTTGAAACTTTCTTCGGGCATGATGTGCAAACATTCTCTACCTCTCTGTACAACTTATCTCCACTTTTTCCTTCCTCCCTCCTCAATCAAAGATCGAATTAAAACAAGGAAACAAACCAACAATCAATCCCTCAGCTTTCAATTTCACAAGCATAGAATGTTCTGCATTGTTTGACCCACTCTGTGCGGAAGGGATTTCCACAAGTTTTCTTAAACTTCGGCATATTTGTTTACTGAATAAACTTAGCACCTGACATTTCCTTCTTCCAGTCACCGAGCTTTTTTCCCGCCAAATCTCTCAAAAGAGCCAATCAAGTAAGAGAATCAAAAGAACGCTGCCGAGGAAACTGATGAATGAGATTTACTTTGGCCAAAACAAAGAATCGCGCCATCCCAGGGGACTCGGGTGACTATTATTTTTGTGAAAAATTTTTATTTGTGGGACGTGGCTACGAAAAGTTAAGAAAATCTTCCACTTTTCTTCGAAGAGAAGGCGAAAGATCGCAGGTTTGAAAAAGGGCCTAAGGGGATGGTATTCTCATCAAAGCCTCGAATTTTAGTGTTATTTAAAAAACGATTTCTCTTGAAGAAAACGATCGATC
Organism: Aurelia coerulea; assembly: GCA_039566865.1. Taxonomy (NCBI): domain Eukaryota; kingdom Metazoa; phylum Cnidaria; class Scyphozoa; order Semaeostomeae; family Ulmaridae; genus Aurelia; species Aurelia coerulea. The sequence continues at coordinate 18,878,162 of CM076947.1, read as the reverse complement.
GAAAATTGCAGTGGCAGAAAGTTCCAAAATTTACCAAACTTTGATGTAAACCAATAAAATCGGTAAAAAGTTGGATAACCGTTGTCAGCTCGAGCGATATTGGGGGAGATGTTTTCCTCGCAGCTTCCCACAGCTTCCGCCATTGATGTGACGTCATGGTGCATTCTGATTGGTCGAGGCCCCAAATGTCAACAAATGCGCTGATTGGTCGAAAACGAAATTCCCCCTTGTTCAGCTAAACATTTTAGGAGGGTGCTGCTCAATTCAGGGGGTGCTTGAAAGAAGATAGATGGCATAAAATATAGATCCAACCTGGGCTAATCTTATGATATAAAATGTATATCCAACCTGAGTCAATCTTCCAAAGCCAGCTAAACATTTTAGGAGGGTGCTGCTCAATTCAGGGGGTGCTTGAAGGAAGATAGATGGCATAAAATATAGATCCAACCTGGGCTAATCTTATGATATAAAATGTATATCCAACCAGGGTCAATCTTCCAAAGCAGCTAAACATTTTAGGAGGGTGCTGCTCATTTCAGGGGGTGCTTGAAGGAAGATAGATGGCATAAAATATAGATCCAACCTGGGCTAATCTTATGATATAAAATGTATATCCAACCTGGGTCAATCTTCCAAAGCAGCTAAACATTTTAGGAGGGTGCTGCTCATTTCAGGGGGTGCTTGAAGGAAGATAGATGGCATAAAATATAGATCCAACCTGTGCTAATCTTATGATATAAAATGCATTATCCAACCTGGGTCAATCTTCCAAAGCAGCTAAACATTTTAGGAGGGTGCTGCTCATTTCAGGGGGTGCTTGAAGGAAGATAGATGGCATAAAATATAGATCCAACCTGGGCTAATCTTATGATATAAAATGTATATCCAACCAGTGTCAATCTTCCAAAGCAGCTAAACATTTTAGGAGGGTGCTGCTCATTTCAGGGGGTGCTTGAAAGAAGATAGATGGCATAAAATATAGATCCAACCTGGGCTAATCTTATGATATAAAATGTATATCCAACCAGGGTCAATCTTCCAAAGCAGCTAAACATTTTAGGAGGGTGCTGCTCATTTCCGGGGGTGCTTGAAGGAAGATAGATGGCATAAAATATAGATCCAACCTGGGCTAATCTTATGATATAAAATGCATTATCCAACCTGGGTCAATCTTCCAAAGCAGCTAAACATTTTAGGAGGGTCTTGCTCATTTCAAGGGGTGCTCGAAGGAAGATAGATGGCATAAAATATAGATCCAACCTGGGCTAATCTTATGATATAAAATGTATATCCAACCTGAGTCAATCTTCCAAAGCAGCTAAACATTTTAGGAGGGTGCTGCTCATTTCAGGGGGTGCTTGAAGGAAGATAGATGGCATAAAATATAGATCCAACCTGTGCTAATCTTATGATATAAAATGCATTATCCAACCTGGGTCAATCTTCCAAAGCAGCTAAACATTTTAGGAGGGTGCTGCTCATTTCAAGGGGTGCTTGAAAGAAGATAGATGGCATAAAATATTGATCCAACCTGGGCTAATCTTATGATATAAAATGTATATCCAACCTGGGTCAATTTTCCAAAGCAGCTAAACATTTTAGGAGGGTGCTGCTCATTTCAAGGGGTGCTTGAAGGAAGATCGATGGCATAAAATATAGATCCAACCTGGGCTAATCTTATGATATAAAATGTATATCCAACCTGAGTCAATCTTCCAAAGCAGCTAAACATTTTAGGAGGGTGCTGCTCATTTCAGGGGGTGCTTGAAGGAAGATAGATGGCATAAAATATAGATCCAACCTGGGATAATCTTATGATATAAAATGCATTATCCAACCTGGGTCAATCTTCCAAAGCAGCTAAACATTTTAGGAGGGTGCTGCTCAATTCAGGGGGTGCTTGAAGGAAGATAGATGGCATAAAATATAGATCCAACCTGGGCTAATCTTATGATATAAAATGTATATCCAACCTGAGTCAATCTTCCAAAGCAGCTAAACATTTTAGGAGGGTGCTGCTCATTTCAGGGGGTGCTTGAAAGAAGATAGATGGCATAAAATATAGATCCAACCTGGGCTAATCTTATGATATAAAATGTATATCCAACCTGGGTCAATCTTCCAAAGCAGCTAAACATTTTAGGAGGGTGCTGCTCATTTCAGGGGGTGCTTGAAAGAAGATAGATGGCATAAAATATAGATCCAACCTGGGCTAATCTTATGATATAAAATGTATATCCAACCTGGGTCAATCTTCCAAAGCAGCTAAACATTTTAGGAGGGTGCTGCTCAATTCAGGGGGTGCTTGAAAGAAGATAGATGGCATAAAATATAGATCCAACCTGGGCTAATCTTATGATATAAAATGTATATCCAACCAGGGTCAATCTTCCAAAGCAGCTAAACATTTTAGGAGGGTGCTGCTCAATTCAGGGGGTGCTTGAAGGAAGATAGATGGCATAAAATATAGATCCAACCTGGGCTAATCTTATGATATAAAATGTATATCCAACCAGGGTCAATCTTCCAAAGCAGCTAAACATTTTAGGAGGGTGCTGCTCATTTCAGGGGGTGCTTGAAAGAAGATAGATGGCATAAAATATAGATCCATTCTGGGCTAATCTTATGATATAAAATGTATATCCAACGAGGGTCAATCTTCCAAAGCAGCTAAACATTTTAGGAGGGTGCTGCTCATTTCAGGGGGTGCTTGAAAGAAGATAGATGGCATAAAATATAGATCCAACCTGGGCTAATCTTATGATATAAAATGTATATCCAACCTGGGTCAATCTTCCAAAGCAGCTAAACATTTTAGGAGGGTGCTGCTCATTTCCGGGGGTGCTTGAAGGAAGATAGATGGCATAAAATATAGATCCAACCTGGGCTAATCTTATGATATAAAATGCATTATCCAACCTGGGTCAATCTTCCAAAGCAGCTAAACATTTTAGGAGGGTGTTGCTCATTTCAAGGGGTGCTCGAAGGAAGATAGATGGCATAAAATATAGATCCAACCTGGGCTAATCTTATGATATAAAATGTATATCCAACCTGAGTCAATCTTCCAAAGCAGCTAAACATTTTAGGAGGGTGCTGCTCAATTCAGGGGGTGCTTAAAGGAAGATAGATGGCATAAAATATAGATCCAACCTGTGCTAATCTTATGATATAAAATGCATTATCCAACCTGGGTCAATCTTCCAAAGCAGCTAAACATTTTAGGAGGGTGCTGCTCATTTCAAGGGGTGCTTGAAAGAAGATAGATGGCATAAAATATTGATCCAACCTGGGCTAATCTTATGATATAAAATGTATATCCAACCTGGGTCAATTTTCCAAAGCAGCTAAACATTTTAGGAGGGTGCTGCTCAATTCAGGGGGTGCTTGAAGGAAGATAGATGGCATAAAATATAGATCCAACCTGGGATAATCTTATGATATAAAATGCATTATCCAACCTGGGTCAATCTTCCAAAGCAGCTAAACATTTTAGGAGGGTGCTGCTCATTTCAGGGGGTGCTTGAAGGAAGATAGATGGCATAAAATATAGATCCAACCTGGGCTAATCTTATGATATAAAATGTATATCCAACCTGAGTCAATCTTCCAAAGCAGCTAAACATTTTAGGAGGGTGCTGCTCATTTCAGGGGGTGCTTGAAAGAAGATAGATGGCATAAAATATAGATCCAACCTGGGCTAATCTTATGATATAAAATGTATATCCAACCTGGGTCAATCTTCCAAAGCAGCTAAACATTTTAGGAGGGTGCTGCTCATTTCAGGGGGTGCTTGAAAGAAGATAGATGGCATAAAATATAGATCCAACCTGGGCTAATCTTATGATATAAAATGTATATCCAACCTGGGTCAATCTTCCAAAGCAGCTAAACATTTTAGGAGGGTGCTGCTCAATTCAGGGGGTGCTTGAAAGAAGATAGATGGCATAAAATATAGATCCAACCTGGGCTAATCTTATGATATAAAATGTATATCCAACCTGGGTCAATCTTCCAAAGCAGCTAAACATTTTAGGAGGGTGCTGCTCAATTCAGGGGGTGCTTGAAGGAAGATAGATGGCATAAAATATAGATCCAACCTGGGCTAATCTTATGATATAAAATGTATATCCAACCTGGGTCAATCTTCCAAAGCAGCTAAACATTTTAGGAGGGTGCTGCTCATTTCAGGGGGTGCTTGAAGGAAGATAGATGGCATAAAATATAGATCCAACCTGGGCTACTCTTAGAAAAATTGCAAAAAGATGCAGTTACAATAATTGACTCTCTACCCCCAATCAATGCCATATGACGGAATAGTCCTTGAATGTGGCTTGATGCCTATAGAATTTAGAATTAAAGAGAAAAGATTGATATACTTCCATAAGATACTAAACATGAATAAAAGTAGATTGACTAAGATAGTTTATGAAGAGCAAAAAAGGTTAAATTTCCCAAATTGTTGGTATAAAGAAGTAATCAGTGACCTAGAAATGATTGATATTAACCTCAAAGAATGTCAGATCAAAGACCTAACCAAAGAACAATGGAAGCAAACTGTTAGAGAAAAAATTATCATTATCATAGAAAATATTATTAAAAATAATAAAAAGACTAAACTCAGATTTATCAAGGGTAGTAAGTTTGAAATGAAAGAGTACCTGAGGTGTGACTAAGCCTCATCTCTACTGAAATTAAAACTAAACATGGTTGACCTAAGAGCAAACTACAAAGGAAAGTACACTGATTCTCTTTGCAGGAGATGTGGGTCCCATGAGGAATACATCAAACACTTATGGGATTGCCCAAATTTCTCTCAAAAACCCAAGATGAAAAAGACTTGTTTGGCTAAAAATAAATCCGAAGTACTCAAAAGTATCAACAAAACGCTACAAAATTTCTACAAATAAGGATTGGCTAAAAAGTATTAGCACCAGCTTGTGTACCCAGTTGTTGGGTAACTGCTCCGAAATGGAGAATTAGCTTCAATTATTATTATTAATTATTATTATGATATAAAATGCAAATCCAACCTGGGTCAATCTTCCAAAGCAGCTAAACATTTTAGGAGGGTGTTGCTCATTTCAGGGGGTGCTTGAAAGAAGATAGATGGCTAAAATATAGATCCAACCTGGGCTAATCTTATGATATAAAATGCATTATACATGCATACATACATGCATACATGCGATATTTGTTATTGCAGGTTAAACTAAAGTCAGCTAATGCTGATGTGGACCTGCATATACTACTAATAAATGAAAAGTTTACCTGAAAAATGTAAAGAGATGTTAAAACTGTTCAGTAATAAAATCCTTAAGCCTAGTTTTTAAAATACAAGTTTCAGATTTAAAGGAAAATTTATTTATGAAATCAATATGTAATTTGATGTTGTTCTTGAATTCTTGTGTGTTCTCTTTCTCTTTTAAACTGTTGTCAATTGCATTCCACAGAAGAGATCCTCTATATCTAAGACTATTTCTGCCAATCTCTCTTTTAAATCGCTTTATGTCAAATTTCAACTTATTCCGAGTTCTACTCTCTCGTTTTTCAAAAGGCCTTGAGAGTAGAGCAGGGCAGTTTCCATAGAAAATTGTGTGCATGTAGGTTAAAAGCCTTTTCTTATAGATGTAAATTATTGGCTGCCAATTTACTTTGTTCATTATCTCTTCATTTGTAAGGGTTCTATCTTTGATCTTGTGTATGAGTCTTGAAGCCCTGCTATGTAGATTATCAATAGCATCCATGATGACATTAGAACTTGTGCCCCAAACAGAAATACAGTATGTCATTGAACTAACAACAGTTTTGAAATATATCTCCTCTTGAATCTTGATAGGTAAATACCTTAGTCTTCTCATCTCTTTAAATTTGCTATTGAAACTATTTGTCACTTTTGTAAGATGACTTTTCCAGTTTAGTTTGTTGTCTATTTTGACTCCCAAGGAAGTGCTCTCTGTAACATATTCTATCATATTATTCCCAAACATAACAGGCTTTAGAGACCCTACAAAATTGGCGCTCGATAAAATCATTGCTTCTGTTTTTCCTGTGTGTACAGTAAGATGGTTCTTTGTACACCATGCACGTAGTTCATTTGCTGCAGCATTTAATTTCTCAATTACATCTTCGATGGTTTTGGAGACACAATAAATTGTGGTGTCATCAGCATACATAAAGAGATCCAACCTGGGTCAATCTTCCAAACCAGCTAAACATTTTAGGAGGGTGCTGCTCATTTCAGGGGGTGCTTGAAAGACGATAGATGGCATGAAATATAGATCCAACCTGGGCTAATCTTATGATATAAAATGTAGATCCAACCTGGGTCAATCTTCCAAAGCAGCTAAACATTTTAGGAGGGTGCTGCTCATTTCAGGGGGTGCTTGAAAGAAGATAGATAGCATAAAATATAGATCCAGCCTGGGCTAATCTTACGATATCAAATTTATATCCAACCTGGGTCAATCTTCCAAAGCCATCAGGCCAAAAACTCTCCTGATATTCATCAGTTGGATATGTCCCAACAGGAGTCCTGTCACCATGCCGATATAGCTGCAAATAAATACAAAGCAAAAAGTTTCTATCAGATCAAAAGTAGCCATTTGATACAGTAAAGTGTTAGTTGATTTCTCAAGTTTCCAGTTTACACTGGCAATCACTTTTAAATAATAAATGAGTCAGAAAAAATGCACTACTTTTGAAAGGCCCCTGAAAGTTACAGTCCCCTGAAAGTTGCAGCAATATGTTGGTCATCATCTTGCTGAATAGGTGGCACGTTAAATCATTATCAAGACTTTAACAGGTTGAAAGTTGAAATTGGCCACTTCAATCCAAAACTATGAAGGATTTTCCAAGGAAAGCCAACAATTTTGCCTTACAGGTCATATTCTTCCCCTATCATGATACCGGGTGAGTAAAAAAAAGGATCCTGCTTTGAAAGGCCACTGCTCATTGAATATGAAAGCAATAATATTGAAAACTGTCTTGCTTTATTGCCAATATGTTCAGTTAGGTTCAGTAATTTACCCGGCCTTAATCGGCCATTTCTTCCCATCAATATGGGTGATTTTCTGCAGAGAGCCCCTTCCAAAAACCTGCAAAAAGACTGGAGGAAGCCATGAGCAAAATTTCCTTGGTTTCCCTTCCAAATAATGATGACACTCACATGTATTCATGTATTTTGTCCTCTTGGGAGAATGGAATCACCCTGAATAGGTTATTCATACCAAGATGAGGGAATTTTGTATTTTGTCATGCGCGAATCAGCACAGGGAATCAAAAATGTAAGAACTATGCGCCATCTTCTATTTTTCTTCTAGAACTATCAGTTCATGGAGAGACAACTGGCGCAACCAGAAGTGTTGCTTTATGCCATTTTTATTCAAACGTAGATAAAAGAAATCATTAGGAAAGTTTTGTGATAAACAATGCTCTTTTGTGATCAAAAACACAACTCAAACAAAAGGGAGAACACAAAGACAGTGCAGTGCAGTGTCTACAGGGACTTGAGGAATTATTATGACAGGGAACTCTCCTGCAGAGGGCAGATTGCATTCACCGATTACTGATACATTTTCTGTTAAGTCTGAAATTATTAGGTACTGGCCGATTTTACAGGAGGCTAGCTCAGTTATGCTTTAAAGCTCCCTGAAAATCTCACACTGTTAAATGGTGTAGTTTTTTTTCTAAAATTATTTCTAATCAAGGTGTTTTAGTAGGGAATCGCAGCCTTGTTGCTGCGTGTTTCCCTTGCAGAATGGAGAACAGAACAGATTACTTTTCAACTCTTAGAAACAGGCCTTGCCGTGAGCATTTTAGCAAGCGAGCGGTACATCGCTCTCCTCAATGAAGTCAGGCGGGTGATTTTCATTCCATAGAAAATCATCATTAAGAGTGTATGAATAAATGAGGAATCCAATATTTGTCTTTAAAGAGCTAACCTTACAAAACAAGACGGTGATTCTCTGACAGAAACGAAACTTTAGTTTTATGTAGTCACAAATCAACCACATACTAACGAGGATGTCTCGGCGGTCTCCAGTAATATTTTTCTGATGCTTAATAAGTTTCTTAATTTTTTTGCCGATCTAAGAGTTTAGTTTCTCAAAAATGCTTCTGTAAGAAAATACGGGTAAGACCTTGAAGAAATTTAATGTAAAATCTATCGTATAGCCCCGTTGTCATATTTCTCAAAAGTCCTAGGCTCGAAAGTTGATCGTTTCTGATTATTCACCATGCTGAAATGATTCGGTTTTAACATGTCAGGAACTTATGGATACCAAATGACTTTTTCAATGGTCTTCAAGTAACAGTGAGGTGTAAAGGATTTCAAAGAATTTGTTTGGCTGTTGCTTTTCGAAATGTTTCGTTTGTTTTTCTCGTGACTTGTCAAGTAGTTAATGATTTACAGGAGTAGATGACTTCCTTTGAAATAAAGGTAAGGAATTATATTTTGAGGTCAAAATATATGGGATTAACTTCCTCTTAATATGTTAGTTTTACTTCAAGAGGTAATGAGGTGTGATGAGTAATAAATGAAAAACTAAGGCGGGCGGTTCCCAGGTGAATTGACGTGGAGGCGGGCGATGAATAGCTTCCCTCGCCAACTCAAGGCAAGCATGGAGGCGGGTGCGGGCGATCGCCCATCTTAAAGGGCCAGGCCTGCTTAGAAATATTTTTAAGAACTAACGAATTATACCATGAGATAGCAAAATCATTCTTTGAATCATTATGAAAAATCGTACTGTTACATGGTGTAGATTTGTTTGTAAAAAAATTTCTAATCAAGGTGTTTTGGGCCTTGTTGCTGCTTGTTTCCCTTGCAAAGAGGGTACCCAATATGTTTTTCGGGAAGCGGGAATCGCCATTTTTTGGAATCGGGAATCGGGAATCGTCAAATTTCTGTGAGCGGGATTCGGGAATTGGCACCAGCTTTCGGGAAGCGGGATTTACCTAGACTTATGCCTTTTCGTCCCTTTTTTCCGTGCGTTCATTGATTTGTTGATATCCTTGGTCAAAAGGGACTCATACCATTACTCCGAAAAAGTGGGCACACTTTAGGCCCTTGCAGAGTGGTTCAGAACTCACCAATCAAATTGCTAGGATTTAGTTTTAAACCAATAAGGGGCGCTATTTTGACAGTTGTTGTTGATGCATACAAAAATGGTTGATATGGCCTAGAGTTCTAGTATCTGCGACGGATCTATTTTATTTCTACAGAGGAAGGTTACTGCTTGAAAGGTATATATTTTGCGATTACTAGGTCAGGAAAACACCATTCTCTGTATCAGTTTGTTTTTTAATGTTCAAGCTCTTTAGACCAGAGTTTGAAGTGATTTTGTGGACTGTACGAGAATTCCCGCTCTCTTAGGCCATTTTGTCAGGGAAACAAAGGACTCCAGGTCATAAGTCTAGTGAGTAGACGCATGGAAAATGAAGTCAGCCACAGCCATGAAATACCATATCATCAACTGTGTGGCAATTTACTATGAGAAGGGACAGAGACAGAGTGGCACCAACTTTCACCACGAGGAAAAGTTTGGAGAAAACAATAGAATACCCCATTTTTGAGATTCTAGGTCATAAGACTTTGCTTCAAATGTACCCCCTTTATCATGAATGAGCGTGATATCATATCTTCATTAACATTGCACTGCACCCACCGGGTGCAGTGAGGAGAGAATTACAAGAACACAACAAGCCCTACGTTTACACTGATCTCTGCAGTAAGAAACTCAAATAGGAAGTTAAAACAAATACAGTATCATTCGCAGGGGCGCAAATGAGGGGGTGTGCAGGGTGTGAAACCCCCCCAATAATTTCATAACTTGGTCCCAATCGCTATTTTATAGTGATAAAGTTTGTCCCGATCCGGCTCTATGAACTTGAACCTGAATTTTTCAGGACGTTGATACTCGAAAGGCAAAGATTTATGTGTTGGCTGTTTTTTTGTTTTATCGCAGAAACTAAGTTTACAGGAAAGATATCCTCGAGATTCCTTTAAAAACCGAAGAGAAAATGGCTGGGTATAAGTCGGGTAAGGGATGCCTTCTGAGCCAAAGTAGAGGATGTTTCTTCAAAAGTTTTCTTCGTGCTCCAATTTATAGGATAACAGCCCCAAAACTATCAAGGTTTCCTCGCTGTTAAAGGCAAGCATGATATTGGGAGATGCATTCTAAGCCAAAATAAAGAATGTTTCTTCGAAAATTTTCTTCGCACTCCGATTTATAGGATAACTTGCACAAAGCTATCAAGGTTTCCTCACTGCCAATGGCAAGCATGCTATTGGGAGATGCATTCTAAGCCAAAGTAAAGGGTGTGGCCCCAAAAATTTTCCTGGCCCCCAGGCTCCTGCATTTCCATGCCTCCCTTAATTTACCCAGGCCACGCCACTAATTGATTCCATATGAGCAAGCTTGCATGCCTAATAACGTGGCAATTCTGTGATGCTTTGACTGGATCATTCAGGGCATTCAGGGCAGATGGCTAAGATGCTAGCCCGAAACAACTTGATGCCAAAAACTGTTTGTTTAATTCCATTTCGATTGCTGGGAAAACATCATGCCTGTTATACTGTATTTTCGGCAAATTGTGGCAGAAAAGAAAACAATATTTTTTCATACATTTGCAACAACATTAATTTCGCAAAAATCGGTCTGTGTGGAAGAAACTCGGTCCTTTGAACACACCCCCCTCAAAAAATTTGCATTTCCACCCCTGATCATTCGAGCCATAATAAATGGAGCGCAGGCCTCTGCTCTTCGCCATAAGTCGTGAAAATGATTAATTTTGGCTTCGATACACTTTCAGACCATGTTCAGACGAAAAGCGGGAATTCGTTAAAAACGATGGTCGGGAATCGGGAATTGGGCTAAAAACGTAGCGGGAATTCGGGAATCAGGGGGTCTATTGGGTACCCTCTGCAAAATGCAGAACAGAACAAATTAATTTTCTACTCTTAAAAATATTTTCTGGAACTAATGAAATTTACCAGGAGAGCATAATCATTCCTTGAATCATTCTGAAAATTCCATACTGTTACATGGTGTAGTTTTTTTGTAAAATTATTTTTAATCAAGGTGTTTTTTGGTCGGGAGTTGTTCGTTGTTGGGTGTTTCCCCTTTGGAAAACAGATTGTAGAGAGTGATAACAGATAACTTTTCTGCCCTTAAAAATATTTTCTGAAACTAATGAAACATACCAGGAGATAGCATTCATTCCTTGAATCATTCTGAAAAAATTGTACTGTTACATGGTGTAGATTTTTATGTAGAATTATTTTTAATCAATGTGTTTTTGGTAGGAATCGCGGCCTGTTGCTGGGTGTTTCCCTTGCAGAATGCAGAACAGAACAGATTAATTTTCTACCCTTAAAAATATTTTGCAGAACTAATGAAATTTACCAGGAGATAGCATAATCATTCCTTGAATCATTCTGAAAATTCCATACTGTTACTTGGTGCAGTTTTTTGTAGAATTATCTTTAATCAAGGTGTTTTTGGTTGGGAGTTGTTCGTTGTTTGGTGTTCCTTCAGCGGAATGCATATGAAGAGATAGATAAACTTCGAAATATCGTAGGAAATATCATTAAATTCAACTTTTTGTTGAAACTGACTTCTGCTTTCCATCTATGTTTGTTTCTTACAAGTGAATTAGGCGATAGACAAAAATTGTACGTGACATAATTTGGTTCACTGAACTAGCTTCGAACATTCCGCACAAAAAGCCCATCATTATATTTTCGCTGCGGAGCGCTTTGGTCAGCGGTATACAAAATTCCTTCATCTTATTCATACCAGGGGGAAGACTTGTCCACCCTCAGCAAGTGCTAAAGCATGCAGAAGTCATTGCTGTAAGGTCTGGATAAGGCAGAAATGTTAGGAAAATTTGTTTGTGATCATGGGCATATTTTGAAGGTTTCTTTGAGAGGCTTTCTCAAGAAAATCCGTTATAATTTCAGAACGGAGTGGCCGATTTCAGTTAGGTAAATGTTAAGGTAGATTTGAACATGGCCACCATTAAACCATATACTTGCCGATATCATCATCTTGATATCCAGGGAGCCTTGACCTTACAAACGGGGATTCTTTTATTGACTAACCCGGTACATTCTTAGAATTTTTTCAAACAATGAATGTGGTCCATATCATCTATGACAATAATCAGTTATCAAAATTTGGAATGTATGGAATATACATACTTATCTTTCTCCTTAGGCTCCGTGGGTAACGTTAAGCCATGGGTAGTTAGACACTGCTGGTGTGCTTCTATGGAGGAGCGCTGGATGATATGTATCTGCGGGGGAAATTTTTTGTAGTACTGCGGAGGAGATATTGAAAGGCCGAAAATATTAATCCGATATCTCCTCCGCAGTACTATAAAAATTTCCCCCGCAGATATCTCCTCCGCAGTACTATAAAAAATTTCCCCCGCAGATATCTCCTCCGCAGTACTATAAAAAATGTCCCCCGCAGATACATATTATCCAGCTCTTCTCCATAGAAGCACACCAGCAGTGTCTAACTACCCATGGTTAAGCCCAATATTAGAAATTTGAACGCAACGGTACCTGCTGGATTCGAAAAAATTAATCACAGAAATCTGAATGAACCCCTGTTAATTTGTGTGCAAGCTACGCAATGTAACAAATTAAAGGGGTTAATGCAGATTTCCATCATAGATCCAGCAGGTACCGTTGTGTTCAAATTTCGAATATTGGGTAGTTGAGTTTTGATAAAATGTTCAAACAGAAAGTTATCTGACAATGTTGCCTCATAAGTGAGCAACACTTTGATGTGTTGTTTGCATGTTTGGTTGAATACTGATGCAACACGGGTGAAAAAGAAAACAGTTGCTGCTGATCTGTTAGGAAATAAGTTGCGGTCCTTATAATATACATATGGATCGATACTGCAGTCCAAAAGCAGGCGAGGTTTAAATCATTATCATCATTATGCATTTATGGCTGTATCGAGGCGTTGTATTTGATTGACAAAGAGCCCATAGTGCATTCCAATTTTTCTCTTCGCCGGATGTTCCCGTTAGGAATATGGGCACAGCAGGATTCCCCGCCAGTGGCAATTTGGCGCTGTGCACCAACTGGCCACCAGACCACAAAAAACATTATTTCTCCGCCAAAAACCTTGGCGTGAAAAATCAGAAGATAGCTCTCTGCTGGATGTCTCTGGCAGGAAGGTCTCGGAATAGCTGGGAATGCACCCTGGCCAAGAGCAAGGACGCGCAAGAAACAAACGAAACGGCTGTCATTTGAAATACGTACTAGAGTACTGTCGCCCTGAATGGGTCTAATCACAAATAGAATTAATTTTCTTATCAAAGTGCATGTCTCTTGGAAATATTCTTTTTATGAATATAGACTTCATTTCCTTGCCAACCGTTATTTCTAGCCCAAAGATATTTTTACTCTTGTTTCCTCTTGAAACTGAGGCTAACATCAGCAGTAGTCAAAATGATACTTTCTCCAATTTTCGCCCTGAATGGGTCTAAATATTGTTTAGTCCTCAGCAGAGAAATTCTACTAGCAGGAAAGTCAAGCTTCTCTCTACAGATACCACACTGAGTGAACTTTAAGGGAATGTTTGTATTATCTGGCTCTTGGCATTCTTGGCAACATAAAACTTCAACGGACAGCTATCGCTTTTCCTGCACCGATGAAGCTCAAATTTACGTAAAATTCAACTGTTATGATAATTTTCAAAGCTGACGAAACACCAACGTTGATGAAACCCTCGAAATATGTCAAAATAACTTTAGTAGCACATTTCCTTTCTAAACTGACGCAATATCAGCACACACAAACTTGGATCGTTACGTGGAGTCGTTTGAAAAAGATAGACCCATTCAGGGCGAATTTTTCCCGATTTATTTGCCTTTGGAAAAATACGCACTTCGGCAACAAAAATTGACGAGATGTTTTGATAAATGTTAGAATTTACTCTTAAAAGGTTAGTATGACCTGCGAAACAGTTTAACTGGATATCAAATGGCAAAAATGAAAAAATAAAGGCTGACTCATTCAACCGATTTGAACCGGAAAAAAAGATTTGACGAAACTTGCGAGTCCACGGAAGATAGTCTGCCTGAAAAACTTCATATTTTCGGAAATATCCTTTTCAACGAAACACAAGCAAAGAATATTGCAAAGAAAGGCATCAGCAAAACATTTTTGTTGTGGTTTTGAAAAATTTTTAATCCAGGCGCCTTTTATTTCCGTCGAAAGAAGAGCGTGCGATTCTGTCGAAAAACGGCATTAGACCCATTCAGGGCGACAGTACTCTACTACACAGGCAAGAAAACTTCATATGTAAAGTCATTTTCAATTCATTTCAACAAAAGATTCTAAGGTAAGATAAGATATTGATACATCATGCGTTAGAACGTAGGAAAGCCCCCTCACCACAATAGTTTGGGCCTGTGACCTCCTGTCCCTATAAGTATATGAGGAGGCCCTCAAAAAAGCAAAAACTTCTCACTCCACAGCAGACAACTTTTCATACTTACAACATGGGCTTGTTTCAGGATCTTCGTAGCGTAGCAATGACACAGCAAGATAAAAAACACGAAGACTACAATATGCAAACACCAAGAAGCCATCTTGCAGGCAAATTCGCTTTTCTACTTCTTGTCTCGTGAAAGGGATTTATAATTTTGCAAAAATTCAAAGTCCACCATCTTGTAAATAAGATAGCCTCGTTCTGAACTGTAATTAAGATGAGCTGAGTAAGCCCAGCCTCGTTCCCAGGGTGTTCTGACGTCATACGCTGGTCACGAAGCCAAATTAAGGTAACTCTGCTTTCCGCTCTAGTGCACAGCGAGATGCCGTTTCGCAAAACCACTCTCCTCAGAAAACAGTTAATTTCTCCAATATTATTCGGTCTATCGAAAAGCGGTAAAAAGGATGTTGTTCTGTATAATCTGGGCAATCGAAAGATGTATAAATCGCAATGTTTCCGTCAACCCTGGCTTTGCAAATCCTTGCTCAAATCTTTTTGCTGATTTCAGTAATGTGGACTTACCTCCAAAACTGCTCGAAAAAGTTTCGATTTTTTTTCGTTCAATCATTAGCTAAGTAGTTGATCTACAACTTTGCCAAGTCTGATTGAAAAAGCTAGGCTAGATTTCCTGCAATCGAATTTTACATTTCTGTTTACTTTTCGACATCCAAGGGGAAAAGTGTTGGTCAACAGTTTAGCCCATGCAGAACGATTTGAACGCCTGTAGAATGTTTTTGCAAAAAAATTAGTTCTTGATCTAAGATCTATGCTCATTGTGGACTCTAAAAGAAATTGATAATCTGTGAATGCTTACGAAAGTCTCGAAAGACACCCAAAGCATGGTTTCGTGACGCTGCTGGTAAAAATCAGTAATTTTTAATCAATAGATGCAACTGATACTTTTACAAGTGCACTAAGGATGTCTTTTGAGACCTGCGTATGGCATTCCCGAAAGATGACGTTCATTTGTTTGCCAATGGGTTTGCCAATGGAAAAACCTCTGAAAGTTATTTCAAGCCTGAGCTTTTGCAAGCGTGCTTCATAGCATGGTAAACCGTTGACCAATGTTTCTCCATTTCGCTGTCGAAAAGTAAACAGAAATACGAAATTCGATTGCAGAAAATCTAGCCTAGCTTTTTCAATCAGACTTGGCAAAGTTGTAGATCAACAACCTAGCTAAAAATGGAACGAAAAAAAATCGAACATTTTTCGAGTAGTTTTGGAGATAAATGCACTTTTCTGAAATTAGCAAAAAGATTTGAACTAGGATTTGCGAAACCAGAGTTGACGGAACATTGCGATTTATACATCTTTCGATTGCCCAAATTATACAGAACAACATCCTTTTTACCGCTTTTCGATAGGCCGAATAATATTGGAGAAATTAACTGTTTTCTGAGGAGAGTGGTTTTGCGAAACGGCATTTCGCTGTGCACTAGAGCGGAAAGCAGAGTTACCTTAACGGCCTCTTGTATCCTAGAGTAGAGTAGAGGTAGAGCAACGAATTCACTCTGGGGACGAGATTGGAGTGAGCTGAGCCGGAAGATGTGAAATGATGAATACCTTGGTCCTTTCAAAATTCGCCTGCCTTCAATTTTGGCTCCCTTTAATTTTCGCCCCTTTAATTTTCGCCCCCCTTGTGCAGAAGTTTCGCGGGAGTTTCGCTCCCTTTAATTTTCCTCCCCCTGGTTTGGATTGATATGACGTAATTTGGATGGATATGGTCCCGAGGAAGAGAACACGGTGGATTTAGAACAACAAAATCACCCCTTAGGGACAATGCAAAGTTCATTTTATAACATGGCCGGTGCAAAACGTAACGGGGCAACTAATTTTTTTGAGCTTGTACAGAACTGGGTCAACCCTTTTTACAAAGCAATATGAACGGGGCAGTAACTTTTTATAAGCTCAAGATGAAGTTTGAAATATAAAATGGCTCATTTTGAGGACAAAATCGTGAATCGTGCAAGTTGAGAAATACTTGGAAGGATGTGTATGAAAATGACGCAAAATGTCCTTGTCAGTCATCTGCAAGAACGATTCATTAGTCATTTCTCTTCATCTTCAAAGTCGATCTTTTCGTTGACAAAGACTCGTAAGGGATAGAATTGATTTTGTTATGGTCTTTGGCTAATTCATCGGTGGTACTTTACAACATCTGTTGTTAATGAATACGGGAGACACTTTTTTAAAGGGAAGGGTGACGGAGCAGTTGGTTTTTTTGCAATCAATTTCATACAGGGCGAGCAGGTTTTTTTGCAACAATTTTGGTTCTCCACCGGCCATGTAATATAATAAATTTTGCACTGTCCCTTAGACACAGGGGAGGACAAAATAATTGTCATCGAAGAGTAATGCATGTCTTGTATTTTGTATTACAATCAAAATTAAAGTTCTTTTATAGAAAATATAGATTTTGTCGCTTCCTTTAATTTTCGCTCCCTCTAATTTTCGCCCCCCAAAATATTTCCGCAATTCGCCCCCTTTAATTTTCGCCCCCCTCCGGGACGAAAATTAGAGGCAGGCGAAATTTGAAAGGACTAAGGTAGAAGTGAATGAAGGATTTTGATGTTTATACCCAACATCTACCCAACAAACAGAACACCAGAGAGTCCACCGTAGCGCGGCCTGTAAATTTGAGGCGCCAGTATATCAGAGGTTTGCCTGTAAATATGAGGTCGGCAAGATCAAAGGTATTCTTCTTTGGCGACAAGTAGTCATAATCTATTGTGAATTAGACAAAGGTGAGAACTCCTATTTGGAACTCCTATTTGGTTTGCTCTGATATTGACGAGAGATAAAACATTGGACAGTCTTCTTTTACCTCGATTTTAGGACGTCTTTTAGGAAAACAGGTGAGAAAGCGTCTCGTTTCAGCTTTCTCATAAACTTGAACTTCAAAAGCTTGTAATTCCGTGAATTATTAGCTGATTCGCAAGATTCTGGCTTCTAAAATTGATTTAAAATCTTAGGAGCAGGGTTATCTAACCAGGAGCCTGTACATTTTATTGTTATTTTTTAACATTTAATCAAACGTCGAACAATCTTTCTGGGACACCCTGTATGTTTAAATGTCAAGGGGTAGTCATAGTATTTTGCTCCTTCTTGTATCCTCCTTGTCCCCTCCTTGTAGTGCGACATAGTAGTTCATGGCTAGTCTCGGAGGTTATTTGTCATTTAAAACTTTTATATTGAATACAAAAAAGAAGATCTCACAAGTGACATTTCATACTTAAGGTGCTACATACCTAATTATCCAGCATCACTGTAGTTTTGTTATTTCTTATGCTAATGGCACCAAAATTTATATTCTAAACATCAAAAATATTCTAACATCAAAAATGGATTCAAAATTAGTCATGCATGCATTATTTAAGGTGGGCGCGTCAAGATATTGAGAAATTTTGAAAAATTCTGTAAAACTTTGTACAAATCTTGTGAACCTGAAACTTGGTTTATGGGTACCTTAGACCAAGATGCTTCCACACTATCAAAATCTTTCAAAAATATTTCTTTGTTCAAGAGATATTGCAATTATCATGGAATTTGGCCTCTCGGCCAATGATCTAATTTGCATAATTCCATTTCTGGATAAAAATTTCTTTTTCCTTGATAGGGTGGAAGGGCCTTAGTATGAGCAAATAGACTGCCAAGTTTGAACCAAAACAAATGGAGAAATCTTTTTCTAGAATTTTTTAAAATTCAAAAAGTCCTAATTGAGAAAAACGCATTTAAAGTTTTTGGCTTACATATCATTCAGTTTATAGCTAAAAATATGGATCAGAAGCTTAGCATTCACCTTCTCCTTGATCTTTTTCATACCTTCATACCCTTTCTTCAGTGCCCTTAGTATTTTCCTCATTTTCTTACTCTTTTTACTTGCTTTTCCTACTGTCAGTTAGTTTTTTGATGTTCTTTTTTCTCATCAATTTTTCCAATAATGTTTCTTGGAAAATTTCTAGCCACCTCAATATGTTACCTATGCGAATTACTCCGTCATTGTAGTTGATAGCGGCTGATGCTGCTGCATTTCAACCACCTATCTTGATGTGAATATCTCTTTTGGGTATCTCTACCAAATAATACCATGAAGTGTTTCATTGTCAATCTGTGTTTTGCTGTAACAGCACTTCATTGGCAGCTCGTCCTTGATAAGAGATTAGAATATAGGCACCAACATTCAAAGGGCAGTTCTGTAAGGTTCTCTGTTCTTTCTTTTGCTGCTTTTTTCTGACTAACCAGTGTGACCTCAGTATAACTTCTTTGGAGGAACTTGTTAACAGTCATTCAAACTTTGAGTCACATAATTTGTCACATTCATCCACACATGGCAAATGTTTCACACTTGTTTCACTGGCACTCAGACCTCTCAAAACTTCTCTAAATGCTAAATAATTCTTGTTTTTGACTTTAAAGTTCTTTGGCCTCATTTATGAGTGCAAAGAATCTCGTTTGAAGTGCAAAGAGATGTTTCCCATGGACAAAAGCATTTCAATATCAAGAGTTGAGCAAAAACATTCCTTCTGAGGAGTTCTCAGCTGAGGCATCATGCTTCAACTTTAGATCATATTTTTGGCAGACTCCAATAAAATCAATTGCATTTCAGAAACGTTGAATAACGAAAGCAGTCTTCTTGGCTCATGTTGGTTTGTTCATCTTGTTTTAGCACATGATTGAGCTTTAACTTTTTGGCTCTGTTTGGCAGTAACAACACTAGATACTAACACAAAGGCAACAGCAGAGGCGCCGGAGGCTCCATGATGCGGCGGGGGCAGGAATCGCAGAAAGGGCACCTTAGGGTGTCAAAATTTGCCGTTGAAAATAATCGGGAATCGTCATTTAGGATATTGTGCTCAACATCTATTTCGACACGGGTGTCACAAGCCCAAAAAGCTGGGGCGGAAAGGTATAAGGGGGTCTGGGGGCAAAGCCCCCAGAAAAAATACTCCTGGCCACGCCCTTTAGACCCTCGGAAAACGTGCGAAACGCCCTTCAGACACTCGGAGAACATGATGGGAATGCTCTTTTTATTATTTTGATCTATTTAGATATTTCTGGAAAAGCAGCCATCTCAAGCAGTACTTTTTACAACAGCGGGCATTTTGGTGCAACAAAAATCGAAACAGAGAAGAACATCATATATTTATTTAGGAGGAAGGAAAAAATATGGTTAGAAACAGCGGCGTGGCCAGGGCAAATTAAGTGGGAGGGGAATGTAAAATTAGGGGGTCTGGAGGCGAAGCCCCAGGAAATTTTTTAGGGCCACGCCCTTTACTTTGGCTTAGAATGCATCTTCCAATATCATGCTTGCCTTTAGCGACAAGGAAACCTTGATCGTTTTGTAACAGTTATCCTATGAATCAGAGCACGAGGAAAATTTTTGAAGAAATATCCTTTACTTTTGCTTAGAATGCATCTCCCAATATTATGCTTGCCTCTAGCGACAAGGAAACCTTGATATTTTTGTTACAGTTATGCTATGATTCAGAGCACGAAGAAAATTTTTGAAGAAGTATCCTTTACTTTGGCTTAGAATGCATCTCCCAATGTCATGCTTGCCAGTGGTAAAATGGAAGATTTGACATTTCTCGGAAAATTCTTACCCAACCTATACGCAGCTATTTTCTCCTCGGTTTTAGAGGAATCTCGAGGACCATCTTCCGACAAAAGTGGGGGGCAATTGCCCCCTATACCCCCCACCGTGGCCACGCCACTGGTTAGAAATTGAAATTTAAGGCCTTTCTCGAAATCTTCAATAAAGGAATTGAGAATTCAGGAGGAAGGCCAGTTATCACAAAAGTTTCAAGTCAATAAAAATCTACCCTTCCCAATCTTTTTGACTGATTTCGAGAAATTATAACATCGACTCTGTGAAAACTGTGGTCGACATGTCAAACCCCAGACCACCCCGTGGCGACGCTACTGCCCGGCGGGTCCACTCCTATGAAAGAATTGTAACCATGACAGTCTGGCACTTTTTGAGATGAACCCTAATCTCTGATTCTTGTTCTTTGAGAACAGCCCTTTTCCGGCATTTTCTCTGATAGGGAACCGGGAATTACTACCCTAATTCTGTGATTTCTAGGAGGTTCCTAAAAACAAATGTTTACAAAGAGAATGATTCAGTTTGAAAAGTATCGCACACCTTAATTCACTGATATTCATACCTAAGACATTTAATTCAAAGTTGTTGATTTATCATTATTTCTTGGGACTGACAAAAATAAATTATTCTCTTCAAGACACAAGTAATCAAGAACTTCCCATTCCATTTTAACATTAATAGACATTATCCTTTTCAAAATGTAGCTCGTCTTATCCAACTCATGTTATACTTTCCTCTTACTGTGCAGTAATTAGACTTCAAATCTAACAAAACATCCTAAACAACAAATAACTGTTACTTCAGCTGCAAATAAAGGACAAATAACTACATAGCTCAGGTGATATGTTGTGATAATTTGGGGTTATTTTGTTTTTTAAAATCTAAACTAAACACCTAAAAAGATGTCAATTGAACTCTGTCATCAACCATTTGCATGGCTTTTATGCCATTTGATTTGGGAAGGTTTTCATAATATGACAAAGTCAAATGCAGAACACTTCTCCTCCTGCAACACACACTACACCTACAGTAGCTGTGTGTGAAGGGCAGGGATAGCAGTCTAAAACATAAGTGTTTCTTACCATAGTAGTACCACAGCCACTTCTCATCAGATAATAGATCTTTTTAGACATTACAATGCCTTGATTTGATCCAGGATCATTATTCTCGGTTTCAGCAAAAACTTTTTCCCGCCAAATAGCCCAGAGGAGGCCAGCCTCTTATTGAAAATTTGCCTTCTGAAATCTAAAAAAACCCTCCTAATCCGACCTAATCTACAGATGGTGTTGAAAAGTTTATATTTTCATATGGAAACAAAGCAGAAGGTCGAGACTTTGGTAGAAAACAAACAATAAAAAATTTTTTGGAATAAATGAAATATTGCTGACATGATTTGTTGTCGAAGAGACAATTTTGTTGTTGTTGTTGTTGTTGTTGGTCATGGTTGTTGTTGCTTGTGTTTTGTGTTCATAATCAACTCATCTACTTGGCAAATCGACATGCACCTTGGATGAAGCAGAAATGGTAAGCCCTTTCTTTCTCAGCCTTCTTGGAAATGATAAGAAAATTTAAGTTGAAGAATTGAAGAAAATATAAGTTTACAGGTAGCAGGCCATGGCCAGCCAACAGCATATTCGCCAAGAATAATGAAAGTCTTCTTGTTCCGCCTACATTTCTTTGTGTCAGATTTAGTCAGAAGCTATATTTTTACCATATTCATGTCTAAGTTTTGTATCTGAAGCAAATTGCAACACTGATAATAATTTCTAATTCCTTCAGGCCAAAAGTCCAAAGCAAGAGTTGCATACCACAGGGAAATATAGACAAACTGATCATTGAAGTTGTAAACAAATACAATAGACTTATATGGCAATTGTGTTCTGTATTAAATACAGAAGATTACATGTTTGTTACCAATAATGAAATGAGCTTGTTGCTTTATCTCAACCTTTTAACTTTCTTGGAAAATAGATATATGCAATGGGAGATGAATTGGTTCTGGAGCGTGAGTTATGGCTTTTGAATGTGAAAGAATAAAGTACCAGAAAACTTCTTGCCAGATCTTCAAGTTGTCTTCACATAATCACATGTAGTTTTTGCAGACATTAAGAACCAATGAATCTATCTCCCATTGCATATATCTTCCTAGAAAGCCACAAGTTTGAAATATTACACCAAAAAAAACTGGACCCTCTTGTTTAACTCCATCAGTTGATTTTTGATCAACTGATAAATGTTATTGTTGAGTGTGTGCAGTGCAAGGAATCTATTATAGTCATGTTGATGAGTGCTCTTGGCTCATTTGTGTGCATCTTTTCACAAATTTACCACATTTGGTATCAATAGATTTTAATATATTGATATTTGACCCTTTTTACAAAACTCTAGGAAATATTTTTAAAAAAGGACCCTTTTTTCTAGATTCTATGGCCTAGATTTTTCACAAATTCCAGACCCTTTCTCCTAGATTTCGTAGACTCTCATGGTTACAATTCTTACATAGGAGTGGACCCGCCGGGCGCTACTGTCCTTCGAACGTACTGTAATCTTGAGAGCAGAAGGAATCGTTCTATTATTGTGACTGCGGACGAGAAACAACTCGCTTCCAACTAACAGGCGCGATTAATCAATAGTTTTCTGAAATGCATTTTTTGGAAAGGGCACTTTGCTGCCCCCGCGCTGCCCCCGTGGCTCCGACGCCCTTGGGCAACCCCGGGGGGGGGTACTTGACCAGGTTTTGGTCGGGGACGTGCCATCGAAGCTTCAAAAACATACCCGTTCCTTATACCAATTTTGCGAAAAAGTATACCCGACTTTATACCAATTTTGCGAAAAAGTATACCCGACCTTATACCAATTTTCCGAAAAAGTATACCAAAATCGTTCTTTAAACCAAAATTGCGAAAATCGATACCGTTCCTTATACCAAAATCGTGAAAATCGATACCGTTCCTTATACCAAAATCGTGAAAATCGATACCCTTCCCGATGGC
The DNA here is from genome assembly GCA_039566865.1 of Aurelia coerulea. Lineage (NCBI taxonomy): Eukaryota > Metazoa > Cnidaria > Scyphozoa > Semaeostomeae > Ulmaridae > Aurelia > Aurelia coerulea. The sequence goes on along the minus strand of CM076947.1, from coordinate 18,855,048 downwards.
ACGTCCCCGTACCCAAAATATGTGAAGTACCCCCCCCCCCCCGGGTGGGCAACAGGTAGGCAAGGCAGGATTTAGGCCCTTCTTTTTCCTTTGACCATAGAACTTCTTCCACGAAAAGATCTCTCTCTCTCTCTCCCTCTCTGGTTGCTTTCCTTTTCGTGTTTTTCTAACTGCACATGATTTATTTTCACTTGTGCTTGGTTAAACTTTCTGTTAAACTGGTTATTCTGTAGAAAAAATTTGGATCGTCTCCTCTTCGTTTTCAGTTAAATTCCAACAACATGGGTAAACAAGAAGCTCCAGCCTCTGGTTGACAACAGCCTCTTTTCACCCTTAGTAAAAATACAGAATGCTGGACATAAGGAACAAGAAATTGCACTTTTCTTCGGAGCAAAAATTGAGAAAAACACCGTTGCTATGGCGTTTCTAGGGTAAATAGACATGACCAAGAGCTAAAATTTTCAAATTTGTGACAAAACAGTAATAAAATGGTACCAGACGGTTTCACCATCTGATTCTATGATAAATTTTGGATCAGAAAATATGAAATAAAAAAATTCGATTTTTCATGTCCGAATTAGGTATGTAGCACCTTAAAGACAAATGACGGATATATAGCGCCTAGTTTAAAAATAGAACAAAAGATGGCTTAGTGCTTTCATTTGTCCAATTGATTTGTTAATCTCTCGATATCATCAAATACAATGGAATACAAAGTACCTTGGAGTACAAATCGATAGCTCTTTGGACTGGAAGGAGCAAATTAAGGCAGTTTCTACCAAGGTCTCCAGGGCAATCGGCTTTTTAAGACATGCTAAGTCTTTTCTACCTAAGGAGAGTTTGAAAACTCTTTACACAGGCATTGTTGAGCCCCATTTTCGATATTGTTGTTCTGTTTGGGGTTGTGCTGGTTCTACAGACATAAACCAGTTGCAAAAGCTTCAAAATCGTGCTGCTAGAATAATTACAAATAGCAGCTTTGAAACCCCAAGCAGACAACTTATCGAGGAGTTGGGCTGGAAGACTATCGTAGAACTCATTGATGTTGAGTCTAAAATGATGGTCTTCAAGTCGCTCAATGATTTGGCTCCACAATACCTGTGTAACCTTTTTATCAAAAACTCAACAAGTTCCTCCCGCAGTCTCAGGAATACTGAAACTGATTTAAGGTTGCCAAAGAAAAAGTCAACAAATGGGCAAAAATGCTTTTCTTTCCGGGGAGCTAAACTACGGAATAGCCTCCCAGCTGAATCTAAGACGGCATCCTCCCTGAATGGTTTTAAAAAGTCAATAAAGGGTTAATTTTTCTTTCAATTGTAAATATTGCATAATTGTAAATAGGGTTTTAAAGTTATGGTTTTTTAGTGAAAGGTTATTTTAGCTGTATATTGTAATTAAGTTTTTATTGGAGGGCCCCTTGAAAAACAGCTTCTGCTGAAGGGCAACCCTCCTTAAAAGAATGAAATATGAAATATGAAATATGAAATACAATAGGCTATATTTAGATTGCCCAGGTCCCTGATTTAAATCACCTTATATCTCCGTCATTTGTCTTTAATTATGAAACCATAATTAAGTAACTATTCAGTTTTTAATAATGGAAAGCTTTGAAAAGGGTATGAATTTCAGCTATTTTGCTCCTCAGCTTGCTACACTTTTTCTTACATGCTCGGGAAAGGATAAACAATTTCAAATGATTGTTTCCTTAACTTGACAGTGGTTGGGCTATCTGGCATGGCCTATTTTGGTCTGGTGGTTTTATACCCCCTCCCCCCCTACCTAACGCTTGACTGGTAATAGATAGAGCAACCAGATTTGGTGTACTAATAGCCCAAGGCACGTGCTTAGTGAGATTATACAAAATAACCTAAAATTGGCCGTCGTTATTGCTTGCGTGTGCTTTTTCATTGTTTTGTCGAGATAAATGGCAAAATCGGCAAAATCGGGGAAAATGCGATAACATTTATTTTGAAGCACAATTCCATCCAAACATGAGAATTATCATGAAATAACACTACCCAAAGTATTTTTAAGAAATTTCATGAGTCGTTAGTTGCACAATAAGTTGCAGCGAAAAGTCAGAAAGTTTCCAGGCCATAATTTTTCTCCTGGCAGAGTTATAACAAAAAACTTGAAGAGATTGTTTCTGCACAGTGTGAAAATCTCTTTACCGCAGTGGTGGCTCCAGGGGAGGGCTAGGGACCCCCCATCGGAAGCATCTAGCCACCGTCGGAGAAATTTTGCGTTATTATCGGGGGAAATTTGGCAAAATAACGTACAAAACTACATTTTGTACCAATTTTTGCCACATGTCAGAGGCCCCAGCCCCCCTTTCGAAAGATTTGTACCACCATCCCTGCTTTACCCCAGTGCCAACCCCAATAAATTGATGGGTCTATTGCCCCCTGGATATAATTAATCTTACCATTTTTGCCTTCATCTTTAATCAATGAGCGAGCTTCCTTTAAAAATCCTTCAATTTCCAGATAATACAATGGTGGGTCATTCAAATGGCACAGTATCAAAGCATAGGAATCATTCGTCGTACATAGCCGATTGCTCGTGGCCCATGGTCGAAACCGCCAAAGCCTCATTTTCACGGACCAATCAGACGGCTAAAAAGCGTAGGAGACAAAAGAAACCCGTGAAGATTTTCCTAAATTTTGCCTACCTTCATAAAACGCAACCAGGACAAAAAACTGCTTGAGATTTCCCGAATTTTTTTGAAGCAATCTACTCTCCAGATGTTTGGGAGTAAAAGTTTGGATGCCGGTTAAAATATCTTCAGGATTGGCGGAGTTATTGCCTCTCCAATAGACAAAATCGGCGAAGGCTTGTCGAGACATGTTTACGCCACTTCAAGTCAGGTGATAAAGCCTCTTGATAAAACCTCTTTTGAATTTTATAAGTTATTTCGCAACGAGCAAACTTTTGCCATGAATGTAAAAAGTAGTACAATGCAGAAACTTCCCTAGAGTATTGCCACATGACTTGAAATGCGCGAACAAGCCTTTGTAGACTTTTTCAATTCACATAGAAACCGTAGGGGCAGTGAATCTTCAATAAAAGAAAATTTAGCGAAAGACAATAGCAAGAACAATTGAAAACACAGATTGTGGCGTTTTCGGGTCGTCCTTACAACAATCGCTATTGTTATTACTATTGTCTCCCGGCCAGAATCTCTATTGTTCAAGGTTCAGTGCCTTGTCGGTTTGTTTGTGGCCATAACTCCACCAATCCTGGAGATATTTTAACCGGCATCCAAACTTTTACTCCCAAACATCTGGAGAGTAGATTGCTTTAAAAAAATTCGGGAAATCTCAAGCAGTTTTTTGTCCTGGTTGCGTTTTATGAAGGTAGGTAAAATTTAGGAAAATCTTCACGGGTTTCTTTTGTCTCCCTCGCTTTTTAGCCGTCTGATTGGTCCGTGAAAATGAGGCTTTGGCGGTTTCGACCATGGGCCACGAGCAATCGGCTATGTACGCCGAATGATTCCTATGCTCAGTATCAATACAGTGCACCCAAAGGCAAATTCTGATAACAAGGGCAGATTTTGTAATACAATAGCACGAGTTGCTTTTGTTGACACCTCAATTCAAAGCGATTAGCGATCAAAGACAAAGGAAATTCTCTCAACCAGCAATTCAAAACAAACAAAGCCGCAAAATTTTCTCTGAAACCCAGGTAGCTAGCTCGCTCGCTGTGCATTCCAGAAATTAATTTTAAGGGCTAACATGAGCATAGATCGAAAGAAGAAGGTTATATCTACACATCTGCCACGGGCATTATATTTCTTTGGTCCAGAAGCTGAGCAGTAAATGTTTGGATAACACTCAAAAAATAAGAGAATTGAATCGCCTCCTAGACGGCTTTTGAACCAAACAAATAAACTGCCCGCGGCAGATGTGTAGATGCATCCTCCTTCTTTCGATCCATGCTCATGTTTGCCCTTAAAAACAGTTTCTGGAATGCACAACGAGCGAGCTAGCTACCTGGGTTTCAAAGAAACTTTTGCGGCTTCGTTTGTTTTGAATTGCTGGTTGAGAGAATTTCCTTTGTCTGCAATCGCTAATCGCTTTGAATTGAGGTGTCAACAAAAGGAACTCATGCTATTGTATTACAAAATCTGCCCTTGTTAATTCTGATAAGAAAACAAGAAAAGTCTTTTGGGAATGTCCAAGCTTGGAATCCAGTAAAGCGTGAAAGATGTTGTGATAGTAGTGATGAGGATTATGTTGAGGAAATTAAGATCTCCAAAGACAGTGATTTACGAATTGAGAATAAAGGGGAATGTATGTATGTATGTATGTATATTTCGCCAAAAATGAAAATTAAAATATAAATAAGTTTATCAAAGCGGAAAAATCTAATTACAGGCATGTGATATTAAGTAAAAACAAGAGTTAAAAACAGTTAATCTAAAAACACCCCTGGTTAAAATGGCAGGGATAGCACTAAAAGGTCAGTGTGACCTTGTTTCCATAATGGTCCCTCCAAAGGTGTCAATAAAAGAAAAGTTTTCATAGAAGAAACGAAAATTCCTGAGGATGTTAAAATTTAGCTAATTTGTGCCCTAATCGAGCGTAAGAGAGGGTGTGCGGTGTCAGTAGTACACATATACGTCATCTTCCTCTCTTTGTATATTTTTGAAGAAATTTTCTTTGATCTTGTGTTTAAACGTGTTGATATTATTGGTGGATTTCAAGTCAGATTTGAGACTGTTCCATATTTTTGGCTCTTGGTAGGATAGACATTTTTGGCCTGTGTTACTCTTACAAAATGGGACGTTTAGTCTAAACTTAAACTTTCGCGTTATTCGACTTTGGTCGGCTGGATGGAATATTTCGTCAGCATAAGCTGGATCAGTTCCATTGAAAAATTTCATTATATTCACACAGATATTTTAATCTACTCTCTGCTAATTGGTGTGGAAAACCAAAACCAGCTCTTTTGAAATATTCCGGGAAGGAGATACTGATAATGGATATCTTACACAACACATGATCAGACGACAAAGAATGAATTTCATTCTGGGGAGATGGATTACATTTGTGATTTATGCGGAATGGGATTTGGTGATCGTGGCAATCTCCATGCACATAAAGAAAACATTCATATTGGAGAGAGATCTTACATTTGTGATGTATGTGAAATAGGATTTGATCTGAAAGATGACTTAGACAGACACAAGCAAGTCCATTCTGGTAAGAAGCATTATGAATCTATTGTACTTGGAAAAGAACTAATGCCAAGTAATGTTGACAAAATATTGATCCATAAACAATCTGATTTACAAGTCAAGATGGAAAAGGAAGCATACCCTTGTGATATCGTTGGGAACGAGTTTGCTGTCAGTAGCAATCTCACAACTCATAAACAAATTCATACTGGAGACAAACCTTTTATTTGTGATATTTGTTGCAAAGGATTTAGTCACAAAAGTGTTCTGAATAAACATAAACGTATTCATACTGGAGAGAAACCTTACATTTGTCATATATGTGGCAAAGGATTTAGTCAAAGTATTAGTATCAAGATACATAAACGCATTCATACTGGAGAGAAACCTTACATCTGTGATATGTGTAGACGAGGATTTAGTCAAATTGGTCATCTCACAACACACAGACGTAGTCATACTGGAGAGAAACCTTACATTTGTGACATATGTGGACAAAGATTTAGTCAGAAAAGTGATCTTAATAGACATAATCGAGTTCATACTAGAGAGAAACCTTACATATGTAATATATGTGACAAACGATTTGGTTATAGTAACGTTCTCGCTGCACACAAACGAATTCATACTGGAGAGAAACCTTACATTTGTGATACATGTGGACAAGGATTTAGTCTTAATCACAATCTTAAGACACATAAACGTATTCATACGGGAGAGGAGCCTTACATTTGTAATATTTGTGGCAAAGGATTTAGGCGGAATGATTATCTCGAGACACATAAACATATTCATGCGGAAGAGGAGCCTCACAACTGTCATATATGTGGAAAACAATTTAGACAGAAATGTGATCTCGAAAGGCATAAACGGACTCATACTGGAGAGAAACCTTAAATTTGTGATAACACATAAACGTATTCATGCAGAAGATGAGCCTCACAACTGTGATACATGTGGAAAAGGATTTAAGTGCTGTATTAATCTCACTACACAAAAACGGCGTCATTCAATGTCATACTCGTAAGAAAGGAGTCAGCTTCACTGTCAATGTCACAAACCGTGAATGGAGTCAAACCTGAGATAAACGTCAAATTTTTATCCAGCAACGTAAAACAACGCATCTTAGATATATGTGGGATAAGATTTTTTTGGATATTCCGTTAAAAATTTACAGTATAGGGTGTCCCAAAAACAGTGGCCGACTGGCCCACCCCCCTCAAAATCTTGTAAAAAGGGCCCCCCTTTTTACTGGAAAAGGGCCCCTTTGGCAAAATAAGGGACTTCTTTAGTAGTTTTACATTTTGAATAATGGACATCTCACTTCACATTTGAATCCTTCCGTGTTAGTGTACTTGTTCAAAGAAATGAATATAGTCAGAGAGTGAAGATACGGATGGCGAAGAAAGAAGCACCGTTGCAGAAAAAGTAAAGGTCCCCTCCACTCCTGTAAAAAAATGGTTCTCGAGATCAGTGGCGTGGCCACGGGGGAGGGGCCAATTGCCACCCCCCCCCCCCCACTTTTGTCGAAAGTTGGTCCTCGAGATTCCTCTAAAACCGAAGAGAAAATAGCTGGGGTATAGGTTGGGAAAGAATTTTCCGAGAAATGTCAAATCTTGGCACTGGCAAGCATCATATTGGGAGATGCATTCTAAGCCATAGTAAAGGACCTTTCTTCAAAAATATTCCTCGTGCTCTGATGCATAGGATAACTGTCACAAAACGATCAAGGTTTCCTTATCGCTAAAGGCAAGCATTATATTAGGAGATGCATTCTAAGCCAAAGTAAAGGACCTTTCTTCAAAAATTTTTCTCGTGCTCTGATTCATAGGATCACTGTCACGAAACGATCAAGGTTTCCTTGTCGCTAAAGGCAAGCATGCTATTGGGAAATGCATTCTAAGCCAAAGTAAAGGGCGTAGTCACAAACATTTTCCTTGGGAACTCGCCCTCAGAGCCCCTCGTTGTACTGCCCACCCCCACTTAATTTACCATGGCCACGCATTTTCAAAGAAAGTGACTTAAAGGCACACTGTCCCCTCGATAATTTGCTTCATCCAAAGAAAGCAAAGTCATTCATGCATAATTTTCATGGCCATGAAAATTACGCATGAATGACCCTGCCTTCGTTGGATAAAGGAAATTAGAGTAAATTTGTGGAATATTCAATAGAGATCTTTATCGATTTCTTTCATTCATCAAGGGGATAGTGTGCCTTTAAGCTTTGCTATTGGCAAGAAATCAAAGAATTGTGACATATTTTGCTCATATGACCGCACCCACACCATTTAGACCACACCCACTTAGGGCCCCCTTAACTTATCCATGGCCGGTGCAAAAATCGGAGCCAGTCCGCCACTGTGTTTCTTATATGCGGGACACTACTGTATAGACACCACCACAAAATAGCCCCTTTTCAACGTTCTGTCTAAACTGTTCTGACAGTATGGTAACTGCATGCTGCATAGATCTCCCTTGTCTAAACCCAAACTGATGCGGGCACAAACTGATGCCATTCGATTCAAGGAACGGAACTGGGACAGTTGATTATAAATGAGCTTCTAGACTTCTAGATAACTTTTTGTAGAGCAGGAATTACCGTGATAGACGTATAGTTGTCCAACATTGTCGGATTGCCTGATTTCAAAATATGGGTGATTATCTCACATCTTAAGTTTTGATTCATGCTTTCTTCATGATTCTCTTTCTTCAGATAAGAATGTTGCGTGCTCTCCTCCACAGGTACCATCGAGTACCAGTTCAAGGTTGAGCAGGTTGAGCAGGTGGAGCAGGAACAAAGAGAGAGAAATAAGGGACGTCCCTCTCCTTCGTTTTTCTCCCGGGGGGGGGGGTACTTGACTAGGGAAGTGACGGGGGTGTGCGGAAAACCTCTCCACACCCTGCACCCTGTCGCATAAAAAATAGGCCAAAAGTATACCCTGTCGCATAAAAATTTTGCCTCTCAAATACAGTGTAGAACGCAATTTTTGCTTGTGATACCCTGTCGCATAATAATTTTGCCTCTCAAATACAGCGTAGAACACAATTTTTGCTTGTGATACCCTGTCGCATAACTTTTTTACCTATTAAAGCTACACTCCCATGAATAGACCCAACGCTGCTGGGGCTTAGCTGCCCTTCAGATATATTTCAACCTTATCGTGAATATTTCCTCATAAGCATCGGACAAACACAGGGTTGCATTTTCTCATCATTAGGGCAAGTTGGGCTTAGAGGGAACTAGCCCATCTCCCGAAAAACAAATAACCCTCCCGAAGGTAGGGTTGGAAGGAAAACCTTCACTTTTCCCCGCAAAACTAGTCCCCTCGTCCATGTTGGACAAAACTTCCAGATGCATCTGCAAAAGAAAGAAGATCCAACATGAAAAATGTGATTGAGGCGGGTGGGTGGGAGACTTAATTTGCAACCACTCCGCACGAGTGTGCAAAATTTACTAAATTCTCAAATCAAACTCTGTTTTATACTGCAAGAAGAAACCATGCCACATGTTCGACTATCATTGAGCACGTAGATAATAAAACACATGACATCTCTAGAGAGTCAAAATCTATGGTATTGCAAATCGCCAGAGGCGTAATAAACAATAAACAGCATGTTCGTTGCTTTAACTCCGATTAGAATTTCATTCTAATCTGCATTTAAAGCTACACTCCCATGAATAGACCCAACGCTGCTGGGGCTTAGCTGCCCTTCAGATATATTTCAACCTTATCGTGAATATTTCCTCATAAGCATCGGACAAACACAGGGTTGCATTTTCTCATCATTAGGGCAAGTTGGGCTTAGAGGGAACTAGCCCATCTCCCGAAAAACAAATAACCCTCCCGAAGGTAGGGTTGGAAGGAAAACCTTCACTTTTCCCGCCACAGAACACGAAGCGAGGAAATGAAGTGAAAAGAAGCGCTGTGTTCCCCCCAACCCACACCAAGAGGAGAGAAAGAACGCAAGACCCGAATACGAAACAGGGTCGAAGCGAGATTAAGATGAGAAAATGCAACCCCGGTAAGCGATAGCTAGGATGATACTTTGAAATACCTGCATTGCCAACCAGAGGCGAAAGAGCACATCTTATAAATGAAAACGAAGTTTCTTACCAAATCTGAGGCTCCATGCCTCGTGCTAATCCAAAGTAGAATCGCATTACTGCCACAAACTGGCCTGCAAAATGGCCTGCCAACTTAGCTGAAAAGGAAAACATATGGCTCGAAGGCCACACACACATAACACACATACACACATACACACAAGCAAGCCCGAAGGCCATTTTCAACACGCACTGCTCGACTCGCTGTCGAGACTTTTAGACTTAATTTGCAACCACTCCGCACGAGTGTGCAAAATTTACTAAATTCTCAAATCAAACTCTGTTTTATACTGCAAGAAGAAACCATGCCACATGTTCGACTATCATTGAGCACGTAGATAATAAAACACATGACATCTCTAGAGAGTCAAAATCTATGGTATTGCAAATCGCCAGAGGCGTAATAAACAATAAACAGCATGTTCGTTGCTTTAACTCCGATTAGAATTTCATTCTAATCTGCATTTATAATAGCCTGTCGCATAATTTTTGCTAGAAAATGACACCCTGTTGCATAATTTTTACCGCAAAAGGACACCCTGTTGAGCGGCACATCCCGTCAGGTCAAGTATGGGAGTGCCCCCCCCCCCCCTATGGAGCGTCGTTTGCGTCTTTATTACAAACTGACATTTTCTTATCCTAAACCCTAAATTTCTTTCATTTAAGAAATATTTTAAACACACTTCTCTATTCAGTATGGTCTTCATATTATTTTGTATGCCAACTTTCGTTTCGAATGATGTTTTGCATTCAGTATGGCCTTTGGCGCAATACATCGTGACAATCCAAACTTCTGTATGGCCTATCTATTTCGTATGGCTTATTGCGCAATACATCATAAAAAACGTAACTTTAGTATGGCCTATTGCACAATACATCATCAAATTATCATTCTGTATGACATGTTCATTTCGTATGGTCTATTGCGCAATACGTCATATAAAATGTAACTTTAGTATGGCCTATTGCGCAATAGCCAGACTTACTACGATGAGCCCTAGTAATTGAACTACAGGTAGCAAGTCTACGCAATAGCAGCGTTTTGGCGGAAAACTTAACCACAATGCTGGCCTAGCTTGATTCATGGTTTCGAACTGCACCTTCTTGCCGGATGAATCATGGAAGTGCTGCGAGAGAAAGACTGGAGAGAACAAGGAACAATCCAGACGAAGCAGTTAGCGGTTTTATACAAGCAGCGAACGCAATTTTTGAACAACTTTCGAGAGGAAGTTGGTATGATCAGAATCTAGATTTTACGAATAACACGATTCAGAAATCGAAACTGAAGGCACAGATGAGGGATAGTTGGTTGGCCCAGGATCAGACCCATTCGCACCATAGCCCCCATTGATGCTGATGATACATGAACACTGGCAGGTTCTTCGCTGAGACGCAGGGCCGTCGCGAAGGAAGTCGAGAAACGGGGGTGTAAACCTTAAATTTGCCGACAAGCGGCGTGGTCATTGGGCGTGGCCGTTGAAAATTCAACCTTATTGTTGATACATCTTCTATATGACAGTCACCTTTTAAAACGTGATTGTCGAAAATATTGGCTATGGTTCTTTTTTCGCCGGGAAATATCAGTATTTGGAGCAAAGAAATATGCTTTGGAGTAATGTTAACCAGATGAAGAAGTAAAGTGAGACTCGTGAACGTTGTCGCATGTATTTCTGACGTTTTCTGGTAAAAGAAACTAACTGACCAATTTCCTGCCTACTTTCTAATTTCTGCTAGTTGACCTATCATGAATATTGGGTCGTCCATCTCTATTTTATCAAAGACATAAAGGCAAGATCTCGACACTGCATGGCAGCTCTAAGGACTTAGATCTTCTCTATAGACCAATCGATTGACAATTCTTTCGTATTTGTGTGACTTGCCAAAATTACTTTCTTACTCGAATACTCTATCATTGTGATATAATCAGTAACCAGCGATGTAACACTTTCTGCACAAAAAGAATCGGCAAATGGTAGTGGAGACAGAGAATCTTTTCAGCTGTGATACTTGCAGCATGAAATATTGAGGACACAAAATCAAAACACCGACTGGCAATGAAAAAAAGCAAACCAAAAAGCTTCGTATTTTCACCAGCAAACTTGAGTGATTTATAGGCCATTTCGTTTGGTTTAATGCTGAGTCTATGAAATTTTGCAAAGGCTTGCTGATAGAATTGCTGATAGAGAGGAATTGTATTTTGACAACGATTTAGGGAATTTAGGTAGGACAGTGTGAGCGAAGCGAGCAACGAATTTGCGCATCTGCAACGGTTAGATTACCCTAGGTGTATGTAATCGTAATGTAACAAAACCATCTTAATTTACAGTCTGAAATTCTCGTAGTATCAGTGCTCTGAAGAATAGAATATAGCTGAATCGGGGCTTCCCACCTTTGGATGGAAATTTGTGGGCAAATGCTAGTTCGAGGATCGCACTTGATTTGCCGACAACCATTTTTCCAGGGGGGTGTCACACCCCCTACACCCCCCTGTGGCGACGGCCCTGCTGAGACGACTCATTAAATGTTGTCCTTCGGCTGCCAACTGATTAATCCGATTTACAGCATCTCTTATTAATGCCTGGTTGTCGGCAGGCCTGTTGGTATCCATCGTGCTTGGCAATAGATGGTTCCTTGCTCTCTCCAGTTCCAGTTTGCCTTGCAGGACTTGCACTTCGACGATTCATCCGGCAAGAAGGTGCAGTTCGAAGCCCGGGGGGGGGGGGGGTACTTAGTATATTTGTCCGACGGGGATGTGCCGTTTTTAAGGGTATCGTTTTCACCAATTTTTTCTAGCACAGGGTATCAAAATAAGGCAATTTTTCTAGAGCAGGTTGTCAAAACATGTCAAAAGGGAATATTCTGCTAGATCGGGTCGTTTTTTGGTCAAATTTCATGTTTTTGAGTATACTTTTCACCAATTTTTTCTAGAACAGGTTATCATTTTGAGCGAAAAATTCTAGAGCAGGGTAAAAAAAATTTTTTGGTGGGCACACCCCCGTACAAATTCAAGTCAAGTACCCCCCCCCCCCCCGGGGTTCGAAGCCATGAATCAAGCTAGGCCAGCATAGTGCATAAAGGGGCTGGATAAGAAATACATAACAAATCCATGGTTTGTGCATCAAATATCGCATTTTGAAAGGAGAGATTCATTTGTAATTAGCTAAATTCAAAAGGAAAGATCCTTATCAAGATACAGACTGGTCTTTGGGTGAAAGATCAACAAAAACACTTGCTGGGAATCGGGTTGGGAATCCATTTACATCGCAGCGATCCCAAAACATATGGAGCTTTAATTTGTATCAGAGGAAAATGCAAAGGCAAATCTACAAGATAATACATTTATTTTGAATTTTCGTTGAATAGTCCCAATAAATCCAATAAATTAGCTTATCAGAAAACAGCCAAATCAAAAATTTCCCCGACAGTTTCTTATCCAGCCCCTTTAAGTTTTCCGCCAAAACGTAGCTATTGCGTAGACTTGCTACCTATAGTTCAATTACTAGGCCTCATCGTAGTAATTCTGGCTATTGCGCAATAGGCCATACTAAAGTTACATTTTATATGACGTATTGCGCAATAGACCATACGAAATGAACATGTCATACAGAATGATAATTTGATGATGTATTGTGCAATAGGCCATACTAAAGTTACGTTTTTTATGATGTATTGCGCAATAAGCCATACGAAATAGATAGGCCATACAGAAGTTTGGATTGTCACGATGTATTGCGCCAAATGCCATACTGAATGCAAAACATCATTCGAAACGAAAGTTGGCATACAAAATAATATGAAGACCATACTGAATAGAGAAGTTAGTGTTTAAAATATTTCTTAAATGAAAGAAATTTAGGTTTTAGGATAAGAAAATGTCAGTTTGTAATAAAGACGCAAACGACGCTCCATACCCCCCGGGGTTTTTCTTTCCTCTATCATTTTGTCTCGAAGATGCTTTATTCTTCAACAGGAAAATGGCATTACATGAAATTTGGATTTTAATTTTCGTACAATATCGCATACCGCGCTGTGAAAGCTCAATACCGCAATACCGCAAGTTTTTTCCGTCATTACCGCAATTCCCGTACAAAATTTACTCCTGATACCGCAATACCGCAAACCCCGAAGTACCCCTCCTGTATAAGTGTGGCCGAGATAGCTCAGTCGGTAGAGCACCTAGAATGCAGAAGGTCGCGAGTTTAAATCTCGCTGACTGCTGAGTCGGCTCTCGTCACTCTTTTTCCATTTTTCCATGTGATTTGTCGAAAAATAAAATTTACCAAATGATAAAGCTGTAATGGTACTTATACATACTTATCAAACAGAATGCAATTTTGTGAAATAAATGGAGCAACCTCGAATCTACAACCAGTTTCTTATGGAGTCCCCCAAGGGTCTTTACTCGGCCCAAGGATCTTCTCAATTTATGTAAAAGACTTCCCTGAGTGTCTGACAGTGGGAAAGATGGAAATGTACGCTGACGATACAACAGCCTATTGTATAGAAGACTCAGTTGAAAAGCTACACACATCAATGATGACAATGATCATGGAAATAAATAACTGGTGTTTGAAACACAGGCTTACAATTCATTTTGGAAAAACGAAAGCCCTGATTCTAAATAGACACAAGTTTATCGGCCCATTAAATGAACTGAAAATTAATAACCAAACAATTGATTATTCTTCTCAAGTTGACTGTTTAGGAGTTACCTTAGATCAGAAATTATCTTGGGCCCCTCAAATCAGTAAAGTGTCAAAGTCATTCAATGCAAAAGTAAAAAAGCTGAAAAGTATGAGATATCTGAGAAGAAACTTTCTTGAAGACATCTATTTTAAGACAATCATTCCAGCAATTTCATATAACATGTTGACTTGGGGAACTTGCAGCGAGACCTTATTTGATACAGTTGAAAAGATACATGCAAGGGCAGCCAGAATAGTATACAACATCACAGGAGCACATACCAATGAAGATGTGTTAAAGATTGCGAACTGGGAACCAATTTCCTACATGTATAAAAGAAAACTGGCAGTGTTGATGCAGAACGTCCACCTGGAAAATACTCCACGAAAAATCAGTCAGTTATTTACAAAACATAAAGAGCAAAGGTACAATTTAAGAAAGACAACTAAATTTTGCGTCCCATCATTCAGAACAGATGTTGGCAGGAGAACAATCGCATACAGAGGAGCTGTTGTTTGGAATAGTTTAAAGGAAGACATTAAACACAAAAGCATTTTACCTTTCAAGGAGACACTAAAAAGATTTAGAGCATCATTAAATAGTCTTAATTTTGTAAAAGGAACTGGTCAATTATTGAATAAAGACAATAATTTTATATATAGGTAGCTTTTGATATGGACATAGACATACTTTTTCTTTTCGTTTTAATCAATATTAGTTTTAACTACTTCAATCTTAGTTATTTTACTTATAGCAGGTACACATCAGCTGCAAGCTGCCAGTATCATACCTGCTTTAACAAAAAATATATGTATGTATGTATGTATGTACAGTAGCGGAGATAGAGGGGGGTCAGGGGGGTCGGTGGCCCCCCCACAGCGACTCAAAAGATGTTTGTCGGAAAATTTGTCGGAAATTTTTCTTGCTTGGAAACGACTGTCGGAAAGCTATGGGAAGATCTGAACTAAAAACTTTCATTGAAATTGCTGCCTGTTGAAAATACCTGTATAACTACGAGCACAACACAATTCAGCTTGTGTTCCAGACTCTTAGCGCAATGATCAAGACTTATTTGCGCAGCATAATATCTGAAAAGAGACTCAAGCATGCATTTCAATCAACAGAGAAGTAGTTACTAATATTGACATCAGAGAACTGCAAAATACAGTTTATAGCAAAAATGGAAAAAGATTTCTGCACGATAAGATTGTCACTTTTGCCTGAAAAAGATGACTGATACACTTTGAAGAGAAAAGACAGGTCTCTTTTTCTGAATGCTTCTCCAGTTGCTGCAGGATATTTGAGCAAATGATTTGTGGTAGAGAAGTTCAAAATAGCCTTTAAAACGGACTCATCGTTATAAATTACAGATGCAACATTAGACACTTAAAATGACCAGCAGTCGAAGAAGGAAAATTTGTTAGGCTCCTAAAAGAACACCAAACGGACAAGTCGATTTAAAACCATGGGAACAAAAGGAAATACGTGGCTTTGGACATCAGACGGATGCGCCTTTTTGGAAACTGTTGACTGTTCGTTGCAATTTATTTCAGCTACCAACGCGTATGTTCTCTCCACTCACGGTTGCAGGTAAATCTCTTTGTTTCTCATGCTCGTGCACTATGAAAGAATTTCAGGGTCAAAAATACTCGGACCCTTATCGTGCTCGATTGAACGTTAAACGAGCTCGTTTGTGGCTCAAACGAGTTCTATCTACGGTACAGAAACAACGAGCTCGTTTTACGGTACTGAACGTGCTCGATTCCACTAAACGTGTACGCTTAAGAACAACGACCTCGTTTGAAAAAATACATCGAGCACGTTTCACGGTATTTAGAAACGAACTCGTTCAACGGCAGCTTTTCTAAATCGACTCGTTTACAAACGAGTACGTTCTACGGGGGTTATCTGACTCGTTTACAAACGAGTACGTTCTACGGGGGTTATCTGACTCGTTTACAAACGAGTACGTTCTACGGGGTCATTCAATCGAGCTCGTTATAGTGGACTTATCATTCTTGAAATTGTTGATCTGAGCTGGCGCCTCTAATGTTGAAACATGTCTCTTGCATCGTGCATGTTCATTATCCTATAACGAGCTCGTTTGCAAGCGCAATGGTCTCGTTGATAGTACCTAATTGATTCTTAAACGTGCTCGTTTGAGTTATTCGAAGTCTCTTAAAACGTACTCGTTTGGAATGAGACATGTCTGTTGAAACGAGCTCGTTTTAAAATTATGATGTCACTTAAAACGTACTCGTTTGGAATGAGACATGTCTGTTCAAACGAGCTCGTTTTAAAATTATGATGTCACTTAAAACGTACTCGTTTGGAATGAGACATGTCTGTTGAAACGAGCTCGTTTTAAAATTATGATGTCACTTCAAACGTACTCGTTTGGAATGAGACATGTCTGTTCAAACGAGCTCGTTTTAAAATTATGATGTCACTTAAAACGTACTCGTTTGGAATGAGACATGTCTGTTCAAACGAGCTCGTTTTAAATTATGATGTCACTTAAAACGTACTCGTTTGGAATGAGACATGTCTGTTCAAACGAGCTCGTTTTAAATTATGATGTCACTTAAAACGTACTCGTTTGGAATGGCAAGGCTCGTTCATTACACAGTAAGTATCAGCAGATGAACAAAGTAATAATAGTCTTTTGATATAGAAGCATTCAAAATTTATATCGAAAACATCTGAACATAATATCTACTCCTACAATCCAACGATTTGTCAGCTGCCGGATGCATTAGTTCGAAGCTCAAACACCACGGCAAGGGGCACCCATTGTTTGAGGTTTTCCTTTTTGTCTGAGAAAGCCTCGAGGTAGCCAGATGGACATTTTTCCAACGAGATTTAGTTAAAATTATTTCAAACTGTGCCTCTCCACCAGAAAACCAAGGCTTTCTCAAGTAAGAGAAGGAAATACGCTTTCCCATAGGCAGCGATAGGAGAACGCGTCAAAGCATAACTTTCCTTAATTGCAGATCTATAAATACATATAAAATACTGGGTAGGTTTTATCTTGAAAATATTTCAGCAGTTTTGGACCATCATCTCCAACCTTTAGCAAAAAGAGTCCGGTCATATGTCAAAGATACTAACGATTTTCTGCAAAAGCTAGCCAGCATGGAGGACCTTCCTCGGGATGCTATTCTGTGTACGATTGATGTGGTCGGTCTATATCCTAGTATACCCCATGACGAAGGACTGGAAGCTCTGCGTACTGCTCTTAATTCAAGGGAGAATCAATCGGTTTCTACGGATACCTTAGTGGAACTGGCTAATTTAGTGCTAACAAATAATTTTTTTGAGTTTAATGGTGATTTTTTTAAGCAAATTAGGGGGACAGCTATTGGTACCAAATGTGCACCATCATATGCTATTCTATTTTTGGCGGCTTTGGAAGAAAAACTTCTTGAACAATCACAATATAAGCCTTGGTTATGGTGGCGTTATATTGATGATGTATTTTTAGTTTGGACACACGGGGAGGAAAAACTTATAGAATTTGTAGATTTTCTGAATTCCGCTCACCATTCCATAAAGTTCACCGTTGAATATTCCAAGGAAACGGTGAACTTTTTGGATGTTCAGGTTATTAGGCAAGGTAACAAAATAGTCACAGATCTGTATACGAAACCGACTGATACTCATCAGCTTCTTCATCGTTCCTCGTGTCATCCAGGTCATACGAAAAAGGGCATTCCCTATGGGCAGGCCCTTCGAATTCGTCGTATCTGCTCAGAAGACTCATTTTTTGAAAATCGGTTGGAAAACTTGGAAAATTTTCTTTTGGATCGGGGGTACAATAGGGGAGAAATAGAGGGACAGTTTAATAGGGTAAGGGGGTTGGATCGGAATACCCTCCTGGATCGGAACCAAAAGCACCGGGATGATACGAGGATACCCCTGGTTTTAACATTCCATCCAGCATTTCATAAAGTTTACGACATTTTGCAAACTTGTTTGAATGCACTCTTTGTTGATAATGAACATCGACATATTTTCAAGGATAAGATTTTTGTTTCGTTCAGAAGGGCTAAAAATTTCAAGGATACTCTGGTTCGGGCCAAAGTTTACCAACAAACGGATGAACAAGCTGAAAAGGGCACTTTCAAATGTAATGGCAGGAGAAGCTGTCAAATTTGTGCACTCATTGTTGAAGGGGAGACATTTCGAAATTTTAATGACTCTCGACGCTTTACGATCTCCTCTGGTGCTTATCATTGCAACTCGGAGAATGTAGTCTACTTGTTGCAATGTGATTGCTGCAATAAAAAATATGTGGGCAGCACAAAAACCAAATTTCGTCAAAGATTTAATGTGTACAAATCATATTTTCGAACATATGCACGTAAATACAATGATGGCAGTCTTGACAGGGGTAAGGCGGTACCACAGGCGGGTTTCTTTGGGCATTTTTTTAGTGAAGGCCATCAGGGTGCTTTTTCGGTCAGCATAAAAATCATTGATGGGGCTTCAGATGTTTACTCACTTCGTAGAAAAGAATTATTTTGGCAATACAAATTGGGAACCTTTGCACCCAACGGTCTCAATGAAAGAGCGGCTGATGTTGAATTGGATATGTTCGCCTGTGGGGTCGCCTGAATACAGTCATTCCATTTGAATAAGTCTTAGGCTTTATCTTGGGGGCATGCTTCCTTTCGTATTTCGTGTCAGTGTGCACGTGGTGTCAGGGTGGAATTCCCTGTCTTGCCATCTAGGGATTTAGCAATTTAAGCAAATCCCAGGAGGGTCGTTGGGAGGCGTGCTTCTTCGTTTGCTTGAGACTTTATATACGCAGAGCTTCCATTCCGATGTCGAGAACTAAAGGATTAGGGAATTTACTATGAACTTTTATTTGAATTGGAAGTTTTGGCTGGCTAAGAAAACTTGAAATAGTCTAGGTGTGTTGTTTGGCATTGTTTTTAAGGGGGGCCTCGGGGGGATTTTATCACGATTTTATGTTAATGTTATTTTGTCCTATAAATACTTGGCTGTCCTGTGGTTGTAAACAACTGATGAAGATTTTATAATCGAAACGTTTTGCTTTTAACAGTTTTGTTTTTCATATCACTATGCTATGCTTCTCCTACTACTATATAGAACTGCTGTATAATCTACTAGATAGCACTACTGTAGTATGGGTGAAGAGGTAAACTTGTTGTGAAAAAGAAAATGATGCGTTTTCCTATAGATTGCGTCAAGGGGCGTACCTACTAGAAAAGACTAATAATCACTTTGCCACTGGAAGGACTAGGCAGAACTACTGTATAATCACTATGCTTCTCCTACAACTAGATAGAACTGCTGTATAACTGTATACCTCCCTTACTACTAGATAGAACTACTGTATAATCACTATCCTATGCTTCTCCTACAACTAGATAGAACTGCTGTATAATCTCTTTCACTACTAGATAGCACTACTGTATAATCACTATGCTTCTCCTACAACTAGATAGAACTACTATATAATCATGAAGTGACTGCTGTTAGAGAAAGATCATTCACTTTTTCCTAGACGTCCCTCAGAAAAAGGAAATCACTTTCTCCTACCAAAAGAAGCTACTCTATTCTCACTTTGCAACTGCTGTTAGGTTGGAGATGACAGGAGAGAGCAGCAAGGGAGCGGACTCGCATAGTTTGCTACACTGAGTCGAAAGAATGCAGTCAATAGACCTTTTAGCTATTCTACAAAAGAGCCTGGATCGAGCGTTATTTTTATACACGAGGTTCGATAGAGTGGCGTTAGAGCTCCTATCAATATTGTGCATATTCGAAAATTCTACAAAGTGCACTTTGTAGAATTTTCGAATTTGCACAATAGTGATAGAAGCTCTTAACACCACTCTATCGAGCCTCGCGTATAAAAATAACGCTCGATCCAGGCTCTTTTGTAGAATAGCTAGAAGGTCTATTTTCGTGGGTGAGGGGTCAAGTGTTGTGTGTGAGAGAAACAGAGATTTAGCGACTGATTATCGTTTGAAGGGTATGAAGAGTTTTGCATGGAACCAGAAAATCAAGCTGCACATTGAGCTTGATCCATCACTCTTTGGCCACAAGAACGATGATTCTAAGTTCAAGGTGCACAATCAATAATGTTCTGGGACTATGGAGAACACTTATTGACCCATTGGGGGGAGAGAAACATTGTGGTTTTAAAGTATGTGGCGGATACAGAAAACTGATGGCAGTTATGGGTGACACTCCATTGCAAGCCTTAACTCGATATATGCCATATAATAACCGAGATGAGCAGGTTTGGAAAAGAACTGTTGGATAGAACAGACTTACTTTGGGTAATTAGAACTGGGAAACGGCAAATGCTTCTTTTATGTCTGCCCTAAGAATATGACATTACGTAGCTGCCTTTTTGCCCTTCTTTTAAAATCTACTGAAAGGAAAAACCGTTACCCTCGATTCAAATACCCTCTCAATCTCTCTCCCTTCTCTGAATCAAACTTAGTAATTTGTTACAAATTGACGTTTTTCTTGAAGCAAGGAAACTTGTTAATCTAAAGGGTGTATAAAAACGGCTACAAGCCGAAAAAAAATAATTTCTCTGGAACAAAATGTCTGATTCAAACGAGGCAGTGATTTTCAGAAAGCCAGATTCATGTCCTTTCATTATTAATGTATAATATGCAAGCAAGTAGAAAGTAAACATATGTCAAAATGAGGTAGCGCTGCTTATAGACACTTTACTGAATAACTGAATAACTGAATAACTGAATAACTGAATAACTGAATTACCCATAGATAATCTTATCTCTGATTATTTACAAGCGTTCATGATAATGATGATGCTCGTGCGGTGATTCAACATGGTCAGCCTCCTTTTCAATACAAACATGAAAATGAACACGCTTCTCCATATCTCTAAATGGGTTTCTTGCCATTTAACGATTCCCTCGCAGTCTTACAATTTTATGACCAAGTTTGTTCCTCAAGTGGTTGATATCTCTTTGGGAAGATAGAAACATTTTGATCTCCAGTAGCCCAAGACAAACAAATCACGATCACAAGGAGTTAAGTATGGTGAGTGGGGAGGAGGCCATCCAATGTCGTGATTTTATGCAACGGCATGGTTTGCAATTAACTCAGCAAGCCTGTTCCGAATAGAAACAAGTTTATAAGCACTGATGCACCATCCTTCATTCGCCAAAGCCACTGTGAAACATTCCATCGTGCATTTGCTTCCTAATTTGTTCCACGACAGAGGGAAGACGAATTCATTCATCATTTGTGGACAGTTGAAGTCGTTGATATTTCCTTGAAAGAAAAAAGGGCCAAAAGCCAAACCATTTACAATACCAACGGAGCTTTTTTATTATTCCTTATTTTCATAATAACTATTCAGTTGGTTACCTTTTGGCGCATATTATCGAACCTTATTGCTGTTGACTCTACCTTTCATCGAAAATGAAGCTTCGTTGTATAAATCTTACACTGCGTTAAATTGCAACACTGTTGGATAAGCCAATTAGAGAAATGTGCATGGCGTTATTGATCATTTCCCAGTTGCTCGTGCCTGACAATTATTTGGTAGGGATGCTGTCCAACTCTAATCTTGTAATGCGATAGAATGTCTCTCTAGGTAGCCCAAAACCATTCACGCAACAGCAATATAATCGTTGCCATGACTTGCTTGCAAAATTTTCCTCGCATTTTCAATGTTTTCAGCAGGTCTACCAGTTTTTGCTCTACCCGAACGGTCTTGATTAAGGTTGATTAAACTGAGGTTGGTACAGTGAATTCGGTACTTCATAACGTTTCTTAACACTGACATTTTACTGGGAGGCTCTTGGTTTGGAAATCTCTCTGCAAATGCATTTTGAACAAAGGCAATGCTGTTCTTGACGATATACGCTCTGATAATGAAAACTCTTTGTTCTAACGTAATGGCACCATGTTATTACGAAGGAAATAATTTCAGCAAACATTTCAACTTGTGTGAAACAGTTTCTTATGAAGAGTTGGTTTATTCACACCTGCGTTACAGGCTTCTCGCTTTCTAACTCCAAGACGACTACATACTAACACAAAGGACTTGTGTAATGAAAAAACAAAAGTCCAAACTTCATTACACGATACAGTTAGAAAAATTTCGAAGACAAGCGCCACTTATTTTGACATGTGCTTACTACAGTTTTCACACCTTGTGAATTCCATAGTGACCTATTTTCTTGCAGATATACATCAAATGAAGGCACACCGCACCATTAAGACTCTCAGGAAATCACTATCTCATCTATGTCAGACCTTTGGTTCCAGAGGTGGATTTTCTTATATACCCTGTGGATGGCAGACCTTCCACTGAGCATAAATTGAAATTAGGCACACTGGCTTTCCTGTTCAAAGCCCTCTTTGATCATCAGTTTCAGGCTGCGAAGGCAAACGATACAAAAGCTTGATTTAAGGGATTTTTGTTGTCCAAATCATTTAGGCATAGCAGTTTTGAACAGTTGTTAGAAATGACGGGGCATTCTATTGTTAGACAGCCATTGTTACGAAAAGCAGGCTGGCATGGGTATTCAAATCGAGAAGGTAGCGGAAACTTAATAATCAAGAATTAACTAAGAACTAGATAATTAAATGCTTTCCCACGAAGCATCGACTTTCTTCCACTTGTTTCCATGATTGCAAGTGACTTCTCAAACTGCACAACTCACTGTGAAAAGAAATGCATCATTTTAGAATAAGGCAAGCTTTTGCTTTCAAATGATAGAAAACCTTTTTTTAATCAACGTGAGACTGAGACAGTCAAAATCAAATGATGTATTATCATAATCCTTATAGCAAAACTGCAAAATAAGTTCTTTTCCACTGGACAGACTCTCATGAGAAAGTTTGCTGCCATTGTCGTATTTTTTCATTTGTCTAAATTGCCACTTATTTCCCCATTTCATCATCTCAACCTCTTGAGCGGTGGTTAAAATCAAATGTTCTTTCTACATAATAGCTTGCCTCATGGAGATAAGGAACATATTGCGACGCTAATGCAAAAAGAGCACTTTAGTCGACCAGACCAGCAAGCTTATATTTTTCAAAAATCATATCAGAGTAGCATTTTTCAAATGACCTGCACTGCCGAGAAAAATGCACAATTGATGCAACAATTTCAAATGAGCCTCTATTTCGAAAATTGATGAGAATACTCTGACTCCACAATGATTTATGTTCATCATGTTTCACTTTCTTCTTGTAA
This sequence comes from Aurelia coerulea, assembly GCA_039566865.1. Classification (NCBI taxonomy): domain Eukaryota; kingdom Metazoa; phylum Cnidaria; class Scyphozoa; order Semaeostomeae; family Ulmaridae; genus Aurelia; species Aurelia coerulea. The sequence continues at coordinate 18,831,858 of CM076947.1, read as the reverse complement.
TGGTTTTTCTTCTATTTCATGTTCGTTTTGATATCATTTCTTATTCTTATCGACGGGTAGTGCATTTTTACAAGAATGATGATTAATATGACCACAAACACTCACACATGTAAGCATATATCTCTTCCTGTGGTAGGGCTGTTTCATTACATCCATATGAGCGTCAACGATGTTCCAAATAGCTGAAAAATTAGAATTTTGTCAAGTTATTGCAAAGTAACTACTTGTATGAAACATTAGAATTAGCAATTAGATTAGAAAATATTAGAAAATACCCGAAAACCTGGAAGCAAAAAGTCCTAGGCCCGACACTGCATTTCTGAACAAACATTTCCAATTTTCGTCAGCAATCTTCGATTATTTCCAACATTTTCGTTTTCACTGACACGCTGTGCATCGTTTTATGGATTCGAAAGCTGTTTTTTTATCTTTGTTAACTGCTACAGGGACTGTATGAGGCCAAGAGGGTTAGTAACCATGCTAATAGACGCTGCGCTGCCGATGTGTCGCTATGGTCTTATATTTTTGTGGAGGTAAAATGTATGTACAGGGTGTCCCCAAAAAAGGTAGCAGATTTGATGGGGGCTAGCGATAAGAATTTAAAGACCCATTGCTAACCACAATCTTCTGGGGCGCCAAAGGACCTCCCCCTTGTTCAATGTTGGTGACGTGCAGAGGAGGGTTCTCGAATTTTTCAACATTGATTGAGGGGGGAACGGGGGGAGAGGATACTCAACAGTTCAAAATATCAGAAAAAATGAATTTGTCTCATAATTTATGTCCATGATTGTAGTTATGTAGAGGAGGTAGCAAAAGAGATCCGTAGAGCCACATAAACATTTCCTCCGCAGAAGCATAAAAGCTGCAGCGTTGCGCCATAGAAGCACAAATGCGGCGTCTAACTTAATCCAACTTAATTCTCCATGGCTAATCAATGCTAAAAGCACTTCCAAGCCTTTCTGGAATGACTAGCATAAAGTTCAGTTGGTTCAATGATTATTTGATGGGTTGCATTGTTGAAAGCCGTTTTCTAAATCAAACGAGTTCAAAGAAAGGCAGCGTTGGCCATAAATTGAATGCTCAATACTCATGAAACAAGGCAGAGAAGGGCATGAGATTTAGAGTGCGCAACTTGGAATTTCCCATGCTTTTATCGGGAAATTAAAACCAATCAAAACATGAAAAGGGGAAGAACACACCCTAGAGGTGGCTTTTATTTATTGGCTGAATATTTATCACCCGGGGGGGGTACTTCATTGTCAACATGATTCGACCTGAATCTGGACTTTGAGAAAAGGACCCATTCGTATGACAGAATATTCAAAAATTTCCAGCCCATTTGCATGAATATCAGGAAATTTTTGACCCATATGTATGAATTTGTCGATTTGAAACAAAGGACAATTTCAGTTGTTTTGCGTGGATTATCATTATGGGGCCGATTGATTAGAAAATTCTCAAAGAACTACCCATCTACCAGAATTGTGGTTAAAAACAGACCCATATGTAGAGAATTTTGGATGAAAAAACCCATCCATATGAGCGGCACGTCCAGTACAACTTAACAATGAAGTACCCCCCCCCGGGATTTATCAGCGCATCACCATATGATACCTGACTGATACTGAAAAAAGGAACTGAGTGATACCGGAACGTCATAGGAAGATGTCCTGAGGAGTTAGAATGCTGACTAAACTTATCAGGTGACAGGTTTAAGTCCCTCCTCTATAGAATTAACCTATACGAAACCCTCTCTGATTTTGACGCACATTTCAGCTTGTCAAATTGTCCACGAAAATTTTGACTAAGAGCGCTAAATGATTAGCTAAATAAATGAAATTTACACATAACAAAACATTTATATCGTATCACATGATGCCATATATGCAAGTAACATTTAACAAAGTGCCCCAAAAACTTACGCCAACGCCCTATTCCAGGTCTGCTGCGGAGGGGGCAGGGTGGCTATGAATTCAGTATTTTTTTTTGGTGGGCTGTGCAATTGAAAAGATGTCAAATCGGATAACTTTTGATTATGATACAAAAACAGTTCAAGTCAGAAGTTGCTTGAAAAACGAGAGACCTCTCACTTCTGTACGCCACCTTAACGTGAGGGTTTGAATCTCAACGATATCATTTCAAATCAACACTATTACAATGGAACAAAGAAAATTAACTGTTGATCAATGGATTGCTACACATTTACAGAGAAGGTTATGAAAATAGACATGATGAATACCCATGGCAAGCTTTGCATTTAGTTTGCAGCAAATTGGGGCAAAGTTTGATGTTAAATCTTGTACTTGCAACAGTTTGTCGGAAAACTTATGTAAATATGATAAATTTTGCATAAATTCTAAACAATCAGCAAACTTGTCACTTGAAAAGAATAACAGAGCATACTCAAAGCAAACTGATTGCAAACTTTGCGCAAATTGTATTTTCACCAACGGCAACTGGCATCTATTCGGACTTTGACAAGGAGACTTCTTGACAGTCACATACTGCATTGCCCGTAGCTCTCTTGTGTGTTTACATTTTCATTTCGAATAATGGAAAATCTGTTACAATATTGCTTATACACAATACGTTGAGTCAATCTTCAAATTTTAGGACTTGAATTTGAAAAAAACCTCGCCAAAAATATTTACTAAAATATTTCGTCGACTCTTTGAACAAATTAACCTGAATTGGCACGTTGTTGACCTAAATAGCAACTTGATCATGTTTAATCCTATTACTACAAGGGGGGGGGGGGGGTGGGCACAAAGTGCGCGCGGCAAAGTATATTTGATGCAGTGTCGTCAGTTCGAAGGAAAAAGAGCTGAAACTGTGCGACTTTTCCTACATTTAATTGGCTAATCAAATTTCAAATTTTGTTTCAAAATGGTAGACACTGATCACATGACCAACCTCTTTTCAACATGTGGTCAGCTAGAGGAATAAAGGAGCGAGTCTAGTTTTTGCCAGGATGATCTTGCATCATTGAAAATACTACCATTCCATAGCTTTCAATAAGAGCTTTCAGATGATAGATACTTTTATCAATTTATGATAACGTCAGCAATTTTAGCGTTCATGACCTCATCAAAGTACATGACGCCATATAAATAATAAAAAAATTCATTAGATAACCTTAAATGGCCAAAATTGGTTCTATTAATCGTTATGAATAATTTCAAGGTGTTTTAGAGTATTTGCATTAGTAATTAAGGCCCTAGTAGCCCTTAGTACCGTTTTGCGCATGCATGATTTTCAAAATCATATTGCTCAAAAGTTATAGTTGATAACTGTACAAACCTATACATTTTCTGAATCCAAATTTAATGATGTTTCAGAAAATGGAGCCAAAAATCAAAAATGGGCTAACTGTAACAAATCTGAACCTGTTGAACAACAAGTGCCATTTTATTACCGCAGACAGGTCTAGAAAAGATTGAAGTGATATCTTTTATTCTACATTTAAATTTCATCATGGAAACCGATGAGCAAGAGTACTTGATGGTTTTGAATGGATTCAAATTTTGATATCAGAGCCCAAAAAAGCATTTCAGATTTTTTTTCGAAAGACATGATTTTGGTGCAGATGTGGCATGAAATATTTTTTTCCAAAATAGATATAAAAAATCTAAACCATTCAAAACAATCAACTACAAAAGAAGGATAAATCCTGAAAATTTCATGTAATTATGTTATTCCTATCTGGAATTATCCTTTCTCAAGTCCGAAAATCATCATTTTGAGTAATCGCATGTTTTATACAAAGACCCCAAAAAGAAGCAAATTTGCCACTTCCACCACAAACAAATTACAATTTGTGAAGTAATTTTTCTGCAAATGGGTCTTTGATGGCATAAACATGACTTTAAAAGATCATACACCATATGTCTCTCCTTCAATTTCTCTAAATGCCTCTTTTATGAAGTTCCAAGATACTGATACTGCAGTACAACTCTTATACACTTCTCTTTTCTATCCTAGCCTTCCCTAACAGTTTGACTCTTTCTTTGTGTTTCTTACAACCCTTGTGTTGGGACATCAGGACATCATCTTCTCACACATAACTTCTTTGGTAGAAATGTGTTATCTATGTGTATCAAGTTTCCACGTTGAAACACTTTCCGTAATGCTCTTGGTAAGGTAAGCCATCATCCTAACACCAAGGAAACTGCTGCTCAGAATCTTGTTCTTGTGAAATTAAAGTCTCTTTCGTTCCCTCTTGCAAAATGCTGCTACAGGGCCTAAGAACTTTTGCCATAAACTCGTGGTTTGAATCCCTTCTTTTATCAACTTTATTCGCTACAAGGTCTTCTCCTATTATTTCAAAAACCATCCTTGATTAACTGTTCATTTCCAATGCAGGGAAACTGCTGCTTCAATTCACTTTCTCTTGGTCCAAGAACTCTTGCTCAAAACAAACCAAACCAAGCCAAGGAAGCCAAAGTAAAGTTTCCTGTCTTGTCTCTCTGTAGCATCAGCAACAACAGTGAAGATCAAAACCGCTGACCAATGTGTCATTGGAATGAAATAGTGGGAAATTTGAACTTCTATTTTGACCGGGTAGTCACAGAGAAGCGCAGAGAAGATCACCCTGAGAAATTGTATAGGCCTGTATAGCGGAAATAGATAAAGGGATTTATTGCTCTGACCAGTCGATCTTAAAATGATCATATCTCTGAAAATATGGCAGGTAAAGCAAAACGGATTATTTCATTGAAAAGCTGACGAAATATCCTTTCATATATATTTTTTCCGATTTTTCGACCAATTTTTTATTTTTAAGGGCTACTAGGGCCTTAAGGGTTTAAATGATGTAGATAAATGATGAATATGTGATATAAATAATGAGCTTAAATGGATATTATATTGCCGATTTTTACTCATTGATGCTTTGTGATACATTTTAGTAGCATTAAGAAAGAAATTATCAAATAAAAATTTCAACATTGCCAATATTGCTAATAGTAAGCAAATACTGCTATTTTCCTATTTCTATGACGTCACAATGACGTCATGGACGTAATGAAGAATTAAACAAGTAGTCTATTGTGTAGGTTTTGCTCCTTTACACCATTGTGCTAAGTTTCATCCTCACATCTGCAATATTGACGAAGTTACGGAGGGGATGTGCCGTGCCCCCCCCCCCCCCTGGTACTACAAGGGTCCAAAAAGCCCGGTATTAATAGGGTTAAAGCATTTTGAAATTTTTGCGATCACTCACTTGCGGTTTTGTTGGCCAAGCATTGTTTTGTTGATATCCTGTCCCATAATTTAGTCCCTGAAAATCACTTAGTCCCGCCTTGGCCAACTTAGATAGGCAAAGGCAAAGTGCATATGTGTCAATTTTCGGACATCATTATTTCATGCGCGATTTATAAAATATACAGCACACATGCAAACAATTTTGTGGTACAGCAGGTTGCTCGTACGCTGTCAGGGCAACCTGTTTATAGAATTTGTCCTACCTCATCAATCAATTCAGTTTAGTTTTTAATTCTAAAATTCCACAACATACATCCTTCATCTAACACATTACACAAATTACACAATAGAATATGAAGCAAATAACAACGATTAGACAACAGAAACTATTAGGGTTTGTATGCAGATGAATTTCCTAAAGGAGAGGCTCTCTCAGTAGATACACTAATCGAACAGAAAGCACCCCCCGTTTTGAAAGCCTTTAGTAAATCAAATAGTAATCATACAGTAATCACAATAGTAATCACAAATTGTGCATCCCATGGAGTTGACTGTAATATGTTCAACGATGTAGAACTGCTCACACTCCTACTCTATGGCAATAATTGCTTTAGAGCATAGCTTCCACATCTTTAACTCGGCGTAAAAAGGGTGGGTGTAAAATTCTGTGATCTATTTCTTCTGACTGAGTGGCTTGAAACAAACTTCACTTACTTATCTTTAATCCTACCGTTGGACTTTTCAGAAGTTTTCAATATTTTTCGAAATTTCAGCGAATGTTACATTTCAACTCATTTGAGGGTGTGACGTCATCAAATTTCTAAATCATAAACCAGAAAAATGACCGACTTTTGCTTGATACCATATTGTAGACATCCATAAACTATGGTTTTCTTCGAAATTATTTCATGTTGCTTCAAACAGTTTAGAAATTACAATAGTTTTAAGTTTTTTTGAAAATTTTTCTTGAATTCTTGAAAAGTTAGAAAACACCCTAATTCTGAAAATTTTGAAGATTTCAGAAAAGTCCAACAGTAGAATTATAGAGAAGTAGCTAAAGTTTCTTTGAAGTCATTCAGTACAAAGAAATAGGTCACTCAATTTTACACCAGCCTTTTTAAAAAGATTTGGAACCTATGCTTTGCTTTAGTGAATTTTCAAATAAGAAAATTCTCTTGGCAACAATCATTTACATCAATTCTACATACAGATTTGATTAAGCTCCGCCCCTTTTCTCCGTCATCTCTGTTTGTGTCCTTCGTGTAATAAATATGTGATCTTTGTGTACCGGAGTAATTCCAAATAAGGATCACACGATATATTTTCCTTCCCAGCGCCTTTTCCTACAGCGCCAAAATTTTATGAGCTCCCCTGGCGGCATCTGAATATCCCTTACAAAGGGATTTATTTCATTAGTAAACGCCAAGGGTCCCAATTGGAATAAAAGCGGCTTCTGTGTTTTTTTTCTAAAACAAATAAGATTTAAAATACATTAAGCAAAACACTACAATTTCAATTTAAATTGTTGGGGTGAGAGGCAAAAAAACCAAGGTTATCGTGTTTCTTCTCACACCACAACCCTATTTACAATATTTGTATTTTCAAGCAAAGGAAAGTTAAACTATACAAACAGAAAATGAATGATGTCAATGGACAACGTATTCAGAGCAAATAGACAGGGGAATAGTACAACAATCCGAGAATCCGCCCAATGCACCATGCCACAAAGACAAACAGGCGAATTTCCAGACCGCTGGAGCACATCCCTTGTCTAAAGGTAAAAATCTAAATCGATTTGTGTTTTTGATGTACCTGACAGTACATTGAAGAATCATTTTGTTGGCTATTGTGTTGTAGGTTCTGCTACCAAAAAGTAATAAATCACATAAATGATCATCAGGTAATTGAGTTACATCATTATTTACAATGTTAGATAGTTCTTCAAGCAGGATTTCCCTATGGTGTAAGTATAATTGGCAGTGCAGGAAAAAATGGGCAATTGATTCCACTGCTGCATTGCATGTACACATTGGGTTGTTGCGGCCAAAATTGTGCTCAAATCTATGTTCGTTCAGGTCACTAAACCTAACGCGAAGTCTAGTTATGAGTGCTGAGTCATGGCTGTTAGTGATTCCATGCATGATGTTTTTTTGAGGTCTTATAATGGAAATCAATGATTTTTTGAACTGAGATATTGTCGTAGAGGTTCTTATTTCAGAATCTAAGCCATTCCATATTTTGACACAAGAAGGAAAGAAGCCCTTAGAGTATCTCGTTGTATTTACCTTGTCCTCCCTAAAAAGCTCCTTGGTGTCGTAAGTTATACTGTGTGTCACTTCTAGCTGGGATACAGTCTCTCAAGTATTGAGGAGTTTGATCATTGACAATCTTGTAAAAAAGGCACAACCTTCGATACCATCTTCTGTTACTGAGCGATTCCCAGCCGAGTTCCTCAAGTAATCTGTCAGTATTAGTTCCACTCCATGACCATGCCCTGCTGACGGCTAAGGCTGCTCGATATTGCGTAAATTCTAGATTGCGGGAAAGAGGCATGCTTTGCTCATGGTAAATTACATCGCCATAATCGAGATGTGGCCGGACATACAGCTTATACATTTGATCAAGAAAATCTCGTGATACGTATTTGGAGAGGAATCGGATAATTCCTATCCCTCGCTTGGCCTTAATAATTGCTGCTCCTACATGTTCAGAAAAACTAAGTTTTTCGTCCAATATCATATACCAAGATGCTTGTGACTTCCTTCAGGAACAAGTTGGCAATCATTGAAAATCAGAGGGGAGCGTTGCTTTTGGAAGTTTTTGTAAAGAAAATTACTTCTTTTGCCTGCTTAGAAGGATCTGGATTGAAGCTCATCTTCCATTTATGTGTTTCGTTGATAGTCGGTGTTTGTTTGTTTATCGTTGCTTGTTGGCTGCAGGAGAGATGCGCTCGATCTCGTCATTAACTCTTGTGGTATAGTTGTGTAAATCATCTTTGTGAATCGTTTCGTATTATGCTGTGATCGTATTGTTTATGCAATTTGTCTTATATCAATCATAAGTTTCTTGTAAAATTTTAAAAATTGTATTAGCTTTACATCATTGTTGTTAACTTATTTTGAAATGTTGTAATTTTTCACTGATATATACACATAAAAAATACTAATCTATTATTAGAAATTGATTGCTGTGAGACAAAATGCCTGATCAAAAGAACCATGGTTGATATTTATAGTTCCAAAACGATGAATTTTACTTGAAGACGGAAACTCATTCGTTCCTGAATATTCAAAACATCGAAGGAACATAGATATATTCAACTACAGCTTCGAATCAAAATATTCCCATCCAATCAAAAAGGAAGCAGATGTAACACCTATGTATACATTTGCTACATAATAAATAAAACATTTACAAGAAATAAGTAAAGTTTACAAGTTTTAAAAGCTAAAAATAGATAAAATACAATGATAAATACTTGTCAAAACATCCCTTATTGTAGTGGCAGGGATAGCATTAAAATGTCATATTGACCTTATTTCCTTAATGGTCCTCTTAGAGGTGATTGCAAAAAAAAAATCATAAAGAACAAATTTTTAAAGTGCTTTTGGATGAAGAATAACTTAGTAATGCCGAATCCAGTGGCGGGGTGGCTATAGTTTGACTGGGGTGGCCAAAGTAAACTTTGGCGCCCCTCCTATGTGATGTGTTTCCATAAACGCACGCCTTTCCACAACTGCTTGGTATTATTACAGTATATGTGATATAATTTGCAAAGGCCAATGAAAAGAAAATTTTGCAACTTGACTTTAAAGTTTAATGAATATGTTTTAACTGAAAATGGGAGCAATCAATGAAAAAGCTCGTCCCATTTCTTTTCTTCCCTGTCCTTCCCCTTTTCTTTTCAAAGAAACCTAATTGAAATCAGCGGCGTGGCCAGGTAAAGTCGAGTGGGAGGGGAGGAAAATGACAAAATCTTGGTGCGAAGCCCCCGGGAAAATTTTGAGGACACGACCTCTACTTTGGCTGAGAGCGCTTCTAGCAATCCAATGTTAGGGGTCCTAAAATAGAATTTGAGCATTTTGTAACAGTTTTTTATACAATTGAGCATACCCAAGAAAATTTTAGAGCAAACACAAGTTTCTTCGGCTTAGAATGTTTTCTTCCTCGGCAAACCTTTGTGCGAACACATTTTATCTTGTCTTAGGGTCATTCTCGCAATTCTGAATGATTCGATAGTTCGTCTGGGAAAATTTTTTGAAAAGTCAATCTTTGCTTTGGCTTAGAACGACTCTCCCAGTCACTATCCTATCCAGTATCTCTCCGAAAGATTCTTCTACCCTTCTCCACCCACATCCAACACTCATTTTTTTTATAAGAAACTGAGGTCCGGGGCTGGTAGGTAGTTTTTTAAATGTTTGGACCATTTTGCTACCAAAAGTGTCTTACGTGTTTCTTATATCCTTAATGCCAGAAATGTAAAGTTAATTTTGTTTCGTCTAAAGGGCTTCCGAATTACTTAGCAAGATCTCATCATCTCAAGACAAATCAATAACATAATTTCGCACTCAAAATGATGTCCAAACAGTTGCTATAACTGTACAGTGTCAAAACATTTTTGACTGCGATAGGAAAACTAAAACTGTCAATTGCAAGAGTTCCTTAGCATTTTAAATCCACGTAGGGTCGTTTCTTAACTTTCGAAAAATTGAGCCTAACCGTTTCTTATAAGAGGGTTTCTTATATAAAAAAATAGTGTACTTTCTCTTCGTTTTTTGAACAATCTCAAAAGCCATCTTTTGATGTAAGTTGAAGCAAATGCCCCCATCCCCACATGTGGCCAGGCCACTGACTGAAATAATAATAAAGCCTTTCTTGCAAAGACGTCAACGATCCTTTTTTGTTGAGGAAAGTACAAATTCTTTCCACAGTCAGTGACAGTTTTGCCCACGTAAGATCAGTTTTGATGTTCCCAGCAAAATGATACAAACAGGCAACATTGGCGCCCCCTGATCTTTATTGGCGCTCCCATTCAGGGGGGGCCATGGCCCCCCTGGCCCCCCCTGCCACCACGCCACTGGCCGAATCATCAATGTGAGAGAGGACGCGTGGTTTTAGTAGAACACATATATGTCATTTTCTTCTCTCTGTATATTTTGGACAAAATTGTTCTTGATCTTGTGTTTCAACGAGTTGATATTGTTTGTAGATTTCAAATCAGAAGAAAGACTATTCGATAATTTTGGCTCCAAGTAGGACATGCATTTTTGGCCAGTGTTACTTTTGCAAAAAGGGAGGTTTAATCTAAACTTAGACCTTCTTGTTACTCGGTATTGTTCGAGTGGGTGGAGTATTTCATCAGTAAAGGCTGGAGCCGTTCCTTTGACAAATTTCATTATATTTACACATGTATGTTGATCAACTCCATTCTGTGTAGGGAGCCAATTTAAAGCTTTGAATTCTGTAGCCCCAACATGTGCTGTGTTTTTTTTAATTCAAATAGAAGCGAATGAATTTGTTCTGTGTTGATTGGATTTTTTTGGACAGTCTCTTATTCAATATCGGGAACCATGAGGCCCATACCTAATCAAAACGTAACCTATATAGAAGAAAGACTCACCTACCAACAAGAAAATTTTTAGACCAGTCAGTATCTTGCCCGCTGACAAACATCTTTGAGAGAATTATTTTCAGTCAACTAAAACAAATATGCTGCCTTTTATCATCTGTAGTCTCCACTCCTTTGTGGCTTTCGTAAAAGTTCTGATGGAACACAGCATGCTCTTATAAGATATATTGAAGATCTCAAAAATTCCTCACATGGTAAGAAAATTGGGGGCACAGTCCTTATGGATCTCTTCAAAAATTTGATTGTCTCTCACATGAACTCTTACTGGGGAAATTTGAAGCTTATGAGCTATAGAGATGCAGTATTATTAAGCCAAGACTATATTCAAGGGCGATACCAAAGATTAAAGATTAATTCTAACTTTAGTGATTGGAAAGAAATAAAGGAAGGTGCTCCCCAAGGTTCTGTCCTTGGTCCCCTTCTTTTCAAAATGTTCCTTAATGACATATTCCTAAACCGAGAGCAGAGTGAACTGTGCAACTATGCTGATGATAATGCAATATGGATTGAAGGTACTGATAAGGAAGAAATATCAGCTAAGCTAGAACAAGAAAATAATATAATAAACCTATAATTTATAGACAATGCTATGCAGCTCTATGGAGACAAATGCAAGCTTATGGTGATTTCAGTAAAACCAAACTATGTTGAAAAATGTAGCCTTAATGTAAACAGGCACATGATAAAAGAAGGAGACAAACTGAAATTGTTATGCGTTAAAAATAGACAACCAATAGAAATTTGATGGTCATATTGAAAATATGTGGAAGGAAGCAAGAAAAAAGATAAGTGAACTTGCAAGAATGGAACCTCATTTAAATGAAGATAAATGGATACTTTTAATTAAAACATTTGTTTTGACGCTCTTCAATTACTGTCCCTTAGTATGGTGTATTGCAGCAGGAAAAACAATATGAAAGGGCATTGCGAATAGCCTATGATGATTGTTCCCCTAGCTTTGAACAACTGCTGCTTAAAGACAACACAATTACCATACATACAAGGAATTTAAAGCAACTGCAACATATATTTACAAAGCTATTCATCACGAAAACCCATACGTTTCATGGATGACATGTGTAGCATAACTGAATCACCTTACAACATCAAGGGGGCCCACTTTCACTAGAAAGAAGCCACAAACAATAGCATATGGACTAGCCACCATATCCTATAGATGTCAAGAAATATTGAACTTAATTCCCACAGAAATCACCTCAAGTACAAATTTAAACATTTTTAAAGCAAATATTAAAAGCCTGTCAGCAATTTCTTGCTCATGCTGCATTTGCAAACCATATATAGGACAAGTGGGCTATACAACGCAACAGGAACTTATTACTGTTATTGTTATTAAATTCTTAATTTGCATATTCATATATAGTTCGTTTTAGTTAGCTTTCAATATAGCTATCAAGTACTGTATGTTACCAACTTAAAAGAAAGTCAAAAAGAGCTAATTCTTGATGTTGAAGGGAATGTTGTTCCATGAACTAGCACCTGCTTATCCCCCATATCGTATGCCGCATTGCAATGTATTCTCTTGTGTCATAAAAATATAACCATTACGGGGCTGCCTGGTACGTGGTACCATGTTGATGGACATCTGACGAAATTTCACAAACTTTGAAAAAGCACAAAGGAGATATCCAGCAGGCTCTTCACTTCAAGTCAGACCAATTGGAGTAGATGGAGCAATAAAACTCTTGAAAGCAAGATCTCTAACAACTTTCTTTGTAGAAGATGTATTGGTTTAGAATGGATGTCATAGGTAAAACCTCAAACAATGATTCCAGGTTTACAATGGAGAGGCTTAATCGGGACAACAATGCAAAATCAGGGGTACACATGGGTCGAAGAGATTGACAGTCATGTCAGTAAACCCATGAAAGTTCCTTTGCCCCCCGAGGGGGGTACTTGGTCTAGGAAAATACGGAAAGGTGCCGCTGGAAAATCTGAAAAGGCACCCTTTTCCTGGAGTAAAATTCCCAAAAATGATACCCTGTCCGGGACCGGGAGTCAAATTCTGAAAACAATACCCTGTTCTTGAGTTTCTACATACAAAATTGTAGGCTGCCCTGGAAATTTGATAGAAATCACTCAGAAAATGTGGAAATGTTGGCATCCAAACGGTTTAAATCACACTCGCAGAGTGAAAATAGCTTACAACGACGTTACGGGGTCAATTGTAGAAAATATGGACCCTGTCATGGAGCCAACTACACAAAAGTGGTACCCTGTCCCAGAGATGGAATCTTAAAATTGATACCGTGTTCAGCAGCACGTCTCCGTACGGAAAAATATAAGAGTTACCCCCCCCCCCCAGGCTTTACCTTTACACAACAGGCTCGCATAAATTGTTTTATCACAACAGGCCCTAATAATCGTTTTATTTTGCTACTGAGTGTCCTTAGTTTCATGCAGGTATCTAATTTCCACAATTCTCAAAATACCGGGTGCCTTTATTGAGAACAATCCATTTGTATTCAAGAAACTCCCCAGAAAGTCCAAGAAAATTCATATTATTTTAAAAATTCTTGTACGTTTTCTGGAAACAGTACCATACCCCGTTATAAAATTGGTATGAAATGCTCCACAATGTGTGCAATCCGTATCATTTCCCTTATTGATCAATAAGTTACGTAAGCTAGAATAGACATTGAAACAGTTTTCTCACCTTCTTGTGATGCAACAGCCTTTTATACCACCATCCAGGAATACATTTCCTCTCTGTTTTCATTGCCTAGCAGACCAAAATAAAGAACATTTTTTTAGCATTCTATTATTTCAAAAACGCATCACGCTTGGGTAATATAGATTAGAAACTAATATGCCAATATTTACACTTCAGAATCACAAAAAATGACACTCACATTTTTCAGGCCTTCTTTGACTTGATTGATTTTCTATATGAGAATCACAGGCAGCCAGGACACCGATTAGAGCATGCTCTTCGTCGTTGCTTTGTTTTCGTGTTTGAAAGCTTTTCTACGATTTATCTTAATCTTACTTGAGCTCTCGCTATCTTGAATTACCTAGCTCGCAGCCACAACACAGCACACAGCACAATGAACGCAAATCTTTTCATCCCAAAGGTGCAACAAAGCTCACTGCAACACAATAACGAAACTGTTTGTGCCAAAAGCGAAACAATAGGTTTGGCATAGGTGAAGTTGATTGCCAATTCAATTTCAAATTCTTCTCTGGCAACTTGACAATAACAAGGCTTATGACGCACGCAAAGTATGCATTGAGCAAAAGAATTTCAGACCTTTTCAGAAAAATTGGGACGACAACAGAAAATAGCTTATTTTTACTTTTTGATTACAAAGTCCAACTTTGTAATCTAAGAAGTGGCTTCGATGTAAGGCAGTCAGAAAGAAAGAAAGTAACCCACTTCCGTCACGCTCGTTATAGCAATTGATTAAGGTTTATCTCTGCTAATTGGCACTGAAATAAAGAAAGCGCACAGAAAGCGCACACAAGACAGAAGTTTCCCGCGATCCAATAGCAAAATTTGACGTCGGCTTATTTCATGTTAGACAGATTTGACACCATAAGATGGATAAATCACCAAGATGTTTACCCTGACACAATAACAAATTTAACCAGAATTGGCACGTTCTTGCCCTCATTAGTAGCTTAATTATGTTAAAACAATCGTTTTCTAGAACGAACGCATCATTAGCCACTTATTGATAGTGGTAGTACTCATTATGCAAATAAGTCAACTTTAGAGGATGATGTAACCGGCGGCCTGCACAGAGGCTAGCATTCGCAGAATCACCGCAGTTAGAAGGACCACGCTCCTACACAGCTACAGATACTAACGTCGCAGGTGAAGTTGAGAGGAAAGGTAGAGAATCCCAGCAAACAATGGTGCCATTGACTGGGGGAAGGCACGTGACCACATTGAACCAAAACGTCTTCATGAATTTATGACTCTGCACAAAGGTTATCTTGGTGACTGTTTGTCTAAAATTAGATTCTCGCGAATAATAACAATTGAAACGTTCTGCAGCAACCTCGTCCCCAGGGGCTTTTGTCATATTGGGACGGAGACCTCTGTCCCAATATGACAAAAAGTCCTGGGGACGAGGTTGGTTCTGCAGGGTTCTGCAAAAGTAATTTTGCGTTATTGTAAATCTCACATGACTTCTAATTTGAGACAGATGCACCAATAGTTTCATGCACAAACTAAGCAAACTAGGGGTAATAGCTTTTGATTTTTTGCGTATCATCCTCGTTTGACATAAAGATCAAAATGTTAGGCGACTTTAGCAGCAACACTCGTCTCTCTGATTGTAGCTAAAAACAGCATCAACGATCATTTGGGGTTATGAAGAAATCAATATTCAGATATTATTATGCTTGCTTAGCTCAGGACAGACTTTGTAATCATCCAAAAGGATCTTATGTTTATGATGAGATGGGAGGTGGGAGGTTGATGAATCTGACAGAAAACTTTACTGGATGGTATTGTTGTTCAACGTGATATTTCACGTTCTCTTTTACTGGGCTACTTTGACTGAACCCCTTGTCAGATCGATCAAATTACAGGCCCGTAGCAGCTATTGGGGTCTGAAGGGCCCGAGTCCCCCTCCTCCTAATAATTTCCAAAAGGTAAATTTGTTTCTTCCTCATAATAATGTAGAAAGCTGATCATCAGTGCCAGGTCCTTAACCCTGAAGCGAGTTAAGACCTATCTAAGGTCACAACAGCAAACAACCGCCTCAACCACCGAATGGTGCAACATGTGCACAAAGACAGAGTTGATAAACTCAACCTCGTCAGCATTGCAAACGAATTCGTTGGAGATTCCGATGCAAGAAAATTTAACTTTGGAATGCTCAGCCCTTTTGACTTCAGAAGCACTACGTCAAGTGAGACGAAAAGTACCCACACTTCAATAATCATACCTAAACTCACGATCAGTGAGGGAGGTATAGGGGAGGGGCAATTTTCCCCCATTTTTGTTGAAAGATGGTCATCGAGATCCCTCGAAAACTGAAAATAAAGCTGGGTATACAAGGTTGGGTAAGAATTTTCTGAGAAATGTCAAATTTTCCTTTTTAGCACTGGCAAATATAGATCAGGGGATGCAAGATGCATTCTAAGCCAAAGTAAAGGATGTTTCTTCAAAATGTTTCTGGTGCTCTAATCTATAGGATAACTGTCACAAAACTATCAAAGTTTCCTTGTCGCTAATGGCAAGCATGATATTGGCAGATGCATTGTAAGCCAAAGTCTAGGATGTTTCTTCAAAAATTTCCCTCGTGCTCTAATTTATAGGATAGCTGTCAAAAAACTATCAAAGTTGCATTGTCCTTAATGAAATGCATGATATTTTTCATTTTCATTTCATTTTACAATATTTATACAGGTTAAAATAAGTTTCATATATAAATATGCTTTTCAACCTGACCTGTTTAATAACAAAAAAAAACCTAAGTACTATAAAACTAAGAACTGAAGAAATTTATATGCCTAATAAATACATTATACAAAATTATAATTTATAATATTATACAAAACTAAGACTATTTAATAAAATATAAGTTATCCCCGTTTATAGTTGTTCTTTGAAGGTTTTCAGGGAGGGTGCCAATTTTGTCTCTCTTTCTAGGTTGTTCCACAGTTTCGCACCGCGATAAGAAAAAGCCTTTTGTAAAGATCAGTTTCTGATGAGCGCAGAAACCGCTCTCTACCGTCCGAACATTTTATGAATGATTTGTTCAAGTAGTCTGGGGCAAGCGAATTCAAAGATTTATAAGTTAGCATGGCTCTCTCTTTTCTTACAAGATTTCTGATATTTGACCTGCCAAGATTCTCAATTTTCGGAGTAGCAGAGCAGAAGCATCGTATCGGCTGCTCGTTACAATTGTTGCAGCTCTATTTAGGATAACTGTCGCAAAACTATCAAAGTTTCCTTGTCGCATGATCTTGGGAGCGCTCGTGCTCCAATTTATAGGATAGCTGCCAAAAAACGATCAAAGTTTCATTGTCATTAATGAAATGCATGAAATCGGGAGATTCATTCAAAGCCAAAGTAAAGGGCGTTGCCTCAACAATTTTCCTCGAGGCTTCCCCCAGACCCCCTCATTTCGATGACCACGAGAACTTTGGTCATCCGAAAAATTCGGGACTACAGCAGAAAACGGTCTTTTTTTACCTGTTGATTAAAAAGTACTTTTTCGATGGGCTTCGATATCAGTAAGAAAGTCAGTCGCACTCGTTACTGCGATTTATTAACGTTTTATCTCTGCTAATGAGCACCGAAACAAAGAAAGCGCACAGAAAGGGCATACAATACAGAAGTTTCCTGCTATCCTATAGCAAAATTTGAAGTCGGCTTATTTCATGTTAGACAGAACAGATTTAACACCATAATATGAATAAATCACAAAATTGTTTACCCTAATGGCACGTCGCTCTTGGCCTTATTAGCAGCTTAATTACGTTTATAGCATGTTGAAATTTACTGATCCCTCATTAGCGTTTTTATTTGGCAAAGCCTTCGTTAGCATTGTTTCTTGATGTCCTGTCCCATAATTGAAGTCAGCTTTAGAGAATTATGTAACTTGCCTGCACAGAGGTTAGCGTTCGCAGCTTTACCGAAAGTAGAAGGCCTCCCTCCTATACAGGTGAATACAAACTTCGCAGGTCTTCACTTCGAGAGGAATGGTGCAGAATCCCAACAAACAATGGCACGTGAGCACACTGAACCAAAACGTCTTCATGCAGATGATTCTGCACAGAGGTTATCTTGGTGACTACTTGTCTCAAATTAGATGCTCACGAATAACAACAATTTAAATGCTCTGCAGGGTTCTGCATAACTAATTTTGCATTATCGTAAATCCCCCGGGGGGGGGGGTCTCTTCAATAGGCGGATGACGGGGGTGTGCCATTTTGAATTGTAAAATCATACCCTAAAAATTTATGAATTTTTCAAAAACCATACCCCAAAATTTACGGGCCTTTCAAAATAGATACCGTATAATTGTGACCAAAATTCGAAATTCTAACCAAGTACCTGACAAAAAGATCAAATTCAATACCCTGAAGCGTTTTTCTTCCAAAATGACACATAAAATTTATGTTCATTTGTGTTGTTACCAAAAATGACACCCTAAGATTTATTTTCAGCCTGGAAAAAGGTACCCAAGCAAATGGCACATTCCGTATTGGTACATATGGTAGTGAACCCCTCGGGTAAATCCCGCTTTTAGACGAGAGAAAAGTTCTTGATATACAATAATAGTTGATAAACACCACAAATGCAAGTCAGCTGGACATCTACAACAATTTATCGATTATCAATTATATTTGAAGAGTGTGGATGAATTGAATCTCATCCCCATAGTGAGATCGTTGCTCTTGTTGGGGATACCTGCCTCTACTCTGGGGATACATGAGGCCATTCTGCAATTTGATTGAAGATCGGAAACAGTAACAAACCTGACTTATTTCTCAAAAAATCCCCAATTTTAGTAGTTGCTTGGAATCAAGGCTGCATAATCGGCGTTACCCAGCCAATCCATAATGGCTGCTAATCGGTCCAATCTTTAACAGATTCTCTGACTGCTGACCCTTTTGTTTTGACGCATTGTGCTGAACCTATGTTGTCATTGTGAGCGAATCAACATTGGGCTGATGATGTGATGCGTACTATTGCAATTTATTTCTCTTGGTCAAGCTAATTTGCATATTACGTCATTGAAGTGAATTGTTACTGCCCATGTGACCTGGAGCCTTTTTGGGGATTCCTTGAGGCTCTATACCCCAAAACATCATCTTTTTACTTCGTACATAGGGTTTCCTATCGTTGTAAGTGTATGTTCAGGACAACTTTCTGAAAATTCAGATATCGCTTTTTGATTAGCGACCAGGAAATAGTGGTCCTCTTTGGAAATTCATCATAATTTCTTCCACACTTCACGTTGATTAAACGTCATTGTTTGATAACAGGTCAATATGCCAAAATGGGGTAAAATGAACTGCCTAGAGTTTTTAGTTATGTCTCGTGTCTCGTGAACATGAAAGGGGTATAAAAAATTGCTATCTTCGTTCCTCATAATGTGCCAAATACTGAAAGCTGCTCTCTCGATATACAATATCAGTAAATTGGTAAATTGTAAAGCTTTTCGGTCGAAAACAAATACCAATTATCGTTTAGGCGGCCATGTCGTGGGAAATAATAAGGGGTGCCAAAAGAGCATATCATGTGTTAGCCTGCGTATGAAAACGTGCCAAAATATGGTCAGCGTAGCGGCTTTGGAGAATCTATGAACGGTATTTGCGGAAATTGTCTTCAAAAAAAAAAGTGCATTGACATGTTATAAAAGCCAGACCATAGGATCCTTCACTATCTAGCTGTAAAACAGGATGTTGCAGATGGTAAGCTTCTCCCCCCCCCCCGTCCTTCTCCTCTTCTTCCCACAAACTTCCTCTCGTTCAAGCCAACGCCAGGAATCATGCAGAGAGTTTATGCTATCTAGAAGTGCTATTATGTGTATGCCCCGGTCGTACTTTGTCAATTCCTTTGCATGCTCTGTGGTGTGGCGTCCATATGGTGGTTTCAACGAGTCGGAGCTCGTTGGATGGAACAGGGGAAGCTGAAACTTACGGTGCGCGATCTCTTGTTTGATAGCCTGATGACATTGGCCTAATTGTTCCTCTATGGTAATGACCCTCTAGTGTCATCATTAGTACTCAAAGATCCTTGGAGTCTCAGGGGTCCCCTTTTTACATCATCCCAAGTTCAGTTTAAATTTCTCTGGACTGCTGTGTTTTCATTCGATGCATGGTTTTTGCAATTTTGGTCCCTAGATAATTTTCCCGGGGGGAACCCCATCATGGCCAAACTGGGGGTCTAGTTGGTTTTAGGGTCTTGCTGAAAAGCTATCAAATGGCCCTATTTGTACAACACATGCTACCAATTGGGAGGTTTTCAAAGAATCCTTGCCAATGAAAAGATTTAAATTCAATGTGCTCCTCCGTAGAGCAATATTGTCGAGCCTCGATAGGCATGTACATTGTTGCAGAAATTTGTTCAATAAATTTTGTAAATCTCTTGCTCTTTTTCATAAGTTTTTACATTTTTTGATGTTATCAAATTTGCGGAAAATTATCATTTCTGGATGCTACAATAGATCCAACGTTAGGTCCACACAGTGCCATTTGAGACACCATTTGAAGGTCATTCTTAACAATTTCCCTTCTGCTCTGCTTTCCGCTCCAGTGAACAGCGAGATGCTGTTTCGCAAGACCACTCTCCTCAGAAAAAAGTTAATGTCTGCAATATGATTCGGCCTATCGAGAAGCAGTAAAAAGGGTGTTGTTCAACATAGTTTGGGCAATCGAAAGATGTACAAATGGCAATGTTTTCGTCAACGCTGGTTTCACAAATCCTACTTCGAACCGTTTCATTAATTTCAGAAAAATGGATTTATTTCCAAAACTACTCGAAAAAGTTTCGATATTTTTCCGCCCCATCTTTAGCTAGGTGGTTGACCTACAACTTTGCCAAGTTTGACTGAAAAAGCTCATCTAGATCACCATGTCTAGATTTCCTGTAATCGAATTTTACATTTTGGTTTACTTTTTTTTTTACATCGAAGCGGAAGAGCGTTGGTCAACGGATTAGCCCATACAGGAGGAGTTGGAAGCATTTGCAAACGTTTAATTTTGATTGATTGCTCATGAAAGTCTCGAAAGGCACCCAAAGAAGCATGGTTTTGTGAAGTTGCTGGCAAAAATCAGCGACCTAAAAATTGCAAATTATACTTTTGAAAGGGCACTAAGGATTCTATTGAGACTTGGGAATGGTATTCCCAACCATCGGCGTAGGGGGAGATAAAATTTGGGGGGGGGCTGCCCGATAAAAAATCCATTGTTTAAGCCTATGTTCCCAACAGATCCCAAATGACGTTCATTTGTTTGCCATGGGGAAACATTTCTGAAAGTTTTTTCAAGCCTGAGCTTTTGCAAGCGTGCTTCATAACATGGTACTCTGTTGACCAAGGATTCTCCCTTTCGCTGTCGAAAAGTAAACAGTTACATAAAATTCGATTACAGGAAATCTAGCCTAGCTTTTTCAATCAGACTTGGCAAAGTTGTAGATCAACTACCTAGCTAAAGATGGAGCAAAAAAAGTAGAAACTTGATCGAGTAGCTTTGGAGATAAATCCATTTTTCTGAAATTAACGAAACGGTTCGAAGTAGGATTTGTGAAGCCAGCGTTGACAAAAACATTGCCATTTGTACATCTTTCGATTGCCCAAACTATGCTGAACAACATCCTTTTTACTGCTTTTCGATAGGCCGAATGGTATTGCAGAAATTAACTTTTTTCTGAGGAGAGTGGTCTTGCGAAAAGGCATCTCGCTGTTCACTGGAGCGGAAAGCAGAGTTATTACCTTAAGTAGGGCAGAAGGGAAATTGTTAAAAATGACCTTCAAATGGTGTTGATTACAGCATCATAACAACTAAAAGACTTGCTTTGGCTCATTCTTCCTACAAAGTTACAATTACAACAAATTTCAAAAGGGGCACTACCTCATTTTGCCTTATGCTTACTTTCATACTACCTTTTTACTTCCCGGAGACCAAATTGCCACACCATCAAATGAATCAAATGAAAGCACAGGAGTTGGGCTTTCAGAAATTATTATGCTATTTATCGCAAGCCTTTTGCTCCAGAGAAATTTGAATTTTTGGACCGGTAGCCTCTCTTTATACACCCTGTATAGGAAACAAAGTGTCAGTTGAAAATGTTAGTCAATGGGTAGGCCAAAAAGGTAGCTCCTAAGCTAAGGCAATTTCTGAAAAACTTTTCGAATGCAAGATTTTGACGAAATTTACATGCCACTAAGTATACTGTAAAGTACAACTATTGAATGAAAATCAGTTCATTATCAGCTGTAAAAAAATTACTGATCATCAACAGTACCCAATCAATGCATTTCTTGATTTATTAAATGGTTTCTTTGCACCTAACGGTTTTCACAATTTCTAGTGGCTAGGATAAGAAATTTTAGATTGATCATCATAGTTTTAAGGAATTGAATGCATTTTTATCGGGCACCATAATATAGTGCAATAGGAACTCAACTTCATAGTACTGTAAACATGGAATTCTTCCGAACTTTGACATTTTTAATCCGTATTTTTCAATATCTCGCATTCTTTAGCAGTACCTTTTACTGTAGTGATTATTATAAGAAAAGATTAAAAAAGATTCAAGTTGATGTGGAAACAATACAGAGGAAAGCTCTAGAGAGAAAATTTCTCGTTATAGACACTTTCGTCGATTTAGTTCTGCTTTTGATGATTAACGACTTTGTTACAGTTCGCAACCATCAGCCGATGCTGAATTCATGATCACTGAATAGATACATTTTATCATATACTTAGTGTCATATGAAGTTCATAGAAATGCTGCTTTCAGAAAATTTTGGATTTTTTCACCTTTTGGGGGCTACATTTTTGACCGTCCAATGATATACACATGTCATATTTTCTGATCTTGTCTATGAACTTCCCACAAAGATACTACTTACATGAGCAGTTGCTGGTCTTGCATACTCAACCGGTACATATTCAGCTAGGAATTTAACAGCTCTATCAAGTTTTGATAACAAATTCGGAAAATTTAAAACATCATTGCTCCAATTGTTTCATTGCGAAAGCCTACAGTCCTTTAACCCTATCCAGACTAGGGGGGGGGGGGCACAAAGTGCCCCCCCCCCGTAGTAAACTTTTCCACACAGCTCATCGAGTATCTCTAGAATAGTCTAGTTTTTTTGTGACTTTTAGTTTCTATCTATGAGACATCTTTTCATGTCAATTTCAAAAATTTTGAAACTGATTCCGGGGGTCAACACATGACTTTAAATTGAGTGCTCCGCCAAATAAATACCTTTTAAGTTATAGATTTGGAACCACTGGCTCTATGGCAATGAGACAAACGTTTTTGAACTCGTCTTGAAACAAGCTTTCATTTGATATATGGTTTATTGATTTTTGATGACGTCATCAACAATTGGTTGTTGCGCATGCGTACTGATGAAAAACCATGTTATGCTTCATTTTTAGACAAATGAGTGACATAATATGATACAGCAGATCTTTTTATGTATATTTAGCATTTTTTGCTATTTTTAGAAGTAATTTATAATCAATTTTAGACAAAAATCGCTATTTTTCTCGTACAAAATAAATAAATGCTGACATCAGCAAAAATATTAGACTAACAAAGCCAAAATTTCAAAATAAGAATTAGCAGGATATAATCCTTCTACGTTTCAAATATCACATCGATGTATTTTATCAATTTGGAGATAAAACGCGACAAAGTACATGTGGTTTTACACCCAAATTAGCAACATTTGCTGACGTCAGCACTTAAGGTCTCTGAATAGGTTGAAAAATTTTTTTAAATCAAAAATTTGGAAAAAGATATTTTAGTCCCTCTCACCCTTACACTACTAATATCCATCAATATCTAAGTGATACTTTTAATGGATATAAAGAAAAATAGACATTTATAATGACCACCCCTTGTATGATTATTCGTTTCCATGGCAACGAAACAAGAAATTCTACTTTTTTCTGACAAATCTTACTCCTCTTCGCCCCTTTTTCGAGTCCAATGTGCCCGGAAGGCGAAGAAGCAAATACGAGGTTGTAAACTGATAAGGAGGCTGAGGAGGACAAAATGGCGACCACACTGTTTTGCTTCTCAATGTGAAATAGAGTTTTGTAAATCATTGAAAATGCCGAAATAAAATGTTATCGAGAGAGAGGAAAGAACATTCCAAGGAAATAGATATCTAAGACTTCATAATTATCAGACAGTTATGAATATGATGGTAGAAGAAGATGTGAGGAGATGAAAGAGGTGAAGTGAGGGATTATGAAGATAGAATTAGAAGAAGAGTAGGACCTTGACAATGCCAAGTAGGCCATCGCATTTGGTTGCTAATGCAAGTGCACTGAATGTACTTGCTTCAGCTAGAAACTTTCACATTTACTAGATGATAGTTCAGAAAGTACTTCTGACTTAGATGAATCAAATTTTGGTATTCCATCCAGGATGCAGACTTGTTTATTATGGACATGGACTGGACTTGCTATCAAATGCTTATATGCAGATGATGATCTGCCCAAATGATGATCTTCCAACTGTGCAGTTAGCCACTAATCTAGCAGTTGGCCACTTCAATGATCATGCAACAAATATAATCACAATTTTAACTGCACTGGGAATCAAGCCAGGGCATAATTGTGTGACCACGTGCAGACAAAATGATAAGAATCGCATTTATTTTACAAAGAGACAGCTCAGAAAGGGTAAAAAAGCAGGAGAAGTAAGATCAGAAATAAGAGGAAAGGCTACTCTGAAGCCTTGGAGGACCAGGAGGGACCACAGTACCAATCTGGTGCCCTCTAAATGGAAGACTGCACAACAAAACTGAGCAAAACTGTCTTGAAAACGTTATTGACATTTGAAACGCATTTTACGGAATTTACAAATTTACGTCTAATTTGAACCTCTTTACATTGATATTTCAAAAACTATTCAAGATATACCTCCCAAATTTTCTCTGATTTGTGGCCTATCATATTGCTACTAGATAAACTAAAAGGAACACTTTCAAAGTAGAAGAATTCCAGAAATCAGGATTTTTCCAAGCACCACTCTTTCAAATTTTTGTTCAGTTTTTGGGAAGATGATTAAAAATTGAAGTTCTTCTCATATCTTGTTACTTTTAGTTCATATAGCAGCTCTTATGTCAAATAATATGTCCTGAAAATTGCAGCTCAGTATCTCTCACCTGAACAGAAATGTCAATGTTGGGGCAGAGGGAAATTTTGCCGAGCGCAAAAAGGGTGTGGTATTTAAATGGGTGTGTCTCCTATTGTATTATGAAAAAAAGGATTTTTGTTGGATTGATTTGATCACAATAGATTACTTTAATGAATTATATAGCATCATGTACTGTAAAATATATGGTTTCTAGAATAACTTTGTCTGAAAACGTGGTCTGTGAACCTATTCAGATACCTTAATCACGTGACATAAACAAAAACAAATCACACCATTTTGTTTGCCTTATCATGTTTGTTACTTGTGCCAAGTTTCAAGTTTCTAGCACTTATGATTCTGAGAAAAACCAGGGGGGGCACTTTGTGCCCCCCCCCTAGTCTCCCCAAAGTTTCAAAAAGCCTAGTCTGGATAGGGTTAAGTTAAAATGAAATGACAGGAAAGGAAAGGAAAATTACTTCTGATGCAGCATCAAAGCTGTTGGCAAGATTTCAGATGAAGGCTTTAGGAGATTTGATGGAAAAAGGAATATTTTGAAGATGAAGAGCAAATGACAAATGCAGTGCTTCTTGAAAAGAAGGAAAGAGATTCACGGGTTAAAGCGAATAGGAAAAAAGGGAAGAGGAAGACAACCACAACACAAGGCTTGCAAAGGAGCATATGTGAATGGAACAAAATGGAGCATCAAATTGCGAAACAGTCTCGAATGATCATTTCTCAGGGATAAATGATAGTGACAATGGAGATTGAGATGAATGAATGCACCATAAATTTTGAAATTTGAACCGAGATTAGTTTTTCATGAATTGAAAAAAGGAATATCTGTGATGACAGATCAAATGACACTTAATTTGGCATTTCTTGAGTCTGTAGTTCCAAAATTGTTCCCACAAATTTTCATAAAACTTGCTGCCTATGAATTAAATGCCTTGTGGCCCATGAATTAACAAGAAAAAAATTTGGTTTGGAGACCTTTGTGAAAATGTGCTGTGGCGCAGTGGTGTAATCCTCAGACTTTGCAGCCAGAACAGTCAGGCGGACAGGGTTCGATACCCGGTAGAGCCACACTACTTGAGAGTCACGACAAGGGGTTGCATAATCAATAAGATCTTATCTACTTCTGCGATCCCAGTGCTTGGGGCTAAAAAACGCAACTTCACCTTTCCCTTGGGAATAGCCTTTACCTCCTCTCACATGGTAGATACTTTATGACAACTTCATAACCTTCTGTTCTCTGCTCCACCAAAATGCATTCCACAGTTCCAAGAGCTTTGAGTTCAATTGACAGATAGTATCTATAGTGCCTATAAGATGTAGGTATCGCATTCTTTCCTAATCTCCCAGCTTCTATTTCGGATTATGCTTATTTATTCTTAATTTTGAAATTGTTGCCTTCTTTTGCAGTCATCTATTACATATAGGAATTGTTCGAATTGACAACTGACCTGATTTGGGCATAAGTACAAAGTTTCCTCTTCTGTACGAGATTTCCTAGAAAGATTGGACAACGTGTCATTTTCAAAAAAGCTGCCATACTTTGATTTGATTGCAGAGACGTTGCCACTTGTTAGAGTATCATACTTGGTTTGCACTTCACATATCTTAGGTACCGAGTTTACCGGAACGAATCTAGAAGTTTACAGAGCAGGGTTCAAGACCAGAAAAGGGCTCAATCCAGAATGTTTAAAGTTGTGATATCAATGAGGATGCCAATTGGTCAAAATCAGAAACCAAAAGCAGCAATCAAATCAAAGTGTAGTTTTTGACTGTTTGCTACAGACAAGCATACCAATCAATAAACGATACAACCAAGGCCGGTCATGTACGTTTATCTTTGTGGCCTAATATATATCCATGAGAAAAAGAGTGAAGCCAGAAAATTAGTGGGACCAGCTGTCAAAATATGAATGGCTTTGACACAGACAATTGCAGTGTAGAAATAAGATGCTCATTCTGAAAGAAATCAGCACCTTCTGAGTTAAAAACCAATTTCCCCCACTACATTAGCTGTTTCTTCTCTCCTCAGAAACCTTTCATCCATCCAGCCTTATAGTTGCCACCACAGTAAGTTTAAATGAACACCTCAAGGCTCACTGAAGTCAAGATGAATGGCTATAAAAGAAAACTGAAAATATCATACTATACCATTTTTTCGGAATGGTCTTGGACACAGGTAGAAACGATTTCGTGGGAACATCTTTAGGAAACGATTTTGTGGGAACATAGTTAGTCACTAACTATGTTCCCACAACATCGTTTCCACTTGTGCCCAATACTTTTTCGAGAAAATGGTGTAGCATGATATTTTCCATTTTCTTTCATATTCATCATGATTTCAGCGTGCCTTGAACTGTTCATTCCAAGTTAGTTGATCATTAACTATTACTCTGACGGATTTCATCTCATTGACGTATTTCATATCAGATTTGGCTAGCTTTAGCACGCCTATGTTTATTCACTCTCATTCACTCAGAGCGACTTGATGTACCTCCTCGACCAGTCTCCCTACATCGTTCGATGCAATCATTATATTGGTATTGGTATAGGTGGTACCCTGGGAGAACTTCAGACAATCTCCAAATTACTCAAGTGAATGATAGAAATATGAAGGCCCAAGGAAGAACCTTGGGGAACACCACAGGCTACGTCTCTCACTTTTGAGTTCTGACAATTGATTATTGATCTAAAATATGCAGAAAATTGAATGAAATATTCAACCTTTAAGCTTTGAAAACCTCGATGTTTAGAAAATTACCCGTGATTTTAGAACGAAAATTCCCTTTTTAACATGAACCCTCAAGTTTAGATCCTTGTAATTCAATAAATCATTCATCACGCTATCTAACACAAAATACCATCGAAATACATATCTGTAATGCGTCCTTTTTAGAATGTACTTTCTAAAAAGGGTCTCCATGACCCCCTCCGTAGTTGCGTACCTAAAACGCAAAAGATTTGCAGGCAGATCGATAAGTTTCAGAATCATTCAGCGATTTTAGTCTAGCACATAATTTCACCATGCAGACATGTCAATTCAACTGAAGGGGAGGTCTTTCCAAATTCAGCAAAAACTGCATCAGTCCAGTTCGGTGATTTCACCCCGAGAATGAATTAGCATTTAAAAAACTGTACTCTTTGCAATGTGGAAAATTCATCAAAATTTGAAATTTTAGAAAGATTGACTAGAACCGATCTGCCGCTCCTGAACCAAATGGTCCTGAACAGTGTTGCCATAAAATTCCTAAAGTGCAGAATTAAATCAAGATTGGCGGCGTTTCTGATGGCTCTGCAGCCCTACAGTATACAAAATCAATGATTTGATCATAAACTCAAATCACTTTCTATTGCATGTATTTTCTTTATAAGATACGTATTGAAACAAATCTACCCTTGGAACACCAAAATATTTGACAAAATTAATTGACAGATTTCGTTACTATATCGCCTGAAGCGTATTTCTTCTTGTTTGCTAAAATCGGTATATTAGTTGAGTAATGCACACTCGGCAGAGGCGTGCCTTCGTATAACTGGCTATGAAATATTTGTCAAGAATTAGGCTGCGCGAGAACTCCTTTGAGGAGGAGTTAACACTGCGCGTATGCAGAATAGATCCGCAACTGCTGGATATCATGCGTGTTTCAAGCAATTCAAGCAAACGAGTGGAGATATGCGATCTAGTCTAAATATAGCACAAACGAATGAAACACGCCATTTGTGTTCCTATTGTATTCATCGAGCAAGATGCAAGAGGTTATATTTAGACTGACCTAGTCTCAAAGCTTCGCTACTTTTATCTCCATTGACTTCCTTTAAGATTCTTTTAAGAGACTATCATTTCTCAAATACGATAACTGAAAAAATTTCAGTACCAGACCAATTCTATAAATTCTTATGCAAAATACGTCCCATGTGCCTTGATAATTTTTCAGGCCGGTAGGAGCGTTTTTCCGCTTGGGGGGGGGGCACTAATTCACAAAAATTTGATCAATGTCCTGTTTTATTTTGGCAACGCCCTTCTGTGCATTGCTGAAAGGGCATTTTATGCTCGGAGCTCCTGGAGCAAAATAGGAAATTTACGAATCCAAAGTATATTTCAAACAGGCTAGCTAAAATCAAAATACAACAGGGTAAGAATACTTTGTAAAAAGCATTGTGTAAGATTTACTTGATATTTTATCTACAAAAGTAATCGCGAATTTTAATGGCGTCCCACAAAAGCCATGGCATGGCCAGAGTAAATTAAATGGGGGGAATCGAAATGAGGGGTTCTGGAGGAAGCCTTGAGGAAAATTTTTGGGGCAACGCCCTTTACTTTGCCTTAGAATGAATCTCCCGATATCATGCATTTCATTAACGACAATGAAACTTTGATAGTTTTTTGAAAGCTATCCGATAAACTGGAGCACGAGGGAAGTTTTTGAAGAAGCATCCTAGACTTTAGCTTACAATGCATCTCCCAAGATCATGCGACAAGGAAACTTTGATAGTTTTGCGACAGTTATCCTAAATAGAGCTGCAAAAATTGTAACGAGCAGCCGATACGATGCTTCTGCTCTGCTGCTCCGATAATTGAGAATCTTGGCTGGTCAAATATCAGAAATCTTGTAAGAAAAGAGACAGCCACGCTAACTTATAAATCTTTGAATTCGCTTGCCCCAGACTACTTGAACAAATCATTCATAAAATGTTCGGACGGTAGAGAGCGGTTTCTGAGCTCATCAGAACAGATACTGATCTTAACAAAAGGCTTTTTCTTATCGTGGTGCGAAACTGTGGAACAACCTAGAAAGAGAGACAAAAATGGCACCCTCCCTGAAAACCTTCAAAGAACAACTATAAACGGGGATAACTTATATATTTTATTAAATAGTCTTAGTTTTGTATAATATTATAAATTATAATTTTGTATAATGTATAAATTAGGCATATAAATTTCTTCAGTTCTTAGTTTTAGTACTTAGGTTTTTTTTTGTTATTAAACAGGTCAGGTTGAAAAACATATTTATATATGAAACCCATTTTAACCTGTATAAACATTGTAAAATGAAATGAAAATGAAAAATATCATGCATTTCATTAAGGACAATGCAACTTTGATAGTTTTTTTGACAGCTATCCTATAAATTAGAGCACGAGGGAAATTTTTGAAGAAACATCCTAGACTTTGGCTTACAATGCATCTGCCAATATCATGCTTGCCATTAGCGACAAGGAAACTTTGATAGTTTTGTGACAGTTATCCTATAGATTAGAGCACCAGAAACATTTTGAAGAAACATCCTTTACTTTGGCTTAGAATGCATCTTGCATCCCCTGATCTATATTTGCCAGTGCTAAAAAGGAAAATTTGACATTTCTCAGAAAATTCTTACCCAACCTTGTATACCCAGCTTTATTTTCAGTTTTCGAGGGATCTCGATGACCATCTTTCAACAAAAATGGGGGAAAATTGCCCCTCCCCTATACCTCCCTCACTGATCGTGAGTTTAGGTATGATTATTGAAGTGTGGGTACTTTTCGTCTCACTTGACGTAGTGCTTCTGAAGTCAAAAGGGCTGAGCATTCCAAAGTTAAATTTTCTTGCATCGGAATCTCCAACAAATTCGTTTACAATGCTGACGAGGTTGAGTTTATCAACTCTGTCTTTGTGCACATGTTGCACCATTCGGTGGTTGAGGCGGTTGTTTGCTGTTGTGACCTTAGATAGGTCTTAACTCGCTTCAGGGTTAAGGACCTGGCACTGATGATCAGCTTTCTACATTATTATGAGGAAGAAACAAATTTACCTTTTGGAAATTATTAGGAGGAGGGGGACTCGGGCCCTTCAGACCCCAATAGCTGCTACGGGCCTGTAATTTGATCGATCTGACAAGGGGTTCAGTCAAAGTAGCCCAGTATAAGAGATCGTGAAATATCACGTTGAACAACAATACCATCCAGTAAAGTTTTCTGTCAGATTCATCAACCTCCCACCTCCCATCTCATCATAAAAAGTAAAAATAAACTATTTTCTGTTGTCGTCCCAATTTTTCTGAAAAGGTCTGAAATTCTTTTGCTCAATGCATACTTTGCGTGCGTCATAAGCCTTGTTATTGTCAAGTTGCCAGAGAAGAATTTGAAATTGAATTGGCAATCGACTTCACCTATGCCAAACCTATTGTTTCGCTTTTGGCACAAACAGTTTCGTTATTGTGTTGCAGTGAGCTTTGTTGCACCTTTGGGATGAAAAGATTTGCGTTCATTGTGCTGTGTGCTGTGTTGTGGCTGCGAGCTAGGTAATTCAAGATAGCGAGAGCTCAAGTAAGATTAAGATAAATCGTAGAAAAGCTTTCAAACACGAAAACAAAGCAACGACGAAGAGCATGCTCTAATCGGTGTCCTGGCTGCCTGTGATTCTCATATAGAAAATCAATCAAGTCAAAGAAGGCCTGAAAAATGTGAGTGTCATTTTTTGTGATTCTGAAGTGTAAATATTGGCATATTAGTTTCTAATCTATATTACCCAAGCGTGATGCGTTTTTGAAATAATAGAATGCTAAAAAAATGTTCTTTATTTTGGTCTGCTAGGCAATGAAAACAGAGAGGAAATGTATTCCTGGATGGTGGTATAAAAGGCTGTTGCATCACAAGAAGGTGAGAAAACTGTTTCAATGTCTATTCTAGCTTACTTAACTTATTGATCAATAAGGGAAATGATACGGATTGCACACATTGTGGAGCATTTCATACCAATTTTATAACGGGGTATGGTACTGTTTCCAGAAAACGTACAAGAATTTTTAAAATAATATGAATTTTCTTGGACTTTCTGGGGAGTTTCTTGAATACAAATGGATTGTTCTCAATAAAGGCACCCGGTATTTTGAGAATTGTGGAAATTAGATACCTGCATGAAACTAAGGACACTCAGTAGCAAAATAAAACGATTATTAGGGCCTGTTGTGATAAAACAATTTATGCGAGCCTGTTGTGTAAAGGTAAAGCCTGGGGGGGGGGGGTAACTCTTATATTTTTCCGTACGGAGACGTGCTGCTGAACACGGTATCAATTTTAAGATTCCATCTCTGGGACAGGGTACCACTTTTGTGTAGTTGGCTCCATGACAGGGTCCATATTTTCTACAATTGACCCCGTAACGTCGTTGTAAGCTATTTTCACTCTGCGAGTGTGATTTAAACCGTTTGGATGCCAACATTTCCACATTTTCTGAGTGATTTCTATCAAATTTCCAGGGCAGCCTACAATTTTGTATGTAGAAACTCAAGAACAGGGTATTGTTTTCAGAATTTGACTCCCGGTCCCGGACAGGGTATCATTTTTGGGAATTTTACTCCAGGAAAAGGGTGCCTTTTCAGATTTTCCAGCGGCACCTTTCCGTATTTTCCTAGACCAAGTACCCCCCTCGGTGGGCAAAGGAACTTTCATGGGTTTACTGACATGACTGTCAATCTCTTCGACCCATGTGTACCCCTGATTTTGCATTGTTGTCCCGATTAAGCCTCTCCATTGTAAACCTGGAATCATTGTTTGAGGTTTTACCTATGACATCCATTCTAAACCAATACATCTTCTACAAAGAAAGGTGTTAGAGATCTTGCTTTCAAGAGTTTTATTGCTCCATCTACTCCAATTTGTCTGACTTGAAGTGAAGAGCCTGCTGGATATCTCCTTTGTGCTTTTTCAAAGTTTGTGAAATTTCGTCAGATGTCCATCAACATGGTACCACGTACCAGGCAGCCCCGTAATGGTTATATTTTTATGACACAAGAGAATACATTGCAATGCGGCATACGATATGGGGGATAAGCAGGTGCTAGTTCATGGAACAACATTCCCTTCAACATCAAGAATTAGCTCTTTTTGACTTTCTTTTAAGTTGGTAACATACAGTACTTGATAGCTATATTGAAAGCTAACTAAAACGAACTATATATGAATATGCAAATTAAGAATTTAATAACAATAACAGTAATAAGTTCCTGTTGCGTTGTATAGCCCACTTGTCCTATATATGGTTTGCAAATGCAGCATGAGCAAGAAATTGCTGACAGGCTTTTAATATTTGCTTTAAAAATGTTTAAATTTGTACTTGAGGTGATTTCTGTGGGAATTAAGTTCAATATTTCTTGACATCTATAGGATATGGTGGCTAGTCCATATGCTATTGTTTGTGGCTTCTTTCTAGTGAAAGTGGGCCCCCTTGATGTTGTAAGGTGATTCAGTTATGCTACACATGTCATCCATGAAACGTATGGGTTTTCGTGATGAATAGCTTTGTAAATATATGTTGCAGTTGCTTTAAATTCCTTGTATGTATGGTAATTGTGTTGTCTTTAAGCAGCAGTTGTTCAAAGCTAGGGGAACAATCATCATAGGCTATTCGCAATGCCCTTTCATATTGTTTTTCCTGCTGCAATACACCATACTAAGGGACAGTAATTGAAGAGCGTCAAAACAAATGTTTTAATTAAAAGTATTCCTTTATCTTCATTTAAATGAGGTTCCATTCTTGCAAGTTCACTTATCTTTTTTCTTGCTTCCTTCCACATATTTTCAATATGACCATCAAATTTCTATTGGTTGTCTATTTTTAACGCATAACAATTTCAGTTTGTCTCCTTCTTTTATCATGTGCCTGTTTACATTAAGGCTACATTTTTCAACATAGTTTGGTTTTACTGAAATCACCATAAGCTTGCATTTGTCTCCATAGAGCTGCATAGCATTGTCTATAAATTATAGGTTTATTATATTATTTTCTTGTTCTAGCTTAGCTGATATTTCTTCCTTATCAGTACCTTCAATCCATATTGTATTATCATCAGCATTGTTGCACAGTTCACTCTGATCTCGGTTTAGGAATATGTCATTAAGGAACATTTTGAAAAGAAGGGGACCAAGGACAGAACCTTGGGGAGCACCTTCTTTTATTTCTTTCCAATCACTAAAGTTAGAATTAATCTTTAATCTTTGGTATCGCCCTTGAATATAGTCTTGGCTTAATAATACTGCATCTCTATAGCTCATAAGCTTCAAATTTCCCCAGTAAGAGTTCATGTGAGAGACAATCAAATCTTTTGAAGAGATCCATAAGGACTGTGCCCCCAATTTTCTTACCATGTGAGGAATTTTTGAGATCTTCAATATATCTTATAAGAGCATGCTGTGTTCCATCAGAACTTTTACGAAAGCCACAAAGGAGTGGAGACTACAGATGATAAAAGGCAGCATATTTGTTTTAGTTGACTGAAAATAATTCTCTCAAAGATGTTTGTCAGCGGGCAAGATACTGACTGGTCTAAAAATTTTCTTGTTGGTAGGTGAGTCTTTCTTCTATATAGGTTACGTTTTGATTAGGTATGGACCTCATGGTTCCCGATATTGAATAAGAGACTGTCCAAAAATATCCAATCAACACAGAACAAATTCATTCGCTTCTATTTGAATTAAAAAAAACACAGCACATGTTGGGGCTACAGAATTCAAAGCTATAAATTGGCTCCCTACACAGAATGGAGTTGATCAACATACATGTGTAAATATAATGAAATTTGTCAAAGGAACGGCTCCAGCCTTTACTGATGAAATACTCCACCCACTCGAACAATACCGAGTAACAAGAAGGTCTAAGTTTAGATTAAACCTCCCTTTTCGCAAAAGTAACACTGGCCAAAAATGCATGTCCTACTTGGAGCCAAAATTATCGAATAGTCTTTCTTCTGATTTGAAATCTACAAACAATATCAACTCGTTGAAACACAAGATCAAGAACAATTTTGTCCAAAATATACAGAGAGAAGAAAATGACATATATGTGTTCTACTAAAACCACGCGTCCTCTCTCACATTGATGATTCGGCATTACTAAGTTATTCTTCATCCAAAAGCACTTTAAAAATTTGTTCTTTATGATTTTTTTTTGCAACCACCTCTAAGAGGACCATTAAGGAAATAAGGTCAATATGACATTTTAATGCTATCCCTGCCACTACAATAAGGGATGTTTTGACAAGTATTTATCATTGTATTTTATCTATTTTTAGCTTTTAAAACTTGTAAACTTTACTTATTTCTTGTAAATGTTTTATTTATTATGTAGCAAATGTATACATAGGTGTTACATCTGCTTCCTTTTTGATTGGATGGGAATATTTTGATTCGAAGCTGT
Organism: Aurelia coerulea; assembly: GCA_039566865.1. Classification (NCBI taxonomy): domain Eukaryota; kingdom Metazoa; phylum Cnidaria; class Scyphozoa; order Semaeostomeae; family Ulmaridae; genus Aurelia; species Aurelia coerulea. Next base: position 18,797,028 of record CM076947.1, on the reverse strand, counting down.
AGTTGAATATATCTATGTTCCTTCGATGTTTTGAATATTCAGGAACGAATGAGTTTCTGTCTTCAAGTAAAATTCATCGTTTTGGAACTATAAATATCAACCATGGTTCTTTTGATCAGGCATTTTGTCTCACAGCAATCAATTTCTAATAATAGATTAGTATATTTTATATGTATATATATTTTCTATATTTTTTATATGTATATATCTGTGAAAAATTACAACATTTCAAAATAAGTTAACAACAATGATGTAAAGCTAATACAATTTTTAAAATTTTACAAGAAACTTATGATTGATATAAGACAAATTGCATAAACAATACGATCACAGCATAATACGAAACGATTCACAAAGATGATTTACACAACTATACCACAAGAGTTAATGACGAGATCGAGCGCATCTCTCCTGCAGCCAACAAGCAACGATAAACAAACAAACACCGACTATCAACGAAACACATAAATGGAAGATGAGCTTCAATCCAGATCCTTCTAAGCAGGCAAAAGAAGTAATTTTCTCTACAAAAACTTCCAAAAGCAACGCTCCCCTCTGATTTTCAATGATTGCCAACTTGTTCCTGAAGGAAGTCACAAGCATCTTGGTATGATATTGGACGAAAAACTTAGTTTTTCTGAACATGTAATAGCAGCAATTATTAAGGCCAAGCGAGGGATAGGAATTATCCGATTCCTCTCCAAATACGTATCACGAGATTTTCTTGATCAAATGTATAAGCTGTATGTCCGGCCACATCTCGATTATGGCGATGTAATTTACCATGAGCAAAGCATGCCTCTTTCCCGCAATCTAGAGTCCACGCAATATCGAGCAGCCTTAGCCGTCAGCAGGGCATGGTCATGGAGTGGAACTAATACTGACAGATTACTTGAGGAACTCGGCTGGGAATCGCTCAGTAACAGAAGATGGTATCGAAGGTTGTGCCTTTTTTACAAGATTGTCAATGATCAAACTCCTCAATACTTGAGAGACTGTATCCCAGCTAGAAGTGACACACAGTATAACTTACGACACCAAGGAGCTTTTTAGGGAGGACAAGGTAAATACAACGAGATACTCTAAGGGCTTCTTTCCTTCTTGTGTCAAAATATGGAATGGCTTAGATTCTGAAATAAGAACCTCTACGACAATATCTCAGTTCAAAAAATCATTGATTTCCATTATAAGACCTCAAAAAAACCTCATGCATGGAATCACTAACAGCCATGACTCAGCACTCATAACTAGACTTCGCGTTAGGTTTAGTGACCTAAACGAACATAGATTTGAGCACAATTTTGGCCGCAACAACCCAATGTGTACATGCAATGCAGCAGTGGAATCAATTGCCCATTTTTTCCTGCACTGCCAATTATACTTACACCATAGGGAAATCCTGCTTGAAGAACTATCTAACATTGTAAATAATGATGTAACTCAATTACCTGATGATCATTTATGTGATTTATTACTTTTTGGTAGCAAAACCTACAACACAATAGCCAACAAAATGATTCTTCAATGTACTGTCAGGTACATCAAAAACACAAATCGATTTAGATCAGGAATCTAAAACTGTATATTTTTTACCTTTAGACAAGGGATGTGCTCCAGCGGTCTGGAAATTCGCCTGTTTGTCTTTGTGGCATGGTGCATTGGGCGGATTCTCGGATTGTTGTACTATTCCCCTGTCTATTTGCTCTGAATGCGTTGTCCGTTGACTTCATTCATTTTCTGTTTGTATAGTTTAACTTTCCTTTGCTTGAAAATACAAATATTGTAAATAGGGTTGTGGTGTGAGAAGAAACACGATAACCTTGGTTTTTTTGCCTCTCACCCCAACAATTTAAATTGAAATTGTAGTGTTTTGCTTAATGTATTTTAAATCTTATTTGTTATAGAAAAAAAACACAGAAGCCGCTTTTATTCCAATTGGGACCCTTGGCATTTACTAATGAAATAAATCCCTTTGTAAGGGATATTCAGATGCCGCCAGGGGAGCTCATAAAATTTTGGCGTTGTAGGAAAAGGCGCTGGGAAGGAAAATATATCGTGTGATCCTTATTTGGAATTACTCCGGTACACAAAGATCACATATTTATTACACGAAGGACACAAACAGAGATGACGGAGAAAAGGGGCGGAGCTTAATCAAATCTGTATGTAGAATTGATGTAAATGATTGTTGCCAAGAGAATTTTCTTATTTGAAAATTCACTAAAGCAAAGCATAGGTTCCAAATCTTTTTAAAAAGGCTGGTGTAAAATTGAGTGACCTATTTCTTTGTACTGAATGACTTCAAAGAAACTTTAGCTACTTCTCTATAATTCTACTGTTGGACTTTTCTGAAATCTTCAATATTTTCAGAATTAGGGTGTTTTCTAACTTTTCAAGAATTCAAGAAAAATTTTCAAAAAAACTTAAAACTATTGTAATTTCTAAACTGTTTGAAGCAACATGAAATAATTTCGAAGAAAACCATAGTTTATGGATGTCTACAATATGGTATCAAGCAAAAGTCGGTCACTTTTCTGGTTTATGATTTAGAAATTTGATGACGTCACACCCTCAAATGAGTTGAAATGTAACATACACTGAAATTTCGAAAAATATTCAAAACTTCTGAAAAGTCCAACGGTAGGATTAAAGATAAGTAAGTGAAGTTTGTTTCAAGCCACTCAGTCAGAAGAAATAGATCACAGAATTTTACACCCACCCATTTTACGCGGAGTTAAAGATGTGGAAGCTATGCTCTAAAGCAATTATTGCCATAGAGTAGGAGTGTGAGCAGTTCTACATCGTTGAACATATTACAGTCAACTCCATGGGATGCACAATTTGTGATTACTATTGTGATTACTGTATGATTACTATTTGATTTACTAAAGGCTTTCAAAACGGGGGGTGCTTTCTGTTCGATTAGTGTATCTACTGAGAGAGCCTCTCCTTTAGGAAATTCATCTGCATACAAACCCTAATAGTTTCTGTTGTCTAATCGTTGTTATTTGCTTCATATTCTATTGTGTAATTTGTGTAATGTGTTAGATGAAGGATGTATGTTGTGGAATTTTAGAATTAAAAACTAAACTGAATTGATTGATGAGGTAGGACAAATTCTATAAACAGGTTGCCCTGACAGCGTACGAGCAACCTGCTGTACCACAAAATTGTTTGCATGTGTGCTGTATATTTTATAAATCGCGCATGAAATAATGATGTCCGAAAATTGACACATATGCACTTTGCCTTTGCCTATCTAAGTTGGCCAAGGCGGGACTAAGTGATTTTCAGGGACTAAATTATGGGACAGGATATCAACAAAACAATGCTTGGCCAACAAAACCGCAAGTGAGTGATCGCAAAAATTCCAAAATGCTTTAACCCTATTAATACCGGGCTTTTTGGACCCTTGTAGTACCAGGGGGGGGGGGGGGCACGGCACATCCCCTCCGTAACTTCGTCAATATTGCAGATGTGAGGATGAAACTTAGCACAATGGTGTAAAGGAGCAAAACCTACACAATAGACTACTTGTTTAATTCTTCATTACGTCCATGACGTCATTGTGACGTCATAGAAATAGGAAAATAGCAGTATTTGCTTACTATTAGCAATATTGGCAATGTTGAAATTTTTATTTGATAATTTCTTTCTTAATGCTACTAAAATGTATCACAAAGCATCAATGAGTAAAAATCGGCAATATAATATCCATTTAAGCTCATTATTTATATCACATATTCATCATTTATCTACATCATTTAAACCCTTAATTACTAATGCAAATACTCTAAAACACCTTGAAATTATTCATAACGATTAATAGAACCAATTTTGGCCATTTAAGGTTATCTAATGAATTTTTTTATTATTTATATGACGTCATGTACTTTGATGAGGTCATGAACGCTAAAATTGCTGACGTTATCATAAATTGATAAAAGTATCTATCATCTGAAAGCTCTTATTGAAAGCTATGGAATGGTAGTATTTTCAATGATGCAAGATCATCCTGGCAAAAACTAGACTCGCTCCTTTATTCCTCTAGCTGACCACATGTTGAAAAGAGGTTGGTCATGTGATCAGTGTCTACCATTTTGAAACAAAATTTGAAATTTGATTAGCCAATTAAATGTAGGAAAAGTCGCACAGTTTCAGCTCTTTTTCCTTCGAACTGACGACACTGCATCAAATATACTTTGCCGCGCGCACTTTGTGCCCACCCCCCCCCCCCCTTGTAGTAATAGGATTAAACATGATCAAGTTGCTATTTAGGTCAACAACGTGCCAATTCAGGTTAATTTGTTCAAAGAGTCGACGAAATATTTTAGTAAATATTTTTGGCGAGGTTTTTTTCAAATTCAAGTCCTAAAATTTGAAGATTGACTCAACGTATTGTGTATAAGCAATATTGTAACAGATTTTCCATTATTCGAAATGAAAATGTAAACACACAAGAGAGCTACGGGCAATGCAGTATGTGACTGTCAAGAAGTCTCCTTGTCAAAGTCCGAATAGATGCCAGTTGCCGTTGGTGAAAATACAATTTGCGCAAAGTTTGCAATCAGTTTGCTTTGAGTATGCTCTGTTATTCTTTTCAAGTGACAAGTTTGCTGATTGTTTAGAATTTATGCAAAATTTATCATATTTACATAAGTTTTCGGACAAACTGTTGCAAGTACAAGATTTAACATCAAACTTTGCCCCAATTTGCTGCAAACTAAATGCAAAGCTCACCATGGGTATTCATCATGTCCATTTTCATAACCTTCTCTGTAAATGTGTAGCAATCCATTGATCAACAGTTAATTTTCTTTGTTCCATTGTAATAGTGTTGATTTGAAATGATATCGTTGAGATTCAAACCCTCACGTTAAGGTGGCGTACAGAAGTGAGAGGTCTCTCGTTTTTCAAGCAACTTCTGACTTGAACTGTTTTTGTATCATAATCAAAAGTTATCCGATTTGACATCTTTTCAATTGCACAGCCCACCAAAAAAAAATACTGAATTCATAGCCACCCTGCCCCCTCCGCAGCAGACCTGGAATAGGGCGTTGGCGTAAGTTTTTGGGGCACTTTGTTAAATGTTACTTGCATATATGGCATCATGTGATACGATATAAATGTTTTGTTATGTGTAAATTTCATTTATTTAGCTAATCATTTAGCGCTCTTAGTCAAAATTTTCGTGGACAATTTGACAAGCTGAAATGTGCGTCAAAATCAGAGAGGGTTTCGTATAGGTTAATTCTATAGAGGAGGGACTTAAACCTGTCACCTGATAAGTTTAGTCAGCATTCTAACTCCTCAGGACATCTTCCTATGACGTTCCGGTATCACTCAGTTCCTTTTTTCAGTATCAGTCAGGTATCATATGGTGATGCGCTGATAAATATTCAGCCAATAAATAAAAGCCACCTCTAGGGTGTGTTCTTCCCCTTTTCATGTTTTGATTGGTTTTAATTTCCCGATAAAAGCATGGGAAATTCCAAGTTGCGCACTCTAAATCTCATGCCCTTCTCTGCCTTGTTTCATGAGTATTGAGCATTCAATTTATGGCCAACGCTGCCTTTCTTTGAACTCGTTTGATTTAGAAAACGGCTTTCAACAATGCAACCCATCAAATAATCATTGAACCAACTGAACTTTATGCTAGTCATTCCAGAAAGGCTTGGAAGTGCTTTTAGCATTGATTAGCCATGGAGAATTAAGTTGGATTAAGTTAGACGCCGCATTTGTGCTTCTATGGCGCAACGCTGCAGCTTTTATGCTTCTGCGGAGGAAATGTTTATGTGGCTCTACGGATCTCTTTTGCTACCTCCTCTACATAACTACAATCATGGACATAAATTATGAGACAAATTCATTTTTTCTGATATTTTGAACTGTTGAGTATCCTCTCCCCCCGTTCCCCCCACAATCAATGTTGAAAAATTCGAGAACCCTCCTCTGCACGTCACCAACATTGAACAAGGGGGAGGTCCTTTGGCGCCCCAGAAGATTGTGGTTAGCAATGGGTCTTTAAATTCTTATCGCTAGCCCCCATCAAATCTGCTACCTTTTTTGGGGACACCCTGTACATACATTTTACCTCCACAAAAATATAAGACCATAGCGACACATCGGCAGCGCAGCGTCTATTAGCATGGTTACTAACCCTCTTGGCCTCATACAGTCCCTGTAGCAGTTAACAAAGATAAAAAAACAGCTTTCGAATCCATAAAACGATGCACAGCGTGTCAGTGAAAACGAAAATGTTGGAAATAATCGAAGATTGCTGACGAAAATTGGAAATGTTTGTTCAGAAATGCAGTGTCGGGCCTAGGATTTTTTGCTTCCAGGTTTTCGGGTATTTTCTAATATTTTCTAATCTAATTGCTAATTCTAATGTTTCATACAAGTAGTTACTTTGCAATAACTTGACAAAATTCTAATTTTTCAGCTATTTGGAACATCGCTGACGCTCATATGGATGTAATGAAACAGCCCTACCACAGGAAGAGATATATGCTTACATGTGTGAGTGTTTGTGGTCATATTAATCATCATTCTTGTAAAAATGCACTACCCGTCGATAAGAATAAGAAATGATATCAAAACGAACATGAAATAGAAGAAAAACCATTACAAGAAGAAAGTGAAACATGATGAACATAAATCATTGTGGAGTCAGAGTATTCTCATCAATTTTCGAAATAGAGGCTCATTTGAAATTGTTGCATCAATTGTGCATTTTTCTCGGCAGTGCAGGTCATTTGAAAAATGCTACTCTGATATGATTTTTGAAAAATATAAGCTTGCTGGTCTGGTCGACTAAAGTGCTCTTTTTTCATTAGCGTCGCAATATGTTCCTTATCTCCATGAGGCAAGCTATTATGTAGAAAGAACATTTGATTTTAACCACCGCTCAAGAGGTTGAGATGATGAAATGGGGAAATAAGTGGCAATTTAGACAAATGAAAAAATACGACAATGGCAGCAAACTTTCTCATGAGAGTCTGTCCAGTGGAAAAGAACTTATTTTGCAGTTTTGCTATAAGGATTATGATAATACATCATTTGATTTTGACTGTCTCAGTCTCACATTGATTAAAAAAAGGTTTTCTATCATTTGAAAGCAAAAGCTTGCCTTATTCTAAAATGATGCATTTCTTTTCACAGTGAGTTGTGCAGTTTGAGAAGTCACTTGCAATCATGGAAACAAGTGGAAGAAAGTCGATGCTTCGTGGGAAAGCATTTAATTATCTAGTTCTTAGTTAATTCTTGATTATTAAGTTTCCGCTACCTTCTCGATTTGAATACCCATGCCAGCCTGCTTTTCGTAACAATGGCTGTCTAACAATAGAATGCCCCGTCATTTCTAACAACTGTTCAAAACTGCTATGCCTAAATGATTTGGACAACAAAAATCCCTTAAATCAAGCTTTTGTATCGTTTGCCTTCGCAGCCTGAAACTGATGATCAAAGAGGGCTTTGAACAGGAAAGCCAGTGTGCCTAATTTCAATTTATGCTCAGTGGAAGGTCTGCCATCCACAGGGTATATAAGAAAATCCACCTCTGGAACCAAAGGTCTGACATAGATGAGATAGTGATTTCCTGAGAGTCTTAATGGTGCGGTGTGCCTTCATTTGATGTATATCTGCAAGAAAATAGGTCACTATGGAATTCACAAGGTGTGAAAACTGTAGTAAGCACATGTCAAAATAAGTGGCGCTTGTCTTCGAAATTTTTCTAACTGTATCGTGTAATGAAGTTTGGACTTTTGTTTTTTCATTACACAAGTCCTTTGTGTTAGTATGTAGTCGTCTTGGAGTTAGAAAGCGAGAAGCCTGTAACGCAGGTGTGAATAAACCAACTCTTCATAAGAAACTGTTTCACACAAGTTGAAATGTTTGCTGAAATTATTTCCTTCGTAATAACATGGTGCCATTACGTTAGAACAAAGAGTTTTCATTATCAGAGCGTATATCGTCAAGAACAGCATTGCCTTTGTTCAAAATGCATTTGCAGAGAGATTTCCAAACCAAGAGCCTCCCAGTAAAATGTCAGTGTTAAGAAACGTTATGAAGTACCGAATTCACTGTACCAACCTCAGTTTAATCAACCTTAATCAAGACCGTTCGGGTAGAGCAAAAACTGGTAGACCTGCTGAAAACATTGAAAATGCGAGGAAAATTTTGCAAGCAAGTCATGGCAACGATTATATTGCTGTTGCGTGAATGGTTTTGGGCTACCTAGAGAGACATTCTATCGCATTACAAGATTAGAGTTGGACAGCATCCCTACCAAATAATTGTCAGGCACGAGCAACTGGGAAATGATCAATAACGCCATGCACATTTCTCTAATTGGCTTATCCAACAGTGTTGCAATTTAACGCAGTGTAAGATTTATACAACGAAGCTTCATTTTCGATGAAAGGTAGAGTCAACAGCAATAAGGTTCGATAATATGCGCCAAAAGGTAACCAACTGAATAGTTATTATGAAAATAAGGAATAATAAAAAAGCTCCGTTGGTATTGTAAATGGTTTGGCTTTTGGCCCTTTTTTCTTTCAAGGAAATATCAACGACTTCAACTGTCCACAAATGATGAATGAATTCGTCTTCCCTCTGTCGTGGAACAAATTAGGAAGCAAATGCACGATGGAATGTTTCACAGTGGCTTTGGCGAATGAAGGATGGTGCATCAGTGCTTATAAACTTGTTTCTATTCGGAACAGGCTTGCTGAGTTAATTGCAAACCATGCCGTTGCATAAAATCACGACATTGGATGGCCTCCTCCCCACTCACCATACTTAACTCCTTGTGATCGTGATTTGTTTGTCTTGGGCTACTGGAGATCAAAATGTTTCTATCTTCCCAAAGAGATATCAACCACTTGAGGAACAAACTTGGTCATAAAATTGTAAGACTGCGAGGGAATCGTTAAATGGCAAGAAACCCATTTAGAGATATGGAGAAGCGTGTTCATTTTCATGTTTGTATTGAAAAGGAGGCTGACCATGTTGAATCACCGCACGAGCATCATCATTATCATGAACGCTTGTAAATAATCAGAGATAAGATTATCTATGGGTAATTCAGTTATTCAGTTATTCAGTTATTCAGTTATTCAGTTATTCAGTTATTCAGTAAAGTGTCTATAAGCAGCGCTACCTCATTTTGACATATGTTTACTTTCTACTTGCTTGCATATTATACATTAATAATGAAAGGACATGAATCTGGCTTTCTGAAAATCACTGCCTCGTTTGAATCAGACATTTTGTTCCAGAGAAATTATTTTTTTTCGGCTTGTAGCCGTTTTTATACACCCTTTAGATTAACAAGTTTCCTTGCTTCAAGAAAAACGTCAATTTGTAACAAATTACTAAGTTTGATTCAGAGAAGGGAGAGAGATTGAGAGGGTATTTGAATCGAGGGTAACGGTTTTTCCTTTCAGTAGATTTTAAAAGAAGGGCAAAAAGGCAGCTACGTAATGTCATATTCTTAGGGCAGACATAAAAGAAGCATTTGCCGTTTCCCAGTTCTAATTACCCAAAGTAAGTCTGTTCTATCCAACAGTTCTTTTCCAAACCTGCTCATCTCGGTTATTATATGGCATATATCGAGTTAAGGCTTGCAATGGAGTGTCACCCATAACTGCCATCAGTTTTCTGTATCCGCCACATACTTTAAAACCACAATGTTTCTCTCCCCCCAATGGGTCAATAAGTGTTCTCCATAGTCCCAGAACATTATTGATTGTGCACCTTGAACTTAGAATCATCGTTCTTGTGGCCAAAGAGTGATGGATCAAGCTCAATGTGCAGCTTGATTTTCTGGTTCCATGCAAAACTCTTCATACCCTTCAAACGATAATCAGTCGCTAAATCTCTGTTTCTCTCACACACAACACTTGACCCCTCACCCACGAAAATAGACCTTTTAGCTATTCTACAAAAGAGCCTGGATCGAGCGTTATTTTTATACGCGAGGCTCGATAGAGTGGTGTTAAGAGCTTCTATCACTATTGTGCAAATTCGAAAATTCTACAAAGTGCACTTTGTAGAATTTTCGAATATGCACAATATTGATAGGAGCTCTAACGCCACTCTATCGAACCTCGTGTATAAAAATAACGCTCGATCCAGGCTCTTTTGTAGAATAGCTAAAAGGTCTATTGACTGCATTCTTTCGACTCAGTGTAGCAAACTATGCGAGTCCGCTCCCTTGCTGCTCTCTCCTGTCATCTCCAACCTAACAGCAGTTGCAAAGTGAGAATAGAGTAGCTTCTTTTGGTAGGAGAAAGTGATTTCCTTTTTCTGAGGGACGTCTAGGAAAAAGTGAATGATCTTTCTCTAACAGCAGTCACTTCATGATTATATAGTAGTTCTATCTAGTTGTAGGAGAAGCATAGTGATTATACAGTAGTGCTATCTAGTAGTGAAAGAGATTATACAGCAGTTCTATCTAGTTGTAGGAGAAGCATAGGATAGTGATTATACAGTAGTTCTATCTAGTAGTAAGGGAGGTATACAGTTATACAGCAGTTCTATCTAGTTGTAGGAGAAGCATAGTGATTATACAGTAGTTCTGCCTAGTCCTTCCAGTGGCAAAGTGATTATTAGTCTTTTCTAGTAGGTACACCCCTTGACGCAATCTATAGGAAAACGCATCATTTTCTTTTTCACAACAAGTTTACCTCTTCACCCATACTACAGTAGTGCTATCTAGTAGATTATACAGCAGTTCTATATAGTAGTAGGAGAAGCATAGCATAGTGATTATACAGTAGTTCTATCTAGTAGTAAGGGAGGTATACAGTTATACAGCAGTTCTATCTAGTTGTAGGAGAAGCATAGTGATTATACAGTAGTTCTGCCTAGTCCTTCCAGTGGCAAAGTGATTATTAGTCTTTTCTAGTAGGTACGCCCCTTGACGCAATCTATAGGAAAACGCATCATTTTCTTTTTCACAACAAGTTTACCTCTTCACCCATACTATCAGAAAAGGATTTAGAATTATATCATTTTGCAACGTTGAATATTTCTTACATATATTTAGATCAAATGGTAGGATATTAGGAGAGCTTTTCGCGTCGTAATATTAAGTATTTTATATGTATTTATAGATCTGCAATTAAGGAAAGTTATGCTTTGACGCGTTCTCCTATCGCTGCCTATGGGAAAGCGTATTTCCTTCTCTTACTTGAGAAAGCCTTGGTTTTCTGGTGGAGAGGCACAGTTTGAAATAATTTTAACTAAATCTCGTTGGAAAAATGTCCATCTGGCTACCTCGAGGCTTTCTCAGACAAAAAGGAAAACCTCAAACAATGGGTGCCCCTTGCCGTGGTGTTTGAGCTTCGAACTAATGCATCCGGCAGCTGACAAATCGTTGGATTGTAGGAGTAGATATTATGTTCAGATGTTTTCGATATAAATTTTGAATGCTTCTATATCAAAAGACTATTATTACTTTGTTCATCTGCTGATACTTACTGTGTAATGAACGAGCCTTGCCATTCCAAACGAGTACGTTTTAAGTGACATCATAATTTAAAACGAGCTCGTTTGAACAGACATGTCTCATTCCAAACGAGTACGTTTTAAGTGACATCATAATTTAAAACGAGCTCGTTTGAACAGACATGTCTCATTCCAAACGAGTACGTTTTAAGTGACATCATAATTTTAAAACGAGCTCGTTTGAACAGACATGTCTCATTCCAAACGAGTACGTTTGAAGTGACATCATAATTTTAAAACGAGCTCGTTTCAACAGACATGTCTCATTCCAAACGAGTACGTTTTAAGTGACATCATAATTTTAAAACGAGCTCGTTTCAACAGACATGTCTCATTCCAAACGAGTACGTTTTAAGAGACTTCGAATAACTCAAACGAGCACGTTTAAGAATCAATTAGGTACTATCAACGAGACCATTGCGCTTGCAAACGAGCTCGTTATAGGATAATGAACATGCACGATGCAAGAGACATGTTTCAACATTAGAGGCGCCAGCTCAGATCAACAATTTCAAGAATGATAAGTCCACTATAACGAGCTCGATTGAATGACCCCGTAGAACGTACTCGTTTGTAAACGAGTCAGATAACCCCCGTAGAACGTACTCGTTTGTAAACGAGTCAGATAACCCCCGTAGAACGTACTCGTTTGTAAACGAGTCGATTTAGAAAAGCTGCCGTTGAACGAGTTCGTTTCTAAATACCGTGAAACGTGCTCGATGTATTTTTTCAAACGAGGTCGTTGTTCTTAAGCGTACACGTTTAGTGGAATCGAGCACGTTCAGTACCGTAAAACGAGCTCGTTGTTTCTGTACCGTAGATAGAACTCGTTTGAGCCACAAACGAGCTCGTTTAACGTTCAATCGAGCACGATAAGGGTCCGAGTATTTTTGACCCTGAAATTCTTTCATAGTGCACAGGGCTAAAAAAATGAAGTAGCATGGTAGCAGCGCTCCGAGGGAGGTAACTGAAATGCTTAAATTTCTCAGGAAGGAAGATTTTCCAGAAAAGGGAAAATGGACAGATAGAAGAAGAAAAAGGGATAGGATTGGGCGGTATACAGGGAGAGGAAAGTGCGTGAGAAGAAACGATGGTGTGCTTAGCTTGCTAACTTTTTTGATTTTGAGCCCTGCTCAAAGGTTAGAGATGCAAAAACGCTACACACACACAAACCTGGTTTGGTGGAAGTTTTGAGCAAAATATCGAGGAAGGTTATTTTAAAAGATAAGAATATAGGAAAATTCAATTTGCAAGGCAGGAAGAGTCCAAGCCAACGTAAAGGTTGATGTCCCAAAAATTTTCTAACTGACGTTGATAATAGAAGAAATATCACAAAATTGTAATATTTCCCATTTTCGCATTAGCAAACATTGGATCGAGAGAAACATTCTGAGCCAAGCTAGGTAGTGTTTACTCAAAATTTTTCTGAAGATGGTGGTGGTTCATATAAAGCTATTACAAATTGTTCAAAGTTGCCACTCTAGCATTGGCAAAAATGAGAGCAGGAGAGCTGTTCTAAGCCAAAGTAAAAGACGCGTCCTCAAGAATTTTCCCAGGGGTAAAAGACCCCTAATTTCAATGTCCCTAGTTAATCTAAACTGGCTACACCAATGGAAAATTCCCTGAAATTCTTGAAAGAATCATCAATAATCGTTATGGATAAAGCTTTAACTGGGTGTGCGAACCACCTTTATCGGGCAAAAAAATGCCCTCAATCGCGCAAAAATTATGGTAAACAATGGAATTTGTGTGGGGCAGCCGTAAATTTTTTCTTTCCGGACGCTTATGGGAGTGCACATCCCGTCAGCAAAATATGGCACGTTATACCAGGTACCACCCCCCCCCCAGGAACCAAACACAGGCAACTTATACCCCAATTTACCATGCTCGTCTGTCGGATTATTAATGAGCTTTGCCCCCCCGCCGAAAATTCCTAGCTACGCCTCTGTGTATATGGTGCTTTACACTTGCCGCATCAGCGAATAAGTGTCTGGAATCTGAAACTCTGAATCTGCGTCCAGACGGAAATTCGTCTAACTGGTGATTTGAACATTTGGCCAACAAGAGATTGATGGATCTGCCTGAAGAAAAAGAATCCGTTGATAGACTGAAAGAAAGAGGTATGAGTGTGAAGGATAAAGCCGATGAAGGTCAGAAAATTGAAGTAACCACACATAAATGCGATGATTTTGACGGTAAGAAACATTCAAATTGTCCGTGAAATAGTAGGCCTTGCATACATAGGCCTATATGTCTCATTCATAGCAAAGCAAAGGCTCCATTTCTATAATTGGCTAACAGCCAGTGCCAGACACACTCTAAAAATTTTCAGTCCTTGAAGGCCAATGTATTTGGAGATTATATGGCCACATGATGGGAAATGTTCCCGTTGTTACCCAGTGCCAGTGGCGGATCTAGAGGGGTGCGAAGGGTGCTCAAGCACCCGTCCCTTAGGGTTAGATAATTTTTCTCTTTCAATCTAATTCTCTGTGGCTAACGTTATTGGACGAAAAATTGAAATAACGAAAATATGGCCTAACAGAAACATTATGATTCTGAAACAGCCAAGATCACCAAAAATCGTAATGCTGAGCATTTGAAAACTTGCTTTTGTCTAGGAATCTGAAGGGTTGTCTAGGAATCTGCAGAACGCATTTAATTTGATTGGGTATAAACAAAGACATTGTTTCATCGATGGTAGGGCAAGGGGGGCCACTAGGAACGCAAGGGCAATCGAGACCGAAGGCGAGCGAAGCGAGCCTAAAAATTGGGGGTCCGGGGTACTCCCCAGGAAAACTTTTGCGGCCACGCCCTTTAGATTGGCCTAAAATGCTATCAAAAATGTTTTAACGAACATTAATCATGTTCTTTCATTAAATTTTTCGGCTATTTCTCCACATGTCCTCATTCCGAATCTCATAAAATCGCACATTGCTCATTTTTCGTTCCTGGTGTGTTTCTGATAAGGGAATGAAGCTATGGTGGCTTTTCTATCAAGTTTAAAAGTAAATTACTAGCTGTTAAAGATGTTAAGTGAGTAGAAGAATAGTCTGCCAACGTTAGAGAGGGAGGGGGTCGTTACTGTACCATTCACAAGCAGTTATCTGCTCCCCCCCCCATAAGGACGGATTTTGCAAGGGAAGATGCGAGTTAAAGTACAATTCTGAAAATTAGGTAATTATCAGTAAGGAATCTCAAATAAATGATGTCTATTAACAGTTGATCGCATGGCTGTCTTGTCTGAAGACCTATTTTGGTGGGGCCCCCATAGTAGATTTTTTATGATAACCCTGCTATAAGGATATCTATGCCAATGAAATGTTATTACCCTTTGCAGCTACGTATTTCGCTGCTACTCTGTGATTGACGGTGTCAAATCGCAAATTCCCGAATCACAATTTTGTGAAAATAGTAGCAAAATTGCAGTACTTTGCAAATTTATTTTGCAAACCAGTGTTATTTCATGTATTTTATCGTATTTCTAATGTTTGAATGGAAATTGTGCTCCAAATTTGATTTATCGCATTTTACCAAGCCTGCTTCTGATTCTGGACAATTTTCCAAAGATGTTTTCCGCTTTTTCTTGATCATATCATAAAATGCTGGCATAAGCATTAATGATGGCTAATTTTGAGTTAATTGCCTGCATGGAGCTATTAGCACCACTATAAACATAAAATTGCAATTTTTAATGGCGACCTAAATCTAAGCAGCCCAAGGAGCAGCTTTAATAATGTGAGTTATTCATTCCATCTATAAAAGCATCGTTATGACAGTTGGCATAGAGTACGAGAGGAAGAAATCAATATTTGGACCCTGAAGAACCGGACAGGGGTGCAGTAAGGCATACAAAGCAAACTTCATCCTATCCTCAGTCTGTGATTCAAGATTTGGGCATTGTTTGATTTTGAAGCAATTAGAATCAGTTGATTGAATTTGAATGTAGCCATAATTGTTTAGGTTGCCAAAGGAACTCTGTAGGTAGAAATACCTTTTGAATGACGCAATGCAGATATTGTGTTTTATCCATTTGGTTTTATCCAATCTGAAACACCTCCTCCCAGAAAGCAATTTTGCTGCGCAGGTTTAGCAGAGCCACATACATAAATAATCCACGATTGGCACTTTGTCGCATCTAAATGTCAGCTTCACTACGCTCGCTGCAATTATTTTTCATTGAAAGGGCACATTTGCCCCCCTTGCCCCCATTAGGAAAGGGCAGGAGGGGCACTTGCCCCCCGCGCCCCCTCTCCGGCGTTCCTGCAGAGGGGAAAACCATCTCCTTAGAATCTCAAACACTTGCTGGTAGCGAGGGGTGTATCACTCACCCTGCACAAGTTTTGTTCAACTTTGGGAAAAATCCCTAAAAAATCCCTAAAAATCAAATTGTTTTAACAATAGAGCACGCTATTTCAGAAGAGTGATTACACCCCTCGGCAGCATTCGATTCTAAAGAAACTCATTCTAGTGAAGGCCTACCAAATCAAACAGCCATAAGCGAACCCCGGGGGGGTACTTCACATATTTGGGTATGGGTACGTGCCATCGGCAAGGGTATTGATTTTCAAGATTTAAGTATGAGGAATGGTATCGATTTTCGCGATTTTTGTATGAGGAACGGTATCGATTTTCACGATTTTGGTATTAGTATTATGTTGGATATACATTTTCAGAAAATTGGTATAAGGTCGGGTATACTTTTACGGAAAACTGGTAGAAGGTCGGGTATACTTTTTCAGAAAATTGGTATAAGGAACGGGTGTGTTTTTGAAGCTTCAATGGCACGTCCCCGACCAAAACCTGGTCAGGTACCCCCCTCCCCGGAAGCGAATGAGCAGATAACATTGGGAGGGGGCTGCCAGATAAATGGGATTCAACAATTTTTACGCCGATTATGGCCGATTTTTGCAAACTTTTCCAATGTTAGCTAGGAGGTTGTAGCCCCTCCCCCTCTAAAATATTTGAATTGTTTGGACTAGAAAGGAGTTGCGAATTTTAGCTTTTTTTACCACGGTTTCTTCAATTTCGAAAATTCAAGGATAAGGGAAGCAGTTTCTTTTATGAAGAGAAATGACTGTATTGGGAAGAAAATTCAGATTTCAGGTTCAATCAGTTTCAGGCAATGAATTTGAAGCATTTCCGTTACGCTCATTTTTTATAAGAAACAGCTTCTATGAAACGATCTCAGCTCCTCTCAGCTCCATTTTTCGAAACTTAAGAAACCACACTCTAGTTGAATTAAAAAAGCTAAGAAACTTTTTACACTCAAAAATGTTTCGACAAGATGTACAGTAGCAACTTTGTGACATTGTTTTGAGTACATATTGTGTTACTGCATTACTTGTTTGACAAAAAACTTTATACTCGCGGCATTAAACATTCTTTCCAGTCCAAACAATTTAAACAATTTTGAAGTGTTGGAAAAGAATCGAATCAAAAACCTCATGATTATTCTGCGAACATTTTCATGAAACGATGTCTTTGTTTATACCCAATCAAATTAAATGCATAGTTATGCGGAAGTACCCGTCAGATTCCTAGACAAAATAAACAAGTTTTCCAATGCTCTGCATTATGATATTTTGTTGATCTTCGCTGTTTCAAAATCATGATCTTTCTGTTAGGCCATTTTTTCGTTATTTCGCTATTTTGTTTTTCGTCGAATGCCCTTAGCCCCTGACTGCAGCTCACAAAACCTCAAAGGGCATGATTTTGATACTTGTATTCACTTATCTTTTGATATATATAGATTCCCAATAAATCGAGGAATTGCATAGTGAATATGCCAATTTGATTGATAGTAAAATGCTTCTTTGCGGCAGTTTATAGAGGGAAGATATTGATTGAATGGTACCTATCTTGTTCAGTTTTCTTCCGTCTTTCTGTTAAAGGTAAAAACATTTATGTAAGCGGAATATTTTTCTGTCAAAATAGCTGAATGAAATTGCAAGTGAAAGCTAGGAGTGGCAATTTCTAAAGTGTCGCCCCTATGAAAGTCCCAAACAAAAGGCCGTTTCTTAACACATAAGGGATTTTATGCTTTTAATCTAGGAGTCGGGGATGCCTTCACCATATATCAAGAGTTCTCGTGAATCCAAGGTTGCTCGCAACACTGAAAGAAAGTCGAGGTGTAATTAATTTCGAAAATTTTCAACCTCCTCGAAATTTCACAACAGTGTTGATTCACAGCATGGACCTTATTTGGTGGAAATTGCTCGAAATCACTTTCCAATGAATGAATTCTTGTTAAGACCAGTTGCAAAATTGGTGAATCCTCCAAATACAAGAGTTTTAGTCACAAATTGGCCATTATTTGCGATGAATACCGGCAATGTTTTAAATAAATCCAGAAGTCTTGCCTAAAATGGGCTTCTTCCGTGTTTCTAGTTGCTGGAGATGCTTCAAGTCGTCACTGAAACTCGACTGACGCGTAAAGCACTTGAGGATGATGTAAAAGATATACTCTGAGTATTTAAAAATCAAAGGCATGCCTTTTCTAGAAAAGAATAAGCTTCTCCACAACTTCTTCTGGTCAAAACAATCCCAAACAAGTTATAAGAATTTCGCAAGGAGAACACGCTATTTCTCTGACGCGACACGATATTCGAATTTCGAATAATAGAGGGGGCAAATATCAAGTTTCACAAAGGCTTCATCATAATTTAAAAATTTTTTTTTCAAAGAAGCCAAATTTTCAAAAAATATTTTCGAAGTGCAAGATCAGGAGGGAAATTGATTTTCAACCATACACGTATTTTTCATAAGAAATTGCCCATAGTATGAGAAACTCTCAGAGCGCCAAAAATTAAGAAACTCCAGTACTGGGAAAATATAAGTTAAGAAAATATTTATTTTGATGAAAGTAATCCTTGATATATTTTTACTTTTCTTTCATTTGTTTCCTATATCATATTACTCGTATTAAAAAGCCTTCTTTTGAAATACTTTTCAGTACTGGCCCATATTCTTAGTTTCTTATGAAAAAATACGTGCAATGTGTTTTTTGATTACCCTCTGCTATGAATTTAGAATGGTTTTCAGAAAAATGGAGAAAAAGGCCGCTACACTGACATATCAAATTTCTTCAAAAAGTATTTGAAATCTACCCAGCTGCAGTTTTGGAATGAGCAATAGAAATCTCGCATGCTTGAATTTTACGTTTTCTTGATGTTAAACTAATTGAAGATTGTTTAGCGACGGGATACAAGCGACGGCGAGCGACGGGGCGGAATATGTGGAGGAAAGGAGAGATAGGAAAGGAGAGATAGGCTCTGGGACAATTCATACAATGCCCCGTTCCCCGTTCCTGTGAGATGATCACAAATAAACACGACAGAATGTTGTCTGTGACATCTTTTTATCGTGCTCCTAAAACAGGAATATTGATTTTTATTTGTTCAGAGCATGTCAAGAGTTCTTATCCCCCATTTCGCCTCTATTCTTCGTTGCTCGGATTTTTGTTCCTTTTCTTTGCTTCTCAATTCTTTTGGAGACTACAACTGTTACTGAGGTGTTTTGGCAAGAAAAAAAGTTATCATACTGATATTTGTCAAATACTTTCAATTCTTTAATTATGACCAGCCAATGTTTCAGACACAGTATTTCAGACTTTTCTAAGCAAGTTTCTGCAACAAAAGGGCCCGTACCAAAGCCTACTAAAAATTAACTACGAGAAAGCCATTCATTTAACGCTAAAAATATTTTGTTCAAAATCGTGCATAAATTGCAAAAGATCAGGGGCGGACCCAGACTACTGCAACTACTGCTGAAGTAGTAGTCAGATTTTCAGATCCTTGTCATTAAGGTGCACGCCTATTTTGCAAAAGGCCACACATCGGCGTAGGGGAAGATAAAATTTGGGGGGGCTGCCCGACAAAAAATCAATTGTTTGAGAAAATGTTGCCCGACTTGAGGCGGACTAGTATTTCGAAAAACCTCACCTTGGCAGTAGTCAGAATATTTCCTGGCTCCGCCCCTGAAAGATATTAGTTCGGCTGGAAAAATATAAAAGGTCGCAAAGCTAGGCAGACTTTCACTACTCTTTCGGAAAACTTGACTGATCATTGGTAGAAAGTTTCTTGATTTTTTCAATGTTTCTTAACTTTTGAGTAGATCCTTTCCCTTCTGATCTTGACTTCTGTCTGTTATTTCGACTGCTTAGAAATTGCCAGTCCTAGCATTCACTTGCAGTTTCATTCAGCTATTTTGACAGAAAAATATTCCGCTTCCATAAATGTTTTTACCTTTAACAGAAAGAGGAAAGAAAACTGAACAAGATGTGTACCGTATAATCAATGTCTTCCCTCTATAAACTGCCGCAAAGAAGCATTTTACAATCGAAAACCTTTAATGTTCATTGCTCGATCAGAATTTCGATGGCGTGAGTTTTTGCCTTCCATCCTTCGATTCAGGCAACATTAGTGCGCATGCGCGCATCGTTTCCGCTCTGACCAAGACAATTGGATTGGACAAATTTGATTTGTTCTCAGATTGACCTTTGTGTCAGTTCAATGAAATTTACTGAATTTACATCCAAATGTTACTGTTGGGAAACATCCATAAAAACGTTTATTACTGATTTTTTCACAAAAGCTCACAAAATTCACAAAAAAGCTTCAATGACTGATCAACTTATTATATCACAAAGTACAAAGGGTTTTGTACAAAATTCAATTTCACTTTGCTCAGACTAAATGGCAAGTTTTCACGGCACATGTATATTTTGTTTTCTTCACAACATAGCCTGTATTGGGTGGGCTGATGCTAAAAGGCCAACCCTCCATCATCAGATCAACAGAATTTTATGCACAATGTCACAACTGAATCATCAAATCAAACATATTTGCAAAATATCCAATTTACACTGTGTCACAGGTGTACAATGCTTGGTATATTCCTTGGAGCCATCTGCTAGCATGGCAACTACTAGGAGGGGGCATGTTTGCCAAAACACATCTTTTGTCATGTTTACTCCTTAGCCTGCCAAGAAGCTTGTCAGATACTCCTGCATTGACACCGGGTGTGCCAAAATAAACTATGCTTTTTTGGCAGCCCACGAGATTTAAGACGTAATCTTTAGCAGAAAGCCTGTAGTTGATTCTAGAATTTTTTTACAAATTTTTTTGTTTTCAGTTTCTAGAGCAAGAAGTGACTTTCTGAAAATTATCGTTTTCGAAAATAGTGAAAACGAAATGATAAAAAAACAGTGATCAAGTTTTCTAATGAATTGCATGAATGGACAAAGAGAAAACTTATTTGCGGTGATTTGGGATTTAGAAATCGATTTATTCTAATCTGCTGTATGAGAGTTGGCTCTTTCTGGGGAGAAGTTAAATTATTTTTGCAATGATATAAGGAAAAGTTTTTCCTTTCGTCATTACGTTTAATTTATGCTTTGGAGCAGTTTGCGTTCCTGTGTGAAGGGGGTTGAATAAGACAAACAATGTTGTGAGGTAAGCAAAAATGGTGTCTTGTTGAATTTTTGATTTTTGTCGCGGCTTGGGGCGGCACTTTATTGTAACTACTGCAGAATTTCACAACATAGGCCAATCCTTGAAAAGACACTCGTTGACAAGTTTGCACTTATGAATGCCACAAACGTTTTATCTTTGTCTATTCATGTTGAGTCTTTAGAATATTTGATCAAGGTTTTTCGCTTGTTTTCAGTCTTTTCAAAACAAAAAATTTTGAGCAACTCGCTTCTTGCTCTAAGAACTGAAAACAATAACAAAATTGCAAAATTCCTATAATCTAATTCAAGCTTTCTGCTAAAGATTAAGTAAAAATTGGTATAGTGTACGATTTATTGTGGCCTGCTAAAAGTGCCTGGCACACCCTGTAGATATCGCAGGACTGGACACACAATCCTTATGTCATTTAATTCTATTTGGAAATCCAAATCTGACCCTAATTGCAAGCAGGATGATACTGGAAGCAACAATTAACTATATATCTTGATTAGAAAGATATTCAACTGAAGTGTGTTTTTGAGCTGGTGGGGCAGCAAAGGTTCCAAATCTGTTAAAGTTCTGGTGTAAGATTTAATAACATATTTCTTTTAACTGAATGACTACAAACAAGCTTTAACTATTTCTCTATAATTTTACTGTTGGACTTTTCTAGCATCTTCAAATGTTTTTAGAGTTAGAGAGTTTTGCTTCTTGTTCAACAATTCAAGAAAAACTTCCAAAATAACTTGAAACGATTGTAATTTTCATCTGTTTGGCCAAACATAAATATTTTCATAAAAACCATTACTTATGGATGCCTACAATATGGTGTCAAGCAAAAGTCTGTCACTTTTCTTGTTAATGATTCAGAAAGTTGATGATGTTACATCCTCAAAGGAGTTGAAATATAAAATAATTTTAGAAATGCTCATGATTTCTGAATTTCATGATTTCTGATAGTCCAATTTTCGAGATTGTTTATAGGGCGTTTTTTGAAAGCTCTCGTTGCACCGATCACGACAAAAAATACAAGAAATTTTCTGAATTACATATTTCTGTGGAATAGAGTTTAAAAATTCAAGACAGCGTTGTCAGATATAAGAAATTTCTTCTGCATAGTGTGAAAATCTCCTCGCCCCAGTGCCCATCCCCATAGATTTAGGGGTTGGTCTGTTGCCCCCTGGGCCCATGAATGTATCTTCCTTATGAACTCATTTAAATTTTAGATAATATATTGGTGGGTCATTCATTTGGCACATTATCAACGCAGTGCACCCAAAGGCAAATTCGGAGCAGAAAAGAAGAAGCATCTTATGGGAATGTCCAAGCTTGGAATCCAGTAAAGCGTGAGAGATGTGTTGATAGTAGTGATGAGGATTATGTTGATGAAATTATGATTTCCAATGAAAGTGATATTAAGATTGAAGAGGAAGCCTGCTTTTCTGAAACATTTGGAGAAAGAGATACTGATGCTCGATACGATACCGATGATAAGACAACAAATAATCAATTTCATACCGGAGAAGAAGATTTCATATGTGATTTATGCGGAATAGGATTTGGTGATCGTGAAAATTTCGATGCACATAAAGAAAACATTCATATTGGAGAGAGATCTTACATTTGTGATACATATGAAATAGGATTTAATGTGAGAGATGACTTAGATAGACACGAGCAAGCCCATTCTGGGGAGAAACATTACGAATGTAACATACTTGGAAAAGAACTACTGCCAAGTCATGTTGACAAAACATTGATCCATAAACAATCTGATTTACAAGTCAAGATGGAAGAGGAAGCATACCCAATTGTTGGGAACGAACTTACTGACAATAGCAGTCCAAACAGGCACAGACAGAAGAATACCATAGAAGATCCTCATATTTGTGAATCTTGTGGAGAAGGATTTCCTCAAAAAGATGATCTCGATATTCATAAAGTAATGCATATTAGAGAAAATCTTTTGAACTGTAATACGTGTGGACAAGGTTTCAGTCGAAAATGCAATCTCATGGCACACAAACAATCTCATACTAAACAGAAGCCTTACATTTGTGATATATGTGACAAAGGATTTAGTAATGTTGCCAATCTCAATAGATATGAACGAACCACTGATACTGAAGAGAAACCTCACATTTGTGATGTATTTGACAAAGGTTTTAGACAAAGTGTCCATCTCACTGCACATAAACGTATTCACACTGGCGAGAAACCTTACAAATGTGATTTATGTGGACAAGGATTTAGACAAAAAGGTGCTCTCAATAAACATAAGCGAATTCATGCTGGAGAGAAACCTTACATCTGTGATAGATGTGGGAAAGGATTTAGGGTGATTGACAGTCTCACTACACATAAACGCATTCATACTGGAAAGAAACCTTACATATGTCATATGTGTGAAAAAGGATTCAGCAAGAAAGGTGCTCTCAATAAACATAATCGAATTCATACTAGAGAGAAACCTTACATTTGTGATATATGTGGGAAAGGATTCAGTTTAATTGGCCATCTCACTACACATAAACGCATTCACACTGAAGAGAAGCCTTATATTTGTAATATATGCGGCAAAGGATTTAATCGAATTGGCCATCTCTCAACACACAGACGAATTCATACTGGAGAAAAACCTTACATCTGTGATACATGTGGGAAAGGATTTACTCTAAGTTGCAATCTCACCGCACATAAACGCATTCATACTGGAGAGAAACCTTACATTTGTGATATATGTGGGAAAGGATGTAGTCTAAAGTGCGATCTCACTACACATAAACGCATTCACACTGAAGAGAAGCCTTACATTTGTGATGCATGTGGCAAACGTTTTTGTCAAAGTTCCCATCTTAATACACATAATCGCATTCACACTGGAGAGAAGCCTTACATATGTGATATATGTGGACAAGAATTTAGACAGAATGGTGCACTCAATAGACATAAACGAATTCATACTGGAGAGAAACCTTACGTTTGTGATATATGTGAAAAAGGATTTACCCAGAAAGGTTCTCTTTATAAACATAATCGAATTCATAGCGGAGAAAAACCTTACATTTGTGATATATGTGGTAAAAGTTTTGGTCGGAAAGATGTTCTCAATAAACATAAACGAGCTCATACTGGACAGAAACATTAAAATAGCAAACCGCGCAAAAAGCTCAACGAAAACAATCAGCCACATGGGGGGAACTTCAATAATTTCTGACTGGTGCTTGAAAGGTGGAACAATTTTGTTCCTTGGAATAGGGAAGAGTTTATTTTGAAGGAAAATTAAAACAGCTCCTTTGTTAACCAGGCTGACAAAAAGCTGTTAGCTTTGTCCTGTAATTTACGTTTAAGATTGAATACATATTACATACATTATCACACTTTGCGTAGAACAGATGCTTAGAATGTGTACCAATACCAAAGATGATTTTAAGACTAATAAATTGGCAATAGACCTATTAACTATTCTGCAAAAGAACTTGGATCAAGGGATATTTTCATACCTTTGTATACGAGAGGTTTGATCGAATTACGTTAAATGTTCTATCACTACCGCCCACATTCAAAAATTCTGCAAAATGTAAGGACATATCAATCGACTTTGATTCTTATTTTTAAGAATAGCTTTGGTTATCAAGTTGTGATAGACGGTTTCAGCATAGTTGGTTATATCTCATTAGAAAACTAAAAAAGTACAAACCATCTTGAAGATATTTGCAAGCCCCCCTTCCTCCCCACCCCCCATCCTCCTTTCTCTTAATATAGCAACCTGTTGCCTTCATTTAAGTTCATGCCAAAATTCTGCAGCTAATATCTCTGGAATATCGGAACGGAAATCTGCTACCATGAACCCGTTATTGTCGCTGGTTTCAAATGTTGCTTGATATACTATGATATACAAGTTTCAAGAAAATTGGAAAAATTTGATTTGTTCTCAGATTGACCTTTGTTCGACAAGGGCAGATTTTGTAACAATAGAATCTTTGGTTTGATTACATATGACGCCATTTTGGTTGACTAGCTAATCAGAGAGCTCTATTTCTATGGTGTCATCTGATGATAATGGCGGAAGGAGGGGTTTGCTGTGGAGAAAACCACACCCTCGATTTTTAAATGCAAGGTACGTGCACTCAAGTCGAAAACTAACGAACTTAGCCGTTAATATACTTTTGCAAAAACTCAAACTTTTTACACACGTATAGAACGATAAATTTCACATACATTTTTATTGGCACTGATCTCTCTGCGTCTTCTGCTCTTCGCACGATTGTTCGCTCTTGACACCCTTTTTTGCACGTCTTCCACGCCCCTCCGACGGCTATGCCCAAACCCAACAAATCCCACTTCTCGCTCAAAAACAACATTGTGACTTCAATTGCGCAGCCAACAGATGAAAGAAATATTTTAAGAAAGAGTTTTAAAATGTCATAAAATCAATTTTCAACATCAATCTTCCGAATCGGTGGACAAGCCGGAGTCGAGAGAAGAACCTCGGGAATTTAATCCTTCGACGACGATCAGTGCCCAGCAAAAAAGAAGAATTATTGACAGAGATCCGGAGCTGACCAAGTAAGTCGTATCCTTAAATAAGTAGAACATTCTTTGTTTCTTGAGACGCAGCAAAAAGGCGTGACATTAATCTGTTATCTTTAAATATATGCGTGCATTTTTAAGAAACAGCGAACAAGTGGTATGCTCAATTCTTTAAAACTTAAGAAACTACCCTACCTGAATTAAAAAAGCGAAGAATCTTTTGTAATTTACAGTTTCCATTTCCACAGTAACATAAACGTAATTTTTTAATGATAATCCAAGAATTTGGGGCAGAGTTACTCAATATTATTTCTTATGCGTTTCTTAAAGGTTTCATAGCAAACTTCAAGATCACTACTTTTGCCATCGTCAACATTTCAAAAGTAGATTTTTTGAAACCTTTCCAATGTTTAGACATTTAGACATGTTTAGACCTTTTGAGTAATATGATAACGGAAACAAGTGAACAATAGTATAATTATGATCAAGATTTCCTTTAGTACTTATTAGAATGAATAGTTGTTCAACTTAATAGTTTCTCAGTACTGGAGCTCCCTAATTTTTTCGCGATCTGAGACCTGACTTTTTGTAAAAGATGCTCGTAAACACTTTTGACAATGAAACCATTGCGCTCTGCCACTGTTCGGCCACTCTTCACTTAAAATGCAGATTGCAGTCACTTTCAGTAAACCGCACGCTCAAAATGTTTCCATTTTAAGATTTTGTTTTGACTCCTTCGGAAAGGAGAATCATTTCTGGATGCGATATGGAGTTTGTATTAGTAAATTTCTGAGATTGCTATAGAATCTACAGCAACAATTTGTTAATTAAATTTTGCAAACTTTCAACACTGGATAATGTCAAACAGTAATCAAACAGAAGAGAGATCGGGCCTGAAAAGAAGTAAGTACGAATGATATATTTCAACACAATTTCACCTAAATACTACAATATGATGTTAAGTAGGATAAGAAAGTACACTCTTTTTTATTTATAAGAATATTGTTTATAAGAATATTCAGGCTCAGAATCATCCAAATTCCAAGAATATTATAAGAATATTGCTCAGCCTCAGCTCGCATATTTGTGTCTCATTTTCCAGCAGTTGCCTGTCTTGCGATGTTCATAAGATTCTTATTGTTACAATTGCGTAAGTTTTTCTTTCATTCGACCATTTCTTCATAATGACATGACAATTCTTTGAACTATGTTCCCTTGAAACCATATCAGATTTGAAAAAATAAGAATACTTTAAGAATATGTTAAGGCTCAAAACGAAAAATGTCTTAAGAATATTGAGGCTGGAAAAAATTTATAGTATTCTTATAAAAAAAAGAGTGTACAGTGATAAAATACAATAACGAATGTGTTGAGGAAACTAAGATAAAATCTGCCAGAGACTATCTAGCTTAGTTCCCTTGTTTGTATTTTTTCAATAGGCTTTGAGGAGAGAACATAGTGTGTCAGAAGCAGAGGAGAACGAAATGCATAACTTCTTAAGAATATTGTATAGTTCGTTTAGTTCATGAGAAATTATTTTATGAGTGATAGGACTATAAATCATGTCACGTTTGAGTCGCTTTCTGAAGATAGATTTATTGTAAATTAGTTTCTTGAATGGTTTTATGTTTTGCGTAAGTTAGATATCAGATAAAAGATGTTTTTTATATGCTGACAAGAATGCTGATATTTTATTTTTGGCTTTTATTTCAGTTGGAATACCTTCATTCCATAACTTTATACCATCATAGGACATGTCCTAAAGTTGTTTTTCGATAAGGCAGAAATAATCTGTCTGGTTTATATTTCTTATTTTCAACATTATTGTTGAGGATGTCATTGATACTCTGTGGTTGCCAACCATGTACATACTTCCACATAAACTTTGCCTGAAGAAATAGGATGTTTTTATCTAAAGGTAATATAAACATAACATAACATAACATTACATAAAGATACACGTAATTTCTGCTAAGAAATAAATCAACCATACGGAACTTTACATACAATACACTTTACGAAGACATACTTGGTGGTTGGATGAGGTATGACTAGATATGATGCGGTCCTAATCGAATCGACCAGTTATTTTGATGAATTCTAGAGTCATTTCGAGAATATTTTTGTTAACGTCATTGGGAAGGTCTTTGTCACCATATAATAAAAGTTGCGTTAAGACCTCGTTTGGAATATTAACATATTCAAGTGTAATGCTAAGACTCGAACGAGAAGATTTCGGCGTTGAACCTCAAAGGAAGGGCAAAGCAACAAGAAGTGTTCCGTATTCTCTATACCGTCGTTCGTAGGGCACATTGGGTTGATGGTATCCCCAAAATTATGCTAGATCTTGTGAAAGTTCAATTTGCTAAGACCAACCCTAAGTTGAGTAAGATAGGATAGTCCTACTGGATCGTGAATCCCAAAGACAGATTTAGCAGGGGGGCGGATTATGGACAGTAGCCTTTTCTTAAAAATAGCAATGGTTGGTGCAAGTCTAATCTCTGGACATAGATCATTCCATTCAGACAAGCAATTGGGATAGAAGCTAGATTGAAATCTCTCAGTCCTTGCCCGAATTCGCCCAATGACATCCTGTCTGCGAAGAGAATATTGCGACTGCTGAAGTTGCGGGATTGGATCCGTTGTATATGCGGGGGATAGGCTATTCATGATTTTGTAAAACAAAGTGAGGCGTCTACTCCACCTTCGGGAACTTAGTGACTCCCAACCGAGCTCTGCGTACAGCTTTTCCCGCGATGTTCCTCTCCATGCCCCTGTAACGGCTAAAGCTGCAGAATATTGGACGGACTCTAACTTTTCCATTAAATTTGGTAATATGGTATTGCCGCTGAATTCACATACTTTAGCCAGAATATGGTAGATAACATCTCCGTAATCTAGGTGGGTTCGCACATAGAGCTTAAATAATTCGTTAAGAGTATGCCTGGGCAGATACTTGGAGAGACATTTCAGCAGACCAATGCCCTTTCTTGTTTTAGATATAGCTGCTTTGATATGAGCGGAAAAAGAAAGCTTTAAGTCCAGGATAATTCCTAAATGTTTATGTTCTTCTACTTTCATCACCGGTATGTTATTAAAACGAATTACTGGATGGTGAATTTCAATTTTTTTCTTAGAAATTACCAATTCCACAGCTTGTTTTTGTGGATCTGGATTAAATGACATCTTCCAATCATACGCCCGTTTTCTTATCAATTCTAAGTCATGGTTCATGTCAGTGGCAGCTATATTTGAGTCTTCTACTACGGTAAACAATGAAGTATCATCAGCAAAAAGCTTAACATTGCACTTTAAGCCTGCAGTTAGATCGTTTATATATACAAGGAAAAACAAGGGTCCTAAAATAGAGCCCTGAGGCACTCCTGCTGAAATATCTCCCCAATTTGAACTCTGTCCATTCAGGACGGTCCGCTGTTTTCGGTCCTTGAGGAAACTTTTGATAAGGGAAAGAAGTTCGCCTGAGACGCCGCATCGTTTTAGTTGATAAATTAAGCCGTCATGCCACACTCTGTCGAATGCTTTAGAAATGTCAAGATACACGGAACGAACATCAAGTGGGGGGTTGCAGTCAAACGCCTTGAAGATTGTATGTGTTATGGAAATTAATTGATTAACTGTAGAATCACCGGGACGAAAACCAGACTGTTCGGGTTAAGTCGGTTATTACACAATCGCAACTTTTGCCAACATTATCGATATATTATATCA
The DNA here is from genome assembly GCA_039566865.1 of Aurelia coerulea. Classification (NCBI taxonomy): domain Eukaryota; kingdom Metazoa; phylum Cnidaria; class Scyphozoa; order Semaeostomeae; family Ulmaridae; genus Aurelia; species Aurelia coerulea. The sequence goes on along the minus strand of CM076947.1, from coordinate 18,767,803 downwards.
TTTCATGTTATGCCAACTCTACTTTCATATTATATCTGACAAAATACGCCAACATGACAAAAGTTTTGCCAACCAGGTTCGCGTAAAATTATCTGATAACATCTGTGTATATCAATGCCAACCACATTGGCATTTAATAACACATTGTACATATGCTCCATACTGGGGTTCATGTTCGCGTAAAGCTTCACATATACATGCTTTCTATATGTTTCATCATTCGTTGATGCGGTTGGCAGTAACTGTTTACATATCATTACATGTATTATCAAACAAATAATGCCAACCTCATTGGCATAAAAGTCTTACATATATTTCATCGGAAGCCACAGCAGTAATTGGCATAAAAGTGTTACATATATACATACAAACAGTTATGCCAGATATGGGAGGTTTAAATAAACAACAAGGAAATCTTGTTTTTTTTTTATTTTTATAATGCATGACAAAAATGAACAATAACTTCTCAACAAACAAATTTTAACTCAAGTAACGATTAAGAGACCCTCTTTTCTCTAGGCCAGTTGTCAAAACCAAATAGAGCTATAAACCATGCAAACAAAATTAGACAAGGTAATTTCAAACCCTCGTAAAAATGGAACTGTTGGATCTACTAAACATCCAAAAAGTTTGCATTGTACTTTTATGCTTGGTTACTATTTTTTCTAAGTTTCAATTGACTATATTCAACTGCTGATTGTTTGAAACAATTATGCATAAAGTTGCAGCACCACCCGGGGGGGGGGGTACTCATATATTTTTCAGTACGGGGACGTGCCGCCGAACAGGGTATCATTTTCAGGATTCCTACTCCAGGACAGGGTATCACTTTTGTATCGTCGGCTCCATGACGGGGTCCATATTTTGTATAATTGACTACGTATCATCGTTGTAAGCCATTTGCACTCCGCGAATATGATTTAAATCGTTTGGATGGCAACATTTCCGCATTTTCTAATAGATTTCTAAATAAAATTTCTATCAAATTCCCAGGGCAGGCTACAATTTTGTATGAAGAAACCCAAGAATAGGGTATTGTTTTTAAAGTTTTACTCCGGGACAGGGTATCGTTTTCGGGAATTTTGCTCCGAATTATTGCCAAAATGACGATAAATTATATGCAAAGTTTTACGCCATCCTGATTCGCGTAAAATCTTTTATATCACTGATGCGGTTGAACAGGCCAATTAAGTTCGCAATGTTACCACAAAGCTATGTGAAACTTTACGCCAACCACTTTCGCGTAAAGATCGATAACCTTACGGACAGTTTTCGCCAATCTAACCTGCGTTATAGGCACGGAAAATTTACATACTATTTATAGGCACTGATATACGCCAACCTGATTTGCGTAAAGTCGCAAATATGTAGCGATCCAGTGATCTAACGATATGCAATTTCACGCCAAAATGGAATTTTGAGGGGGGAAGGGAGTTGTAACTCCATTGACAATGACATTGAAAAATTTTCGTTTTCCTACTTTGTCTTCGCTACATGTTGAAGGTCTGAGGAAACCAAAGGAGTGCCAAAAATGTGGACTGTCTCAGGGCGGGGGGATTCTCTTGGGCCTAAGCCGCCATAATGGTGCAACTTTGTGCTGCATGAGCCCAAGATATGTCGCATGGTTGATCCTCGTTTTCTTCAGGCATCTTGAAAGCATTGCAATTCATCGCCATGGCTCCTTTACCAACTTTCCTCATTCCAAAAGTGGGCTTTACCCTATCTGTACTGGGCGATTTTTTAGGTATTTTGTACTGGGGGGGCCTTTTTCACCCCCCCCCCCTCTTTTTCTCCAAAACTACAAAAAGATACAACGATAAGACTTACCCCTATTGTTCTTTAGACAATTGGCTATTCAAATATAACAATGAAAATTAATAAGTCACGTGATTCGTTGCTAGGCAACCGAAAAACTGACGAAAATTGGCAAATTTATACCTTCTTAACCAGAAAAATTTTATTTAATCAACCACTCAACCGATTTTCTCCAAATTTGTTTCAAATAGTAGGAAACATGTCATAGTTCAAAAATACATACTTTGCAAAATTTTTAGTTTCTATTTTTAGCACAGTTTAGCCTTAAATTAGCCTTTTGTTGCATGCATTTACTTTAATCGCAGGTTTTTGCCAGTCCTGCCCTTTTATCTGGTAAATATAAACTCAAAATGAATCAAATTAATAAGATGAAGCAAATTAGACCAAAAAAATTTATATTTGACACTTCTTTATTAGGTAAATGACGTCATAAATGTGAATGACGTCATAGATATTAAATTTTGCTGACATAAGCAAATATGACAAATTTATATATCAAATGAAAGTACTCATCAAATGAAATCGAATGGTGCATGTTTGAGATCGATCAAGCAAACGAGGCGAAGACTAAGGACATTTTAAGCTTTTTTTTTGTTGACTACTCTCCAAATATGGTATTACTGTGTTCACATGATCAGAGGTAGAACAATGAAATGTTAAGAATTTAATTGCCTATGAAATTTGAGTAAAAGTCATCAAAACTGGTGGTTATATCTCATGTCGTTTTAGCGTAACGCAGCAAAGTCTGTTAGGGAGGCCCCCCCCCCAGTACGAATAGGGTTAAATGTAGGCCGCTCAGACCTCTCAGCATTAACATTGATATTATAGCGAGACAAAATCAAAATTTGTCACAAGATTAAAGGAAACAGAGAGGAAGAGTAGAGGATCATACTCATAGTATTCAAAAAGTTTGCTTCATATTATAAAGACTACTTCCCTTATGCAAGCATTCCAAAAGGGTGATACCCCTCTAGTATTTGATTAATCAACGAATGAAAGAAACAGTCAGTCGTTATCGCATCCCTCAACCATTAAAGCACATTCCTTTTTCGATTCACAAACTGTTTAGAATAAAATTCCCGTTCATTCAAGACCCTCCTCGAAGCGCTTCGTGGTAGCGAGCATATCTGTTCCCCTCCTCTATCTAGGATGGGCGAAATTAAATGAGAAACTCTGAGTAAGACATGACTCTCATTGCCCTTATGTCCCCTCTTCTGCCTCCGCCTGCGGTATCTCTGGAGAAAGGAACCAATTTGAAAACAAATGAAATGTGAGAAGATCGTTTCTTTTTAGCTCTATGCCCCTGCGAAGAAATGTGCGATCCTATTTGAGCCCCCCCCCACCCCCCCCCCCCCCGAAGCCTTCCTTGGTAAGGAAGAAATTCATGATATTTTCTGTTCAATTTCTTTGCAGCCCTTCAACAACCTTGGCCTAGACTTATGGCGTGATTCCTTGAATTCGTTCTATGTTTTGCAACTACGCGAAGCAAAGCGTAGCGTCCATTTAGACGGGATAAATGCCAGAAAAGCGTTTCCTTTTGGCTAGCAGTTTGCAGACTAATTACAATGAGTCCCAGTTACCTTTGCTGAAAACAAGACTGTCAAAACAATTAAATGGTGATAACTGCCATGATGTTATAAGTCTTATCAGATGTCAACTGTGAAAGGCCTGATGTTGTCTTGGGACAGAACAAAAGCTTTGCGATGCGTCATTGGGAAGGAATTTATACTTAAAACAATAGTGACTACACTCAAATTCAATCAGCTTGTTCTAATTGCTTCAAAATTGAACAATGCTCAAATGTTATGGTTAAATGAACGACAGACTCATGACTGTTTTGAAAGCCATTACGACGAAGGCCCTAATATTTCAATGTGGTCTAATCACACAAACAACAGGATATGACTGCTGCTTCGCAATTGAAAATGTATAATCCGGAGCAGTGGAGCAATAGGAACCTTCGAATGTTAGTCCCTTGCACCTTAGCATGATCTCCCTTTTTCATTGGAAGCCCCCATTAAAAATTCCCCTGTTCTCTCCTCTCGAGCCAACGATATTTTAGCTGGAAAAAGAGGCCGATCTATGAAACTCTGCCCTTGCCCTTGCCCTTTCAAAAGAAAGAAAGTGGTACGAAGACAAAGGTCCAATGTACTTGGTCCGGCAAATGTGATATGTCTGAAGGTCATTCCCTTGTACACAGAAAAATGAAAGGGATTCAGCCAATCCTTTGATGTTACCGAATTCGCCCCTTACCCTGATTTGGGGACGAATTTGAGAAAATAAGATCTCTATTGCACCCCGTACAGGGAAGACGAAGATATTTGGAAAGTTTCGCGAGGATCAGCGCAACGGTGCTCGAGTTTTACGCCACACAAAATTTGCTTCACGTTTTAATAATATAGATTTACAAGTTTTAAAAAGCTAAAGGATAGATAATATACGATGACAATGCTCATTAAATAAATACGTTAAAAACACCCCTATTTGTAGTGGCCGGGATAGCATTAAAAGGTCATATTGACCGTATTTCCATAATGGTTCCCTTAGAGGTGGTTGCAAAAGAAAAATAATGAAAGTAAACAACAGATGTTAAAGTGATTTTGGATGGAGCATAATTCAGAAGGGCCAAGTCATATATATGGGAGAGGAGGCGTGTTTCAATAGAACATATATACGTTGTTTTCTTCTCTCTGTATCTTTTGGAAAAAAGACAATCGCACAGCCTCGATTTCGTTTGCTCGATATGACGTCACTTCACTCAAATTGCTTAAAATACTTAATGAGAAGGCGAAAAATAGTGGAAAACAGTATCATACATCATTCATAGCGGTATTACATTGTATTTCATCATCAAACATACCAAGCCCGGACTTGTCCTTTACCTCGTACTGTAGAAAAGTCATACGTTGGTGATTTTTTATGGACATTTTATTTTTATTTATTGATGCAAAAAATTGAAAACAAGAAAATAGATGAATATGTATGTGCCAGTCACAGCGGGGAAGTACAATTGATCATCTGGTCCTTTCATGTTTAGATTTAATTCTTTTTGGGAGTGTTCCCCTTCAGCAGAAGCTTGTTCTTCATGGGGCGCTCCAATAAAAACATTAAGTAAACCCACTGAAATATAAGTAAAAAGCTTTTAACTAAATTACAACTTTTTCATAGAATTTAAATCCCATTTACAATAAAGTTCAATTTTCAAAATCAAAATGGAAGACAAAAGTGCCAGATTCTAAAAGATATTCTTGAGAAAATACAGAGAGTTTGCCTGCTTAGATTCGGCGGACAGGCTATTCCATAGTTTTGCGCCTCAATAAGAGAAACATCTCTGGGTATTTGTTGACTATTTCAACGGTAATCTCAAGTCAGTCTCCATTATTACGAAGCCTAGGCGATGAGCAGAACGAATCTCTAGTGAAGAGATCAAGAAAGGTATGATGGAGCCAGCGCATTCTGGTTGCCATAAAACGAGAGGATTTTAACTCCGTACATAACCTTATAACTTGAATTTTCACACGAAATTGATCTCAATTATTTGCCAGGAAACACATCTATGAGAAATAAGTGACCAAATGCCTCAAGGATATTTACAAGGAAGCATTTAGAAAGCAATAGTGTTGGTTTTAATGAATATATACCTTTGTAGAAGCAAAAATAACTGATGGACGCATAACATGGCATGCAGCACTGTTGCTTTATATAACCATTTCTGGCAACCCTTAGATATGTTTTTTCTCCTTAGTGCTCACAAACTCTCATTCACTTATTAAACGCTAAAAACCTGGATAGGCTCATTTCTTCACTTAATTTCTTGGATCAAACTTTTAGTGAATATTAGATCCTTTAGTTTTGAGGCAACCAGAATTGTTGACTTTCTTGCTCTATAAATTGGCAACCACTGGTCATATGTACTCAAGATTGGTACCAAACACTTAGTTGAAGTCTCTCCTGTCCAAATATTTGAAAAATAGAAACGTTTTATCCATGGCACCTTCACAGTAGTCGCTGAAATGACGCACATGTTTTCTGAGAAACCCTGTATGTGCAAAGGTTTAAGTAATGTTCTAGCTTCACAAAATAGTTTCATTTGATATTGATTAATATTCTGGCAAAACGCCCGGGGGGGGGGGGTACTCCCATACTTGACCTGACGGGATGTGCCGCTCAACAGGGTGTCCTTTTGCGGTAAAAATTATGCGACAGGGTGTCCTTTTCTAATGAAAATTATGCGACAGGGTATTATAATAGGTAAAAAAATTATGCGACAGGGTATCACAAGCAAAAATTGCGTTCTACACTGTATTTGAGAGGCACAATTTTTATGCGACAGGGGATCACAAGCAAAAATTGCGTTCTACACTGTATTTGAGAGGCAAAATTTTTATGCGACAGGGTATACTTTTGGCCTATTTTTTATGCGACAGGGTGCAGGGTGTGGAGAGGTTTTCCGCACACCCCCGTCACTTCCCTAGTCAAGTACCCCCCCCCCCCCCCCCCGGGGCAAAACGCAACCTAATTTAGCACTTGGCGCATTTTGCAACCAAAAAATTTTATCAATTCGAATTTTCCTACAGTTTCAGTACACACAGACACGAGAGAAACATTGCAAAAATACTTGAGTCACTCGTAGTAATTGGAGGAGAATTTGAATTATCTCTTGGTGCTATGATTTTCAAAAGTGAGAACAGTGTTCCGTTTCATCCGGTGTTTTTTTACATGCGTTTATCCACCAATTCATCAAGAGACAGCATTCCTTTTCTTTCATTGGTTTAGAATAAATGCTTCTTTCACCCTTTATTAGTAAACATGTAAAAGGATTTTAAATTAATTGTGTTAAGGGATTTTTTAGAATTGTTGTCAAACAGATATACATGAGCGTAATTGAGATGTATTTACCTTATAATACATGGTGTCCCAAAGAAATTGTGCCCCGTTTGCTTAAAGATTGCAACAAAACGGCAAAGATTCTTGCCAAAACTTTATATGATATTTTCATTTCATTTTTCATTTTAAATTATTTATACAGGGTAAAAACATTCAGTTCATACGGAAAAAGAAACTGCTTTACAATGTGCCCTGTTAAAACAGAAAAGAAAAACAAAAAGAAAAAGAAAAAAATTAATTACTCAATAAACTCCAAATTCTACTTAATACATTGTCAGATAAATTCCCTAAAAAACCTAATTTTAATTATTCCTATCCAAACGAAAAAAGGAAATTAAATTGCAACAGAAAGGAAAATCGATTGACTATGTTCTTGATGGAAGGAAGTACGTAAAGTTTGTTTTATAATCCTTCCTTTAGTTTTAATTTGAAGTTTGATAGCGAGGGAGACAGTTTGATTTGGTGATCTAGACTATTCCAAACAGTAGCCCCTCGATATGCAAATGACTTTTGTCCATTGTTTGTTCTAAACAAAGGAAGTTTCAAGTCAGTTTCGGTGTTTCTTAGCGTCCTCATTGCCTGTTCACGCTGTCTTTGAAACATTTGGGCCATATAGTCTGGGCAAAGTTGGTTAACAGATTTGAAAACAGTAGTTGCCGTTTCAAACCTGATCAGCTCTTTAACTGTTAACCAGCCCAGACCTTTAATAAGGGGCAAGGAGTGTGCATCATAAGCACTATTTGTCACAATACGGGCAGCGCGATTTTGGAGAATTTGCAATCTTTTTAAGTTTGCCTCAGTGCAACATCCCCATACCGTGCAACAGTATCGTAGATAGGGTTTGACTATACTTCTGTACATGGTTTTTACCGTACTGAGTGGGACGTACCTCTTTGCATATCTCAGCATCCCTATCCCAATGTTGATATGTTCCTTCCAACCTAATGTTTTGTCAATTTGTATTCCAAGATACTAGCTTCGTTTATCATCGGGACAACTTCGTCGTAAATAACAAACTTAGGGCTAATGACATCAGCGTTAGAAATGTTCTGGAGTTTTGCCCTGCTACCGATAAGCATAGCTTGAGTTTTCGTAACATTTAGAGACAACTTATTGCCTTCTAACCATAATTTGAGATTGGACAAATCATCATTGATTGCTGAATTGATTTCATCAACTGATTTAGAGGAATAAGAGATGCTGGTATCATCTGCATACATAGTAACCTTGGCATTATCAAGTGCAAGTGGTAGGCCATTAATATACATTAAAAAGAGGAGTGGTCCCAAGCAAGACCCTTGGGGAACTCCATATCGAATACTTTCAATGTTCGATATGTGCCCATTCACCTTACAGCACTGTTGTCTCCCACTAAGATAGGATCTGAACCACTCAAGCTCAATACCCCTTATGCCATAAAGTGACAACTTTTCTAATAGGATACTATGGTCTACTGTGTCGAAAGCCTTTTTAAGGTCGATGAAAACGACCGCATTGACATTGCCTCTGTCGATGTCTGTGTACCAATCATTCGTGCTCTTGAGTAGACATGTGACACAAGAATGTAATGATCGGAACCCAGATTGGTGCAAGTAAAGCAACTTATTTTCATCCAGGTATTGGTAAAGTTGGCCATACAAAACTTTCTCAAATAAACGTGAAACCATATTGCTCTTCACATGTTCAAATAAAGTTTACTCCTATCCTAGTAACAATCCATAGAAAAATGATAGAGCTTAGACCTTCAGAAGATCAAATTTACCTGATGAATGAAACCAGCGAACGACTTCGTATCCCTGTAAAGTAGTAAGACAAAATGGCCGACCGCTGGTTTCAGTTATCTGGCAAATTTTGTCTCTTCAAGGTCATAGCTCCATAATTTTTCAAAGGATTTTTAGGGGGATGGAAGCAAACTTTATTGAATATCTGGAGATCAACATCATGCATAAGTTTTAATAGAATCTTTTGCCTTTTTGTCACGATCTTCAGGTAAATGGGGCATAATTTTTTGGGACATCCTGTATATATCAAGTGGAATGTGATGGTATATATCGATTTTGCAGGTTGAATTCACATCAACATCATTGATGATGAGCTAGTTTCTTTGTATATATCACTTTATTAGTGGTCAATGCAGATTGCTTCGCTGTGAATATCAAAGCCAACGGGGACACTACGCACATGCGCAGAACCTGGATAGCGCGATGTTTCTGGGTCAGAACATTGCCGAAAATGATATTAGATCCAAATAAACTATAAATTTATGACAATGGTATTTAATAGCATCAAATTTGATCAAACTGATGCTGATATTTTCGGGCTGTTTAGAGGCACTTTAACCTAGATTTGCATTGTTACAGGATATTTCATGATCAGTAACAATTTTTACAGTTAGTGTAAACTCACCTTCGTACTCGTATATGCGAAGTGTCCTGAATTAGTCGAATTAGTCAAAGAAAATGTGAAAATTTATCATCCTGTGATCCTCTTTAATGATGCATCCGTATCTACAGTGGATCAACATAAACATTTAGGCATAATACTAAATTCTAAGCTTTCGTCCTCAGTTCACATGCAAGCAACAACAACTGAGTCAAGAAAAGCGATCGGAATGTTGAAGTTAATGTCCAAATGTCTGTTCAGAAGTACGTTGAATGAATTGTATAAATTATACGTATATATTAATTGTATTAATTGTATATATTATACTAGATTACGGCGATCTAATTTATCATGTGCCTCAAAGAGACACTTGCTTTTGAAATTAGTTGATGGAAAAGCTTGAATTTGTGCAATACACGTTTTTTTTATAAGAAACTGGTTTATAAGAAACTAGTACTATGATGACCAAAAATTTAAGAAACTCTAGTACTACGCTCAAGAACAGTTAAGAAACTCTAAAACTTTATTTCTGTATGTCTCTCTTATTCTATGTCTCTCTAACAAAGGTACATTCGTCTTTTCTTGACTTTTAACTGCAAAATTGGTAAATTTTTGCCTTGATGTTCATGGCTTCTTCTTGATGACAATGTCAATGCAAAATGGAAGCCCTTTCTCGAGAAGGAGGCTCAACTTCGAACAATACCGCAATTTTAGGCCCAAAAAAATAAGAAACCAACTAAGAAACTTTTACTACTAAAACACCGAAATTTTCATGCGAAATTAAGAACTTTTAGTACTAAGTGCTGATCCAAGTTTCTTATAAAAAAAACCTGTACTCTTCTCCCCTTGCAATGACAGGAACTTGGAGAGGAACATCTCGGGAAAGGCTGTACGATGAAATTGGATGGGGATCGTTGAGCTCTAGAAGATGGAGTAGACATTGACCCTTGCTTACAAGCGGGACCCTATTCCACCACTGCATGAAACTATCTAAAATCTACCCTTTTCGAAATCAACCAGTAGTAGAGCAAATAAGGGCAAGAACAGAAAAATTCAGATCTATTTTCTATTCCGACTCCTGGTTGAATGGAATAAACTAGATGCTGATGAAATAAGAGAATCCACTTATGTCAGCGTCCCCAATAAGAAATTATTTTTGCAGATTAGGCCTCCTTCTAATTTTGTATATGGTATTCATAATCCAAAAGGGATTGCGTATCTAACTCAATTAAGAGTGGGGACTAAGCAAACTAAATTTCCAAAAATTCAAACATAATTTTTAAAGATACGATCGACCCAAGGTATCCAATTAGCGATGGTACAGAAGATCGGAAAACTTCTTGCTACTTTGCAATTCTTTCAGAGAGCATAGACGCAATGGTGTACCCTGGTGTCAATGATGTACCCGAAGCATACGGATACTCTGAGGCTCCAGACTGCAATATTTTGCAGCTTCTTCTATATGGAAATAAAAATTTGCCCTTGGAAGCCAACAGATTAATCTTGAATGCAACAATGAGCTATTTTTTTTTACAGAACGCTTTGATTGAAGATTACTCGCATCCAAACATAGAACAACCAAACCCCTTCTCTTTCTCTATGTCTTTGTTTTTAGTAGTTCTCTTCATTTGTAATTATTTAATGTCTCAAGGTAGCTTGCAAGCAAAATTCAAATTTGCAAATTTGCTATCTTCGGCTCTAACTTCCAAACCTACACTTCAAGTCACCGTATTTCATTGCAAGCTACCTTCGCTTGTACCTAAGTGTCCGTTTGTAAATAAACATTCCTTTTATTTGTAATGGCAGTTACATGTAGCTTTATATTGCTTATTAATCATTTTTAGAATGGCCGCAGGGTAGACATAGTATTTCGCTCCCGTATGGCATCGTCTCTGTAGTATTGTAGCGTAGCTTGTAGGTATTGAAATTAGTAATATGATTGTAAATTGCTAATGGAATGAAAAAGAATAATACATTTGAACATTCCACAAATGTTTCAAGATATCGTTGGATTCGGATTCCCTTTTTGATTACAAAGTACTTTGTAATCTAAGAGGGGGCTCCAGGTCAGGAAGAAAGAAAGAAAGAAAGAAAGAAAGTCCGTCACGCTCGTTAAAGCAATTGATTAACGTTTTATCTCTGCTAATTGGCACTGAAATAAAGAAAGCGCACAGAAAGCGCATACAAGACAGAAGTTTCCCGCGATCCTATAGCAACATTTGACGTCGGCTTATTTCATGTTAGACAGATTTGACACCATAAGATGGATAAATCACCACGATGTTTACCCTGGCACAACAACAAATTTACCCAGAATTGGCACGTTCTTGACTTCATTAGCAGCTTAATTATGTTGAAACAATCGTTTTCTAGAACGAACGCATCATTAGCCACTTATTGATGGTATTCATTATACAAATAAGTCAAGTTTAGAGGATGATGTAACCGGCGGCCTGCACAGAGGCTAGCATTCGCAGCATCACCGAAGGTAGAAGGACCCCCCTCCTACACAGCTACAGATGCAAACGTCGCAGGTGAAGTTGAGAGGAAAGGTGCAGAATTACAGCAAACAATGGCGCATTGACTGGGGGAAGGCACGTGGTCACACTGAACCAAAAGATCTCCATGCATATGATTCTGCACAGAGGTTATCTTCGTGACTGCTTGCCTCAAATTAGAAGCCCGCGAATAGATACATTCTGCACAGTGGTGTAGAGCTAGATCAATAACTAGGGGGGCTCAGGTAGAGAGGTGGCACCATGAAATTTGTTGGGGCCACGCCTTTTACTTTGGCGTAGAATGCATTAGCAACAAGCAAAGCTTTGCCATTAGCAACAAGAAAAGCTTGATAGTTTTGTGACAACTGACAGCTATCCTACAAATTAGAGCACGAAGAAAATTTTAGAAGAAACATCCTTTACTTTGGCGTAGAATGCATCTCCCAATATCATGCTTGCAATTAGCAACAAGAAAACCTTGACAGTTTGTGACAACTGACAGTTATCCTACAAATCAGAGCACGAAGAAAATTTTTGAAGAAACATCCTTTTCTTTGGCTCAGAAGGCATCCTTGATTCCATATTTACCAGTGCTAAAATGGAAGCTTTGATAACACAGTTCAATTATGTATAATCTCCTTCTAGCATTATTTGGCATTTCACGGAAAAATTCTCACCGAACCTATACCCAGCCATTTCTCTTCCGCGTTAAAGGAATTTCAAGGACCATTTTTCGAAACAAGTGGCGGGGGCACCCCATACCCCCATCGCCTTGCCACTTATGATGTCCGTTTGCACTTCCTTGTTCTATTGTAATTTGCACTTGTGTGTTTCTGAAGCCATTTTGATGTAACATTAGTGGCATCCCATAGATGTACATGAGGCCCATTTATGCTTATAAACATCAAGGAAGATAAGAGCTTGACAGTCATTGAAGATTTCATCTTGGTGCAAACCAAAAACCAGGATCTCTTCTTTAAAAGAATATAACATTACCTTGTTCTGTCATTTTTGTCATAATAAACAAATCAAGAAAATCAAAATTTCTTCAGAATAACTAGGGGGGCTAAAGCCCCCCCAAAATTACGGAAAAAATAACTAGGGGGGCTGAGCCCCCCTGAGCCCCCCCAGCTCTACACCACTGATTCTGCAGGGTTCCGTATAAGCAATTTTGCGTTATCGTGAATCTCACATGACATCTAATTTGAGACAGATGCACCAATAGTTTCATGCACGAACTAAGCAAACTGGGGGTAATGACTTTTGATTTTTTGCGTATCATCCTCGTTTGACATAAAGATCAAAATATTGCTTTCATTTGAAAATTCGAAAGGCTAGTCGCCGCCAGAAATGATCAAGGGAAGGGGTATTGAATCGAGAGACCTAGACAGCTCTCGAGCTACAGTAAAAACCCGCATATAAGAACCTTACATTTTGATCTATTGAAGGCGACTTTAGCAGCAACACTCATCTCTCTGACTGTAGCAGCATCAATGATCATTTGGGCTTATGGAGAAATCAATATTCAGTTTTCTTATGCTTGCTTAGCTCAGGTCATACTTTGTAATCATCCAAAAGGATCTTATGTTTGAATATTAGCCAGAAGATCCATTAGGGCCTGTTCATATGGAGGAAGTTTCCCCGGCATTTTCCCGGTGAAGCGGGATTCCCGTTCAACCGAGATCTCGCCTCATATAGCTTTATCACATAAAGGCCTGGGTTACATGATACGGATTGCTTTTCGCATCGGATTGGTTTCAACCCATTTGCATCAAAATCGCACCGTTTTCAGTGCAGTTACACGACACCGGAGTGCCATGAACCCATTTTTGATTACAGTTACACGACACCGAGTCACCCTGCACGGCGAAGTCTAAATCTATTGTCTTTGACAACTGCGAAGCCCAAATGGAGTGGGGTCACATCGGATTGGTGCAGTTACACGAGCAAACGGAGTGGGGTCACACCGGATTGGTGCAGATGGATTGCGGAGCGGAGTGCATCGGATTCATTTTCACCTCACCTCCAGAGCGGAGTGGTTTTACTCCGCGAAAACGGAGTGGAGTGACACCGGATTGCCTCGGTGTCGTGTAACTGCACCCCCCTATCCGATGCGAAAAGTAATCCGGTGTGTGATGAATCCGGTATCGTGTAACTGGGGCCTAAATAGGACGAGCGTTCACATGAGAAAACATTTCCCCGGCTAGCCGATAGGGTAGGGTGGGGTAATGTGGGTCTAAAATGAGCAAAATCTCAAAATGGATAGCTGGTAAAACGACAATAAAATGCAAACAATTTCAAAAGCTTCGTTGAATTGACATTCAGTGCTTCTTGTTTCTTGGGAAAAAATCTCAGCTATGACAAAGGCAGCTAAATATTTTTAAAAAATTTTCTCTTATGGCAACTAAAATAGGCCCACTTTTTCCGACGAGCGGGAATAGTGGGTCTATTTTCAAAACTTGTACAATATCGGAATACGAAAGGATAAATTATTAAAAAAATTAATGGAATTACTTTTCTCAACTATTCTCCATTCAATAAAATCACAAGCTTTGCCTTTTATTGCAAGCAATCCCGTTCCCACCACGAAAATTAAACTACGGTCTTTATGCTGGGATCCACCATCGTTGCGACTTGCAAGTCAGTGATCGAATTTGATAATAACAGTCAAATAAAAATGTTTGCAGTATGTTTACTCCAATTTATTGGTTACAAGACAGCAACTGCGGTAATAGGAAGCGCATTTTAGACAGAAAACAACGTCGCAAGATGAATATAAGTGCGAAAATTTAAGCAATTCAAGGCTTCGTTGAATTTGAATTATGGCTGAATTCTCAGTAGGCCCACATTACCCCACCTGGTAAAAAATAAATATAAAAAGAACAATCCCGTCAATGACTGTAAATGACCAAACTCTCACCTCATGGTCGTTAGACTGACCAGAAAAGCAAAGCAACAGTGGCAGGAGAAAGCCCAGTTTTCCTGGGCTTTGAGATTCTTGCACAATAGGCCGTTCAATAAAGTTATTTTATAAAGCGAGTGGAGCTACATCTAAGACGACTGTTTTATCCAAAAAGACAGTTTAGTGTATAGACATTAAAAGAAAAATAGCCAACCTTTTTTCCATTTAACGGGAAAGGATATTTCTAGCAAAAAGCTCAGTAGACCCATTTTACCCCGTAGACCCAAATTACCCCACCCTACCCTACCGCCTAGCCGAGGAAATATTTTCCCATGTGAACATGTGAACGAAAATATTCCCGGCGGGGAAACTTCTTTCGTTTATCGTTAATCCTTTCGAATGCTTGGGCATCAGAGGCAAAACGCTATTGTTTTATTTCTCTGGCTTGCCGGGAAACTTCTCTCATACCTATGAAGTATAACGTAGATGGCGTAGATGAAGCATAACGTAGATGGCTATTGTCGAGAGCCATCTACGTTATGCTAATGAAATATGGGGCAGCCTTCCAAAAACAAAACTTGATACCCTCCAACGTCTGCAGGACAGGGCCCGGTCAATAATCGAAAGCGCCAGATTCAAGGATAACTGGTCATGTGACTGGCTGAGCGTTGAAAATATTATTCGATTTGATAGATCGGTCATGACATATAAGATTATGAACAAATTAAGCCCTGAAAGCCTCTGGGATAAATTTCAGCAAAGGTCGTCGCAGTCAAACTATGCAACAAGGTACTGTAGAGATCTACAAATTCCTAGACTAAATACAGAATATGCGAAAAAGAGTTATTACTATTCCGCTATGAAAGTTTGGAACAATATACCAGTTGATATTAGAGAACTCCCGACTATTAGTCGCTTTAAAAAAGAACTAAAGGAGTATTTGAAGAGCTGAAAAGGTCAAGTAATATTACCTCGGCTGAGCGAGTTTCCCGGTGAAACGGGAAAATACCGGAGAAACTTTCTCCATATGAACAGGCCCACCTGCTACTTTTTCTAAAAAACAATTAATCTTAAAACGCCACAACAGCAGTTTTCCAGAACTGCTGCACCATTATCAGAACTTAGATAAACAGTCGAGCATGAAAGTAATTGTAAGTGAAGAGAGGCTAGAATTAAGTCTCCTCTGAATGGTAAAGTTGAACCGCAAGGAAATGGAAATTAACCACAAGAGGGAAGAGTGGAATGTGAGATCAAGACAAACATTAGAAAATGAGTCATGATTTCAAAAATTGTCAAAAGAGCGCATAAATCCTATTTGATGGAAAACTTTTTTCCATGTTTTGTTTCAAAGGCAAAAAGTAAAACTACAATTGCTGCTCGCGATTGATTCAAATCAAACTGCATCGAATGGAAAGTATCCCCCTGGCGCGTAGACGTGTGTGCATCTCATGGAACAACATCTAGAGAATAATACAAGTCTACTTCAAAGTACATTCTCTATGGACGAAAACAACGAATTTTGTATAAAAGATAGATCCAAAATTATAACAATGCTCAAAGAGAACTGCCGACTTTGCTGATAAACAACGGTGCATGCAATGTGACCATTGGATCAATCAAAAATGGAACATTTTGGCAAGATTACGAAGGAAGCTCACTTTTGAATTGGTTTGGATCCAGTTTGCAAGATGTTAACTTCCACTGAGAATACAAAGAGTGCTGTTTTGGGAATAGAACGAAAACCTAAACTGAAGATAACTTGATAAACAAAAACAAGTCCATTTTGGGTAGAAAAATTATGAATGTAGCATACTTGGAAAAGCATAGGAATCAAACATCGTCCATAGCCAAATGGCTCGTGGCCCATGGCCGAAACCCCCAAAGTCTCATTTTCACGGACCAATCAGACGGCGAATAACCGAAGAGATTTTTATTTTACTACGTTTTTTAATTCAATTTTGAAATTGTATACCTGATATTTGAAATCTTTTTTATTTAATCATGTATACATATCTATTTATTGGACTTGTATTAGTTTTTAGCAGTTGGCTTGGATTAGCTAGTTTAGTAATTATTTTTAATTTTTGCTGTACATAGCTATGTCGCGCCAACTTTAAATAAATCGATTATCATTATTGTTATTATTATTATTGTCATTGTTTCAGCTTACGCTCTGGCTGTAGGAATTCCTCCTGTTAGGCGGGTCATAACAAATGACCAAGGGCTAACAGGAAATCTCTCTCTTACATCTGTAGCACTTTCCTCGGGATCCTTGCAGTTCCTAACAAGGCAGTCTTTTGTGCAGCTCCGACATCACCCGGTATCCCCAACTTCTCAATCCACCTGTCAAACTCTTTTGTCACACTTCCAAGGGCACCTACAACCACAGGAACAACCTGCACCTTTCTCAATTGCCACAGTCTTCCAATTTCCCTTCGCAAGTCCTGGTATTTCTCCACCTTTTCTCTTTCCTTTTCATGTACTCTTCCATCGGCGGGTACTGCAATATCCACAATTACATAGCTTTTTTCCTTTTTATCAAGTATAAGAATGTCTGGCCTCCTTGCCTCAATCACATTATCGCATTGTATATTTATATCCCACAACAATTTTACACATTCATTCTCTACCGCTCCTTCTGGGTTATGTTCATACCATCTTTCCTTATGTTCTAATGCATTTTTCTTGCACAGTTCCCAATGAATTTTCTTTGCTACATTATCATGGTGTCTCTCGTATTCTTTCAGGGCTAATTTTTCACATTCACTTATTATATGTTGCACACTTTCTCCTTTCTTTCCACACATCCTACAAAGAGGATTGTCAATACTCTTATCAATGTGGTGTTTTACATAATTTGTTCTGATTGCCTGTTCCTGTGCAGCCCATAACAACGCCTCCGTTTCAACTTTTAAATCACTTCTGACTAACCAATTCCAGGTTTTGTCCTTGTTTACCTTCTTCGGCATTTCCCTGATGAACTGTCCATACATCCTTTTCCCCTTCCACTTGTCTTTAAGCTCCTGAGCCTTCTTTCGTTTGAATTCACTCTTACTGATAGTACTTTCTGTCTCAATCGTCCCTGATGTACAAACCCCCTGAATTAACTTTCCTGCAGAATTCAATACATACAAGCCTAAGCTATTTTCCTCCCCTAGAGGACAAAGATACCAGTGAAGATTTTTCTAAATTTTATCTTCTCATTTTTCGTTATTTTTACACGGTAGCCCCATCAATCCAGAGAAATTCTTTACAGGGGGCCGTGCCAAATTTTACAATATTACTAAAAATTACTAGAAAAGTGCCTATGTTTAAAAATAATAGAGTTAAGAATAGCTGAGAGCCCGGGGGGTACTTAGTATATTTGTCCCACGGGGATGTGCCGTTTTTAACGGTATCGTTTTCACCAATTTTTTCTAGCACAGGGTATCAATTTGAGGCAATTTTTCTAGAGCAAGTTGCCAAAACATGTCAAAGGGGAATATTCTGCTAGATAATGGGTCGTTTTTCGGTCAAATTTCATGTTTTTGAGTATACTTTTCTCCAATTTTTTCTAGAACAGGTTACGAAAAATTTTGGAGCAGGGTAAAAAAAAATTTTCGTGGGCACATCCCCGTACAAATTTAAGTCAAGTACCCCCCCCCCCCCCCCCCGGGGCTGAGAGAGGCAAATTACTCTTCAGCCTACTTATAAAATGCCCTATAAAACGCAACCAGGACAAAATGCTGCAAATGTCCGATTTATTTTGAAGAAATCTACTTTCCGGGTGTCTGGGTATGCAAGTTTGAATACTGGTTGAAATATATGAAAGTTTCGCGGTATTATTGCCTCACCAATTTACACAAAAAACCGCGAAGGCACTTAATCTTGAACAACAGAAATTCTAGCCGAGAGACAATAGCAATAACAATAGTGGTTGTTGTAAGATCGACCCAAAAACGCCAAAATCTGCGTTTTCCATTGTTCTTGCTATTGTCTTTTCGCTAATGTTTCTTTTGTTCAAGATTCAATGCGCCCACAGTTTCTATGTGAATTGAAAAAATCTACAAATGCCTGTTTATACGAATTTCAAGTCTTTTGGCAATATTTTAGGGACGTTTTTGTGTTATCCTTTTTTCCATTCATAGCACAGAGTTTCTTGGTGCGAAATAAGCTACAGAATTCAAAAGAGGTTTTATCAAGAGGTTTTATCACCTGACTTGAAATGGTGTAAACAGGCATTCACAAGCCTTCGCTGATTTTGTCCATTGGAAAGGCAATAACTCCGCCGAACCTAGAGACATTTTAACCATCATCCAAACTTGTACACCCAAACGTCTGGAGGGTAGATTTCTTAAAAAAGTCGGGAATTTTTTAGCAGATTTTCGTCCTGGTTACTTTTGATGAGGGTAGGTAATATTTAGAATAATCTTTACGGGTATCTTTTGTCCTCTTCTTTTATTCGCCATGTAATTGGTCCGTGAAAATGGGGCCATGGGCCACGGGTTAAAATCAGCAGAAACATTTGATTCCTATGCTACTTGGAACTGTTGCACATTCATATTTAGAACACATTAATTGCTCATGAAATTAGTTTACAAATCAAGATGGAAGATGAAGCATGCCCTAGTGATATTTCTGGAAAGGAGACTAGTGACGATAGCAATCAAAACAGATACGAACAGGATTTTACCACAGAAGAACTTTATATTTGTGATACTTGTGGGGAAGGATTTAGTCAAAAAGATGATCCCGATATGCACGAAGTAATCGATGTTCGAGAGAATCCTTTGCTGTGCGATATATGTGGACAAAGATTTAGTCAAATGTGCAATTTTAATGCACACAAACGAATTCATACTGAAGAGAAACCTCACATGTGTGATGTAAATTACAACATAGTTGATAAAAGTAGCCATCTCAGCATACATAAACCGATTGATACAGGAGAGAAACCTTACGCTTGTACCTTATGTGGACGAAAATTTGGTTATAGTCAAGTTCCCGATGCACATGAATGTATTCAAACTGCAGAAAAACCTTACATTTGTGATACATGTAGGCAAGGACTTAGTGAAAGTTGCAATCCCACTGTACATAAACGAATTCATACTGGAGAAAAACCTTACATTTGTGATGTATGTGGGAAAGGATTTAGTAGCAGTTTCAATTTCACTCAGCACACACGAATTCATACTGTAGAGAAACCTTACAATTGTGATACATGTGGGAAAGAATTTAGTACCATTTTCAATCTCACTCAGCACACACGAATTCATACTGGCGAGAAACCTTACATTTGTGATACATGTGGAAAAGCATTTAGTCGCAATGATATACTCAAGACACATCAACGAATTCATACCGGAGAGAAACCTTGCATCTGTGATATATGTGGAAAAGCATTTTGTCGCAATAATGATCTCAAGACACATCAACGAATTCATACTGGAGAAAAACCTCACATTTGTGATACATGTGGAAAAGCATTTAGTCGCAATAGTGATCTCAAGACACATCAACGAATTCATACTGGAGAAAAACCTTACATATGTGATGCATGTGGACACAGATTTAGTCAAAGCTGCAATCTCACCTCGCATAAACGCACATTACATTCGTGATGTATGTGGAAAAGGATTTAAACAGAAAAGTGATCTCAACAGACATAAACGAATTCATACTTGAAAGAAACGTGACATTTTTTATATAGGTGGTAACATTCTCAAGACCCATAAACGCATTCATGCAAGATAGAAGCCTTACATTTGTGATATATGTAGCAATTGACTTATTCGTCATCTCACTACATATAGATTAATTCATACTGGGGAATCCCTACGTTCGTGATGCGATGTTGCAATGGACTTGGTTATAATCACTATCTTACTACATATGAATTATTTCATACTGGAGAGAAGCCTTATGCTCGTGATGCCATGTTGCAATGGACTTGGTTATAATCACTATCTTACTACATATGAATTATTTCATACTGGAGAGAAGCCTTATGCTCGTGATGCCATGTTGCAATGGACTTGGTTATAATCACTATCTTACTACATATGAATTATTTCATACTGGAGAGAAGCCTTATGCTCGTGATGCCATGTTGCAATGGACTTGGTTATAATCACTATCGCACTGCATATGAATTATTTCATACTGGAGAGAAGCCTTATGCTCGTGATGCGATGTTGCAAGGACTTGGTTATAATCACTATTTAACTGCATATGAATTAACTCATACTGGAGAGAAGCCTTATGCTCGTGATGGCATGTTGCAATGGACTTGGTTATAATCACTATCTTACTACATATGAAGAGAGAAGCCTTATGCTCGTGATGCCATGTTGCAATGGACTTGGTTATAATCACTATCTTACTACATATGAATTAATTCATACTGGAGAGAAGCCTTATGCTCGTGATGCCATGTTGCAATGGACTTGGTTATAATCACTATCGCACTGCATATAAATTAACTAATACTCGGGAGAAGTCATACGTTGGTGATTTTTATGGACATTCTATTTTAATATATGGATGTAAAAGTTGAAAACAAGAAAATAGATAAATTTGAATGTGCCAGTCACAGCGGGGAAGGACACTTGATCATCTGGTGGTTTCATATTTCATTTTTAATTCTTTTTTGGAGTGTTCCTTTTCAGCAGAAGCTGGTTTTCCAGCTTTGCTCTGATAAAAATACTGAGTAGGACCCATTTTGGGCCCAAAATTTATCCCAATTTCAAGGTGCCTGCAGGGTGCCCCTGGGAGTTGTATCGAACCCCAAATTGCAGTTTAAGTCTCGTAGACATGTTTTCTCCTGTACACGTATTTCTGTTTTAAAATTGGTTGAGTAAGCATTGAGATTCGACTCCAAATGAAGCATCAGGTCAGAATATTTAGCCTGGTCGGCTTGCTGTTTATGCTGTAATGGAGAGGGCTCTCCGGATTTGTGAATATTACTAGGGCTGTCGGAATTGGCCGCTCTCGCACCAATCCCTTTTTCTTTAATTGGTACATGGTTAAATGAAGGAGCATTTGAATTGTATTTTGGTGCTGTGGATTTTCGAAAGTATGAAAATGCTCTGTTTCATCCGGTATCTATTGATATGCGTTTATCCATCAATTCATCATTAGACAGTATTCCTTTTCTTTCGGTGGTTTAGATTAAATCTTTTTTTAGCCCTTTGTTAGTAAACATGTTAAAGGATTTTCAATTATTTGTTTTTGAGGGATTTTTTACAATTATTGTCAAACATATGTCCATAAGCGTAATTGAGATGCACTTACCTTTTTCTGTATATATCAAACATGTTATTGTATTTATCGATGCTGCAGGTAAAATCAGGTAAAACTCGTTGATCGTATATTGGTACTTTTGTATATATCACTTTATCAGTGCTCAATGCAGACCATTTCGCTGTAAATATCCAAGCCAATAGGGTCACTCAGCGCATGCAAATACATCGGATAGCGCGATATTTCTGGGCGAGAACATAGCAGGAAATGATATTAGATCCAAATAAACTAGAAATTTATGGTCATTGTATTTATTTGCATTGAATTTGATCAAACTGATTTTTTCGGGTAGTTTTAGAGGCATTGTAACCTAAATTTGCATTGTTACAGGATATTTCATGATCGATTACAATCTTTACAGGTGTGACCCACCTTCGTATGCGTATGTGCAAAGTGTCCTCCTGGAGTATAAAATTCAATCAGGAATTTCGTAAGATCAATACACGAGCCTGCCTGCGAGAAATCTGATAATTACAGTTGCAAACAGTTGCTCTTTGTTTCCTTGATACTCTATTTTTTCAATAATAGGCATGGCACAATGTAGTAAAAGATGCTAACCATGTATACTTTTTCTGTACCAAAGCAGTCTTCGTTTGCCCTTGGTTTGAATAAGATCTTGATATTTTAAAAATTTGCTTCTCTTTAGAGTAGATAATTATTGTGAACAAAACGTTTTGCATTATCCCATCAAGAAATCTCAAACATTTCAGACACCATCTCGAGCAAAATATAACACGACACACTACCAGTCCTGGAATTAGATAAAGCCGACTGGCTGGTATTCTTTTGATGTCTGCATGCAAATTTCGACCCATCCTAGAAAAAGTATGCTTTGACATGCCTGTCCCAAAACCATGATGCAACAGGTAGAATCATGTTCTGATGCTTTTTAATGTAATTGATATCCTATCGGTAGTCACATCCCCATTTGCCTGATGGACTTCAAGATGTTGCTACAAACCAGACAATTTCGGCGTTGAAAGACAATCTCTCATACACTTCTTGCAGTACTAAAGGGATTCTTATTTAGTTTGCTTACATTTTAATTATGTTTATTGTTGCTTTAGAAATTTAGGACTATGTTTGGATTCTGACTTTTGTTAATTCATACCGTATAGGATAGAGTAAATTTACCTATTTTAGATTTACTTTCATTTATGAATAATCGTATAAAATGCACACACTTTTCTTTCCACAAACCTCTCGCCAGACGGCTTGTGTAAATTGCAGGTCTAGCTTTGCTCAGGTCATGTCAACGTTATATTTGCTGATGTCATCTACAATGGATAAGATTATATATTATCTGAAAGCTTTCATCAAGATCTTTCGAATGGTGGTATTATCAATGATGTATAATGATTCTGGTAAGAACTAGACTTGCTTCTTTAATTTTCTAGCTGATCACGTATTGAAAAGATGTTGGTTGTACCGTGGCTGGTTTGGAAAATATGCCGCCATTTTCGAAAAACGCGGCAAAAATTGCGGTGAAATGTGCGGCCGCACGTTATAAAATGCGGCCCCACATTGTAACATGCAGCCGCACATTACAATATGTGGCCGCATAAATAATCTTTATATTTTGTTGTTTTAGTCCGCAGTTTATACATGTGGTCGGTATTTCATTAAGTTGGGGCATATAAGATACGGCAAAAATTGCGGTGAAACGTGCGGCAACACATCATAAAATGCGGCCGCATCATATAATGTGCGGCCACATTTTAAAATGTGTGGCCGCATATTTTACCGCCAATTTTGCCGAGTTTTTGTCGATCCAATTTTTAGTATCCAGCCCGGAATCTTAAACTGCTTGCAGAAACGCTACACGCAGCTCTTTGGTCAAATTTTGAAATGTAATAATAAACTTCACAATCCTAATCAAATGCATAGGTAAAAGCCGACGGGTGTAGCCGACGGGTGTAGCCGATGGGACCCTCAATGATCGGTATGATACAAAATTTCTACGAGAAGAAATTACTTCTGCAGGATTTAAGAGATTTCTTGAAAACAACGCTATGATTTCTGTCAGAAGTCTTCAAGATTTCCAGGTAGAAATATGCATGTGTCCCTCATCTATGGAAACAATGAACAAACGTACTAATTTAGCAAAGCAATGACATCAAAATTCTGTCTTATCAAACATCTAGCAGGGGTTTCCTTTCACAAATACTCTCTGTTTGCTCTCAGACTCTTTATATTTCTTAAGATGCACAGCTCCATAGAGAGCATTTTATAAATTACTGACTGCACAACACAAGGAAATACCTTCTCTGAGGTACTTTGCAGACCTCGCAGGAAAATTCTACATTGAAAAGTGCGGCCGCACTTTTACAAAAACGCGGCAAAAATCATGGTAAAACACGCGGCCGCATGTTACAATGTGGGGCCGCCTTTTATAACATGCGGCCGCACATTTCACCGCAATTTTTGCCGCGTTTTTCGAAAAGGGCGGCATATTTTCCAAATCAGCCACGGTATGGTTATATATCAGTGCCGACCATTTTAAAATAAAAATCAAATTTAAAGTGGTCTATTAAATTTTGGGAAAAGTTGCAAAGTTTCAGTGTCAGAACTGATGAAACTGCATCAAATAAAGTTCAAGTACGTTCCTAGAATTGTATTTCAGAGGCATATCATCATACCGATACCTATTCTTGCTTCAGCTCTAAGGACCATAAGGTGTGACTGAAAGTTAAATTTTGTATTGAGGACCACG
This sequence comes from Aurelia coerulea, assembly GCA_039566865.1. Lineage (NCBI taxonomy): Eukaryota > Metazoa > Cnidaria > Scyphozoa > Semaeostomeae > Ulmaridae > Aurelia > Aurelia coerulea. The sequence goes on along the minus strand of CM076947.1, from coordinate 18,743,322 downwards.
CCAAGACGCGAGAATCCCTTTGTTCTGAGCCCTTGGGCCTCGCATACAATAACTTGCCAAAATAGCAAACTTTCCTTCGGTAATCATGTATGCACTTGCTCGCATATCCCCTTACATGACTAACTAAGAACACTCATGAGGGCAAACTAAGAACACTCATGAGGGCATTTATTACCAGTCAGTTTCAATACTGTCCTTTAATCTGGATGTTTCACAGCAGGCAGCTCAGCCAAAAAATTAACAAAATACAGGAAAGGGCTCTGAGAATAAGTATAAGGATACTGAATCTACTTATAGTGAGCTATTAGAGAAGGACTGTGCCGTTACGATTCATGCAAAGAACTTGCAGTTACTTATGACTGAGATGTACAAAACAAAGAATAACCTGAGCCCTTCATTCATGCACGAAATTTTCAGCGAAAATGAAAGTCATTACAATTTGCGAAACAATAATGAATTCTTCCAACCTAGGGTGAGATCTGTCAACAACGGAACAGAAAGCATCCGATTTAAAGGTCCACAGCTGTGGCAAACGTTACCACCAACTATACGAAATTCAGAATCTCTTTGTCAGTTTAAAACAAAAACAGCCCCCCCCCCCCCCCCCCCAGAAGCCAGAGCCTTGGACCGGCTAACGGTATTCGACGAAATAGCGAAATAACGAAATAGCGAAATAACGAAATAGCGAAATAACGAAATAGTGAAATAACGAAATAGTGAAATAACGAAAAATGGCCTAACAGAAATATAATGATTTGAAACAGCGAAGATCACCAAAATATCGTAATGCTGAGCATTGGAAAACTTTTTTATTTTGTCTAGAAATCTGACGGGTACTTCCGCATAACTATGCATTTAATTTGATTGGGATTAAACAAAAACATCGTTTCATGAAAATGTTCGCGGAATAAAAAGTTTTTTTGTCACACAAGTAGCACAATATACAGTAGTACAATAAACACTCAAAAACAATGTCAGAAAATTTGCCATTACTGTACATTGTCCAAACATTTCTAAGTGTAAAAAGTTTCTTAGCTTTCAACTAGAGTATGGAGCTGAAAAATGGAGCTGTAATCCTTTCATACAAGCTGTCTGTTATAAAAATGAGTGTAACGGAATTGTTTCAAATTCATTGCCTGAAACTGTTTGAACCTGGAATCTGAATTTTCTTCCCAATACAGTCATTTTTCTTTATAAGAAAAACTGCTTCCCTTATCCTCGAATTTTCGAAATTGAAGAACCGTGCTAAAAATTGTGATAAAAATTCGCAACTCCTTTCCAGTCCAAAAAATTCAAAGATTTTAAAGGGGGATGGGCTACAACCTCCTAACATTGGAAAAGTTTGCAAAAATCGGCCATAATCGGCGTAAAAATCATTGGATCTTTTTATCTGGCAGCCCCTCCCAATTTTATCTGCCCGTTCGCTTCCCGGGGGGGGGGGGTACTTGACCAGGTTTTGCTTGGGGACGTGCCATGGAAGCTTCAAAGACATACCCGTTCCCCCGCCCGTTCTTTATACCAATTTTCCGATAAAGTATGCCCGACGTTCAGTGGCGTCGTGGCAGGGGGGGCCAGGGGGGCCATGGCCCCCCCCTGTGAAAATGTTGTCGGAAAATTCGTCAGTTTTCCATTCTTGTCGGAAAAAATTGGAAAAAATTGAATTAATCCATTTTCCTTACATAGCTACTTTATGGCAATCGAAATGTATACATGAAATATCACTTTTTCGATCGCAAAAACGTAGTTTTTGATGAAAAAGTAGGTTTTCCGAAAAAAAAAACTAGGTCCTTCGTTCGTTTTTCTGCAAAAAAAGTCCTTTTTCATTCAAAAGAAAAGTGTGTTTTCTATTGGAAAAATAGGACACATTAGGCGCAAAAAGTTTCGGACGAATGAATTTCAGACAAATGCTTTCGGTCGAAACATTCTTGGACTTTTCCCCGAAAATTCGGTCGTTCTACCTAAATTTTGGTGACTAAAAACGATAACTTTACAATTTATTTTGCACGTTTCATACTTACAATATGTCATGCATTTATGGTTTGTCCATTAAGCTTTCAATGAGTTGCTCGTCAGAATTTGCACAAGTGAATATTGTTGAGGAAGATGGAAATGATTACTAAGATGGGATTACTTTCAGTTTCTGTAAACGGATGCTTATAGAAATGAAGATTTATGTCAAGCTATCACGTTGTTATCTAAAATTTGAAAACGATCTATTTTTCAGTGCTTTGAGGTCCTTTTTTCAAAATTTCCCATGAAAAACAAATAGTAGACTCTTCAAAATAGGGGCGTTCTGCAACGATCTAAAGGGCGTGGTCACATAAAATTTGCCCGGGGGCAAGCCCCCGGACCCCAGTTTTCCACCCTCCTTCCGCATATAGCTTCAGCCTCACCTCCAACACCAATCATGTCTCAACAACAGCCTCACCTCCAACAAGAATCGCCTCTTTACTGGACTGCCGTGTCCCTTTCAAAAATTCTTCGCTATAATGGAACTTTTATATGACAAAAGTTCTGAGACATTTTGCCACTTTTTATACGTTACATTCCTGCTTAATTTTTGTCGGGAAAATGTCTCTTTGTCGGAAAATTCTGACCCTTGGCCCCCCCTAAAAGCATGCTCCCACGACGCCACTGCCGACGTTCTACCAATTTTCCGAAAAATTTTCACCCTGTCCCTTTCCAAAGGGGCAACGTGGGTGGTGTCTGTGAATATGTTAAAAATGATCTTAAATTCAATGTACTTATCGACTTCAGTTTAACATGTGATAGTCCTTGTGAGAACCTGTGGTTCACACTGTCCAAAAATAACTCTGAATCCATTGTAGGTCTTATCTATAGACACCCCGATGGTAACATTAATGAATTCTGTGAAAAACTTGAACTCACCCTCGAAAACATAAGTCAACACTCTTTCAGCCAAGCAATCTTGATTGGTGACATAAACATAGACTTACTTAAATACAACGATAGTAAGCACAAGAACGTTAAAACATATTTGGAACTTCTCGTCTCCCATGGCTTTCTGCCTCAAACTGTGCTACCTTCTAGAGTTACTAGTCACAGTGCAACCCTAATCGATCATGTTTTTATGTACCAGCAACGACCTAGCAATCAAATAATTGCACGTAACTTAGTGACTGACATGAGTGACCATTTTGCCTCAGTCCTAATGCTGAACAAGATTACTGCAGGAAAACAAACTTTGCCAAAGACACGTTTCTTCAGTGAAAGAAATCGTGCTAAGTTTAAGGAATCGCTGCAAAAGATTGACTGGAATAATTTTCAAGAATGCCAAGATTCTAATACTTGTGCTGAAATTTTCAGTGAAGAGATATCTAGGTGCTTTGATGACTGTTTTCTATTGAAAACGCTTCCTAAAAAACGGATTAAATATAAAACATGGGTGTCTAAAGGACTGCGAAAGTGTATACGTAAGAAAACTATGGAGCGTGGTTTGCGTCTTTATTACAATACTACTTTTTGTATGGAGATTGCTGAATTTATTTGACAATTAAGCATTTTTATGATCTTTCTTTCACTTTCGGATGACATATGGTTTTTCTTATGCCTTTCACATTCTTGATGACATATGACATTTCGTGTGGTGTTTTTATTTCGTATGACATTACCCCCTGTTATTCATACCCTTTCAAATTGTCAATGACATAAGACATTTCGTGTGGTGTTTTTATTTCGTATGACAATTACGTGATGCATTTCTGCATGACATGATGCATTTCTGCATGACATGATGCATTGCGCGTTGGCGGGAAAATCAAGGGCTGTGGACCACGTGATGTGACGGCCTACTCATATTCACAATCTGTGCAAATCCGTCAAAGTCAAGGAAGCATGCCAAGCCATCGCCAACTCCGGGGGGGGGGGGGTACTTGGTATACGAAAATACGGGGAGGTGCCGCTAGAAAATCTGAAAGGCGCCCTGTTCCGGAAAAAAATTCCCCGAAAATGATACCCTGTCCCGGAGTAAAATCTTAAAAACAATACCCAGTTCTTGAATTTCTTCATATAAAATTGGATATAAAACAATACCCCCAGAAATTTGATAGAAATCTATCAGAAAACGCAGAAATGTTGCCATCCAAACGATTTGAATCACACTCGCGGAGTGAAAATGGCTTACAACGACGTTACGGATTCAGTTATAGTAAATTTGGACCCTGTCATGGAGCCGACTATGCAAAAGTGATACCCTGTCCCGGAGTAGGAATCCTAGGGCAGAGGAGAATGCAGGAGGCTTTGAGAGGACGAGGCGTCAGAGAGTGTAGCAGCAAAGAGTTCGTCAGTGCAAGCCAAGGAAGCCAAAATTCTCTGCCCTTCTGTCGCTAATTTTGTCGCAAATTCTGACAGCTTGCCGCACATCTTCACTGGACATCGTTGATATGGGTGCTGCATTGACAGATTTGCTCAGATTGTGAATGTGAGTAGGCCGTCACATCACGTGGTCCACAGCCCTTGATTTTCCCGCCAACGCGCAATGCATCATGTCATGCAGAAATGCATCATGTCATGCAGAAATGCATCATGTCATGCAGAAATGCATCACGTAATTGTCATGCAGAAATGCATCACGTAATTGTCATACAAAATTAAAACACCACACGAAATGTCATATGTCATTGACAATTTGAAAGGGTATGAATAACAGGGGGTAATGTCGTACAAAATAAAAACACCAACACCACACGAAATGTCATATGTCATCAAGAATGTGAAAGGCATAAGAAAAACCATATGTCATCCGAAAGTGAAAGAAAGATCATAAAAATGCTTAATTGTCAAATAAATTCATCAATCTCCATACAAAATGTAGTATTGTAATAAAGACGCAAACCACGCTCCATAACAAACTGCTTGAGACAAGCTGAAGCAAATTACTTTGATAATATCCTAAAAGACAAGGCAAATGCTGTTTTTCGCATGTGGGCTATACTTGGACCAATGCTCAATCAAAAAAAGAACAAAACATCGTGCAAAATCGCAAAAATAGTTGATAAGTCAAAACGCACTTTTACATCAGATGCCGATATTGCTAATTCGCTGAACAACTTCTTTTGTAATATTGGTAGAACTATTAATAGCAAAGTTAGTGCTACGGACATACACTTCTCTAAATTTCTTAAAAATCAGAACGAATACTCTTTCTTCCTCGCAAAAGTCACGAAACAGGAGGTCCTCGACGAAATTTGTCTTTTAAAGCCTGGTAAAGCTGCAAGTCATGATAGCATAAAACCAGATATCATCAAGGAATGTTTTGAAAGCCTAGTAGACAGAAGTGGACTGGCCAGTCGGGCTACCGGGCTGGGGCCCGAAGGGCTCCCATCAGCCAGGGCCATTTCGGGCCGGGCCCCCTCTCTGCTTCAAAATATACTTTCAGATGGCTGTTTTTGGCCGAACTTTGTACAAGCTGCAAAGCAACCAAATGAAATCAACGAAAGTGGTTATCAAGGGCCCTGTAATAATTCTTTCAACGGTGAATTTTGTTTATTTGGCATTAAAAAATGTCAAAAAAGTGCAACTGGGCCCCGATGAACTGAATGACTTCCTACTTGCAGGCGAAAAAGTTCTGGCAAATCTGCAAATGTAGAAAATGTTGTGCCTCAGACCTAAGGGACCTGATAGAGACATGATCGAGGTTCGAGGAACATCGTAATAAACAGGGGCCCTTCTCACTTAACCTCTGGCCTTTGCCAGCCTGTTCACTTCAAAACGATACTTTTACCTACATTTTCACCCAATAAACAGCGATTTAAGAGGCCCTATTATTTGCAATGATAATTTTCAGATATGGAATAAAAAATTGCCACTTTAGAGCAAAGATGAATAAGGAAAGAATGATAGATAGAAGAAAATTAAATATTGATGACTTGACAAAAAAGTTGCTTTTAGGTGGTCTTCAAGTTCTGCTCTCAAAAACTTCTTACAAGCTTTTTGGCAACTGTAATCGTTTCCTTCAGCAAAAAGGTAAAATTGTCATAGAAAATTCCAATGATCTGAAGCACTTTTCGTCGAGAATTTTTCTTTGGAAAAAGCAATGGCGTGGCACGCAACGGATTGGGTTGGGGGAGCATTTACCATCCCTTCTGTCAAACTTTTTAAGAAACGAAGAGAGAGTAGTTGGGAATGGTTAGGGTAAGGCAACAAATTTTCTGAGAAATGTAGCAAAGTCTTCAGGAGCGTCGTTCTAAAGCCAAGATGAAGGTTGATGTTTTTAAGCACTTTTCTGCAGACAAATCATCCCAAGATTGCCAAGGCTTCCATTTTGGAAGCAGGCAAAACTGGCTGAAGAGAAACATTCTAAAACAAAAGTAAAAGTGTTTGTGCAAAAATAGGCTGAAGGTCATTCATATAAAACTGTAACACAGTTATGAAAATTTCCAATTTGGCATTGGTTAAAATGGGATGAAGACATCCGTGCCAAAGAAAATGATCTTTGATCTGAAAATTTCCTACAGGATGCTGATTTACAAAAACGATTGTTACAAAAAATGATCAAAAGTCTTTTTTAGCGCTAGGTAAAATGGGTTATGTGGAAGTGTTCTAAGCCAAAGTAGAGGTCATGTCCTCCAAAGTTTTCCAGGGGGCTTCGCCCCAGACCCCATCCTTTTGATAAATTCCAATTTCCCCATATGGCCAAGCCACTGCGACCATGCACTGCGCAAGTCCCCGCGCCAAGCTGTAGCTCGCTGTTCTCGTTTTCGACGTGCTCATAGGTCTATATCAAGAATTGCGCTTCAATAGTAGCTTGAGAAGGAAGATAGCAAAATGCAGTGCATCGATAGACCATTCAAATTACAGAAATTATTTCAATTTTAAGCCAATCTAAGGAGTGTGTTGGCAAAATTTTTTGGGGGAGTACCCTGGACCCTCAAATTTTTTGGCTCGCTTCGTTTGGTCCTGGGCCCCTTCATGTCTGAATCGCCCGGGCCCTACTTATGCTGCCAGTCCGCCCCTGGAGTTTCTTCAATGCACATAAACAAAACCTTCATACTAGAGAGAGACCTTACATTTGTGATACTGGTGGGAAAAGGTTTGGTTGCAGCAGTAATCTCACAAGACTTGAAAGAATCCATCCTGAAGATAAACCTTACAATTGTGATATATGTGACAAAGGATTTAGTCGCAAAGTTGATCTCAACACAGGGGGTCCAGGAATGTCAGTGAAGACCACTGTAGTTTTGGTTTCTTGATTCCGCGGTTCTCGGTTCCTTCGTTCCTTGGTTCGTCGTGAAAATAACAGCTGTGTAATTTGATACCGATTACATCATCCTTGTGTGCAGTCAGCCAGCTATTGTTACAGTAGAATATTAGAATATAGTATAGTGGGAATATTATTATATAGTATAGTCTTTTCTTTCTCTTTCTTACCGTTACAAGTTACCGTTACGAGGCGCAGGATTTGAAAAACCCGCGAATTCAAACGGCAGCCAATGAGAGAAGAGCTCTCACACGACAAATGAAACAATAGCTGGCTGACCGCACACAAGGATGATGTAATCGGTATCAAATTACACAGCTGTTATTTTCATGACGAACCAAGGAACGAAGGAACCGAGAACCGCAGAATCAAGAAACCAAAACTACAGTGGTCTTCACTGACATTCCTGGACCCCCTGTGGTCAAACTGGCTCTCTCACTTCACATAAACGGTCTCATACTGGAGAAAAACCTTACATATGTGATTTATGTGGTCAAGGATTTCGTCAACATACAACTCTTACGACACATAAGCGAATTCATACTGGAGAGAAGCCTTACGTCTGTGATACATGTGACAAAGGATTTAGTCACAGATGCCTTCTTACTAAACACACACGAATTCATACTGGAGAGAAACCTTACATCTGTGATACATGTGGGAAAGCATTTAGTCGCAATAATGATCTCAAGACACATCAACGAATTCATATTGGAGAGAAACCTTACGTCTGTGATATATGTGACAAAGGATTTAGTCAAAGATGCCTTCTTATTAAACACACACGAATTCATACTGGAGAGAAACCTTACATCTGTGATACATGTGGAAAAGCATTTAGTCGCAATAATGATCTCAAGACACATCAACGAATTCATACTGGAGAGAAACCTTACGTCTGTGATATATGTGACAAAGGATTTAGCCAAAGATGCCTTCTTATTAAACACACACGAATTCATACTGGAGAGAAACCTTACATCTGTGATATATGTTGCACAGGATTTAGTCGAAATGACCATCTCACCAAACATAAACGAATTCATAGAAGAGAGAAACCTGACATTTGTGATAGATGTTGAAAGGCATTTAGTCACAATTGCACTCTTACTGCACATAAACGGATTCATACTGGAGAGAAACCTTACATTTGTGATTTATGTGGACGAAAATTTTGTCGCAAAGGTGCTCTGAATGCACATAAACGGATTCATACTTGAGAGAAGTCATTTATGTGTGATACATGTGGAAAATCTTTCAGGCAAAGTGGCCATCTCACGCAACACATGCGAACTCATTCTTGAGAACATGGGGTTTTTTCGTTTTTTATGCGCACGCACACTCGGTTTGAAGCAGAGGCGTCTTATTTTTTGCGAGGTTGATACATCGAGGCAAGGCAAAGGCAAATTGTCATACTTGTAAGGGCAGTACTAGACTCACTACACAAGTCCTTCCATGCTTTTCGAGAAGAATCGTGGAATTCTTTGATTAGTTTTGCAATCAGAAATTTGTCAATTAATCCTATTCGATCTAACACATTTTGTTGGAATAACAAAACTTGAAAGGTACCTCAACTTCCACCATTGCCTCTGATCACTGCTACTAGTAGAGTTTCTTAATTTCTTAGAAGGGCCTTTGTTTCTTATGAGAATAAGAATGCACTCTTCACAAACTGGTTTTGAAATAATTTTTTTGATTTTTCAACAGATTTTGCTTGCCCCTGAAATTCTAGGTGTACATTCTTGAGGATACTAGAATTACTGTGCCAAAAATCATGAAATATGTCAAATTTGCTCATTTTTTTTCTGGTGACCCTTGACCTACTCCAAAACATCTTTTTCTACCAATAGAATTTTATTGAAAATAAAACCATCATTCTGCACAGATACACACACAAATAAAAACAGAAAAATTCAGTGAAAGCAACTTGAAAACACCTCTCAGAATTAAAATATAGTTATCTAGCTAAAGATATCCTGCAATGATACTGTGTACTTCTGCAAATGATGCTAAAAATGTTCACGAAATGTTCTTTCTTTCAAACCTCTCAGTGATGTAGGAACCAGGAGGCACTGGGGGCACGTGCCACCCTTTCATGAGATTTTGCAATAAACAAAAGAGTGCCTTTTCACTTTAGGAAATGTCTCTTTAGCTTGATGAAAAACTCCCTTGATGTGCTGTGCCCCCCAAGTCCAAGATACATCCAACAGCCCTGAAATCTCTTAATTGCAACTGTGCATTGAAGGTGCATGGATCTGCAAGACAAAAGAATAGGCCATTTTGCAAACAATTGTCACCCTTTTCACATTAATACCTATTCAGGGATGCCAAAAGTTAGTTGGACAAGGCAAAACAATAGAAAATAACATAGTCAGGTCATTTCTTAGATGGCAGCAAGGGCAGTCACCCCTATGCCCCCTTTCCAGCATGCCTGACCCCCTTCATATAAAATGGAATTAAAACTAAAATGACACATTGCACTCAGCAATGCATCAAACAATTTGCTCATGGTTTTGCATGAAATAGGAATGTGGGTAAATTTCTGACTGTTAATTTGAGGATTCGTTACTTCTTGCATTCTTCTAAAAAGACGTAAATAGTTGGATTATATTGTAAATCTTATGACATTAAGTACAAAAATCCCGTTGTACACGATGTATCAGGTACTGAAGTATCTGCTTCTTATAACACATGACATGCAGCACTTGCCCCGTATGTTATTGTTAAAGGACAAAGCTTTTCCTTGCCCAAATCGTTGTCGCTGTAAACAAAACCTTCCCCTAAAAAGATTAATATTTACGTTTAACGCAAAAAACAGTGCATATACCGACACTGTCACACTGTTACTGAAGACATTGCAAGTGCACTGGCAAAGTTTGGTGATGTGGCACGGTGCCGATTTGGAGAAACAAACGCCTCAAAATTGGCAATTTCAGATGACGACCGTAGAACCATTTTACACTGCAGTTTGATAAATAACATTTTACCTGCCTTCCCAACCACTCACGAATGTGAGCTTCTGGGTATCAATTGTCCATAGGTAGTTTTATCAACATAAACAAATGCCAGACTTCCAGCTTGAGTATTTCAATGCAAACAAAATATGGAAGAAATGGTTTCTTCTGCTACTTACCTAGCATGGTTCTAGAATAGTGTCCAAAAAACCTAGAATAACGTCGCAACGCAAAAAACAGTGAATAACCCACCTGATAGGTCATGTTCCTGACATCCTTGGCAAGGACTCCTGTAAAGTTCTTGATGTGGCACGGTGTAGTTTTGGAGAAATATCCTCTTTCATCAACAGGAATCTGCGTAGGAATTAGGCCATTTTTTCATGGCCACAAGAAGTCTTCGCATAATGCTTTTTAATCAGAAAATTTCGTCGATTGATGTCTCCCAATGTTCGCCAACCTTTCTTCCATCAAAATCAAATGGTGGATTTAAGTTTAACTGCGAACGGATGAGCTCACGCTGGAATGCAAAAGCAGATGCCCGACCCATCTAGGCCAGTTTTCTCGCTCGCTTTGAAATCTAGCTGTGAAACTGGTGATTTTGAGCGGTCAAAGATAAGGCTCAAATCCTTACTGGTTGCCAGAGCATGCGGAAATCATCCAATTTCATGCTTGTCAGCCAATGAGATCACCGCTTTCTAGCCCCTGGAGACAAAATCGGTCGTTTGAGGTAAATTTTCTAGTACCCTCACTAAAACTGAAATGGATGCTAAAATATTTCAGTTATTTGCAATTTTTTTTAATAAATCAGTTGTGGGGATGTCCGTCCAGAGTTGTTTACATGTTTAGGCACACAGCTCGTTTGGGCCCGGAGCTGCGTTCATTTTCCGGTCGAAGAATATTGACCTTCGTTGAAATATCTATAGAAATCGCTACAAATGAGATATACAGATAAGAATTTCAGCGATTACGCATACTGACCTGAGCAATAACCGAAACTCTTTCACTGCTATCATATCTCAAAATTGGAGGCAATTTCTAACGATTTCTGGTAGAGACATCAATTGGGCCTAAGCTTGTCCTCGTTTAAAACTCATTCCATTGCACTTAAAAAAGTAATGGTAAAGTTCTTGAGCTAGATAATGCACTTACCCATGACTCAGACACCAGTTTGACTTCGTTTGCCTTCTTTAATTTGCCAAATTTTTGTAAGAAACAACCAGTTGTGGGCGAATTGCAAAAACTTTCCTCGGTCCATATTTTTCTCTACACAGATTCTCCGCTTCAAACAACAAACAGTGAACTTTGACATTGTATTATAAAAGTCTTGCATCACATAACATTCCTTTTGAACGTCTTGCATCACATAACATTCCTGTATTCACGCATTTCGTTCTTTTCGTTCTTATTTCAATCAATGCAAAACATAAAAAGAACAAAACATTATTTTGGATTCGCTAAAAAAGATACCCGGTTTTGCACTTTTGTTTGTTTGCATTGACTGATTGAACCAAATGCGTGAAAACAATTCACGAGTGCCTCGCTAAGGCGCATGGAATCGTTCTATAGGAATGTTTTGTGATGCAAGACTTTTATAATACAAAGTTCACTGTTTGTTGTTTGAAGCGGATAGACTGTGCAGATAAAAATATGGACCGTGGAAAGTTTTTGCAAATCACCCACAACTGGTCGTTTCTTACAAAAATTTGCTAATGTAAAAAAGGCAAACGAAGTCAAACTGGTGCCTGAGTCATGGGTAAGTGCATTATTCAGCTCTAGAATTTTACCATTACTTTTTAAGTGCAATGGAATGAGTTTTAAGCGAGGACAAGCTTAGGCCCAAATGATATCTCTACCAGAAATCATTAGAAATTGCCTCCAATTTTGAGATATGATAGCAGTAAAGGCGTTTGGGTTATTGCTGAGGTCAGTATGCATAATTGCTGAAATTCTTATCTGTATATCTCATTTGTAGCGATTTCTATAGATATTTAAACGAAGGTCAATATTCTTCGACCGGAAAATGAACGCAGCTCCGGCCCCAAACAAGCTATGTGCCTAAACATGTAAACAACTCTGGACGGACATCCCCACAACTGATTTATCAAAAAAAATTGCGAATAACTCAAGTATTCTAGCATCCATTTCAGTCTTAGTGAGGGTACTAGAAAATTTACCTCAAACGACCGATTTTGTCTCCAGGGGCTAGAAAGCGGTGATCTCATTGGCTGACGAGCATGAAATTGGATGATTTCCGCATGCTCTGGCAACCAGTAAGGATTTGAGCCTTATCTTGAGTGGTCAGCGGTTTGTGAAACGAAATGTCACTGTGTTATTCTTGAGAGAAACCTTACATTTGTGACATAGTAAATCACCGCATATAAGGACCTACAAAAATAGAAAGCTGCTGGCTGTATTTCCTGAATAGTGTGCCTTCTTATTGAGAACCTGTTGAAGTCTGATAAAACGACATGACCTTATGACAAAGTGAATAAAGTTCATTGTTGATTGGCTGTTAAAATTTGGACGTCCTCCCTTACTTTTTATAAGCTTAAACGGAATCTAATATAAGCATTGATAAGAATAACCTTACCAAGATAATAGGCCGCAATACGTGTCGCACCATATTCTATTTCAATAGGGTATACTGATCCCTGATAGGCTAGAATTTAACTGCAAGTGGCTTGAGCCACTTTTATATGCTTACGTTCCCTTTTAGGCCTGGTTCACACTGATCCGCACAAAAACGCGAACGGACGTAAACGGAGCAATTTGAACGGGTAGCTTGGATGCCACAAAAATGGATACTAATAAAAACGGAGCAATGTGAACGGGGCCTTAGATTGCATATAAGATTGATAATAACATTCCCAAAACGAATGAAATGTTTTGAATATCTCTTGGTGATAACTCCGTTGGTGATCCTTTGATAACAATTTACAAAAATGGGGCTTCAAATAAGAACAATTAAAAGTCTTTATATCCTGAAATAAATCTAAGTGCCTTTTAAATAGGAACCTAATTCAGCCTGGCTCTCAAAAAGTAGGTTCTTATATGTGAGGATTTTACTGTTAAATGGTTTCATTGCGGGAGAGGGGCGTACATTTGTGATATGTGTGGAAAAGGAATTGATTCCGGTAATAATTGGCAAATTTGTGGCAAACCAGAGACAATCAAAGTAATTGCCTGGTAATACTAATTGTCAATGACGAAACGGTAATAGCTTCTCGAAAAAATCTTCTATATGATGTTACTCTTCAGATGTTCAAATAAAATTTCTGCCATCCCGTGAAATTCCGTTGAAAAATGATGGGGCTATGACCTCCAGAAGACCAAGTTTTCCTGATGACAGTAACCGGCGGTCGGCCATTTTGTCTTACTATTTTGCAGTGATAACCTGTACAAAAAAACAAGGCTAAACTTGGCCTTGTACAGGCCAAGTTTTAGCCTTGTAGAGGGGATTATGACCTTGTTATGACCTTGTACTAACCTTGGAAGAAAATTACAAGATTCCAAGCTGCAACCAGTCTAACACAAGGTTTCCACAAGGCTTCTACAAGGCTAATTAGCATTTTTCAAGCCATTTACAAGGTTACAGCAAGGCTATTCCAGGCTATAACAAGGTTACAAGGCCATAACTACAAGGCTTTTACATGGCTATTACATGGCCTTGTATTTTTGTACAGGAAGTAGCTTCACGCGAGGAAAGAAATAATTTCTGTGAGGTCAGAAATAGTGGAATTCTCCGAGGATTATCGGAATTTTCACGAGAGCTATGACATTTGAGGCTGCTGTTTCATTTTCATTCCATAAAGCTATTTATCGCTGCAAAATAGTAAGACAAAATGGCCGACCGCTGGGTTCAGTGATCAATAATGGAACTCTCTGACGTTTATCAGAATTTTCACGAGAGCTATGACATTGAAGGGTGCTGTTTCATTTTCCATCGATGAAGCTTCACGTGAGCGTGAGGTAAGAAATAATTTCTGTGAGGTCAGCAATAATGGAAATCTCTGACGATTATCAGAATTTTCACGAGAACTGGCTGCTGTTTCATTTTGCAGGCTGCTGTTTCATTTTCCATCGATGAAGCTGCAAAATTTGCTGCAAAAATGATTGCTGCAAAATAGTAAGACAAAATGGCCGACCGCTGGTTTCAGTCATCGGGCAAATTTGGTCTCCTGAAGGTCATAGCTCCATCATTTTTCAACTGATTTTGATGGGGATGGTACAAACTTTAATTGGATATCTGAAGAGCAACATCATGCAAAATTTGGGAGAGAATTTTTTGCCGTTTTGTCGCAATCTACAGGAGGGGGGCTTTGAGGTTTCACGGGTTGCGGGTTTGACCAATTTTAGTCCTCGGGTTTCGGGTTTTACATCTAAATCGTGCGGGTTTTCGGGTTTTGAGATGCGCCACGGGTTGCGGGTTTGGCCAATTTTGATGCTCGGGTTTCGGGATTTCTTTCAAAAATTCCAATGTTTTCGGGTTTTCGAAGTCATAAATTCCCTTTTAGTTAGCTGAGATCGAAAAACCAGCTTCCGAATGCTTGAAACGATGCACAGAGTGTCACTGAGAACGAAAATGTCGGAAATAGTCGAAGATTATTACCGAAAATTGAAATTTTGCGTTCCGAAGTGCAATTTCGGGTTTCGAATTTTTTGCTTGCGGGTTTTCGGGTTTTTGCTAATTTTGGTCCGGGTTTGCGGGTTCTAGTACCCCCCAAAGCCCCCCTCCTACAGGTAAGCGGGGCACAATTTTTTGGGACACCCTGTATATGTGGCAAAATATTTAGTCAAACTGGCCATCTAATTACACATTAACAATTTCATACTGAAGAGAAGCCCTTCATGTGTATTATATGTTGAAAAACGTTTAGTCTTGAAAAAAAATCTCAAGAGACATTTTGGAAAGTTTGAAAATATTAAAGTTTTAAAAAGAGATGTTTCATTGATGGTCTATAAAATGCATTATGGCAGTTCATTTTCATGAATCGACAAGCAACTGTTTACTACTGTTTACTCCATGAAATGCCTTGCAGCCTGGCAGCAAAGCCAGCATCTTATCTGATCTTTAAGAAATTTTCCAGGTTACAATTTCCTGCCAATAAATATCCAGGTAACGGCGTTTCCCTGTTCCCATACTTTATCACGCTAGCCAATTCATCATGAGAGTGCATTTGCCTTTTTTCGGTGTCTTAAATTGAAAGCTTCTGAAACCCCTTGTTAGCAAACATGTTAGTCAGATTTTAAAGATTTCATATTTGATGAAGGATTTTTGGTGATTAGTTTTTGAAGGATTTTTATCATCAATTTTGAAGGATTTTTAATCTTTAGTTTTGAAGGATTTTTTATTATTGTAGTCAGATAGATTTACATGGCTGTACGTTAAAGGCCTTTACTTTCTATATAACGTGTGAGTCAATAAAAAGGTCTGGCGTTTAAAAATGCTGCTCCCGCAACATCAAAGGAATAATATTGAAAACTGTCTTGTTTTATTCCCTATATGTCCAATTAGGTTCATCAATTTACCCAACTTTAATCCGCCATTCCTTATATGAGATTTGAGAGATTTTCTACAGAAAGCCCCTTTCGAAACCCTCTAAAAAATGAAGGAAACCCTCTAAAAAATGAAGGAAAACGATGAAAGAAATGTTCCTGTTTTTTCCTTCCTAGCAGTTATGACACTCATAACGCATAACAGTTATGACGCTTGGGAGAATGGAATCCCCCCTGAAAAAGTTATTCATACTAGGGAGAAGACTTGTTCATTCCCGCAAAATAATAGCACGTGCTAAAACATTCTCGAGTCATCGCTGTGAGGTAACAACTTGAAGGAAGCTTGCTTATTGGTTTTAGCCAATCTCGTCCCTAGAGTGAGTTCGTTGCTCTACCTCTACTCTGGGATACAAGAGGTCGTTCGGCAATTTGATTGGCTATTCGGAAACAATAGCAAAATCAGATTATAACTGGCTCCCATTCAAAAATGGCCTTTATTGAATCGGTAATTTCACAAAATCAATGGAGTGTATGGGGCAAGTGAGGAGTTTAAGAGGGGTAATGGACCACGGCGCATCCGAATTTCGGGGTTTCAGGAAATTTTGGGGTCATTATGACGTCATAACAGGGGGTTGAAAAATTAATATTGCGATTTTCCGACCCGAGGTTACTTTTGGAGTCGATGCTCCATGGTTACAAGCCCGATTTCAAAACGGAAAAAAGTTTTCAAGAGACCATTCGTCTGCGAGTCTAGTGACGTAATTAAATATTAATATTACCCCAGAAACGGAGCGCGCGCCCTCCAAAAATGGGGAATAATTTCGGCCTACCCCCATTTTTCGCCGTAACTCCGTTTTGCGAGGAGTAAACGGCCGCGGCATGTCAAAATTCGACGGAAAACTGTATTCTTTCACTAATACGTCTTTAATCTCCAATTTATCTCTAAAATTCGCCGAATAACGAGCCATTCTATTTTCAAAGCTGTGGGGGAAATTCTCGAAAATTTCAACTTAGGCCCTTTTTCCACCCAAATGGATCGTGCTCGTTTTCCTACTAAATGCACTTGCTAACCCCGGATTAATGATTAAATACATTAAAAAGGGCTAAAATAGAGTCCTCAAAGTGTTTGTTTTTAGGTTCAGCTTGGTACGAGTGGATTGGCATACACACCGTAGCAATTTCATTGTTGAGAGAGCTAATGAATAAATGGAGAACAAGAATTGAACTCTGGAAAGATGGGGAAAAATGTGTAAGCAGATGGATAGATATAAAGTGCGGGAGATAGTTACTCGCCTGTTGGATTTTGTATTACAGAAATACCTATTGCTAATCTTCTCGAGCAGAGTAAAGGATATCAAATGAGAGAGCCAGGAAAGAGAGATATAAGCCGGACACACTGTTTGTTTGTAGATGACCTTAAGGTAGGGGAGACCGGGGTCAATTGTAACACTTTTTGGAAAATCAGCCATATCGTCTAAATAATGATTAATTGTGCTTTTGAAGGTAAATGATAGTGTAGTTGCATCCCTTGGAATAAAATATACATTAGTTTCCATGGCATAGAACTAATTTTTATGACGCTGTGATAGTTTCAAAATCAGTGGTCAAGTGTTACAATTACCCCAGTAACACGGGGCAATTGTAACAGATGGCTGGAGCAATGGTTACATATCTTTAATGTCATCATAGATGATTATTACATGACCCTGCTTTTTTTTTACACAAAATGTACCACCAGGTGGCAGATTACTCATGGCTTTCAAAAGACAAAAATTAACTGTAGTTTTTATTTCTTTGTAAATTTGGGAAAAAATTGAATCGATTGAGAAGAAAGTTTTCCTATTTTTACAAATTTCAATTCTGAGCTCTTTAACACTGCATACAGGGTGTCCCAAAAAACATGTGCGCCGTTTGAATGGCTATTGTGGAGGAGCCATAAATCAAACGTTCTCGTTTTTCAGATTTGTGAATAGAAGAGATTTCAACTTAGAGTTTGTCACCGAGTTTGTGTAAATCTGATAAGTGGTTGCTGATTTATTAAAAGAAAGTCACAATCACTGGTTGCTTCAAAACCAGAGGATTTTATCTCCGTACTTAACCTTATAACTTGAATTTTAACATTAAATGAACTTAAACTTTACATTTATGCCAAGAAACGCATTTGGGAGTGATTAATGACCATATTCCTCAAGAATATCGATCAAGCAGCGTGCTGAACGCAATATTGTTGGTTTAACATGACTTAATCACTTTTGAGAAGCAAAATATCTGATGGACGCATGCCATGGCCTGCAGCCCTTGTGTTGCACATTTTCATTCATAGCAACCCTAGATATGTCCAATATTCTTGGTTGTCACAAAAAATCAATGTATGACTATCTGTCTCCCTTATGAACATCAGAAAACAGGACTAGGTAAATTTTTTCAATCAATTTCGTTGATTTTAACGCGATGGAGAATAATGAATCCTCTGGTTTTGAGGCAGCCAATAATTTTGGCTTTCTTGCTCAGCAACCAGTGATCAGATTTACTCAAACTCGGTGTCAACCTTTCATTTGAAGTCTCTTCTGTCAAGAATCTTAAAAACAGAAAAATTGGATTTATGGCTGCTCCGCAGAAGCCACCGTTATGCAGTTATCAAAAACAGCCAGAAGAAAGCAGACAGGATAATCAGCATGAGACTAAAATGAAACAGATCGGTGAAGTCTGAGCCAAGAAACAACAAGTTGTAAACTGCGATCAGAAAAGTGCTATGCTTCTACAGGTGATGGAAACAAAGGTCTAATTTAAGCACAACTTTAAAATCAATCTCTCTCTTTCTGTTGACTGGTCTTGAAAATGTTTGCGGCGTTTGAACCCCTACAATCCTGGACATAAATTGTTGAGAAAAAAAACGACTTTCCGCCACTTTTTAGACCTCACTTCGAAAATTCAGTAAAAATGTCACTTTCCCTCCTCCCCCCCCCCCCATCTCAATGTCGGTTTTTGTGATGAATAGTCACTGCAGGTATCAGCTTTTACAATGTCTCCACAAACAACATTGAACTGGGGGAGCAGGGGGTCAATGAAAGCATAGGTTCCAAATCTTTAACTCGGCGTACAAAGGTGGGTGTAAAATTAAATGACCTATTTCTTCTGATTGAATGGCTTGAAAAAAAACTTTAGATACTTATCTATAATTCTACCGTTGGACTTTTCAGAAATTTTGAATACTTTTCAAAATTACAGCGTATCTCACATTTCAATACATTTGAGGATGTGACGTCATCAAATTTCTAAATCATAAACCAGATGAGTGGCAGACTTTTGCTTGAAACCATATCGTAGGCATCCATGAACTATGGTTTTTTGTCGAAATCTTTCCATGCTACGTCAAACAGTTTACACATTACGATGGTTTTCAGTTTTTCTGAGAATTTTGCTTGAATTCTTGAAAAAGAAGAAAAACACTCCAATTCTGAGAATATTGAAGATTTCAGAAAATTCCAACAGTAGAATTATAGAGAATTAGCTAAAGTTTCTTTGAAGTCATTCAGTTCAAAGAAATAGGTCACTCAACTTTACACCAGCCTTTTTAAAGATTTGGAACCTAAGCTGTCAATGAATGGAAAGAATCGAGACTTGCCAAACATTCTCAACACTTACGGCCAGGATTGTAGGTTATTGTCGTTATGGAGTATGTTGCATGCCCAAGATCAAAGATCAAGCCCAAGGTCAAATAGGAATCTAAAAACTTTCACACTTGCAAGTTAACCAGTTTAAGCTGACCCAGGTTATCTAATGTTGCGTCCCAATTGGTCAATCAACAAATTAACTTAGTTTAGATGAAGCTGGTTTAACTGTGTCAATGTGAATGGGGTACAAGTCAGTTTCCTAGTGGAGGGTTCTTGCAACATAACTAAGCTACCGAACCCAAAGAAAAGTAAACAAAAGGAAACAATTTGTTGTTAGCTCAATTCGTTATTCTTATCTCATTACAGATTACAATGCTAGGGCATAACAAATAGCACCCTTTAATTGGGCCTAAAAAATTGCACCCAGATTGTTATCAACAAGAGCTAAGTTATCAAAGTCATCGAATAATACAACTAATGCAGCAAGTGCGATGATATGCTGATTTTCCTGAGACCAAAGTAATCTCCTTAGATCGAAGGAATAATGTGCATGCATGCTCTCTTCTGAAGACCAGATTTCAGGAATTTTCTTGCAACATCGATTGTTACATGTTACATGTTACTTGTTACTGTTCACTTTGGAAACGCTCAATTTTACCCCAAGACATACCCTTGCATGGGAAACGCAAGCATCAACTGTTTTTGCAAAATGCAATGGTTAAATTACGCGGAACAACGGAAACCCCTACTCAAATCAATGCTGAGAGAATTTTTGAAGTCTTTTTGCCCATGAAGAGGTTTTTACGCAAACGGAATTTTCCATATTCTATTCCGTCACTTTCTTTAACTTTCCCTGATTCGAAGAGCGAGTAACTCCTTTAATCTAAGTCTCCTTATCTAAGAACGGAACCGTAATTGTAATGGGTCCATGCGTTTCAAATATTTAAGGTAACTCTGCCTTTTGCTCCAGTGAACAGCGAGATGCCGTTTCGCAAAACCACTCTCCTCAGAAAACAGTTAAATTCTCCAATATCATTCGGCCTGTCGAAAAGCAGTAAAAAGGATGTTGTTCAGCATAGTCTGGGCAATCGAAAGATGTACAAATCGTAATGTTTTCGTCAACTCTGGCTTCACAAATCCTAGTTCGAATCTTTTCGTTGATTTCAGAGAAGTGGATTTATTTCCAAAACTGCTCGAAAAAGTTTCGATTTCTTCCGTTCCTTTAGATCTACAACTTTGCCAAGTGTGATTCAAAAAGCTCGGCTAGATTTCCTGCAATTAAAAATTCATATTTCTGTTTACTTTTCAACATCGAAGGGGAAAAGCGTTGGCCAACAGATTAGTCCATGCAGGAGGAGCTGAACGCTTTTGCATAAAATGTAGTTTTACATTGAATGCTCATGAGAGTCTCAAAAGACACCCAAAAAAGCATGGTTTTGTGAATTTGCTTGTAAAAATCAGTAACCTTTAATCAATAGATGCAAATGATACTTTCACAAGCGCATTAAGGATGTTTATTGAGACTTGGGTATGGTATTCCCAACAGATCACAAATGGCGTTCATTTGTTTGCCAATGGAAACATTTCTGAAAGTTATTCAAGCCTGAGCTTTTGCAAGCGTGCTTCATAGCATTGTTAACCTGTTGACCAAGGTTCCTCACTTTCGCTGTCAAAAAGTAAACAGAAACATAGAATTAGATTACAGGAAATCTAGCCAAGGTTTTTCAATCAGACTAGGCCAAGTTGTAAATCACCTACCTTACTACAGATGGAACGAAAAAAATCGAAACTCTTTCGAGTAGGTTTGGAGATTTATCCACTTTTCTGAAATCAACAAAAGATTCGAACTAGGATTTATGAAGCCAGCGTTAACGAAAAAATTGCAATTTGTACATCTTTCGATTACCAAGACTACGCTGAACAATATCCTATGTGGTTTTGTGAAATGGCAGCTCGCTGTTCACTGGAACGGAAGGCAGAGTTACCCTAAAACGATGGTGTTCATGACCACCAAATTTTCTTTCGATTGCATGGCTTGAGGGGAGGGGATACTGTAATTCCAGTGTAAGCATTTTGGCATCTTAATTCTTTTCTAAACTGCAGAAGTTTTGGGTTTTGGGTTGTTTCGTACAAGAATTCACTTCAAGCTTCGAACACAATGTAGCATCATCGTAAATCCAAAATTTGTGACGGAAATATGACAGACTTTTCAAGAAAATCTTATAGATTTGAGGTCAACACTTTCCTCATAGTATCCAGAAAGTTTTTCGGACTTAAGGTCTACACAATGGTACTTGTGAATAGAAAATCGTACAACACACAAGGTCTAGACTTAAAATTACAGTTAGGTAGTCGATGTTGCCTTCTGGTCATTGAATCCAAGGAATAGATTACAAACATCTCATCATTACGTTTTTGCACAGATTGATATATAAGCTACTAATTATTTCAATGAAAGTGCAGACATGCCTGAATTCCAACAGCTATGTTGTGGCCTAAGGTTTGACTTCAATGTCAAATACCTCATGACTTCACATTCTTTATATCACCATAATCTCAAAATAAACGAAGCCTGAAAATCAAACGTTGCTCCTCGGCTAAACTTAGGTGCATGGCAAGATTCTGGACTGAAAAATGCAAAATTTCGTGTATCTCTCTTGCGTCCTTTCTTGGAGTTCAAGCTCTGCACTGTTAGAATTTATTAAAAAGCTCAAATTCTGTAGATTTTAGCTGCAGGTTTAACGATACACCATTGAAGAAACGAAATACGCAGCTTGTCCCGCTTTAATCAACCGTTCTTAGCCAGTCTGATTAAAGCTTCCTCTCACCCCATGCCAAATCGAACTATAATAATCAACACAATTAAATTAATACACACTCGGAATTGAATACATATAAAAAGTGATGAAAAATGTCTTTTAATCCCAAATGGAATGACGATGAAATAAGGAGGTAATCTCAAATGAAATAAGAACCCCTCTCCTAAATGGCAATGTGCCAGATTTTCGAATTTGTGCAAGATAGAATCTAAGAGTGCGTTCATATGATGCCGGCACATTTTGAAAACGGTGAAAAATGCGACAGTAGCAACATTTGAGCTAGCGTTCACACGACACCGTTTTCAAAGAGTTCCGTTTTCAAAATCTACCGTTTTCAAAAATGTGGCGTTTTCGTGTGAACGGGAGGCCTATCCGTCACATTTTTCATCGTTTTCAAAATGGGCCGGCATCGTGTGAACGCAGTCTGAGAGTCAAAGAGATTTGAGTATTGAAAAAAAAACACAAAATCAAAAAAAGTGAAAATGATGTCACCAAGAAATTCTCTTCAGTCTTGAAGTGGCTTTTTGACTTTAAGAGAAACCTGCGAAGGAATGGCAGCTATAAAATAACTGCAACACCATTACAATATCAACAGACATTTCGCATGATGTACAGAATCAAAAGTCTCAACGGAGGAGTCATATCAAGCAATAATTATCAAATCTATTTGAAAAGTCCACACTCCCATTTGAATGTGTTGGGGCAGTGGGTAATCCTCTGACTCTGCAGCCAGAACAGTTAGGCGGACCGGGTTCGATCACAGTACGAGCCCCATCACTTGAGCCTCACGACAAGTGGTAGTGGACTCCATTAGTTCTTCTCAACTTCTGCGATCTGAGCGCTTGGCGTTAAAAAACCGCAGTTTTATTTTCACCTTCACATACTCAATTCCACTGCCTAAACAAGCCTTTCACTTAATTTACAACTTTTTTTTATAATTTAAAGTGTACAACTTGCTTTTAAATAAGTTTTCCACGCGAATCGATTTCCCTGGAATTTGGTCAAAATAGACGTGGGGTCTTCGTGCTGTCTAACCCTATCTTGTCCAGAATTGCTTTGAGCTTAGACCCAAGTAAAAACACCTAAATGCTACTTAATTTGCTCTACCAAATACCAGAATGGTAAAAGGCCGTTTTGGTATTGGGTATGGCTTTATAATGACAACAAGAGATTCATCAAATGCAATTATTTTCTCCAATACTTAAGGACGCCCAAAATTCTGTAGGCCAAAATATTGCAAAATAAAGTCCGTTTCAAATTCGAGATCACATGAGATTTGCCATAACGCAAAATTAATCATGCTAAACATTTCAACTTGAGACATACACTCATTTTTTATGAGAAAACGCTTATAAGAAACGGTAGGCTCAATTTTTCGAAAGTTAAGAAACAACCCTACCTGAATTGAAAAAGCTAAGAAACTCTTGTAATTTACGGTTTTAATTTTCATATCGCACTCAAAAATGTTTTGACATTGTACAGTTGTAGCAGCTGTTTGCACATTATTTTGAGTCCGAATTATATTATTTACTTGTTTGGAGATCTTACTAAGTAATTTAGGAGCCCTTTAGATAAAACAAAATTAACTTTACACTTCTGCCATTAAAAATATAAGAAACATGTAAGAAACTATTGGTAGCAAAACGACCTAAAAGTTTAAGAAACTGCCTACCAGCCCCGGACCTTAGTTTCTTATATAAAAAATGAGTGTATTTTAGGTATCGTGCGCATTGGCAAGTTAACCGGCTTAGGCTAAACCAGGCTATCAAATTTTGAGCTGTTATTGGTCAATCCAACAAGTTAAATCCATTGATTGGTTGAAATCTAACCCGGTTTAGATAAAGCTCATGTCAGTGTGAATGGGGGTATAAAGAGGCTAGCATTTCAATTTCAAGAATTTCAATATCATAAGGGTATTAAGGGTCATAAGGGTCATAAGGGTAAAAGTTGGCGATTTAAAGGAAGTACTTCCTGGAAATACACAATTCAAGTACTCCCCTCGGAATGTTATGAGGTTGTTTTGCTGTTTCGTGAATTTTTTGGATCTCCTACACATAGTTCGAAAACGCATGTCTTCGTAAATAGTAATATCAAGTTAGATTTGACATAAAGTGACTGGTTTCACCATTGCCAGTCAAAGATTGCATCATGGTCAAATATTTTGCAAAACTAAATTCTTTATAAGATGTGGCATAAAAAACCTCGACCAGGTTCCATTCCGGGACTCCCAGTTTCGGAAGAAACAACTCTCATACGATTCTTCTTATGAACTTCTAATAAGAAGACATCAATGGTTTCATAAAATGCCGCAGTTGGTTTTCAAAAGAAAATCAAACCTAAAATAATTCCCCAGGAAGTAAATAAATTTAAGTGACAAAAATTCGGTTAACAGAATAACCAGTATTCCAAAATTTAATGATTCAAACGTTTGATTTGATCTTTGATGCTACACATCAAACAGGAAAAAGAAAACAGAAAAAGAAAAATCACCAATCATTTAATTTTCAGATTTTGGTGAAGTTTCAAAACAACGAAACTTTTTTCTAGGGACCAGTATAAGAAATCTATCGCGTGCAAAGGATCGGATGATGACTGAAACCGCCAATGGTGCTTGAAACTGAAGCTTACATTATTTATAGAAGATTCTTGAATGCTTCAAAGGAGAAAATAAAACATTACTTCTAAGATCCTTACAGAAACGTTCTTTGCAGAATCATACCTTTATTCTTCAAAAGCATGGGCAATGTCTGGCCGACTTAGAAGACTTTTCAAGCGATTTATCTCCAGTGAATGCCTTTCCATGCTCTTCACTGATATTTGATTAACTGCTGTGGTCATATCTTTCTTCAGCATTCCACTAAAAATATAAATAACTATCATGTGTTGAAGTTTGAAGTTGATTTTGTGTATGAAGCATGCAATTTAAGTATAAAGCTACCCACATACAATTTGTCATATAACGAGCAGGATCTCATCAAATTAATTAACTCAAAACAACAGTGACCGAAAACACAAATTTTCGATTATTCCTTTTATTAAAAGAGAGCAAAGTTAATCGTGTGTAATTTTCATGGCAAAGAAAATTACGCATGAATACCTTTGCTTTCTTTAGATCAAGCAAATTATTGAGGAGAGGCGATAGACTGCCTTTAAAACTATGAGATCAGACACTTTGCATTTTGCAAGATATCAACAGTCTGAAGTTTTACTAAGAGCGTTTTACATCAGTCTAAATTCATTTTATGTCGTCACAATGAAAAGCTTTCAGATATTCAGCTGCGTGCAGTCATCATAACTAACCTAACGAAAGTGTTATGGTACAATATCAATCTGAAGAAACAACTATCGGGCTGTCAGATCACTATGAAGTGGATAGAGGTGGAATGGAAAGTTATCCACAGTTGAATCTTGATGTGAAACCCTTCCTATCGTTTTAAAATTTCGTACACGAGAATTTTCGAATATGAAAGACTTGGGTCATTTCAATCATTGGACAACCAATTTGTCTGAAATTTAACGGATCCGAAACTTTGCGTCCTTTCAACAAAAATAATGCCAAAAACGTAAGAACCACTTTGTTTAAGTTGGTAAATTGGATGTTATTAATGTTAGATATCAAACATAAATAAGATCCTCTTGGATGATTACAAAGTCCGTCCTAAGCTATTATTGTGAACTCAGTATTTCAGTGTGAGCGAGATAGAATTGGGGGACAATTAATTTGAGAGCAAACTCTTAAAATTTGTGTAAAAACGTGTCACCCATAAATCAAGGCTTCTCCAGTAAATTTCTATTCAAAACAGAGCCTCTAAACATCTTTACGATGATTCATTGCATCTTGGCTAAGAAGACTTATTTCATTTGGGTTCCAGAAGCCGAGGCCAAACACTAAACACTAATTTCACAAGAAAGGAGAAAATACACTACAGTAGAAACCCGCATATAAGAACCTAGGTTTTTAAAAGCAGCCTGAATGAAGTTCTCGAATAACTGATGCCATAATCAAGTCCAGCCTGTAACGTTCTTAAAAAGGTGCTCATAGTTGGTACAGTGCAAATGTGTTGTCATACATATTAATGCATTCCTTCTATGAATCGAATAGTTTTTAAATATAGTTCTTTTTGATAAAGTTTATATCACGAAAGATTTTGTATAGTTTTCAAGATAGTTTTCAAGACACCATCTATTAAATTATTGTATAAGAAACTTCAGAAATTCCAGCCCCTTGTGGGTTCTTGTTTAAAACGTTGTATTCAGGAAATTTCAGCCTCAAGGCTGTCATAAAACTAAGTTCTTTTATGCAGGTTTCTACTGTGCTATCATGCTGTCAAGATGATACCTTCCTTGATACCTTCCAAGATGATAACTACCCTTTTAAAAGATTGCTGTTTTGCAGTATTTGCAACAAGCTAAATTCTAAATAAAAACTATTAGCACATCTATGGGTGGCTGACGCCCTCACGGCCCCATCCTCCACTTCAGGTGGCAAGCACAACATTGTAAATAAGACGTACCAAATCCGTTCGGTCTCTTTTGACCTTGGTCGATCGTTTTCACTAATATGAAGATGCTCAAGCAAACTTGATGAAATGTTCAGACCAAACTGAAACAGAAACAACACTTATTAATGAAAATCAATACAGTTCTTTATCAAGTTCTTTATCAAATAAAACCTAAACTAAATACACAATCCACAGTGGGAAAGGTCAGTTGGTTCCCACTGCAGATAGGCAACGGAAGTTCTTGTCAACAGGGTTAGTCGAAGAAATGTATTTCAAAAGCAACTGGTATATCAAAAGAAACTGAAATATCAAAAGCAACTGGAATATCAAAAGCAACTGGAATATCAAAAGCAACTGGAATATCAAAAGCAACTGGAATATCAAAAGCAACTGGAATATCAAAGCAACTGGAATATCAAAAGCAACTGGAATATCAAAAGCAACTGGAATATCAAAAGCAACTGGAATATCAAAGCAACTGGAATATATCAAAAGAAACTGGAAATATCAAAAGCAACTGGAATATCAAAAGCAACTGGAATATCAAAAGCAACTGGAATATCAAAAGCAACTGAAATATCAAAAGCAACTGGAATATCAAAGCAACTGGAATATCAAAAGCAACTGGAATATCAAAAGCAACTGGAATAGCAAAAGCAACTGGAATATCAAAGCAACTGGAAGATCAAAAGCAACTGGAATAGCAAAAGCAACTGGAATATCAAAGCAACTGGAAGATCAAAAGCAACTGGAATATCAAAGCAACTGGAATATTAAAGCAACTGGAACATCAAAAGCAACTGGAATATCAAAAGAAACTGTAATATCAAAAGCAACTGTAATATCAAAAGCAACTGGAATATCAAAGCAACTGGAATATCAAAGCAACTCGAATATCAAAGCAACTGGAATATCAAAAGCAACTGGAATATCAAAAGCAGCTGGAATATCAAAAGCAGCTGGAATATCAAAAGCAACTGGAATATCAAAAGCAACTGAAATATCAAAAGCAACTGAAATATCAAAAGCAACTGTAATATCAAAAGCAACTGTAATATTAAAAGCAACTGGAATATCAAAGCAACTGGAATAGCAAAAGCAACTGGAATATCAAAGCAACTGGAAGATCAAAAGCAACTGGAATATCAAAAGAAACTGTAATATCAAAGCAACTGGAATATCAAAGCAACTGGAACATCAAAAGCAACTGGAATATCAAAAGAAACTGTAATATCAAAAAAGCAACTGTAATATTAAAAGCAACTGGAATATCAAAGCAACTGGAATATCAAAGCAACTGGAATATCAAAAGCAACTGGAATATCAAAAGCAACTGAAATATCAAAAGCAACTGAAATATCAAAAGCAACTGTAATATCAAAAGCAACTGTAATATTAAAAGCAACTGGAATATCAAAGCAACTGGAATATCAAAGCAACTGGAATATCAAAGCAACTGGAATATCAAAAGCAACTGGAATATCAAAAGCAACTGGAATATCAAAAGCAACTGGAATATCAAAGCAACTGGAATATCAAAAGCAACTGGAATATCAAAAGCAGCTGGAATATCAAAAGCAGCTGGAATATCAAAAGCAACTGGAATATCAAAAGCAACTGGAATATCAAAAGCAACTGGAATATCAAAGCAACTGGAATATCAAAAGCAACTGTAATATTAAAAGCAACTGGAATATCAAAGCAACTGGAATATCAAAGCAACTCGAATATCAAAGCAACTGGAATATCAAAAGCAACTGGAATATCAAAAGCAGCTGGAATATCAAAAGCAACTGGAATATCAAAAGCAACTGGAATAT
This sequence comes from Aurelia coerulea, assembly GCA_039566865.1. NCBI lineage: Eukaryota > Metazoa > Cnidaria > Scyphozoa > Semaeostomeae > Ulmaridae > Aurelia > Aurelia coerulea. The sequence continues at coordinate 18,714,898 of CM076947.1, read as the reverse complement.
CAAAAGCAACTGTAATATTAAAAGCAACTGGAATATCAAAGCAACTGGAATATCAAAGCAACTGAAATATCAAAAGCAACTGAAATATCAAAAGCAACTGTAATATCAAAAGCAACTGTAATATTAAAAGCAACTGGAATAACAAAGCAACTGGAATATCAAAGCAACTCGAATATCAAAGCAACTGGAATATCAAAAGCAACTGGAATATCAAAAGCAACTGGAATATCAAAGCAACTGGAATATCAAAGCAACTGGAATATCAAAAGCAACTGGAATATCAAAAGCAGCTGGAATATCAAAAGCAGCTGGAATATCAAAAGCAACTGGAATATCAAAAGCAACTGGAATATCAAAAGCAACTGGAATATCAAAGCAACTGGAATATCAAAAGCAACTGAAATATCAAAAGCAACTGGAATATCAAAAGCAACTGAAATATCAAAAGCAACTGGAATATCAAAAGCAACTGAAATATCAAAAGCAACTGGAATATCAAAAGCAACTGGAATATCAAAAGCAACTGAAATATCAAAAGCAACTGAAATATCAAAAGCAACTGGAATATCAAAAGCAACTGGAATATCAAAAGCAACTGAAATATCAAAAGCAACTGGAATATCAAAGCAACTGGAATAGCAAAAGCAACTGGAATATCAAAGTGGCTTTATAGCTTATGAAGAGCAAGGGTGAACTTTGCGAAACAAAAGATTCCGCCAGCTCCATGACATAACAAAACAATTGGCGTTTCTGAAGATTTGATTTCAGCACAGCACAGCACAGCACTACAGCACTACAGCACAGCAGACCAAAATATTTTGGGCTCTTTGTTAATGTTAATTTGATTCAGTGCATTTTGATTTGATTCAGAGAGGGGTTAAATCTATCCTTCAAAAAGGGAAATCGCTTTGTCATGTTTTTATATCCATATAAAATATTACATTACAGGTTACATTCTATTATACTTTCTAATTACTATGCAACACTATTGAAACAATGCCACAAGGAGCAAAAGACAATGCCAGCCCCATGGCGATTATGTAAAGACTTGCAAATAGGCTATTACATCGAATACAGATTCTTAAGAAAAAATACAGGTATATTACTAGACTGAAAAAACAAATAGTTCACAGTTTATCAAAAAAGGAAAAGAAAGAATTATTTTTCCTTAAACATATGAGCAAAAATCGCGTTTCTACTGTGTTTTACCTTTTTGAAAAAATTGTTGGCGTTCAAGGTTTCTGCTGCTCGGATTTCTTAAAAAGCTCGATTTCTGTGGAATTTGATACGCTGGTTTAAATATCTCGTTCCTTTTAAAAAAGTGAAATGTGAGATACAATGAATTTCAGAGGTAAAGTAAATAGGAGGGTCCAGGCTACCGTCAGGAGTTTAGGATCAAATAAAGGCCAGTAGCCAATAGTTCAGGATCAAATAAAGGCCAGTAGCCTTCTTATATATATTTACAACAACAATTAAATCAAATTTGTTCAAATTTACCATGCTTCAGCGGTCTCATCAACAAGTCCTATTAAGTATCACATTTCTTCAAAACACTCATAAATTGACCACATGACGAAAATTCGCTTCAGGTGCCCCCAAACGCAGTGAACTTTCGATTAATCTATTTTTGCTATTTGCTATACGCTTCGAATAACATCAATCACTATTCTGTAATGTTTCATTGTCAAACTATAGTCATATTTTCTGAAACTTTTGCTTCTGCACTCACTTTGTAAAAGTTGTAAGCGTCAGAGCGGCATGAAATACAAAGATACTTACCGAATATAGAACAATCTGTGACAAATTGTTCATCAAAAACGCATTGATTACTTTGCATAAGAAGTCCTCGTTTGAAGTTCGTAGATTCGATAAGAGTACAGCGATGAACGGGAGAAGTATCTGCGAACAAAATAAAATTCAACAAAATAAAGGACAGCTTGTAATTGAAGAAGCATCGAGACTGCAATCTTATAATGCCAGCGCCTTCTGACCAAAAATATGATTCCTTGAGCAAGTTGATTCCTTGAGCAAGTTTTTTCCTTATTCTTGCTCTGTATCAACCAGTAGACATATGCTGATTTTGGGGTTAAGGTTTTTGTGCTTCCCGCCAATTTTCGATCTTCAACAACAGCGACTCTGAGTTTGACCGAAGTGTAAAATTGAGGACAGAGTTTTGCCAATTAATAGCTAGACAGCAGAATTACTGACAGTGGTTAGAAAAATACTGCAAATCATTTCAGAAATATTTTTTGGGAATTTTGAATAAGTATCCTGAGGTAACAAAAATTCAGATTATCAAACAATTGTTTAGGACACGAAGTAGACATTGACTAACAAACTGAATAGTTATTTGAAAAACTAATTTACTCATTTTCAAAATCATTTTAATGTTTTTTCAGTATAGCCATGGGCAATCATGCCCCTTTGATGTGGCCTATATTATGATCAAAATTGTATTCTTGCTCACCGTGTGTTTTGTTGCTCTTCCACGGGATTGCGAGTAAAGCTTGATAATGTTGCTATTCCTTCGTTCTTCTCTCGTCACAACAAGGATCGAATGATGCCATTATCGTTATGTCGTTATTCAAAGGGAAGTTTGAAATGAGACGTATCGCTGCGTAGGAGCTCCAACGGTTTCAACTGTATTTGGATAATGGCATCATTCGATCCTTGTTGTGACGAGAGAAGAACGAAGGAATAGCAACATTATCAAGCTTTACTCGCAATCCCGTGGAAGAGAAACAACACAAAGTGAGTAAGAATACAACCTTGATCATAATATAGGCCACATCAACGGTGCATTATTGCCCATGATGTTGAAAAATCCTTTCTCAATGACGATGCTATTGATTTAAATCAAAAATTTGATATTTTTCTGATTAATCTCCACAATCTTATTGACAAACATTACCCCAAGAAAAATTATCAAAAAGGCTTTGAAACTTAGAAATAAACCTTGGATTAATTTGCACACTCAGAAAATGATTAAAATTATGGACAATCTATTCCATCAGTTCAAATTAATAAATTCTGTCAATGACCTACATGCATACACATCAAGCAACTCCGAAACCGCATTATGAATGAAATTAGAGAAAGCAAAAAGCAACATTATCAAGCTTTACTCGCAATCCCGTGGAAGAGAAACAACATACAGTGAGTAAGAATACAATTCTGATCATAATATAGCCACATCAAAGGGGCATTATTGCCCATGGTATAGCCATGATATGGTAATATAGATTAGCGCAAAATACCTTGTCATGTGTGTCCTTTTTGGTTAAAATCTGCAGACTGCTAATAACTGAAAGACATGCACACTCAGCTTGCCCCTACGAATGTAACAGACACAGTTGATAAAAAGAGAATAACAACGCAATCCCCTGGAAGTAAAATATTGATAAACTCATACAATCTTACGTGGTAATGTGCAAGTTGAGCTTGATACGGTGGGCCTATTCTATGGCTCTTTGGGGATTCTAGCAATTTCTGGTAGAAATACCATTCTGATATCAAAAAATGAGAAATTCGCATGGGAAGAAGAACCCCCTAAACAATCCTGTAACGTACCTTTGTAAAATACTGTAGCGACCTCAGAAACAGTTTCTTGCCTTTGGCGATACACATCATTTGAACAAACAATTCATTCACACAATCCCTAAAAAGATACAGAATAACAGCTGATGCTATGAAAAAGGGAAGCCAGCATTGGGACCGTATCTCTTGTACAGGATGACTAAGAACATTTCTGGAGCAATACTATTGCCAAAATAAATCCACCAAAATACTTAAGGCTGAAAACCGTACTGTTCATCTTGAAAGCTCATATATAAGTAGGGGAAGGGAGCAGCTAATTCAATTATAAAGGCTCTAGAGGGGCAATGATCAGAGAACTGAAATTTGAAAATTTTAGAAAGCTAAAATTTTCTGTCAGCAATTGGAAAACCCTTTTGGGGAAGTTGCATTGAAATGAGAATTTATGGACATTAATTAAATCGAGTTAAAGAAACCATCGATGGTGTTGGGATTTATTGTTCGTAACCTGATCTGGCCTAGACTGCCTGAGCCTCAGACGGCAACTTAGCCGGTAGCCAGAGCCTGCAAACACAATATGAGAATGATGTTATTGAATGCATACTTTTTGTAAGAGATAACAAGCAGCTACCGTTAGATATAAGTCAGATTGTAACACAAAAGAACAGAAGCATTCCCATCGTTCTGTGCTGGTTGAGTCAGAAAAAAATGCACGTCCTTTGAAAGGCCCTAAATATCAAAGCAGTAACACCTGTTATATCTTATTGAATAGCCGACATGTGGGATTGATTTTAGAATATTTCCTGACTGAAATCAATCACTCCATTCCGATTTTTTAAGGTATTTTCTCATGAAGATCCCTGTAAATGGCCCAAAATCAGGATCAAACTTCAATGACATCCCTGCCTCAAGATATATTCGCACTTGAAGCGTCGTGCTTGACGCATTCCAGATAACATTGAGGTGCGGCAATGCGACAAAGTTGGATTAATTCGACATTGCTACGCATGCCAACTTAGCCATCGTTTGAGAGTTATTGAAGGAGCCTTGTACAGTGATTATCCCTAATAACCTTTTGTGAACAATGATTATCTCATGTTCTTACGTAATTTTCTATTTATAGCTTTGTGTTAAATCAAAAATCATAGCTCTGCATGGCCCATGCATAACTGAAAATTGGATAAAATCCTGAACTGCTACACCTGACATCTATTTTGAGACAAACGTCAAGCTAGGGCCTGTTTATGTGGAGAAAGTTTCCCCAGCAAATTCCTGTTTCACAAGAAAAGTCGCTAAGCCGAGGTAACATTTCTTGACGTTTCATATGAGAAATTTCCCCGGCAAGCTGGGGTATAAAAACAATAGCACTTAGGATTAATTAGCAATTAATCCTAATTAAATCCTAATTAACAATAACCTCTCTAGCGACAAAGGATTAACGATGAACAAAAGAGATTTCCCTGCCTGGGCGGGAAAATCTGTTCATATGGGAAAATATTTCCTCGCCTAGGGATCCCGGTAGGGCTCAAGCGGGATCTCGGCTAGATGGGGAAATGCATTCTCGTGTGAACGCTTGTGCTATTTCATGTGGTAAAGCTATATGAGGCGAGATCTCGGCTTAACGGAATTCCAGCTTCACCAGAAAAAGGGAAACTTTTTCCATATGAACAGGCCCTTAATTATTAAATGCCATAGGTTTTTAACCAGCCTCCAAATGATATATAGTTACTTAACATCAAGAAAACAGTGCGCAAAAATTAAATCAACATATAGCAGCTGGCTCGATAATAAATCAGGTGTCCCACAAGGATCCGTATTAGGTCCTTTGCTATTCAATATTTTCATTGTTGATATCTTCTACGCAATGGAGACTTCTGAGATCTGTAATTTTGCTGATGATAATACAATTTATGCATTATCTCATGACGTTGAATCAATGATTGCCAAACTATAAATTGATATCTATAATACACTAAAATGGTTTGACTCAAATTTTATGGTGGCACATCCAAAGAAATTTTAGGTAAAGTTTCTAGGTCTTGTAAAGCACCAAATTTTATCTTTGGAAATTAATGGAGAAGCAATAACCACCTCTAAAGAGGTCAACTACTTGGTGTCACAATTAACTCAAAATTGAATTTAAATAGCCACGTCAAAGCTCTATGTCTGAAAGGCAGTTGAAAAGTGGGTGCATTTCTTAGAGTTGCTAAATATTTAGATCTCCAAAACGCAAAAACATTGTACAAATCTTTTGTTGAATCGATTTTCAAGTACTGCCCATTTATTTGGCTTTCTTGCGGAAAAACATCAAATAACAACATAGACAGAGTACATAAAAGAGCTCTTAGGGTGCTACTTGATGATCATGAATCCACATTAGAAGTTTTGCTGGCAAAGAACAATGAAACAAATATTAACATCCAAAATCTTTGTGTGCTTATGATTGAGATATACAAAACACTTGACTGTACTAATCGGTCCTTCATGCAGGAGTGTTTTATTAGAAAGGACACTAAAATATGACCTAAGCAAGGACGTACGATTTATTGCAAATCCCTGCAACGAAAAGTATTATGTTTGGCATTGATTCCATCAAGTTTCGAGGCAGCCTCTTATGGAACAGCATGCCTGATTTAATACAGAGCGCTTAATCATCTGCTATATTCAAAAGAAACATAAACAATTAGAGTGGAGAAAATGCCAGTGTAAGATTTATAGATAATGACTATTAGCATGCCATATTATATTGTATTATTGGTTTCTTTTTTTCTTGTAAATTTCTTTTTGGAATCTTCTTTTTTCTTGTAAATAGTTGGTGTAGATTAGTTCGTATCATTCTAATGTAGAACTAGAAATTTTAACCGCTGCAATAACGGATGGGCCAGAATAAAGGTTACCCCCTAGATAACAAATTTCTGAAAAAAGTTCTGAATGAAAGATTTTTTACAAATTTATTTCACACAAAATGCAATGAAAACTACGCCAATTTGGGTAAAAAGCAGTTCATCATCAGCTGCATTTACAGGGGAATGAGGTATTGAAAACAGATGGTTGCAAAAACTACCGTAACAAAATCACTAATCGTCAAAGCACAACTTGACCAAACTAAGTGTATAACATTTTTCATGTCATTCCTGTCCACCTCTAGGTACTTACACCTCTTTTGTAAAAATAATCAATACGTTCCAAAATACCGCTATAAAATGAGAGGCATTGAAACATAATGATCAACAGATCAAATTTAAGAAATTTTGCGTTTTCCCATAACATTGTGTTATTTACGAACCATGATACGAAATCCTACTAAAAAGATACATTGGTTTTTCCAAAATTTCGAAGATCAATTTAAAGAACACTTCAGGTTGCAAAGAGAAATCAGAAAAAAGTGTGCACTGAAGTTATTCAATATTCAAAATGCGCTGGTGGGTTATTGTTGATGATTAAAGACTTGGTCACAGTGGTTTTCGCGATCATCTTTCTATAACTACAGCTGATAATGCTCTGATTTTCACTCAATAGGTGTATTTTATGTTGCGTACCTTGTACCATATAAATTTTATCAAGATCTTGGATTCGGAAAGATCTCCAGAATCATTCTTACATTTGGGGCTACTCTTTTTGCAAACCCGTTATCTAGAGAACAGTATTGTTTCTAGCCTCGTCGTGCAGATATAACTCATCCGCTACACGATACAGATAATCGTAACTTCCTGTTCTGCCCTTTTTATTCTCAGTTGCGATACCACAATGAGACATTTGCTTCTACAGCTTACTCGTTTGCATAAACTGTGAATTTTGACTCAGGTCACGCCGCAAAAATAAACTGAAGCGATTTTAGCAATAGAAAGAAAAAAAAAACAAATAAAAACGACGCAAAATCTAAATCAAATAAGAATCTGTGAAAGTACTGTTTCTCACCTTTGCCAGCTATCTGCAGAAAGTTTAAAAGCATTGAATAGAGAATCAATTTTGTCAATCCTCCCCGCTAAGAGATCCCTGCAAATGACAAATTATTACAGGGTGAGACAGAACAAGTTTTGTAGTGAAAGAATGGCCGACTTATCATAACAGAAAGGCTAAATTAGTTGTGAATACTGTTATTTCACTGAAATCAATCATGTCGTTCTCACGTTATGGATGATTTTGATTGGAAGGAGACTGGGGAGAGCGGTTTGTTCTGGTAAATGGCGAACATACATCTGGTAAATGACTGCCACGGAGCTTCTACGAATGATAGAACTCCCTCCACATAACTGTTAGTTTTAAATTCATGGTGAAAATCAGGAAACCATTGAGAAGCAATTGCTCTAGATGGTGCATAAACGGGGAAGGATGTAACCCATGACTCGTATGCCTCGTAGCGAAAGGGAGACCTCGCATCAAACAGCTTTGGCGGGAAAGCGGGAAGATATTCCTCATTTCCTTCCAAGTTGATCGATCAGATGAGAAGCGAAGCAAGAAACAAGACCCATTGTTGTGATAAATACGAAGAAGAAATTTGGCATTGATTTTATTTTTTAATAGTGCAAAAAAGATATAAAATTGGGTGAAATATTGTTCAGACTGGAGGACAGCTTGAACTTGAAGAATTCATTTTTACGCCGATTTCTTGCTTAAAATTTGCTTCTTAAGATTTTCGAAACTGAAATACAGGGGGAGTGGAGAACCATCTGCAGAGAATTCCTAATGATCTCAATGCAGATAAGCTGCATCCTTATTAGCAGAAAGCTTTTCTTATGTTACAACTCACTGATAAACCGAGGATTTGTTTTTTGGTTAGCTCGTTGTATTTTGGAGTTTTTTCAAGTTAAGGAATATAGCTACTATCAAAATAATTACAACATATGATTTCTAAAATACAAAATTGTTCGAATTTGCAGAAGAAAAACGCAAAAAGAAACATATCCATAATAATTCTTTCTAAAACTATTAAGATTTACGGCTTGCTTTGACTCGGCTGAGAGGCTGTTCCAGCATTTTACTCCTCTGAACGAGAAACATCTTTGACCATTTCTACTTTTCATTATTGGTAACTTTAGGTCAGTAGAAGTATTTCGGAGGGTGTGAAGGGAGCCGTTACTTTATAATAATGCCTATGCTTCTGCAAGGAAGATATGGGCAGCAATATTCCCAGCGAACCTTTTATATCAACATTTTAACTTACCTCTACCAATGAGCCTTGGCTTGGGATTGGTTAGATTTTTCACAAAATCCCCTCGCTTTCTTTCGAAGCCAACCTTTCCATAACATAGCAAATGCGCAAAGTGAGTTAATTTCATTCTCTTCCAACTTCCAGAGAAGAACAATCACTTCCCATACAGGCCATCATTTTGAATTCCTATCTCTTCAAGTCAGCAGTACTCAGAGAGGCACAACTTTGTCATCACGAACCTTCTCAACATTGCCATGAACCATCTCATGCTGTTTGTTTGTCTTGCTTTGACATTCTGATCTGATCTATAAGCCTCGACAAAAATGACGAATACCTTCCTCTTTCCCGCCAAAGCTGTTGGCTGTGATGTTTCCTCTTCATTAAGAGGCATATTAGTTATAAGACATCCTTCCGGCTACCCTTTTTGGGCAATTATTTCTCAAGGTTTATTAATTTCAACCATGAATCTAAACCAACAATTTTGTGAAGGGAAATCTGAGCTCAATGTACAGCCAATATTCTCTCAATCAATTTCTAGCAGGCCTAGTTACAAATCTAGCAGTCAACTGAGTGAGGTAAACAAAGTCAGTCGGCAGAAGGCAAAGTCGGTCGGTAGAAGCAAAGCTCAGTTTCTTTCCTGCAACAAACAATTTATGTTTTGACATTACCTCTGAGGGTCCGGCACATCTAGTAGTCTTCTATCGATATCTTCTATATCCAGAAGAGCGGCATAAGCCTGCAAAAGAAGACACGGACAATTCATGGAGGCGATAAAGACCACAGGGGGTCCAGGAATGTCAGTGAAGACCACTGTAGTTTTGGTTTCTTGATTCCGCGGTTCTCGGTTCCTTCGTTCCTTGGTTCGTCGTGAAAATAACAGCTGTGTAATTTGATACCGATTACATCATCCTTGTGTGCAGTCAGCCAGCTATTGTTACAGTAGAATATTAGAATATAGTATAGTGGGAAGGGATGAAACTTCGTCGAGCCGCTTCAGAAGTGGTCCTAGAACTTCGATAAATTTCTGATGGACAAGCGCTTTCGATTTACTCTGCACATTTTACACAGACCATAGATGTATTTACCACTATCTGTAAAGTTCCTGTCGAAATTCGTTTCGTACGTGGAGAAAAAGAAGAAGTTTTTCTTCGTTAGGTTTTTCGAGCAAATGAAGCGAGGTCAGGTGTATGCTACTGCATCACAGGCTTCAAAGGACACGGATTAAGTTGGTTTGATTGACGTTTTTGACCTCACGTTCTTTGTTCATAAAGTACACAAAGTGACCTCTCTCTTCAACCATGGAAAGCAAAATCAAGAGGCCGAGAACTGCGTGAGTTCAACGATTTGTGGTTGCCTTGTACAAAATCTTTGAATTTACATTTCTGCGATTACTTTCACTTCAGTTAGTGTATTTGAATAAATTATCGCCTTCATTAGGAACAGAGGGTTTTAGGGGGGGGGGGGGCTGCAAATCCAAAATGAAGGGGCGAAGCAATTTTGGAATTTACTTTTATGAATCCGTCAAAATGGGAATTATCGCGAGAGTACATTTAAAGATAAGGTAACTGACCGAATACTGAAAGAAAGTAATGCATAATTAATTTCTCAATCCTTTTTAAATTGACATTTAGCAAAATTGGAATTTCGCAATTTTGTTAATTACTAATATTTCGTGGGAATATATTTTTGAGAATTAACATTATAGGAAATTTTGAGCTATAAATTCCAGGAATAAATTTTGGCAAATTTCATCGGCGTAGGGGGAGATAAAATTTGGGGGGCTGCCCGATAAAAAATCCATTATTTAAGAAAATTTTGCCCGACTTAAACATAAACGTGATATGATATCCTACTCTCCCAAATAAAACATCGAGACAGTCAAGAGAAGATCCCAACAATGCACGGCTGCACTAAGAGTAAAGTAAAATTGACCACGGTGTTCTTCCATTATCAGACGTAAAATAAAGACTACTGATAAACCAGCCTGACGCCTCTAAATATACACCTGACTCAAAAGTTTCATCCCTTTCCTCTTTTCTTTCTCTTTCTTACCGATATATGCACAGAAATGAGAGAAGAGCTCTCACACGACAAATGAAACAATAGCTGGCTGACCGCACACAAGGATGATGTAATCGGTATCGCTGTTATTTTCACGACGAACCAAGGAACGAAGGAACCGAGAACCGCGGAATCAAGAAACCAAAACTACAAGTGGTCTTCACTGACATTCCTGGACCCCCTGAAAGACTACTGATAAACCAGCCTGACGCTCTAAATATGACTCAAATTCATATATGCACAGAAATCGGGAAAATTTTGCGACTTCGACACAGACATTTCTATAGCACTGGTGGATAGCCAAAATGGAAACCGGGTTATAAAACGGCCCCAACTTCTATGTTTCCGGTGCTTGCATGTGAACTGAGAAAGAAAGCTTTGAGTCCAGGACATTTTCATTTTCATTAAATATTATTTATACACAAATTAACCCTTCAGCAAATTAAAATATATAACATCTATTACAATGATAAAACCTTATGAATAAAAACCTAAAGCCCTATAAAACTTAATCCTTGCTGTTCTTCCAGGGAGTTGTGTTTGGCTTGAGAGTCTAGCTCTTTAGATGCGTTTTAAGTTGTTTTTTAAAACGACCAAGTGTCGGTAACTCGCGAATTTCGGCAGGTGTATCATTCCATGACTTGAGAGCTGCGTAATGAAAGCCCTTTTTTGCAAATTCAGTCCTATATCTAGGGATCTGGATATCCTTACAGTGCCTCGTATTGTAGGTCGAGTGAAAAGATCTTGGCTTGTATTTATCCCAGAGGTTTTCAGGGCATAGTCTGTTCATAATCTTGTAAGTCATGATGTTCCTATCGTAACGGAAAATATTTTCTACGTTTAACCAGGATGCCGACCAGCCATCTTTTATTCTTGCGTTTGCAATTATTGAATACGCCCGGTCTTGAAGGCGTTGGAGAGCAGCTACTTTTGTTTTTGAAAGACTACCCCAGATAACATCGGCATAACGCAGGTGACTCTCGATTAACGCATAATATACATTACACAATTGGGATTGTGGAACGACATTTTTCAATTTTTTTAAAGCTGCAAGACCTCCACTCAGTTTGCCTTTGGTGCGCTTAAACTGTTCATCCCAACTTAGTTTTTCATCAACTATCACTCCGAGGGATTTCGTCTTTTCAACTCTGTTGATATCAGAGTTATCTAGTTTAAGCACTTCTGGCAGGTCTAAATTTTTGGTTTTAAGTGGATGCCCTATGACCATGAATTCAGTTTTTTGGGATTGGGGCTAAGTTTGTTCACCCTCATCCACTCAGAGAGATTGGAAAGCTCTTGATGTGCGTCCTCAATTAGTTTCGCTACATCGTTCGATGCAATCGTTATATTGGTATCGTCAGCATAAATGCTAGCCTTGGAGAATTTAAGACACTTTTCCAAGTCATTCAAGTAAATGATGAAAAGAAGAGGGCCTAAACAAGAACCTTGGGGAATACCACAGGTTACATCTCTGGCTTTAGAATGCTGACCGTTCAGAGAGCAGAACTGTTTTCTATTATTTAAGTAGGATTCAAACCAATTCCCAGCTTTGCCTCTTATTCCATATGCACGTAATTTTTTGAGTAATATATCGTGATCAACCGTATCGAAAGCTTTCTTAAGGTCGAGAAAAATAGTGAGATTAATATTGCTGCGATCTATGTTTTCGTACCAGAAGTCTGTGCTGCTTATGAGTGATGTTATCGTGGAGTATAACTTACGAAAAGCTGCTTGGTTGAAGGTAAGACTCTCATTAATTTTGAGAAACGCAAATAGTTGATCGTGCGTTAGTCGCTCTAGCATCCTTGAAAACACTGAGATTACAGAGATAGGTCTGTAGTTGTTTAGATCAGTGTTTGGGCCCGACTTGTAAATTGGGGTGACTCTCGCTAATTTCCAGATGTCAGCATTGGTAAGTGATGAGTTATAAATCAGCATAAGGGGCTGAGCTATAAATTCGCTCGCGTCTTTTACCAAAGCTACGGTAACTTTGTCAGGACCAGACGCTTTTCCGTTCTTTAGCTGATTGATAGCATTCATCACATACTTTTTGTCGACTGTTTTGAACAGCATTTCGTTGTTTACTGGTGTGATATGCCGCAAACAATTATTATTTGGTCTCGTTTCTATGCTCTTCGCGAGCTTTGGTCCAACAGAGACAAAGTGACAATTCAACGCTTCAAGCACATCACTCTCTTTTGTCAAACTTTTGCCGTCAATATCTTGACTGGAATCCGTCGTGGATTTAATATCTTTATCCAAGACTCTATTGATTGTTTTCCACATTTTCTTCGGGTCCCCTTTATTTTTCTCAATTAAACCTTTGTAATAATCCTGAATAGAGTACCTAATTTCTTTGGTTACTTTATTCCGCTGCTTGGTATAAGCTGACCACACCCCAGGAGATTTTGCCGCTACTTTTTTCAGTCTGTCCCTAGTCTCCATCGATTTTCTGAGATTTGGAGTTAACCAAGGAGCAAATTCCGACCTTACTCTTTTTTTCTTAATCGGAGCATGTATATTCAAAAGCGACTCGAAAATCTCCTGAAATGTGCCAGCCATAGCAGATGGATCACTAGCAAAAGGGGTAAGAATGGTTTCCCAATCTATTTGTTGCAGGTCGTGCTGGAAAAGTGCCTTGTCGTATTTCTTCATTGTACGAGATTGGACTATTTTTGGCTTTGTTCTTTTTTCTTTAGTCGCCAGGCATTTACTTTCCTTACTCCGTACACCAAATAGTGGTCCACCATCCCTGTTTCTAGGACATCTGCCTCTAAAATATATTTGGAGCTCGAGGTAGAGAAATGATCTATAAGTGATTTGCTTACTCTTTGTTCACCTTGTTCAGTTGTTGTTACTGCGACTCTCGTGTACTTCTTAATCAACTGCTCTATTTGATATTCGGAATATACAAGCTTCAGTTTTTTTGTATTAGCATTTGTACCATTCTTAAAATCGCAGTTTGTGTCGCCAGCGAGGATAATTTCCTTTCCTTCCTTGTCAAGGTCCCGGAGAGACTCTCTAAGGTTTTCGAATGCAGCATCATCAACACCGGAGGTTGGGGGTCGATACCAGCATGCAAAGAAAAATGACCTTGCATTTTGTTGTTTTATCTCAAGGGAAAGAATCTCTAGCTGATCGCTTTTTTGTTTGATTTTGGGCTCGGGAAGTGCATCTTTAACATAAATTGCGACACCTTCCCCATTTACGTTTCGGTCGTTACGAAATATCTGACAGCCCTCTATCGATACTTCGTCATCTCTAATATTTTCGTCCAACCGGGTTTCGCTAAGACCAATGATATCAATATCGTTGTCATGCAATATAATGCTAAGCTCATTCCTATGTTTTCTGAGAGAAACAATATTTAGGAAAGCAATTTTAAGACCATTCCTCTTCCTCGAGTGATGCTCCCTACCTTCATTAGTGTTACTACAAGAGCTAAGACACCGTTAACAGTACTTTATAAATTTATTCAAGTTACTCGCAAACTTTCTCACTCCTCCCTCATTCAAATGCAAACCGTCACTTTTCAAGTTGCTAAATAAGATATTATCGTTTTCAATCATATCAAAACCATTAAGGGGCAGTTTCTCAGCCAACAGCTCATTCAGTTGAGTAACCTTGGCATTGAGCTCATGAGAATCCTTTCTTTGAAAAACAGCAGAAAAGGCAATCTTAGCATTGGGATTATTCTTCTGAACCACTAGGACAATACCTAGATGTTTATGTTTATGTTCGTTAACTCTCTTCACGGGTATGTTATTAAAGAGGATAACAGGGTTAGGATTTCATATCTTATCTTTCAAAGTAGTAGTTCGACAGCTTGTTTTTGGGGATCTGGATTAAATGACATCCTCCAATCATGGCCCCACTGACTTATCAACTCCAGGTCATGGTTCATATCCTCGGCAGCTGCATTAGGTTCTTGAACAACCGTAAACAAGGATGTGTCGTCGGCAAAAAGCTTTGGTAGCTTCTTTACAAGCTCTGTAGCCAAATTTGAAAAGAAGTTCTTAACAAATTAGAGTTGACTTTATCATCGAAACAACGTTTGGCATCCATTTTTAGGCAAATCTTTGAGGCCTTATCTTCTTTGAAAGGGTTTACCATCTTCAATCAAGGTGATCTTCTCATTCATAGGATTTTTATCAGAAAATAGAGCTTTCACAGTTTTCCAAAATTTCTTATCGCTGCCAATTGCTTTCGACTTTATCGACATAAAATGCTGTCTTTTAGCCTGAATGTTCAAATTCATGACAAGGTTTCTTTGGTCTTTATATTTTCTAACATCTTCCTCTCGCTTGCTATTGTTTGCAACTTTTTTCACAGTCAAGATGGTGTGAATCATATGATGATGGTCACTGAATCCAATCTCAACTGACTTGGGATGCATAAGTGTTTACGATTTGTAAATATTAAGTCAAGGCAACGGCCCTTGGAAGACTTGAAACATTTGGATGTTTGATCATGTTATATAAATCATGATTTTGCATGAACGATCACAAGGTCAAGCGGTTCTTTATTAAAGTCCTGAAGGACTATTACATTATCTTGTCTTGAATATTGATCAATCACTTTTGATATTTCTTCTACAAAATATTCTGAGTTCTGTTGTGCCTTGCGGTTGACAATCCAGGCGTAACAATGGAGTAATGCCCTCACAGCTTCTCTCGCTGTCCAGTTGTAGTTAGTTGTGTTGCTTTTACATATGTTTCCAAGCTCCTTTTTGTTCTATTTAGAGTAGTCGTTTTCTGTATGTATCCAGCCTATAGTTCTATGTAATTCTGGGGCTCGCAGTTTCCAGCAGTTTTCTTTGCACGGCATATTTCTTGCTCAGCTGAGGATGTAGCATTAAGGTGCTAGTTGTTTACTGCAAGTAGTCTGAGGTTACACCTTAATTTTTCAAGCAACTTCCGAAGTATTTGCGCCGTCGCAAGTGGTAGTGCTGTTTTCTGCAAGTATTCCAACCGTATTGTATTCCTCATTATTATTTCTATCATCAGTATCCTTATTATTATTACTATCATCATCATAGAAATAAGACTGAAGACTGAGTCGCTGAAGAGGCCTAAGAGGTGAGACGAAAGCTCCGGCCAAAACAGAAGAACAGCGCAATGAGTGGAAGCATATAATGGCAAGTAGAACAGACTTAAATTTAATAAATAGCTTAGGAATAAGACTGCTTTTGCGTTGAACGTTTTGATTAGAAATATTTGTCAGTACTATTAGTATTACTATAATTCAAAAAGCTCCTAACTCAGTTAACTTTCGGCGGATTTGCAAGATTATGGCCTCTGAGACTAATTTAGGGGCAGAAGTATTTTACCATGGCGCCCATTCATTTGGCCGTTATTTTTCAATAATTAATCGGGTCGAATAATATTTTAGGACACACTGTATGCTTGCAGGATCTTTGCTGACGCTTTCCTACCACCAGTGTCGAATAAATATATTTCTCATTATCTACTCACCTTTTCAATAGCTCCATAAATAATAAATCTTTTCTTTGCGCTTTCTGGTCCCTTTGCCTTTATCTATAAATAAATAAGACCTTCATAAGGTAAAATACTTAGGGTACTCATTAAACTAGTTTATTTCACTGAATGAGAATCGGGTGTAGTGAGTCACAAAAAGATGTTTGACAAACTGTATAATTACGAATAATCCACCAATGATATCATACTACAGGATGTCCCAACAAAAATGTGCTCTATTTGTGTAGCGGCTCTGGAGGGGCTGTATGCTCCATTGTTTTGTTCTAGAGTTGCTGATTCATGGCACACGAGTCACAAACATGATTTCTTCAAAAACAGCACTTTCTTTGTTCTCCAAAAATGCCACAATCAAGTACACACAGGTGTCCTAAAAAACATGTGCGCCGTTTGAATGACTACTGTGGGGGAGCCATAAATCAAACTTCCCTGTTTTTCAGATTTGTGAATAGAAGAAACTTCAACTTACAATTTGGCACCGAGTTGGTGTAAATCTGACAAGTGGTTGCTGATTTATTGAGAAAGAAAGTCACAATCACTCGTTGCTTCAAAACTAGAGGATTTTATCTCCGTACTTAACCTCATAACTTGAATTTTAACATTAAATGAACTCAAACTTTACAGTTCTGCCAGGAAACGCATTTGGGAGTAATTAATGACCATATTCTTCAAGAATATCGACCAAGCAGGCAATATTGTTGGTTTAAAACGACTTTATCACTTTTGAGAAGCAAAATATTTGATGGACGCATGCCATCGCCTGCAGCACTTGTGTTACACATTTCCATTCCTAGCGAACCTAGATGTGTCCAATATTTTTGGTTGTCACAAAATTCAATGCATTACTATCTGTCTCACGTATGAAGATCAGAAAACAGGGCAAGGTATGTTTTTTTCAATCAATTTCGTTGATTTTAACGCAATGGAGAATAATGAATCCTCTGGTTTTGAGGCAGCCAATAATTTTGGCTTTCTTGCTGCATAAATCAACAACTAGTGATCAGATTTTCTCAAACTCAGCGTCAATCTCTAATTTGAAGTCTCTTCTGTCAATAAACTTAAAAACAGAAAAATTGGATTTATGGTTGCTCCGCAGAAGCCACTCAAACAGCGCACATGTTTTTTTGGGACACCCTGTACTGCAAGAAAGGCTTCTGTTGCTGTGTTGGAATTTGTTCTGCAGTTTACATGTTTTTAATGGTATTGTCTATTGATAACACAAGAAAATTGAGCCATTCAATTGTAGATTACATGCCAATAAAACTCTATAACCCTTTCTTTCAAAATTCATGTGACTTTGATATTCCAGAGAACAAAGAAAGTACTGTTTTTGAAACAATCACGCTTTCGACTTTCTTGTGCAATGAATCAGCACCATTTGTCTGATTGGCTGAAACAACATCTTAATCTCTACGTCGAAGCATATCCTACGCAACTGTATCAAGAAAGGGACAATAGACTGTAAGTAAACATACATTTCTCTATTGATTGAACTACAAAGCCAGGATTTAATTACACTAAACGTATCGGCCATACCCCTCCATCAGTATTAGCCATTCATCATATCGCTTCTTCATGACTACTAATGAAGGGTTTTGCCCTGATGAAGGGTTTTGCCTGATATGTTTAATGTAATCAAATCCTGGCATTTTAGTTTAATTAACAGAGAAATGTATGTTTATTTACTGAAACTACAGTCACACTACTCTTGCCTTGACTATTAAGTTGAAGACATGCAAAATCTGTTTGGAAAACCATTTTCAAGCTCTTCGAAAAGCAGCTTCCAAGAAAAATCAAATTAGAAAATCAAATTAGAAAATCAAATTAGAAAAATCAAATTAGAAAAATCATCAACAACTTTAAAAAGATTCGACTGATTTCAAAGAAATAAATTTCAACATCTAAGTTGTCTCTTCTTCTTCAAAAATAAACCATTGCACGCTGTTAGCTGGACCTGCCTAAGTCTTCTATCTGGTAAGAAAGAAAGAAAAAGCTCTTTCTTTACGACTTGGGCAAGTTCAGCTGCTAACAAATTTTTAGGACTGTGTATTATATGGTAAACGCCTAAATTGGTTACTACTTACCCAGTACAAAATCATAGCCCATAAGCACGGAAGATTTCGTGCGAAAAACCTGACACAAGCTTTCTTATAAATCCTTGGAAAACTCTGTAGTATCAAGCGTTTCTTAATATTCTGCCAACCAAGCAGCATAGGGTGTGTCAAAAATGCAACCCACGTTTATTCGAGAACCTCAGAAATCAATGAGCTTTGAATTGATTTGACATATACTATCTGAAAACACGATCTATCTTCTTTCCAGTGGACGTCTGTCATTGGAATGGCCTCGGACTTCGTCCAATGTCAGATGCAGGAAAGTACCAAGACATTAACACAGGCAAAAACCCCTCTTTGTGAGAATTCATTTGAACATTCTTAATAAATGCATCTCATGGGAGTAAATGTGTATGTTTTCTCCTAAGGGCATCACCATAAGTGCTTCTGGCCTGAAATTTCGTTAATAAAATCTGTTTTATGCTTATGTGCAAGATGCCTTAGTATTGCTACTATATAATGCTGCATCGGAAATTGGCCATATTTATTAAAATATTCATCAATAAGATGGCAAATAATCCAATCAATGTATCCAAACAACATATCGTTGGAAATACGAAAGTATGCGTTTTTAGATGATATGCACTACATCAACTCAAATTCTACTATTTCTCGATTCTAGTTTGGCTACAGTTTTTGTGTGGACACCCAATGGTTTCATATAAACAAGTTTCTTATTCAAAACATATAACACAAGACCCTATTCATAATCAAAATCAATTCGAAGCGAATGAGACAAATTCCAGCACAACAAGACATCTGCATGCACCATGCCTATTATGATACAAATACACGTACAGAACTATTTCATGCGTTGCTGAGAGCAATGCAGGCTTCAGGATTTAGCTCTTCATCAAATCGGGGCGAATGGTGCATTTCAAAGAGAATTGACGTCATTGTGAATAGGGTTTATAGCGCGGAGCATGCTTGAAGAATAGCAGGGAGCTTTAAAAAAATACCGGTTTTGTTGGGCTCCTTCCTTTTGAAATAACAATAAGAAACTAAATAAAACAGCACGAGCTAACCTGGTCTTCTTCCTCGTGGTCTTTAGATGAAACATCGACTAGTTGCCTTGGATGATGCACTGTTGCTACTGTCAACTTTCCTAATGAGCCTTCAAATACAGCTGAAAGGTAATTCAACCCATTATATTTTTTATTCTCAAAAGTCTTCAATGGTAACAAACAGTGCTTTTGATACATCAGTGTCACCATCAATTCAAGAATTAGGATGGAAAAGCTATCCACTAAGAAAGACTGGCAATAGCCTACAAATGTCAGAAGAAGTTTGCAGCTCAATACCAAAGTGGTCATTTTTCTAAACTGTCATACTTTTCGCAACTCTGGGACTGACATGCAAATACCCCATAAGTTCACCTTTAATGAAAAAAAATATTTCGCTTATCGGGGAGCCAAAGTTTGGAACGATCTTGATTTGGAAACAAAAGTGGTATCCTCCATTGACTGCTTCGAATCTAACGTTGACGAAATTCGTTTTCCTTTCCTTTCCTTTCCTTTCCTTTCGTTTCGTTTCGTTTCGTTTCGTTTCGTTTCGTTTCGTTTCGTTTCGTTTCGTTTCGTTTTTTCGTTTCATTCCTTAGTCAGCATTAATAGACTGTAATTATGTGTAATTCTAATACGTATATATCGTATTTTTCACAGGCCCAATTGTAAAGCAGGCTGTAACATCGTTTAAATACCATAAGCTTAAAATGCAATGAAAACGAGACTCTCTTCCAGCAATGAGTGATATGCGTCAAACTCGAGGGCGTGCTAAAACAACCTTCTATGTTGCAGCATTTCAAAAAGGCTCTCACCTGCGCATGCAAAAACCGAATTTCAGCATGGTTTGAATCTTGGACACAAGGTACGTTTGTTGCTTTAAACATCATTGTACCGAGTGAAAAAACGTGCTACGTTTGTCAGATCATATTCTAGAAGCACCATATATATCGTGCTTCTTTAAGAGTCGTGTTAGACTTACAACAGGAGTCCTTTTTATCGAAATATTGGAACTGAATAATTACATTGTCAAAATAAAAATTGTTGAGCGAGTCGCTATTAGGAATATAATTTTTAGTGCAAATGGTGCGAAAACAAGGACGTTTAGCTGGATATTGCAGAAGGAAGATGAACTTAATTTAAAACTCTAGTTTGGTAAATCTACCATTCAATACACCACTTCAATATACAGCCTCGTTTTGGAAAATATTCAAAATATTTTTGATACGAAATTTCAGAGGCCAAACTCGGATTTAGCACTCAAACTTTAGTCTAACTGCAAGTTTTTATGTTGCTATCGGTAGTAATTTAGATTTTATAGCAATGCAAAGTTTGAAAACCTGTAAGGGATTTGACCGTGAAAATGACTCAGGGTGTAAAGCTTCACCCTGAACGATTTTTCACGGTCAAATCCCTTATAAATTTTTAAACTTTATATCGTCATAAAATCAACATCACAATCGCCAGCAGCTCAAAAACACGAAACTAGACTAAAGTCTGGGTGCTAAATCCGAATCTGAGCTTGAAATTTTCATATGAACAATAGAAAGAAATTTTGATACATTTCCAAAACGAGGCTGCTATATTGAAGAGGTGTATTCAAGCACTATAGGAGATTTGATGATGTCAATAATCTTGCAAGAATGTTTTAATAATATCGCTTGAAGCTGCGGAATGGAAAGACCGATAAAAACGAATGGAATTTTCATAATCAATTCACACTGACACAGTCAACCCTACAGTGGTTGGGCTATCTGACACTTACTATTTTGGTTGCGGGGGGGGGGGGGGGGGGAGGACAAAACGGGATCCCATACCTAACTATTGACTGGTAATAGATAGGCAGTCATTATTACTTGCGTCAGCATTTTTCTTTGTGTGTTCAAGAAAAGTACTAAATCGGCCACAATCAGGGAAAATGCGATAAAATTTAATTTGGAGCACAATGTCCATCCAAATATGAGAATTATCATAGATTACATCAAATAATACTTTCCTGCAAAATATATTTGCAAAAAATTTCAATTTTGATACTTTTTTCGTGAAAATTAGTATTCGAGAATTGGCGATTTGAACAGAGTCAGTCCCGGAAAAGTGTCTCCCTCTCCCTCGTTTGCCAAAGTATTTTTCTGAAACTCCATGAGTCGTTGCGCAATAAGTAGCAGCAAAAATTCAGAAAAATTCCGGCCAATAGTGTTTCTCCTGGCAGAGTTATAACATTTCATTTTTCATTTTATTTTTTCATTTTAAAATTGTTTACCCAGGGTACAAATTCAGTATAAATACTGTTTTACAATTGGCCCTGCAAAAAATTACTTACAAAATTAAAGAATTATATACTACAAAATTTACAATAAAAAGAGCGGAATACGTCAAAATTAAAGATATACAAATTTACAGCGATACACCTCCATATATAAAAGGTTTATTTTTCATTGATTTTGGACTTGATGGCATCGATTGAGGGAGCCATCTTTGTATCCAAATCAAGACTGTTCCAGAGACTGGCCCCACGATAAGCAAAGGTCACTAAAACAAAAAGTCACTAGGCCCCCCTAACCCAGATAGGGTTAAAGAAGCTTTACATAAACCAAGTTAAATTTCGACGAATCAAATTAATTTGACTTGCTCGATTGACCTCTTTCCCAATGACTTATTCGAGCGCAACATTTGATAACTTGGCTTAGCTTCAGCTGGTTCAAATTGCAAGTGTGAATGGACATTAAGTGTGCTGCAGTTTATTGAAAACTAGCTGAATAACGGTTAAAAGAAATTCCTGAGTATGAAACAATGATACGGCAGGCCCTGTAATTGCAAAACAGGTTGCCTTGGTAATAAGAAGCGTGACCGAATGTTACCAAACTTGATCCAAAAGCTTAGGCCTATTTTGAAGAAATCAGTGGAAACACGTTCATAAAGTCACTTGCAACTTGAGAAAAATACGTCTAATATCAACCAACTAAATTCTATTATCAAGATGACATGTTAGCTGCACCATAAGAGTGAGTTTGAACGTACCTAATAAATAGCAGCACATTAAGATAGGCTAATGCACATTAAGATAGGCTAATGCACATTAAGATAGGCTAATGCAGCAATACTGTTACCTGGTCGATATTTTCTCTCTTCTTTTTTCTGCTCAACAATATCCAATAATTTATTGAAATTTTCTTTCTCTGTATCTTTCTTCTGCTGTTCTTCGACAGTGGTTTCTGCAACCATTTTTGTCGCTTTTTTATTCATGAGACTCTAAGGAAATTAAGTAAGAAATTAATGGCATTGCTTATCCCAACCTGGTTTCTAGGGCCAGCTTCCTATGTCAGTGCTGACCCTGGTATCGGGCAGGTCAAATGTGCAATTTGATTGGCTATTCGATAAGGATGCATTAATTATTCGAAAGACTTCAAGGAAAATCGGTTAACTTTGGGTCGCTGTCGCGGGAAAACGGGATAAAGAATTAAAAAACGGATTGTTGGTATACCTTAAAAGTCATAATTTGCCCCAGTTGATGGGGGCTTGAACCCTATCCCTCTGCGTATGTGGGAGAAATTAGTCATATTTGGTCATTTTGGAGATAATTCCTATTGGTTCCCATTCAAAATGGCCTCCATTTAATCGCTATTTTCAAAATATTAGTAGCAACAATGGAGCAGGTTCAATTCAATTCAATTTTATTTGTATTGCGGTGATGGGCTTACAAGGGTTAATGGGCAACAGCGCATTCAAATTTCGAGGTTTAAAGAAATTTGGGAGTCGTTATGACATCATAAAAGGAGGTTGAAAAAAATGTTTCCATTGTCCTTTCCGAGGCTACGTTGGGGAGTTCATACTCGATGGTTAGTTGACCGATTTCAGAACAGAAAAAAAGTTTATAAGAGACAACTAGTCTGTAAATCTTATAACACAACTTGGGGCTCAATACCGCCCCCAGGAGCTGCGCGCGGGTGCCTTAAAAATAGTGTAACATTTTGGCCCATTCCATTTTGTGTGGGAACTCCGATTTGGGCGACCGGTGGTGGTGCAGAGTGCCGTAAAATCTCGAAATCGGTCAAATACAAAAATCGTATCAGCCGTAAAATAGCGAAATCCTAAAAATTGTAATAAAGCACTAAATCTTTACTTTCTGTAGCTAAAACTATACGCTGTATCTCCTACATCCATTGCACTCAAATCCGCTTGATGTTATCCACTTTCCATGGCAATAATTGTTTTGTGACTCACTATTCTTCGAAGTTCATCTGCACTGATCGTCTTTATATAATTTTGCTATTTTACGGGAAGAAAAACTCGAACCGCGCGTCACCCTGATGTTTTTCTTATCCAACATAAGTTGTCTGCGCGTCTAGGCCTCGCTTTCATCCAAGAATACAAAGCCGCATATGGGCCTAAGCAATTCTAAGAGCGGCAATGATAAAATCGTCTATTTTACCATGGAAAGTGGATAATATCAAGCGAATTTGGGTGTAATGGATGTAGGAAGATACAGCGTATAGTTTTAGCTACAGAAAGCTAAGATTTAGTTCTTTATTACAATTTATAGAATTTCGCTATTTTACGGCTGATACGATTTTTGTATTTGACCGATTTTGAGATTTTACGGCACTCGGAGCCAGGACGGTTGATTTGGGCTCGCCAAAGGGGCTCGGAATGTCACAATTCGACGGGAAACCACATTCTTTACCTATTTCAGCTTTAATTTGCTATTTATCTTTGAAATTCGGAGAATAATGAGCCATTTCATGTTCGAAGCTGCGGTGAAATTTTCGAAAAATGTCGACTTAGGCCCATTTTCGCCCCAAACAAATCGTGCTTAATTTCCTATCAAATGCACTTGCTAACCCCGGATTAATGCTTAAATACCTTGAAAAGGAATGAAAAAAGATCCTCAAAGTGATTGTTCTTGGTTTTTCGAATTATCTACTGCATAATCATTATATATATATGCTATCTACCGTTAGGAGAGCGGCAACTTTCGTCGAATTTTCATACTTTCTTAAAGTTTTTCAGACTAATTACATAGTATCTTATGGATCAAAATCAACTGATACGCGTCAAATCTGAAAATCTGTCAAATTCAATTTCCATATGGAGATAAGAGAGTTTTATCATAAATCTGTAACTGATAATGTATGCAAAACAAAATGGCGCCCAAATGACCACTTTTGCGGCAACCGGTACCAGGGCCAACATCGATGACCAAAGGAAGACAATGGTGGGCATGGGAACGAGGTTGTGCTGATCTTAAAATGATACAATTACAACATTCAGGGCAAGCTAACAATTACGTGATACCTGGGATGTTTTTATCCACAGAATATCCTTGTAGTTCCAAACAACAAACATGTACCTCAAATCAATGTTATGGCTTCCTCCACATAACTTGCACAAAGCTAAACCAGTTGGATATTTCTTGCTGTGAACATTAAGGCCTGGTTTTGACGTTGAGCCAGAGTTGCGGATAATGAAAAAAATCAACTAACACAGTATAGTAGCACGGCCATATGGCTTGACATCTGATTATAACCAGGATTGCAGCTTAGCTCGTGCTAAATATATGGCCTGGCAGAGTATGCTATGCCTCACAGAATTGGTTTGACATGGGTGGGGGACTGATTCAAACATAGCTCTAACGCCATATCAGAATTCAGAAATAAGTTTTTCCAGTCTTTAAGTTTGTTCTTTTGTACGCCTTAAAGACCAAATCCGTTCTGGGTGAACGAGAGATAAGCTTCCATTATGAAAAGTCACGATAAATCGGACACTGGACATATTTTGTGGATTTATGTTTTGATTTTTAGGTAAAAGTCTACATTTTCAAGGCCCATAAAGCTCTGACGCAATTCTGAAACTATTCAAGATAAAAATTTTAGGATTACAGAAAAGAACCTAAGGTTCTCTTTAAGCCAGTAATTCAAGAAGAGAGCTGCTATTTTCATGCGCTTTTTAAAGATCTGGAACCCAGACTACCTGTTAAGCTTCTGTCTTTAATTTGTCTTACATATAACCATCATCGTTATATAACTTACGACGTAATAATAATCAGCGGTGTATGCATCATCAGAGAGCAACGTCATCAACTGAATCTTGACAAGCCATTCCTTCTCACGTGACGTCATCAAATTGGAGGGTGAGAGTTTCATCACTTCATCATCATGTGACTGATAATGATGGTCATCAGAGCGATTCCATTGTCTCTTTTGTTGGTTGCCATGATAACGATTGTTTCCAGACTCCCATCGTCTTTGTTGCTGAAATCCATGTTGATATCTACCTCTGTTGCCGCCAGGAGTATTCTGCATGTGGTGTCCTACATAAAAATTTATATAAACTAAAGCTGATTTTTTATGATAGCCCTATGTTGAGAGATGTTTGTCACAACCTCAAACGGAATGCAACAGGTTCTGTCAGAGGAAGAAAAGTCATGTATCTGATTTTGATGCACTTTCGACAAGAGATAGTTCTGTATCTGTTCACAAACGGAATCTGCAGTTGCTGATGACAGTGATTTACAAAACTAAAAATCAAATATCATCACAAGCTTTATGAATGAGATTTTCATGGAGAAGAATCCCCCTTTGGTCCGGAAAATTCGGTTTGGAATAGAGAGTACTGCTTTCTTGGGATGTAAACTGTGCCATATTCTCTCAAATAACATTAGTCACCAAATATGTCAATCTTTAAAAACGTATAATGTCTAATGAGTATAATGAGTGGAAGGGCGATGAATGCAGCTGCCGATTATGCGAGTCTACCGTAGAACAGGTTGCGTTCTTGAACTGATCTTGTTTCAGAACTCATTTCAGAACTTTACATTCAGAACTCGCCAAATCGTGAGCTCCTTTCTAAGAACAATACTAGATATAACAACAGTCAGCGAGTGCTGCCGATTAGTATTTGTACCAAATGCGACTGTATCGAGGTTAATTTTTATAGAAATCAATTGAATTATTATCGATAAGAAAGCGTGTCTTATTTTGGAATTTAAAGTTGGGTAATGGTTCAAAAGGTAAATGATTAAAAATATTGAGTTACTCTCCTCTGCCGGTTTCTAGTTCCTGAGTCCAACGCTCTTGGTTCCGTAGTTTTGTAGTCCACGGTTCCGTGGTCCAAAATATTGAATTCTGCATTGTCAGAAATAAACCTTTGTTGTCCATTGACGTAGTTAGGTAGTTAAGTAGGTAGGAAGAAATCATTACCTTTTGTTGGAGAACTTTTGTTGGTTGTTGGATAAATGCTCACAACCCGTGAGCCCACAAACCGCAGCCGTGAGCTGGCCCGTCTATCGACATAGCCTGACGGCAGACAGACAGCAGGCAGACAGGCTAATTTCGCTCGCTGATTGAAGCAGAATAGTTAGGCTGCCTTCGGCAGCAATCAATGTAATAAAGAATTTTGAAAACATTGTCAATTCAAATTATGTTTCGCTTTCGCTTCGTCAGAAAATTTCTGACACACGTTAGCAACATTCTGACAACGTTTGTGATTTCTAATGAAGCAAAAGCAAAACGTAATTTGAGTTGAAACATTTTCGAGTCTCTGTACCATATGTATATATATATAACACTTATTGTTGAACTCATCAGAATCATTTTACTTCTACTCTGCACGAAATAATAATTTTGAGTTTATTTCTTGTTTTAGTAGACATCTACTTAGCTATCACTTAACGCTTACCATAAGAACTTCATAATGATAATAATGTAATGATTTGGCAAACTGAAAGCAAAGAAATCAGCTAAGAAATTACAGCAAAGTAGGTGAATTTCCTTTGAAGCTATTCAATCCAAAGGAAGATGCGATACAGTAACCATGAGTAGACTATCACCATTAGAAGGTCATACGCAAGTCAATATCTGCAAAAGAGGACACCTCCTGGAAAGCTAGTACTTGTGTTGAAGGGCTGCCCTCTCTGTACTTAAAATTGAGATATGAAAATATGATATAAATATGGAAATTGCACTCACGTTGACCTGGCATAAGATTTCCTGGAAAACCATGAGGTGGACGGGGTGGCATACCTCCAGGAGGCATACCTCCAAATAATGCCATGTGCGGTGAAGCTGCAAGCATTCTCTGCATCTGACTTGTCATCATCATAGGTGACATTGGCATCTGCAAGTAATCGATAGCTATAAAGCTTGCGTCTGTCCCACTATGCTAACTAAGCATTAACACGAATTAATTACGGTAGTTCTAATCAGCCCAGTTATTCTTAAACCTGATGAGAATACCCTATCCTGCAGGCAACGTCTTCAACTCTAATTCGCACAAATGAAATCTAATATTCTGCAAAAATATCATCGAATTTAACTCTTGAAGTATTTTACTATTAATTGTTAATGCGATACGTTTCGAACTAAAATCTCAAACTATTGATATAATATTGATATACGTTGATATAAGTTGATATATTCTGAAACTGTTTGGTAAAACTACTTGTGAAGCATCTTGATTGTGATACCAATTCTTTCTTTTTCGTTTTTATCCTCTCTATTTTGACATATTGTACTTCTCTTTATATTCCTTCTCGCATTCATTTCTTTTTCACTTTGTCCTCACCTTTTTCACCTTTCCTCCCATTTTCCAGTTTACAGTTTGGTAATCCCAAAGTTTGTCCTAACCTACTAAAAATTTTGCTCTGGGTTTTCTCGACTCGAATGGAACAATGTTTACACATGCTATTCTATCAAATCAAGGAGGTATTCATTGAAAAGAAACATTGTGCAAACCTTTGACCAAAAAGTATGATTCTTTAAAAATAGTCATACGATATCTGTTCTTAGAAATGGTTGTGACCGGTGAATAGAAACTTAAACAAAACTTAAAATGGCAGTTTTCTCCTTGTTGCCACAGCTTATCATTCAGCTAAGTCATTTACGCGGTATTCACTTTTTATTAGCCAGAAGAGAATTTTAGACAAAGAATTTTTTCAAAAACTATTTCATGTACTAAATAATAGCACCAATAACGTTTGAAATGTAGTGGCCTCTAGAACAGCTTTAGTCGTGCAATGAATAGAAAGGTTGTCAAAATTTTCACATTGCACGCATTGTTTTCTTTTTTTCTTATTTTTATCATTGAAAGACTGCTGAAGCCGAAATGCTAGGCCAACCATAAGAGGCCCAGTAACTTTACCTAATGTTGTCTCAGAAAATAATACCAGAACTCGAATATCAGAGAATTTTTGCAGAAGCATCCACTTGAGAAAAGTTTGCCAGAAAACGAATGTCCTTTGGGAAACTTGGTATAATTGTCTAAAAGAAGAACCTTACCATTCCAGGTCGCGGCATCCATGGCATTCCGGAAGGAGGAGTCCCAAGAGGAAAAGGAAACCCAGGCGGTGGGCCGGGAGCTCTTGGCATTCTTCTGCAAGTAAAAGGCATTGTAAGTGGATTTGTAGAAACGGTTTTGAAAAATAAACAGTAGCCCTATTATATTTACTAGGCTTGACAATTTGAAGAGGCCATTCATACACTAGCAAAATATCCCCAATGCACGTGCGAACACTTTGCCAAAAATTTTGAGAATAGTTACTGTTTTAGTACCCTTATTTTTTCAAACAAAGGACTGTATTTTTCTACCCAGCCACGACAACAATATTTAATGGGAGGCAACCATACCTCTCACGTTGGCTTTTCCATATTTGATTAAAGGGAATAAAAATATCCGCAAGCCCTGCGTGAAACCAGCAACTTGTTCTGCACAGCTCCCAGAATAATTGACTGTAAGAAATTCACACAAAAAACAGACGATGGCAAATGCTGCTGGTCTTCGTAATCCTTTATTCATAGCATAATACGAAAGAGTGTTCAAATTTCACTTCATAGTTAAAGTGTATATGATTTAAATATCAGCACCTGGACTGATGCTTTCGTTTCATAGAAGACCTTTACTTCCATCACACAATAGGCTGAAAGGACATTTTGGGTAAAAATTGCACCAATGGAGTAATTAGGTCTTTTGTAATTTTCTGTTTGCATTGTGTGTCCCTTAATCCTCCATTGTATTTCACATGCTGTTCTAATACTTAAGATGTTCACGAAGATATTTCAAAAATGTTCTGTCAATGCAAACATGGTAGCATTGTCAAGAAGATCCACGCAATGACTGGAAGAAAATAGATCTTGGAGTCTTCTAAATGGTCGAAAAATATATGGTTTTAGGGGCTTTTCGAGATTACTTGACTTTATTGTGATGTGTTTGCGGCCAAGTTCACCAAAATCCTCATAGTTCCCCAAGTTCACAAATGGAACAAATTTTCAACAAATCTCTTTCACAGTGTTTTGAAGACAGCAAAACTGTTTTGAAAATCAACTTTAAGGTTACTGTAACCGTTCAGACGAAAAATTTTCCATTTTTCGTTTTTGTCATAATCTGATGGTATAAGTATTTGAGTACTGTTTAAACCAACTCACTTCCAGAAATAGCCACAATTTCTTGGAAATTTGAGTATCTTAAAGGGAGGAATCCTGTTTCTCAAAAATTGCGGGAATATACATTAGGGGATTAAAGTAAACTCACTTGACCTTGCAGCTATGTTCATGACATCCCGTGCTGCTTTGTTATTGACATAATGCTTTACCAAGACCGCGCTTAAGCTTTATTGCTTGACCTTTCATGCATAATCGTTTTTCCCGCAATTTTTGCTTCATTTTGATAAAAGACTGATTTCTTGAAACAGGATTCCGGAGTACTGGTGGGTAATAAAAAATCTTTGTGTACCCAACGAATCGCTTGAAACTTGGCACACAGAGTCACAATGCATATAACTACGAAACTGTGTCAGCGATTTGTGATAGATCCACTGGTCTGATTTAAAAAAAGGTCTGAAAGTTAAGAAAGACATGTAAGATATTTACATTAATTTAAAATAATATCATTTCGAGACACTACCTTTTATCAAAAATTCGTGACACGGTTTTGCAGTTCAGGGCCTTATATCTCTGGTAAATAGATAGTCGTGGTCCAACGATTATCATTGGGTACACAAAGATTTTTTCGCAAGGGTGGTCGATTTTGCCTAAAATCTAGAATAAATCATTTGCGATTTTATTAAATCAACTAAATATATTTTATGATATTCTGCGTTTAATTCTGCGTCGAATGATGCAGTCTTAGTAAGTTATGCTTTCACAAATTCAAGCACAATTTTAGGGATTCCATAAATCCAATGTGTCCTACAAACAATGGTATCGAGACTACGGAACACTTTTTGTTGCTCTGCCCCTCCTTTGAGGTTGAACGTCGAAATCTTCTCGCTAGAGTGTTTGATTTGCTGCGACCATTTGGACATATCGATCTTTCAAATGAGGTTTTGACGCAACTTTTATTATATGGCGATAAAGACCTTCCAAAGGACCTCAACAGAAATATACTCGAGTTGACTCTACATTACATCCACGCAACTGGTCGCTGCAGTTGAGATCACCGTAAATCTAGTTAAACGTCATCAAACCACTAAGTCCATTTTCGTAAAGTTTCTTGTCGTAGAGTCCTGTCCATATATTCCTTTGCAAGCCTGTTTCACATTGGATGTTAGGCATATATTAGAAATCCAGACACGATAGCGGTGTCTCGAGCGATGGGGACCTTGGGTGGGGAGCAGTGACGGGGACAGTTGTTGTCATTGTTGTTTCCTCGGCCGGCGTTCCGATTGTTCACTATTATATTTTGGCCTGACATCTAATGTGAAACCAGCTCAAATATTTATTTGTAAAATGATTTTATGATTAGAATTTCTATTTGTATTAGTTGTAGCGTATGTATAGTAGTTTGTATTAGTTGTATTTTAGTTTATATTAATTCCAGGGGGTAGACATGACATTTTGCTCCTCCTGGTCCCCGTCCTTGTAGTGTGGTATAGTAGATTGTAGGTAGTGTTTAGGTAATTTTGTCGTAAATTTTTATATTGAAAATAAAAAAAAAATGATGCATAAGTTTGTTTGGTATATTTTGACGAACGGCCGTAGTAAACGGAGTTTCTTAATCACCGCCTGAACCGTTACAGTAACCTTAAACAAAGAATGTTAAAGGTTAAGTTTTGCCCAACCTCATACCCATTGACAATGAAGGTTTTCCGTAAACAGCAACGCCTACAGTACATTGACCCTAGAGCCTGCTAGGCTATTCTGCAAATTGGTTGGCTCTTTTCAAAACAAAAGAAGTTTCTCACCTTCAAAACCTGGTGTTCAGTAGCCTGCGTGCAGACTTTACTTTCCACTGCGAAGGAGAGCCAAGGCGGATCTTGTAAAGTCTGCGAATTAGCGCCCATTATTGAGTTCTGAGATCTTGCGCAATGATACTCGCCTTTGTCCGGCTATTGTCTGTTAGCCAATCAGTATCTAGTTTGAGATTCTAAGGACCCAATCAAAAGCCGACAGGATCGTCACGTTTTTCGCAACCCTTTGTGGTGATTGTTTGCGACACAACACGAAACCGTTTTCGTAAATTTCAAATTGAGGAAGTTGCCGTGCGTGGTGAACAAGTTTGCCGATGATGAAGTGTGCAACCCAGTTTGCCCGTCTTCGGGACTTGATAACTTGGGATGAAACTTTGTTTTTAAAGGAATTATAAACAGTCAAGCATATTCTCAAGGTGAAGGAAGTCTACAACGATCACGAGGCAATTCTTTGAAAGTTTCTCCGCTCCGAGGACAGAATGTTTACTTCAGGTCAGGCTAGGCCTAAACTTTCATTTGATGAGCTGATGGTGTGTTGGTAGTACCCTTAGCTTAGACATGTGTCAGCAAGTGGGGTTTTTGAATCACTGGTGAGTCTTTCATGCCTATTACCTCTGCAGTTTTGCAGGCTCTGAAGTTTTGTGGGTGGGATGGGATTCTCTTCGCATGATAGGGATTATTCTTCCTTCCTGTTTGAGGTGTCAATCTATTGCGCAAGATTGAGCTCCTCTTCGAAGGAGAAACTTTTCATTCAGAACTCGATAATGGACGCTAATTCGCAGACTTTACAAGATCCTCATAGGCTCTCCTTCGCAGTGGAAAGTAAAGTCTGCACGCAGGCTAGGTGTTCAGTCGAAATAAAGAACATTCGAATGGCATTTAAAAAGTCAAGTTGAAATGAAACGGCTAGCTCCAATAAGATCATTTTCAGGAGTTCTTGATGCCTAGCTAGTGAAGTGCTGCTCGATCGAAGATTTTGATAATGGCTTACTGAAATTATATTGGATGCTTATTTTGGATTGTTGGATATTTTATTTTTTCAAACACCAGTAAAAGCACGAACTTCAAAGCAACGTCAAATTCCACAGCGAGAGAGTCAAGACACAGGTCAAAGGTCACAACAGACCATATGGCCTAAATCGAAGCGTGGAAAATCGCACGAGTAGAAGAAATCACGGAAAATGGTTATATTTGCAACTACCTACTACAAATCTTAATCCTATTTGATTGACTATACATACTTTACATAATGGTTAAAAAGAATCTTTGAATTCGAAAAACACAAGGAAAAAATTTGATTGTTTTAAGAAACTTTTGCACAATTGTGTGCAAGGATTGCCATACAGGCCTTTTGCAGCACATTTATTTACAAGACTTCTGATAATTTTTCTTTGAAGTCATATTGGATACTTATTCTTTCAGATTACAGATTTACCTATATCAACTCTTTGAACACTTATTTATGCAAGGAAAGAAAAAAGGGGGGGGAATTGACATATTTACACAAACTCTTTCAAAATGACAGAAAACAAGAATGTATATTTTATCAACCTCACCAAAGAATACCCGCAATCTTTACTACCAAAGCCGGCAACCGTCGCGGCGTGGTTTTTTGAGCAATCACCTGTTGCTACATATATGATACCGCTAAGACAAAAGGGTGTATACAAGATACAGTGCAAATCGGGTGGAGATTTTAAAAATTAAAAAATTTCAAACTGGCAATTAAGGATGGGAAAGGAGAAAGGGCAAGATCAATAAGCTTGGAGCTGCCAAGGAACCATAAGCCGAAAGGACAGGAATTTCATAATGGTACAGTCTTGACAATAATTGGGTCATGCGAAAATGGATTAGAGAAAGAGGAAAATGAGCACTTTGACACTTTCTTCTCTGACTATGGAACAATAGTTCAGAATACATGGTTTCAAACATATAAAGGAAATAACCAGAATAATGGGAAAAGATGTATTGTTATCCAGCTGAAACAAAGAACCGTTGTTCCTAGAGATATAGACTACTCAAATGATAAAACAAATGCAAAAGGGAGAATTAGAGTGTTTTATAAAGGACAGCCTTATGATTGTATAAGATGTCAAGCGATTCACGACGGACAGTGCCCGAAGAGAATGGCAGAAAGAGAGATCGAAGAAGAAGACAAATTGGATCGCGAAATCAAGACCAAGACACTCATCATCTCCGACTCAACCTTAAGAAAAGCCGACGCAATGAAAACAAACGCGGACATAGTCTGTATATCTGGAGGAAAAATTGGTCATCTGGTAAATTCGCTGAGCTATAATGAAAAGATGCTTAAATATGATAATCGTGTATTTGTAGGAGGCCTGAATAATATTGACAGAGGAGAAAGCAAAAAAACAGAACGAGTACAGATGTACAAGCAGTTGTTGGAAGTCGGAAAAGTAGTAAAAGACATGGTGGATGCTGATGAAAAGAAAACTTTCTATTTGGTTCCCCCAATAAATGCCCCGTCTAAAGATCCCATAAAGATCAAGGACACCACAGAAATGATGAAAAATATGGAAATAAACAACCGAAAACAGGGAAAAATAAAAGTTATCGAGACAAATATCAGCTCTTCAGACAAAAAGATCTTCGACGATGACCTACATCTGAACCAAATCGGCACAACTAGATTGATGAAGTCAATAGACGATGCGATTGGGAACCTGTTGAGGAAGGAAAAGGTCACCACAAACCGTATGTACTCAAAAGTAGAAACAGAATATCCTTGGGGATGCAATGCTTGCTTTAAAGAAGGCCACGAAGAGGAAGATTGCGATGTTTTACCAAAGAAGAGAGACGCTTCACATCTGTCCTCCCCAGAAAATGGAAGCACAAAGAAAAAGGACAAAAAAAGGTAAAACTGTCAAACTCAGTAAAATTGGACTTAGATTAAAAGTAAGTAGATTTATATTCACTGGTGTATCAATAAAGACAACTACTCGATTTCCTAAATAGCCATGGTTAGGTTAGTTACTTGGAACTGCAATGGGTTATCTGAATCCAAAAAGTTAGACTTCCTAAGAAGTAATTTCTCCGACTTGAAAAAAGTAGACTTTGCTCTTTTGGTAGAGACACATTTAAAAAGCTGGGAAGGTGCTTCTGAATTGAGCGATTTTGAGATTACGCATGACGTAACTCATAGCTTTGCTAGCGACGCAGACACCCATGCAGGATTATGTTTTATAACTTCAAAGAAATTGTCAATATTAGAGCAAAAGGAAATTATTAAAGGAAGAATACTTGCAATAAAATGCAGATCTAAAGAAGACTCAGCAAATACTTTCAACATAGTGGGTTTCTATGGGCAAACGACAGATAAACTCCTTGAAGTAAGAAAAGAACAATTAAAAGCACTGAAGGATGCACTATCACAGCATAGGCTCCAAATCTTTAACTCAGCGTAAAAAGGTCGGTGTAAAATTCAATGACCTATTTCTTCTGATTGAATGGCTTGAAAGAAACATTAGATACTTACCTATAATTCTACCGTTGGACTTTTCAGAAATTTTGAATATTTGTCGAAATTACAGCGTATCTTACATTTCAACTCATTTGAGGATGTGACGTCATCAAATTTCTAAATCATAAACCAGATGAGTGACGGACTTTTGCTTGATACCATATTGTAGGCAATCATAAACCATGGTTTTCTTCGAAATTATTCCATGTTGCGTCAAACAGTTTAGAAATTACGATTGTTTGAAGCTTTTTTGAAAATTTTTCTTGAATTCTTGAAAAAGAAGAAAAGCACTATAATTCTGAAAATATTGAAGATTTCAGAAAAGTCCAACGCTGGAATTATAGAGAAATAGCTAAAGTTTCTTTGAAGTCATTCAGTTCAAAGAAATAGGTCACTCAATTTTACACCAGCCTTTTTAAAGATTTGGAACCTATGCTCACTATCACCCTCTCATATAAATATTTTGATGGGAGATTTCAATTTTGTAGAGGATGGTCTCGATCGTAATGGCAAATTACCAAATTGTTTCAATAGAGACAAACAAATACTCCCTGAATGGAATAAGATAAAGGACGATTTTGATCTCGTTGACACCTTTAGAGTGCTCAACCCTACATGTAGAAGGTATACCTACTCAAATCAAGGCAGAAAAAGTCGGTCTAGGATAGACAGAATATATGTAACGAACACCGAGTCAGGGAAAATCACGAGACATGTCTTTATTGATACACCATGGAAAGATCATAAGATTATCGCATTAGATATAAACGAACCCTACGAAAGAGGACCTGGACAATGGGCCCTGAATAACGAGCTTCTAAAAGACACAAATTTCTTAAGGGAAATTGAAGAACAATGGTTGTATTTCAGACAGGCCAAAAGAAAATTTTCATCAATCTTGGAGTGGTGGGACAGAGCAAAAGAACTGGTTAAAACGATAGCCATTATGCTTTCCATTCAGAAAAAACGTGTTTCTTCAGAGCTTGAGAAAACTCTACAAAATGAAAGGTCAAGACTGGAAACATTGTTAGATCAAAACTTCTCAATACAAGCAGAAAAGGAATTGGACTGTATCCTAAAAAGACAAAAGGAACTCCTTCTTAAAAAATCCGAGGGACATAGAATAAGAGCTCGTTTACCAAAATTTGAAGAAAACGAACCGAACATTTCGTACTATTCAAGGATGGAAAAAATAAAGTCCGAAGGAAACAGTATTCTTTCCTTGTATGATCAAAACGGAGTATTACATTCATCCACACCAAAAATTCTGGATATAACCAAACAATATTATGATAAACTTTTCCAGGCTGGTCCAACAAATAGAAATCTACAAAATGAAATTTTGAGTAAATCTAAAGTAAGACTAACCCAAGAACAAAAAGATTTTGCGGGAAAAAAATGTTGAATTGTCAGAACTTGAGAATGGAATGAAAAATTTACCAATAGGTAAATCACCTGGTTTAGATGGTCTGCCAGTAGAATTTTACAGAAAACTGTGGCCGGTGATTAAGGAAGATTTTTTAGAAATGGTAATGGAAGTTCAAAGATTGAAAATTTTGAGTGTGACGCAGAGAAAGGGAATATTTAAACTCATTTTCAAAAAGGAGGCTCGTTCTGACTTGAAGTACTACAGACCAATATCGCTGCTTAACGTTGATTTGAAAATAATCACCAAAACTCTTGCCATACGACTTGGCAAAATTTTGCCGGCTATCATAAATAAAGACCAGACATGTATCCCAGGAAGAAATATTTCAACGAATCTACATACCCTGCATGATATAGTCAAATATGCAAACTCACGAAACATAGAGGCTGCTGTACTTTTCCTAGATCAAGAGAAGACCTTTGACAGAGTTGACCACAATTTTCTTTTGCGAACGCTTAAACATATAGGCTTTGGTGATTATTTCATATGTTGGATTGGAATCTTTCTTAAAGATATATCGAGTCAGATAAAAATAAATGGCTTCCTATCAGAAGAGGTTTCAATAACCAGAGGGGTACGGCAAGGGGATCCCCTTAGCGCCCTTTTATGTGTAATCATAGCTGAAGTTCTAGGAAACCAAATCCGCTCCAACAATGATATAAAAGGAATCGTAATAAATGATGTTGAGCAAAAGATTCTACAGTATGCCAACAAGGACAGATTTGGTAAGACAATAGCACGAGTTGGTTTTGATTGACACCTCAATTCAAAGTAATTATCGATCGCAGACAAAGGAATTCTCTCAACCAGATAATCAAAACAAGCAAAGCCGCAAAAGATTCTCTGAAACCCAGGTAGCTAGCTCGCTTGTTGTGCATTCCAGAAGTTGTTTCTAAGAGCAAACATGAGTATAGATCGAAAGAAGAAGGATATATCTACACATCTGCCACGGGCATTTTATTTATTTGGTTCAAAAGCCGATTGGGAGGCGATTCAGATCTCTTATTATTTTGGGTGTAATTAAAACACTTACTGCTCAGCTTCTGAACCAAACAAAAACAATGCCCGAGGTAGATGTTTAGATACATCCTTCTTCTTTCGATATATGCTCATGTTTTCTCTTAAAAACACTTTCTGGATTGCACAACGAGCGCGCTAGCTACCTGGGTTTCAGAGAAACGTTTGCGGCTTTGTTTGTTTTGAATTTATGGTTGGGAGAATTTCCTTTGTCTGCAGTCGCTAATCGCTTTGAATTCAGGTGTCGACAAATCATCTCATGCTATTGTGTTACAAAATCTGTCCTTGTTCAGTATGCCGATGATACCCAAATTTTTCTTACCAACGACACCTCAATAACAGAGGTATTTAGACAATTTGAATACTATGAGGAAGCAACCGGGGCAAAGGTAAATATACAGAAAACTGAAGGGCGACTGATGGGAAAATGGAAGAACAGGCACGATAAGCCTTTTGATTGCAAATGGACCAATGATAAAGTATGTGCACTGGGGCTATGGATAGGAAATAAAGACACATCAGAAATTACTTTTGTGGAGCAACTAGCTAAAATCAAGTGGAAAGGAACTTTCTGGAAGCCAAGAAAGATTTCATTGATAGGGAGAGTACAAGTTGTAAACACTTTTCTACTTTCTAGACTATGGTACCGAACCGAAATATTTTCAATACCACCTCCTATTCTGAAAGAAATAGACAAATATTCATTAGATTTTGTATGGGCGGGAAAGAAACATGAAGTCAATAAAGTTTTGTTGAGTGCTGATTTGGAAAAAGGAGGTCTAAAACTGTCTAATATACAAAATAAGATTGCTGCACAAAGGATGGTTTGGTTGTCGAAACTTTGTAATATGGAGGTACGTTCTTTCACTAGAGTTATAGCAGAGCAACTGCTGGGATCTTTTGAGGGGGATTACCACGGCCTTGCTTTCATTAAAATAAATCCTGGATTTTTTTCTCTCAAAACAGAAGACATATTCTATGACGAAGTCATCAAAACGACCAAAAAATTTGAATTTGACTTTTCAATTCTAAGTGAATCCCAATTAATGAAAGAACATGTTTTTGGTAACCCAAAAATACTGGATCGGAGTGGCATGCCCTATAAACCAATTAAGGAGCTTACCAATCTCAAAATCTTTAGGGTAAGAGACTTGACTTTTAGGAAAGGAAAAGCAGGTTTTAACCGAAAAGTCTTTGATGCAATCAATGAAATTCAGACGCACCTACCTTCATTGACAAATCAGACCTACATCGGCAATGCTATTCCCTTTACGATCTCTTTAAACAAACAATGGAAACCATTTCCGAAAATAAAGCTGAAAGACTTTTACGCTGAACTACAGGCGAAAGAGAAACTAAATAAAAGTTATGAAAATAAGTGGGAAACAGCCTTGAATAATAATGATATAAACTGGAGTCAAGTATGGAATAACTTACACATGACAAAAATTTCAAAGTCAGCGATATACTCACAAATACATTTAGGTTTTTTTTAGTGAATATATCTTGGTTAAAAATGGAACCCTTCCAAGTGCAAATTGCAAGCTATGTGGGGAACTCATCACAGCACATTACCACGAAATTTTACACTGCAAAATTTTGGCTCGCGCATTAAATCACTTCATGCCTTTGTTTAATAGGCTCTACCAAAACCCTTTAACTAAGAGCGAACAGGTCTTTGGAATTATTGCTTCTAATAAGGAAGAACAGCTAATAAATTTTGTCGTCTTTACAATCAGGTCAGTTGTTCACGTAAACAGAGGAATAGATTTTCAAAGCCCAGAAGCAGCTAAATGCAAGGTTATCAACATGTCCAGGCAAAAGATAAGTCAAGAAATCCTATATAATTTCCATTTAGCTCTTGATAAAGGGAGTGTCCTAACCCTCAACAATATTTTGAGAAACTAGATTCAAAATCATTTTGCGAAATGCCTGCCTGATAGTATTCAAGTTGTCTTCACTTTTCAGTCCTTCCTAATAATTTTTTTTTTTTATATATAATCAATTAAAATATACAAACTCAACAAGTACATCTACTGTGCCCATCATGGCGGAAATAGACACTAGGTCATCGGAGTTCCCACCATGAAAGGCACTTACAATTCAAAAATTACAATATACTGAAAGAAAGAAACAACAAACTAAAAGAAAAAGTTAATGTCTGTCTCACATTTGATGTCAGGCAATGACATCAAACATTTTATAATTTGGGAGAAAATAGATCCAAGGCAGTTAACAGAGGGCTCACGCGCGTACAAACAGCCGCCGCCCCTCGCCACATGTGCCACCCCCACCAGGATAACACATGAAACTAAAGGTCAGCAGCCGCCCATCCACACAGCAGGACCCTATCGACCCACCACCCCGCACCATAAGATAAAAATTTACAGTTGTCTATCGCCTAACATCAAATGAGAGACAGAATTTTCTACAAAAACTACCAAAATCACTCAAAAGGATATTTGGGGGGGGGGGGGGTGCTGCTGCTTTGTTTATGCTTCAATCGAATCTCTTCGTTGCCTTGATGTAAGTAATTGTTGCTTCCATAATCATCCTATTTGTAATTAGGGTTAGGTCTGCATTTCCAAATAAGATTAAATGGCATAAGGATTGTGTGTCCAATCCCACTATATCTAACCCAGGAATATCTGATAAGCTGCCAAGAAGATCTCTTCGTGCTTCTTCGAAAAAATGGCAGTGCAGGAGGAAATGCTCACTATCTTCATCAGCAGTACCACACCGGCAGACAGGATTGAGACAGTCAAAGTTATGTCTGAATCTATGCTCATTTAGTCCACTAAACTTTAGTCGCAATTTCGACAAGTGCCTAATCCCAGCAATATCATTTATACCGTAAATTGAATTCTTATTGGGTCTTATCATCGCAAGTAATTTGCGCTTAAACTCAGAAATTGACGTTGAATTTTTTGTTTCATCATCAAGCAAATCCTAATCATCATCGGTAAGGAAGCACAACTAATAAATTTGGCGGTCGGATTTTATTTGATTTAATTATTATTTAATTTAATTATCATACTTGTACGTTTTAGCCTTTAGAGATTTTTCTTTTTCTTTCGTCACGCTTGTTTTTTATTTTAAAGGACACAATTAATTTTGATACTTTAATTTAGACTTTAAACGTTATTTTGCCCAGTTACGTTGTATTTTAAGTTGTATTTTGAATGTTATTTTACCCAGTTACTTTTGTAATTAGAGGAATTGATTTTATAAGAGAAAAAAAAATTCGAATGGCTTTGGTTACAATGAGCGGTGTTCTGATCATGGAATATACATTTCGAAATGTCGAATAGTGAATTCGAAAGGACCTGCTGTCTGCCAAATTATGCTAATTATTCCGATAAAAATTGCCAAAATTTGGCAACCGGTCCCAAGGGTATCTGTTGATGTCTAGCCTCCTATTTACAACAATAGACACCCTTGGGAACGAGGTTGAGTTTTGCCAAACTTGACTGCCTTAGCTATACTGAATACATGAGTCTCAGCTTTCCGTATTGAATTGGATGATGTTTTTGCTTCACATTGAGACTCATGACAATACAGCTTCAAAACGGGGACGGGGACTAATTTAGGTCATCTCGGCTCCATTCACGACGGGACCAATCAGATCGCTGCGTTCTTAATAAGGTCAGACCACCTGCCTATTCCTAGCGTTTGATTGGTTGAATATTTAATTTAGTTCGACTTTTCGATGCGATGCAACGCTCCAAATGATGTTCGAAGCGACGTTCGACTTTTCTTTCCACGCTCCAAGGACTGAAGAGGTTCGATTTTTCTTCAGATCTCTCGTATGATTTTATTCTAAGATTTGAATGTGTTTAGTTGTGTGAGTCCATGTAATTAGTCCATGTATGAGTGAAAATAAGAGTACCAGATTAAAAACGTTGAACGAATACAAGGAATCACATCATCAGTCTATGCTTTAGCCTACTTTCCGTCAGTTCGGGGCTTCAAGCTCAATTCATAAAACGATGCAATAACCTTTGCTTTATGACAAGAACATTCCGCACGAAACAGTCCTCAATTTCAACGTTATGACTGATTAGGACGGTGAAATGTTTGCTTTGTTCACCTAGTGGTCCAGCAGGTTTCTCAATTTACCAAAAACATCATACCCTAGTTATAACTGTGTTTCAAACTTTTTAATACATATAAAATATTACAATGAATCTTACATTCTACTACCGGGTGCACCAAAATAAACTATGCACGTTTGGCAGGTCACAATAAATCGTAAACTGGACCGATTTTGAAGATCTCTGGCTTAATTGTTAGCAGAAAGCCTGAATTAGATACTGGGATTTTTTGCAAATTTTGTCATTTTCAGTTTTTAGAGCTAGAAGCGAGTTTCCTAAGATTTTTGTTTTTGAAAACACCAAAAACGATCAAAAAACATCGATCAAGTTTTCTAAAGAATCGAAATGAATGGACAAAGATAGAATTTATTCGTGGTGGTTTGCGATTTAAAAATCGACCAATTGTAATCTGCCATACGAAAGGTCGTACTAAACCCCCAAATCCCCCTGAAACGTTTTCTCTTGTTCATTCGTGCTGAATCATTTGAAATTTGATCGACGCTTTTTTATCGTTTTCAATGTTTTCGAAAACGAACATTTTAAGAAACTCGCCCCTAGCTCTAAAAACTGAAAGCGGAAAAATTTGCAAAAATTCCTGAATCTAATTCAGGCTTTCTGCTAAAGATTAAGTCATGAATCTTCAAAATCGGTCCAGTGTAAGATTCATTGTGGCCTGTCAACCCGGGGGGTCACTTCAATAGGCGGATGACGGGGATGCGCCACTTTCAATTGTAAAATCATACCCTAAAATTTATGAATTTTTCAAAACCATACCTCAAAATTTACGGGCCTTTCAAAATAGATACCCTAAAATTGTGACCAAAATTCGAAATTCTAACCAAGTACCTGAAATCAGATTAAATTCAATACCCTCAAGCATTTTTCTTCCAAAATGACACCCTAAAATTTATGTTCATGTGTGATGTTACCAAAAATGACACCCTAAAATTTATTTTCAGCCTGAAAAAAGGTACCCCAAAAAATGGCACATCCCGTACTGGTACATATGGTAGTGATCCCCCCCCCCCCCGGGCCTGTCAAACGTGCATAGTTTATTTTGGCGCACCCGGTATACCTTCCCAATTACTGTAAAATACTACAGGGACGATGCCAAAAGGGGAGCGAAGAACTATGGCTACCAAATGGCCAATAAAAAAAGATATGCAACGTTGAACTACATACAACTACCGGGTGTCCCAAAAAGTACTCCCGTTTAAAATATCCCCAAAATTTGCTTACAGAACCGATCTTAAATTTTCTTTTTGTGTCAAGTAGATCAAGGACCAAATTATTTTCCCAGATATAGCAAATTTTGTAATTGGTTTAAAAATTAGCAAATTTAGCTCTTTTTGGAGTTTTTGAATCATACTGCAAAAAATCACTGGTGATTGCCAGATCAAATTTTTGTGCATGGAAAGCTTCTAATTTGGCCATGAATGAAAGAAAGAAATGCACACTATCCTTAGAGACTTAAATGATGTTATAAAATCTGAAAACTTTGACTCTTAGGCACGATTGAGTATTTTGCTTAAAAACTATAGCTCAAAATAAGGTTTTTCAACCTGGAATTTTTCTATCTTGTTGTATCAAAAGCAAAACTTTTACAATCTAGAAATATTTTTGGGTCCTTGACAGAACAATTGAAAAAGAAAATTTTATCAAAGGCTTGATAATTGATTTTGGTGACTTTTTAAAACGGGGTACTTTTTTTGGGACACCCGGTAGGTACACTACGAACGATTAAAACCTAATGTGAAATGATATTATATATTAGATTCTGTCTAACATTAGCCGTCGGCTCAGCTTTGCGATGAAACTAAAATGTAACGAGCGCAGCTCTTCTTGTTGGCTTGCTGCGGTCATAAACTATGCCTGGCATCTAATGTGAAACAGAACTTACAAAGAAACAGAACATTTACGTTAAAAGGTTTGGTGGTTGCTTGGTACTGAAGGTACAAAAGATCTTACCGACCAGTTTCATGACTGAAACGTAAAGTAAATCCGAGTATATTTCTGTTCAAGTCACTACAAAGGTCACCATATATTAAAAGCTGCGTCAGACAGAACACCATTTCAAAGATCGGTGATTTGTAAAAATGGTCATAATAATTCAACAATTCCAGCGAGAAGATCTTGACAATGAACATCAAAAGAAGGGCAGAGCAACAAAAAGTGCTCCGTGTCCTCAATACCACCGCTTGTTGGGCGCATTGGGTTTATGGTATCCCTAAAATTATGCTTGAATTTGTGGAAATTCAACTTGCTGAGAGTAACCCTAAGTTGAGTAAGATAGGATAATCTTTTTGGAGGATCGTAAAGTCCAAATACAGATTTTGCAGGGGGGGGGGGCGGATTATTGATGAAATCTTTCCATAAAAACAGCAACAAAAGGTGCAAGTTTGTTTCAAATTTTCTGATTAATACCCAAAAACATTTACTCACCTTTCTATGATGACGGGGGTCGATGATTCTGAAAATAAAGCTGATTGTGAATTGCAATGATTTTTGGCGATCTGCTCTACAAAAACAAGCGTACAGGAATATGATTTTATTGAATCAAATCATTTTCGACTTCACTTTTAACCATCAATCTACCGACATAAACTGCACTTCTTTGCTGTATTTTGCAGCCCCTATGATTTTGGTTTTTACTGTAGTTAAAAAAATTGGCAATATATGTAAGTAATTTGGGGCAGCAAAGGGAATAGCTATCCCTCTCCAAAACAGAGATCTCATCTGTTTATCATCTTGCATTTTTGTTAGTTTTCCTAAAAATTCAACTACCAAGTGAGTAAATAAAATCA
Source organism: Aurelia coerulea (assembly GCA_039566865.1). Lineage (NCBI taxonomy): Eukaryota > Metazoa > Cnidaria > Scyphozoa > Semaeostomeae > Ulmaridae > Aurelia > Aurelia coerulea. The sequence goes on along the minus strand of CM076947.1, from coordinate 18,670,535 downwards.
ATCCTCGTTTGCATGGTCACTGTTTCCGAGATATCAAGGCAACCATATTGGTAGATATATGATCTAATGGTTGACATGTTAATGTCATTTAAAGATTTACCTGACAAAACTCAACCAATCCGTTCTGAAATTAAAAGGTATTTCCTTGCGAAAGCCCCTTTAAGTAAGCTTTAAAAATGGCATAAAACCACGTTCAAATTTTCCAAAGGTTTCTGCCCTTACCGCAATGACTTCAACACGTTTTGGCCAATTTTAGCAAAATAAATTTTAAAATCTTATTATGATTGCCTTGATATCTTGGAAGCAGCGGCTTTGCAAACAAGGATTATTTTTATTGACTCACCCGGTATTTTGAAAATTTGGTTTTGAAGTGATGATGGTTTTACTTGTCTTCAAAACTGTGGCTTGTTGGACTATTACTCTTGAAAACCTTTGAACTTTTAAAATGATCAAGATGTCAAGATAGGCGACGGCAGAATCACAGTATAGTACCGAAAGCTATGTTTCAAGACATTCAGTCCGATTATGTGCCCCCTTTTTCCCTTGTGGTTTGCTTGTTTACTTTCTCTTGGACAGAGATCAAAGATTGTTTACTTTTTTGTCACAAATGCTTTTTTAACCATTATTAATTCACTAATGAGGCAGCGGATGGGTAGCAAAATATTGAGTTTTCAATGCATAATAACAAAATGATTCCATATGTCTTTGAAAAATGGTCACGAAAAAGGAGATACAAAAATTACAAGTTCCTTTATATCAAGCCATCAATAACGATAGAAATGAATGGCCAATTTCAACGATCTAACTCAACAGAATATAACCTAGCAAACAACTCTTTTGCATCTGTTTACTCATCCAGTAGTAAAAAGTAACATACCATTCTGGTTGATATGATCGGATGCCATGCCTTTTTCTAAATCCTCGGCTTTAATAACATTCACTGAACTACTTGGTCTTTGTGCCTCACTAACCATTACAACATCTGGACTTGGTCTACTTCGAGGCGCGGAATTGAAGATTTGCTTCAATAAATCAGGCTAAAAAGCGAAGCGAACTCGTCAAAATGACAGTAGAGGAGGGGGGCAGTAAAGTTGGACAATGTTCTGATTCAAGGAGCAGAGTTGAATATTTGCTTCAATAAATCACGCCAAAAATGTTGAGAGATTAGTACTTATACTTTTTGTCAATCTAGATCTCTTATACTGAAGTAAAATTCCAAGTACAACGAAGTAAATCAACTATCTATGCATGTTTTGAGTTTTCAAACCCAGTCAAATGTTTAAAAACATCGTTTTGTAGTTGCTAAAGTTAAAAGCTCCGAAGTCTTAGGACTTCTTACAAAATATAACTTGTAACTGCAAATCCCAAATAAACACCATTGCTATGTCTTTCAGTCAACAGCTGCCACAGATGGCACCCACAAATATTTAGAATGAGAAAAAATGAGAAAGGGGCGTTTTCCTTGTTTTCCAATTTTCAAAAAATGGTGGGAAAAGACAGATTAAGGCATTTTTCATCCATCACTGACTTTTTCCACGAGTTCCAGTTTGGCCCTAGATCTCTATAAGACTCACATAGAGATCCCCCATAATATCTTCTCGGCGGGACTGGAGTCTGCCTGCGAAAATGCGACGAGAGAAAATTAATCTTACTGTGTGAAACCAAACCCCAGGGAGGTACTTGACAAATATTTGTATGGGGGTGTGCCCACGACAACATTTTGTTCTACCCGGCTCCAGACTTTTTTCCTCCAAACGATACCCGATTCCAGAGAAGATCGGTCAAAATTGTACTCCAAACACAAACATTGGACTAACTAACAACCCGATATAACAGAATTTCCCCTTTTGATATATTTTGGCAACCGGCTCCAGAAAAATTGCCTTCTTTTCATACCTCGCTCCAGAAAAAATAGGTGAAAATGATACCCTGAAAAACGGCGCATCCCTGTAGGAAGAATAGAACAATATACCAAGTATCCCCCTCCCCTCCGGAACAAACAAAATGGTGTATTTATAAGAAAACAACCTGCTTCGGCAACCAAGGGTGAGCACAGAAAGGAATCTAATTTTCCCCTTTCCTGTATTACATTAACCTCGATAGGTCTGTCCTTTATGACAGTCCTGCTTTCTGGGCATGCAAAATTAAAGCAAAATAACAAAAACACTTTCTAATACCTGTTTCTCATCCTGTGTCTTTGCAGAAAATGGCAAACCATTATCATCTTTTCTTTCAGGTGAAGCCCAGATTCCTCTTCTGTCAGGCGAAAGCTATAAAGAGGAAGGAAAAATTAACTAAAGCGTGGGCTAAAAAAATAACCCAACAGATAAAAGAATTCTGACAAATTTTCTGAATGCGAGTTTTCATAAAATTTATGAGACACTACGTAAAAATCATGTCATTATCAGCTGTTGTCACAGAGAAATGAAGTTTTGAAGAAGCATGGTCGCAAAACCACTGTATCAAGATTATTGATCATCAATCATAACATACCAACGGATTTTTTGATGAGTTTTTCTTTTTCTTTTTTTTCTACATTCCATTAAAAATTTACACTACAAATTTATTAGTTACACTACTTACAAAATACTTAACTACACTACAAGTACAATGCCACTAGATGTAAAATACCATGACTATTCTGTAGCATCACAAAAAACTAGGACAACTTACATATGAATATTCAATGAAAAACAAGACAACAATTTATGGGAAAAAACTACATTCTGTCTCAAATTAGACATCAGGTGAAAAATTGTCCGCGAATAACAACAGACAAAATGCCTGCCGCCGTTATGGATAATTTTGCGCTGTCACAAATCTCACCTCATATAACTTGAGACAGACTTTACATACGATAATTAACTAAATAATTGGTGGCTTACTAGGGGGATGGGGGCGAAATACTTTATTCAAAGCGACCAGTACTATGTATAAAACGTATCGTTAGCTCAAGGATGCTTCTATTCAGTTCATTTGGAAAAGTCTTATCGCCGTACAGTAAGATTTGCAACAGAGTTTCATTTGCAACATTTGCATATCCAAATGGTCGTACAAGAGTGGAGATACCCGCGAGGAGATCAGCCCTTTGAACACCAAAAGAGGGGCAGCGCAACAAGAAGTGTTCCGTATCCTCGATTCCATCGTTACTTGGGCACATTGGGTTTATTGTATCTCTAAAATTGTGTTGAAATTTGTGAAAGTTTAACTTGCTGAGACCAACCCTGAATTGAGTAAGATAAGACAGGACCTTTTGGTCATGAATCCCAAATACAGAATTTGTAGGGGGGCGGATTATGGATAGTAGCTTTTTCTTAAAAACAGCAACAGAAGCCAGAAGGTGACAATCTAATTTCAGGATCAAGTTTATTCCACTCAGACAAACAGTGAGGATAAAAACTAGATTTATATTTTTCTGTCCTTGCTCGTATTTGCCAGATTGTGTCACGCTCGTGAAGTGAATACTGGACCTGTTGAAGTGGTGGCATTGGGTCCCTTGTGTAGTCCGGGGTTAAATTATTTATCATTTTATAAAACAACGTAAGACGTCTGCTCCATCTGCGGAGGCTTAGAGATTCCCATCCGAGGTCAAGGTACAATTTTTCTCGAGACGTTCCCCTCCAAGCTCCCGTTACGGCTAAGGCAGCCAGGTATTGGACAGACTCTAGCTTCTCCATTAAACTTGATAAGGTGGTACTACCCGTGAAGTCACATACTTTTGGTGGATTATGGTAAATAACATCTCCGTAATCTAAATGGGCTCGAACATAGAGCTTGTATAGTTCATTTAGGGTATGCCTAGGCAGATATCTTGAGAGGAATCTCAACATACCAATACCTTTCCTTTTCTGCAGCTTTTATATGAGCAGAGAAAGTCGCATCCAAGGTAATTCCGAGATGTTTATGTTCAACAACTTTCATGACGGGTATGTTATTAAATAGTATTACTGGATGGTCAATCTCTGATTTTGTTGAAAGATTAATTCAACTGCCTGCTTCTGTGGATCAGGATTAAAAGACATCCTCCAATCATGAGCCCATTTCCTCACCAACTCCAGGTCCTCGTTCATTTCACTGGCAGCTATGTTTGAGTCTTGAACTATAGTGAACAGTGACGTATTATCTGCAAAGAGCTTAACTTTGCACTTTAAGTTCTCAGTCAGGTCATTTATATATACAAGGAAGAATAGGGGTCCTAATATGGATCCTTGGGGCACACCGGCTAAGATACTCCCCCATTTAGAAGCCTTCCCATTCAGAACCGTTCGCTGCTTTCGATTTTTACGAAAATTTTGAATAAGAGATAGAAGCTGTCCAGAGACATCGCATCGTTTCAGTTTATATACAGTAAGAACCCGCAAAATAGAAACCTGTTTTTTCAAAACAGCCTGTTTAGTTTCTTTTTAAAAGGTCATTAATCTGGAAACAGGCTGAAAGGTTTCTTATCACATGGTTAAGAAACCTTCAGTGATTTCAACTTAAATATTTAAACAAACCCAGAGCCAATTCTATCAAACGGTATGTTCTTGCTACCTCTAAAATTACTCAACCAAGTATAGAGATAGAGATATTTTTGGATAAAATCTCTAAAAAATGTTTGGCACCTAATTTTAACAAAGATCATTGAATATGAATTTATTTGGGTTCCTCTTATAAGAAACCTTCCTAAAATCAGGCTGAGAAGTTTCTTCTATGAAGGCACCATTTCTCGAAAAAATCAGCCTGAGGTTTCTTATAAAGTGGTTTCTATTTTGCGGGTTCTTACTGTATTATGAGGCCATCATGCCAAACTATTGAAGAGTTTTTGTGCACGTAACAGTTTTCATAGTTTGCAAATTTAGTGTGCATAGTTTCTAGTGGCAACGAGAGGGATTTTCGAATCGATCTTCGTAATGCTGAAGAATTAAATTTAATTTTTAGTAGGATATCATAACATAGTCCGTAAGTAAAACAACACCATGGTAAAAATGGAACATTTCCCAATCTTGACATGTTTTATTAGATTAATTACAGAAGTCTCAGCATTGCTAATTCAATTGGATGCTTATATAGAATAAAAATCAGATTTAAAATGTTGAATGAATACAAGGAATCATTTCTTAAGTCTAATGTTTGATCGGTATTTTTCAATTAGACTCCCCCAATTTCGCTGTTGTTGTTGTTGCTGATGCTCAGATGCTCAATGAAGTACTAGTTGCCAATGAGAGTTTCAAATCGGAATTTTGGGGAGGAAAAATCTGCTCCTAATTGGATTGGAGCATTTCAGCCAAAACAATCGCAAATTGTTTCTTAGCCAATCGATTTTTTTTCTCTTTCCTTTTTTACTCGAAAACCTCCTTTTGAAAGCGAGGACTGTTTGGTCTGAGCTTTTGACGAAGAAACAATGGCGGCGGCTCTTGTTGTCACAACTTGATAGGGCAGAATTCGAAAGGTCTTCTTGTCAGATGTAAAGCTGGCAAATTTTGGTGCTCCTGAGGATCCTGAGCAAGCTTATGATAATCTTGTCTCTACTTTTCGAAAATTAGTTGACAAACATGCCCCGCTAAAAACAAAATTGCAACGAGGAAACAGTGCTCCTTTCATGACTCATGAAGTAAAAAAGGGAATTTACACCAGAACAAGACTAAAGAAAAAAATCAACAAAAATCCTACGAAAGAAAATGAAAATAATTTCGAAAGACAAAGAAATAAATGAGTTTCCTTGAGAAAACAGGCAATCAAACAGCACTTCAAAAAAGCAACAGAAAATGGTCTGTGTCGAATCGTGCTTTCTGGAATCTTGTGAAACCATTTCTTTCTAAAAAAGGAGGATTGGCTGGTAATTTGTTTCAAATACTCACTATGTCTTGAATAAGGCTTGAAGAATCTAAAGATCTGCTGTCAGCCATACTCTTTGGTGGAATTGTCCAGCCCCCATCATCTTCAATCTTTGGTTGGGGTCGAATTTCTTTTTCATCGATATCATCATCTAATCCAAGCTGAGATATACTATTTTCTATTATTTCCTAAAAGACATGAACACATTCAATTTAGTAGCAAGGTAACGATACGTGTGAATTTTTTTATAAACTATGTGGTAGAGTATTACCAGTCCAAATTCATGACTATATGACAACAGTTTCAGCTCCCAGCCATCACAATTCAGCTTCATTAGGTTGTTTGTTGAATTGATAAACAGCCTGCTCACATCTTTTCTCAGACAAGGGACCTCCTTTTGGTCGTTTTACATCTAGCATTCACTATCGCTGATTCCTCAAATCATAACATATGAAATCAAAATACTGTGGCGGATAGAGCCTACCTCCTCCTGCAGCTCTTCCTCTAAACTAACGACTTCCTTGGACTTTTGGTATTCTTGTGTTAAAATATCCTTAATTGACATTCCTGCAGTACGCTTTTTGATACTTGAGCCATTTTCAATTAAATGGGATGTACTTGGGCTGCCAACTAAAATAGAAGAAATGAATGAGAATGTTAGAGTATTGGGCATCCTCTCAACTTCTTCAAACACAACCAAAAATCCTCGTAATTCCTTGCAAATTTCTTGTAAAAATGCTAAATCACGAGGAGAATCATTTTATAGTGTGTGTCAATCTCTAAGTCTTGACATGTTAATGAGGGGATAGCTGAATCGGGTGATGAAAAGAACATTGTTGGTTATGAGATCACAGATGATGGATATTTGAATGATAAATCGAACTTTGGTTGTCTGTCTGACTCCCGGGGGGAGGGGGGGGTACCTGATCAGGCTTTGGTTGGTACGTGCCATCGAAGCTTCAAAAACATACCCGTTCCTTATACCAATTTTGCGAAAAAGTATACCCGACTTTATACCAATTTTGCGAAAAAGTATACCTGACTTTATACCAATTTTGCGAAAAAGCATACCCGACCCTATACCAATTTTCCAAAAAAAGAAAACCAAAATCGTTCTTTAAACCAAAATCGCGAAAATCGATACCGTTCCTTATACCAAAATCGTGAAAATCGATACCGTTCCTTATACCAAAATCACGAAAATCGATACCCTTCCCGATGGCACATCCCCGTACCCAAAATATGTGAAGTACCCCCCCCCCCCCCCGGTCTGACGGGCCTGATCTGTTGCGCCATGCAAGAAAACTAGATATCGCCATCGTTTTCAGAAATGAGAAGGCAGGTGTAATCCTTGATGGAAAGTTTTATAACGACGCTTCATCGCTACAAAAGATTCTGTTCAATCATACAGTTAAACGTGATTTGATTGAGGCTAAAGAATTGTCAATTTACGGATGCTATTTCAGTATGGATGACATTCATTTGAAGTCATCACATTCCATTTTCTACAATTGGAAAATTGACGACTTGTTGGTGAAATTCAGCATAAAAGCACGACTTAGTCTCCTTCCAACTAACTGTACGTTACACATATGGAACCGTGAACATGATCCTTTATGTCCCTTTTACTGAAATCATACTGAAAGTATGGCGCATTTGATGAAGGCTTGCCTTTTATAGTCGTCGCCATTACCAAATCGCTGATAAAATACCAGGTGTCCCAAAAAGTACTCCTGTTTGAAAAATCACAAAAATTTGATAACATGACCGATCTTCAAGTTTCTTTTTATGCCAAGTAGATCAAGGACCGAGCTGTATTCCCAGACATAGCTGATCTTGTAATTGGTTTAAAATAAGCAAATTTAGCTCTTTCTAGGGCTAAGGGTTTTGAATCATACTGCAAAAAAGCATTTATACATGCCAGATAAATTTCTTTGTGCATCTAAATCTTCTAATTTGGTAATAAACGACAGAAAGAAATGCACACTATCATTTGAGACTTCGATGACGATCAAAAATCTGAAAATTTTGACTGTTAGAAAAGATTGAGTATTTTGCTTAAAAAGTATAGTTCAAAATAAGGTTTTTCAATGTGTAATTTTTTCTACCTTGTTGCATCAAAAGCAAACATTTTAGCATCTATAAATATTTTTGGGTCTTTGACAGAAGAACTCAAAAAGAACATTTTATCAAAGGTTTCATAATCAATTTTTGGTGATTTTTTAAACAGGAGTACTTTTTTTGGGATACCCGGTAGAAGATATTATTTCACAGAGAAACCGCCGTCTACGAGTCTACTCAAACAAGCTAATGGAGACAGTATTCACCTAATATCGCGAGGAACTATTGTTGATTGGACACTGCAAAGCCGACATTCTTGTAATTGATCATGTATCGCGGAAGTGCTATATCAAATCTATTTCAATATCAAACAACAGCTTTATGATTGGGTTGACCGTGGCTGTAGAATTGCTATAATATGACGTTCTTCGCTTTCTTCTAATAATCCTGAGTTTCTTTTGCCAGTCGATTTGATTTCCAAAGTGTCCCTCGTCGATGGAATGTATATTACTGTTGAATTCGTCGCATTTAAGCCTATCTTGGCTTCCACTAAAGGACAATATAACAACGAGAAACAAACCCACCAATAAACGGTAAGCATTGTCGACATCATAACCGTGTGCTTTTGGCACGAAATGGAAACCAGGAAAGCGTGTCTACCACACGACGTTATTCTTATCGACTGTACAATATTGCTTTCGTTTCTCTTTCATGACGTGTATTTACTGTTTTTAACCATAATGTTGATCTCAGTGAATCTATTTTGACCCCACGAAGTTTCAACTACCAAATACAATTTTCTATGAAGCTTTAAATAAAATTAACAGACTTTCCAACAACTATGCACCTTTATTTAAGAAGAACAGAGGACATGGAAGCCTCTTGTGGAAAAGTAATTCATTCTGTCAAGTTCAGCAATAATCCAAAAAGGGTAAAAATTCTCCTGCGAAACTTACTGTCAATATCTATAATCAAAACATTTCTGGCAACTATGTTTGTAGGTTCTGATACTCTTCCGTCTATGCCTGATTGGGCTCTCAAATCGCCTAATTTCACATTCCTTTACCATTGGTTTACTTCAGTTTGGCCAATTTCAATGATCCGCTATGCTGTTGTATGGGGAAATCAATACAGTAACTCACCTACAATACCAGCACCAAATGTTTCATCATTCTTCTTATCAACATCCAAATCTCGACTGGACAGTGAATATACAGGATCAAGTTCTGCTGCTTCTAATACCTACAAAAGATACCGAGTCAACTCAACTACGGGGTGAGTGAAAAAAATGCCCAACGCGGCGTTTGAAAAATGCTGCTCCCTGAATATCAAAACAATATATTGCAGATGTGTCAATTAGGCTCTATAATTTATCCGCTTTTAATGGACCATTCCTTCTCATGAATATGGCAGATTTTCTGCAGAAAGCCCCTTTTCATAACCTGCAAAAACGAGTGAAAACGACAAGAAAACTTTCCTTGGCTTCCATCCTAACAATAATATGGCACTTGTGCATTTTATCGTCTTAGGAGAATGGAATCCCTCTGAATACCAGACTGGCTTATCCTCCCAAGAGGATAGCATGTACTTGAGCGTGTTCGAGTGATTGCTGTAGAGTAGAAATAGGGATGTACCGGATCAGGGTCTCCAGGATCCAGCCGGAACCAGATTTTTCGTTGCTGATGAAAGTTAAGGGAACCCAGAATACTAATTAGATTCCTTTCTGTGCTCACCCTTGGTTGCCGAAGCAGGTTGTTTTCTTAGAAATACACCATTTTGTTTGTTCCGGAGGGGAGGGGGATACTTGGTCCCAGAAAAGAAGTTGAAGAAGAAGTTTGTATGGTAAAAATCTGTTTGTTCACTCCGGCAAGATAAATCTATTGGTTCCAATCTTGTCCGACGATTTGATGTGACCAACCTCAGATGAAAATAGTTAGCAATTGATTCTGATACTCAAAGCATCTATCCAATTCTGTATGCTAAGATACCGTAAAAGCTCTAGTAAGCCCCCTCTCTATTAAGCCCCTCCCCTCTGAGCCAAAATCTTGAATGAAACTGTGTCGAACTTATGTATCTGTCTCCTAAAATTTGTTGTTGAATCCGCAAAATATGGTGAAAAAGAACTAAAAAGCTATATCATATATATCCTTGTCATTTGATTTTGTGAATAAGCCCCCCTCTCTAATAAGTTCCCTTCTCTTTTAAGACCTACCTGGAGTGTCCGAAACCAAATAAGCCCTCTAGGCGCTTTATAAGGCTTTTACGGTATGTCAAAAGGGTCCTCAAAAAATGTTGACTTGAAGCTGAATTCTTTTTGAGTTAAGAATTCATAATATTCTAGCTAATTTAAGAAATTTGAAATATGCTGCTAAACAGAAATTGCTGTTTACCTTTTCGTCTGACATCCTTCAGAGGTAACAGATAACAACCTAAATATCTTTGTTTTGTGCCCACTTTTCATCAGTATAAAAGCTTAATGAAACTCTCCAGGATCCAGCCGGTACAGTGATCCAGCAAATGTAATAAATTCCGAAAAATGAAAATTCTCAAAATTAATCACACTGTAGCTCATTTGAAAGAGCAATGATTGGCAGTCAAAATAAAAAAATAATTATTAAAATCAGACGTATGAGAGCCAAGAAACAGATCTTTAAAGAAATCACAAGTTTAACGCAGATTAGAATGAAATTCTAATCGGAGTTAAAACCAACATGCAGCTTATTGTTTATTACAGATTTACGCTTCTGGCGATTTGTAGTACCATTAGGTTTTGACTCTCTAGAGATTTAATGTGTTTTATTACAGATTTACGCTTCTGGCGATTTGTAGTACCATTAGGTTTTGACTCTCTAGAGATTTAATGTGTTATATTACCTACGTGCTCATCGATAGTCGTGCATGCGGCATGATGGTTTTATATTCTATGCAGTATAAAACAGACTTTGATTTGAGAATTAGTAAATTGTGTACACTTATGTGGAATGGTTGCAAATTAAATCTCCCACCCATTCGCCTCTTTAACATTTTTCATGCTGGATCTTCTTTCTTTTGCAGATGCATCTGGAAATTTTTTCCGACACGGACGAGGGGACTAGTTTTGCGGGAAAAATGCAGGTTTGCCATCCAACCCCACCTTCGGGAGGGTGATTTGCTTTTCGGGAGATGGGTTAGTTTCCTCAAAGCCCAACTTCCCCCAAACGCATTTCATTAAAGTCATGAAGATTGCAAGAATTAATTCATTTTTCACACCCAAGCAAACTATTTCGCTGATTACTTTCTTTTATGAGACAGATGCAATGCTAACTTTTTGAAAATTTTGAAGCATAAAAACAGATGTGTTTTCAGGACAAAATTGATGAATTTGATTGAATTTGTATTCAAATATTTTCCTCAGCACGAGGCTTTATTCTGTTATTTCACAGTAATTCAGGAGATTCCCCAAAATAGCGTGTTTGCAGTTTAGGCCGAAACCCAAAAGCTCTGGTTTGGAGGTTCAGGCAAATTTGGACTTTCAAGATTATTATTCCAACTTTCCATACACCAGTGTCACCAAACAAGGTATCTGTCTTCAAGTTAGCTATCAAGGATTGCATAACAAAATATCATGGATTTATTGGACCTAAGTTCTTGTCGCTAGTCCCGATCAAATCCGTTGCGTTTTTTTGGGACACCCGGTAGTAAAATAAAAATCTGCGATGTTAAAAATCTGAATGTTCGAAATATGATATGAAAACTGTATCAAAACAAAGTATCACAAAAATCCAAGTTGTGGTATGAACGTTCCACATAATCTGCATAGCAGTCAGCGCAATACCATCTTTTAATTGTTTTCTTAAACTCGTTGATAGATTGAGCATTCCTTATGTGAGGAGGAAGAGATGCCAAAGACGTTGCCCTCTACATTTGATAAACTCGGATCCGTAACTTGTTGTTCTTACCCTTGGTAGCACAAAGTTATTATTGTTTCTTAGATTACAATTAACATGATGCTCACAGAAAACCTTCCTCATAAAAGGGGGGTTGATGTTCTCCTTAGTTTTAAACATTTCGATCATAAGAATTTGCAGAATTTGCAGGTTCCTTGCATGAATATTAAACGAGTCATCTTTTCCAAGCAGGGTGTCGAAGCTAGATTCGTAATCCTTCTATGTGATTCTCAAGGATCTTTTGTGTATTCTATTAATCTTATTATTCATTTGCCTACTGTGAAACATCCAGACTAATGGACAGTATTGAAACTGGCTAATTACAAAGGCTCTCATTAAGATTCTTAGTTTGCTAGAATCATATAACCATGTAACCAGATATGCGAGCGAGGGCGAAGAGTTTGCTACCAGCCTTCTTACACAACTTATGGATATGCGTCTCAATATTGAGTTTTTTGTCGATCACAATGCCTAGTAGCTTTTCTTTTTCCGTATTTGCTATGACAGAATCTCCTACATTAACTGTGACGAGCTGGTTAGAATTTCTACCAAGTATGAGTAAATTACATTTATCTGTATTCAATTTCATAAAGTTATCAGCAAACCGTTGAATAATTGTACTTGAATCATTCTCCAGCCTTGCAATTACGTTATCAAGATTCTTACCGCATGCATATATCGTTGTATCATCTGTGTAATTGCAGATATCAGTATCGTGTATGGAGAGCAACAAATCATTTATATATATGTTAAAGAACAGGGAACCAAGAACCGATCCTATAATGTGATAATACGTAAAATTTCGGGTCTTTAGTATCTTGATCAATGTAACTTGAAAATGGAAAAATTTGCACAAAATTCCAGTATCTAATTCAGGCTTTCTGCTAAAGATTAAGTCATAAATCTTCAAAATCGGTCCAGTGTACATTTTATTGTGGCCTGCCAAAAGGGCATACTGTAGTTTATTTTGGCGCACCCGGTACAACGGTTGGTATGAGCCTTCAAAAAATGCAAGGAGGTGCCATTGTGAAACAACGTCATACATCAGAGGGTGCATAACATTTAAAGCCAGACTGATGACTGGTGAAATGAGTTTTCTATGCTGAATTCAAGTTAGGTATTTTCCAGTATGCCTTTGTTTCATGTAATGTGATAGACAATGAGCTTATCTTTTAAGTAGTAGAACCTTTGTCGTGGGACATGATGATAAAAGTTTTGAATAAACAAGTTGTTATTTGACTTCAACAACTGCAACAACTCACAATGGACAGATTTTATGTTGAAGTTTCCAACTCAGGAGGTGAAAGCCATTCTTATAAAATGGTTTTTTTGTAAATTGGCCATTTTTTAAAAAATTCTTAAAATCCCAATGTTTAAAAATCTCGTTTGCTTTTTGGAAGTGTGATGCACACATCTCGGGCTTATTGATGACAAAATGACACTTTCCCTCTCAAAAATTAGCTTTATAAGTTACACTTCTATGATTGAAAAGATTCCAGGGAATTGGGAATGTAGAAAGCTTTTGAGTTTAGGTTTGTGGCAAGGAAAGGGTCCTCTTATGTTCAGTCATTGAATACATAACTAATATGTATGCTATGTTATGGAGGTGAATATTGCTGAAAACATTGACGAACACTTTCTTTGGTTTATTGTTAATACGATTTTGAAAATTTTGCAATTAAAAAAAATGCCATTATATGATTATGGAAAATTAGCATATTTTCAAAAGATTTGCTTTGTTATTGCAAACTTTCATATTCACTTCGTCTATAAAATAATGTTTGCTAAAAGTCTGTGAGTCCCCCAAGGGCCCTTCAATTGTTCATTTGAATTAAGGATCCTTCACAAAAATTGCGAGACTGCATCCCCTTCCCCCTCAGTCAATGTTGATTGGTCCTGTACAAAAATACAATGTAATAGCCATGTAAAAGCCTTGTAGTTATGGCCTTGTAACCTTGTTATAGCCTGGAATAGCCTTGCTGTAACCTTGTAAATGGCTTTAAAAAATGCTAATTAGCCTTGTAGAAGCCTTGTGGAAACCTTGTGTTAGACTGGTTGCAGCTTGGAATCTTACTGATAGCCTTGTAATTTTCTTCCAAGGTTAGTACAAGGTCATAACAAGGTCATAATCCCCTCTACAAGGCTAAAACTTGGCCTGTACAAGGCCAAGTTTAGCCTTGTATTTTTGTACAGGGTGTTAACTTAAAGGGGCATTCCGCAGAAAAAAACTGGATATCGGTGAACTGCGTTGTTTGCTTTTAAAACGAACATGCTTATCATTATAAACATTTTCCAATGTTTCTCCAACTTGAATAAAGGTCAAACCGGCCAAAAACGAAACAGGTATTTTTCAAAATAGAGACCGAGAACTCAGCCATATCCTGGAATTTGAATCCGAGACAGAAAACGAGAATTCTCGGTAAAGCCGATCAATTCTCTTTCGCGTAGTCGACCCTGGACACATGAATGAACGAATACAACAGGACATTCATACTCAATTTAATGAGCGTTGCGCAACGAGCCTATCAAGACTCGCCGATGGCCGACCGACGGACAACAACGAAAATATTCTACCTTTGTTCGCCGAGAACGATGCATAAAATGGTAGGGTATTGAAATTAAAATTGGTCAAATGTTTACTTCCATATCTCGCGTTTGAGAAGTGCGATCGAGGAAAGGAAAACGATTTCCGAGGGCTGACATAATCTGTTTCTCGATCGGGATCACAACATGAATCTCTGCATGCATTTAATTTTCGAGGAATGCCCCTTTAATGTGACTGAATATCAATTTGCATCAATAACACTGCTTAGAACCACAATATTGACTGAGGGGGAGGGAAGTCACAGGGGCAAGAAAATATGTATTTTCTGTAGTAGAGACAATGGAGTACTAAATGTTTGGGATTTGATATGTTGGTCTCAATATCTTTTGTGAATGATTGAAGGTCGGTCTCACAGTAGATATCTGGTGCAGTTATCCACAAACGTGGAAGTAAATGCAAGATCTACATTCAGTTTATCCAATTGCAGTCATCCCACATCTAATGTGAGACAGACATCAGTATTTAGTTAAACCTATAGCGCTGAACACAATTGCAAATAGTTTGCTTCCGGGCTGTCCCTCTCTTACCACTATCATTGGAATAGTTTACCTTGAATTATAAATATCATACATAGTAGAAACTCGCTGACAGCAAGTCCTTTCCCACTATGGATGGCATGCAGTTAATTAGCCCTGGTGTTTTCTTTAAATGCAATGCATTTGACATATGGGTGGTTGAAGAGAAGCACATTACAGTAGCATCGTTTTACAAACCAAAATTGGTAGGGAGGGTAGATTCTTACAGAAAATGCATTTTGGAAGAGGATATTATCATTTGAAAATTTGAACTCTCGTTTAAAACCCATTGTTTTGAGAAAATATATCACAGAGCCAACTTAGTAACCAAAGCAGGATAAATGCGTGAATAGTAACCTTAGTTTAGCAAGAGATCACCATTAAGATAAAAATTTATTGTGATTCTGCACAGAGTCATATGTTTCTAAATGGGAATATATGTTAGAGGAAATTATTTGTTCATGTTAATTGGTTTAAATGTACGTTTTTTGTACATTTTGTAATATTTTCTACATAGTGTGCTATCGTTTGGAAGGAAATAATTATGTACCCACATGGAAAAGGTTGGTAGGCACAGCTCTGCATTAATAAATATATTAACTGCCTCCTCCTCCATACTGGCACCCGAGGCATGAACACCGGAGAGGGGGGGCAACCGCCCCTCCTGCCTCCTTGAAAATGGTCCATATTTGTTATTTTCCGATTGTTTTGCCCTTAATTTGCAGTTTCACCCCTCTAAAAATGTGCTGTCCAGTGTCCCTGGATTGAGGGTAAACAAGAAAGAACATAAAGTAGATCACAGAAGTCCTTCTGTCCATACACAGTTCAATACACTTTCCCAAATGGGAAATGTTGCCCAATAATTGGGATATGTTGCCCAAAATGGAAACATTCTGTTGCCCAATCGGGAAACGGTTTCCACACAAAACCACATAATGCAACCACAACTTGGATTTTTGTGATACCACGTTTTGATACCATAACCAGACTTTCAAGTTTAAACAGCTGGGATTTTTATATTACTACGCTTTAAATCTATTTTGAAATTTTATACCATGTGTATTTGAAATCTTGGCTAGTTTGCACTTTAGCGGACACACTTTTAACATTTCTCCGTGTGTGAATTTTGTACCGATTTTGGATGGAAAATACATCAGTGCTAAGATTAAAGTATACCTATTGAATCAGCGAGGGCTTGGGGGCGGCAGCTCCCAAAAATTTGTAGCGAAACGAAATCATTTTGATTGCCAGTTCCTGCTGCAGTTTAGGTCATGTTGACGTTCTCCAGCAAGTGCGAATTAGTCGAAGTACGTTCGAATCTTGCATTATCCAATCACATGATAGGATTTACAGCACTATTGTTTAGAAAGCCAATCAGCAGTTAGTTCTAACAATACAATTCAACCTCTGTTTTCCTTGGAAACTGTGTCCGCCAAAGGCAAAGTGCATTTGTCCTGAAATCTTATTTATTTAATTATGTATGTATATTTATTGGATTGTGTAAGTAAATAGCAGTTGGCTTGGATTAGTTAGTGTGTAGTATCATTATTACCATGTCTTCATGATTTTAAAAATACCCGCTCTAGCCCTAGGCCTACGTAATATCATATCATTCAGCCAGATTTCTGGATGGACGTGTTATGTAATCTTCATAGAACATTATTAAGAAGAAATAAGGCTTATCTTATAACCTACATTAAAAATCGATAGATTGTTAAATCTTGCCCAACCCATACAAACAGTTGGCCTTCGTTTGCTTTTTGTTTTGCACCTTCTTGCAGCTCATAGATTCGGCCTAAAAAAAGAAGTGACACGCGCTGCAGGATAAAGAAACAAAATAAAGAAACAGTGCGCATTAATGAAACAAATAAAAGCTATACTCACAGGCAATGAAGTATCGAAGCCGAAGAACGTATCGGCCATTACAAAACTGTTATAATTGCAATGAATACTTTGGGATTTCTTTCAGTGGCGACTTAGGCCACCTCTCTTCCCTCGCATTTCCTCTCACATCACAGCTCTCATACTATTCCGAGTACTTCATGTACCAATCACGGACGAGTTTGTTATTCCCAGAGGGTCAGGGGATTAGAACGAGGGCGTCTGGGGGTCTGACAATCTTTGGGGCCACGCCCTTTATTTTAGCTCAGAATGCATCTCCCAATATCATGCTTGACTTTAGCGACAAGGAAACCATGATCGTTTTGTGATAGTTTTCGTATGAATCAGAGCATGAGGACAATTTTAGAAGAAAGATCCTTTACTTTGGCTTAGAATGCATCTCCCAATACAGTACCATGCTTACCTTTCGCAACAAAGAAACCTTGATCGTTTTGTGACAGTTATCCTATGAATCAGAGCACAAGGACCATTTTTGAAGAAAGATCCTTTTCTTTGGCTTACAATGCATCTCCCAATATCATGCTTGCCAGTGCTAAAATGGAAGATTTGACATTTCTCGGAAAATTCTTACCCAACCTATACCCAGCTATTTTCTCTTCGGTTTTAGAAGAATCTCGAGGACCATCGTTCCACAAAAATGGTGGGGTGGGCAATTGCCCCCCATACCCCCCATGGCCACGCCACTGACAGAAATGCCACCGCTTTTGAATTTCACGGGTGGGTTGCGAGTTTGGCCAATTTTAGCCCTCGGGTTTTACGTATCGTACAGGTTTTGAGATATGTCATGGGTTGCGGGTTTGGCCAATGTTTATGCTTGGGCTTCGGGATTTCTTTAACTAATAATACAGCCCCCGTAAAGATCGAAAAACCAGCTTCCGAATGCTTGAAACGATGCACAGAGTGGCAGTGAAAATGTAGGAATAATGATCGAAGATTACTAACGAAAATTGAGATTTTGTGTTCCGAAGTGCAATTTCGGGTTTAGAATGTTTTGCTTTCGGGTTTTCACGTTTTTGCTAATTTTGGTCCGGGTTTGCGGGTTTTATAGTACCCCCCCCCTAAGCCCCCCTCATTGATCCTTGTTTCCAATCCGAATAGAGCTATTCAATGGTTCAATAAATTTTCTCGGAGTCGGTGCGCTTTGTTTCCTCAGTTGTTTAGGGGAGGGGAAGCGCAGGACTAAGGGGAGGGGAAGCGCAGGACTAAGAGGAGTGGTAGAATGATAATGGATGGGTGTGAGCATCAAAATTGAATTTGAGGCTCCGGATTAAGTTTATTATTCAGCAACGAAAATGTGGCACTTTTTCTATTATACTTGGTATAGACTGGTATAGTATGAACAAGACAATATATTAAGAGCGTTGCCAGGAAACAGTCATTTAGAACAATACTTTCTTGTGCTAGATTCACTAAAAAGGTGACATTAATTACAGAAACACAGAGTAAAATAAAACTACAAGTCCCCTAACGAATAGAAAGGTTATGCTGTGACTATGGCTCCTTGTCATTGCCACAAAAGCATGTTCATGACTTCGAAATACAGCCAAATTCTACTCAAAACATAAATGCAGGGTGAATGGTAGTGATTACTAAATATAAAGCACATATCACAGACATCTCCTCATCACATCACAGACATCTCGCAGACATTTCGAAAAGTTCGTACAATCGAAGAACTTTCTTTCTATGGGTGAATGACAGGCTAAAATACCAAACTTGAACGGTGCCTTGATGGGTTCTTACAAAAATCGCTAGAATCTTTGCCTCTCTGAATTAGCGGCCGAGACAGTGTTTTACTTCCTTCGAGATCAAGGGGCATCTTTCGTTACAAAGAAATACTGCAAATACCTTCTGATTTCTTTGGTCTTTATGACTTGAAAGAAAGCTTTTATCAATTATGAAATCAAATTCTAAATAGCAAAAAAATGTCCATTGGCCTAAGAACTATCGGAAAAATTTGCAGGGAGCGGTGCTGCCATGCTCCCAAATTTCTTGACCTCTGCCCAAAATTAAGAGCATCGTCCACCTCACTAAAAAGAGCAAGTTTGTACTGTAAAGCAATTGCAACCCATCAGCTGCTACCAGCAAGTCCTGTAATCATATAAGTGTAAAACGTTTAACATAAATAGTAACATAAATCAATGACAAAATTCTTAAAAATCAAAATGAAATTGAAAATCCGTGATAATGAGCTTGAAGTGGTCCAAAATAATTATTGCAATTAATGTTTTTATAGAGGGCCCCTTGAAAATCAGTTCAGCTGAAGAACAACCCTTAAATGAAATCTGAAATCATGCAAAACACTTTGTTCCTAATCGCGGGTATTTTCATGTGACATCAAATTTGAGAGAGAATTTAGTATCTCCTGGCAGGAACCTTTTGCAGTCCGAGAACCATTCGCAATCCGAGAACCTTTTGTAATCCTAGAGGTCATATAAAATTGCTGAAATCATTAAACCAAGCGAGTCAAGAATGTATCCACTGTTAGAAAATTGTACTGCAAACACCATCAAAACAAATTATTGAAGTTTCAAATTCTCTGATTCAGTTGCATCAAGATAAAAAATTGTCGAGAACAAAGTCAAAAATCAAAAACAAAAAACAGTCGGGCAAGGCAATTCAAATTTTTCTGATCCAGGAGATATTTCAGCATATACTTTTTCAAATAGTTGATACATCATATGACTCGTGCAGTGAGTACATATACATTACGTTATCGGAAAAATACATCGACATCCTCAAAATACAAAACGAAAGCCAAAGTATGAAGCTTCCTTTATACAAAGCATCAAATCACTTCTGTCCCCTTGAAAATAACTTTGCTTCAAGCAGTCAATCGATGAAGTTTTACGTTGATACTCCTTTTGTTGTTCCTGCAGTCTTCCCTGTTGCCGTTGTTGCTCTCATTGATCAAATATAGGCCTTTGGGTCATTCCACATTTCTATTTGGCTTTTGATTTGATTGACAAAGACATGCGATAGAATAACGCCAATTACCTAAACAGAAACAACACATGACTAAGAATAATTGATAAATATCGTTATTCCATAGATGAAACATGTTTAAAAATAGTAGTAAAAATCTCAAGAGAATCATGACCTGAACAATCGCTGCAGTAGAATAAAAGTGAAGTACCTAAATCTCCCTACAAGCTGCCAACGACTAAAAGCCTTCGATTGCTTCGTGACTTCAAGTAGCCTCGTACGAAAAAACGGTTTTCGATATGGTAGGGATTGATCTCTTCAGTAAGCTTCCTGCAGTTTCAGGACCAAGAATTACACATCTATGAATCCAGACATTCCATCACATATTAGGGGAAATAAATGGAAAGGACAAATCGATAGATCATGTTCGACAAGCAAGACGGACAAAAGCTGCAAACAATTAAAAAAATTCAAAGTTAGGGAGACTGCGTGCCAAGATCTTAATTTTTGGATATCGAATAAAGAACCCCATTCAGTACTTCTCGGTCTCAAAAAATGCTGTAGTAGTGGTTGATAGCTATTTTTCAATTAATTCGATTCAACTTATCACATTGAAACTGTATCCAGCATGAATAATTATCTCAAGGGAGTTGAATCCAAAGTTACTTTTTCATACCAAATGACGTTGATTTTTTGAAGAAATTGTTTTTCAATTTCAAACAATTAAATTTGGCACGTTCACAATTTTCGAAGAATCTTTTCAATGTCTCTTTGTAGTGCAGCAGTGTTGATCATTTGCACATCTAGCCGCTTGAGAGATTAAGTCGATACATTTCATGTGCTTTTTCCCGCAATAATGGTTGTCTCAGATGCTAAATTGAATAACTCAATATTCGATTTCGAATGAAATATTGTTTCAAACATAAAACATAACATATAAGACAAAATCAAATAAAAAATAATCTATGATAAAGCATTATCTTTGTCGAAAGCTTGTCATCAGTTAACCAGAAAAATGTCACTAACTTCAAAGAAGTGAAAGATTGACCAAAAATATTTGAGAGCTTACTCTACTTAGCACTTTCGCAGCATTGTAACCAATGGAGGTTAAACCACAGGAGGTCCAGAGGGGTCTTTCGTACGTTCTAACGCATGATGTATCAAGATCTTGTTCTACCTTAGAATCTCTTATTTTAAATTAAAAGGACTTACATATTATGCGGTTATTAAACGATTACGAGGTCCATGCTGGAAAATATTTGGACCGCAGTTTGACGTACGGACCGAACGCAGTGAGGTCCGTACAATGAACTAAGGTCCAAATATTTCCCAGCATGGATCGAGTAATCGTTTAATAAAGGCTTTATTATATGGCAGAACCTTTTGAGAACGTTGTTTATAGTATCGTACTTTTCTGTTGTGTCTTCGATCCTGTGCATCACTGTAGTTGCTCATTGCAACGTTAACTACATTGGCATTTTCTTCGTGTATAATTGCAAGTTTGTCTTCAAAGGTTACAGAAAAGAAATCTTCGATGAATCAGCTAAACTTTGGCTGACACTTCTTACGGCCTAAGCCTATACAAGAAGCTCTCCTCCCTTGTTGTTGATTTTTAAGGCAACGCCCGGTCCAATACGGCTTCGAACGAAAAATACGGCTTTTACGGACCGATCAAGAACCAATCGAATTGCTGCGTTGCCGGTCCGAGGAGCCGTATTTTCGAACGCCATATAATAAGGAGTTTTCTTGCCTGTAAGCCATTTCGCTTGTTTCTTGCGTCCTTGCTCTTGGTCAATCAAATGCGACGCCTCAGGGCCTCTTTTAACATACAAACTGGGAGGGCAAAAGCCCCCCAGTCCTCATGCTTGCCCCCCCAGTTACAGTTTTTCACAATGTTTTGCCCCCCCCCCCAGTTGATGGTCCCTTTTTTTCTTTTTGCTGTTTTTGGCCATTTGAACTTTTCACTGTGAAAGCGAACAGTGTAACCCAAAGCAATAAATATGCTAATGTTTCTGATCTAGATCTGTGGTTTTCACCGTTATTTTTGTAAGGATGCCTAATGCTGAAAAGAGGAGGCTTTAAAGAAAGCGGAAAATATAAGATGATGCAGCGAAATGTCGTAATAATAGAGACTTCTTCATTGTAGATAACTCATTACAAGCAGAGCCGAAGAGAGGGCTTTAGTGGGATCTAAATCTGGGGCTGGTGGCCATAGGGGCCTATAAATGATAACTCAGTGTTTTAAAAATATGTCTCAAAATTTGGGTCTCTACACTAGGGCCAGTGATCAAACAGGGTCCCTCGATAGTTTCTCAGTTTGTCATAATATGTTAAAAATCAAAAGGATGGAGAGAAAGTGATAGTCCCATACGTTTTCTTATAAGCAGTAACAGTTAATTACGAAATAATGTACCGGATGAGCTTAGAAAAAATTTCCCGCATTCAAAAATTGATAGCACCTAATCTGATTCTTGTCAGAGGCAGAAGATTATTTTATAGCTATTTTACTGATTTTTCAAACGTTCTTATGAGTTCTGAAAATATAGATAAATTTGACTTTACTAAATTATATTTCGTTGCAAAAATGCATGAAAAAGAGCCTAAAACATCGGGAATATTCTCGCACGGAACAATGCGCAAGGGCATTTCACCTCTCTTGGGAGATATGAGAATAGATTGTCAAACGAATAATGAAGATTTTCAATCCCATGGCAATAAATGTGCAGATGATATCTCTCACCTGTGAAAGATTGTATTCTCTTTATTGTTCTGTGCGAGAAATTTCTTTATGATTTGATCAAGTGTTTCTGGCCCATTTTCAGGCATTTCGCAACCAAGAAATTTTGCAAAGTAAAATTTACCTATATTTCCGGTGCTCATAAAAACAGAAGAAAATTACAAAAATGCTTCAATTTCTCGGCTATCAAGTAACACTTGTTCCTTTCCAATCCATCAAGTACTCTTGGTGCTATGAATTTTCGAATGTGAGAACTTTTTATGGCTCACCCGCCGGTCTATGTTTCTATTCAAGAAATGCCTTTCTGGCCTATATGTAACTATGTATTCTTGTGCGTAGTGACTGGCTAGTTTGATGATATGATAATTGGTTCTAGAGGCAAAAATAGCTACCAGAGCGATATGCTAGCAACCTTGATTTTAAAAAATTTTCCCGGGAGAGCATGCCCTTGGACCCACCTTAATGGGTGCACCTCTGGCGCACTCTAAGGAGTTTACAAAGAGAAATATTTCTTGCGGCAAAAATGAGGTCCCCTTTTTGAAATTTGCCCCCCTAGTTATGATTCCTTAAAAGAGGCCCTGCGACGCCTCGATAATAGCCATAAATGCATAATAATGATAATGATTGTAACCCCGTCTTCTTTTGTACTGCAGTATCTATCTAACTATACATGCATTATAAAGACAAGGAGCGCAACTTATTTCCAAACAGATCAGCAGCAGCTGTTTTCTTCTCACCCGCGTTGCATCAGTATTCATCCAAACATGCAAAGCATCAAAATGTTTCTCATTTATCAGGCAACATTCTCAGATAATTTCTGCTTGAACGTTTTATCAAAACTCAAGTAATTTAGCGGATAAAGCACATGTGATTGGCCTTATTTATCTTTCTCGATAGGCTCTGTAGGTAATGTTAAGGCTAAAATTCGAAATTCGAACGCGACGGTAGCTGCTGGATTGAACAAAATTTTCAAGGAAATCTTAATCAACCCCCAGTTTTGACAAAACGTTCAAGCAGAAAGTTATCCGAGAATGTTGCCTGATAAACGAAAAACATTTTGATGTGGTATTTTGCATGTTTGGATAAATACTGATGCAGCGCGGGTGAAAAGAAAATAGCTGCTGCTGATCTGTTTGGAAATAAGTTGCACTCCTTGTCTTTATAATATACATATAGGTAGATAGATACTGCAGTACAAACGCAGGCGAGTTTTCAATCATTATAATTATTATGCATTTATGGTTAGTATGGAGGCATCGTCATATTTGATTGACCAAGAGCAAGGACGCAAGAAACAAGCGAAACGCCTTATAGATATATCACTTAATCTTTAGCAGAAAGCCTGAATTAGATTTTAAGATTTTTTGCAAATTTTTCCGTTTTCAATTTTTAGACCTACAGGCGAGTTTCTTAAAATTTTCGTTTTCGAAAACACTGAAAACGATCAAAAAACGTTGATCAAATTTTCTAAAGACTCATCATGAATGGACAAAGAGAAAATGATTTCAGCGTGATTTGGGGATTTGGAAATTTTCTGCACGAGTGTTATTTCAAATATTGGCTTGTTGCGAAATTCTGTAGTAGTTGCAATAAAGTGCCGCCCCAAAAGCCGTCACAAAATCAAAAATGTAACGAAACCCCATGCTTGCTGGCCCCATGACTCGTCCTCGCTTGTCTTTTAACCCCCGTGATACAGGAACACAGCCTGTAGCAAAGCATAAATTCAATGACATTACAAATGAAAAGACATTTCTTTATATTCTTGAAAATATTACTACATTTCTCACAAGATAGTACGAACTCTCGCACAGCAGGCAAGAAAACTGCACATGTAAGTCCTTCTAATTTCACAAGAGATTCTGAGGTAAGATAAGATTTTTTTTATATTCAAAATATAAAATTTTACAATATATTTTACATTCTACTATACCTAATTCCAATGACTATACGACACTACAGGTACGATACCATGGGGAGCGAAAGACAATGACTGCCCTATGGCCAATATATAAAAACACGAAACGTTAAACTGTATACAGTCACACTACGAACATCTAAAATTAATGGATACCATACATACCACGCCACAACTAATACAGACTGAAATGCTAATTAAAAAAAAAACATTTTACGAATAAATATTTGGTAAGATAAGATCTTGATACATCATGCATTAGAACATGGAAAAGCCCCCCACCACAATAATCTGGGCCTCCTGTGGTTAAACTTGATTTTGCAATAGACTCTACAAGAACTCTGAAACATAGATTTTTTGTTTTTGATGTCAAAGAAGGGTTTCGTGATTTAGTTTGTAAATTTTTGGTTACCATCGAGAAATTGCAAAATTTACACATCCTCAGATAAAATCTTCCAGACAATTTTTGACGAAATATTCTTCAAGGTATAATGCAGTAGTAGTGGTTGATAGTAAAAAAATCTGCCAAGCAAAACAAAGATAATAAATTTCCGGTGCGTGCAATCCAAGAAATTTATTTTGAAAGATAGTGCTATTTAGTAGTGACCTTGCTTTGCATAGAAAGGTATATACCTGGAGTACACATTTTAGGCCTACTATGAAGTAGGGGAGACCACCGGGGATTGTAACACGGGGCAATCGTAAAATTGGCACTCACCTTGCAGAAAAGTGAAAAAATCTTTTTTTGCACCGAACATGCCCATTCTAACCCTCTACATCATTTTCAAATCACAGACATGGCATCTGTTTAAGATCAAAACTAGGTTAAAAGTTTTGAGCTCCACAGCTAATGAGATGTTAAAATGGGAAATGACAATAGCTGACCTGGTCAGTTAGGGGCAATTGTAACACACTGTTAGTAACCAGGGGCGGATCCAGACCGGTTTCAACGGCTTCCGTGCATCGGTCAGATTTCCAAACCTAAGATAAATTTGTATTATCTGTCGGGTATCTGATAGTCTTCATAGACATGACATAGGGTACTTCTACACAAAATTTCTCATAAACGATCAGCAACTTATATATGGCAGTATTTGGCTTTATTTCCTATGGTTCTCCAGGAGGTATGTGATTCGAAAACTGCGTTATCAGTTTCAAGTTGCGCAACAGATTTGCACATTTGATTCGCTTTGAATGGCTGTGACGTTTCCCAATTGTTTTGATATCAAGTCCTTGTAATCTAATGAGCCAATAAGAGTTGAGTGAACCTGTCCAGCGACTTCCGTGAACCGGTCGGCAATTGTTTAAATCAGTGAACCTGTGTCGATTAGAAAGTAAACCGTTTCTGAAGGAAGTAAAATATGTTTACAGCGGAAGTAGATTTTCATCGAATAGAACAAGAACGAGAAGGGCCAGCAGACGGCAATGGCTGACCCAGAAAAGGAAGATCTTTATCGACTTCACAGTGCCATCGAAGAGAAGAATGAAGGAGAGATACAGCACACAAAACAAAAATACGAGTGTATTTTAGGAAGTTTTGCAGTTGAAGGAAGGCGTAGAAAATTTAAGGGTCTGAGGGGTGACGAACATCGATGTGCACAGACATTCGTTGATAGAGTTATTATGCAGAGGATGGGGGTGGAAATTACACGGAAAAGCTCTAGACCTGCAGCCCATCATTATTTATCTAAAAGGGCGTTGCCCTTGTTCTCCGAGAGTCTGAAGGGCGTGGTCACGAAAAATTTTCCTGGTGGCAACCCCCTTTCTTAACCCCTATAAACCGGTCAGAATTCAGGGCTGGATCCGCCCCTGAGTCACAATTGCCCCCGTGTAAGCTGGCCAATGGCTTAGCTTTGATGCAGTTTCTAATCTGGTCGAAAGATGTGCAAAGATGTGCATCCATGTAGTATTAAAGTGTTAAATGTTGAAATTTGTAAACAAAAAATTTTTCTTTCTCAATCGATTCAATTATTTTTAATTGATGCATTAAAATTTACATGTACCTCAGGCTGCGATCAACAATAGGAAAATCAGCTTGGTACAATTCCGATACTTTCATTTTTATGCATTTATTGCACACCCTGGATCACCTAAACACTGCGTAGGAAGAGCACCGTCTTTCTCGGCATTAAATTGTCCAATTTGAAATCTTTTTGGAGTTTCAATGTACCTCAGGGTACGGTAAATAATAGAAAAGTTAGCTTGGTACAATTCCGATACTTCCATTTTTATGCAGATATTACACACCCTGGATCATCTAAACACTGCCTATGAAGTACACCGTCTTTCTAGCATGCTGATGGTGAGCAGGCAAACTCTTTCATGGTTTCAGTCCGTTTCGCAAATTTTCCAATCTAAGGTCAGAGAAAGCAACCAACAAGGTAAACATATTCAAATCGGGTTAATACATACCAAAGGTAATGAAAAAGCAACGGCAACTCCTGCAACGGCCATCAAATTGTTTTTGAAGAATTGAAGAAGTACATCCATGCAGGTATCTAGTTGAAGCTGTTCTCCCATCTTCAATCGCTAAAACGTTAAAAGATCATTTTTAATCTTTTCATCTCTGGAATGTCTGCATGCCCCAAGGAAAAGCAATACAAACTATCACATTTTTGGGGACACATGTAAAACTTTCATTAATTGCATACTGGGTGGTACAAAATGAACTCCACAAACTCCACCTTTTGGACATCAATGGAACAGTTTACTGAAGAGCTCAAACAACGTTCAAAATAGTTTTCAAAGTTTTAGAGGTAAAATGAACATCTCAGCAATATTTCTATGCTTAATTAGGTCTTTTGAAACTTAAAAAATGCAAATGACTAAAAAACTGTTCTTGCAGATGACTGTCATCACTGTGAAGTTCACTTTGGCAAACCCAGCACGTTATATATTTTAAATCAACATAAGTGAAAGTTTTTGTTTTGTTTCTACCTTGCATCCGAAGGTAGTTTTTAGGACGCTGAGAAGCTAAGCTTATCGAAGCAGGGTCCTGGTCCTTCCTCTCGATGTGACCAAACTTCGTGATTCCTTTAGCCTGGAAATACAGAGAGTTGGCAACTCTCCTCACACTTTGTAGCAGGTTCGGCAGGGCGAGGACTCGAACCACAAACCTTCGGATTGCTGGCAAAGAGTGCTAACACTGAGCCATCCCCGCCAATTGAAAATTTGTAGCTTGACATTCATTTAAGACCCCTTTAAAACAGTTACGAAAATCATGAAACGAATACGCAAATGAAGAAATGTGCAACACCCTCTTCAGTTCATTTCATTTCTGTGATTTTACTCTTGAGACTTTAAATCATAACCACTGTAATGCAAAGTTTCAACTTACAAGTCTGTTGCGCCTCCTTTGATAGCCACATTGCTTATTTCTTTGGAACTAGAAAGAAAGTATGAATAATGGGTTTGAACAGGAGTAAAAAGCAAGCCCTGAAAACAAGTTGCTAGATTTACCTACACAGAACTTGAAAACAGAATTGCATGATGATATCGCTTGCATCAAATACTGGCCATTGCAACAACTGCTAGATAGATTGGAAAGAGATAAAGACTCATCGCAACAAACCTGAATTACTTCTAGCCCTGAAATTTTGTCACAAAATCTGTTTCCTGATTTTTACAGTGAAAGACGTGCTGAATTTTACTCTTACAGCATGCTGTATTTGAAACCGGCCATATGTACTAAAATGTAGCATAGGTTCCAAATCTTTAAAAAGGCTGGTGTAAAATTCAGTTTCTTATTTCTTTGAACTGAATGACTTCAAAGAAACTTAAACTATTTTTCTATAATTCTACCGTTGGTTTTTTCTGAAATCTTCAATGTTTTCAGAATCAGAGAGTTTTTCTACTTTTTCAAGAATTCAAGAAAATTTTTCAAAAAAACTTAAAATCATCGTAATTTCTAAACTGTTTGAAGCAACATGAAATAATTTTGAAGAAACCCATAGTTTACGGATGTCTACAATATGGTATCAAGCAAAAGTCTGTCATTTTTCTGGTTTATGATTTAGAAATTTGATGACGTCACAGCCTCAAATGAGCTGAAATACAACATACGCTGAAATTTTTAAAAATATTCAACATTTTTGAAAAGTCCAACGGTAGAATTAAAGATAAGTAACTAAAGTTTGTTTCAAGCCACTCAATCAGAAGAAATAGATCAAAGAATTTTACACCCACCTTTTTACACCGAGTTAAAGATTTGGAAGCTATGCTCTAAAATGTCAATCAAATGATAAATAATTCAATTTATGTATCCAAACTGCATTTTTATTGTTATTATTATCATTATCATTAGATATCTATTTAAAGTACGCTAGAAAATGAATAGCTAAATTAGAGCTAATAAAGGCCTACTATTTACAATATACATAATTTACACTAAACTATTAATATATATTACGGGACAAATCAGAGTTAAATATCTATCCTGTTAGAAATCGAGCTTTCGGGATATATAATTTGCAAAGCCTACAGTTGCATTTTCCATCATTTCAACATCTAATTCATTTTTGGAAGATAGGAAGGCTGTTTTTTTGTTTTATTTCTTGTGGTAAGTGCTGCCACAGTTTTATTTCCAAGGTAAGTAATAGACTTAACTCCAAAGGACGTCCAGTTCGTACCCTTGGCAGTTGAGCGTCATCACCATGCCTTAGACAGTGCGTAATATTTCGTTGCATGAAAATATCCTTCATGAATGGTGGATTCAGACTGCCTTTTGTTTTATAAATTTCAGTCATGAGCAACTGTAGGTTTCTTGCATGGATTGGCACCGATTTAGATTGTTCCAAGAGCAAACCAAAATCATTCTCGTAATCTTTGTATGCAATGCGTATGCCCTTTCCTTTCCTGAATATGATTTATTCTATGATTCAAAAGCTCTATTATAGAACATCCAAACAAGCGGACAGTAGCTGAAATGAGACAAAACGAACGCCCTAATTAATTGCTGCAGTTTTTCAGTGTCCATGTATCGTGATATTCGAGCAAGAGCATGGAGTTTTTGGCTGGCCTTTTTACAAACAGCCTTGGCGTCCTGCTTGAAAGAAAGTGATTGATCTAAGGTTATACCGAGAAGATTTTCCTCTGAGCTTTCTTTCACAAAGGCCTCGCCTATTTTCATTGTTGTTTCATTACTCCATTTAGCACCAAAAATCATTAAGTGGCATTTGTCTTAATTTAGCTTCATGTAATTGTTTGGAAACCATTCAGTTATCTTAAGGGCATCATTCTCTAAATGCATATTGACATTTTCAGTGTTAGGACCACACGCATAGTTGCATCGTCCGCATAATTACAGATTTCGGTCTCCTCCTGGAATATAAAAAAGTCATTCAGGTATATGTTAAACAAAAGGGGTCGCAAGACCGAACCTTGCGGTACTCCTAGGACGGTTCCTGTCCATGTGCTGAATGAACCTTTGACTTTTACCCTCTGCTTCCTGTCGGTGAGATAGCTATGGATAAACAGCAAGGCAGATCTACTGAAGCCATATGCATTCAATTTTGCAATTAATAGTTCATGATTTAGACAACCAAAAGCCTTCGAAAGGTCTGCCAAGACAGCCCCTGCGACGCCCCCGTTGTCCATCGTCTTCTTGCAGGCTTCCAAAACACGTAGAAGTGCATGCTGTGTACCATAGCCCTCTCGAAACCCACAAAGGAGCTAGGACAGGAAATATTGGACGAAAGGTAGCATTTGATCTTGCACCAATCTTTCATAAATTTTTGATACCGATGGTAAAACAGTTATCGGTCGGTAGCTCTTTTTCGTATAGACATCCTCCTCTTTGAAGAGCAAGCTTATATCTCCAGCTTTCAATTCTTTGGAAAAAGTACCCTTGGATAAACCAGAGTTGGAACAAATTCTGTATGGCAAAAGAGAATACGTCAGAATTTTCCTTTAGAATCTTTGCAGGTATGCAGTCAACTGGAGAGGCTTTTCTCGGATAAAGTTGTCTGATCTTTACAGCAACCTTTTTGGTGGTGACCTTTCTGAATTCAACTTTGTCTGAAAACTTAATAGTATTTTCAATTTTGCAAATACTTGGATGAGCTTCGGATTTATTAACAGATTTGTCAATTGGATCTAGAGTGTTACTTGTTGGTAGCAAAGTGAGTCATTTACAGAGATCCCTAAACTATCTCTGATGTTTGCGAAATACTGGTTGAAAATCTCTACAATTTGAGAGACCTGATTTACCATTTTTCCCTGCATACCTAAAAATGATGATGTTGAATGAATATTAGTTTCCTGTATTTCAGCTGCTGTTGCTTCGATTCTCTATGAAGTTCCATGCATGCAGAGCATTAGAAAGAAGAAAGATTGTACTTTCCGATGGCATACACCATATCCATTAGAATCTTATCATTTTTGAGATTGTCAATTATAGCTGGGTTGCTTTTTCTGAAACACCCTGCATAAATAATCTGAGATTTGTACGCTTACCTTTCTGAGGCAACAAGACCATGGAACACCACATTGCTGTATTGTTGTTGCGCCACAACTGTAATAGGGATTCCAATCCCAATCATCAGTGTTTGTACTTCCACAGCATTTGAACTGAAAATAAACAATGTGAGACATGAGAATAAAACTTTCTCAAACCCTTTCATAAAACTGTTATATACGAAAGAAATGTTAATATTTCACTAATATTTCTGTGATTCCTTTGTATGGTTTATGAAAGTGAGTTGATGATTAATCAGAGAAGAAACAATATACAAACAATTGTCAATAATGATCTTCATTGCTGCTTGTACCTCTAAAATATACACTCTCGCCAGCAAGTACACCCTTGTAAAATGATGTTAACTGTATAGATACAGTTAAGGCCTTGTGCACATTAACATGAGCAGGTTTCTCAGAATTCTTAAGAATTTTCGAATTCATGAGCCATGAAAGATTATACATTTTTAAACAAGAATTGGTAAGCAACTAAAAATATGTTTAGGAATTCTTAGGCAGGCAAAACTACCGTCATATGGATGAGGGCTGTGCTATATGCACTATTGATTGGCATTTGACAAATCATGTTTTTGGGAGGTGATCAAAATGCTTCAACGTTCTTGTTTGTATAATAGGGTATAATAGATGGTCATGTCAGATCTTTTTGATTGACATTATTTATACATAGCAATCAGCTACTTTACCACACTGTAAAAGCATTTTAAGATGGCTTTCTCTTGCTAGGGTAAAAGGGTACAAAAATGCAAGGCATTTACAGAATTATGATCAAGCTGATCAATGCAAGGTGCTTACAGAAGTATGATCAAGACAATTGGGAGGGGTGGGCAGAAAGCACACAAGAAAATCAATGAATAGTCTGCACACCTCATATTGAATTCTGTCAATGAGATTTCTCAAGTCAGGGTTACTGGTGTACTTTTGAATTGCAGTTTGAACTTTGTTGTTGATCAGCCTTTTTGTCTGAAAAATAAATTGAAAATTAGCTCAACAGTAATAACCAAACATATTAGCCTGCGTTCTGCAAACTGCAGAGGCAATATGCATAAAAAACTCACCAGTGATTCAAGAACCCCACTTGCTGACACATGTCTAAGCTAAGGGTACTACCAACACATCATTCCCCATTTGATGATCAAGTGATCAAAAGAAAGTTTAGGCCTAGCCTGAAGTAAACATTCTGTCCTCTGAGAAAATGTTTAAAAGAATTGCCTTATGATCGTTGTCGACTTCCTTCACTTTGAGAATATGCTTGACTGTCTATAATTCCTTTCAAAACAAAGTTTCATCCCAAGTTATCAAGTCCCGAAGACAGGCAAACTGGGCACACTTCATCGGCGAACTTGTTTACCACTGCAAGTTCCTCCATCTGGAATTTACGAAAACGGTTTCTCGTAGCATCGCAAACAATGACCACAAAGGGCTGCAAAACTCGTGACGATTCTATTGGCTTTTGATTGGGTCCTTAGAATCTTAAACCAGATGCTTTTTGACTAAAAGACAATAGCTGCACAAAGGGGAAATTTATTGCGCAAAATGAAAGAACACAATAATGAACGCTAATGCGCTGACTTAACAAGTTCCTCAGTGGCTCTCTTTCGCAGTAGAAAGGTAAAGTCTGCACGCAGGCTACAGGAATGTGAAGATAGCTTTAATCAATGGCTAATCCATTTCAAAATGTTCCTTGATAGTTAACTCAAAAATGAATACCTCGGTTGTTGGTATTGGTGCTGGGAGTGCAGAAATATTAATCTTGAAAGTTAGAATTTGTGTCCACCTCCAAACCAGTACAGAGCTTTGGCAAATTTGGCCCAAGCAAATTCATGAATCACATAAAAAACTGAAATTAAAGCAAAGTAAAACTGCACAATGGGTGACTTCCAGACAAAAACTAACAATTTCTTTGCAGGAAACTTTGTGTCCTTCAGTTTTCCTATCTCTTAATCTTTATAAAAGTTGTCAAAATCTAAACAAATATATCAATATTACACCTACCTCAGGCCAAAAAGAAAAGGCCAAGATACCACCAATAATTTCGATGAGGAGGACAAAAACCAAGAAATATTTATACTGGAAGAAAGAATTACATATATCATTTGTTTTCAGTCAAAAATGTAAAACAATAATGTGCATGACTGTATAGTTCAATGAGCATACACTCTTAAATACAAGTAATTTCTTGGCAACAGATAACTTTCCATTCTTAAAATAATACACTGCAAAAACTTTGGCCAAATTTTGTGCTATTTAAGGATCTATACAATAAGTTTTCATGTTATGGAAAATCTCTTGAAAATGTCAATAAAACCTAGTCACATGTGCTATAAAGATTCCAGATATCTGTAAGCAGTCAAAGTTTAGCTACTTTCTATACCTGAAATTAGATGTTTGTCCTTGATATTAGATACAATTGCATTGTTTTCTTACGTAAAACTTCTGATAGGAAGTTCATAAGACTTCTTGTAAAAATTCCTGCAGTTTTAAAGAATCTCTTTGAAAATTCTTATCTGCAAATGAAAAGTTCTTTAGAATTCCTTGATGTCATCATGCACAAGGCCTCCAATGTGTGTCTTCTGCCTGCTTTGCAACTCATTGTATTAAAGAACTCCCAATTTCCAATCTTTTGAGAAGTTTAGTGATGTTAAAATACGACTTCATTTTGAGTCACCTACATTCACATTCAAGACCACGATGGTCGGAGCTGCAGATAGCAAGGTGGAGGGATGCTTTGCCAAGTAGCTAGCAATGCAGCTAGTACTATGAAATATGTCAATAACAAATGAGCAGCAGGGGGATCCTTTTCTTCGAAAGAAATATGTTACAATTGATTGGAAGTCTGACAATAAACTTAACCTGAATACCCTAAAAGCGCTATTAAGCCCCCAGGGGCTTATTTAATTTTAGGCACTCCATAGGGGGCTTCAAAGAGAGGGGCTTAATAGAGAGGGGGGCTTATTCACAAAATCAAATGACAAGGATATATATGATAGCTTTTTAGCTCTTTGACACCATATTTTGTGCACTTGACATGCAATTTTAAGAGTCAAATACATATATGGTTTGACGTTGGACATTTTTGGGCATAGCTTTGATAGCTCGTCATGTCTCTTGGGTTTTATCCTGTTTAAACAATATCCTACTCTATTTCAGAAACTTTCCTTTTGTGGACAACTCTACTTCAGGTGTCTTTAATTTCATTTGTAGCAATAAATAGTGTACCCAATTAGCACAGTATGCTAAATACATAGACACAGTAATAAACTGATAGTAATAATAATAATAAGATCGAAATAGCTTTAGCTCAAACCATATCAAAATTAACATGCAAATTCATTTAGCGCTTAATAAACAGAAAATCTTTGGTAACCTCTAGAATTTGATATGCGTAGTGTGTTAGGCGGTGGGGACTCTGGAGAGGGATCAGTGGTGGTAGCAACTGCTGTTTGTTCTCTCATCTGGGGTTCTTGTTGTTTGCAATCATGTGCCTATGCTGGCCTGCAGCATCCTATGTGAAACAGATCCCAGTATTTATCAGTAATTAATTATATTTCTAGCTTTTTGTAGCTGTTAACTTAATTTTCATCTATTTTCATGTCTTTACGTTCATGGCTATGATGAGGACAGTCATTATCTTTTGCTACCTGTGGTATCGACCCTGTGGTGTTGTATAGTCGTATAGTAATTAGAAAGTATAGAAGGATGTAGATATAACATGTATCGTAATATTTTAGATGAATATAAAAAATATATATACGTGGGGGGGGCTTCTTAGAGAGGGGGGCTTAATAGAGAGGGGGCTTAACAGAGCTTTTACAGTGTGTGGATAATTGCTGTCTGAAAGTCTGGATAAGTTTCTGTTTAGTTGTAGGCTAAAGTAGTGCCCTTAAAATGGCAAACAGAAAGGGCTTCTTAGGAACTCCAGAAACATTTGACCTGAAATATATTGTCTGTACAAAAAACGTTTTTTTTGTCTCATCTTATTTTAATTCAATTTCATTCTAGCTTCTAAATATAAACTAATCTAAATCGAATGTCTAAATAAACTACTGGCAATAACTAATATACATACCGGGTGTGTCAAAAAAGTACCCCCCTTTGACTCAACAAGGCAACAATACGATAATATTTCGGGACTTTTTGAATTCATGGCTACATTTGTTGGTCTTCAACTTAAATGCACATACCTTGCATTTGTAAATCGACCACCAAACACCGGAGATATGAGTTCACAAGGTCAAAATTTGGAGTGCACCTGAAACCAGAGGTTTTGAGAAATGGCCTAGCCATAATTTGACAACAAACAGGCATTTTGCAAACGAATTTTTGACTTTGACCTTTACTTTTTATTTTTGAAAAGATTTATACCTTGAATTACTTCAATTGTTCTTGAAGTGACTTTTCCTTTGAGGAAACGGTCCTTGCATTGCATTCGATCCCAAGTGTTTTGTATCAAAGAAGAGGAAAAGGAGCACATGCACGCTTATTTTGGAGATGTGGCACGACTTTATCACTCTTAGCACATTTCTACTATATTTGTTTAATCAGTGCAATGTCCATGCATCTTTTATTCTTTTCAAAAGCAAAACACGGACACTTAAAGTCTGCAGGTACTTTGGAAAATGTCCACGATACAAATCATGACTAGGCCCTTTTTCAAAACCTCTGGTTTTGGATGCACTGTAAATTTTGACTTTGCGAACCTGTATCTCCGGTGTTTGGTGGACGATTTCTAAATGCAAGGTACGTGCATCTAAGTTGAACATTGAGAAATTTAGCTGTGAAGTCGGGGAGCAATGATATCTTATTGCCTATTTCCAGTCAAAAGGGGGTACTTTTTCTGAGACAACCGGTATTTTTGTCGTTAGCTACAAACACTACAGCTGCAAGTTGGCCCATCCCATTGTTTTATTAGTCTCTTAAATATTTGAATGTTTTTGGCCAATTAATATTTTGGGAAAAGCATTCCAAATTTGTGGTCCTAACGATAAGAGACTGTTTGAACCGAAAGTAACTTGGTTTGGTCTACGATGAAATAATTCGTTTGGGTTCCTTGCTGACCTTGTTGTTTGTTTTAGCTTGAAAATATCCTGCATAAAAGTAGGACTTATTAAAGCAGGATTTGTCCGGATTTGCAATCATTTGGCTCCTTTCAAGCCAATCTATCGCAACACTTGATTCTTGTTCCAAGATTCTAGCCAGGTTTGGGAATGAATTTGAAAAAGCCGTTAGAGTATTATCGTCTGCATAATTGTATTAAGTAGCTTTCTTTATATAAAGATAGAGATCGTTTATGTATAAGTTAAACAAAATTGGACCAAGAACAGATCCTTGCAGTACGCTAGAAAGCACGAGCTGGAAAGTACTATACGTGTTGATAATATGCAGACTGTTGTCTACGTTTCAGTTATGAATAGATATAAACGAGTGCATCTTTATGAAAACCAGACGTGGATAATTTTGCAATCAGTAGATCATAACCATGTTCATTAAAACATAGGATACTTACTCTTTGCTAGATGCCATTATATCCACTATCTCATTATGAGAACAAACATATGTAGAGCATATTTGGAACATATATAAAACTTACTATATTTAGAAGCCAAATGTTTTCTCTCAGAGCACCAACGCTACCACAGAATGAAACGAGAAAGATCGAGACACCGACAGCAATAATGATAACTGCAGGATCTGAGGTGAAGTCTGATACTTCTTCATAGCCTTTCTTTTGTAATACAACCCATGCACCAATGCCAATGAATGCTCCACCCACAAGCTGAAACAATAACAAAAAGTCCCATGATATATAGACTGAACTGGTTTTTATAAAAAACCTAGAAAACAGCTCCTCATTAATTATTCATAAGACAAGCTGAATTCATTTGACCCAATGTTTGTAATAGGACCCAACAGCAAGAAATGGAATACCAGAGGGGGTTAGTTGTAACTGTTTACACAGGGGGAACATAAGGCTCAAATCTTTATAAAGATTGGTGTAAAATTCTATCACAAATTTCATTGAAATAAATGGCTTGGAATTAACTTAAACTTAAGGGGGTACAATCGCCCCCCAATGTTGGCTAGAACAAAGATGCTTCGTTTGAAAACAATAGAAACAAATAATGCTTTAACTGAAACAATAGCTTCACCCCCCAATATTTGGCAAAGTGTCCGCCACTGCCCAACCAGTATAAGGTTTTCCGCCGCATTTAGGATGATAACCCACCCAGTATAAGCTAATAACCCACCCAGTATAAGAGGCTATCTACCGAATTTAGGATTCTTAGGGCCCCTGCATGGCATAACCATCACATCAATCATAATACCCCACCATGCAAGCATAATACCCTGTATCCACCACATCAAGTAATCAAGTATAACACCCCCATCACCTTAGCATAATATCCCACCTGTGTATGGTGTATCCACCACATTTAGCATAATGGGCAATCTAGATACTATGTTTGACCACGTTTGAACATGGTTGAAAATGTTTGCACATAATAAAAACGTTGCTTAGAATTAATCATTCCTTGAGCCTTCATGGTGAACAATAACAGTAAAGGAGCTGTACAAGCTAAACTTCCAAAAATCCTAGACTTTCTCTCTCTAATGTAGGCAAGTAGCAGCAGATAAATTGCAAATGATGATGTTTTCTACATGTTTGAACCCTGTAGAATTCGCCAGTGCTATTAGATTTTTTTTATGCCATGAACGAGTATAAAGATACAGCTGGATTCTGAGCGATGAGTTTCAGAAGTATTTCGCCTAAACACACGAAACGCAACAGTTTGGTTGTGGAATATTTATAGATTTGCAAAAGTCTTTTGACACAGTGAATTCAATGAATGGATCTAATTCCAGCTATCTCAATGTTACCTGTGGGGTTCCACAGGGTTCTGCTCTTGGTCCTCTCCTCTTCTTAATTTACATTAATGATTTTCCTCTTGCGTCTTCAAAACTAGCCTTTTAATTATCTGCTGATGATACTAACATCTATTATGAAGTTGAAAGTCTTGCTCAATTGCTGAGTGTGGTTAACAAGGAATTGAAAAAAGTGAAAATGTGGCTTGATAAAAACAATTTCATAATTTTAAGTCTCCTCGACATTCTTCTCCTGAAACTGTCAGCATCAAAATTGGAAACCTTCCTGTAAAGCAGACTTGTTATGTCAAATTTCTTGGTGCTCTTTTAGACAAAACCTGTCATGGAAATATCACCTAACTGAGCTGTCTAAACAACTTGCTAGGACTTGTGGTATGTTTTTCAAAGTGAGACATTTCCTACCCATCAATGTTTTGATCTGTCTTTATAATTCTTTATTTTCACCTTTCCTACAATATGGAATTTGACTTAGTTGAATCCGTTCACCTGCGTTTTCGCCTCGTTTCTCCTTTGCAGTGACCTCATTGCCTCTTACGTACGCCTCTGCAGAGGTAATTATATTACTTTAGCGCTGATAGACCACTGAGTAGACTTACAGCAAGTCTACTGTATAGCGTACCCACCACAGTAGTGCGTATAGGTTCGCTTGCATGGAATATTAATCCTGCTTTTAAATCCTTGACCTCAGTCACCTCTAAGCACATTATGGATCAACAGCCTACAGTACTAAAGGGTTTCAGGGTAGACCCAACTGAGGGTACCCAATAGACCCCCTGATTCCCGAATTCACGCTACGTTTTTAGCCCAATTCCCGATTCCCGACCTTCGTTTTTAACGAATTCCCGCTTTTCGTCTGAACATAGTCTGAAAGTGTATCGAAGCCAAGATTAATCATTTTCACGACTTATGGCGAAGACCAGAGGCCTGCGCTCCATTTATGGCTCGAATGATCAGGGGCGGAAATGCAAATTTTTTGAGGGGGGTGTGTTCAATGGACTAAGTTTCTTCCACACAGACCGATTTTTGCGAAATGAATGTTGTTGCAAATGTATGAAAAAATTTTGTTTTCTTTTCTGCCATAATTTGCCGAAAATACACTATAACAGACATGATGTCTTCCCAGCAATCGAAACGGAATTAAACAAACAGTTTTTGGCATCAAGTTGTCTCTGGCTAGCATCTTAGCCATCTGCCCTGAATGATCCAGTCAAAGCATCACAGAATAGCAACATTTTTAGGCATGCAAGCTTGCTCATATGGAATCAATTAGTGGCGTGGCCTGGGTAAATTAAGGGAGGCATTGAAATGCGGGAGCCTGGGGGCCAGGAAAATTTTTGGGACCACACCCTTTACTTTGGCTTAGAATGCATCTCCCAATAGCATGCTTGCCATTGGCAGTGAGGAAACCTTGATAGGTTTGTGACAGTTATCCTATAAATCGGAGTGCAAAGAAAATTTTGAAGAAGCATCCTTTACTTTGGCTTAGAATGCATCTCCAAATATCACGCTTGCCATTAACAGCGAGGAAACCTTGATAGTTTTGGGACAGTTATCCTATAAATTGGAGAACGAAGAAAACTTTTGAAGAAACATCCTCTACTTTGGCTCAGAAGGCATCCCTTACCCGACTTATACCCAGCCATTTTCTCTTCGGTTTCAAAGGAATCTCAAGGATTTCTTTCCTGTAAACTTAGTTTCTGCGATAAAAAAAAAGACAGCTAACACATAAATCTTTGCCTTTCGAGTATCGACGTCCTGAAAAATTCAGGTTCAAGTTCATAGAGCCGGATCGGGACAAACTTTATCACTATAAAATAGCGATTGGGACCAAGTTATGAAATTATTGGGGGTGTCACACCCCGCACACCCCCTCATTTGCGCCCCTGCGAATGATACTGTATTTGTTTTAACTTTCAATTTGGGTTTCTTACTACAGAGATCAGTGTAAACGTAGGGCTTGTTGTGTTTTTATAATTCTCTCCTCACTGCACCCGATGGGTGCAGTGCAATGTCAATGAAGATATGA
Source organism: Aurelia coerulea (assembly GCA_039566865.1). Classification (NCBI taxonomy): domain Eukaryota; kingdom Metazoa; phylum Cnidaria; class Scyphozoa; order Semaeostomeae; family Ulmaridae; genus Aurelia; species Aurelia coerulea. Next base: position 18,630,750 of record CM076947.1, on the reverse strand, counting down.
TATCACGCTCATTCTAGCCTGATAACGAGACCTGGTTATCAGGCTAGCTCATTCATGATTTTGCTGGAAAGGGGGTACATTTGAAGCAAAGTCTTAAGACCTAGAATTAGCCTCACTACATAAGGACCCTCAACTTACGCTCATCTAATTGAAGTGAATTAATGTTGTTGTTGTCGCTCCAGTCAAGGGCCTTATGGACTAACTCTTCTCAAAACGGCAAAAAAATTCTCGCCAGGAACAAATTTGTTCCTGGACCAATCAGGATGCAAGACTTGAAATAACTTGATGGGATTGGCTGATTCTTCTTCAATTTAAACTTCCCGCCAAAGGCAAACAAACGAATTCGAACGACGCATTCGACTGAACTGCTCCAACGATCAAAATCTCGAAGTAACGAGCGAATTTGCGAGATCTTTTGCGTCCCCAAACAACCAAAATATCACTTATGGGTAGGATTTTTTTGCTTTAATAGCTTGAAGAAACATTCACCTAAGTACTGATAGCTTGTTTTGCTGTGTAGCACTTCAGGAAAACCACTTTTTGCGGTGATTTAGGGTTGGTGGTTTCAAGAAAAAATAGCAGGTGATTTAGGCCATGTCCGTTTCTGGAAGCGTAAGTCCATGAGTCGTAGTTATAGCGTCCATCAGCCTATCAATAGCGATAACCTACGAACATATAATCAGTCTAACCTTGAATCTCAAAAATGGGGTATTCTATTGTTTTCTCCAAACTTTTCCTTGTGGTGAAAGTTGGTGCCACTCTGTCTCTGTCCCCTTCTCAAAGAAAAATTGCCACACAGTTGATGATATGGTATTTCATGGCTGTGGCTGACTTCATTTTCCATGCGTCTACTCACTAGACTTATGAGCTGGAGTCCTTTGTATCCCTGACAAAATGGCCTAAGAGAGCGGGAATTCTCGTACAGTCCACAAAATCACTTAAAACTCTGGTCTAAAGAGCTTGAACATTAAAAAACAAACTGATACAGAGAATGGTGTTTTTCCTGACCTAGTAATCGCAAAATAAATACCTTTCAAGCAGTAACCTTCCTCTGTATAAATAAAATAGATCCGTCGCAGATACTAGAACTCTAGGCCATATCAACCATTTTTGTATACATCAACAACAACTGTCAAAATAGTGCCCCCTTATTGGTTTAAAACTAAATCCTAGCAATTTGATTGGTGAGTTCTGAACCACTCTGCGAGGGCCTAAAGTGTGCCCACTTTTTCGGAGTAATGGTATGAGTCCTTTGACCAAGTGATATCAACAAATCAAAGAACGCACGGAAACAAGGGACGAAAAGGCATAAGTCTAGGTAAATCCCGCTTCCCGAAAGCTGGTGCCAATTCCCGAATCCCGCTCACAGAAATTTGACGATTCCCGATTCCCAATTCCAAAAAATGGCGATTCCCGCTTCCCGAAAAACATATTGGGTACCCTCCCAACTGGGCGCCATTATGTCAGATACAGTGCTCTTCCAAAATGAGTTGTAGGTCTGACAATTTGTCTGTGATTCTTGAAATTTCTTTGGATATGAAACCAGAAGAGTTGGACGAAAAAGTGTGGCGCAGTGGTGTTGTGGCACAGTGGTGTAATCCTCTGACTTTGCAGCCAGAACAGTCAGGCGGAGTGGGTTTGATACCCGGTAGGACCCCACCATTTTTTACCGGTAGGACCCCACCAAATTTAAATCTAGTTTCTACCCTGACTCCTTGACTGAATGGAATAAGCTTGATCCCGAAATAAGAGAATCCCCCTCTGTTAGCGTCTTTAGGAAAAAATTATTTTCTCAAATTAGGCCTCCTGCTAATTCTGTATATGGTATTCATAACCCATAAAGGGATTGCATGTTTAACACAGTTAAGGGTGGGGCTAAGCAAACTCAATTTCCACAAATTTAAACATAATTTTAAAGATACAATCAATCCAATGTGTCCAGTAAACGATGGCATAGAGGATACGGAGCATTTCTTGCTGCTCTGCAATTCTTTCAGAGAGCATAGATGCAGTCTTCTCGCTGGTGTCAATGATGTACTCGAAGCTAATGGATATTCTGAGGGTTCAGATATCAATATGTTGCAACTTCTTCTGTACGGAAAAAAAAATTTGCCCTAGGAAGCCAACAAATTAATCTTAAATTTAACAATTAAGTACATTTCTGAAACGGAACGATTTGGTTGAAGGTTACTGGAATCCCTGAATAGAGCACCCAAATCCCTTCTGTATGTGTCTGTTTTTAGTAATTTGTTTTTGTTTCGTTTTGTCTGTTTGTTTGTTTGTTTGTTTTCTTTCTGCAATTATGTGTCTTAAGGAAGCTTGCAACCAAATAATAGATTTTACATTTGCCTTTCTTGGTTCTAAACCTTGCAAATCTTCACTAGAAATTGTTTGATTGCAAGATGCCTTAGCTTGTAGCTCTGTTTGTCTGGTTTATATAAATGTACTTTTTCAATGTTTTTCTTCTTTTTAAGGCCTCGGGGTTGACATAGTATTTTGCTCCTCTTGGTATCGTAGTCGTAGTGTTGTAAAGTAGATTAAGTAGTGTAGGTAGTAATCTGTCATGTAAATTTTTTACATTGAATATATATATAAAAAAAAAAGGACCCCGCCAATTGAGCGTCATGACCAGGGGTCGCAGACTCGATGGGGTCTGCTCTAATTCTGCGATCCCAGCGCTTGGCGCTGAAAAATGCACCTACACACCAGTCCTGGAGCCAATTCTATTTCAATTGAAAGAAATATTGAGAAGCGACACAAAATAGACATGGTGTGTGGAAGCATCTTTCAAGGGAAAGTGAATTATAACTGACACCTTCTGCAGGAAGGTCAATTTCAAAATTTATGCTATTGTAGCTCTCCTGGAGCCAGTTTGCATTCTATGTAGTGCGCGGGGAAGAGGTTCCCCTGCCACTTTGACTGCTTCCAGCCACCGCCCCCACACCATAACTCCGTAAAAGGGCCACCTTTGGCAATTTGTTTATACAATTTACTAACACCCTCAACATTCAGATGTGAGCCAGAATTTACTCCAGAATGAGCTTCCCCACGCCAAAATCAAAGAATGCAATTTGGTTCTTGAGCAACGCAAAGCAGCAAATTGGAAAGAATATCAAAGAGATGACATCACATCAGTCAAACAAATTTTGCGCGGTTTTTGGAAAAGCTAGCCCCAAGCCAAGTTCCTTTTTTGTATTTCAAAGTATTATGCAAGGCTGCATGCACAAGCTGGAATCCATAGTTGTCTGACCAGGGCGATGGTACTCTACCCAAAAACCAAATCTTTTCCATTTCAAATGAACTGGTTGGTGATGTGATGATGTCGATGATGACTAATGGGCAATAGCATTCCAATAACATGAGTAAGCTTTTTAAACATCTTTTGCAAACAATCCCGTGAAAGTACACTTTATTATTCTTAAACAATGCAAGAAACAATTGAAAACAGGGCAGACAGATTAGGCCAATATGAATGTATGTTTAGCCTTAGGATTCTAGTCTACTCTTCTAGGCCATGATGATACTCACCCAAAAGAAAGTTGTAAAAGCGAACAAGAAGTACTTGAGTTTCCTGCTGATCCGGCTTGGTGGCAGATCCGTTTCATCGACTCCATCAGGAGCAGATCTCAGTGGCTGTTGCATCTTCTCTTCTAGGCTGTTTCTGATGTTTTGCTGGCTGCTGTCGTTCTCTGATAAAACCCGAACTGAAGACTACACAAAGTGAGTAAGTCGCGCATGCGCATTTGGTGGCGTTGTAGTCGCAAGTAGACTGATTACATCAACTTCAACGCCTACATTGACTAGACTGATGATATGGTCGTAGTTATCGCTATTGAAATACTGCCGGACGCTCCTAACTACAACTCATAATCAAACGCCATTATTTTGAAATGACTATGCCTGCCTCTTTTCGATAAGGGCCTAGGGGCGCAGAAAAGCACAAACATTTGTAGTTTTCAAATGAAACACATTGATTTGAAAACTTCACAATAAATCAGTTAATGCTTAGCGAAAGCAGCAAAATAGTACCTACGTACAAAATTTGATGTTGTCGCCAACTGTTTTCATGGTATTCTTGTTCGTAAGACTTTTTTCTGTCCGGCCAAACTCCTTGAAACTCTGCTTTGAGCTTCGAGTTTCCGTTGGTCAACATCAATCAATCGAATTTGCAGAGATTCTAATGGCGTTGTATTTGGTTGTATACTTTGTACATGAGACTGTGTATAGCAGCCTCGTTCCCAAGGGCGTTCAAAAGTGAAAAAAGTCAGTCCAAAAATATTGCCGTAATATTATGAGTCCCAGTAAGAGCGGTCTCGGTCTGACGTAATAGTCTCGTTTTGGATAGCGATTACTGGGACTCATCGTAATCAGTCGATACATTGACTCTGACCCTAGACTTATGACGATGAGTCTCTTGTTTCCCTGTGCTGTTTGACTTCTTGATGGCGCTTCAGTCAACAGAGACTCATAATATTACCCTGAAAAAGTTGACCCTATTTAGGCCTAATATGCTGGGATTCCTGGCATACCAATCAGATTGCTAGATTTGGCAAAGAACAATCGGTTTCGAACCTTCAATTCGATTGACGCAGCTTACTAAATTTGAAGGAAGTTGCTGCAGCAGGTACTTGAAGATTTCTCTGGCATGTCTTGGTCTTAAAAACATGGAAATTGCAGCATTAAAAGACTTATTTTGCACTCACCAGGTAAAACGAACCTTCTTCTTCAGATGAATGCCAAGTTTTGTTGATTAAGTGTCTGCTTACCGTGGTTTCTATCGCATTTCCTTTCTGAGGAGTGACCGTTGAACAGAGCCGAAGCAGTCGTTCGATCCAGATTCGATCAATCGAATGCAGAAGATAGGGTCAAGTTTTTAACTGTTTCATTATGAGTCCCTGTGAGCAAGGTACCGCAGGGATACAAGGGACTCATCGTCATAAGTCTACATTGACCCTGGAGCCTGTTAGGCTTAGCCTGTGTTCCAGACCATTACGAAAAAGTAAGATTACATAATTTATTTTTTCTGGAGTCTGGAACACAGGCTAGTTAGGCTATTCTGATGCTGTTTGATTGGCTCTTTTCGAAACAAAAGAAGTTTCTCACCTTCAAAACCTAGCGTTCAATCGAAATGAAGAACATTGGAATGGCTCTGGATACAATGAGTGGTGCTCGAATCATGGAATATAAATTTTAAAATTGTCGAATATGGGATTTGAAAGGACCTGCTGTCTGCCAAATCATGCTAATTATTCCGATCAAAATTTACAAAATTTGTAAACCGGTCCCAAGGGTATCTGTTGAGGTCTAGCCTCCTATTGAAAACAACATATACCCTTGGGAACGAGGTTGCTGATTACATATGCACAAGCAAACTTCTTGTATGCGTGTTGCACGATGTTTCAGTAAATACAAAATACAAACAAATAACGGTATAAATAATCATGCTTTGATCAGAGTTCTATTTTGTAGGACGTTTTGCGCTGAAACCCATTATCAAGCGATTACATGTTCGTAGGTTTATATCGCTATTGGTTTATGTCGACTGATGGACTCTTATCTGGTTTATGTCGACTGTCGACTCTTATCTGCATTCAGAAAAGGTTATAGTACGCAAGATGCACTACTTAGAGTAATCGAATAATGGCGAAAATGCCTCGATGCCTCGGGGATTGTTGGTACCGTATTAATGGATCTTTCCAAGGCCTATGACTGTATCCTGCATGATTTGTTGATAGCTAAGTTGGAGGCATATGGATTCGACAGAAATAGCCTCAAATTCTTGTATAGCTATTTGACAGGCCGTAGCCAAAGAGTTAAAGTGGGCTCCTCCTACGGTTCCCTTGGAAAGATCAAGATAGGAATACCGCAAGGATCGGTCCTTGGACCGATGCTGTTCAACATTTTTATCAATGACCTGTTCCTAATTGACTTGGAATCAGAAATCTGCAACTTTGCAGTTGACAATACAATCTACGCAAGGAGTAGGACCCTTGATGAAGTGATAAACAACTTGGAAAATGATCTGAGCTCAATTTTACAGTGGTTTATCGAAAACGGGATGGTAGCAAACCCTGAAAAATTCCAGCTTATGTTCCTAGGGCTAAAGAGTGATCAGCAAATGTGTCTCAGTATTGATGATCAGATCATCAATCAATGCCAACAAGTAAAACTCTTAGGAGTAACAATTGATTCTAAGCTGAATTTTGACAAGCATATTGCTGAATTGTGCGGTAAAATAAACAAAAAAGTGAGTGCATTCTCAAGACTTCGGAACTATCTAGATGATACACAAGCTAAACTCTAATGTAATACAACGGTGTTGGCAAATTTCAATTATTGCCCTTTAATTTGGATGTTCTCTTCTAAAGCTGCAAACAAAGAGATCAATAGAACACATAAACGTGCACTAAGGGTGCTCCATAAGGATTATGATGCATCGTTTGAGATGTGTCTAGGGAGAGAGGCAGATACAACAATCCACGTCAAAAATCTCCAAAAACTAATGTTAGAGGTATTCAAAACTCTGAATTCGTTGAATCCATCATACCTTTGGGATTTTTTCAGGACTAAGCAAGTGGAATACAACCTTAGGATCAAAAATTTGGTAAAATTGCCTCAAATAAAAACACACACTTTTGGACTACACTCTGTAACCTTCAGAGGCAGCATCCTTTGGAATGCACTAAGTGACGATATTAAAACATGTGAAAATGTGGCAGCTTTCAAAAGGAAAATAAAAACATGGAAGGGGGCAAACTGCAGCTGTAAACTATGTTGTAAATAGGATATTGTATTATACTTTATATTATGTAATTATTTTTAGTTGTAGTTGGTTTAAATTAGTTGATGTATATATTATGCTGATAACTATTTGTAAATAACCAACTTTAAAGAATGATAAATGAAATGAAATAGACCATGGACGGTGCGCTATCGCTATAACTACGACTCATGAGATGTCCAAGTAGAGTTCCTTGTGTCACAATTTTGGCCCCCGTTGGATTTCTCTGCCTAAATTGATTTTTTGCATAAGTCCCTTCTTTGACGTCTCGTCTACACAATAAAAGTGGGTATTCAACAGCTCAGAATACGATCTTCTGTGGAGGAGCGAAGGATGAAAATTATTACGTAGACTATGATCTGCATATCGTACTTTACTTTCATGATTAAAACCCCAAACATGCCCGTTTTGTTGTAGTGGAGTTTTAAACTTAACTAAATTGAACAATTAAATAAAAAAAATGCTTGTTTTTCTGTCAAACATCATACACATGAAGAAATAGGTGGATCATCGTATCATGGCAGTGCTGCTCGAAACATTTGACGTCAAGATTTTGCTTTTGAGTGTCGACACTTTCCGAAACAGCGAGGCAAACATTAAACTGGTCAAGAAGGATAAGAATGATCCACCTATGTCTTCATTTTCCATGCGTCCGAATGAAGCCATCTGTTCACCAAATGTTGGCTCATAACTGGAAGCTCTTTGATATGCTTGACGCCCGGGGGCGGGGTACTTAGTATATTTGTCCAACGGGGATGTGCCGTTTTTAAGGGTATCGCTTTCACCAATATTTCTAGCACAGGGTATCAAAATGAGGCAATTTTTCTAGAGCAGGTTGTCAAAACATGTCAAAGGGAAATATTCTGCTAGATCGGGTCGTTTTTCGGTCAAATTTCATGTTTTCGAGTATACTTTTCACCACTTTTTTCTAGAACAGGTTATCATTTTGAGCGAAAAATTCTGGAGCAGGGTAAAAAAAAATTTTTTCGTGGGCACACCCCCCGTACAAATTTAAGTCAAGTCCCCCCCCCCCCCGGGGCTTGACGGTGGACCAATTGCAGTTTGGTCAAAAAGTGGCTTGGAGGCCTGGAGCAAACACATCAGGAATTTGCGAGCCAGGCATACGTCAGTTAAAGCCAACCCTCGAAGACATTTTTGTGCGGATGTTGATAACCTTACACTCTTCTTTTTATAAGAATACTATAAATTTTTTCCAGCCTCAATATTCTTAAGAAATTTTCGTTTTGAGCCTTAACATATTCTTAAAGTATTCTTATTTTTTCAAATCTAATATCGTTTCAGGGGAACATAGTTCGAAGAAGTGTCATATCATTATAAAGAAATGGTCGAACGAAAGAATATTATGAACATCGCAAAACAGGCAACTGCTGGAAATTGAGACACAAATATGCAAGCTGAGGCTGAGCAATATTTTATAATATTCTTAAAATGTGGATGATTTTGAGCCTGAATATTCTTTTAAACAATATTCTTATTAAAAAAAAGAGTGTATGGCCAATTGTGACAAAATCCCGTCACCCGTCACCATATCACCCGTCACCAAGTCGTCAGTCTGCTGGACCACACGTTAAGCAGCAAATGATAACCTTGTGATTGATTCGATGTACTCTTTTTGAACCAAACAATTTGGTCTTGAGACGATGAAACTGTTTTGACTCAGTTAGTTGCACAAGATTTTAATATCAAACGGATTTTAACGTAGCATACATACAAGTATTATACTAATCTCGATTGGTTGGACCTTGCAAAAGAAAGAGACAACAGATTCTGTTTTCCAATGAAGGTCTATTGTTTCACAGCATTAAACCATTGTTTCATAAAAACAGGCAATTTTTATCATGGCATCCAGAATACATCTTTTGAATTCTTAAGAACTGATTTCACAAATGTAGAGCTCTTGCCTTGAAGAAAGGAGTCAGGCACTATTACAGTTTTACAAGGAAATCAGGAAAGAAAAACCTATGTCACTTGCAATCTTCAAACTTTTTTTGCGAAAAAATTAGTACGATTTGAAACGGACGACTGCTTGGTAGGAGTTCTCCACATAGGTTCTAGTATTTTAAGATAGTAATACCTAACACCTAGAATTACCTAGAGTTTTTGTTTTCAACTTTAAGTAGCAATTTTTCACGACATTTGTCGTGAAAAGTAAGCATCAAAACAGTGTCTATCTACCCATGATCTTATATCCAATATACAAATGTTTTTACAAAGGTAGAACACAACTAAATTGCTGACCAGTTCGTAAAAAAATCATGAAAATGGCTCTCTTTTCTAGGCTGATGTAAAATTGGATCAAACTCTACATTGCACCGGAAATTTTTTAAGTAGACAACCACTTGAAACTTTGACTAACTTCAAAATTCCATTTCTCATCATTGGATAGTCCAATTTTGAAAATGTTTACTTTCTGTTAAAGGCACACTGTCGTGGCTGTAATTGGCTGGTTGTGATGTTAAAATCCCTAACAAAAGACCTGGCCACGGGATCATTATAAAGCCTTTATGCTCTTAGATCATACTTTGTTTCGAGAATAAAGGGAGTCTGATCGTTATCATCTTCGTGAATTTCAGTGTACAGCGAAATTGGCCGAAATTACTGAAGCTTGCCTAATTCTATTCTTTCATATTGTCTTTTTCATCCAATCAGTGCCACGACAGTGTGCCTTTAAGCACAAGGATACCCTCTTTAATGGGGATGTATAAAAATTGGGATGTTTTTGAAACTTCATTTTTTCCTATTTATTCCATAATTTCGTCGATCTGGATCACTGTACAAATTTTAAAGGTGGAGAAAGGACTGATAAGTCTAATTATCGACCAATATCAGTCTTGCCAGTCATCTCAAGGCTCTTTGATCGACTTTTTACCAACCAATTGTGTCAACATATCGAAAAAAGCGGTCAGTTCTCCAATGACCAGTCAGGTTTTTTGCGCCTTCGGTCTACAGTAACTTATTTACTTGAAAACACTGATGATTGGTACAATGGGTTGGATCTCGGTAAGCTAGTGGGACTTTAAAAAGACCTTTCATACTGTCGATCACAAAATTCTATGCAAATAGCTTGAGCTTTACGGTGTTCAACAGCGTGAGCTTTCTTGGTTCAAATCCTACCTTACCAACCGTCAACAGTACTGTCGGGTTAATGGGGTTGATTCAGAGATTGGGGATATAGAGGTTGGTGTTCCACAAGGCTCGTATCTTGGCCCCTTACTTTCCCTGATCTATATCAATGATCTTCCACTAGCTGTCCAAAATTCCAGTGTCCATGTATGCTGATGATATCAATTTATTCCACCAGTCTAATAATTTGACTCAGCTGAATGAGGCTATCAACAAAGATCATAGGCAATTGGACACTTGGCTGCAAGGCAACAAACTTTCTTTGAATGTTGCAAAAACGCATGCCATGCTTGTTTCCACCGAGAAGAACCATAGAACTCTCAAGGGCCGAAATGAAGATTTGAAATTGAAAATTCGTGAAAATGATCTACAAGTTGTTCAAAAAACGAAACACCATGGTGTACAAATTGACCTCAATTGGAATGGAAAAAGCAAATCAAGGCAATCTCTACCAAGGTTTCTAGGGCAGTAGGCTTTTTGAAGCATGCAAAATCATTCCTACCAACAGAGTCTTTGAAAACTCTCTATACGGGTATTGTGGAGCCCCACTTTCGAGACAGTTCCTCTGTCTGGGGCTGCACAGGCTCAACTGAAACTAATCAGTTGCAATAGCTTCAGAAACGTGCTCCGGCGCAGTCTGGCCCGTCTTCATCCCATCATATCCCATCATAACAAATAACAAAAAAAACCAAAAATGATAATATAGGATGTTGACAAAAGATTAAATCGAAAATATTGGTCCAGTGTATGATTTATTGTGGCCTGTCGGAAGTGGGAACTTTTTCTGGTTCACCCGATACTCCTTGGGTCCTAGGGCGCGGGCATTGATGGTTGTTTGGGGGGGATTGGAGGCCGGTGTTCTGTACCACCCAAGCATAGGGAAAATTCGTAGTTTTGCTCAAAACGACGATTTCTTCAAATTCCAAAAGGTTTCTTTGGAACAGATGCATTCTCAAATTGGGAGACTTAATCCTAAGAAGACAACAACCTTTAAAAATATACCTGCAAAAGTGCTGAAAAGCAACTCTGACATTTGCTCCGAATCGTTACAGCTTATTTTCAATGATTGCGTAGAAAATGGTTTGTTTCCGGACTTATTGAAACTAGCAGATGTCACTTCTCTTCATAAAATGGATGAGAAAACCAGGAAGAAAAATTACAGACCCGTGATGTGAGTGTTTTGCCAACTGTTTCTAAGGTTTTTGATTAAGGCTAATTTCCAGTCAGTAGAATTTTCCGAGCGGGCGGAATTTTTGACAATAAAAGGTCGCTTAGCCGTAACTTTCTATTCAATTCCAGAGCGACTTTTTCTCTCGCATACAATAGAAATTCCGCCCGCTCGGAAAATTCCACTGACTGGAAATCAGCCTTTAAACATGACCTCCTTTTAGCAAAACTAGATGCTTACGGTTTCAGCCGTGAAGCACTGTGTCTCGTCAACAGCTTCTTAGAAAATAGGCACCAGAGAGTTAAAATTAATGCGCCTTTCAGTGGCTACAAACAAGTGTCCCTTGGAGTTCCACAAAGATCGGTTCTTGGTTCCCTGTTCTTTAACATCTACATAAATGATTTGTTGCTCTCCATAGACGATACTGATATCTGCAATTACGCGGATGATACAACCATATATGCATGCGGTAAGAATCTTGATAATGTAATTGCAAGGTTGGAGAATGATTCAAGTACAATTATTCAATGGTTCGCTGATAACTTTATGAAATTGAATACAGATAAATGTCATTTAATCATACTTGGTAGAAATTCTAATCAACAGGTCACAGTTAATGTAGGAGATTCTGTCATAGCAAATACGGACGAGGAAAAGCTACTAAATAAAATAATTTGAAAAAGTAAAGGCCACGATACCAGCGTCGATTGTCGGATCCGAAGATGCTTGCGGTGACGAAAATATGAATAAGTTTAAAGGCAGAAACACCGCAATGCGATAAAAACAACAGTAAATGTGATGAATTTATTTTATGCCCATATTTCGTCATTTCTTCAGGGCTGTAAAGCTACTAGGCGTTGTGACCGACAAAAAAAACTCTATTTTGAGACGCAATCAATAAGTTGTGTAAGAAGGCTGGTAGCAAACTCACGGGGGGAGGGGGGGGGGTTCTTGGCAAAATTTTGGTTAGGGGTCTGCCGCGAGCATCTTCAAAAGGGTACCGTTGGCTAGACTAATTTTTACGAAAATGGTACCCTTGGCTAGACCAATTTGACCATTGTCTGAACCAATTTTTACGAAAATGGTACCCTTGGCTAGACCAATTTTGACCATTTCCTCGACCAATATTGTCAAGTTTGTGCCAAATATGATATCATGACCGTTCGCTAGACCAATATTGTCAAAAATGATACCCTTGGCTAGACCGTTGCTGGTCAAAATTGCAAAAAAGTCTCTTTATTGAAACCCCCAAATGGTAGTTCGTGGATCAAAAATTGAGTCATATGGTAGCGTCTGGTAGCAAACATTATCTGCAGTTTTTCAAAATTTTCTATTGAAAAACTGATTGAACAAAGCAAAAAAACTTCAGAATTCAATGATAATTACTGCTGCAACGATCAGATTGCCATGCGGAGGAGCCTACTGAGTTGAAATCTTATAACTGACCAAGAATCTTGGAATACCCCTAATTGGTAGTATATGTTTGACAGATATGGCCATTCAGGCCCGTAGGAAGCGGGGGGGCAGGGGGGGCTGAAGCCCCCCCAATAAATTTATAAAACAATGGTGCTACGTCACATGACTTAATTAGATGTATTGTTTTCTTTTGTTTTAAGAACAATTGCCCCCCCAATCCGAAGCTTCTTCCTACGGCCCTGCCATTTGGTAGCCATTTCGCAAGACCCTCAAACCGACTGGACCCCCTGTTAGGCCATAATGGAAGTACAGTACACCCTTGGCTAGACTAGAAGTCCGAAAAAGTATACTCTTGCTCGCGGCACATCCCCAGGTATCTTTACTATGGAAGAACCCCCCCCCCCCCTGTGTCTCTAAAACGCAAAATCCATGAATTTATTCCTCTGAAATATCTCCATTTACTCCGCGAAAATCAATTCAATCAACCCCTTTTATCGCCAAGAAAGGAAAGTTTCTTTCTGTGAACTTTTCTTCCCTAAAAACAAACAAGCTGCTATTGGAAAAAATGTCCTGATGCTGGCCTTTGCTACAGGTGTAGTTGAAAAAGGCAATAAGATGTCTGTCTATGGTCAATACCAAGAATCTTTGGTCAAATAAGAATGCACCCCAAAAAATAATTCTGTCAATTGTGTGAAGTACCCTATTCCCTCACTTAAAAGCGCATGCGCCGATATGCGGATAAAGGCACACATGTGCCTATAGGACGACAAAATTTGAAAGAGGCGAGAAAGAAATATTACAAAATATTTATGTCAAGCTATTTTACTTCTTTGCAAATAATCATTGATTATGAGTTCGACTTTTCTTTAGTTCATTGTTCTGTCAGCAGAATACTCGCAAAATATCTCTAATCCATCACTGCGAACATTCTAGTGGTGTCGCGTTACCCTTACTTCAACTTTTCGGATATAGATATTTGAAACAATTGTTGCATCTTACAAATGATGCTAAGTTTTTTCACTCAGCTCTATCTTCAACACTCTGACACAATTAAATGCCTAAAATCAATAAATACAGGAAAAAATAACAGGAGAATGCGCCTAACACAATAAAAAACTGGCCTCAAATTTCTCGAAAATCAAAAAAATTTGCTTGTAGGTGCATGTGCTTATGTGAGGGAATAGCGTATGTCTAATGTTATCAAAACATTTCCTAAGATGACAATTTCATTTTGAAGTGTAAATGTAGAGATATTCATCTGGTTGGGAAGTTTATGAAATGCACAATGAAGACATAGCTAAAAAAAGATAGAGTTTCTATGGGTGCATCTACTGTATTTTTACCTTTTGATCATTGCCTCTCCGCATAAAATGCCACCAATTTCAATGAGAACACAATTTCAATTGATTTCTCCCATCAATCTTCCATACAAAACATCCGAATTCAACTAAACTCCACTCAACCGTGATTATAGAAACTAAACGGTTTTATTCTATTTTTTTTCTTTTTTTTCCTTTTCTTTTTTCTTAGATTTTTTTCGTTAGTGTTAGTGTTAAAAAAAAAGTATTCGTATTAATTTCAATATCACTGAATGTTAGCTTGACAGAGGCAATGGGCACCTAGCCCGAAAGCTCATTAGAGTTCTTTCTAGGTGTCCTAAGCTACACATCTATCATTAAATCGGTAGAAAGTAGTATTAAAAGTTTGTATTTTAAATTGCGTATGTTTTTTAGCTACCGTAGATATGTTGCTTGTTAATAAATAGCTTGAATTCTTGATGAAATGAAATTAAATGAAACACCAAATTTCTTTGGTGCAAGCAGATGAATGCCCTCTTTGTGCACACCCTTTTTTGCAATTTGTATGTCAAAACATAAATTGCAGATATATCTCATGAAAATTTCCTCTAGATCTTTGATATGCAAGTCAAAACTTTCCAACCAGGCTCTACATCAATTATCTAAAAATCTTTAATTCTTTGTGGTAAGCACATGTTATAATGTGCAGTTTGGTCCCAAAAGTTTGGTCCTTTCCATCCACACCAGCCTTTGTCTTGAACAATCTTGAGGTCTTCATTTCCAGTGAAATGTGGGTCAAGGATAAGGAACTTTATATCTCCTGAGGATTCATCAAAGTGCACTCCTAAGATGGTGTGAGCAAGAACCCCACCCCCAATCATAATGGGTGTGCCTTGTTCTCTAAAATGATCAATCAGTTCTCTACCCTTGTATGCCATTTCTGCACCACATGGAACATGCAAGATTTTTGAGGACACTTTTAAAATTTGATCTAAGCAGATTCCAACTTCAAATGAGCCTATCCATTGCCTTGAGCCAATAAAATTCCTGGGCTTATCACCTACGCTCACCAGGGCCTCTTGGATCTGTGTATGGCTTGGTACAGCAGTGGTTGTGTAGCCTTGCAATTTAAACCATGAGCAAATAGTTTGCAAAGAGCGATATGCACATCCCCAGCCATTGTCATCAAAGTTATCTTGCATGTAATGATGATATGCATATCTTCCATCAACAAGGGCACAAACACCATGCTCTATACCTGATTTTAAGCCAATGTGTGGGTTGATTAAATGATACCCATCTGGTTTATTGAAGAAATGCTGTGTCTTCTTGAACAGGGGTTTGTTGAGCGGAAGCATGAACATTTCATGAATTTTCTTACGATCATCAATCAATCCATCATCTGTCACAACGGTTTTATTCAACTTTGAACTTGGATAGACAACTGTGACAAACTGACAAATTTCATTAGGTTTGAAGTGATATACCCTTGATTCACACATGCTTGGCTTCTCTCTGTTTCTAGCAAGGGAAAGAAGCATGTTTTTGGCTTGTATACATAATGCCTCAACACAAATTTGGTTGAAAGAATAACAGTTCAATGTCTTGTCCACAAGAATCATTGCATCTAATTGTAAATTCAAGTTCAAAACATCCTCAGATGAAGACTCAAACATCAAAATTGGGCAGATGACTTCTGTTCCTTCATCTTTGTGCGTCATTCTTATCAACAAGCTGTACTCTTGCACTTCATTTCCATAATTTCTGTGAGCATCTAACAAATCTACAACATTCTTCTCAGCTCTTTTGAATGGCTCTAAAATCTGGTCAGAATGCTTTGAAATGAATGTTAATCCTTTTTCTGCCAGCTTCGTTGACACCCTTTGATATTCATTTGAGACACTGCTCCCTATGTCCGCCAAACCCACTTGGCATGGTATACTGGCTTTGAGGCGCAACCATTCCTTATTGGAAAGCCATGTTTCCATTAAATCCTCTTTGTAATTAGCTAACACATGTCGGCCTTCAACCCCTGCAAGCATCTCTTGTAATTCCACAAGCTCAGCATCAAGTTGCCCCTCCTTGTTAACCTTGCAGAGAAGAAATCTTTCAAACAGTTGAAGGTCTGATATTTCGGTGTGGAGTTGTGGGCACAGCTCTTCACGAACAAAATCGACCAACTTTGGTTTTAGGCCTTCATTAAAATAAAATACCCCTAAAATATCTATACCTCTGGGAATGCGTGCCAATAGGTCGCTGAGGTTTTCTTCAATATGGCTATGACCTTTGGGCCTAAGATCGCATTTTCCAACTGCACTGATGATGTTGAAGTTGCATGATCCACTTACTTCGAGACAGTCTCCGAGAACGAAGCCCCATGAACCATTTTCCATAGAAGACAATTTTCTACACACAGAATTAGCGATATTTACGTTCACGAGTGGTTTAATGACATTAGAATTGGCTGCATTTTGACTCTCTCCTTCGTCCTCCATCTTCATCTTGAGGAAGAAAAATACGTCACCTTCAGCCTCCCTCTCACAATGAGAGCATGAGCAAGAAGGAAGGAGGTAGACTGATTATATGTTCGTAGGTTATCGCTATTCACGCCCGACAACACCAAGCCTGAATTCTGACGTCACTTCCGGCCTCTCTTGCAAGAAAGCTGTGGCGCGAAAGTAAAATTTTGTGATAAATGGCGTCAGCAGGCGTCCCAAGTGTCCCAAAGCAAAATATCGAGATATAACGCAATAGCTGTATCTTCGCTCTTTCAAGTTCTTTGAGCATTTTGGACTCAGAGCTTCTTG
Organism: Aurelia coerulea; assembly: GCA_039566865.1. Taxonomy (NCBI): domain Eukaryota; kingdom Metazoa; phylum Cnidaria; class Scyphozoa; order Semaeostomeae; family Ulmaridae; genus Aurelia; species Aurelia coerulea. Next base: position 18,614,136 of record CM076947.1, on the reverse strand, counting down.
GTTTTTCATATTTTTCAAAGGCCGTGGACAACTCTGTTTACAAACTCGGGATTCAGCACAGCAGGTAAGCAGACTTTATCATAAATTTAACTTTTTTCCTTTGTTTCATGGAAATTTTGTTGAAAGTTTTGGATTCGTTGATGTCGTTTTGTCCTATTTTGCCACCTTTCGCCAATTGTTGACGAAATAAACTTGTCTTTTTCTCGCCTTGAACTTCGGCTTGCAGTTTCAAGAAAATGAACTTTTGTTGGCCTAAATTTAACACAAATTTTTTCAAACTCAAATATTTTCTAAACTAAGACAGGAATTCTCATTTTGGAGATATAACGCAATAGCTGTAAGCATCTAGTTTGTAGGAATGTTGCCTGTTTTGCTGTAGCCTTTGCCGGTTTCCCACAATTTTCAAAGGCAATTTTTCCTCGAGAGCCATGACCATCTAATCTTCGTTAACTTTACGTGCTTCCTTTCACAAACTTGTCTGCTTTTTAGTCAGAAAACAAACGTTAACTTTGGTTGAATGTATCACTTTCGAACTTAATCTGATGTTTTCAGAAATGAAAGTATTTTAGAGTACTTGCTAGCTGTTTTGACCACCAGAGCAATGAGAATAATAACAAAACTTTGACTTCGCTTTCAGAAAACTTTTCGTTGGGTTTGGCCTAACTGTAAACAAACATAAAGTTGCATTGTTGCTTATTTTCTTCAAGACTAATGGGGAAGCTCTGACCTAGAAATAGGAGATTTGCTTACTAAAACAATGTTATCAAGGCTACCTTGTACAAAAAATTATCAGCTTTGATTATTTTGCCTATAAATACGATAGTTTACTGCAATTATTTGCCCTTAAATTTGTTTTCTTTTTCTTGAGCAGGGTATTGCTGCTCTGATTTAAGTTTGCAAAGACATCTCCTATTTTGGTTTGCTGCTCTTTTTTGTACATGGAATTCTCTATGAGACAAAGTGAAATTTGCTATGCAGCAAACATCTTTAGTAGGAGGAAATAATATTGTCTCTGTTTTATTTTAGGACCCAAACAGAACAAGATTATCCTTTACCAATCAAGCCCAACCTTGAAGCAGCATTTGACAACAACCACCAAAGACTGCAATTCTTGCTTTTTCAATGCCTGAGGACTTATGCAAAACTGATGGAACATGACTGTTGCAAACAAAGCATTCAATGAAAAACAATATTATGATATATCAAAAAATTTGAGTAATCCAATAATTGATACTCTGATGATTTTACTCTGATGATAGGAAGATGGTAAGATAATAGCAATTGAATCATCGAAAAAAATTGAAATTTTAATGCTTCCAATTCTGAAACAGTCTGAAACTTATTCTGAATTTGATCTGCAAAGACAATTGTTTGCAAAGACAAAGACAAAGCTCGCCCATTTCACCCTGTAGGTGAAATGCCATGCTTATTCATGAGTTTCTGAAAATTACCAAAAAGCAGTTATTGCCGTTGTCCATTCAGAAATAGTCATTGCAATTTCGATAGACAGCATCCTTCCCTATCTTCCTTGTCTGTGAGTTTTTAGAGCCAACAAGAGAAGATTTCCAGACTGCATTGAGTTGCTCCATCATTGAGAGGAACTTGCCCAGTACAAAATAACATATTTTCTATAATTTGCTATCCATTTGTCCATCAAAGACATCTGCAATCATAAACAAAACGATTTTAGTTCTTGATCCATAAATATCCGAGTTCTTTCGTTGGAAGCTGCTTCTTCTTGTCTCTTTCTTTCTGGCGGGTTGGAGAATTATTTGAAAACATGAAAGCATCTCTTGTCCTTCACTGGCAGTAAAAGGATCGCTAGTGCTCTGCATATTGGTTTATTGCTTCGTTTCCTATCAGAATTAAAAAGTTTTCTTGAAAGCAAGCAGCAAGCAGACCACGCCGCTTCAAAACAATTTCTACGATCTACGGCATTTTCTAAATATCATGGTTTTCAAGGCGCTGCTTACTTCACCAAAAACAATGAATTCGAAAAATTTGCCCAAATACGGATGAAAATCTCTTAAAATAAGACCATCACTCCTGTCAGATTGCGTGGAGTTTACCGGGAAGTTTAAATCAAAACGATTTTAGTTTTAAACATTTCTTAGATAAATTCACTACCTTTTAAGATTAAGTTAACGCGGAAAAATCACACCGCATCACTGCAAGAAACGTTCAAAGTCGACGAAAATATTCACTTCCGGTCATTTTCCTATACATTTGTATAGGGGCATCAAAGCGAGGCTGAACTCCTCGAGAAAGGTGTTGTCGGGCGTGATCCTGATTGGTCCAGGAACAAATTTGTTCCTAGCGAGAATTTTTTTGCCGTTTTGAGAAGAGTTAGTCCATAAGGCCCTCGACTGGAGCGACAACAACAACATTAATTCACTTCAATTAGATGAGCGTAAGTTGAGGGTCCTTATGTAGTGAGGCTAGGAAGGAGGTAGACTCACGAAATAGTCCCAGTTATCGCAACAACAACAGCAACAGCAATGACAACAACAACAACAATATATATTTTTGCTCAAACTGGGACTTATGGACTTTCACATCAAAAAGTGGGACGAAAATAAACAATGGGCGCACAGATTTTTCTGTGCCCTCGGAAACGAGGTTAATGGCCTCTTTTCGTTAGTTGGAAAATTTCAAGAGCCGTTGCGTGTTGGCGTGCACTATTGCTAGATGAAGATTGCCTTCAAAATGAAGAAATTCTTGTTGAAACTGAAAGGTTTGTTAATTCTTACATTAAAGAAACATTCATGCGAATACTTGTGGCTAGGAAGGAGGCAGTGACACCAACCTCGTTCCCAAGAGTATCTGTTGTTTTCCAATAGCAGGCTAGACCTCAACGATTTTGTCAATTTTGATCGGTAATAGAGGGTGTAGAAAGGGGGGTACCGCTAGTCACTAGTCAAGCAGTAAAGCGTCCAGTTAGTCACTAGTCAAGACATTTGGCTTCAGTTAGTCAAAGTTTCCTTTCAAAGTGAAATTTCTGTTATGAACTCTTCTATGCAAAAGTGTATGATAAACTGCAGTAATTACCTATGTCTGAATGGGAAAATCAATCAAATTTTCTTTTACGTTAACTCCGATTTCGTGGGTGCACCACCAGTTTTAAGAATTTGAGTGCCAAGCTGCGGGTGAAACTGTTATACATAAACACCTTATCTGTCCCCTTTTTCGATTAGAACATGACAGAAGTGGCCTATGTATCTCAAGACCAGGCTTCCTGCTGACTCCACCATCATACAGTGGTAGATCACTGAGAACGGCGTAATGAGTGACATTATATTGCATACAGCCTAAAATATGCACTTCACAATTGGATTGCTTATTTCTTTGTCAGGAAGACCAGTTATTCTCCCAAAACATTCCATCACCTTTGTCCCAATATAGTGCCAAAAATTGTGTTGTAATTGCGTGTGATAAAATACACTATTTCCTCAGCCGAAAACGTCAAGATAGAACCAGATTGCTGACTACTGTACAACATGATAAGGTGACCTAGAGGTATATAACCATGGGTAAGGGAGTTGTCATTTTTAATGCTGGGTGCAGGGGTGGAAGAATTTTGGGCACATATGGAAAAGTTTTCTTACCCCATTCACTAAATTCAATAATATTTGAAACCCCATTTCGAAATACTGAGCAAATTTCATACCCCAATAATAGTGCTACTCATGTCATTCATCCATATACATTGTGGTAATGAAGGAAGATTTGATCGAGGGAAACTTTGCAATATTATTCCAAAGTTCCATATAAGAGGATTTAGAAATTTGAAGAAAAGGGTGTTTTGTTGGACCAAGAGCTTGAAAGTGCCAAATAATGTAACCCAGAGGAAACTGGAAGGAAACTGGAAAAGGTCGAGGAATCAAAGAACACTTACCAATATGATTTCAAATAACTTTTGCATGCACACACCACACAGTAGAAAAATTTAACATTTGAAATTAATATATAATTATATCTATAATGGGGATGTCTTCAAAACTTTGATACCCCATCTTGAATTAGCAAAAATAATTAGATAACCCATTAAAACTAGGCCAGAAAATTTAATACCCCTCCAAAAATTCTTCCACCCCTGTACCCAGCATTAAACATGACAACTCCCTAACCCAAAATATTTTTGAATTGAACGGTCAGGGTAGAAGTACTTTCCTGAATGGAGGAAGAAGAGGGAACACAAACTTGATATGTGTTACAACCATTTTCTGGCCCCATTCTCGAGATATTGATGCTGAAGAAGGAAAGAAGAAGAATTGAAAAATCTCAGCCTACCACTGATCAGAGACGTAGGAACCGAGGAGGGGCATTGGGGGCACGTGCTTCCCCCAAAATTTTGCAAGAAACAAAGAAATGCCCGTTTATTTTTAGGGAGTGCCCCTTTAACTTAATGAAAAAAGTGTCCTTGAAGTGTCGTGCCCCCCAAGTTTGAGATGCTTCCTACGTCCCTGCCACTGATTGTTTTTAAAAAGAATATTTTTTGTGTGGTAAAAGTTGGTCGTTTTTCCATTCCTTTTGACATTCATTGCTAAAAAACAGGGTTTGTGTTACTTCTGGCCTCTGTGCAAATGTACTTTTGACTAAATGCAGAGAAAAATAGGCTTAGTCAAAAGTCAACTACAGAATATAGTTAGTCATTAGTCTATGCTTTTGAACAAAATTAGTCATTAGTCAGTGTGCAAAACAGTCTCTTAGTCAGCTAGTCAAAACCCCTTCTACACCCCCATAATACCCTGTCGCATAATTTTCGTTAGAAGAGGACACCCTGTCGCATAATTTTTACCGTAAAAGGGCACCCTGTTGAGCGGCACATCCCGTCAGGTCAAGTATGGGAGTACCCCCCCCCCCCGGGAGCCTAACAGGCTCCAGGGTCAATGTAGGCGTTGAAGTTTACGGAAAACCTTCATTGTCACTGGGTACGAGGTTGGCAGTGACACTTGATTTACAAAGTCCACTCTGTAAACTAAGAAGGGGCCCCCGGGGGGGGGGTACTCCCATCATGGCCTAACAGGGGGTCCAGTCGGTTTGAGGATCTCACGAAATGGCCCGGGGGGGGAGGGTACATAACATATTTAGAGTACGGGTATGTGCCGCCCATATGGGTGGGTTTTTGGGCCCAAAATTCTCTAAACAAGGGTCCTTTTTCGGCAGATTTTCCATAAACATGGGTGTAGTTTCGCTGAAATTCCCAAAAAATGGTTAAAATTGGCAGTTTTCCGCCAAAATTAATCATAAAAGTGGGTATCAAAAGCAAGTTTCGGTAATTAGAAGAGGGTAGCTTTCTGAAAACCGGGCGGCAGACACCCGTCCATCCTCAAGTCATGTACCCCCCCCCCGGGCGAAATGGCTAACTACCAATTGGGAGTATTACAAGATTCCTGGCAAGTTATAATACAACCTCGTTCCCAGGCCCACCATTGTCTTCCTAAGTTCCTAAGGTCATCGCTGTTGGCCCTGGTACTGGTTGCTAGACTGATTATATGTTCGTAGGTTATCGCTATTGACCCGGGGGGGGGGGGGGGGGGGGTTACTTGACCAGGTTTTGGTCAGGGACGTGCCATCGAAGCTTCAAAAACATACCCGTTCCTTATACCAATTTTCTGAAAAAGCATACCCGACTTTATACCAATTTTCCGAAAAAGTACACCCGACCTTATACCAATTTTCCGAAAATGTATATCCGATCTTATACTTTAACCAAAATCGTGAAAATCGATACCGTTCCTTATACCAAAATCGCGAAAATCGATACCCTTCCCGATGGCACGTCCCCGTACCCAAAATATGTGAAGTACCCCCCCCCCCCCCTCCCGGGGCTATTGATAGACTGATGGATGCTACTCTCCTCCGCCGGTTTCTAGTTCCGAAGTCTATGGTTCTTTGGTTCCGTAGTTCTGTAGTCCATGGTTCTGTGGTCCGCATAGATGGATGCTATAACTACGACTCATGGACATACGCTTCCAGAAACAGACATGGCCTAAATCACTTGCTATTCTTTCTCAAAACCACCGACCCTAAAACGCCGAAAAAAGTGGTTATCCTGAAGTGCTACACTGCAAAACAAGCTATCAGTACTTAGATGAATGTTTCTTCAAGCTATTAAAGCAAAAAACTCTTACCTACAAGTGCTATTTCGGTTATTTGGGGGCGCAAAAGATCTCGTAAATTCGCTCGTTACTTTGAGATTTTGATCGTAGCAGCAGTTCAGTCGAACGTGTTGTTCGAGCGCTTTTGTTTGCCTTTGGCGGGAAGTTTGAATTGAAGAAGAATCAGCCAATTCAGTTCAGTTCAGTTCAGTTCAGTTCAGTTCAGTTCAGTTCAGTTCAGTTCAGTTCAGTTCAGTTCAGTTCAGTTCAGTTCAGTTCAGTTCAGTTCAGTTCAGTTCAGTTCATATAATTTAAATTCCACTACATACAATTTATAATCCCAACTACCAACTATACAAACAAATAACTAAACTACGAGGATAAAAGATAATGTATGCAGGGAATTACTTAAAGGAGGAGCTCTCTCAATAGGTAAACTAATCGAGGAGAGAGCCCCCCCCCCCTATCCTAAAATATTAACAGGTGGATTTAGATGAAGTTAAATAAATATTCATTTTCTTTTCATAGATTGATAGAAATTGAGGCAGTGTAGATTACTGGTGCTATTTCATGGGCCAAATCTGTTTTTGGAATTCACGATCCAATAGGATTATCCTACCTTACACAACTTAGGGTTGGTCTCAGCAAGTTAAATTTCCATAAATTCAAGCATAATTTTAGGGATACAATAAACCCGATGTGCCCAACAAACGATGGCATTGAGGACACTGAGCACTTTTTGTTGCTCTGCCCTTCTTTTGATGTTCAACGACAACATCTTCTCGCTGGAATTGTTGAATTATTACGACCATTTGCACAAATCACCAATCTTTCAAACGATTCTTTGAACATCTTTTATTGTATGGTGATCAAGACCTTTCTGATGAGTTGAACAGAAATATACTCGAATTAACTTTACGTTTCATCCACGAAACTGGTCGCTTTGATTAATCTTTTGAGATTACAGCTATGTACTTTCCTTTGTAAATTCTGTTTCACATCAGATGTCGGCCATTTTACCTTCCTAAATCAACAATTAAACGATTTGCACTCGTGACATCTTTCAAATCCATTTAAACCCTGACCTGACATCTGATATGAGACAGAATCTAGTATAGTATTTATTTATCTTTAATTGTTTCGTCGTTTCGTAATGTGTCTGTATACAGTTTAATGTTTCATGTTTTTATATATTGGCCATGAGGTAGTCATTGTATTTCGCTCCCCATGGTATCGTACCTGTAGTGTTGTATAGTAATTTAGATAGGTATAGTAGAATGTAAGATTATTGTAAAATTTTATATTTGAATAAAAAAAAAGAAAAAAAAGAGTATAGCTCCATTGATTGGGCCATTACACATCTCTATCAATTCTAGAGAGTGTGTCTTGATGATTTTCCATTACATCTCTGCTGATCTATATTCTTTCCTTTTTGGCAGTAAAGCTAAGTTGGCCAAAAAACCAAAGCCATGGCGGATATCCCTTTTATTAGAGGTGATATATGGGGGTGGACTCTCATTCGTGATATGGTTCTCCCTGTTTTCTCTCAATGCAAAGATATACAGTACCTCACTCTGTTAAACCTTCTTGATAATTATGTTCCACTTGTATTGAGCATTTACTCAATTGTCTTCAAGTGCAATAATTATGAGCAATATTGCCAGTCACTCTTACGATGCTGGGTGATGTTCATGGTGTTCCAAAGGTGTCAATATGATAAAGCCTTGCTGGTAGCTCTATCTATGTTCAGGTACTGGAAGGACAGAAACCACCCATTCTTTGAGAAAATGCTCAGCTCCCTTGTAGCTTTTGACGAATATCCTGTGGAGAACTTTCATTCGGTCTTGCGGGCAAGAACCAAAGAGGGCAACACAGGAGACCAGATCAACTTCAAAGCCAAAGAGATGGATGCCTTCAAGCATGAGCTGCATTCATTTAAGTCACGATTTGTTCCTCCAAAGAAATATAATTTCAGCAACAAGAGAGTCGATCAGCTGAAAATTAAAGCAGCACAATATCTAACCGCAAAGTTTCAAGAGATAAATGAGAACCTTGGAGCTGCAACTGTTCTGGAGAGGGCACCACAACAGAGAAAAGATGTGGTTAAGTGGAAATTTCCCAATATATTTGGTGATGATACTGTCACAAACAAAGTCCTCCCCCTTGGCTTCATATCACAGGAAAAGCCAACATGGCCTGAAAAGTGAGATGTTTACCTTTTCTTACATGAAATTCAACAATTAGAAATAGCAGGGGGTTGGCTAAGTTCAATGCAATTATATTTTTTCAGGGGAAACATTAAAGGAGAATGGCAGCGTAAAACTATCTTTTGCCACATAACGGAAGTTTAGACGTAGATTCCAAATCTGAAAACATTTTTGAAATATCTCTTTTCGTTTGCGAGTTAGGGGCCCTCGAAGTGGCGGGAAACGCCCTTTTACGAAAAAGGACGGGATTGATTGCGTATTCTCCCGCAGCATGTCACGCGATGCTTGTGACGTCAAATGCGATCAGTGGTCAGAATGCGAATTAGGCCCATCAAGTGGGAAGCAGTGAAGAACTCGTATCATCAGCGACGAGACGACTCTTCGGTTTCAACAAATATTTGGTTGACAAAACTTTAGATTCCATGTTAGGGTTTATGGAAGGCTGTGGTCTAATGGAAATGAAGGGAAAGTGGTTTGTCCATCATCACCAGGTCCGATTGGATGCCGCGAAGGAGACAGAGAAGAAACGGGAATCAAACGATGTCCCAAACGAAACACTCTATCCAGAATAGCGATTCCAGACTTTTGACTTCCAAAACAGGTGATCTTTGATTACTATCTTCTACTTTTACCAATAACTTTCTCTCCTCAGTTACATAGGAATTATTTTATTTGTTGGTTGCCGTTCTTTATTTTGTGTAGGCCTATGACATGAGTATTTTACGTGATTATAAATGGGGCATCTTTGGTGAGTTCCTAATATAGACCATACGAGTTTTTGCAAGTTCTGTTTCTTATTTAGCCCTTTCAAAAACCCTGCAATTACTCATAAAAATACTTGTTGTATCAAAAAGTTCTTTCCCAGTCCTAACTTATAGTGAATGCATTTAGAGGATTTCCTACATTTTGCATATTGTATTTTCAGGTATCATCAAGGGATGCATGACAGTTGAAGTGTGTTTCCACAAGATTTATACAAGATATACTTGCATTCTAAGAGCTGACAAGGAAGGGATCCTGTGTATAGCCACAGTTAGCATGCCAACTGACATAATTACAGAATGAAAAATGTTTCTCTTGTCATGTTTGAAGATTGAAAACATTATCTTATAACTAACAGCTGAGGGAGTGTCTATGTGTTGAACACAATGGGACATTAAACAGAATATAACACAAGAGGGCCTTTTCATGATTACTCCATTTACTTAACTTCCTGTGGCATAGCAGATATTGATGAAATATTTCATATTTGGTAACTTCACTCACAAGCAACAAATTAGTTGTTTGTGGTTGTTGCGTAACCCATCCAAATGTCCTTGGAAATCATTCTGGTCAACTTTCAAGTTTTGGACAAAGAAGTTTGTAAAAAAGACACTGACAAATACAGTAAATATATGTGTTGCCTGTGCAAAAATACAAGGCCATGTAAAAGCAATTTACAAGCCCTGTAGTTGTGGCCTTGTAGCATTTTTTGCTAATTAGCCTTGCAGAACCCTGGTGGGTGGCAATCCTGTGCTAGACTGGTTGTAGCTTGGAATCTTACTGATAGCCTTGTAATTTTCTTCAAAGGCTAGTACAAGGTCATAACAAGGTCATAATCCCCGCTACAAGGCTAACACTTGGCCTGTACACTTGATACTCTACCCTTGGCCTTTTATTTTTGTACAGGTGATACCCTAGCTGTTGTCAGTTTTTTGCTTGTATTGCATACATATACTGTGGAAATGAAGAAGAAACTATTTTCCAGCTGTTGAAGTCCAATTCATCAGACATGAGAATTCACTGTTTTAAGTATTCCAAGGGCTTTATAAGGGTACAAGGAAAATTCCACCCATAGCAGAATTCAAAGAAATCAACACAGCAGTTGATTAAAGCTCACTCAGACCAAGTGGAAAAAGTTTCTATTTGATATTCTTAGCATTTGCCATTTCCTTGTTTAGCTAAATATAACAGAGATGTGTTGGCATTTCCTTCAGCAAATTTATAACCTCCATTAATTATGCACCTTGATTAAACATGTGTTGATTCCACTGAAAGTTTTGGCTACTAACAAAGTGTGGTTTTTGAACATTGTTGTTATGAAAATCTTTCAAAAACTTCGCATGAAAAATAGATCTTTTCGGTGTCTTACAAAAGAGTCCCGATAGAACAATTATATTTGTTCACATTTTTATAAGAAATTTTAACCAAATTTTCAATGTGTTCAACAGTGCCACCATACCATATGAAATCCACCATGGAAATGGGTGGCACTCGATCAAAATTTTTGAATGAAAATGTGAAAAATGTCTCTTGTAGTCTTCCACAGTATATAGCTAAATGATCTATTGTACATATGTAAGTTGTCATTCTGGAAAAATTTACCATCTAAGTCTAATAATATTCTTTACTTTCTCAATTATTTCAGAACAAGGTATTTAATTGTACATTTCTGTTGTCCATACTGTGCTTCTTTCCATAATTAAAGGTGTCCATTTTATGATTAAAATGTCTCCTTTTGAATCCAAACTTGAATGATTTGATTTGTGGCCAATAAGTCAGGGACAAACTGAAAGGGAGGATTATGAACTATATTTATGTACAAAATGCAAACGTTAAAGCCTGAATACCTGGCTTACAAGAGACTGTAAGATTTTCAAATGCTAGACCAATAGTTGACAGGAATTTCATAATATTGTACACATATTTTTTTAAATAAGAAACTGCCCATAAGAAAGTCAACTCTCAGATCGCCAAAAAATTAAGAAACTCCAGTACTGGGAAAATATAAGTTAACAAAATATTTATTTTGATAAAGGAAACCCTTGGCATATTTTTGCTTTACTTTCACTTGACTCGTGCATCACATTACTCATAAGGTATTTGAGTAATGTTCACAAGGGCACAGGTAATGAAGATGAAGATTGTTTGTGGAACCTCTAAGAAACCTGTAAGAAACTATGAGTACTCAAAATCTGATAATTTTCCAGGGTGGAATCCATGCACCCTACGCCAGAGATCTCCGGCGTGGAGTCATGATATTCTATTGTTCTTCCATTGTTTTGGCAAGAATCTCCGGCGTGGACTTTGCATGGTTTCCACCAGGGATAATTTTAAGAAACTTTCAGCACTGGCCTAAATTCTTGGTTGCTTATAAAAAAATATGTGTGTTGCAAGTACTATCCAGGTGATGGAATGCGTACTGAAATTTGTTATCAAAGGCAGATAAAATGAGCGGAGATTGATTGGGTGGGCACAATGAAGTTGATATGAAATAAGTTTAAAAGCAATCCATTTTATCTAATCTTGTTTTTTTTCTTACTCACAGTGCATAAGGCCACATTTTATGATCATTCAAGCCCTTCAGACATGTCTGTTTTTGTCATGAAAAAAAATCTAAAATAACTGATCTCTAACCAATAGCCTTAGATTGACCCTACATATTTCCCACATATTTAGGTAGTCTTACCTTTTCAGTGGTGCCACACAGTTGCCAAGGTTTTCTGTTATTGAGAATTTCATTGAGACTCAATATTTAATTCGTCAACATTGGTTGTTCACTTCCTCTTGCTTGGATGACTTTCGTTCCTTGCATGATCTGGTCTGGCCTGCCCTTTCGTCCCCATCACATATTGTTAGGTAAGGATTGCATCTCTTGTAGTTTAGCTACTTTGCTATGAGCACCCCCAAAACATTCAAGAACGTTTGACTAGCTTCGAACTGGTCATCATCAAAATACCTTCGACTTCGTACGTTTGGCCACTGGCCAGGTTGGAAAACATGCGTGACAATGGAATCCATTTGGAACGGAAAATAGCGACGTCTCCTCGAAATCTTTGATGTGGAAGTACCCTGCTCATTGAAAACAAATTATCTGCTGTCTTCCAAACAGTTATATGGGTTAAAATGAGCCATTCTGCAAGCTTCCTTCGCCAACTCATGCATTGGCCTAACCAAACGATGCTGTTGTGGGACCGCCGACCGAAAACCACTGATCACATTTGACGTCACACATCCGAAATCAATTCTCGGAAACGACAATGAACGAGAATTGTCCCGCAGAGAAATGTGCAATAGAAAGTGCTATTATTCAAAAACTAAACGAAATATACAAAAAATTACTTCACGATCGTGTTTCCCATGATAAATAGCATAACATATCAAAAAAATTTTTTACGCTGCCATTCTCCTTTAAATAAAAAGGGGAAAATCTTTAATCTTTTCTACTACTAAATTTTGATCACGATTCTTGGGTTGAAGTAAAATCCTGGAAGAGTCCCATACTTGACTTGGGATGTGCCACTCAACATGGTATCCTTTTCTGGTAAAAATTATAGGAAAAGGTATTATAATTGACAAGAAAATTATAATACATGGGTCCATTGTCATACAGAAAGGAAAATTTTTGGAATTCTGTTGCAACAATGAATCATGAATACTTTAGGAAAATTTTATGTGACAGGTTATACTTTTGGGGCATTTTTTATGTGACAGGGATAGGGTGCGAAGGCTTTCCACACACCCCCAATCACTTCCCCAGTTACATACCCCAGGAAGTAAAGCAAGTGCCATTGCTTTTATTCAAAAATTGCCACTCATTAAAACAATTTATCAGCAGTTTGTTGGAAATAGATTCACTTCTAATAACAGTGAAAGTTGATATTTAGTGGTTGTTTCAAAAAACAAGAAAACAATAGTGACTGGGGTACTACCAGCCCTTGAAAAGTGGGGTAAGCTCTCCAGACATACAATTGATAAAAGGGGGGAACTTAACTATGTTCACAAATATCCCAACAATACTATATCAGGCATGCCAGATCAGCAGCATTTACCAGATTGCCAATAGTCTTCATCATAGTCCATCTTGAATCAAAGGCCATTATATTATACTTGTACAAAATTTACGAATTTACTCAGAAAGATAAATACCTCTTTTTCTCGCTCGAGTCATTTTGGTTGTTATGTAGAAAGAACATTCTCAAAACCGCAAACAAAAACTAAATATCTTTTATGACATACCGGGTGTCCCAAAATGATGTATTATTGTTTGATTGCTTCCATGTCCATAACCAATGAACCGATTTTCAAACACTCTGTTTTATTTGATTGCCTAAAGACTAAATTGTATTTTAAGATGTTGGTTGTGGTTTTACGAGTTTTTGAAAATCGGTTCATTAGTTATGGACATATAAGCAATCAAACGATAATACATCATTTTGGGACACCCGGTATATGATACGGTTTGGAGAGTTTATTTTTGCCCTTCAGTTTGTGTGGGGAAATCTTAAAATCAAAAGGAGTTGTATGCACCTCTGTCTCATGTAGAAAATGTGACTAACTTGGTTGCAGAAGAAGGAGTCCTCTCTGGAAAATCCACTCAGCATGTGGTCATTCATTTCACGTCAAATGCAACTTGCCAAATATCAGCGTGTGTTCCATCTGCCACGCAACCCTCGAGGCCAAGATGGAACAACTAGCAAAAGCAGCCAATTCAGCAGTACGCAACTGTTTCTGGGGCGACGATGACAGTGAATCTGACGTTGAGGATGATGATATTTATGACGATGAAACGGAAGAGAGAGAAGACGAAGCCATGATGGATGTCGACGATGATGTTTGTAATGATGAAGACAAAGAGGAAGCTGCAGTTTGTCGTCTTGTTGCCAGAATATCTGGATGGTGTCGAGCGAATTCACCTCAAGATTGAATCGTATGTAAGTGTAAGTGACAAACAATAATAATTATGATATTTCTTGCCCTGATCAAGGTAATCCGATACTTGCAAACATTGCATGTTCACTGTAGCCTGCGTGCAGACTCTACTGATTCCCTGAAGAGAAGTGAGGTTCCTCCAACCTCACTTCTCTTCAGGGAATCAGTAGAGTCTGCACGCAGGCTAGTTCACTGTGGATGATGAAGGCAATATTATTTTCGACTCTCACTCAAGACGAGGTAGGATTGCCACACCCACCTCCCGACGCGGCGATGACCAGCGAACGGTGGGCTTTTGGCCTTTGGAAGTCGTTTCAGGTGGTACATGGAAGAACCTATCGTTGTCCTTTTGTGGTTAGGTGAGTTTTCTTATTTTGCTCAAGATTGCTAATCTAGAAGAAATATAGAACACCAAGAATCTGCGTTTGTAATCCACGGTTCATGGATGGGCCTAAAAGAAAAGAAGATGGATACCCCGCGGGCTGTTTCTAGCCGATATTCAAAAATTTATCTCCAGCGATCTAAGCAATACATCAGGAATGCCTCGGAGGGAAATGTGGGGAAACACTACTTTTCAAAAATAAATCTAAATCTTGAGGTTAGGGCCCGAAACCAGACGCACCGCGCCAGTAGAAGGGAGGGCGGTTTTTGCCCCATTATCCCCACAGCTTTCTTTGGTCGTCTTGTTTACATGTGACGTCAGGCAGAATGGCGTCAGAAAAATTAAGTGATCTGATTGGCTGAGCTATAGAATGTAAACAAATGCGATATTTGAATGAAACATTATCTGTCCTTGTTACTGGACCCCCAGTCAGGCCATAATGGGAGTACCCCCCGGAGGGAAGGGGCTTTGAGGTCTTGACGTTTTATCTCAGCTAATTACTACTGAGAAAAGAAAGCGCACTGCACAGAAGACAGAAAGAGAAAGCACATACAAGACAGAAGTTTCTCGCGACCTGACATCAAATGTGAAAAACAAGTTCAGAGGACTTAGTTGGTTGCAATCAATTAAAGAAAATGTAATTTTTTGTGGCTCTCCTTCTATCATGCTGATGGACATTTTTTAGCAAGCTTAATTTTTCAAACATGATAGTTTTCGAATAGAATTAAAAACATAACCAGATGTGAGCCCCAGACGGCTAATTTCCCGGTAAGGAATTGCTGTCCCAGTCCGCCCCTGCATAATCAATCCGAACAGTGAAAGACGCATAAAGCATTGTCTATGAAAATGAGACATGAAAATTGAACTTAGGCCATGATTTTCACAGATTTTCTTTTATAATCAATTAAAATATACAAACTCAAAAAGTACATCTACTGTAGACGCATAAAGCATTGTCTATGAAAATGAGACATGAAAATTGAACTTAGGCCATGATTTTCACAGATTTTCTTTTATAATCAATTAAAATATACAAACTCAAAAAGTACATCTACTGTGCCTATCATGGCGGGAATAGACACTAGGTCATCGGAGTTCCCACCATGAAAAGCACTTACAATTCAAAAATTACAATATACTGAAAGAAAGGAAAACAAACTAAAAAAAAGTTAATGTCTGTCTCACATTTGATGTCACCAGGCAATGACATCAAACATTTGATAATTTGGAGAGAAAATAGATGCAAGGCAATGAACAGAGGGCCACACGCGCGGACAAACAGCCGCCGCCCCTCGCCACATGTGCCACCCCCACCGGGATAACACATGAAACTAAAGGGCAGCAGCCGCCCATCCACACAGCAGGACCCCGTCCACCCACCACCCCGCACCCGCACCCTAAGATAAAAATTTACAGTTGTCTATCGCCTAACATCAAATGAGAGACAGAATTTTCTGCAAAAACTACCAAATCACTCAGGATATTTGGGGGGGGGGGATGCTGCTGTTTTGTTTACGCTTCAATCGAATCTCTTCGTTGCCTTGATATAAGTAATTGTTGCTTCCATAATCATCCTATTTGTAATTAGGGTTAGGTCTGCATTTCCAAATAAGATTAAATGGCATAAGGGATTGTGTGTCCAATCCTACTATATCTAACCCAGGAATATCTGATAAGCTGCCAAGAAGATCTCTTCGTGCTTCTTCGAAAAAATGGCAGTGCAGGAGGAAATGCTCACTATCTTCATCAGCAGTACCACACCGGCAGACAGGATTGAGACAGTCAAAGTTATGTCTGAATCTATGCTCATTTAGTCCACTAAACTTTAGTCGCAATTTCGACAAGTGCCTAATCCCAGCAATATCATTTATACCGTAAATTGAATTCTTATTGGGTCTTATCATCGCAAGTAATTTGCGCTTAAACTCAGAAATTGACGTTGAATTTTTTGTTTCATCATCAAGCAAATTCCACTCAAAAGGAGCATTTTGAAAATAGGTGTTCGAGTATCGCGCAGTTCTTCCAACATTTTGGTGATACATTCTCATATTTCGAAAAGTGTAGCTTACGTTTCGCTCAGGGGGAATTTCAGCAAACAAATAATCTGGGGAATGGGATTTGTCAAGTTGTAAAAATGACACAGTGGTCTATACCATCTCCTGAGATACAAGTCCTCCCAGCCAAGTTCCCTGTAAAGACGTTTCCTGCTTGTTCCTCTCCATGCACCTGCTACAGCTAGGGCAGCACAATACTGAGTTTGTTCAAGTCTCTCTGCAAACTTTAGACGCATTTGAGGATCGTATTTATGATAAATGATATCTCCATAATCAAGATGTGGTCTAACATAAAGCTAATGTATTTGATCTAAAATATCTCTCGAAACATACTTGGAAAGGTATCTTATCATCCCGATGCCGCGCCTCGCTTTTTGTATTGCCTCTCTGTGATTTTGAAAGTCTAGCTTGGAATCAAGGATCATACCAAGATGCTTGTGCTCACTCTTTCTTGCTACGTCATCATTACCAAAAGACAAAGGGGGATGGATTGGTTTGACCCTCTTGGCAGAGAAAATGACTTTTTCCGTTTTCTCAGTATTAAATTTCATATTCCATTGCCACGCCCATAGTCGTACCCTCTCCAAATCTCTATCTAGTTCTTCTGCAGTTTTGAGCTCATCATAGACAGCTGTAAAAAGCGATGTGTCATCAGCAAAGAGCTTAATGTCGCATCTAACATTCTCAACAACGTCATTAATGTATACAAGGAAAAGAAGTGGTCCCAAAATTGATCCTTGGGGTACTCCTGCCGATGTCTGCCCATTCAGAATTTTTACCATTCAGCAAGACCCGTTGTTTACGATAAGAGAGGAAATTTCGAATTAAATTGAGAATTGAGGATTTTCAACTTGAAAGAACCATAAATCTGTGAAAATCATGGTCTAAATTCCATTTTCATGTTCAACAATTCTATTATAACATAAAAGCACTCAGATTGCCTCGAGCTGCCCCGATGGTCCAAACGTAAGTGGGACAGCATGGGGACGAATTTGGGGCTACAGCCACACCCACAAGGCTCTGTCGAAATCTCAAAACGAACCTTGATTTAATATAGCTGCACTTGATAATTGGTTTATTAATGACATGTGGTTGCCAGCACACGACTTTAGTCTGATTACAGGTGGAAATTGTATAATTTCGGTGCCATGGGTCAATCTCATTTGTTTCGTGACGTCACATCGAAGAATCAACATCACTTATTATAAAACAAATCACATATTCGGAATCAGCGCCATCAAATTAGTACCATTCAACTGAAAGATTCCCCATTAGAGGTCTTTAGAAAAAATTTCCCCTCAGGCAATCCTCGCCAAAGCCCTTGTCACAAAAAAGGAAAAAGTAGATACTGAAAATGGAAACCCCCTCCCCCAGGCCCCAAGTCAATGTTGCTGATTTCTCCAACTCGGAAAATATCATGCAGCAAGTGCCCTAAGTCAAGGAAAACAACAATGACTTTGAGGGGGAGGGGGTTCGCTAAATATTTCAGTTTCTAGGTAGTGTGATTTTTTGTTTAAAAAGAGGATTTTGTGACAAGAGGTTTTGGCGAGGATTGTAGATAAACTATGCTTTACTTTAGTCGTATAGAATAGGATACAAATCATTTTTATATACACCTGTATGGCATTTAGTCCTGTATGCAATGAAAAAGTTGAATTGAAATTGAATTGAAGTAGCCGCAATAAATAGCCTAAAGAAACGCCCACAAACCCATTGTTTCTTTAGCTACACAATGAAACCGGATGCATTAAAGTGGTCGAGTACAATTCCCTTTGCATAGTTAACCCTATTTGTACTGGGGGGGGGGTGTTTTTGGCCCCCCCTATCAGACTTTGCTGTGTTACGCTAAAACGAAAAGAGATATAGCCACCAGTTTTGGTGACTTGTACTCAAATTTCATAGGCAACTAAATTCTTGACATTTCATTGTTCTACCTCTGATCATGTGACCACAGTAATACCATATTTGGAGAGTAGTCAACAAAAAAGCTATAAATGTCCGTAGTTTTCGTGTTGTTTGCTTGATCGATCTCCAGCATGCACCATTCGATTGCATTTGATGAGTACTTTCATTTGATATATAATGTTTTCATATTTGCTGATGTCAGCAAAATTTAATATCTATGACGTCATTCACATTTATGACATCATTTACCTAATAAGGAAGTGTCAAATATAAATTTTTTTAGTCTAATTTGCTTCACCTTATTAATTTGATTCATTTTGAATCTATATTTACCAGATAAAAGGGTAGGACTGGCAAAAACCTGCGATGAAAGTAAATGCATGCAACAAAAGGCTAATTTAAGGCTAATTGTGCTAAAAATAGAAACTAAAAAATTTTGCAAAGTATGTATTTTTGAACTATGACATGTTTCCTACTATTTGAAACAAATTTGGAGAAAATCAATTGAGTGCTTGATTAAATAGAATTTTTCTGGTTAAGAAGGTATAAATTTGCCAATTTTCGTCAGTTTTTCGGTTGCCTAGCAACGAATCACGTGACTTATTAATTTTCATTGTTATATTTGAATAGCCAATTGTCTAAAGAACAATAGGGACCATTTTCACGGGCCATGAAAATGGCGACAACAAAGGCCAACCCCCCGGGGGGGGGGGGGTACTTCACTAAAAATTCATACAGGGGTGTGCGCCGCCAGGATTTCTGTTATGACCCAATCCCAGAATTTTGGTCAGATATTGATACCCTATCCCAGAATATATGTCAGATATTTATACCAAATCACAGAATTTTGAAGAAGTAACAAAAAACAATTCAACGTTGAATAGCATTCAATTTCAAGGCTAAAGAACAGATTTCCTCTCAGTTATGGTCACAAGCAGAACAAATCTGTTCTGAATTAATGGGGACATTGAACACCCATTACCAGAATTTTTAGAATAACAGTTAACCCCAATCCCAGAAAATATCAAGTGAAAGTATACCCCAATCACAGAAATTTTCCAGTAAAAGTTTACCCCATTCCCGGAATTTTCAGGCCAAAAACTACCCAAAACTGGTGCACATCCCCGTCCGACCCGATAGTGAACATCCCCCCCCCGGGGCCAACCAAAAGATGGCACGTGCAAGGCATGCTGGATGAAACAGACCCTTTAAGGTAACTCTGCTTTCCGCTCTAGTGCACAACGAGATGCCGTTTCGCAAAACCACTCCCCTCAAAAAACAGTTCATTTATCCAAGGGCGCCTACCTTGTAGGAAGTGTGTTTATTCACGGTACTTTACGCGGTGTCCTATGACCCAGTCCTGTTAATCTTTGTATATCATTTTTCAAATTCTAACGTCTGTTAGAGTTGACCAATCAAAAATCACGCTGTCCCCTGTGGCCAGATCGTACAATTTTTTCATGATAATAACAACAGTTGATATCGTGTTTCATAACACCGGAATTTGAAACCACAAACTTATTCATACGTCATCTTGACCTTGAGAGGACTGACTCTGTGTACTTCTGGGTCACGCTACGGTTTTAGGACACTCTCTGTATTGGGTCACAGGACACCCATTACTCTACAGTACTGGGAATAAACACACTTCCTACAAGGTAGGCGCCCTTGATTTATCCAATATTATTCGAAAAGCGGTAAAAAGGATATTGTTCTGTATAATCTGGGCAATCGAAAGATGTATAAATCGCAATGTTTCCGTCAACCCTGGTTTTGCAGATCCTAGTTAAAATCTTTTTGTTGATTTCAGAAAAATGGATTTATCTCCAAAACTACTCCAAAAATGTTCGATTTTTTTGGTTCCATCTTTATCTAGGTTGTTGATCGACAACTTTGCGAAGTCTGATTTAAAAAGCTTCGCTAGATTTCCTTCGATCGAATTTCGTATTTCTGTTTACTTTTCGACTGCGAAATGGAGAAAACTTGGTCAACAGATAACCATGCTATGAAGCACGCTTGAAAAAGCTCAGGCTTGAAATATCATTTGCATATATTGATTAAAAGTTACTGATTTTTACAAGCAACTTCACAAAACAATGCTTTGGGTGTCTTTCGAGACTTTCGTGAGCATTCACAACTTATCAATTTCTTTAAGAGTCCACAATGCGCATAGATCTAGAACTGAATTTTTGCAAAAGCGTCGAAAGGGCGTAAAATTTGTTCTGCATAGGTTAATCTGTTGACCAAAGCTTTTTCCTTTCGATGTGGAAAAGTAAACAGAAATATAAAATTCGATCGCAGGAAATCTAGCCAAGCTTTTTCAATCAGACTTGGCAAAGTTGTAGATCATCTACCTAGCTAAAGATGTACTTGCCCCAAGTCTCTTCCGCGAAAATAAAAACCAAAACCAAAATAAACCTTCCTCCGCAGAGGCTTTCCTACTTTCATACGCAGCGGCAGTTGGGGCAATTTTTGTTGGCAATTTGTTTCGTCATAAATACGGGAGAGACTTGGGCAAGTCAAAGCTAAAGATGGAACTAATAAAAATGGAAACTTTTTCGAGCAGTTTTGGAGATAAATC
Source organism: Aurelia coerulea (assembly GCA_039566865.1). Lineage (NCBI taxonomy): Eukaryota > Metazoa > Cnidaria > Scyphozoa > Semaeostomeae > Ulmaridae > Aurelia > Aurelia coerulea. The sequence goes on along the minus strand of CM076947.1, from coordinate 18,593,215 downwards.
CACTTCTCTGAAATCAACAAAATAAATTTGAACAAGGATTTGCGAAGCCAGCGTTGACGAAAACATTGCTATTTATACATCTTTCGCTTGCCCAGACTGTACAGAACAACATCCTTCTGTTTTCTGAGGATAGAGCGGAAAGCAGAGTTACCTAAAGAGCTAAACCTCAGGAAAATCACACAAATTTCTCTTCCTAATGCAGAGAAATAGCAGCAGACATATTGTTAATGAAGATATTTTCTGTACGTTTAAACTCCGTAGACTTTGCCAGTGCAATTAGATTTTCATACCATCATTGATTTTGAGATACAGCTGGATTTCGAGCCGCAAGTTATAGATGTGCTTAGCCTAAACACACGAAGGGTCACTGCAGGCTGAAGAAATTCTATGCCACGCACCAAGAGAGGAATTTCTCATTGAATTTGGTATGTTGACTAGCTGATCTTTGTTTACCAAAATCTTGTACAATCCGTTTAACCCTATAGTGGTTGGGCTATCTGACACGTCCTGTTTTAGTTGGGGGGGGGGGGGCAAAAAAGCCCCCCCTACCTAACTCTTGACTGGAATTAGATAGAGCAACCAAATTTGATGTACTAATAGCCCTAGGCATGTACTTTATGAAAATATAAAAATTAACCTAAAATTAGCCGCCATTATTGCTTGTGTCAGCATTTTTCTTTGTGTGGTCAAGAAAAGTGGCAAAATCGGTCAAAAAATCAGGAAAAATGCGATAAAATTTAATTTGGAACTCAATTTCCATCCAAACATGAAAATTATGATAGAATACATCAAATAGCACTACCCTGCAAAATATCTTTGCAAAATTTTGCAATTTTGCTACTTTTTTCGCGAAAATTAATATTTGAGTATTGGCGATTTTGACAGAGTCAGTTCCGGAAAATTGTCTCCCTCCCCCTCATTTGTCAAAATATTTTTATGAAACTTCTTGAGTCATTGCACAATAAGTTTTAGCAAAAAGTCAGAAAGTTTCCGGGCCATAATTGTTATCCTGACAGAGTTATAGCAAAAAGTCTACTAGGGGGGCGGGCAAATTTGCCCCCCCCTCCAACCAAAATAGGGTTAAGCTAAACATAAAACTAACTACAAAAGTTGATATTCACGTTGATATTCTATAGAATTATCTGTAGAATGTCTTTTGTCCTGGTGGTGAACAAATTGTGAACAAATAACTCATTCATCTGCAAATGTGACTAGAACGTAAATGAGACTGCTATAAGAGTTGAATTTCTATCTCCAAGAACGATTGCTGAACCTATAAATGTCACAGGCTTTCCTAAGCTATAATTTCTTCATGATCCCTTATAAAAGGAGTGCGGTCATATTTTTGATAGAAAATCTATCGGTAAACTACGTTTTGTGGCAAATACAATTTTGCTATGTGAATTTCTTGGATGCACTGAGAATTTGGTAGCGATGCTATGAAATGAGTACGGTTAGACAGAACATACTTTCCAATCAATCAGAACAATTCTAGAAATGTTACGTTTTGAATTCACCATGGACTTAGACTTGTGGCAGATCCAGATTCATCAATTCCTCAAAGTCCGCCAAACCAGGCTGTTGGAGCAGCAGAAGGTTCAGAAGGCCTTCCAAGCCCATCAAGTCCACCATTCTTAGGATTACAGGTTTAGTCAAACACAAATTCCGAGTCTACCATGTATGCCCTTTTCAAAATTGATGCCAATCAAATACATCTTTAGTCATATCAATGATAAGGAGTTATCGGTCTTGGGATATTAGTTTCGTAAAATATGGCTCACAATGCAACAAGGCATTGACAGTTGAATGCAAAACTTGCTGAAAGAATATTGGATCTACACGGAGGTGAAGTCTACCAGGAAAAGAAAACTAATCTTTACGCACAAACCCAAACAGCTATATTTTGTTTATGAATCCAACGGTGAAATGCTTCAAGTGAATAGCCTGCGTTAAAAGATGAGCTCCAATAGGTTCCTAAATAGCCTATATTTGATAATCCAGCGTGTGGCGAAGGAAAGCAAAGCCAAGAAAGCAATGAGGTGTTTAAGTTTTTCTTTGTCCAATCCATAGATGGGTGCCATACAGCTCAGGTCATTAACTTTAACCCAACAAGTTTGGCACAGTATTGGTAATATCTACCTGATTCAGCGTTAATGAATCTTACTTCCCTTTTACCAAGTTCAAATTTAGATGTGTATCAATAATATCCTTACACATAAATGTTGTACTGTTAGTAGCAAAAGTGTTGCCAGCTGTCCATCGTCTGCATACCCTGGTCAGGAAGTTGCAATCTTCTAGTTATTAACTGCATTCTGTATCAGTGTTATGTTGTCCCCTTTCAGCAAGATCCGACCTGCACAGATAATTGTATAAAGTGTTTTTGGTGATATTACAGTCTAAGGTTTAATGTTTTATGCATAATCGTCGAGTCAAAATCTTTCTCTTTATTTCCCACTTCTAAAAATTTACAAAGAAACAACATATAATACAAGGCAACACCATGGGGAGGGCGAAAGGCATAGCAACCAAATGGCTATTGTGGGTAACGAGTGTCTAAACTATAAGTCCATCTCTCATCGGATGTCAGGTGAGAGAAGCCATAATGCCAAGTACAGTGATAACGTTTTTTGTTCATCTTGTACAGTAATCATTTACTCACCTTCAGTGATCATAAGCATAAAATGCAATATATGGAATGAAACAAACAATTTTTAACTGCCATGAACGCAAGAGGAAAATAAATTAGAATGTACTGCAAAACCACAAATAGCAAATGATTGACAGAAGACTTACCAATTGGTTTTCTTGCTTTTGTTTTGATATGAACCTCCTCTGCTTCATCAAGAACTAAGTTCATATATTCATCAAAACCCTACGAGATAATTTCATTTTGTAAATGAAGATCAATGTTACAAAATAGAAACCATTTTCAGAAAGGGGGTTATTTGTATTTTATCTTTATTTCATATTCTTTACCCAGGGTTACAATTCAGTTTGAGTAACTGTTTTACAATGTACACTGCAACTAAAAATAAAAATAACTTAATTACAATATTTATCTAAACCTCTAAATGTACAATACAGGTTATGGTACAATATATATGTTCCGGGTGTCCCAAAAAAACGCAACGGATTTAATCGGGACTAGCGACAAGAATTTAGGTCCAATATATCCATAAAAATTTTTCTATGTAATCCTCGATAGCTAACTTGAAGATAGATACCTTGTTTGGTGACACTGGTGCATGGAGAGTTGGAATAATAATCTTGAACGTCTAAACTTGCCTGGACCTCCAAACCAGAGCTTTTGGGTTTTGGCCTAAGCTGCAAACGCGCTATTTTGGGGAATCTCCCGAAGTACTGTGAATAGCAGAATAAAGCCTCGTGCTGAGGAAAATATTTGAATACAAATTAAATCAAATTCATCAATTTTGTCCTGAAAAGACATCTGTTTTTATGCTTCAAAGTTTCAAAAAGTTACCATTGCATGTCTCATAAAAAGTAATCCGCGAAATAGTTTGCTTGGGTGTGAAAAATGAATTAGTTCTTGCAATCTTCATGACTTTAATGAAATGCGTTTTGTATAATCTTTCTTTGAATTATTACGAAACAAGAAACCAAATATACCCAAGGGACTATTATCCATGGATAAGATCCTTAAAAATGCTCATTCGTGCTTGGCTCTTTTGCGGGTGCACTATGATTTAAGAACTACATTCCTTTGTGAATTTGCAGGTGCACTATGATTTAAGAACTACATTCCGCATTGTTATGTTTGTCAATTTTTAGCTTCCCAATTTCAATTGAAATGTGCGCCTAAACATGTGTGCCTGAGCATGCTCACACTACTACACTTTGCATATGACTGAGGAGATTCCTCAAGAACGTTTTCAGTCAGGCCAAAACCCGAAACCTCTGGTTTGGAGATGGAAGCAAATTTCGACTTTCGAGATTGATATTCCAACTTTCCATGCACCAATATCATCAAACAAGGTATTTATCTTCAAGTTAGCTATCAAGGATTATATCAAAAATTATGTTGGATTGATTTGTTTGTTTGTCAAATTATTTGACATCGATTATGTACATACTCTAGCTTACTATATACAAATGTACAAAGTAAACTAATCTATATCGATGGGTATATATAACTACATAAATAAATATTTTTACAGTATTTTGCTAATCTAACTAAATAAAAATAACTAGTTCATAGATACATACCGTATTGTTCATATAGTTCATAGACCTAAATCCTTGTCGCTAGTAAGTCCTGATCTGATCAAATCCGGTGCATTTTTTTTTGTCGGGACACCCGGTACAATATATATATCCATATCAAGAACTTGAGTGGAAATGAAAAACGAAAATGTAAAACTAGCTTTCCTTGAATCTGATCAATTATGAGCTTTTGAGCTTGGCTTTAAATGACTGGATGGAAGGGGCTAATTAAATATCAGAATGGAGCTTGCTACAGGTATCAGCTCCGCAGAAAGCAAAGTCTATAAGCTGTTCTCATTCGAGGTATAGCTAGATCGAATTTAGAGTTGCGTAAGACCCCATTGTGAACATCAGCTAATCGGGAGAAAATCAGGCTTGTGCAATATACTTTGGAGCAAGGTGCAGGAATAGCATAGGAATCATTCGTCGTACATAGCCGATTGCTCGTGGCCCATGGTCGAAACCGCCAAAGCCTCATTTTCACGGACCAATCAGACGGCTAAAAAGCGAAGGAGACAAAAGAAACCCGTGAAGATTTTTCTAAATTTTACCTACTTTCATAAAACGCAACCAGGACAAAAACTGCAAATTTTTTTTTAAAGCAATCTACTCTCCAGATGTTTAGGTGTACGAGTTTGGATGTCGGTTAAAATATCTCCAGGATTGGCGGAGTTATGGCTCGCTGCTTGCTGGACTGGGAAGTGGTATTATCTTTAACCTGAATTCAATTATGAAGTTGACTAAATGCCTGAAACTGTCTGCCAATTTTACTAGTCATTTTCAAAATACGGAGTGCTCTCTCCGCGATCAGCCCAGCTACTGAGAAAGCTCCTCCTCGAGAAATTCCCCTGCATACAGCTCCATAAATTGTTTGGCTAATTAATAAGTGGGGACACGGGACAGGTTTTGTGGGGCAGTGGCATCGGTTGTCTTTGGTTGGCGCTGGAATTTGGGCCGATTGGTGGTGGCTGCTCACTTTGGGTTCCGGTGTCTATTGGAACAGTTATGATTCTTCTGCTAGTGCTGTGATTAAAAGTTTGAATTGGCCTACTGTAGCAGATATGATAAAAACCGAGACAGCTTGCATGGTTTACAAATCGATAAATGACCTTGCTCCTGATTACCTGTCAGAAATATTCATTAAAAAGTCGACATGCAGTAGGAAAAATTTGAGAAACACCGCAACTGATCTTCAAGTCCCACTAATGAGAACAAGTAATGGTCAGCGAGCTTTCTCATATCGTGGTGCTGGAGTTTGGAACCTCTTGGGTTGTGAAGTCAAGCAGGCATCCTCATTCAAAGCATTTAAGGTAACTCTGCTTTCCGCTCTAGTGCACAGCGAGATGCCTTTTCGCAAAACCACTCTCCTCAGAAAACGGTTAATTTATCCAATATTATTCGGCTTATCGAAAAGCGGTAAAAAGAATGTTGTTCTGTATAATCTGGGCAATCGAAAGATGTATAAATCGCCATGTTTCCGTCAACCCTGGTTTCGCAAATCCTAGTTCAAATCTTTTTGCTAATTTCAGAAAAGTGGATTTATCTCCAAAACTACTATACTCGAAAAATGTTCGATTTTTTTCGTTCCTTCTTTAGCTAGGTTGTTGATCTACAACTTTGCCAAGTCTGATTCAAAAACCTAGGCTAGATTTCCTGCAATCGAATTTCGTATTTCTGTTTACTTTTCGACAGCGAACTGGAGAAACCTTGGTCAACAGATTACCATGCTATGAAGCACGCTTGCAAATGCTCAGGCTTGAAATAGCTTTCAGAAGTTTTTCCATTGGCAAACAAATGAACGTCATCTTTTGGGAATACCATACGCAGGTCTCAAAAGACATCCTTAGTGCACTTGTAAAAGTATGATTTGCATCTATTGAATAAAAATTACTGATTTTTACCAGCAACTCCACGAAACCATGCTTTGGGTGTCTTTCGAGACTTTCGTAAGCATTCACAGATTATCAATTTCTCTTAGAATCCACAATGAGCATAGATCTGAGATCAAGAATTTTTTTGCAAAAACATTCTACGGGCGTTCAAATCGTTCTGCATGGGCTAAACTGCTGACCAGCGCTTTTCCCCTTCGATGTCGAAAAGTAAACAGAAATGTAAAATTCGATTGCAGGAAATCTAGCCTAGCTTTTTCAATCAGACTTGGCAAAGTTGTAGATCAACTTCTTGGCTAAGGAAGGAGCAAAAAGAAATCGAAACTCTTTCGAGTAGTTTTGGAGGTAAATCCACTTTTTTGAAAGCAGCAAAAAGGTTTGAGCAAGGATTTGCGAAGCCAGGGTTGACGGAAACATTGCAATTTATACATGTTTCGATTGCCCAGTTTATACAGAACAACATCCTTGTTACCGCTTTTCGATAGGCCGAATAATTTTGGAGAAGTTAACTGTTTTCTGAGGGGAGTGGTTTTGCGAAACGGCATCTCGCTGTGCACTAGAGCGGAAAGCAGAGTTACCTTAAAGAAGCTTTGAAAAAGTAGTTTATTTATTTGTTTATTCATTATTGTAATTAAATTACGGTTTTACTTTGTATTTATTTTTAACTTAATTTGTAACGTTTTATGCACGGCCCCTTGAAAAGCAATCTATCGAAATGAATAATGTGACCTTGTTGAATTCGTATTGTTGTTACATTTTTAGTTAATCATTTTTTCTTATTTTTATTTTCTTATTTTATAATATTTATACAGGGTAAAACATTCAGTTATACTGTTTTACAATGTACCCTGTTAAAAAACTTACGAACGAAAAGAAACTAAATTTACACGTAAATCTAAAATCAAACTACAATCAATTTGATATAGCTATTAGAAAAGTGTATAAAAATTGTCGATATGATCATGCATATGCTAGATATGCTATGAGAGAGAATTAGCTAAATGCAAGATTTGCTATCAGATTTAGTTATTATTTTCAAAATTGTACAGGGTGCGCCAAAATAAACTATGCACTTTTGGCAGGCTAGCATAGATAGAGTACACTGGACCGATTTTGAAAATTTATGATTTATCTTTAGCAAAAAGCCTGAATTAGATTCTAGGATTTTTTGCAAGTTTTTTTGTTTTCAGTTTTTAGAGCTAGAAGCGAGAATTTTCCTTTTCAAAAATACACTAAAAACAATCAACGTTTTGTTGACCACGTTTTGAAAAGAAGCGACATGAATGGGCAAAAGGAGACAACTTTCTTGTGGTGAATTTGGGATTTCGAAATCGATTAATTGTAATCTGCTGTACGAGAGTTTGTTCTATCTTGCGAGAAATGTAAATTAGTTTTAATAATGTAAAGAAATGTCTTTCCTTTTGTAATTGAATTGATGCTTTGATGCAGGCTGCGTTCCTGTGTCAAGGGGGTTAAAAGACAAACGGAGAAGGCATCATGAGGCAGTTTTCAACGGGCGAAGATCAAATACCACCAAAACTTGTTCTTTTGTTGCAAACGAGCTTGCGGTCCCTTTGACTGATGCTATTAACAGCAGCATACGCAACTATAGGTTTTCGAACAATGGAAAACGCGCTGCCGTATGTCCTTTAGATAAAGAGAAGGCAATTCGTACAGTTGAAAAAAATTTCTGTCCAGTTAGTATACTAAATATCTTCTCTAAAATCTATGAAAAGATTTTGAAAATCAACTTATTCCATACTTCGATGAAACCCTTTCGCTTTTCATTGCTGCTTATAGAAAATCATATGGCACATAACATGTCTTGATAAGAATGCTCGAAGAATGGAGCGTTAAACTCGATAACAATAATATTGTAGGGGCTGTCCTAATGGACTCGTCGAAAGCTTTCGATTGCATTCCACATGATTTACTTATAGCCAAACTACATGCATATGGCTTCGATGAAAATGCTCTTGTCCTTATTTACTCCTACCTGAAACGGCGGAAACAGTCTGTGAGAATCAATAATACGTACAGCTCTTTTCAAACTATTTTATCAGGAGTACCTCAAGGCTCTGCTTTGGGCCCTATTCTATTCAATGTTTACATGGATGATCTCTTTTTGTTCATCAAACAAGCAACATTACATAATTATGCCGACGATAACACTCTGGCTTATTTTTCTAAGACTTTATCAAATTTGATTGAGGTACTGAAGGAGAACAAAATGAAATGATAGCAAATCCAGAAAAGTTCCACGCACTCCTTATTATGAAAGGATCAAGCAAATACCAGTGGACAAGATTTCAACATCCAAGGAAAACTGATAAAGTCTGCAGAAACTGTCAAATTACTAGGTATTAAACTAGATTATAAACTAAACTTTGAACCGCATATCTCTGAACTTTGCAGAAAAGCTGCGCCGCAACTCAATGTTTTGAAACAACTCAAAAAATTTATTGCATTTAAAGAAAGGAAAATTCTCGTCCAAAGCTTTGCATACTCTAATTTTGATTATTGCCCTCTTGCATGGTACTTCTCATAAGCTAAATCTTTGCAAAAAATTGAAAAGATTCAAGAACGTGCCCTTAGATTTTTATACAATGATCACCATGCATCTTACAGCGACTTACTAGTGAAGTCAGAAAGGTGTACAATGCATATTTCCCGTCTGAGAGTTCTCTGCATTGAGATTTTTTAAGACTTTATAAAAAAATCTAAATCCATCTTTCATGCATGATATTTTCAAAATTAGATCCTCTACATACTCATTACGAAAACCAAATGATTTACACCATTATAGACCAAATCAAGTCACCTTTGGTTCTAACAGCCTACAATCATTGGGACCTCAAATCTGGAATGGAATGCCTAATGAAATAAAACCCGCCAAAAACTTAAGTAGTTTCAAACGCATGATAAAAATGTGGAATGGCCCTAACTGTAAATGCAATGCTTGCCAATATGCCTCCAAAAGTTAGTTTTCGTGCATTCTTATCAACTAGTAAAACATTGTAAAAATATTCATTCATATACATTTGTCTCATAATACAATTGATTTATCTATCTAGTTTTTTTTCATCGATTTGGATTAGTTCGCGTGTACATATGAAATTGTATATAGTAAGCTAGATGTAAATAATTGATATAAAATAAGTGGACAAACAAAACAAGACCAAGCAAGCATGGACTCTTCCAAGCAAGCATGGACACTTGTTGAATTTTTTGTTTTACGACAGCTTGGGGCAGCACTTTATTGGAGCTACTAGATAATTTCACAACAGACCAGCCATTGAAATAACGTTCTTGGTTCACGCAGGAGTTTACATTAATCAATTTCTAAATCATGTTAAAATGAAGGTATGAAATTACCAAAGTATAAATTTCTAAATCCCTAAATCACACTGAAAGCGTTTTGTCTTTGTCCATTCATGTCGAGTCTTTGGGAAATTTGATCGACGTTATTTGATAATTTTCAGTATTCTTGATAATATAGCTTGATAATATTCTGTATAGCTCTAAAATTTGAAAACAAAAAATTGTAAAAAAATCCTAGAATCTACTTCAGGCTTTCTGTTAAAGATTAAGTCATAAATCTTTGGACTCGGTCCTGCCGAGAGTGCATACTTTATTGTGGTGCACCCTGTATGTAGTGGAACTTCAAAATGAAAAAACTGAACTGTAGCCTGTGTGCAGACTGTGTTTGTGTGTGTAGCTTTATTTTGATTCGATTATTTACAGGTAGCTAACAATATATACACTATTTAATAATATATACAAGTTAACTAATCTAAATCGAATTTACATAACTAATAATAAAAAACAACTCTAAACTGGTTGGCACTTGCATGCACTACATTTGCAATTCAGACCATCCCATTGTTTTATTAAAACCTTAAAACTTTTCAAAACTTCGTTTGGTAAGCCATTCCAAATCTGTGGCCCGATAGACTTCAGACTTTTAGACCCAAATGTTGTTTGATTAGGCCTGACATGGGCTAAATTATTTGGATTTCTTAATGAATAATTTGAAGAGCGTAATTCAAAAATTCTCTTCATAAATGGTGGATTCAAATGATTCAGAGTTTTGAATATTTCAATGCAAAGGAGTCTTTGGTGAGCAACCTGCATCGTGCATTTACTCGATTTTGAAAGCAAATCATTATATGAACTTGTATGATCGTTATAGAGAAACCTTAGGGCACGTTCTTGCAACTTTTCAATTTTCTGTAATGACTTGGAAGATGAGAAATACCACACCAAGGAGCAATAATCGAAATTTGAATATACGAAACTCTGAACTAAGATTTTTTCCCCTTAAAGCCAATAAACGTCTTTAATCTTTTAAGAACATTCAATTGTGTTGTAGCTTTTTTGCAAAGATTGGAAATATGCGGGTCGAAATCCAGTTTATAATCCAAAGTTGACTCCCAAAAGTTTGACAGTCTCCTCAGATTTGATTACATTACCGTTAATGTTAATTTGCTCTCCACTAGTGTTTGCTTGATTTTTTCTGACCAATAAAGCATGGAATTTTTTAGGGTTGGCAATCATTTCATTTTGCTCTAGCCAGGATAAAGCAATTCCTGTTTCTTTTTCCAAAATATTCACAAGATCGGGCATGCTTTTCGAAAAATAAGTAAGCGTATTGTCGTCAGCATAATTGTAGAGAGTTGCCTGTTTTATGAAAAGAAATAAATCATTTATATAAAAATTAAACAGGATTGGGCCCAGGACAGATCCTTGGGGTACACCAGATATCACCTCTTGAAAAGAACTGTACGTATTATTTATCCGTACGCTTTGTTTCCGTCGTTTGAGATAAGAGTAGGTGAGGACAAGCGCGTCTTCTTCGAATCCATATGCATGTAATTTTGCAATAAGCAAATCATGTGGAATGCAGTCAAAGGCTTTTGAAAGATCCATTAGGATAGCACCAACAAGATAGTCGTTGTCGAGGTTAGACCTCCAATCTTCTATCAGATGTATTAAGAGGTGTTGAGTGCCGTATGCTCGTCTATAGGCCGCAATGAAAACAGAAAGCGTGTTGTCTAGATGTTGAATCAATTGTTGTTTTAGGACTTTTTCCTATATCTTTGAAAAGGTAGTAAGAACACTAACTGGGCGGAAATTCCTTTCTACTGTACAATTTGGCAAGAAGTTTGAAATGAGATGTATCGCTGCGTAGGAGCTCCAACCGTTGCAACTGTATTTGAATATTGGTGGCATTTGATTCCTTGTTGTGACGAGAGAAGAACTAAGGAGTAGCAACATTATCAAGTGCTGTACTTGCAATCTTGTGGAAGAGAAACAACACAGTGAGTAAAAATACAATTTTGATCATAATATAGGCCACATCAACGGTGCATTATTGCCCATGGTAGCACTTGTAATTTGTTAAGTCTGCTGATACTCAACTGGTGAATGCATGAACAAGGCAGACCTAAGAAAATTCTATTGTGTGTAGGTATATGTGTTTCCTTTCTATAGGCCGCTCTATTGGATCTAATTCAATAATTTGTGGTCACAGATGCGCAGATTCTACTGGAGGAGAAATCTCTGAAGAGAAATCAGATAAAATAATCAGATAAAACAGGCAGTCTTGAATGATTCACAAAAGAAATTGAAGGGCATGCCAGTGCTGAAAGATGATTTACTTACAATGATGTGTCCTTCAATCCTCATTTTGGTCTGTTCATACAACCAGATTTGGATCCTAGCTCTCTAAAATAAGAATAGAAAGAAGTGAGACAAATATAGCCCACAGTGATCCAGAATGGCAAAATAATGTAATAAATGCCGAAAAATGAAATTTCTCAAAATCAATCACGCTATAGCTCATTTGAAAGAGCAATGATTGGCAGTCAAAATAAAAAAGGAATTATTAAAATCGGACCTATGAGAGCCAAGAAACAGATTTTTAAAGTTTCAAGAAATCACAAGTTTACAAATTTCATATCGAGAATGCACTTAACACTTGAATTAGGCTAACTTCAAAATTCAATTTCTCTGCTCACACAGCTCCGATTCTTGAAATTGTTTTTTTATTTTGATTGTATATATCTCAGCATTATGTGTCTTTCATTTCATCGAAAACGAGTGGAAAATTTTCGCGAATTTTGCGAATTACTACAAGTACCATATTTGAGGATAAAAACGGATATTTTGGTAGAAACAGTTGAAAATCTAAAAGACGGGGTCAAATGGTGTCTTAGCAAAAAATATCAAAATTAACTAGAACATGTTTCGAGTGCGTGTGCCAAAGGTTATCTTTGGGAACCTTCTGCAAAAAATTCTATGGCCCTTTTAGAATGTGTGGTCATTTCTTCAAAATGACATGTGGTCGTTACTGAAACCAGTGTTGTTTTACATTAACTGAATTGATATTCTAGATAACGCCCTAAACTCATTTCAAATTAAATACAAGTCATGCAGCTGAATTCTAGAAACTAGGATGAATTGAAGAAACTAAAAATCAAAATACATTAACGTATAGTGGATTGAAGAACCAGGAACTCTACTCTTTGTGACGTCTGGTTTCAGTACTGCATCAAATCGTATCAAGTTCAGTTCAGAGGCATAACATTCTTTCTTATCACAGTTATAAATGCAAAGACTTCTCCAATGCTTCTTCTTGAGTTTTAGTATCATAATTCATCTCATTGACTTTTGCAGTAGTTTGTAGAAAATGGCTCGCTTTTGCTACATTCTGGGCAGATGTTATGAGCATTCTGACAAAACGTCATGGATGTCATGTTGCACAAACGTTTGTCTTGCTCTGAATTCTGGGTCAATTTGAAAGCTGTGAACATGTTTGTTCCAGGTGTTAGGACTGCTTTCAAACAATATACCTATCGGATAGCCTTTTTTGAGAATTCAAGCAGCTCCCAGTTATGGGCAAGCATCTCGTGTATTGTAAGGAAATCTATTCTCTTCCGAGTGGAAATGTATCGCTAAGTGCAGCATCATATCATAGGTGAAAAGCTTCAGTCTATCAACGTTGACAGTCTTAGTGGTGTCTCTGGTGTCTGTAGTCTCGGAAACTGCGAGGCAAACGTCGAAGTGGCACCACAGAATCGCAAAATTTGCCCTTTCCTCATAACTATCAAATCAATCAGATCAATAACCATTTGTTCTCGTTTTGAAGAAAGTACGGCCAAAATCAGTCAACTACAACTATGACATTAAAGTTCAAGAGGAAGCATTAGGTCTAGTCTGACAGTGATAAGAAAGAATGCGGTGCTTCGGAATTGAATTTAACATGATTGATACAGTGTCGGGTTCAGACGTCACAAAGAGTAGAGTTCCTGGTTCTTCAGTCCACTATACGTAATTGTATGTTGATATTTAGTTTCTTCAATTCATCCTAGTTTCAAGAATTCAGCTGAATGACTTGTCTTTAATTTGAAATGAGTTTAGGGCATTATCTAGAATATCAATTCAGCTAATGTAAAATAACACTGGTTTCAGTAACGACCACATGTCATTTTCAAGAAATGACCACACATTCTAAAAGGGCCATAGAATTTTTTGCAGAAGGTTCCCAAAGATAACCTTTGGCACACGCACTCGAAACATGTTCTAGTTAATTTTAATATTTTTTGCTAAGACACCGTTTGACCCCGTCTTTTAGATTTTCAACTGTTTCTATCAAAATATCCGTTTTTATCCTCAAATATGGTACTTGTAGTAATTCGCAAAATTCGCGAAAATTTTCCACTCGTTTCCGATGAAATGAAATACACATAATGCTGAGATATATAGAATCAAAATCAAAAAATAATTTCAAGAATCGGAGCTGTGTGAGCAGAGAAATTGAATTTTAAAGTTAGCCTAAATCAAGTGTTAATTGCATTCTCGATATGAAATTTGTAAACTTGTGATTTCTTGAAACTTTAAAAATCTGTTTCTTGGCTCTCATACGTCCGATTTTAATAATTCCTTTTTTATTTCGACTGCCAATCATTGCTCTTTCAAATGAGCTACAGCGTGATTGATTTTGAGAATTTTCATTTTTCGGTATTTATTACACTTGCTGGATCACTGTGTAGCCTGTGCCCTGATCTATACCACCACAAAATACTTCATGGAGTTAAACTGAGGCACAGGATAGAGAAGTTTAATTTTAAAACTGTATTGTAAAACTCTGTTGCTTACTAATGCACAGGATACTATCATGATACAAAGAAAACGGCACAATAGGTCAAAAGAAAGTTTTTGGTGTTCGAAAAGTCACAAAAATTGGGAAAATTCAATTGCTCATTAAACATTTAATTTTGAGGTGTTGCACAAAAGATAAAATCAAACTGAGGGATATTCTCATGGGGATACCAGTTTTCTGCTTTTAGTTTATTGCTTTCTTAATGGATGTAGCCTTGCTTCTGATCACTGTTTACCTTTTGGACACTGCATAGCTGTGGAGGTACGCATTCAAATTCCACCGCCGCAGTGCTGGAGATGCTATGCAGTGTCCAAAAGACAAAAAGCAACCTGAAGCTACACAGCTTCCAATAGATGAAAAGCAATAAACTGAAAGCAAAAAATTGGTTTCCCTGTGACATTAGCTACCACTTTCACTTGAGGGAAATTCTGCACTTTTATTACCTACAGTTTTGAAGCATACCACAAAATTACACACAGCAGCATTCTAGACTTGCCCCAAGTGTATACTTCCTCAGTCCATCTGACTATTCCGTTTATGGTAGTTCCCGGATCCACCATTCCAATGTTCGTTGATGGAACAAAAGGCAAAATGACACGGGCACAGAAAGAAAACATGATAAAGTGAACATGTAAAAGCAAAATCATGAACTTACATTTTGAAGGTACCTAAATATCAAATTCTGTTCAAGTGTTAAGGATCATGAGAATACATCAATGTTAAGAGAAGGATAACAAGAATTACTCAATCTTATTGGAATGCTAGAATATTAAGAGACAATCATGAGATAGTGAATATACTGTATGTTTTATTAGAAACCTTACATTCATGTTTCTATTTCTTTTTAGTCCAGGAAATCCATAAACTGTATTTCTCTGCAAGAAGTCCTAAATCCAAAACCCTTGATGATTTGATTGTTATCATTCAATTGTTTACAAAAGATAATCCTGCAGGATGTAATGTCACTTCATATCACTACTGAGGCTGAAGACCTGTACAAAAAAACAAGGCTAAACTTGGCCTGTTAGAGGGGATTATGACCTTGTTATGACCTTGTACTAACCTTGGAAGAAAATTACAAGGCTATCAGTAAGATTCCAAGCTGCAACCAGTCTAACACAAGGTTTCCACAAGGCTTCTACAAGGCTAATTAGCATTTTTCAAGCCATTTACAAGGTTACAGCAAGGCTATTCCAGGCTATAACAAGGTTACAAGGCCATAACTACAGTACAAGGCTTTTACATGGCTATTACATGGCCTTGTATTTTTGTACAGGGAGTTATTTCTTTGACCTTACAGTTTGTTAATTCTTGCAAGATCACTTTCTACCTTGCTCATTCAACTAAGAATTTGTGCCAGTAATGAAAGTTTCTTAAATTATGAGATTTTGAGAACTCCGAATTTCTTACGAGTTTCTTAGAGGTTCCCATAACAATCTTCATGTTCATTACCTGTTCCATTCTGAATATTTCCAAACATGCTTTTTAACCCCTTCTAATGTTTAGATATTACTCAATATCATTACCCATAAGAAACATGTGGAATTAAAGTAAATGTCAACATTTTCCTTTATCAAAATAAATAGTTCCTTAACTTATATTTTCCCAGTACTGGAGTTTCTTAATTTGTTGGTGATCTGAGAGTTAAGTTTCTTATAGGCAGTTTCTTTCAAAAAATACATCTCTTTGATTTAAAACAATAGTGTACTAAATTGTCTGCAGGGGTGAAATGAGTAGGATGGGGTAAAATAGGTTATGTCAATTGTTGAAAAATGGCAGACCGTGGACTGTTTAATCAACATTCAATTCATCAAGGAGGGTAGTGTCAACAAATGTAGCTAGAAGAAATTTACAAAATTTATTCACATTTTTGCCTTACCCAGTTTACTGCAAACCCATTTACCCCAGTAGACCTTTGAAATTGCCAGTCCTGGTAATATTAGGTGGTGATCGCACATGAACGCATCCACACACATCTAAATGTCCCAAATATACTTTTCCTTGTTGTCCATTCCATGTTCTCTTCTTTTCTAAGTTATGGCTCATCTACTTCAGGGCCCGCGCAGCGGTTTCAAAGTGGGAGGGCTGAACGGCGAGCGAAGCGATCAAAAATGGGGATCCGGAGGCTTGCCCCCGGAACATTTTTCGAGACCACGCCCTTCAGAACGTCGGAAAACGCCCTTTTCAATAAAATACTTGCCTCTTAATATGTCCATATAGTGTCTTAATTCGTCCGTCATGCGAGTCTTAATTCGTCCATATTTATACTGTATAGGCGTGTATACAGTTTGGTTCTTCTCATTCTCATTTTTTCTCATAAAACGATTACTACTGAAGATCTGTCAGAGCAAACGTGCCAAAATTGGATGCCTATTCTAATTCTCAACGAAATTGTTAGCAATTTCTAAGAGGGACATCGTGTTTGCTCGTTGTTTATGAAAGTTCAATATCGCTAGATTGTTGAAATTTGCTTGCTTCATATTTGATTAAAGTCAGGTTTTGAGACATCTCGCCATTGAGAAGGTCTCTCAGAAAACGCAGCAGTTGCGTGTATGAAAATTCCATATTTGTGAATTTAGACCTATCCTTGAAAAAAGTGGGGGGGGGGCTTTAGCCCCCCTTAGCCCAATGGCTGCGCGGTCCCTGATCTACTTGGGGTCTCTCTTAAGAACATATCTTTCAGACTGCTAACTTTGCTCCGCGCGTGGAAGAAATTACGTATAACACGATCCATATCTAAACCAGACTCTCCATCCCATAACCAGAATGAACACACAGACTACGCAGCATAGAAGCTGTGTACACAGCATTGCTACATATACACAGTGTATTGCCCTTTAGCCAATCAGGGAAGCCTATGGACCGATTTTCTAAGAGACATCATGGATAGTGTTAATCCCTGATGACAGCTCAGGTTATCCTGTGGTTTTTTTATATTACCGCCTGCAGTCATGTCAAAAATAAGCTAGTTGTCAATCACCTAATCAGTCCAAACAAAAAAATAAATACTGATGGATTATTCAAAACCTATCAAAGAGCCGACAACATGCTGATATGTTGCAAAATCTAAACAAAAATTTTGGCGCAAAAATCGAGGCTCTTGCCATGTGGTGCGATAAATGTGCTTCTGTTCTGAGCAAGTTAGAAACGTTCCTTCTGAATTAATAATCTATGTTTTAGCTAGCAACCAGTATCACATCGTATGTTATTGAATGAAACTGAAGTTAGTAAGTAAAAAAATGGACATGGCTGTAGACTGAAAATTTAAACTTTGAACAGTTTGCCATTCATTTGCTATCCATCAAAAAGCCAGTTTTGTCTTTACACAAGCTCTAAAATGCGTTGACTTACCGTCCTAGTTGTCTTTACCAGTATTTTCGGCGCTTGATAGAGCCAACCACGATTTTCTGCAGCTATGATTTTAGCACCAAACCACTCCTTTTCCTTCCCGCTTCTCTCAATCGTGCATTCCAAATGTCGTAAACATGCCAAGTTATCGATGTACAAATTACAATGTCCCCAAATACAGTGATTAGCAAGCACAACTATAGCTTTAAATGTGTCAAATAGATCTGATCCTTTCTGTGCGCTGGATCATAGTGGCATTCATCTATATCTTCCAAACATGCTTGGCCAAGGTTTGGCGCGCAATTCGATAGTTCATCCACGTTGATACAGTCACAGCCGATAGCCGATAAACAATCGCACTGCGGGAGAGCTGACAACAGCAAGCTATTGTATTCTATGTCTGGAGTGACATACATTATCCTGTTATCGTTTCCATTGGCGACCAAGTAAGTCTTTCCTGTTCAGCCTCTGCATTAACGCTATTGGATTCGATTTAGGAAATACTGAAATGTCCGAAGTCAAAAATCGAAATGTTCAATTTTACGCATTTTAGACAAGACTTCCCTACAGGTTTGTACCCCTTTCCCTAAACAGATTTCATATTTATTATACATGATTTGAAAGCTCTTGTGCCAAGGATTAACGCTATTGGATTCGATTTAAGAAATACTGGAATATCCGAAGCCAAAAATCGAAATATTCAATTTGACGCATTTTGGACAAAACTTCCCTACATGTTCCTAGCCCTTTGCCTAAATAGATTTCATATTGATTATACATCATTTGAAAGCTCTTGTGCCAAGGATTAACGCTATGGGATTCGATTTAGGAAATACTGAAATGTTCGAGGTTAAAAATCGAAATAGTCAATTTTACGCATTTAGGACCAGACTTCCCTACATGTTCTTAGCCCTTTCCCTAAACAAATTTCATGTTGACTATACATCATTTGAAAGCTCTTGTGCTAATGATTAACGCTATGGGATTCAATTTAGGAAATACTGAAATGTTCGAGGCCAAAAATTTAAATATTCACTTTTACGCATTTAGGACCAGTCTTCCCTACATGTTTCTAGCCCTTTCCCTAAACAGATTTCATATTTACTATACAGCATTTGAAAGCTTTTGTGGCAAGGATTAACGCTATGGGATTCAATTTAGGAAATACTGAAATGTTCGAGGTCAAAAATTGAAATATTCAATTTTACGCATTTAGGACCAGACTTCCCTACATGTTCTTAGCCCTTTCCCTAAACAGATTTCATATTGATTATACATCATCTGAAAGCTCTTGTGCCGAGGATTAACGCTATTGGATTCGATTTAGGAAATACTGAAATGTCTGAAGTCAAAAATCGAAATATTCAATTTTACGAATTTTGGTCCAGACTTCCTTACATGTTCTTAGCCCTTTCCCTAAACAGATTTCATATTGACTATACATGATTTGAAAGCTCTTGTGCCAAGGATTAACGCTATTGGAATCGATTTAAGAAATACTGGAATATCCGAAGTCAAAAATCGAAATATTCAATTTGACGCATTTTGGACAAAACTTCCCTACATGTTCCTAGCCCTTTGCCTAAATAGATTTCATATTGATTATACATCATTTAAAAGCTCTTGTGCCAAGGATTAACGCTATGGGATTCGATTTAGGAAATACTGAAATGTTCGAGGTCAAAAATTGAAATATTCAATTTTACGCATTTTAGACAAGACTTCCCTCCATGTTTTTACCCCTTTCCCTGAACAGATTTCATATTGATTATACATCATTTCAAAGCTCTTGTGCCAAGGATTAACGCTATGGGATTCGATTTAGGAAATACTGAAATGTTTGAGGTCAAAAATTGAAATATTCACTTTTACGCATTTAGGACAAGACTTCCCTACATTTTTCTAGCCCTTTCCCTAAACAGATTTCATATTGACTATACATCATTTGAAAGCTCTTGTGCCAAGGATTAACGCTATGGGATTCAATTTAGGAAATACTGAAATGTTCGAGGTCAAAAATTGAAATATTCAATTTTACGCATTTAGGACCAGACTTCCCTACATGTTCTTAGCCCTTTCCCTAAACAGATTTCATATTGACTATACATGATTTGAAACCTCTTGTGCCAAAGATTAACGCTATGGGATTCAATTTAGGAAATATTGATATGTCTGAAGTCAAAAATCGAAATATTAAATTTTACGAATTTTGGACCAGACTTCCTTACATGTTCTTAGCCCTTTCCCTAAACAGATTTCATATTGACTATACATGATTTGAAAGCTCTTGTGCCAAGGATTAACGCTATTGGATTCGATTTAAGAAATACTGGAATATCCGAAGTCAAAAATCGAAATATTCAATTTGACGCATTTAGGACCAGACTTCCCTACATGTTCTTAGCCCTTTCCCTAAACAGATTTCATATTGACTATACATGATTTGAAACCTCTTGTGCCAAAGATTAACGCTATGGGATTCAATTTAGGAAATATTGATATGTCTGAAGTCAAAAATCGAAATATTAAATTTTACGAATTTTGGACCAGACTTCCTTACATGTTCTTAGCCCTTTCCCTAAACAGATTTCATATTGACTATACATGATTTGAAAGCTCTTGTGCCAAGGATTAACGCTATTGGATTCGATTTAAGAAATACTGGAATATCCGAAGTCAAAAATCGAAATATTCAATTTGACGCATTTTGGACAAAACTTCCCTACATGTTCCTAGCCCTTTGCCTAAATAGATTTCATATTGATTATACATCATTTAAAAGCTCTTGTGCCAAGGATTAACGCTATGGGATTCGATTTAGGAAATACTGAAATGTTCGAGGTCAAAAATTGAAATATTCAATTTTACGCATTTTAGACAAGACTTCCCTCCATGTTTTTACCCCTTTCCCTGAACAGATTTCATATTGATTATACATCATTTGAAAGCTCTTGTGCCAAGGATTAACGCTATGGGATTCAATTTAGGAAATACTGAAATGTTTGAGGTCAAAAATTGAAATATTCACTTTTACGCATTTAGGACAAGACTTCCCTACATGTTTCTAGCCCTTTCCCTAAACAGATTTCATATTGACTATACATCATTTGAAAGCTCTTGTGCCAAGGATTAACGCTATGGGATTCAATTTAGGAAATACTGAAATGTTCGAGGTCAAAAATTGAAATATTCAATTTTACGCATTTAGGACCAGACTTCCCTACATGTTCTTAGCCCTTTCCCTAAACAGATTTCATATTGATTATACATCATCTGAAAGCTCTTGTGCCGAGGATTAACGCTATTGGATTCGATTTAGGAAATACTGAAATGTCCGAAGTCAAAAATCGAAATGTTCAATTTTACGCATTTTAGACAAGACTTCCCTACAGGTTTGTACCCCTTTCCCTAAACAGATTTCATATTTATTATACATGATTTGAAAGCTCTTGTGCCAAGGATTAACGCTATTGGAATCGATTTAAGAAATACTGGAATATCCGAAGCCAAAAATCGAAATATTCAATTTGACGCATTTTGAACAAAACTTCCCTACATGTTCCTAGCCCTTTGCCTAAATAGATTTCATATTGATTATACATCATTTGAAAGCTCTTGTGCCAAGGATTAACGCTATGGGATTCGATTTAGGAAATACTGAAATGTTCGAGGTTAAAAATCGAAATAGTCAATTTTACGCATTTAGGACCAGACTTCCCTACATGTTCTTAGCCCTTTCCCTAAACAGATTTCATGTTGACTATACATCATTTGAAAGCTCTTGTGCTAATGATTAACGCTATGGGATTCAATTTAGGAAATACTGAAATGTTCGAGGCCAAAAATTGAAATATTCAATCTTACGCATTTAGGACCAGACTTCCCTACATGTTCTTAGCCCTCTCCCTAAACAGATTTCATATTTACTATACAGCATTTGAAAGCTCTTGTGGCAAGGATTAACGCTATGGGATTCAATTTAGGAAATACTGAAATTTTCGAGGTCAAAAATTGAAATATTCAATTTTACGCATTTTAGACAAGACTTCCCTACATGTTTCTAGCCCTTTCCCTAAACAGATTTCATATTGATTATACATCATTTGAAAGCTCTTGTGCCAAGGATTAACGCTATGGGATTCAATTTAGGAAATACTGAAATCTTCGAGGTCAAAAATTGAAATATTCACTTCTACGCATTTAGGACCAGACTTCCCTACATGTTTCTAGCCCTTTCCTTAAACAGATTTCATGTTGATTATACATTATTCGAAAGCTCTTGTGCCAAGGATTAACGCTATGGGATTCAATTTAGAAAATACTGAAATGTTCGAGGTCAAAAATTGAAATATTCACTTCTACGCATTTAGGACCAGACTTCCCTACATGTTTCTAGCCCTTTCCTTAAACAGATTTCATGTTGATTATACATTATTCGAAAGCTCTTGTGCCAAGGATTAACGCTATGGGATTCAATTTAGGAAATACTGAAATGTTCGAGGTCAAAAATTGAAATATTCACTTCTACGCATTTAGGACCAGACTTCCCTACATGTTCTTGGTCCTTTCCCTAAACAGATTTCATATTGACTATACATCATTTGAAGGCTCTTGTGCCAAGGATTAACGCTATGGGATTCAATTTAGGAAATACTGAAATCTTCGAGGTCAAAAATTGAAATATTCACTTTTACGCATTTAGGACCAGACTTCCCTACATGTTTCTAGCCCTTTCCTTGAACAGATTTCATATTGATTATACATTTTTCGAAAGCTCTTGTGCCAAGGATTAACGCTATGGGATTCAATTTAGGAAATACTTAAATGTTCGAGGTCAAAAATTGAAATATTCACTTCTACGCATTTAGGACCAGACTTCCCTACATGTTTCTAGCCCTTTCCTTAAACAGATTTCATGTTGATTATACATTATTCGAAAGCTCTTGTGCCAAGGATTAACGCTATGGGATTCAATTTAGAAAATACTGAAATGTTCGAGGTCAAAAATTGAAATATTCACTTCTACGCATTTAGGACCAGACTTCCCTACATGTTTCTAGCCCTTTCCTTAAACAGATTTCATGTTGATTATACATTATTCGAAAGCTCTTGTGCCAAGGATTAACGCTATGGGATTCAATTTAGGAAATACTGAAATGTTCGAGGTCAAAAATTGAAATATTCACTTCTACGCATTTAGGACCAGACTTCCCTACATGTTCTTGGTCCTTTCCCTAAACAGATTTCATATTGACTATACATCATTTGAAGGCTCTTGTGCCAAGGATTAACCCTATGGGATATATTTTATGGCATACTAAAATAATAATAAATATTATTAATTTCTTTAGTAGTCGTTTGAAAGTAGCTAAATTACAGCTAGATTAGCTGATGCCTACTGAAACAAAACTAAAATCACTATCAAAAGTACAATGTAAAATGGTTCTAATTAGCTAGTTTAACAGTGAATGATGTATACTGATGATACACTAAAAACTTGGTAAAATTTATAACTAGAAACTTGATGTAGAGCGGTTGGATGACAAAAAATACCAAGAAACGCCCCAACACACCGAGGCCCCCCGGAACCGTGTCCCCATTAGAGTTTATTTTCGAATGAAAATTCCCACGAGGACAAAGGTCCGAAAGGCCCCAGCGTGCCAAAACACATCCCAGCACTCCCCGCAGACCAACGTCTCCACATCAAGTTTAAGATACATTATATCCTTATGATGCATACGAGTTTTTGATTTTATACAAAACAAGATCAATTCAAGAACCCAACCTGTGGTACGAAAGTTTTGCATAATCGGCAGTTGCAGTCATCGCCCTTCCACTTATTTATGCGTTTTTTAAAGATGGAAATATTCAATGAGAGTCCATGCCACAGTTTACGTCCTATGAAAGCAATACTCTTTATCCCAAACCGAACTGTCCCGGCTTTGGCATTTGTAAAAGATGTTCGTTTCTTAAATAATAAGGGGATTCTTCTAAATAAAAATATCAGCCATAAAGATTGGGGCGATATTCAATTTATTTTTGTAGATCTCTGTCATCAACAACTGCAGATTCCTATTGTGGACAGATACAGAATTATCTCTGGTCAAAAGTGCATTAAAGTCAGAGACATCTTCCTTGTATGCGATGCTCAGTGCTATTTTGTGAATATGGTTGTGAATATTTTAATATTTTACCTCGGTCGTTTCAGTATTTCCTAAATCGAATCCCATAGCGTTAATCATTGGCACAAGAGCTTTCAAATGATGTATAATCAATATGAAATCTGTTCAGGGAAAGGGGTAAAAACATGTAGGGAAGTCTTGTCTAAAATGCGTAAAATTGAATATTTCCATTTTTGACTTCGAACATTTAAGTATTTCCTAAATTGAATCCCATAGCGTTAATCCTTGGCACAAGAGCTTTGAAATGATGTATAATCAATATGAAATCTGTTCAGGGAAAGGGGTAAAAACATGTAGGGAAGTCTTGTCTAAAATGCGTAAAATTGAATATTTCAATTTTTGACCTCGAACATTTAAGTATTTCCTAAATTGAATCCCATAGCGTTAATCCTTGGCACAAGAGCTTTGAAATGATGTATAATCAATATGAAATCTGTTTAGGGAAAGGGCTAGAAACATGTAGGGAAGTCTGGTCCTAAATGCGTTAAAGTGAACATTTCAATTTGTGACCTCGAACATTTCAGTATTTCCTAAATTGAATCCCATAGCGTTAATCCTTGGCACAAGAGCTTTCAAATGATGTATAATCAATATGAAATCTGTTTAGGGAAAGGGCTAGAAACATGTAGGGAAGTCTGGTCCTAAATGCGTAAAAGAGAATATTTCAATTTTGACCTCGAACATTTCAGGATTTCCTAAATTGAATCGCATAGCGTTAATCCTTGGCACAAGTGCTTTCAAATGATGTATAATCAATATGAAATCTGTTTAGGGAAAGGGGTAAAAACCTGTAGGGAAGTCTTGTCTAAAATGCGTTAAATTGAAGATTTCTAATTTGACTTCGGACATTTCAGTATTTCCGACAAATGATGTATAATCAATATGAAATCTGTATAGGGAAAGGGCTAACAACATTTAGGGAAGTTTTGTCCTAAATGCGTACAATGGAATATTATATTTCAAGTGTTGTCCTCGGACATTTCAGTATTTCATAAAGTTAATCCAGGGGTCTTGTAAAAAGGGGGCCTTATTCACAAAATCAAAGGAAAAGGATATATATGAAAGCTTTTGAGTTCTTTTGCGTTTCACCCCATGTTTTGCAGGCTCAACTTGCCATTTTTACGAGTCAAAGGCATAAATCAGACACAGTTTTATTTCAAACCACATCACACTATAAAACTGTTTAGCTACATAAATGAAAACCCCAACCTTGTCCCCAGGGCGGTTTGTTATATCGGGACGGAGACACATGATCCTAGGGATTGGCATCACATATGTCCAATATGACAAAGGGCCCTAGAAACGAGGTTGGAAAAAAAAAACCTGCAGATAACTAAATGGATAGCATTTTTCATCAAAAAGTCTTTTGAATTACGTTCAGATGATAGTGCCAGTTGCACATAACTGCTACTCCTTTCCCATTCGTACGACAATAACTATAGAGAGCATAGTTAGCACCATATATTTATAGTGGAATTAATTTTATTCATTTTTTATTTAGTTTCTCGCTGTAGTTCTGTTACTGTTACATTACATAGAATAGTCCTTTCCTTGCTGTTATAATTCACTTATTTCAAAGTACAACTATGCTTTTTTTTTTTTTTTTCCATAAGACACAATATCTAATTAGATACATGACATGGTCTAAGCTTCTACTTTTCTACAACTAATTTCTATTTTACTAACAATTATAAAGATGACAATAATAGTGACGATAAACGATAGTATGTAATTTGGTAAGTTGCGTGGAGGTATTTCGATGAATTATCCATTTTGAGATTCGGTATGGATTTGCAGTCTTTTGTTATAAATTGTAAACATATATTCACCAAGAAGTTCGAGAAAATGATGATCTTCATTTGTCTGAAGAAATATGTATTTTTGTTCATCTGTTGGAATATTTCTATAGTTTGGATAAGTGTCGATGATTTTGCTATTGAAGCTTTTTCTTTCCGCTGTAAAGGATTTGCATTGCATAATGAAATGTATCTCATCTTCAATTTTGTTTTCATTACATAGTGGGCATATTCGATTATGTTTTTCGGTTTTTGGTTTTGTATGTCTTCCTTTTTCTATTGCTAGACAATGGTCACTGAGTCGTACTTTTGTTATCGTTCTTCGAAAGTTTCTTTTTTGCATTGTTATCAGGTATTTTTCAAGTGAGATATTTTGTTTGTGTGTTTTATATAAAGTTGCTTTGGAGCATTCGTCCATTTTTGATTTCCAATGCTTTGAGTAGTGTGCAGTTATGGTCTTCTTTATAGAATGTTTAGACATTGAGATCAAAGGGGAATTGATCAAATGGTCGTTTCTCAGTAATGTTGATAATTCGTCAATATGCGATGACATTGATTTTCTTGTCAATATTTTCTTTTCGTATGAGAATGCTTGACTAGCAAGTGATGTTTCAGCGTAGTCATTTTCGATATGTTTGATGAAACTACATATTCTTGATTCAATTTGGGTTAGTAAAGGGTATCGTCCAAGCTCACCCCGTACCAGGATGTTTGTTGTCGATCTGTTGACGCCAAGTAATCTCTTTAAAAATTGGGTGTGGATTTTTTCAATAGAGGTCTTATCCCATTGATCTGGGGTTGAAATTTCGAAAGCTCCCCATACTTCAGATCCATAGAGGAGGATAGGTGCTATAGTGCTATCAAACAGTTTAAGTGCAGCAACAATTGGTAGATCTTTTAGTTTATAACGACTATTGAGTGCAAAAATTGCTCTGTTAGCTTTGCTGCTTAGAAGTTGTAGTGTTTGTTTAAAGGAACATGCTGCATCCAGCGTGATGCCAAGGTAAGTGAATTCTGTAACGTTTTGCAGTTCTGTGTTATCAATAGAGAATTTATGCTTATATTTTGAGCAATTTTTGTAAAATGTCATACATTTAGATTTAGAATTGTTTATCGAAAGTTTCCACTTATTGCAATATTGATGCAATGTATCAAGACAATTTTGGAGTCCTGTATGTGTTGAGGAAAGAATGATGATGTCGTCTGCATATAGAAGACACGTGATTGATTCGTTTTCAAATTGTAATGGAGCAGTGTTTGCATTGTTAAGATCATTAACAAGATCATCCATAAAAATGTTGAATAATGTTGGGCTCAAAGGGCATCCTTGTCGTACTCCTTTTAAGCATTGGAAGAAGTTTGTGTGCTGAGATCCAATTTTAACGGCACATTCAGTATTTTCGTAGATATTTTGTAATATTTCTAGGAAATTACCATTGATACCTTTGTTTTGCATTTTATGAAATAATCCTTTGTGCCAGATAGAGTCGAAGGCTTTTGCAAAATCAATGAATGCTGCGTGAACTTTTTGCTTGGATTTATCTTTAACGTGTTTGTTAATTAAGGCTTTTAGAGTGAGTATATGATCAGTCGTACGACAGTTCTTTTTAAAGCCTATTTGACATTTGTTAATAACATTTTTATCAGTTATATATTTGATTAAGCGTTGATTAAGAATTGTACAAAACAATTTCAGCAAGGCATTTCCTACGCAAATGCCTCTATAATTATTCGGGTCCATTTTATTTCCTTTTTTATAAATGGGGGTGATTAAACCCATACACCATGTTTTAGGGACTGTCTTTCTATGTAGGAATAGGTTGAATATATCTTTAATTATTTGGGTTACTTGCCATGAGGCACTTTTGATCATTTCATTACTAATTCTGTCTATTCCAGGAGATTTATTTGGTTTTAACTTCCTTATGGCGTCATTGATTTCTTCCATGGTAAAATCAATGTTTAATGTTGAATTTGGAATAGATGTGGTGCTGTTGTTGAGGGCAGGATTGTGGTTGTCTGAGTTTGGGGAGAGAAGCGTGCTAAAGTATTTTTCCCAAACATTACCATCTTTGATGGCTATAGATTCTTGCTTTACGTTTTCATCAAACTCTTTCCAGGTGTCCCAAAAGTTTTGTTTGGCCATATTTGTTTGTAGTTTTGAGAGACAATCATTCCAAAATGTTTGTCGTTTTTGAAGGCATTGTTTTTTATAACATTTGAGTTGTTCTCTGTATTGAAGACGTAGGTATTCGCTCTGCGGATTGTTATGTTTTAGCTTTGAACATCTGTTAAGTTTAGATTTTTGATTTTTACAATCTTTATCAAACCATTTTTTATGACGGTTGGGTTTGTTTTGAGTAAAGTTCTTCTTTATTGGTTTAGTTTTAAGCGATATCATAGCAGTTCTTAAGAAGATATCATTTAGTTTTGATCCTAATGATTCAGTAGTTTGATTTTCTTTAATTAGATCTTTTAGTGTGGATATAAGTGATACTATCTCTTCGGTATGGAGTGAAGTTTGGAAAGCTGTTTTTGAGTTTTCTTCCCATAAGAAACTTTTTTCAAGTTTTTTCCAGTTATATTCGGGTATGTTGGCTTCATTCTGTTGTTTACTTGGAATTTCGATGGTAATTTTACAATGATCAGAGTATTCTGGTTGCTGTCCGACGTGAAATAAGATGATTTTGTTGAAAAGTTCCTGTGAACACAGGCCATAATCTACAGTGCTAGCACCATTGTGGGTGAAACATGTAAAATTTCCCCTGGAATCTCCAAGCTTTCTACCATTAAGGATACGTAGGTTTGCTGACCTGCAAAGGTTAACGAGATTACGTCCATGTTGGTTGGGGAAGTGCTCATCGCAATTTTGTCTGGGGATAAAGCAATTGGTATTGATGAGGTCTAAATCTGTATCCGAATGTTTATTTATGGGAACATGATCATTCAGTGAATGTGTTCGTGCGTTAAAGTCACCCATGATAAGGTAGTCCTCATTGACGTTTGTAATTTCAAGTATGTCGTTTATCAGTTCTTCAAATGTATCATTCGAGTAGTATGGAGAGTCTTCTGGGGGGATGTAAGTGAAGCAAACTTTAAGGTTATGTTGTATGTTACGGAGAAGTTGTTTATCAATTTCTAGCCAAATATGGGTCTTTTGCTTTCTAATGATTTTGATATGGCTTCTTAGGTGTGATTTGTAATATATTATTAGACCACCTGACGATCTACCTTTATTTTTTCCAGTAATTTTGTTTGGGCTCAGTTCTATAGAACGCCTTTCGATACAACAGGCCAAACTCCACTCGAGAAACAAATCCCTTGCTTCTATGAATCGAATATCCTGGCACGCGATTCGAGAGAGCTTTTCCCATGGCATGGTTCTTGCAGAGTTAATGGTTCTTGTTATGAGAACGTGTCGGGTCTTTGAAGACTTCATATTCGTTGACGTATGATATAGTATCATGCTAGGGTGCTAACAGATCAGTGTGTTTGCGGCACAATTGGAATTCACTACGTCATTGCCCAAGTAATCTCCTTCGCAAAAAGCCAGAAACGACAGCGGGGACAATCATTCAATTTTGATTTGATTGAACGAGGCCTGATGTGGTCTTGTGTGAAAAATCTCTTTCTGAAAGTAAAAATCACAAGGAAACTTAAAAAAGCCCTCTACCTCACCTTAAAGCACAATGTAATATTTTTTTAGGATTTTTTTAACAAGATTTTCAAATACGTGGCTTATTTCAAACTGTCACTACAAGCGATTTTGAATATGCTTCAAAGTCTTTAAATGCTGAAACGCGTAATATTAGTATATTAGAACTCTTGGTTTCTTGATTCTTTGAAGCAAAATATAAATCATTGCGTCTTGGGGCGCAGACCTTTCCTCGCAGCTAGTCTTTTTTCCTTACATTGACCCAGCGTCTCCTCCACTTCGTTATTACCTCGTTGGTCCTTTCTTTTCCAGCAACTATTCGATGAACGCTGGTACTTCATACGCCAGTACTTATTGCATTGGACTCTTTTTTCAAGTTAACGTTCGCACTCTCTACCGCAACTTGCGTTCAAAAGTGCGAGCAGGGAGACCAAAAACCACACTATGGGGGACACGTGAAATAACGGCCAACAAAGAATAGTGGACATTTTCCAATCTGCGCGGATAAATCTCATATCCAAACCTCGTCCCCAGGGCCTTGTCCAAATATGACAAAAAGGCCTGAGGATGAGGTTGTTCATATTTTTGTTGTAAATCTAAAAAGCTGTCAACGTGCAAAGGCAATCCAGTTGTTCTAAGTGCAGAGGCTGAACAGGAAAGACTTACTTGGTCGCCAATGGAAACGATAACAGGATAATGTATGTCACTCCAGACATAGAATACAATAGCTTGCTGTTGTCAGCTCTCCCGCAGTGCGATTGTTTATCGGCTATCGGCTGTGACTGTATCAACGTGGATGAACTATCGAATTGCGCGCCAAACCTTGGCCAAGCATGTTTGGAAGATATAGATGAATGCCACTATGATCCAGCGCACAGAAAGGATCAGATCTATTTGACACATTTAAAGCTATAGTTGTGCTTGCTAATCACTGTATTTGGGGACATTGTAATTTGTACATCGATAACTTGGCATGTTTACGACATTTGGAATGCACGATTGAGAGAAGCGGGAAGGAAAAGGAGTGGTTTGGTGCTAAAATCATAGCTGCAGAAAATCGTGGTTGGCTCTATCAAGCGCCGAAAATACTGGTAAAGACAACTAGGACGGTAAGTCAACGCATTTTAGAGCTTGTGTAAAGACAAAACTGGCTTTTTGATGGATAGCAAATGAATGGCAAACTGTTCAAAGTTTAAATTTTCAGTCTACAGCCATGTCCATTTTTTTACTTACTAACTTCAGTTTCATTCAATAACATACGATGTGATACTGGTTGCTAGCTAAAACATAGATTATTAATTCAGAAGGAACGTTTCTAACTTGCTCAGAACAGAAGCACATTTATCGCACCACATGGCAAGAGCCTCGATTTTTGCGCCAAAAATTTTTGTTTAGATTTTGCAACATATCAGCATGTTGTCGGCTCTTTGATAGGTTTTGAATAATCCATCAGTATTTATTTTTTTGTTTGGACTGATTAGGTGATTGACAACTAGCTTATTTTTGACATGACTGCAGGTGGTAATATAAAAAACCACAGGATAACCTGAGCTGTCATCAGGGATTAACACTATCCATGATGTCTCTTAGAAAATCGGTCCATAGGCTTCCCTGATTGGCTAAAGGGCAATACACTGTGTATATGTAGCAATGCTGTGTACACAGCTTCTATGCTGCGTAGTCTGTGTGTTCATTCTGGTTATGGGATGGAGAGTCTGGTTTAGATATGGATCCTGTTGTATCCAGTTTATATTCTGATGTGCGCAGCCTCTTTTTCATGCACACATCTGTTTCCCCGATTTGAAGATGGGGCATGACATGATGCTTTCACATACACGTATTTCTATATACAAGAAACTGCCCATAAAATACTCAACTCTCAGATCGCTAAAAAATTAAGAAACTTCAGTGTTGGGAAAACATAAGTTAAGAAACTATTTATTTTGATAAAGGAAATCCTTGACAGTAGTTTTATTTTACTTTCACTTGCTTCCTGTATCATATTGCTTGCAAGGTACTTGAGTAATGTCTTAAACATAGGAAAGGCTTAAAAAACATTGTTTTGAAATGTTCATGAGGGCACAGCATTAAGATTGTTATGGAACCACTAAGAAACACATAAGAAATTCTGAGTACTCAAATTTTACAATTTTAAGGAACTTTCAGTACTGGCCCGAATTCTTAGTTTCTTATACAAATATGTGTAGGCCATCCAGACATTTAATCAAAGAAAAGAAGCAAGGAAAACAAAGTACATAATCTCTAATAATTAGGACTGCTCTTTCTTAACCTGTTGACTATACATAAATCATTTGGTTTAAAACTCTGAAATACTACTGTAGCCAAGTAGAAGTTCAAGTCCTTCTGCTCCTATTAAACCATATGTTCAATTCTTATTCCAACTTTGTTGAAATGGCATCCATGCAGTTATTGTTTGCAAAAAATCTTCCGCGTACACTTTGCAAAGTTAGCAGTCTGGCACATCTTGTACCTCTTTTCTTACTGCAAACGAGAGTAATGAGGTCTATCTCTTTTCAGCCCTTCTCTTCCTCCACACCAATCTTATTTTCACTGAAAATTCTTAAATCAAATGATATGATTAACCATGATATTCTCAAATTTGTTTATAAGTCTCTTAATGGCCATTAACCATATGGTCTTCATCGATTAACCCCTTCAGTGTACCCCTTCAGTGACCACTCACCGTGTTTCCTCTCTTGATTATCACGCCTGTGACATAACACGTATAAACTATAGACCATTCGATTCGTCATTAAATGGGGAGTATTTAAAAGCCAAAGAGAATACAAATATCCAAAAATATGTGCGTTATACACCTGAAAACACAAAAATTGGACCTCCCCCTTCCCAGAACCTCCCTGTCCCACCAGATAAGTTTCATATAAATGTTGATGAAAGCTTTGCATTCTTGACACATTAATCTAGCAAAGGGTGTCTCAAATTTCTTTTGCCTGCCTTAGCTTCAGAAAAATTAATAAAACAATTTTGCCCCTTGACCACTGGCCTCGTTTTGAGATTCATTCAAATATCAAATTTGGACCATGCAATTTTTCTCAAAAGCGAGAAAACCTTTGGTCCCCCTTTGCTTTTTCTCTCTGTCTGCAAAATCTTAGGCAATTACATCAAGCCGTTGGGTACAGGGAGCTGTATGAATACCCATTGGTTGCAGAAAAATTCTATTTGAGAAAAGAGCTAAAATAGTTTCTTAGCGTATAACTCCACTGATGTAAATGATTAACATCTGGCCACAAGAGAAAACAGAGTAATCCATTTGTGTTTAGGGCAGAGTCTATAATAACTAATTGGTATTACCGCAAAATCAGGAAATCAGAGGCACTTGAAACCTTTAAACCTTCAGTTCTCAAATTTTCCTCCTAATGTCAACAGCATTCCTAGCTGGAAAGACCTTGCTATTACACTGCTTATAATTCGCTCAAAAGTAAAGTAAAATTCCTTGAGATTATTAGAAATTGTTGGTAGATGTATGTGCTATCCAATGATCTAAAAATCCAAAAATTGATCGGATATAAATTTTTATAGTCCTGAAGGGGTACAGTAACCTTAAAATACCTATGATTTGGGGAGAATCCAAGTTCCCTGATCCTGATTTCCCCATAAGGGACCATCGACTTTCGATTTTCGTATTTTTAACGGCATTTGGCTGTTAAGATCGGAACCGTGAGGCGGGCAGTGGCGGACACTTTGCCAAATATTGGGGGGGGGGCGAAGCTATTGTTTTTTTTTTTATATATATTCAATCTAAAAAATTTACATGACAGATTACTACCTACACTACTTAATCTACTTTACAACACTACAACTACGATACCAAGAGGAGCAAAATACTATGCCAACCCAGAGGCCTTAAAAAGAAGAAAAACATTGAAAAAGTACATTTATATAAACCAGACAAACAGAGCTACAAGCTAAGGCATCTTGCTACCAAACAATTTTGAGTGAAGATTTGCAAGGTTTAGAGCCAAGAAAGGCAATGTAAAATCTATTATTTGGTTGCAAGCTTCCTTAAAGGGTCTGTTTCATCCATCATTCCTTGCACGTGCCGTCCGTTGATGTTCCTTTGTTGTCCGCCATTTTTATGGCCCATGAAAATGGCGGACAACAAAGGAACATCAACAAACGGCACGTGCAAGGAATGCTGGATGAAACAGACCCTTTAAGACACATAATTGCAGAAAGAAAACAAACAAACAAACAAAAAGACAAAACAAAACAAAAACAAATTACTAAAAACAGACACATACAGAAGGGATTTGGGTGCTCTATTCAGGGATTCCAGTAACCTTCAACCAAATCGTTCCGTTTCATAAATGTACTTAATTGTTAAATTTAAGATTAATTTGTTTGCTTCCAAGGGCAAATTTTTGTTTCCGTACAGAAGAAGTTGCAACATATTGATATTGTTTTCGTTAAAAAGCATTGTTTGTTTCTATTGTTTTCAAACAAAAGTTCTTTGTTCCAGCCAACATTGGGGGGTGATCGCACCCCCTCGCCCCCCAGGTGTTCGCCACTGGAGCCTTATATTTTATATCTTATATATAAATTTTTTTGGCAAATCTAGCCAAATCAGCGAGGGAACACATTATTCCGGTGAATTCTTGGCTTACACAGTTTTTGGCACGGAGAAATGCCTTCCCTAGGCTGTTTGTAGAAGAAGAAGGAGAAGCAACAAACAATTCACGATTGTCGATGTTTGTAGGAGCTGTTTACAATTTTCAACATCAGCTAGAGCATATGATTTTATTCAATATGCTTTGGAGTGTAATCACAAGACAAGTGATTTCTTGTAAATTCCTGCAGAAACCCAATTAAATTGCTGTGAAATTTGGCCCAGACTTGAGTGACATGTCTCTTTTCAGTACTTTTCCATTTCATGTGCCTAAATGAATGCATTTTCCTGGGACCCAATTTAAAATTGTAAAAGGTGCACTTTGGATTTAAGATCCATAGAATGTAGATGAGCCTCCCATTTACACAGTTCAATTCTTAACACATTGGCTCTTCCTATGGAAAGATTTTTGTACTGGAGCGGTGTTAATGTTCTTGAACCATAAAACTTTGCAATGAATAAAAACTGTACCAGTACAGTGAAAACGTTGTTTCAGATTGACATTTGCATGACAGTTTTTTGTAGTTTTATGATAATTCTCTCGAATTCTACCTTTCGTTCGATACAGTCAATATTGGCAAGGAATACTCAAATCATGGTAGTCTGTCATGTGGGGTCCCTCAGGGGTCAATTCTTGGCCCACTCATATTCCTTCTTTACGTGAATGACATGGCACGAGCGGTCGACTGCGACCTGCTTCTGTATGCAGACGATTCATGTTTAATTGTTAGAGACAAAAACATTCTTATAGAGAGCAATTTAAATAGAAATTTCAATTCCCTCTGTGATTGGTTTGTAGAAAACAAACTAAGCATTCACTTTGGAGAGGACAAAACCAAATCCATTCTCTTTGGACAAAAAAAAAGCAAGAACTTGAAAAGTTGGACATTAGGAGAGGTGACATAAGGATTAAACAGCATTCAACAGTCACATATCTGGGATGTGTCCTAGATGAAAATCTCTCTGGGGAGTCGATGGCGACTAAGATGCTCGGAAAAATAAATGGCAAGCTAAAATTCCTATACAGGAAACAAAACTTCCTGGATAAATCCCTTCGCAGGTTGCTTTTAAATGCTCTTATTCAACCTCATTTTGATTATGCATGCACTTCTTGGTATCCAGGGTTGAATAAGAGGCTGTCCAAAAAAATTCAGACAGCACAAAACAAATGCATTCGTTTTTACCTCAATTTAAAAAACACAGCACATATTGGGGTCACAGAATTCAAGTCTATAGATTGGCTCCCTACAAAGAACAGGATGGATCAATGTGTCTGTGTCAACATAATGAAGTTTTTCAGAGAAACTGCCCCAGCATACAGTGCTGAGATATTCCGTCCAGTCAACCAGGGCCGAACAACACAAAGGTCCAAGTTCAAATTGGATATTCCATTTCGCAAACTACTGCTGGACACAAATGTCTATCTTATCTAGGGCCCAAAATATGGAATAGTCTTTCATCAGAGATTAAATCAACTAACAATATCAACACATTCAAACATAAGATCAAAGAGAACTTTTTCCAAAACATACAAAAAGAGGAAGATGACATATATGTCTTCTATTAAGACTTGTCATCATCTCTCCCGATCATGGTATGGTCCTATAAACCATGTTTTATACCGAAAACAAACTACAGTTTTGTATATATTTTTTTCTTACGTTTTTCGTTGTACCCGCACCTCTAAGGGGACCATTATGGAATTAAGGTCATCTTGACCTTTCAATGCTATCCCTGCCACTGTAATTAGGGGTGTTTTTCCTTTACGTTTTTAACATTATTTATTGTATTGTATCTATTTTTATATTATATAACTTGTAAATACTGTAAATAAATTGTGGCAAATGATACATACATACATACATACATACATAGTCATTAATCATAAGGAGTAAAACATTGCAAATAAATAGAAAACAATAAAACTATGTGTTTTGACGTTATATAAAATATAAAAACATCACAAATATTGCAAATGACGAGCGGGCGGTACTTTTATATTTTGCGAACAAAATATTGGAAAAAAATTGACGCCCAATAAATTTTCCATGTGGGCGGTGATGAGAATCTATTAATTTATTTTATATGGCTTTATTTGTGAAGTTGTTTACCCACACGTTTTTCAAAAAACTTCCCTTTCGGAGATTTCCATACGATTTTCCTTTTCTTAACAGCCTGAGGCAAAGCCCCCTTGCCCCAGTGTGCAATGGTAAATAGGCTCCTCTATAAATAAAGCAAAGAAGTGACTCAGACACAGCATCGTTTCTTAGCAAGATAAAAATCTCATTCTTAGGCTACTCTTTGCTGGCATTGTGTGTAACTTTGATTTGAATGGGCTATTCTTAGATATTCTGCTATCTGCAAATGCAAGCTTTTAACCTTGCTAACCCTTTCAAAAATACGAAAATCGAAAGTCGATGGCCCCAAACAGCTGTGATTTAGGACTCAATTTGAAGACTTCTCTAAGTCTAACCCCTGGCCCTGCTATCTCAATAATTGCAGCTAAACATTGAAATTCACCTTTACTAACTGCCTGATTAATCTTGACAGTGGAGCTGCTGCAGTGAGTTGACCCAAAAATAATACCTGGAGTAGTTTCGGGTAATATGGGACGTCGGGTATTTTGGGACATTATTCAGTAAATGAAGCTTAGGGGCCTGGGGATGAGAAAGAAACTTGTTAATTTCACTTGATGCAAGTCTTCATACCTCGGCTCCTGTAACATTTTGTGTACTCTCCATATCGCTGATAATGAAGGACATCAGACATCAAGTGATTTTTGGCTGCCATTTTCTTGAGATATCTCAAACATGAACCAGTATACAAACAATAGAAATACCTTAGTTCCAAAATACCCGACAGTGTTCCATAATGCCCAACTCGACCCGGGTTCATTTTTTGTATTGTTTATTAACAACTAACGTTTCAGAATCAGGGCATACTGATGAAACATTAGAGCATGCTTTGGCCTAATTGCTAATACCAAGTGTGGCTAAATGTGTCAAGAATTATGCTGACAATTGATTTTTTTCCGTTAAGTGTTCCATAATACCCGAAACTACCCTAACCTAAATAGATTCGGCGCCATAGATTCTAGTTAAACATATCATAAATAGGGTCACACCTCCAGTCTGCGGACACTATTATTAGATTGGTAATTTTCACCACTTAGAAATCGCGTACGAACCTATGACTCACAACAAAAATAGTTTGAAACATGTGCTATCAGAATATCGAAATGAAATTTTAATCAATTTCTCGACACAAAAATCTTGGCTCTTCTTTGTCTTGTTGTCTCTTTCCAGTTGGCGGCCATGACCTCCAGTCTGCGGACATGTAATAAATTCACTACAAATTTGCTACAAATTTGCCTAAAAGCGCATTATTTCAGAATATTTCCAACAATCTAGCCATTGCTAACTCATTGTCATACCTTGCAAATCACAATGATTCCAAATAAGCTCTCGATTTAAGCCAAAATTAACCAAACAAATCGAGAAAAACCAATGATAACATCCCGTAAAAATTGGGCCTAAACTGCTGCTTTTCCAGGGCCTTGAGCGCACAAGAAATAAATGGAAAACACGTGTCCGCAGACTGGAGATGGGGCGTGTCAGTAACGGGTTGAATTTTAACCCCCCTGAATCCTGAATAAGAGACGGAATCATCAGAGCTCCCAAGGGAATTTGAAAACAAAGCATGGTCAAACAATCGGAGCGTGAAAAAGTCTCAACGGAACATTTTCCAATGATTTAACGAACAAAGTTTGAATTCACTAGTTTATTGACTGATGCTGGCAATGGAAAGGATTCTTGGCTGTCAATTTTCAATTTGCTCAGAAGATGATCGCTTTGCCTGATGAAATTCTCGACGGAAATTTTCGAATGAGAATAAAACGAGGTTTCAGTGACCAGAAAATTGCGTGGATTTACGGTCTTTTTATTGACGAAAACAAGAATTTTCGCTTGTTGTCCGCATACTGGAGGTGTCCGCAGACTGGAGGTATGACCCTAGCCTTTTATTTTAGAGAAGGAGACAAAGAACTCTTGAGGTTCAATAGATTAGCAAACATTGTTATACTGTTGAAAAGATACAATTGGCTGCACCATGACCTTCTGCACCTTTCCTTTACCAGCCATCTTGATGTATTCTTGAACTTCCTTTTATCAAGCAAGTGTTCTCTTTCAACTTCAGTACAAACTGCAGGCAACGTTCTCTCACGTTTCGCGGGAAGGCATTATGGAAATTAAGGTGCATCATGGGTAAAATAAGCCTCTTTGACTAGGCCTCTCTGACCTCGAGATCAATACCACCACCACCACAACCTCGTTCCCAGGGTGTTCTGACGTCATACGCTGGTCACGAAGCCGAATGAACACCCTGGTCCCTAAGCTTATTACCGACGGAACAAAAGTAATCATTCATTGATGATGGTATCTCTGTATTTCCTTTAACTATTTTGTCTTCGACTTTTAGTGACGAAATGACGGTAGAGTTCGATTTTTGATTACAAAGTCCTTTGTAATCTAAGAAGGGGCTTCGATGTCAGTCAGTCAGAAAGAAAGTAACC
This sequence comes from Aurelia coerulea, assembly GCA_039566865.1. Classification (NCBI taxonomy): domain Eukaryota; kingdom Metazoa; phylum Cnidaria; class Scyphozoa; order Semaeostomeae; family Ulmaridae; genus Aurelia; species Aurelia coerulea. The sequence continues at coordinate 18,554,742 of CM076947.1, read as the reverse complement.
CACTTCCGTCACGCTCGTTAAAGCAATTGATTAACGCTTTATATCTGCTAATTGGGACTGAAATAAAGAAAGCGCACAGAAAGCGCATACAAGACAGAAGTTTCTCGCGATCCGATAGAAAAATTTGACGTCGGCTTATTTCATCTTAGACAGATTCGACACCATAAGATGGATAAATCACCAAAATGTTTACCCTGACGCAACAACAAATTTAACCAGAATTGGCACGTTCTTGACTTCATTAGCAGCTTAATTATGTTAAAACAATCGTTTTCTAGAACGAACACATCATTAGCCACTTATTGATAGTATTCATTATGCAAATAAGTCGACTTTAGAGGATGATGTAACCGGCGGCCTGCACAGAGGTTAGCGCTCCCACACAAAACGCACAGATCATATATAGATCCAAAACCAATCTATTCTGGATCAAACAAGGATGATAAGCTTATTAACATAATCTAAAGGATCTATATAAAATCACTCCTGACCAAGATCTAGATTTAGCGTTTGATCATCTATCTCAAACATCACAGCTAGATCTTAAATGGATCCACCTAAAATCTGTTGCAAATCTGCCGTTTTACATCAGTTTCTCTGATTTCATCCAGATCTGAATTAGATCTAGTTTTCACATCAAATAAAGATCTGGAAGTCATCTGGATGCTAGATCTTTTCAGGATGTTTGGAAAATCTAAACTTAGATCATAAATAGATCTACATAAGATCTGTTATCCTTGTTTAGAAATCTGCCGCTTTACATCTTTTTCTCTGATTTCATCCAGATCTGAATTAGATCTAGTTTTCATATCAAATAAAGATCTGGAAGTCATCTGGATGCTAGATCTTTTCAGGATGTTTGGAAAATCTAAATTTAGATCATAAATAGATCTACATAAGATCTGTTATCCTTGTTTAGAATCTGCCGTTTTACATAATTTTCTCTGATTTCATCCAGATCTGAATTAGATCTAGTTTTCACATCAAATAAAGATCTGGAAGTCATCTGGATGCTAGATCTTTTCTGGATGTTTGGAAAATCTAAACTTAGATCATGAATAGATCTACATAAGATCTGTTATCCTTGTTTAGCAATCTGCCATTTTACATCATTTTCTCTGATTTCATCCAGATCTGAATTAGATCTAGTTTTCACATCAAATAAAGATCTGGAAGTCATCTGGATGCTAGATCTTTTCTGGATGTTTGGAAAATCTAAATTTAGATCATGAATAGATCTACATAAGATCTGTTATCCTTGTTTAGAATCTGCCGTTTTACATAATTTTCTCTGATTTCATCCAGATCTGAATTAGATCTAGTTTTCACATCAAATAAAGATCTGGAAGTCATCTGGATGCTAGATCTTTTCTGGATGTTTGGAAAATCTAAACTTAGATCATGAATAGATCTACATAAGATCTGTTATCCTTGTTTAGCAATCTGCCATTTTACATCATTTTCTCTGATTTCATCCAGATCTGAATTAGATCTAGTTTTCACATCAAATAAAGATCTGGAAGTCATCTGGATGCTAGATCTTTTCAGGATGTTTGGAAAATCTAAATTTAGATCATAAATAGATCTACATAAGATCTGTTATCCTTGTTTAGAATCTGCCGTTTTACATAATTTTCTCTGATTTCATCCAGATCTGAATTAGATCTAGTTTTCACATCAAATAAAGATCTGGAAGTCATCTGGATGCTAGATCTTTTCTGGATGTTTGGAAAATCTAAACTTAGATCATGAATAGATCTACATAAGATCTGTTATCCTTGTTTAGCAATCTGCCATTTTACATCATTTTCTCTGATTTCATCCAGATCTGAATTAGATCTAGTTTTCACATCAAATAAAGATCTGGAAGTCATCTGGATGCTAGATCTTTTCAGGATGTTTGGAAAATCTAAACTTGCAGGTCTAAAATAGATCTGCCTGAAATCTGTTGCAAATCTGCCGTTTTCATATTTAGATGTATGATCTCATCCAGATCTGAATTAGATCTTGTTTTCATCGCGATGAAAATCTAGTTGTCATCTGGAAACAAAATCTGTTTACAATCTTTCAAAGATCTGAACTCAGATCTTAAATAGATCTGCCTGAAATCTGGTGCAAGTGGTCACAAATCTGCAGTTTCTTTACATCTGGTGGCAGGATCGCATCCAGATCTATATTTGATCTTATTTTCATCCGACTCCTAATTAAGTCAGGCTTTGGGTTAGAGGTGTTTAAACGCTACCAAGGGAAAATTGAAACAAAGCAAAGCAATTAACATTTCAGTTTTTGAATGGAAAACAGAACAAACAACAGTAAATGGAGAGGGAAATGTTTTTTAAAAGAAATAGATTTGAACTTGATTTGAAAAAGCGCGCTGGTTTCATAACGGAAACGGCAAGGAGATTTCAACGACACTGCAAGGTCGATAAAGATGGAGGCTGATGGAAGTTTCACAATCAAGCAATGACCACTAAAGATTGGATGAGGTGAATAATACTGTTCTTTTAGCTTCTAAATCAATACTACATGTGTAATGTTTATTTTTAATGCTGAAGATAACGGGAGGGGGAGGCAAACCAAACGAGTATCTTTGATAAAACCAAGGAAGCGGAGAACTTTGAACAATAATATGTTATCTTTGTGGTATAGCTAGTTTGTGTATTAAATTGCCATACCTGGATCGTTGCTTTCTTGCTTAACACTTGTTCCACTGTTGCAATTGGCATTCCTTGAATCTTTAATCATTTGTGCCATTTAGATCCATTTAGATCAGGCAGAATGGAGTTTAATGAATATGTTTGCCTGGTGTGTGCAGAATCTTGTGCTAAAAGCTGTTAACCGACAGTCTGTATAAAAGGATACCTATGAGTTATTATAATTATTAAGAGAACCTGCTGTAATAGCTTCTCTTTTTAGGGTTCATCTTAGAACGTTCGGGTGCGACAAAATGAACTTCAAATGTTGACAGCCAACAGCATGGCAATGCAGTTGAGTTTTTTCATTTCCAAACTGCTAAAAGATCTTATATGATGCTGCTGGAAGTCCCATCCGCCTCTTCAGCTGCCTCTTAGATAGGGTGTTTGGAAGGGAGCAGCTTGCAACCTGCAATATTTACAAGAAGGGTAGAAAAGGCAAAGACACGTTCCTTGATAGGAAAACCCTGGATGGATATGTTACTTGTTTTTGTATTGTATCGTTTATAAGTCTCTATGTCCTGAGCTGCAATTGTGTCATTGGATAGACTGGATTCAACATGGATAAGAGTCTCCAGATATCTTACTTGGAAAAAAATTGCAATAAGATATGAAATTTGCTGAATGCTTTGGGAGATTTGTGCATTAAAATTGTGCTTATCAAGTCAACATACTTTCAACATTATTTCAACAATTTCAGGTTACACATTTGACTACGCTGCTGCTAACAACCGAAAAGATGAGGCTACGAAATTGAAATTAAACAGATTGCTAGCTCAAAAGATGCAAACAGTCAGTGACACCCTGAAGAAGAAACTCGATGTTCAGTCATGAGGTTACATTTTACATAAACTGTGATCTAAGAACACTTTTATACATCCCAAGTAGTATAGCTTTTTTAACAAACTTAAGCATTCCAAGGTCTGCTTTTTGTGATAAATAATTGTAATGATTTTTATATATGATATATGATATGGTTCAACTACTTTGGTTACAATCCTTGTCGTACCTTGCTGCTCTGGAAACTTTTCCCAAAATCAAGTACTATAATCTATATTAGATCTATTGCACATCTAATTGAGGATCCAGTCCTGATCTAAGATAGATAGAGAACAGATCTTAATTGGATCTTAATTAGATGGCAAACAGATTTAGGATGGATCTATTTTAGATCTATTGCACATCTAATAGGGGATCCAGTCCTGATCTAAGATAGATCGAGAACAGATCTAAATTGGATCTTAATTAGATGGCAAACAGATTTAGGATTGATCTATATTGGATCTATTGCACATTTAATAGGGGATCCAGTCCTGATCTAAGATAGATCGAGAACAGATCTTAATTGGATCTTAATTAGATGGCAAACAGATTTAGGATGGATCTATATTGGATCTATTGCACATCTAATAGGGGATCCAGTCCTGATCTAAGATAGATGGAGAACAGATCTTAATTGGATCTTAATTAGATGGCAAACAGATTTAGGATGGATCTATATTGGATCTATTGCACATCTAATAGGGGATCCAGTCCTGATCTAAGATAGATCGAGAACAGATCTTAATTGGATCTTAATTAGATGGCAAACAGATTTAGGATGGATCTATATTGGATCTATCGCACATCTAATAGGGGATCCAGTCCTGATCTAAGATAGATGGAGAACAGATCTTAATTGGATCTTAATTAGATGGCAAACAGATTTAGGATGGATCTATTTTGGATCTATTGCACATCTAATAGGGGATCCAGTCCTGATTTAAGATAGATCGAGAACAGATCTTAATTGGATCTTAATTAGATGGCAAACAGATTTAGGATGGATCTATATTGGATCTATTGCACATCTAATAGGGGATCCAGTCCTGATCTAAGATAGATGGAGAACAGATCTTAATTGGATCTTAATTAGATGGCAAACAGATTTAGGATGGATCTATATTGGATCTATTGCACATCTAATAGGGGATCCAGTCCTGATCTAAGATAGATGGAGAACAGATCTTAATTGGATCTTAATTAGATGGCAAACAGATTTAGGATGGATCTATATTGGATCTATTGCACATCTAATAGGGGATCCAGTCCTGATCTAAGATAGATCGAGAACAGATCTTAATTGGATCTTAATTAGATGGCAAACAGATTTAGGATGGATCTATATTGGATCTATTGCACATCTAATAGGGGATCCAGTCCTGATCTAAGATAGATGGAGAACAGATCTTAATTGGATCTTAATTAGATGGCAAACAGATTTAGGATGGATCTATATTGGATCTATTGCACATCTAATAGGGGATCCAGTCCTGATCTAAGATAGATCGAGAACAGATCTTAATTGGATCTTAATTAGATGGCAAACAGATTTAGGATGGATCTATATTGGATCTATTGCACATCTAATAGGGGATCCAGTCCTGATCTAAGATAGATTGAGAACAGATCTTAATTGGATCTTAATTAGATGGCAAACAGATTTAGGATGGATCTATATTGGATCTATTGCACATCTAATAGGGGATCCAGTCCTGATCTAAGATAGATTGAGAACAGATCTTAATTGGATCTTAATTAGATGGCAAACAGATTTAGGATGGATCTATATTGGATCTATTGCACATCTAATAGGGGATCCAGTCCTGATCTAAGATAGATCGAGAACAGATCTTAATTGGATTTTAATTAGATGGCAAACAGATTTAGGATGGATCTATATTGGATCTATTGCACATCTAATAGGGGATCCAGTCCTGATCTAAGATAGATCGAGAACAGATCTTAATTGGATCTTAATTAGATGGCAAACAGATATGTGACAGATTTACCATGATATCCATTTGATCTGGTCAAGATCTAACCTAGATCTTGAAAGGGTTTCATAGATTTTCACAAGATCTAGATTTACCTAATTAATATTCACACTTTCTAGATCTTTCGAGCATTTTACCTAGATTTTAAATCAATTCAATCACCCCCCGTGATTCGGATCTTATCTAGATCTAGTTTAGATCTTTACATTTTGTGTGGGCTCGCAGCATCACCGAAGGTAGAGGGACCCCCCTCTAATACAGCCACAGATGCAAACGTTGCAGGTGAAGTTGAGAGGAAAGGTGCAGAATCCCAGCAAACAATGGTGCCATTGACTAGGGGAAGGCACGTGATCACACTGAACCAAAACATTTTCATGCATATGATTCTGCACAGAGGTTATCTTCGTGACTGCTTGCCTCAAATTAGAAGCCCGTGAATAGAAACATTCTGCAGGGTTCCGCATAAGCAATTTTGCGTTATCGTAAATCTCACATGACATCTAATTTGAGACAGATGCACCAATAGTTACATGCGCGAACTAAACAAACTAGGGGTAATGACTTTTGATTTTTTGCGTATCATCCTCGCTTGACATAAAGATCAAAATCTTGCTTTTCGGGCGATTCTTGTCCTTATACAAGGGGCTTGACTTTCCATTGAAGACGACTTTAGCAGCAACACTCATCTCTCTGACTGTAGCTAAAAACAGCATCAACGATCAGTTGGGGTTATGAAGAAATCAACATTCAGATATTCTTATGCTTGCTTAGCTCAGGACAGACTTTGTAATCATCCAAAAGGATCTTATGTTTTATTTATAACTTGGTTGATTGTTTGCCAAGTTTTCTTTAAATTCCCATTGCAGTGCGCGATTTTCTTTGAGAAATACTCCATTTTGAGATGAGTATTAAGCTTATTGGCTTGATTGCGAATTTGTCTATAACAATCTATGAGAATTTTGGATTTGTTCTTAATTGCCTGGACTTTCAGTTAGTTCTCTAATTTTAGCTAGTTTGAAGAAATCACTATTCAGCCCCCGGGGGGGGGTGTACTTGACCAGGTTTTGGTCGGGGACCGTCCAAAGGGGCGTAGCCAAAGGGGGGGGGTGCCGCACCCCCCCAACATTCAGTTTGTCGGCAAATTGATAACATCTGTCGGCAAATCAAAAACGTTTCCTTGGTACTGGTACTACTGAATGTCTGTCGGCGAATACAGTTTCCAACTCTTTCAAAAGGTTGGTGTGAAACTCAGTGACCGATTTCTTTGAACTGAATGACTGAACGATCTTGGGTCTTGGGAGAGGCATTCTAAGCCAAAGTAGAATATGCATATTCTCAAAATTTTCCTGATGGCTTTGCCCCCGGACCTACTTATTTCAAGATCTCATTTGTCTTAACCTGTGCGTGTCATTGGCTATAGCGTTCCCTATTTGCTACTCCTCCTTCAAGCAATTTCATCAAAATAATTTGAAGAGCTAGCTGTACTCGGGGACGTGCCATCGAAGCTTCAAAAACATACCCGTCTCTTATACCAATTTTCCGAAAAAGCATACCCGACTTTATACCAATTTTCCGAAAAAGTACACCCAACCTTATACCAATTTTCCGAAAATGTTGTATATCCGATCTTATACTTTAACCAAAATCGTGCAAATCGATACCGTTCCTTTGTACCAAAATCGTGAAAATCGATACCGTTCCTTATACCAAAATCGCGAAAATCGATACCCTTCCCGATGGCACGTCCCTGTAGCCAAAATATGTGAAGTACCCCCCCCCCCCCGGGATTCAGCCACGGTGTATATTTATCAGAGACACGTCTATTCAAAACCGGCGCATGTAGTTTAATCCACTGATGTAATCGTAATCAGGCTAGGCCTCTTTTCGCATATAATCAGTCTAGGCCTCTTTCGCCTTGTGTGACCTCGGTATCAATCTTTTCAAAGAAACGAAAATCAAAATGGCGATGTTGGCAGAAAATTTTGTTGACGAAGAGGACATCTTAAAGTTTGAAGAAAAATATAAAATGGAGAGTGAAAGTGGGACAACTTCGGTCAACACACAATTCCAATATGCTTGTTGTTTAGTAAGAAGCAAATACAAGGACGATATCAGAAAAGGAATCGAGTTATTTAGTGATTTGTGTAACCGAGGTTGTGACCAACGGGACTTCCTGTTCTTCTTGGGTTTGGGGTATTACAAACTTGGAGACTACGCAACGGCAATGAAATTCACACAAAGGCTACTGACAATTGAACCAAGCAATCATCAAGCAAGAGAACTTGAAGAGATCATTGCCGAAAAACAAAAGAAAGATGGACTTGTAGGGCTTGCAGTCGTTGGAGGATTGGTTGCTTTGGGTGGAGCAGTAATTGGCATGATGTTTGCTAAAAAGTCATAACGTTTGCATCATTTTTGCTACAAAGTCATAGTGCACATAACTTTTCCATCATTTTTGCTTGAAGGCAAATTTTTCCACTTTGAAAGTATGCATACCAGACAGACCAGAATACAATTTGTTAATAAATTTGATGATTGAAGATGTTTGTTCATTTCATTGCTGAAAATGATGGAGCTTAACAAATAACAACCATGAAAATGAGTGGATTGGTAAAATGCGAGTTATGAATAGTGAGTTGGTGCTTTCTGTGAAGCGAGTTAATAGTGAAAAGTGTGGGTTGGTACATTTGAAATGCGAGTTATGAGTTGAGTTCAGTAAAGAAAACATCAGATTTTCCATTTTTTTGCGCTCATAAAGGATTTGCTTTGAGCTTGGACAATTAGGCCTAGACAGGGAAGAAAAATGTTTCTCTTTGGTACTCTTGAGTTTGTAATACCGGGTGTCTCAAAAAAAAGTACCCCCTTTTGACCCAACAAGGCAACAAAACGATAATATTTCGGGACTTTTTGAATTCATGGCTACATTTGTTGGTCTTCAACTTAACTGCACATACCTTGCATTTGGAAATCGACCACCAAACACCGGAGACATAAGTTCACAAGGTCAAAATTTGGAGAGCACCTGAAACCAGAGGTTTTGAGAAATGGCCTAGCCATAATTTGACAACAAACAGGCATTTTGCAAACGAATTTTCGACTTTGACCTTTACTTCTTATTTCTGAAAAGATTTATACCTTGAATTACTTCAATTGTTCTGTTGAAGTGACTTTTCTTTTGAGGAATCGGTCCTTGCATTGCATTCCATCCCAAGAGTTTTGTATAAAGAAGAGGAGGAGCACATGCACGCTTATTTTGGAGATGTGGCACGACTTTCTCACTCTTACCACATGCTTACTATATTTGTTTAATCAGCGCCATGTCCATGCATATTTTATTCTTTTCAAAAGCAAAACACGGAAACTTAAAGTCTACAGGTACTTTGGAAAATGTCCACGATGCCAAATCATAACTAGGCTCTTTTTCAAAACCTCTGGTTTTGGGTGCACTGTAAATTTTGACTGTGCGAAATTGTATCTCCGGTGTTTGGTGGCCGATTTCTAAATGCAGGGTACGTGCATCTAAGTTGAACATTGATAAATTTAGCTGTGAAGTCGGGGAGCAATGATATCTTATTGCTTGGTTCCTATTTCCAGTCAAAGGGGGTACTTTTTTCTGAGACACCCGGTACAAATAACCTGCATGTCCAAAACACCTTTCAACTCATAACTAAAGATTGACAAGTTTCTTAACTTCAAATTGACCTCTCAATGCTTCTATAGAATTTCCCAGGGGGGGGGGGGTACATAGCATGTTGGGGGTATGGGTATGTGCCACCCATATGGGTGGGTTTTTGGGTTCAAAATTCTCTAAACAAGGGTCATTTTCGGCAGATTTTCCATAATAAACATGGGTTGGGTTTCACTGAAATTCGCAATAATAGTTAAAAATAGGGAGTTTTGCACCAAAATTCATCATGAAGTGGATACCAAGGCAAGTTTCGGTAATTAGAAGTGGGTACCTTTCTGAAAACCAGTTGGCAGACCCCCGTCCATCCATATGTCATGTATTTTCTGGGATGCCCTTCATTTACTCATAAGCGGGTTCTTACTTTGTATGTTGAATAATGACTACATATACATTTCTTAATATATGAAACTGATTTATACGTTTATAAGAAACTAGTATTAGGATGCCGAAAAATTTAAGAAATTCTAGTACTCTGCTTGAGAATTGCATTGCTAAGAAGCTTTTATAGCCAAATACAAAGGATATCATGGGAAAATTGTTGTTAAGCCTTTATTTTTCTTAATATTCATGATAAATTTATGTTTTGATTAAAATAGAACTCTCCTTCTGTCTAAAAATTGTGCTGTCTGTCAAGAAACGAATACATGGCAGTGGTAGAAACTACATGCATAGAAAAAAATAAGAAACACATTTAAGAAACTTTTAGTACTAAAAATCTGACATTTTCACGTGAAAATAAGACACTTTTAGTACTATGAGCTTATCCAAGTTTATTATAAAAGAAACAACGTGTATCAGATCAGGCCTGACTGAAATACATGCAAAAATCATGCTGAAGCTATCTATACTTCGAACATATGCCTCACAAATTTGCCTTTGTTGAAGATGCTTTTCCTTATCTAAAAACACCCCCAGCCTAGTCAGCAGAGCTCAATTTACTTGAACGTGAACGACTTGGAGAAATGAAAGCTGCAACTTGTATGTAATCCCGGGGGGGGGGGGGGGGTACTTCACTATCGGGTCACACGGGAATGTGCGCCAGTTTTGGATAGTTGTTGGCCTAAAATTCTGGGAATGGGGTATACTTTTACTGGAATTTTTCTGTGAGTGGGGTATACTTTCACTTGAAATTTTCTGGGATTGGGGGTTAACTGTTATACTAAAAATCCTGGTAATGGGTGTTGATTGTCCCCATTGATTCAGAGCAGATTTCAGGCCCGTAGGAAGTGGGGGGGGGTAGGGGGGCTCAAGCCCCCCAATAATTCTGAAAACAATGGTGCTACGTGACAAGAATTAATTAGATGTATTGTTCTCTATTGTTTTGAGAACAATTGCCCCCCCCCCAATCCGAAGCTTCTTCCTACGGCCCTGGATTTGTTCTGCTTGTAACCATAACTGAGACAAAATCCGTTCTTTCGCCTTGAAATTGAGTGCCATTTAAGATTGAATTGTTCTTTATTACTTCTTCAAAATTCTGGGATTGGGTATCAAAATCTGACCTTTATTCTGGGATAGGGTATCATTTTTTGACCAAAATTCTGGGATTGGGTCATAACAGAAATTCTGGCGCCGCACACCCCTGTATGAATTTAAAGTGAAGTACCCCCCCCCCCCCCGGTATGTAATAGGCCTGTAGCTTCTTATAATTGACTTCTTATGAAGAAAATTACAACGGCCTAAAAACGCTAAATGCATAAAACAGTTCCAAATTCAATTGCAACTTCAAACAACCGTTGTATTTGGCGAACAATACATCCATTCAAAAGAAAGCAGGCAACTCGCACTTTTGTGTTTGCAACTCGCAGCAACTCGGAAATCAAGTGCAACCTGCAACTCGAAACTCGCATAATAAGTGGAACTCGCAACTCGTAAAATAAATGTAACTCGCAACTGCAACTCGCAAATCGCACTTTACCACATCACGAAAATGCACTGCGGTATCAAAAAGTAGGGTAAGACGGGGTAAAGTGAACTACGGGGTAAAGTGAACTACGGGGTAAAGTGAACTACTCAGGACATTCGCGCTTCTCTCCAAAAGTAAACATGCAATGATAAAACTTGATTTATGCCCAATGCTTTGTTACATATGCTCACAGAAAATGAAAATTTGAATAATTGCAAAATAGTTCTTCATGTTGTTGCAAAAAATCCCTTTACTCCAGGTAGTAAAAACATATTAGTACTCGAGAAATTATGGTTGTTAGGTTGGGGCTCCTATCTTTGGTCTTAATTTTTGACCCCAAGACGAAACGAATTTCTATGATTTTTTGATCGATTTGAAGCACATACCATGTGTTTACTTTTTCCAAAAGGAAAGGGCCAAGAAAGTCTTTTTTGTACGCTATCATAATATTTTGTAAGACCTACCGTTCAGTCGATATTTTGCTTCGACCAGGGTAAAGTGAACTACCCGATACCAGCTCCCTGAAAAACCTCCAAAAATTTGACCTTCATTCAAAAATGCGGTTACTGATCCAAGAATTTTGTTGGGATTTGATGAAGCAAGCATACCTATCGACATGGAAAGGATAAATGGCCATCACTGTGAAATTAGAATATTGATATAATTGTTATAGATTTATAACTATTTTTGGTTTTATTTCTGGGTGGAGGTTTCAGGGCAAGGTAAACATTTTTGAAAATATTGTTTCTCTTTGTGGTAAGTTGGTATTGATATGCAATATAGTATTTTCCAAGTATATTCCCATTATTGTTAATCGACTTGTATTCAGGTCTCGCAATCTGACTCGAATTGATGACTTAGACAATAGTTTTTGGTTAATATTTGATCTGCAAAGATCGTTCTCAACATAGGTCACAATTAACATACATGTCTCTTGTGAAATTTTTGGGCTTGTTTCGTTTTGGCATGCAAAGAACTCCTTAGAGTTGCAAAATAAATCATGTTCTCGGGTATTACCAACAAGGGCAGATTTTGTAATACAATAGTAACAGTTGCGTTTGATTGACACTTTGATTCAAAGCGATTAGCGACTGCAGACAAAGGAAATTCTCTCAACCATGAATTCAAAACAAACAAAACCGCAAAAGTTGCTCTAAAACACAGGTAGCTAGGGCGCTCGTTGTGCATTCCAAAAATTGTTTTTAAGAGCAACCATAGGCATAGATCGAAAGAAGAAGGCAGGGCATATTTTAAGGAAATCTGACTAGTGGGCCAAACTAACCATGAGGGCCCTATTCCCGGGTTCAAAAGGAGATGTATAAACATACAAATAAAGCCTACAGCATGACCTTGTGCTATCCATCAGGAGTCATCCTATCGAAAACTCGCCCATTTTTCATTTCATTTATAAATCTTTTTTTTAGGCTTTCCCCAAAACTTTTTTCATACAAGTTATCAAATGAATTTGAAGCGCATTCGATAGGAAACGGAGAACTTTGTGGACATGCGAGTGAAGCGAGCAAACAAATTTTGGTTTCGGTTACTCTTACCAGATCAGCTTAAAATGGGTTAAAAAAAATTTGCAATTGTTCATTGTCCCAATACTAGTTTCTCAAAAGATTCTGTAAAATTAAAAGCTAGCTATCTTTGGGTGATCTAGGTAAAAAGGTTCATTGCCCACTCTCAAATTGGCTCTGCACTGTGTGAAATGCCTTTAGCAATGTATTATCAGCATTGAGAACCAAATTTGGTTCATTGTACACGATTTTCTGAAACAAGCATTGCAGGTCTATGGATAGATATCAGTTTCCTAACGATTTAGTTGCATTATTTTCGGAAATTTTCTGAGGACAGCAGACTTTCGAGTGAAGTATCCTAAAACTGAAATTTAACGGCCGACAATTTTTTTTTCCTCCTGGGAACGGCAAAAACTTTCGTCCGAACTTCCTGTGAAAATGTTTTCGATTTTACATTGATTTGGTAGATCGTACAGCGTAGTTGTGCAAGTTGTAGGTACAACATAGTTCAAAAATTACTTGGTGAAATTGACCACGTTCAAAAGCGAGCAACATAAGGTTTAAACTCAACATAACATAGCACAGATACTTGTATTGCATACAAGTTTAAGACTGATTGCTGGGTAGGTAGCTCAAAATAGGCACGGTAACTGTAGGTTACAAATTGCACATGACTTTTGTCATGAAAGTGAGCAACGAAAATGCAATATGGTTGCCACTTCTTCCTTCCTGGAAACGAAAAGCACTGCCTAGGCACAAGCAACTGAACAGCTCAATGATAGGGTTGACCTGGACGATATCTACTAACAATAACCACTCTTTTTCCAAATTCTTGATACAAGTCTCTTGGTCAAGATCCTGCCTAATTAAAGTTACTGCAGGCATCAATATTGTCTTCTAGATAACGATTATGACAGGTTACGGTTCTACCGCATTGGACGGCAACGCAGAATTCACCTTTTCAAAAAATTTCCTACAGCCTAAAATCTTGCAAAAATTTCCTGGGAACGGCGTTCCTCTGTTCCCACACTTTGTTGGCCTCTGTTTAAGAACTGCCCATTTTGTCATTTAGAACTGCATATAATCGAATTAAGTGAAGGTGAATATTTTAGCACCAAGCGCTGGGAATGCAGAAGTAGAGGAGACTTAATCGAATCTGTGTCCCTTGGTCATGACACTTAAGCGGTGGACTCTACCTGGGCTCAAACCTTGTCCACCGGATTGTTCTGCCTGCAAAGCCAGAGGATTGCAGGCACCACTGCGCCACAACACTTTCTGTCCATGTTTGTTGGACATTGGTAAGCCCAAACACGACCCCTGTGTAAATTGTATCAGTAAAGTCTATCTAATGCGTGAAGAATGTTCAAAGAGAAAGGTTTATCTAAGGCTAAGTGTCTATATCTCTCGATTTCACTGAAAGAACTGTTTGGTGCTTGACTATAACGGGATAAAACAATAAAGCAAATTAACAAATAGGGCCCAAACTAGTGGGCCAAAAACGGGGATTTTTACTTCACTACTGGGCCAGGAAGGGGGCCTACTGGGCCAATGGCCCACTAGTTACAATGTTAAAAGATGCCCTGGAAGAAGGATATATCTACATATCTACCTCAGGCATTTCATTTCTTTGGTTCAGAAGCTGAGCAGTAAGTGTTTTAATTACACCCAAAAAAGAAGAGAATTGAATCGACTCCCAATCGGGTTTTGAACCAAGCATATGAAAAACATATGTAGATATATCTTCCTTCTTTCGATCTATGCTCATGTTTGCTCTTAAAAAGAATTTTTGGAATGCACAACGGGCGCGCTAGCTACCTGGGTTTCAGGGAAACTTTTGCGGCTTTGTTTGTTTTGATTTACTGGTTGAGAGAATTTCCTTTGTCTCCGATCGATAATCGCTTTTAATTCAGGTGTCAATCAAAAGCAACTAGTGCTTTTGTCTTATAAAAGCTGTCCTTGTTGGTATTACCAGCATCAGTTGGTTTATTGGTTTTATCGAACAATTGCTGAGTACTTCACTTTACCCCGGCCTGGGGGTAAAGTGAACTTGGCACAGCGGTCGCCAAAGAAAGCTCTTTTATGAGACAATGGAAAAATATTTGAAAAATATTTTTGCTGGATAAACTGACCCAAAGACATAATGTCAAAACAACGTTTAAAAGTTTGCCCTCAGCTGCAATCTCTTTAGGATATCCTTGAAAAACCCCCAAAATAGTTCACTTTACCCCGTCTTACCCTAGACTGAAAGCTGAGTCCAGTGAGTCCCATCTATGAATACCCCAGCATCAGTCTTAGACATGTGCATTACTTGCCCCATGTCTGCAGTTGCAAGGTTTGTTGCAAGGTAGACTTGCCGTAAAAGCTCTATTTAGCCCACCCCTCTCTAATAAGCCCCATCTCCTCTGAGCCAAAATTTCAAACAAGCCCCCTCTTTATTAAGTCCTCTACATTAAATTTCAGAAGTTACCAAGGATTATCCATTTGTTTAGCTAAACAAGTTTTAATGTTAATTTTGATATGGTTTGGAACAAGACTGTGTCGAATTCATGTATTTGACTCGTAAATTATGTTGAATTCGCAAAATATGGTGTAAAAGAACTAAAAATCTATCATACATACCCTTGTCATTCGATTTTGCGAATAAGCCCCCTCTCTTTCAAGCTCCCCCGTCTGGAGAATTCAAAAATTAAATGAGACCCCTGGGGGGACTTAATAGAGCTTTTACGGTACTTCACTTGTCCTAATGTTTCTCTTTGTTCCATTTCACAGCATGATCAATAGTATACGACACACCGTTGTGGAGGGAGGGAGCAAGCACCAAAGTCAAATATTTGGAATTTATGTTTTCTTGAAAATATCAATTGCCTCTTCCCCCTCCCATACTTCAGGTTTACTGTACCCCAATAAAACATTTTATCCGAGCAATTTTTGGATTTTTAGATCGTTGGATAGCACACATCCACCCACAATTTCTACTAATTTCAAAGAATTTTACTTTCATCTAGGAAAATGCTGTTTATATGACGAGGAATATATGAGAACTAAAGGAGGTTTCAAGTGCCTATGATTTCCTATTGGATGGATTACGAGCTTTCAATGACAGATTTCATTTGCAATAAACAACCATGTCAGCTGGGTAAACTCTTGCTGTCTATACCTTGAGACATTTGGAATCGATTCAAATCCAAATAAGTTGAAAAATATGAAATTGTAAAACGGGCCATAAAGGACATTTGAAAGGATATTTTCAGCGCGAAGCTTAAACTAAATTAACCGACAAGTTGCTCAGAAGGTGCTTTGCAAAATTCCGATGCAGCGATCATAGACTGCGCAAGGAGGTCGGCCGGAGAAATAATTTGCCAGTCGAGGACAGAACGTGCCGCGGAACGTGTGACATGCCTTTGTAATAAAACCATCATTGAAGATGAACAAAATTTCATGACTACCTGCCCTAAATACCACAGTTTACGAAATGAACTGTATGAGAAAATTGAGAATTCTGTCATAAACTTCAAGCTTCTCACATCCGAACAAAAAGTTATTTACATGATGTCATGTGAGGACCTCCAGATAATTAAATGGGTAGCATGTTTCATAAGAAAGTCTATTGAATTACGTTCAGATGATAATGCCAATTGAACATAACCACTACCCCTTTCCCATTCCTACCTCAATAATTATAGAGAGTTAGCACTATGTATAGTTGAAATTAGTTTTACTCATTCAATATTTAATATTTAGTTTATTGCTGTATTTCAGCTACTGTTACATACTTATATTAGTCATTTTGTTGCTGTTATAATTCACTTCTTTTATTTTAAAGTTTAACGACGCTCCAGTAAATTGTAGCAAGTTATCACCATTAAAAATTGAAAAACTTGAAATTGAATTGTCATTGTAAACTCTGCGCTAAATACATATAGGATTGAGGCATTAGGATTATTCTGTTTACTCTTGTCGCCAGATTAATGTTAATCATTTACAACAGTGGAATAGGCGATTGCGCTAAAGATGGCCGCGAGGAATTTTTTACCAAGATACATTGCGTTCTAATTAAGAATCTTTAGCGATTCTATAGGAATTCGATTAAAGAATGCAGCGCATCTTGGTAAAAATTCCTCGCAGCCATTTTTAGCGCAAATTGTCTATAATACGCTAAAAAAACCTATCAAGGCCCTTTTCTCATAATCAAATTTTCAGCAAAGCAATAGGTATTCATACAGCTCCCTGTACCCACCGGTTTGATGTAAGTGGCTGAAATTTGGTAGACATATAGAAAAAGCATAGGCAGATAAAAGTGTGTCTCACTTTTGAGCAAAATTGCATGGTCCAAATTTGACATTTGAATGAATCTCAAAACGAGGCCAGGGAGCGAGGGGCAAAATTGTTTTATTGATTATTCTGAAGCTAAATCATGCAAGGGAAATTTGAGACATAGTTTGCTAGATTAATGTGTTGAGAATGCAAAAATCTCATTGAGATTTAAATGAAACTTATCTGGGAGGACAGGGAGGTTCTAGAAGGGGGAAGATCCAATTTTCACTTTTTCAGACACTGCTAAAATTGAATTTTTGACCATTGGAAACATTATTTTGTTTGAGAAAGGTGCGAAAGAATTTTCTCAATGCATTGTATTATTTTGTTGCCAGGGAAAAGCTGCTTCACAAGCTACAGTCAAGTTTTAGAAATTTTAACAACAGCAGTTCAATATTAAGACCAGTTTAAGACCAGCCCTTGGATTTTTAGCTTGTAGTTACAAATCACATCGTTATTCGAATTAATGTTCAAGAATTATTTCATTACTTGAATAATCGAACATCACAGGCTCTTACCTCAAAAGCACAGAATTTTTTTACGCTTTTCCAAGGGTGGTCTTAAACTGTGGACTCAACGCCCTCCACTACCTTTTTCCCTGAACCAATATTGTTCGTGGAGTTTCGATATTTTGCAAACAAATCATAGCAATGAAATGGGCATAGAGTGGTGTAAAATCCAACTGATTAACACAATTTTTGGGTCACACCCCTAGTCGGAAGAAACACTATAATTTCTGAGAATGTCTATAGATTTCATTGTGAGGTCATAGCAAAATGGCTCCGAAATTAAAAAAAACAGCCTCAAAATTTAGAATCTACGTGGAAAGTTGATCTAAATGAGCTTCAAGAGAGTAAAATAGGCAGAGTGGTAGGGTTCCATTTCGTTACACCAAGAAACGTTGTTGACAAAAATGTGGTCTTACAATTTTTTTATGTAGAGTGGTGTCGCCCATTATGCCCATGTCGTCGCGAAGTTCTGATTTAGATCCAAAAAGAGCACTTAAAGGGAATGTAAGCATATATAAGCATTTGATAAAAATAACTTTACAAAGACAATAGGCGATCACACGTGCCGCACCATATTTCGGTAACTGATCTACGTCAACATGAAATACTGACATCTGATAGGCTAGAAATTGACCGCAAAAGGCTTGAGCCACTTTTATATGCTAACATTCCCTTTAATGAAAAAACCAAATAGCGAGATTATATCACCAACTAATGGAAAAAAAGATCACACAGTATTGACTTTTTACGTAAACTCCTTATACTGATTTTAGAAGATTTTAAAGAAGGGGGTAAAAACATCGTTTTCTTCGAGCGTCGCCCATTATGGCCGCAGGAGAAACAATGAACGCTACTCTCCGGTAAAAAGTTTTAATAAGAAAAACAGTTTTAATTATCGTTCTTTGTGGTACTTTAAACACAAAAATATCAATAAGAATTAACCTAAACTTCGAGTTTTAGCAATTTAAATACATGTTTCGAGTTGTTCTAAATCCTGCCTTATCTCTTGCGATTGGATGGATGAGTTTTGGCATAGCTTCTAAAATGGAAATAGACTTAATGTATTGCTGCGTTTTTTTGGGTTTCGATGATTTTCCAAGTCAGTAAGTAAGATTTTAACCCAAATTGACGATTTTTTAAATAAATTTTGCATTCTAATATTTCGAAGCGATTGGAAACTTCTCTTGTAAACTGATGGGCATAATGGGCGACGAAAATAGCCATTAGCAGCATTGAGACTTCAAAACCTAAAATCTGAATCAGAAGTCACTTTGCTTTGGTTTCATTGTAGATTTCCTCTCTAGAGACAGGACTTCTGAAAAATCTAAGCATATTCCAAAAATTTCAAGCCGCAAGGTGCCGAGCGAACGAAAAAGAAGGAAGGAATGTAAATAGAATCATGAAATTTGCAATACTTGAAAGAATCAATTAGAGATATGCACAAACCATCTCGTCGGGTTTCAATGCAAATGAACTTGAGTGAAGGTCAAATCATGACAAAACAGATGTCAGCAAAGATTTTCCGCGCAATGGCAATTTTATTACTAGTCGTCAGTCCCCTGAAATCTAATCTCTCTTGCTAGTCGGTCATAATGGGCGACCGGCCATAATGGGCGACGCTACTCTATATTCAATTAAAAATTTGCAATACATGATTACTAATTACTATACCTACAGCTAACGCTACCCTACTACAGGGATGATACCTAAAGGAGCAAACTATTTTGTCTACCCAGAGGTCATAAGATGAATGAAAAAAGAATGAAATAAAACCACAAACAGAGCCACAAACATCTTGCAACCAAATAATTAAAAGTTTTGGCCACGACTGTAGATCAAACAGAGGATGCATTGACCATTTTTGCAACATTTTAAGAGATTAAACGCCTGCGTCTCAAATCATCAATTGTAAAACTAAGCGAATGCAAAAATAAGCAATTGGAAATCACAATTCACAAAACAAATTTTGCTTGAAATTATTTACATCCCAAAAATAAATGTAAGCCAACAAGTAAGTGTTCCTCTCTTTAGAATAATCTTCAAAATGTCTTGCAGATTAGTTGTGGCAATCATGATATCATGAAATCGTAATGAAAGGAACATCATTTTTGGCCATCTTAACGGGAGTGTGCAATGGTACATAGGCTTCTCTATAAATAGAACACAGAAAACATTCAGACACACCATTGTTTCGTTGGCTATCAACTGTTCACAGCACATGTGGGACATCGATTTGAAAAAGGCTAGTTTTAGATGCTTTTGCTCTTTGCAAATGCAAGCTTATAGCCTTGCACATACCCTTTAAACAAATGCCACAATTTGAAATCATCCAAATCGAAGAACCTGTTTTTGCTTGGCATCGCATTTTGCCCTTCGGTTTTGGCCTTACTTCAGAAGTCAGTGAGTTGTTTTTTTGTGAAGTTGGACTTTAGATGCGGGAACATTTTATGAAAAAGCCAGTAGATGTAGAGTAATTATCTAGAATGAGAAAAATTTTATTGGGCTACCAAGTAGTCTTAAGATTATGTAGATTACTTTGCTTGTACTATCAAAATTTTACCAATACCGATTGGTTTTAAGTTTTAGCTGTACGATATACTCTTTTCTAAAGACTCATTGCACACCTAATGAATGGCACCTGTGTTTAAAGCGCTTTACCAGCTAACTGGACATCACAAGCTAATTTTCAAGCAAGCGAGGGTTTACCTCAAGCAGTCAGTCAGTATTTTATACCTTCCTGCTAGTCATCAAGTAAACCTAGTGGTCGGTAGTTCACATATGGGCGTAAGTAATGGTGTTTGTGTATCTCATTTAATAGTTCATCTTCAGTTGGTTCTTGCATATCGTTTCTGAACATCTGATGCACACGAAAATGTGGAGTGGTCTGCAAGGAATAAGAACGGTATGGTCAGCAATAAAAACTTGTCAGCAGGGTGTATTAAAACAACGTTTTGGCGTTTTACGATATGTACGATCCCTAAGTGTTGGCGGTGGCAATCAGACGCCAATACGGTATATTTGACACTTGTGAATAAATAAAAAAACAAGAAGGAAAAACAAGTTACAAATAACATCCACCAAAGATAGTATTCGTTGGTACTAAATGCTAACAATACATATACTAAACATTATAAAGGGTAAGCCTTCTGAAATGTAAAACAAGCCACAGCCAGTCACTTTCATTGTGCATGGTGATGAAGAAGTCATTGTTTGGTAAATCACGCCGAGAGTGTTTTGTATACATTTCTACATAGCATCCGAATGTAGTTTTAGGACGCTGAGAAGCTGAGCTTATCGATGCAAGGTCCTGGTCCTTCCTCTCGATGTGACCTCGTGATTCCTTTACCCTGGAATTACAGAGAGTTGGTGACTCTCCTCACACTCTCCTCACACAGCTTTGTAGCAGGTCCGCTTAGACTCGAATAAAATTTAATCAGTCAAAGAAATTGGATATGTGACATGTAAGTAAAAAGATTAGATTGTGCTAACGACGTGAACCGTTTCACTGAGGGGAGGTCTTCAAATGCCAAGTATATTATTTTGGGGAAGAATGAATATATTTCAAATTTGATATGAGATTTGGATTTGATTTCTGTCATGAGTATCTATACGTGTAAATCAATCAGATTTAGTAATAAGATGAACACAAATTTTCCTTTGTATATCCTAGTACCAACTAGTACGTATAGAATGGCTTGCGTGCACCGAAAACTCTCCAGAACGTCATTACGGGAACCGCCAGTCAAGCTATGGTTTTTGTATTCAAGAATAAGGAAAGAAGACAAATGCTGCATAACGCTGTGAATATCATGCAGAAGAGGGGTCTATAGGCTCAATAAATATCCAGTTAACATAAAAACAGTACATTTTTGGCGCTTTCTGCATTGAGAACGTACTGTCCAAAAACCACCACCACTGCCCGAAACCCACCTGAAAGATGGCAAACAACAAAATACAAACCTCTTCATTTCCTGCAAATCTCCGCCTGCTCCTTCGCCGTCTCTGTACTTGGTTCCTTTCAAATTGAGTGAAAAATGCCTGCCACGAGAAAGATCAATATTTAGAAAGGAATACGCAAAACAAAACACTATTTGTGTTTCCAGTGATTAAACTGATCTCTGAAGTACTATTTGATTCAAATAAAACTCACAATTAGATTGTCTATTTTATTGCAAGAGAGAGATGGAGTAACGTTCAATTGCCATGCGTTTCTGAAGAGAAAAATTTCATTGATGCACTGAAACAATTCATTTGCACCGCCATTCACTTGACGATGCAATTACAGTACCGTTGAATGGTATCAAACACGGTTTGAAACTACTTGCTAATCTATTTCATTGTCTCTGCTACAGTCATAACGTATTTTTTCATTTTCATTTAAAATTCTCCATGCATAACATTCTTTCAGCTAACAAAGTCAACATGAAATAAAAATATAATATCACTGTATATAAAATACATCAAAGCTAAAAATTTTGTACAGTGACCTATCTACATAGTTCATAGCAGCTGCTCTTCCAGGGAGTCGTGTTTCACGTTGATTTTAGCTCTAGTTCTTGAAATAAACTTTAATGTGCCTGTGGAATCCACTAAGGTTCCGTTTATGGGTTTAATATGATGAGTCCGTTATTTAAGGCTATTTTTAAGTTCAAAATACCGAACAAGGAATTGCAGGGACCTACAATTTCCAAACAATAATCGTTGAATACGGCAAGGGATGTTTTCACTGTTCGGGTGTTAAAGCTTGGAATGATATTCCCATTAATGTGCGAGAACTGCAGTTACTGGTGAGTTACTAACTTAATCCCTTCCTTTCAGGTTTTTAGATTAATTCGGTTTTCTCTAACAGGATTTAACAGTTTTTCTCTTGTTACAGGTTTAATTTGGTTGTTGTTCCTTTTACAGGAGTTAACAGCGTTCTTTCTTCTGATTTCGGTGTTTTGGTTGGGTTTATGGGTTTAATATGATGATTCCGTTATTTAAAGCTATTTTTAAATTTTGTACCACGAATCACTTGTTTACGTATTTTGAATTCTGGATCTCATGATGATATTTACCAAAAAGGCTTTCGGAACCTTGCTTGTTGACTATTTTATATATCATAACTGACCGATTAAAGTTTTTGACGTTCAACGGTCAGCCAGCTTTGTCAACCAATTATGTGACCAATTATCTTTCAATCAACAATAGAACGGGTGCTTGCAGACTTTGGAGGGTATTCAATTTTGATTCTGGAAAGACTCCCCCAGATGACAGTACTAAAAGTTACTTAATTTCGGATGAAAATTTCGGTGTTTTTGTAGTAAAAGTTTCTTAATTGGCTTCTTATTTTTTGGTCCTAAAATTGCGACATTGTTCAAAGTTGAGCCTTCTCCTCGGCAAAGGGCTTCCATTTTGCATTGCCATTGTCATGCACAAGGCAAAAATTGACCAATTTTGCAGTTAAAAGTTAGAAAAAGATTAAGGTACCTTTGTTAGAGAGACATGAATAAGAAAGACACACAGAAATAAAATTTTAGAGTTTCTTTTGAGCGAAGTACTAGAATTTCTTAAATTTTTGGTCATCGTAGTACTAGTTTCTTATAAAACAGTTCCTTATAAAAAAACGTGTAGCATACCGCAGATGACTTGCAACAAGGGCAGGGCACACATGGTCAAGATGGGATTTTGAAATAAGATTTTCAGTCTTCAGTGATCTGAGACCGCCAATAATATTTTCTCTCATTTTGCTGAATTGGTCATACAAGTTAAGCCCTTCGTCCACGTCCACGACGAACCCCTAGTAATGTATCCTTCGCGACACGTTTTATTTCTGAATCATTAAGATTCAGTGGTTTCGTATGCAAGGTTGACCATGTTTAAGGCCGTCGGAACAAAATTCATATTGGGAGGACTGAAACTAGATGCGAGCAAAGCGACCAAGAACGTGGAGTCCAGGAGCTTCCATCGGGAAAATTTTCATGACTACGCCCTTGAGATCGTCAAAAACGCCCCATTTTTTAGAAAATTTGCCATTGAAGGAAACAAAGGATCAAGACTGATGGGAGTCTTTCCCAGAAAGTTTTGAAACTAAGACTTCAATTTCACGATGATATAGATTATTATTGAGTTGCATGAAAAATAACTATCTCCATGATTTTGGCTTTCACAGCCTTTTTCACGTACAAAATCAACAAACTTCAGCAAATTATTTGAGGGAGCTGAAGCCCTCATCCCCGGCCCCCTTCCTTCTGACGGGTCTGATAGTTCCGCAGCCAAATCTGTTCAAGAAACGCTTGTCAATGAATACACCTTACGAAACATTGTGCTATTTTGTTAACAATGTAGTCGATCTGCAAAGTATCTTATGATTGACGCCCAGCAGATACTTTAAGTCAGAGGAAAAATGACTCTAACACGAGTCAAGATATCAAAACATTTAAATGATTTTTTATCATTCAGCAGAGTTATCATTAAATTATTTGCTATACATTTGCATCAATAAGAATGTCTGGTTCGAGTCATTTTTAAACGACAAAATCAAACATATGATGCATAATGCAGTGTGGTTATTCATTTAGCTGCTTTGCTTGAGAAACAAAAGTGAAGATAAGACATTTGTAAGCAGTTACCTCTAGCACGAGTGCAATGAGAAGATTGGCACAAATCACCACAGAGACAAACCACCACAAAACAAAATATGCTTGAGACCATCTGTAAACAATGTATAAAATGATTGAAATTGAATTGCATACACAGCTTTAACACACATAACAATATCAAGACTTCTTTCTATCCAGCTCAATATTTTGTCATTGATAAAATAAAAGATCTACATTTTGAATTAGAATGTAATCTGCAACATTGCCCATAGGGGGAAGATTATCTATTGATATATTTCTGACTATTTATTGATCAAATTTTTTCTTTTTGTTCATATAAAATATTACAATACATCAATACATTCTACCATACTATCTAATTACTATACAACAATACGGGGATGATACCATGAGGAGCAAAAGACAATGACTACCCCATGGCCAATGCATAAAGATGAACGCCGTTCAACAAAAATACAAGGGAAATTAAGTAAATTAAAATAGATAATTGGCTACGAATACACAATGAAACTGAAAAAAGTAGGTGCTTATGTATGTGAGTTTGCAGCAATGGAACATTTAAAAGCGTTCCGTAGCATGAATGAATTTGAGGGTTGCCTCGAGTAGCGTTTTATTGTTGTCGATCGTTAACCTTTTGTCTCCATACAGAATGAATTTGAGTAAAACTTCATTTGAAAGAGAGGAAAAACCACGAGGTAACAATATTGCATTTACACTATTGAGAAGATCAGATTTAGGCCCGTTATAAGAATGACAAAGCAGCAGGAAATGTTCCGTGTCCTCTACCCCGTCAATTTCATGGAAAATATCTTAAATATGTTGGTCACAGAGAGGCATTACTTTAAATGATCGTCTTGTGAATCTCAGACAATAGCCAAATAGCGTTTCAAAAGTATACCGACAGTTTCTAGAAGCTTCGATAAAATTTTGTTCAGTAACGTTTCTTGAATGATTTGGGGGCCTACCTAAAAACCTAGATTACAATTAGGGTAATATGATCCAAGCGAAGGGAGTTACCTCTGTGCATACATGTTTCAACTTAAATCAAATGCCGTTGGCTAGAAGCGTAAAACGCAGAGAAACAAAAGAAGGAGAGAAAAGAGGGATAAAACATTGATACGACAGGGCTATGCAGTAGATGTGGAATAAAAAGACATGTTAGCCATACACATTTCATATGAAACTCGCCATGATATTGCGAAAGTGTGAATATTTGAAATTCACGTGAATTTCATGCAGTGTTGATTTCAAAATGAACAACAGAAGGCAACACAACCCTAGGTGAATGTCCATGGATGCATGCAAAGACTGTACCTATTGTTTGTGGTTTCTTTATAAGCTCTGAGAAATACATGCCAATTATTGACGACCATGACATCCCATAACACAACCAAAGCAGCCTGAAAGGAAAAAGAGATTATGTCACGCGAGGAAATGATTTTAACAGATGTTACATATTTGATAAGATCACGAGGATTAGAATTAACTCAACATCTACAATCGTGGACAAAACTCACGAGACACGTTGCTTTTTCGAGGAAATTTTGAGTTAGGATCCCCCCCCCCCCCATTGCAATGTTGGAGGCAGATGAAAATGTCACAGATGAGTTGAAAAGTATGTGTTCTTCAAGCAACCAACATTGCAAAGGGGGGAGGGGGGTCATCAGCAGTGCAAGGTAGTAGTTTACATGCAGGGAAGACCTCTTTTAACACAAAACTCATTTGTCCCATCGAGTTTTGTCCGCGATTGTAGGTGCTCAATTCTTCAAAGACGATAACGGAAAACATGGTTAAGGGACACTTCCCGCTGGGGGATTATTCCATAATAAAGGTATCTGGGGGCGTGCTGGCCTCAAAGGTATACTTTCCAGACTTCTAGTCAAGACTATAAGTTTTGGCAATTTCAATCCAGCCAGGTGAGGTATACTTTTTGCCAATTTTTGGTGGAGGGAGATAAACCTTTTTTTGGTCTTGCCAACAGTACCGTTTTGAAAATGCTGGCGCGGCTTTCTCCTACCCAAAATTTGTCATAGAAACCTCCGTAAAATTTCTCTAGAATTTATCTTGTCCTTACTTTGATACAAAGCACCTCCATTTGTACAAAATCTCATATGAAAATCGACTTATCAAATGAAACCACTCATGATGCCCCTTAATCTTAAAGCAGAATCCAAAAACTGTGACACATTGTCCCATGTGGCAATCTTTTTCGCAATTGTCTGTTTTGTTGCAGACTAAAATCAAGTAAGACCATGAGCAATAGGACACCAAAAGACTATCAGTGTTCAGTTTTCATCAGTAGTGAGCTCCCTTAGGTGCTGATCAATCTTTGCAAATATTTTCTTTGAGTTACACAGTACTTACCCCAAAATCATCGAAATTGTTGGCATAGTATTCCAACTGTTGATATGATCCACAGTAATTTTTTAGTTGATCGTATGACCCACAATGATTCCTTCAATAAAGAAGACATGATATGATTTACTAAGCGATTTTTTAACCTGTTCAAAGTAACCAGAGAGGATAGCAGATCTCGGCCCTCCGGTGAAACAACTCGACACTTCAATATGATAAGGTCATTTTCAATTGAAAAAGTATCGCAAATTACCTGTATGAAGTGTGGTTTATTGACGATTCAGGCTGGGGACTCTGATTTTCGAATATCATCATTCCGAATATGGCAAATAGGTAATAGATGACCTAGAAAAAGAGAATATTCATCAACTTAGTCTTCGTTCACATCGCTTCGTACGTATTGTTTTATCTGTTGTCATTCTGATGCATTTCACCCGTTCACACTGCTTTTGATGCACACGAAAACGCTGCGAAAACAATGATGCGCTAATAATGCTCCGGCTTCCGGTAAGAAAGAAAACGCCATGAAAACGCGACAAATGTTTAAAGCCTTGAAAATTGCTAGCAACCTTTCAAAGATTTCTCTAAACATTAGACTAGACTCGAGTGAGTCTGCAATATCGAGCATTTGTCAAAATCAGCACACGCTAATCTTTTTGTTGTGGTATTGTAATTGCTACCGTTTTCTAAGGTATTCGTTTTTGTGCTTTATGTATTCAAAGTATGCTTTCGCGATTTAGAAAAAGTGTACATTTTTGGGGTGAAGCAACCTAACTCCAGGTGTAAACGGATAGCTACTTACTTTGTTTCTTTCTTTAATTCTACCTAGCATCCGAAGGTAGTTTTGAGGACACTGAGAAGCTAAGCTTATTGAAGCTAAGCCTGTCCTGGTCCTTCCTCTCGATGTGACCACACCTCATGATTTATTTTGTCTGGAATTACAGAGAGTTGGTGACTCTCCTCACTCAACGTAGCAGGTTCAGCAGGATGGGGACTTGACTCACCAACCCTCAAATGGGCAGTCGAGCGTGCTACCACTGAGCCGTCCCCGCACATCACTTACTTTTTTATTTGTTTCAAGATGAATATGGCCTATACTTCATTGTGAACGTAGTTCGACCTGCATCTGGACTCTGAGAAAAGGACCAATTTGTATGACAGAATATTCAAGAATTCCGAATCCACGTGAATTAATATCAGAAAATTTCTGACCCATGTGTTCGATTTGAAGAGGCAAGGTCTATTCACATTTTTTCAGCTTTGACTGGCTAGATGCTGTTGTTGTCGTTGTTGCAAGACAAAACGTTGTCGTTTCTTGACTTTGTCGCTTCTCAAGCAAAAGGCAAAAGAAAATTTCAGTTGTTTGGTGAGGATTATCTTTACGGGACCCATTGATAAAAAAATTCTCCAAAAAATTACTCATCTACCAGAATTATGGTTAAAAAAACCCACATGTAGGAAATTTCAGATGAAAAACTTCACCCACATGTCCAATATCATTTGAAAATTAAGTACCCCCCCCCCCCCCCCCCCCCGGAATACGAGGCAGTGTGAACAGGGCCTCAAAGAGGAATCTACCATAAAAGTGGACTCTGAGCACTCTCTTTGTTCCCGTGAAAGGACTGAAAGGTTAACCAATCAAATCATGAGGTCTCAGTTATTGTTAACTGTGTTGTTAAGTATGTTGTTAACTGTGTTCTATTGCTAAATAGCGTCATACATTGCGGTCAATGCTTTCTTTCAGCGAGGCGAGAAAAAGGCGGGAGGAGGGGGGCCTTGGCATATTTTGCTGATTTGTGCACTCCTTTCCGGGTATCGTTTTTGCCTCTTTTTCTAACACCGGATATCGAAAGAAGGCAATTTTTCCAGAGCCGGGTGTCAAAAAGGATATTTTGTCAGAGCGAGTTATCATTTCATCGTCTTCCAGTGTATTTCTGCACGTTTTGGAGTATAGTAAGAACCTGCAAAATAGAAAACACTTTATAACCTCTGGCTCATTTGTTTGGGAAATGGTGCCCTCGTATAAGAAACCACTAAGCCTGATTTTAGGAAGGTTTCTTAAAGGAGGATCCCAAATAAATTCATATCCAACAATCTTTGTTAAAGTCAGGTGCCAAATATCTTCTAGAGATTTGATGCAAAAGTATCTCCATCTATACTTGGCATGTATGCTATGGTTGAATAAATTTATAGAGAATTCTATGTAACGAGAACATACTATTCAATAGTGTTTGTTCTGAGTTTTCTTTAAAACTTTAAGCTGAAATCACTGCAGTTTTCTTAACTATGTGATGAGAAACCTTTCAGCCTGTTTCCAGAAAAATGTCCTTTTAATGATGAAATAAACTGGCTGTTTTCAAAAAACTGGTTTCTATTTTGCAGGTTCTTACTGTATCCTTTTCATCGACCTAAAGCTGGCTATCATTTGGAGGGGAACGCTCTAGAGCCCTGTAAAATATTTCTTGGCTACAAACCCCTGTACTAATGAAAGTCAAGTGACTGCTAAACATCTTCAGGTGACTGGTAAACATTTTTCTTGCCCGGGAAAAGGCCAGAAATTGGCCCATGCTTAATATCTGTTGAACATTTATAATCAAATGTTTTAATGCTTGTTATGCGTTCTTTCAAATTAATTGCTTCAAAGGAACGTCAGGTAATTTATCGTAATTTTACAGGGAGTACAAAAAATTGTGTCCCGTTTGTGTGACTGCTGTGGAGGAGCTGTAATTTTAATTGCCTTGGTATTTACACAGTTGAATTGTTCAGGCGTCAACTTAGAGTATGAGACCTTGTTTGATGAGTCAATCTGACAAGTGGTTGCTGATTTATGGCAAAGGCAAGGCAAAATAAGTGGTTGCTTAAAAACAGCACTTCTATCGTTTCGTTTTCCACCAACATCAAGTAATGCTTGAAAGAACTGATACCATGCTACCGTTCCCGAAATTTTGATATAGCTTTAATACTTACTACAATAACCCCTCCAAATGGACGCATGTTCTTAACCAGGTCAGATAATGTGCCAGCGACAAGCGAAAGGGGCTAGAAAAACAAAAAATCCTAAAATTCAACAAACATGAGCGGCTGATATTTTAACAATAAAAATAAAGTTTTCACATAACCGTTTTATACAGGCACAGATCCCCGTCTGGAAATTTCTGATGACAGTACAACAAGCAGCAATGAACTGTCGTTTCAAATGAGAAAATTCTGAAATAGTTTTTGAGGCCAGGTAGTATGCTTCAAAGTAAAAAAACAATAGAAATATAAATTCAGCATTGTTGGAGAATAAATAATGTACCTTGATGCTGGGTATTATCCGGAACAGGCGAACAATTATCAGCATATTTGAAATTCTTAGCAAATTCCAGGCAGAGAAGAATCCATATTTTTCACTCAGCTCCCTTATATTGTCACTGAAATCAGACAGAAAATATCTTACGATATTCAGGCAAAAATCTGAAAAATTCAACAATATTCCATGATATAAATTCTACAGCATGCATACCAAACTTCACTAATGTCCGGAAGCGTTTAAACACAAAAGCATGGCATAGTGGCGGCAGGTTTTCTTAATGGGCTGGTTATCAGGTTAGGTGGTCAGGTATACAAATGTAACATAGACAACAAAGTTAAAGGGAATATAAAAAGAATAGATAATCATCCCTTAAAGGGGCCTGTGCAAGATAGAGCCTTTGCGCGCCGACTTCGACTTTCTGATTATCAGAAAGTAAGATGGCTACCGCACAGCAGCAAGTTTCTTGTTTTCAGCGTTTTCCGTTTTGTGTATTAGAAATAGGTGTCTGGCACTGGCAGTAAGCTTGAAAGACCAAAAAGGGGAGCAAGTGGACCTGTTGTGTATTTTTCCGACTTGATATAAGTTCTGGATGAGAGGAAAACAGTAAGTTCAAATTCAAACCTCTGCACTTTTTCTACGAACCCCAAATTTTAGTGGTCTAAAAAGGCACAATCTATAGATTTGCGGGCATGTTGGCCATATCATGACGATCGAATTTCAAGCTTTATTTACGACAGAGAAGATCAGGCCATGTTTGTCTTCAAAAGGACTGTATTTCGATGTAATGTGAACACAACAGAACGCTTTTTGTGAATAAAGGGTTTAAACAATGTTGGGTAATCTGTGTTGAAATATTCAGCAATATTTCCATCAGTTATTGTGTAACTTACTCGGCTCAAATCAATAAAGACAATAAGTCTAACAATCATGCAAATTAGCTTAATTTTGCTCAGTTGAACGGAACGAAATTGATTCCTGTTCACTGTACCGAAAGGCCAAGTATTTGTTTTGATTGCATGCACGCCCGCAAAGGCTCTATCTTGCACAGGCCCCTTTAAGCTTTTGATGTATGCTTCGAAATACAGTGGCCTAAAAAAATGAGTTAGGTGAAAATCGTGTCATCTTTTAGTGGCGGCAGCTTTTTTACCCAGCATAAATCAATTATCCACATGTATCATTTGAATTATGTTATATCTATGAATTATGTGTTCGTAACTTCAAAATTTGCCATGGGTATTTCATAATTCAATCGTCCATCTCTGCTAAAAAGTCTGTCATTAACTTTTCTGATTTTCTGATCCCTATTTATTCGGCACATTCAATAAGTCAAGACAAAACAAGCCAGGCTAACGAGTAGACTGGCTACTCAATCTCCGTATGGTCCTTAAAACTGATGTGTCATAAGCAACAACAACAGCAGCGAAATTGAGGGACTACTCTAGCTAGTCTAGCTAACGAGTAAGTCCTGAAAAGGTTTTTTCTAAATATGACGTCACAGACGCACATGGCTCTAAAGGTGAGTGTAAAAGTCGATCACATTTTTCTTTGAATCAAATGACTTGAAAGGAACCTGGCAATTTTTGATAGCTTGATTAGTTTCAAATGGTGGCGTTTATTATATTTGAGGCTGTGACGTCATCAAATTTCTAAATCCTTAACTAGGAAAGCTACAGATTTCTGCTTGCCACCATAATGTAGACCTCTATAAACTATGGTCCCAAATCTCCCAAATCGGTTCAAAGTTTAGCTTATGTTTAAAGATGCAAATAATACGACACCGGAAACATCAATTGTTCAACAAACCTGGAGCCAATCAGCTGTGCACCGTACAAAGTCAGGTAAACAATTTCCACAATCTAGAATCAAATTTGAACTTTTTGGAATATGGGAATTTTGTATGGATCAACACATTGGTGACATTGCTACATAAAATCATCATAAAGGTGCAAACATTCCATTATTCCACTACTGATGAAGGGTTAAGCCCGAAACATTTAGTCTTCTAAGCTCTAGGCTATTTATTCATTTTAAGATATTTTGTGTATTTATCGATTATTGTAGCCGCACGTGCAAACAAACAATTTATATTTGATTCCATTATACAACCTGTCGTGAATGCCTATTATAAGTTTATTATCTTTCAGAATACTGATAAAAAGGGAAATACATTCATTATTGTCATTGTTGAATATTAGCACTTTCTTCAGGCTCCCATGAACATCCATACTCAGCTCATTAAAACTTTGTACCGTTTAGACTATTAATATGCGAAGCAAATGCAGCAAAACAAGCAAACAAGAACCACTGTCTTTGAGCGACCTTATGCTAAAAAATTTCAGCTTTAAAGTATGATGATGTCACAGCCGCAACCAAATTGAAACGTAAAAAGCAAAACAATTGAAAGTACTCAAGATGTAAAAATCTTACATAAACAGAAAACTTACCACAAGGAGAAACGTAATGAAGAATTCAAATAGTATGTGCTGAGAAGGAAAAGATGTTGAGATGAATTAAAGTCGAGACGATTATCGAAGCCGGTTTCTAGAGGCATTAATCCCAACATAATAATGTCTCATAAAAGCTGTAATATGCGACAGTGTACCAGCATGTAAGGACGTAGTAAGATCAGGCTCAAATCCGTACTGGTTGCCAGAGCACGAAGAAATCATCCAATTTCACGCTAATCAGCCAATGGGATCGCCGCTTTGTAACCCTTGGAGACTAAATCGGTCGTTTGAGGTGAATTTTCTAGTACCCTCGCAAAAACTGAAATGGATTCTAAAATACTTCAGTTATTTACAGTTTTTTTTATAAATCAGTTGTGTTTACAGCTTTAACCACATAGCTTGTTGGGGCCGGAGCTGCGTTCATTTTTCAGTCGAAGAATATTGACCTTCGTTGAATATCTATAGAAATCGCTACAAATGAGATATACACATAAAAATATCAGCAATTATGCATACTGACCTGGGCTGGGATGTTCAAACCACGATTAGCGCAAATCTTGAATTAAAGGCATGATTCTGTAGTCATTTGAATAGTCCTGATCCGGTATTAGCCTAATACCAGTTTTGAACAACCGGGCCCTGAGCAACAGCACAAACTCTTTCACTTCTATCATATCTCAAAATTTGAGGCAATTTCTAATGATTTCTGGCAGACAAATCATTTGGACCTAAGGTTATCCTCACTTAAAACTTATTCCATTGCACTGAAAAAGTTATGGTAAAATTCTTAGGCACATAACAGCTCCGGCTGGAAACAAGCTATTATGTGCATAAAAATGTAAAAACTCTGGACCGACATCCCTACAACTGATTTATTAAAACAAAATGGAAATTACTGAGGTATTTTAGAATCCATATCAGTTTTTGTGAGGGTACCAGAAAATTCATATCAAACGACTGAATTTGTCTCCAGGGGTTAGAAAGCGACGTTCTAATTGGCTGAACGGCATTAAATTTGATGATTTCCGCATGCTCTGACAATCAGTAGGGATTTTAGCCTTATCTAAGGGCGTAGTGCTCTTATGTTACGAAAAAACAATGTATCCACTGTTTCAAAACAATCCAAATCACACAATAAAAACAATCTAAATCACACAATAAAAACAATCTAAATCACACAATAAAACAATCTAAATCACACAATAAAAACAATATAAATCACACAATAAAACAATCCAAATCACGCAATAAGAACAATGTAAATCTAAATCACACCATAAAACGATCCAAATCACGCAATAAGAATAATCCAAATCACGCAATAAGAACAATACAAATCACACAATAAAAACAATCCAAATCACGCAATAAGAACAATCCAAATCACACCATAAAACGATCCAAATCACGCAATAAGAATAATCCAAATCACGCAATAAGAACAATACAAATCACACAATAAAAACAATCCAAATCACACAATAAAAACAATCCAAATCACACAATAAAAACAATCCAAATCACACCATAAAACGATCCAAATCACGCAATAAGAACAATCCAAATCACGCAATAAGAACAATGTAAATCCAAATCACGCAATAAGAACAATGTAAATCCAAATCACACAATAAAAACAATATAAATCTAAATCACACAATAAAACAATGTAAATCTAAATCACACAATAAAAACAATCTAAATCACACAATAAAAACAATATAAATCACACAATAAAAACAATCCAAATCACACAATAAAAACAATCTAAATCTAAATCACACAATAAAACAATCTAAATCACACAATAAAAACAATGTAAATCTAAATCGCACAATAAAAACAATGTAAATCTAAATCACACAATAAAACAATCCAAATCACGCAATAAGAACAATCTAAATCACACAATAAAGCAATCTAATTAACACAAAAAAAAACAATCTAACCAATTTAAAGAAATTTCAACCCCGTTTCTTCAATGAGGCATAGTATAATTTTGAGAATATACCGGGTGAGTGAAAAAAGTTTGCACGTTTGGTGGGCTGTGGAATAAAAAGATTGGTGACCGATATTAATCTATCAGCGAAAGGCTAACTAAGATGTGAAAATTTCTTTCGCTAAAACCGCTCATCTTTTTCACCCAGAAATTAGGAATATGGTAAATTCTCTTCAGAAAGTGATAATTGTATTGAATTGAATTGTATTGAATTTATATTCAAATCACAAGTAAATTGTGGACCAAACGTGGAATGCTCGTTCCCATACGTACCTCTAGCCAGCCTTTTCCTAATTTCTGGCTCTAATTGATGAGCGACTTTACAAAAGAAAATGTTAACATCTAAGTTAGCCTTTGAGGAAAACATTTTAGTTTTGAAAACGGCCGCATACTTTTTATTCGACAGCCCTCCAAACGTGTTAACTTTTTGACTCACCTGGTATATTATGATTTAAATTCCATAATTTGTTGTCAAATGTTCTCAACTTTTAACTGCTCGTTTAGCAATGGGTTACTAAACTAGCATGATACCAGCAGTGGCGGAAATTCAGCTTTTTGAGTGGAGGGGCAAGCAACGTCAATTTTCCGAGTCTACGAAATGCTTTGTTTTCAGGTATTTTGCTGGAAGACCGGACATAATAGCTCCTTAAAATGTGCTAAGAGAATATGTATATCAGATTTCAAAACTATTTATATTCAGCAATTGATAGAAAGAGGCAAGAATGTATTCTGAAGGCAGGCCCAATAGCTACAAGCCCCAGGAAAATTTTTGAGGACACGCCCTCTACTTTTGCTTAGAATGCCTTTAACGACCCTATGTTTGCTAGCCCTGAATTGGGATTTTGACAATTTTGTAAGATTTTTTAATGGAGTAGCATCCCCCAGGAACGTTTAATTCATTTTCGCCCAGGAGATCTCTTGGATCCCTTGTTTGCCAGTGCCAAATCTGAATATTTGACGATCTGAATAACCACTTATCAAAAGAACAAATTGCACGAAGAACCCCTTCTCTGTCTTAGAATGCTTTTCGCGATCCAATTCTTGCCTGTCCTCAACATGGAAACTTTGAAAATTCACTGATTGTTTGTCTGAAGTTTTGTCCAGGAAATTTTGAGAACTCCAACCTTTACGTTGGCTTAGAATGTCTCTCCCAATCACCTTCCAACATCACTCGGAAATATCGCTTCCTGTGCTACTCTCGGACCTATACCCAACAACTTTCTTCTCGTTTTTGAAATAAATGAAAGTGAATAAGATCTTTCCAATATGCTTTTGAGCTTGTGAATTTTGTTTGCTCTTTGCAGATAAAGACTTGTCTGCTTCTTGATGGTGACTCGTTCCTTTGCTACACTTTCGATCCCACGTACGTTTCCGATTTTTGCGGAAAATTTCCAAATCTTGTCGAATTGGGGGAGGGGGGGCAGTTGCCCCTCCAACCCCCCATGATTCCCGCCACTGGATACCAGCAAGATCATGCAAATGCATATCAACAATTTGAAGAGAACTGCTTACTTTGTGAGCAAAATATCTTTTTCTGCCAATGAAGAAAATTAAAAGGATCTAGAAACAAATATGTAACCATTAGCGTCGGACGTAATAGATGCGTTCTCAAAAGAACATCTTCCAAGGTAGTATAAACTCCACACACGGTATGAATGACGTACACCCATAAAGACGCTAAGCGTATGCAGTTAGTCTATATTCATCTATTCGGCAAAGATTCCCTGTAATCTAATAGTGATCATGAGATTTTTCAAGGGTGGCTAAAGCCAACAACTAAATTAAAACTCTTTGTAAACAAACCATCAGTGCCAAGGTAATTGAAAAAGGCAATGGGTATCATACTTCATCGCGGGTCATTCAGTTACACGCTACAAGGACGACAAAGAAAATATTTAAGATATGTATCTGTCAAGATATGTACCTCTCATACATACCTGTTCTGCCGCGTAATAAATGATGAAACACAAATTGAATTTCTACAAAAAAGAGACGCAAACTCAAGACATCAAATCTGCTCTCTTAGGAAATCTCAAGTGGGTATCTCATTGCTTGATCTATCGAGATGTGCTACACGCATCCGGAAAAGTATATTTTGCACCGAAAGTATCGATGAAGTCAAGATATGAGTAGGAAATGTCTTAGGCCTAGTTTAAATCTTTTTTTGGCAGTGTCGAGCTTAATAGATGCTGCTAAGAATGTCCAAGTGTGAATAGACCTTTTCAACCAAAGTAATCCGTGAAATAGTTTGCTTGGGTGTGAAAAATGAATTAGTTCTTGCAATCTTCATGACTTTAATGAAATGCATTGTGTGTAATCTTTCTTCGAATTATTACGAAACAAGAAATCAAATATAACCAAGGGAAAGTTATCCATGAATAAGATCCATAAAATTGCTCATTCGTGCTTGGCTCTTTTGCAGGTGCACTATGATTGAAGAAATATATTCCTTTGTGAATTTTCCCTTCGACATTGTTATGTTTGTCAACTTTTAGCTTTCAAATTTCTATTCAAATATTTTCCTCATCGCGAGGCTTTATTCTCTTATTTCACGTTAATTCAGGAGATTCCCAAAATAGCGCACTTGCAGTTTAGGCAAAAACCCAAAAGCTCTGGTTTGAAGGTTCAGGCAAATTTCAACTTTGAAGATTAATATTCCAACTCTCCATGCACCAATCTCAACAAACAAGGTATTTATCTTCAAGTTAGCTATCGAGGATTTTATCAAAAATTATATTGGATTAATTGGACCTAAATTCTTGTCACTAGACCCGATCAAATCCTTTGCGTTTTCTTTGGAACACCCGGTAGAAGAAATAAAATCTGAACGACGGTCCCAATTGGATACGACTCCGCAACGCAGTAGCCTCTTAAAGTATGTGAATCAAGTTTTCTTTAATAAAACGACAATGTACTGAAAAAATTGATAAAACACAACGTTTCGAGCTTTGCTCTTCATCAGGTGTGAAAGTAAGGTAAAGGAACAGTGTTAGAACGGATGGATTAGAATAGCAAATTCGAATGATATTGGAAGGATTAAGAGAACGCCAACAGACTTTGGCGTCAAATGAGAAATGGAATTCGCCGTGATACGCACAAACAAAAAATAGACATGAACTAAAAAACAAAAACAAATGAAAAACCAAATAAAAGAAATAAATAGATAGACAGATAGACAAATGAATAAATAGATAAATAAATAAACTAAATAATGAAAGAGAAAGACCTAGCTACATATTTATGAAAGATACAAAAACTGTTTATTGAGTCCTGCGGGGATAAGAGTTCCAAGTTTAAATATAATACGTTTTTTTAGAGTTTTTCGCTTGATAGAGTCCGTGGATGCAAAAGAAAGTCCAGTAATCGTCATATCATTGATGGTGTGGCCAGCAGAATTGAAATGTAAAGAAACGGTAGAGTCAGGGTCGTCCTTGCGAGCATCCTGAAGGTGTACCTTCTTTTCCACATTGCGGAGGTGCTCACCAAAACGGGCATTCAGTTGTCTTGAAGTTTCTCCTATGTATAACATATCACACACTTTACAGGAAATGCAATAGATCAGGCAGGCAGATGAACAGGAGAAATGTGCATTGATATGGAAGAACTTGTCGTTGTTAGAGACTGTTGTAGAAGGATTGATATGAGTGCATGTGCGGCATTTAGGATTTGCATGGCGAAGTTCCAGATGGTTTGGCAGACGAAGGCAACTTTGTTCGTACTAGGAGGTCTTTTAAATTTCTGTCACGTCTGTACGCCATAAGGGGAGGAGAACGGAATATGTCAGAGGTTTCGTCATCCTCAATGAGTATATGGAAGTTGTTGTAGATAATACTTTTCACTTGTTTGTTGAGCGGATGAAATGAGAGGGTAAGAGGAATTCGTTCTTAGTTCTTTGGTTGTTGACTGGGACTAAGGAGACTTCTTGTGTTAATTTTGATATTTTTGCAATGGCAGATGCAGTGATGTTGGGTGGATAGTTGCTGTTGTGGAAAAATGTTGACATTTCTTCTGTTTTGGCTTGAAAATCTTGTCTGAGGAGCAGAGGCGACGTAAACGGCGGGATTGGGAGTATGTGGATTGAATCTTTGCATTTCTGTGGATGTGAAGAGTCGTAATCAAAATAGCAGTGGGAGTTGGTTTCTTTGTAGTGGACGGAGGTGGTGATTTTGTCTTCGGATATAGAAAGCTGGATGTCGAGGAAGGACAGACTGTCTTCTGTGATTGTATGGGTGAACTCCAGGGCTGGATGGAAATTGTTGACGAAGTTGACGAAATCTTGCAATTGACTAAGCGGTAGTGATGTTGCACCAACAACGTCATCAATGTAACGCATCAAGAGACAAGGGAAAGGACCAGTGTAACATTGGGAAATGAGCGCTTCTTGGTGTCCAACGAATAGGCAGGCATAGGCTGGGCCTAATTTGCTTCCCATCGCAACACAAGAAATTTGTAAATGAGCATCATCGGCAAACAGGAAAGCATTGGTTATGAGGACAAGTTCAGCCAGGCGAAGGAGGGTGTTAGTTGGAGGGACTTGAATAGTTCGTTTGTTAAGGAAATATTTAAGGGCAAGCAGACCATCCTTGTGTGGAATGACGGTGTAGAGAGACTTGACATCCATGGTGAAGAGATATCGATGAGGTTCAGAGAATCTAAAGTCCTTGAAGACACGAAGTGCAGCAGAGGAATCTTTAACGTATGTTGGTAGTTGCTTGACTATAGGTGTGAGCAAGGGCAAAAAGACGATTTTTGTGTAGATAGGCCTAAAGTATGTGGTGCTTTGGCCTTGATCGTCTCAATTCCATGGCCTGAAAATTTAATATTAACGTGTTCATTACCTTTATACAATAT
Organism: Aurelia coerulea; assembly: GCA_039566865.1. Taxonomy (NCBI): domain Eukaryota; kingdom Metazoa; phylum Cnidaria; class Scyphozoa; order Semaeostomeae; family Ulmaridae; genus Aurelia; species Aurelia coerulea. The sequence goes on along the minus strand of CM076947.1, from coordinate 18,515,753 downwards.
TCATTCATTTGTGTTGTGTTTTATCTGCGTCTTCATTCCTGTTCTCCGCAATTTAAAACGGTTTGCAAGCCAAATCGAAGCACTCTAAACATCCGCCATTACAAAATCTTGTTCTGCTCACATGTGACACACAGTTGTCATGCGCAGCGAAATTGTCTTCTGCGCGAAATATAACTGAAGAGGGAAAGGATGGGTGAGACGCAAACTTTCTGCTAATTCTACGGCTTCGCATGAGGCGAGAAACAAATATTTGCCATATAAGGTAATCTGTCCTGACAACTTATTTGGGAAGTTAGGGGCCCAATGCAACTCATCTTGTCTTTTGCACCATCGTAAATTCGATCTATTACGGCTGTTGAGGCACTTGTAGTTTAGTTAGGGATGAGTACAAATAAAAATTGATGAAACCTTTGTCTTGCAACGGCGTTGAGAGCTATTGTATAAATATTTAAACTACTATCTTTGTTACGGAATGTCGTATTGCGCAATGAACTTACAAAAAATCGAACATGAGGTCAAATTTATTTTTGTGTGTGCTTATTTGTTCCGAGTTTTGTTTGGATTAATAGAAAATAAATTTTTTGTTTGAAAGAATGCTTATGATATTTTATCATGCCTTGATGAAAGCAGTAAGAATGCCAAGTTTTCCATGCAAAACCCCAGGGTGACCCCCTTGAGTTAGCCTAATGACCCTTCGTAGATTAGAACAAAAAAGCAAAAAATCAATGTCTCCTTATAAGAAACCGCTTGTAAGGAACCGTACGCTCAACAAATTACAATACCTGAATTAAGAAGCTAAGAAACTTTTGTTATTTGCAGCTGTTTTTTTCCATGTAAACGATGAAATTGGCGTTGTCTGTGCTGTGCTAGCAGAAGGCAGCTGCCAATTATTCTAGCATGGGCCAGGACCACTCAAAATTAAAAAATATATTTTTCTATAAAATTATAAATCATATAATTATAAGGTCTAATAATTATAAAATGTTGCCTCTCGCCCTGCTGGCCTTGCATCTGAATTTTACAAAGAAGGCATCTGTTAGTGCAGTAGGGAAAACAATCGTTTATTGTTGATAAACAATAGGGTACCTTATGGGAACGATAAGCCACCAGGCGAAGAACGATAAGCCTTACAATGGCCCTCTGGCCGTGGCCATGACCGTTGTTAAACCTGTGGCCATGGTTTTGGGGAATGACCAAAGGAATATTTACGGGGGTTAAAAGATGTTATTTTTCATAAAAAACATTTCTTTAAAATGACGAAACTGGTTTTAGTTTTAGACCATGTCGTCGAATTTGCATGGTTTGTTTGTATAGAGTAACCCCCGGATTTTCTTACAACTCCTCCTTGAAACCTCGTTTGGATGAAAATAGAACAATAGGTCAGATTTCTCGCCTACGTACAAACATTCCTTGAAATACTGCGTTCTGATTGGATAATCCAGCCCATTGACTTACCCCTTCTTTCTTCCTCCCTTCCTCCGATCTCCCCTTCGCTGCGCATGACAACTGTGTGTCACATGTGAGCAGAACAAGATTTTGTAATGGCGGATGTTTAGAGTGCTTCGATTTGGCTTGCAAACCGTTTTAAATTGCGGAAAACAGGAATGAAGACGCAGATAAAACGCAACACAAATGAATGAATATTGTATAAAGGTAATGAACACGTTAATATTAAATTTTCAGGCCATGGAATTGAGACGATCAAGGCCAAAGCACCACATACTTTAGGCCTATCTACACAAAAATCGTCTTTTTGCCCTTGGTGTGAGTAGCCTGTTAACCAGACCCAATTTCAAAAGAAATAGTGGTCTGTTCAATACCGCCATAAAGCTTGTTCAGAGCCTCTATTTCTAGAGGGCTGTTTTCCAAGTTTTGTGGAAAATGTATGCGCATAATTATCTCACAGCTCAAGATATTATCATAAAAACAAAGAGCGAACTATTTTAGTGCAGCAAGGGAGACAGCTTAATCAATTGCATGATTAAACCCTTAGGTAAGGGATTAAATTTCTATGCAAGGCGGAAGAAAGAGTAATCAGGGCGCATTCAGATTGCAGTATTCTTTTTCAGAAAAATTTCAAAGAGCTTCCTGGGTAAATGGTTTCTTTACAAATAATCAGCAAATTATTCTGAGGAATTCTCAAACGAGGTTTGAACAAGCTTTATGGCGGTATTGAACAGACCACTATTTCCTTTGAAAATGGGTCTGGCTAACAGGCTAAGGTGTGAGGAGCTGGTCGAGGTAAGTGGCAATATGTGTTGTTGGGCATGATACAGCAGAAACGATTGGTCGTCCAGGGTTGTTGACTTTATGAATCTTGGGAAGCATATAGAAAAGGGAAGTTCTTGGATGTTGAGAATAGAGTTTTCTTGCATTTGGTGGCAGGTTATTTTCTGATATTTCTTCATTGATGGTTTTGATAATCTGATTGTTGAGACTTTTGTGGGATCCTTGTCAAGTTTCTGGTATGAAGGAGAATTCAATTGGGAGTATCCTTCTTGTAAGTAGAGATCCTTACGCCATAGGACAATGCGGCCCCCTTTGTCCGCTGGCTTTATCACAATGTCTCGGCGGGATTTCAGTGATTTAAAGCATTGTATTCATTCTTGGAAAGGTTAGATTTATGTATTTTATTTTGAAAGTTAATCTTTGATATTTCATATCGGCTTTTGTCAATATACAAATCAAGAGCAGAGTGTTGTCCCGGTCGTGGAGTCCAAGTAGATGCCCTTCCTCGACATCCAGCTTTCTATATCCGAAGACAAAATCACCACCTCCGTTCACTACAAAGAAACCGACTCCCATTGCTATTTTGATTACGACTCTTCACATCCACAGAAATGCAAAGATCCAATCACATACTCCCAATCCCGCCGTTTACGTCACCTCTGCTCCTCAGAACAAGATTTTCAAGCCAAAACAGAAGAAATGTCAACATTTTTCCACAACAGCAACTATCCACCCAACATCACTGCATCTGCCATTGCAAAAATATCAAAATTAACACAAGAAGCCTCCTTAGTCCCAGACAACAACCAAAGAACCAAGAACGAATTCCTCTTACCCTCTCATTTCATCCGCTCAACAAACAAGTGAAAAGTATTATCTACAACAACTTCCATATACTCATTGAGGATGACGAAACCTCTGACATATTCCGTTCTCCTCCCCTTATGGCGTACAGACGTGACAGAAATTTAAAAGACCTCCTAGTACGAACAAAGTTGCCTTCGTCTGCCAAACCATCTGGAACTTCGCCATGCAAATCCTAAATGCCGCATATGCACTCATATCAATCCTTCTACAACAGTCTCTAACAACGACAAGTTCTTCCATATCAATGCACATTTCTCCTGTTCATCTGCCTGCCTGATCTATTGCATTTCCTGTAAAATGTGTGATATTTTATACATAGGAGAAACTTCAAGACAACTGAATGCCCGTTTTGGTGAGCACCTCCACAATGAGGAGAAGAAGGTACACCTTCAGGATGCTCGCAACGACGACCCTGACTCTACCGTTTCTTTACATTTCAATTCTGCTGGCCACACCATCAATGATATGACGATTACTGGACTTTCTTTTGCATCCACGGACTCTATCAAGCGAAAAACTCTAAAAAAACCTATGTTCTAACACTGTTCCTTTACCTTACTTTCACACTAGACTTATGACGACGAGTCTCTTGTTTCCCTGTGCTCTTTGACTTCTTGATGGCGCTTCAGTCAACAGAGACTCATAATATTACTCTGAAAAAGTTGACCCTGTTTAGGCCTAATTTGCTGGGATTCCTAACATACCAATCAGATTGCGAGATTTGGCAAAGAACAATCAGTTTCGAACCTTCAATTCGATTGACGCAGTTGACTAAATTTGAAGGAAGTTGCTGCAGCAGTTACTTGAAGATTTCTCTGGTTTTTCTTGGTCTTAAAAACATGAAAATTGCAGCATTAAAAGACTTATTTTCCACTCACCAGGTAAAGTGAACTTTCTTCTTCAGATGAATACCAAGTTTTGTTGATTAAGTGTCTGCTTACCGTGGTTTTTAACCCATTTCCTTTCTGAGGAGTGACCGTTGAACAGAGCCGAAGCAGTCTTTCGATCCAGATTCGATCAATCGAATGCATAAGATAGGGTCAGGTTTTCAACTGTTTAATTATGAGTCCCTGTGAGCAAGGTACCGCAGGGATACAAGGGACTCATCGTCATAAGTCTACTTTCACACCTGATGAAGAGCAAAGCTCGAAACATTGTGTTTTATCAATTTCTCAGTAAATTGTCGTTTTATTAAAGAATACTTGATTCACATGCTTACGACGTACTACACGCAAACAAACATTGTTATCTTTTTGTTTGCCTCTTAAAGTACTTGGTAAATATTAGAGACAGGCAGATAAAGTTTGAATATGATGACTATGGGGCTAAATTGTTACCAAATCAGATCAAGGCACGTAGGCCTTTTTTCAAGGATATGGAATGATACATTTTATAGAATTGCTTGTTACTTGAGACCGATGCAACCCACTTTAACAAACTAACTTGTTCCTATCTAAGTCGGCAAGATAACTGGTTTCTAACTGTTAGTTACTTTTCAGTCTCATCTGGTAGACCATTTCTGATACCAGCAAGACAAACGATCTAATTCCCCTTCAGGTAAATTATACAACAATTAACATCTCTATTTAAGGTGGGTAAATAGCCACTAAATGTCACTGTCAAAAATTTCAGAGATGTGATCAATCCTACGTGTTCGGTAAATGACGAGGTAGAGGATACAAACGCGGTCTTGATGCTTTGCAATTTTTGCAACTGCTGAATATTTTGGGAGATGAATTGGCAGTTTTATCAGCATCAACCACAAAGAACGATGGCACCACATTTGCAATACTCATGCAAAAACATAATGACTTGATGGCAAATATAACAAAATCATCAACATACCACGAGGGATGATCCTGTCTCTGGGTTGCTTTTGTTTTGCACCAACTCAACCTGCAATGCAAGAATGTTGTAATTGCACATTGAAGCCTCGGAGTAGTCCAATTAAATTATACTATCTGATCGTAATTTGAAACGATACCAGATCTAAATTATTGATTGGAAATGCTGATGCTTCCAAATATACATAGAGGTAAAGTAGCCATTGCAGATTACAAACAGTTGACGCCGCCTCAGCAAACAGTTAGATAATGAGTCGTAGTTGTTGCATTTTATCAGTTGTGGCGGAGGAGCAACAGTATGATGAATAAAATAAGTCTAGCCTTGGAGGATACAATGACTAAACGAGGTTATCACTATAATTGGTGTTTTTCGTCATTGACTTGTACGACAGCGCCAGAAACGTCCCAAAAGATGAAAACAATACTCAAGGTCTTACCGTTATCAAGAAAACATTTAAAAATGCCATCAGATCTCCAAAATATTGAAAGTAAGAATGCATCACAGTTCTTTGAAGCCGTCGCAAAACGGTACTATCGAATTGACGAACTGGGGGTCTCTGCAAACAAAACAAAGCATAAGATAGCCTTGAAAATTAAATTCCAATATTCCACTGTCATACAAAAAAAGCTAAGCCTGATGTCAAAGCGGAGATCACCAACATTCTATCGCTGGCTTTAACTTACAACTGAGTTCTCAATAGTAAACTGAAGTCTCATAACTCATATAGATGAAACTTTTAAAATCAAACGGAATATTTTTGCAACAGTGCAGCATAGATTTCAAATATTAAAAAAGGACAGTGTACAGCACGTCTTTCTTTGCATTGGATGGCTTGAACAGAACCTTAGGGACAGTGCAACATTTTTTATACCGGGTGTCCCAAAAAAAAGTATAGGCGTTTGAACAGTTCCTGTGAATGAGCATTGTATTCAAAAAAATTTATTTTCAGTTTATGGTATAGATGAGATCTCAACTTAGATTTTGCAACCTCGCATGGTCAAATCGGATTTGCATTTTCAGATTAATTCAGCTAAGCAGGACAAATTTCTGAGGCAGCCTGAGACAGATGGTTTTTGAATTATGCTACTACTATCAATGCGTAATTTGAATTAAATTTTGAGTCAGCTCAACCATTGAAATTTATATTCTTAAAAATCTCCTCATCAATCAAACTATTATACAAATTAGAGAAAATATCAAAAGAAAAGATGCATTTACACTTTGACAGGTCACAGCGCAAGGTTCTAGGACAGAAGGAACTTGAACGGCGTGGAGTAGTGTCTTCTAGAACTAAAGGATCTTTCCCACCCAAGTTTCGCTGCGGTGGTGATTGTTCAGTCATATTGAGCTTTTGAAAAGTGAACAGTAAATTGCATTTTCATAGCTCAACAAACTTCCAAAAAAGATGTATTGTTTAGCTGCCCAAAAAGCTTTTTACAACTTACACATAGATAGTAACTGCATAATTAAATAGCCATCTGTCTTTGGTTGACTAAGCAATTTTGCCTGTTCAAGTGAATTACTCTGCATATGCAAACCCAATTTGGACATGCAAGGTCGCAAAATCTAAGTTGAAATGTCATCTATAAAATAAACTGGAAATAACAATTTTTGAATATAAAGCTCCTTCACAGGAACTGTTCAAACGCCTATAATTTATTGGGACATCCGGTATTATGTGGCCGGTAGAGAAGAAAGATTCTTGCAAAAAATCTGCTCGCCCCGTATGAAACGAAATCATTGCAAAGCAAATAAACTGGCACTTCACCCTTTCCTTAAAAATGTATCTGCCCCGTATTCTTGAACAACAAATGTTGTATAGTACCACAGATGAATTAGCCAAAGCCCATGGCGAAATCAATTCCTGTCCGTACGAGTCTTTGTCAACGAAAAAAAATTGACTTTGAAGATGAAGAGATCTGACGTTCTTGCAACAACTGACAAAAAGGAAATTTTGCGTCATTTTATACACATCCCTCGAAGCGTCTTCCATGATTTACAATTTTTTCCTCAAAATGAACAATTTCATATTTCAAAGTTCATCCTTAGCTCATCAAATGTTATGATCCCGTACATATTTGCTTTATAAAGAGGTTTGATTAATTCTAAGAGAGTGTTGATCCTGTTCTGTACGAGCCAAAAAGAGTAGTTGTCTCGTTACGTTTTGCACCGGCCATGTCATAAAACAAACTTTGAACTGTCCCTTAAGACCTTTGGTGTAATACTAACGTGAACTCTTTTGGCATATTGACTGTTACAGTGTTCAAACTCATAGCAAGTTTTTTATATTTCAGCATGTTTGAGATTGTGACGCAATCGAATTTCTGAATCATAAACCAGAAGAGTGACATACCTTTGCCTATCACCCGATCATAGACCTTCATAAACTAAAGTTTTGAAAACTCTTCTATTTTGCTTCCACTAGTTTTGAAGTTACGATGATTTCAATTTCAATTTGTCAAAATTTTTCAAAAAGAAGAATGCTGTAAATTTGAACATAGCGAAATTACCAAAAAGTTCATGGTAGGATTTCAGAAGAGTACCCAAAATGATTTGAAACTGAGGTGGATAAATCTCTGTGTTGCAACGGAGAACTCGTGAAAGCATTGGGGGCATTGGCCTCTTATCTCAAAAACAATTGTCAACATGGTTGTTGCTCTATTCTTTCAATAGACTTGCCCCAAGTCTCAGGCGCAAATAAGATAACATCGAGACTTGGAGTAAGTCTGCTCTTTCAAAAGAATGAATCGAAAAAGCAATTTTACGTCATTTAGTTTAATTCTACTGCGAGAATCATTGAGATTTCTACTATTTCAAAATTACAGCCTTTTTCTGAAAATATAAAAAACTTAGCACCTTCAAAACAAATGAAGCAAAAATATTGGAATGTTAAAAAAATCGTGGTTCTTGAAAGTTTACAATAAGGCGGTTAGCAAAAGTCTACCGCTTCTCTGGCTCAAGATTTAAAAATTTGACGACGTCCCAGTTGCAAAAACCACATATGAAATACATACAAAAAGTTGTGTTCTTTTGAAGATAATCAAGATATCAAAATTGCTGGCGATAGCGATAGAGATACAGTAAATAACCTAAAGCTTCTTTGAAACTGGCCAGTTTGACTAAGATCCTTTGTAACTTCAGTACCAAGCAACCACCAAATCCCTGAACTTAAATAATCCGTTTCTTTGTAAGTTCTGTTTCACATTAGATGCCGGGCATAGTTTGCTACCTCAAACCAATGAAGAGTTGCGCTCGTGACATTTCAAATTTCATCACAAACCTGACCCGACATCTAATGTTAGGCAGAATCTAATATAGTATCCATTAGGTTTTAATCGTTCGTAGTGTACCAAATTGTATGTAGTTTAACGTTGCGTGTCTTTTCTATTGGCCATGGGGTAGTCATTGTCCTTCGCTCCCCTTGGCATCATCCCTGTAGTGTTGTACAGTATTAGGAATGTAAGATTTATTGTAATATTCTATATGTATAAAAAAAGCCATTCATTTAAAAGGAAAGATTTCTAACAATGTACATATAAGGTCTTAAAGATTTGAACCCGATGCTATAGTATATTATTATCATTATTTTATATACAGGAGCATACATTTGAAATGATCTTTTCAGATATACCTTAAAAATGTAAACTGTAGTTATAGCAGGTTCTTCCAGCGCTCTCTACATCTGGCTATATCTCTGATCTCACTGACTTCGTATAGTATATGGAACATTTAAAGTTATGTATCCAATACTAGGAGAAAAACATGGCTACTAACATACATAAAAGATTATTAACAGAAGGCCTTACCCGTTTAACAGAATCCTCGAATGCAACATCGAATACTGCTTGAAATTGTTTGGCAGTCAATGCACTATTTTGGACATTATCCATAGTCTATAGGGAGGTCAAAGATAACAAATAAATAGGAATGATCTAGTTGTTGTAATCTCGCTCTCCGGCCTGAAACTGATACATCCTGTTACTATGACTCACAATCAAACTCAAAAGAGAGCAACCAAGCCAATTTTGGCCTCGCCAACCAGGAGGCAGCAGTTGTAATGTACAGCCAAAATAACATGCTCTGATTGGCCAAATGAAACAAAAAAACTCAACCTATGCCGACGGACGTTGAATTCCGGAGAAAGATTATTGCAATAGCTTCAAGGCATAAGACAAGGAAATGCACACGAAGTATTAGTCTGGAATTATCACAGGGGCAACATTTTATTGAAATAATTCTTTGAAATAATGTAAAAATCCTTTCCCAATGACAAACCAAAAGAAGTTATTAAACATGCTGCCTGCAATTCAAGTGCCAAATAAATGAAATAATTTTAAAGGACATATTATTCATTTTTTATTGTTTCACAAAACTCCTGAATTTCCCCATAATGTCCAAAATTTGATTAGAAAAAATATTTAAAAAAAGTACGTAAGGACAAACCAAAAGGCTACTTTCTCACCTCAAGCATCATGGGAAGGTATCTTGATTTCCTGGAAAACCGTATTTCACTGAGAAGCTTTTTGACGGAATATTTCCCAACACCGTTCCTAATAGTAGAAAGCGATATAGCAGAAAGTGAGATGATACGAACACTCACGGGTGTACAAACAAGCCACTACATTTGACAAGCCATGGTAAATCATACAGCGAGGGGGAAATCATTCCAAAAATAGTGTACCAAACTGTGGGATTTTAAATTCTCTCAGATTTTTCCAAGATTTTTCAGATCTTTTCTGAGATCTTCAAAGATTTATAAAACTTCAACGACTTTTTGAGATTATTAGACTTTAAAATTTGCAAACTTTTTCAAGATTTTCAAAGATGTTTCAGAATTTGCAGAATTTCTGGAGATTTTGCAAATTTTATAGGATCTGAACAATTTTTAAGATTTTCAAAGATTTGCAAAATGCGTGAAAAAAATTCACGAGTACATCGCAAGCGCATGGAATCGTTTTATTGGAATGTTCTGTGATGCAAGACTTCTGTGATGTCAAAGTTCACTGTTCACAGTGTTCCAGGGCATGTAATTAATGTGAAAAATGAAAGTATCAGAATTGTACCAAACTGATTTTTCTATTGTTCACCGTAGCCTGAGGAATATCAAAACGCAAAAAACTTTCAAATCGGACAATCTAGTGCTGAGAAAACATTATTTCAAGTTAGGCCTAAAAGTGTACTTCATGCTTCTTTCTAAGCACAGCAAGGCCACAAAATAAGACTAAGTTTCAAATTCAAATTTCTTGGCTTGCACTGACTCGATTTTCATGATCTTTGTTTTGTTCAACAGATTAAACCTTGCAGAGTATGTAGTGAAAAAGTGGATTGAAAATTTCAAATTGGGATGCGGAAATCTTGCGAATTCATAGTGGTAACTAAACGTTAAAAAAAACTAAAACTGAATCACGAAGCGCTTCTTCAACATTAAAAACAAAACATCTATGTTTCAGAATTCTCGGAATGTCTATTGCAGAATCAAGTTTAAGCTATTGGCAACACGTTTGCAAAAGGGCTTGGTAGAATAAGCTCTCAAATAATTTTGGCGAATTTTTCACGAAGACCAGTTTTGCACCTTTTCAGAGTAAAAAATTGCATTTTTATGACAAAAACCTATTAGCAAAGGCAATATTTCATCATATCTCCACAATTTCTAATACATGCTTTTTAGCAATAGTAGTATAAAGTATCTTTACATAATTAACTAACTTTTAAGGTTTTGAAAAGATGCAGCCAACTCTATAATGATTTGTTATATCCCAAGGTGAAAAATGCGCCTAGTAACATCGAAAAACAGAACAAACACCAAAATAGATACCTAATATGATTAGGGAGTTGATCTCTAACCTCCTTTTGACTATAAGAGGGAAACATTTGTTTCATTGAACATCTATTTCAGTCTATAGTACAGTGGCAAATGCAGACAGAATTTGCTAAAAAAGACTTCTTCTTCACTGGCCTTCATGAAAAATTCGCCAAAATTAGTCGAGAGCTCATTCTACTTAGCCCTTTTGCAAAAATGTTCCCAATAGGTTAAACGTGATTCTGCAATAGGCTTTACGAGAGTTCTGAAACATAGATTTTTTGTTTTCAATGTTGAAAGAGTGTTTCGTGATTCAGTTTTAGTTTTTATGAACGATTGGTTACCATTATGGATTTGAAAAATTTGCACATCCCAAGATGAAATTTTCAATCGACCTTTTCACTACATATTCTGCAGGGTTCAATCTGTCAAACAAAACAAAGATCATGAAAATCGAGTGAGTGCAAGCCAAGAAATTTGAATTTGAAAGTTAGTGCTATTTTGTGGCCTTGCTGTGCTACAAAAGAAGCCTGCAGTAAACTTTTTAGGCCTAACTTGAAATGATATTTTCTCAGCACTAAATTGTCCGATTTGGACATTTTTTGAGTCGCGATATACCTTAGGCTATGGTTAAATACAAAAAAAATCAGTTTTGTAAAATTCTGAAATTTTCATTTTTTGGCATTAATTACACTAAAACGGAAATCTGGATCACAGTGTGTTGGCTGTTTGAAGCGGAGAGACTGTGCAAAGAAAAATATTGACAGAGGAAAGTTTTTACAATTCACCCACAATTGGTTGTTTCTTATAAAAACTAGCTAAGTAAAAAGGCAAAAGAAGTCAAACTTGTCTCTGAGTCATGGGTAAGTGCATTATTTAGCACAAGAATTTTACCATAACTTTTCAGTGCAGTGGAATGAGTTTTTTGCGAGGAAAAGCTTAGGCACAAATGATGTCTCTGCCAGAAATTATTAGAAATTGCCTCGAATTTTGAGATGTGATAGCAGAGAAGGAATTTGGGTTATTGCTCAGGTCAGTATGCATAATCGCTAAAATGTAGCGATTTCTATGGATATTTTAACGAAGGTAAATGTTCTTCGACCGGGAAAAGAACGCAGCTCCGATCCCAAACAAGCTATGTGCCTAAACATGTAAACAACTCTGGACGGACATCCCCACAACTGATTTATAAAACAATTGCAAATAAATGAAGTAATTTAGCATCTATTTCAGTTTTAGTGAGGGTACAAGAAAATTCACCTCAAACGACCGATTTTGTCTCCAAGGGCTAGAAAGCGTTGATCTCATTGGCTAACAAGCATGAAATTGTATGATTTCTGCATGATCTGGCAACCAGTGAGGATTTGAGCCTTATCTTGGCTCCCATAGGTCCGATTTTAGTAATTCTTCTTTTATTTTGATTGCCAATCATTGCTATTTGGAATGAGCTACAGCGTGATTGATTTTGAAAACTTTTACTTTTCGGCATTTATCACATTATTTTGCCATTCTGGATTACTATGGTTAGGGATTATTATCTTATACTGGGTGGGTTATGATGTTATACTGGGTGGATTATTCTTCCAGGATAATCACCCACCCATTTACGATAATAACCCAAAACCTACCGATTTAAAACGATTTCCCATCCATTTAGGATAGTAACAAACCCATTTACGATAATAACCGACCCAATAGAAGATCACAGCCCATTCATTATAGGATGATCCACCCACGTAGGCGCCTAGGGTTCCATGGCGTGATACTACAAAACCACAATGGCCGATTATCAAATTGAGTTTTAATGACGTAATACCACTTAACTTGGTCTCCTTGTCCTTTATGAAGCTATTGTATTGTTTAGGAAACGAACTTTCATACAAAATAAAAAATGTCAGATTTTTCTGGCTAAGAATGGCATTGCTTGATATAGCGTTGCTTTTGTGAAATAGCATTGCTCAGAATAGACGTAATTTCAATGCCTCTCTCTCGAAGAAAAAATAGCAATTAAATATCAAATCTCTTCTGTCCTTGACAAACACTTACACAACAAGAACATTCAAAGAGCGTCAGCATGATCAGATTTTGGTGGTTTCATAAGAAGTGTGCACACATCTGTCCCACTTGGTAGTATGAAAACTGCTTCTAACGATTTCAAAAAATTACTTCTTGGTCTATATTATTTACAGGATATGTCTTCGTGGAATTGGTACTGAATTTTTTATTTGATTTTTCTTGATGGCCCTGAAACTGATCTTCGTCATGATCTTTATTTCAAAGCTTTAAAAATATTGGTATAGTCAACATTGTCAGCCTTCCGCCAGGTAAAAATATCATTAAATGCTCGTAGAAACATCGCAATTTCACGATACCTTGGTAGCTCTAGCATGGTACCATATGAACATGATCCCCTTAGAACTTCAAATGCAGCACGAATACCAAGCCTTCTTCTGAAGAAACTGCCTTGCATTGAACGCTGTGAGAGAAAAAACAAGATAACATCTCATCAGCATGCTGTATAAAAATCATTCGATGTTTACTTTGAGCACAGTGGAACCAGGAGGAGAATTTCTTAAAATAGACGTTGCTTAAGGACGGGCTAAATAATAAAGAATGAAAGAATGAAAAAAACTGAGAAACAAATTACCCATCATCCTCCTCCCGCTCTCCCCTCCCCATAGGCCCCATGACAATCAGAGTCTATATCCCAAACGAAATCTCCTACACCTGTTACCAAGTGAGTGGTGTTACGCTGTGAGTTGTAGAACATGATCATTAATCATGAATCATTAAAGAAACAGAGCTTACCATGAAAGATCCTCTGAACTGATTGTAAATGACAGCCAACAGCATGTTCATGAAAAAATATAAACCTAGGAAGAGACACCAATTTTCATGAACTGACATATCATTACGGAATAAAATTGCTTTTTGAAATCAATTGAAAAACCAAGGTCACATTCAATTGATATCTTTCTATTAAGGTGCATATCCATCAGGCGGGAAAAGTCGAGCGATTCGACTTATGCACCGCACTAGGCTACGTAACAAGTATAACAACAACAGAACTGATGCAAATCTTAAGGCATTTAAAAGGCAGAGGAATAAATTTGTCAAATTACTACGCAAGGCCAAATTTGATTACTATCGGAATATGGTAACCTTGCGGATAATCATAAATTCTGGAAGACTGTGAAACCAATCTTTTCAGATAAGGTCCAGGTAAGCTCTTCTTTGACACTTATTGAAAACAGTAAAATGATATCTAAGGACTCAGAAATTGCAGAGATCTGCAATCATCATTTCGCAACTATAACAGACAGTTTAGGGATCTCTGCTTGTGACTCAGTTTTGCTTCCTGCAAATGACATACAAGATCCCGTAGAAAAAGCTATCAGGAAATATGATGCTCATCCAAGTATTTGCAAAATCAGAGAAAATATCAAGGTCACCAACCAATTTGAGTTTAGGGAAGTTTCCACTGATGATATTGCTACCAAAGTAAACCAACTTAATGTGAATAAGGCCTCTCCAGTTGATAGTATACCAGCAAGAATCCTTAAGGAAAACTCTGACGTATTTTATGCTGTTATCCAAATATTGTTTAACTCGCATATGTCTAAGTGCATGTTTCCTGCAAAACTGAAGGCTGGAACTATATCTTCATTCTTTAAACAAGAAGATGCCTTTTCAAAAAAGAATTATCGACCAATAACTGTTTTACCATCGATCTCAAAAATTTTCGAACGGTTAATGCAAGATCAAATGCTACCTTTCATCAAAAGTTTCCTGTCTCCCCTTTTATGTGGTTTTCGGCAGGGCTATGGCACACAGCATGCACTTCTACGTCTAATACCGGGTGCGCCAAAATAAACTATGCACGTTTGGCAGGCCACGATAAATCGTAAACAGGACCGATTTTGAAGATTGATGACTTAATAGTTAGCAGAAAGCCTGAATTAGATTCTAGGATTTTTTGCAAATTTTTCTGTTTTCACTTTTTAGAGCTACAAGCGAGTTTCTTAAAATTTTCGTTTTCGAAAACACTGAAAACGATCAAAAAACCTCGATCAAGCTTTTCTAAAGAATCGATATGAATGGACAAAGAGAACAATTTTCGTGGTGATTTGGGATTTAGAAATCGACTAATTGTAAGCTGCTTTATGAGAGTTCGTACTCTATTGGGAGAAATGTAATAATATTTTAAGGATATAAAGGAATGTCTTTTCTTTTGTAATGTCATTGAATTTATGCTTTGGTGCAGGTTGTGCTCCTGTGTCAAGGGGGTTAACAAGACAAGCGAGAAAGCGTCATGGGGCCAGCAAGCATCGAGTCTTGTTACATTTTTGATTTTGTGACTGCTTTGGGGCGGTACTTTATTGTAACTACAACAGAATTTCGCAACAGGCCAATCGTTGAAATAACGCTCGTGCAGAAGTTTACAATAATCAATCTCCAAATCTCCAAATCACGCTGAAAATGTTTTCCCTTTGTCCATTCATGTTGATTCTTTGGAAAATTTGATCAACTTTTTTTGATGGTTTTCAGTGTTTTCGAAAACGATAATGTTAAGAAACTCGCTTGTAGCTCTAAAGAGTGAAAACGGAAAAATTTGTAAAAAATCCTAGAATCCAATTCAGGCTTTCTGCTATAGATTAAGTCATGAATCTTCAAAATTGGTCCAGTGTACGATTTATCGTGGCTTGCCAAAAATGCATAGTTTATTTTGGCGCACCCGGTAGAAACCTGTAACAAGTCGATGGACAACGGAGGCGTTGCGGGGGCTGTTTTGACAGACCTTTCCAAGGCCTTCGATTGTCTAGATCACGAATTACTAATCACAAAATTGAATGCGTATGGTTTCAGTAGATCTGCCTTGCTGTTTTTGCATAGCTATCTCGAAAACAGGAAGCATAGGGTAAAGGTGAATGGTTCGTTAAGTACGTGGACAAAAACCAATCAGGGTGTACCACAAGGTTCAGTCTTGGGGCCCCTTCTGTTTAACATATATCTTAATGACTTCTTTCTGTTCTTAGAAGAGACCGAAGTCTGCAATTACGCGGACGATACAACAATTTATGCATGTGGCCCTAATGTCGAGAATGTTATCGCAAAACTAGAGAATGATGCCTTTAAGATGAGTGAATGGTTTCCAAACAATCTTATGAAACTAAATGAAAATAAATGTCATTTGATGATTTTTGGTGGGAAGAGTAACGAAGTCTCTGTCAAAATAGGAGAAGCTAGTGTGAAACAAAGTAAAGAGGAGAAGCTTCTAGGGATAACGTTTGATCAAACATTAAGATTTAAACAGCATGTCAAAACTCTTTGCAAAAAAGCCAGCCAAAAACTTCATGCACTGGCCAGAATATCCTGCTACATGGACACGGAAAGCTAAAGCAGGTCATGCAAGCATTTGTCTTGTCTCATTTTAGTTACTGCCCACTTGTGTGGATGTTTTATGACAGAACCTTGAGTCATAGAATAAATCATATCCACGAAAGAGCATTGCGTTTTGTGTACAAAGACCATCAAACAGATTTTGAGTCTCTTCTCGATCAAAGGAATTTGGTATCCATCCACGTAAGGAATCTACAGTTGCTTATGACAGAAGTTTGTAAAGCAAAGTCTGGTCTAAATCCACCTTTCATGAAGGATATTTTCAGTGAGCGGAATATTGGCTACAATCTAAGACATGGTAACGACTCACAGCTTCCAAAAGTGCGTACGACGAGCTTTGGAATTGAGACTATATCCTTCCTTGGAGATAGACTTTGGTCCACTTTGCCAAATGCAGTGAAACAAGCAAGCACACTTCCTATCTTTAAAACCTGATAAGATGTTGGAAGGGCGAGAACTGCAACTGTAGGCTATGCAAAACATACCGGGTTTCCAAAAAAAAAAACGCAACAGATTCAAAAATTTCTGACGGAAGCTGTTTCAAATTAATAATCAAATAAATGATTATTTTTATCTAAATCTGCAGTGATTAGATTAAATTTTGATATATTTTTCAGATTTTTTGGTGACTTTGTTGAAGAGTTAAAAATCAACAAACTTCAAATTTGCTGTCAGGGCAAAACCAGAGCTGCCAGCATTAGTGCAAAGTATACTGTAAAGTTAAAAGAATGGCAATATTTGAAATTTTACAAGATTGCATTAACAAGCACACAACTACATCAAGAAACTGCAACAAAGGGATCAACAGATTCATGAGTTATCCATTGTTGAGGGAGCTTTCAGTGTTCATTTATAATTGAAAGTATAAATCTAATAATGGCCTAGTCATTTTGAAAAAGCAAGTAACCATCATGGACACTTAAGAAGCATGGCAGTGTTTTGACAGAAATCTTTCTGAAAGTGTCTGTTCAATGTTCAATTAAATTTTGTGTTTTGCGTGTTTGTCAGCAATTCTTTGCAATTGCAGGGATTTTCATGTTTTACAATTTGACATTATGATTCATCACTGTTAATGCAGCAGCTCTGGCTTAGACCAGGGGGCAATTTTGAAGTTTGCTGATTTTTAATTCTCCAACCAAGTCACCAAAAATACTGAAAAATATATCAAAATTTAATCTAATTATTGTAGATTTGAAGAAAATAATTGTTGGATAATGAGTATGAAACAGATTGCAGAAGAATTTTTCAAATCTGTTGCGTTTTTTTTTGGGACACCCGGTACATTCCGCAGGTTGGGTATCTAACATGATATTCATAATTATGTTATTATGTTCAATGCTAATGTTTTAATGGTTGTGTAAATAGGACTTTTTCTCCCATTTATTTCATTTTGTATATGTTTGCTATTGCCCTATAGGCTATATGCCCTATAGGGCTGAATTAGCAGTAATTTTGCTATCTCGTATTTTAAGCCTACTTTAAAGAAAGAAATAATAATAATAACAATAATAACAATAATAACAATAATTGTTGATTGGACAAAAGAGGAGCTGCGGCAGATGGATCGTAAAACAAGGAAACTACTAACCATGCATGGTGGATTGCATCCGAAGAGTGATGTCGATAGGCTTTATCTACCAAGGAAACTAGGAGGTCGAGGAATATGCTCTATAGAAGATTGTGTCGAGGAAGAAAGGAGAAGCATTGCCATGTATTTGTCGCAAACCCAGGAAGAATTGTTGAAGTTTGCAAGAACAGAACTAAAGCTACCAACACAGAATGAATCAAAATTAGAATTTAAGAACAGAAAGGAAAATGAAAAGATTTCAGCTTGGAAAGAAAAGAAATTGCATGGGCAATTTGCAAAAGATACTGATGCCATCAAAACAAATGAGTCATTCAACTGGCTGTGCAAAGGGGAATTAAAACGTGAAACGGAATCTTTGATACTGGCAGCCCAGGAACAGGCGCTGAATACAAATTCTATAAAGGCAAGAATTTACCGCTTACAGGAAAATGACAAATGTAGATTGTGTGGCGATGCGGTGGAGAATGTTACACACATTATTAGTGGTTGCAAGAAACTTGCCCAAAAGGAGTATAAGCGTAGACACGATAAAGTTGCATGCTTCATTCATTGGCTCCTTTGCAAGAAATATGACCTAAAACATACAGAAAAATGGTATCAACACCAGCCGGCTCCTGTTGTAGAAAATGACCGACACAAGCTTCTGTGGAATTTCTCCATGCAAACTGATCGAGTCATTGAGCATAGAAGACCGGACATTGTCATTGTCGACTGGAAAGAAAAAGAATGCTCCATTATAGATGTGGCTATTCCTGGCGACCAAAACATTGAAGACAAAGAATGGGAGAAGATCAGCAAATATAGTGAGCTAAAGCTGGAAGTAATGAGATTATGGAATATTAAAACGAAAGTGATTCCAATAGTGGTTGGGGCACTTGGTTCCATCCCAAAAAAGTTAAGAGAACACTTGAAGAATTTAGGATTGCCAGATGATATTCACTGCATCCAGAAATCAGCCCTCCTTGGAACAGCTGGAATACTGAGAAAAGTATTGAGTGTCTGAGGCTACTTGTTGGAGCTTGACGCTTGATGATGAACAATTAACAATTCCTCCAAACTATGAACTTTAGGAGTGAACTCGAAAATAATAATAATGATGATAATAATAATAACAATAATAATGATAATAATAATAATAATAATAATAATAATAATAATAATGATAATAATAATAATAATAATAATAATAATAATAATAATAATAATAATAATAATAATAATACTACAGGAGAGTGAGACTGGTAACAAAAAGTGAACTCAACGGATCAAACAAGATAGAAGCAATCAATACACTTGCTGTACCCGTATTTACTTATAGTGTCAACATTGTAAACTGGCAGATGAGTGAAATAAGAAAGCTGGATACAAAGACAAGGAAGCTGTTAACTATGGAGAGGATGAACCACCCAAAAGCTGATGTGGAAAGAATGTACCTACCGAGAGAAGGTGGCGGACGGGGCCTCACTCAGCTCGAACTCGTGTTCAAAACAACCACAGTGGGGCTAAACTCGTACCTGGAACAAACAGAAGATCCCCTTCTCAAACTTGTGTACCGGCATGAAAACAGCAAGAAGCTTTATTCTGTTGCAAAAGATGCCAGAAAATTTAAAGGAGAGTTAGAAGTACCAGACACTGCTAGAATACAACAAGAAAAAATCACTTTATTTGCTAAAAGAGTAAAGCAGGAGACAAAGAAGAAGGCACATGAGAAGATGAGACAGATATGGGAAGGAAAACCGATGCATGGCCAGTATCCAACTAGGGTGAATAAGCCAGATGTTGAAATAGAACAGACTCACAAATGGCTTAAGAGTCCTGGACTTAAAGGAGAAACTGAGGGATTGATAATTGCTGCACAGGATCAAAGCTTAGCAACAAGATCATACCACAATAAGATCATCAAAGACGGCACTGACCCCAAGTGTAGGATGTGCAATGAATTCGAGGAAACTATTGACCATATTGTAGCCGGCTGTCCAGTACTCGCAAAGACGGAATATATACAGCGACATGACAAGGCAGCAGGATACCTACATTGGAGAATATGCAAAAATTACCATTTCCCAACTGCAGATAAGTGGTATGAGCACAAACCTGAGAAAGTGACTGAAAATGAAGCTGCCACCGTACTATGGGACATGCCTGTAAGCACAGACAAAGAGATAAAAGCTAATAGACCTGACGTAATTATCAAAGACAAGAAAGAAAAGAAATGCATTATGATTGACATGAGTATACCATCTGAAAGAAATGTATCGATTAAAGAAGTAGAGAAGCTGTCCAAGTATAAAGATCTTGAAATTGAAGTAACAAAAATGTGGGAAATGAAGACATCGACAGTTCCAATTGTAGTGGGAGCACTGGGACTCATCAAGAAAGGCCTTGAGAAGTACGTCAGTCAAATTCCTGGCCACATACGGATTGAAGAATTGCAGAAGATTGCTCTCCTCGGAAGCGCCCGCATCCTGAGAAGAACGTTGTCCATCAAGTGAACACTGCTGTTGCCTTAGGGACATGGACTGACCTCGGCACAGTGGCGAGAACTGTACTGCATTAAAAGCAAAGAACAAATAATAATAATAATAATAATAATAATAATAATAATAATAATAATAATAATAATAATAATAATAATAATAATAATAATAATAATAATAAAAAACACAACTGTTTCAGGGCAGACGTTTCGATATAAAATCTTCTTCAGTCGACTTGCTTAAAACTATTAATAATATATTACTATTAATTAATAATAATAATAATAATAATAATAATTCCGAGTCAAAATGTTTGTACGGTGCAAAGGGTCATCATCTCCACTTGGCGGAAAAACCTGCGCGATTCGATTTTTCCGCTGACATTTTCTTTGTTCTGATCCATGCTCGATTTCGATTTCCCTGGTAACAGATCTTCAATTCGCTCTGATTGGTTCCTTGAGAAAGTGATTCGGCGAAAAGTAGAAACAGATCCTACTTTGTAGCCCTCAAATTTTTCCCCGGCAATAACTGCGCATTCGCAAGCACATGCGCATTACCTTTAGTGGAGATTCACCTTAATTTGTCTAGTTCTATCAAGCAATTATAAAATTGTTGAAATATTTTCCCGTCATAATCTCCATAATATCCAAAAAACCTACCAGGAGTGCCAAAAAAAGTTCATATGTTTCAAAAATCGTAGCACCTAAATGAAAGGATGAATCCGAATGAATCCGAATGAATCGAATTTCGCTTGATAGCAGAAAGAGAAAGACTGAAGTATTTTTGTGATTTCTCTCACAGTTTTAAGTAAGAGCAAAGAAAACGTTGATAAATTCGACTTTACACAAGTTTGCTTGTTGCAATATGGCTCAAAACGGGCCTAAAACACTTTGCCACAAGGGGCTTTATCTCTCTGTTTCGAGAGTTATAGGAAATTGAATTCTTAAGCAACAACCACTGATTTGAGATCCCATGGCAATACGTGTGCATACGACACCGAATCCAGTGAGAAACTCTACTTTTGTATTTTTCGATGTGAGAAGTCTTTTCACGATTTGATCAAGTGATTTTGGCCTTTTTTCAGGCATCTTGCAAACAAGCGATTTCTGTTACGTCGAATTGACCTATATTATCAGTAATCATAAAACACGACAAGAATCACAAGAATATTTAGACCTTTCTGCCATCAACCAAAATTTGATTCATTTATATCTATCCAGTACTCTAGGAACTACGATTTCTCAAAGGTCTGAACTTTTTTGGCGCACCCGCTACTGTTTTCTACATACGGCATACAGTGTTGCGGGACAACTTACCTATTCCCAGGTACGCAATGAAATAGATAGAGTACAGCCTATTGTCATGATATGCTGGCATCATTACTACGAGAGAATAAAAACAGATTTGAGTTACAACTAATTTGCAAAATGTTATTAGCTGTTGTGGTAAATAAAACAATCTAACTTGCTTAACGCTTTTTGCAACCAAAGATTTCGGTAATTTTCAATTTCGGTGACCAGTTTGCAATCAAATTACATTACACGGAAACTTTTGCTTGCGGTAAACGGAATTTTTTACGCAAAATTAAAAAACTGATCGTACTAAACTATGCAAATTTCATTTCAAAGAAAATCGAGAACCTTCAAATACTATGGGCTGATTTCTTTACTTATCCAAAGGAACGTGCAAAATGTTTTCATAAAATTCATTTATTTTCCCAAACTGAATTGTGAGCCATTGTTTCTCAACTTCTAGATTTTCGAAGAAAAGAAAAGATGACAGATCTTTGCAAAAACTTCGTTTGAATTTTAGTGCATTAAATGAACACAGATCTCGGCATAACCTTGATTGTCTAAGCCCCATTTTATTTGTAATTGTGGAACTGGAAAAGAGGACACTAAACGCTTTCCCCTGCACTGCCCACATCTCTTTGGTCAGCTCCCACAAATCTGTGCCCTAGCTGATGCCGAATGATTATATATACAAATGCATGGCTCTGATGAAGGCTTAACGCTGAAACACGAAAAAACAGAAAAATGGCTTCTGTCGTGGTGTAAGACTCAGGGATTTGAATGACTTCAGATTTCTCCAACATTTCATTTGGCTTGAGTGGCGCAGTGGAGTGCTGGAGAAACTTTTGACACGAAGACCCCGGGTTCGATCCCAGGCAGGGGCACATTTTAATTCTCCAATTGTGGTAGCCCACTCACGATGAATATATACCCTAGATATAAAAGATATGGATACAACAGCCTTGTGCAACCTCTTCGTATATGGCAGTTCACACATAAATATAATCACCAACAGAATGGTCATGGATGACACTGTATCATACATCAAGACAACTTCACGCTTTCAGTGAATTTCCAACGCACGTTGCAGCAGCCCCAGCCTTTCATTTCGTTATATATTATCACTATATCTATGGTATTATGTACTTTGTAACGGCTAGTCTAGTTTAGTGTATCTCTCATGGTGGGAACACGATGACCTTGTGTCTTTCCTGCTATGAGGGACACAGCTAAATGTAAATAGTAGTTGTAGTTTATTATTTATGTCGATATATAAAAAAAGATTAAATATTCAAAATTTCTGCTGCAAAACATTACCACATTGTTCCTTCTTGACAAATGCTGGTGTTGTGGAAGGCGTTCACTCCTCGCAATTAAAAGTGTTATAATGCAACCCTAGCATACGAAACCTCTTGAATGATTGTAAGAGGCAAAAATAAGCATACCATCTGGATTATTAGCGGTTGTCAGCAAAATAATTAGACTCATCATCGAAGAGCCAAGGTCTTGAAAATAATATTTTCCTTCAAGAGAGTCTGACAATATGTCAATTTTTCCCTGCAAAGAAAGGTTTCAATTACATGTTTTGTTTTACTCTTTTGACAACTATTAAAAATACGGAGAGGGTCGAACAGAGTTAAGATTGGAATATGACACTCGCCAATTAGCCCACAGAAGAAACGCGGAATAGAAACTGAAATTAATCAGAAACTTACATTCGTGTCTTTAATGCTAAGATTACGATATGACAAAAGTTACGATCGTATCTATAATGCTAAGATTACGATACGAAAAACGTTACGAATAAAGTTACGATCGTGTCTTTAACGATACGAATAAAGGTACGAATAAAGTTACGATCGTGTCTTTAATGCTAAGATTACGATACGAAAAACGTTACGAATAAAGTTACGATCATGTCTTTAATGATACGAATAAAGGTACGAATAAAGTTACAATCGTGTCCTTGATGATGAATACCCTAAAATATAAAAACATTAATATTGCTGTGCCATCCTCTCTTAATAATGGAAGGACTTTCTCTCCCCAGGTGATCCAACTGTAGGACAAGAGGTGGAGGGTGGCCTGATTTGTTCTATTTTCAGACTCTTTGTCTCCAATATCTACTATATCTCCTGGACCGCTGTATCTCTGTCGTCTACTGTCACTTATTTCATACCAGGTGAGTCAGAGAAAAGGATCCCCGCTTGGAAGGCCACTGCTCCATGAATATCAAAGCAATAATATTGAAAAATGTCTTGTTTTATTGCCAATATGTTCAATTAGGTTCAGTAAATTACCCGGCCTTAATCGGCCATTCCCTCCCGTGGATATGGGTGATTTTCTGCAGAAAGCCCCTTCAAAAAACCTGCAAAAACGAATAAAAACAATGATCACATGTTCCTTCTTAAAATTGATGACACTCACACAAATTCATGTATTTTGTCCTCTTGGGAGAATGGAATCCCCCTGAATAAGCCATCCATACCAGGGGGAGAACTTGTTCATCCTCCCAAGAGGATAGCAAGTGCTAAAGCGTTCACAAGTCATTGCTGTAAGTCATTGTAAGGCAGAAATGTTAGGGAAATCTGTTCATGACTTTGGGCACGTTTTGAAGGTTTTTTGAAGATGCTTTCTGGAGAAAATGCCTCATAATTTCAGAATGGAATAGCCGATTTTAGTCAGGTAAATTTTATAGTAAATTTGAACATTTCTACCATAAAACTATATATTTGCCAATATCATTGTTTTGATATCCAGGGAGCCGTGACCTTTCAAAAGGGGATTCTTTTTTCTGATTCACTCGGTATGATATTTTTCATATTTGATTTTTTGAGAAGGGCTGCCCTTCAGCAGAAATTAAAAATTCCCTCTCTAATCAACATTCATACATGAAAATTTTGGAGCTTTCAGCCGTTCAGGTAACTGAAAGAGTATTTAACTACAAAATCAATCGAATGAATCTAATCAAGAGTTCCAAGGTGTTTTTGAATAAAATATCAGATGAGAAGATAAAATGCATCGACATTAAACGTCGTGTATTCTACTTCTAAGGAGCAAGTTAAAATTTCACAAAAAAGATTCAATTCCTAAACATGAAAAAGCAATTTTGGATTGCAAAGTCACCCTAATGTAGTAGCAAGCAGGATTCAGAGAAGCCTTATTCTCCAGCCGCAAGGTGTAGAGTAAATTGCTGGCGGCTGAGTATTTCATAGAGTTGCTACTCAAATCCTGCTGAAGGCATCGCTAGCACCCATTAAAAAGTACCTGAATTCGTAGGCTATTGCAGACGTAATCAAATCCTATTGAATCTAAAGCCGAATATGTCCACTTAGCAGAAAACTAGGGGAGAAGAAGGTCTTCCTCAAAAATGATCAAGAGTACTCTGATGGATAAAATGTTTTATTGAAGTGAAACTTAACGGCAGTTCGCCGGCCGTTATGGGGACTATACACTGTGTGCGCCAAAATAAAATGCAGATCTTGCCCGCCAACTGAAATGAAATTATTCGAGCAACTGCCTTTGTTCGTCAAATTATTTTACATCGATTATTTACATCATCTGGCTTACTATGTACAAATGTACAAAGTAAACTAATCTAAAATAGATGAATATATAATCACATAAATAAATATTTTTACAGTATTTTGATAATCTAACTATTAATAAAGAAAACTAGTTCATAGATACATATTGACAGGCACTACATTTACAATCTGGGCCATCCCATTTTCTTATCATATTTTTTGAAACTGTTTAGGTCTTCAGCTGATTTCATTTCACTTGGCAGTGCATTCCAGATTCGAGGACTCTAACACTATTGGAACCAAAGACGATCTAAGACTATTGGAACCAAAGGTGACTTGATTTGGTCTATAATGCTTAAAGTCATTGGAGTTGCATAATGAGTACTTAGAAGATTTTATTTTGAAAATACCGTGCATGAAAGAGGGCTTCAAATTGTTTAAAGTCTTAAAACTTCTATCAAGAGAACTCTTAAACGGGAGACATGCATAGTGCACCTTTCTGATTTGAAAGTGAGTCGCTATATGAACTAAGGTGATCATTGTGTAAAAATCTAACGGCACGTTCTTGAATCTTCTCAATCTTTTGTAAAGATTTAGCTGATGAGAAGTACCATACTAGAAGACATTAATCAAAATTTGAATATGCAAAGCTTTGGACAAGAATCTTCTTTTCATTAAAGCCATATCTTGTTTCAGTATTTTTAAAACAATGAGATGTGATGCGACATTTCTGCAAGTTCAGAGATATGCTGTTCAAAGTTCTGTTTATAATATAGTTGGGTGTTGAATACATAGCAATTTAACCATTTTTTCCCATTTGATCATTTTTCCTTAGGAGTGCATGGGATTTTTCTGCATTAGCTATCATTTGATTTTGTTTTAGCCAAGTCAAAGCAACTCCAGCTTCTTCTTCCAGCACCTCAATCAAATTTGATAGAGTCTTGGAAAAAGAAGTTAGAGTGTTTTGATAAATAGAAAAAGGTCGTTTATGTAAAAATTGAATAAAATGGGGCCCAAAACAGAGCCTTGAGGTACACATGATAAAATAGTTTGAAAAGAGCTATACGTATTATTGATTCTCACAGACTGTTTCCGCCGTTTCAGATAAGAGTAAATAAGGACGACAGCATTTTCATCCAAGCCATAGGCATGTAGGACATGCTGTGTGTCATACGATTTTCTGCAGCAGCAATGAAAAAGGAAAAGCGTTTCATCTAGGTATGGAATAAGTTGATTTTTCAAATTTATTCATAGACTTTGGAGAAATATTGAGAATACTGAGTGGACGAAAGTTTCGTTCAACTGTACGAGTTGCCTCTCCTTTATCTAAAGGACAGACAGCGGCACGTTTTTCATTATTTGGAAACCTATGGCTTCGTATGCTGCAATTAATAGCATCTGATAAAGGGAGTACAAGCTCGTCTGCAGCTAACGGCACCAGTTTTGGTCATCGCCCATTGATTTCCTACCGTCCAAAGACCTTAGTTGTTCCCTGACTTGACAATCTTCTACTTCGTGGAAGGAAAATGAATTGAAATCTATTTCAGGATTTTGAA
Source organism: Aurelia coerulea (assembly GCA_039566865.1). Taxonomy (NCBI): domain Eukaryota; kingdom Metazoa; phylum Cnidaria; class Scyphozoa; order Semaeostomeae; family Ulmaridae; genus Aurelia; species Aurelia coerulea. Next base: position 18,489,172 of record CM076947.1, on the reverse strand, counting down.
TGATAGCTAAAATACTTGGATGGTTTTTTTATTTTTCAAGAATCAACTTAATGATATGCCGATCATCACCAGCCGCAACCGTATCTGCAATGTTGCAAGGCTTTACACCGCTAAACTTTTCTACAATATTGATATAATGATCGTTAAAGATCTCCGTCAGGTCTCTGTGTGTGGTGACGATTGCATTATTTCTAACTAAGGAGACATCACTACCCGCCAAGCCTCCTTTGTTAGAGAGGAAAGGTTTGACAAGGTTCCAGAAATGACGATTCGATACCAGTCCCAATTCTGTTGCTTGTTTGAAATGCTGTTTAATTGCCTTTTTTCTCAAGGAAACACAAATATTTCTTTGTCTTTTAAAGATGATTTTGGTAACGTTTTTTCTTCAGTCTCGTTCTGGTATAAATTCCCTTTTTTATTTCTCGAGTCATAAAGGAGCACTACTTCCTAGCATATTCGTTTTTACAGGGGTATGTTTGTCGACCAGTTTTCAAAAAGTGCAGACAATATTATCATAAGCTTGTTCAGGATTCTTAGAAGTACCAAATTTTGCCAGCTTTACAAGTGACAGGAAATTTTCGGCATTAAATTTGGAATGAATGTACATTTCATCTTCGTCAACTTGTTTTGAGAGTGCGATCACGACCAAGGCCGTGTTGCTCAAACTTGTGTCGTGAAAACAGTTTCATGTTATTAACGGGAATTCGTTTTGTTCAAGATTGAAAAAGTGGACTTTTGTTTATCAAGTATTGCTGGGTCTCAGTGAATGAAAGTTGGGTAAGTTCTTTCTTATCTGCATCTTCAAAATTACTTTAGTTTTCGGATTTTCTTACCAAGGCCAATGAAACAATGAGGTCATAATGCAAAAATACATGGATCGGTTAGAGAGAGGTCGAGACGAAATTGAGCAATACCAACGGAGGCTCTACCTTCGTATTAATGGGATTGAGTTAGAGCGTGGAGGGGCCAATGAATCGGGTGACAAGTGTCTTGAAAAAGTCAAGAAAGTTTTCAAAGAATTGAATGTTGATGTCCCCGATCTCGTCTTGGACAGAGCCCACAGAATCGGTCAATTTACAGAAAAGAATGGAAAGCGTTACCGCCCGATGATCGTCAGGTTTACTACTTGGCGCCATATGACGGCAGTTTATCGGGCCAGGAAGAACTCACAAAAGTACAAGATTCATTTGGATGTCACGAAGAATAGGTTACAGTTGATCGACAGGGCAAACGACATGTTAAAGAATATCAAGGAAGAGGGCAGTTTTGCTTTCGCGGATATTAACTGTCGCACATGTTTGAAAATGGATGACAAATACCATTACTTTGAGTCTGAAGAAGATCTGTCGCAAATCCTTTTCCCGGAAAATGCTGACAAAGAAGAAGAGATTTCAGAGAAAAGTGAGTGACTCGTTTAACGTAATGTTGATTTTCTTTCTTTTTCTCCTGGACATTTATTAAAATAACGTTTGCCCTGCGTAGTTAACCGAGGGGCAAATCACTCCGTAAAATGCCTAGAAATTTTGTGCATTGTTTTGTCTGTTTCCTACAGGAATTTTTAATTTTTCACAGAAAAATCAAGAAATTCTCCAGAATCATCTTGTTATTTATTCATCTATTTTTACTTCATTTCTTTTCTGTTGTAATAAAATAATTTTTCATATGGATTTTTTGCGAGAGTGATAGGCCCTTCGTATAAAAACGGTTGACTCATTGTGCTCCATAGAAATTATATAGATTGACTCGTTTAGGGTAATGTTGAATAATCTTATAAAACTTTTTGAAACAATCTTTGCCTTGCGTTGTTAAACGAGAGGCAAACTACCCCAAAGAAACTTAATTTTCTGTTTCTTATTTTTTTTTCTTTTTTTTTGTGGTAATTATTTTTGCCTCCCTGGAAAATCCAATAATTCTCCGAAATTAGTTTTAAATTTCGTTTAAATTATAATTCGTTTTAAAAAATTTTCGCTTGGTTCTTGCAGGAACGACAACCCCTCGTTCACTTTTCCAACAGTCGCTCCACTGCGGATGCGGTCGGACGGGGACCGGTTGGCTGTCGCCTTTGTTCTTGGAGTCTGCGCGGTAAATTTATTTGCCGCGTGGGCTCTTGGGGCAGTGGTGGTGGGCAGTTGGTCCCTTGTTCGACTGTATCCGCAGCGGTTAATTCTACGAGGCCAAGCGAAGCCGCGTCAAAATATTGTTTACGCAAGGCAATGAAACACAGTTTTTGAACCTAGTATTCAACTTTTGTTTTTCGGAAGCAACAGAGGAATAACACTGCTGCACATTGTTCCTATATGGTGCAAAATGATACTTCTCATTGCCAAATAAAAATGTTTTGTTCATGCAAATCAGTTGCGCAGCATCACAGCAGTCCCAAGACTATTCCCCGGATCTAGTGTGAACAACAATTCTCACAATGTTTATCTTTTGCGTTTTTGTGTTAAAGATAGTCTTTTGTAATTTCACTTTGTTATTTCGTGGGTATTTTACTTTTGTGAATAATTTGTTAATCTACATAGGGCTTTGTAAAGGTGGTTGGTTTGTGACATCTTGCCTCTTAGGACCAGCGAGAAGAACTCTTTACGATGATGCCGGTTGAAATCAATCAATGGCGTGCAACAATAGGGTGTTTCCGTATATCGATAGAAAAATTGTCTCCCCAGAGCAAAACTATCAAACCACTGTCAATTGTTTTCCAAGTCTTAAAATTATATTGGTTTTGTTGCTGTTTCATTGCGATCTCAATCCCGGTTCTACCTCTAACATTAACGATACAGTTTCTTGCAGTGTACTCTATGGAAACACAGTCATGTTTTTTGCCTCTGTTCGCCCGTGCTCATCATGTTGTGAAGACAGTATTCTATACAGCAGTTGAACTCCTCAAGCGAATTCCGTTCGGTGTCGTTTGTCTCTTTCGACACAAGCATTACGCTATACAGAAACTTCTTTTTGCCTATGCCTATTTTTATATTGGTTGCATGACATGCTTTACGCTTCACACTCAGTGGTCAGTTTTTAGGACCATTCTGCTCAGCGGTGACGTTGAAACGAACCCCGGCCCTGAAACACTTTATTTTTGTACTTGGAATTTAAATAGCATTTCTGCACATGATTTTTTACGAGTGTCCCTTATCGAAGCATACAATGCGGTTTATAACTACGACCTGATTGGTATTGTTGAAACCCATCTTGATAGCACTATCGACAAAGATAGGCTAGCACTAGATGGTTATACCTTTTTAAAAAGTAACCATCCACAAAATATCAAAAGGGGTGGTGTTGGGCTATATGTCAAAGAATCTCTTCCTTCAAGAAATCGTTCTGATCTTGTGACTCTCCCTGAATGTGTTGTGTGTGAAATCCAATTAAACAGGAAAAAATACTTTTTTGTTGTAATTTATAGGAGTCCAAGTCAAGACCAGAGTGATTTTGATAACTTCACAATGAACTTTGAGTTGTTGCTATCAAAGCTGCATTCTGAAAATCCTTTTTGCATTGTTATCACTGGCGATTTCAACTGTCGCTCAGCTCAGTGGTGGGCAAATGATGTCGAAAATAATGAGGGAAAGCTTTTTTGCCATTAACAGCAGACCTTGGGCTTCATCAGTTGATTTCAGAACCAACTCATTTGATGGGTGATTCTAAATCTTGCATTGATTTACTTTTTACTGACCAGCCTAACCTCGTTATAGACTCTGGTGTCCATGCTTCATTGCATCAGCAGTGTCATCATCAAATTGTTTATGGAAAGTTATCTGTTTCAAGCATAGCACTGCCTCCTTACAAACGACGGATTTGGTATTATGATAAGGCAGATTTTGTAGCCATTATGAAGAGCATTGAAATGTTTCGTTGGTATGAACAACTTGACAAAATGACATGTCCTAATGAACAGGTTAAATTACTAAACGAGGTTCTTTTGAATATTTACTCTAATTTCATACCAAACGAAACTAAAACGATTAGGCTGCGCAAAGCACCTTGGATAACGAAAAATATCAAAAATTTTTTAAGGAACAAAAATCGTGCTTATAAAAACTTTGTCAGGAGAGGTCAGCCAGACGACAAGCTTGAGGGTATACAAAAAATGGTATCTGAAGGTTCGAAATTGGTCGAGGATGCTAAACGAAATTACTTTCTAAAAGTAGGGAAAGATTTGGCTAATCCTGAGACTTGCAGCAAAACATATTGGTCTTTGATCAATACTGTTTTGAACAAGGCAAAAATTCCCATAATACCACCTATTTTAGAGAATGGAATATTTATAACGGATTTTACTGAAAAGGCACAGTTGTTCAATGATTATTTAATACTTCAGTGTACCACAATTGGCACAGACAGTGAAATTCCAGGAGATAGCCCAGTAATTGCAACTCTGATAAATGTTGTTATCATCTCTGAGGATAGGATACTAAATATCATAAGATCACTTAATCCCAATAAGGCACATGGCTGGGATGATATATCTGTAAGAATGATAAAATTAAGTGATGCTGCATTAGTCATTCCATTAAAGATAATATTCACAAACTGTTTAAGGAGTGGTTCATTTCCCCAAATGTGGAAATATGCTAATGTAGTCCCAGTTCATAAGAAAAATGAGAAAAATGTGAAAGGTAACTACCGTCCTATTTCTCTTCTTCCAATTTTTGGGAAAATATTTGAGAAAATCATTTATGATTCGTTATACTCACATCTCGTGTCGTGTGACCTACTAAATCCGAATCAATCAGGTTTTCGTCCCGGTGACTCAACAATCAATCAGCTAATCTCAATAACACATACGATTTATAAGGCCTTCGACTGTAATCCTCCTCTTGATGTTCGTTCTGTATATCTTGATATCTCTAAAGCATTTGACAGGGTATGGCATGATGGTCTAATCTATAAATTAAAACGCTGTGGTGTGTCAGGAAAACTTCTCTCTCTTGTCCAAAGTTTTCTAAAAGATCGAAAACAGCGTACCGTTCTGAATGGGCAGTGTTCTACCTGGGGAGATATTTCTGCTGGTGTGCCCCAGGGCTCTATTTTGGGTCCTTTATTCTTTCTTGTGTATATAAATGATCTAACTAGAGATCTAAAGTGCAATGTAAAGCTATTTGCTGATGATACGTCGTTGTTCACAGTAGTAAAGGATCCCAATACAGCTGCGAATGACATGAACCATGATCTGGAGTTGATAAGACAGTGGGCTCACGACTGGAAAATGCCATTTAATCCTGATCCTCAAAAGCAAGCTGTTGAATTGACATTTTCAAGGAAAAAAATCGAAATTGATCATCCAAACATTTTTTTTAATAACACACCGGTGAAGAAAGTAGATGAACATAAACACTTAGGAATTGTCCTTGACGCAAAATTGTCTTTTTCTGCTCATATTAAAGAAGCTATCTCTAAAACAAGAAAGGGTATAGGTATGTTGAAATATCTCTCCAGTTATCTGCCCAGGCATACCTTAAATGAACTATACAAACTCTATGTGCGACCCCATCTAGACTATGGGGATGTGATTTACCACATTCCTGCAAAAATATGTGCATTCAGTCAGAATATCATCTTGTCAAATATGATGGAAAAATTAGAATCTGTTCAGTACTCTGCTGCACTAGCTGTGACAAGAACATGGAGAGGGACATCGCGAGAGAAGCTAGACACGGAGTTGGGCTGGGAATCACTAAACCTTCGAAGGTGGAGTAGACGCCTCAGCTTGTTTTACAAGTTTATGAATGATTTAACACCTGCATATACCATGAATCCAATTCCACCGTTTCAACAGTCCCAATACTCTCTTCGCAATCAGGATGTCGTTGGGCGAATAGGGGCAAGGACAGAAAAATTTTAGTCTGCCTTCTATCCTCACTGCTTATCTGAATGGAACAAACTTGATCCAGAAATTAGAACTGCACCAACTGTTGCTGTTTTTAAGTCAAAGCTGCTATCCATAATACGCCCTCCTGCAAAATCCGTTTTTGGTATTCATGACCCTAAAGGATTATCCTATATTACTCAACTAAGGGTTGGCCTAAGCACACTGAACTTTCACAAATTCAAGCACAATTTTAGGGATACAATAAATCCAATATGCCCCACAAATGACGGTGTTGAAGATACTGAACACTTCTTGTTGCATTGCCCTTCTTTTGATGAGGAACGATGTGATCTTCTCGCTGGAGTCCTTTCGCTACTGAGACCATTTGGGTACATTAATCCTTCAAATAAGGTTCTTACGGAGCTCTTACTGTATGGTGATAAAGAACTTTCCAATGAAGTTGATAGAAATATATTACAATTAACTTTGCAGTATATCCATAAAACTTATATTATATATCTATATGTTAATGGCCTCAGGGTAGACATTGCTTTTTTGCTCCTTGGGGTATCGTTGTAGTAGTATTGTAGGGTAACTATGTAAGTAGTGTAGGGTAGCTCATATTGTAAAGTAGTTCTGTAAGTAGTGTAGTGTAGCTCGTAAATATATTGTAACTTTTTATTGGAATATATAAAAAAAAAAAAAAAAACAATGAGGTCAACCAGGCCAGGCTGAATTCTCAACTCCAAGTAGTAATTCCTGAATATTGATTTTAAAGAGACACTTTTAAGTCGAGGGATGGTAAGGTATATGTTCCACAATAAATTTTTGACGGTTTGGGCCTAGCCGTTTGAGGGTCGTGGAGGACGTGCAAAAAAAGAGTCAACAGCCAACGATCGCGCGAAGAGCAGAAGGCGCAGAACTTAGTGAAAGCAACCAAGTATGTAAAATTTCTTATTCTTTACGGGTACAAAAGTTTTGAGTTTTTGCGAAAGTATATTTTCGTCGCGAGGAAAAAACGAGGGTGTGGTTTTCCCCACAGCAAACCCCTCCCTCCACCAGTATCATGAGATGACGCCATAGACATAGAGTTCTCTGATTGGCTGGTCAATCAAGACTACGTCATTTGTAAACAAACCAGATATTCTATTCTTACAAAATTTGCCCTTGTTATTCTGGGGACGAGATTCCACTTAAGGAAATTTTGTAAGAGTAAACTTTCGCGAATTTAACATTTTTGGAAATTTCGCGGAATAAACTTTCGATAGTTTCTTCCCCCAAACGTTTCTTCCTCTAAGATACTTGATTCTGGCTCGCCAATTTCCCCTTTTCTATTTTGGTTCTGATTCTGGTTGTCTTATTTTCCCTATTCTGCTTCGCTCGATTTCTCTCAAAAGTGTTTGATTGCCTTGACCATGAACTCTTGTTAGAAAAACTTGACGCATATGGCTTTAGCAAAAATGCGCTGCGTTTTATCCACAGGAATCTCATTGGTAGAAAACAAAGGGTAAAGTGAATGGAGCATTTAGTAAATGGCAAGAGACAAACCTAGGTGGCCCTCAAGGCTCTGTCTTAGGACCCCTCCTCTTTAATATTTATATTAATGATCTGTTTTATCTACTAAAGGACACAGATATATGTAATTATGCCGATGATACGACTATCTATGTATGCGATAATCAGCTTGAAAACATTCAGACTCGGTTAGAACAGGATGCTTTAAAACTCTCTGGATGGTTCTATGAAAACTACATGAAGCTAAATGATGAAAAATGCCACTTGCTAGTATTTGGTGACAAAACTGACAAATGATGTCTCTGTGACAGTTGGCAATTCTCTGATTAAAGAGAGCATTGAAGAAAAACTTCTTGGTTTTATCATCGATAAAGATCTTAGTTTCAAAACCCACCTAGATCTTAGTTTCAAAAGCCTCTCTCTGTAAGAAGGCCAGTCAGAAACTTCATTCACTAGCGCGGATATCAAAGTTTATGGATACAGATAAAATAGTTCTGATGATGAATACGTTTGTCATGTCACAGTTCAGCTACTGTCCCCTGATTTGGATGTTTCATGACAGACGTATCAATAATAAAGAAAATAAGATTCATGAACGAGCTCTACGGATCGCATACAAAGATAGTCACTCTTGTTTTGAATCCCTTTTAGAAAGGAATAATTCTGTGTCTCTTCATCAGAAAAATCTACAGTTGTTGTTGGTCGAAATTTTTAAAACTAAGGAAAACCTGAATCCAAGCTTCATGAAAGATATCTTTGTTGAAAGAACGGAAAACTATAATCTAAGAAGTGGGAATACTCTGCAGTTGCCAAAAGCCAGAACAACAACATACGGAATCGAATCTGTATCATTTCTAGGCTCACTGCTTTGGCATGCATTGCCAGAAAGTTTGAAAAAATCAGAAAATCTTGCAGTATTCAAACGAAAATTAAGGAGCTGGAAAGGACTGGACTGCAACTGTCGACTTTGTAAAATATACATCGCAGATTTGGGGTATTTATAGTTGATTTTTAAGATTTTGTATTTGTAGAAGTTATCATGTAAATAGGTAAATAGTTGGCTTTAATTAGCTGTAGTTAGCTATCTTTTCTGTTACTTGCCAACTGTAAATAAATCATTTATTATTATTATATTACTATGGCAAAACAAGTTAATCTCTTTTGGGCGCACTCGTAATATCTGATTGGTCTAACTTCAGAGCGTGCTGCGGTGCTTATTTCTCTAAATGTAAATTGAACTGCTTACCACATTTGCTAGTCTGCGAGGAAAGAGGATCATTCCAAACATCGTAAAGAAATACAAGTGAAGTCCAAACAAGAACAGGACACTACAAATGAAAAACATTTCTTACAGTGGCGTCGAGTTAAGACGAATAAATTCATCTTCATCCCACACGCAATGATACAGAGTCCTATTTTTAGGAAAGAATAAATAAATCTTTACAAAATTGTTTCACACATCTTGTTCATGGCTCATCAGATGGAGAAGTAGGTGAGGAGGAGATTGATATTAGGGTAGCCCGTCAGTCGAAGCTTTTTCAGATGGACCCTCCAATTAAGCTATGAGAAAGTGATGACAATAAACAACATGAGAGCAAACTACAGGGTGTCCCTAAATAACCCACCTTCTCTTTACTAAAATGATAATATTTGATCTGATCAGATGCATACCATCTGAAAGCACAATCTGTCTTCTTTCCAACGATATACAGTTTTGACATACTGATGAAATTTTATGTGATTTAAAGGGATTCTAAGCATAAGCGTATAATCAAAATAGCCGAACAAATACAACAGGGCTTGACAAGCGCCGAACCATATTTGGGTAACTGATTCTACATCAACAGGTAATACTAGTATCTGATAGGCTACAATTTCACAGCTACAATTTGGGGAAATATTTCTGCAGGTGTTCCACAAGGCTCGATTTTGGGACCTTTATTGTTCCTTATATATATATCAATGATTTGTCTGAGGACCTGAAATGTACCGTAAAATTATTTTCTGATGATACTTCTCTTTTCACCACGGTAAAGGATCCTGTACTAGCAGCTGACGACATGAACCATGATCTGAATTGGATAAAATTATGGGCACATAGATGGAGAATGTCCTTCAACCCTGATCCCTGAAAGCAAGCTGTAGAGATAATTTTCTCAACGAAGAGAGTCAAAATTGATCATCCCGCGATATTTTTCAACAATATGCAAGTAATGAAAGTGGATGAGCATAAACATCTTGGTCTTACAGTAGACTCAAGGCTTTCTTTTTCAAGTCATATAAACTCGGCTATTGCCAAATCGAGAAAAGCAATCGGAATGCTGAAATTTCTTTCAAAGTATCTTCCTAGGGAGACCTTGAATGTACTTTACAAACTTTATGTTAGACCCCACTTAGACTATGGTGATGTGATTTACCACATTCCATGCAAGGAGATCAGTCTCATTAGCCGTGGTAATATCCTGATGCAAAAACTCGAATCGGTGCAATATTCTGCAGCATTAGCAGTAACAGGTACATGGAGAGGGACCTCACGTGAAAAGCTGTATCAAGAGCTAGGATGGGAATCCTTGTACTCTAGAAGATGGAGCAGACGACTTTTTATGATCTACAAAATCATTAACAACATGATGCCAGATTATACAAGAGATCCTATTCCACAACTAAATCAGCCTAATTATGCTTTTCGCAATCAACCTGTTGTTGGTCAAATTAGGGCAAGAACTGAAAAATATAAGTCAAGCTTTTTCCCAGACAGTTTGCATGAATGGAGTAAACTTGACCCTGAAATCAGAGAATCTTCTTCCATCACTATATTCAAGAACAGATTACTTTCGCTTATTAGACCACCTTCTAACCCTGTTTTCGGTATTTATGATCCACGAGGGCTTTCTTTATTAACTCAGCTTAGGGTAGGGTTGAGCAAACTGAATGTTCACAAATTCAGACATAATTTTAGTGACACAATCAACCCGATGTGTCCAATCAACGACGGTCCTGAGGATACGGAACACTACCTGTTGTTGTGCGCTTCTTTTGAAGAAAAAAGGCGTGACCTCCTCGCTGGTGTCCTTCCGGTGCTGCACTCATTTGAAATTATTGACGTTCCAAATCCTGTCCTTTTACAGATTCTTTTGTACGGCAATAAAAAGTTGCCATTTGAAGTAAATAACTTCATCTTAAAATCAACCATCTTGTATATTTCAAGAACGGAACGCTTCGTATAATATCATGGTCCTCTTCATTGAATATCCCTAAATCTTGTGCCCAACGGCCTAACCTACTTATTTGTAATTAGAAAGTATTGTAAAATGTAATCTGTATTATATTTATGTCCCCTTAAAAGTAAATGTTTTTTTTTCTTTTTTGTAGTTACGTGTAGTTTTAGCAATTATTTCTCTCTCTAGTAGTTACGTCAGTGGCATGTTCGTATTTCCTGTTTTATGTTGCCATGAGGTAGTCGTAGTTTTCGCTCCAATTGGTATTGTATTAGTAGTAGGGTATGGTATTTTGTAAGTAATGTTGAAAGTAATATGTATTGTAAGTTATTAAATGATGTATAAAAAAAAAATAATTTCACAGCAAGTGGCTTGACCCACAGATTTATGCGGTAGTCCCTTTCATTTATTTTCAATAAGTATGGCCTATTGCATAGGCAAGAAAGTGCGAGGACATTCACAAATTGTGAGAGCTTATTTGATCAGTTTAATAATTCATTTCAAGAGGAAAAACTAATGTATGTTGTTCCTGAAGCCATTGCATATCCAATGTCATTGGAAAGACGAAAGTATGTGATTTCAGATGGTACGCATTTCATCTGTTTAAATCTTGCTATTTTTTGAAAATTTTCAGTCATCACTGGGTTTGGTATTTTAGGGAAAGCCTGTGCTTCAAGCTAAGGACTACCTTAGTATTTCAGGTATCGTCTGCTTAATACTTTGCACCTAGAAAAAAATTGCAATTTTGTTACACTGAAATCATTAGATTGACATGACAGGTGAAATAATGATTAAATTCTACAAGGTGCACCAAAAAAGTTCAGATATTGGAAAAATCGTAACAATAGAATACTACCGGGTGTCCCAAAAATGCATGTAGATTTGGTTGACTCTAGGGATGTGAATTTAGCTTTAATCAATGGCTAATCACGCTGAAAATTTTCCTCGATAGTTACCTTGAACATAGTTACAGCAAGCGATAGTTACCTTGATACCTCGTTTGTTGGTATTGGTGCTTTGAGAGCAGAAATATCAATCTTGAAAGCTCAAATTTACGTCCACTTGCAAACCAGAGCTTTGGCCTTTTGGCCTAAGCAAATTCCTGAAGCACATCGAAATTAAGAACTGAAATTAATGAAAAATTAAGAAACTTCCCAATGGGTGACTGGGGGTAACTTCTGGAAAACAGAATAACAAACGATATAATATTGTTCAAATTGTATCAATTTCTTCGCTGTGCCTTGAGAAATTGCTTAGGCCAAAAGGATAAAGCTCTGGTTTCCAGGAAGAGGCAAATTTAAGCTTTCAAGATTAACATGTCTGCTCTCAAAGTAGCAATACCAACAAACGAGGTAACTTTGTTCAAGTTAACTATCGAGGGGAATTTTTGGAGTAATTAGACATTGATTGAAGCTAAATTCACAGCGCTGGAGTCAACCAAATCCGTATACATTTTTTGGGACACCCGGTAGAATGCCAAATAGCTTTGAATGAATCGGCTTTTGCTTGATAGCAGAATGAAAGAAGTATCTATCTGATTTTTCCCATCTTTTGTATAGGCAAAGACAACATAGCCAAATTCGCCGTTAAGAAAATTCGCTTGTTGGGAAGAGACTGAAAAAGGGCCTAAAACACAAGACAAAAACTTACCTAAAAACACCACATCAAATTGTAAGGCATCTCTCATACAGAGCAAGACGCAATGGCATTCAATCTCTCTCAATAGTTATTGGAAATGAATGAATTTGTAAACAAATTCTAAAGATTTTAGATCCCATGGCAATGAATGTGCAGACGACATCCGATACCCGTGAAAATTGTACTTTTGCATTGTTTGCTGCGACAGGTTTCTTCACGATTTGATCAAGTGTTTTGGGGCCTTTTTCGTGCATTTTGCAGGCCCTTTTTCATGCATTTTGCAGATATTGGATTTTCGACCAGTCGAACTTACCTATATTTTCAGAACTCACAAAGACACAAAACACATCATAAAAATACTTCAGTAGTTCTGTTTCTGCTATCAAGAAAAACTCGATTCATTCAAATCCATTCATTACTCTAGGTACTATGATTTTACAAACGTCTCAACTGTTTTTTGACAATTCATCTTAACTTTACATTACTTTCAATTTCAATCACTATTCCTTTAATATTATTGTAAACATAGGCTGACCGCGAAGTTCATGTGTAGATAGCGAAGCCGTTCTCCTCCAAAAACAGGGTTCATAACGTAAATGCGAACACATAAAAAATTGCTAAATTGCTTCCGCAAAGGTAAAGGTGGTATTCTTCTTACAAGGAAAACATACGAAGGGTATTAGAAATTAATTTCTCTAACAAATAACGCTCACCGTTTTCTTCATGACAGATGAATTTTGCAATAAAAAGAATGGTCGCAGAGCTCTTCTTATTCTGATTGGCTGCAAAGAAGATGAATTCGCTGAATACAACAGGCGAATAAAAGGGGATTCAGGCAGTTGAGTCAAACTGTATCGATTGTAGTAAATCTACCATTCAAGGAGACAATTTTAATTGTGCTGTAAGGACAGCATTAAGAGCAAGATCTACACCTAGGGAAAAAACTTACCTCATTGCAATTAAAACCAAGGGATACCACAAGGTCAAGGTATGATATTGCCAAAACAAAGAAATATCCTATCAACCATTTTGATTTTCGGGCTTGGCGCTTCCCAATCATTACTACCTGTAATTGAAAATATTATTGAAAAAATTAAAAAAGGTAGGCAAGAATACATAGAATAGAATAATTTACATAAATAATTGTGCAAGTTATAATACATATGTTTTTATGTCTAATGAAAGAGCAACACTAAACCATGTTCTATTTTTTACATACATATATCACCATTAAAACAATTAAAACACAAGATATCACATTTCATTGTGCCATGCAAAGCAGGAAAAGACACAAGGTCATCTGGTGCCTACTGTGGATGACACTTACAATCATAATACTTTTTAACAAAAAAAAGGGTACAATCTAAGGTAGCTTAGCATAGGGATGTACCGGATATCCGGTAGGCCGGATAATCCGGTGCCGGATCGCGGGTTTTTCGGAAATCCGGTTCCGGTCGGATTTACGACTGAAATTCGGCCAGCTACCGGATTTTTGAGAATTTTATTTAGAATTCAAACCATTTGCAAAGGATGGCAAACCAGTAATAAAAATGAAACATACAGCAGAGCAAAAAATAATACGTACTCTAGCAAAGTGTAAAAATAGGTCCTTTCGTGAAAATGACAACCAGAATATGGTCTATTTACGAAGTTAGAATCGTCCCAAGATATCGTTCAGAAAAAAACAGAGACATCTTCGCTATGACAAGTTGATTTCCGTTTTGTAAACTTTCTTAGTGCTTGTTAAACGTAGCACTAGAATTTCTTGGTTTTTGGTCATCATAGTACTAGTTTGTTATGAGCGTCCTTCATACAGAAATCAAAATGTATTCTCAGTTTAAAGTTTAAAGGGCCCCCTCTCATAGATACTCATTCAAATCATCCTGCATCGATAAATCTTGCATGCATTTATGAAGAAAAAAATCTGCTCTTCATCACTTGTTCTATTTTTGAACGGATTTGAAATGTAAGTGCTAAGCAGCAGTAGACTGCAAGACTACTAGATATCTGTATAACCATGTTTTCTTTTTGTCTTTGTCGCTCCACACAATCGGGGATGAATAGTGAACAAATGTCGCTTTAGAAAAATCCGGTTCCGGCCGGATTATCCGGCAAAAGGAAGCCGGATTATCCGGCCGGATAGTCCGGCAGGATTCCATGAAAAAATCCGGTAAATCCGGTTCCGGCCGGAGATTTTCAAAATGTGGGATCCAATCTGGATCAAGAAGATACACCTCAACGTTTAAGTGATTATTTGGTACCAAGCTATCCTGATAAAATTAACAATGGTGGGGGAGGTCACTGTTGTTTACTTTCTAAGCTTTCAATTAAAACGCTTTGTTGCTTCAATGAATGACATTGTTGAATCTATGATGGTTCTGTTTTCAATTACGTTTAGATCTTGGCTCCCAAGCAGAAGCAATTTGCAAAGTGTATTTGAATCTAATTCGTTTATGTCTATACCAGAGACGGTTAGCTGGAGAACGAGAACTCAACGCATCAAATCAAATTGGTGGCAGTGCAGGAGAAAGTGTTTATTATCCTCGATGCCTCTCCCACACACGCAAATTGGGCTTCTACAATCAAAGTTGTGTCGAAATCTGTGCTTATTCAACGTGATGAAGTCCACACGCAGCTTTGTCAACTTTTTGATACCTTCTGTACCAAAGACATCATAAAAAGAGTTTTTAGTTAGTCTTATGATTGCAAGTAGTTTCCATTTAAACTCGGATATAGATTGTGAATTTTTGATTTCATGATCTAGACAATTCCATTCACAAAGAACATTTTGAAATTAGGTACGCGAGAAACGAATAGTTCTGCCGACATTCTGGTTGTATACTCGAGGATGTCTTAGGTTGTAAGATTCTTCACGTTCTGGTGGTATTTCAGCAAATCAGCAAACCCGCTTTCCGTAGATAGTAAAAATGACTCAGACGTCCATACCATCTTCTGTAATATAGATCTTCCCAACCTAGTTCATCGTACAGTTTTTGCCTATTTGTACCTCTCCATGCTCCAGTTACGGTTAATGCAGCATGATTCTGGGTTTGTTCGAGTCGTTTTGTGACGTTTAATCTCATATCGAGGTCATAATGTCACCTTAGTCGAGATGGGGTCTTACATAAAGTTTGCAAACTTGATCAAGCACATTTCTAGAGGCGTATTTGGACATGTACCTTATTATTCCTATTCCTCTCCTCGCTCACTATTATTTCTTTTTTATCAATTTCGTCATTGCCTAGTTTTAAGGGATCATGCAAGGGTATATTCCTTTTGATAGAGAATATAATTTCTTCTCTTTTGTATGCATTGAAGTGCACTTTCCATTTTCCACGACCATAAATGTAATCTCGTAAGATCCCTGTTTAGCTCATAACTGGCTGTATCATTCCGAACAACGGAGAAGAATGACGGGTTGTCAGCAAAAAGCTTAACATCACCAGCATTCAAGAACATTATCAACAAAGTAATTTATGTAAACCAGGAAGAACAATCTGACATCGGAAGCCCGAAGCTCGAAGAGCTCGAAGTTGATTAAATGAGCTCGAAGTTGTCAAAAATAATGAGCTCGACGTTGTCAAAAAGACAAAATACCTTGGTGTGCAAATTGACTGCTCTTTGGATTGGAAAGAACAAATCAAAGCAGTCTCTACCAAGGTCTCTAGGGCAGTTGGTTTTTTGAAACATGCGAAGTCTTTTGTACCGAAAGGAACTTTGCAAACGCTCTACAGAGGTATTGTTGAGCCACATTTTCGATACTGTTCTTCTGTTTGGGGCTGCGCCGGTTTGACTGAAATTAGTCACTTGAAAAAACTTCCAAACCGTGCTGCTAGGATTATAACGAATAGCAGCTTTGACGCCCGAAGCAGACCTCTAACTGAAGGGCTGGGATGGAAGACCGTTGGTGAACTGGTTACTGATGAATCTAAGACAATGGTCTTCAAGTCCCTGAATGAGCTGGCCCCACGATACCTCTGTGACCTCTTCACCCGCAATTCGCAATGCTCATCACACAGCCTTCGTAATACGGGGACCGACTTGAGATTACCGATGAAAACGTCAGCAAATGGCCAGAGATGTTTCTCGTATAGATGTGCAAAACTGCGGAATAGCCTCTCAGCTGAGTCAAAGCAGGCATCCTCTCTATATAGTTTCAAGAAAACTGTTTAAAACAGGGGTTTCTTTCTTTTGATTTAACATATCTTTTAAAATAATTGTACATTTGTTTTGAATATTGTAAATAGGGTTTAACAGTTTAATTTGAGTAATAACTTTTTAATCTACATTTTCTAGATTGTAATTATTGTTAAATCGGATGGCCCCTTGGAAACCAGCTTCTGCTGAAGGGCAACCCTCCTTAGAAGAAATGAAATGAAATGAAATGAAAAGAAATGAAATGAAATGAAATCAAATGAAATGAAATGAAATGAAATGAAATGAAAAGAAATGAAGCAGCTGAAGCATTACACAGAACGATGGTATCACCAATTTTTACCCATTGCAGTACTTTGTCACTTGGATTACCTGATTCTAGACTGAGAAAGATCCAAAACATGGAGAAAAGGGGAAAGAATATAACTGCGTCATCACTTGGAAAGAATATGGAAATACGAATTCCATCAGTATCAAGTCTGATCAAAAAGAGAGCATGCACTTTAGTATTCGATTGTCTAAACGATAAAATGTGGGAACTGTTTGAAAAATCATTGAGAAAAAGGACCATAAATATGCAACGCGAAACAATAAGAATTCTGTGACGTTACCTAAAGTGAAGCTTGAGACTGGACGAAAGGGACTTTACATTTTTGCTGCTAAAACGTTTAATGCACTATCCCTCGAAGCTAAGAGGATAAAATGTAGAACTGTTTTCAGGAAATCATCAGAAGAACATTGTAAATGGGCATAAACGATATTGTCAACGATTTTTTTACAAATGTAAATTTGAAATTTGATTAAGATTTTGTTTTTAATTTGAAGGTAGGAACAGGACTCCAGCGAAACAGCGCTTTTTTGCGCTGCTAGATTATCCTGTATAAAAATTCGATTTATTATTATTATCATCGATGGACCTAACACAGAGCCCTGTGGAACCCCCGCAGGTACTGTAGCCCACTGTGAGCCCTTTCCATTCAGCACAATGCGTTGCTGGTGATCAGTTAAAAAATTGCGGATTAAGATCAAGAGATTTCCAGATACACCGCTACAGTTGTGCTTATAAGGTAACCCCCAATGCCAAACCCTATCAAAAGCATTATACAAGTCCAGAAAGACAGCTCTTGTTTCTCTGGAAGAAATTTCCTCAAAGGCACTGTAAATGTTATGAGTGATAGATAAAAGCTGGTTGATCGTTGAATCACCAGGTCGAAACGCAGATTGATGTGATTTATAACAATAAAGCACGTCAAAATGATCTTTTCGAAGATTTTTCCAAAAATTGATATTAGAGAGATTGGACGATAATTCTGCTGAATACTCTTTCATTTAAAAACAGGGATAATGTTTGGTTTCTTCCATATGGAGGGGTAGATTCCTGCTTCAAGGCACTTTCCAAAAATCAGGCACAGTGGTTTAACGATCTTAATAATTGAAATTGACATGTCATCACATCCATGAGCTTTTGTGGCGTCCAGTGCAGCAAAGGCTCCATTTCTTTGATTGGCTGACGCGCAGACACACCCTAAAAATGTTCAAACCTTTAAGGCCAATGCCGTTCGAGAATTTGCGGTCACGTGACGGGAAACGCCCCCTTTTGGCCGGTTTCGAACCCTTCCGTCTTGAAAAGCCCGGTGTAAAATCTGTTAAGGAATTTTGCGAAAATTCTTTCTCGAACATGTTCGCCAAGCCAAGGAGCACATTTTCCTCGCGAACTTTTCAAAAGTTGCAATTACTTTTGGAACTATGCGTGTTTAAAGAAAGAGGAAAACAAATCACAGCTTCGTCTTCAATGATGGGCTCTTGGTATATGAGAGGGAAATTGTAAATCTTCCTGAAGTTACTTACATAAAATATTGCGTGCAGTCTACAATTCCTTCGTGGCCTAAATTCAACTATCAAAGATCAAAGCATACTGGTAATTAAAGCGGCGGAAGCGGAAGGCAACAAAAATCACGCAGAGAGCACAGCCAGCCAGCAAACACAGCCAGCGCAAACACAGCCAGCCAGCAAACACAGCCAGCCAGCAAACACAGCCAGCCAGCAAACACAGCCAGCCAGCAAACACAGCCAGCAAAACGAGGAAGAGCTGCTGCAGTTGGAAGAATGGTTCTAGAAGAACGAAATGACCTGATCGGGAGGTTGGTTTCCGTCTGTATTTTAAATTTTCGTTACACAACTTTTATTTAATATGAAGTACTCACGATCAACAGAAACGCAAGGCCATGCCTAACTAATCTTTGGGCACCTTAAATTGAAGGTTATTCTGCTTTTATTCTAACCTGTTCTGTTATTATAATATCAAGATAAAATAAGTAATATGGATCGTCCTTTGGTAGCTAGAGATATGCCTGTATGCAAATGGCCGGAACGGGAGAGTTCCTTATGGGAAACATTTTATCTGTGACATGTTGTCATTGGACTCACTTTTGGGAGCCAAATATGTAAGGAGTACGTCGTGGCAGTTTCTCATTTTTAATTTTGAAATCAGCATATCAAAACCTAATTTCAAAAATCAACATGACAAACTGCCAGGGACACTAAACTTCTCACAAATGACATTTGCATGTTGTGTCTCCAAATTAGAAGACAAGATAGAAGTTTGATGTCCTGTTCTGGCTATCTCCAGCTGTAAGAGTGAGAAACAACAGAAACTATTCGATTTGTCCACATAAGCTCTATAGGCCTGTAATTAAACCCCAGCTGAAGATTTCCCTCTGAAGCTTCATTTGCTTATCAGCAATGGTGATTGGTCCCTCTTCATTCTCATTGTCCCACCAATAACTGTTCCATCATCATCATCCTCTTCATCTATTTTCTCTTCAGATACGCTTGCAGTTTCTTCAGGATTGAGGATAGCATCCGACGCCTTGATAGCAAGTGATTTTATTGCATCAACAATCTCTTCTTTGCACACAAAACAAGTATTAAGACCTGATGGAAAGCATTGATCATGAAATGAGTGGGCACACCCGCTAAGAATCTTGAAGGTGGTTGAAGCACGCTCACAACCAGGTAGGTCACATCTCCTGCAAAGGAATCCAAAGTGTTAATTATATATCATTTTCCAGTTGTTCCTACACCTATCAGCATATTGGGTTGTGTGGGATTTTAAAAAGCTTTGACTGAAAATGTTGTTTTCACAGGACCATTGATGATAGGATTTAACTTGGGTTCAGTCAGGAATGAGATGAAAAATAGGTGACAACCTGCATTATCTTTCATATGATGAGTAAATGAAAAATGACAGCAGGTGAGGTAAACTCATTCCTTTTGAGCCATCAAACCAAACTCAGACTGACAGTGAAGAGGTCCATTAAGGCATCTCCCTAATAAAAAATTACTTATTTTATGTACCCAAATTCCTATGCACTGCACCCCCTGAACTGCCACATTCCACTTCCCAGAATGACATGTTATCTACTGTACATTAGTCAAACTGATCACAGGTACATAGATTTATCCCAAAGTACACAAACAGAAAAAGGTAAAACACAAAGAACCTCTGTTCGGTAGTGTAACTTAGTTAGATTTCTGTTGTTGTTTTTCGGTTTTATATTGAGATCAAAGATAAATTTTCAACTTTTGGATGGCGCAGATGGTAGGTCTACCTTTTTGAAAAGATGAAAGCATCACGTTTCTTGTATTTGTTGGAACAGAGGCTCTTTATAAAGTGGTAATAATTTCTTTGGGGTTTAAAAAAACCTGAAGATCAAAATTTACATGTAAGGAATTCAAGTCATAAGATTGGAGCTCCTTGTAACTTGAATCCTTTTGTAAATAGTGTTCTTTATCATACAAACTTTTGAGGGTTTGGTTCCCTTCCCTGGAATTGAAACCCAAGTGGAAGGATCTTTGATGGCATAATGTTTTCTTCACCGTAAATGCTGGGCAACTTCCAATACGACATATTGTTTTGCTTTCGTGGTGGCCTTGCTACTTGTTTCGCTTGGTGTGGGTTTTCTTTGATGTCTTGAAGAACCTTCAGTAGAAAACTCGCTGCTCTGAGTTTGAGTGTATCTAGTCTATCTCTGCTAAACGTGTATTCCTTTGGCACTGCATACACAGATGTGAAGCTTGCTGATGAAAATTTATTGCCATCTAAAGCCTTTGCCTTTTTTCTCAATAGTTCAGCAGTGTCAGCATCAGATGTTTGTGCTCTTAAGAGGGAGTGGAAATTTTCGACGGGATATTCGTCAAAAAACTAAGATGCTCCATGAGACAATGGTAGAGAGGATGATCTGTGCTCTTCCAAAACAGAAAGTTGCTCAACCAAACGAGTGGTGCCTTATCATAATGATGACGTTTGAAGCAGAAAAACACTACCCAACATCTTAGAAGAAGAGAGGAAACAAATAAATCGGTCTTTCCAGTCTTAAAGATAACAGCATAGACAGACAGGACAAGAGGGAGATAATTATCCAGAAGATTCAGGAGAGTCAAATACTGAATGTCTTTGCAGTTTGAGAATGCAGTGATCACATGACTTCTGATCAATGACCAACCACCATACAAAAGCTCTTCTATCAGAGAAACCCTCCAAGGTTTGGGCTTATTGGCAAGGCATTTTTTTCCATCAAATATTGATGAATATGCCCTCTTGAAAAAAATTCAGCAAACACACACACTCCCTTGCATTGAGCTGAATATGTAAAGGACCAAGGAAAGGAACAATGTTTTTCAAGCAATTTGGGGCATGTTCTGGAAGGTTGAATTCAATTTGCCTCATAAAGAATTGTGCAGGCCAGTCACCTGGTTGAGGACAAACAAACTCATTCAAATATATATCAAGGCCCAAACTGACAGCATGATTAGCAGCTTCAAAGAAGTTGTCAAAATTCTTCAAAAGAAGCTCAAGCTCATCCACTAATCGGCAGTTGGCCATCTTCCTTAGCTCTCTCATATTGTTTTGTGCCTGATAGTCATGAATGTCACCTCTATTTCTTTCCATGGCAGGATCAAAGAATTGAAGACGGATCCAATGTGGCATTACTGATGCAAATGTTTGAGACAAACTTGGTATACTGGCAAGAGTAAAATCAACCAAGAGATCTGTGGTAACTCCATGTGGATTGATTGGGCATTGGGATGGCACAGCTGGGACACCTGGAAATCTTTTCAACAATATTGTGGCCATGATTCGCGCCGTTGATGTCTCTTGGTCCTTGGGTCGTCGAATGGTATGAACATTTGTAAAATCATCTATCATGAAGACAAATAGTTGTTTGGTTTGGGTTGCCTCTGCAATGAAATCTGCTACAACTGCTTCATGGATCTCTGCTGTTCTGTACAGATGACGTCGCTGTGTTGTCTTTGACATCGCTATTCCACTCTTGTTCAAGATACTCAGCCCTGTTTCACTCAATCCTTTACCAACAACTTGCCCAGACAGAACTCGCTGGAACCAGCTGGCCTTTAGGGATTGCCCGAACATGAGCATATAAATGATAGCAATAGCCTTTTTCTCATTCAATAATGTTCTGCTGGAGGAGTGTTCTTCTGTTGACATTGCTTTCATTATTGCAGGAAAGAGTTTATTTGCTCCTGAAGCTTGGCAGATTTTTTTACATCATCTGGATGAAATGGTGGCATTTCACTTTTTGTTCCATACTGTGACCAGAGAGAAGTCCGGCAAAGTTTTACTTCTATGTATGTATGTATGTAATCATTTCTTTTACGTGGATTACAGAACTAAGCTAAAGCTTGTTTACAGTCTGGTCCACTAAAATAAACAAAAACAAAAATAAAGATATATTTACTAAAGGCAATACACAATACTTTTATATATAAGAGTCAATTTACTTCCTGAAAAAGTCATTTTAAAATAAACCTTAAAAAATTTAAGATAGCAGAAAATAAAAATAAAATAAATTAGAAAATAAATTATATTGACCATTGATATTGTGTGTAGTTTTCACACTTGAAAATATCCAAGAAGTAGCTAAAACTACATTTTTTGAACTGTTCTACTGAGGACGCTTGCCTTACTTCTTCTTGAAGATCAACACTTTTTGAAAGAAGATCTTGTATTTTTGGGAGGCGATCCTGTGTATGTAGATAAAATTTGTACCTACTTCTACAGGACCAACACCTTCAAGATACTGAAAGTCCATTGGACCACTTGGCACATAGCTGCATAGTGCTTTTGGAATGAGGCAGAACTTTTCCCCTCCAATCTCCACCTCTTCAAACCCACAACATTCTTCCATGGGCTCTGTACTTACAGCAGCGGCAAGATCTAGTGACCCCTGAGAAGCTGATGGCATTTCAACATCATGACCAGATTATGGACCAGGCTCAGATGCTGGGTAGCTGCTTGACTGAGATGACTGGCTGGACTCTGCAAACTCAGCAATTATATTCTGCATCTAAAATATGAACATGAAATTTGAATTCACTGAAAATTTTCAGATTCACTGAACATATTTTTATCTAATTTGATTTAAATTGAAGTGAGCCAACACAATAGACCTTTTAGCTATTCTACAAAAAAGCCTGGATCGAGCGTTATTTTTGTGCATTTTATACGCGAAGTTTGATCGCGTGGGCACTATTGTGCACATTCGAAAATTCTACATATTGTTGCAAAATTTCGTTTGATTTTGGTTCTTGTCAGAAACGCTAAAGAGTCTATTCAAATTTTTATCAAAGAAATATTATAACTCAACTCACCACTGCAAAGGATGGTAGACTTCTGTAATTTGTTGGCAGTCTTGCAGTATAATGTCTTTTTTGAAGCATGTTGCAATGCAGTCAGTACAAAACTTATCCTTAAGTTTCTTTTTGTTTCTCTGTCTGAATGCCTTGTAAAATATGCTAGATTCGCCAACCTTGCCTTTAAGGTTGATCAAGTAGCTTGAAGTGCTCTTCCATTCATCGTGCTCAGAATTAGCGCAATCCCCATCTTCACGATCTCAAAACTTTTCCACAAAAATGTTTGGCTCCGCCCATCCACGGATATATTGATTTTTCGCGCCGTTTGTGCTCTCTCCTCCCCAGGCCCACAGGGAGAAAGTCCTACCACCTTCATCGTGCTTGAAAATTTAAGGAATCGTGAAAGATTTTATAACTTCCAAAGGTGAAGGGTTGTCGTTGGTTTCATATAGACTTCGGTGGTCATTTCAAAAGCACAAAATATTATGATAAAAGAATGATGGGTGATGCCTTGATTTTAAGTGTTGAGTGCGATTTGAATCTTCCTGATGATTTCTGTTGCATATGGTTGCATGTCAAATCATAAACAAAATTATAAATATTCGTATTATTTTGTTGCATTTGAATCGGTAAATGCACATTTTTTAAAATAAAAAACATGGCATCTCAGCATTAAAGAAAATTGAAAAGTTTCTTAACCTCGAAATGGCTTCTGATTACTTCTAGTAGAGTTTCTTACTTTTCTGGAAATGATACTATATTTTTTCCAAAACGTTGGGATTACTTACCAAAATCCTCGACAGGGATATTTTATTTCTTTGTCTAGTTACCGAATTGTTCCCAACACAGCTGCACCGGTCAGGAATTGTTGAGGTTCCCCCACGTGACAAGGTGTTTTCGCGCCGTTTTATGAAGATGTCAATTGCACTTTCGTCACAAGACTGTTTTGATTTTGAAGACAAGAAGACAGGGTTGGAAGTTGAGGCTAGGCTATGAGGGGAATAATTTTGTGACCAATTTATTGGATAATTGTTTGTTTGCATACACTAAACAAGTGGAATGCGAATTGATAAGCATTCATGGCAGCCCTCGGTAAGTTTTGATTTGCATTCTTTGTAAAACAACCCACAAACTTTGTTTTCCTTCCTTCACCAAACTAGGCCAACGAACGCAACGAAGGATTTTAGAAATCGATGAAGTCCTGTTCTTGAATATCAAGTTTTATGCTTTATCTGCTCGATATTTGCTGCTTTCCAAGTGTCTATCCTATGTTTAGACCGTAAAATGCTTGCATCAATTTTAGACTGGCGTAATTTCATAAATATTTGGAATATCGGAAAAGTTCGTGAGGAAAATGAGCTCCTAGGCTGGCTGAACACGTGCAAGAAAAAATATTTTGAAAATTTTATAACAGATTTTACACCGGGCTTTTTTAGAGGGAAGGGGTAAAAACCGGCCAAAAGGGGGCGTTTCCCGTCATGTGACCACATATTCTCCAACGGCATTGGCCTTTAAGGTGTGAACATTTTTAGGGTGTGTCTGCGCGTCAGTCAATCAAAGAAATGGAGCCTTTGCTGTCCAGTGCACGAATTAATTTCGTTACTTTTTCTCGGTCTATGTCAAGGCTTTGCAGAAGAGCGTTGCACGTTGGTTGAAAGTTTGGAAGAGTACTACTTTTCGAGATAAAAGAGCACTGTTGAACAAAGCTCATTTAGAATATCTGAATTCTTTGCACATTAGTCACAGATATTTCATTTTCCAGTTACGGATGGACATTCAGGGTATTTTTCTTCTTTATTAATCTGTTCAAAATCGCCCAGTAAGCCATTACACCTTGGTTAGGATCTGACAACTTATGGCCCATGGACAAAACGTAGTCTTCTTTAACCTTGGTGATCAATCTACAAGTTTCATTTCGGATTTTTTGAAGATTCTATGCTTGCGTTTTATTGCAGTTTTTATTCCAAAGCAATCCATGGTGGATCCTTGTCATTGCATGCTGTGCTTTTATTTGGAATATTTGCAAAACGAATTTCAAAAATGGTGCCAGTGAACAATTCCGTCATTTCATTCGAACCAAGTCCCACAAAAATCTTGATTGCCAATCAATTTCACTTATGAGATCCCTAATCATTTCAGCATTGGCCTTTGAATAGTCCCATAGCGTCCTTTGACATGGGGATGGATGGTATGAAAATGTTCAGCTTACCGTAGACAATTTGGTTTTGACAGTGATCATCACGGGAAGGGTGGATTCCCGATTCTACAAATATGATTGGTTGGTTAGTGATGACAAGATTATATAGGACTTACTTTCGACCCTCATGTTGGTTGGCTCATCGATTAACAAATTAATTGCACATTATTTGCAACTCATCCATGAAAACTTTGATTTGTTCATAATTTGAATAGGACTGCGATAAACTGCTATAAACATTCTTTTACACAAAATGGTTATTTCAGCAACAACTCTCTCCTGGAGAATTTCAAGATCTTTTCTTCGTTTAATTGGTATTCCTTCACAAAATATGCACTCACTCCCCCAGTTTTACTGTTGCTTGGATGATCACTATGGTAAAATTTCCTGCTAAAAGCCTGAATATAAATGTTCTCGTTATTGACTGATTTGTCCAACAGTCTCAGAAAGCGCCATGACATCGAAATGATGAATGGAGTTGTATACCTCAATCATAGGGACTTTGATGCTTTCTTTAGCACATATACTATTTAAATTTCAATTGAAGAACTTCAGACACGTTTCAAGTGGAGGTCCAGGATTAGATTCTGTCTCTAGCAAGTACTAAACGCGCACTCATATGTAAATTTACAGCTTCCTATACTCACGAAATATTACACCCAAATGACCAAAGCCGAGTAACACGAAGGTCTAAGTTTAAATTAAACCTTCCATTTCGCAAAAGTAACATTGGCCAAAAATGCCTGTCGTATTTGGGGCCAAAAATATGGAATAGCGTTTCTTCTGATTTAAAATCTACAAACAATCCAACTCGTTCAAACACAAGATTAAAGAAAATTTCTTTCAAAATATACAGAGAGAAGAAAACGACATATATGTGTTCTACTAAAACCACGAGTCCTCCCTCGCATTCATGATTTTGGCCTAACTAAATTATGCTTTATCCAAAAGTACACTAACATCTATTGTTTAAAGGGAATCTAAGCATAGATAAACCTTCGATAAAAATAACCTTGCAAAGACAATAGGCCAATACACGTGCCGCACCATATTTGGGTAACTGATATACGTCAACAGGAAATCCTGATATCTGATAGGCTAGAGTTTGACCGCAAGTGGCTCGAGCCACTTTTATATGCTAAAACTCCCTTTAATAATATTTTTTGCATCCACCTCTAAGGGGACTATTATGGAAACAAGGTCAACTCGACCTTTTAATGCTATTCCTGTCACTATAATTAGTTGCTACCAAACGTTTATTACGTGTTTCTTATATTTTCAATGCCGGAAGTGTTGACTTAATTTTCTTTGTCTAAAGGGCTCCCAAATTAAAACAAGTAAATAACATAATTCGCACTCAAAATAATGTTCAAATAGTTGCTGTAACTGTAAAGTGTCAAAGAATTTTTCAATGCGATAAGAAAATTTAAACTGCAAATTACAAAAATTTTCTTAGCTTTTTAAATTCAGTTAGAGTTGTTTCTTAAATTTCGAAAAATTGAGCCTACCGTTTCTTATAAGCGGTTTCTTATGAAAAAAATACGTGTATATGTTTTCAACACCTGCAGGTAAAAAGATACGGTGAGAAACATTACTCAATACTTTTTGAGCAACACAGTCAACATTGACCTACAGCAAAGATTTTCAGACTTTCTTTTTTCCTTCAAGTCTCCATGTATGACCAAACTAAAAGCTAAATTTACACAAATAAATGAATGTCGTAATCATCAGTCCTTTTTGCAGCATGATTTAATACAAGGCAGCTCTAAAGAGAGGTAGAGTTGTTAATTTTCAAAGTTATCTGGCAAATAACTTGGTCCATGGTCTACTTGATAAAAAACATTGAGCATCGGCCTTGTAATGTAACATACCTGGATACTATAAATGACTTCAAGAGAAGGCAATGCTTTTCAAAACTGAGAATGAGTGCACATAATCTCGAAATTGAAGCTGGAAGATTTGGAAAAAACGTGATACCGAGATGTGACAGGCACTGCAAGTACTGTCTGTCAATTGGAATCAAGACTATTGGTAATGAAGTTCATTTCGTCATGGTGTGCCCACAGTTTCAAGATGAAAGAAGACTTCTTGAAACAAAGATAGTTGATTTGTACCCAAATGTATGTCAGCTAAGTGTCAAGAACAAATTTATCTGGTTAATATGTCAAGAGGATAAGTACTGCCTTAATTTGGTAGCAACTTACTTGTTGAAATGCTTCAAACTAAAATCGGATCTCCAAATATGAATATCTTATGTCACGCAATTCACGTACCATGTTTAGAGTTTATCATCATATTTGTAGTATATATTAGTACAATATGTCCTTTTTTCTGTAATCTTACGTCATGTAATAGTTATTTCAGTTGAATTGTAATTAGGTTAGAGGCCTCCTTGGCCTAGATGCCTTATTATTAAAAAAAAAAGTAATTAAATCTTCGTGATATTTCAAACAGATGTACTTTTCGGGACATTCGGTAGCTTGAAAAATTTACCTTGAATGAGAAATCACATGTCAAAATGATAAGGCAAATGAGTTCAATTGCTTCTGTAACACCACAAGGTAGATTGGGTCTTCCTTTTTTGTTGGCAAGTGGGGCTGCACTTTTGCTGAAAAAGAACCACAGAGAACGGCTTCAAGATAAAATCAATCTTTTGTAAGTGCATCTCTTTCTTAGACACGTTGCTGGGCCAAACAAACGCATCTACTGTTTGAAAGCTCGGACTGCTAAAACCAACTCGACTTGAAGGTTATTTGTCCAACGGCTTCGGGTATCGGTCATCGTCCTCCTTTGTATTTAATTTGACCTCGTTTGCGTGAATTTACCGGGTGACGCTATAAAAACTTTAAGAGCTAAATCACAGGTACTGCTTGGGCTC
This sequence comes from Aurelia coerulea, assembly GCA_039566865.1. NCBI lineage: Eukaryota > Metazoa > Cnidaria > Scyphozoa > Semaeostomeae > Ulmaridae > Aurelia > Aurelia coerulea. Next base: position 18,461,105 of record CM076947.1, on the reverse strand, counting down.
TTTAAGCTTAACTACCCTTTTGAGATATCGCCACCCATTCTAATCCATTTTTGGACAATTTAATAAAGAGCTAAATTCCAAATTGCCAAACCAAAATGACATGTGGAAAAATAGAAGAAATCAGTCTTTTTGCGAAAAAAAAGACTTTCCCGAAAATTCACAATATTTGGACTTGAAAATGTTAGTGATTGTTTCACTCCGATTGAGAAATTTAGGACCTGCTCATCTCAAGAAGCTATCATGATTTAGCTCATGAAGGTCTTTAAAGCTAATTAATGCAAACTAGTCATTGATGCAAATTGATATAACTCAGAACAGAAATTTAGTCAGGATAAGGCTAAAATCCCTACTGATTGCCTGAGCATGCGGAAATCATCCAATTTCAAGCTTGCTAGACAATGAGATCACCCTGGAGACAAAAATCGGTCTTTGAAGTGAATTTTCTAGTACCCTCGCAAAAACTTATATGGATGCTAAATTACTTCAGTTATTTGTAATTGTTTTTTATAAATTAGTTGTGGGGATGTCCGTCCAGATTTGTTTACCTGTTTAGGCACATAGCTTGTTTGGGACCGAAGCTGCGTTAATTTTCCGGTCAAAGAATAAAAATTTTCGTTGAAATATCTATATAAATCACTACAAAAGAGATATACAGATAAGAATGTCAGCGATTATGCATACTGACCCGAGCAATAACAAAAACTTCTTCACTGCTATAATATCTCAAAATTCGAGGCAATTTCTAATGATTTCTGGCAGAGAAATCATTTGGGCTTAAGCTTTTACTCGCATAAAACTCATTCCACTGCACTGAAAAGTTATGGTAGCTAAATAATGCACCTACCCATGACTCAGACACATGTTTGACTTCTTTTGCCTTTTTACTTTAGCAAATTTTTGTAAGAAATAACCAATTGTGGGTGAATTGCAAAAACTTTCCTCGGTCCATATTATTCTCTGCACAGTCTTTCCGCTTCAAACAACAAACAGTGAACTTTGATATTACAAAAGTCTTCCATCACAGAACATTCCAATAAAACGATTTCATGCGCTTGCGAGACACTCATCAATTGTTTTATTCGTTCTGATTTCAATCAATGCAAAACATGAAAAGACCAAAACCTTTCTTTGGGTTCGCTAAAATAGATACCCGGTTTTGCTCTTTTGTTTGTTTGCATTGATTGATTGAATCAAATGCGTGAAAACAATTCACGAGTGTCTCGCCTCGCTAAAGCGCATGGAATCATTCTATAGGAATGTTCTGTTATGCAAGACTTTTATGATACAATGTCAAAGTTCACTGTTTGTTGTTTGAAGCGGAAAGACTGTGCAGAGAAAAATATGGACCGAGGAAAGTTTTTGCAATTCACCCACACTGGTTGTTTCTCATAAAATTCTTAAAGCAAAAAAAGCAAACGATGTCAAACTGGTGTCTGAGTCATGGGTAAGTGCATCATTTAGCTCAAAAATTTCACCACAACTTTTCAGTGCAGTGGAATGAGTTTATGCGAGGAAACGTTCAGGCCCAAATAATGTCAGTGGCAGAAATCCTTAGAAATTGGCTCCAATTTTGAGATATGATAGCAGTGAAGGAGTTTGGGTTATTGCTCAGGTCAGTATGCATAATCGCTGAAATTCTTAAATGTATATCTCATTTGTATTGATTTCTATAGATATTTTCAACGAAGGTCAATATTCTTCGACCGGAAAAAGAACGCAGCTCCGGCCCCACACAAGTTATGTGCCTAAACACGAAAACAACTTTGGACGGACATCCCCACAACTGATTTATCAAAAAAAATTGCAAATAACTGAAGTCATTTAGCATCCTTTTCAGTTTTAGTGTGGGTACAAGAAAATTAACCTAAAACAACCAATTTTGTCTCCAGGGGCTAGGAAGCGGTGATCTCATTGGCTGACAAGCATGAAATTGGATGATTTCCGCATGATCTGGCAACCAGAAAGGATTTGAGCCATATCTTAATTTAGTCCGCTTTGGCGTTCACGTGATTACAAGGCCTCATTTCAACGGTGTATTTGTTTATCCCATACTGAATTGAATAAAGGCGGATCAATAACTGGGCCGAGAGTAGTAAGTCCAAATTAGGTATACTTACGTCAAAGAAGAAGGCCATTCTATGAAAGCGAGGATGAGAAGGACCATGATAGTGATTCGGAGTATCCTGCAGGAAGAATCAAAATCACTTTATTCATTTTCTAATTTGCAAAAACATCTATATTACAACGTCAGTGTAAATCATTAGAATTAAAAGCAGCTCATTTGAGGGGGAATTGGGTCACCTAAGCCTATGGTATATGATGTTCTCGATAGATGAAAACAATAGGAACATAAGTGGCATGTGACATTCTTTTGTGCTATTTGTAGACTGATGACCCTACCTCTGTTCATTTTATTTAGGATAACTGGCTAGAAAACCATGGAATCGTTTTCACGAAAAACTCACAATGCTCCACCCGTGACCTACGTAATACGGAGATTGACTTGAGGTTACCAAAGAAAAAAACCAGCAAACGGGCAGATTGTTTTCCTTCCCGGGGAGCTAAGCTGTGGAATAGCCTTCCTGCTGAGTCAAAGAAGCTTTCCTCATTTGATAGTTTTAAAAATTCTAGTAAGGGTTGACTTTTCTTTCATTGTAAATATTTTATAATTGTTTTGATAATGTAGATTTAATTCATTGTACATTGTAATTTATTTTTCACTTCATTTAACTTTTTATCCATGGTAGTTAACTCGATATTTAAATACTGTTTTACAGGGAGACATGCTAAAATAAAACTTGATAATAACTAAATATATACTTTAATCCTATTTACAATAATCTGTGACAAGAAAAGAAAGAAAAACGAGTTGAGTCATTATTTGGTTTTATATTTTCTACGAAATGTGTAGAGGGATGAGAACTCTTTGACACCACTATCTAGGTCACTGCAGACCTTAACCCCTCTGCAGGAAAAAAGATTTCTGATCAGTTGATGTTCTCAGTAAAGGTAATCTAAGGCATGTTTTCGAGTTCCTCGGCTGCTGGTCAGTAGCTTTAGATATAGAAACAATCATTTTGTATGCGTGTCGTACAATGTTGCTATAATATAATTATTCAAAATAAAATAATTGTACCTTGAACAGAGATGATAAAACACGACGTTTCGAACTTAGCACGTTATCAAGTCGAAATAACTTCAGATATACTTTGAAAGATGTTGCTCAAGTGATCAGGGGCAAGGGCGTTTTAGCTGACGTGTCATAGGGGCTGTTAGTGACTATCCTGGCCACTCGATTTTGAAGTGTTTGCTACTTATCGAGGGCTAATGCGCAGCATGATCCCCAAACAGGGCAGCAATACCTCTCAACTAGGGCTCAACAAGACTTCTATACAGTATCATGAGGTTTTCGTTAGGTAGGCATCGTTTCGAACACTGGAACATACTGATACCTCGTAGAGGACAATTGAGTGGACCATTTAAGATGATCGTCAACATGCAAACCTATATACTTGGTATTGTTAACCATAGTGATCTCCTCATTACCGTTCTGTCTGCAATTTCTAAAGTTTACGAGCGTTTGATGTTTGAACAAATTGTAGGTTACTCAGAATCTTTCCTGTTTCAATATCTCTGTGGATTTCGGGAAGGTTACAATACACAACAGGCCCTTGTAAGATTTCTCGAGAAATGCAAATCAGTTTTGGACAAAACAGGATTTGCAGGAGCAATCTTGATGGACCTCTCCAAGGCGTTGATTGCATAAATCATAAACTGCTAATTGCCAAACTATCTGCTTACGGCTTTAGCCGATCAGCTCTAAAATTGATTCATAGTTATTTAAATGAAAGGCAGCAACGAGTGAAGGTCAATGGTTCATTCAGCACTTCGAAACAGACTTTCTTAGGCGTTCCCCAAGGTTCAGTTTTGGGACTCCTTCTCTTTAACTTATATATTAATGATTTTTTCTACCAGGTGAAAGATACTGAGATTTGTAATTACGCAGATGATACTACTATCTTTGCGTGTGGTTCAGATCTGGGTTCAATCTTAGAATCACTTGAAAGGGATGCCGCTTTGTTATCTCTCTGGTTTGAAATTAACTATATGAAACTGAATGAGGATAAAAGCCATTTGCTTGTCTTCGGAAATAAAGATGGTGAGGTAACTGTAAATATTTCTGGATTTTTGATAAAGGAAAGTGACGAAGAGAAACTTCTAGGAGTGACACTCGACAACAAACTGAGTTTCAAAACTCACGTTAATAATCTTTGTAAGAAAGCAAGCCAAAAACTGCATGCACTGGCACGAGTGTCGAGATATATGGAAAAGCCACAGATAGAATTAACGATGACCTCTTTTGTAATGTCACATTTCAGTTATTGTCCACTTGTGTTGGTGTTTCATGATAGGAAATCGAATAACAAGATCAATAAGATCCACGAAAGAGCCATAAGAATCATACACAAAGATAGTACTTCCAATTTTGAGGAACTATTGATTAAAAGCAACTCAGTATCTGTTCACCAGAGGAATTTACAGCTGCTCCAGACTGAGATTTATAAAACCGTAAACAACTTGAATCCGGCTTTTATGGCAGAAGTATTTGTTAGCAAAGATATGCCATATAGCCTTCGTGGCAATAATAATCTTGTTTTGCCTAAAGCTAGATAGAATCTATATGGCATTGATACTATCAGGTTTATTGGTAAAAAACTATGGCAGACTCTGCCAAGAGAAATCAAAGAGTCCCAATCATTGGAGATTTTTAAAAGAAATATGAAATCTATCAAAACTTTTGACTGCAGCTGTAAATTGAGTAAAATTTTTGTATCAAATCTAGGTTTTTTGTAATTAGACTTTTGTAAATATTCTGTATAGTTGGCCTTAATTAGCTTAACGCTATTGTCTTAGCTAACTTTAAATAAATTGTTTATTATTATTATCATATTATTATATTATATATTACCGATGCTAAGGTCTGGTTTGGAAGAACTACTACAATCCTGGCCAAAAGAAGCTGGGACATAGGCAAATTTCAGTGTTTTCACGATGTTTCCTAAAATATCGAGGCGAAAACCTACGTTTAGAACTTCTTCAATGTTGAGATGGTCGAATGTCGTTTGATTCAAGCAACCTTGAAAAGGGGGGGGGGAGCGGGGGCACGTAATCAAAAATAGAGGTAGTGCAATTTTGTGATTTGTCCTAAGTATTTTGGCCAAGATTGTCTGAAAAAATTGCTATTACCACCTATCATAGAAGTTACTATGAATCCAAATCAATTTGTATGAGACAATCTCTTTTACTGTGAATGGATAGCCATTAAGGGACTGTTCATTATTTATAAAGGGGTTGGTACCGAAGAGAAATGGGTTGGGTAAGATAAATTTTCTAACATAAAAGGGTTGGGTAAATATTTTTTCATGTAATATCAAGGTCTGGAAAACAAAATTTTCCCACCAATTAATACCAAATGCTTAAAGTCCAAAATTATCAATATCATCATCAACATCATCAACACTATCCATTTCACTTTCAGTATCTACTTTGTTCATCTTTGTCATCAATATTTACAGTATTGAATTTACAATTTACATCGTTTGACATTGAAACCTTGTTTATAGGTAGGGGTTGGACAAAATTTTTCAACCTGAAAATTGTTGGGTAGATGTTTTTGCTGTCACTGTTAGAGTTGGGTAAGAAGATTTTTTGGACAAGAAAACATTTCTCTTCAGTACCAACCCCTCTGTAAATAATGAACAGTCACTAAGTGTGAGCTTAACTGCAGAGTACTTCAGACGTTAATGTTTTCATTGTTACTGGTTTATCCATCAGAACCATAACGTCATCAAATTATGCACAATTTTCCCATTGCGTTCTGCAAAACTTATCTTGTGCACAAAACCCGCCAATGATTTTCATTTGAAAAGATTCAGTCATCAAAGAGAATTTGAGAACAAAGTGTATTTTGAATTAATGCAAATTCTGCGCCTCCGCAGGGCAATTGGTTTCTTTTCAAGTGTGCCCTTAGCGAATTTTCTAACGATTCATTCATTTTCAATGAGATTAAATCCGCTTCACCAAACTTGCATTCACTCTAGGACGGCATTGAATCGCCTATTGTGCCCGACAAATTGTAGTGCAGAACTGTTTGTTGAAGAAGAATGGAAACGTTGCATGGCAACAAGGCGGATTTGCGACGGTTGGAATACTAAGAAAGCGATAGCGATCACATTTGTCAACACTTCTCCCTAACTTTAAACATAACGTCGGCAAAGTTTGCGCTATTCTTACGAATTTTGTCTCATTCCAACATGCAAAATGAGCTTTATTAGCCTATAGTCAGTATTTGCATCGATATTTTTGCGAAATACGATTTCTGACGGTTCACCAGGAATCCTGGCAGAATGTAAGACCACAGTTTTCTGCAACTCAGTAACCCGTGTCTCTATCCCAATGTCCTTCAGTCTCTTCTTCATTCTCTTTGGTGTTGTTCCTAATGTTCCAATGACTACCAACGTATTCTCACCGGATCCGTCCCCCTTCCTTCCAGACCACTAAGATATGGAGAGAGCGAAGGGGCTTCGCTGTCTGGAAGGAAAGTAGGATAATTGTGCGAACCGTCGCTGAGGGAGGAGTGGTGGGTCGATTTTATTACTGTGCACTGCATGTTGCTCACAAAGAAGGCGGTGAAATGAGCTCGGAATTTGCCTATATACTGACCTATCCCCTAGGGGCTACGAAATTGCTCACCCCAGGCCTCTCAAGCACTCTCGGGTTTGCAGAATATCAGAGTCTTGGAATTTCATGAGACTTCTCCGGTGAGAATATTGGGTTGACGGTCACTCTCATGCCCCAAAAATTTTTTTATCTCTCGTGCAGGGTCTTGATATTTCTCGATCTTTTCCATCACTTTGGAGTTTACTCTCGTCTCACAGGGAATGGCGAAGTCAATGATTTTAGCGAACTTTGTTCCTTTGTCGATCACAATCATATCAGGACGTCTAGCTTCAATCACATCGTCGGTTTGATCCCTTCCCATTATATCTTGCATCAAAATCCCATTATATCTTGCATCTGTCATTTTCTTGTACTCGCTCTGGTAGATGTTCGTACCATTTTGGCTTTACTTCGATCCCATTTTTACGACACACTTCCCAATGGATCGGTTTCCCAACCAAATCATGTCGCCGCTTGTACTCTCTTTGAGCCAGCACATTTTGCATTTACTTTCTCCTTGTGTTTTGTAAATCTTTGCTCTAACCCTATCCAGACTAGGGGGGGGGGGGGCACAAAGTGAACTAGTAAACTGGGCTCTATACCCCCTAGTAAACTTTTCCACACAGCTCATCGAGTACCTCTAGAATAGTCTAGCTTTTCTTGTGACTTTTAGTTTCCATCTATGAGACATCTTTTCATGTTAATTTCAAACATTTCGACACTGATTCTGGGGGTCAACACATGACTTTAAATTGAGTGCTCCGCAAAATAAATACCTTTTAAGTTATAGATTTGGAACCACTGGCTCTATGACAATGAGACAAACATTTTTGAACTCGTCTTGAAACAAGCTTTCATTTGATATATAGTTTATTGATTTTTGATGACGTCATCAATAATTGGTTGTTGCGCATGCGTACTGACGAAAAACCATGTTATGCTTCATTTTTAGACAAATGAGTGACATGATATGATGCAGCAGGTCTTTTTGTGTATATTTAGCATTTTTTGCTATTTCTAACAGTAATTTATAATCAATTTTAGACAAAAGTCGCAATTTTTCTCGTACAAAATCAATAAATGCTGACATCAGCAAAAATATTAGACTTACAAAGCCAAAATTTCAAAATGAGAATTACAAGGATATAATCCTTCTATGTTTCAAATATCACATCGATATATTTTATCAATTTGGAGATACAACGCGACAAAGTACATGTGGTTTTACGCCCAAATTAGCAACATTTGCTGACGTCAGCACTTAATCACGTGACATAAACAGAAACAAATCACACCATCTTGTTTGCCTTATCATGTTTGTTACTTGTGCCAAGTTTCAAGTCTCTAGCACTTATGATTCTGAGAAAAACCAGGGGGGCACTTTGTTTCAAGTCTCCAAAAGTTTCAAAAAGCCTAGTCTGGATAGGGTTAATGACATTTGTGCGTATTGCTTGTTCCTGCGCTGCCATTATCGTTGATTCCGTTCCTCTTTTGATTCCTGTATTTCTAAGCCAATTCCATCTATCCTTGCCTGCTTAATTTTCTGTCTGTCTTAAAAACTGTCCATGCAAGGTCTCTTCCTTCCAAGCCTGACATCTTTCATTCTTTTTCCGCAACTTGAACTCCGCTTCGTTTTCTCCTTCATATACATTTGCCGCTCTAGCTGCTGTTAGCAACCTTTCATCACTGTTGCTTACATATCTCTCAGGTTCAATAACTGCGAGATTTACAACATCTTCTGCATTAAGCAGTCCTCTTCCACCTTCTTTTCTTGGGATATACAATCTGTCCACATTACTTTTTGGGTGCATTGCCCCATGCATTGTCAACAATTCTCTTGTTTTTCTATCTAATTGTTGTATCTCTTCCTTTATCCAGCCTAAAAATGCTGCAGAATATCTCAGCAAGGATATTCCCCAGGTGTTTATCGCTTTGATAACGTTTCGTCCATTCAGCTTCGTTTCCAATAGTTTTTTCAGTTTTCAGTTTTCATTCATTTATCAATCAATTTTAAATACAATTCAATACAAAATACTCTACAAAATACTCTACAATAGCTTTCCCACTCTTCGCTTGTACTCATTCCCAACCTTCTCCTTCATTTCTTTTCCTAAATCTGATCTGATTGCAGTATACATGGAAGTTCAGGCGAAGCGCGAACTGTGGTTAATCGATATAAGTGCTCTACCCATGAATCAAACATGACTCATACCACTCTCGGAGATCTCACCCATTCATAAAATTCATGTTTGTACCGGGTGAGTCAGAAAAAACGTGGGGTGTTTGGCGGATTGTGACATAGCGTTCAGCCACCCGATCGTAGCGAACTAAATTTTTTCTTGCAGCCAGAGGTCTAACTTAGATCATAAGCCTTTCCCCATCGAAATCGGTCACTTGATGTATTAGTCAGAAAATGTTTTCTTCGTAAGACGTTGTATGGGAGTTTTGCAAACTTATGAAATCTTTGATTGAGCCCCTTCAGCATTTTGCCCTTGCCAAAGCTGCAGGTACACGTGGTATTATCAGGGGAGAATGAAATAGTTTTGTCATGAAACATCGCGTTGATCTTGTTGACATAAAGCTCTTTACAACACAAAGAAGCATGCGTTTTTACTGTTTCTCAAACATATTCTCTTTGCAGGACAAGTTATGACGTGGCAAGGCATCCCAGGGGAGAAAACACTATTTCCGGACTGTTTCATGCTCCCCAGATAATACCACGTGTACCTGCAGCTTTGGCAAGGCTAAAGCCCTGAAGGGGCATGGTTAAAGGTTTCCTCAGCTTGCAAGACTCCCATACAAAGTTTTAGGAAGAAAATCTTATTTAAATAATGAATCACATGACCGATTTTGATGGGGAAAAGTTTATGATCTAAGTCAGATTTATGGCTGCACAGAATAATTTAGTTTACAACGGTCGGGTGGCTAAACGCGACGTCACAGTCTGCTAAACACCCCACGTTTTTTCTGACTCACCCGGTATATCAATGGCTTCAAGGGAACACGTAAAATAAGATATTTATCTTCATATATCTATGAAGCACTGTTGGATTAGTACCCAAGCCCTCCCCTCACGTGTACTCTGCCACTTCTCAAATCTTGTCGGGCAGAAAGTTTAAGCATCAAATCTTCAAATAAATCAGCTTTTATACTCGAAATAAACAAGAACAACCTTCTCCTGCTCCGAGTACGTCTCCTTGTGGACGTTCCAACTGCCGTACTTGCCACCATATAAACGAAGACACAGGCATCTCTACAAGCCGTTCAACCTTCATAATTCATCAAAGTTTTACGTGCACATCCACCTGCCTCATATACTGCATTAAATGTTCGAGATAACGAATGCTGTATATCGGAGAAACTTGCCGCCAAATAAACAACCGTTTTGGGGAGCATTTAAGAAATGTCGAACATAAAATACATGAGCACGAAGAACGCGCTGATAATGCAGACAGCAATGTGTCCAGACATTTTAACCTTGCAGGCCATTCTAAAGCGGACATGTCGATTCTTGGATTAACCATGGCACCTATCAACAGCAAACAAAGAAAAACATTAGAAAAACGTTTAATTTTTAAGCTTGGTAGTCTTTTCCCCAATGGACTCAACAAACAGTTTTCTTTTTCATAGGCATTTTCACTTTAACGTCATCTTTTCCTCCTTCGTAGCTTCCTCGTGGCTACCCTCTTCCCTGCAGCGTCCAATTCCATTAGACGTTCTATAGTTCTCCATCTCTCGATTTTTCGATCTCTTCCTCTTAACTGCCCTGTGCGTTCTATTTCTCATTACTACTGAGGAAGGGTTATGCCCGATACGTTTAGTCTAATTAAATCCTGGCATTTTAGTTTAATCAATAGAGAAATTTATGTTTATCAACTGTAACTATTGCCGCACGTCAACCTCAAGATTTTATTTAACCTTCTCCTTCATTTCTTTTTCCTTAATCTGATCTGATTGCAGTATACCTAGGTATTTATATTCTTCATTCTCTTCCAAAGACCTCATCTTTCTGTTATCGGGCAACTTTATTCCTTCTGATTTTACAACTTCTCCTCTTTTCAATACTAGTATGGCGCACTTCTCAATGGCAAATTCCATTTTGAAATCGTTGTCCTGGGTATGACATTAAACCACATCCGGTTGCGGAGTTTCGACGTGGGTTGTCCTGGGTATGACATTAAACCACATCCGGTTGTGGAGTATCGACGTGGGTTGTCCTGGGTATGACATTGAACCACATCCGGTTGTGGAGTTCGACGTGGGTTGTCCTGGGTATGACATTAAACCACATCCGGTTGCGGAGTTTCGACATGGGTTGTCCTGGGTATGACATTGAACCACATCCGGTTGTGGAGTTCGACGTGGGTTGTCCTGGGTATGACATTAAACCACATCCGGTTGCGGAGTTTCGACGTGGGTTGTCCTGGGTATGACATTGAACCACATCCGGTTGTGGAGTTCGACATGGGTTGTCCTGGGTATGATATTAAACCACATTGGGTTGCGGAGTTTCGACATGGATTGTCCTGGGTATGACATTAAACCACATCCGGTTGCGGAGTTTCGACGTGGGTTCTTCTGGGTATGACATTGAACCACATCCGGTTGTGGAGTTTCGACGTGGGTTCTTCTGGGTATGACATTAAACCACATCCGGCTGTGGAGTTTCGACATGGGTTGTCCTGGGTATGACATTAAACCACATCCGGTTGTGGAGTTTCGACATGGGTTGTCCTGGGTATGACTTTAAACCACATCCGGTTGCAGAGTTTCGACGTGGGTTGTCCTGGGTATTTTTCATTTCATTTCATTTCATTTTTATTTATTTCAACAGGGCTATACATTCAGTAGAATTAAATACACTGATTTTCAATGTGCCCTGCTTAAAAACCTAACTAACCTAATTACATGAATAAATTACAAAGCAACCTGTATTACAAAGAAAAATAAAAATATATATATGATATGTTCTGGTTAGAAAAGAAAAAGTTTGATGCTGTACGAGAACTTTCACACCCTTTGATTCTTCAAAGCTTGTTTCAGCAAATTTTTGAAAGTGGCCAGTGAAGGGGCACTTTTTATTTCTGTGTTAAGTGTATTCCACACAGTTACTCCTCGATATGAGAAACTACGTTGCCCGTAAGAGGTTGTAAAGCGAGGTATTCTGAGATCCGTGTCGGTATTACGGAGAGACCGTAAATTGTTTTCCGACAGTTTTGTAAACATTAGCTGCATATATTCAGGAACTAAACCATGGAGAGACTTGTAAACCATAGTTGCAGTTTCAAATTCTATCATTTCCTTTATAGTTAACCACCCTAGCCTTCCAATCAAAGGAAGAGATGACGCATCATATGAGCTGTTAGTAACAATTCGTGCGGCACGGTTTTGTAGCTTCTGCAGCTTATCGAGCAGGGTTTCTCCACAACAACCCCACACCGAGCAGCAGTTTCTGAAATGTGGTTCAACTATACTTGTATACATGTTTTTTACTATTTCCAATGGGAGATATTTTTAGCATATTTAAGCATGCCCATTGCTCTGGCAATCTTACCTACAGCAAAAGATATGTGTTCTCTCCACTTAAGCTCGGAATCAATGTGAACGCCAAGATACTTATTTGATCCAATTATATCTAGGTTGTCCTCATTTATATGGAGATTGATCTCAGGATCTCCATTGTCCAGATGATGTTTCTTCAAATTACTCGAGGAACCGAGGATCATACTTTGCGTTTTGGCTACATTAAGGGAAAGTTTGTTACCTTCCAACCAAAGCTGAAGCCTCTTAAGGTCTGAATTAACTGCTTCATTTATCTCGGCTATAGATTTTGATGAGTACGAAATGCTTGTGTCGTCAGCATACATGGTCACTGTTGTGCTTTGCAACGCACAGGGCAAATCATTTATGTATATCAAAAACAGTATTGGACCGAGACACGAACCTTGCGGTACGCCACAGTTCACGTTCTCTATTTTTGATGTGTGTCCATTTACTTTACAGCATTGCTTACGATCCTGTAAATATGATTTAAACCAATCCAGCTCCCTTCCCCGCACTCCATAATGACAAAGCTTTTGAATGAGAATTGCATGATCTACAGTATCAAAGGCTTTTTTCAAGTCAATAAATACTACAGATGAAAGGAGTCCTTTGTCAAAATCATGGTACCAATCATCACTACTCTTCAATAAGCACGTCAAAACCGAGTGCAGGGCCCTGAAGCCGGATTGATGTGAGTAGAACAACTTATTATCGTCGAAGTAGGCGTAAAGTTGGTCGAAGAAACGACCGGGAGCACGGATATAGGTCTGTGATTTGACCTGTCTTCAGTAGGACCCTCTTTAAAGATAGGAGCTACTCTATCATCTTTCCAGTTATTTGGAAATAAGCCCTCCGAAATCGATTTATTAAATATGGTACTCAGCACTGGTGCGAGAACAGGCATCCCTATTTTAAGAAAATAGCTTGAGATGCCATCTGTTCCAAAGCTCTTTGATACCTTAAACTTTTGCATTGCCTTCATGAGGTCTGCCGGTGTTATCGCTCTAAACTGAAACCCAGTTGAATTTTTGTTCATGGAAAAATCTCCACGCAGAAGTGGGTTTTCTGCATAAGGTATCTTTACGCTTAGCTTTTGTCCAATACTGCAGAAATACTGATTCATCGACTCCGCTATTTCATCGCTACTCGTTAAGATTTTGTTGTCTTCTTGTAGTGAAGAAACATTTGTGGTTTTAGACCGCTTATTAACCAGCTGATTAATAGTCTTCCAAGTTTCTTTCATGTCACCCTCGCAGCGTTGAATTTTTTCAGAAAAGTACTGTCGTTTTAGTGCTTTGTTTTGTTTGGTAACAACATTTCTGACATGCCGGTAAGCAGTCATCAGGATCTCAGATCCAGCTTTTACCGCCGATTTTCTCAGACGGTCTCTCGTTCTAGCTGAAGCTTTTAGCTCACTAGTAATCCAGGGGCAGTACTTTTCAGAAACTCTCCGATGCCGCATGGTATGACATTAAACCACATCCGGTTGTGGAGTTTCGACGTGGGTTGTCCTGGGTATGACATTGAACCACATCCGGTTGTGGAGTTCGACGTGGGTTGTCCTGGGTATGACATTAAACCACATCCGGTTGCGGAGTTTCGACATGGGTTGTCCTGGGTATGACATTAAACCACATCCGGTTGTGGAGTTCGACGTGGGTTGTCCTGGGTATGACATTAAACCACATCCGGTTGCGGAGTTTCGACGTGGGTTGTCCTGGGTATGACATTGAACCACATCCGGTTGTTGAATTCGACGTGGGTTGTCCTGGGTATGACATTGAACCACATCCGGTTGCGGAGTTTCGACATGGGTTGTCCTGGGTATGATATTAAACCACATTGGGTTGCGGAGTTTCGACATGGATTGTCCTGGGTATGACATTAAACCACATCCGGTTGCGGAGTTTCGACGTGGGTTCTTCTGGGTATGACATTGAACCACATCCGGTTGTGGAGTTTCGACGTGGGTTCTTCTGGGTATGACATTAAACCACATCCGGTTGTGGAGTTTCGAAATGGGTTGTCCTGGGTATGACATTAAACCACATCCGGTTGCGGAGTTTCGACATGGGTTGTCCTGGGTATGACATTAAACCACATCCGGTTGTGGAGTTTCGACGTGGGTTGTCCTGGGTATGACATTAAACCACATCCGGTTGTGGAGTTTCGACGTGGGATAATGAGGTTACCCTTTGCCACAACTACCTCCAGGTCACCCTTGAGCGAGGTGTAGCACCTGTAAGCTCTCCCCGAGACCAAGAAGTTCCGGGTTGGCGTCCGACGGGGGCTAGTCTGCCTCATAGGTGGAAGGAACTCTTTAGCCTTGATCGGCAACCCTCCTAGTGATGGTGTCACGATAAAAACATTGGTGGTAGTGCAACGTAAAATTCACTTTCCTCAAATGAGTGTAAATGAATAATCAAATTGTATCAAATAGCGGCGTCAATTAGACTGGAGCTACATGCGAAAGTTTCTCGCTTGGCAGGTGCCCCATGGCATGGTGCAGCAGCATGGGCCCGGTCGTCATCAAGCTACTGCTACAATGACAAGACGAAGGAAGTGGACCCAAGATGATAATGAAATGGTTATGAAATGTTATTATGACAGTTTATTATTATCCTTATTATTTTATCATTATCTTTATTATTAATTTCTTTATAGTAGGCGTTTAAAAGTAGCTAAATTACACCTAACTGATTCCTACTGAAATAAAAATAGAATTATTATCAAAAATGCGAAGTAAAATAGTGGCCAGGTGCCAAGCCCTCTGCAAGGGCTAGGAAGTGCAAACCCTGGATTCCTAGTCAGTACTATGATGCATCAAACATTGGGCAAAGTTAAGCAGATCTGTAACCTATATTTTGGGACACCCAGCAAAAAAAACCAATCAGATACGTACCATCTCACCATTCGGGAGTGATACGTCCGATAGAGGCTGAGTGACTTTGCGTCGACTTTGTGAAATACTGAGCGATGCTGAAATGGAAATATTCTTATAAATAAATGTGAATAACGTAAAAGCTGTCTTCATTTCTTAAACATTAGAAACAACTATTTGCTGCTAAAAATGACAGGATCTTCCAAACTACCGGTAAGCCAAATATAATGTTAGTTTCGTATGCGGTAGACAGAGCAGAAACGATCTAGACACGCGCACTAGGGTTTTGAAAATCGAAGGATGGAAGACAACAACTCGTACCGTCGTAAGTCTGTTCGAGGAATGAAAACTAAATGCAGTAATGCATTGTGCACTGGTAGCGGGAAACACTAGAATAAGATCGATAGACTATATTTGAAATTTTGAATATGATTCTTGTTTCAATTTACTAACGGACGAACTGTGGCGGAAACTGAAGCAAATAATCAAAAAGAGGTACTTTCATCGAAATTAGACTAATATTTCCTACTACTGCCCACCGTGTGCACCAATTTCCGTCAATTACTTTAAGATGCAACGGCAAAGTTAAACGAGTAAACTTACTTCCTTAAACTCAGCCATTCCTTTCTACGGCTTTTAGAAATTATTATTCGAGCATCATATACCTTTGAATTTACTTCAAACAAAATTTCTCGGTTTTTTGTTTCATCAAAATGTGATGGTATAAGTATTTGAGTGCTGTTTTAATCAACTCACTTGCAGAAAGCCAGCATTACTTGGAATTCTAGACCAAAACACTTTCGATTAACGATGATGATAAATCGATTTTGCTGAAATCAACAAGAAGTGAAACATATGATTTGGTAGAATTCAAAATCCTCATCATGGAAATCACAGTGCTGGGCTAATTGTCTTAATTGCGTATGGAATTCATCAATGTTTTCATCCTCCCGCTGTGAAGCTTGTCGAAATAAGTAGGTTTGATACAGTGTATTCTTTGCAGGCTCAAAATGCTTTGTAGGGGCATCTACAGCAGCATTATAATCATTATCTTCCCCTGAGTCTGAGAGGCTTTTGAATATTTTGTAGACTTCATCTCCAACTTGGTAAAGAAGTAAAGCACGTTTCCTACCCTCGTTTGTAATATTCTGCGCCCTGAGATAATTGCCAAAACGCTCCAGCCATAACGACCATCGTGCACTGGTATTCGTGGGGTCACTTTGAGAGTTGGGCTGAGCAAACTAAATTTTCACAAATTCAAGCACAATTCTAAAGACACAATCAACCCAATGTGCCCAATTAACGATGGCATTGAGGACACGGAACACATTTTGCTGCTCTGCGATTCTTTCACAATGTACAGACGAAGTCTTCTCGCTGGTGCAAATGATGTGCTCCGAATGTACGGATATTCTGAAGCCCCGGGCAACAATATTTTGCAGCTTTCACTATACGGAGAAGAAAGCCTGCCTTCGGAAGCAAATGCATTAATCTTGAACTTAAAGGGAATAGACATACCTATATCGACAAGCTGCTATAAATAGGCTGAATAAACGCCCACAAACCCATTGTTTCCTTCGCTACACAATGAAACCGCAGGCGTCAAAGTTGTTGAATACGATAGATTATATTTTTAACTTGGCCCCGGCCAGCTTTTAACTATGTCGATTCCCTTTAACAATTAAGTTTATTTTTGGAAACAGAATGCCTTAATTAACTTGACCATTTTCTTATGAATACCCTCCGTATCCCAACCCTCCATCTGTTTAATGTCCCTTTCTAGTTTAAATAGCTAGTAGATTGGGGTAGCTTGCAACCAAGAAAGACATCTTGCAAGCCATGATGCCTTGGTCTAAAGTTTAGGCTCTTCATTAAATTCAAATTATTTGGTTGCAGGCTGTCCTGACTTGTAGCTTAGTTTAATGTTTGTATGCTGTTCGTTCTGTTCTTTGACCCCTTTACACACTGTTCTGGTATTGTCCTTGTTTTTTGTTTCATGTTATGGCCTTGGGGTAGTCGTGCCACTTCGCTCCTCTTGGTATCGTCTCGGTAGTGTCGTATAGTTGTAATTAGAGAGTATAGTAGGAGGTATCATTGTATTGTAAATTTTTATCCTGAATATATATAAAAAAACTTTGAAGCAAAAATGGGTCCATCGGTTGTAAGTGATCTGCCATCCTACTCCCCATCTGGTATCCTGAAGAATTCTTCCGCTTTTTATCGTCGTCGCCAATGAAATACCGGGTGTCCCAAAAAAAAAACGCAACGGATTTGATCGGGACTAGCGACAAGAATTTAGGTCCAATCAATCCAAAATAATTTTTTATGTAATGCTTGATAGCTAACTTGAAGATAAATACCTTGTTTATTGATATTGGTGCATGGAGAGTTGGAATATCAATCTTTAAAGTCCAAATTTGCTTCCATCTCCAAACCAGAGGTCTCAGGTTTTGGCCTAACTGAAAACGCGCTTGGGGAATCTCCTCAGTCACAAGCATAGCGTAGTAATGTGAGCATGCTAAGGCACACATGTTTAGGCACACATTTCAATTGAAATGTGTGCTAAAAAATGACAAACATAACAATGCCGAAGTGAAAATTCACACAAGAATGTATTCCTTCAATCATAGTGCCGCTGCAAAAGAGCCAAGCACGAATGAGCAGTTTTAAGGATCTTATCCATGGATAGTTTTTCCTTGGGTATAACTGGCTTCTTGTTTCGTAATAATTCGAGGAAAGATTATACAAAATGCATTTCATTCAAGTCATGAAGATTGCAAGAACTAATTCATTTTTCACACCCAAGCAAACTATTTTGCGGATTACTTTCTTTTATGAGACAGATGCAATGCTAACTTTTTGCAACTTTTGAAGCATAAAAAAGATGTCTTTTCAGGACAAAATTGATGAATTTGATTGAATTTCTATTCAAATATTCTTCTCAGCACGAGGCTTTATTCTCTTATCTCACGGTAATTCAGGAGATTCCCCAAAATAACGCGTTTGCAGTTTGAACTTTGAAGATTAATATTCCAACTCTCCAAGCACCAATATCATCAAACAAGGTATCTATCTTCAAGTTAGCTATCGAGGACTATATAAAATACTATTGTGGATTGATAGGACCTAAATTCTTGTCGCTAGTCCCGATCAAATCCGTTGCGTTTTTCTTGGGGCACCAGGTAGTATTAAAAAGGTGCCAGACATTTCCTTGCCTCTTGGCCTAACCACTCTCACAACCAGCCATTGACATAACACAACAACAACCACATGGGTATCACACCAATAATCACTACAATGGCAAAGATAACAAGGGCACACCTGGAAGTTTTCTGTTGGCCAAGTGGGCCAGTCCGCCACTATTAAAATTGCTTTTTGCAGAGTTGTGTCAAGGTCAAGGAGAAGACGAATTTCAAATTGAGATGATCATATTTCATTCATCTGGAAAGAGGTACTGAAATTAATGCACGAAAAAGCTTCTCTTCTTCGAGCAATATGTCATATTTACAAATGATGACATTTTAAGCCATCGAATTTACAGTGTGTGACAAAAGAAACCAACTTACTATAAGCTGTAGCGTCAAGGCATCTTTTATACATAGCATATAGCGTGACCATGTGCTATTCAGGGGTTATCCTCACGGACTGCGTCATTGAATCGCCATGAAAGCATCATGAATTGAGATGTACAGTAATCTTTATTTGATTGCAAAGGTTGTGGGACAAGGGCGAATCTTTTGAATTAACGGAAGAGTCTAAATTAAAAGCATTTCTTTAACCTTGTACCGGGTGAGTCAACAAAAGTTTACCCGTTTGGCGGGCTGTGAAATAAAAATTAAGTGGCCGATATTGAAAACTAAGTGTTAATCTACCAGTCAAAGGCCAACTTGGATGAGAAAATGTTCTTTGGTAAAATCACTCATCTTCAAGACCCAAAAATAGGAAAAATCCCTATCAGGGGTTTGTATGGGAATCGAAAATTCCACGTTCCATTCTGGTCCATGATTTATTTGGCATGGAAATTCTCGTTGTCAACAATTGTCAGTTTCAGAATAGGAATTTCAATAGCAAGTAAATAATGGACCAGAATGGAATGTGGAATTCTCGTTCCCATACATATTCCTCACAGACATTTTTCTAATTTTGGGTCTTAGAGATGCGTAATTTTACCAAACAAAATTTCTCATCTAAATTGGCCGTTGCATGATAGATTAACATTTCAGTTTTGAATATCAGCCGCATGCATATTATTCCACAGCCCGCCAAACGGGTAAACTTTCTTTTGACTCACCCGGTATGTTGTACAGCCTGGACCTTTCGTAACCTCATGTGATCATAATCTTGAAAAATAGATGATACTGAAGCATACTTTCAGAAGCAAACTTTTTTGAAATAACCGAACTCATAACACAAAAATGGTTTCTACTTTCTATGACATTCTATGAATAAATTTCTATGTTTCTCTACTTACTTGTTTTTCTTTTTGTTTGTTAAGTCTGTTTCACATTTGATGTAAGGTAAAACAATGCGAATAACAATTCATGGAAAGTAATCCCATATCCCTGATCTTTTATTTTGAAATTGAAAGCTCCTTGTGCAGCGGGGATTCTGGATGGGGAGCAGTAGTGGCATCAATTGTCGTTTTTTGGTCAACGATTGTTGCGACATCAAGCAGTGGCGGCATCAACTGTTTTCTACAATTTTGTATATTGTAGGTATGTAATAAAGAAGTCTTAATTAGCTGTAAATTAGCTATTTTTAATTCTTGCCTACTGTAAATAAATGAATGATCCAACAAACTTGGATCTTACTCGACAGTAAATGAAAACTCTGTGAACATGCGAGCGAAGCGAGCAATCCACTATCGAATTGGCTCGGTACAGATTCCCCGATTCCCCGATGGGCTCTCCTTCCTACGATCTAAAATCTGGAACAGTCTACGCTCTAAACTAAAATCTGCCAAGAAACGTTAACAGTTCTAAACATAATATCAAGGACAAATTCTTTAAAGACCTACACAATCAAGAAAACAGCCCCTTTGTACTAAAATTCCAAAAGCTACAAACATTTGACACAAAAACTGAAAACTAGTCCTTCACCAACACCTCTGGAGGGACCATTATGGAATCGAGGTCGCACTGGCCTAGTAATGCTATCCCTTATCCCTGCCATTTTAACCTGGGGGTGTTTTTAGATTAGATTTTATCTTTTATGTCTGTACATTGTACACATGTAATTAGATATCTCTTTTCTTCTTCATAATGTTTTATACCGGGTGCGCCAAAATAAACTATGCACGTTTGCCAAGTCACAATAATTCGTACATTGAACCGATTTTGACGATTTATGACCAGCAGAAAGCCTGAATTAGATACTGGGATTTTTTACAAATTCTTTCCTTCTCAGTTTTTAGAGCTAGAAGCGAGTTTCCTAAAATTTTAGTTTTCCAAAACACTGAAAACGATCAAAAAACATCGATCAAATTTTCTAAAGAATCGACATGAATGGACAAAGAGAGCACTTGTTCCTGGTGATTTGCGATTTAGAAATCGACCAATTGTAATCTGCGCTTCTAGCTCTAAAAACTAAAAACGGACAATTTTGCAAAAAGTCCCAGAATCTAATTGAGGCTTTCTACTAAAAATTAAGTCATGCATCTTCAAAATCGGTCCAGTGTACGATTTATCGTGGCCTGCCAAATGTGCATAGTTTATTTTGGCGCACCCGGTAGTTCCCTTCATTTTAATTTTGATGGCAAATATAAGAGACTCAACTCTCAGGTTGCCAAAAAATTGAGAAACTCCAGTACTGGGAAAATAATATAAATTAAGAAACTATTTATTTTGATGAAGGAAATCCTTGACATATTTCTATTTTACTTTGACTTCTTTCCAGTACCATATTACTCGTAGGGTACTTGAGTAATGTCTAAAAATTGTTTTGAAATGTTCACGAAGGCACAGGTTGTGAACATGAAGACTGTTATGGAACCTCTAAGAAACTCGTAAGAATCTCTGAGTACTGAAAAACTGACAATTTTAAGAAATTTTCAGTACTGGCCAAAGTTCATAGTTTCTTATGAAAAAATACGTGTACACGAATTCCCCAGTGTCCCATTCCCCTTCGTACAGATAGCCATACTTAGCAATGCGAGCAGTGCCGTGAACAGTTGCGTCACGGTAAACAGCAGGCTAATTCAAGGCACTGTGTATCTTTCGAGAAAAGAATAAAAAAGCTCTTGACAACCTGTCGATACAACAAACAAAACAGAAAATAAAAGCTTGGCAGAGACATTATTGATATGTCAACATAAAAAATTGCATATGCTTACGAAGCGACTTCGTCCCATGCGGCCATGATTTAAGTTGGATAAGATACATGACCGAACAAAATAAAGAATCTCTACTCTACGTTTTTGGTACAGACATCGAAACCTGTGCTATTCAAAACAGGCAAAGGCGCAAAAGTGCAAAGGCTGCAGGCTGCAACTACAAATGCATATGCATGATAAGCTAGCTGCACTGTTACATCGTTAAAAGCTGGATAACACGACGCGCGACTGGAGCAAAAAAAGCCGTGATCAGTGTCTGTTTCGGGAGTGAATGGACAAGCGTAGACAGATACCTTGAGTGAAATATTAAAAGGCAACGGTACTGATCAAATGTGTCTGTTATTATTTCTGGGGAACTGCAAATAGCACCATCTAGTGTAGTGAAGAGCACTACAGAGAGAACAGCAGGGCGGTACATTTTCAAGACGACAACAAACATATCAGTGACTGGATACAGGCCTGGCAATACCACATCGAGTACAGTGAATAATTGGTCTAACCAGCAACAAGATTTCCAGGCTTTGTTAAAACAAGAGATCAGCACAATGCTTCAACTAATGAACAATAAAACGAACCTGGTGTCATATAACTGTACGAACTCAACAAGCATTACCAGCCCGACAAAAGCAAGCAGTTATTTCAACAAAATCAAGCTTGATCTGTCAGCAGTACTGCCTGTTTATTTCATTGTGTTGGTTGCTTGCTTAATCGGTAACATCACAGTATGTGTTACAGTTTTGAGGAGTAAGGAAATGAGGAGAAAAAGATGGTATTATTTCTTAATGAATCTATCGGTGGCTGATGTAGGCCTCGCTTTGACAACACTTAGTCACTTGCTACAATTACAAGGTGTAGATGTAGGTAAGGATCCAATTCAATTTCATTTTCAGTTTTCATCCTCCATTTTCCGTGTTCAGCTATATATAATCGTGTAACCTTACAAAACAAGAAAGAGTATGGGTCCTAGGCAGGAGCCCTGGGGAACTCCACAATCTGCCCCTTCATTTGAAAATGAATGACCATTCACTCTACAAAACTGCTTCCTATTGAAAAGATAAGACCGAAACCAGCTCAATTCTTTACCCTTGACGCCATAGTAGCTCAGTTTGTCCAAAAGGATTTCATGGTCCACAGTATCGAAAGCTTTTTTAAGATCAACAAAGACTGCAGCAGTGTACTTCCCCTTGTCAATATTTAAATACCAGTCACTTGTGCTTTTAAGTAGACACGTTAGGACTGAATGCAGTTTTCTGAACGCTGAAAGATGAGCTGATTTCGGTGAAGGTAGTCGTAAAGCTGATCGAAGATTAACTTCTCGAAAAATCGAGAAATTACAGGGAGCACAGAAATAGGCCTGTAGTTTGAATTGTTATCGGTGGCTCCATCTTTAAAGATAAGTGCTACCCTCGCAATTTTCCAACTGTCCGGGAATCGCCCGAGAGAAAGAGGTAAGTTAAACAGCTGCACGAGAGAAGGTGCCAATACTGAAATTCCAATTTTTAGGAAAAACTAGACATACAGTCAACACCCAACCCATTAGAAGTTTAATACCGCCACAAATCCTAATTAAAGTCTCTTCGTTTATAGGGGAAAACATAGAAGGCTCGCAGCTGGGTGGATCTCCAAAATCACCAGTAAGAAGGGGATTAGGTTTGGCAGGGATCTTTTCAGTTAGGCTTTTCCCTACGTTGCAAAAGAAACTGTTCATAGCATCGACAATGGAGTTAGTGTCGGTAATGGTCTCGTCACCTTCTTTGAGAGCCTTAATATTAGTAGTTTTGGATCTCTTATTAATTACTTGGTTCATAGTTTTCCAAGTTTCTTTGATGTTGCCTCGCTTTGACATTCGCAGGAACGATTGAGTTTTCAGCGAGCGGTTTAAATTATTAGCTTTGCATCTTACATGCTTGTAAGCATTCATTAAAAGCTCGGATTTTGCTTTCACTGCAGCGATCTTCAGCTTGTCTCTAGTCCTACAGATCTTTTTTAGTTCGGGTCTTATCCACGGGCAAAACCGTTCAAAGACTCGCTTTTCCCGGATGGGCGCATGTTTTTCGATGATCTGAGACAGTGTATCAGACCATCGATTGACAGCTCCCTCCAAGCATCCCGAGTCACTAACAATAGCCTGCTAGGCTACAGAGGCAAGATCATTGAGGAAAAGCTCTTCATCAAAATTTTTCATCTGTTGTGTTGTTATCATTTTATGCTGTGGTTTTAGCGAACCAAAATATTTACGAACTACGTATACCACATAGTGGTCACTAATGCAAGTCTGCAGTACACCTGATTCGACACAGTTGCGAGGATCTACAAGGGGACATCCGTTAAAAATCTTACTATGTAAGGAATATACTATTAAACAATTACAATTTTTGATTTCAAACTGAAAATATAAAATTGTTCGAATCTACAGAAGAAAAGAAAAGTGCAAAAAAGAAACAACATCATTTCCTAAATAGTTGTTTTCAAACTATTGAGTTTACGGCTTGTTTGGACTCAGCTGATAGGCTGTTCCAGTATTTTACTCCTCTGAATGAAAAACATCTTTGACTATTTCCACTTTTCATTAACGGCAATTTTAGGTCAGTAGAAGCATTTTGGAAGGTGTGAGGGAAGGCCTTCGAGTTTCTCGAGATAATATCGATAAAGTATTGAGGAGCCCGGGGGAGGGGGGGGGGGTACTTAGTATATTTTTCCGACGATGATGTGCCGTTTTAAGGGTATCGTTTTCATCAATTTTTTCTAGCACAGGTTGTCAAAACATGTCACAGGGGAATCTTCTGCTAGATCGGGTCGTTTTTCGGTCAAATTTCATGTTTTTGATTGAGTATACTTTTCACCAATTTTTTCTAGAACAGGTTATCATTTTGAACGAACAATTCTGGAGCAGGGTAAAAAAAATTTTTCGTGGCCACACCCCCGCACAAATTTATGTCAAGTACCCCCCCCCCCCCGGGGTTGAGGAGCAAGACCATTTAATGCCTTAAAACACCATGATTTTTGTCCAGGAACCAATCAATTCCTCAGTTGTTTGCCAACCAATACTTTTAATGAGGGGCACGGCTGAGGCATCAAAACGGCTACCGGTGATTATTCTAGCAGCCCTGCATTGGAGCTCCTGCAAGCGTCTTTTTTTTGTGAAACTACAGCAACTCCAAACAGAGCAACAATATCGAAAATGCCCTTCCTCAATACTAATTAAGGAAGTTCAAGGGACGAGGCTCTTCGCATGTTACATAGCCCTCGAAACTTTCGACGCGACATATCTAATGTGTTCCTTCCAATGCAGGCATTGATCAGTTTGCAAGCCAAGGTATTTTGTCTTTTCAACTACCTTAAATCATCTTCCTGAATTTCAAGATCCAATCTTTCATTGGAATTTATTAGGGAATTCTGTTTAGATTTGGAGCAAATGAAAAATAGGACATCTTTCAAAAGTTTGTTGTCTGGTTTTTATCCAATGATCAACATTCCTCCAAAAATGTTGGCAGCGTGCTCTGCCAAAAGTGAGCGTTCCACAATTACAGTCTCTACAAAAAGTATAACAGTGGACAATTTCTCTCGTAGGTAACATTGGCTGCAAGTTAGGAAATCATTTACTTTATACATTCCTGTCTGTTTCAACAGCAACGATCGCCTACATTAGCATCGACCGATACTTGGGCATATGTCGAACCAACTTTAACCAAACACGAAGGCCTCGTGCAAAAATAGTTCTACCGATTATATGGCTGTCTACATTTACATATCTGATACCCTTCTTTATGTACTGCAAGAAGAACACATTGCCTGACAACAGCAACAGTTGCGATTGTTTCCACGCATGGCCTAGCAAAAAAAGATACCTCGTGTACAATGTAACCGTACCTGTCCTTTTTATGTTTCTGCCGTTTACTGTGATGACACTCTGCTACTGGAAAATATGTGTCAAACTATGGGGGACTGGGTCTAGTGAGGTCATTCCTGATAATGCAACAGGAAACAAGAAGAGGAGCATCAAAATGCTGATGTTGTCTGCAAGCTCATTTTTTGTCTTTTTGTTCCCCTATGGCTGTTTGTTCCTGCTGAAGAAATTCCAAGCTGGAGATCCTAGACTTATTGGGTAAGTAAATGATTAGAAGATGTCACATAAAACAGAAAAATTCCATTGCAGTAGCATCCATTCACTTAACTTGACACACCAGTACAAGATGATTGACAAAAGGGCTTTGTACGACCAACCAATCAAGCTAACAATGAAACAAAGCAAAACGCAAAAAACGATCGGAGACGATGCTAACTCATTCGTTGTGCTGTCAAAGCAGGCAGCAAAATATCTGTGTCTTATTCATAAAATCTTAATTACGTTCATTGTTTGACTTATCGGTCGTAAAGCGCCCCATGTCTCCAACTGCTAACCGTTCTGCACTATTGCGCGTGTCAAAAATGATCTCCAACCCTCTTACAAACGCAGCCTCAGAACTTACTTCAGCAAATAGGAACCCCACAAACCAGCTATTATGGGGTTCAAATCGAAAGCTGCTTGGTAGCCAACAGACCAACGTAGGTTTTGCAGCGTTTCATGTGCTTCCTTCGCATTGAAAATATAACGGGTGGGCCAAAAATATAACCCCTACGGTAAAATTTTGAAAAACTTGTTCTAGGGGCAAAATTTTGAAGAAATCTAAACGCTTCTAAAGTTGGTCTAAAATTGGATGCCACTTAAAGAAGTACGCGAATAAAAACAATTGACGTCTTTTGCATGATTCATTTTTGCGTAATCGCAAATATCACGTGTCATCTAATTTAAGGACAAATGACGGATATATAGCGCCTAGTTCAAAAATAGAACAAAAGATGGCTTAGTGCTTTCATTTGTCCAATTGATTAGCTAATCTCTGGATATCATCAAATACAATGGAATGCAATAGGCTATATTTAGATTGCCCAGGCCCCTGATTTAAGTCACCTTATATCTCCGTCATTTGTCTTTAAGATAGACTTTAAGTACAGCATAAAACATAAAATACATCTCCAAGTAAAATCAGTCCACCATCAGCTGTATTCGGAGAGGAATGAGGCATTGAATAAAGATTGTCAGAAAGGCCACTGTAATAAAATCACTGATCGTCAAGAGCAAAATTTGAACAAAAAAGGTGTCCCACAAGACATTTTTTCTTGAACCTTTCACTCCATTGTTTCCATATATACACACATCTTCTTTGCAGAAATAACACACCTTCTTTGGAACTTTCATGAGAGCTATGACATTGGAGGCTGCTGTTTTATTTTCAACCCATGAAGCTATTTATCGCCGCAAAATAATAAGACAAAATGGCCGACAGCTGGTTTCAGTGATCGGGCAAATTTGGTCTTCTGAACGTCATAGCTCCATCATCTTTCAACGGATTTTCATGGGAATGGCAGGAAACTTAAATTGAACATCTGAAGAGCATCATCATGCAAAAGTTTGGCAAGAATCTTTTGCCGTTTTGTCGCAATCTTCAGACAAACGGGGCACAATTTTTTGGGACACCCTGTACAAAAATTAGGAAAATTTGTACTTTTACAAAAAGATTGTGTTACTTACGGACCATGTAACGGTATCCTACTAAAAAGTTACGTTCGGTTCTTTTGCATAGGAGGGGGGGGGGGGGGGGGGTCAATCTAAAAATCCCTTTCGTTGCCACTAGCAGTTGAGAAAACGGTTATTTGCATATAAATCATTCATTAAACAAAAAAAAAATAGGTTGGTGGGTTATTGCCGATAATTAGTAATTTTGTAACAGTGGTTTTTGTGCCCATCTTTTCTTAAAACCTCCTTTAAAACTTAGAGCCGTAAAATGTTATCACAATCTTGAATTCAGAAAGTTTTTCAGGAATGGTTGGTTTTACAAATTAAACAGACATGCTAAAGAGTTCTCAATGAAAGGCAAGGCTAGTTTTAAGAAATAGCAGGGGATGTTGTCCTTCCCAAAGCTCTTTGAAGTTTTAGTCTTGGCTATTGCATCTCTGATTTCCTGCACTTAATTAGTTTCTTATTTTTGGGGCCTATCATTGCGTTATGGTTCAAAATTGGGCCTTCTTCTCGGCAAAGGGCTTGCATTTTGCATCAGTATTGTCATCACGAATAAGCCATGCACATTAAGGCAAAAAGTTACCAATTTCTTACAGTCAGAAGTTAAAAGATGCCGCACGAACCGTAATCTACCGATCCTTATTCTAGAAATAAAACTTTAGAGTTTCTTAATTGTTCCTGAACGTAGTACTAGAGTTTCTTAAATTTTTGGTTGGTGATCGAAGTACTAGCTTCTTATAAACCAATTTCTTATGATAAAAATGAAATTTCCAATTTCTAACGTTGAAGCTTTGAAAGGATGGCTTGAAGGAAATAAGCTGTCTTTAAACGTAGCTAAGACTGCAGCAAGTAAGTAATGGTAAGCTGCGAAAAATTGACTCTGTCGATTCAGTAAAACCACACTTAATACCTTGGTGTTCAGGTTGACCATCAACTTAATTCTTTTTTTTATAAATCTTCTACACACATGTACATAAAGGTAAAAATCTACCAACAAAGTTAAAGAAGAATAGCATACAAACTAAACGAGCATAATAGAAACTAATCAAATACTGTTAAAGGTAACTAATTTACAAAGGGGTGCAACAGTTAGCTTTTCCGGTCGAATTATTGACAGGTTGAATAAATACGAAATTATTTCTTTCATTACAACCGGTTCTGGGATTGAAAAGAGAAATCTAAACTTGTCATTCATGTTCAGAAGTCTGATATTTGGGAACAATAGGTAACATTTTTCTAAGAAATCTCTACTAATGTGGTTGTTAAGGGGGCATTCTGAGATAAAGTGCATTTCATCTTCAACAACTCTTTTCCATAAATTGTAAGATTTTTGACGGAGGGCCCCTTGTAAATCAGCCTTTGCTGAAAGGTTACCCTCCTATAAATAAATAAATGAAAAAAAAAAAAATGAAATGAAATGAAAAATTGAGTCATTTTATCGTTTACTTTAACGGAATATGTAGTTTTGGAATAGATGTCTTTGATTATCTCTAGGAAATATCCGCTCATATTTAAATTTTCGAGCTTGAAGAACAAGCCCTTGTGCCAAGCAGAGTCAAAAGCTTTTCTAAAATCAATGAATCATGCATAAATTTTTATATTTCTCGTTTAATGAACATGCTTATTTATGAGAGTTTTTAAGGTAAAGAGGTGATCGGCTTTCCTGCATTCTGGGGATGTTGTGGTAGCATGCGTCTAACTTGTCCCCAAAAATTCTGACTTGTCCTCAAAAATTCTAACTTTCCCCCAAAAAGTCTAACATGTTCTCAAAAATTCTAGCTTGTCCTCACAAACTCTAACTTGTCCAAAATTTCTAATTTTTCCCCAAAATTTCTAATTTGTCCTCAGGAATTCTAATTTATCCTCAAAATGTTTAACTTATCCCCATAAGGTCTAACTTGTCCTCAAAATGTTTAACTTATCCCCAGAAAGTCTAACTTGTCCCCCAAAATTTCTAACTTGTCCCCAAAATCTCTAACTGGTCCTCAGGAATTCTTACTTGTCCTCAAAAAGTATGATTTGTCCTCTAAAAATATAACTTGTCCTAAGGAAACAAAGATTTCGATGTACCAAAAAAATAAACATTGTCTGGCACTTGGGGGCTTCTGTAGTGTTGCAGGAAATGAAGTGGGATTAAACTTCAAATTTCTCTCCATACAGGAAACTATGGCTATCTTTCCAAGTACTGGCATTTTGTAACTCAGCATGGAATCCATACATATATTGCTTTTTTAGCACAAACTTCAGAAATGGATTCAAGAAAGTATTTTTCTGGAAGAAGCAAGCTGTTACTTGGAATGTATCACCGGGAAATTCTAATGGTGATGGCAACCATAAAAGACCCATCGGTATCATTGTTAACAGATTTACCGACGATATCAAAGGCAGCTTGCCGAACGTAGTTTGAGAACTGCTATAAAAGACCTTTATGCGTCATAGATAACATGTGAACCAATGACAGCCAACGGCAACGTTGTAACATGAAAGATTGGTTCTTGGTTCAAAAGAAGTGGCATTCACCATCAAGGACCCCTCTGCGTCATCGTTTCCACGTAAACTCAACGAAAGCAGTATAATGGCAACTAACAAAGTCCCGTGTGCGTTATAGATATAATGTGCACAAATTGCAGCAAACGGAACGTTGTGACACAAAAGCAAAGAGTAACGATGTGATATAGGAATTGGTGCTTACCTCAGAAAAAGTGCTCTTATGAATTACAAGACAGTATATGGTAAAACAGAAAAGTCTTACTGCAGTGATATGGAAGCAGTCAACATTCTGTACATATACAACCATATATATACATATACAAAGTGAACTAGGCAGAGCGGTCGCCAAAGAAAGCTCTTTTGTGAGACAATGGAAAAAGATTTGAAAAATATTTTTGCTGGATAAACTGACCCAAAGACATAATGTCAAAACAATGTTAAAAAGTTTGCCCTCAGCTACTGTCTCTTTAAGATATCCTTGAAAAGCCTCCAAAATAGTTCAGTTTACCCCGTATTATTATTATTATTATTATTATTATTATTATTATCATTTTATTTAAAGTTGGCAACTTACATAGCTAAATATAAAAAGAAATGCTAATTCAAGCCAACAAATTAATTACAATGATACCAGTAAATACAATGATACAAAATATATACAAGTAAATAGTCAATAAAATTACAAAATTCATAAAATCTATATATAAAATCTACAAGCAAGATGTATGAAACTATAAAAAGCCGAGCCCTGGTATGTATCGTTTGCAAAGTCTGCAGTCATAATCTACATTTTTCCAAAATTTATTTTATTCTTGAATTGTTGCACAGAATTTGCATCTTTGATTTCCTGTGGAACGGACTGCCAAATACGCTGCCCTCTATATTGGACCGTTTCAGTACCATGATTAACAGTATTTACTTTTGGAACCATGAATGTATTTATATTTCTCAAATTATAGGCAGAACTTCTTTGAAGAAAGATCTCATTCATAAATGGGGGGCTTAGATTATTTATTGTTTTGTTTTGTTTTGAACATTTCAGTCATTAGCAACTGCATATTATTCTCATGTACTGTTACAGATCTATCTTTTTCCAGCAAAGTTGCGAAACTAGAACTATAGTCTTTATATGCTATCCTCAGGGCTCTCTCGTGCAGCCTATTGATTTTGTTATTCATCTTTCTGCTATGAAACATCCAAACCAACGGTCAGTATGGGAATTGGCTAGTCACAAATGCTCTCATTAAAAGTCTCAATTTATCAGTACCTAGATATGCCGACATCCGTGACAAAGCAAAGAGTTTGTTACCAACCTTTTGACAAATATTACTTATGTGCTTTTCAAAGCTAAGATTTGCGTCAATTAAAAATCCTAACAGCTTCTCCTCCTTTGAATTAGTAACGGCACAGCTGCCTATATTTATGTTGAACTCTTGATTCGTTCTTTCACCAAATATCATAAAATGGCATTTGTCTTCGTTTAGCTTCATGTAATTGTTTCCAAACCACTCGATTATGATTTTGGAATCATTTTCTTGCCTAGAGATTACATTTTCGAGACGCATATCGCATGTATAGATGGTTGTATCATCCGCATAGTTACATATATCTGTTTCTTGTATCGATAACAGAAGATCATTGATATAGATATTGAAAAATAGAGGACCAAGGACGGATCTTTGAGGAACACCAAACCTTAGGTGTTTATAGGTGCTGAAAGATCCATTGATTTTTACTCGTTGTTGCCAAATAGCTGTAAGCAAGCCATAAAGCTACACGGCTAAAACCGTAGGCATGTAACTTAGCAATAAGTAAGTCATGTCGAATACAGTCAAAGGCCTTTGAAAGGTCCATAACGATAGCTCCTATTTTTCCACCGTTGTCCAGGCACGCTTTCCATTTTTCAATTGCCCGCATCAATGCATGTTGGGCATTGTAGCCCTTGCGAAAACCACAAAGCAGCCATGATAAATACGGAGACATATGTGCAAAAATCTGAGTAGCCAAGAGCCTTTCAAACACCTTTGACACTGTCGGGAGAACACTAATAGGTCTGTAATTACCCTTGAAAGTTTTGACTTCTTTTTTAAAAAGAGAAGATACATCAGCTAACTTCAATTCATCGGGAAATGAAGATTGTTCTACTGAGTTATTAAATATGATTTGCAAAGGTGTAGAGACTAGATCGGACTCATTTTTCAGCAGCTTTGGAGGGATACTCTTGAAAGTGGTTGACTTCGAGGGGTTTAGCTCATCAATTTCGTTTTTCATATTGCCAACTGACACCTTTTTAAATGAGGAAAAACCAGTGTTCCCATTCAAGGAACGAATTTTTTGAATACTTGGGTGCCTTGAGAACCTAAATAATATTTGTTCGATAGGATCACTAATACCTTCAGGATCAAGAATAATATTTTCATTTTCGATGATTCCAAGAGATTCGGTGATTGTAACAAAAAAGTTATTAAAAGTCTCAGCTACTTCAGACTCGTTCGACACAGTTTTCCCTTCTTCAATCAATGTTATTCTTGATTTTGAAGAGCTTTTATCTGAAATAAAAGGTTTGACAGTCTTCCAAAATGTTTTGTTGTCTGTAATTTCTGAAATATCAAGTTGATTATAGAAACATCTTTTTGCCTGACGGGATAATTTAACACACAGATTACGCTGTCCGAGCTGTCTACGGAAAGCATCCCAGTTATCAGTTGTTCTATTCTTATTATATTTATTCTTTAGTCTTGTGCGTAGCATAAACGTCTTGCGAAGAGTTCGGTTCATAAAGGGACTGTCATTGGCACGAATGTACCTCTTTTTCATTGGTGCATGTTTATCTAGAACAAGTTGAAACGTATCCTGAAAGGACGTGTAGGTCAAATGTTGTACTTCAAGATCAGCGAGTTCAGTCTGAAGATCCTGTCGAAATACATCTTCTCGAAAGTGTTTATAGTCTCTGTAATTTACAAGGTTTGGTTTTTGCTTGTCAAAAGAAGCTTTCAAAACGGTAACAATCATTTTGTGAAAATCAGATAGCCCAGTTTCGATCGCCGTTTTGTGTTGAAAGTTCCTTCCTCTATTTGTCAATATCAAGTCAATACATCTAGGGTTACCGCTCTTTTTTACTAAGTTTTTGAGGGCGAAAAGATCCATGAAGTCACCTATCTCCTGTTCTGTTTCAATGGCATTGAAATCACCAAGAACAACAAAATTTTCATATTTGTCACTATAATGATCTATTGCTGTGCTAAGTTGGCCGAAAAAGTATGGCTGTGATTGGGTTGGTGGGCGGTATATGCTAAAAAGAGCCCATTCCTTTTTCCGTAAGTTAATTTCGAAACTAATACATTCAATGTCATCCTCAAACTTGAAAGACTTGAGCTGTTTGGAAGGGATATCCTCCTTAACAAAAACTAGCAGACCACCTCCATTGCTATTCCTATCTAATCGAAATGGTTCTGAGTAGCCCTGGATGAAAAATTGCCCTTTAGGGAATGAGTTATCAATTTTGGTCTCAGCTACTATTAGAATATCGATGTTATCGCCAACAAAGTCTTTGAGTCCTTCGAACTTATTTCTTACTGAGTTTATATTAAGGTATCCAATAACCAGACGCCCTACGTTTTTTAGCCGGAGGTTTTTCAATTCAGAATTTCCATCCATATCCTCCTTGTCTTCCAAGTTTGAGGAACGCTCTTGAATACCATCATCAATAGCCCGAGGGGGGTCGTCAGACAAGAAATAAGGGGAGGGTATATGTTCTACTATTTCTATAGTGGGTGGCGACTCGTTAAAAGGGGAGGGCATAGTGTCCGCATATAGGTCGTAACAGTTTTTGTCTAGTCAATATCCCATTTCCCTTATAAAGTTATTGGCTAGAATAACGGTACCTGCATAATTCAAATGTAGCCCACTTCGATTAAGATCTAATTTTGGATCAATGCTAGAATTGTAAATGTATTTAAGCTTCATTCGATCACATTCCCTTTCCAGTGTTCTGTTCATTTCAAGTGCTTTGCCATTCAATTCGTCTGCTCTCTGAACAATTCCCGATACAATGACTTCGGTTTCTCTACTTTCCATTTGTTTTGCAAGTTCGATGATGTTTTCTGCTCTTTTGATCTAAGATCGTTAGTACCACAATGCAATATAAGTCGATTTGGCGCTTTCTTGATGGTAGGGCAAACATAACTGTTCATCGCGTCGGTATTGGCCCCTGCGAAGGATCTAACAAATACATTTTCACAGTGGTTGATTGCTTCTTTCATCTTATGGCCTTGAATGCCCTTTACAATCGAATCCCCTAATATCTCCGTTGTTTTTCGTCTTTTCTGGGCTGCAGTACTGCGCGCACGATTGTTTTCTTCATGTTTTCTTTCGTTTTCATTCAGTTGCTTGGTTTCAAGAGTGCCAAAACTATTCATCAGGGCGGGATATTCTTTTGTGGAGAGAAACAAAGAGTTATCTACAGTATTTCTGCGTTCAGGTTGTTTGTTTTGCAATGCTTCACTGTACGTCTCCTCCCCTGGGGCTACTTTCCTGTTTGCGCGTTCTGTCCAGGACTTTTGTTCCATTGATAACGTTGTTCTCTGGGGACGTACAACTTGCCATTCATTCAATAGTCTTTGGTCTTCGCATTTATCGAATTTTGAGAAGGATCTTGAAATGCCATTTTCCTGGTATCATGGGAGATCTGATTATCAACAAGGCCAGATTTTTCCTTCCATATCCTTTAATTTCAATTTAAGTTCTAAATTTTCTTGCATTAATCCCTTCGAATATGCTCTTTCTTGGTGTAAAAGCTGGTTGGCATGCTCAAGGCTTTTTGCAACTGATTCCAAGGCCGAACACAAGGGAAGCAGTTCCTTCTCTACTCTCTACTTTGGCGACGTTCAAAACATCGGGGACGTTCTTTTGCAGAGTTTCCCCGCGACTATCGCTTTTCGAGGTAGGTTTTGAATATGTTCGATTTAATTTGTATGATGGTACTCCCTGACTTGAATATGCGCATGCTTCTTTCTCCATTTGAGCCACAATGATATCGACCGCTTCATTTTCACTTTGGGTCTTCGAAGCTTCGAAGTTACATGTCTCACCTGTCTCAGTCATACTGCTTAGGCCATTTGTAGCCTCCAAAAGCCTTGTCATCAATTCATCTTTTTTGCCTCTCGTTGAGAGATTTCTTGTTGATAATTCAGCTTTTATTTCAGCAACAGTTAATGTATTTACAGTAGATGTAGTTTTTTCACTCATATTGATATCAATAAGAACGAAAGATAATAAGATAATCGCTCGTAAAAATCCACGTCTGACTCGTACAACTACAACTACAACACAACATAACCGTCTTACCCTAATACAAGATTCTATAAGAGCAAGATGCTTTTGCGTGTGGTACGTCGTTAGTTATAATACGCAGGTAACTCTAAATACTACTTTTACTGAAATAGTGATAAAATAAAGCGTTTCGAGCTTAACTGATGAAGAGTTAAGCTCAAGAAATTGTGTCATATCTTCAGTGCAAGTCGTATTTCTTAAAGAACTACTTGCGTCTTATAAAAGATTCTAGTTTAGTATGTGCGAGAGGAGCCAGCATTTACATCTGATATCTCACTATGCTAAAGGGGTTCCAAATGTTCACTGCAGCTAAGAGGCCTGCTCGAGAAAACAGCCGACAGCACAAAAGCAGGCTGTTGACTGGTACGTAAATATGGATAACGGAAAATACACGGCAAATGTATTCAGTTCAGTTCAGTTCAGTTCAGTTTTCATTTTAAAATTCACTCAACATACAATTTTCAATACAAAATACATTAAATACAATAATACAGATAATAACAAACGATACAAGCACCTAGAATTAAACTAAGGAAGAGAACAAATGAAAACTGTATGTGGGGAATTCCTTAAAGGAGGAGCTCTCTCAGTAGATAGACTAATCGAGGAGAGAGCACCCCCTATTAAAAAAAAAATCCGTATTTTCAGTAATCAGTATGATTCCAAAAGATGCGTTATGTGCAAGAGACCCAGAATGACCACAGTGACCCCAAGCCCATGGATCCCACTCCAGGCAAAAAACCCAAATCCAAAGCTAACGCCACGGAAGGGCTTTGTGCCCAGAACAGGTCCCAAAAGCAAGAGCCCACCAAAGCCACTCCAAAGTCATCATGCTTTAAGGAATTTTGGGATTTACAGCCTTGACTGAAAAATGCAACCAGAATCGTGGATTTAAATACTAATATTTAATATTTTGTTGCGAACAAATGGATTTTCAATTGCCGGCGAAAACTTAATTTTGAGGGGCATTGCTTGATAATGATAGGAATGTCATTCCAGGATTTAGCACCTGTGTATCTGACAGATCTTATTCCATATTGCAAAGTATTTTTACGATTTAAAAAAATACCATCCATACATGCCAGCCTTGTATCATATTGATGAACAGATGACAACAAAGTAAAATAATCATGAAAATATGAGGGAGAAATTTTGTTAACACATTCATACACAAAAGAAAGGAGCTTTAAATAAAATAAATCATATAACTTAAGAATTTTCAACTCGGAAAAGATTGGGGTAGAAGGAGCAGCAAAATTATTGAAAGTGATAGCTCTAACAATTTTCTTTTGTAAAACATAAATTGGCTTAGTGTGGATGGCATAGGTTAGACCCCACACAACAATCCCATACTGAATAAATGAGCCAAATAAGGAATGGTACAGGGAGACTAAGACACTAGAAGGGAGAAGATGCCTTATTTTGAAGAACACACCAGATGTTCTTGCTAACTTTTTAGAGAGTTCATTCAAGTGATATTTCCAGGTAAGGTTTTCATCCAGCAGAAGACCAAGAAATTTAATATATTTAACCTGCTTGACATGCTTCTTTCCTATTTTAATGTTGACAGTTTCATGCAACGAATTCTTTAAAGAATGAAAAATTATAAAGTTAGTTTTGTCTACATTTAGAGCAAGTTTATTAGCATCTAGCCACTTTTTTATATGTTTAAGTTCCGTGTTAACATACCTTTTGTAATTTATGTAAACAGTCTGATTCATAGTAGATGTTAGTATCATCAGCAAAAAGATAAAAAGATAGTCTGGTTGATGAGTTAGGAAGAGGAAACAGTCATTGATATATATGAGGAATAGGAGTGGACCAAGGACAGAGCCCTCGAATCGTGCTTTCTGGAATCTTGTTAAACCATTTCTTTCTAACAAAGGAGGATTGGCTGGTAATATATTTCCCTTGTTAAAAACAATGAAATTGTCACTGATGACCAAAAACTGATCGAGATCTTTAATGACCACTACATTAATATCGTGGAAAAATCTAGTGGTACAAAACCTTGCAACATAGCTGATACAGCCGCGATCGATAATGATCGGCAACTTATTAGACTGACTCTTGAAAAATACAAAAATCATCCTAGTGTTTTAGCTATCATTCAAAACCCTGACAACAAGTTTGACTCATTTTCCTTTAACGAAGTGCAAAATTCCGAAGTTAGGAAACAACTAAGGTCTTTGGACAGTAGAAAATCTAAGAAGATCTACCTCCAAAACTTGTTTTACCAGACGAGCTCACAGTTCCTCTTACAGATGCTATTAACAGCAGCATACGTACACATAGGTTTCCAGTAATGGAAAACGAGCCGCAGTATGCCCTTTAGATAAAGGGGAGCCTAATCGTACAGTCGAAAGAAACTTTCGTCCAGTCAGTATTTTAAATATCTTTTCCAAAATCTATGAAAAAATTTTGAAAAACCAACTCATCCCATACCTAGATGATTTCAATCTTCATCGCTTTTTGTCTTGATAAGAATGATCGAAGAATGGAGAGCTAAACTTGATAATGATAATATTGTAGGGGCCATCCTTATGGATCTATCGAAAGCCTTTGATTGTATTCCACACGACCTGCAATAGCCAAACTACATGCCTATGGCTTGGATGAAAATGCTCTTGTCCTTATCTACTCTTATCTAAAACGGCGGAAACAGTCTGTGAAAATCAATAATACGTACAGTTCTTTCCAAACTATTTTATCAGGGGTACCTCAAGGCTCAGTTTTGGGCCCTGTTCTGTTTAATTTTTACATAAACAATCTCTTTTTGTTTATCAAACAAGCAACATTGCATAATTATGCCAACGATAATACTCTGGCTTATTTTTCCAGGACCCTATCAGATTTGATTGGGGTACTGGAAGAAGAAGCTGGAGTTGCTTTGACTTGGCTGAAACAGAATCAAATGATTGCTAACCCAGAAAAATTCCATGCACTCCTTATTAGAAAGGATCAAACGAATACCTGCGGAGAGAATATCAACATCCAAGGTAAAATTATCCAGTCGGAAGAAACAGTCAAATTGTTAGGTATTCAGCTAGATTATAAGCTAGATTTTGAACAGCATATCTCTGAACTTTGCAGAAAAGCAGCATCACAACTTAATGTGCTAAAAAGACTCAAACAATTCATTGGCTTTAATGAAAGAAAAATTCTTGTGCAAAGTTTTGTATATTCCAATTTCAACTATTGCCCGCTAGTATGGTACTTCTCATCAGCTAAGTCTTTGCAAAAAATTGAGAGGATTCAAGAACGTGCTCTTCGATTTTTGTACAATGATCACCGATCTTCTTACAGTGAATTACTCTTGAAATCAGAAAGATGTACTATGCATGTTTCCCGTCTGAGAGTTCTCTGTATAGAAGTTTTCAAGACCTTGAAACATCTCAACCCATCTTTCATGCGTGATATTTTCAAAATAAGATCTTCCAGATATTCATCACGAAATCCGTACGACTTACAACATTATAGACCAAATCAAGTCACTTTTGGTTCAAACAGTCTTCGATCACTAGGACCTCAAATCTGGAATGCATTGCCAAATGAAACTAAATCTGCCGACAACTTAAATTCTTTTAAACGCATGATAAAACAATGGAATGGACCAAATTGTAAATGCAATGCTTGTCAACATTCACCCAAATTTTAGAAAATTATCTGGATTATGAAACAGTAGAAAATATTTGTATATTTGTTACGCCTGTCAATTCAATTATATCTAGTAAACCTTGCCCATATATGTCTTGAATATTTAACTTATTTAACTTATCTATTCATTTCTTCATTTCTTAAGAAAATGCCACATCCGTACTTCTCATTATCTAAGGTATTCTTAATTGATTCAGTTAAACTGATCAAAGCATGATCTATTGAGTGAGAAGCACGAAAACCAAACTGGAGATTATACAAGACTTCATGTAGCTCTAAGAAATTATATAAGCGCTTATACATCAATTTCTCTATGATTTTACTGAAAACAGATAGAAGAGATATAGGCCTATAATTTGAAGAAGTCAAAGAACAACCCTTTTTGAACAAGGTTATAACTTTGGCTTGCTTCATTTTGGTAGGAAAGACACCAGTCAGAAAAGACTCATTAATGATTAGAGATAAGGGAGAAGATACATAAGGAGACAGAATTTTAAACAACTTCATAGGGATACTGTTAGGACCTTTTGATTTACCAGTTTTAAACTGATCAATTATATCTGATATTTCATAAGGGAAAGAATGAGGATTTTTATTTGAAAGATAATCCAAGGGGGATTTTTTGACCTGGGTATCTTCTTAGTGACATCATCAGCTACATTAACAAAGAAGTTATTAAAAATGTTAGCCATCGTTGCTGAATCCGTTGTAAGATTACCATTAACATCCTTAATTTTGTTGATAATATTTACATGAGAGTTTTTAAAACTAATAATGGATTTAATTCCTGTCCAAGAGAATGGCGACTGAATGACATTTAATCGCAAGTTATGGAACGTGATGTTAGTTTCTTAGTCAATAGGGCTGTTCCCCTTGTGACCATATTTATATCTTTATCTTTGGGATAATATCGTTGAAAGTAACTTTTTGCGTTTGTAGGGTAGGGTGGGGGTAATGTGGGTCTACGGGGTAAAGTGGGTCTACTGAGCTTTTTGCTAAAAATATCCTTCCTCGTCAAATGGAAGAAAGGTTGGCTTTTTTTTCTTTTAATGTCTACATAATAAGCTGCCTTTTTACATAAAGCATTCGTCTTGGATGTATCTCCACTCGTTTTATGAAATTACTTTACTGAACGGCCTACTGTGCAAGAATCTCAAAGCCCAGGAAAACTTTCTCTTGTCACTGTTGTTTGCTTTTCTGGTCAATGTAATGACCATGAGGTGAGAGTTTGGTCTTTTAAAAATGAAATAACGTTTATTTTGAAGTCATTGACGCGATTGTTCTTTTTGTTTTTATTTTTTTACCAGGAGGGGTAATGTGGGCCTACTGAGGATTTAGCCATAATTCAAATTCAACGAAGCCTTGAATTGCTTAAAATTTTTGCACTCATAATAATAAATAATAATAATAACGAATCTTTAAACAGGATGAAAACTTCAACAATTACAAAATTACTGTTATCAGTGTTTGTCCTGCAAAAAGAAAGGTGCTTGAAAAGAAATATAAATATATTACTATTGTAAGTCTAAAAAGCAGTTTTATAGTACCTATTAACATGTTAAAATCTTAAATAAACTAAAACCACATTCAGAATAAACAGAAAATAAAATAGAAAAACACAACTGTTTGATAAAAACGTTTCGATTATAAAATCTTCGTCAGTTACTAAAACTGGGACAGCCGCCCGAGCAATATAAATACCTAAAATATCTAATTTACATTTTTTACTTTAAATAACAATAGAGACAAGCAAATTAAAATCTAAAGAAAACGACATTTTACGATACGACTAAGTTATCAAATACAAAAAACCCCGTCTTTAAAGTGGAAGTCCTTTCGAATTTCAATTCCCCCTTCCCTTCCTTTTCCGTTTCCAATCGATACCCCTGGGACTGGAAGCCCTACTCTGTTGGAGCCAAGAACCACTGAGAAAAACATCCATTCAATGACCCTCCAAGGATTTTCAAACGGCTAAAAACTATTTTAGCCATTGCTAAATCCCGGATGGCAAGATAGGGGATTCCACCCTACCACCATGTGCAAACAACACAAAGTCAAAGCCTGGAGCAACCTCGTACCCAGTGACAATGAAGGTTTTCCGTAAACTTCAACGCCTACATTGATCCTGGAGCCTGCTAGGCTATTCTGCAATTTGATTGGCTCTTTTCGAAACAAAAGAAGTTTCTCACCTTCAAAACCTAGCGTTCAGTCGAAATGAAGAACATTCGAATGGCTCTGGATACAATGAGTGGTGCTCGAATCATGGAATATACATTTCGAAATTGTCGAATATGGGATTCGAAAGGACCTGCTGTCTGCCAAATCATGCTAATTATTCCGATCAAAATTGACAAAATTTGTAAACCGGTCCCAAGGGTATCTGTTGAGGTCTAGCCTCCTATTGAAAACAACAGATACCCTTGAGAACGAGGTTGAGCCTGGAGTGCCCCGCCCAAGTAGACCCAGACTCCTAATTTAAGTGTAAGGGCAGAATTCATGCCGACCCACACGCAAACACACGCCGACCCACGCGCATGTCCTGAAATACGATTTATAAAGATTAAATCTTTGCCTAAACTTACATTGCAACAAATAAACCACACTTTCTGTGTTGCAATGAAAGGCCCCTGAAAATATTTTAAATGTCCATGTTAAAATCTTATAAGTCTTTGCACATTCATCTCGCCACGTTGTTTTCTGTCTAAAATGCAAAGACGGGTTTCCTATTACCGCAGTTGCTGTCTTGTAACCAGTAAATCGGAGTTAACATACTACAAACATTTTTATTTGACTGTTACTATCAAATTCGATCCCTTGACTTGCAAGTCGCAACGATGGTGGATCACAGCATAATGACCGTAGTTTTATTTACCGTTTCTCGTTGTTTGTTGGAAATTGGTATAGACCTCCAACAGCAGAAGATGCCGCATTCGAAAACCTTAGGGAAGTTTTGAAAGATCTAGATCGAGATGGCAAAGAAAT
Source organism: Aurelia coerulea (assembly GCA_039566865.1). NCBI lineage: Eukaryota > Metazoa > Cnidaria > Scyphozoa > Semaeostomeae > Ulmaridae > Aurelia > Aurelia coerulea. The sequence goes on along the minus strand of CM076947.1, from coordinate 18,419,609 downwards.
TATCTTTGTCGGGGATACAAACTGCAATTTCAAAAATAGCCAAAGCTCAAACGTGAAAAAATTGAAAGCAATCTACTCAGAGTACCAGCTTGAACAACTGATTAAAGGCTATACTCGAGTAGCTGTAACAACAAATGAGCGCAACGAACAAAATATCAGTAAGGGGCCGTCGACAATTACTTTTCGTCACGCATCGCGGCCTTTGGCCGTGATGGGGGTCAGGGGGTTCAGGCAAAAGCCGTGATCGATTATGTTTGCGTGACGAAATATCACATTAGAGATTAAAGGAAGTTTGCGCCAAAATAAACTATGCCCTTTTGGCAGGCCACGATAAATCGTACACTGGACCGATTTTGAAGATTCGTGACTTAATCTTTAACAGGAAGCCTGAATTAGATTCTAGGATTTTTGGCAAATTTTTCGTTTTCAGTTTTTAGAGATAGAAGTGAGTTTCTTATAAATTTTGTATTCGAACGATCAAAAAACGTCGATCAAGTTTTCTCAAGAATCAACATGAATGGACAAAGAGAAACTTGTTTGTGGTGATTTGAGATTAAGATATCGATTAATTGTAATCTGCTGTACGAGAGTTCGTACTTTCTTGGGAGAAATGTAACATTATTTTCAAGGATTTTCTTTTGTAATTACATTGAACTTGTCTTGCGAGACTCTTGTTGAATTTTCTATTTTGTGACGGCTTTGGGGCGGCACTTTATTGTAACTACTACAGAGTTTTGCAACGGGCCAGTCGTGTAAATAACGCTTTTGCAGAAATTTACAATAATCAATTTCTAAATCCCCAAATCAACCTGAAAATGTTTTCTCTTTGTCCATTCATGTCGAGACTTTAGAAAATTTGATCAATGTTTTTTATCGTTTTCGATGTTTTCGAAAACGAAAATTTTAAGAAACTCGCTTCTAGCTCTAAAAATTGAAAACGGAAAAGATTGCAAAAAAATCCTAGAACCTAATGCAGGCTTTCTGTTAAGATTAAGTCATGATCTTCAAAACTGGTCCAGTGTACGAATTATCGTGGCCTACTTATGAAACAAACAAAGAAAATTTTTTGGGCCGCGATCAGAGGGGGGGGGGGGTAGGGGGTTTCGATGATCGCGGCCCAAGGGCCGCGATCCGTGACGAAAGGTAATTTTTGACGGCCCCTAAAAGGCTAATAGACCATTTCTCAACAACGAGCTCAAAATATATATATTGAAGGCAGAAGTTCTAGAGTTGGGGATGGTTGACCACTATCTGGTGTTCGGAATAAGGAAAGTGAATAATAATAATAATAATAATAATAATAATAATAATAATAATAATAATAATAATAATAATAATAATAATAATAATAATAATAATAATAATAATAATTAATTCATTTACAGTTGGTGGGAGCAATAGTTTTAAAGAAAACTAATAAATACCAACTATTTACAATACAAAGTTCAAACATAATATAAACGTAAAATATATACATGATCTATGTACACATCATCTGCAGATGTTGCAACTGCAAGTGTCTCCTTTCCAGCTCTTAATCATATTTTTGAATTGCTCTGTGTTTTGAGCAGCTTTTATCGTGTCAGATAACGTGTTCCACAAAATGCTTCCTCTAAATGATAAAGAATTGTTCCCATAAACTAACGTATTAGTTTTAGGGAGCTGCGGGAGGTTATTTGTTCGTAGGTAATATTGAATGTCCTTTGGTGTGAAGAATTCAAACATGAATTGAATTCAAGCCGCATTTATGCATTTATATATTTCAAGCATTAGTTTTTGCAAATTTTTGCAGTGGATTGTTAGCTCACCCGACCTTCTCAAGAGATCTTCAAACGATGCATCATAGTCACTATACAGAACTCTCAGTGCACGTTTGTGCAAACGGTTGATTGTGTTGTTTGCAGTCTTCCCACAGAACATCCAAATTAACGGGCAGTAGTTGAAGTTTGAGAGAATAAATGCATGGTAGAGTATTTTGGCCTTGTCTACATCGAGATGTCGTGCAATCCGAGAAAAAGCCCCTGTTTTCTGATTCATCTTTTTACAAATGTGTGTTACGTGATCCCGAAAATTCAACTTTGAATCAATCGTAACTCCTAAGAGCTTTACCGTATCTGCATTGACTATAATGTTTCCATTTATGTCAAGACAGTATCTTTTGCTTTCTTCGAGACCAAGAAACATCATTTGAAATTTATCCGGGTTTGCTACCATGTTGTTTTCCCTAAACCAGGAGATTGCATTTTCAATATCAAACTCAAGACATGCGATTACCGTGTTATCATCAGCAAAGTTGCATACCTGGGAGCTCTGTATAGTGAAAACAAAGTCGTTGATGAATATGTTGAACAATAAGGGCCCAAGGACTGAGCCTTGAGGAACACGAGACACTGTGCAATTCCAGTCACTAAAAGTACTGTTTATCTTGACCCTCTGTTCTCTGTTTGAAAGGTAGCTATACAAGAGTTCTAGACTCTTGTTACTGAAGCCATAGGCTGCCATTTTTGCTATAAGTAAATCATGACTAAGGCAGTCATAAGTCTTCGAAAGATCCATTAGTACTACTCCTACAATGCCCGACTGATCGATTGTTCTGAGGAACATCTCTACAACACGAAACAGTGCATGTTGAGTACTAAAACCTTCCCTAAATCCGCATAGGACATTGGAGAGATTTGGTTGGATGAAGGACAGCATCTGCTTAGCCATTAATCTTTCAAAAACTTTTGACAATGCTGACAATACACTTATTGGTCGAAAACTTTTTTTTAACTGTATCTTCTCCACCGTTTTTGAAGATAGGGGAGACATCAGCCTGGCGAGTCAAAAGTAAGAAACCAAAAGTTTTGGAGACTCGAAGTCTAAGCAATTATGACAGGGCATCGTTTCGCAACGACTTGCAGCAGATAGATTGGGAAACCATCCTGAGCTCTTATGCTGATAATCCGGATAATATGGCTACCACTTTTCAGGAGATCTTTGAGTCGGTTTTAGATATCCATGCACCCCTGAAAAAGAGAAGAGTAGGTAACACTTCTACTCCTTAAATAACCCCAGACATTAGGAAACTAATGAAAGAGAGGGATGCAGCTAAGAAAGCGACGAAAACATCTCCTGAAAAGTGGAACACATATAAGCATCTCCGTAACAAAGTGACACAAAAAATTCGAGATGCAGTACAATCGCATTATCTTGGGTTAATTGAAAAAACAAGGGAGATCCAAAAAGAATGTGGCAGGTTATTAATAAGGTACTAGACAAAGCAGCTCCTTCAACAGAAATTTCCAGTTTAGATGTTGAGGGGAAAACAATTACTAAAGAAAAGGATATAGCTGAAGCACTTAATCATCATTTTACCACCATAGGACCGAAACTTGCTAGCAAGTTAGAGTCTAGGGCTGATGATGATTCTGTCAAGCATATCAACGTTCAACAGAACAAAATGACATTTGTACGCATTGATGAAACATATGTGCTGAACGCCATAAAGCAACTGAAAAATGGCAAAGCACCAGGCCCAGACAAGATCTCCACTATGCTAATTAAAGATGCAGCAGACTTCATTTTAAAGCCTCTAACCATGGTTTTCAACTCGTCATTGAAGTATGGTGTCTTCGCAGATATCTGGAAATTATCAAGAGTCACACCAATTTCAAAACAGGTTCAAAAAGGGATGGAAACAATTATAGGCCGATCTCGGTCATCTCAGTTTTTTCTAGGATGTTGGAAAAAATAGTTCAAGTTCAGAAAAAGTAGCAGACAAAGCAAAGTCAAACAATACATCAATGGAGAAATTGTCAAAAGAAAGGTCTAAACAAAAGGGAACAGAATCGGAAACAAAGAATGACAACGAAAAGAAAAATGTTTTTATCGTTGGAGACTCACTTGTCAATGGTATCAACGAACGTGGCCTAGCAAAACAACACGAAGAAGTAGTGATTAAAGCCCATGGTGGTGCTACAACGAGAGATATGGTGGACTACATCAAGCCAGTTCTTAGGAAAAAACCAGATGTTGTTATTCTTCACACCGGTACGAATGATTTAACCAAAGGCGTCGATACAATCAGCCACGTCGAGGAAATTTCGGATCTGGTAACGAATGATGCCGAGAACACCGAATTGGTTATCTCAACTGTCATCACAAGGGGAGACCGAACTGGTATGAACAAACGAATCACCAATCTAAACAAGAGAATAAAGAAATTCTGCACCGAACGAAACCTCAAGCAAATCGAACATGACAACATCGATTTTTCATGTCTTGCTACAAAGCGTCTGCATCTGAACAAACGAGGTGACTCCAATAACTTCATTAACTTTTTAAGTAAGGATTGATTGTCTAATTCCCCATCTATGACAAATACTTTTGAAGCCAATAGTGACAGCCTGATGAATATCACAAATGAATTTATAACTCTTGATGACAGGCAAGAGGCTTTCGACAAATTGAAACGTCTTCGAGCTAAAAATATAAGAACAGATTATGTTGACGTTATCATTCTTGCCGAAACTAAACTGGATAGCACCTCCCGAAGAATCAATTTTCACTCCCGGGTTTTAAGGCAGCGATTCGTATAAATTGTAGTGCTAATTCAGGGGGGCTTTTAGTCTTGAGAAGTCAGCAAATTACGTCCAAGGAAATAAAAAATGTTCCTATACCAAGTGATATCCAAGCTGTCCCTATTGAGCTCAATGTTAAGAATACCAAATGGTTAATTTTACCTATTTATAGGCCTCCATGTCAAAAGGAAACCTATTTTCTAGAGGAAATTCAGAAAGTTATTGACATTGGTTCTCAAACGTTGCACAATATGCTGGTACTTGGGGATTTTAACCTAGATACTAGTAATGCTGCGCTTTCCACGTTTATTGAAAACAATGGTCTGTACAGTATGATAAAAACAGCAACTTGCTTTAAATCAGCTGCTGGTAGATGCATTGATCTCATGTTAACGAACCGAAAACATAGTTTTAAGGAAACCCAGACGTTTGAAACCGGTTTTAGCGACTTTCATCACATGATTTTTACAATGCTAAAACTACAATATCATAAGCTGCCTCCAAAGAAAATAAAATATAGGGACTACCGTAAGTTTTCTGAGGAAAACTTTTTGTCTGAATTATCTACCAACCTTGCAGAAAACAGTCCTGATAGTATCGAGGCCTTCATATGTCTTTTCGATCAAACCCTTGACAAATTTGCCCCTTATAAAACTGTTACTGTCAGAGGAAACAACAAGCCTCATATGTCAAAAACCTTAAGAAAGGCAATGATGCAAAGAACCAGACTTAAAAATAAAGCAAATAAGACACATGATGAAAATGATTTGCAAAGATATCGCCAACAAAGGAATCTTATTGTCAAGATGAACAGGCGTGCAAAAAAGGAATATTTCAAAAACCTTAACTTGCAATGATGTGGGGAAAAGCAAAAAGTTCTGGAAGACTCTTAAACCTATGTTTTCGGACGATAGTGTAGTTAGTGAAAAAATTGTGCTTATTGAGGACGACGAAGTAATTCGAGACGATCAGGCCATTAGTGAGCACTTCAATCACTACTTTGCAAATATAACCGACACACTAAAGATTGCAAAGGTACCAAAAGAATCTGTGCAAATTATGGATGACCCTGTCCAAGATTGTATACAGGCATACACAACCCATCCTAGTATATTAAGGATTAAGGGCATGGTTAACGCACGTAAAAAGTTTGCATTTTCACACGTAGAACCTTCTACGGTTTTCAGTGAAATTCAAAAGATGAATGCCGCTAAGAAGAGCAGTGGAGCTGTACCTACTGATAAATTAAAATTAGCCTCAAATGCTTGCTATAAGGAGATATCATATCATCTAAACAACGCAATAGATACGAATGTCTTTCCAGACATTTTGAAGCTTGCAGACGTCTCACCCATTTTCAAAAATGGCGAATCCACGACCGATGTTAATTACAGGCCAATCAGTATTCTTTCTTCTATTTCAAAAATTTATGAAAGACTTCTCTCAAAACAAATGTTGCCTCACATCAGCCAATATCTATCAGATTTGTTGTGTGGTTTTCGCGAGAAATATAGTACACAAGATGCCCTGATAAGGTTGATAGAACGATGTCGCAAGTGTCTTGACAAGCGTGGAATAGTTGGAATGGTGCTTATGGATCTCTCCAAAGCGTATGTTGTCTGCCTCATGATCTCCTTATAGCAAAACTGGAGGCCTATGGTTTTGACTTGGGTAGCCTCAGAATGCTCCACAGCTACCTTACTTCACGAAAACAACGAGTTAGAATTGACTCTAGTTATAGTTCGTGGCTCGATATCACATCTGGTGTACCGCAAGGTTCAGTACTTGGTCCTCTTTTATTCAATATTTACATAAATGACCTGATTTACTTCAGTGAGGAATCAGAAATATGTAATTTTGCCAATGACAACACCTTGTTCGCCTGTGACCAGAAAATTGAACGAGTGATCTCGAGTTTGGAAATCGATATACACATTACCTTAGAATGGTTCCAATCTAACATGATGGTTGCAAATCCATCGAAATTCCAACTAATGTTTATGGGATTAAATCAAGACAACAAACTTTGCTTGGAAATCGACGAGAAAGTAATCCCATCCACTAACCAAGTTAAACTGTTAGGGATAACAATTGACTCAAAATTGAAATTTGACACCCACTTTAGTGCTTTTGCTAGGGTTGCAAGATATCTTCAACAACCTCAAAAAAGGTTACTGTATAATTCGTTTGTTATGTCAAACTTTAAATACTGCCCCTTAATTTGGATGTTCTGTGGAAAATGTGCCAATGATAAGATCAATAAGATCCACAAACGAGCATTACGTGCCTTGTTAGATGACTATGATGCACCTTTTGCTGATCTTCTCGTCAGAAGCAATGAAAAAACTGTCCATGTTCAGAATTTACAATGACTGATGATAGAGATTTACAAAACATTACATCATGAGAACCCTCTATTTTGTCGGAACTATTCCAGAGAAGAGAGGTCAGGTATAATCTCAGAATAAATGACAAAGTTTTACTTCCAAGCACATCCACCGAGGCCTTCGGCATGAAGTCCATATGTTTTAGGGGTAGCATACTCTGGAACAGCATGCCAGATGTGATAAAGAGCAGCGAAACGGTCGCTTCCTTCTGCAAAAAAATCAAAACATGGGCTGGGGAAGGATGCAATTGTAAATTATGCCGTTTATTGTCAATTTTATGGTTTGCTGTATTTAAGTTATGTATATAAGTTGATTTTATTAGCTTACTCTTTTAAAGAGCATGAGCTATAAGTACCCATACCAACTGTAAATAAGAAGTATTATTATTATTATTCACGATCAGCTCATTGATTATCTCATAACTAACAAAGTATTGACACCAAATCAATCTGCTTTTCGAAAACTGTATTCCACTGTAACATCCCTGATAAACGGTACTGACTGCTGGTATGACAATATGGATAAAAAAAAGCTCAACTTGGCCATATTTCTTGATTTAACAAAGGCGTTTGATACCGTAGATCATACAATACTGATAAAAAAGTTAGGTGCACTCGGTATCAGGGGAAGTTCAGGAGAATGGTTCATATCCGCAGTTAATGGACAACATTCGGGGGCTAGATTGGTAGCATGTGGTGTACCTCAAGGATCCTGCTTGGGACCACTCCTATTCATAATCTACCTAAATGACTTTGAAAAATGCTTAAAATTCTCTAGGGCTAGTATGTATGCAGATGACACACATGTTACATTAACATCTAGTAACGTCGATGATCTAATTACAAATGCCCACAAAGAATTAAGAAACATCTCAGAATGGATGCGGATAAACAAGTTAAGTGCAAACCCGAAAAACTGAATACATGATCATTGGCCATCCACGGAGGACAAATAAGGTTGAAATCTCAGAACCACTGAATCTTAACAATTCAGAAATTAAGCGTGTGGTGAAGACCAAATCACTGGGGCTTATTGTGGATGAAGGGCTAAACTGTGATGAACAATTCAACAAAGTGAAAGGGAAGATTAGTGGCGGTCTTAAGTCACTAAAAAAATTGAAAAATCTTATTTCCCAATCCCAGCTGGACCATGTGTACCGTGCACTTGTCGAAAGCCATCTGCGATACGCCAATGTTATTTGGGGGAGTCTTCCTAAATCAAAATTGAATACCCTCCAACGTCTGCAGGACAGAGCCCGTTCGATTATTGATAAGGCCAGACTAAAAGACAATTGGTCTCATAATTGGTTGACAGTTGAACAACTAATAAACTTTGATCGATCAGTTATGACATACAAAATAATAAACAGGCAATGTCCCGAAAGCCTTTGGGGTAAAAACCATCATAGGACCCAGCATTCCAACAACAGAACGAGGAATTGCAGGGACCTACAAATCCCAAGAAATAATCTTGAATATGTCAAGAAAGACTTTCACTATTCGGCTCTGAAAGCCTGGAACGATATACCCATCAATATCAGAGAGCTCCCTACACTTAGTAGATTCAAAAAACAATCGAGAAGCTATTATATGAGCTGAAAAAACCTAAAACACGACGCCCTGGAAGAGCAGCTGCTATTAGATAGATTACTGTACATAATTTTGCTTTAACTGTATATAGACTATATTAGGGTCATTAGGGTATTTATTTTCTTATTTAAGTATTGCGTTAATAAGCTGAAGGGTTTTTGTGTGTAAATAATTTAAAATGAAAAATGAAAAAAAAAATGCGGGGGATTGCTTGCGATAAAAGGCAAAGCTTGTGATTTTATTGAATGGAGAATAGTTGCGAAATGTAATTCCATTGATTTTTTGATCATTTATCCTTTCATATTCCGATATTGTTTTAGTTTTGAAAATAGACCCACTTTTCTCGCTCGTCGGAAAAAGTGGGCATATTTTAGTTGCCAAAAGAGAACATTTTTCAAAAATGTTAACTGCCTTTGTCAGAGCTGAGAAACAAGAAGCACTGAATGTAAATTAAACGAAACTTTTGAAATTGTTTGCATTTTATTGTCGTTTTACCAGCTTTCCATTTTGAGATTTTGCTCATTTTAGACCCACATTACCTCACCCTACCCTACATGTCAGCTGCACGTGGAATGCCTGTACTTGAGGGTAATATAAAGAGTTATACTAGCATGTTTATCAGTTGTCTATCAGTGGCCTATTCAAGATGTTGCGTGGTTTGCTGTTTGGTCGCTCATGGTGAGGTCCAAGCATTACTTTATTTTCTTTACTAGATGATTGTTTATATTTTGGCAGATTCTTTGAGTAATTTGAATTGTAACATGTTGGGAAAAGGTCTGAGGTTTGGCCAAAAATCAGACGACCGACTTGTTTTGGGGTCCTAGCAGGTATCGCGACATTCAATATATCATGCGTAGAAACTGTGCTGCAGAATCTTTGCACGGTGATACTGTAGAGCTTTCAGGCTGCTCGCATTTTCATATCTTCTTTTTCCTGTTCATCATGCTTGGGTAAATTGGCTGTTAGACTCAGCGCAGTTTTTCAACGGAGTTTCCACGCCGCAGTGTTTCGCTCCTCCACTAACTTCATCTAAGAGTGAGGTAAATGAGCTTCGAAACTAAATAATGGGTCCAAAGAGCTATGCCGTTGATTAAAAGTTTTCTTGTTGCAAACGCCTTGGAAGTCTTGTAAGGCTTGCATAAAACAAATGGTCTCTCATATGACACAGCAAAGTGCCCAGGGGGGGGGGGGGGTACTCTGGTATATTCAGGATAGGGATGCTCAGGTTACTTTTTTGGGTCTAAAATTTAGGCAAAGATTATTTTTTTGGGTCAATGATTTGTACAGTTATTTTTTTGGGTTCAAGAAATTCTGGCTTACTTTTTTGGGTCTCAAATATGAGAAAAAGTAAAAGATTGGGAAAAATATAATTTACAAACAAATTAGAGCCAAATAACAGTACTAAAATAAAAAAACACAAACGAATCCAAACACAATATGAGAAATCTAATCAGTTAGGGCACATTTATGCAGATTTAAGATACTGACTTCATAAATTTTGGATATGTAAGGTTGGAAAAATTATTTTTTTGGGTCTATTTTCAAGCTAGAAATTACTTTTTTGGGTTGATGCGTTGTACCCCAGCCTGAGCACCCCTATCCTAAATATGCCTGAGTACCCCCCCTGGGGCAAAATGATACTTTTGAGAATAGATTGCACACTCCTGTAGGCACTATATCGTAACAAAATAAAAACAAAACGAAACACTTCTCAAAGATTGCAAATCTCTTTGTCAGACCGGAAAAGTACATAATTTATGTAAAGAAATTTCCCTTGCAATCTATTCTCAAAGGTGTAAAATACTACAATCTATTATCAAAGGTATCAATTCCCTGTGTAATATGGGAGACCTGGAGCCTTGCACAACCTTTTGTTTTATGCAAGCCTTCCCAGGTGTTTGCAACGAGAAAACTTTGAATCGACGGTAGTTGGACGGTTTGGTGAAGAGGCTCTGAAATCTTATCACATTTGATCGAAATTATCGATGATAAAATGGTGGAAAGAAATTGAATTTGTGGTGACCTTATTCGTAGATGTATCCACTAGTTATCACTGCGAATGAGACTTACATAATACCGATTACTGGGATTCTGCTGCGGGTGAAGGTAGGCCCATTAGCTTTCTTTGTAGCAAATAACTTTAATTCGTCAAGGATTTTGGAAAATCACACAAACATATATTTTCATGTTATTCCTGAACATAACATGTGATATTTTGAAAGCAACATCTTTTTTGAAGCGTTCCTCAAAAATTCTTGAACATAGGCCAATTGAAATTCGATGTATCGCCGATCCCTGATGAGATTTTAACCCAATGCAGAAAACAAGTGTGGATTGGGGCTTCTAGAATCGATTCGTGTAAAACCAGCTCTGTATCTTTATTGGTCGAATATCCATTTTTAGTTTCTTGAAGGTACTCGAAAAGTTGTCTCGAAATCCAAATTTTCAGTTATGTGATCGGAATACGACGATATCATTGGCTTAGAAGTGTTAAATTTGATGTTTTGCGGGTTTCCATGTGCCCTATTGAAAGATTTGACTTGTTTGCTACATCACCAGAAGATGAGGGAATTTTGTATTTGCCATGCGCAAATAAGCACAGGAAATCAAGGATATAAGAACTATGCACCATCTTCAATTTTTATTCTACAATCTTGGCCAAAATACTTGGGACAAATCATAAAATTGCACTACTTCGGTCTTTGATTACGTGCCCCCCGCTCCCCCCTTCTCAAAGTTGCTTGAATCAAACGCCTTTCGACCTTCTCAACATTGAAGTAGGGGGAAGGGGGGATTAGGAGACTCTAAACGTATGTTTTCTCCTCGATATTTTAGGAAACATCATGAAGACACTGAAATTTGCCTGCGTCCCAGCTTCTTTTGGCCAGGATTGTAGCAGTTCATGGAGAGAGAATTTGCGCAACCAGAAGTGTTGCTTTATGCCATTTTCATTCCAACGTAGATAAAAGAAATCATAAGGAAAGTTTTGCGATGAACAATGTTCTTTTGTGATCAAAAACACAACTCAAACAAAAAGGGGAAAACAAAGACAGTGCAGTGTCCACGGTGAATGCAGGAATTTTTATGACAGGGAACTCTCCTGCAGAGGGCAGATTGTATTCAGTGATTACTTATACATTTTCTGTTAAAACTGAAATTATGAGGAACTGGCGGATTTGATGGGAAGCTAGCTTAGCTATGGTATAAATCTCCCTGAAAATCTCATACCGTCATATGGGGTAGTTTTTTTTCCTAGAATTTTTTCTAATCAATGTGATTTTTGGTAGGGAACCGCGGCCTTATTGCTAGGTGTTTCCCCTGCAGAATGCAGAACAGAACAGATTACTTTTCCACTCTTAAAAATATTTTTAGGAACTAATGAATTATACCTTGAGATAGCATAATAATTCGTTAATCATTCTGAAAAAATCGTACTGTTACATGGTGTAGTTTTTTTTGTAGAATAATTTTAAATCAAGGTGTTGTTGGTAGGAATCACTGCCTTGTTAGTGGGTGTTCCCCTGCAGAATGCAGAACAGAACAGATTACTTTTCAACTCTTAGAAATATTTTTAGGAACTAATGAATTATACCTTGAGATAGCATAATAATTCGTTAATCATTCTGAAAAAATCGTACTGTTACATGGTGTAGTTTTTTGTGTAGAATAATTTTAAATCAAGGTGTTGTTGGTAGGAATCACTGCCTTGTTGGTGGGTGTTCCCCTGCAGAATGCAGAACAGAACAGATTACTTTTCCACTCTTAAAAATATTTTTAGGAACTAATGAATTATACCTTGAGATAGCATAATAATTCGTTAATCATTCTGAAAAAATCGTACTGTTACATGGTGTAGTTTTTTTTGTAGAATAATTTTAAATCAAGGTGTTGTTGGTAGGAATCACTGCCTTGTTGGTGGGTGTTCCCCTGCAGAATGCAGAACAGAACAGATTACTTTTCTGCCCTTGAAATCTTTTTTGGAACTGATGAAGTATACCATGAGATAGCATAATCATTTCTTGAATCATTCTGAAAAAAGAGTACTGTTACGTGGTGTAGTTTTTTTTGGAGAATTATTTTTAATCAAGGTGTTTTTGGTCCGGAGTTGTTTGTTGTTGGGTGTTTCCCCTGCGGAATCCAGAACAGAACAGATTAATTTTCTGCTCTTCAAACATTTTTAGGAGCAAATGAAGTATACCTGGAAATAGCATAATCATTCCTTGAATCATTCAGAAAAAATTGTTCTGTTACATGGTGTAGTTGTTTTTGGAGAAATATTTTTAACCAAGGTGTTTTTTGATAGGGAGTTGTTTGTTGCTGGTGCGGAATGCAGATTGTGTTAAGTGATAACAGATAACTTGAAAATATGATTGGAAATATCATTAAAATCAAGCTTTCCGTTCAAACTGACTTCTTCTTTATATCTCTGTTTGTTTCTTAAATATGAATTGGGCGATAGGAAGAAATCGTAAGTAACATAATTTGGTTGACTAATAGACTGAACGAGCTTCGAACATTTCACACAAAAAGCCAATCACTATATTTTCGCCGCGGAGCGCTTTGGTGAGCGGTATATAAAATAGCATCACTATCCTCTGCAGTTGCTTTTTACGTGAGTGAATTCAGACAGATTTTACTTCGTTTTCTTTAGTGAACGCATCACAACTATCGTTGCCTGGCTTTGAAAGATGTTGTGTGTAATCGTCTTCAGCTGCTTCTAGTGTCACTGCATTTGTTTAAATTTTGATGTTGACTCTTGCAGGCGAGAGAAGAGTAAAATATTCTCCTCTCTATTGTCAAAAACAACAATTGCACCATCGCAGGGGACTTGCTGTTGGTTTTTTTGTCAAAACAGTTTCATTTGTCGCCCTTTCTGAATGTTTAGACACAGCTGCTAGCATTTTCAAGTTTCCTTTGAACATCATCAATCACAAATAAAAGGCAAATCAGAACATACCTCTATTGCATCTTCTACAAATACTATTGCCTGTAACAATGCTCTTTGTTGCCTGTGGTCTATGGTAAGAATAAAAATAGAATAGAATGTGAACTGGGCACTAAATACTATCAAATTTCTCTTTGCCATGCAATGAAATTCAAAATTGAGACCTTTTATCAAATAACTTTGAAATTACTGTTTCCCAATCATACGCCAGTTTCAAATATGGTCTTTATAGGCAAGGTTACTGAAAAAGTTGCAGCTAATCAACTAATAAGTCATATGTCTGATCAAGGTATCGGTGAAAAGTTTCAATCATCTTACAAAGAGTTTCATAGCACAGAGACAGCATTACTTCGCGTAAATAATGATATCTTGCGAGCTCTGGATAATGGCCAATGTGTTCTCTTCTTTTGGATTTATCAGCTGCATTTGATACCATAGATCACGGAATTCTGCTGGAGCGTCTCGTGAAGTATGTAGGGGTCACTGGGAGTGCACTGCTATGGTTTAAGGATTATCTAGCTGATCGCAAACAAACTGTTCTAATAAATGACCACAGATCATCTCAATTTAGCTTTGTACAAGGAGCTCCTCAAGGGAGTGTGCTTGGACCTATTTTGTTTACTGTGTTTTTTACATTTTTACTTGTGTAAATTACAGAGGTATATCACTACTAAGTGTTGTTGGAAAACTGTTTGCGGATATCATCCTACAGAGACTGCAACAAGTAGCCGAATTTATTTACCCTGAATCGCAGTCAGGGTACCGTAATGGAAGAAGCACTATAGATGGAATATTCACACTACGACAATTGATGGAAAAAATGAGGGAACAACGTAGAAGTTTATATATAGCCTTTGTAGACTTCACTAAAGCGTTTGACACCGTGAATCGCGAAATGCTTTTTATAATCCTAGGAAAGCTAGGCTGCCCTCCAAAATTTGTAAGAATCATCAAAAAGTTACATACAGAAGTAAAAGCAAGACTCATTGTCGATGGTGATCTAACCCAGTATTTTGAGTATAACAGTGGCGTCAAGCAAGGTTGCAAACAAGCACCAACACTATTTGGCATCCATGCGGCAGTTTTACTTTGGCTCGCTTTCAAGGAAATCAAGCATACCTGCAGTGTAAAACTCAGATTTGGTTTTTAGTTTTTGTCTTTATTTCTGTTTTGTTTGTTTGTTTGTTTGTTTTTTTTTGTTTTTTTTGTTTGTTTGTTTGTTTTTTTTTCCTTTTTTGTTTTACAATAATTCACCTAAACTAAGCTGGCGTATGCTAGCGTCGTGCTTAATAAGATTGCTGTTAAAGGAATTGTCAAGTGCCGTTCATAGCCAGAACCAGATGACGTCATGTCTATTTCTGCTATGGACGGCACAGAATATTGTATTTGTATATTGTTGAGTTTTTAACTGTGATATATATATAAAAAAAAAAAAAAGATTTCGTTATGATGGTGATCTCTTTGACCTCAGCAGACTTAAAGCAAAAACCAAAGTCCTCGCAGAATTCATCAGAGAGGCTCAATATGCTGATGACATTGTAATTATTAGCGACACAGCTCTGCTTCACGCAGCTGCTTTTAACAAAGTACAATGATCTTGCTAGACAAATGGGTCTGCGCATCAACACTACCAAGACAGAGACTATGTGTATTGGAACAAATGCCGATTTCTTCATAGATGACACAAAATTAGTTAATGTCACTCGTTTCAAATACCTAGGAAGCTATGTTACTAACGACTGCTCCATGAGAGGAGAACTCGCATCTCGTATTCAGGCAACATCATGTGCGTTTGGGCGTCTGCGAAAAAGATTGTTTGATTCACACGATATAACGATACAAACCAAGATCAAAGTCTACAACTAATGTTTAATGCCAATTTTAGTGTATGGAAGTGAAACATGGACTTTATACCAGCATCAAGTCAAAAAACTCCGTGCCATTCAGCAGCGTCATCTACGCCTTTTCTTGAAGATCAAGTGGGACCATTTTGTCAGTAATGAGGAGGTCCTTAGGCGTGCAGGTGTTGAAGATATTGAATTGAAGCTAGTTGGAAATCGTTTGCGCTGGCTTGGCCATATCTGTAGAATGGATGACGACAGACCAGTTAAGGCACTCTTACACAGTGAATTATTTCATGGATCTCGACCCGTTGGCCGACCCAATCTGAGATTTAAGGACCCCCAGTTTGACTCGATGCGGCAGGACCTCTTTGATCAGCTCTCTGAAGTTCCTGGTTTAAATGTGAATTTAGATGTTAAACCTTTGTGTGATTTGCTTCTGTTCGGGGACTCACAGTATAATGTCATTATCAATCGAATAATCCTGGAAGCAACAATTTCTTTTATCAAAAATACGAAAAGGTTTTCAAATTAAATTTAAGCATAAAACAGCAGCAATATTTTCGTTTTATTTGTGGTATTTGTAGCGGGTGTCTTGTAAAGAAGAACTCCCATTTGTATCATGAATAGCAGACATAATCCTCGCGGTATCTTTAGGTGTCTCATCTATCTGTGCTCGTTTGAGAGTCAAGCAACTGCTATAAGGTCGAGGGAGTTCTTTCTGAGACGCCTGTGCTGTTCTTTTTCTTTCTTTTAAAAATTTGATGTAGATTTTACCATTGATGTAAGTGGCTGCCGTAGTTGGAACTCGAAGACATCATGTCCTTTCCAACTATGGCAGCCACAGAATATTTAGATTTCGTTGTAGTTAGTTGTTTTTATTTGTGATAAAAAAAGAAAAAAAAAAATTTAAGGACACCTGCAAAAATGCTTTGAAATGTGGTCATGTACTAGATCTATGGAAGACTGTTGTAGATAACAGACAAGAATGGAGAAGGCTAATTCGTACTGTTTGTGAAAATTATGATGTAAAAAGGGTTAATGAGGACGAGAGGCGTAGAGAGAGAAGGAGACAAAAGAAGTCAAGACCATAAAACTTTACTGTGTAATATCCGTTGTTGTTTTTTTTTGGGTTTAGAGGCGTATATATATATATGCTATCCCAAGGTAAAATTATGCGTCACCATGAATTGGACTATCATTTCTATGCTGACGATTCTCAGTTATACTTAATGTTTCAGCCAGTGCAGGAATCTGCATATATTGCCGTTGATAAAATGATAAATTGTATATCTGATGTCCACTCCTGGATGGCAGCAAACAAGCTGATGTTAAATGATCAAAAATCTGAATAAATGATCGTGACGAAAAATGGATTACCTGATGATGTGAAATTGGCGAATATCAATATTGGTGGAAATATTATAGAGCCATCTGAATCTTTGCGGAATCTGGGAGGCAAATGGGACAAGCACATGAACATGTCTACTCATGTTGCCAATAATTCAAAGACATGCATCATGCCGCTTCGCAATCTTTGGTCAATCAAGAAGCTTATTGATAGTGACACGTTAGCTACGCTCACCCATGCTTTTGTTACATCACTATGGTAACGCGCTTTTGTATGGTATTCCAGGAACCAAAATGTCGAGGCTACAGTATGTACAAAACTGTGCAGCCATGTTAATCAAGGGTGCTCGTAAGTTAGATCATGTGACACTGTTGCTCATTGACTTACATTGGTTCCCAATGACGCACAGACCAATGTTTAAGATCCTACCTACCATGTTTAAAGCATTTATGTCGCTATATAAAGACCGGCAGCCTCGTTTTGCTCATTCGACAATCACCGGCTTTGTGAACGGATGAACCAAGGTGCGAACTAGTGGTGTTGTGGCTGGAAATGGAGGTAAAGCCCCTGAATATTTCATGGATATGATTACTATGTACAATCCTTTCGATCTAATGGCAGCCGAATTTTGAATGTACCCCGCTCTAATACAAAGAGTTTGGGCGATAGGACGACCATTAACATTGTAGAGTTTAAGTCGAGATTGAACACTCATAGACTCATTTGTTCAAAATGGCATTCGAGGGACACTTGCGATTCTGTATTATTTTATACCTAATTTGTAACTATTCCTATCTAATTTTCTTTACATTAGACCTAAATTTGTTAAGGCACCTTTGAATATAATTTTATTGTCGATAAATGGCGCTGTAGAAATGTTCTAATAATGATAATAATAATGTTAATCACGGTGGCCCACAACTGTCACGCACAATATAAAAAGAGTCGCACAATTATAGAATGAATCGCAGATAAACAAAAGAAAACATGAAAATACAAAACTAAATGCAAAAATAAAGAACCAAAAGCACAATTTAAAATGCCCGCAACAAATTCAAATATGCCTCGCACAATTTAAAATGCCCGCAACAAATTCAAATGTGCCCCGCACAATTTAGAAAGTCTGCAACAAATTCAAATATGCCTCGCACAATTTAGAAAGTCCGCAACAAATTCAAAAGTACATCACGCAATTTTAAATGTCTCGCACAATCATTACTGTCCGCAACAAATTGAAATGCGCCTGCACAATTTAAAAATCCGCAACAAATTGAAATGCACCTCGCACAATTTAAAAATCTGCAACAAATTCGACTGTGGTTTGCACATGGTGGGCAGAGCTTTGGTTAGACTTGCACCAAGTCTATTTCGTCAAAAAAAATGAAGGCAAAAGTGAAAAGCGTTTTGTAATATACTTTCTGGTAGACTTATTACAGTTGACGAAATAGACTTGGGGCAAGTCTATGCTTTGGTAGATCAAGTTCAGTTCAGTTCAGTTCAGGTCAGTTCAGTTCAGTTCAGTTCAGTTCAGTTCAGTTCAGTTCAGTTCAGTTCAGTTCAGTTCAGTTCAGTTCAGTTCAGTTCAGTTCAGTTCAGTTCAGTTCAGTTCATATATTTTAAATTCACAACACACAATTTATAAATTACTCTACTAACAGATAACTAAACTACAAGGAAAAGATATTACAGAAATTAATACATTAATACGGAAAATTAATACAATATACAAATACAGAGAAATGAGATAAATTGTATGGAGTGAATTACTTAAAGGAGGGGCTCTCTCAATAGGTAAACTAATCGAGGAGAGAGCCCCCCCCCCTATCCTACAATAATTTCAAATGAATTTGGTTGGATTTAAATGATTCAAGAAATATAGGCATTTGATTTTCATGCAAAAATAGTTCAGAATTATTGATTGACCTTGTTCAGTAAGTGAATTTTCAGTTGCTTTTTGAATGATATTTTCGATGGAGCATTTCGGAGTTCCACAGGTAATGAATTCCAGAATTTAGCACCAAGATATCGAATTGACTTTAGACCATATTGAAGACTGTTCATTCGAGATAAGTATAGATCACCTTGACTGGCCTGTCTCGTGGAATATTGATAAACAGATGAGTTGAGTAGAAAGAAGTTGTGAAAGCAACTAGGTGAAGTTTTATTAACAGAGTCAAAGACAAAGGTTAAAAGACGAAGTTCAAATATCTCAGAAAGTTTGAGAAGTTTAAGATCTTTGAAGATTGGAAGAGAGGGTGACAAGCGAGGCTGAAATGAGATAGCTCTGGCTGCTTTTTTCTGTAATTTAAAAATTGGATCAACGTATGATGCATATGTTTGACCCCAAACAATAAGGCCATATTGTAAGAAGGACAGAAACAAAGCATTGTACAAGCAGAGCAAGACATCTAGTAGAAGTAAGTTCCTAATTTTGAAAAAGATTCCACAACTTCTGGATAATTTTTTGGAAAGTTCATTAAGATGGTATTTCCAGCTTAGATGCTCATCTAAGAGGAGTCCTAAGAATTTAACAAATTCGACCCTCTTAATATATTTTTTCCCTATTTTAATGGTAGAATCAGAAGGAAAATTCCTAGAAGAGGAATGAAAGATAATATAATTTGTTTTACCGGGTGTCCGAAAAAAAACGCAACGGATTTGATCGGGATTAGCGACAAGAATTTAGGTCCAATCAATCAAAAATAATTTTTGATAGAATGTTCGATAGCTAACTTGAAGAAAGATACCTTGTTTGTTGATATTGGTGCTTGGACAGTCAGAATGTCAATCTTGAAAGTACAAATTTGCTTCCATCTCCAAACCAGAGGTTTCGGGTTTTGGCCTAACTGAAAACGCGCTTAAGGAATCTCCTCAGTCATATGCAAATTGTAGTAGTGTGAGCATGCTAAGGCACACATGTTTAGGCACACACTTCGATTTAAATTTGAAAGCCAAAAATTGACAAACATAACAATGCCGAAGGAAAAATTCACAAAGGAATATATTTCTCCAATCATCGTGCACCTGCAAAAGAGCCAAGCACGAATGCGCAGTTTTAAGGATCTTATCCACGGATAATTTTCCCTTGGGTATATTTGATTTCTTGCTTCGTAATAATTCGAATAAAGTCATGAAGATTGCAAGAACTAATTAATTTTCACACCCAAGCAAACTATTTTGCGGATTATTTTCTTTTATGAGATAGATGCAATGCTAACTTTTCGAAACTTTTGAAGCACAAAGAAGGATGTCTTTTCAGGACAATATTGATGAATTTGATTGAATTTCTATTCAAATGTTTTCCTCAGCATGAGGCTTTATTCTCTTATTTCACGGTAATTCAGGAGATTCCCCAAAATAGCCCGTTTGGAGTTTAGGCTAAAAGCCACAAGCTCTGGTTTGGAGGTTCAGGCAAATTTGAACTTTCAAGATTGATATTCCAATTCTCCATACACCAATATCATCAAACAAGGTATCTATCTTCAAGTTAGCTATCGAGGATTATATAAAAATTATTGTGGATTGATTGGACCTAAATTCTTGTCGCTAGTCTCAATCAAATCCGTTGCGTTTTTTTGGGACACCCGGTATATAATTTGCTTTATCAACATTTAATGATAATATATCAGCATCAAGCCATTTCTTTATTGATCTAAGTTCTTTGTTAACAATTTTAATCAAGTTAGGTAAATCTTTGGATTCACAGTAGATGTTTGTATCATCAGCAAAGAGATAGAAATTAAGTTTCTTAGAAGCATTTGGTAAATCATTGATGTAGATAAGGAAAAGTAATGGACCCAGAACAGAACCTTGCGGTACACCACAAGTGACTGAAAGTAAATAAGAATTACTTCCATTAACAGAAACATATTGCTTTCTGTCAGAAAGATAAGAACTAAACCATTCAAGGGCACAGCCACGCAGACCATAGTGTTCCAATTTTGATAACAAGATTTTATGATTAACAGTATCAAAAGCCTTTTGTAAATCAATGAATGTCTCGGATCAAGTTATGTGGCCTGATGACGTCTTGCACTTTGATAATACGGAAAGATGCATTGTGAAGCTTATAGGACATACCTGTCAGAAGATTCGAATTTCTGCCATCGTTGCGGATATTGTGGTTACATTTATCTTTGTAGACAGATATACCACAGTGCCTACCCTACCTTGATTATCAATTTTTCAATATATTGACGTTGTAGGTAATTTTCTCTCCTTTCTAAAAATTTATCTGTATGCTTCGAGTGTTTCGAAGATATAAATTGGTGAAACTATGGCGGTCTATTTTCACCGAAAATTCATTACTTTAACATTTTAGACGCTCATGTTACAGTTTGAAATATTTCCCCCGGGGGGGGGGGTACTTCCACTATGGCCTAACTGTTTAAAGGGTCTTAATAAATGGCTACCAAATGGCTCTATTTGTCAAACACATACTATCAATAGAGGGTATTCTGAGATTCCTTAGCCAGCATCCTTCGTATCCTTACTGGTTGCTAAAAGGCCGCAGTAGGACCCCCCCCCCCCCGGGAACATTTTCCTGATAGAGTTCCACTCAAAGAGAAAGGAAATTGGCAATCAAATATGATATGTATCTTCTATGTAATACCGATCTTCTTTCTGGTCATTGCAGATCTTCAGCTACACCCTATTCACCCAGAGACTGAAGTTGACATAGAAGAAACTGAAAACAATTTCAAGGAGAGAGAAGCAATCTCATATTACTTCAACAGTGGTTACGAATGCAACGATATACTTTCAAATTTGTGCGAGACATTTAAAATTGCGTGATGTACTTTTGAATTTGTTGCGGACTTTCTAAATTGTGCGAGGCATATTTGAATTTGTTGCGGACTTTCTAAATTGTGAGAGGCATATTTGAATTTGTTGCGGACATTTTAAATTGTGCTTTTTGGTTCTTTATTTTTGTATTTAGTTTGCATTTTCATGTTTTCTTTTGTTTATCTGCGATTCATTCTATAATTGTGTGACTCTTTTTACATTGTGCGGGACAGTTGTGGGCCACCGTAGTTAATAATAATTAAAACTTTTTATTCCCTACAAAACTACTCTACATGATGACACCAATCAATCTCAATTTAGGCATGATGACACCCATTCGGAATTTTCAGAATTCTCCCTTCCCTTGTAAGATTTTAGCAATTCTCCCTTCTTTTCTTTCTCATGGATAACTGAATTAGGCCCGTGCTTTTACGAAATATGAGAATGAAGACAATGACAGGAGGAGGAAGAAATGCAGATAAGGAGATCATTGATTTATCAATTGCAAATCATTGATTACAAGAACCATTTTGGGTGCAAAAAGTGATCAATCAATGATTACATACGAATTTATGATTCATGACCTGATCCATGATTCATGATATCATAACAATTATCATCAATACGTAACAATATCATGGTCTATGTGTGATGTGTGATGTATGTGTGATATGCCTATATGTATGATGATAACCATATGTTTGATGATATGCGCAATGATATGATCTAAGGGTTATGACTTCATCTATGCGTTACAATATCATGTTCAACTGAATGTCCATCATGCGTAACGATATCATAAAGCATTAGTAGCGACCTGATCTAGCAATTACAATCTTGTCTGCTATTCATGACCTCATCTGCATGTTTGTATCAACATTTGTCCACTATGTGACTCCATATGATATGGCTCCATAGACTTATGATGATGCGTCTCTTGTTTCCCTGTGCTCTTTGACTTCAAGATGGTGCTTCGGTATGTATGTATGTATGTATGTATAAAATTATTTAACGTGAATGACAGAGCTAAGTTAACAACTTGTTTACAGCCAGGTTCACAAAGTAAAATACAGTAAACTAAAATTAACACTAGAATCCTAATAACAATATGTACAGCAAAAGAAAAAAGCTTTTAGGGCATAAAAGTTCAATAAAAGGACCAGTCATATTTTACATAAGAGTCAGATTTAATTTTTTCCATAAAGTAGGCTTTACATTTTGTTTTAAAATTCTCAATAGATTCAATGTGACGTATTTCAGTTGGTAACAAATTCCAAACCTTCGCTCCATAATATCTAAATGATTTTATGTAAGTATGTCCAGTTCCTCTAATTTTGAAAAAGTGATTATTTACGGCAGCTCTTGTTCGGTGTTGGTGAACTTCAGCTGTTCTCACGAACATTTCAGACAAGTAAGGTGGTGCAATGTTATTGTTGACTTTGTAGAGGAGGCATATGTTGTATTCAATTCGTTGGTGCAATGGTAGCCAGTTAAGTTGAATGAATAATTTCTTACAGTGAGTTCTTCTATCACAGCCGAAAATTATGCGAGCACATTGTTTCTGTAGCTTCAGCAATATGTCAAGCTGACTGCAGTTCAAATTATATAAAATAGGGGAACAATAATCCAGATGGCTTAGGAGTAAGGAGTTAGCAAGGAGGATCAGACTTTCTTTGGGGAGGTACGCATTTACATGTCTCATTATTTGTAAGCCACAATTGATCTTTCTGCACATGTCTTTTAGGTGTAAGGAATAGTCCAAATGTTGATCTAGAGTGAATCCGAGGCACTTGTAGCTTGCTACATATTCAATACTATCCCTGTTCAATGACAAAGGAGATCTTTCCTCAAAAGGTGTAGCTTGTGATGGTTTACTAAAAATGACAACTTTTTAGTTTTCTTTGGATGGGGCACTAGATGATTCATTGATGAGTACAAACTGATACTATTTAGATCCTTTTGGATTGTAGATGCAACAACTTGATGTGAGGAGCCATGTGATAACACTGTGGTATCATCAGCAAACATTATTGTCTCAGATTCAATTAGTGAAGGCAGGTCATTTACATAAAGTAAAAATAACAGTGGTCCAAGGATCGAGCCTTGGGGAACGCCAGTTGTTATGGTTGCTGGCTTAGAAAGCTTGCCGTCGAAATCTACTACTTGCGTTCTGTTTTCAAGATATGATGTGAGCCAATTCTGTAACTGTTCATCGGGATTTAATGTTTTGATTTTGGCAAGCATAATGGTATGGTTTACAGTATCAAATGCCTTGTGAAGGTCTAAGAACAGGGCTCCTGTGAGCGAACTATTATCCATATCCGTATAAATGGTGTTGGTAAGATGTAAGAGTGCCGTAGTAGTAGAGTGCAGATGTCTGAATCCAGATTGAAGTTTGTGTAGCAGACCTTCTTTTATCAGGAACGAATAGATGTGGTTGAATGCAACTCTCTCAATTACTTTACTAAGGCAGCATAATACTGATATAGGCCTATAATTATCGATATTATGAATGTCTCCAGATTTGAAAACAGGCACAATTCTTGCTTTTTTCCACATGTTTGGAAAGCAGCCAGTTTTGAAGGAAAAATTGATAATTTCCGTAAGACTTTTAACAAATGCTTCTAATTTACAGAAGATTTTGATGGTCTTGACTGATAGCTCATCAATACCAATTCCTTTAGAATTTTTCAACTTTGATATGATCTTGGAAATACTGTTTGGAGATGTTTAACTTATTTTTTGTTAACATTGTCACATTATCTACTGATGGAGGTGCAAGATGCGAAGTGATTTTAGCAGCAACTGTTGTGAAAAATTCGTTGAAGGAATTTGCTATGTCACTGGAGGATGTGTAGGTTTTGCCTTCAAAATTGATTTTGGTCGGAGTCGTGGCACGCTTGGAGGGAAGTAGCTTTTTCAATATTTTCCACATTCTCTTGGGATTGTCTTCCACACTATTAACGGCACCAACAAAATACTCCCTTTTAGATTCTCTAATGACTTCAGTGGTATGGTTTCTTGCTTTTTTATAAAAATTCCATGTAAGATCTGTTCTATTTCTAAGGAACAATTGCAAGGCATATGCCTTTTTCCTCATGTGTTCAATGGCGTGACTTGTGATCCAGGGGTAAGAATCGTGTTTTATTCTTTTTTGTTTTTTAGGAGCATGCCAGTCAAGCAACTGTGTGATGAGTTGGTAAAATATGTCAACTTTATCATCAATATCATCAAAGATATTCATCAATTCCCAAGGGGCTGCATTTATATCTTCCAAACATTTTTCTTTCTTCGGTAACAGAGACTCATATTATTTCTCTGAAAAAGCTGACACTATTTAGACCAAAACTCTGAGGTTCCTATAGAATACCAATCAGATTGCGAGATTTGGCAAAAAACAATAAATTTCAAGCACTCGATTCGATTGACGCAGTTGACTAAATTTGAAGGAAGTTGCTGCGGCAGGTACTTTTAAAAGACTTATTTTTCACTCACCAGGTAAAGTGAACGCTCTCCTTCAAATTAATACCAGGTTTCGTTGATTAAATGTCTGCTTACCGTGGTTTCTATCACATTTCTTTCCGAGGAGTAACCAGTGAACATAGCCAAAGCAGTTGTTCAATCCAGATTTGATCGATCGAATGCAGAAGATAGATTGATTTTTCATTGTTTCATTATGAGTCCCTGTTGAGCAAGGTTTACTGCAGGGATACAAGGGACTCGCCAATCATAAGTCTTTGAAAAAAGGCTGGCATGTACGCGATACTCACGTGACCTTAACATCTATGAATGTTTAAGAACTAATTCATAAGGCTGTTGACCCATATTTCTGAATATATGGAGGTTAAATAAATTAAGTGCCAATCCTCAAAAAACAGACTCTATGATAATTGGACACCCTCGTAGAGCTAATAAAGTCAAGATACATGAAACATTGAGACTTAATGGCTTAGATATTCAAGGAGTGAAAAAACCAAATCACTTGGAGTCATTGTAGACGAAGGGGTGGGAAGAACAATTCAAAACTGTCAAAAGGGAAAGTTCATGGAGGTCTTACATCTTTAAAAAAATTGAAAAACATCCTCCCACAATCTCAGTTAAGCAATGTTTATCGTGCTCTTGTAGAAAGTCACATGCGATATGCAGATGTTATTTGGGGTAGCCTCTCAAATTCAAAAAAGGAATCCCTTCAACGTCTTCAAGACAGAGTCAGAGAGCCGTCTCCATGACCCGATCGTCCAGGATTAAAGATAAATGGTCAAATAATTTCCTTCATGCTGAGCAACTTATCATGTGTGATTGTGCCGTTATGGCCTATAAGATCATGAACAGACTCTGCCCGGAAAATCTCTGGAACAAATTCCAACGAAGATCGCAATACAACATGCGATTCTGCAGAGATTTCCAGATTCCTAGGTAGATACAATGTGGAGTATGCCAAAAAAGGATTTTCCTATTCAGCTCTTAAGATCTGGAATGAAATCCCCATAAGTATCATCAGGGAGCTTCCTATAAGATCCTTGTGCCAATTCAAAATACAACTAAAATGTAAAAAAAAGGATTTTCACACTTGATGAGCTGAAGAAAGCCAATAAAAACACGACTTGACTCCCTGGAATGCCATTAGCCTTCAGTATTTTTCTTTATGTATATGATATTAATTTATAAAACTTTTCTTTTGTAGTATTAGATATATAGCTGAAGGAATTTTTGTGTACAAATAATCTAAAATGAAAAAAAATGACAAATTTAAGTCAAACGGCTCCATACAAACAACGGTATCTTACCTTCTGTTGACGATTCTGCATCATGTGAAGATGTTGTAACATCATTGGTGTCATACTCATCAAGTGAAGATATTAATGGGTCATCGACTGATGCAATAAAGTCATGAATACCATCGTCTTCGGCATTATCATTCGACTCCACATCTCTTGTTCCGTCCGACATCTTTTAAAATTTCATCCTCAGAATCCTATCCTGATTCTGAACGAAGCAGGAAGTACTGATCGCCGTATCGAGGCCGCGTTCATCTTAGCACAAAAAGCACAGCACATAGACTAGCTACACTAGTCCCTCGATTTCACTGTTGTTGCTGTTGCTGATGGCCATATCAAGGACAACAGTTCAATTTTCATAATAGGGCTGGGATTTCAGCCCTCCCACCCGAGGTGAAAAATATTCGGGTCAAATGCATTAGCAGCTTCCAAGGAAAACAGAGGTTGAATTGAATTGTAGTTTTAGAATTGATCGCTGATTGGCTTATTAAACAATAGCAATAAATATTTCGATCGTGATTCTTCTTAGCCTCTCGGGGAATGCCGCCCCCAAACTGGTTCAGTAAGTATATTTCAGTCTAAGTACTGATACGTTTTTGACGCAAAATCGGTAGAAGATTAATACACGAGGAAATGTTAAAAGTGTGTCCGCTCGTTACATGGGAGGCCATGGGAGTATTCATTCAACCACAGGTAACGGGGAAAAATTAATATAAAAGTAACAAGAACAAGTACCTCTATCTTTACTTCAGTCTTTACAAATTTGCCAATTTTGTCTAGATTGGATTAGGCCAACCACGATAATGTTTGTGATACAAACACTTTCGGTCACAAACATTATCGTTGGTTGGCCTTATCTAATCTAGACAAAATTAGTAAATTTTGTAAACACCAAAGTAAAAGATGGAGGTACTTGTTACTTTTATACTAATTTTTCCCCGTTACCTGTGATTCAACCCAGGGCGGAGATCTGAACTTCCATGTAATCAGGCCCTAACGACCAAAATGATTATATAGAGATTGTGTAATATGTAGCCAGTCTACAATTCAATGACTGAGCTGTGAACTGTGGAGGAGAGTTCCTTTGATCTGGATACTGGATATGTATGCATATGCATATGTTTTGCATGCGTTTCGATTGTGATCACATCGTGAGGAAAACAACGAACGTCGCTCTGCCCAGCGAAGCAAACGCATCAAAATGTTGACACGAAAATCTACCAATGCATCGTTTCTTCACTTCAGCACACTTCAAAGATGTTCCAGCAACATATTATATTCCAGGCTGACCCAACAAGGCTCCAAGTCCAAGCGTTGTCACGAGGGTTTTTTTAGGCCCCACTCAACCAATGAAATGTCAACTCCTGCGAAGGCAGCGAAGGCAAGCGAGTACCTCAGCGGCAAATGTGTTCGTGTTGGTTGTGCATCAGGGTTCTGGGGTGATACAGCCGTCGCAGCTCCACAGCTAGTCCAACTGGGCAAGATAGACTTTTTAATGTTTGACTATTTATCAGAAATCACCATGTCATTGTTGACTGCTGCAAAGAAAAAATCACCAGACTTTGGGTATGCCCCAGATTTTGTTCAAGTTGCAATGGCCCCACTTCTCACAAACATAAAGCAAAAAGGGATCCGAGTTCTTAGCAATGCAGGTGGAGTTAACCCAATGGCTTGTGCAACTGCCCTTGAGAAGCATTGCAGAAAACTTGGCATTGAGATGAACATAGCTGTAGTCACTGGTGATGATGTCATGCACAAAATGCCAGAGCTTCTCAAGGGAGACATGGGACCTGATGCCATGAATGAAATAGCACCAAGAAGCAAATTTGTTAACAGTATGAATGCATATTTAGGGGCTGGGCCAATAGCTCGTGCATTGGATCTTGGGGCTGACATTGTTATTACAGGAAGGTGCGTTGACAGTGCAATGGCCCTGGCCCCCCTGATTCATAGTTTCAAATGGTCACATGATGATTATGATATGTTAGCATCAGGCAGCTTAGCTGGGCATTTGATTGAATGTGCAGCACAGGTCACTGGTGGGATCTTCTCAGGTTGGGAGATGGTTCCTGATTGGCACAATATTGGTTTTCCTATTGTTGAATGTGCCAAAGATGGTGCATTCCTAGTGACAAAACCACCTGCGACTGGGGGGTTGGTAACAAAGGGAACTGTAGCTGAGCAACTTGTTTATGAAATAGGGGACCCAAAAAACTATTTCCTGCCAGATGTGACATGTGACTTCACACAGGTGAAATTAAAGAATGTGTTGGATGAAGGCAACAGCAATGCAGTTCTTGTGACAAATGTTAAAGGCCAGCCACCACCCAGTACTCTCAAAGTCAGTGGTACATATTTGGATGGGTTTAGAGCAACAGCTGTCTGCCCAGTTGTTGGACCTCATGCAGTACAAAAGGCACAAAGGGTTGGAGAAAGCATTCTAAAGAGGTGCAGAAAGATGTTTGGAATTCTTGGAATGGATGATTTTTCAAAGACAAACCTAGAATTCTTAGGATCTGAGCATAGCTATGGGCCCCACGCATCAAATCTCAATACTAGAGAGGCTGTTTTGTGGATGGCTGTTCAACATAAGAAAAAAGAAGCCCTGGAAATATTTGCAAGGGAGATTGCTCCAGCAGGGACAGGGATGGCCCCTGGGCTCACTCATCTGATTGGTGGAAGACCAAAAGTTTCACCTGTTTTGAAATTATTCTCTTACAACTACCCAAGAGAAAAGATTGACATTGAAATTCACATGAATGGGAAATTGGTGGAGAAATACAATGAGCCAAAAATTGATCATTCAACGCCTAAGCATAAATCTCAAAACGATGATGCAGGGATGAAATTCTATGGCGGTCCAAAAGACCATCCCTTGCTAAAGAATATTAACAAAGGCTCTTGCACATTTCCACTTGGAGCACTTGCATTCACAAGAAGTGGAGACAAAGGAAATAATGCCAATATTGGAGTTGTTTGCAAGAATCCAGGGTTTTATCCTTTCCTTGCAGAAGTACTCACTGCTGAGGCAGTAGAGGCATATTTTGCTCACATTTTTGAAGACCAGAATGAGAACTGCCAAGTAAAAAGATATGAGTTACCTGGGATCAGTGCCTTCAATTTTGTTCTGGAGAATTCACTTGGAGGAGGTGGCGTTGCATCACTAAGAAGTGACCCACAAGGGAAGGGATTTGGACAAATGCTTTTAGATTTTAAGGTAAAGAATGTTCCAGATTTATTGCCATCAACATCAGAGAGACTGACCGATTCATATGGGGATTAAACAATAGAGTGTGTATTGCTTTTGTACCCGCTATTTTTCAATTACACAATCTGCTAAATTAATTTTTCAAAGCCAAGTAAAATTTAGGCAGCGTTTACACAGGATTGGTTGAAATTGTTACCATGCCCAAATGGTTACGATTATGCCTTGCATTTAAATGGGACTCACTAACAATTTTCCAAATGGAACTGCTAGCCACACCCAAATGGGTCCACTTACTAAGTTGATTCTGTTTGGAACTGTTCCTAGAAAGGTCCAGAAAAGAACTGTTTCCAGAGCGGTTCCAAACGAGAATGGCTGGGGAATAATGCTGCTATTCATTCATTAATTAAACACTTATATCAACAAAGGGCATCTTACATGATGGTACTAAAAAAATTTCTGTCTTTGTTTTGAAAAAAAAAACAATGTTAACAACTTTGTTTTAAAAAACATTTGTGATGTAACAAGGGGGGTCATTGGGGGGTATGCAGTTCCGCATTTCTGCAATTTTTTGCCCTATTAATCTGCAAACAGAAATTGGACATTTCCGCTGTCCCTCAGGGCCTATGAGCAGAGTCCTCCATTTTCATATTACGATGTGACACAATAAAAAAAACCATTTTCTTTATATTTTGCATGTAACCAATCAGAGGCAAGCAGTTTTGCTGTCATAGGTAATCGTTTCGCACCAAAATTGTGTCGTTGTTGTTGCTTCTATCTTCAGATCTTTGTGATATGCTTTGTTTTTGTTTGTTTTAGTACATCCAAGTGAATATTACACAACATTTTGACCGAATAGACGATTTTGCTAAAGATGGCGGCGAGGAACTTTTTACCAAGATGCAATGCGTTCTAATTATGAATCTTCAATGATTTTATAGGAATTCGAATAAAGAACGCATTGCATCTTGGTAAAAAGTTCCTCACCGCCATCTTTAGCGTAATCGTCTATTAGCATCAAATCTTCCATTGTTAGCAAGTATTATCATTTTTGCACAAATATCCGCATTTCGCAAAAATCAGCCAATACCCCCAATCCGCAGAAATGATGATTGATTTCCGTATTTCTGCACCCAAAAAACCAAATATCCGCTATCCGCTAAACCCCAGTGCCCCCCCCCACAAAGCTCTTGGAACTTTTTGGAACCGATCCGGTGTAAGCGTGACATAGTTGGAACAGTTCCAATCAGTTTCATATGGAATGCTTCCAACAGTTCCCATGTGAACCCTGCCTTACATAATTCACTAAATAATCCACAAACATATTTGCTAATTATTTTCAGGAGCATTGGGCATTTTTCCCATAAATAGAATATTTCAGTCAACAATGTAGAAAAAGTTAAGAGATAAAAATGGCAGACTTATTCTACTGGGTAGGTAGTAAAAAAGCAATCCCTATATAAAAGGATGAGACTGCCCCTGGATAGTGGATATCAAGGCAATACTAAATCAGATGAGTTCAAAGAAAGGCAGTGTTGCAATAATATTGGCAAGTATACTATTCAATGGTGGATATTTTCAAATGGATGTTAAAATTTACCTGCAACTCCTTTCTGAAATTATGATGGATTAATTTCTCAAGAGAGCCCCAAAACGTGTCTAAACTTGTGGACACATTTTCCCATTGTTTCTGCCTTACATCGATGATGCAAGACGTTTCAGCACACTTTATCCTCTTTGGAGGATGGAAATCGCCCTGAATGATGTTGCTATGCTCTTTTCATCCCAGGGACAACATATACAAAAGTGTTTTGATTAAAATCAGTGACAGAAAATTTAGTCGTGATTCTAAGCCATTTTGGCGGTTTCTTGAAAAGGGGCTTTCTCGAGAAAATCCCTCCATTTCAGGACAGAGTTGTCTATTTCAGGCAGGTAAGTTTAAAATGTCATATGTCTAAAATGTCATATGCACTGTTGAATAATAGCAGGCTATATTATTGCCTTGGTCTCCGGGGAGCAGTGGCCGTTAAAACAGGGACTGTTTGTTACCCCAGGGGGGGAGGGCTTAGTAATTCAAGGTGATGTACCCGTTGCAAAGTTTAGGGTCTTGATTTTTGCAATTTATTACCTCTTAGGGTGGAAAAGATTTCAAATTTACTACCGCTTATGCGCTTAGGGTTGTGAAAATTGATATGATTAGTTTGTCGAGTTTTAACAAAGTTTGATGAATCGAATTGTTGTCAGTAAGATTCTGTAACAACGAAAATTAACCAGTTATTCATTCTTCCTCTAAAATGGATTTGCGCATTTTGTCCAATTAAGATTACAGCACTCGTTTGATTATTTTAGTTAGCGAATTTACAAATCGATATGCTGATGCAAAGTCTTCAAATAAATGAGAAAGGTGCGGACATTTTAATAGAATGCATTCATGTCTTAACAATTTGTAGGATATTTTATGAGTCTGGTAGCACACTTTAGAGGGTCGTTTAGGGGGGGTATATGTTCCCCTGTTCCCTGTTAAATTTCCGCTTGTTCCCCTGTTCCCTTGAAAAAATCTGCTTGTTCCCCGGAGTTTTGGTAGGCATATCTTTCACATTGATAGTTGATATTTTAACTATGCTTATTTTTGAAAGTTTTTCCAAGAGGAAGACGAGCGTAAAAATGTGAAGAAACCTGGGTTGACTTTTGATAAAACATTGAAAAACGTTATAAAATAAAAAAATGACCGACCAAAGTATTCTTTTATGTTATGCGGCTACTTCTTAAAGTATTGCAACCAAAATCATTTGATCATTTGCATCAGTATCACAAGTTAGTGTTCGCACAATCAGGAGAGAGGCAAACATCTCAAAATGTGCTCCCGGGAGTTTTCTTCTTCTTTTGTTATCATTCTCATTCCTTCAAATTGTATAAATCCTGGAAAGTTCTTTACTGCTTCCGATGAGCGTCATATCTTTTCATTTGTGGTGTGGTTCCTCCTCTTCCTCTGGTAATTTATCTTACGCTTGCTTGATCTCTATGTTCTAAGACATGCCAGGAGATTGTGATACGCCTCTTCTTGGATAGTCAATTCTGATTTATCTTTTGAATAAGATCCTGGAGGGGAAAGGTGTACGTAACGTAACCTAAACATGTACTGGGATGTGCCCACGAAAAAAAAATTATCCGGCTCAGAATTGTTCCCTTCAAATGATAGCCGATTGTAGAAAAAACTCGGTCAAAAGTATACTCCAAAACACACAAAATTGACTAAATAACAACCCGATCTAACAACATTGCCCCCTGTGACATGTTTTGACAACCAGCTCCAAAAAAGTTGCCTTCTTTTTGATACACTGCTCAAGAAAAAAATTGGTGAAAACGATACCCGGAAAAACGGCACATCCCCGTCGGACAAATATACTACCCCCCCCCCCCCTCGACATGACAGATAATACCTTTGGTGTGGTTAGCTACCTTTCCTCCTTTGTGCAGCGGCGTGGTCAGGGTAAATTATGTGGGGGTATTGAAATGAAGGGGTCTGTGGGCGAGGCACTCAAGAAAATTTTTGGAACCAAGCCCTTTACTTTGGCTTAGAATGCATTTCCCAATATCATGCTTGCCATTAGCGACGAGGAAACTTTGATAGTTTTGTGACAGTTATCCTATAAATCAAGAGCACGAGAAAAAGTGACATTTCTCGAAAAATTCTTACCCAACCTATACCCAGCCATTTTGTCTTCATTTTTAAAGGAATCTCGAGGGCCGTCTTTCGAAATGATAGTTGATTTCTGGGAAGTGCAACAGGCTTTCTCCCAATATCCTTAAAAATGAGTATGAAAATGGACTGAAAATCCTTAACCATAGGTCTTCCCCTAATGAGTGGGATCGAGGGCGAAGTCTCCAGGAAAATTGCTGAGGTCATGCCCTTTACTTTGGCTGGGAACAGTCCTACCGATACCATGTTAGCCAATGCTAAACAGAATTGTTGATCATTTGATAACAGTTGCTTTTATAGATTGGCATCCCCAGGCGAAAATGTTTTTAAGATAAGTTGATTTTTTAGAATGTCTGTCTTCATCCCATCTCCGCCACCAGTGCCAAATTAGAAACGTTCATAATTTTGTAACAGTTGTTCGTGAATCACCACATTGGAGAAAGTGTGGGCCAAAACCACATCACACATTCCCGGTTCCTTTGTTTGCATTTGTCACAATCCAATTTGCTTGTCCCCAAAATGGAAGTCTTGACGATTCTGTGATAGTTTGTCAAGGAAAATTTTCAAAAAGACACCGTTACTTTGGCTTAAAATGAATCTCAAGGACCATCTTTCGCTTTGGCAGAAGTAAATTCCATTGAATGTAAAAATTCTTGAATTAATTATTACAGATAGAAATTTCCCTGATCCCTGGATAAGATCTGAAGTTCCCTTGTTCCTTTTTAATTTTGGCCATGTTCCCTTGTTCCCTGGATATATTTCGCATGTTCCCCTGTTCCCTGGAACCCCTAAACGACCCTCACTTTAACTCCAGCTAGTCGGAAGAATCTGCAGGATTTTCTGGCTCAGTCCGTCCTAGATAGTCAACATCTGAAATAGTGCTCTCTCTTCAGGTTAGTAATGGAACTTCCAAAACATGAAATGTCTGAAATGAGAAAGTTCAGAAGGATCACTTCTTTCTGTTCTGATTGTGATATTAAGGTATTTGATTGATTCTTAATGTGGTAATATTTCAAAGCAAGTAAAAATGCATGAACCTGTTTACCAAAAAAAGTTACTTCCGCTAAGGCTACAAGTTACTACCGCTAAGGCTACAAGTTACTACCGCTAAGGGTTTAGGTTTTACGGCATTTTGCAACGGGTACCTCACCTTCAACATTAACTACCAAGTTCCCCCTGGGTTTGTTACTCACAAGATGGTCTATTTCAAATGTTGTATTTGTAGGTTTTTGTTAAACAGATGGGATAGAGTGAGTCTACAAACAGGGGTGAGTGGCTCATTGGGTGAATACAGCATTCTTCGCTGTATTGTGACAGTGCCTTGGGAAAATTATTGAACTTCTATAAATATACAAAGGTCACTTAATCAACATTCTTTTGATTTTTTATAATGAAAGGGATTGTATGGCGTTGAAGGATATTTGATAAACGCGAGGAAATGGGAAAATGCGGAAAAAAATTAACCACAAACAGTATGTAGTGTTTTATGAAATTCTCGGTGAGTGAATGTTTAGTGGCGTATCGCACGGATTTCAAATTAATGGAGAAAAAGTGCCTTTTCGGAAAAATTTGTGTGGAGCCAAATTTTTGCAGAATGTGGTGGACATTCGTGAAACAATTTGGTGTGACTTTATATGTTTTTTGAAAACATTCTCTTTTTGAAAAGATTTGAAGTGGGATGGAATGAAACTTAAACATTTTTCCGCGGAAATTTAGTTCTGGTAGGTACGTTTTCAAATGCTTAAATTGGTAACCTCTTTTAGATTACTACTAGAACCTTCATGTATATGCATCAAATCTATCCAAAATGTTGTCCACTACCTGGTAATTGGTGTGAATGCTGTCAGACGTTTTTTTTTCAATTTGAGCTTCCAAATCTCTCTATGCAAGACGCAGCAGCAAACATAGAATCAGATATGTATTGCCATCAACCAGAACAAAATGCGATTTCTTCTGGTCAAAATTACTGTAATAGATATGAATTAAATCAATTTACAAAAGATCAAATAAATGTTTAATAAACATCGACACTACTTAAATTCAATTTGTTGCTTCATAGTTAAATTTGGCTATTGCTGTATGAATTAGAAAGTCTGAAATACTTGTGAATGAGACTGGCTCACCATGGATTCCTTCCCTCGCCGCGAATTTGTCTTGCTTTTTTCCGCTGATATTGTATTTGCTTAAAATGGCATGGTAGGGGTGGATTTCTGATCAAAACCCATGCGCAAAAAGCCATTCTTTAATTAAAAGAACACTGTACGTCAATGACCGCGGGGGGGGGGTCTTCGCCAAATTTTAGGTAGGGGTCTGGTAAGCATATTCAAAATGGTACCGTTAGCAAGACTAATTTTTACGAAAATGGTACCCTTGGCTAGACCAATTTTGACCATTTCCTGGACCAATATGTCAAATTTGTACCAAATATGATATCATGACCGTTCGCTAGACCAATATTGTCAAAAATGATACCTTGGCTAGACCTTTCCTAGGCCAGCATAGCTTCTAAATCTTTAATTCGACTGAAAAAGGTGGGTGTAAAATTCTGTGATCTATTTCTTCTGACTGAGTGGCTTGAAACAAACCTTAGTTACTTATCTTTAATTCTACCGTTGGATTTTCAGAAATTTTCAATATTTTTTGAAATTTCAGCGTAAGTTACATTTCAACTCAATTGAGGGTGTGACGTCATCAAATTTCTAAATCATAAACCAGAAAAGTGACAGACTTTTGCTTGATACCATATTGTAGACATTCATAAACTATGGTTTCTTTGAAATTATTTCATGTTGCTTCAAACAGATTAGAAACTACGATGGTTTTAAGTTTTTCATGAAAATTTTTCTTGAATTCTTGAAAAAGAAGAAAAACACTAATTCTGAAAATATTGAAGATTTCACAAAAGTCCACCGGTAGAATTACAGAGAAATAGCTGAAGTTTCTTTGAAATCATTCAGTTCAAAGAAATAAGTAACTGAATTTTACACCAGGCTTTTTAAAGATTTGGAACCTATGCTTGCTAGGCCAAAATTGCAAAAAAGTACGTGCGAAAAAGTATAACCTTCGTGGCGGCACACCCCCCAGGTACCTTTACTATGGAAGAACACCCCCCCCCCGCCCCCATGACGCCAATGCTGTCAGGTTGAAGTTGCATATACTTTATCGCTGTTGAACAAATTGGGATCGCGTTTTATTGCACGTGAATGTATTCATCACAAAATGCCAGCCTTATCTGGGCCGTTTCAAGGAGAAGCTATGGGGGGGGGGGGCAGTTTGAGACAGCATACTGTTCAAATCCTTACTGGTTGCTGAAGCACGCGGAAATCATCCAATTTCACGGTACTCAGCCAATCAAATCGCCTCTTTCTAACCCCGTGATATCAAATCGGTCGTTGGAAGGGGATTCTTGAGTACCCTCACGAAAATTGAAATGGCTACTAAGTAACAATAATTACATGGAATTTTTTTGAAAAATCGGTAGAAGGGATGCCCCTCTGCAGTTTGTAGCGTGCTCAGACAAATATCTCATTTGGGGCCGAAATTATGTTCATTTTCCGGTCGACGAATATTGACCTTCGTTAAATCATTGATAAAAGTCGCTACAAGTAAGATATAAGGATAAAAATCTCAGCGATTATGGATATTGCCCTAAGAAATAACCCAAACACTTTCCCTTCCCTTAGATATCAAAATCGCAGGCGATTTTCAGCGATTTCTGTCAGAAATGTCATTTGGGTCTGAGCTTCTCACCGATTGAAACTCATACGTTGGCCCCAATAAGGCTTAGTTTGTATTCTTGAGCTGAATGATTTACTTGCCAATGACTCAAGCATCAATTTGACTTCATTTTCAATTTAATGCCTCAAAATTTTGTTCAAAGACTTCCAGTCTTAAACAATTTCTGCAAATTTGTTTCGTTCTGTCTTTCTCTGCAAGCGCAAGTAACATGTTCGAATGTCACAATGCTAGGATATTGTGATACAAAGTAAAGCAATTCGACAATTGTCACGTCTGTCTTTCTCAATTCATTCAAATGGAAATAAAAGGGATAAAACACTTTTTGGCTGTTTGGTAGATTTTAGACTGAATAGATTTTACACGAAACAGCAAAGCAAGAAACAGTTTTGAAAGCAGCTTTGTCGAATCTATTCTTGAATCACTAAAATCAAATAAAAGGAACAAAGCTGTAAACCTTCAGCGCAAAAAACGAATTGTCTGTTGTTTTCTGTAAAATCTAGATTCCTTAATGTACCAAACAGCCAAAAAGTGTTTTATCCCTTTTGTTTCCATTTGAATGAATTTAGAAAGACAGACGTGCCAAATCTGTTCGTGAGTGCATTAACTGTGTCGAATCACTTTACTTTGTATCACAATAACCTAGCATTGCGACATTTGAGCAGGTTACTTGCGCTTGCAGAGAAAGACGGAACGAAACAAATTTGCAGAAATTTCTCAAGACTGGATGTTTTTGAACAAAATTTGGAGACATTAAAATGAATTCAAATTGATGCTTGAGTCATTGGTACGTGAATCATTAAGCTCAAGAATACAAACTAAGCCTTATTGGGGCCAACATATGAGTTTCAATCGGTGAGAAGCTCAGGCCTAAATGACATTTCTGACAGAAATTGCTGAAAATCGCCTGCGATTTTGATATCTTGAGGAAGGGAAAGTGTTGGGGTTATTTCTTAGGGCAATATCCATATTTATCCTTATATCTTACTTGTAGCGACTTTTATCAATGTTTTGAATCAGGTCAATATTCGTCGACCGGAAAATGAACATAATTTCGGCTCCAAATGAGATATTTGTCTGAGCACACTTCAAACTGCAGAGGGGCATCCCTTCTACCGATTTTTCAAAAAAATTCCATGTAATTATTGTTACTTAGTAGCCATTTCAATTCTCGTGAGGGTACTCAAGAATTCCCTTCCAACGACTGATTCGATATCACGGGGTTAGAAAGAGGCGATTTGATTGGCTGAGTACCGTGAAATTGGATGATTTCCGCGTGCTTCAGCAACCAGTAAGGATTTGAACTGTATTCTGTTTGAGACAGTTTTACAGTTTTAAAACATATTTCCCCTCGATGCATGGGGCAATATTTCTGCAATTGAGGGGGTGCGCTTTCTATTGCATAACATTGATAGAATAAATACAGTAGTGTCCCGCATATAAGAAACAACATTTTCAATTTCACATCTGATGTGTTTCTTATAAAATGAGATGAACTCAGAAATCAGGGTAAAGTTTCTCATTACAAAAATCATATACTATGGACTTAGACATGAGCTCTTTGATTGTGATACAAAAATACTATTTTCAATTGTATTTATAGATCTTCACTTCCAGAAAATGCTACAATTATTCCAGGAAGGTTCTTTTTGCTTTGTTTGCATCCAAAATTCTAGTTTTCATTTGAATAGGTACTGTTCAATTCAATTGGAAAGATGAAAAATTCTAAGTTTCCAATACATTGTTTTTAAATAAGAAACAAGCTTGTTTTCAGACCTGAACGAGTTTCTTATAAAATGGGGTATTATTTTGAAAATCAGTCTGTGTTTCTTAAATGTGTGTTTCTTATATGCGGGACACTACTGTATGTGAAGGTGAAGTGGTGTTGTTTAGAGCCAAGCGCTGGGAACGAAGAAATAGGGGAGACCTAATCGAGTCCGTGACCCCTTGTCATGACGCCCAAGTGGTGGGGCTCTACCGGGTATTGAACCCTGTCTGCCTGACTGTCCAGGCTGCAAAATCAGAAGAATTACACCACTGTGACATAATACCTTCAATCAAATAATATCTAACAAAATAAAGAAAGACAGCGTTCGAATTGGACCCATAACAGGGACGAACTACAGTCCCATAATAAAATCCAATTGTATACCAAATACGATACCACTAATTCCGCATTACTCTATTCCAATGATTAATTCTTATCAATGAAGATATCTGGCGACAAAACTGACTTTGAATTGTCGAGGAGTACCTTTGTGAACGTGTTTAATTTTGCCATAAAAGTCAATGATGTAGTGTCGTATTTCGACCATAACAGATTAGGCCCAAAAATTATTGCCAAATTGCCAGTTGTCATTCTGTTTTCTGCCTGGTTATCGACGACCTGTAATAGAAACAAAAGTTAAGTTGCTCATGACAATAACGAGATACGTGAACAACACCTTTTGGATGCTTGTAAACCATTATTTCACCAACAAATTCTTGTATTGATTTATCACTAAAGCCTAAAGTTTTGTTAAAACTGCTACATGTTTGGTACAGCACGGACATAACTGGTACGCGTACAACACTTCATCCATGCTTTGCACAATTGCGAGGTAGTCTGACAGAAGTACACTTTAATCTCTCGTCTGTAGTTTACGTTTCATTGCTAGTGTGCAATAATTTAACTATATCAACCTTTATCATATCAGTCTGGACCGTATTTGGCAGTAGCAGCTGGTTTGGCACAGAAAGAACTTAAGTTGTAAGAGGCTTAGCGATGAAAGTCAAACTCCTGATCGAAGTTAATGCAGTCCAAATTTAAATCAAAAGTTAGAGACCCTGGTTGAGCTCAAAATGAGCTGATAGTGCTGTGTGGTACCCAACAGGATTTCTACAGGATTCTCATGCACCGAATAACATAGTGACAATTCGTTTCAAAAACCGCGGGCCTAAATGGGTGGGGCAGCGGCTTTTCCATTCCAGCGCAAGCACGTGCCCACGCACATAAATTAAATAGTGGATTTCGAATGAGGAAAGGTTGGTGGAGGTTGAGAGACATCGATCGAAGAAATGTTCTGATTAAAAAGCACTCTTTGAAGACTTTTTGTGGCCATGAAAAAATGGCCTAATTCACACGCAGTTTCCCATTGATGAAAGAGGATATTTATCCAAAACTTCACCGTGCCACATCAAAAACTTTACCGGAGTCTTTGCCAAGGATGTCAGGAACATGGCCTATCAGGTGGGATATCCATTGTTTTTTATGTTGCGACGTTTTCAAGGTTGTTTTGGACACTACTTTAGAACCATGTTAGGGAAGTACCAGAAAGAACCATTCCTTCCATGTCTTACTCGCATTGAATGACTCAAGCTGGAAGTCTGGCATATGTTTATGTTGATTAAAATAACTCTGGACAATTGATATTCAGAAGCTCACATTCGAGAGTGGTTGACAAGGCAGGTAAATTCACTTCAGTCTAAAATGGTTCAACGGTCGTCAGCTGAAATTGCTAATTTTGAGGTGTTTATTTCTCCAAATCGGCACCGTGCCACGTCATCAGACTTTGCCAATGCACTTGCAATGTCTTCAGTAACAGTGTGCCAGTTTCGGAATATGTAGTGTTTTATTTACGTTAATGGCATGAGCATATCAGTCAAATCTTTCAATAGTGCACAGGGAAACCCGCAAATCTTCCAATTTCACGCTTATAAGCCAATGCTATCGTCGTATTGCGATCACATGACTGAAAATAAGGCT
This sequence comes from Aurelia coerulea, assembly GCA_039566865.1. NCBI lineage: Eukaryota > Metazoa > Cnidaria > Scyphozoa > Semaeostomeae > Ulmaridae > Aurelia > Aurelia coerulea. The sequence goes on along the minus strand of CM076947.1, from coordinate 18,378,986 downwards.
TTCAAGATAATTTTTCGAGTACCTTCACGAAAATAAACATAAGATCCTTTTGGATCATTACAAAGTCCGTCCTGAGCTGAGCATAATAAAATCTGAATATTGATTTCTTCATAACCCGAAATGATCGTTGATGCTGTTTTTAGGTTTTTAGCTACAGTCAGAGAGATGAGTGTTGCTGCTAAAGTCGCCTTCAATAGAAAATCAAGCGCCTTGTATAAGGACAAGAATCGTTTGAAAAGCAATATTTTGATCTTTATGTCAAACGAGGATGATACCCAAAAAATCAAAAGTCATTACCCCTAGTTTGCTTAGTTCGTGCATGAAACTATTGGCGCATCTGTCTCAAATTAGATGTAAATTAGATTAAATCAAATTAGAGATTTACGATAACGCAATATTACTTATGCAGAACCCTGCAGAACGTTTCTATTCGCGGGCATCTAACTTGAGACAAGCAGTGACGAAGATAACCTCTTTGCAGAATCATATGCATGAAGATGTTTTGGTTCAGTGTGATCATGTGCCTTCCCCCTGCTCGGATTCTGCACCTTTCCTCTCAACTTCACCTGCGACGTTTGCATCTGTAGCTGTGTAGGAGGGGGGTCCATCTACCTTCAGTGATGCTGTGAATGCTAGCCTCTGTGCAGGCTGCCGGTTACATCATCCTCTAAAGTTGACTTATTTGCATAATGAATACTATCAATAAGTGGCTAATGATGCGTTCGTTCTAGAAAACGATTGTTTTAACATAATTAAGCTGCTAATGCAGTCAAGAACGTGCCAATTCTGGGTAAATTTGTTGTTGTGCCAGGGTAAACATCATCGTAATTTATCCATCTTATGGTGTCAAATCTGTCTAAAAAAATGGATATTCGAGTAATAAAGATACAGAGCTGGTTTTACAACGAATCGATTCGAAAGGCCCCACTTCACATTTGTCTTTCTGCATTTGGTTAAAATCTCGTCAGGGATCGGCGTTACATCGAACTTCATTCCTTCGAAAATTGGCCTATGTTCAAGAATTCTTCAGGAACGCTTCAAATAAGCTTTCAAAATTTAACATGTTACATGAATTATGTCCAGGAATAACATGAAAATATTTGTTTGTGTGATTTTCGAAAATCCTAGACAAATTAAAGCTATCTGCTGTGAAGAAAGCTAATGGGCCTACCTTCACCCGCAGCAGAATCCCAGTAATCGGCAGTAAATCACTCTTTTTCACAATAATAACAAGTGGATACATTAACGAATATTTTCACCACAACTTCAATTTCTTTCCACCATTTTATCATCGATAATTTCGATAAAATGTGACAAGACTTTACAGCCTCTGCAGCAAACTGTCCAACTACCGTCGTCGATTCAAAGTTTTCTTGTTGCAAACACCTTGGAAGTCTTGCAAGACTTACATAAAACAAAAGGTTTTGCAAGACTTAGGTCTCCCGTATGACACAGCAAAATGACACCTTTGAGAATAGATTGCACACTCCTGGAGGCATTCTATCGAAGCAAAATGAAGAGAAAATAAAACACTTCTCAAAGATTGCAAATTTCTTTGTCACATCGGAAAAGTACATAATTTGTGTAAAGAAATTTCCCCTGCAATCTATTCTCAAAGGTGTACAATCTATTATCAAAGATAACAATTTGCTGTGTCATATGGGAGACCTGAGCCTTGCACAACCTTTTGTTTTATGCAAGCTTTCCTGGTGTTTGCAACAAGAAAACTTTGAATCGACGGTAGTTGGACGGTTTGCTGCAGAGGCTGCAGAGGCTGCAGAGGCTGCAAAGTCCTGTCACATTTTATCGAAATTATCGATGATAAAATGGTGGAAAGAAATTGAATTTGTGGTGAAGTTATTCGTTAATCTATCTGCTGGTTATTATTGCGAAAAAGAGTGATTTAATGCCGATTACTGGGATTCTGCTGCGGGTGAAGGTAGGCCCATTAGCTTTCTTCGCAGCAAATAGCTTTAATTCGTCTAGGATTTTCGAAAATCACACAAACAAATATTTTCATGTTATTCCTGGACATAATTCACGTAACATGTGAAATTTTGAAAGCTATATCTTATTTGTAGCGTTCCTGAAGAATTCTTGAACATAGGCCAATTTTCGAAGGAATGAAATTCGATGTAACGCCGATCCCTTACGAGATTTTAACCAAATGCAGAAAAACAAATGTGGAGTGAGGCCTCTCGAATCGATTCGATGTAAAACCAGCTCTGTATCTTTATTACTCGAATATCCATTTTTATTTTCGTGAAGGTACTCGAAAATTTATCTTGAAAGCCTTATTTTCAGTCATGCGATCGGAATACGAAGATATCATTGGCTTATAAGCGTGAAATTGGAAGATTTGCGGGTTTCCCTTTGCCCTATTGAAAGATTTGACTCATGTGCTGCATACAAGTCAAGTCTTTCAAAAGGGCACAGGGAAACTCGCAAATCTTCCAATTTTGCGCTTATAAGCCAATGATATCCTCGTATTCCGATCACATGACTGAAAAAGGGTCTTTGAGACAACTTTTCGAGTACGTTATCGAAAATAAAAATGGATATTCGACCAATAAAGATACAAAGCTGGTTTTACCACGAATCGATTCTGCAGGCCCCACTCCACATTTGTTTTTCTGCATTTGGTTACATTCCCATAAGGGATCGGTGATGCATAGTTTCATTCCTTCGAAAGTTGGCCTATATTCAAAAATGTTCAAGGAACGCCACAAATGAGATATAGCTTTCTGAATTTCACGTGTTACGTGAATTATGTCCAGGAAGTATCTGTTTGCGTGGTTTTCAAAAATCCTTCACGAATTAAACTATTTGCTACCAAGAAATCGAATGGGCCTACCTTCACCCCGCAGCAGAATCCCAGTAATCGGCATCATACAAGTCTCTTTCGCAGTAATAACCAGCGGATACATTTGCGAATAAGGTCACCCCAAATCCAATTTCTGTCCACCAATTTATCATCGATAATTTCGATAAAATATGATAAGATTTCAAAGCCTCTGCAGCAAATCACCTAACTGCCGTTAATTCAAAGTTTTCTTGTTGCAAACATATTGGAAGTCTTGGAGGCTTGCATTAAACAGAAGGTTTTGCAAGACTTTGGTCTCCCATATGACACAGCAAAATGATACCGGGTGCGCAAAAATAAACTGTGCACGTTTGGCAGGCCACAATGAATCGCACACTGAACCGATTTTGAAGATTTATGACTTATTCGTTAGCAGAAAGCCTGAATTAGATACTGGGATTTTTTGCAATTTTTCTCATTTTCAGTTTTTAGAGCTAGAAGCGAGTTTCCGAAGATTTCAGTTTTCGAAAACACAGAAAACGAGCAAAAACATTGATCAAATGTTCTAAAGAATCGACATGAATGGGCGAAGAGAGAACTTTTTCGTGGTGATTTGCGATCTAAAAATCGACCAATTGTAATCTGCTGTATGAGAGTTCGTACTGAACCCCCAAATCCCCCTGAAAACGTTTTCTCTTTGTTTATTCATGTTGGATCTTTTAAAATTTGATCGAAGTTTTTTTATCGTTTTCAATATTTTCGAAAACGAACATTTAAGAAACTCGCGTTTGGCTCTAAAAACTGAAAACAGAAAAATTTGCAAAAAAGCTTTCTCCTAAGTATTAAGTCATAAATCTTCAAAATCGGCCCAGTGTTTATTTCATTGTGGCCTGCCAAAAGTGCATAGTTTATTTTGGCGCACCCGGTACTTTTGAGAATAGATTGCGCACTCCTGTATGCATTCTATGGTAACAAAATAAAGATAAAACAAAACGTTTCTCAAAATTGCAAATTTCTTTGTTACATCGGAAAAGTACATAATTTGTGAGAAGAAATTCCCCCTGCAATCTATTCTCAAAGGTGTACAATCTATTACCAAAGAAATCAATTTGCTGTGTCATATGGGAGACCAGAGCCTTGCACAGCCTTTTGTTTTATGCAAGCCTTCCAAGGTGTTTGCAACAAAAGAACCTTGAATCGACGGTAGTTAGATGGTTTGCTTCAGAGGCGGTGAGATCATATCACATTTTATCGAAATTATCGATGATAAAATGGTGGAAATAAATAGGAATTGTGGTGACATTATTCGTAAATGTCCCCCCTGGTTATCACTGTGAAAGAGAGTGATTACTCAGATTTCGCTGCGGGTGAAGGTAGGTCCATTAGATTTCTTGGTAGCAAATAGTTCTAATTTGTCAAAGGTTCTCGAAAATCACACAAACAAATACTTTCATGTTGTTCCTGGACATAATTCACGTAACATGTGGAATTTTGAAAGCTATATCCTATTTGCAGCCTTCCTGAAAAATAGTTGAACAAAGGCTAATTTTCAAAGGAATGAAATTCGCTGTAACGACGAACCCTGGTGAGATTTTAACCAAATGCAGAAAAACAAATGTGGGGCGTGTAGAATCGATTCGTGAAGGTGCTCGAAAAGTTGTCTCAAAAACATAACTTTCAGTCACGACAATACGACGATATCATTGGCTTATAAGCGTGAAATTGGAAGATTTGCGGGTTTCCCTGTGCCATAATTGAAAGATTTGACTTGTATGCTCTCTGATCTACGGTCTTTGATGGGCAACAGGCAAGCAGCTTATTTTCAAAGAAACAGCTTCACTGATGTATAAGTCCTTAAATTCGCTGGCTTCAGATTATTTGTCCTCGTTGTTCACAAGATGCTCCGACAGTAATGAACGAAATCTGCGCTCGACGGATCTAAATCTGAAAATACCGTTACTTAAAATAAAAACAGGTCCGAAATTCTTCTGCTACAGAGGAACCATCATTTAGAACAGCCTGGACAAAGCTAGTAAATCAGCTCCCACTCTTGGTGCGTTCAAACATCTGTTATAAGAAGTCGGATCAAGTAGCTTTCCTTTGTATTTTACTTTATTCACTGTATTTTGCGTAAATAATTGGCTTTTGTAAATATATAATATCATTGTAACTACCAAGTGTCTCAAAAAAATGTATACAGATTCTAGCGATGTGAATTTAGCTTTAATCAATGGTTAATCACGCTCAAATGTACCTCGATAGTTAACTTGAACAAAGATACCTCGCTTGTTGGTATTTGTGCTTTCAGAGCAGAAATATCAATCTTGAAACCTCAAATTTACGTCCACTTGCAAACTAGAGCTTTGGCCTTTTGGCCCAAGCAAATTCCTGAAGCACATCGAAATTAAGAACTGAAACTAATGAGAAATTAAGAAACTTTCCAATGGCAAGTTATACACTTTTTTGGGACACCCGGTAGTTTTGTTTGTTGTAGTTTAGATTTTTTAACAGGTTAGTTTGAAAACCAGATAGTATTCTAAAACTTATCAACCTATAAAAATGTTTTAAATGAAATGGAAAGAAACGTTAGATATGTGTCTTAAAGGGCAATTAGCGCTATTTCCTTGACACAGCATTGCTTTCAAAATCAATTCCTCGCTATTTCAGTTTTTGCAAATAGGGTTTCTGGCACCTCATGAAGCACATCTCCTCACAAAACTTTACACAGATGAAGAACACCCATTTCTTGTAGTCTGCATGAAGGCTAATTTCTTGTTGAAAACATGAAAGGGGATATTTCTCCTGAGAAAAGGGGAGTCCTTGACAAAAGGCTGAAAAGGCATTTAAAAATAGGAGGATGTTGCAATTATGGCTCTCTGGATAGGCAACCCTTGACAAAAGCCAACATTTAGGAAATCAAAACTGGACAAGATGCCCTTCGAAGGGTGGAGAATTCGGGAATTTTGGACTTGAACCCCCTCCAAACTCTATGCAACCCCTGGACTTGAATTCCTCTCCAAATTGGTGCCAATGCATATCAAGCAATTAGAGATCACCTTCAAGATTTTGTAAAAGTTCAAAAATTTCTCAAAAGGGTTTCGAAGGACACCCATTTTTTGACCTGCTGAGCAGCAAAAGAACAATAGAACGATAAAGGATTTCAAGTACAGCACAAAGGAAAACAAAGGGCTTCGATAGCAGAAAGAGGGGTGTGCAAATTTGCCAATAACTCCTCGACAGGAGTCTTGACTGGAATAAAAGAAGACGTTTTGAGGTTTAACGGAGTGTTGGACCACGTTTTCACCTGCGGTTTGACTTCCTCCAAGTTTCGATTTTACCAATCGAACTGTCTAGAGACGAAGCAGATTCATGGTGAGGACAGTGCGAATAAAGCCACATCCTACTGCAACGAATATTTGTATAGATTGTCTGAAAATAGTGTTTCAAAAATTACGCAGCCAATTCAAAAACTGCTAAATTCTTTATCTGAATGGGGCTTCAATTTAATGTTGATACTGAGCGAGCCATAAGTTTATTTACTCTTTGAAAAATCATAAAAGAAAAGTAATACGAACAATTCGTAAAAATTTTAATGCATCATGTCACTTCGGTGTCAACTTTGTTTTTAAGACTTTGCTCGTAATTTTAGAAGCATTATTTTGAATTCAATTAAAAAAGGTGAACTGGATGGATACCTGCTCAAATGAAGCTAGCAAAATAGTTGGGGAGACCGGGGACAATTGTAACACGGGGCAATTGTAACACTGACTCTCACGACTTGCAGAGAAGTGCAAAAAAATATGATTTTTGCACAGAACATGCGCATTCTAATCCTCAAAATACGACTTAAGATACAGGAATATTCAGCCAAGTTTTGCAAGATTTTCGGGGGAAAAACATGTTTTTGAGTACGAAAGTAAATACATGCTTTCACTGTGAATTTCTGTCTGAAAGATTTTGCTCTTGAGCAAAAAATTTCATTTTCACATCACAAACATGGCATTTATTTAGGATCAAAACTACATTAAAACTTTTAAGCTCCACAGCTTATGAGATGTGAAAATGGAAAATAATGATAGCAAGCCATGAATAATCTGTCACCTGGTGCTACATTTTGTTCAAGGAAAAAGCAGAATCGTGCAATAATAATTTGCGATGATTTTAAAGATATGCAACAATTACTCCAACCATGTGTTACAATTGCCCCGTTCACAGCGTCACAAAAAATGGTTCTATGTGATGGAAACTAATGTCCATTTTATTCCAAGAGATGCAACTACAATATCATTTACCTTCAAGAGCGCAATTAATCATTATTTAGACGATATGGCTTATTTTCCAAAAAGTGTTACAATTGACCCCGGTCTCCCCTACAAAAATAAACAGTAGAAATATTCAAAACGTTACCTGCTCCAGAAATCGTACGATATATGTCAGCAATTCGTAGTTTTCTTCGGGTAAGCACTTCTTAAGTTGCATTCTCATTTCGTTGACCCTTTCTTCTTGTGGTAATGCTACAAAACAATAAATATACTACCAATGAATAAATCTCCAAGAGTGTTACATACCTGCAGAAATATGAAAATACGAATGATGTATTTCTGTGAGCAAATAGCAATCGAATTAATAACTTTTGCTTGCTCGTTGGTCAACATAATTTAATTCAACTCTTTTACGAAGCTATACATATTTACATACAAGCAATTCGTTCAAATCGAACATACAAACGAGTAAATACAGAAATAAAGGCATCAATAACTACCGAGTGATCCAATACAACTTCACAAGATACCGGGTGAGTCAGAAAAAAGAATCCGCGCTTTGGAAGGCCACTGCTCCATGAATATCAAAGCAATAATATTGAAAACTGTCTTGCTTTATTACCAATATGTTCAATTAGGTTCAGTAAACTACCCCGCCTTAATCGGCCATTCCTTCCCGTGGATATGGGTGATTTTCTGCAGAAAGCCCCTTACAAAAACCTGCAAAAACGAATGAAAACAATGAGCAAATTTTCCTTCCTAAAATTGATGACACTCACATAAGTTCATGTATTTTGTCCTCTTGGGAGAATGGGATCCCCCTGAACAGGTCATCGATACCAGGGGGAGGACTTGCCCATCCTCCCAAGAGGATAGCACACTTGCTATAATAAAGCGTCCACAAGTCATTGCTGTAAGGCCATTGTAAAGCAGAAATGTTGGGGAAATATTTTCATGTTTTTTTCATATACTCACGCTTTGAAGGTCTTTTGAAGAGGCCTTCTCGAGAAAATCCATCATAATTTCAGAATGGAGTGGCCTATTTCAGTCGGGTAAATTTTATAATAGATTTGAACATTTCTACCATTAAACTATATATTTGCCGATATCATTGTCTTGATATCCAGAGAGCCGTGACCTTTCAAACGGGAATTATTTTTTCTGACTCACCCGGTACATGACACATAGTCTCCTGAGAGCAATGCTATGAACACAAACAAGGTATCAGCATGTAGCTGAAAGGCTCAGCTATCTTTTGAGATATTGCTTGGTTAGTTTAAGTTGTGCCTCCCATCCGAAAAAACAGTTTCAATTCATTCATTTCTCAGACTATTCCCTTCTTTCCCAGTCAATGTTTTAAACGATGGAACAGAGGTTAATCGTTTTGCACACAAAAAATTTCCCCAGGTGACTTTCACAAAATGTGGACTGAAAAATGATGGCCAATATTTCACTCAAAGTGATGAATCCGGGATTCGATATTTTCCTTGGATCTGGTTTTTCGGATGATAAAATTGCTTAAAATGCCCTTGCAGCAACTCAAAATATAGCAAAGCCTTTCAAGATCACATCGAACAACCATCACAACCGAAATAAGAAACGGCGATTAAACTGGCTTGGGCACATGTTAAGGTTGCCAGAAAGAACACCAGCAAATTTAGCTTTCAAAGAACATTTGAAAAAAGCGAAGGGTAATCGGGGAAGACCAAAACAAACGTGGCTCAGACAAATAAATAAAGACCTGAACCCAATAAATAAAACAGTGGATGAAATAACTGAGAACGATTATGAGCGAAAGGAATGGAAGAAAACAGTGGCAAGGCTAATGTCTTGAATAAGACGGAAAAGCCAGTGAGAAGAAGAGAACAAGAAGAATGTTGACAATGAAACACCAGACGAACTATTTTTTTTCAATAGATCTTTAGATCAAGTCCTGATCGAAAATGACCAATATATTTGTATCGATCTTCCCTTCTTCTCTACCAGGGTAAATTTATTTTAGGTTGGCCACAAATTGGAAGATTATGCACAGAGATAACATAAATAGACAAAGAAGCAGAACAAAGAAGAACAAAGCAGAACAAATAAATGCTAAAGCAGAACAAAGCATATAAACAAATAAAGCAGAACATATAAAGAACATATAAAGCAGAACAAAGAAGCAGATTCGAAAGAAAAAAAAACTCATATATACATGCAAGCACTGAATTTCTCCAAATTTTTGAGAACAGCAACAGAAATTTTTGTTTGTAAAGCAATATTATAAAGCCAAGGTGAGCTTGCAAGGTGAGGACAAAAAATAAAAAAATTAAAAATCGAAAATTTACAAGGCTCCATCACGAAATTTCTGTCGGAAAACTGGTTTTGCAGTGTTTTCATAGGCCATGAGACCATTTCCAATAACTCTTTCATTTCTTATTTTTCAAAATTAAAGCTTTGGGATCACAAATTGATTATCCTCTATAGAATGAATTACATGTCATAGTTTCGCTTTTTGCTTGAACTGATAACGCTAAAACTAAGACTCATTTCCACACGCTTGTAGAAACGGATTAGCTTCTATATTTCCAATACAATAAACCTTTTAGCTATTAGGTCAACCCTGTATATAGACTCAATTACATGCCTTAGTTTCACATTTTACCTGAACTGAGAACGCTACAACTACGACTCATGACCGTACGCTTGTAGACACGGAATAGCTTCAGTATGACATATACAATCAACCTTTTAGCTGTTCTACCAAAGCTTCGATTCACTGGCGCTGGAGCTTCTATCGTTATTGTATACATTCGAACATTCTACAAATCTTAAGATATCATTTAATTTGGATTATCTTTTAGAATTTTGCAAAAAGATCTATTGCGCTACTTTTCACCTGCTACTTTTTCTCAAAACCACCGAGCCTAAAACACCACAAAAGCAGTTTTCCAGAACTGCTGTACCATAAAACTTGCTATCATAACTTAGATGAATGTTCATTCTAGTCATAAATGCAAAAAACCCCTTCTTCTAAGCCACGTTCTGATCACAGCACGACGGCGTAAAAAAACTTGTCGCTGATTGATATTTTTGTCCGGCTTTACAGCTCTAGAGTTATAAGGGCCTCAGTGCATCTATAACAGCAACAACAACAACAACAACAACAACTCAATGAAATGACATAAGCTTAACATGAGGGTCCTTATGGAGTGAGGTTAGATCCTCTATTCAAAAAAAGCAACACGCAATAGTCCAGAACTTCATTATGACCAAAAGCAGAGTCACATTGTGGTAGAGCATGAACAACAGCGCACCACGTGACCTAATAAAGGAATATTGCGAGTGATCCTGATGATTTATGTATGTATTTCATGAGTCAAAACGCATGTAATTCATTTCTTTACTCACCACAAATGTCCATCGCAATGTCAAGAAATTCGAAGGTCAATACTGGCTCGGGCATTTCTCGTAGAAATTTTTTGATGAGTACTGCTGGTGCATGAATGTCCGTGGGATCCAGCTGGACATTTTCACCTGTTCCAAGGGAATAAAAATAGTAAGATTACCAGATTTCAAGTTTATCGAGGCAGTAAGAAAGTTGTGTTAATTTGCCGAGGAAGAAAACAATGAAGTGAAATAGTCTCATTGAATTATTGTAATAGTCGCATAATACAATTATTGTCCACTTGTATGGATGTTTTAATGAGAGGGCAGAAATTGTATCAAAGCTAGAAAAGTTGAAGAAAAAATACGTTACTATTCATCAGTAAAATCCGCAATTGCTAATGATTCAAATATTCAAAACAAAAAACAATCTAAATCCAACATTTATGAAAAACAGTTGTACTGAAAGAAATATTCACTACAATTTGAGAAGTGAAAATCATTAGCAGTTGCCAAACATAAAGACAACAACATACGGAACAGAGAATATTCAGTACATATGTCACCTTTTGCGGTCCTCGTTGCCGAAGAAAATTAAAGATTCCAACACACTATCTGAATTCAAGCGAAAAATAAAATCATATAATGGAAATACTTGCTTCTGCAGATTGTGCAAAGTATTCATTAAAGATTTAGGGTTTTTGTAAATTTTAAAGTAGAAAATTGTAAACAAAGCTTTGACTTATTTGTTGACGTGAATTAGCTTATTAGATATATATTTTTCTTTTTGCCAACGTAAATAGATTGTTAATGATAATAATGATAAAGCCCTGTTTTAGGTATTGCTGCCCTGTTTGGGGATCTTGCAATGCATTAGCCTTTGATTAGTTGCAAAAAAAACTCAAAAATCGAGCCGCCACTATAATCTACAAATGAACTTGCCCCTGATTATTTGAGAAACATCTTTCAAAAGGTATCTAAAACAACTGACTGTCAGCTGACATAGAAACTCGCATATAGGCCTTAGGTCTAGTGAGAATGGTTCTAATGAGAAATCAACTGGTGAGAAGGCTCCATCTTACAAAGGGGCGAAGCTCTGGAATGACCTAAATGATGGTGTCGCAGCGTCACCTACCCTCCATATATTTAGAACAACTTTTGAGGCTCACTTAAGACTAATTTTGTTTTTTCTTTCTTTGTTTCTAAATTATCATTGTAAATAGGACCTTAATGTATATTATTAAGCATTATCAAATTTATCCGCATGGCTCCCTGTATAGCAGTATTGTAAATACTGAGTAGATGCTATTACGTTATTAAATACTGGGTGCTATTATGTAATATTGCCTTTGTGTTAAGGCGAAGTGGCTCTTCTAGGGAATATATCCAAAGCTTCGAAAGCAAAGAGAAAGAATACCTTGATTAAATCTTCGCTTTAATTCTTCTATTGTTGTGCTGAGTGGTGATCGTCGAAAAATGCCTTCCGTCGTCAGACCTTGAAAATACCAAATTGTACTTAATATAAGTTATCATTTTCAAGATTCAAACAACAAGGACAGAGTAGGCAACAAGGACAACAACTAATTCAAACAACAAGGACCGATTGTTTAACCATAGCCTAAGTTTCTTTTGATTGGTGCACCAATTCAAAGCGGCCACTGCATTCAGAGGTGAACGCGAAGTGGCAGTTTTTAGCACCAAGCAAGGGAATCACAGAAGTAGAGAGGACCTAATCGAATCCGCGACCTAATGGAGACGCTCAAGTGCTGAGGTTCTACCTGGGATCGAGCCCAGTCCGCATGACTGTTCTGGCTGCAAAATCAGAGGATCACATCACAGCGCCACAACACCTTTGAATCATAATCATAAACTTATTTACAGTAATTTGCCTCTTTCAGGCTAACTCTATTATTTTTCATTTATATTTCTAGATTGTAAATATAAGTAATATTTTGGTAATTTTTAGTAACATTGTAAATTTTGGCGCGGCCCTGTAAAGCAATCCTTTCGATTGACGGGGCTACCTTGTAAAAATAATGAAAATTGAAATGAAAATGAAATGTACAGTTGGTCTATTTCTAGTTAATAGCAACTAATTAACACAAACTGTCTACAATACAATATATACAATTTAACAGAAAAAAGAGCAAAACCCTAATTTAAGTGCAGATGTAGCACGTACAGTTGTTGCCATCCCAGCAACGTATTTCTTTCTTGAATTTCAAGAGAGAAGTTATCAATTTTAGGTCATCACTGAGAGCCTTTCCCCTATCAAATAATAGGAAATTGATTCGGTAGCGTTGAGAACTCACGGAGGAGAGCTTGAAGAGTTCCTTAGTACGAGGGTTGTAGCGATTATCTTTCTGAACAAAAAATTCCCACATGTACTTTGGATTGACCACAGGAGGCCCAATCGCATATTATGGTGACCTAACTTAACTAAGGTAATTTACGCTGCTGCTGTTTGCTAACTGCAACATAAAGATAGCAGTATTTGTTCTTTGAATTGAAGAAATATGAAATTCATACCGTAAATGATTGATTGTTATCTCGGTTATCCCGGTTATCTCTGTGTCTTTCCTCTTGTGCTCCGAAATCATTTAAGCATTCTGCTGCCATGGTAACATGTTAACGTGGTAACATTATTCTGTTGTTGTTGCTATACTGCATTAAAGCAACATCATAGGTTGCAGTTTATTATAAAATGACAAGGACTAAAGCTTATTTACCTGCCTCAAGCTAACAACAGATTTTTCCTCGCTCAATTTCGGCGAAATTTGCATCAAACGCCCATGTTCTTTGCATGAAAATATTCCCAATCGTTGAAGCTTCATACTCAGGATGATACCTTTCCAACTAGTCAATTCTTGATTCGGGGGTTTATGAAGCCTTTTAGATATGATCGCAATCAAAATGGTGGTGGCCTTCTAATCTACGTGAGAGAACGGGCACCAGTCAAGGAATTAACATATTATCAAGCCCCACACAATATTGAATGTGGGGTGATCGAGATTAATCTGAAAAAGCAGAAATAGCTTCTTCTTGCTATATATCGTCCACCTTCTCAATCAGAGCAGTATTTCTTTACAGAGATTGGTAAGATGTTCGACCATTATTGTAGGAAATATGAAAATATCGTTTTAATAGGAGATTTTAATAACGAAATAGACGAAGATGCTATCAGTACTTTCATCGAAAATTATGACTTAGCTAGTCTTGTTAAGAGCCCAACCTGTTTTAAGTCCGACAGTCCCCGCTGTATTGATTTAATTCTAACAAACAGGAGAAAGAGCTTTCAGAGCACTGTTACGATAGAAACAGGACTGTCGGATTTTCACGTTATGATTGTCACCCTTTGAAAGGGTGGGTATGTCAAAAGGGGGCCTAAGATAGTTACCTATAGGGACTACAGCCGATTTAGCGCCGTAGACTTCAAAACTAATCTTTTGTATATGCTCTCATCTGAATTAAGTGAGAATGAGGGACTATGATATCGCTCGAGACACCGCTATCGGGTCTGGATTTCTAATATAAGCCTAACATCCAATGTGAAACAGGCTTGCAAAGGAATATATGGACAGGACTCTACGACAAGAAACTTTACGAAAATTGACTTAGTGGTTTGGTGACGTTTAACTAGATTTACGGTGATTTCAACTGAAGCGACCAGTTGCGTGGATGTAATGTAGAGTCAGCTCGAGTATATTTCTGTTGAGGTCCTTTGGAAGGTCTTTATCACCATATAATAAAAGTTGCGTCAAAACCTCATTTGAAAGATCGATGTGTCCAAATGGTCGCAGCAAATCAAACACTCTAGCGAGAAGATTTCGACGTTCAACCTCAAAGGAGGGGCAGAGCAACAAAAAGTGTTCCATAGTCTAAATACCATCGTTTGTAGGACACATTGGATTTATGGAATCCCTAAAATTGTGCTTGAATTTGTGAAAGCATAACTTACTAAGACCCACTCTAAGTTGAGGCAGATAGGATAATCATATTGGATCATGAATCCCAAAGATAGATTTAGCAGGGGGGGGGGCGGATAATTGAAATCAGCTTTCTCTTAAAGATAGCGACCGATGGTGCAAGTCTAACCTCCGGATCTAGTTCATTCCATTCTGACAGGCAATTGGGATAAAAGCTAGATTTGAATTTTTCTGTCCTTGCCCTTATTCGCCCAATGACATCCTGATTGCGAAGAGAGTAATGCGACTGCTGAAGTTGAGGGATTTGATCAGCTGTATATTCAGGTATCAGATTATGTATCATTTTGTAAAACAATGTAAGGCCTCTACTCCATCTTCGGGAACACAATGATTCCTAACCAAGTTCTGCGTACAACTTCTCTCGCGATGTCCCCCTCTACGTTCCTGTAACGGCTAGAGCAGCAGAATACTGAACTGACTCCAACTTTTCCATCAAACTTGACAAAGTAGTGTTACCGCTAAATTCACATACTTTGGCCGGAATATGATAGACAACATCTCCGTATTCCAGGTGGGGTCGCACATAGAGCTTGAATAATTCATTTATGGTATGTCTGGGTAGGTACTTGGAGAGATATTTCAGCAAACCGACACCTTTCCTTGTCTTAGAGATAGCTGCCTGGATATGAGCCGAAAAAGATAGCTTTGAGTCCAAAGAACACATGCATAGAGCCAAGCTTCGCAATAAGTATAACGACAGTAGAACTGAAGAAAACCTTAATGCATTCAAAAAGCAGAGGAACAAAATGTGTAAAATTGCTTAGAAGGGCCAAATTTGATTACTACAAGAATATTGACCCTAAAAATCTGACAGATAATCACAAGTTTTGGAAAACTGTAAAGCCACTATTCTCAGATAAAGTGCAAGTAAATTCGACCATTACTCTAATTGAAGACGACAGAATGATAAGTCAGGACTGTGCAATTGCAGAGATCTTCAATCATTACTTTGCAAATGTCACAAACAGCCTAGGGAACTCTGAAAATGACTCACTTTTGCTACCAACAAGTGATATACTAGATCCCATTGACAAATCTATTAAGAAATATGAAGCTCATCCAAGTATTTGCAAAATAAATGAGCAAGCTATGCTTTCCAACAATTTTGAGTTCAGAGAGGTCACTATGGAAGAGGTTTCTGTCAAAATCAACCAACTTAATCAGAGTAAAGCCTCTCCAGTTGATTGCATCCCTGCAAAAATCCTGAAGGAAAATTCTGATGTATTTTCTGTTGCCATTCGAAATTTATTCAATTCTGGTTTATCCAAGGGTCCTTTTCCCAAAGAATTGAAAGCTGGAGATTTAAGCTCACTCTTCAAAAAAGATATACGAAAGGTTGATGCAAGATCAAATGCTGCCCTTTGTCCAATGTTTCTTGTCTCCACTCCTCTGTGGATTTCGAGAGGGCTATGGTACACAGCATGTACTTCTACGTTTAGTTGAAACCTGCAAAAAGTCGTTGGACAGCGGAGGCGTCGCAGGGGCCGTCCTGACGGACCTTTCGAAAGCCTTTGATTGTCTAAATCACGAATTATTGATTGCAAAATTGAATGCATACGGTTTCAGTAGATTTGCATTGCAGTTCATCCATAGCTATCTCGTCGACAGGAAACAAAGGGTAAAGCTCAATGGTTCCTTCAGCACATGGACAAAGACCACCCTAGGTGTATCGCAAGGTTCTGTCCTAGGCCCCCTTTTGCTCAACATATACCTGAATGACTTGTTCCTGTTCCTAGAGGAGACCGAAATATGTAACTATGCAGACGATACAACGATTTATGCGTATGGTCCATAAAACGATAATGCAATTGCGCATTTAGAAAATGATACCCTTCAGTTAACTGAGTGGTTTCCGAACAATCTCATGAAGCTAAATGAGGATAAATGCCATTTAATGATTTTCGGTGCAAAAGGCAATGAAGTATCCATCAAAATAGGAGGCGCTTGTTTGAAACAATCTACAGAGGAGAATCTTCTTGGCATAAAATTTGATCGATCCTTTCCTTCAAACAACATGTCAAATCTCTTTGTAAGAAAGCCAGCCAAAACTTCATGCTCTTAACCGAATATCCTGTTACATGGACACAGAAAAACTGCAGCAACTAATGCGTGCTTTCATATTATCCTATTTTAGCTATTGTCCACATGTTTGGATGTTCTGCGATAGAACCTTGAATCAAAGAATAAATAATGGTCACGAAAGGGCTTTGCGCATTGCACAGAAAGATTACGAACATGATTTTGGTTTTCTCCTGGAGCAAACAAATTCAGTGCCCATCCATATAAGAAACCTACAGTTGCTTATGACTGAGATTTTTAAAACAAAATTAGATCTAAGTCCAACTTTTATGAAGGATATTTTCACGCAGCGGAACACTGGCTATGACTTGAGGCATGGGACCGACGCGCTGCTTCCAAAAGTATGCACTACTTCCTTTGGAATCGAGTCTGTAGCTTTCCTTGGAAATAGAATGTGGCAGCTGCTACCACACGAGATAAAAGACTCCAGCACCCTTCAAATTTTCAAAAAGCAAATAAGGTGCTGGAATGGTGATAAATGCAACTGTAGGCTTTGCAAAACATATGTACAGCAGGTTGGGTTCATAACAGGATAGTTGGTGAAATTATTGTAATTATACATATACATATTATTTTTAGATTAGATTGTAAATTTTGTAAATAAGTAGGCCTTAATTAGCTGTAATTTTAGCTATGGTTTTGTTTCAGCTTACTTTGTAAATAAATCAATGATGATGATGATGATGATGATGATGATGATGATGATGACCCAGCGCATTTATCCTCACTTTCCTCCACGAAATGATCTGTAACAAACGCGAAAGAAAACTTATCTTTTTGGCAGTTTGAAATCTGCCGAAGCTTGGTCCCACCATCGTGTCCAGCTGAAAGGGTGCCGACGTTCGAAATTCGAACAGCAAGTCAAGGTTCTATCCCCCGGATGTTTCGTTTCTGAGCAAGGATTATTGACTGCAAATACTTTCGTTGTAGATGCGGGGGAAAGAGCCTTGATTTGCTGCGAATTTTGTTCGAATTTCGAACGCCGGCGCCCTTTCAGCTGGACACGATGGTGGGACCAAGCTTCAGCAGATTTCAAACTGCCAAAGAGATAAGTTTTCTTTCGCGTTTGTCATCATGCATCTTCGTAGGATTAGCGACATAAAAAACAAACGCAAAACGTTTCAAAAACAAAGGGTACTGAAACTGAATAAAAGGATTAGATACGTACCATGTTCACGGAGAAATTCAACACATGTTCTGATCACAATTGGTATGGGATCTGCAACACTGTTTTCTATCAATCTACAAAGAAAACAAAATGCACATATTCTTTTGTGAATCAATGTCCTTTATCACTAGGCGAACAAGCAGCATACTTTAAAGGCCTTCTTTATTTTGTATCAAAACCTGGTTTAATTTTCCTGCTGTCAGTCGGTGCTGTGTGTGCGTGGTGAGCTCTCGGTGTCGGTTCTTTCCTGAAAACTATAATAAAGTTTCTTTTTTACAAATCATGTGTATTCAATAACACTTTCTGCCCCTCCTTCCTCTATTTTCATAAAAGTACCACACGAGGATTGTTCTTGTCTGAAAATAGTCTAGGCTTTATCAACAACTGAGCTCTAAGACTATTACACCTTTTTTCTGTAGATTTAACTTGAAGAAACCAAAAAGTGCTGCCAGTAGAGGAGGCAATAGAGATGAAGACAAAAGTATGTTTTATAATCTGCTTGTGGATAAAAATGTTAATTACAGTACAGGAAAATACACCTTTTGAAATTTTCTGGACTAATACTGGCACTCTTGAAAGGGAACTAAATTTTTGATATTTCACTATACACCATGCTTCTGGTGTGCTGCTTAAACCTTCCCCTCTCCCTCAAAGGGGAAGACTTGCCAACTGTTGTGAGAAATGTTCTGAAGATGTTTCTTCCAGACCCCTACCTCCCAACCAAGAAATTTTCATGCCCAATCATTAACACCTCAAACAGCTTTTTGCACATTTGAATTCTGTCTCAATTGATATAAAAAAGGAAAACCGGCCTTTGCGTTATCAGAGTATGAATGAGAATTGATAAAGGAAAAGTTATACCCCATTTACACTTGCAATTTAACATAGATTATACAAAGTTGGTGTATCTCTGTCAAGTCTCCTTTTTTTACTTTTTGGTCGCTTAAACTTTTTGCATTGTTTACTTTTTAGGGCAGCAAGATGTGTCAGCACCAACAAAGAGCAAAGACATTTACCAATTAGACCATACATGGGAGCGGCTGCAATGCTGAAAAAGCAAATGAAGATAAAGCAAAACTTGTTGATGTTGAGAACATTTCTGAATGTTTGATATTGAACTCATCGCATTACAAGCTTGTTCTCGTTTTCCATCCTCCTCTTTTAGGACTCAAATTTGATGATGGAACATGTCTCTTTCAATTCCTACCCTGCCCATCCCCCACTGGGATACCCCTAGGTATTTGCTCAAAATATATTCCCCACCATGCCCTTTATATTTGAAGTAAATTTTTCGTGGTTCTGGGGTATTTGACAACATCAGGATCTAATTATGCAGTTCAAGGTTAAACTGTAACTGAGAATATGGCATGTTGCAGCACTGGGCATTCACCAAAAAATTTCCTGCCTGCCTCTGGTATTTGTTCAAACAGTTCTGTTTACGCCCAGGCTGTCTGGGGGAGGTCCCAGGCAGGAATTGAAGAGACATAAGAAACACTTTTAAAGTCAATTTATTTTTGGAACAATCAGGTCTACACAAATTATTTTGTTAGAAACTCAACTCTCAGATCACCAAAAAGTAAGGAACTCCAGTACTGGGAAAATATAACTTGAGAAACTATTTATTTTGATAAAGGAAATCCTTAACATAGTTTTACTTTACTTTCACTTGTTTCCTGTATTATATTACTTGGGAAGTACTTGAGTAAAGTCTAAACATTGGAAAGGCTTTAAACAATTTTAATTTTGAGATGTTTGTTGATAGGGGCACAGGAAGTAAACATGAAGACTTATGGAAACTATAAGAAACTCTTGAGTCCTCAAAAACCTGATAATTTTAAGAAACCTTCAGTACTGACCCAAATTCTTTGTTTGTTAGAAAAGAATATGTGTTTGGTCTATAGGTTGTCAGCCTCAAACAACTCAAATGGGCATATGAAAGGCCGTAAATGATTCAACATGACCAATTTTTTTTCAACAAAAATTAATGCATTTCCTGGCCAGGCCTTAGCATAAAACTTTTAGCAGGGGAGCAGTAAATTGTTCCTCCTGGTAATTTTCAAGTGAACTTTTCCTAATTGAATCGATAGAAGACTAAAGAACAATGATTTCAAACAGAGCAATTTTTCTCTTTGAACAGTTCAGAAGAGCGACTTTACAGCTCCCCTCTTGCATTTGAGGGGAGCCTCTGATGGCTCCCCTTGAATGGCCAGACCTGAAGTTCTCCAGGTGATTTCCCTGTAAAACAGGCAAAAGGTGTGCCTCCCAGATCAAACTTTCAACAATACTTGATGCTCCCTCCTTGCCCTGCACCCTGAGAGAGCCTGAGAGACGTAATTTAGGCCCATAACTTTATCCCAAATTCTGCCGCCGCTTCTACGGAAAACGAAGCGTCATTCTCATCTTCTGTTTCACTTGAATCAAGTTTTTTATCTTCGTCAAGACCAACAACATCGTACTAAATATCATCATCACAAAGAAGAAACCGCATCATCCCCTCTAATCAATCATCATCACGACAACAGCCCGCCATTGATCATTGGTGTCATCATCAAACGTCATCATCAACTCGTCATCATCATCATCATCATCATCATCATCATCATCATCATCATCATCATCATCATCATCATCATCATCATCATCATCATCATCATCATCATCATCATCATCATCATCATCATCATCATCATCATCATCATTTTTTCATTTATTTTCAGTACGCTTAAATTAAAAATAGCTAAATTAGAGCTAAACAAGGCCTACGTTGAAAAATCTTTACAATGTCCAAAATAAATTTGCTAAGAATGTACGATATATATATATTTGCAAATCCAAGGAGCAGCTTGGTAGTAGCCTTCTTAGAAGTCACATTATACCAAAAATTTGAAGCCAGATTTTTAGAGGAAAACAGAAAATTTTTGAAGAGGAATGACTAAGATATTTAAATGATTGTTGCGTCAAACAGTTTAGAAATTACGATGGTTTTAAGTTTTTTTTAAATTTTTTCTTAAATTCTTGAAAAAGCAGAAAAACACTATAATTCTGAAAATATTGAAGATTTCAGAAAAGTCCAACGGTAGAATTATAGAGAAATAGCTAAAGTTTCTTTGAAATCATTCAGTTCAAAGAAATAGTTCATTGAATTTTACACCAGCCTTTTTAAAGATTTAGAACATATGCTTAATTACAATGATCTAAGTTGTTTTAGGCATGTGTATATTGATTTCTGCAGGCATTCTAAAGTGCAGGGTGAATCCACAGTAAATCACTTGCAAAAATCCATCAACAACCCTGTGATCGTGTAACATGAATGGTTTGTTTGTTTCTCTGCGAAACTCAAGAATTTATCTTCAAAATAGTGCTTTTACTTTGAAAACAATGGCGGAAAATCTGTGATATGGCCTGCCGAAAAACTGCAAATTACCATTTAGATACAAATAATGTGACCCAGCCCTTCTAAATATGTAAGGCTGACCTTTTAAGATAAGCCCTGTTCACACACCACAAACTAACCCGGGGCGAACCTGTGTTAAACTAAACTAGGTTAGATTTTTGTAGTGTGAACGCGACTAACCTGGGTTCGCCCCGGGTTAAACTAACCCACCTCAGGAGGTGGGTTTGCCCTGGGTCGAACCTGGGTTAGTTTTGGAAAATGTCGTGTGAACGCAAACTTGGGGCGAACCTAGGTTAGTTTCGATCTCATGCACTGAAGTTGTGTTATCTTCACAGATATTTATTCATTCTAAACTGTTAAACATATTCATTTGGTCATTCTTAAAGACCTTTGGTCATTGGCCATTCTATACGCTATGAATTGAGGAAAAATAGACCGAGGATCAACTTGGGAGGACGAAAAAGTTTTTTTATGATACGCTTGAGATACGAAGCCATATGATTTCGAGTAGAAACTCGATTCTTTTCTAGCCGCCTTTTTCGTGCTAATGCTCGCCTCTTGACCATGTGTAACTCTCTTCATAACCCTACATTTTAAAACAAAAATCTGTCGGCAAAATATAAACATGCACAAAGCATTGTCATCCAAGTCTCTGTCCGCCATTTTCTCCAATTCTTGCTTTGTTATCATACCAACTGCGCATGCGGGAATAAAACTAACCCAGGTTCGCCCCAGTTTTGTGTCTAACTAGGTCAGAGGACAAGTCCGGGGTTGGTATGATTGATGATAAAATACAAGATAATACTGCTATGAATGATGTATGATGCTTTTTTCCACTATTTTTCGTCGTCTCCTTGTGAAATTATGTATTCAAATAAGCAATTTGAGCAAAGTGACGTCATATCGCGCAAATGAAAACGAGGCTGTGTGATTTTTCTTCGCCTTTTAATCGCTGTAACCTCTTTATCGTATACTCGTGCATTGAAAATGGTATGAGAACACGATAAAGAGGCTTGCTACGATAAAGAGGTGAAAAAACAATCACACAGCCTCGCTTTCATTTGTGCGATATGACGTCACTTCACTCAAATTGCTTATTTGAATACATAATTTCACAAGGAGACGACGAAAAATAGTGGAAAAAAGCATCATACATCATTCATAGCAGTATTATCTTGCATTTTGTCATCAATCATACCAACCCCGGACTTGTCCTTTAGACTCCTCCCTGTAGAGCTCGGTTTTGAGGCAGGATAGCAGAGCTTGGTCTTATTTCGGTATTTACGTCTCTTCTCTTTGTGTCCAGTAGGATTATCCCTTTGTTCTGCTGTTAGAAGCAAGACAAAGCCTATTCTCTCAACGCCACAAAACAATCCTCACTCGTGTCAACAGCTATCAGTCATTTCCTTGCTATATTTCAAAGATGTACAAATAACGGTTGAAATTTAAAACATCAGTTGGAAAACATAGGCTTAAAATGAACTTCGGTAAATGAGTATGACGACTATCATATTTGGGGCCAGACCAGTATATGTTATAAAATATGACAATGTTCAATTCATAAAGACAAAACCAGTATTACAATTGTTTCGACAAATTCATGTTTGGATTATTAATAAATGGCTATGATAAGACAATCAAAAAATTCTATTCCATTACTATTATCAACATGGCTTAGTCACCAAATCAGTCGATTTTCTTTTCTTTGCATGGCCTAGCCATTTACTAATAATCATAACATGAATTTGTCGAAGCAATTGTAATACTGGTTTTGTCTGAATTGAACATGGTTTAAAACGAAATTGTAACATCTACTGGTCTTTGTCTCGTCCCAAGTATTTTTTTTGTATCATTCAAATAAAAAGTTTACAATGAATTCTAAAATCTACAATACTTATCTAATTACTATACAACACTGCGGGAACGATACCAGGGAGAGCGAAAAACAATGACATGGCCAAAAACATAAAGACATATAACGTTAACCTACATGATGCAACTAACTGTACACTAGGAACGATTAAAAAACATAAGCGATGATTCCTTTCTCATCGTTGCCAATGCTGCTTCGTAGCAACCTCGTGATCTTGAACTCAGACAGGAGATATATAAGCTAATGTAAATCTTTGATAAAGGAAATGTTCAGCTAATAATTCACTTTTTCCAATTAAGGATACTAGATTACAAAGTAACTTTTCAAACATGCTGAGCTTCTACAAATCTGAAAGAATTGATGCCCCAGTCCGCCCCTGAGACATATAACGTTAACCTACATGATAGATACGTCTAATGTCAAGGTTGGGTGTCAAGAAGAACTTAAAAAAGTTCACGAGCGCGGCTCGTTTTGAATTGAGATGCATAAGATGCCTGACATCTAATATGAGACATAATATACAAGGAAAATGAAGAAAACTCACATAAAGGGACTTGGTGGTTGCTAAGAACATAGCTGAAGTTTCAAGGACCTCAAACAAACCCAAGTATGATAGGAGTCAGACTCATTTCATTGAAGTATGAATAAACTCCAACTCCTTCAGTCGTGGCTATTTTCCACATATTCAATACGCAACAACTTACGTTTTCAAAGTGACACCAAACTGTTGAGTTTTTGGAATTTCTGGTGGAACGTAGAAAGATGATGTCATCGAGGTGGTCGGCTTTGCTTTCGATTTTGCGATCAATAGTTCATCATGGCTGAAATGAGATTGTAATTTGACAAAATTTCCAATTTGATTTCAGCATCTGCGCAATAATCATATGTCATATTAATTTCCCATCTATATTCTTTTAAGGAGGGTTGCCCCTTAAGCAGATTTCAAGGGGGTTTTCAACAAAAAAATGATACGTTCAACAATATAATGATACAGTAATATACGCCTAATCATCTTTCTGAGCATCGACGGATACTGAAGAACTAACACACTTAGCGAAACTCATTTCATGTTGTGCTAGAAATGAATTATTCATGTATTGGCTGGAGGTAAGATTTTAACTTGAATAAGCGAGCAAGGACGAAAGTCGTAGTTCTTTTTTGATAAACTTGCAATTATTTCTGTTCCTAGCGGGTGAATAAGGGGATAAAGTTTGGCGTTTGCAAGGTTATTTCTCCCTAAATATATAAGCAAAAATATTATGTAATATCTCATTGAATAGCTAACATGCTCAATCATTTTCAAAATTAGTCCTGGCTGAAATCAGTCACTTCATTCAGATTTTACAATGGATTTTCTCAAGATCAGTATACCTTCGAGAAACCGTAAAAATGTGCTAATATCACTAGCAAATTTCCCTAACATTTTTACCTTTCAGCGGGCCTTTCAGCAATGACTTGAACACGCTTTAGCACGTGGTATCCTCTTGGAAGGATGAACAATCCTCCCCTCCCTTAGGTGAATAACTTATTCAGGGGGATCCCATTCTACTAATTGCTATGCAACACTACTGGGGCGATACCATGAGCAGCAAAAGACAGTGGCAGCACCATGGCCATCATATAAAGACATGCAACTAGGATAACAACTACAAAATGCTGCACATACATATAATTGATATTCCAATGAATACAGATACTTAAAATAGAGCATTATAAATAAGTAGGCTATCTATGCGAGATCTTTAACGATTATTACATAAATATCATCGAAAATACTTCTGGTAAGAAACCTGCCAGCATTGCAGATACGAATTCGATTGATGATGATCGAGAAATTGTCAAGTTAATTCTCGATAAATATAAGGACCATCCGAGTATTCTAGCTATAGTTTTAGACCCTGAACATTCTTTTGAATCATTTTCTTTCAATGAGGTTACTGCTAGAGATGCATTGATCCAATTGAGAATGCTCGATGGCAGTAAATCAACAGGGGTTGATCAAATTCCACCAAAATTTGTTTCTCTGGCTAGCGATGATTTGACTGTCCCTCTTACCAACGCCATCAATTACAGCATTCGGAATTTCAGATTTCCCCAGAGTGCAAAACTGCCGCAGTCTGCCCTTTAGACAAAGGTAAACCCGTTCGTACTTAGGAGAGGAATTATCCTCCAGTCAGTGTACTTGACCCTTTTTCCAAAATCTTTGAAAAAATTCTAAAGGAATACCTCAGCCCCTTCCTTGATAACACCCTTTCGACCTTTATTGCAGCTTATATAACAGCCTACAGTACACAGCATGTTTTAATTAAACTTGTAGAAGAATGGAAATCTAAGCTTGATAATAGTTGTATTGTCGGGTCCGTCTGAATGGATCTGTTAAAGGCTTTTGATTGCATCCCGCACGATTTGATAATAGCCAAACTTCATGCATGTGGCTTTGATAAAAATGCATTGGTTCTTGTCTATGCCTATCTTAAAAAAGGAAGCAGAGTATCTCGATAACTAATGTCTACAGTTCCTCTCAAGAAATTGTTTCAGGAGTACTCCAAGGATCCGTGTTAGGTCCTATTCTTTTCAATTTCTACATAAATGATCTTTCCTCCTTCATAAAGCAAGAATCTATGTACAATTATGCTGATGACAACATGCTAGTTTTCTTTTCCAAGTCCTTGCCGGATCTTGTCAAGGTTTTGGAAAGTGAAGCGCTCTGTCTTGGCTCGACCAAAATGAAATTATTGCTAACCCTAACAAATTCCACGCACTTTTTCTTAAAAAAAAGACCAGACAAACACTTGTGGCACAAATCTTGATTTCCAAGGATATTCTATCAAATCTGAAGAGACTGTTAAAATCTTTGGTGTAGCACTAGATTACAAATTGAACTTTGACCCACACATATCAAACCTTTGCAAAAAAGCTGCGGCACAACTAAACGTTCTTAAGCGACTTAAGTAATTTATTCGTTTTGCTGAAAGAGAAGTTTTGGTTCAAAGTTTTGTGTATTCGAATTTTACCCACTGTCCTTTAGTTTGGTACTTTTCATCTTCAAAATCAGTTCAGAAAATTGAAAGAATACAGGAACGTGCGCTAAGAGTTCTGTGCAATTATCATAAAAGTTCCTATGATAATCTTCTTCTTAGGTCAAAAAGATGCACAATGCAAGTTGCTCGTCAGAGAACGCTTTGTGTTGAAATATTTAAGACAATAAAAAACTTGAATCCATTTGTCCGGTAGCAGAAGAAGGGGGGGGGGGGGTAGTACCACCAAGGGAGGTAATTTACGAGACCAAGTGATTTTGGTCATTTTTGGGGTGTAGAATTTGAATTTCGATGTTCTTTTTATGGGAGAGGGGCTGTTTTTGAGATATGGGGGTAAATGCCCCCAAAACTGAAGAAAAATGTATTATTGTTAAGACTTTCGATGGACCCCTTTAAAAGTTTATTTTCAGCTCTAGAACATTTATAATAGTCCCATCAAGCTCATAAAAGGTGTTTTTGAGGCTTCGGATCATTCTGGGGGTAACTCTGCCCCCAAATGGAGGCAGACACGTTTTCACAAGATGGCCGCACTGACAGGCGTGCTTGTTGTGGCTCTGTGAAAATTTTCGTTTCTCGTGATTGGGAGAAGTTTCAAGAGGATGATAAGTCAAGAAATTAAGAATTATGCTTTAAGAAACGTCATGACGCAAAATTAAGAAATGGCAAATTGAAAATAGATGGTTAGTCAGCGAAAAGTGTTTTGAAAGAGGTGGCCTAAATCTGAGTACGACCTGAATGGTTTATCGTTCAACGAGGGCAGCAAAAGCACGAGGCATGGATGAAGTCACACTGAAACAAATCATAGCTGAAGCTATCTCAGGGCTACCTGACAAAGATTATATCACAGAATTAGTGGAGAATCTCAAAAAGAAAATCAATGAGAACATACAAACTGAAATTGAAAAAGCAATGAAAACGCTTTGCAACAAGATTGAAATTCTTGAACGGAAAATTGCGGTATATGATGCTCAATTCGCAGGCTTGGAGCGGCGACTTGAAGAAACTGAAATTAAAATTGACGACGCTGAAGAGTACAGCCGAAGAGCTTGCTTGCGAAAATATGGAATACCACCAACATCTGATACTAAAAATGCAGAGCAATGTGAAACCAAAGTAAAGGAGCTGTTTGAAGAAATTGGAGTGAAGGTCCCTGATGATATGCTTGGCAGGGTGCGTCGAGTTGGAAAAAATCGAAAAATAAAACATCTGGTGTACTCGAGCAAACCATGATTGTCAAGTTTGTTTCTTGGAAATATAGAACTGCTGTGTACCGTGCCCGTAAAAAGTCTAAAGATAAGGCAATTCAACTAGATCTGACAGCTAGAAGGGCAAAATCATTGGGCCTTGCAAAGGAGAGAGTGAAAGACCTCCAAGATGTTGATTTTGTTTATGCAGATGTTAAAGGGTTTGTGCAAGGTTAAAAGCTTGCATTTGCAGAGAGCAGAACAATCTAAAAAAAACCCATTCAAATCTAAGATGCACACAATGGCAACAAAGGGTAGCCTAAGAATGAGATTTTTATCTTGCTAAGAGACAATGGTGTGTCTACGTTTTTTCTTTGTTCTATTTATAGAGGAGCCTATTTACCATTGCACACTTGCTTTAACTGCCGATTAGGTATGAAGACCATGGACTGTGATTTTTTCTTTTTTAATAGCTCGGATGAACTGGAAAAAGTAATAAGCGAAAATGCTATAGTCTGACTCTATTGCTTTATTTTGAACATGTTGTTTTGCATCACATTCGACTTAGTATGAGTAAAGTAAGAATTGTTCATTTTTAGTAAACCGCCAATGTTGCTCTATCCTCGCCGAATTTGTGAAAAATTTTCGGAAAAAATCATCGTTGTGCTAGTGTGCAGACAACATACAGTTCAAATCCTTACTGGTTGGTGAAGCACGCGGAAATCATCCAATTTCACGGTGCTCAGCCAATCAAATCGCCTCTTTCTAACCACGTGATATCAGAATGATCCCCAGCAGAATGATCCGAAACCTCAAAGACACCTTTTATGAGCTTGATGAGGGTATTATAAATGTTCTAGAGCTAAAAATAAACTTTTCAAGAGGTACATCGAAAGTCTTAACAATAACACATTTTCCTTCAATTTTGGGGTTATTTACCCCCATATCTCAAAAACGGCTCCTCCCCCACAAAAAAGACATCGAAATTCGAATTCTACGCTCCAAAATTGACCTAAATTAGGTAACTTTTGGTTCCAAGAGCCTTAAAGCCATGGAACCTCAGATCTGGAACTGTTTGCCAAATGAAATAAAATCAGCTGACAATCTCAACAGTTTCAAAAGCATAATACAACAATGGATTGGCCCTACCTGTAAATGCAGCGCTTGTAAATATAATGATATCATGTATAGTGTACGGTTTACGTGCATGTGAAAACAACTGAACAATTTCTCTTGTTGTGCATGCAAGCAAACTAATTCTAAAGGTTATACAGAAACGTCTAGAACCATATTTAGAGCGAGAAATAGCTGAAGAGCAGGGTGGATTCCGGAAAAACAGAGGAACACGAGACCAAATAGCAAACATCAGGAGATTAATGGAAACGACCAGAGAATGCCAGAAGAATGTTTATATGTGCTTCATTGATTAAAGTAAATCATATGATTGCGTGGACCACCAGGCCCTTCTGAATTGCTTACGGAAGATGGGCATTCCAGAACACATGATAATTCTGCTACGCGGGTTGTACACAGTTCAGGAGGCAACAGTAAGAACTATGTACGGAAATACAGAATGGTTTAAAATCAACAAAGGGGTAAGGCAAGGCTGCATTTTATCTCCGTATCTGTTCAACTTGTACAGTGAAAATATAATGAGGATGGCTGGTCTCGAAGAGATGAACATGAAATTAGGATAGGCGGTCGAAATGTAAATAACCTTTGATATGCAGATGACACCAAGCTACTAGCTGAAACAGAAGAAGGTCTCAAAATGCTGTTAAATAGGGTGAAACGAGAAAGTGAGAAAGCTGGGCTTCGGATCAACATTAAGAAAACGAAAGTAAAGGTTACATCAAGTGAGCTGGAAGATGTTATAATTGGGGACGAGGACGAAACAGTTGAAGTCGTAGTACTTCATATTCCTTGGTGCTAAAATCGAAAGAGATGGAGGTTGTACAGGAGAAATTATCAGAAGAATTGCCATGGGCAAGGCGGCGATGACAGGTCTTCATAGAGTCATGAAAGACAAAGAAATATCAATGCATACGAAAGTGCGCCTAGTGAAAGCATTAGTTTTCCCTGTAATGATGTACGGTTGTGAGAGTTGGACAATCAGGAAAAGTGAAAGAAGGAAGATTGATGCGTTTGAGCTATGGTGTTGGCGTAGAATACTGAGAATACCATGGACGGCAAGAAGAACAAATAAGTCTGTGTTAGAAGAAATAAAGCCAGTAATTTCATTAGAAGGCATGATTATAAAGCAAGCACTGACCTTCTTCGGACATACAATACGAGCTAATGTGATGGAGAAAAATATTATGTTAGGGAGGGTAGAGGGGACAAGAAGACCAGGCAGGCAAAGAACAAGATGGCTGGATGTGTTGACAAAATTAACTGGGATGTCCTTGCATCAACTGCTCGAAAAATTTTCGATTTTTTTCGCTCCATCATTAGCTGGATAGTAGGATAGTTGACCAACGCTTTTCCCTTTCGATGTCGAAAAGTAAACAGAAATAAAAATTGGACTACAGGAAATCTATCCTAGCTTTTCAATCAGACTTTGCAAAGTCGTAGATCAACTACCTAGCCAAAGATGGAACGAACAAAAATCGAACCTTGTTCGAATAGTTTTGGAGATAAATCCACTTTTCTGAAATCAACAAAAAGATTTGAACTAGGATTTGCGAAGCCAGCGTTGACGGAAATAGAGCGATTTATGCATCTTTCGATTGCCCAGATTTTACTGAACAACATCCTTTTCATTGCTTTTTGATGGCACGAATGATATTGGAGAAATTAATTGTTTTCTGAGGACAGTGGTTTTGCGAAGCGGCATCTCGCTGTTTACTGGAGCGGAAAACAGAGTTACCTTGATTCTAATGTTGATACCAGTGGTGTAAGATCGGTGATTATGGCATGAAATTTATCAGGATTCCAATCAGTTCATTGTATGCAAGCCAATCCAAAGCACCATTGGTCTAATCTCCCAAAACTTTTACTAGATCTGGAACATTCTTTGAAAAAAAGCCCAGGGTATTGTTATCAGCATGGCTGTTGCTTGCTTGTCTTATAAATAGGAAAAGGTCATTTATGTAGAAGTTGAAAAAAAAAGAAACCTAGAAACCTAAAGCAGAGCCTTGAGGAGCACCTGACGGAATGGTTTGAAATCAATTATAAGTATTGTTAATTCTAGCACATTGCTCACGTTGCAGGAGGTAAGAGTAAATATAAACAAAAGAATTTTTATCAAACCCATACGCACAAAGTTTAGCAATTAATAGATCGTGGGAACGGTGTGAACACTCCTTGAAAAAGTCCTTTCCGTTCTCGTGTATGGCCCCTGTAAATCAATTATTCTTATTGACACCCTGTAAATCAATTATTCTTATTGAGTGGCTACCATGGGTAAAAACGATAAAATGAAATGAAATGAGTGAAGGGGGTCTAAGCCTCGGCGTTACTTTAATGGTAGTTCATACTGTCACTGATGATGTTTCTTTGGTATAATCACTGCTTGAAAGAAATTAAAGATGAGCAGCTAATAGAATGGCTAACCACCTTGAGAAGAAGGACGAATACGCTTCGTCAATGAACTGAGCATCTCCTCTTGGTGTGACTAATGCTTTTCGGATACTAGAAACAATTAGCAAACAAACAAATAAACAAACGCAAACAACAATAACAACAACAAAAACGACGACAGAATGAACAACGTTGAGCACCAGATACTCACTCTCTGACATCTTTGGGAATGTCCAGTTGTCCAAGTCTAATATATGGGATGAGATCATCCAGCCGATTGATATTGTGTATCTTTTTGCCAAACTTTTTACTGCAAAAATTAAAACATAATCATTTTGATACGCACAAGTGTAACATGGCAAAGGTCGTTCATTGTCCACGCTTATACAATATCAATTGAAAGTTATTCCTTTTACAAGATTCCTTGTTGCAATGTATTTTATATAACGGGTAAATCAGAAAAGCGTGGGGCGTTTAACAAGCCATACTCTGGTGACACTAACAAACAAGTGACATCGGGTACGTTGAAGTAGACCTTGAAGAAGAGGGATCAAATTATATATAGAGCAAACTTAAAATTATAGAATAAATCATGTTTACGAAATGGACGTGTGTTCAGCATTCAAAGATCACGGAAATTATTTTGTTTTTCTTTGAAGCAAACTAACTCAGTACCAATCCATGTCAGAAATCTACAGTTGTCAATGAACAAGGGCAGATTTTGTAATACAATAGCAACATGTACGTTTGATTGACACCTAAATTAAAAGCGATTAGCGATTGTAGACAAAGGAAATTCTCTCAACCAGTAATTCAAAACAAGCCAAGCCGCAAGGTTCCCCGAAACTAGTAGGGCAAATTCTCGCCTTGTGCAAGCGAAGGGAGGTTTTTAAGAGAAGTTACGTGCTTATAATGAAAGAGGAAGGGTAGAAGCTGTTTTGTTATCGTTTCATTTCAGCCCTAAATACGCCAGAATAGACCATTCCCATGATTACGTCATCACCAGTGCGGCGCGCAATGCATGTTGGTACTTGTAGTTAAACACCTGGCCGAGTTAGTGTGTTTTGTATAGGAAGTGTATGAGAAGTTGTGTATTGCGTTGGAAATATCGTAGAAAAATTCGAAAAATCAACTACATTTACCGAAGAACATGTCCCTAGATGTTTCAGAAACTCGAGTCCTGGATTCAGTTTGACTAGAGAGCAGACGAAGGAATTTTCAGGGGGAAGAGTGGACGAAAATGCAGTGTGGCTTAATGAAAACATTGCTAGCGAAAAAGGAGGCAAGGAGGCGCCGGGAGGGGGGGGACAAGGGGGGGGCGGTGATTGTTTTCGGATGATTCACATGCCGTTTACTGAATCCATTACCATTAAAAATTGGAATCCTGAACTTTACATCTATATCTAATAGCTCCATCCCAGTCGGAAAAAATTCTGAAAAACAGAGACTGACGCAAACGTGGAAACACTGGACAGCGAGAAAGAATTTCGGAGATCACGGGTTTGGAACAGCACACTTCAAGCGTATAAATGATGCCAGAGTGAAAAACAGCATTTTGACTTTCTCAAAACTATAAAAAATTGAGAATTATAGTAAATTTTCGGATTTTCCTCTTTGCAGTAAGCAATATGCTCAATTTTAGGTGCTTAATGTAACCATAGCCGAAATGCAGCGATTTGACTTCAGTGATTTTTATCGCGTTCAGCACGTAAAGGGGGAAAGTTCTCCCTCCATACGATTGCTGTTGGAAGCCAAAAAATTAAAAGCGTCAAAATCTCAATGGCTCCGTCTCTACACAAGATAATAAACTCAAATTTTAGATTTTGATCTAATTTTAGAGAAAGAGCACAGCCCTTTCTCTCCCCCTTTTCTGGCCTCCTCAAATCACTGGCAATGTTTACGTAAGGCCGCATTACGTTTTCGTTGAATTGCGAATATTTCCTTCATCTCCGCTTCATCTGCATTTTAGTAGCACTTAAACCCCTGACTAGAGTTTCTAAAACGTCTAGGGACATGCTGTTCGGGGAATTTGGGTGTTTTCTCAAATTTTTCTTCGATATTTCCAATGCAAAACACAACTGACCATATGCTCACAATGTTTTCATTAGGCCACACTGCACTTTCGTCGATCCTTTCCCATGAAAATTCCTTAGTTTGCGCTCTAGTCAAACGGAATTCAGGACTTGAGTTTCCTAAACATCTAGGGACATGTTCTACAGTAAATTTAGTTGATTTTTCGAATTTTTCTTCGATATTTCCAACGCAATACACAACTTATCATACATTTCCTATACAAAACACACTAACTCGGCCAGGTGTTTAACTACAAGTACCAGCAGGCATTGCGCGCCATACTGGTGGTGACGTAATCACGGGAATCATTTATTACGATTCCCTCTACTCGGCTCCTGAATCAAATGAAAAGAATCCGCCAGACAGAACTTTAGATTTACCCATCTTCTTTCATTATAAGCACGTAGCTTCGCTTAAAAACCTCCCTCCGCTTGCACAAGGCGAGAGTTTGCCCAACTAGTTTTGGGGAAACCTTTGCGGCTTGGTTTGTTTTCAATTACTGGTTGAGAGAATTTCCTTTGTCTACAATCGCTAATCGCTTTGAATTCAGGTAACAATGAAATGCAACTGTTGCTATTGTTTTACAAAATCTGCCCTTGTTTTGCCAATGACCGAAATTTTAAAACAAAATCCGATCTAAATCCACCTTCCATCAATGATATATTTATGCAGCAAAATATTAGCTACAATCTTAGGCATCAATAAAACAATCAAGCACCCATTTTTAAAACATTGCAAATTTTGTAATATAACGGTTCTTAGTCAGTTGCGCATTCACGGACTGATATTCACGGATATTCAAGATATTCACGGACTGTTCTAAATGAACGGAATTCCAACTCGGGAGATACTTCAGCAGGAGTACCGCAGGGTTCTATCCTGGGACCCTTATTTTGCCACGTGTATAAAAACGATCTAAGTGCAGACTTGAAGTGCAATGTTAAGCTTTTTGCTGATGATACAACACTGTTCACAGTAGTTGAAGCCTCCAATACTGCTGCCAATAACATGAACCATGACTTGGAATGGATTAAACAGTGGGCTTATGATTGGAAGATGTTGAAATTTTTGTTGAAATTGATAATCCAGTGATTATATTCAATAACACATCCGTTGAAGAATATAAATGAATATAAACATTTAGGAATTATTCTTGATTCAAAGCTGACCTTCTCTGCGCATATCAAAGCAGCAATCTCAGGCATACCTTGAATGAACTATATAAGCTTTATGTGCGACCCCATCAAGACTATGGGATGTGATTTATCATATTCCTGGAAAAATATGTGAATCCAGTCAGAGTATCACATTATCGAGCATCATGGAAAAATTGGAATCTGTTCAATATTCTGCTGCACTAGCAATAACAGGAACACGGAATGGATCTTCGCAAGAAAAGCTGTACGCTGAGCTTGGGTGAGAATCGCTAAATTTACGGAGGTGGAGCAGACGCCTTGTTTTGTTCTACAAGATTGTAAGCAACTTATGCCCAAAATATACCAGAACTCCAATACCACCTCTATATCAGTCGCAACGAATAAAGGCAAGAACAGACAAATTCGAATCTAGCTTATATCCCAACTGCTTACATTAGTCCCTTCAAATTTCGCCTGCCCTCAATTTTAGCTCCCTTTAATGTTCGCCCCCCCCCCCTTGTGCAGAAGTTTCGCTCCTTTAATTTGTGCCCCCCCCCCCTCCCTCCAAATTTCAAAGGTTTGGCCTAATCAGTTTCCAAGCAATGGAATTGCCGAGCACGATTATAACAACTTCCATGCGACATGGAACTACACTTGACAGGTCACGACGTCTGACTATAGGCAGTTCAAGGGAGACTGAGGTTTTGAACTGACATTTTAAAACAACACCGCGATTGTATACGTCAGAGGAAAGCTACATAAATATACATAAAAACCCAATGGAACGAGAGTATGGGAACGTGCATGATCCATTCACGATCTCAAGAAATGCTTCGTCACGGGGTAACATTACAGCCTCAGATATTGTGGGGCATATACCAAGAGACAAAAGTCACTTTTGCCACTTTTCCTTGAATTACGGAGGCGCTTTAGAAGGTCGTGTACGAGACAACAAGCATAGAAGGTCGCCAATTCCTAAAGGTGGCCTCGAAATAACGATTGTTCTAATTGTCCAGAAAGATAAGGCACCAACGTCTATCTTCAGTCGAATGAATGAGTTTGCCAAAGAGTACAATGTAGAGCTAGGGAAGATGACAGTATCTTCTGCTCAATCTGAACCCGAGGAGAGAATGCCGATGATGATTTGGATGGATATGGCCCCGACGAAGAGAACATGGTGCAACTAAAACAACAAAATCACCCCTCATACACAGGGGAGGACAATATCGTTGTTATCAAAGAGTAATGTATGTCTTGTATTTCGTATTACAATCAAAGCTAAAGTTCTTTCATAGAAAATAGATTTTTTGGCTTCCTCTAAGTTCACCCCCCCCCCCCAAATATTTCCACAGTTCGCCCCATTTAATTTAATGGTATAAACTTGATCCTGAAATTAGACTTGCACCATCAGTTTCGATTTTCAAAGCAACGGTGCAATCCATTATTCGCCCCCCTGCAAAATCAGTTATTATGATCCATGATCGATCAGGTTTATCCTTCCTTACCCAACTGAGAGTTGGTCTCAGCAAGTTAAACTTTCATAAATTTAAACACAATTTTAGAGATACCTTAAATTCTATGTGTCCTACGAATGATGGTATTGAGGATACGGAGCATTTCTTGTTGCTTTACCCTTCTTTCGAGATACATCGACGACATCTTCTCCATAGGGTCCTTGCTTTGGTACGATCATTTGGATACATTAGCCTTTCAAATGACGATTTAACACAGCTGTTACTGTATGGCGGTAAAGACCTCACTAATGAGTAAAGTAAAAAGATAATCGAGTTGATGCTGCGTTACATCCACAACACTGGTCGGTTTGATTAATATAATTATAAATTCGGTTTTTCGCAACACAGCCACCAAATTACTAAGTCCCTTCTCGTATATTTTATTTTATTCATTTCTTTTTTTGTAGTCGTTTCATATAATTCATGTAATAGTCTTAAAAACTGTCTTAAATTAGACGTCACACGAGATCTGGGAAACGCAAACTTGTCACGAATGATCAATTCATTTGTTTCATTCAATGAAGTCTAACTTGAGATAGACTTTTAGTTTGATGATGATGATGATGATGATGATGATGATGATGATGATGATGATGATGATGATGATGATGATGATGATGATGATGATGATGATGATGATGATGATGATGATGATGATGATGATGATGATGATGATGATGATGATGGCGATGAGTTATGTACCTATAAGTCGTTGACAGTTTTAAAAGTTGATTGGAGTGGAATCTCGCTGCCATCATATCACGATGCACTATAAGCATTGCTTTGCAATCATAGTGGCAAATGGACCTCTTGCAAACATGATACTTCAATTATATTTTCTGCATTGCATGCAACAGAGCAATGCCAATCCATATTTTTAAAATGTAATGTAATAAGGAAGTCCATAGTTGGACATAAATAGTTCCTATGCTCCTCCAAGATGACCAACCGTTGGTAGAATCAAATAAAAATACTGTTGATACTTCGAAAAAAACATATTATCTGAGCAAATTTGCATCACTGTTATTGAAGTATTAAAATATACCTTAAAAATGGTTGCATAATAGCATATGCAACTTTGATGAAATTGCTTGGATGGACGACGTAAAATGCTTTGATATTCTTTTTGTACCTGCGAGCAACGACAAGATTTCATTACTTTCCGATAGTTACAAAAATGTTGTACATGTTTGGAACATGATATATCTGACAAGAGAACAATGCAAACAAACTCCAAGGCATTAAATAACTGGTATCGGGAGCCTGTATGTTTCACTATTTTAGCAACAACCGCAGGTTTGGCCACTGCGGGCTCAATCTCTTCATGGGCCCCACCCTAAAACCTTAAACCCCCTTGAATAGAAACTAAAGTTTTCTTTCACCGCAAACGATCTTAATTGATCCCGTGTGTCTTACGCTAAATAATACTCCGGCAATTTCATATCTTCCTATTAACAACCATTATTTGAAGTACACTTAGCTACATGTTTCATGCTGTTTCTCAAAATTTTCCCCGCCCTTCGGCGGCCTCTTCAGTTTATCAGCAAACGGCTTTTGGCCTTAGAGAAAGGCAGTTTGGCCGAATTTTACGTGGGACCACCCTGCATTATCGCAGATTCAAAGTGTGCAGCCAAGCAAGGCTACTTAGACCAATTGTTTAAGAAATAAAACGAGATAACACCAGCTAGAGTCTTTCTTCCTATTGTGCATCGAAACGGTAATAATTTTGTAATTTTCCAATGAGCAATATGATTAAGTTAAGCAATACTAGCTACCACACTTACGTTCTATCTAGTTCTCTGTAAATTTGTAGCAGCCAGGAAAACGAGGGCTTGTTCTGACTGTTCAGTCCGTAATGAAAATAAACAAGCGTGTAATCATTGACCACATAATGATCAAGGGTTGCCTTCGCAAATCTAAAAGGCAAACAGAGAATAATATAAACGAAACTGCATAACAAGGACAACAAATCTTTCAATAGAACCGAACAGGATGTTCACATTTGCACGTTAGCCAATCAGATGTGACCATGACGTCATGATTCCTACCAATGAAGCCCTTCAAAAACGACGCAAAGTCATATCAGTATCTTTCTATTTGCTAAACATCATTGCAACTACATTATAAAAGCGCTGGCTGGCTATTAAATGGTACTGA
The DNA here is from genome assembly GCA_039566865.1 of Aurelia coerulea. Classification (NCBI taxonomy): domain Eukaryota; kingdom Metazoa; phylum Cnidaria; class Scyphozoa; order Semaeostomeae; family Ulmaridae; genus Aurelia; species Aurelia coerulea. The sequence continues at coordinate 18,341,431 of CM076947.1, read as the reverse complement.
ACTTTTATTACCGAAGCAGTGGCGACAGAGTAGGTAGCATATGATACTAACCTTAGGTCCCCCTCATCGTTGCCTTCCTGGGGAATGGATTCACCCCAACAACACAGCTAAACTTTCTTTGCTGAATTTTAATGACTCATATTGTCGATTTCGTTTGATTTGAAAATAAGCATTTGATTCATAAACCTTTTCATCAATTTTCGATTTCGATCATCAGTTTCTAAGCATGATCCAAGCCCTCTTCTGTCATTGGTCAAAATCTGGAGTGGCGCGAAAATTCTTTACCTGACGTGAGTTGAGGCTTTTGAGTACACTAGGATTGCTCTGCTGTGGTAAAACATCCAACATTAGGAGGAAAGGTTGATAATAGCCATTGCAGTGGACTCAATTTACCAAAGAAGAGTGCTGCAAGGGTACTACTGGAGCCGTATGGACTCTGTGAAGTATTCTGTTGCTTTCCGAGAGGAGATTTGCTCACAAGAAGAATGATCTGACCAACATACTGGCAGACAGGACTTGCTCAAGTCTGATGCTTGGCTAGCAAATTGCTTGACGAATTACACGAACAAGGTCCATTCCACCAGCAAAGTTTCCAGGCAACATCCAGGTATTTGTTAACAATCATTTTCTCTACACCTTCTCAACCTTATTTTTTGGGGTACCTTGCGACGTTTTTGGTTTAAACTATATCAATTTGTGTTTGTTCTTAACCCTATTCTACATGGGTAAATCAAGCACCACTTTCTCATGGGGGGGGCTAAAAAGTCCCCCCCCCCAGATTTTCTAAGCAACCGTAGTGCCTATGGCAACGCAACTTGGTACACATGATTACCAAGCAATTATGGTTATAAAAATAGAATCATATGCTAATTAGTCACATGATCTGTTGCTAGGCAACCCAAAAACAATGGAAATTTGCTGATTTTGGGTCTCCTCCCAAAAACGTAATATTTTCAACCAAAAATACTCAATAAATAGCTTTAAGTTATAAATATGATACATATTGATTGTTCCTAATGAAAACTGTCAAAAATTCTATTTTTGGAATTCTACCGGGTGTCCCAAAAAAATGTATACAGATTTGCTTGACTCCAGTGATGTGAATTTAGCTTTAATCAATGGCTAATCACTCTCAAAATGTTGCTCGATAGTTAACTTGAACACAGATACCTTGTTTGTCGGTATTGGTGCTTTGAGAGCAGAAATATCAATCTTGAAAGCTCAAATGTGCGTCCACTTCCAAACCATAGTTTTGGCCTTTTGGCCTAAGCAAATTCCTGAAGCACATTGAAATTAAGAACTGAAATTAATGAAAAATCGAGAAACTTCCCAATGCGTGACTGTGGGGTGACTTCTGGAAAACAGAACAACACAATTTGTTCAAAAATTGTGTTCAAATTTTATCAAGGTTATCATTGAAATACACTGTGCCTTAAAAAATTGCTTAGGCCAAACGGCTAAAGCTCTGGTTTGCAGGAGGAGGCAAATTTGAGCTTTCAGGATCTACATGTTTGGTCTCAAAGTACCAATATCAACAAAGAAGGTATCTATGTTCAAGTTAACTATTGAGGAACATTTTTAGAGTGATTAGACCATGATTGAAGCTAAATTCACATGGCTGGAGTGAAACAAATCCGTATACATTTTTTTGGGACACCCGGTATTGTTATCACAACTGTCAATCAAAATCATGGTTGATACTTAAACAAATTAGCTGATGCTTTATTGGCATTTTAGATACGTTTTTAGCAATAAAAACGATATGAAAGTGATCTTGGATTGTTAATTATTCAATTTTGATCATAATACATCAATTATTTCATATGTTTATTAAAAATATGAGGTCATACATAAGTATGACGTCATATACCTTAAATTTCGCTGATGTCAGCAAAATACAAAATTTATATATCAAATGAAAGAATTGCATTGAAATCAAATGTGCACGAGAAAAGTTATGCAGGTTTTACTGACTTTCTGAGAGACCTGTTGCCAAATATGGACATGTGATAGTCACGTGACCAATTATATAACAATGAACGATTGTTAATTTGATGCAAAATTAAATTTGATTGAAAGTCACCTAAGTTCCAGTCTTTTATCATGCTTAGTTTAAGAGTAATTACAGGAAGTTTGGTTGGGGGGCCTTTTTTGCCCCCCCCCCATGTAGAATAGGGTTAATATATCCTGGGAAACTACATTCAGAAATTACAGACACCTTGAATCAACGGAAAATAACATTTCCAGCACAAAAATAGCAAAAAGCTACAGTTTATAACGGAGTGCATTAGGTTCCTCGGCTACATTGCATCCCTGGATCTGTTAAAATATTTTACTCGCGAATTTAGGCTTACTTCATTCCTCTAAATCAAGTGGGAGGGTAATCAGTATCTGGCCCCTTTAATAGTTTGCAGTTATGAGCTGAAACGTAAAATCTTGTTTTTGCAGTTCTTAACTATCAAAACATGAACATGAACATGAACATGAACATGAACTGTACCTGTGACAACGTATTCTCTTATGTTCATAATACAACGTTAGAGAAATCCATAGTAGGCAGGTAAAGTGTCACCTATCCCGTGACACCTGCCGTTCAAAACTCTCATGGTCAAAATGTAGCTAATAGATACTTACGAATTGTCAGAGAGTTTGAGGGTCATAGCTTTTGTCGTTAAAGAATGCTCTGTGAAAAACCGAAATTTGGCAAGATTTTTAGTTTCTTATAAAAAAAATGCGTGGATCAGAGACACAAAGTTTGGCGTGGCCTCAGTTACGAAAGTTCAGTACCGTTTCAAAGCCAGCGATCGCTTTTTTGATGCAGTTGCTATGATATCTATTTTCACAAATTTAGACACAATTTTAGAGACACAATAAATCCAATGTGTCCAATCAATGATGGTATAGAGGATACGGAACACTTTTTGCTGCTTTGCAATTCTTTTAAAGAACACAGATGCAATCTTCTCACTGATGTTAATGTTGTACTTCAAAATAGTGGGCATTCTGTCTGGAGCAACAGCTTTTTGCAACTTCTTTTGTACGGTGATGAGAGTCTGTCTTATGAGGTAAACAGATCAATTCTAACTTTGACTATTACGTACATCCTCAAGACAGAACGTCTTGATTAAAGATTTTTCATATTATCCCAAGAAATCTTCCGGTTCCTTCCATTTCCTTCCATTCCCTTCTTCACGTCGTTACGTGTAGTGCTATGTTCGTGTTCCCTGTTTTATGTTGCCATGAGGCAGTCATAGTTTTTTGCTCCAAATGGTATTGCAATAGTAGTAGGGTATAGTATTTTGTAAGTAGTGTAATTAAGTAATGTGTATTGTAAGTTTTTAGATTGAATGTAAAAAAAAATATCTACACCATGTAAAAAAAACTACACCATGTAACAGTACGAAATTTTCAGAATGATTCATGATCATGCTATCTCCTGGTATATTTCATTAGTTCCAGAAAATATTTTTAAGAGTAGAACATTAATCTGTTCTGTTCTGCATTCTGGAAGGGAAACACCCAGCAACAAGGCCGCGATGCTTATTAAAAATAATTCTACAAAAAAAACTACACCATGTAACAGTACGAAATTTTCAGAATGATTCAAGAAATGATCATGCTATCTCCTGGTATATTTCATTAGTTCCGGAAAATATTTTTAAGAGTAGAAAATTAATCTGTTCTGTTCTGCATTCTGCAAGGGAAACACGCAGCAACAAGGCTGCGATTCCCTACCAAAACACATTGATTAGAAATAATTTTAGAAAAAAAAACTACACCATTTAACAATATGAGATTTTCATGGAGCTTTAAAGCAAAACTGAGCTAGCCTCCCGTAAAATCCGCCAGTGCCTAATAATTTCAGATTTAACAGAAAATGTATCAGTAATCGGTGAATGCGATCTGCCCTCTAGCCCTCTGCAGGAGAGTTCCCTGCCATAATAATTCCTGAAGTCCCCGTAGCCCACGTAGACACTGCACTGTCTTTGTGTTCTCCCTTTGTTGAGTTGTGTTTTTGATCACAAAAGAGCATTGTTCATCACAAAACTTTCCTTATGATTTCTTTTATCTACGTTGGAATGAAAATGGCATAAAGCAACACTTCTGGTTGCGCAAATTCTCTCTCCATGAACTGATAATTCTAGAAGAAAAATAGAAGATGGCGCATAATTCTTACATTTTTGACTCCCTGTGCTGATTCGCGCATGACAAATACAAAATTCCCTCATCTTTACCAACTCTGTCTGATTCTCCCACTTCAGTTCTGTTATATATTCAAGGTCTTATTTGCCTGTGAAATTTCCTCCTTTCTTAAGCACAATGTGATGCCATTACTGAGTACAGTTCTATTTCATATATGCTCTGAATATCCTTGTATCCCGCTTCTTTCGACCGTTCTTTTCTCTTTTGATTATGGTTTTTAAGCTCCTCCTCTTCATCCCTTTTTCACTGTTTATCTTCTCCGTGCTAACTATTTTCTCTGTTGATAAATTCTACAGAACCTTAGATCCCTTCGATCTATCTAGTTAACTCGTTGGCCAATATCTTCTCTCCCGGTTCTCTCCTTGCCCTCATTGTCGTTGCTTGTGTAGAGAAAAATGCCAGCAGTCCTGTCTCTGGGCATTTTACTACCTCTGCCGAAAGCGTCCACAATTCGTATCCATGCACGAGCACAGGCTATGTACCGAGTGTCCCAAAAAAACGCAAAATATTCAAAAAACTCTGACGAAAGCTGTTTTAAGTTTATGATCAAATGATTATCTTTATCTAAATCTGCAATGATTAGATTAAATTTTGATATATTTTTCAGAATTTTTGGTGACTCGATTGAAGAGTTAAAAATCAACAAATTTCAAATTTGCTGTCAGGGCAAAACCAGAGCTAACAGCATTGGTGCAAAGTATACTGTAACATTAATGCATGTATGTATGTATGTATGCATGTAAAATTTCGCCATCAAAATAAAAATGAAAAATAACAGATTCTGAAAAAAAGATCTAATTACAATATTTACAAGTTTGAAAAAAAATTACGGGCAAAATTTACATATCTAATTTAAAATCTAATTTAATAAAAACACCCCATGGTTAAAGATGGCAGGGATAGCATTAAAAGGTCAATGCGAGCTTGTTTCCATAATGGTCCCTCCAGGAGTGCCCTTTGAAATTAAGAGAAATAAAAATTAGCGAGATAAACAGAGAAAGTTTTCATGAAAAACAGAAATTCATCTAGACCGGAAATAAAGCCTTTCTTAAGGATGATAAGTAAGCATGTCTGTAGGCTGTTTTTAGATTTCTAATAATATATGTAGGGACTATCATCAAGACTTTGGAGATTTTTAAAGAATTGATCTTTGATTTTATGTTTGAAACTGTTGTTGTTTGTTGCAGATTTTAGTTCTGAGGGTAAACTGTTCCATATTCTAGGTCCTAAATATAAGAGACCATTTTATCCTGTGTTGCTTTTTCGGAAAGGTTGAATTAGTTTGTTTTTAGATCTTCGAGTTACTCGGCTCTGGCCAACTGGTAAGAACATCTCTGACATATATGATGGGGCTGCATGATCAAAAAAATTGAAAACCTTTGCAGCAGTGCATTGCTCAAACCTTTCTTTAGTGGGGAGCCAGTTTACAGTTTTGAATTCTTTTACTCCTATATGTGCTCTGTTACTCAGATTCAAGCAGAATCTGATACATTTATTTTGAGCCGTCTGAATTTTTTTAGTTAATCTTTTATACAACATTGGAAGCCAAGCGCTGCATGCAAAGTCAAAGTGGGGTTGAATTAGTGCATTTGCCAGTAATCTTCGAAGGGAAAGGTCAAGAAAATTTTGCTTTCTGTAAAGGAATCTGAGCCTGCCATTGATTTTACCAAGGGTCCTGGTTGCCATTGACTCGCCAGACAGGCCCCCATCAAGGACACAGCCAAGGTATGTGACTGACGTGTGTTGTTTGATCTTAATGTCACCTCTTCTAATGTCTAGTTTTTTACTGCCGGTTCGTTTATTTTTCCTACCAAAAAGTATCGATTTTGTTTTATCCTCCCCAAAATGTATGCTTAGTTTGTTGTCAACAAACCAATCGCAGAGGGAATTAAAATTTCTGTTCAGTTGTTTTTCTATTTCGTTGTCGTCATTGTCTCCAAATAGAAGACAGGAATCATCTGCATACAAAAAGTAAATCACAGTCCACTGCTTGTGGCATGTCATTTACATATAAGAGAAAGATGAGTGGGCCCAAAATAGAGCCTTGTGGAACACCACACGATAATTCTCCGGGCGACGAGGAATCTTTGCCTATGTTTACATAGAAAGTTCGTTTTGTTAGGTATGATCGAAACCAGAATATGACTGAGTCAGCAAAGCCAAGATATTTCATTTTTTCTAGGAAAATCTCATGGTCGATTGTGTCAAACGCTTTTTGGAGATTGATCAATATCATGCCCGTAGACATACTATTTTCCAATCCCTGTATGACTTTGTCGCTTTGACATGATAAGCATGTGTCCGTTGAGTGGAATGGACGAAAACCAGACTGGTACCGATAAAGAATTTTGCTTTTATCTAGGTACTCTTGTATCTGCTCATGGACAATTTTTTCAATTACTTTAGAGATCTGCGGCAAAAGTGAGATAGGTCGATAATTTTTTGGATCATCTTTGCTTCCCTTTTTAAAAAAGAGGTTTCATTTTGGCTTGTTTACAATCATCGGGAAAGCGTGCCAAGGAAATTGAAAGATTGCATAGCTCCGTCAATGGTGTAGCTAAAATTGGTGCACCATCTTTAAGGAATTTTCCTTCAAGATTATCAGGTGCTGCTGCTTTTGAAGGATTTATTCCCTCTAAAAGTTGAGGACGTTATCACGTTTTGCATGGTGAAGTGTAAAACTGTCAGTTTTGAGATTAAGGTTCTTGTAGTATTCTTTGACACTTTCTATGCCGAATTTACAGGGCGGATTTGGTAGCTTCTTTACAAGCTCTGAAGCCAAATTTGAAAAGAAGTTCTTAAAAATGTTGGAATTAATCTTATCATCGAACCAATGTTGTCCATCTTTCTTCAGGCAGATTTTTGAAGCTTTATCTTGCTTGGATGGATAAGTGATTTTAGGCTCTTCCATAATTCTTTTGGCTTGCCAATATTTTCATTTAGTTTGCCAACTACATAATTTTTCTTTTTCTTTTTTATCAGAGATGAAACATTGTTTCGGGCTTTTCTAAAATTAGCATGATCAGTGTGACGTTTAGTCCTTTTAAATTTAGAAAGCAGCTTTTCACGAATCCTGATCCCTTCAAGGACTTCCTCATCCATCCATTCTTGAGTGTTGTTCCTCACACGAATCTCTTTCAATGGAGCAATCTCATCAATAACCGAAATAATCAATTTTATGAAGTGAGAATAAGCAGCATTGATATCAATAAAGTCAAAATATTTTGGGAATTTAATCAATTTGAGTTGTTTCAAAAGAAGTTCTTTACTGTAATTTTTCATTGAGCGGATTTTGATGTATTTATGATCAAAATTCTTGGCTCTGGTACTTTTCTTTGTACAATAGATCATTTGGAGGTCAGATAAGCCCAAGTTGAGAACACCATGTTGGGAAACTTTTTGAGCCGAATTTGAAATTATATGATCTAATAGGGTTTCAGATTTTTCAGTTATGCGTGTTGGTTCTTGGATTAGTTGTTCAAGTCCGTGGAGGGAGCAGAATTCTTTGTAGCGCATGATCCCATTAGAATTATTCCCTCTATTGCCAGTCAGGTCGATATTCAAGTCACCCAGGATAAAAACTTCTTGATTGTCAAAATTTTTTGTTTTTGAGATAGCAGCATCAAGCTTTTTTAGAAAACCACTTGAGTCGGGCGGTCTGTAAAGGATGCCAACTAGGATTGGTTTGGATTTTGGCAAAAGTAGATCAAAAAATATGTTCTCTAGGTCTGGTGCAAAACCTTCTCTTAAGTTGAAAGATAAAGCTTTTCTGATGTAGCAAGCAACACCTCCTCCACCTTGCCGATTTCTGTCGCATCTTTTTAGTTCATAGCCATCAATTGTAACCTCATTGTCTAATACTGTTTTATCAAGTTTTGATTCTGTAATTCCAATGATTGCAGCATTTGAGTTCTTAGCAATGAGGCACAATTCATCGATTTTAGGCAATAGACTATTTATATTGAGGTGAAGAAAGTGTAAGCCTCTTTTTCTGAAGGGATTCCACATACACTCTCTTGCTGGACCTTGGGTGGCTTCATTGTGAACTTCAATGTGAATTGGTTGTTCTTCTAAGTGCTTGGGCCAATGGTCATCAGCAAATGGTAACTCTTGCCAAAGGTTTATCCTGATGTTGTTCTTGCAAGACAAACAAGTGTACCTAGTTTCATTTTGTGGCAACCTGAAAAGAGTTACAAACTCTGCATCAGGTATTCTATCACACCTTTTGTGAAACCAGAAACTACATTGCATGCAAGGGAGACCTTTTCTTACCGATTTGTTGCAGGTTTTGCAGATTTTAGAAGGTCCTGGGTGGAGATGAATATCACCCGACAGCAGCATAAGGAGTCTAATGAAGGATTTGTTGTTTCTGTATTTTAAATCAGAAAGTGCCCAAGCAGATAACTGTTCCTGTATGCAGTCGGATCCAATATCGCCAATGAGAGATACTGTAAGCTCTCAGTTGTAAATAGATCATACTTTTGTTGATTTTTCATGAGATGATAGGGATTTTTCTTATCATCCTTTTCATAAGTGAAAACTATTAGAAGGGTAAGCAACAAACTTGACCAACAAACCTGCTTCTGCTTAGGAAACCAGCCTGTTAGTCTCTTTCTTCTAAAGAGGTGTTTAAGATTCCTACCTAGACTGTATCCACTGAAGGAGTGCCCACAGAGCCAACGGCCAAAAACCGCAGGAAAAGGCCAAGCAGTGGCAATAAAAGCATGGCAATATCTGAAACTTCAAATGATTACGAACAAGCACACAACTTTATTAAGAAACTGTAACAAAGGGATCCCTTGATGTTTCATGAGTGATCCATTCTCTAGGGAGCTCTCAGTGTTCATTTATAATTGAAAGCATAAATCTAACTAGCTGTTAACGCAGTTAAGTAAGTGCTGCTCATGGTATTATTCATAATAACATTCCGCAGATTGTCAAAAAAATAAATGTTCATTTCATTTTCATTTTCATTTAATATTATTTATACACAAATTAACCCTTCAGCAAATTAAAATATATAACATCTATTTACAATGATAAAACCTTATGAATAAAAACCTAAAGCCCTATAAAACTTAATCCTTGCTGTTCTTCCAGGGAGTTGTGTTTGGCTTGAGAGTCTAGCTCTTTAGATGCGTTTTAAGTTGATTTTTTAAACGATCAAGTGTCGGTAACTCGCGAATTTCGGCAGGTGTATCATTCCATGACTTGAGAGCTGCGTAATGAAAGCCCTTTTTTGCAAATTCAGTCCTATATCTAGGGATCTGGATATCCTTACAGTGCCTCGTATTGTAGGTCGAGTGAAAAGATCTTGGCTTGTATTTATCCCAGAGGTTTTCAGGGCATAGTCTGTTCATAATCTTGTAAGTCATGACATTCCTATCGTAACGGAAAAGATTTTCTACGTTTAACCAGGATGCCGACCAGCCATCTTTTATTCTTGCGTTTGCAATTATCGAATACGCCCGGTCTTGAAGGCGCTAGAGAGCAGCTACTTTTGTTTTTGAAAGACTACCCCAGATAACATCGGCATAACGCAGGTGACTCTCGATTAACGCATAATATACATTACACAATTGGGATTGTGGAACGACATTTTTCAATTTTATCCAAGGCTGTGTTGATCTTTACATGAGCTGTTACCTTTCATTTCTGCAACAAAATGTACATGAGATAATAAGCTTTTGTGTATGAGATATATATGTGCATGGCCATATGGCAACATTAAAGGGGCCTTTGCAACGAGCATGGTTTGTACAGTCCATAAAAATGAACACCAATAAAAAGATGGCACATGCAAGGTATGCTGGTTGAAAAGGCCGATTTAGGTACCTAAGTTGATAACAAAAATATACTGACAAAAAATTTGAGCTAAAGGAGGGGGAAAATTAATCAAGAAACCAATCAAAACTCTTCCAGGGGCAAAGAATCATGGTTGAAAGATCCTTTCAATTATCTTGTTTGCAATCCTCTCTTATGATTTTCTATGCAATGGGAAATTATCTCTTCTGTTCTGAAACAATTCATGACACATTTATGCGCCAGATATTTGCAGTTTTCAAAGCAAAAAGAAAACTACTATTCTAAAGTGCAACAATACTCTACTAAAAGATGAATTCTTACCTATTCTAATCAAATACATAAAACCCTGAGTTAGGATTGTGAATAATAGATACCATGTACCCATCTAATATGAAAATTGCATGGTTGTTATCTGTGAAAACATTTTCAGGTGCTGTATGCAAAGGAATGAATGGTGAATCATTATCATCTTGTGTATTACTAAAGAAAGAGCTTTTGACAAATATTTCCAAAAGTAATTGAGCATCCTGAATGATCAGATTCGTTTAATTTGCTGTTTGTTTCAGTTGGTTTTGCATGGTTTTGAAGTAGTAGCTTTTGTTGCCACAATATAGGCAATTAACTGTTTATCACCACATGGGTGATTCACTTCTTCTTTCCACAATGGGAAAGTCACTGTTGTTGGGTGCCTCAGTGGGCATTTCTGATATATTTGCTTTTGTTGCTACAAGTGGCAATGCCACAATGGGTTTATATGTTTCATTCGTTGCCACAAAGGGCAAGTCATTGCTGTTTATTTGTGAAAGTGTAAGAAACGCTTAGGCCTTCGTTGATGAAATCTTCCTCCCACTTCTGGAACCTATCCGCTGCAAAACAATAAATTGTCAACACAGCAGAGAGGATAAAAAGAAATCCTCTCATATTTACTATGAAATGAGATTTTTAAAAATGATTTGATACGTACCAGAGTCAGTGAAAATCCCCTTCTTCTCGCAATGAACGTAAGCCAACTCCTTGCATCCTTGGCGGCATTTCTATTTCTATGGTGGGCAGTCAGCAAAACATACATACATAGCGATCGACACAGGAATTTCAATCAACCCGTCTAAATGTCTGCTACGCGCATGCGCTAAGCAGCAATAATGGCCAAATCATTTTAGAAAAAGTAAGCAACCATCATGGACGACTGTGTTTTGTCAGAAATCATTCTGAAAGTGTCTGTTCAATGTTCAACTAAATTGTGTGTTTGCGTGTTTGTCAGCAATGTTTTATAATTGCAGGGATTTCCACGCTTTACAATTTGACATTATGATTCACCATTGTTGATGCAGCAGCTCTAGTTTCGACCAGGGGGCAATTTCAAAGTTTGCTGATTTTTAACTCCACAACCAAGTCAGCAAAAATACTGGAAAATATATCAAAATTTAATCTTGCAGATTTAGTTGAATTATGAGCATGAAACAGTTTGCATTACAATTTTTAAAATCTGTTGCCCTGCCGTATACGAGTTAAATTTTCATTGATGCACTTCGGTAAATCGTCCTTGGCGTCAAGACAGTATGGTGATAAAAATCAAAGGATAATTGAAGAGTAAGTTTACTCAATAAGTCTTTGGTGATCTATGAGATCCCGCACTGGCATTCGACAAGCACTAAATGCTATCACTGGTCTACCCATCACATCATCTCCTACAAAAAAAGATGGAAATAATTAAATATATATTCCATGTTAGATCTATGTTCATGCCAGCATTCTACCAACAAATTGTACAAGGCAAGAATTGTCCTCGATAGTTAACTTGAACATAGGTACCTCGCTCGTTGGTATTGATGCTTTGAGAGAAGACATGTTAATCTTGAAAGCTCAAACTTGCCCCTTCCTGCAAACCAGGGCTTTTGCCTTTTGACCTCAGCAAATTCTTAAAGCACAGCATATAAATCAACGATAGCCTTGATAAAATTTGAACAATATTTGATCTTGCGTTATCCTATTTTTCAGAAGTCACCACCCAATCACCCATTGGACAGTTTCATTAGACAGTTTCCTAATTTTTCAATTTCGTCATGATTCAGGAACTTGCTTAGGCCAAAAGGCCAAAGCTCTGGTTTTCAGGTGGACGCAAATTTGAACTTTCAAAATTGATATTTCTGCTCTCAAAGCACCAATACTTAAAGATGAGGTATCTATTTTTAACTTAACTATCGAGGAACATCTTGAGAGTGATTAGCCATTGATTGAAGCTAAATTCATATCGCTGGAGTAAACAAAATTCGTATACTTATTTAGGACACCCGGTATAACACGGTGCCTTTTCAACGAAATAACTGTATCACGAGGGGGGGGGGGGGGGTGGAACGGAGAGTGGAAGGAGGAATCAAAATCTTTGTATCCATTACTATCATTTGTTGTCCTTATTTTCTATGCTTTCCATCGCAACTTATTTCATTCACAGAATGTATCCGTCCTCGCCATTTACAAACCAGATTGAAAACATCCCTCCTGTAAATGAAATTTTGTTAATGAAGAAAGCTAAAAACTCCTACAAAGTTCATTGGCGAAATTGTGTGATGATGTCGTCACAAATTTTGTGTGCTGTAGACATTATAAAGATATCACCCATCAAATAAAAGATTAATCAGTTAAAAATTTACGTTGGAGCTATAATAACCCTGAAAAACCATAGCTATAGATTGAATGCTCTATGGTGGCCCATAGCTGCCATTTCGAATTTTTATCTTTTATTGAATTTTTTTGTTTTTTCACATGAAATGTTTCTATTTCGTTAGATTTTTTCATCGAAACTGAATAAAATGAAATAAATTAAAATTGATTTCAATATTTAGGAACATTTTTAAATGAAAAAAATTTTGAAATGAAAAAAATTTTTGAAATGAAAAGAATTTTTGAAATGAAAAAATATTTTTGGCATGAACAACAATTTTAGCAAAATAGGAAAAATTAAAAAAATTGTTTTAAATCAAAACGAAAATTTTCCACGTGACCCAAAACTGCCATTGCCCAAAACTGCCAAAACCTCGCTCTCATGGCTAGGCATTTAGTGGGAAGTTGCTTTGCGTTTCTTGTTGAAAGGATGAGTGAAAAGTACAAAGCTGTGAAGATTTATCCAAAAAGTTTGTCTGTTTTGGATATATCCAACCTTGGGTATATTTGGGAAAGTTATTGATCCATTACCCTGGGAACCAGGTGAAAGAAATGGAAATTGTTCATTTTATGATTGACGGTATGCTGTTTGCTATGGTCAACAGTCCCAGTAGCAATCGAGTTTAACATTGAAGAAAAGTCATTTGCTGAAGGTGGTTTCAGACAAGCTTTCAAAGCCATTATTGGCACATCTGGATTCAAGAGAGAGTGGGTAATCAAGAAGTTGATAACAATGATTGATAACAATCGTGAAGTTAGGGCATTCAATCAAAAGCCAAAAAAAAAACATTCAAATGAATGCACTTGCTCAGAACTTTACTGTCCAGCTAGCCACCTGAGTAAACAATGTCTGTGGCAATGATTTTGGGAGAGTCCCGCAATAGAACAAAATCTTTCTTGGCAAGATTGAGGTTGAGGACACCTTTGTTTCAATTGAGCCATATATTAAAGGGGATTTCAGCCAGCATGTTCATAATAATGGGCTAGTTGTTGGGGATCCAACATCAGAAATCTGCCAGAGTGCCTTGCACAATATTCTTATGAGAGATCCAAGAAAATTGTCATGCTTGTAGACATGCAGGGCAGTGGGTTCACATTTTATGACCCTGAAATTGCATCCACCACACAGAAGGAGGATGGGGAATACCTTTTTTGTGCAGGAAACCTGAGCAAATATGCCATGGAGACTTTCATATCAAGTCACAAGTGTAATGGTTACTGTACAAAGGTGGGTTTGAAAGAACTTAAGCAAGAAGACAACTGAACTTTCAAGTCATGAATGCTAAAGCCTGCTGTACAAGTAACATTCTGAGTAAAAATAGAACCAAACGGATTTGAACCGTATGCTGCTAACATTGTGTGCGTGGAACTGTATTTGAAACTGTTGCAATACAAACTATAACTGCTGATTGTTTTTGTTTATTAACAATATTGTTACTGCTGCTATTATAAGTGAAGGAAGGGAACTTGTGAATTTTATGCTTGGTATGCACAAATCATTTTCAGAATAACATTTTGGGATGAGCTAAGTATTTTCTTGGGTTACTGAAACATCACAACATTTCATAGGTTTTTGCAAAAAATATTATTGTTCTTTTAGGTCTTCAAAATAGAAAAAATAAATTGTCAACACAGTGTGTGGTTCGAAATAGAGCATCTCTGCAAAGAACTGTCATACTTGAAAAGTTCTCCCTGGGTGCTTTACTGTTTTAAGTTGAGGTGCTTAGTCATAGTCTTTCTTTTACAAGCAATATATCTTTGAACAATATTTTGGCAAAACATCACCAGGATTTGGCAGCAGATACAGTATTCATATTTCTCCCTGAAGTCAGCTTCCAAGTAGCCTTCTTCAACATTGAGTATGTTTGAGTGCAAGGCAATTTCTGTTCAATCTTCTTGATTGATCCATGTATTCATTCTCAATTACAAAATCAAAATACCATCTCCCAAATTCCCAATCAATTTTTTAAAGATACATAATTTTTTTGAGTTGCAGTGTCCATAGATTGTAAGAGGAAATGTACTTTTTTTGGAAACCCATCTGTTTCGCATGGCCATCCAATGAGAAGACCTCGGGTGAATAGCCCCAGACTCGTTCTTGTTTTCGTCAGGGCAAATGTTCCTGGAGGCCCTTCTGATCCAAGTTATACATTATTGCATGTACCCCTATTCTCGGTACAATTGAGTGGTAATCTTGTCTTATCACATTATGCATTGCACGCACTCCCACCCAAGAGTTTACCAGGACCAGGAATTTTGTGCTCCACGGCGCTAGGACTATTCGGATCTGTTCGGTAGACACCGAAGAATCTTATCAGCCTTCTGTCTAACGTTCTTGTACTCCACTTGTCTCGGAAAATCTCGCCTCGTGTAGCTTTAAATCTCTTTCCTTCTCAAACCTTGTTATTTGCACTGGTAACTGGATTAATCCACTCTTCAACAGTGGAATACGTGGTGGTCCTGCCATTTTCCTCGCGTTTGCCGACATTTTGGATTGGACAAGGGCATTTCCCGCCAAAAGCCTCGCCATGAATTTCGTTTTGATTCAAAAAAAATTTTTTATTTTTTTCTTTTTTGCTAAAGTTGTTTTTCATTTCAAAAATTTTATTTCATTTCAAAATTTTTTTTTCATTTCAAAAATTTTTTTTCATTTCAAAATTTTTTTCATTCAAAATATTTTCCTAAATATTGAAATCAATTTTAATTTATTTCCTTTTATTCAGTTTAGATGAAAAATCTAACGAAATAAAAACATTTCATGTGAAAAAAACAAAAAAATTCAATAAAAGATCAAAATTCGAAATGGCAGCTATGGGCCACCATAATGCTCACTGTTTCTTGGGAGTTCCTTAGGATTGCTTCATTTCTACTTCCTGCGCCTAGTGAACATTTATGGGCCCATTCAAACAAGAGCAGATTTTGTAATACAATAGCAACAGTTGCGTTTAATTGACACCTCAATTCAAAGCGATTAGCAACTGCAGACAAAGGAAATTCTCTCAATCAGTAATTCAAAACAAACAAAGCTACAAAAGTTTCTCCGAATCTAGTAAGGCAAACTCTCGCCTTCTACTTTCGATTGACAGGTGGTTTTTAAGAGAAGTTATATGCTTATAACGAAAGAAGAAGAGTAAATTTAAAGTTCTTGTTCATTTCATTCAGGAGAAGTTTTGTAATCGTTTCATTTATGCCCTAAATACGCGAGAATTACAATGCCTTCTGCTCGACTTCTAAATCAAATAAACGAAATCCGCGAAACAGAACTTTAGGGCCTGTTTACATGGGAATTTTCAGCCCTGCTACCCGAGGTGAAAATATTTCGCCATTACATGGAGAGTTTCAGCCCGGGCTGAAAATCTGTCTAGCACAAATAACAGACAAAAGCGCATGCGTCATTGATTTTTCAGCCCGGGCTTGAAAAAAAATTTGCCATTACATGGGCGCGCGTCACGTAAAACAATGGGGATTAAATGCTTGTTAAGGGATCAACGTTTCATCTCGGCTAGCGCAAGGCGAGTTGAAATTTCAGCCCGGGGGCACTTTTCAGCCCGGGGCGAGACATTGTCCATATAATGGCAAACTGATATTTACAAGCCTTTGACCGTAGAGGAGGGACGAAGTTTCACCTCGGGTAAACGGGCTGAAATTTCAGCCCCGGCTGCAAACTCCCATGTAAACAGGCCCTTAGATTTACCCTTCTTCTTTCGTAATGAGCACGTGACTTTTCTAAAAAACCACCTTTCGCTTGCACGAGGCGAGAGTTTGCCCTGCGGAAACTTTTGCAGCTTTGTTTGTTTTCAATTACTGGTTGAGAGAATTTCCATTGTCTGCAGTCGCTAATCGCTTTGAATCAAAGTGTCAATCAAACGCAACTGTTATCATTGTATTACAAAATCTGCCCTTGTTGCCCATTTAAGTATTCATACTTCACTCAAGTGCCTTCCGAGTAATATGACATAAGAAAAAGTTGAAAACAAGGTGAAAATAATCTGTGAACTTCCTCTATGGAAAAAAATACTTTCTAAAAATAAATTCCCAGCACTGGAGTTTCTTAATATTCAAAACCCAAACAAACGGCCACAAATTTGTGCCCGGTAATAATTCCCAATGAAATTTTGGAATTAAAGCTGTAAACAAGCTTCACGCAACTCTCTAGTATTTCAAAAAACAGTCTAAAGCCTTGTTGACGGGAATTATTATTCATTTAAGTTTATATTTGCTTTAATGATTATCATTAATGCTATCAGAGATAAATCTCAGTTACAGCTAACTGATTTTGAGAAAGGTTTTCGTTTCAAGATCTTAACCCTAATCTATATGGGCTTTTTTCGAGCTACCATTTATGCATTTATTTTATTGCTGCGAATCGTATTATCTATTGCGAATATCATAGTATTTTAGGAGAATGATCTCGTTATTGAGAAAGCTAGAGTGGTGTAGCCCATTATGCCCATGTCGTCGCGAAATTCTGAGTTAAATCCAAAAAGAGCAATTAAGGAAAAAACCAAATAGCCAGATTATATCGCCAACTAATGGAGAAAAATATCACGGAGTATTGACTGTTTACGTAAACTTTTTATACTGATTTTAGAGGATTTTAAAGAAGGGAGTAAAAACGTCGTTTTCTTCAAGCGTCGCCCATTATGGCTGCAGGACAAAGAAGTAACACTACTCCCCGGTAAAAAGTTTTAATAAGAAAAAAGTTTTAATCACTGTTATTATTTTATCATTTGGTACTTTAAACACAAAAATATCAATAAGAATTAACCTAAACTTCGAGTTTTGGCAATTGAAATACATGCTTCGAGTTGTTCTAAATCCTGCCTCATCCCTTGTGCATGGATGGATGAGTTTTGGTATAGTTTCTATAATGAAAATAGACTTCATAAAATGCTGCGTTTTTTGTATTTGGATGATTTTCCAAGTCAGGAAGTAAGATTTTAACCCAAATTGGTGTTTTTTTAATAATTTTGCATTTTAATATTTTGAAGCGATTGGAAACTTCTCAGGTAAACTGATGGGCATAATGGGCGACGAAAATAGCAATTAGCAGCACTCAGACTTCATAACCTTAAATCTGAATCAGAAGTCACTTTGATTTGGTTTCATTGTAGATTTCCTCTCAAGAGACAGGACTTCTGAAAAATCAAAGCATATTTGAAAAATTTCAAACCGCAAGGTGCCGAGCGAACGAAAAGAAGGAAGGAATGTAAATAGAATCATGAAATTTGCAATATTTGAAAGAATCAATAAGAGATATGCACAAACCATCTCGTCGGGTTTCGATGCAAATGAACTGAAACTTCAATGAAAGTCAAATCATGATAAAACAGATGTCAGCGAAGATTTTCCGCGCAATTGCAATTTTATTACTAGTCGTCAGTCCCCTGAAATTTAATTTCTCTTGCTAGCCGGCCATAATGGGCGACCGGCCATAATGGGCGACGCCACTCTAGTTGGCTTGGTGTAAAACATACATAAATATTTTTTATATTTATATTTAATTCTTTTAAGGAGGGTTGCCCTTCAACAAGTTGATTTTCAAGGGGCCCTCCGATAAAAACGTTAATTACAATATAATAAAAAAAGGGAAAAAGCTATTAATTAAATCAAACTATAAAACCTTATTTACAATATCTAAAACATATGTACAATAATGTTCAAAATTTACAATAAAAGCAAAAGGAAAAGTGCCTGTTTTTAGATGGTTTTTTTGAAACTATACAGAGAGGTTGCCTGCTTTGACTCGGCTGACAGGCTATTCCATAGTTTAGCGCCTCTATAAGAGAAACATTTCTGGCCATTAGTTGACCTTTTCATCGGTAACCTCAAGTCGGTCCCCGAGTTACGAAGACTGTATGACGAACACAGCGAATTTCGGGTGAAGAGGTCACACAGGTATTGTGGGGCCAGCTCATTCAGGGACTTGAAGACCATTGTCTTAGATTCACTGGTAATCAGTTCGTCAACGGTCTTCCATCCCAGCTCTTCGATAAGAGGTCTGCTTGGGGCATCGAATCTGCTATTCGTTATTATCCTAGCAGCACGCTTTTGAAGTTTTTGTAACTGATTAATTTCAGTTAAACCGGCGCAGCCCCAGACAGAACAGCAGTATCGAAAATGGGGCTCCACAATACCTGTATAGAGAGTTTGCAAAGTTTCTTTCGGAAGAAAAGACTTGGCATGTTTTAGAAATCCAACTGCCCTGGAGACCTTGGCAGATACTGCCTTGATCTGTTCTTTCCAATCCAAAGAGCAGTCAATTTGCAAACCGAGATATTTTGTCTTTTTGACTACTTCAAGCTCATTATCCCGTATTTTCAATTTCAAGTCTTCATTTTGACCCTTGAGAATGTTGTGTTTCTGCTTGGTGGAAACAAGCATTGAATGAGTTTTTGCAACATTCAGGGAAAGCTTGTTGCCTTGTAGCCAAGCATCCAGCTTTCTAAGATCGCTGTTAATAGCCTCATTCAGCCGAGTCAGATCGTGAGACTGGTAGCACAAACTGGTATCATCAGCATACATGGACACGTTGGAATCTTGAACTGCTTGTGGGAGATCGTTGATGTAGACGAGGAAGAGAAGAGGGCCAAGACATGAACCTTGTGGAACACCAACTTCGATGTCCCCAATTTCGGAATCTACCCCATCAACCCTACAAAATTGCTTCCGGTTCATTAGGTAGGATTTAAACCAAGAGAGCTCACGTTGTTGTACACCGTAAAGCTCAAGCTTTTTGCAGAGAATGTTATGATCGACGGTATCGAATGCCTTTTTAAGGTCAATGAACACTAGACCCACAAGCTTTCCAAGATCCATTCCATTATACCAGTCGTCAGTATTTTTCAGTAAGCATGTTACTGTTGAATGAAGGCGCAAAAAGCCGGATTGGCCTGATGAAAAGTGGCCATTATCATTCATATACTGGTACAGCTGATTTGTTACTAATTTTTCAAAGAGCCTTGAGATGACGGGCAAGACTGATATTGGTCGATAGTTAGATTTTTCAGCCTTGTCTCCATCTTTGAAAATCGGAGTAACTCTAGCAACTTTCCATGAGTCAGGAAAACGACTTGTTTCAATGGATGTATTGAACAAGAAAGCAAGCGAATTTTCAATAAAAGGCAGCGCAAGCTTCAGAAAGTAGCTAGAGATGTTGTCAGTCCCAAAGCTCTTTGCTGTCTTAACAGTGGCAAATGCATCCCTGATCTCCTGCACTTCAATGGTCCTGAAGTGGAACGTTGCCTTATGTTTGTTAATTTCATAGTCACCTGCAAGGAGGGGATTTGGGGCTGGATCTATTTTGTCAGCAAGATCCTTACCTACTGAGCAAAAGAAACTGTTCATTGCATTAGAAATATCTTTTTTATGAACTGTTTCTGAACCAGACTCTTTAAGACAATCAATGTTGCTGGACTTTGATCTCTTATTGAGGAGTTAATTGATTGCCTTCCATGACTCTTTCATGTTACCTTGACATGCAGAGATCTTATTAGTATAGTACTGCTTCTTTAGCTGGATATTTAGGACATTGACCTTGTTACGGACCTGTTTATAAGAGTCCATAAGGAATTGGGATTTTCTTTTGGTTGCAGCCTTTTTTAGCTTATCCCTGGTCTGCATTATCTTCCTAGTTTTTATCATTTTATGGCCTTTTTCCACTGCTCCATTATATCTTCGAATGCAGTAGACCATATAATGATCACTCAAGGAAACTTCATACACTCCAGATTTTACAATGTTTCTCGCATATGTTGTAGCAATATGGTCAATAATGGCAGTGTAGTTAGAGTGACCCTAGTTGGTTCCTCAATAAGCTGTTTGAAGCTGAATAACTCATAGAGATCAAGCATGTGCTTTGAATTGTTATTTATGGGCTGCTCAGCTTGTTTTGGAGTGAGATCACAATTAGTGTCCCCAAAGAGGATTATTTCTTTACCCTCTTTGTCCAAAAAAGAAAGAACTTTTTCCAGCTTATTGAAAGATCCAACAGGGTCGCTGGGTGGACGGTACCAAGCAAGAACAAGAAAGGACTTGCTTTTTGGTGGTTCAACTTCAATACAAATGAGTTCCAGGTCATTAGTAGGGATATCAAGACGACGTTTGTACTTGATAGAGTCCCTAACATAAATGGAAACACCACCACCATTGCGTGTCCTATCCAGACGTTCTTGTTGGTATCCAGCCACACTAGTGAGCTCCTTTGGGAATTCTGGATCGAGCTTAGTCTCATTCAAGGCAAGAATTTGAATCCCAAGGTCCCTAATTAATAGCTGAACCTCATCTAGGTGACTGCGAAGACCGTTGATATTCAGGGATGCAATTGCCATACCTTTTTTAAATCCTAAATGCTGACGACACCTGCCAGGTGCCACAGTATCACTGGTGGTTGTCAGAGATTTAGGTGACAAACCATTATTGCAAGCATCCTCCCTGTTTAGAGTTTGAGGTGGGAGTGGGTCAACTATTTCCACTTCATGAATGTCATGTCAAGTCAATTGCTGAGACTTAGTGGCATTAAACAGATTAGCAGCAAAAAAATGTCATCGCCTACCTTGTTTAAATGGATTCTACTACGATTTAAATGTTTTGACGGATTGATGTTACTGTGATCAGTGTAGGACAAATCATTTTCAGCACAAAGATCTCGAAGAACATAGTTGACCTTGACTCTTTTAGGCTCCAGGTGATCGTATCTTGGTACAAGACCAGATACAACAACAGTATAAGCAGTGCAAGTTCAACAATTTCCTTAGCGATTTCAACCTCAGACTTTGTCTTATTTGCCAAATCATTTGTTCCCACATACAACAGGATGCAGCCAGGTGATCGATCAATTGTGGGTTGAATATAACTATTCATATCTTTAGTAGTGGCACCACTAAACGAGCGAACGTGAATATTTTCGTTTGGTCTGCAACGCTCCTTAAGCTCCCAGCCTTTTATGTTTTTGACAAGGGAGTCTCCAACGATAACAGTCGATCTATTTCTTCTCTTTTTTCCGTTGTTGGTTGCATTAGTTTTCCCCCTCAGATCTGCGGCTTTATCATCAGCCACTTGAGGATTGGAACTGTTCCTTGTATTCGCCTGTTCTTTCGATTCAGTTTTTTTATCATTAGCCACTTGAGGATTGGATCGGTTCACCGAATTCACCTGTTCTTTCGATTCAGAGGTTTCATCATTGACCACTTGAGGACTGGGACCGTTCGTCTTCGTTTTCTCTTTTTCCTTTGTTTACTAGCCCGTTTTGTTTTCCTCTTCGCTTCAGGATGGTCGATCAAGATGCTTTCTGTAACAATGTTCGCATTGTTGAATTCACCACGAGTAGTAATACTAGGACCGCTGGGATTTACATTTGACTTTTCATTTCCACTTTGATCCTCATGGGGTTTCGGAGCAGTGTCCTTCGCTGTACTGACGTCATTGTTAATTAGCCTGATGTTTTCGATTTTCAAGTGGAAATTTTCTTCCGCCAATTTTTCATTTTTTTTCCCTCAATTTTGCCACTGTTATGTTCAAAGATTCGTTTACATCAATGATTTTACCAATAACATTTAAAAAAGCAAAAAATTCAGAGCCCTGGCAATCATTTGCTTCTGAGAGAGGATTCGTTGATTCAATTCTAGCGTCTTGCATAGGTTTAATTCCAAGGCCAAGACTGTGCTTCTTACAATGTGCTTCTTACAAACATATGGCACTTGTGCTTCTTGTGCTTCTTGTGCTTCTTGCTTCTTGTACAACAATGTGCTTCTTACAAACAAACATATGGCACTTGCTGCATTTTGTTGAAACAAGGTACAATTTATCCTTGTCTGCTTTATGATCTCTGCCTTGAATGGATCTGATGCATGAAGAACAACGCCCAGAGGAAGGATCAGTGTTTGGTTGCACTGCTGCATGGGCTACCTGAATTGGTTAATTCAAGAACATCTGAATCTTCAAGCGTGCATCTCGCTGTAGGCTATTGATGCTTCTTGACTGAACCAATGGTTTTGACATTGCCATTGCTAAATTCCAAGCATATTCCCGTGAATCAGCTTCGCATGTCTATGGTCTATTCAGTGGTGTGAAGAGATAGAGACCTTAGGTCGCAAGCTCTCCAAAAATCAAGTTTTGCCTTAGTCAAGTCAAGTCACTGCATATGCTACGATACAGGAGTCCATATCTAGCTGGATTTGACTTGCTGTAGGACTTGAAATTGATCTGCTGTCGTGTGGCATAGAGCGTTTCATCTAAGGATAAATAATCATCTGGAATGTAGGAAGCAGCACAATGCTCATTTAATTGTTCAAGATTTCTCGAAAGGCTGCAAAGCGGTATTTCAGCCATCTTTAGGACGCGTTGCTGGGTCGTCAAATGAGATACATCTGAACAGAAAACTGAATCAATTTTGGCTCATCACAGCAGAGTAAACATGATGCCCCATGACGGGATTGAACAGAAATGAGGTCCCAATGTGGTTCTGGCCAAGAACTCCACGAAAATACAGCAATCCAAGAAAAGCCAAAATCTCCTCATAGCAAGTGTGCTTCAAATACGGATACTTATCAATGCTTTCCTTCACGCCAGAGTCAGCCACTACTCGCCTTATTTTTTCATTGGTGTGCCTCACAATCAATCCAGTCATTCATCTGTGAAGAAAAGCTGCCAGCATTCTAGCTCTGATGCTGCAGCCCTACTTGCTCGAGATGGACCAGGTACATTGGTGATAATATTGGCCTGGTTATTCCTACCTGCGATAACAGATGGCAGGTGTCTCCATATCAAAGTTTTCTTGTCGATAATGGATGTCACATCAGTGTGCTCATCAATTAGTTCATACCTTTTGTAATTTTCTTCATTCAAGTCAAGGCTATGCACTTTCTGTAAATCCCTCTTATTTCTTTTATTTGAACAATCTACCATCTGGATTTCACCAACGTCCTCGCCAGCTTCGTCTGTCTCTTCCAAAGCAACTACATTTTCACCAACATCCTCGCCAGCTTCGCATGTCTATTCTAAAGCAACTACATTTGCCTCTTCTCCGTCAAGTTCATTGTCCGAATTCCTTGCAAACAGCTCTTCATCGTCTATCTCACCAATCGATTCATTATCACTTCCAAACAAGTATTCGGATGCCTCTTCAACAGTAAATCACTTTGATGCCATGCCTTGAACGATTACCTAGTAACCTTGACTAAAATTTGAAGTGCTCGATAGATCAACATAAAAAAAGTGGAAGGCAATCTATCTTTTGATTTACTTCAACGCATTTATAAATGGCAAATAACACCTCGGGTCTTCCTTCCTTTACAACTAGCTTATAAGCTTGGTGAAATTATAAATGGTGTGATAATTCATTTGCAAACATTCCCATCTTTACGAAACACTATCTCACGAAATCTCCACTAAATTAAACAGGATGTTGTGTTATATCGTAGGCTCCAAGTAGCTTCCTTAGTCTCTGCTACACGTCTTTGAGATATCACGGAATAATAATCTAAAACTTCCACTATTCGTTTGACATATTTAGGTTTCATATACATATAAAATGCTACTATAATTTATTTCTTCAAACACAATGAACACTTGTGTCTAGCCTCACTACATAAGGACCCTCTAGTTACGCTCAACAAATTGAGTTGAATTGTTGTTGTTGTTGTTGTTGTTGTTGTTGTTGTTGTTGTCGTTCCACTGAGGGCCTTATGGACATGGAGCTGTAAAATCGGACAAAAATGTAAATATGCGACAAGTTTTGTCGCAAAGTCATGTGCTGATTAGAGTATGGCTTAGAGGAAGGAGCCTTTTGCATTGATAGCTACAATGAACATTTATCGAAGTTCTGATAGCAAATTCTATGGTACTGCAGTTCTGAAAAACTGTTTTTCTCGGCGTCTGAGGGCTAATATCACCATTTACGAAAATTTGATATATAAGCATTCTTTCACCGCTGAATTCGATGAGATCGCACAAAACGCGATATTTTGGCAATAAGTGCCCCCAAAAGCCCCTGAAAGTTGGGGAGGTGCTGAAAATTACCGCGCAAAGAAAGAGACTGGATCCAGTGATTGTGAAAGGTCTGTGACGTAACAGCAGGAAGCACGCTACGCGCAAGCAACCGAAGCACTGTTGGGGAATCTGTCGCGTGCGAATAAACTGAAGAAACAAACAAAATAAATTTTGGAAACAGCGTCGGAATCATCATGCAAATAAAAAGATGTGTGCTACGACGTCAAAGAATATGTTATTGAAGAAGAAGGCGAAGTAGCAACAGCGAGCACCGAGGACTGTAGTATGACAAACTTCACGTCGTCCTAGGCCTACACATCCAAGATCCATATCAAGATTCAAGATGACCCCATTGCCGATGAAGAATGAATAAAAAAAATTACAAAAGCAAACTGAAATGATAAGAAACTCACAACTAATCTTAATATGAACAGCCTTACCTCAGTATACAAGGAAAATTATAAATTTCCGGCCAAATGATAAGATTCACCACGATTCACCACGCACGGGTTCTCCGCTAAACGGGCCCAAATTTACGCCTCTTGTTTACGAAATGGTACAAATTTTGGGCTTCCAGCCCCCAACCTTTCACTCCACTCTCGTCAAAAGCACTTTCTTGCAGATGATAAGATATTACTGATCCAAATGTATGAAGTGTAATTCATATTAAAATCTTCATTGGTAGCCTGCGTGCAGACTTTTCATTGGTAAATTCCCAGCATTTGTGTCCTTCGGAACTCTCTTAGAAATGACCGTGACCGTAAGCCTGATCGTAAACGAATGACAACAAAATTGACCTGCTGACACTAAAATCACAATACCTCCAAATTTTAGTGCAAAGACCTATTAACATCTGACACTATTGGAAAGGGTATTTTTTAAGTCATTCATAAATAATCGTTGTTCAATTCAAGTATAAATGCTACCTTGGAGAATTACCTCTTCTCTGCGGAACTACTGATGTCTTCTTTGGGGAAACAGGACAATTTTTCTGATAATTCAACAAAGACGACGTATGTGGCTTTTACGATTCGGTTCTTTCATTGATGGAAATCTTTTACCCCGACTTCATCTGATATCAAATTCCTGAACAGAGGCAAACTGTCGATCGAAGTCTTTTGGTACGAAATGCTCCGAGCAAACCCCGGAGTGCTTCTAATCGGTCCATTTTGCCTTCTATCTCTTTATAAATTCCGTCAATTTCTTTCTTCTCGTTTCCTCGTTTCAAGCTGATCATCGCCAATGAAGGCAGATTATGGATAGAAATACCCAGATTTTTTCATAGATATTGCTCCAGTCTCAAACCATACACCTATCAGGCATGGTGGAAAGAACGGATTTGCGGACAGAAGCAAGAAGCAACTTTGTTCTGTTTCTCCCATGAAGGCCTACGCTACGACTCTCACGCCTTCCTGCTGTAACGCTGCAACGCTCGTTACCAATCTTCTGTTCTTTGCGCGGTAATTTTGAAATTTTACCGCAAATTCACAACTTTGGAGGGCTTTTGGGGGCACTTTTTGCTAAAAAAATCTCGCGTTTTTGGTGATCTCATCGAATTCAGCGGTGAAAGAATGTTCATATATCAAATTTTCGTAAATGGTGATATTAGCCCTTTAAGATCAGTGGTTTTGAGAAAAAAGTAGCAGGTGATTTAGGCCCAATAGATCTTTTTAGCTAAGATTCAAAAAAAGAATCCGAATCGAAAGATATCTTGATACATTTGTAGAATGTTCGAATGTATACAATAGTGATAGAAGCTCCAACACCACATAATCGAACCTTGTGTAGAATATCGAAAAGGTCTATTAGTAGAATCAGTACGGAGATATTCCGTTTCTACAAGCGTAGGGGAATGAGTCTCTCTGTTGACCGAAGCGCCATCATCAAGTTAAAGAGCAAACGGAAACGAGAGACTCCGGGTAATAAGTCTAACTTGTATCTCTATAACTTACAAAAGTAATAATTGCAATAAAAATTCAATATTTCAGTGCAAATTTCAAACAATGATCAGCATTTATGCTTTTTAATCTAAAAAAACTAAGAAACCATGAAAATAGTTCATAGAAAAGGTTCAATCTACAGTCTAAGGTCACTTTAGGTAGGAAAGATTCTCTGTGACACTTGTCTAAGGAAAAACAGGCTTTACAGTTTTTCCCTTGAAACGTATGTGTAGATCGAGAGATAAACTAAAGACTGCAGCCGTCAAGAAAAAATCAGAGGCTCTCATGGCAGCCTACAAACAACTTAGAAACAAAGTGAATAATACCTGTAAAACACTAAAAAGAGAATATTATACTGACAAGATTAAAGCATCCGAAGGAAACTTGAAAGAAACATGGGCAACTATTAACAAGGTAGTTAATAAACGATCTAAATCGACAATGATTAGCTGCTTGTCTGATGGTGACGAGCGCATCTCAAATCCCCAAGACATAGCGAACAAGATGAATAATTTCTTTTGCAATGTTGGTGATCAACTAAGTCAGGAAATCCCAAATACCAAGAACTCCCTCCTAGAAGGAGAGGTTACTGTAAATCCTGAAAAAGTGTCGTTTTCATTTTCTCCAATATCGCCCCAACAACTTGGCAAAGCAAGCTCATTTCCAGCTATTTTCTCAAAATTGGGATGCCGATCCTTGCTAGTCCTCTGAGCCAATTGTTCAATCTATCTATGTCTCAGGGGTTATTTCCTGACAGTTGGAAAATTGCACGGGTTGCTCCTATTTATAAAGCTGGTCCAGCTGATGATCGGTCAAATTATCGACCCATCTCTGTTTTACCTGTTGTTTCTCGTCTATTCGAAAAACTTATATTTGACCAGATGTATTCTTTCCTTAACAATAACAAGCTTCTTTACTCGAAGCAGTCAGGCTTTAGAAGGTTGCACTCAGTTTTAACTTGCTTACTAAAGTGCACGAATGACTGGTATCTGAACATAGACAAAGGCAAATTCACTTCAGTAACATTCATAGATCAAAAGAAGGCCTTTGACAGAGTTAATCATGAGATTCTTCTCAAGAAGCATTCCCTGTATGGAATAACAGATAAGGAATTACGCTGGTTTCATTCATACCTCTCGAACAGAAAACAATGTTGTAAGGTAAATGGGCAGATCTCTGAACTTGAGGACGTTACATGTGGCGTTCCACAAGGTTCATGCTTAGGGCCTCTCCTCTTTTTACTCTACATCAACGACCTACACCTATCACTAAATTACTCTGAGGTGAATATGTATGCAGATGACACTAGCATTTCGTTTTCATCGGATTCTATCCCCACCATAAACGAAAGTGTCAATTCCGACCTTCTTTGTTTAAAAACCTGGTTGGAATCAAATAAGTTATCTCTCAATGTCGCCAAAACACAAAATCTCCGCATAGGAGGTAGAAAGAAGTTGAAAGACATTGAAAACTCTGAAACACAAAAAGTGCAAATTGTTATTGGTGAAGAACCAGTTTCGGAGATTAAGCACACAAAATACCTGGGGATCGAAGTTGACCAATTTCTAAATTGGGATGATCATATTTCCGCTATAATTAAAAAGACATCAAAAGGAATCGGAATGTTACGTTATGCGAAAACATATCTCCCTCTAACTACGATTCAGTCAATGTACAGAAGTCTTATCGAGCCATATTTCCGATCCTGTTGTTCCGTGTGGGGAGTCTGTAGTACCACTGCCTTAAACAAACTACAGAAACTACAAAACCGTGCCGTGAGGATAGCTACAAACAGCCCTTACGATGCGTCCTCACAGCCACTTCTGAAGGAACTAGAATGGCAAACGGTCAGAGAACTGATTGACATGGAAACCGCAAGGATGCTGTACAGGTCAATTAATGAGGAAGCTCCCAATTACCTTGCAACTTTGTTCGAGAGGTTGTCGGATAATAGTATTAGAGTGCTTCGAAATACAAATACAGACCTGAAGCTGCCTTTCCTAAAAACGTCCAGTGGTCAACGGTGCTTTGCTTATAGAGGAGCACGATTATGGAATAACCTTAACGCTGATGTCAAGACAGCGTCGACCTTAAATCGATTCAAAGCTGCATATAAAACCAGCCAGTAATCTTTTCGGTTGAACTCCTTATTTACATACCAGTTTTATTTTCATCTTTATCGTTACTTGTAAATTTTGATTAGATATCTTTATTTTGTTATTATTTTACAGGGCAATTTGGAAATCAGTATTTAACTGTATATTTAACCCTGTTTAAAGAATTTAAAATGAAAAATGAAAAGAGCTGTAAAGAAATGGTTGTAAAAAGGAGCAAAAATGTAAACAAATATAGAATGAACTGTTTCTAGTGGTTGCTGATTTATTGAGAAAGAAAGTCACAATCACGCGTTGCTTCAAAACCAGAGGATTTTATCACCGTACTTAACCTTATAACTTGAATTTTAACATTAAGGTTACTGTAACCGTTCAGGCGGCGATTAAGAAACTCCGTTTACCACGGCCGTTCGTCAAAGTATACCAAACAAACTTATGCATCATTCGACGCAGAATTAAACGTAGAATATCATGAAAATATATTCAGTTGATTCAATAAAATCGCGAATGATTTGTTCGAGATTTTAGGCAAAATCGACCACCCTTGGGAAAAAATCTTTGTGTACCCCAATGATAATCGTTGGACCACGACTTTCTATTTACCAAAGACTTAAGGCCCTGAACTGCAAAACCGTGTCACGAATTTTTGATAAAAGGTATTGCCTTGAAATGATATCATTTTAAATAAATGTAAATGTCTTAAATGTCTTTTTTAACTTTCAGACCCTTGTAAAAATCGGACCAGTGGATCTATCACAAATCGCTGACACGGTTTCGTAGTTATATGTATTGTGACTCTGTGTGCCAAGTTTCAAGCTGTTCGATTGGCCTGTTGGGTACACAAAGATTTTTTATTACCCACCAGTACTCGGGAATCCTGTTTCCAGAAATCAGGCTTTTATCAAAATGAAGCAAAAATTGCGGGAAATACGATTATGCATGAAAGTTCAAGCAATTAGGCTTAAGCGCGGTATTGGTAAAGCATTATGTCAATAACACAGCAGCACGGGATGTCATGAACATAGCTGCAAGGTCAAGTGAGTTTACTTTAATCCGCTCATGTATATTCCCGCACTTTTTGAGAAACAGTATTGCTCCTTTTAAAATGCTGAAATTCCAAGTAATTGTGACTATTTCTGGAAGTGAGTTGGTTTAAACAGTCCTCAAATACGTTTACCATCAGATTATGACAAAAACCAAAAATCGAAAATTTGTCGTCTGAACAGTTACAGTAACCTTAAATTAACTTAAACGTTACAGTTATGCCAGGAAACGCATTTAGGGGTAATTAATGACCATATTCTTCAAGAATATCAACCAAGCAGCATGCTGAACGCAATATTGTTGGCTTAAAACGACTTTATCACTTTTGAGAAGCAAAATATCTGATGGACGCATGCCATGGCCTGAAGCACTCGTGTCGCACATTTCCATTCCTAGCAACCCTAGATATGTCCAATATTCTTGGTTGTCACAAAATTCAATGTATGCCTATCTGTCTCACTTAAGAACATCAGAAAACAGGGCCAGGTATGTTTTATTCAATCAATTTCGTTGATTTTAACGCAATGGAGAATAATGAATCCTCTGGTTTTGAGGCAGCCAATAATTTAGGCTTTCTTGCTCCATAAATCAACAACTAGTGAACAGATTTACTCAAACTTGGTATCAACCTTTAATTTGAAGTCTCTTCTTATAAGAATCTTAGAAACAGAAAAATTGGATTTATGGCTGCTCCGCAGAAGCCACTCAAACAGCGCACATGTTTTTTGGGACACCCTGTATAGCTAATACACATAAACTTAAAGTCAAGGAGTTTCAATTGCAAAAGAATCAAACTGAGACCAAACGAAACAAAAAACCTTGAGGGGGGGGGGTGGAATCCACCCCCACCATGTGGATTAGGGTTAAGATGTCATTATTTGTTCCCCAATAGACGATTACGGAAAAGATGGTCTCAGGGGGTATTTGGCCAAATCATCAAATCAAACCAAATCCAATCATCAAATCAAATCATAATCATTCTTTAACGTTGGTATGACATAGTTGTAAGAAACTAACTAATACCAACTATTTACAATAGAATTTACAAAGATGTCTAAGAAATAATATTTACAAGCTACATAACATAATGGAAAGCCTACTTGCAAATTTTACACTTACACTGTTCACCCGTCCAGGTTTTGATCTTTCTTTTAAAGATGCAACTGTTGGTAGCTCCTTTATTTCATCGTTCAGATTATTCCACAATAAGCTTCCTCGGAATGAGAGCGACTCCATGCTAAATTTTATCGTCCTTGTAATCCGTAATTTACACAGATGCTTAGTTCTGAGATCATACTCTTAAAAAGTACCAGATGTATGATGGCTCATTGACTTAGAGATTTCTAGCATCAATTTTAGGATCGTTATCGTGTCACGTTTCTCCAAAATTGTATCAAAGAAAGGGTCGTAATCATTGTGGAATGTTCTTAAAGCACGCTTATGAGTAAGGTCTATATTTTATGGTTGGCATCGTTGCCACAAAACATCTACACTAATGGGCAATAGTTAAAGCTTGAAATAATTACTGTGTTGCACGGCTCCATCATCATCATCATCATCATCATTAATTTATTTACAAAGTAGGCTGAAACAAAACCATAGCTAAAATTACAGCTAATTAAGGCCTACTTATTTACAAAATTTACAATCTAATCTAAAAATAATATGTTTATGTATAATTACAGTAATTTCACTAGCTATCCTGTTATGAACCCAACCTGTTGGACATATGTTTTGCAATGCCTACAGTTGCATTTATCACCATTCCAGCACCTTATTTGCTTTTTGAAAATTTGAAGGGTGCTGGAGTCTTTTATCTCGTGTGGTAGCAGCTGCCACATTCTATTTCCAAGGAAAGCTACAGACTCGATTCCAAAGGACGTAGTGCGTACTTTTGGAAGCAGCGCGTCGGTCCCATGCCTCAAGTCGTAGCCAGTGTTCCGCTGCGTGAAAATATCCTTCATAAAAGTTGAACTTAGATCTAATTTTGTTTTAAAAATTTCAGTCATAAGCAACTGTAAGTTTCTTCTGTTCGAATCTCCGCTTAGTTCTTTTTAGAATATACAAGAAAACATTCAAGAGTAGTCGACATAATGTAAATAAACAATCAATCCAAAATCTATCTCAATCTGCACGTCTGCACTCTACGGTCTAACAGTCCTTCTCCTGAGTTAATTACATAGTGTCTTTTGTTATGTTATGAAATACAATAGAAAGTATTAACCAATCAGAACTAAAATTAGTCAATAATTACACACTGAATGTCAAAGTTTATGCCTTACGTAATAAGCGCAAATAATAGCATCAAAATTTCCCACGCTGAGAAACAAAAGCTTTTCTTACTAATAGCAATGTCAGTGCTTAATGAGCATCATTAAATTCTACACTGGGAATGGCTTGGCTTAATGAGCAATAAGCCGCATTCTACAATACGCAGTAACCTTGTGAATACGATGGCAACGATGATCAACAAAACTGCATCGCATATTCCCATCCATAAATTTAGCTGCAATTAAAAAGGTTTCACACGACTGCGCAGCGGTTAAGTACCTGCGTTTTACGACACTCTCCCCCCCTTGACTCAATCAGAGTCAAGCATGGATCGCGTAAGCCACATCGCATCTGCAGCAGCAGCTCTGCGGGGTCTTACCATTCTTCTTTCAGTTTTCTCATTGTCCTCACTTCCTTCCCTATCATCCTCTTTCTTCTTTGTGATCTCCAATGGGTAAAGTTTAGTTAAGGGCCTATTCAAATATTCTTGCTTACCCTTAGAAATGATCAAAACTGAAGCTCCTCTTACCACACCATCCTTCCCTGTAATTAGACGTTCTACCTTTCCCATCTTCCATTGATTTCTTTTCAGATGTTCATCAGCAATTAAAACAATGTCTCCTTCCTGGATCTCAGTTGAATCATTTCCAGATGAAGTGTGTGTCTCTCTCAGATTACAAATGTACTCTTTCCTCCACCTGTTCCAAAAATGAGACAACTTTTTAGTCACATATAAAAATCTCCTGGTATAAGTACACTCATCATCATCAATGTCTATCTTAGCTGTATCAATGTTATCCGCAAACGGTGATAACCTACGACCACATAATAAATGCGACGGAGTAAGAATCTCTACATTACAATCTTCCTCATAAATGTATGTGAGTGGTCTGGAATTCAAGACACCTTCTATTTCAACTAATACAGTGTGCATTTCATCAAAGGTTAATCGAGAGTTCCCCAACACCTTCTTCAGCGTTCTTTTTACGCAACCAACCATTCTTTCAAACATCCCACCCCACCACGGACTTCGCTCAAGATTGAAACGCCAAACGATCCTTTTTGACCTCAACTCATCCTGAAATAACTTACTCTCAAAAATTTGCTTCACGTATCTTGCAGTTGCTTTGAAAGTTTTTGCATTATCTGAAACGATAAGATCAGGAGTACCTCTCCGCGCTGTAAAACGACGAAAACATCTGATAAAGCAAACCGTGGTTAGATTATCAACAAATTCTAAATGAATAGCTCGAGTGACACAACATGAAAACAATGCTATGTAGGCCTTTTGCATCTTTCCCATGGAATCCTTCACGTACACTGGACCAGCAAAATCTACACCTACCTTGCTAAATGGTGGAGATTCTGTAACTCGAAAACTTGGCAATGGTGCCATTGGTGGTGCCTTAAAGGACTTACCTTCAAGCTTCTTACAAATTACACAAGAATTGATCATTTTCTTAACAAATTGCCTTCCCTTTGTAATCCAATATTTTGACCTAACTTCTGCCAGGGTGATACGCAAACCTTCATGACCAATCTTACCATGAATATTCAGAACAATCAGCTCAGTAAATTTGTGTGTTTTGGATAAAATAATTGGAAATTTACTCTCATTCTCTAAATCTGAATTGACAAGTCTGCCCTTGCACCTCAAAATACCTTGCTCTTCAAAAAGGCCTAACTGTTTTGCAAGCTGTGAATATTTAGCCTCTCTTTTCAAATCTTGCTGTACGCTAACAATCCAAAGTCTCTCTGCTGAAATGATTTCTGGCACTTGTAATGGCTCTAAATCTACACTTTGATGTCTTACCTTTGCTTTCAAATTGTTTACAAAGCGGCACACAAGAGCAGTGACTCGCAACAATCTATCAAGAGTGCCAAACTTATCAATATCAATGACCTGGCTAATACCTGTTAACGAGTGTTCTGTGGCTAGCAGAACATTGACCTTCCTTCTTTCCTCTCTTACCTCTGACGGTTCATCAAGAATCAGACTTTGGGGCCACAATGATTTGTCGAGCCTTAACCATTGAGGACCATACCACCATAGTTTGGAATGTTCTAGTGTGCTTGCTGCAACCCCCCGGGATCCTAAATCAGCAGGGTTGTCACTACCTGGACAGTGTCTCCAATCTGACTTTGAAGATAACTTCAAAATTTCATTTACCCGATGTTGGACAAATTGCTTCCATTCATTTTGGTTGTCTATCCAATACAAGGCGGTTTTGCTATCTGACCAATAGAATTTCTCATCAATTCTTACCTGTCCACTCAATGCTAAATACACAGTGTTCATCAAATTTGCCAGTATCCTTGCTGACAATAGTTCAAGTCGAGGAATGGTCAATTTCTTGAGTGGTGCTACTCTTGCCTTAGAGCAAACAAGTTGGCTGTAAGTTCCGGATTCTGTTGTGTAAACAAGATAAACAACAGCACAATAACCATTCAATGAGGCATCTCCAAACCCATGCAAGGCACAGTGTAAAACTTTACCTGAATCTTCCTTGTACAAACACCTGGGAATAGTTATTCTCCCTACCTCTTGCAATTCACTTACCCATTTGTTCCATTTTTCCAATTTATCAGAAGGCAATTCCTCGTCCCATCCAATATTATCGATACAAAGCTCTTGAAAAAGAATTTTCGCACTTACCATGATTGGAGAAACGATGCCTAATGGGTCAAAAAGTTTGGCAAGAGAACTCAATATGATACGCTTTGTAATTTTACCTTCATATGAAACATTGGAAAGTTTACCAAGATCAAACTCTAGGCAGTCTGTGTTACGATTCCATTCAATCCCTAGTACCTTGTTTCTTACCTCATTTGATTGAGTACCCTGAAGTAGAGTTTTGGCATACGATAAATCACATTCCTTGCTAATATCAGACTCAACAGTGTTACCTCTTTCTGCATTCTCTATCATTTGAGTAAGACCTGGGTTGCAACTTTTCCATTTCCTTAGCCTGAATCCACCTTCAAGCATTCTACCCTTGACCTTGTGATAAAGTTCAAGCGCAGTTTTAACATCATGAGCTCCTGACACCAAGTCATCTACATAGAATTCTCTACTCACCTTCTCTACAAAATTTGGGTCAACATTCTTGTATTGATCAATATGGTGTTTCAATACTGCATTGAGGAGAAAAGGCGACGAATTGACACCAAATACAACGCGCTTGAAGCGATAGGTCAAGATAGATGGATTCTTAGTTTGAATATCATCGACCCAAAGAAAACGTAAACTGTCCCTGTCTTCTGGATTAATTTCAATATTGAGAAACGCTTTCTCAATATCCGCCACTAAAGGAATTTTATGCTCTCTCCATGACACAAGAAGATCAAAAAGTAATGGTGTTAATGAGGGTCCTACGTGCAAACAATCGTTCAATGACACACCAAAGGACTTATCCTTGCAAGACGCATCGTACACAATACGTACCTTTGTAGTCTCCGCATCTGTGCGAACGACAGGTCTATGCGGAAGATAATGTGTCAAGCCCTTAGATTGATCTAAATCTAATACCTGTTCAATAATTCCTTTTTGTTCTTGTTCCTTGATTATGTTGTCACATTCCGATAATATCTCAGGTTCCGTTCTAAGTTTAGCAAGCTGACCCTTTAACCGTGAGAGGCTAATACCATAATTGCTTGCCAAGGGTTTATGGCCTACCTTCCAAGGTAATCTCACTGAGTACCTGTCACCTGTAAATTCAATGTTATCAACAGTATCAACATAAACATCATCTGTGGGGCGAATACCTATACTGTCTAAATCCCACAACAAATGCATTTGCAACTCTGAACTTGGCTCTTGTGGCCTAAAAATATTTGAAGGTACTGCATGAACATGATTAACAATAGCATGATCATTAGAATCACTCAAATGAAGTTTCTCACCTTTCAAAGGACCAGAAAGTACCCATCCCAACTTGGTTCTGACTGCTACCGGTTCACCTACTTTACCGCGTCTAATCTCATCTTCCTGTAGCTGCCACATGAAATCTGAGCCAATCAAAATAGAAATCTCAAGGCTGTCTTCTCTGGGACTAACATCTGAGAACCAAATGTCTCGTAAATGATCAAAATCTTTCTTCACAAGTTCCGCATGCTCGTTCCTAACTTCTGAAATGCAATCAATAACATATGCATCAATCAAGATACCCCTCCCCCCCTCTAGAGAAAACAATTCAAGTTTAACAACATCTTTAGAAGATAAATTAGGCTGCTTATCTCCAAACCTGCAAATATTGAGAGGTTCCTGTCTAAGAGGGGTAATATTTACTGCAGATACCACATTGGAAGTCACAAAAGATTTATGGCTCCCACTATCAAACAGAACTCGTACCTTCACTTCATTCTTCTTTCCTTTCACTAGGGCCCGGGCAGTTTGCAGGGCAACCCTCCCCCCACATTCAACATTCTCTGCACAAAAATTCGCATTAGTTACGCTGGGGGCAATTGGGGCACTAGGCTGAGTTTCCTTACGCACAGGGATAGCTGAACTTTCCTTATCGCACAAAGTGAGATGGTGCTTTCCATCACAGGCTGAACACAATACCCTACTTCTACATTGAAAAGCACGATGACCTCTAGAAAGACAGATAAAACAACGACCAAATTTTTTAACAATGTTCTTACGCTCTCCTACATTTGTAATAGTTTGGCAGTTTGTTTCCTCGTGACTTCCAAGGCAAAAGGTGCATTTTTTCTCCTTCGCTGCAGTTGTTGTCAGGGCACTTGCAGATGTCGGTTGCTCTCTTCTCGATGGCCTAGCCATTGTCGTTTGGTTGAATTTATCTCCTTGCTGCTGTATGTTCGGCCTAAAAAGTGGGGCATGAGCTTCCCTGACTTCCAGCTCCTTCCTCAATGCCATCAAAAACTCCGACAAGTTCCATTCAGTATGGTTATCCGAAGCTCTAATCATGTTTATCCTCACACTTTCCGGCAGCTTGTCCAGAAGCATCGCCACAACAACACACGAATACGTATCTTCGTCGATTTGGAGCGCTGCCAAACCACGATAATGAGTCTCGGCTCCGTCATAGAAACCTCGTAACCGTGAGATATCTCTGTCGTTGAAGACGGGCTTCAGGCTCATCAACTCTCTCAAATGGGCTTTCTTTATTGCAGTTGGCTTTGCAAATCGTTGTTTTAATAAATCGACGGCTGATTCGTAGTTTGCTTCTGTGAGGGCAAATCCAGCAATTACTGTCTTAGCAGGCTCTTCCATTAAATGCCGCAAATAAGTGAATTTATCAACTTGAGCAAGCTCTTCATTTTCGTGAATAGAACTTTGAAAAGAGTCCCAAAATTCTTGCCATTCATACGGTTTTCCACTAAACTTTTTAAGCTCTAATTTTGGCAGTTTTGCACGCACACGTTTTGTATTTAAACTTGCTGTCGAGCTTAGGCTGTCTTGTGAATCTGCTCTTTGCAATGGATGTGCTAATAATTCGATATCTTGCAGTGACTGTTCGATTTTTACCAAAGTTTCTTGTACTGTCACTTTAAATTGTCCGGCTTCGTTTACTTCTGCTATGCATTCATCTGACGTTCCGTGCTCTCCGATTAAATCTAAAATATCTTCATCGAGTTTATCGATTTTCTTCTGTTTATCTTTCAATTGCGACTGCAATGTTTTCAATCTAAGCTTCTCGTGCTTCACGTTCTCATACGTCAATATCAGTTGGCTTATAAATTCTCGATGTCCCGTTCTAACTCTTCCTTTCTTCTGTATTTGTTCTGCCATGACGACTTCTCTTCGTGTATATCTATCCGGCTCGGTGGACCAAGATGTTCGAATCTCCGCTTAGTTCTTTTTAGAATATACAAGAAAACATTCAAGAGTAGTCGACATAATGTAAATAAACAATCAATCCAAAATCTATCTCAATCTGCACGTCTGCACTCTACGGTCTAACAGTCCTTCTCCTGAGTTAATTACATAGTGTCTTTTGTTATGTTATGAAATACAATAGAAAGTATTAACCAATCAGAACTAAAATTAGTCAATAATTACACACTGAATGTCAAAGTTTATGCCTTACGTAATAAGCGCAAATAATAGCATCAAAATTTCCCACGCTGAGAAACAAAAGCTTTTCTTACTAATAGCAATGTCAGTGCTTAATGAGCATCATTAAATTCTACACTGGGAATGGCTTGGCTTAATGAGCAATAAGCCGCATTCTACAATACGCAGTAACCTTGTGAATACGATGGCAACGATGATCAACAAACTGCATCGCATATTCCCATCCATAAATTTAGCTGCAATTAAAAAGGTTTCACACGACTGCGCAGCGGTTAAGTACCTGCGTTTTACGACAGATCGTTTTCTGAATTTTTCATAATTTCGCTTATTCGAATGCCACATGAATACACGGTGTTGTCGTCAGCAAAATTACATATTTCTGAATCTAATTTCATAGAGAACAAATAACTTAGGAAGATGTTAAATAGCAAGGGCCCAAGAACAAAGTCTTGGGGGTGCCTATCTTGAAATTGCTCTGAGATTTTTATAAGACCCAATTTTTACTCTTGGTTTCCGATTAGGTAGGTCGCAAGCTTTTTACATGAAATTCACAGGCCTTCAATTTAGCAATAAAGAGGTCATGAGGTATACAGTCATATGCTTTTGATAGATGCATTGCAAAAGATGATCGAATTTCTATAGAATCATTGTTGATTCCATTATAGAACGCATGATGCATCTTGGTCAAATGCCCCCAGACGCCATCTTTTCCGTAATCATTTATTGTTGCTTGGAAGACAGTTTGCTTTCCATTCTTAGAAATGGTTTCCTAAGACTCAAAGTTGGCTGTCCTGGTTTGTGAACAGTTTATAAACTGCATTCAAAGGATTTTAGCTTTCTCTATAGCATTTCTCGTACTCTCTAGCATTGCCATCAAAGAAGTTGTTGCATCAATCTAAACAACTGAAGTGACAAATATATGGCTAAATTTTGGAAGAATAAATCTTTTGCATGAATTAGGGCCGAAAATGTTTTGTCGTTGTTATTACTGAATGGTGTCACACATCATGCAAGAAAAGTTCAATTCATTATATATTTTTTGTAGGGAGGCACGCTGCTTTCCCCTGGGTACCAGAGATAAAAAAAATTTTAAGTATTTTTTTAGTATTTTAAATTATTTATCTCTAGTACCCAGGGTACACGATGCTGAGCAGGGTACGATTTTTCAGGATTCCTCCTCTAAGCCAGGGAATCATTCTTAAAGGCAGCTCCAAGACACAGCTTTATTTTCCGTTTCTTCTGATAGGTTTCTAGTTAAATTGAAAGGAATCGTATAATTTTTGGTATAAACCAAAGGAAATTGAATTTTTTCTGAAATTTGTACTCCGGGGTACGGTATCAGGTTCCAAAATTTGACTCCAGAACAGGCTGCTTTTTCTAACTTCCAGCGGCATTTCCGGTATATTTGTAAATCAAGAGATCAAGAGCCTCCCCTAGGTGCAGGCCTCAAGGTCTCTGCAAAATCATGGCTAAATAAATGCTACAAAGAACTTACCAGCCAGCTGAAAAATCTTAAACCTTGCAATGTCAAGATATTTCTTCTCTATGGTTTCCAATGATGGAATACTGCAAGAGGGATCACTAGCAGCTGCTGCTGTCGTAGACTCGTCTTGGTTGCTGACGCATGCTCCGTCCACAGTTGATATCGATGACAGTTTTTCAACTTCTAGGAAAAGAGACGGAAATCAAGTTGTGCTTGAGCATGAACATCAGCTCGGTAAATAGAAAACGCATCGGGTGATTCAAAAGACATTTGGGCGTTTGAGAAATCACTAAAATTCGAAAATTCAATCAATGTCGATTATCTTTTTAAGGTGTAACATCACAGATTGTTTTTATATCCATATAAAACATTACAATACAGTTTTCATTCTACCATACTTTCTAATTACTACGCAACACTACTAGGACGATACCATGAGCAGCAAAAGACAGTGGCAGCCCCATGGCCATTATGTAAAGACATGCAAATAGGCTAACAATTACAAAATGCTACACATACATAAATAATTAACATTTCAATGGATACAGATACTTAACATAGACAAATTTCAATGAAGAAGCATTCCTGGCAGGTGTTTCTGGCACATGTTGATGATATAAATGTTCTTGTCAACAAATGGTTCAACTTATTTTCTCTGATTATAGACAAACATGCCCCAATATCTGAAATGCATGTCTCAGAGAAATTCTGTCCTTGGATAGGTAAGGACCTTAGAAACGTTATGCTGTCCAGAGACAGACTTAAAAAGGCTGTAACCAAATGACAGTCCCCAATCCTTATGGACTCATACAGGCAGGTACGTAATACGTAATACCCTGAACGTCCAGCTTAAGAAGGAGTACTACACTAATAAGATCTCTGCTTGTGAAGGAAACATGAAAAAATCATGGAAAACAATAAATTAACTTCTCAACAAGAGCATTGACTGTCTCAAAGAATCTGACTTGAAGACTGTTCGCAAAAAAGAAATTTCGGATAAAATGAACACCTTCTTTTGCTCGGTAGGCAAGGACCTTGCTGACAACATTGATCTGGTTCCAAGTCCCCTCCTTTCAGGTGACCATGAGGTTAACAAAATTAAGGCTAAATTTCACCTTCAGGACTATTGAGGTTCAAGAAATCAGGGATGAATTTTCCAAGTTTAAGACAGCAAAGAGTTTTGGGACTGACAACATTTCTAGCCACTTTTTGAAACTTGTATTGCCTTTCATTAAAAACTCGCTTGCCTTCCTGTTCAACACATCCATTGAAACAAGTCAGTTTCCTGACTCATGGAAAGTAGCTAGAGTCACTCCAACTTTCCAAGATGGAGAAAAGACTGACAAGTCTAACTATCGACCAATATCAGTCTTACCAGTCATCTCAAGGCTCTTTGAAAAACTTGTGACCAACTAATTGTACGATCATATGGACAAAAAATGGTTAATTTTCCAACAACCAGTCAGGTTCTTTTGCGCCTTCCGTCTGCAGTAACTGTTTACTTAAAAATACTGATGATTGGTACAATGGGTTGGATCTTGGTAAGCTTGTGGGACTAGCATTCATTGACCTTAAAAAAGTATTTGACACTGTTGCTCATAATATTCTCTGTAGAAAACTTGCCCACTATGGTGTCCAACACCGGGAACTTTCTTGGTTTAAATCTTACCTCACCAACCGTAAAGAGTTTTGTAGGGTAAATGGTGCTGACTCAGGCACTAGGGATATAGAAGTTGGTGTGCCACAAGGCTCATGTCTTGGTCCCTTACGTTTCCTGATCTATATCAATGATCTCACACAAGCTGTCCAAGATTCCACTGTGTCCATGTTTGCTGATGATACCAGTCTATGCCACCAGTCCTATGACTTTACTCAGCTAAATGAGGCTATCAACAACGACCTTAGGCGATTGGACTCTTGGCTACAAGGCAACAAACTATCTTTGACTGTTACAAAAACACACGTCATGATTGTTTCCACCAGACAGAAACATGCCACTCTCAAAAGTCGGAATAATGAACTGAAATTGAAAATTCGTGAAAATGAACTGCAAGTTGTTCAAAAACGAAATACCTTGATGTACAAATTGACTGCTCCCTGGAATTGAAAGAACAAGTCAAGGTGGTTTCTACCAAGGTTTCCAGGGCAGTAGGCTTTTGAAGCACGCCAAGTCATTCCTACCGAGAGAATCTTTGAAAATTCTCTACACAGGTCTTGTGGAGACGCACTTTCGATACTGTTGCTCTGTTTGGGGGTGTGCAGTTTCAACTGAAATTAATCAGTTGCAAAAACTTCAGAATCGCGCAGCAAGAATTATCACAAACAGCAGCTACGACTCCCAAAGCAGACCATTTATTGAGGGGCTGGGATGGAAGACCATTCAAGAACTCATTAAACATGATTCTGGAACAATGGTCTTCAAATCCTTGTTCTTGTTGTTGTCATCTTATTTTATTTCGAATAATTAAATATAGCTTCTAATTATAATATAAGAAGAAACTAATCAAATTCGAAACTAAACTAAACTAAATGAATATGTATGAATAAATAAATAAATATGTATGCTCTAATTCTATCTGGAGGTTTTATGTATTGATAAATGCAGCCCCATCGAAATGCCCTGTTATGGACCATTGCAATAATTAGAAAGAAGACCCTCTAAAACTCTAACGCAAGTGCAAGATTGCAGGACACCCAGCCACGGACAGACGACAAAGCCCCACCTGCCTGGCCCGCCACCCCGACAACGATAAGAGCCAGCAGCCCCACCCAACAGCAAACAGGGCCACCCGCCAGCCAATCGCTCCAGCTCCACCCCATAGCACCACTAATGGTTCCACAGGACAGAACCGAGGAAATCAGCAAACGAGCCACCCCGAGATCCATCGGACAAAACCGCTGACCCCCACCGCCGACAGGAGGGAGCACCAAGGCAAAGGCGCGGTCATCCCCCCAACACCAGATATCCCACCAGCCCATCTCGCACATGCGTTCATTTGGATTCTGTGTGCCTGCAGACGTTGCAGCTACATTTGATACCGTCCCATTCTTTAATTAGGCGTTTGAAAATAAATCAGTTATCAGCCGATTTAATCTCATTAGGCAAACCGTTGCAAACTTTTGGTGCCAAGGCTCTGAGGCTATTGGAGCCATAAGTTACCTGATTAGGCCTATGGTGCAGTAGGTCATAAGGATTTCTTTGAGATCGATTTGAATTTCTTGATGATTTAAAAGCAAAAATATCCTTCATAAAGGTGGGATTTAAATCCTTCATAGTCTTGTAAATTTCGATACAGAGGGATCTTAGCCTAGAAACGTGCATGTAGGATCTGCCCGACTTCACTAGCAGGGCATCATACGAGCTAGTATGATCATTGTATAGAAATCTCAATGCCCTTTCTTGTATCTTTTCAACTTTTTGCATGGACTTTGCCGATGAAAAATTCCAGACCAACGGACAGTAATTGAAATTCGAAAATACAAAACTTTGAATCAACACCTTTCGTTCTTCAAAACCAATAAAAGACTTGAGTCTTTTCAGGACATTAAGCTGAGTTGCAGCCTTATGGCAAAGGTCAGAAATATGCGGATGAAAGTTTAACTTATTATCAAGTTTTATGCCTAAGAGCTTTACACTTTC
This sequence comes from Aurelia coerulea, assembly GCA_039566865.1. NCBI lineage: Eukaryota > Metazoa > Cnidaria > Scyphozoa > Semaeostomeae > Ulmaridae > Aurelia > Aurelia coerulea. The sequence continues at coordinate 18,298,242 of CM076947.1, read as the reverse complement.
TTCCGATTTTATGCTCTTTCCCTGGATACTGATATTGATACCACTAGTATCAGATTGATCCTTTTTAATCAAAAGTGCATGAAATTTCTCAGGATTTGCAATCATATCATTATTCTTAAGCCATTCCAAAGAAAGCTTTGCTTCGCTCTCCAAAACATCTATAAGATCGGACATAGTCTTAGAAGAATAAACAAGAGTATTATCATCGGCATAGTTACAGACAGATGCTTTTTTGATGAACAGAATGAGGTCATTTATGAAAAAGTTAAAAAGAATAGGGCCTAATACGGAGCCTTGGGGGACACCCGATAGAATGAGTTGAAACGTACTATTTATCCTGACACATTGTTCTCGTCTTTTAAGGTAGGAATAAATATATACTAAAGAGTTTTCATCAAGCCCATATGCGGACAATTTTGCTATCAAAAGATCATGAGGGATACAATCAAAAGCCTTCGAAAGGTCCATAATGATAGCCCCCACTACGTAATCGTTATCTAATCTTGACCTCCACTCCTCTATCAGCCTTATCAAAATGTGCTGGGTGCTATAGCGTTCTCTATAAGCTGCAATAAAAATGGAAAGAGACTTCTCAAGAGGAGGGATCAGTTGTTTTTTGATGACTTTTTCGTATATTTTGGAGAATGCGTTTAGAACACTCACAGGCCGAAAGTTTTTTTCAACTGTTTTATCTTGCTCTCCTTTGTCTAAAGGACAGACAGATGCACGTTTTCCTTTCTCTGGAAACTGAGAGTTACGGATGCTGCTGTTGATAGCGTTGGTCAGTGGAGCTGTGAGTTCAGCTGAAGCTAGAGACACTAGTTTTGGGGGTGTATTATCTTCGCCTGTAGATTTCCTGCCATCCATCTCCTTTAATAGTCGTAAAACTTTAGAGTTTTCCACTTCTTGGAAAGAAAACGGCTCGAAAGTGTTATCATGGTTTTGAATAATTGCCAAAACGCTTGGATGGTTTTCGTATTTTGCAAGAATTAATTTGACAGCTTCACGATCATCGTTGATTCCGTAATTATCGGCCACACTGCTCGGTTTTTTGCCACTAGATTTCTGAACAATGTTTATGTAATGGTCGTTAAAAACTTCGGTGAATTCTGCAGCATCTGTTATCATTTTTTCGCCCTTAACTAATGTAATATTGCTATCAGATAGACCCCCTTTGTTGGAAAGGAAAGGCTTGACTAGGTTCCAAAAATCTTTGTACTCGTTGCCTTCTTAAAATGGTCTCTAATGGCTTTTTTCCTCAAAGAAACGCACTTATTGCGTTGTTTCTTGAATCTTGCTTTATTATCATTGGTTGGATTTTTGATGAACTTTTTCTTCAAATTCGTTCTGACATAGATTGCCTTTTTAAATTTTCTATTCATGAAAGGGGCATTATTCCCTCTAAGGAATTTCTTTTTCAGCGGAGCATGTTTGTCAACAACTTTCCGAAACTTGGCTGTGAGGTCAGTGTACAAACAGTTTGGGTCATCAACATTACAGTCCACACCAAAATTTCTTACATCAAGCAAAAATTCATCTGAGTTAAAATTTTTAAAGCTTCGATAAATAATCGTCTTGGGTTTAAGGCGAGGGATATGAGATTTCATGGTAGTAGCTATAAGGCCATGACAGTCACTCAGCCCAGTCTCATATACAGAAGTCACCTGAAAGCTCCTTGGATGATTTGTAAGTATGACATCAATGGAAGAATCGCATTGTTTGGAAAAGCAAGTCTTACCCGTTACTAAATTGGATAGCCCAAAAACATCACAGAAAGATTTGAGCTTGTTGTAGCCAGGATGTTTCGTATCATGTGTATCTATGTTGATATCACCCATAATAATAATGTTATCATATTTGTCGAGAGCTGCATTTACTTAATGGGAAATTTCTGCGAAAAATGATTCTAGATTTGAATCAGGTGGTCGGTAAATGCTAAAAATAACCCATTTCTTCTTACATATGGTTAGCTCAGAACATATCAGCTCAATAGTAGGAATTTCAAAACAGGGCACTCTCTTGCATACGATTCCGTTTCTAACATATTGCATCAGTCCCCCACCATATTCCGTTCTATCTCTGCGATAAGGGTCTTGATAACCGTTAATAGATAATGTTTCAGTTCTGAAGCTTGCATTTAGCTTTGTCTCCCCAATTACCAAAAAATCCGGTTTGCATCTTTCGACAATTAATCTAAGGTCGATAACCTTATTTCTTAGACTGTTTATGTTTAAAAACCCAATGATTGGATTGTTGGGGTATTTTTTCCGTACACCAAAAAATCTGTCGATGTCACATGAGACCATGGATTGATCGGAGTCAGACGAAGAAACAGATGATGTCAGAGTAACTTGCGATTGGGGGGCTGATGCAATAGAAGATTCAAGACTACAGACCTGATTATCACAACTTGAAATCGTGTGATCTACGTTAGTTGCATTATCAAACTCATATGGTATTAAGCTAGTCGAATTCAGTCACTCTAAACTACGAATCAGGTTACCTGTAAGGATATTTGCCCCACGAAAGTTCAAATGGAGACCCCATTTATCGAGATGACTAGGTTGTATGTTATCATTATTAATAAGCTGCAAACCATGTCTATTGCACTCAGATATTAACAAACTATTTACCTGAGTCTTTTTTTAATCGAGTTCTTGTGAATCTGCACGCTTGAATAGTGCTGATACCATCACTTCCGGAACATGCGACTTCGCTTGGACAGCAACATCAATTATCTTTCTGGCAACGACATGTGGCTTACAGTTTCAGGTTTTGACTTTAATGCAGGTTGTATATAGAGCTTCATATCGTCTGCAGTTGCACCTGGAAACGTCTTCACATGTGTGGTAATGCCACGGCTTTGTAGATCTGAGTTAATTTCTCGTCGCTTTACATTCTTCAACATTGAGTCTCCAACGATATAAACAGTCTTGTTCTTTTGTCTCCTTGCTGTGTTTCCAAAAGTGGTCATTTCAGGCTCTGTCCGCCTATCCCCTGAAAAAGAAAATCTTTGTGCATCACCAGAAACCATTCTCTTCCCATAATGAAGATTTCTTGCCATATCTCCCTGGATTCGCTGAGTGTCATCTGACTGCGCTCGTTGATTCTCTTGTGACATAAATCTTGATCATTTTTTCGATTCAAACGATTTGGTATTGGAATCTGGTTACGAAATCTTTGAGTTTGAAAAGACGCATTTCTTTCTCTTGGGACCCGCATACTTTCCTCTAACTGCAGGTTTTCGTTTCTATTTTGGTGAGACTCACAATCAGCCATTCTTCCCAAAGCGCTGAACCTGTTGGCTGCTGTTATTGGCACTGCCCGATCTTGAATAGGAAGAGGTCGTCTCGTTGCCCTGGGGAGTTCCCATCTATCTTCTGCTCCATTCATGTTTATGCTAGTTTGCTCCATACCATAAGGTGCTAATTCTCTGAAAAAAACTGTCTGACATCGACTTCCACTTCCTCTCACTGGAAGATTCAGAGTCATCTAACTTGACTAAAATTTGATCAATTTGTCTCTCGATCTCTGAAAGGCGTTTCTTTGTTCCTTCACAGCATGATTGATTAATTTTTTCTTTATTTTCATGTATTGAATGGGCTGGCTCCACAATACTTGAGTAATATAACCTTTTCACAAGAAACTCAGAATGCTCCTCCCGTAGCCTCCGTAACACAAACACGGACCTGAGGCTACCTTTGAAAAAGCAGCAAACGGTCAAAAATGTTTTTCTTTCAGAGGAGCACAGTTGCGGAATAGCCTCTCAGCTGAGTCAAAACAAGCATCCACCCTGAGCTTATTTAAGCAGTCAATTTAGGGTTTTCTTTTGATTGTAAATTTTGGAAATTGTAAATAGGTTTTTAGATTGATAATAGGTTTAGTTATAGTTTTAATATTAATCAATTATTGTAATTTAGTTTTGTTTTATTTCATGGGAGGGCCCCTTGAAAATCAGCACTTTTGCTGAAGCCTCCTCTTTAGCTATAAAAATGAAATGAAATGAAATGATAATGAAATGAAATGACAAATTACAAATTACAAAGAAGTAGGTTAGGCACAAGATTTAGGGATTTATTTTAGGCTTATATTAGAAATCCAGACACGATAGCGGTGTCTCGAGCGATGGGGACCTTGGGTGGGGAGCAGTGACGGGGACAGTTGTTGTCGTTGTTGTTTCCTCGGCCGGCGTACCGATTGTTCACTATTATATTTTGGCCTGACATCTAATGTGAAACCGGCTCAAATATTTATTTGTAAAATGTTTTTATAATTAGAATTTCTATCTGTATTAGTTGTAGCGTATGTGTAGTAGTTTTGTATTAGTTGTATTTTAGTTTATATTAATTCCAGGGGGTAGACATGATATTTTGCTCCTCCTGGTCCCCGTTCTTGTAGTGTGGTATAGTAGATTGTAGGTAGTGTTTAGGTAATTTTGTTGTAAATTTTTATATTGAATATAAAAAAAAAAAAAAAAAAAAAAAAGATTTAGGGATATTTAATGAAAAGGATCAAGTTATCATACGAAGCGTTCCTTTCTTGAAATATACAAGATAGTAGATTTTAGGATGAAATTATTTAATTCAAATGGTATTTTTTTGTCGCCGAACAAAATAATCTGCAAAGGACACAGATTGCGTCCATGCTGTAATAAACAATAGGGTAGGGTGGGGTAATGTGGGTCTAAAATGAGCAAAATCTCAAAATGGACAGCTGGTAAAAGGAGACAAAAATGCAAAACATTTCAAAAGTTTCGTTTAATTGACATTCAGTGCTTCTTCTTTCTTGGAGAAAAATCTCAGCTCTGACAAAGGCAGTTAAATATTTTTAAAAAAGTTTTTCTTTTGGCAACTAAAATAGGCCCACTTTTTCCGACGAGCGGAAAAATTGGGTATATTTTCAACACTTGTACAAATTCGGAATATGAAAGGCTAAATGAAAAAAAAATTAATGGACTTACATTTTCCAACTATCCTCTATTCAATGAAATCACAGTCTTTGCCCTTTATCGCAAGCAATCCCGTTCCCGCGACGAAAATAAAACTACGGTCGATATGCTGTGATCCACCATCGTTGCAACTTGCAAGTCAGAGATCGAATTTGATAATAACAGTCAAATAAAAATGCTTGCAGTATGTTTACTCCAATTTACTGGTTAAAAGACAGCATCAGACATTCCAAGGACATTCCAAGGACATAACTAGTTTCAAGAAGGCAATAAAAACATATTTTTTTGAACAAGCATTTAATCTTTAAAGTGCCACTAAACCTTTGGGGAACTTTTTGTTATCTGATAGAGTTTACTTTTCATGGCTTGAAACCGAAAACAATTTTTCGATATGACGTTCCGTTCTTTTTCTATGGCTTTTCAAAGTGCCAATTTTGGGCAAATTTTGGTGTCAGGTTCGCGTAAAATCATTCCACAAAGAGGTCTGGACCGAGAGGTCTTGACGTCATACCGGGAATGCAAAGCGAGAGAGAGTACACATTGAAGTGACAGTGACCGCGCTGCAGTGGATTTGTCGCTTTACATACAGCACAAGCAATTTCGTGCCAGATAAAAGGTTGCAGGTAATTCGAAGGATCAGCACTTTGTCCTCCAATTCCATTTCATCATGATGAAGACCTGCACTGCAGCAAGGTGAAGATATACGACAGACTTGAAGCAGCCAGAAAGGCTTCGGTCGTACAAGTACAATAGCGTGTTTAGGCCATAGGCCTACTGAAATATGTTTGACCTACGTTTTTCCGGATAAAGTTTTCGTTCTTGGGAGCAAATATCGTTCACTTTCAATATTTTGGAGTTCCTGTCGTCCTAATGATATGCAAAACCATTCGAGAAGAAATGGAAGTTGGTTAAGAAAGAAGCAATAAGAAAGGTACAGTGCGTGACTTTACACGTATTTTTTATAAGAAACTGCCCATAAGAAACTCAACTCTCTCAGATTGCCAAAAAATTAAGAAACTCCAGTACTGGGAGAAGATAAGTTAAGAAACTATTCACTTTGAGAAAGGAAATCCTTGACATCTCTTTACTTTACTTTCACTTGTTTCCTGTATCATATTACTCGTAAGGTACTTTAGGCATGTCTAAACATTGGAAAGGATAAAAAAAACCTTGTTTTGAAATGTTCACGAGGGCACAGGTAGTGTACATGAAGATTGTTATGGAACCTCTAAGAAACTCGTAAGAAACTCTGAGTACTCAAAATCTGATAATTTTAAGAAACTTCCAGTACTGGCCCAAATTCTTAGTTTCTTAGAAAAAAATACGTGTATTTAGCTAGCAATAGAATAGGCCTTGAATAATGAGTTTATCATGTGTTTGGTTTGTTGGTGATAGGAGAAATTAAAAAAAATCCTCATTTCGAATGTTTATACCAGATGATGCTGATCAAGCTACCTGGAGAAGGAGATATTTTACGGACTTCTATGATGAGTTAAATTTCATTTCAGTATGTTTATGAGAAGATTCAGGATTCAGGCACATCACTTGATTTCTTTGACTGCTTGAAAACTCTTCAAAGAAGCTCACAAATTTCCCTCTTTTTGAACCTCTTGAAGATGTTATGCTGCTCCCAAAAAAGATCAACGGCAGGGCAACATATATTGCTGGATGCATCAAGAAGCCCTCTTCTTCACTGTAAAATTTTGGACACTCATTTTGAACACTTGAAAGTTGCAACAATGCAATTCTTAAATATTTTTTTTCTAGGATTTGACCCATACTCCAGACAGGAACAGTAGCATGTCTTTGATGACATAAGCGCATGAGCAAGAGGGATCACACCCAGCCCTAACACTGGAAAATGTGTAAAATCTGCCATATTCAGGCAAAAAAGCCAATAGACGATTGCACTAAAGATGGCAGCAAGTAATTTTTTACCAAGAGGCATTGAGTTCTAATTAAGACTCTTTAACCATTCTATAGGATTTCGATTAAAGAACGCAGTGCATCTTGGTAAAAAATTCCTTGCCGCCATCTTTAGCGCAATCGTCTATTTAAGTTGGGCAAAATGTTCATTATCAATAGATATTTTGGGCAGCCCCCCCCCCCCCTTAGGCAAGGAGCTGTGGAATTTATCACTTGGCACCAGTTTCCTCTGTGGAAAAAAGAAGAAAAGACACTACCACCACTACAAGCTACTGTACTTGACTTTGTCTTTTTGATGCACATGCAATATTTAACTGGTTTTTAAGAAAAGTTAATAATCATACTGTGAATATTTACTATTTAAGAGATTAAAATGAAACAGTACAAACGTTGTTCATACTTTAGACCAATGCTTAGGGTTATTTGTTTTCCTATCTTTGCAAACCTTACAAGATCAGCAAAGGTTTGTTTACACCCACTTCAAGTCAAATGATCAGTCTTATAATGAAACATCTTTTGATTACTTTAAACAATTTTGTGGCATGAAAACTTGTGCCATGAATTCAGAAAGTACTATAGTACAAAGAAACCCAAGAGTATGGCTACATGACTTGAAGTGGTAAGCCAAACTTAGCTGATTTTGTGTATGGCAATTTCTTTACTATTCAAATACACATATTTTTCTAATGTGAGAAACAGAAATGGCCCATAAGAATCTCAACTCTCAGATCCCCAAAAAATTAAGAAACTTTTGGAAAAGACACATTATTGGATTTATGCAACATAATTTTTTGGATCATTTTGGTTTCAAAAATACATCTGCATCATTTTTTCAGGGAATTTTAAACTATGCACTGTATGTTATCAATGTCACATCAGTATAAGTAATCTATGCGAAAAGTAGTCCATAAAACATCCAGGGCTAGTTTGTCCAGTTCAATAATTCTGAATGAGCAGCCAATAATGAGCAGGAACCAGTTACGTGGACAGCAATTGACATTGTTTCAGCTTCAGACATATTGACTTTTGCTTTCTTCAGACTCACCTGCAAAAGGGAAGAAAATGGTCTTACACTTTGTCACAATCAACCTGACTGGCTGAAAGAAAATGAACAGCCATCGCTATGAAACTAAGGCAAGCAATCTTGAGGGTTTTCATAATGGAGGGCCCCTCCAGGAGGGGGTGAGGTTCTTCGCTGCTAAAGGTACCTTAGGGCCCCTACATATATTTTTTAGGATTCCTAGTACAGCCAAAGGTTTACTTTTTGGCATTCTTGCTTAAGCAAGGGTACACTTTCTGACAATTTTCGTCCAAGGAAGGGCAAATTTGACTCTATGTTTACAAAAAACTAGGTTCTGATGATTGATTGTGGAAATTCTCATGTTTCAGATCCCATTTTCAATGAGATATATCCACAAGAACGTTTACTACCACTCTATCATCAGCTAGTCACTTCCCCCGGTGTGCAAATGTCATCGGGTAGCCTGATGCTGGGGCAAATAGGCTAAAATATGCCAGTTTGGTCATGTCATGAATCATTTGACAATTGCTGATTCATATAACACCACAATCTTGAAAATTTTCATTATGAAAGTAAAACAAACAAACCTCAGCAACTGGTAGCTACGATCAGTTATTTTTGAAGGCTCTCGACTGCAAACTCGAAGACATTATTCAAGATTGGAGACAACAGCAAGTCAGCAAATGGTTTGTCTCAATCGGTCCGCCATCATCATAACAGAACTGTAGTAGGCCTATGCCTCTTCTTGCCAGTCACGAAGCTCAACGACAGCTTTTAAAGGCTCTTCTTCTGCTATCTCCATGTCCTAGTCGTTTTCCAAAAATGTGATCGAAGTATCAGTTAAAGTAGAAGTATTACTAATAAGTAATTCCAAAGTAAAAGCAATCTTCTTTGTTGGGTTCGACGTCGCTCTGCACTCTCGTTTCGTTCAATGCGGCTTTCCCACTGATCAGTGGGCTTTCCCTGATTGAAAGGAAACGTGCATTCCCGGTATGACATCAGAGGGAGATTCGTTCCCAGTTCCCCGCATGACCCGTCCTTGACACCATAAATTGCGTAGAAATCGCCCCCGTTTCCACGGAAGGAATTCGAATTGATCAAAGATTTTAATTTTATCAGATTCTACAGGCATCATTCTATCAGATAACAAAAAGTTCCTCAAACGTTTAGTGGCACTTTAAGTTTCTTTTTTATTGTAAAATACTGTAATTTTTAGCATCTTTATTGTAAGTTTAATAGTTTTTTATTTGATGTAACTTTAGGGACTTTGACCTATAAACTGTATGCGCCGCAGAATATTGTGCAATATAGGGGCGCAATATAAAATCAACTATTTATTATTATTATTATTATTATTATTATTATTATTATTATTATTATTATTATTATTATTATTATTATCAGCAACTTCGGTAATAGGAAACCCGTTTTCGCATTTTAGACAGAAAACAACGTGGCAGGATGAATATAAATGCGAAAATTTTAAGTAATTCAAGGCTTCGTTGAATTTGAATTATGGCTGAATTCTCAGAAGGCCCACATTACCCCACCTGGTAAGAAAATAAAAATAAAAAGAACAATCGCGTCAATGACTTCGAATTAAACGTTATTTCATTTGTAAAAGACCAAACTCTCACCTCATGGTCATTAAATGGACCAGAAAAGCAAAGCAACAGTGGCAGCATAGCCGTCAAATCTTTTCTTTTGTCAAAAAATCCCGTGGGGTTCTGACTCACGCTCTGATCAGATCGCATTTTCTCCTATGAGTGACCAATCAGGTGCCGTCCTTGTGTTTACTTCCGCGTTTTGCAGCAAAACTTAGGCCATTTTCGGCGGTTTTGACCACTCTCCGGAAAAAATCATTGCACGATCGGATAAATCGAATTTCGTCAAAATTTCAATTGGAGAAGATTCTCCATGCTTTGGACCATAAGTGTTTTCGGTATGGCTTTGCGATCACTAAAAATAGCAGAATTGTGGCATTTTTAAGCTCACTGTAGTCATTCATCGGTTACAGACTCTATGATTAGCAAAAAGAAGAGTAGAAAACTGAAAATCTGAAGAAGAACTAGCGCATACACATACCTCAGATGGATTTAATAACAAAAATCCACTTTTTCTGCCGCGATCTACAGCGAGTTTCACCAGCAAATAACACAGTCAACAAAAATAGGCGCGAGAACTTGAATGATCAGCTACATGCCATCCTCGAGTGAGAACAACATCCGATTCCAATGAACAGAAATATGAATAAATCAACGGTGAATGACGATTACATGAACTTGCCATGCTGAAGATTACGGGAGTAGCTGTACGTCCACTCTGGCCCAGAAAGAAAAATTTTGTGATGTCTCTTTCGATAAACCATCTACTGTATGGATAAACCGTGCCACCATTCCTTTATCCAACTGCGGCTATCATTGCCAGATGGAAACCGGCAATAACATTACCAAAACGATGTACGAATTGATCGGTCACATCCCATCTTTTATTGCAAGAAAAATGTCTATCGTCTTATGGTCTGGCAGGCTAGCAGCTTCATGAAACAGAACTGAAATGCTAGGTTTAGTGTTCTTACGAATACGAATAACAAGAAGAAATGTACATCTTATTTTCATAACGAGTAAAAAAGATCGATCTTTTCGACATTTGAAATACTATTTATAGAAACTCCTCATGTCAATTTCACATTTTGGGCGGATATCATAAAAAATATTTTATCTTTTAGAAGTCCTTCATTAGAAAATCACCCCTTTCACAGTCAAGCAACACAGTAGCATCAAAGCAAAGTTGGGCAGCTTGCAAACTCATTGCCCATTCATGGAAGAACAACCCTATTTTTGTAAGATTCTACAACTTTCAGCCAAGAAAGAAAGCTCCTCAAAATTCTCTTTTTCTGAGTACAAAATGTTTCGTAAGAGTTTCTTAAAATTTCTCTCAAATTTCTATCGGTGGTGTAGGATCTCTGGGATCTCCTGTGCCTTAGACAAAAATTGTGCGGCAAATTATGAAATCATGCCACAACAGTGTAGATCACATATGAAATCTCATGTAAGAAGTTACCAAACGAAAAGTTAAATTAATTTGTTTCAGTTTCCAAAATGTTATATTTACTTTAGGCTTGATTCTAATAGAAAAGTTTCTTGTAATGTTCCAAAATTTTCAAAATTCGAACTGACAGTTTTTCGGCGTTCATTCAGAACCACATTTTGAACCAATGAATTGTTAAAAAACGAAATAATAACAAAAATCATTGCTTTTTAGTAATAGTTCGAGTCGGTAATGCAATTTCTGGTTGAAAACATTTTTTGCAACTCATAACTAACTTTGAAAAAGTTCCTTAAATATGAAATAACCTTTCATCGCTTCTAATAGAGTTTCTTAATTTATGGAAGAGGCAGCAACGGTTTCCTTCAAGCAGTTTCCTGCAGAAAAAGTGTATGCTGTTGCATTGATAGAGGTCCGCTATCATAGGAAAAATGTCAAGAAACTGCACTCTCAGGTCACCTAGAATATAAAATCTTTGAAACTGGAACGTAATAACTTCACTTTCCTTTTATTAATTTCTTACATTAGACTTCGTATGTGATCTACACTGTTGTGCAGAGACGTGGGAACCGGGGGGGGGCACTAGGGGCACGTGCCCCCCCAAAGATTTTGCAATAAACAAAGGAGTGCCCTTTATTTTTCAGGAAGTGCCCCTTTAACTCAATGAAACAAGTGCCCTTGAAGTGTTGTACCCCTCCAAGTTTGAGATGCTTCCTACGTCCCTGTTGTTGTACCATGATTTCATAATTTGAATTTCATAATGACTTGAAATGTAATGTCAAACTTTTCGCCGATGATACATCTTTGTTTACGGTTGTTCGAGAAGCTAACGAAGCAGCAAGGGATATGAACCATGACCTTCAATTTATAAGTCAGTGGGCCCATGATTGGAGAATGTCATTCAATCCTGATCCGCTAAAACAAGCTGTTGAATTATTATTTTCAAGAAAAAGAAATGAAACAGATCATCCAGTGATTCTCTTTAACAACATACCCGTAAAAAAAGTAAATGAACATAAACATCTAGGTATTATTTTAGACTCAAAGCTTTCCTTCTCGGCTCATATAAAATCTGCTATCTCTAAAACGAGAAAGGGCATTGGTTTACTGAAATATCTCTCCAAATATCTACCCAGACATACCCTTAGCGAGCTATATAAGCTTTACGTGCGACCACACCTAGACTATGGGGATGTTATCTATCACATCCCAGCTAAAGTGTGTGAATTCAGTCAAAACATCAGTTTATCCAATTTAATGGAAAAATTAGAATCTGTTCAGTATTCTGCTGCCCGTGCTGTAACAGGAACTTGGAAGGGAACATCGCGCAATAAGCTGTACATTGAGCTTGGCTGGGAGTCGCTAAGCTCCAGAAGATGGAGTAGACGCCTTACATTGTTCTATAAGATTATGAATAATCTCATACCCCTGTACACAAAGGAGCCAATTCCACAGCCTCATCAGTCAAATTACTCTCTTCGTAACCAGGATGTCGTTGGGCGAATAAGGGCGAGAACCGAACAATTTCAATCCAGCTTCTATCCTAACTGCATATCTGAATGGAACAAGCTTGATCCAGAAATCAGGCTTGCACCATCGGTTGCTGTTTTTAAGAAAAAGATTTTGTCGATAATTCGCCCCCCTGCAAAATCTGTATTTGGTATTCATGACCCAATAGGCCTGTCGTATCTTACCCAAATAAGGGTCGGTCTGAGTCAATTAAATTGTCACAAATTCAATCATAATTTCCGAGATAACATTGACCCAATGTGCCCAACGAACGATGGCATTGAGGATACGGAGCACTTTCTGTTGCTCTGCCCTTCATTTGACATTCATCGACGAGATCTTCTCGCTGGAGTTTCGGAATTATTGCGACCATATGTTCGAATAAACAGCCTTCCAAATAACGCACTGGTCCAAATTTTATTGTATGGTGAAAAAGACCTTTCTATTGATGTTAATAGAAACGTACTCAAGTTAACCCTAGATTTCATTCACAAAACAGGCCGGTTCAATTGAAGTGGTTTAAGCAGCTGCTATACCCCCCCCCCCCTCCCGTTCGCAAAGCCTCTTTCTCTCCTTTTATTCGTTAGTCCCGGTCCAAAAGTCTGTTTAACATTGGATGTGAGGTTCGACAATTTATCTACACAAATTCAAACATCTAAATATCTACGTTATTGTGATCAATAAACCCAGACAACATACAGGCGCTATGTCTTGGGCAGTAGGGACTCTGGAGGGGGTCAGTAACAACAGCAATTGTTGCTGTTGTTGGTTTTCTCTCAGCCGGGGATTCTATTGTTCAGCATCAGACGCCTCCGTCACTGACCTGACAATCAATGTGAAACAGACTCCAGTATATATCAGTATCTTATCGTATGTATATAATTTTGTAGGTGTTTATGTAGTTACTTAGTTGTATGTTTTTATGTGTTGGCCATGGGGTAGACATTGTCTTTTGCTCCTCAAGGTATCGTACTGGTAGTGTTGCATAGTAGTTAAAGTATAGTAGAATGTAGCATATCTTGTAATATTTTATATTGATAAAAAAAAAAAAAAAAAAAAATTTCATAATTTGCCACACAGTTTTTATCTAAAGGTACAGGAGATCCCAGAGATCCTACACCACCGATATAAATTTGAGGGAACTTTTAAGAAACTCTTACGAAACATTTTGTACTCAGAAAATGAGAATTTTGAGGAGCTTTCTTTATTGGATGAAAGTTGTGGAATCTTACACAAAATAGGGTTGTTCTTCCATGAATGAGCAATGAGTTTGCAAACTGCCCAACTTTACTTTGATGCTACTGTGTTGCTTGATTGTGAAGTGGTGATTTTCTAACGAAGGACTTCTAGAAATTAAAATATTTTCTATGATATCCGCCCAAAATGTGAAATTGACATGAGGAGTTTCTATAAATAGTATTTCAAATGTCGAAAAGATCGATCTATTTTACTCGTTATGAAAATAAGATGTACATTTCTTCTTGTTATTCGTATTCGTAAGAACACTAAACCTAGCATTTCAGTTCTGTTTCATGAAGCTGCTAGCCTGCTAGACCATAAGACGATAGACATTTTTCTTGCAATAAAAGATGGGATGTGACCGATCAATTCGTACATCGTTTTGGTAATGTTATTGCCGGTTTCCATCTGGCAATGATAGCCGCAGTTGGATAAAGGAATGGTGGCACGGTTTATCCATACAGTAGATGGTTTATCGAAAGAGACATCACAAAATTTTTCTTTCTGGGCCAGAGTGGACGTACAGCTACTCCCGTAATCTTCAGCATGGCAAGTTCATGTATTCGTTATTCACCGTTGATTTATTCATATTTCTGTTCATTGGAATCGGATGTTGTTCTCGCTCGACGATGGCATGTAGCTGATCATTCAAGTTCTCGCGCCTATTTTTGTTGACTGTGTTATTTGCTGGTGAAACTCGCTGTAGATCGCGGCAGAAAAAGTGGATGTTTGTTATTAAATCCATCTGAGGTATGTGTATGCCCTAGTTCTTCTTCAGGTTCTCAGTTTTCTACTCTTCTTTTTGCTAATCATAGAGTCTGTAACCGATGAATGACTGCATTGAGCTTAAAAATGCCACAATTCTGCTATTTTTAGTGATCGCAAAGCCATACCGAAAACACTTATGGTCCAAAGCATGGAGAATCATCTCCAATTGAAATTTTGACGAAATTCGATTTATCCGATCGTGCAATGATTTTTTCCGGAGAGTGGTCAAAACCGCCGAAAATGGCCTAAGTTTTGCTGCGAAACGCGGAAGTAGACACAACGACGGCACCTGATTGGTCAATCATAGGAGAAAATGCGATCTGATCAGAGCGTGAGTCAGAACCCCACGGGATCTTTTGACAAAAGAAAAGATTTGACGGCTATGCTGATACATCTGAGAAGGATGTTTTATGTAAAAAGGCAGTTTATTATGCAGACATTAAAAGAAAAATAGCCAGCCTTTCTTCCATTTAACGAGAAAGGATATTTCTAGCGAAAAGCTCAGTAGACCCACTTTACCCCGTAGACCCACACTGACTAACTGATGATTATATCAATATCATTATTATCGTA
Source organism: Aurelia coerulea (assembly GCA_039566865.1). Taxonomy (NCBI): domain Eukaryota; kingdom Metazoa; phylum Cnidaria; class Scyphozoa; order Semaeostomeae; family Ulmaridae; genus Aurelia; species Aurelia coerulea. The sequence continues at coordinate 18,283,210 of CM076947.1, read as the reverse complement.
TTTCCAAATAATCTACATAAAATATAACAATTCCACGTGACTTAATCAAGTTCACTCCAATTATCTGTGAACTCTGGTACACGATGAGCAAAGAACTTGCAGCTTTGGGAAAATCAGCAAAATCTGATAATGTTACCGAGAAAAAAATCTTCTTTTTGGGTTTTGTCAAGGACCAAATGAATTTAATAGGTGATCGTCATTTTGCTCTTCCGGGAGAGAGACAATGAAATTACGGCATGAAAACCCATATTTTGAGCAATACCATTTCTTTTTTATTAATTCATATATTTACACGATATCCCATCAGTACAAAATTTAACTACAAAAGTTACAAGTTTGTTATAAATGAATAATGAAAAACAAAATTTAAAATTGGTATTAGCTAGGATTGGATCCAGGCTGAGATCTAATCTTCCTGGGAGTCGTGTTTTAGTTAGGGTTTACTGAGCTCTTTAAATGCGTTTTTAATTTTCTTTTAAACTGATAGAGCGAGGGGTTTCCCTTATTTCGATTGGTATTTCATTCCAAGCTTTAAGCCCGGAAAGGTGGAAACCTTTTTTTGTACACTCAAGTTTAAACTTTGGGATGTCGAGATTTCTATTGTTTCTTGTGTTATACCTAGAAATTTCATTCCTCTGACTATACTTGTTCCAGAGGCTCTAAGGGCACTGCTTATTGACTATTTTGTGTGTCATGATAGATCTATCAAAATAGATGATTTGATCAACGATCAGCCCATTATTGATCCAGGGGTCCTTTATTCTAGCATTTTGAATAATTGAGAAGGCCCTGTTCTGCAGACGCTGAAGCGTTTGCAGCTTCGTATTGGGAAGGCTACCCCAGATAACATTCCCATATCGGAGGTGACTTTCAACCAGCGCATGGTAAACCTCACATAGCTTAGATTGCGGAAGAATGTTTTTAAGTTTTTTCAGTGCAGACAAACCACTTGTTACTTTACCTTTCAATGATTTGAAGTGTTCCTTCCAACTTAGATTCTCGTCGACAATAACCCCTAGTGACTTTGTTTTTGTCACTTTGTTTTATTTCTGTGCCATTAAGTTTCAATGGAGCCAGAGGTTCAATTTTATTAATTCTACGTGGATGGCCGATAAGCATAAATGGTAGTCTTAGATAGAAATCTCATATAAAATGTAGAGGCCTACAACCCATAAGAGCTTCATCAAGGACATAAGAAACTACTCTAAATACTCAAATTCAATTTGATAGTCATTCTTGTAAAAGTATAAATTCCAACAAGTGAAATGGCATTTTGAAAGAATTTGAAATAGGTCCAGGATCAATTTGGTCCTAGACACAAATGCAAATAAACAAATGTTTATAATTGGTAATATAATCAAATTCTATTGATTTTCAAACAGTGCAAGTCTTCTTACTCATCCGGTAGTCAGAGACTTTGCAGCTGAAAAGAATAGTAGGATCTAACAATGATACATGCGCTTGAGCGTCTGAAAGTATTCAAAAAACTCTCAACAAGATACCTTTTTAATATTCAAATTCTCCAAAATGTACAATTTACAAACAAACGTTACAAGACGATAGTTCAAGGAGCATGAAAATTCATTGCAAACATGCAGCTATTGCACTTAACAGATACTAAAATTAATGCAAAAGAATTCAAAATGAATTCAAAAAGCAAGGGAAGACTATTACCTGACAATTGGCCATAAATTATCTGATCCTAGTCATGGTATCAAAGCATATTGGTCTGTTCTAAACAGATTTATCAAAAAAAAAGAAGTCCTTGCACATCTCCCCTTTGCTAGAAAATGGGCTATTTGTCACCAATTCTTTGAGTAAAGCCAACATACTCAATTGATATTTTGTTGAGCAGTGCTCTATAATAACAACTGGAGGTACTCTGCCTACTTTCCAGCGGAGACCAACAACTTTCCTTCAAAATGTTTATATCGACAGGGAAGATATTCTTAAGATAATTCAGACATTGGACTGTAATAACGCCCATGGTTGTGATGAAGCTTCTATTGCAGTGATCAAAATATGTCACTCATCAATTGTGGAACCGTTATGCATGATCTATGAAAAAGGTTTGGAGGGAGAGGTTTACCCCTCTATTTGGAAACGAACCAATATCATTCCTGTGCATAAAAAGAGCAGCAGACGATGAAAAAAGAATTACCGCCCAATTTCGCTCCTGCCGATTTCTAGGAAAAGTTTTGAAAAGCTCATCTTTGACTCTGTTTAACGTCATCTAAGTGATAATGATATCTTAACCCCTCATCAGTCTGGATTTCGTCCTGGTGACTCAACAGTCAACCAACTGTTATTTATAACACACAAAATTTACACAGCTTTTGAAGTGATACCAACCAAAGAAACTCGAGCAGTTCTCTTGATTTATCGAAGGCATTTGATAGAGTATGGCACGAGGGATTACTGTATTAACTGGAATGCTACAGTATCTCAGGTAATCTTCTTTCCCTTATTTCAAATTTGAAGGAGGCTATCTGCGGGAGTTTTGGGCCCTCTATTCTTTCTTGCTTACATCAATGACCTTGCTGAAAACTTGAACAGCGATGCTAAACTGACACATTGAAACACATTGAAAACACATTTGGAACACATTGTATTTTCAAACTAGACGCCATATCCCCGTCGTTTGTCTTTAGGCAGAGGGTTCACTATATATGGTGCTCGCTGTGAGTTTATAATAATAAAAGGCATTCATATTGCATCTATAAGGCATAATAAAAGGCATTTGTATTGCATCATTTATCCACACGGTTGAAACGCGCATTACATGATTTATAAAGCTAAAAGGGTGATATTATTTACAAGATTGCAAAGAACGCTATAATTTTTTGGTAAAATAAAATTTAATTAAAATATTCTTGAAACAGATATTTTCTCAGTCTCCCGCAATGCGTATTAGTCCGGTAGCAGAAGGGGGGGGGGTAGTACCACCAAACGAGGTACTTTATGAGACCAAGTGCTTTTGGTCAATTTTGGGGCGTAGAATTCGAAATTCGATGTTCTTTTTCTGGGGGAGGGGCCGTTTTCGAGATATGGGGGTAAATGCCCCCAAAATTGAAGGAAATGTGTTATTGTTTAGACTTTCGATATACCCCTTCAAAAGTTTATTTTCGCTGTGGAACATTGATAATGGCCCCATCAAGCTCATAAAAGGTGATCTTGAGGTTTCGGATCATTCTGGGTAACCCTGCCCCAAATGGGGGCAACAAAGCATGATAATTACAAATTCACTAAAAGTACCTCACCATATCAATTCTGGGGTGTAGAAGCCGAATTTCGCTGTTATTTTGATGGGAGAGAAACTGTTTTCAAAATATAGGGGCAAATACCCCCAAAATGGGGGTCAAAGGTCAAACTCTTTTGGAAACCTTTGGTGTTTGTCATTCGAAATAAATTTCAAATCTTACCATGATTCTAATATTGTTCATTGCGCAGTTTCAGTTTCAGTTTCATTTTATTATCAATCTATCCTACATACAATTCTAAACAATTACAATACAATTAAATACGAATACACTACTAAAACTACATTTTTAACAATACAAATACTACATTAAATGATTGTATATAGGATAGACCGACTAAGGAGGAGCTCTCTAAATAGGTAAACTAATCGAGAGAGAGCCCCCCCCCCCCCCATAAAAACAAAGAAACTAAAAACAATTATAAATAAAACAAAACCAGATGAACCTCAACAATTTTTCAAATTAGACATATGAGTCCATGAAATGAGCTTTTAGTTTAGAGCGAAAAATTGAAATAGAACCAGCAACACGTATGAAAAGTGGAAGAGTATTCCATAATTTAGAGCCAAAATATTGAACTGTTTTGAGTCCATAGAGAGTGGTCCTTTTTAGAGAAAGGAATAGATCACCTCTGGTGGCCTGACGAGTTCCAAACCTATGGGTAGAAGAGTTTGGAGTGAAATAGTTATGGAAGTAGATAGGTGACAGTTTATTGATGGCTTTAAAGACAAATGTTAGAATATTTAAGTGAATCATATCTTCAAGTTTTAATATCTTTAATGAATGAAATAAAGGTGCAGATGGGGCAGTAAATGGTTGGAATCTTATGCATCTCAGAATTTTCTTTTGGAGAAGAAATAATGGATGAAGGTAAGTGTCCAAAGTAAGACCCCAGACGGTAATACCATAGTTGAGAAAAGATGAAAAAAGTGAATTATACAAGCAGACAAGAGTAGGCAATGGAATATAATGTCTAAGTTTGAAGAAAAGTGCACTTGTTCTGGAAAGTTTTTTACGAAGTTCACTGATGTGGTGTTTCCAGGAGAGATGCTCATCAACAAGGACACCCAAGAACTTGACATGCTTAGTCCTTTTAATACTTTTCTTTCCAAATCTGAGGTTTATAAAGTCTGGCAACTTCTTTCTAGGTGAATGGAAGAACACAAAATTCGTTTTGTCAATATTTAGTGCAAGTTTGTTACAATCAAGCCAGGATTTGACTTTATTTAGTTCCTTATTGACTTTTTTGGTCAATCTTGCGAGATCATCAGATTCAAAATAAATATTGGTGTCATCAGCAAATAAGAAGAAAGATAATAGCTTAGAAGAGTTTGGTAAGTCATTTATATAAATTAGGAATAGCAGAGGACCCAGAACTGATCCCTGAGGAACACCACATGTTATGTCACACGTTGAAGATGAATGACCATTAACTGAAACAAATTGCTTGCGCTCACTTAAAGGCATTGAGTCCATATAAATAGCTGAGCGTTAACGCTATCCTGAATTTTTGCTGACAAACCGCTGACGGCCCTTTGTTCTTGCATAATAGTGCTAAAGTCATTTGCAGTGGAGACCAAAGACTTCTTAATCCTTGCATTATCTTCAGGAATTTCTTTGGTTTGACTTCAATAGCGATTAAATCACAACTTTTGTTTCATGATTGAAAAGAAGTTGATATTGGTCATGAACGCGCTATTTATGTGGACTCAGTGCCTTTAAATATGACTTAAACCAATTCAGAGCAGTTCCCCTAATTCCATAATGTTCCAGCTTACTTAAAAGAATATTATGGTGAACAGTATCAAAAGCTTTTTGGAGATTAATAAATATTCCACAACCAAATCTATTTTTGTCCAAAGAAGACTTTATATTCTCAGTTAAACTGACTAGTGCATGGTCAGTTGAGTGACCACTACGAAAACCAAATTGCATGTTGAACAACAATTCACATACCTCAAGGAAACTATAGAGACGTTTATACATTATTTTTTCAAATATCTTACTGAAAATGGAAAGCAGGGAAATTGGTCTATAATTTGATTTTTTGGTAGTGAGACCTTTCTTGAACACTGGGATAACTTTAGCTATTTTAAGCTTGTCAGGGAAAAAACCTGTTTCGAAAGATTGATTGATTAAGGTGGATAGATCAACAGAAATGTGAGAATCTAAGATCTTTAATAACTTAATTGGGATACTGTTAGGACCACATGATTTAAAATTCTTTAGAGACTGAATAACACATGAAGAAAGAAATGAAGGGGAAATGAAGAAAGAATTCAAATTGGGATTAGATAAGTAAGTTAATGGAGACTTTGGGTTTCTTGGGATCTTTTTTGTGATGTCATTTGCAACATTGGTGAAGAAATGATTGAATTCATTAGCTATTTTCGCTGGATCCTTGATTTCAGTCAGTTAAATGTGAAATTGTGTCTAGATTACTGGATTTCAAACTGACAATATCTTTTATGCCTTTCCAAAGCATCTTCATATTACTCTTGTTTTCATCAAAATACTGATGATAGTAATTTTTCTTGCATTCTTTTAGCTCATTAACAACACGATTACGAAACAGTTTGAAAGCCCTTAAATCAGCTTCAGAATTGTTGGCTTTAAATTGTTGAGATAACCCATCTCTGATCCTCATCATTTTTTGAATGCGTGAGTTAATCCAGGGTTTACTTCTTAATTTTAATCTTTTCTTATTCAACTTCTTTTGGGGGCAATGTTTATTAATAAGGCAATGAAGACTGAGCAGGAAATTATCAAATTTTCCATTCAGACCAATACTTTGATCAGTAAGAAAAGAAATATCAATTTTTGCATAATCAGCAAGAAACTTATCAGCATCAAACTGGCTATAATCATAAGAAAAATAAGATGAAGTTTTGTAATCAAACGTGCAGTTATTTATGATACAAAACTGTGGTAGATGATCTGAAATTAGAGATAAGCTATTTCCACTTTGAATGTTGGAACCTAAGGCATTATTTACAAAGATGTTGTCAATAAGCGTAGAAGTTGTATCAGTAACACGAGTAGGATGAAGAACTGATGGCTGGAGAAAATATCATGTTAGCAAAATCATTAGTTGGTGTATGATTTTCCTAATTCATCAAGTTAATATTGAAATTTCCCATTACAAAGATTAGTTTATTTTCATTTTCTATCACAGAAAGCTTCTCCTGCAGATGGTCACAAAATCCTGATATATCAGTGCTAGGATGACGATAAGCACAGCAGCACAGAATATTTTTTGCCTTAGACTTTTCTATTTCAATCCAGATTGTCTCAAAATCATCATTACTAAAAGAGAGATCATCCCTTTTGTTAGCTGTAAGATTAGATTTAACATAGATGCCAACACCACCAGCAGCAATATTTGAAGGAGTGTGATGGAATTTATAACCAGGGAGGTCAACATTGGTAGTTATTGGAGCATCATTTGAAACCTTAATTTCAGACAGACCAATCACTTGAAAATCAATATTGAGGTTAGACAAGAGAGCATGAAATTCATCATGGTGAAGTGAAAGGCTATGAATATTCATGTGAAAAAGTGATAGATCCTTGTAAGAGACTTGCAACGAAGCAAGCTCTTCTACTGTACAGTATTGTGAATTTATATTAAGATCCAGATTTTCATCAATATCATAGTCAGACAGATTGGGAAGATTGGTAAGCTGCGAGATGATTTCAAAAGATGGCAAAAAATTAGTAAGAGAAGGAACACCGAGGGGCGGGTGATTCTGGGTCTCTTGGGGGTTGGGTCAGTGATTGGTCTGGTCCACTGGGGTGGATTTTAGCTAACGCTTTAAACTATAATAATGCTTCAAACTTGTTTACTCCAAAAAGATCAAACTATAGCATCATTTTTATCCCCATTTGGGTCTTATTTCAATGGTAGTCACGCTTACTTAGGATGGATTTTAAAGTTTTTGGCTTTCAAGTTTAATCAAGGTTGTTTACCGTAGGATATAAAATGCTCGGTTGCTTTGTAAAGTTTAGCCGAAGAAGATTTTTAAATCGAAACGTACGAAATTTTAACAGTGTTGTTTTTATAAGAGAAGGAAGATTAATATGACCTGAGATATATAGCGCTTGTCTATAAATAGGACAAAGAAACACCTAATACTTCCATTGTTTTCTTTGGCTTTGCTTTCTTCCGCCACTTACTGGATTATCAAATACAATAGGCTATTTATAAACCTGTGAGATCTCATCTTTTAACTCAGGTTATTCGCTTTAATATTATTCAAGGCTTGTAGGGACTCATCAGACTCCAGAGTGAATGGAAAAATTTCTGAAGTATTTGTAATAATACAAGAAAGACAAATCCAATTTCTAATGTAGGGTTCAGTACGCAATGATGTGAACTCTTTGAGTGAGATGTCATTACATTTAATATGGATCCGATGGTTGCACTGATTGCAAGTCAAAAATTTTTGGTTGGAATTTACTCTTTTGCTACAGACGCCACATAGAAGTGCTATATTAGAGCTATGATTAATAGACGGTTGGTCTTGTTCATTAGCTCGCTTCAAGTTCTCAACAATTTTCAAATTAATGTCATTGTTGGGGTTGGGAATCTGGTTCATTAAAAAAGAAACAGCAAAAACAAATAAAATTTGCTCAAAAGCAAGAAAATTGATTATTGAAACAACAACGCAAGATGTAAAAGATGGAAGCATTGGCACCTGGGTAAATTTTAAGTTTTGAAGTCAGATTATCCTTTTCAGCAAACTGCAAAAACACAAATCTGGGATAGTGCTAAATGCTAATACAAAAAAGAGCAGACAATGAATGTAAAGGAAAATATGTCATTGCATTTAAGTGGTGGAACAAAATAAAAAGAAAAAACTGATGGATTTCAATAAATAATGGCCCTTTATTACCTGGGTATGGCTCAAGAGATCAGTAATACATATCATGTAAAATGACTAGACTTCAAAGGTTCATTGTGCATCTACGAAACAGGACAAAACAAATAAAACAAACCAGGAGCAGAAGGAAGAACCGAAAGCTCCCACTACAGGCACCCCATGAGGAACAGGCCCCCCAAAATCACTTGCAACAAATGAGTCCGAGGGACCCATCCAGCATGAAACACCCACAGCAGAAACTAAAGGCACCCCCCCCCCCAGTTCACCCCATCCACCCTGCCCCATCCCGCCAATGCAAACATTGTTCAAATTTAAAATGATTTAAGTCTGAAATATTGCTTGTCACTGCGCTATTTAGGTTTGAAGTCATCTTCATCCGGGGCATTGCTGTCCTAAATGGGAGCAACCAAAGAAGTCGATTGCAATTTCATTAAAAATTTGATACCATTCGATCTTATTAATTTCCAGTTATTCTTGGAAGTAGAATCTGAGTTTCGATATAATGCAGTAACAGCTATTCGGGTGTGAAGATTTTGCATTTTACCCTAACACAATTGATGAATTTGCCAATTTGGCTGAAAAACAGGAGGACTAAAACAAGAAAGAGACACATCTTTCATGCAGCCTGGACTTCAAGAAAGGTTGAAAGTATCGTTTACTAGTCTCAAGAGCGCGGAGAATCATCTTATATTTTGAATATGGCTGCTAACATCAGCGGCATCATTAGAAAGCCAGACACATTTAGACAACAGTAGGAATTCCAAAAAGGGTTCTTTCTTGCGACGAAGATAAATTTGGCATATCTAAAATTCGTATCCCTGCTGACTTTAACAAATTTTTAGAAATAATGGAAATAACGAAAGAATCTTAAGGCTGCTAAAACATGCATGGCTTGAAACCAGTCATTAACTCCTTGGACGCTCACTTTTATGGCATGGGATAAGTCCTATGTAAAGGCCAAGATTGGAACATCGATTGACGTAGAAGAAATTTAGAATGATCACAAGAAAGCAAATGCCACAAAAGCTTTTCCTCAAAATTGAAAAAAACATTTGACTCATAAAATTGTCTGTTGACTTCGCAAAATATGGGGTAAAGGAACTAAAAAGCTATCATTTATAGCCTTGTCGAGGTGCATAACTCTCCCCTCTCTAATCAGCCCCCTCTAGGATCTCCCAAATTAAATAAGACTCCCGGGTATTCTTTGCCAGAGCTTTTACGGTATTCTTCTTAAAGGAAAGCAATTTTGATGGAAGGATATCAAGGTACATTTCTTATTTGCTGTTTAGGGAACAGTCAAGATATATTATCTGACCAGAGCTAGATGGATTGGAACTTCTTTTAAGTACAAGAAAGAACGCAGCAGTATTAATTAAACGAAGTGATGAAAGATGTATCTTTCAGAAGATTGAAAGAAAATGAAAATGGCATTGACCTGTCTCCACTTCCCTTCCACCATACCAGACGCAAAATTTGTTGCAAAATGTGGCGAAATGCATCAAATCCTGATCGCTGGATGATCCAGGCCAATCAGGCTGATTACCAGATATAGTGACAAAATTGGATAGAGGAGGTGTATCCAGAACAGATACATTGGCATAGGAGTCGGAGGGCTAGGGTATGCTGCAGCCCCTCTAATCATTTTTTTTTTTTTAATTATCTATGCACGGTAGCCCCGTCAGTCAGTATGACTGATTTTCAGGGGGCCGTGCCAAAAACTTTACAAATTAAAAAAACTACTAAAATTAATAAAGGGAAAAGGAAACTAATTACAATCATAAATAATTTATCTACAACTATTTACAATAAATTTACAAGCGACCCTTTATTTTGTTCTTAAAGAAGATAAAGAGGGAGCTTGCTTGGCCTCGCGGCTGAGATCATTCCAGATTTTTGCTCCACGAAATGCGAACGCTTTCTGTCCATTACTAGTTTTCATAAATGGAACTAACAAGTCAGTTTCGGTATTTCTAAGGTTGATAATATTGCGATCAGAATTTCTAACAAATAAATGCGAGAGATAATCAGGCGCGAGACTATTAACAGATTTATATACAGTTGTTGCAGTCTCACTTCTGATCATATCCCTCACAGTTGGCCATTTTAACTCTGTAATCAAAGCTTCGGCAGGAGCATCGTAGCTGCTATTTGTAATAATTCTAGCGGCACGATTCTGCAATTTTTGAAGCTTAACCAGTCGGAACTCAGCACAGTTCCCCTACACAGAGCAGCAGTACCGAAAATGTGGCTCTACAATACGTCTATATAATTTGCAAAGTACAGTTTTTGGCAAAAATTTATTTGCATATTTTAAAAAACCTAATGAGCGGGAGACTTTGGCTTGAACAGATTTAATTTGCTCGTCCCACACGAGGTACTGGTCAACTTGGACACCAAGATACTTAATACTGTCGACGAGTTCTACAGGGGAATCATCGATAACAAATGCAGGAGAATCCACAGTGTTTTCACCAATCTTTTTAAAATTTGGTCTAAATCCGATTACCATTGCCTGAGTCTTGATTACATTCAAAGACAATTTATTGCCCTGAAGCCATTCTTTCAAACATTTCAATTCGTTGTTGAGCGTTTCAGTTAGATCTTCAATGCTCTTAGAGGAATAGGATATGCTAGTATCGTCGGCGTACATCGTAACTTTGCAGTTTTTCAAGGCGAATGGCAGATCATTTATATAGATTAGGAAGAGTAGCGGACCTAAACAAGAGCCTTGTGGAACACCACAGCTGATGCTTCCGATGTCAGATTCCACTCCATTAACCTTTGTGAATTGATGCCTACTGCTGAGATATGATTTGAACCATTGAAGATCAAGACCCTGAATTCCGTACTCAGATAGCTTTTGAATAAGTATGGCATGATCAACAGTATCAAAAGCCTTTTCAAATCAATGAAAATATTTCCTGTAAATTTTCCACGCTCAATATTAATGTGCCAGTCATTAGTGCCAGAAAGCAAGCAGGTTACAGTGGAATGCAGAGCTCTAAAACCTGATTGGCCAGAATACAGAAGTTTATTTTTGTCTAGATAATCATATAGTTGGTTGTAAATCAATTTCTCAAAGAGTCTTGCGAGAAATGGGAGCACAGAAATCGGTCTATAATTGGAACGATTGTTTTTTTCTCCACTTTTAAAGATTGGGGCAACCCTTGCAGTTTTCCAATTTTCAGGAAAAACTCCTGTGGCAATTGAGAGGTTGAAAATGTCACAGAGAGATTCTGCAATGACAGAGAATGCGATCTTTAGGAAATGATTAGCAATGCCATCAGGACCGAAACCCTTGGACGTTTTGAATTTAACCAAAAACATTTTTTATCTGAGGAACATCAAAGGCTTTTAATTTAAACTGTAAATATTCAGGGTTCACTTCCAGCTTTTCTTCAACAAGGGGGTTAGCTTTCTGTGGAATTTTGTCAATAAGAGATTTGCCAATATCACAAAAGAAATCATTCATTGTCTGAGCAACATCATTATTATCTGTAACATGCTTACCATCAACATCAAGCGACTGGATTTGAGTCGTTTTTGATTTCTTATTGAGAACCATGTTAATGGTTTTCCAAGTGTTTTTAAGATCACCTTGGGAAAGGGCAATCTTCTTTGTAAAATAGTCGCGCTTTAAATCTTTGTTTAATCTATTGACCCTATTTCTCGTTTGTTTATAAGCATCCATCAAAATTTTGGACTTTGAGCGTACAGCTGCCAATTTTAACCTGTCTCTTGTAGCAGACAAACATTTGAAATCCTTCGTCAACCAGGGGCAAAACTTTTCTTAAACCCTTCTGCAGCGTAAAGGAGCATGTTTTTCAAGAATCAACGAGAACATATTTGTCCATTGCTCAACGAGAACATATTTGTCTTTTCATTGCTCAACGATGAGGTTGAGCAGTATCATCTTTTAACACAGGTATTTGATAAACAATGCTTTTCAATATGATCAGTCAAAGAGTTTGCTGAAGATCACTAAGAACGTTTTCTTCGTTGAAATTTTTCATTTGCTGAGTGGAAATGTTTTGTGCTGTTTTTTAGCAGTATCTCTAAATCTTTTAACACAGTAGACCAAATAGTGATCACTTATAGTTGTTTCATAAACACCAGATTCTACTATAAAAGCTTTATTAGTTGTGGCAATATGATTAATCAGAGTTGCAGTTGTAAGAGTTTCCCTTGTACTTCTTTTGATCAACTGTTTTAGACCGAAACGATCATAAATGTCAAGCAAGTACTTCGAATGTGGTGGAAGGTCATCGGGGGTACAAGTATCCTCAGCCCCAGAAACTATTGGTAAAAAATCACAGTTTGTGTCGCCAAGGAGGATTATATCCCTGTTCTCCTTGTCGAGAACCTGTAAACACTCTTCCAGTTGACGAAAGATTTCAACTAACGCGTCAGGAGGACGGTACCATGACATAACAAGAAACAATGCAGCCTTCACAGGTTTCACCTCAATACATATACCTTCTAAACTGGATAGTGGAAGGTCCGTCCTGACAGTGACTTTATCAAAAGATGCGTCTTTTACATAAAAAGCTACACCTCCACCATTGCGGTTATGATCACTTCTCTTAATCGAATAGCCCTCAATACTGACAAGATCATTATCTATTTTATCGTCAATTTTAGTCTCATTAACGGCCAGAATATGAATCCCAAGGTCATTAACAAGAAGACGAATCTCGTCAATATGACGTAAAAGGCTATTTACATTAATAGAAGCAATCGCCATACCCTTTTTGAAGCCTAGACTCGTAGTGCTGTTGGTGACATGATTGTGTAAGGGAACTGATGCAGAGGTCTTCCCAATGACCGAGCAATCACCCTCTTTATCTTTTACCTCAATCTTATTTAGTCAAAAATTTAATGCACGAAGTAAATTGTTAGAAAGCATGTTATCACCATGTCGGTTGAGATGGATCAGACTTCTGTTAAGATGTTGGTTGGCATGTATGTTGTTGTGTTCCAAAAAGGCAAAATCATTCTGTGAGCACAAGTCCTGGAGAACAAAGTTTACTCTCTTTCTCTTTGATTCATATCTGTCGCCACGTGTTATAAGACCGGAAATAACGACTTCAATACCTTTATCGCTAATTGAGTTAGCCACATCGATAATTTCCTCAGCAATTTGCACCTCTGTTTTTTCTTTTCCATAAATTTTCAGAGAAAGATCATTTGTGCCCCTGTGCAGAAGGATTAGGTTAGGCTTTCTTTCAATCGAAGGCTGGGCATAACTATGCATGTCTCTGGTTGTTGCACCATTGAAATTCTTGACAAAAATATTCATCCCTTGATTACCACACTTTTCCTTTAACTCCCCTAATCAGGCAAAACTCTCTAACGTGAGACAGAAATTACAAACAAAAAGAAGATTTACTTAAGACAATTGGTGGGCACTTGGTGGTTGCATGGCATGTGACTGAAACTTGATATGATCTTAGTCAAACCGACCAGTATTGTGGATGAATCGTATGGTAAGTTCGGGTATATTTCTTTTCAGGTCACTAGACAGGTCTTGGTCACCATGTAATAAAAGGTGCATTAGAAAATCGTTTGAAAGACTGGTGATATCAGCAAATCGTCGTTGTAGATCCAAAACTCCAGCGAGAAGATCTCGTCGTTGAATGTCAAATGAAGGGCAAAGCAACAAAAAGTACTCCGTATCCTCAATACCGTTTTGCGTTGGGCACATTGGGTTTACGGTGTCTCTAAAATTGTGCTTGAATTTGTGCAAGTTTAGTTTACTGAGACCGACCATTATTTGGGAAAAATGTGATAGACCTATTGGGTCATGAATACCGAATACAGGTTTTGGAGAGGGGGGGGGGGGGAGAATTATTGATAGAAGCTTTGTCTTAACAACAGGAACGGACGGTGCAAGCTTGATTTCAGGATGAAGTTTATTCCATTCGGAGATGCAGTTTGGATAGAAGTTAGATTGAATTTTTTCTGTTCTTGCCTTTATTCGCCCAATAGCATCCTGATTGTGCAGGGAGTAATTCGACACATGACGTGGCGGGATTGGTTCCTTTGTATACAACGGGATGAGATTATTCATAATCTTATAGAACAAAGTCAGGCGTCTACTCCACCTTCGGGAACTTAGTGACTCCCAGCCGAGCTCTGTGTAAAGCTTTTCACGTGATGATCCCCTCCATGTACCTGTTACAGCTAGAGCCCCATCGCCCTTTTCCGATCATTGAAAAAGAATTTTGAGTTACTTGGCCTAAGTGAATTTTATCGGAGAAGTTAATGCTAATGAACTATTCCTTACTTCATAGTTTAAAATATAGAAACCAGTTATTGTACATTTAGCGACTGTCTTCTGCAAAATCGTTGTCGGAAAACACAGCGATAAAATCGCGATATCTTCATTCAATCGCTCTGTTCCGATCACACAAGCTCACGCACGAATTTCGGACGGTACCACCGCAGAGGGCTCAAGAAAGCGCAGTTTCCAATTGAAATGGATGACATACACATAACAAAAGATATTTATCTCATGTTATTGTTTGATAAGTAATATATAATAACAATAATAATAATAATAATAATAATAATAATAATAATAATAATAATAATAATAATAATGATAATAATAATAATAATAATAATAATAACTTGGATCCTAGGAAAACGGCAGCAATCGTGAACTTACAAGAACAGATGGTTGAAACGAAATCATGGAAAGTTTCAAGGGGAATAGCAGATGGAGGAGACATGTGTAGACTATGTGGGTCGTTTAGAGAGACAGTTCATCACTTGTTAGCCGGGTGCCAAATGTTAGCTGGCAAAGAGTATTTACAACGTCACAACAAAGCGTTGATGGTTCTAGCTGTTGCATGGGCAAAGAGGTATGAAATAATCGATGAAAACAGAGTGTGGTACAAAGAGAAGTGGGAGAAAGGAAAAGTATTTGAGAATATGAAAGGGAAATTAGTATGGGACTTTGAGTACAAACTGAGACAAAGCAGTTCGGCAAGAAGGCCAGACCTAACACTTGAAGATAAGGAGACAAAAAGAATATGGATTTGTGACATGGCATGCCCACAAGAAAATAACATCGAAGCAAAGGTGAAGGAGAAATTGGATAAATATCAGCAGCTAGCCTTTGAAACAAGGGAAAATCGTGTAGGGTACAAAGTGGAAGTTGTCCCATTAGTCGTTGGATGTTTGGGTGGAGGAATTGGAAAATTGTGGAAGAATGTTCAAAAAATGATAGAAGCTGAAACCGAGACTGAAAGAATAGTGAAGGAAATGCAGAAGACAGTGCTAATGGACAGTGAATCAATTATGAGGAAAGTACTGTCGGGAGTGGTGCAACCGGAATGAACATTTGGAACTCAGACTGTATATGTCGTGTACACTGTAAAATCAATAGGCTAACAAACTTTGGTAGTCTTAATTAGTGGCTTGAAGTAGCTTTTATAAAAGATAATAATACATATTTATACAGGATAAGCCTTTTCAGTACAAGTAAAATACTGCTATCAATAAGGGTCCTGTTTAAAGAAACTGTTGACAAAGTAAAAAATTTAAAAACTAAAATACTATACGATTATCATGCAAAGCTTCGATTATCTATTTTGCGTTTGAAGTTTACAAAGAAAGATTCGTTCTGAAGGTCGGATGACAATCCATTAAAAATTAGTGCACCTTGAAAGGCAAATGTTATTCTTCCTGCTTCTGTTTTAACTCTTGGCAATATAAGACGTGAGCCGTTTCCTCGTGTATCCTTGCCATGATTAAAACGCTGAAACATGTTTCGCAGTGGTGGAGGGCAAGAATCATTTAAAGACTTAAACACGTCCATCGATACTCATTTTTTCCGGATTTGATCCAATGTGTCCATCTTCAGGGTCGTGTACTTAGTAGGAGCTATGATCTTATGGGCTCTGTCTTGGATCGACTTGGATCCCTTGGCACTTTCACCTACGCTTAGATAAATGGGATAGCAGTAGAGTAGCACAGGCCTTATCATAACGCTATATATTTTCTCCGCAACAAGTGGAGAGATATTGGGACGAATTCTTTGCAGGAGTTTTACCCGACTTGAGGCTCGCTTGTAGATCTTGTCAATTTGCATACTCATTGTTAGGTGACTGTCAAGGGTGATTCCCAAATATTCATAGCTCGTAGTTTGGTTTATCGGAGTGCCATTCAGAGAGACATTACATGGCGGTTGTAACATTTTGCCTCTTTATTCGTTTAATGACACCATAAGCAATTTACAATTGAAATTTACAGTCTATTACAACATAACTGGCAACACTCTAGCATAGCCCCCTTCCCATACTTCAATGCCCCCTGGCATTAATTCAAACACTGCCTCACGCGCATACAAAGTCAACGAAACCCCTTGGTGAGGTTTCTTTCTTTATTTCAACTTCCACCCCGTCTCTTCATTGAGAAGGAATCCCAGAATTCGAAGCCAAACCTCGTGATCGGAAGAGGGCGATCTGTAGCCTATCTGACTGCAGTTAGAACTTTACCCCCGGCTGGGAAGCAGAAGATATTATGATCGAAATTTTTCTGTAAATATTCGCTGAGAAAGTTGGAGTAAAGATTGAAATGATTTGACTGCGGTTCTAGTAAACAGTAGTAGAGTAACAAGAGAAAATATAATTGCTGCAAGGAAACACAAAGTGGAAAATGGCGACTACTTGCGATTCCATCACAGGTAGGCCTCTTTCATCTTCCCATATCGCTGGATTCACACGCCAGAAAAAAGTAAACCACGTCTCAACTTGAAGCTCATGGTGTCAGTAAAGTATTTTTTCGCGCATTTTTTTAATTATAGGACCCATTCCTCTTGTAAACAAACATCCCGAGATTGTACGCAAAAGCGCTCACAGGAGCCAGGAGCCAGTGATCGGAACAGGGCCATGGGGCTCTAGAGCAGCAGAATACTGAACAGAATCTAGTTTTTCCATTAGATTTGGTAAAATGATGTTTTGACTGAATTCAGATACTTTAGATTGAATATGATAGATAACGTCTCCGTTGTCCAGGTGGGGTCGTACATAGAGCTTATATAATTCGTTCAGGGTATGTCTGGGCAGATATTTGGAGAGATGTTTTAGTAGACCAATGCCCTTTCTCGTTTTAGAGATAGCAGATTTAATATGAGCTGAGAAAGAAAGCTTCGAGTCCAGGACAATACCTAGATGTTTATGTTCATTTACTTTTTTCACGGGTATGTTATTAAAGAGGATAACGGGGTGATTTGATATCTTTTCTTTGAAAGTAGCAGTTCAACAGCTTCTTTTTGCGGATCGGGATTAAAGGACATCCTCCAATCATGGGCCCACTGACTTATCAACTCCAGGTCATATTTCATATCCTCGCCAGCTGCATTTAGTTCTTGAACAACCGTAAACAAGGACATGTCGTCGGCAAAAAGCTTGACGTTACATTTCAAGTCAGAGGTGAGATCTTTAATGTACACAAGGAAAAACAATGGTCCTAATATAGAGCCTTGAGGCACTCCTGCTAGAATATCTCCCCAATTAGAACATTGTCCGTTTAAAACTGTTCGCTGCTTCCGATCCTTTAGGAAACTTTGGATAAGAGAAAGAAGTTGCCCTGAGACGCCACATCGTTTTAGTTTATAAATAAGACCATCATGCCATACCCTGTCAAATGCTTTAGAAATATCGAGATACACAGAACAAACATCTAGATGAGAGTTACAGTCAAAAGCCTCAAAAATTGTATGCGTTATTGAAATTAATTGGTTGACTGTTGAGTCACCCGGGCGAAAAACAGATTGATTGGGATTAAGTAAGTCACACGAAACAAGATGCGACTATAGGGAATTACGCATGAGTTTTTCAAACATCTTCCCAAATATTGGAAGAAGAGAAATAGGACGATAGTTGCTATAATATCCTCCGCCATAGGAAAAAGAGAAGAACACAGAGAGGAACACACTCTGTTCAGAAACCGAACATAACGACTACTTTCTACTTCTTGCATAAGATAACTACTTTTGGAGTCTGGGCTCTAGTCTATATACACATCATTATATCACTTCCCTTTTTGTAAGTTAAACGAGTGAGGAAGGAATGTCTGTTCCGTAACGTTCTGGAGCTCTGCGATTTCTTACTGATCTTCTTGCTACTGTTTGATTCTTTTCGGTGTCTTTGGCGCGTGTATCATAATCAACGTTTGAATCAGTGTCACTATCAGAGTCTTCTGGGAGATAAGGTATCGGTATCGACTTGAAAAATGAAGCATTACGGGTAATACGATGTCTGCCATTCTCAGCTGTTATTCTGGAACCTTTGCACTTAATGATCTTATATGGTGCATCATTAAATCTGCTTGTAAACTTATTTCGTTTCTCTTGCTTCACAAGTACGAAATCTCCAACGCGTAAGTTCGATGGTTTCGCGTTACGTCTGCATAGGATTCATGATATTGACTGATTACTTCATTGCTACGTGCTTCCTTATGTCTGTTTTTAACTTTTTCTTTCAGTAAGGTTGGAAGTCTGCCTTGGACGGTACGGTTGAACAGAAGTTCACATGGTGGTACTTTCGTTGTGGAGTGTGGCGTGGTGCGGTACTGCAATAAAAATCTATTTAGCTCTTGTTTCCACACTCTTCCTTCTACACGAGCTGTCTGCAATGCTTTCCTGAGAGGTTGCATGAACCTCTCCACTTCTGCGTTACTCTGTGGCCACAACGGTGTGCCTGGGTCATACTTGATGCCTAACGCTTTCACGTAATTCTCAAATTCTTCTCCGTTGAACGGTGGACCATTGTCCGTCTTGATTTCTCGAGGAATTCCATGAACTGAAAATATTCTGTCTAAACGTGGAATGACTGAAGACGTCTTAACAGATTTCACTACTTCTACCTCTGGGAATCTTGAATAGCGATCTATCATCACTAGTAAATACCCTCCCGTGGGAACTGGTCCAAAGAAATCGATGTGAACCATATCCCAGGGTCCTTCTGGCATACTTGTCATATTCAAAGGTTCTGGAGGGTTAGCTTTCCCCGTTGCTTGACAAGGTATACATTTTTCTACTGTGGTTTGAGTGATTTTATCAATCCCTGGAAACCATACCTTATCGCGAAGCAATGCTTTAGTTTTAACGAGTCCTTGATGAGAATCATGGGCTAAGTCTACTGCTCTTTGCTGTAGTACGCTTGGTATAACAATTCTATGTCCTCTTAAAACTACATTCTCTGAATTGATTGTCAATTCATCTTTGATATTCTTAAATGGTTGAACGAGATCTATATTCCATTGATTCGTGCTGCTCTCACTGCTTTCAGTGTTCTGTCTGTATCTGTGGCTCCTTTTATTTCCTTGAGTGTCGTGGCTTTTGGGACTGCATAACGAGATATGAAATTGACGTACTCTTCAGTAAGCTTCTCTTGACGCGTGATTGGTTGACTTCCAGAATATCTAGACAGATAATCAGCTGGATTCTCTGTTCCTGGTTTGTACTTGACTGAAAAACTGTATGGCTGAAGTCTCAAAACCCATCGTTCTATTCTCGCTGATGGTATTGATTTTGGACTTCCGTATATAATCTCTAACGGTTTGTGATCTGTGACTAACGTGAAATGAGATCCAAACAGAAAAAGATGAAAGTGTTCAACCGCCCATACAATACTGAGTCTTTCTTTCTCAGTCTGTGAGTAGCGTTTTTCAACATCTGTCAATCCGCGACTTGCATAAGCTACGATGCTTTATGTCCCTGTTTCTGGTGATCTTTGTGCTAAAATTGCTGATATTCCAACAGGACTTGCGTCTACTGTGACTATACTCTCTTTGCTTTTATCAAAATAGGCCATGACAGGCGCTGATGTCAATGCTTTCTTCAACATCTCAAAGGAATCTTTATGCTTTTGTTCCCATTTGAAAACAACATTTATCTTCGTCAGCTCACGAAGTGGTGCTGATATAGTAGCATAGTCCTGGATATACTTGGAACTGTAATTTACCATGCCAAGAGAACTTCTGATTTCTTGGGCTGAAGTTGGTTTCTTTGTGTTTTCAAGGGCTGAAATGCGCTTTGGATCTGGAGTGGTACCTCTTTCTGAAAATATTTGACCAAAGAAATTCAATGATTTCTGCAAAAACTTGCATTTGCCTGGATTCAAAGTGAGTTTCTTTGTAGCAAGTCTGGAAAGGCACTCCTTAAGGGCGTGGTCATGCTCCTCCCTTGTGCTTCCGAACACGATGATTTCATCGGCTAAATTTTTTTACTCCCTTGATTCCCTGCAAACTCTTCTGCAATGTATGCTGGAAAATTTCAGCCGCTGCGTTGGTGCCATAATTAAGTCGCTTATATCTGTAAAGTCCAACATGAGTACTGAATGTGGTGATTCCTCTGCTTCCTCTGTGGTGATTCCTCTGCCGCCACAACAACTTCCTCTGAAGATGTTGTGGCGCAGTGGTGTAATCCTCTGACTTTGCAGCCAGAACAGTCAGGCGGAGTGGGTTCGATACCCGGTAGGACCCCACCACTTGAGCGTCATGACAAGGGGTCGCGGACTCGATTAGGTCTGCTCTATTTCTGCGATCCCAGCGCTTGGCGCTGAAAAACGCAACTTCACCTTCACCTTCACCTTCTGCTGGCAGGGTCGAGTTCTAGTTGATGATAAGCCTCATTCAAATCTAATTTTCAAAAAATACTTCGCTCCGTTCAAATCGAGGCTGATATCTTCCACGGTTGGAATGAGATATCTGACTCTTTTGATCGCTGTATTTGCTACCCTCATATCTATACATAGTCGTACAGTGTCATTTGGCTTTGGAACTGCGACTATTGGGCTAATCCAGTCAGTTGGCTGATCTGCTGGGACTTTTTCAATGAGTCCTTGAGCCTGCAACTTTTCTACAGCTTTTTCAACTTTGCCCCGGATGTGGTAGGGTATTCTCCTTTGTGGCTGAGCTACGGGAATGACCTCTTTGTCAATGTTAAGGGTTATACAATGGTCTTTGAACTTCCCTATTCCAGTGAATACTTCCGTGTGTTTGTTAACAATGTCACGAATCTTTTCATCCTTTGTGTCGATGTCAACGGTTTGCACTTCCTGTTTTTCGGGTGTCGTGACTTTGTTCAGATGAAAACTAATTAATTTCAGGTCTTGGGCAAATTCTGCACTCAGTGGGCAACCACTGTCTTGGTGTTTTGTTACATAGAACGTTGCTATGGTGTAGTGTTTCTTCGTTTCAATCAACGCTTCAAATTTCCAACAGGCGTATCGGTATTGTATGCAAACGCTTTTGTTTTGGTGCGTTCTAATTTTACCCCTTTCATTTGGCGGAATGTTTCTTGATCGAAATATTGATAGAGGCACCAGTATCTACTGTGATCGGGAATTTATGACCTTGAACAGTTATAAAAACGCCCAGGGGGGCACTCGGCACATAAACATACGGGGGGGTCAGTCCGATATTTTTGGGTCAAACTTTTGCCCAAAGTGATATTTTTGGGTCAAACTTTTGTCCAAAATGATATTTTTGGGTCCTGCAAAAATGGCAGATATAATTCTGATATTTTTAGGTATCAAATTTAGAAAAAGTGATATTTTTGGGTCATTATGAGAAATTCTTATCTGAATCAAATGTACTGTACATTGACAAATTAGTTTGCTTCGTATCGTGTAAAATTTTGGGCAATTAGCATTCAGCTCTATTGTTTGGAAGAGAGATTTTCACCCTGAGCTGAGGCATTGCCGTTCAACATTTTTGTATCATAAACGCATGTGCACCAAAGTTGTAAAGGAGATGACTATGCCAGCTATGACATGACGTAATGCTGTATGAGCCAAATTAAGTTGAAATGTTTGAAAATTATTGATTTGAAAATTGCACAGAAGCATTGTTCTAAACAATAGAAGTCCAAGCTCATCTCTAAAACAATGCTGTTACTGTAAAACTCGTCATGTTATTGCTATCAAAGAACAATTTCGTTGCTGTGAAAAGAATGAAGATAAAACGTTAATCAATTTCTTTAACGAGCGTGACGGACTTTCTTTCTTTCTTTCTCACTTACTGAATAACCTGGAGCCCCAGTGCTGGAGCCCCCTCTTAGATTACAAAGTTGGACTTTGTGATCAAAAATGAAGTACGCTTTATCGATTCTGAGCATGTACGAGACATAAAATACGCTAATCTGCTGACTACGAAGCTTTCCATCAGAATTTAAGTGACGGTTTTACTTAGAATCTTCATAACAACGTATCAAACATTTTAACAAACGTTTTAGCGTTTAAACGTTTGTGCGTTTAAACGTTTTACAAAGGAATTTGAATCGAGCAATATTTCTTTATACAATTTGAGGGAATCTGAAAAATATTCAAATGTCCATAATACCCGTATTTTTGTTTTGTTTTGTTTTTCTCATAAGGAACCGCTTATAAGAAACGGTAAGCTCGATTTTTCGAAAGTTGAGAAACAACCCTACCTTAATTTAAAAAGCTAAGAAACTTTTGAAATTTGCAATTTTAATTTCCGTATCGCACTCAAAAATATTTGACACTGTAGAGTTGAGTTATAAAAACTGTTTGGACATTATTTTGAGTGCGAATTATGTTATTTACTTGTTTTGCCTTACTAAGAATTTTGAAACCCTTTAGACAAAAGAAAGTTAACTTTACATTTCCAGAAAACTTTTGGTAGCAAAATGGCCCAAAAATTTAAGAAACTACCAGCCCCGGACCTAGTAGTTTTGGCGCCACTCAATTGTACCTTTCTAATGAAATTGTATACAATATCACTCAATCCAGGTGCCTTTGCAGAACAGCTAAAATGTCCATCTCTCTGCGATTAAATGACTGCCGACAGCAAAACACAATGATAATAGGCTATAATACAGAAATGCAAAAACAAGCTAAAATCTTAGGAGTCATTGCTGGTTGCCAACTTACAGATTTTCGATGTGGGAGAAATACTATCAAATTTGATTTAGTGCACAACAAGACCAGCTAGACTGGGCACAAAAACACTATCTTGTCAATATCAAATGGTAGGAACATTCTTGAAGACAGACATTGATCCAAAGGTCTCTCCTTGTTACTTTGTTCCGAAACGAAGACTATGCATCGGTTTAAGTCAAGCAATACTATTGTAGTTTACCTATTAATCCAATGCTCGTTCAAACATATTGATAAGGAAGGCTCGAACACTTCTTGATCTACCTGCTTTTAGGGTAAATAAAGCCACATGGGGGATTTGATATATGATTTTATGTATGGGGATATTTGATGCTATAGTATCAGACGTGATCATCGTGTTTAGAATATAAACCTTTTCGACCGACGGCAACCATCATGGAATTGGTTGCAACTGTGGATGTTTAACACTAATGGACAAACAAAGCAACCCGACTACGGTTAATTGATTCTATCGTTCACAAATACTGTAAAAGCTAGCCGCGTGCAGACTTTATTGCACACGAGGCGCGGGCTAAGTAAAAGCTCTATCCAATCTTTTAATCCCCTGTCTAATAAGCTACTTTCTTTCCTTCCCAGGTAAAGTTCACCTCCCAATCAAGCTCCTTGCTAATATTGAAAACAACAAAAATACCCTGAATACAGTACTGTTTGAAATCAAATTTAAACTCAACCAGAAAATTGAACAGTGCGCCTCTGTCGTCCGCGAGAGCTATATGTGAATCTTACGCGTCGTCCGTCGTCTGCCATATCATTTCGTCCAGGTCTTTGCGAAAAATATCTATCCAGTGATAACTTATCAACTGCAGAAAGTTGGTAGCATTGTGATTCACTGTCATAGTAAAGAGTAACTTTCTGAACAACGCTACTGCATGGAATGTCAGAATGAATTTCAGTTCTGTTTAGCTGTAATTCTGATTGTCGCTCAAAGTGTATTACTTTGAACTTTACGTCAACATTAGCCGTCTTTGTGTCAAACGGTTTTACGTACTCCACTCTCCGCGTTTTGCCATTTTGTGATGAATACAGCCTATACATTCTTCGAACTTGAGCAATAGAAAATTCATCATCGATGTCTGTGCGCACAGCTATATAATCAAAGAGCCCAACAACATTTGTATCGTCGGCAATGGAGGTACCATGTTCAGTAGAAGTTGATGATTGCACACGAATAAGTCTGTCTGCCGATACTTTCCCCCTATGTGCAAGTTCTGAGACAACTTGCGATTTGTACTTTACTGCATTTAAAGCGGGAACAAATATTTTCAAATCGAACATTGCATCTCTCCTTTGATCTACATCTTCGATGGAATCAGATTCTTGAGTTAAGGCATTTTGGCATTCATTTATCAAAGATTTATCGATATTTTCATCAATCACACTCTCTTCCTCATTTTCTTCAAAGGAGAGAAATCCATCTTCATTGTTTGACGCTGACTGACTGTCTGTTTGACGCAGACCTGATGTAACTTCCTCTTCTCCCAGCATTTCATCCAGCATACTTTCAACTTGAATAAACTTAAACGGATCTTTAATCCAATCATTATCATTTCGAGTATCCTCTTCCACCATTCCAGATCTGTGTGCCATTTTTATAGCTTCGTCTACCCCTTCTTTCCAGGCAATTGCTACCTCTTCCTTTGATGGATAGATTTTTAGTAAATCAATCAATTTAGCATTAAGCTGCCTCCTTCTCTCTTCTGGATATTGTTTGTGCCAAATGTTATCCTGTTTACTGTGAGCTTTTTTAAAAAGCAATGATGGATTGGATGCTCGAATTTGATTGAGTCGGTTGATGGCAGTAAGGTTTCTCGCCATGTCCATTATTGTGTATGTGTGCTTGTTGATAATCCAGGAGCCGTTTTGACTAAAATAGACTTCTACAGCGTCGGTACCAAGGAGATGCAAAAAACAGGGTATATCACTGTGTTTCTCTGCAAACCAAGCAATAATACTGACAGCAGAATGGGCAGAAAGCAAAACGTCAAGGAAAGTTTCTCTGGTTACAAAGTTTTCTTTCAAAGTGAGACCAGGGTCTTTTACAACATAGTTTCTCCATATCCCTAAAAAGGAGACGACTGTACCAGCATACTTGATTCTCTCATAGAGTGAAGCTTCTATACTTATAAATATCTCCATGTACTTATGCATGAGCTCAAGATATATGTATGTTCCTTGCAGGGATGGATCTCTTATGCCACCAGTATCTTTGCCTTGAATCATTTGCTCTAAACACTTTCGCACCTTTGGGAATGACGAACGCTGAGCTGAAGCCCAGTTCTGTCTATCACGCTTGTTTACATCCTCATTGCGCAGACCATGTTCATGTTGGGAAAACTGGCCTAAAACTGCTCGTATGTCATTTCGATGCGCTGAATATGGACCAGGTCTAAGATCTCGTGCAACATAATCTAAATGATTATCCATCTTTTTATGGTTGTGTATGTAATCTGAATCGGAAACACTTCTCAGTTCGAGCTCGTTATTTGCACCCATTTCTAATTTGCAGCTAAAGAGAAACCCTTCTGACAGAGGTACTGGTTTAAATCTTAGGCCATCATTCGCATCAGAAGATTGGCTCAAAAAAGTTTTCGGCGTCTTGAGTCTCCATCAGATCCGTTTCCGATACCAGGACCTAGCACAGGGTCTAAGATTTCTTTGCACAAAGAGTCATACATTTTCCATTGTCGAAGTACTGTTTCATGTGTAAATTTATTGCATGTTGCTTGTAGATGAAGAACTACCCTTGGCAGACTGTCATGCAGAGGGTTAATCATGATTACCCTTGCATTTGTTGCTAGCTGGGATTTTTCCATCCCTTCGATAAGCTTTTCATATGCCCCTTCCTCATCACCAACGGAGAGCACATAGTAGTCTTGACAGACATGATTCTCTTTCAACCCACAGTAACCCCAAACAATGTTGAGTCTCTGATCGTATTCAGGGCGAGGCTCAATTGCTGTTTCATCCTCAATTTTTGTGTATGGTATCCTCTCTGTCAGGCCAATTCTTACTTTAATATGCGATATAGTTCTGCAATATATTTAACATTCTCATGGTATTTATGAAATTCATAGTGGAATGACAATTTTGTGTGCCATCTCTTAATTTGGTCAATATGTGGCCCTTCTAAATTGTCTGCAACAAATGCACACACCCTTGGTCCACCTAAAATCAGGGTAACTTCCATCATTTCTGAAAATATGTTTCCTTCAATACCTTTGTATCGATGGCCTTTCTTTTTCTTTGGGGCATTGCTACAGATCGTTTTTAGAATGCTCATGATCCCATCTTTACCTTTCACTGACCCACTTTTGATTTTTCTCTCTAACTTTGTGGCAATAGCTGTAAAACTGCCTTTAGAACTGAGCTCTTTGAGTTCAGCTTTCCAAGCTGTTGACTTGATCTTCAACCTTTGCAAGTCACATTTGAGAAGGAAATTTTCCTTCTTTAGATCTTCTTCGCGATGTTTAATATCTTTAATTGATTTTACCAACTCCTCCTTGGTCCTGTGGTCATAGGGTATTGCCTGGCGTGTTTCATTATTGTCAGATCTAAATTGTCTCTCTAAACGTCTTTGAAATGTCCTTAGCTTTGGTAAGGAAGCACAAAATGAACGCATTCCATCAACGAAATTCCCTTTGTAAGAAGCAAACATACAATTTGCATGTCTGAAAGTTCCATTCACATCTCCATTTAGAAAATACTTGTCTGGATACCATTGAAGATTATTTTCACTATCATAGCAGGCTTCTTGATGTATTAAAGTACGTGTTTCTACAGTTATTTCACCATAATCCTTGACATTCAGGGACACAACCTCTCTGAAAAAACCATTACAAATTTCAAGAGGCTGGCTTTCTTTTCATTTATGATCATTAGTTCCATTTGACTTGGTCTGTTTTCCTGTTGTAAAATTCAAAATGCTCTTCTGCCTCATTTTCCATTGTGCACGATCTCTAGCTTCTCTATGCTTTGCAGTTTTCAAATGTTCTCTCACTCTTAATTTGTAAGATGGTCTACCAGCAAGTGGGATCACTTTTGGTTGGCAAACAAGGCATTGTATTACCACCTTTCCATTTTGGGTTTCCAACTTCAGCTCTTTTGGTGCTTCACTTTCAATGAATCTTTTTGCTTGCAACTCCTCTAGCTCAACACAGCATGACACAGCCTCAGAACTCCCTCTCCCATATACTGAGTAGAAATTCATCTGGTGATTGACATTAACAAAGTGACTCTTAACATTCCTCCAATTTAATGAAATGTCCAGACTTGCATTACATAAACTGCACAAAAGAAAAGACTTCCCATCATTCTTTTTATATTCCATTTCAAGTGGACTTCCATATTGCTCTTTGTGGAAAAGAGACAGAGATTTCTTAATCTTGGTGATTGCTGATGTGCTCAAGGAAGAAGATCTGCAACCAGCAGCATTAGCATTTGAGCAGTCAGATACAGCAGGAGTTTCCCCTTCCTCGTCGCATTCATCTACACCAACGCAAAGATCATCATCTTTCTGTTCTGAACAGTCATCAGCAGCTAATCTCCTTACTTTACTGGGCGAGGAGGATTGACAAGGGGACTGACTTTTGCGACGAACCATCTTCTCCATGAGAGGGTTCACCTTTCCATTCGAATTTTGTAATTCTATCAATAAAAATGGCATCTTCCATCTCCTGCTCAGATGCAGCCGTGATCCTGTCTCCATCCTGATCTACATACAGGAAAGAAAATGCCTTCTTGCCGATAATCTTCCGAAGGTCGGAGATAATGAGGCCTTTTCGTATTACCAATTTTCTTGTGATGTCTCCAAAAACAATTTTAATCCGCGTTGTATCCATTATCATTCATCAGAGGCCTAAATCACGAATCACATGTTTCCACTTTTCGCGCACTTTTTCCTTTGAAGCCTCGTTTCACAAAATCAGAATTAAAGCGAAACAAGATGGATGACAGCAAGAGTAGTCTAGTGAGTAGTGCACAAATCAGAAATGCCACTTCAATTTTCTAATCACTTTTTACTGTCTTCTCAAAAGTGGAAGTTCAATGGCAATTAGATGCCGTTATGGATTGTTTAGGACGTTTAGAAGCATACCATGCAGCACAACAGGTAGGCTTTTATGATAGGCTTTTTTTGGCCTAATTTTAATTACAGTAAAACAAACAAAAAGGCCATAGGCCTAGGCCTGGAAGGGTGACTGACGTTGACTACTGATTGATATGATGATGCAAGAAAACTTTGAGTATAATGAAACAGACCCAATATAGTTTCTGTGCAAGTGTACAATTCCTCTATCTCCTTGAAAAGATCAGAAAAGTTGAACAACAGAGGAGAAATAAGAAGGAGAACATTTGAAAAATATCATTGGGATTACCCTATATCATGTTAAAGATATGAAACAATGCAATGCAGTATGCATGGTTTCACATCTACTGTATTGTTCTTGGTACTACATGAATTCTCCAAGAAATGTCAGATTTGAAAGATTTTGGCAAAAAACCAAGCTTTTTCATGGTTTTAGAGTTGCCCATCAGGCTTTAAACCAGGCTTTATCAAACAAAGCTTTATATGCATCTGCAGACCTAAGGTTATTCCACTTTTAAGCAGTATACATTTCAAAAAAAGAAACTGAGGTGGCAAAGTATAAGTGATGATATTCTGGGTTTGAATCATTATAGTGAATATCCAAATTGGGCATCATCTCCACATTGGTAATTATCAAAATGGCAACTGCAATTGTATAGATACATCTTTTTTGATGGACAACTCTAATCAAATATACCTGCATGAAGCTATTTTTCCTAAATTACAATTTGTGATATTTTTGGGTACCTGACACAAGTAGGGCTGATATTTTTGGGTCTCAGTAAAAATGAGCTGATATTTTTGGGTGGCCTGTAAAATTCTTGGACTGACCCCCCCGTATGTCTATGTGCCGAGTGCCCCCCCCTGGGTAAAAACGTTGGAAGTTTTAGACTTCGACTTTGTTCCCACTGCGTATAAATAATCATCTGAGCTGTCTGAATCGGATGATTCAGCGAGGTTTAAAGGGTGTACTGCTTTCTTACCTCTGCGGAAATTTGGCTTAGCGTTATTTGTCTGCGCATTGTGGCGTTTCTCTTTACAGACCTTGGAAAAATGGTTTTCTTGCCCACAGTTATTGCATGTTTTCCCTTTTTGCTGGGCACTGGCCTCTGTGAGGAAAAGTTCCCCCACAATTCCAACAAGACAATTTGGGGCGTGTCTGTGCTGGAACACTGGTTTCTCGTTTCTTTGTTATTGTGTTAGCCTCCTCAGCGTGAGGGTTTTCCTTAGCTTCGATATCTTTGGACTGATATCTGCTGATTTCATCACGTCGCCCATCTAACAACATAGCGGCCAAATCGTATTTCGGGTAGCGAAGGGCACGTTTTCTGATCTTGGAAGATTTTCCCCCAATTATTATCTGCTGTTCTACTTCAAAGTCTAACTCTTTGAATTCGCAGTTTTTCGACAGTGTCCTCAACCGTGTATGAAACTGATCCAGTGTTTCCGTCGGTTCTTGTGCGGCCTGAAGAAAACAATAAACTTCATACCTTCTGTTTTTCTGCGGTTCGAAAAAGGTTGTCAGCTTGTCTTTTGCTTTTTCATAATCTTTGTCTTCTCCTGTCTCAGCTAACTGATTAAACATTTCTTTGACTCTGGCTCCAGCTTGGTACAGCAACAACGCTCGCTGTCGTTTTGCATCGGTGATACCACTTGCAGTCAAGAACATCTCAAATTCGGTGAGCCATGTTTTCCATCTCGAAGCAAGGCTGGCACCAATGTCTGCATCTAGACTAAACTCTGGCATAGGCTGAATTTGCAAAGAGTTGGCCATGGTTATATGATTCTATTATTCACTTTTACTCGTCGCAATCGGCAATATGGACCTGGACTAAACTCTGGCATAGGCTGAATTTGCAAAGAGTTGGCCATGTTTATATGATTCTATTATTCACTTTTACTCGTCGCCACCTATAATATCCTCCGCCATAGGAATAAGAGAAGAACACAGAGAGGTACACACTCTGTTCAGAAACCGAACATAACGACTACTTTCTACTTCTTGCATAAGATAACTACTTTTGGAGTCTGGGCTCTAGTCTATATACACATCATTATAGTTGCTCTTTACATTTTTTTCATTTTTCTTGTGAACTGGGACTACATTTGCACACTTCCAAGTTTCGGGAAATACGCCACGTCTCAGACAGTTTGTGAATATGATCTTGAGAGGAGTAACAAATGAAACATCGTTTAGTTTTATCATTCTTATAGAAATTTCATCCCAATCATGTTGAAAGGAAAGTCTCTCAAGTAACACAGAATGGTTTACTGTATCAAATGCCGCCGAAAGATCTAACAAAACAAGAATGGAGACTTTTTGCTTATCCATCGCCATCAGTAAGTCATTTTGAACTCTCAACAATGCTGTCCCTCTTTATATGCCGATTGCAGCGGCTCAAAAAGATCATTTTCCACCATATGATGAACGAATTGATTTGCAACTGGCAACTGCCCTCTCAAAAAGCTTTGAGGCATAAGGCAAAGGCATTTAATTTAACATTTAAATAAGGCATTTACAATTTCCAATTCAGTCTTCTTCAAATGTAGGTTTAACATAGCTAATTCAAAACGTTCTGGCATAATTGATGTCTGAAGTGACGTGTTAACTATCAGGGTCGTGATTTTGACAAAAGATTCCCCGCAACGTCTCAAAATCCATGTTTGCACTGGATCTAGATCACATGTTGTTATTGGTGATCTTTTTATGGTTTCTCAACATTATCTTCATATAGGTGACAAAATGTAGTCATTTGTGTCTTATATTTGGGTTCTTCTGCTACAACTTTACAATTTTCATCCCATTTCATGGCCAGGTCAAGACGATTTTTGAATCTTCTCAATTTCCCCCCTAAAGAAATCTGCACATTCATTTGCAAGCTGAAGAGTATATAGCCAAGTTTAGGGAGGGGAAACTCTGTCTTTCTCTTCAGCATATTGTTCAGAACCTTGAATAATCCATTTGCACTATGTGAATTTTCATCACTACTTTAGAATAAAACGCTGTGTCCGAATCTTCTTACAAGTTTGTTAACCTAAGCTTTTGTTGAACAAATTTGTCTCCAGCAACAGCTGACTTTGTTCTCTTCCGCCGTTTTTCAAGTTGTATCTGTTTCTTCTGTTCTTCCCTCAAGTCAAAGATGAAGCCCCGATGCTTATTTCGTATGGTAATGACTTTTCCCTGTTTCGGTGCATGCTTATCAAGGATCGTACATAAAGTGCTATCATACGAGGTAACGAAGGCAGCACTGTCAGTTAACTGCTGCAATGACGCAAATTTGTCACAAAGATCAGAATTAAACATCTTAAAATCAGTCTGAGTAAGATTTCTGAAAGTTATTTTTTTAATTTCCTTAGGTGGTTTTCCAAGGGATAGATGGCATTTTACCTCAAAATAATCGGAAATTTTGTGTTCTACCTTAACATTTTTTACAAAGTTGGACGACGTTCTGGTGATAATCAAATCCAATATGTGTCCATTTTCGTGTGTAGAGTCACAAACACGCTGATTAAGATCGTATGCAAACCATGAATCCATGAATCGTGACACTTCAGCATTATTACAATCATTTAAGTTGAAATTGAAATCCCTAGCAATTACTACATCATCAGTTGAAACATCATGACTACCCAATATGCATGTGAAGTCCTCATAGGAAATTGAGACTGGGATAAACTGACAAACATTTGGATTTGTACACTACAATTAACTCACATGAAGTGCTTTCAAATGACACACAAGCTTCAATGTACTCCATTGACTGAGTAATTCCTTGAGTTTTTATGTCTGATCTCAGCAATGTTATTTTCAACAGATCAGATCTTGCAGTCATCATATAGCATGAAAGGGGGGGGGGGCTTCCGAAATTATTTCAGGAAAGTTTTGAGAGTTCCTTGATTTAATTGTTCTTGAATTTTTTGCAAAGGTGAAGTTTTTTGATGTTACCCTAACTGGGATCAAACTGGGATGTTTTTCAGTGCACTTCCATTCGGACTTTGACCTGTGATCGACTTTAACCCCGGTCTACTTGGCATGTGGCCTAAATTCTTCAATAAATCTGGCCCAAGGTTGCATGGACATCACCACAAAGTAAGATAATCTGCATACATACATACATACATACATACATACATACATACATACATACATACATACATACATACATACATACATACATACATACATACATACATACATACATACATACATACATACATACATCACTACGCAACTGAAAGGTAGCACAGCAATTTCTATTACTGTATCGACTGATTCTGGCTTTGAAAAACCTCTTCTTCTTTGAGTAAAAGAATTCAAGATGGATGCCATGAAAAACAGGATGACATGCCACGAGTTGAAATAGATAAACATCACTGCAATCAGACCTTCGCAGCACCTTCTTGATATCCAGAAATCGACAGCATCATTTGTTCATCCTCCTTGGGTCCGTATTTACATGATGACACGAAGTAGCAATATCGTCGTGAAGATTTTCGACGTCATGTTTTCATTCGACATTCAGCAGCCTCCACTGCACTGCACAGACATTACCCACGGTGACAATGCTTTGCTATGGGTCTATTTTGATTTGATTTAGTGGACCCAAAGTTGTGGAATCTATTCTTTAGAAAGGCAAATTGCTTTGTGATTTCAGAGAGCTGGATCTTTCATATTACCAAATCACCCTCTAACAAGAAATGGACTTAAAAGCGAAATATTTCCTCTGATATAGGGGGTGGGGTACCCTGGCGTCCTGGGTACCAGAGCCTCAAACATTAAGGAAGGGACATTTTTTCTTATTATCACTATTTTCTAGCTCTGGTACTAAAGACACATTGGAGGTTGTGGTCCTCCTTCTACATGACTGCACTTTCTTATAAGAAACTGCCCATAAGAAACTCAACTCTCAGATCGCCAAAAAATTAAGAAACTCCAGCACTGGGAACATATAAGTTAAAAAAACTATTTATTTTCATAAAGGAATCCTTGACATGGTTTTACTTTATTTTTACATGCATGTTTCCTGTATCATATTACTCAGAAGGCACTTGAGTAATATCTAAACATTAGAAAGGTTATAAAAACCGTGTTTTGAAATGTTCAGAGTGGAACAGGTAGTGAACATGAAGATTGTTATGGAAACCTCTAAGAAACTTCTAAGAAACCCTGAGTACTCAAAATCTGATAATTTTAAAAAACTTTCAGTACTGGCTCAAATTCTTAGTTTCTTGTAAAAATACGTGTAACTCATATTTGCCGAAGTGTCTAGGTACCTTATCATGGAACATCTTCAGTAGCAATAAGCTGAAAGCGCTTGTTGCAATCATATTTTTTGCAAAAAAAACATCTATAAGAAACGGTACAGGCTCAATCTTTCGACCCTGCCTTTTGTCTTTTGAGACTTTTGTAATTTGTACTCAAAATTATTAAAGTAATAGCAAATGTTTTGACATTGTTTTGGGTGCGAATGATGTTCTGGCATTAAAACTGAAAGAATTTCATTAGAAACTTTTGGTAGCAAATATCTATTCTAAAAAGTGTACGAAAATTTAAAAAACAACCTACCAGCCCCCAACCTTAGTTTCTTATAACAATCCCCTGAATGTCGAATAATTCCTTTAATATGATTGCAAACATAGGGAAAAAACTTTTAGCTACAGTTTTAGCTAGAGGGCGGACAGAGAAGTTGTTTTCGTGGAAAACGGGATATCTAGAGCGGATTTTTTTCATTTTTTTTTCCATTTTTAATTATTTATACAGGGTAGAAGCATCAATAAATATATGAATACTGCTTTACAGCTTGCCCTGTCAACAAAACAAAAAGAATATAAACCCTATTTACAGTGCTATTTAAAACCTAAAGTAATAAAAGAAAGGAAATGTAGAATCAACATATCTTTGTGTTCACGTGACAGCTTGCTTAAAAGCAGAAAAGCTATTTGTGGTTTTGGCTTCAGAACCCAATTTGTTCCAAAGTTTGGCTCCCCTGAATGAAAAGCTCTTTTGTCCTAGGGATGTTTTCAACAGCGGAAGGTTCAAATCCAGTTTTGAATTGCGAAATTCCCTGACGCCTTTATCAGAGACCCTTGTAAACAGACCTTGCAGATAATCAGGCACTTCATTGTGCAGTGACTTGTGAACAATTTTCGTTGTTTCAAAATCTATCATTTGTTGTATATTTAGCCAACCGAGTTGTTTGATAAGGGGTAGCAAGGAGGCGCCATAGGGTAAAGGATAAAGATAAGGTAGGATAAAGATAAGGCATTAAAGATAAACTGACCTATTTGAGATAGGACAGCCTGCTCGATGCATCTGCTCGCTAATATTGTAAGTATAGCTTATGTGGCTGCTAGAGATGATCATAAGAGATGATAATAGTCAACTCCTGTCAAGATGGTGACTCTGTATTAGTCGTGATGTGGTGAGTAAAGTTTTAAATACAGTTTTAAAGAACCAATACTATGATATGAGTAATGTCGATACCCAGGCCAGATAAGAACATCCTGGCCACCCCTGACATTTGCTTTTGCATATTTTAAATGGTCATATTCCCCCTCCCCATCACTTAAGTAACGCCACTCAGAAGCATTACAACTTAGAGATTTAGCGATATACACTCCTCATTCAAATGGATTAAGATGGATAAAATCTGCCCCAATAGGATTGTACGCTTGGCTTGATCCAATCACCAGCGTATGCCCGAGATCGAAATCCGGATTTCAATTTGAGTAGTGCAATAACGTGGCATTTGCTTCTTGGCATTATGCTGACAATGGTCGTTGGGAACTAGGAATGAAACAAAGAAATTATTCAAAAGGCTAACCGTTGATCTACCGTAACGCCAGTAACAATGTGACAACGGCTTCAATGGAGACAAAACCGCACAATCAAGGAATCGAGTTGACCTAATATATGCTATACCATGGCCATATGAAACTTTCTGTAACGAAATTCAAAATCAAAATTGAAGGAATTCCTTGTCAATGGTTATGGTCTTTGATTTACACCAACATTTAGTGTTCTTAAATTATCTTCTTCTTTGGGGGCATCTTCTGGTCTTGTGTTTCTTTTTAAGCAAAATTTTTCCTTGTTTTTTGGTTTTTAGTTGGGGGGCTCTCTCTCGATTAGTTTACCTATTAGATAGCTCCTCCTTAGATAAATATATCCAAATACTTATGTCTTGTACTGTACCATGTATGGATGTATTTAGATATATTTGTTAATAATGAAAACTGAAAACTTCCGTTCAAAGCTGGCGCACAAAATATTGAAAAGTTTAGAACAGCAACAGCACCTGTTACTTGAAAAGAAACTGTTGTGGTATATACGCCTACATGAAACTAAGCATCAAAAAGACCTGCCAAGCATAACAAGCCTACGTATTTCTGAATACCGGGTGCGCCAAAATAAACTATGCACGTTTGGCAGGCCACAATAAATCGTACACTGGACCGATTTTGAAGATTTATGACTTAATCTTTAGCAGAGAGCCTGAATTGGATTCTAGGACTTTTTGCAAATTTTTCCGTTTGAAATTTTTAGAGCTAGAAGCGAGTTTCTTAAAATTCTCGTTTTCGAAAACACTGAAAACGATCAAAAAACGTCGATCAAATTTTAAAAGAATCAACATGAATGAACAAAGAGAAAACGTTTTCAGGGTGATTTGGGGGTTTAGTACGAACTCTCGTACAGCAGCTTACAATTAGTCGATTTGTAAATCCCAAATCACCACGAACAAGTTATCTCTTTGTCCATTTATGTCGATTCTTTAGAAAACTTGATCTATGTGTTTTTATCGTTTTCAGTGTTTTCGAAAACTAACATTTTAAGAAACTCGCTTTTAGTTCTAAAAACTGAAAAATTAAAAAAATTGCAAAAAATCCCAGTATCTAATTAAGGCTTTCTGCTAAAGATTAAGTCACAAATCTTCAAAATCGGGCCAGTGTGCGATTTATTATGGCCTGCCAAACGTGCATAGTTTATTTTGGCGCACCCGGTAGGTACCACCGAAACACTCCCTATGACTCCCAGTTTGAGCAGCGATGGTATGGCAGTCCTTTAAGGTGGCAGCAGCGTTAACTAGGACGAAAATAATAAGTCTCTGTACAACCCAAAGGATAGGAGCAGTCTTAAGGTAAAGGTTTACGTAAGGAGTTCTGCTGTAAAAAAGTATGTTCTAAGACACTTACTGGGCAAAGGAGGCCTAGGCCTTGGTGGTATCCTTTTTCTGGCTGGTTTATCATTTGTTGATTCCATGTTAGAATACGACTGAGATAAGTTCTTTTGGATTAATCTGCTATGCTAATGTCAAATTTCTTGTTTCAGATCATCCTTTTTCTGGCTGGTTTATCATTTGTTGATTCCATGTTAGAATACGACTGAGATAAGTTCTTTTGGATTAATCTGCTATGCTAATGTCAAATTTCTTGTTTAAGACCATTTACTATGCAGATCTCCCCCAGTTACCTCTTCCATGAATAAAAAGCCTTGAAAGATGACGTGCACAAAACTGCTAAACCAGAAGTAAGGCTCGAACTGTTCAAGGAAAAGGATGTGATGTCAAATTTCTTGTTTCAGTTCATTCACTATGCAGATCCCTCCAGTTATGAATAACAAGCCATGACAGATGACGTGCTCAAAACTGCAAAACCAGAAGTAATGCTCGAACTGTTAAAGGACAACGATGCAATATCAAATTTCTTGCTTCAGTTCATTTTTTATCCAAATCTCCACGAGCTAATTCTTCGTTTAAAACTCCAAACCATGCATAAGTCTAACTGACCAAGTTATCTGACCTCAGTTTCTTCATGGAAAGTCAAACGACAATACTCTAAAACTCATGGCAATACTATCAAATTCAGTGATTTTATCACAATCTGAGAAACGATGTCACAAAATTTAAAATATGCTACAATATCCATTTAAGAACCGCCAGCAAACGAGTACTGCTATTTAAATAGCCATTTTAATAGACAAAGATATATCATGATATCTAGTTGCATTGAATGAGAAAAAGCTAAACAGCAAACTAAGCACGGTTAGCTCGAAAATATAATGTGCTGAAATTAGCAGCCCAGGTTCAGAATAAATGATGATTATCAATTTCCAGCATTTAAAGCCACCGCAGAAATCAACAAATCCGTATGCTGGCAAGTCTTTCGAGCATCCAAAGTTGTCGTTGTTGAGTATAGTGATACTATACTGTACACAAAACAAGAGTATCTCGAATCACCTCCTGTGCCAGAGCTAGATCTCAAATGGACTTTTAACTATAATAACAAATGTCATGCACATATCAACAAAATCCGTCTGCTAACGGCAACCTTTACATAATTCAGGATGCAAATTTCTGTGTACCTAATCCCGTAGAATAAATGTGTCAAAATAAACTCTAGCATTCATGACTGCAAAAATTCATTCGCACATTTCTGTAGTCAATATGAATAGATCAAAATTTTAAATTTAGAACGGTGAGAACATCTGCTATTAACGCCACAGTTTGTCTAGATTGTCGATTGCATGACCTGCCACACACAAACGTGATCTTCTTTCGCTATTTGGAAGGAATAAGTCTCGCTACATCTTTAACAGCCATGATTGTAAAACAGAATTGATACATGATCATAACCATTGAGAATACTGCAGACCATTGGTAACCATGATAAATGGTGCGGTCAGTTCATCGACATGCCAAAATTACACTGATTCCATGCAGAGTAGAATCTGCAATATATAAGAGAGTGGCGTTGTTTCCTACTGCAATGTCAAAAGGCCACAGAAAGGCCAACATTCACGACTGCAAAACTGGCTTCATACAGGTTCAGAAGTCAATGAGAAAGCATAACTTTGTAATTACAGAAAATTGTCAAGACAACTCAAATTGAAGACAAAATTCGTGTATTTCATGCACTGCATGACCTGCAACATACACGTATGACCTTGTTTACCCCTTGCAGCATCAATAGGCCTTCATAAATCATCGATTTCCAAGACTTGAAAACAGGATTGGCTGACTCCAATACCAGTTGAAAACCCAATAATCAAATTTCGAAATATTCAAAGACACTTTTAAACAGGTGATAGAGGCGTATCATGCAGACTACGAATATCCAAAATCACCTTGCATTCTCAATGGCTTTTGCATTATTAATGTTAGTTCAATCTAGGACAAAAAACATCTACTGTTCGCTATTAAAAACAATTCCATCAAGAGTACTCACTTGAAAGGTAACGAGACTGATACTTCGAACTTAACTCAGCTTTCAAACATATACAAGAAACTAGTAGCCACTTTAAACCTGGCATTTCGATGTTCAAATAGTTGAAGGTTTGCTATTTCTGGGTTTGTTGCTGCATGAACATGCATGAGAAACTAAGAAATTCACCCAGTACTTGAAAGTTACTTAAGATTAAAATATTTTGAGTGCTAGAAGTTTCTTAACGGCTACAAAAAAGTACAAGTATACTTTAGACGAAATAGAAGAATGTCTCAGGAATCTCCGGAAATGTTTTAACGGTGCTTGAGTTTCTTGATTTGTAGGCGATCTCAGAGCTTCGTTTCCCAAAAAGGCTTCTTGTAAGAAAAAAAAGATTGGTTTTAAAATTTCACCTTTGTTCCGAAAACTTGTTGTTTTTGGACAGAACAATAATATTGTGTGATGAAAGAACCAGTTATTTTTCCTTATCTCTTTGGAAAAACATGGGGTCATATATTTTACAGTACTTGCCCGCCCCTGGATCTGAAGGCCTACATTGTTTTTGTTTAAAATGTTTTGTCGCGTATGCCAAGTTTGTAATTAGGAAAATCATTGTTATCTTTTACGTCGCATCATCGTATACATTTCATTTCATTCATTTCATTTTAATTTCTTTAACCACGGTAACCCCGTCAATCGACAGACTGCTTTTCAGGAGGCCGTGCATAAAACCTTACAAATTAAGTTAAAAATAAATACAGAGTAAAACCCTAAGTTAATTACAATATTGAATAAATAAATAAACTATTTCAAAGCTTCTTTGAATGCTTTGAAAGAGGATGCCTGCTTGACTTCACAATCCAAGAGGTTCCAAACTCCAGCACCACGATATGAGAAAGTTCGCTGACCAATACTTGTTCTCATTAGTGGGACTTGAAGATCAGTTGCGGTGTTTCTCAAATTCTTCCTACTGCATGTCGAACTTTTCATGAACATTTCTGACAGGTAATCAGGAGCAAGGTCATTTACCGATTTGTAAACCATGCAAGTTGTCTCGGTTTTTATCATATCTGCTACAGTAGGCCAGTTCAACATCGTATCATAAGCTAACGTTTTATCTATGTAGTTATATTCTGCTTTCCTCGCCCCTTTTCTTCTTTCTTCTTTTTTTTGAGATATGGAGAGAACAGTATGAATTTTTGGCCTACTTTAATATAAATACACCGAATTGAAGCCCATTATCACTGCAATGTGAACTACAAGTAGTCTCCTTCGCACTCCCCACAACTTAAATAATGTGGGAAGGTCCGGTGATAATATAGCACTATCTGACTCAACTTAGAGTGGGTCTTAGTAAGTTATGCTTTCACAAATTCAAGCACAATTTTAGGGATTCCATAACGATGGTATTGAGACTACGGAACACTTTTTGTTGCTCTGCCCCTCCTCTGAAGTTGAACGTCGAAATATTCTCGCTAGAGTGTTTGATATGCTGCGACCATTTGGATACATCGATCTTTCAAATGAGGTTTTGACGCAACTTTTATTATATGGTGATAAAGACCTTCCAAAGGACCTCAACAGAAATATACATGAGTTGACTCTACATTACATCCACGCAATTGGTCGATTCAGTTGAGATCACCGTAAATCCACTTAAACGTCACTAAACCACCAAGTCCATCTTTGTAAAGTTTCTTGTCGTAGAGTCCTGTCCATGGATTTCTTTGTAAGCCTGTTTCATATTGGATGTTAGGCTTATGATAAAAATCCAGACCCGATAGCGGTGTCTCGAGCGATGGGGACCTTGGATGGGGAGCAGTGACGGGGACGGTTGTTGTCGTTGTTGTTCCCCATTATATTTTGGCCTGACATCTAATGTGAAGCCAGCTCAAATATTCGCAAAACTGTTTTTATAATTAGCATTTCTATCTGTATTAGTTGTAGCGTGGTATGTATAGGAGTTTATATTACCTCATTACCTCATTGACCTCATGATAACAGATCAGCCAAATCTATTCGTAGACTCCGGGGTACATTCCTCTTTAGACGATCACTGTCAACATCAGATAATCTATGGCAAACTGAATGTATCGATGCCATGTCCGCCCCCGTATAAAAGGAAAGTTTGGGAATACGATCGAGCAAACATTCAAGCAATTCGGGACTCCTTAAATAAGATAGATTGGAAATCAAAGTTTAATAATCTTGGTTCCGACTGCATGGCAACCCTCTTCACAGATAGCTTGTTGTCTATCTTAGCTGAATATATTCCAAATAAATCATCATCATCATCATCATCATCAATAATTTATTTAATGTAGGCTAAGTAAAATAAAAAGAATAGCTAAATTACAGCTAATTTAGGCCTACTTTACAAAAAATTTACAAAATTTACAAATTAATTCCTAAAGCTAATCAATAAAAACATTTAGTGGATTATATACAAGATAAAAGCATGCCTTCCCTACGAGGTACGGAGCGACGCCCACCTCCCAGAGAGACGGCGTTAGATAAAGTTATCACATGCTGTGATAAAGATTCTCCGTGGATGTCAGATGTGAAGACTGCAATAAAACGCAAGCATAGGGTTTATAGGAATTTTGTACGTCGTGGAAGAAGGCAAGAAGACTGGCATCTAGTCAAAATAGCTCCCAATGAGGCAAAAAACATGATAGTTAATGCAAAAGAGGGGGTATTTCTTAAATTTGGGGCGTAAATTGTCTGATCCCAATCAAGGAATCGAGTCATATTGGTCGGTCTTAAACAGGTTGATTAATAGAAAAAAGTCAGCGAATATCCCCCCATTGTTAGAAAATGGAGTGTTTATAACGAACCTACAAAGTAAAGCTGGCATATTCAATGATTATTTTGTGCAGCAGTGTTCCATGATAACAACAAGTAGCACCTTACCTACTTTCGAACCAAGGCCTAAATCATTAATTGAAAACCTAATAATCAACCGGGAGAAGGTATTTCAGATACTTCAATCATTGGACCCGAAGAAAGCCCATGGTTGTGATGAAGTTTCTATTGCAATGGTAAAAATATGTGACAAGTCAATATTGGAGCCCTTGTGCATGATTTATGAAAAATGCTTTGAGAGCGGAGACTACCCTGCTATCTAGAAGAGAGCCAATGTTATTCCAGTTCACAAAAAAGGAGGTAGACAATCCAAACAAAATTATCGTCCTATATCTCTATTGCCTATCTTTGGGAAAATCTTTGAAAAAATCATTTTTGAAGCAATCTATTGTCATCTTTGTGACAATGACCTATTAATGACCTATTAAGCATTCATCAGTCTGGTTTTCGTCCCGGTGATTCAACCATCAACCAACTACTAGCCATTACTCACAGGATATACAGTGGGTTTGAAGAAATGCCTAGTAAGGACAGCAGAGCAGTATTTTTAGATCTATCTAAAGCGTTTGATAGGGTATGGCATGAAGGTTTATCATATAAACTTGAATGCAGTGGTATATCTGGCAATCTCCTTCATTTGATTTCAAATTTCCTATCTAATCGTGAGCAGCGTGTGCAGCTGAATGGAAAGAGCTCTGAATGGAAAAGAATATCATCGGGAGTGCCTCAAGGCTCCGTTCTAGGTCCCTTATTTTTCCTTGTGTATATCAATGACATTGCTGAAAATATACATAGTGAGATAAAACTTTCTGCTGACGATAGTTCTCTTTTTTCCGTTGTTGAAAGCAAGATTAGAACTGCAGATGATCTAAATAGAGATCTTGAAAAAGTTCGTTTGTGGGCATGGCAATGGAAAATGAAATTCAACACCGATAAAACGGAAGAGGTTATTTTTTCTTCGAAAAGAACAAGGCAAGAACATCCTGTGTTGATGTTAGGAGCTAATGAGGTAACGAATAAGTCAGAGCATAAACATCTTGGTATGATCCTTGACTCCAAACTGAGTTATCAGAGTCATGTCAAGGAAGCTATCACTAAAGCTAGGAGAGGTATTAGTATGATCAGATACCTTTCAAAGTATGTCTCTAGATATATGTTGGACCAAATTTACAAACTTTATGTGAGACCTCATCTTGACTATGGTGATATAATTTATCACAAGCCTGATCCGGAAATGAAGCTAGACATAACCAAAAGGTTGGAGCAAACTAATATGCAGCTGGAATAGCGGTTACAGGTGCATGGAGGGGTACCAGCAGGCGTAGGTTGTATGAAGAGCTTGGCTGGGAGAGTCTTTATCAGGGAAGGTGGTACAGGCGATTATGTCATTTCTTCAAACTGAGGCAGACGCAAGCGCCAATATATCTATTTGATGAAATTCCTCCCGAACGTCCTATTACATACGATTTAAAACATCAGCGTGAATATGAACCAATTGCTGCGCGTACAGTTCGCTTCTCAAATACATATTTTCAAAACGTCCTTTCTGAATGGCACTCGTTGGACAAGAATATCAAAGAATCTCAAACAATTTCTGAATTCAAGCATAAACTACTAGCAGTAATAAGACCAAAGCAAAGATCAGTTTACAATGTTTATGACAGAATAGGAATCAAGAATTTAACAAAACAGCGCCTACAATTTAGTCCACTGAATGAGCACAGATTTCGGCACCATTTTGACTCCTTTAGCCCCGTTGTTTATGTGGAACAGGAGATGAAGATAATGAGCACTTTCTCCTGCACTGCCCCCAATTTGGTCTGGAACGCATAGATCTTTTCCGTCAGCTTGCAGAAGTACCAGATTTAGATATTACAGACATGGAATCAAAATTTTTGTGCGATTTACTTTTGTATGGAAATGCTGATCTGAATATCATAACAAACAGAATGTTAACTGAAGCTACAATTTCGTTCATTGAAAAGACGAAGCGGTTCGGATAACAATGTTGTAAATATTGCCTGCGCATCCGTGCGCATGCTAATAATACCGTCGCAGCGACTCCCCTTTCCCTTTTTATTGTTTTTTTAACTGTTGAATTATTAGAGAAATGTAAATGCCATTCACAGTGGGAACTAGATGAATCCGTGTCTTTTCCCGCTGTGAATGGCATAAGAGTAATGTATATTGTTGTGTAGTTAGTTATGATTTGCTTGTATATATAAAAAAAAGAAAAAAAAAGTTTATATTAGTTGTATTTTTAATTTATGTCAATCCCAGGGGGTAGATATGATAGTTTAGATCCCGCAACTATTGGTAATGATAAACGTTTCTGGAAAACTTGTAAGCCGTTATTTTCCAGCAAATCATCAAATATTTAAGAGAAGATCATTCTCGTTGAAAATGGTTCAAGAATCACCTGTGACAAACAAATAGCAGAATGTTTTAACGAGTACTTTGTTAGTATCACTGCTACACTACCTATTGAGGCTCCTGTGACCCCACCATCATATGTCCCTTTGCAGGACCCTGTTTTGAATGCCATCAAGAAATACGACAACCACCCTGGTGTATTGTTGATTAGAAATAATGTTGTAAATAACGAGACGTTTGAGTTTCATCCTGTTAGCCCTAATGATGTTTGGAATGAAATTAGGCAGCTAGATAATTCGAAGAAAACGAGTGGATGTATTTCAGTTGATATTCTCAAATTAATATCCGGATTGTGTCACATCGAGATATAAATATTTCAACACGATGCTATTCACTAGTGAGTTCCCCGACCCCCTTAAGGCCGTCGATGTATCATCGTTATACAAAAGTTCTGAATCCACCTGTAAAGTTAATTATAGACCAATTAGTGTAGCAACTGCGATGTCCAAAGTCTTTGAGCGTTTGATAGCTAAACAGATCAATTCTTTTGTGACTGCAAAGATATCAAATCTATCATGTGCTTATAGAAAAGGACATAGTGCACAACATGCCCTGATTCGGCTTATTGAAACTATTCGCAAGACATTAGATAAGAAAGGTGCTGCTGGTATGATTTTGATGGACTTATCAAAGGCATTCGATTACATGTCACATGATTTACTTATTGCTAAATTAAATGCTTATGGTTTTGGTCTGCAGGATCTCAGATTGATAGCAAATTACCTCTCAGATAGAGAAGACATGTTTGAAAGTGTGGCTTCAAACCAAGAAGAAGATATGTCTCAAGCGATCTCTTGGTTCAAAACTAATCAAATGGTAGCCAATCCATCAAAATTCCAAGTTATGCTACTCGGTTTGAAGACAAATGATAAGATTGTTCTCGATATTGGAAATGTATCTGTTGATATTGTCAGTAGTGTTAAATTATTAGGGATTACCATAGACTCGAGACTAAAATTCAGCCAA
The DNA here is from genome assembly GCA_039566865.1 of Aurelia coerulea. Lineage (NCBI taxonomy): Eukaryota > Metazoa > Cnidaria > Scyphozoa > Semaeostomeae > Ulmaridae > Aurelia > Aurelia coerulea. The sequence continues at coordinate 18,238,587 of CM076947.1, read as the reverse complement.
CATGTGGAAAAATTATGTCAAAAAGCAAACAACAAGATCAGTGCCTTCTCTAGAGTCTCAAATCATTTAAATGAGAAACAATCTCTTTTACTGTACAACTCATTCATAATGTCTCAGTATAATTATTGTCCGTTGATATGGATGTATTGCGGAAAGGTTGCTAATAATGATCTCAATCGCACCCATAAGAGAGCGCTTCGAATTCTCTTCAACGATTTTACATCTTCTTTTGATGAGTTGTTACAGAGAGGAAAGGAGTGCACTATTCATCAAAAGAACTTGCAAAAGTTAATGCTCGAGGTTTATAGCAGTTTAATGCAGGACCCTTCCTTTTTGTGGGATGTGTTCCATGAAAAGGACAATAATTACAATCTAAGATCAAAGAATCTGTTGATGTTGCCTCAAACTAAAACAACTACTTATGGCAACGATAGTGTATCTTTTCGTGGTAGCATATTATGGAATTCCCTGCCTAATGATACAAAAATTGCCGCCTCTGTCTGTTCTTGCAAGTCATGCATAAAAAAGTGGATTGGAGAGACTTGCCGTTGCAACATTTGTAAATAGGGTATTTTAGGGTATTTTCGTTTCTTATCATGAACTGTAATATATTTTGTTGTTGCAAATAGTTGGTCTTTATTAGTTCTTGAAGTAGAGCTATTTTTAACAACCAACTTTAAAGAATGTTATAATAATAATAATAATCCTGGCCCCCGTCCTTGCAATGTAGTATAGTAGATTGTAGGTAGTTTTAAGTGATTTTTGTTGTAAACTTTTATATTGAATAAACATAACAAAAAATTAAAAATACAAGGGTACCAATTTGATTCATACATGACATACGGAACCAATTGTGTTCACTTTTGTGCATGCAAAAACTATTTCTTGTTCGTCACCTGTTACCTGGATGTCGCAACTACCACCGGTAGATTAGCGGTAATCTCTCTCCAGCATTCTCGATCAGCAGCCCACCTGAAACATTTCCCGATGTTTGCTCCTGTCCACTCCTTGATGTCTGTCAACCATGTTCTGCGTGGTCTTCCTCTCTGTCTTCTTTCTTTTACTTTTCCTTCTATCAGTGTTTTTTACATTCTATCACTTCTTATCATGCGTCCAAAGTATTGCACTTTTTTGTTTATTATATTCTTTTGAATGATCTGCCATTTTCTTAGACCCGTTTAATAATGTCATTATTCGTTACAAGAGCCGTGTATGGAAATTTGAGAATGTTTCGAAACATCCACATCTCAAAGGCCTTTCTCTTGTCCCACATTTCCCTACTGAATGTCCGTGTTTTTTCACTAGCGTATAAGAATGTCGATAAAACATAACATTCCTTGATTCTTTTCCGTGTTTCAATTCTAAGGTTTCTTTCAATTCTAAGGTTTCTTTCATGCTTATAAACCTTTGTCTGGCTATTTCAATTCTTTTTCTTATCCTTGCCTCGCATTTTCCATCATCCGTTATTGTCTGACCAAGATATTTGAATGATCTCACTTGTTCCAAGATTTTGCCATCTACTAATATTCCCAAACTTGGTCGATTTTCTTTCCTACTGACAACCATTGTTTTGGTCTTTTTCACATTCATTTTTAATCCTCTCACCAAACTTTCCTCTTTTACGACATTTACTATTGCCTGTAGGGGCTCTTCGGGCTTTGCTGCCAAAGCAGTATCATCCACATACCTTAAGAAGCTGGTAATATTGGTTCCAAATTGAAAAGTTGGTACACACAGTCAAACTGGTCAAAGAAATTGGTACACACGGTCAAACGCTTTTTCGTAATCAATATAGCATATGAAGATATCCTGCCTTTTTCATGGTATCTATTCAAGTATTGTCCTGAGGTTGAAACTACCTTCTCTTGTCCCATTCCTGCCCTAAATCCAGATTGCGAGTCTCTTATTTCTCTTTCAATTTTATCTTCATTTCTTCCAAGAACAACTTTGAGAATCACTTTTACCATATGGCTCATTAAGCTGATCTTTCTATGATCTATGCTCTGAATATTCTTGGGCATCTTGTTCGTAACATTTACGAAAGAATGTGGTACGCTGGGTACTCACAAGATATGTGATAGAGAACGATGGGCAAAATTGGTCTTTGTGAGTAGAATGTGTAACGTATTAGCCTCGTTCTTAGGTTTGAAGTGCGGTTGCCTTAGCCTCGTTTTGAGATTACTTACGAAGTTGGTTTTTAGCGTGACTTGAGACTGCTCTCTCGTGTCTTGCTCGGCTCGATATATAACATATTGGCGACGAGAAATGGCTTCAGATACTCACATTATGTTTTAGTGGATACAATCATGGATTTGATGAAAGATTGTGGTTGTTGGTTGAAACAGAACACGAAGTTTAGGCCAGTTCAGTGAGTTGACTGGTGAAAACAAATTCAGCCTACTTAGGCCCATTTTTATTTTGCTTAATGCTGACGTTGCATTAGCATTTCACAGGTGCTAGGACAGGTAGGTCCTTACTGTGAAGGGAAGGAGGACTGGGCTTGTTATGTGGAAATATTGGAGCAGTTTTTCATTGCGAATGATATTACTGATGCACCGAAGAAAAGGGCTGTATTTTTGAGTGGAATTGGACCCTCAACATATTCGTTATTGAGAAATTTGATGACTGCAGATGTTCCTTCAAGTAAAACGTATGATGAGCTGAAGGCTACAGTATCTGCTCATTTTAAACCAAAGACGTTGGTGATAGCAGAGCGTTTTCGATTCTACAAGAGAAATCAACACGAAAATGAATCTATTTCAGATTATATTGTTGAGCTAAAGAAACTGGCAAGTACTTGTGACTTTGGAGAATTCCTGTCAATTGCATTGCGTGACCGGCTTGTGTGTGGTTTGCGTTCGGAGAGCATTCAGAGGAAGCTTTTAACAGAAATTGATCTTACCTTTGACAAGGCAGAGAAGATCACTGTTGCAATGGAATTAGCACAAAGAAATGCAGTTGATTTACACCCATCAAGTTCAAGTGGTGGAATAGGAGTTAACAAAGTTGAGCATAAGCATAAAAAGAGAGCAAAATCAAGTGCTTCATGATTTAAACAAAGCACAGAGTGCTGGCGGTGTGGAGGAGATAAGCATAATGCAAATGATTGCAAATTCAAGTCATTGAAATGTTTTAATTGTTCAAAACAAGGTCATTCTGCAAAGAAGTGTAGAAGTGAAAAGAGAAAAACTGTACCAGTTGAGAAAACAAGCTATCTTGGTATGTCATCAAGTAATGTTGGGAATAGCGATGAAGATTTACATACAATCCAAGGAGGATGGCCAGACCTTCCCACAATGCAACAGCGATCATTCAACTATGCAAACCGAGGCGCACGCAGATCTCACAGATCAGTTGCGATGAGCAAGCGTCAGGCCAGCATCTGTTCGCTTCATGTGAACATCTGTTGGCAAAATGTTCATTTTAATAATAGTTTGGACAAATTGTGAGGCTTGGATATTAGCTATTGGGCTCGCAGGGCTCGTTTAATGTTTACTTGAGCAAGAACAATTGACTCAACTGCACGATCTCTTGCAACGATCGGACGATTTCGTAACTGGGCCTAAGCAAGGAAAGGCGGAAGTTTGTCTGTGTGGGAATCAAGGATGGAGTGATGTGTCTTTGCCTTCAAGACCATAGCAGTATTTATGTCTACTGCATCGAAATTCATAACATTTTTGCCTAAAGATAAGCGATCTGGTAGCTTCAACCTGTTTTTGCTGACATTTTACAGACTAGTATACCGAAACCTGGGTACACACAAGCTGCAGGGTACACCAGCAGGGAAGATTTGTTGCTAGCAACTGACGATGTTAATGAGCTGTCCCAGCCATATTCACCTTTTAATGGAAGTGCCTTCGAGCTGTTATCATCAAGTAAGATGGTCATCTCCTTTAATTTCATCCCAGGCTATGGATTTTGCTTTGATTTTACTGGAACCTTGCCTCTTTCTATTTTAGGCCCATCAAACTCAAGACTGAAGGTTTACAATTACGTCAACAAACTATTCTTAATCTTTTACAATTTCTTGGAGACATCTTTGTTGTTTCATATGAATCTAAATCTATAAGGAGACATTTACGAAATTTTGCTCTTTATTGACAGTAGAACTAAAGCACATGCAAAATTTGGTGGTTAGTTTTGATGAATGAAATGATGAGTCCCACACTCCTTGCTGTTCATCCAGGTCTCATAACAAAAACATAACACCCATCTGAGAATGGCAGTAAAAACTGGCTTGAATGGTCAGAGTGTCAGTTAGGCTGATGAAACCTTGCAGACTGTTTGTCCTCTGATCTCAGAAGTTATTTCCTTTCCTTTCAGATTAACCTTGGTACAAGAAACATAAATGGCTGTAATTAGTACTCTTGATGTTATGCAAGCTATTGTACCTCTGAGATTTTCAGCTCACTACAATCAAAGTCGCATTGAGGATCTCTTCAGAAAACTTTGGGACTGAGAGAAACAATCTCTGAATCATGACCGTTATGGAAAATCCAACTTTTGCAAGTCCAACTTATGCCAGTTTGAAGTTGGGAAGTAAATTCCCAGTTCTTCCATTAACTCCTGCATTAGAATGCAACTGTGCAAATTTTGGAAAAAGAGGAACCATTGGAATTTGGAGCAACAATGAGAAAGAAGATAAACAGTATAATTTGTGTTTCAGTTTTGAATAAAAAATTTTCAGGTTAGATAACTATACTTGGAGCATCTATTCATAAAAGACCATCAACATTAATTTTATCACAACATTTGTTTGAAGACTGTAGGCTCTTTAGCAATCCAAGTTTAGCATTTTTCTTGATATGATAACCCATACTACTGTGTTGTTCTTTAGTTGACCACTACTGTTGAACGGACTGACATTGATATCTTGAGTACTAATATAGCAAAAATGAATCAAGAAATTTCAGGCTGTAGGTTTTCAGCAGTGGAAGGTTCTTAAATGAGTCAAATGTGGGAGTGTGCTAACAGTAAGATTGTGTTTGCAGAAACATAGTACAGTGGATATCTCTGAACATGGGTGGCTTCCAACTATTACCTCTGTCTCTTGGGGTTTTTCAATGCAAAGAGGAAAGGAATTGTTTGCTAACTATGTTGTTGACTTGACATAGACCCTATTCACAATAAAGTCATGTCTTTTAACATGCATTATTCACCTCATATGATGTGATGCGAAATCCCAAAAGCGTGCAATGCTCTCAGCAACAGATGGAATAGTTTAGTAAACGCAGTTGCATCAAAAGAGGCATGGTGTAGAATTCTTGCTGTGCTGAGATTTGTATCATTCACCTCAAAGTGATATTAATAGTGAATAAGGTCTGCAGCAAGTGAAATATTTGATGACTCAAAATGGATGTGTAAAAGTATTGAAGAGTATTGGTACAGTAGTACACTCCCATTAGGGGCTAAGCAGATAGCTACCTAATTTACCCACATTTTGCACTTGATGATACAAACACTTATACCAAAGTACCCCTAGTCAGTAGCAGAGCCAGGGGAGGTATAAGGGGTAAATTCCCCCTTCTAAAAATTTGGCAATTATTGTTTATGAAAAATGCAAAAAAATGTCTGGATACTCATTTTACCCCTATCCCAGCTGAAGGTTTTTACTTTTACCCCTTTAATATAATTGCCTAGCTCTGCAACTGCCTCTTGCCTGCAATTTACAGTACCATGATTTACAAGTTCTACATAGTTATCTTCTGGAATCAGAGGAATGTTTGTTTGTTTGTTTTGGACTGTTTGGCAAATGGTATACCATGAGGTTTTCCATCTTCTTTTTCTCCACTGAATCACTTGGAGAGTATGCAAACTTCTTGACACCAGCATTATCAGTTTCTTCCTGCAAATAGAATTATGTGTATGACTAATTTTTTTGATTTTCAGCGTTTGATTGGAAAGATAAGGGTGTGTAACTTGTGACAAAATTGTTCAAAAAGTTCTTAGATCTTACATCAAGAGGCTAGTGATAAATAATAGATTTTACTGTAGCATTATGTTGCTGCAGTTTCCTTGAAATCAGTCACACAGGACTCTAACAGGGATAATCAGGAACGCAAAGTTCATCAAAAATGCCAAATTTCAAGGTTCGAAAAAATTACTTTATCGTGGGGACTTAAGGGGACTTAAGAAAATGTAGCATCATTGAGTATTAATCTTACTTGAAACGAGAGAATAACCTTAAGTCCCCGTTCGTTAACCCAAACGGAGCCAAAAACTGTTACCCATTTTCAAGAACTGGATTACCTTAGGCCCGTCTCCGTTAAGTTACATTTTCATGCATTCATTGGCAATACCAGACAAAACAAAGTTAATCAATCAATACGCATATGAGATTAAATCTTTAAAATGCTTACAACTGCTCGTTTCCCTTTACGTTAATGTGTTGCGAGTGCAAAACGTATCGATGACTGCCTCAGCTTCGCCGCCATTGCTCCTGTCATCTGATTCCATCTCGAAGCAAAGCGCGTTGCATTGTGGGAAGCTCTGGCCATCCTCCTTGCATACAATCTATACTTGTAGAGATGATGCCAAGGCTACTTTGCAGGAAACAGTTTCTGTCAATGGTATTCCTTTGACCATGGAAATTGACACTGGAGCAGTAGTTTCAGTTGTTGGAAATAGATTTTATGAGAAATACCTGCCACATGTGCCCTTATCTTCATTTTCAAAGTAACTTCAGTCTTATTCTGGTGAGGTTCTTGCAACTAAAGGAGAAATTTTGGTTGATGTTGAGTTTAAAGGACAAAGGGCTAAGTTACCATTGGTTGCTGTTGATGGAGACAAACCAGCTTTGTTAGGTAGAAACTGGTTGATGAAAATTAAGCTTGACTGGAATCAGCTGTTTGTGGTAAATTATGGTGTAGGTGAGGAGATTTTGAAAAAGCACAAGTTTGTGTTTGATGGTCAGCATGGTGTTATAAAGGGGTTCAAAGCAGATTTACTTCTAAAGAATGATGCTAAGCCTGTTTTTAAGAAGGCCCGTCCTGTTCCATTTTCTTTGAAGGAAGTTGTGGAGAAGGAACTTGATCGTTTGACCAAAGGTGGTATTATGACACCAGTGATGCATAGTGAATGGGCTTCTCCAATAGTGGTGGTTCCAAAAACTGATGGTAGGGTCAGAATTTGTGGGGACTATAAAGTTTCAGTGAATCCAGTGTTAGATGTTGACCAATACCCATTGCCTAACATTGAAGATATATTTGCAACACTTTCTGGAGGGGTTTATTTCAGCAAATTGGACTTGTCCAATGCATATCAACAGTTAGAGCTTGAAGAAGATGCTAAAAATGTCTTAACCATCAATACTCACAAGGGGTTATTCAGAATAGAGAGGTTAAATTTTGGTGTCTCTAGTGCCCCTGCCATATTTCAGTCAGTCATGGACAGGGTGTTGTCTGGTGTGAAGAATGTTGTGTGTTATTTAGATGATATTTTGATCACAACCACGTCTGTTGAGGAGCATAAGAGAGTCTTATAAGAGGTTTTGCAGAGGTTGGAAAGACATAACATTAAAGCTAAACTCAGTAAAAAGGGAATTCTTCAAGTCTACTGTCAAATACCTTGGGTACAAGATAGACAAAGAAGGACTGCATCCAACTGAAGAGAAAGTGAGGGCCATCATTGATGCCCCTGCTCCAGCAAAAGTTACAGGATTAAGATTCTGGCTTGGATTAATTAATTATTATGGAAGGTTCCAAAGAAGTCTAGCCTCTATTTTAGGCCCTCTGCATGAGCTGTTAAGGAAGGATGTAGCTTGGAAATGGTCAGAGGCATGTCAGAAAGCATTTGATGCTTGTAAAGTACAGCTAAGCAGTAGTAAGGTACTAGTGCATTATCATACAGCTAAACCTCTAAAGCTGGACTGTGATGCATCTAGTTATGGGGTAGGAGCTGTGCTATCACATGTGATGGAAGATGGTTCAGAAAGACCAATAGCATATGCTTCTAGAACATTAAGTTCAAGTGAAAGAAATTATGCACAGTTAGAGAAAGAAGCCTTAGCAATGATTTTTGGGGTAAAGAAATTTCACAAGTATCTCTATGGGAGAACATTTACTTTGGTGACAGATCATAAACCGCTAACTTCTATTCTTGGTGCACAGTCTGGTATTCCAACACTAGCAGCAGCTAGATTGCAACGATGGGCTTTGATCCTTGCAGCTTATCAATACAAATTGTTGTACAGAAATCTAGTGATCATGCAAATGCTGATGCACTTTCTAGATTACCAGGTGGAAATTCAAAGGAAGGAGAAGAGCCATCAGTGTGCCAAGTTAAGTTTACTGATTCTTTGTCGATCTCTGCCAGAGATGTTCAGCAAGAAACAGGGAAAGATCCACTTTTGTCAAGGGTTCTTTCATTTGTTTTGAATGGATGGCCAGAAGTTTGTGACACTGAAGAATTAAGGCAATATTTCAATCGCAAATTGGAACTGTCAGCAGAGCAGGGTTGTGTGTTGTGGGGTACAAGGGTGATTATTCCACCAAAGTATAGAAATAGAATGCTCGAAGAGCTGCATGAAACACACCAAGGTGTCTGCCGTACCAAAGTATATGCAAGAAGCTATATTTGGTGGCCAAGTCTGGATTCACAGATAGAAGAATATCTCAAAAGTTGTGAAAGCTGTCAGATGTTTCGAAATAAGCCAGCATATGCGCCATTGCATCCTTGGAAGTTTCCAGCAAGAGCCTGGCAAAGAATCCATATTGACTATGGAACATTCGACAAAAAGATGCTTTTGATTGTCATAGACAGCTATTCCAAATGGATAGAGGTGCACGAGATGTCAAGTACCACCAGTGGTGCGACAATAGATAAGCTAAGGTACATGTTTGCAAGCTATAGATTGCCAGAGGAACTTGTTTCCGATAATGGTCCACAATTTGTGTCCGAAGAATTTGACATGTTCTTAAAGAAGAATGGAATAAAACACACTCCCATTCCACCTTACCACCCTGCAAGTAATGGTGCTGCAGAACGAGCAGTTCAGACTGTAAAGCAAGCATTAAACAAGATCTGGCTAGATCATAAGAGAAATGATACTTCAATTACCTGGTCAAGAAGATTAGCTGATTTTCTATTGACTTACCGTTCCACGCCACACAGCGTCACAAAGCAAGCTCCATCAGAGTTATTCATGAAGAGAATATTGCGTACTCGTTTAAGTTTGGTAAAACCAAATTTAGCTAGAGCTGTAGAAGAGAAGCAGCATCAACAGATAAAGTATCATGACAAAAAGGGGGTGAAAAGTGTAACACCTGTGTCACAGGGTTCGTAAATGGCGGTGTCCATCGTCAATGGTTCAGATCTAACAAGGAAAACGAGAGATCCAACTTTATGTATTATAGTGATATTACTATGTATAGGCCTACACACCGTAGCTGTTTCCCAACGATTTGGATACGGCGAGGCGACCGAAGTCCCGGCCATTGTACCCCAACTACGAACTCCACTGTCAAAACTAACACATGCACATTTATACCAAACAGACAATAAACTATTTTTGGTACGTAAATTGTGATTGATAGTCGGTAAGCTTTTACCCTTAGTGGACTAATTATCTTATTTGTCTTATGTCTCCATGTTCCGTGAACGACGACTGATATCTCGATTTTGTCTAATCTATCATTTCATCATTTCGTCAATACACAATTAACTTCTCGAGACGCATCACAATCTTGCATGATTCCCAATCTTAAGTGAATTCTCTCATCTCTCTAGAATATTCTTTTTTTCTATGATTTTCTGAACAATACCAAAATAGCTGAGCATTTAGCAATCTCACACATCTCACACACTCCCCTGCTTCAAGAAATGTTGTCCTCAACATTTAATTCATAGGTCCAACAAATCTATTTTCGACACTTCCTAACAAATTCCAATAGGCTCCAGAAGGCAAAGCTTCTAATGGACAAATAGCAGATAAGTAACTACTACTGACAGCGTGGTATACTCAAAAGTAACTCAACAAACCACCTATCGATACAAAACTCAAAGACTTGTGGATCCTTCGGTTGAATTGATCAGATCCATCCGATGCGCATAAGACACCACAATCTTCTAACCTAATGCATACGCGAACCATCTTCAATCTACCTATTTGCTGCCCAACCTAAGTGATTGTACACTGTAATATGGCAAACCTAACAACAGGAATCGAATCTTACTATACTGGGAGCGTTCTTCTTTATTACGGATACGGATACAACAGTTTTCTGACGATACTCAAAATTCCAAGACACTAAAATTCTCTCACTTACCTAGCCGACTTAAACTTCATACGAATCAAAAACCAATAACTTTGATATCTAATAAAGTGCAATTACGTTCCACTGTGCCTAATTCACTGTAATCTGCAGCTTACAGAGAACCAAACAAGTTCCTTACCCTATTTCCCCGATTACATGTTAAAGTTAATAACTCAGCAAGCTAGTTTCAGCGAATACGAACTTGACGATTGCAACACAGGATGACATTTCACGTTGCTACAAATGGGTACGAGACTTCATCTCAAAAGACCCCAGGGTACTCTGCCCCCCTTATGAAATGTAAACGATGCTGCAACGACCAGCGACAAATTAATCTAAACTATGAAATGGATTAAATAAAATATTAACTAATGACTCTCAGAGACCTCGTTCAATAGCAGTCCATCCAGCTTAGTCCCTTTCCGTATATTTACAACTTTCTTTGCAGCTTCGTGTCGAATCTTTTCCATGTCTTTAAAAGTCAAGCAACAGCAACAGCAAACCAAGCGTGCACAAATTTAGTCCCAACATAATCCAGCTCAAAAACACCATATATATGCGATACCCAAATTCCACTATTAAACTCTGCGGCTCTAGTAAGTTCAGTTCTTCTCTACTTCTCGTCTCATTTGTGTTGCTTCCGTTCGTTCGTTCGTTCGTTCATATTCCTTTCTTTCGTTGCCACGCGGGATTTTCTTAGTCTTTCAGCCTCGATACTCTTGTGTTCTTTCTGTGTTTTTCCATCTCCTTTCTCTGTCGCACGAATTTATCTCCATTTATCTAATTATGGCTTCCCCGCCAATGCACCAAATGTAACACCTGTGTCACAGGGTTCGTAAATGGCGGTGTCCATCGTCAATGGTTCAGATTTAACAAGGAAAACGAGAGATTCAACTTTATGTATTATAGTGATATTACTATGTATAGGCCTACACACCGTAGCTGTTTCCCAACGATTTGGATACGGCGAGGCGACCGAAGTCCCTGCCATTGTACCCCAACTACGAACTCCACTGTCAAAACTAGCACATGCACATTTATACCAAACAGACAATAAACTATTTTTGGTACGTAAATTGTGATTGATAGTCGGTAAGCTTTTACCCTTAGTGGACTAATTATCTTATTTGTCTTATGTCTCCATGTTCCGTGAACGACGACTGATATCTCGATTTTGTCTAATCTATCATTTCATCATTTCGTCAATACACAATTAACTTCTCGAGACGCATCACAATCTTGCATGATTCCCGATCTTAAGTGAATTCTCTCATCTCTCTATAGAATATTCTTTTTTTTCTATGATTTTCTGAACAATACCAAAATAGCTGAGCATTTAGCAATCTCACACATCTCACAAAAGTCGTGAACTCAGAGTAAATCAATCGGTGCTTGTTAGAAATCACTGAGATAGCAAGGAGAGATGGATCCCAGGAATCATTGTAAAGAAAAAGGGACCTCTAACTTATTTGGTTAAATGTGGACAAAGAATAAGATTTGTGCATATAGAGCATCTCTTAAGTAGTGAGATTCCACCAAAAGAGATAGCAGAGGAATTACCTGTTATTCCAGATGTGTTACCTCCAATTGAATTAGAGAAAACACACGATGAAAGAGTTATCGAGCATAGAGATTTGCCCAGTAAAGAGACTTCAGAGAAAGTAGAGTTACAGATTGAGCCAGAAGTTCAGAAGTCTACTGAGGTGAGAATAGAAAAGACTCCTGAGGTGAATTTATCATCAGCAAAGACTCCTGAAAGACGCTATCCAGCAAGGATAAGAATACCTCCAAAGAGACTTGGACTCCAGTAGAAAAACAGGTAGAATCAAAAGCCAGAATAATGCTTTTCTGCCCGTTTCTAAGTGTTGGTAGTCCACCCAGCACTTGTAGTTAAGTTTGATATATTAGTTGAATTACAGTGAAGAGCTTTAAGTGGAAACTTGATAACTGTTGGACGCTTTTCATATTTAAGGGGGGGGGGGAAGTGTAACGTATTAGCCTCGTTCGTAGGTTTGAAGTCCTGTTGACTTAGCCTCCTTTTGAGATTACTTACGAAGTTGGTCTTTAGCGTGACTTGAGACAGCTCTCTCGCTCGGCTCGATATATAACAGCATGGTCATTAACAATTTCATTTATTTCCCTTCGTTGATTTCATTGATTATATCTAGTGTATCGCAATCAGTTGCAATCAAGAAAACCAGCAGACACATAATCAGTAAAAATCTTTACTGAAAATTCATGGTCTCACAATGAGTGCTTCATTGCCTGATTTTTAGAATCATTAGACTGAAAACCTCAAACAACCGATCTGTCCCACTCAGGTCAATTTTGCCAACATCATGTTTGAAAAAATATCCAACCTTTTGTATGAATTTTGTCATTTCTCTTCCAAGAAAATATGACAAGAATGTTCCTTTGAAACATTGCTCACTCGAAGTGGCAGCTTTAGTATACATGTTAGAAATTTACAGAAATTAATGTGTTTATTTTGAAGGAATTTAGTCATGCCGTCGTAGCATATGGCCTTCCGTTCCGCTCTTTACACCAGTCGGTTAGTTCATGAGCCGTTTGTTTTGATTATTGTTTGTTATTCTCAGGAGTAACTTCCTGCTGTCTTGTGCATTGGGAGCAGAAGTTTTGCCTTTTTCTCGTGGCTAGTATAAAAGTGAAACGTGTTGGTTTATCGTTGTCTATCTTCATCAGCCAGAGACAGCAGGTGGTTCTGCGATTCAAGTTCGCTGTGTGCGGTGACGTGTCATTGAACTGCTTTGGTGAGAGCTTTCTGATTTGAATTATTTTCTCTCGTGTTATATTTATCATGTCTGATGAAGATACTTCGACTAACTCGAATTTGACAGGTGGAGATTTAATGGGTGCAAGATTGGGTGTTCTTGAATCAGCTATATCGAATATTCAGCAGTCAGTCGGGCGTCTTTTGACTTCGGGGGGGCCTGATGTCAATGTTTCAAACCAAGATGCAACATCGTTCTCTGGTACAAGCTCACAGGCATCCGTTATTTCTACGAGCTCAGGTCAATCTGCTTTTAGCCAAAACTTTGCCCCTTCATTTTTGCCCGTGGCTTCAGTTGGCCTTAGTCAATCTAATGTTTTTCTGTCGTCAAGCCTCCAGGGTCAGCCGACCACGAGCTCAGCCTCAGCTCAGTCCACCAGTGTCCCAAGCCTAGCTAATTGGAATATTCCTAAAGAACTTTTTGCGTTGAATCCTCAACTTTTTGTCACCAGCCAAATTTCACAGCCTGGTTTTTCCGTTGCTGAAAGTCTGCCGCCTGTACCTGGTTACATTGTAAACATGGTAAAGAAGAACATTTTTGTCGATTTGGTCCTTTTGCGCCCAGCTAATTTGGACAAACTCCCCCCAGTTGAACCTGTTGGGGCTCAGTTAATGCGCCTTTTGAAATGCGAAAAAAATTCAGAGTTGCAGCCAATTCGCAATTTTCAGGACTGGGCCGAGGCATGGATTCTTGTTGGGGATACGAACAGGCTAAGTTGTGAGCCTCAAGGAATCCCCCAAAAAGGGCTCCAGATCGCATGCGCAGTAATGATTTACTTCACTTATGTAATATGCAAATTAGCTTGACCGTTGAGAACAAGGGAAGAAACAAAAGCAGCGATGCGCATGACAACGTGAGCCCCACCGTTGATTCGTTCTCAACAAAGCTGAAACACAATGTATCAAAACAATAAGGTCATCATTTCATCGTCCCTTGTAAGCAATATTGAATCACCTAGTCAAGGAATTTGTGTCTTTTGGAATCGAGGAGATTGCAGGTTCGACCCGTGCAGATACCGCCATGTTTGCTGTTTATGTCAGGGCTCACATACTGCTAGCAAGTGTTCTCGTGTTTCAACATCTCGTGGTAGCTTTCAAAGGAGGTCCAGAAGTAGGTCCCCTTCACCTAAGAGTCCTCCAAGAAAGAAGAAAAACAAGTGACTAACTGATGACAGTTTCTCTAACTCTGCCTTGGTATTACCTACGCCTTTGGAAATAACCCCCTTTGAGTTATTATATGTGCTGTCAATTTGGGAGCTACATCTTCATCCTGATACTTTGTAGGTTTAATTGGATTGGAGTTGGGTAGGATTCCTTCCAATGGAGCAGATATATCGAGGATTTGGGCAAATCGAAACTGGATCGAAAGTGATTTAGAGTTTTAACAAGAAAACAAAAATCTATTTGATAACCAAGTTTGAAATGTTGTTTTGTTTTGAGTTTATTTGCGTATTTGTGTTGGTTGGTTAGTTAGTTAGTCAGTTGGCTGCGTAAATCATTAGCCGAATTTATTTACGGATGATTTTCAGTCTTTCCCTTCTTGCCGGCTTTGTAGGTTCTTTGAGCAGTCGTATGGAATCCAAAACGTTTGCGAAATTTACATCCTCTCCCCTTTTGGGTTGTTTTGGTAAAGCTCAGCAGAAACTTTAAAACGAATTCAAAAAACTTCCCGTAGTTTCTGAATATCAGCCAAAATTTCTAAAATTCTTAAATGTCGGGGTTTTCTTTACTACTTTATTTTATATAGTTATATGAGTTATGGTAGTCCTAGGCCCAAGTTATTTAAGTGTGTCGGTTTTGGTTGTGGTTGTTGTTGTTTTCGTTCTTGTTCTGCAGGTATTTGTAGCTCAGTTATATTTTCTAAAAATGGTTGTCAAGGCGATAGTTTAAATTGGAGACATTTAAAGCAAATAATAAAGTCGTTTTAGGCTTTTTAAAGCCAAACGTGTTAGTACCCTGGTGGGTGAAAGCCAGAAACGTTTCAAAGTGTTAAGGCGAGTTGAGCCAAGCGTTTCGAAGTGTAAAGGCTTGTTAGAGAGCGCATGTCATGAAGCTGATTGGTTCATGCAATACTTTTCTCTCTCTTGTTTATTACAAAGCACAGGATCGAGGCTGAATTTTCATTGCAATGAAAATTCATGAAACAGAAAGGAAAATTCACGAGACAATGGAATTCCACTCAAAACTTGTTTGTTGTATTAACCAATGGCTAATGTGACATATGTGCTTTAGGCCGAGCGTTTCGAAGTGTGAGGGCTTTTTAGACCAAGCGTTTCAAAGTGTTAAGGCTTTTTTAGACCAAACGTTTCAAAGTGTTAAGGCTTTCAGGCCAAACGTTTTCAAAGTGTTAAGGCTTTTTGGGCCAAACGTTTCTAGTGTTAAGGCTTTTTAGGCCAAACGTTTAAAAGTGTTAAGGCTTTTTAGGCCAAACGTTTCAAAGTGTTAAGGATTTTTTGGGCCAAACGTTTCAAAGTGTCAAGGCTTGTGTAGCCAAAAGTGTCAAGGCCTGTGTGGCCAAACGTTTCAAGGCTTGTGTAGCCTAACGTTTCAAAGTGTCAAGGCTTGTGTAGCCAAAGGTGTCAAGGCCTGTGTGGCCAGACGTTAAAAAGTGTCAAGGCCTGTGTGGCCAAACGTTAACAAGTGTCAAGGCTTGTGTAGCCAAAAGTGTCAAGGCCTGTGTGGCCAAACGTTTCAAAGTGTCAAGGCTTGTTTAGCCAAAAGTGTCAAGGCCTGTGTGGCCAAACGTTTTAAGGCTTGTGTAGCCTAACGTTTCAAAGTGTTAAGGCTTGTGTAGCCAAAAGTGTCAAGGCCTGTGTGGCCAAACGTTAAAAAGTGTCAAGGCCTGTGTGGCCAAACGTTAAAAAGTGTCAAGGCTTGTGTAGCCAAACGTTAAAAAGTGTCAAGGCTTGTGTAGCCAAACGTTAAACAGTGTGAAGGCTTGTGTAGCCAAACGTTTCAACGTTATTATTATTATTATTATTATTACTATTATTATTATTATTATTATTATTATTATTATTATTATTAAATGACCTAAACCCAAATTCAGAATAAGCAGAAAATAAAAAAGAGAAATAGAACTGTTTGATAAAAACGTTTCGATTATATTATCATTATATTATATTATTATATTGTAATAATAATATTATATAATATATACTAATATATATAATAAAAAAAAATATATATATATAATATATATATATATATATATATAATAGATATAATAGATATAATATAAAGAAAAAGAAATGAATAGCTAAATTTCAGTTAATTAAGGCCTTGTTAAGCCAAATGTTTCAAAGTGTCATGCTTCAAAGTTTCAAAGTTTCAAAGTATGAGGATGGTTACGCCAAAGGTGTTTAATACCCTGGTGGGTGAACGCCAAACGTTTCAAAGTGTTATGGCTTGATGACCCATTGAGCGAGAGCCGTTAAGGCTTGGTGATCCCGTGGGTGAGAGCCGTTAAGGCTTGGTGAACTCGCGGGTGAGAGCCAAAAAATTAAGTGTTAATGTTTGTTATGTCAAAAGTATCTGACTCCTGGCAGGGGGTTTGCCTAGTCTTGGTTTTGTTTTGTTTATGAACACAATTTTTATTTGCGTCTATCCTGCAGCTATCCGCTTTCTACCTTTTCTCTTCAGGTGGTGATTGGGTGGGGCACTTCGTGTTGGGCGGAAAAAATAATAAAGTATTTATTTCAGTCCAATCACCGACCTTAAAGTTGTTGTTGTTGTTCGTGCTAGCAAATTCCGGGCGGCTGCACTTACTGCCCAATTTTCTAGCAATTAGCTATTTCGGACTGTTTCGCAAAATTAGCCAAATTTGCGCAAAAATTCCTTTTGTCACTTTTCTACTCGTTTTCGGAACCGCGCGGACAAAACCTCAAATGAGAGTTTATGTGGATCTTGGCCTTTATGAAGTCAAATGAAGCATTGTAAATCTTGAGGGGTTTTGTCCTTCTGTTTCATTTTTATCAAAGGAACCATTAAATGGCGATCAAATGAAATTTTATCGCGGTTAATGGAACTTTGATGTCTGTATGGTGTGGTATGAGGGGGGCTAGGCCCCTGCACATGTCATGTTTATTTTGAAGGAATTTAGTCATGCCGTCGTAGCATATGGCCTTCCGTTCCGCTCTTTACACCAGTCGGTTAGTTCATGAGCCGTTTGTTTTGATTATTGTTTGTTATTCTCAGGAGTAACTTCCTGCTGTCTTGTGCATTGGGAGCAGAAGTTTTGCCTTTTTCTCGTGGCTAGTATAAAAGTGAAACGTGTTGGTTTATCGTTGTCTATCTTCATCAGCCAGAGACAGCAGGTGGTTCTGCGATTCAAGTTCCCCACCCACCCGCCACTTTCTTTTCTGCCTCTTTTCTTTCCACGGCCGTCGGTCGTGTGACAGGTGCGTTGGCCCGGAAAAAATAATAAAGTATTTATTTCAGTCCAATCACCGACCTTAAAGTTGTTGTTGTTGTTCGTGCTAGCAAATTCCGGGCGGCTGCACTTACTGCCCAATTTTCTAGCAATTAGCTATTTCGGACTGTTTCGCAAAATTAGCCAAATTTGCGCAAAAATTCCTTTTGTCACTTTTCTACTCGTTTTCGGAACCGCGCGGACAAAACCTCAAATGAGAGTTTATGTGGATCTTGGCCTTAATGAAGTCAAATGAAGCATTGTAAATCTTGAGGGGTTTTGTCCTTCTGTTTCATTTTTATCAAAGGAACCATTAAATGACAGTTAATCAATCACCTTAATCCATCGCTTGTATGGGAATTCCATGAAAAGAAACATGTAACTTACAGCATAGCCTCCAAATCTTTTCTTTTGTCCGAAGTTCCCCGGGGACGCTGACTCATCCTCTGATCAGATTGCGTTTTCTCCTAAAATTGACCAATCAGGTGCCGTCATTTCATTACTTCCGCGTTTCGCAGCTAGATTTAGGCCATTTTGAGTACCCCCCAATAAAAAAATATTGCACGCTCGAATAAATCGAATTTTTTGAAAATTTCAACGGGAAAAGGAAGCTTATACATAGGACCACAAGTGTTCATGTAACCCCCTTGCCATCACCTAGGATTGAAAAATTACGGCGATTTGAATGTCTGTCTTTGGTATTTGTTCAAACAGGTAGTGGTTTATCCAAGGGTACTTTTCCCAAAGAATTGAAAGCTGGAGATTTAAGCTCACTCTTCAAAAAGAGGATGCCTTTTCGAAGAAAAACTACCGACCTATTACAGTTTTGCCATCAGCATCAAAGATATACGAAAGGTTGATGCAAGATCAAATGCTGCCCTTTGTCCAATGTTTCTTGTCTCCACTCCTCTGTGGATTTCGAGAGGGCTATGGTACACAGCATGCACTTCTACGTTTAGTTGAAACCTGCAAAAAGTCGTTGGACAGCGGAGGCGTCGCAGGGGCCGTCCTGACGGACCTTTCGAAAGCCTTTGATTGTCTAAATCACGAATTATTGATTGCAAAATTGAATGCATACGGTTTCAGTAGATCTGCATTGCAGTTCATCCATAGCTATCTCGTCGACAGGAAACAAAGGGTAAAGGTCAATGGTTCATTCAGCACGTGGACAAAGACCACCCTAGGTGTACCGCAAGGTTCTGTCCTAGGCCCCCTCTTGTTCAACATATACCTGAATGACTTGTTCCTGTTCCTAGAGGAGACCGAAATATGTAACTATGCGGACGATACAACGATTTATGCGTATCGATAATGTAATTGCGCATTTAGAAAATGATGCCCTTAAGTTAACTGAGTGGTTTCCGAACAATCTCATGAAGCTAAATGAGGATAAATGCCATTTAATGATTTTCGGTGCAAAGGACAATGAAGTATCCATCAAAATAGGAGGCGCTTGTTTGAAAGAATCTACAGAGGAGAATCTTCTTGGCATAAAATTTGATCGATCTCTTTCCTTCAAACAACATGTCAAATCTCTATGTAAGAAAGCCAGCCAAAAACTTCATGCTCTTAACCGAATATCCTGTTACATGGACACAGAAAAACTGCAGCAACTAATGCGTGCTTTCATATTATCCCATTTTAGCTATTGTCCACTTGTTTGGATGTTCTGCGATAGAACCTTGAATCAAAGAATAAATCACGTTCACGAAAGGGCTTTGCGCATTGCACAGAAAGATTACGAACATGATTTTGGTTTTCTCCTGGAGCAAACAAATTCAGTACCCATCCATATAAGAAACCTACAGTTGCTTATGACTGAGATTTTTAAAACAAAATTAGATCTAAGTCCAACTTTTATGAAGGATATTTTCACGCAGCGGAACACTGGCTACGCCTTGAGGCATGGGACCGACGCGCTGCTTCCAAAAGTACGCACTACGTCCTTTGGAATCGAGTCTGTAGCTTTCCTTGGAAATAGGATGTGGCAGCTGCTACCACACGAAATAAAAGACTCCAGCACCCTTCAAATTTTCAAAAAGCAAATACGGTGCTGGAATGGTGATAAATGCAACTGTAGGCTTTGCAAAACATATGTACAACAGGTTGGGTTCATAACAGGATAGTTAGTGAAATTACTGTAATTATACATATACATATTATTTTTAGATTAGATTGTAAATTTTGTAAATAAGTAGGCCTTAATTAGCTGTAATTTTAGCTATGGTTTTGTTTTCAGCCTACTTTGTAAATAAATTAATGATGATGATGATGATGATGTTTGTTCAAAAATCTATAAGAAGATTGTTGATTACCATTGAGGTTGAAGCAAAGTATCGAAACAACTGCCAATATTTTTAATTCCTGCGCTTGGGATGAGTGTGAGTGAAACCAAACTGACAGCATTGCAAACAATTCTCAAAGAAGACGACGGCATTGCAGCAGGAGCGATCAAGATCACGATGAAGTAAGTTTTCCTTCTAATTCGTATTGCAGTCAGGGCATTTATCATCAGATTTTGAGTAGCTGCTACTCAAAGTTTACCTGTGCCCCCGTGAACATTTCAAAACAAAGGTTTTTGAAGCCTTTCCAATGTTTAGACATATCTTCATGTTTACTACCTGTGCCCCGTAAACATTTCGAGACAATGTTTTTGAAGCCTTTCTAATGTTTGACTTTTCTCAAGTACCTTCCGAGCCCCTTCCGAGCAACATGATACAATAACCAAGTGAAAATAAAGTAAAAATATCCCAAGGACTTCCTCTATCATAATAAATAGTTTCTTCCCAGAACACGCATTTTTTTATAAGAAAAGGTAAAAAACTCAACTCTCAGATCGCCAAAAAATTGCAAAACTCCAGCACTGGGAAAATATAACTTAAGAAACAATTTATTTTTATAAAGATTAAGGAAATCCTTGACATATCTTTATTATATTTTCACTTGTTTCCTGTAATGCTTAGCATTGGAAAGGCTTCAAAAACCTTGTTTTGAAATGTTCACGAGGGCACAAGTAAGGAACATGAAGATTGTTATGGAACCTCTTTCAGCACTGACCCAATTCTTAGCTTCTTATAAAAAAGTATGTGTACAACAGTTTCTAATAATATTTGGCGATCTAAAGGTTGCGTTTCTTAAAGCAGCTTCTTACAAAAAGAATACATGTAATGCAATTGTTGGTAATTGTTGTCTGTGAAATTTATTTTGTTTTTACAACTCCAACAAACCTTTTGATACAGGGGTAGACTCTTGATTTTAGTTGGCAAAAGTCTTGTATATTCTCTCTTGTCGAGACATATCATCAGGCAGTCAATGCAAATATTTGTTGATGGCGTGTTTCTTTCGATGATATGATGTGAATGCTTTGAAGAAGATGTTGCCAAGTCCAAGACGCGCTTTTAGATTTTAATAAAACTGTTGTCAAGCTCTTCCAGTCAGCATGCATTGCATTTAAACGAGATTATTCTCTTCCTTTCCCCATTTTTAAAGAAACATTTGAGACGATAAATGATTTTGCCAACAAAAACATGACGACACCGCCACCGTTAAAGATTTCTTTTCCCGCCTTTTCCTGCTATGTTGGGTCCAGACAAGAGAGAGGCATACGTTGTCATCCAGGGAAGAAGGACAGAGTTTGGAGGTGTCGCAAATTCGCAAGTCAAGGCGAAGTAAAGCGCAAATTTCGGAAATTTCGGAAGAATTATTCATGGAAATATGCATATTTTTGATGATTTTGCTAAAAAACCAATTTTGGGGGGAGGGTGAGTAGGATGCGGCTACCTGTTTGAAAAAATACCAAAGACAAACATTCAAATCGCCGTAATTTTTCAATCCTAGGTGATGGCAAGGGGGTTACATGAACACTTGTGGTCCTATGTATAAGCTTCCTTTTCGCGTTGAAATTTTCAAAAAATTCGATTTATTCGAGCGTGCAATATTTTTTATTGGGGGTCACCCAAAATGGCCTAAATCTAGCTGCGAAACGCGGAAGTAATGAAATGACGGCACCTGATTGGTCAGTTTTAGGAGAAAACGCAATCTGATCAGAGGATGAGTCAGCGTCCCCGGGAAACTTCGGACAAAAGAAAAGATTTGGAGGCTATGCTGTAACTTACAATCTATGGATACAAAATCTATGTAAACTGCCACAATAAAAGACACAGGGTTTTGGGCAAGACTCACTGTCCTTTAGAGGGAGTTTCGTCTGGAACACCCTCGATGACAGTGTCAAAAGTGAGCCAACATGTTTGGTTTTCAAAAAGAGGATCAAACACTAAGCTGGAGACAAATGCACCTGCAAAATATGGCGCTAATTTTGTATAAAGTATATATATATATAGATATTGTTTTTGTTTGTAAGTAGTTGGTTTGAATTAGTATGTTTTTCCACTGAGGAAGATTTTTATAATCAAAACGTGTGGTTTTTAACAGTTGTGTTTTTATTTACTATTTTCTGTTATTTGTGATTTTGGTTTAAGTTTATTTATGTTTTTCATTAGTATTGTAAATACCAACTTTAAATATGGACATAAGAATAAGAACAAGAACAACTGCGTATCGATGAGTCCTCTATGGCGTATCTTCTCCTGTGGCCATTCCTTTCATCTGCAATGCAACCTTCCATACGTTACGTCAGTGAATGCCATGTTTGCAAGGAACACTTGAAGAAGAGAATCGACACGTTGGCAGCAAAAGCCAATTCTGCTGTTGTGCGCTCCGATGATGATGAGGAAAATGGCGATGATATGTCAGATGATGAAAGAGAAGCGGAAGAGGATGAATCCAGCAATGCCAATGACTTTACAGTTGAAGCCATCGACGATACCAAAAATACAGAGAGAGAACTTTCAGCGTTGGTGAATATAATTTGCCGGTGGCCACATGCTGCACCGCCATCTTATTGAGCATCGACAGCAAGGAAGTGGACTCAAATCCATGACGAGGGCAAGAGGAAATTCCCCTAGAACTTGATTTATTATTAAATTTTAGTTGGGTTTCTTTGTAAAGCGCAACATTCAAATAGAGGAGTGTTTCTGTTTGAGCAGAAAAAATTCCCTGACAAGTTCGATGGATCAGACAAACGGCGGTTGAATGTCATAAATTCATTCATTGAGATGCGTGATTGATATGCAGGTCATCTCCAGTTTGGTAAAGAACAAGATGAAAGAATGCCAGGAGTCAGGAGGAGTCTAAAAATAGCGCGGGCGGAGAACTTCCATCCGCTGCGCAACGCAAAAATAGGAGTCTAGGGTGCACATTATTTATCGGCAGATAAAAGGCGAGGAAGATTCAAAGTTTAGAAGAGGAAAATTCAATAGAAACGTGAAATGTGGGTTGTCAAGGCCCACTTTGCGCCGCAAATGTTCTTTGAAAAAGGGCCTAAGCGCATTGAAATTACCTAAATCGCAAAATATCTCCTGTTTTCAGAAATATTATGAGAAGCGAAGCGGCAGGATTTTAGAAGAGTCTCTTTTCTGCATAAAAATTCAAGAATTTCCTCGGAAAAGGGAATTATCACGTGCAACGCCAGCCTTTTGTGGGAGTGTTTTCCTTCACAGTTAAGGGTCCTAGAATTGGTCCTCGTTTTCGGAACTATTAAAAATCATTTTAGCTGATTCTCTGTTGTCTTTTCTGCGTGTTGATTGGCAAATGAAGAAGTAAACAAATGAGCTTATTGGTGGTTTAAAACATCATTCTTCTTTGCTTACTAAAAGTGCAAGAATGTTTTAGACAGCCGACTACAACTTTCTGCTTTTGATTTCAAGATTGAAAAAGTTATCAAATGTGTCAAACCTACCATGATAAACTTGTTTCACCAGGTCTTTATCAGCTTCTTCTTGATCTGCAGTGACTTGAAAATCATCCCCAAAAATAATCCCTTCGCTCCTCCTGCTCAAATTCTGATTTGATCTCAGTCTTACTCGTGGATTTTCAGCACCTAAACCCAATGAATCCCCAGTTGACACAGCTTCATTTGTATTCCTATTACTCATGTTGCCAGGGCAATAAACCTTATCCTGAGATAAAAAGATAAAAATCAATAAAAAACTTGAAGCATGAATGTGACTGAAGATTAGGTCCAAGCTATTGTCAATCTACTAGGTGCCCAAAATGATGTATCTGCATTTGCAGAAGTATAAGTCATGAATTATGAATCAAAAAATCAATAAAGGAGTCATTTGTGTGCCTAAAAATGCATCCATCCTAGAGCACCATCGTCCTGAAGCGCCCACCCAACGCATTCTGCGAGTTTTAGGCCTGTTTTTAAACTTTCAGAAATAGTCAAGTCTGGGACTTTCAAATGCAAATAAAGTGCAATAATGGGTTGCTGACTCAATATCCTTACTTTCTATTCATATCGCCTTGTTCGTCGTAAGTTATTTTTGTTGAGAATAACTTTATCAAGGTACTTTAGCTGTCACAGTAATTTCGTAAAGCGGCGCTTTCGTTTTGATTCATTTACGTCAATAAAATACAGGCGAAAGTCAAATAAATAACTTTTCTCCAATGTTGTTCAGCATCCTTGAATGAAATATTTGGAGTCTTTGGAGTTGTTGATTTCCGGTTTTCTTCAGGAGGCTTCCATTCAAAATGGAGATTTGTACATCTTTCGATTGCCCAGACTATACTGAACAGCATCCTTTTTACTGCTTCGATAGGCCGAATGATATTGGAGAAATTAACTGTTTTCTGAGGAGAAAGGTATTGCGAAACGGCATCTGGCTGTTCACTGGAGCGGAAAGCAGAGTTACCTTAAAATCAGCGAGACAGCGGGCCTAAGTGGGTGGGGCAGCGGCTTTTTGCATTCCAACGTGAGCACGTAAGCACCCACATAAATCGACAATTGGATTTTGATAGAGGAAAGGTTGGTGATGCTTGAGATACATCGATCGTCGATATTTTTTGAATAAAAGGCATTATTTCAAGACTTTTTGTGGCCATGAAAAAATGGCCTAATTCACACGCAGTTTCCTATTGACGAATACTTCTCCAAAACTACACCGTACCACATCAAGAACTTTACCGGAGTCTTTGCCAAGGATGTCAGGAACATGGCCTATCAGGTGGGATATCCATTGTTTTTTATGTTGCAACGTTTTCAAGGTTGTTTTGGACACTACTTTAGAACCATGTTAGGGAAGTACCAGAAAGAACCATTCCTTCCATATCTTACTCGCATTGAATGACTCAAGCTGGAAGTCTGGCATATGTTTATGTTGATTAAACTAACTCTGGACAATTGATATCCAGAAGCTCACATTCGTGAGTGGTTGACAAGGCAGGTAAATTGTTATTTATCAAACTTCAGTGTAAAATGGTTCAACGGTCGTCAGCTGAAATTGCCAATTTTGAGGTGTTTAT
This sequence comes from Aurelia coerulea, assembly GCA_039566865.1. Classification (NCBI taxonomy): domain Eukaryota; kingdom Metazoa; phylum Cnidaria; class Scyphozoa; order Semaeostomeae; family Ulmaridae; genus Aurelia; species Aurelia coerulea. The sequence continues at coordinate 18,213,770 of CM076947.1, read as the reverse complement.
TTCTCCAAATCGGCACCGTGCCACATCACCAGACTTTGCCAATGCACTTGCAATGTTTTCAGTAACAGTGTGCCAGTGTCGGTATATGCACTGTTTTTTACGTTAAACGTCGAAAATTCATCTTTTTAGGGGAAGGTTATGTTTACATCGACAACCATTTGGGCAAGGAAATGCTTTGTCCTTCAACAATCACAAACGGGGCAAATGCTCATGTGTCATAGGAGGCAAATACTTGAGTACCTGATACATCGTGTGCAAGGAGATTTCGCACTTATTGTCATAACATTTTACAATATAATCCAACTATTTACGTCAGCATAGCCGTCAAATCTTTTCTTTTGTGCAAAGCTCCCGTGGGGTTCTGACTCACGCGCTGATCAGATCGCATTTTCTCCTATGATTGACCAATCAGATGCCGTCGTTGTGCTTACTTCCGCGTTTTGCAGCAAAACTTAGGCCATTTTCGGCCGTTTTGACCACTCTCCGGAAAAAATCATTGCACGATCGGATAAATCGAATTTCGTCAAAATTTCAATTGGAGAAGATTCTCAATGCTTTGGACCATAAGTTTTTTCGGTATGGCTTTGCGATCACTAAAAATAGCAGAATTGTGGCATTTCTAAGCTCAATGCAGTCATTCATCGGTTACAGACTCTATGATTAGCAAAAAGAAGAGTAGAAAAATGAAAACCTGAAGAAGAACTAGTGCATACACACACCTCAGATGGATTTAATAACAAACATCCACTTTTTCTGCCGCGATCTACAGCGAGTTTCACCAGCAAATAACACAGTCAACAAAAATAGGCGCGAGGACTTGAATTATCAGCTACATGCCATCGTCCAGTGAGAACAACATCCGATTCCAATGAACAGAAATATGAATAAATCAACCGTGAATAACGAATACATGAACATGCTGAAGATTACGGGAGTAGCTGTACGTCCACTCTGGCCCAGAAAGAACAATTTCGTGATGTCTTTTTCGATAAACCATCTATGGATAAACCGTGTCACCATTCCTTTATCCAACTGCGGCTATCGTTGCCAGATGGAAACCGGCAATAACATTACCAAAACGATGTACGAATTGATCGGTCACATCCCATCTTTTCTTGCAAGGAAAATGTCTATCGTCTTATGGTCTAGCAGGCTAGCAGCTTCATGAAACAGAACTGAAATGCTAGGTTTAGTGTTCTTACGAATACGAATGACAAGAAGAAATGTACATCTTATTTTGATAACGAGTAAAAAAGATCGATCTTTTCGACATTTGAAATACTATTTATAGAAACTCCTCATGTCAATTTCACATTTTGGGCGGATATCATAAAAGATATTTTATCTTTTAGAAGTCCTTCGTTTTAGAAAATCATCCCTTCACAGTCAAGCAACACAGTAGCATCAAAGCAAAGTTGGGCATTCTACAACTTCCATCCAATAAAGAAAGCTCCTCAAAATTCTCATTTTCTGAGTACAAAATGTTTCGTAAGAGTTTCTTAAAAGTTCCCTCAACTTTCTATCGGTGGTGTAGGATCTCTGGGATCTCCTGTGCCTTAGATAAAAATTGTGCGGCAAATTATGAAATCATGCCACAGTGCAGATCACATACGAAATCTCATGTAAGAAGTTACCAAACGAAAAGTGAAATTAATTTGTTTCAGTTTCCAAAATGTTATATATACTTTAGGCTTGATTCTAATAGAAAAGTTTCTTGTAAGGTTCCCAAATTTTCAAAATTCCAACTGACAGTTTGTCGACGTTCATTCAGAACCACATTTTGAACCAATGAATTGTTAAAAAACGAAATAATAACAAAAACTATTACTTTTTAGTAATAGTTGAGTTGGTAATGCAATTTCTGGTTGAAAGCATTTTTTGCAACTCATAACTTACTTTGAAAAAGTTCCTTAAATTTGAAATGACCTTTCATCGCTTCTAATAGAGTTTCTTAATTTATGGAAGAGGCAGCAACGGTTTCCTTCAAGCAGTTTCTTGCAGAAAAAGTGTATGCAGTTGCATTGATAGAGGTCCGCTATCATAGGAAAAATTTCGAGAAACTGAACTCTCAGGTCACCTAGAATATAAAATCTTTGATACTGGAACAAATTGATTTCACTTTTCATTTAGTAATTTCTTACATGAGACTTCGTACGTGATCTACACTGTGGCATGATTTCATAATTTGCCGCACAATTTTATCGAAGGCACATTAGATCCCAGAGATCCTACACCACCGATAGAAATTTGAGGGAACTTTTAAGAAACTCTTACGAAACATTTCGTACTAAGAAAATGAGAATTTTTAGGAGCTTTCTTTATTGGATGAAAGTTGTAGAATCTTACAAAAAATAGGGTTGTTCTTCCATGAATGGGCAATGAGTTCGCAAACTGCCCAACTTTGCTTTGATGCTACTGTGTTGCTTGACTGTGAAGGGGTGATTTTCTAACGAAGGACTTCTAAAAGATAAAATATCTTTTATGATATCCGCCCAAAATGTGAAATTGACATGAGGAGTTTCTATAAATAGTATTTCAAATGTCGAAAAGATCGATCTTTTTTACTCGTTATGAAAATAAGATGTACATTTCTTCCTGTTATTCGTATTCGTAAGAACACTAAACCTAGCATTTCAGTTCTGTTTCATGAAGCTGCTAGCCTGCTAGACCATAAGACGACAGACATTTTTCTTGCAATAAAAGATGGGATGTGACCAATCAATTCGTACATCGTTTTGGTAATGTTATTGCCGGTTTCCATCTGGCAACGATAGCCGCAGTTGGATAAAGGAATGGTGGCACGGTTTATCCATAGATGGTTTATCGAAAAAGACATCACGAAATTGTTCTTTCTGGGCCAGAGTGGACGTACAGCTACTCCCGTAATCTTCAGCATGTTCATGTATTCGTTATTCACCGTTGATTTATTCATGTTTCTGTTCATTGGAATCGGATGTTGTTCTCACTCGACGATGGCATGTAGCTGATAATTCAAGTTCTCGCGCCTATTTTTGTTGACTGTGTTATTTGCTGGTGAAACTCGCTGTAGATCGCGGCAGAAAAAGTGGATGTTTGTTATTAAATCCATCTGAGGTGTGTGTATGCACTAGTTCTTCTTCAGGTTTTCATTTTTCTACTCTTCTTTTTGCTAATCATAGAGTCTGTAACCGATGAATGACTGCATTGAGCTTAGAAATGCCACAATTTTGCTATTTTTAGTGATCGCAAAGCCATACCGAAAACACTTATGGTCCAAAGCATTGAGAATCTTCTCCAATTGAAATTTTGACGAAATTCGATTTATCCGATCGTGCAATGATTTTTTCCGGAGAGTGGTCAAAACGGCCGAAAATGGCCTAAGTTTTGCTGCAAAACGCGGAAGTAAGCACAACGACGGCATCTGATTGGTCAATCATAGGAGAAAATGCGATCTGATCAGAGCGTGAGTCAGAACCCCACGGGAGCTTTGCACAAAAGAAAAGATTTGACGGCTATGCTATTTACGTCTATGCCTGGGCAGCCAGAATACAGGAAGTGACGAATCCTTAAATTAACAGTCAGAAATTTACTCAATTTACCTTTTGGTGCAAAAACATGTGTGAATTGTTTGATGCATTGCTGAGGGCAACGTGGCATGCTAGTTTTAACTCCATTTTATATGAAGGGGGTCAGGAATGCTGGAGAGGGGGCATAAGGATAACTGCCCCCCCCCCCCCCAAGCTTCAATCGAATGCGGACGGCGATATAATTCAAGTTTCTGTGCCTATCAGAGCTGAGCACTGTCATCTCAAAAATTAACTTAAGATGTTATTTTCTATTGTTCTGCCTTGTCCAACCAATTCTTGGCATCCTTGAGAAGGGATTCATGTGAAAGGGGTGACCATTCTTTGCAAAATGGTTTATTGTTTTTGTCTTGCAGATCCATGCACCTTCAATGCATACAACATATACCGTGAGAATTTGGCCGAATATCCTTGACCCATCCAACGTGGCTAGCTTTGATGATTTATACAACAGGATTGGACTATACAGCAGATGTAACAGTTACAAATAAGAGGTTCCAGGGCTGTAGGATGCATCTCGAGCTTGGGGGGCACAACACATCAAGGGAGTTTTTCATTAAGCTAAAGAGGTACGTCCTAAAATAATAAAGCACTCTCATGAGATTTGTTTGTTGTAAAATCTCATGAAAGAGTGGCAAGTGCCTCCAGTGCCTCCTGGCTGCTAAATCTCTGAGAGGCTTGAAAGAAAGAACAATTACAGAACATTTTTAGCATCAAGTACACAGTATTAATGCAGGATATTTTCTGTAGCTATATAACTGTATTTTAATTCTGAGAGGTATTTTCAAGTTGCTTTCACTGGATTGTTCTGTTTTTATTTGTACATGTATCTGTGTATAATGGTGGTTTTATGTTCAATTAAATTCTATTAACAAAAAAAGATGTTTTGAAATAGGTTGAGGGTCACCAGAAAAGAAATTTTAAACAACATGATCAAAATTCAAAATGCTACCGTTTTTACCCTGACATTAGATATAATACCGGGTGAGCCGGAAAAAAGTTCCCACTTTCAACAGGCCAGGACAAATCACACACTAGGCCAATTTTAGTTATTTTTGCGTTAATCTTTTGTCAATACCCTATATTATTCTGGGTCATTTTTTGTACATTTTTCGGATGCCAATTTATCGATATATTAACGATTTCCTGAAATTTTTTGGCATGCAGAATGCCCAAAAAGATCGAAAAACAGTGATCAAATTTCCTACAGATTTACCTTGGCAGAACAAAGGGAGTGCTCTTCGAAATGACTAGGGAATTTGGAAATGGATTACGTACAATCTATCGCACGAGCGGTCATTTAATGATTGCGCAAGTTTAATTTCATTTTTATTAACACAAAGACTCTCGGTTGTTTTATCATTTCTTTCAAATTATACTTGATAGCTATTGTAAATTAATGGATATTGGGAATTGAAAAAATGTTTCAAACAAGCGTGTAGATTTCGGACTTTGTGACTCGAAGACTTGCTTGCCGCGCGTCATTGTAACTATTCCTGACGTATGCAAGCCTTTCATTCAAGGCGCCTAGCAAGTGCAGTTCTTCCGTGAAGCATTTCAAGAACCTTTTGCTTTATTGATGCGTTATTTGCTCTCATTTATACTCGAGTTCACTTTCTGTTTTGCTTTTCCTGTTGGCCTAAGAGCAGGACCGTCGAGAGGGGGGTAAAGGGGGTAAAAGGTCCCGGGTCCGGGCCTCGAAGGGGCCCGTAAAAATATCGTTCGTGTAAAATCTCTTTACAGCAACTTTATGGCCATCTAACTGCCTTAAAAACTAGACATAAGAAAATATTTTTCTTCTGGCTATGTTTAAAAGTTTTCTGTCGTAAAAGCGAATCTCTCTTCGTTGTTTCTTAAAAGCGAAACTCTTCATGATCTCTTTGAGCTTAAATTAGTTTCGTTTGTTTATGAGTCTGTACACAAGATCTCTCCTGTCCATACCAGGCTCTTTGCTCTGTTCTGTCTGGCTTCCATGTGACAGTACTTCTTTCAGACGGGGAGTTTCCTGTGGCTGTCTGGCCGCCTGCCTGGCCTTTGGCTTTGAGGGGTTGGGGGCTGGGTGGGTTGCTGGATGGTTACAGGAAAATTACCTGTCTATTTGAAATGCTTTCGTACTTCTTAGCATAAGGCCTTTGTCAGTCCATCTCTACACTTAATTACAGCGTTTACAGTTTTGCATTTTCAAAAAATCCATCTTGCCAAAAATTAGTTTTTCATGAATTTAGACTTTTTTGAATATACTAAGCACGACAACAAGGGGGGACTCTCTCCTCGATTACTTTAGCTACTGAGAGAGCTCCTCCTTTAAAGAATTATACTACCTACTAGATTTGTATGTTTTTGTATATTGTAATACCTTTATATTTATATATTGTATTTTGTTTTGTAGTTGCATCAGTTGATTGTAGGTAGTGTGATTTAAATTGAATGAATGAACATGAACATGAATAAACATTGTTTACCGTAAAAGGCACTGAGTCCGCATAAATAGCGCGCTCATGACCAATATCAACTTCTTTTCAATCATGAAACAAAAGTTGTGATTTAATCGCTATTGAAATTAAACCAAAGAAATTCCCAAGGATAATGCAAGGATTAAGAAGCCTTTGGTCTTCACTGCTAATGACTTTAGCACTATTGTGCGATAACAAAGGGCCGTCAGCAGTTTGTCAGCAAAATTCAGAATAGCGTTAACGCTCAGCTATTCTCACCCAAGGGGTCACTCTGAAATCTCAAAATAACGCATGGAAACTCCATTCTTTACCCCCACGGGATCTGCTTAGCTATGTGTGCAGCCCCTTGAGGCTCAAGCAAGGTATTTAAAGCTTAGAATTGGTTTATTCCGTCTCTTTCTACGCAACAAGCAGTCACACGTGTAAAAGCGACCCACCTCTCCTCCCTCGGCGACGGTTCTTTCCGCCAACAGTGGCCATTTCCACTTCACTTTTCAACTATTACAGTATTTGCAGTTTTCCTATTTTTTTTTTTATTTTTTTTATATCCATTAAAAAGTTACAATACATAAATACAAGCTACGCTACTTACAAAATTACTTTACAATACTACTCGGACGATACCCCGAGGAGCAAAAGACTATGACTACCCCGGGGCCATAGACACAGAGGTTAAAAATAAACTACTATAGTCTGTCTCAAATTACATGCCACGAGAAATGTCTGCGATCAATTCGAATTTAAGAAGGGTGGTTTAGGTATCATCGCAACTACTGCGTGGCATCTAATTTGAGGTAGACTTTAAAAATACACGACTAAAAATAAAAGAAAGGGAAAAAGGAACATGGGACATGGGAGATGGTGGCTGTGGTTTTATGACTTATAACGGAGTTTGACATTTTCTAATCAAATCGACCAGATTTGTGGATGAATTTAAGCGTTAGCAGGAGTATATCTTTATTAACTTCATCTGGGAAATTTTTATCACCATACAATAAAATCTGCATTAGAAGACTATTTTGGAGATCGGTATGTCCATATGGTCGTATTAAAGCAGAAACTCCAGCGAGAAGGTCTCTACGTGGTACTGCAAGGGAAGGGCAAAGCAACAAAAAGTGTTCCGTATCCTCAATACCATCGTTCGTAGGGCACATCGGATTTATGGTATCCTTAAAGTTGTTCTTGAATTTGAACTTGAATTTATTTTTTCTTATGTGTGTCATGGGCTTAAAGGCAAAAAGGGACATTAACTGGGGACAATAGGCCTTTAAGCCTAGAAAAGTGAAGTGAAAATTGTCCATTAGTCACAATTCCTCTCAAATAGCGATCTTCCTTCGCACTCGGGTATCTTAGTTGATTTGAGAGGGAGAGTGACTAATTGGATGAGAATAGGTTACTATTGACCAATAGGTGTTACTTTGTCTCTATGGTCCAGCAGGCCCCATTCATTTTTTAGGTGCTCAATGCTAGCCCGTATTCCAGACCCTCCAAAAAGGATAATGCAGGCCCGTCAGAGCCAAAGCACTGTGATCCAGGGCATCGAATTTATACCAAAATTGGAAGTTTTAGATTCCTGATTGATTTTGGGCTTGAGACATACACCATAACATAGGGGTTAATTTGCCGCAAAACAGTTTCAAGATCAGGCCACAGAAAGCAGAGATATTGATCTTTAAAGTTAGGTCTAAATCAGAACTTTTTTTACATAACCTGTAGAGGCATGGTACTGTTTTGATGGCGGCCTACAATTGGTTGTTTTTCTAGGCTCAGACTTCACCGATCCTGTGTACTTCAAGGCAATGTTAAGCATGTTTGAATAGTTTGCCTTTTTGTGACCGTTTTTAGACAATTGAACAATGGTATTTTTCTGAAAAATGTGTGCGTCATAAAATCAACTGTAAATTCAAAGCTAAAGATAGAAAATATATGTTTCACTCTGCTCTTTAACCCTATCTGACCTGGGTGATTTGAAACACTCAATGCCTGGGGGGCGGATTCCGCCCCCCCCCCCCTGTTTATCTCTGTTGTCATAAGAGATATGGCAGCCAAACTTGGCACAAAGGTAGTTCATTATGTAAACAATGAAAATTTGAAATCATAATCCAATTAGCGATGTTGTTGTTGTTGCTAGAGCATGATGATCATTATGATGTCATATGACGTCATATAAATAAAAGGTTGCTAAAAGGTCATGAAACTTTATTTTTCATAAAGAAATGAAAGATATAGATCAAAATATATATAAATTCTTAATTTAGACTTAATTGGACCAATTAAACATGATTAAAAGAGATACAAAGTATGTTTTTCACAGAGTGCAGTATGAAAAATTGGTAACCATAGAAACAAGGCTAAAAATAGAATGTCCAAATTGTTGCAATTTTATTGCTCTATGATACAAAGTTAAACTTACGAAGTATCAGAGGCCTGCTGCATGTGTGGAAAACGGTGTAAACAAAAATGTACTAGGGGGGGGGGGGGGCGGAATCCGCCCCCCCCCCCCCAGGTCACATAGGGTTAATGCAATAACGTAAAAATTATGTACAAAACTTGTGAAATGAAGCTTGCCCTCAAAATTTTTTGGCACACATTGGCACGAGCCTATGGTAGAAACTTGCAACAAAGCTGCTTCTAATTTTTGAAATTGGTTTGAAAAGCATAACGAAACAAATATTGTTTGTCTTTAGCTTTTAATTTTACAATGGATTTTTGAAGACTGACATTTTTCAGAAAAGTACTATTGTTCAACAGACGATTACGCTAACGATGGCGGTGAGGAACTTTTTACCAAGATGCAATGCGTTCTAATTACGAATCTTTAACGATTCTGTAGGAATTCGATTAAAGAACGCGATGCATTTTGGTAAAAAGTTCCTCGCCGCCATCTTTAGTGTAATCGTCTATTGTCTAAAAACGGTCACAAAAAGGCAAAATATTCAAACATGCTTATTGCCTTGAAGCACGCATTTAGAGAATCAGAATAAGACTGGACTGAAAGAGATCGTTAAAGGCTGAGCCTAGAAACAAGGAATTGTAAACTGCGATTAAAACAGTGCCATGCCTCTACAGGTCATGCTTGCAACAAATGGTCACATTAACCCCTAGGTTATGCTCCATGACGCCAGCCCAAAATCTAGCTGGAATTCAGAACTTTATTTTTTAGCAATATTAGATAAAAAGGGCCTAATAGATCACAGTGCAGAGGGCTTGGTGGGGTCTTTTAACCCCTTAATAGCTTTCAAATATTTGTTCCTTGAAATGCTCCGAGACGAGAAAGCAGCTTGAATAGCGCATTGATTTTTGGCTGATATAACTTATAGTTTTGAAATGCCCGTAAAAAAGACTTTCGTTGGTGATGATGTGCATCAATCAAATAGTGCAGAAATTTTACACGAGGGTCGTTTTCCGGCGATCCACTGTCATAGGAATGGTCTCAAAATTCTCCCAGGACAAGCCCCAGACCTCCAAACTTGCTTCCTCCACTTGCAGCTCCCTAATACCAAAATCGTCCCGACTGGCTTGAAAATAGTTTGCTATGATGGAAGGGAATGAGCCTTAGGGGCGTAACTAGGGGGTTGTTATGTGTTCCAGACTTGCCATTTTCCATAAAAACAGCAATTGTGCCCTATATTTCATCCAATTTTTCTCAAATCATTGATTTCATTACTTTGGAACCGGCATTTTCTTCTTTTCTGTGCCAAAATTTTCTGCTCGTTGCGCTCGCACAGCATACTTATATAGAACATGAAAACAGAGACAGATAATTTGGGCATATAATCCAACGTCGCAATTTTCTGGGCAAACTTAGCTAAAATATACAAAGTGGTTTGAGCATCAGGGGGCATTTTTATGCGATCTTTGAGAGCAGAACTTTGAAAGAATTTGAATTCTCCTTTCTAAATCCTATCTGTCCTATCTAAATCAGAAATACATTATCTGCATGCCAAATTTCTGCCTCGCAACCTTGGCCCTTAAAAATTGCCTACAATCACTAAACAATGGTTGAGCCACCCTAAGATTGTCGGTTTTTGCCTCTGCTCTCCCCTTTCCCCATAAGCAGTGTTGTAATGCCAGACAAAGGTTGCCGAATCGCTCTTGTCAGCTCAACCAATCATTGACATTGGTGAAAGGGGTGGCGAAAGGATAATTTGTTCAAGTTGGCTCGAAAAGTGTATAGGTGATAGTAGATGTTCGTCCGCCTTTCTTGTTGTTTTGAAGAGTTTTCCATTGTTTTAACAGGTTTGAGACATCTTTAGTGGGGTCATCTTACGCGTGAAGCTGCATCATTTGATTAAGAACGTCCCTAGCGTATTAATCCAATTCCTCGTCTTGCCTTTAAGATAGCTTCCTTGATATGACTCTGGAAAACCAGCTCTCCCATTAAACTGCATTTTCCATTGCCATGCCCACATATTAACTGTCTCTAAATCACTGTTTAGTTCCTAGAACACGTAATAATACATTTTTCCGTAAAACGTGAAAACGCTATATCTTTAAACGTGAAACGTGAAATTGAACATTTTATTCCCGTGATTCGTGATCCTGACCCCCCCCCCCCCAAAAATTACCACCCTCATTACTTCTGACCGTGAGTTTGATATTTTCCTGCCCTTCCTGTAATTTCTTTCAGCACTTTTTCAAGCATCATTGCCTATAGTTATTTCAAGTCAAGAAATCGTTGAGGGTATCTAATCAACGATGATACCAAACTTCCCCAGCTTTCCCAGGAAGTTTCCTTCCTTTAGCCAAGCTTTTCCAGGAATTCCTTGGATTTCTGGGATCCCTGCTTTCCCAGCTTACCTGGGGTTTCCCGGGAATTTTCGACACATTTTCACCTTCAGTCTGGGCCAAGGTTTCCCAGGAATTTTACTCATTTCCCCAAAACCAGTTTTTCCCGGAATTCCTTGCATTTCTGGGATCCCTGCTTTCCCAGCTTACCCGGGATCTCCCGGGAAATTCTCAACACATTTTCACCTTCAGTCTGGGCCATTTTACTCATTTCACCAGCTCCAGTTTTTCCCGGGAAACCTGAGAATTGGCCCAGAAAATTCCCAGGATTTCCCCAGCTTTTCCTGTATGGGCACTACCATTAGGGGTGCTTTATGAGGGGTACTTCGGTGGGGTCCCAATACCGCAATACCGCACGAAAAAGACACCAAATACCGCAATACCGCACCAAAAAATAGCAAAATACCGCAAACGCTAGAAAATTAAAAATAGCGCTGTTAATACAGTATACCGGTCTGTGGCAGTTTGATTCCGACCTAAATCCACCTTCCTTCATCAAAATTTGTAGTTTCGTCTATTAGATCGTAGTTAGATGTTTTACAGACCAAAATGTGACGTAAGAACGACGGGAAAAGTTTCATTGATGTGCTTTCAGTAAAACTGCATTGACGGCAGAAATTATGAATATCTTCCGGCTGAGCCAGAAAAAAGTTCCCACATTCGAAAATTCGTAGCACAACAAGTTTTTCATGGATTTGAATGATTCAAATTTCAATTAGAAGCCAAAAGATCAAAGTATTTTTGTGATTTTTCTCATCTTCTTACGAGCACTGCAAATATATGTAAATTCAACTTTACAAAAGTTTCATGTTTTCAAAATGATTGAAAAGGGCCTAAAACACTTGATCAAATCGTTAGGACTCTCCTAATCTAGAACGATGCACACGAGCGCTGCACCTTATAGTCCGGCCTCTGACGTCGAAGATTTCAACAGTCGGAGGCCAAAAGGTCTAACTAGTGATTTTGATAGGGAACGGGGAACGGGGAACTTTAAAATGGGGAACTTTAAAACGGGGAACTTTAAAACAGGGAACGGGGAACGGGGAACGGGGAACGGGGAACGGGGAACGGGGAACAGGGAACTTTAAAATGGGGAACTTTAAAACGGGGAACTTTAAAACAGGGAAAGGGGAACGGGGAACGTTAAAATGGGGAGCTTTAAAACGGGGAACTTTAAAATGGGGAATGGGGAACTTTAAAACGGGGAACTTTAAAATGGGGAACTTTAAAACGGGGAACTTTAAAACAGGGACCTTTAAAACGGGGTAATTTAAGGTGGGGAACTTTAAAATGGGGAACTTGGGCTTCTTTGCCTGAACGCACCATCCTCAGATTTGAAACGAGCAAGGTATCCTTATTGTGGTATTTATATTTGAATTCACACGTATTTTATTACAAGAAACTGCCTATTTTCTATAAGAATCTCAACTCTCGGATCACCAAAAATTAAGAAACTCCACTATTGGGAAAAAGGAAATCCTTGACATCTTTTTGTTTTATTTTCACTTGTTTCCTGTTGAAATTACTCAGAAGGTGCTTGAGTAATGTCTAAACATAGGAAAATCTTAAAGTAGAGTACTCAAAATTTGATAATTTCAAGAACCATTCAATAGCTACATACATTCAAACATTCAACAATTATCTGTTGTTTACTTTGTTTTTATTAGAAGCTAGTTCCGTTCAGAGTTTTGTTCAGTTTCATAGCATCAGATAAAATTGTCCAATAATCTAGAGTCTTTTTCTTGCTTTCATTTCATTTAATTTATAATTATTTATCCAAGACCTTCTGAGTAATGTCAAACAGGAAACAAGTGAAAATAAAACAAAAAGATGTCAAGGATTTCCTTTTTCCCAGTAGTGGAGTTTCTTGATTTTTGGTGATCCGAGAATTGAGATTCTTATAGAAAATAGGCAGTTTCTTGTAAGAAAAACGTCCCGTTCCCCGTTCCCCGTTTGAAAGTTCCCCATTTTAAAGTTCCCTGTTCCCCGTTTTAAAGTTCCCCAATTTAAAGTTCCCCGTTTTAAAGTTCCCCGTTCCCTGTTTTAAAGTTCCCCATTTTAAAGATAGCCACTTGAAAGGTACCTGATTGAAGTCTAAACATTGGAAAGACTTCAATGACTCTGTTTTGAAACGTATGAATATTCATGGGCACAGGTGGTGAACATGAAGATTGTTATGGAACCCCAAAGAAACTCGTATGAAACTCCCGAGTATTAAAAATCTGATAATTTTAAGAAACTTCCAGTACTGGCCGAAATTCTTAGTTTCCTATAAACATATATGTATGTCTGTGCCACGAAGAAAAGGTACATAACTATGGTAATTCCCAATGTTCCCCGTTTTAAAGTTCCCCGTTCCCCATTTTAAAGTTCCCCGTTTTAAAGCTCCCCATTTTAACGTTCCCCTTTCCCTGTTTTAAAGTTCCCCGTTTTAAAGTTCCCCATTTTAAAGTTCTCTGTTCCCCGTTCCCCGTTCCCCGTTTTAAAGTTCCCCATTTTAAAGTTCCCCGTTCCCCGTTCCCCGTTTTAAAGTTCCCCATTTTAAAGTTCCCCGTTCCCCGTTCCCTGTTTTAAAGTTCCCCGTTTTAAAGTTCCCCGTTCCCCGTTCCCCGTTCCCTGTTTTAAAGTTCCCCGTTTTAAAGTTCCCCATTTTAAAGTTCCCCGTTCCCCGTTCCCCGTTCCCTGTTTTAAAGATAGCCGTGGCCAAACTTGATTTCTTGACCAAATGCGTCAAAACATTGTAATAAAAGCATTTCCGGTCATTTAAGACGATTAAGGTGGGACAGTCACCATTCAAGACGCCCCCCCCCCCAAAGTTACCCCTCGATGTTAGAGTAATTCAACAGTCATCGGCCAAACCGCATTCTTGTTTCAAATTCAAGTTAATGATCCCGTCAAACCATCTCCATTGATTTAAGACGATCAAGGTGGGACAAACGTCATTTAAGATGTCCCAAATGTTACCCCTATGTATTAAAGTAAGTCAACAGTCATTGGCCAAGCCCCATTCTTGTATCCAATTGGGGGTAGAAGTTCCTTTAAATCATTTATGTTCATTTAAGACGATCAGAGTAGGACCGTTGCCATTTGAGACAATATTAAATTCTCCAACGCATTGATTTGAATTACCTATAATTTTCATTAGGCCGAGCGCTATCCTGGACTAAAATGGAGGTCAAGCAGTATGACGATTTAAGACAATGTTAAATTCCCCAAAGCGTTGATTCTGGGTAATCTATAATCTTGCTTTGGTTCAGTTTAAATCATAGCAAAAGCAGGGTAAACTGATTTGCTCATTTCTAAGCATGTCGCTCGTTATCAGACCATGAGCATGTTTGTTTGGAAAAAGCCTTTGGTATGCTCCGTTATGGTTTTTCAAGCAATGTTCATCAAAATTCAATGGTCTCATTCGCAGTCGCTGGAAATAGGGGGATTCCGGACATTCGAAATTGCATGCATTTGTCTAACAACTCTCTGATATTTTGCTGAAAGGGAAAGGCAACCTCAGTTTTAAGTAAAATGAGTAATCTTGCTTCCCTCCTAAACTTTAAACAATCCACTGCTCCCCTGGAAATTCATGTTGGTAAAACATAACAGAAAATAACAATCTTAATTACAATCAACAAAAGCAATCCCACTGAGTTTTCATTAACAAAATCAATCCTTATAGTCCTCAAAATCAGTCCTTATCAATTCTAATAGTCCTCAAAATCAGAAGTATCTGACTCTTCATCTTCAACATTAAGGCTAATTTCCAGTCAGTATAGTTTTCCGAGCGGGCGGAATTTCAGACAATAGGCTCTCTTTCAGACCTATCCTCGTCACCATCTAATTCTGCAATCTCGTCTTCACAAAGGAGCTCTTCTTCGTTAGGAACTTGCTCTCCCTCAAACCAATTTACAATGAATCGGCCATTTTCCAGTCTCTTTATCAGTTGCTTCCATACCCATAGATGGATTAGTGGATGTTGCTACCTGCCAAATTCTTGCAACATAATTTGATCGCTGACTTTGTTGTTTATAAGCACTCTTCTGTGGAAAAGTCGATGGATCGATTGACCTGATTCCCTCGAATGGATTACTCCTCTTTGCTGGTTTGTGCTTCTGGCAAAGAGTAAGGAAACGTGCTTTGTTGATATCCTTTAATCCCTTGTGGCCATATATCCTGCAAGTGAACTCCTCTATCCTTTCCTTGGCTGTTTCAGACATAGGTTGTCTCCCAAGGGCAGTCAAAGCATCCATACATTGATTGTCTTTCCTAGCAATTTTGAAAGGTTTCTTCTTACCCTGCCGATAAATTGATGAAATATAGTCACAGCCTGTGAAAGCATGCAACCCAGGAGGTGCATGGACAGAATTACCAAGATTTTGAGCCAGTTTTGACACATCGATGTATCTTCTTGAATTATTTGAAGATACACCTACTTCTAACCAGAGATGACTGCCTGAAAAGGATTATTTGTTTGCCAGCAAGATAACAAGGACATCAGTTTCATTGGCCCTTACCACAATATTTTCAGTCCCGAGTTGACTTGAATGCTTTGCATGAAAAGCAATCCTCGTATCAGCCTCCTCGTGGTTTCCAGCCAGTTCCTGTAAATCATCTGAGAACATACATTCGCCATCCGAAGAATACTTGTGCATTTGTTATCAACTGCACAATACAGCTCCTTCCCTGACAGCAGCGGGGCATGTGACTCATCTTTGAAGTCATCGGCTAGAAATTTTGTGAAGCCTGTTTTAAATTCACCAGAACGCAATAGATTCCTGAAGTCTTTTGGCGTCTTTTGACCGGGACCAAAGACAAACCATCTGGCGCTACTTTCACCTTAAGTTTGACGTTCTATGTCTTTAATCGAGGGAGATTTGTATGTGTCAAAAACCAAATCTACTCTTTCAACAGCCATCCGCATTACCATTGTCAAGATGTTTTGGGCAACTCCACGGAGGGTGCTTGGTAACTGTGTCGGCAAAGTGTGCAAGGGAAATATGCCATCGTCCATCGTCTATTACATTTTTCACTTTATCAGGAGGGCGACTATTCATTTTCTCCTCTAATTCTCTCATGAGTACCGATCTCTCTGTTTTTCTGATGGAGCCATCGATATGAGATAATGACTGAGAAGTTGGCGTGAGAGGATAGCTGAATACTGCCTCCAGGTCAATCTGGGCCTTTGAAGCCAGATACAGCAGACGACCAAACAAGTCTCTTCTTCCCCATGTCTCGACCACTTTTGCAGCTGCCCTTGATCTATTATCTTTCTTGAAACTCTCTGTTGCAAAGTTTTGAATTTTCATTCGTTTGATTGGTTCTTCAAATCGTGCAGCTTCTTCTTTGAATTCTTTGACAAAGGTATCCCTTGCTTCCCTTCCTCTGCTAGTGAGACTAAGAAGACATTGCATAGTCTCAGGAGAGGCCTCTTTTCCGGTTTTTAGGTCAAACAGCATGTGCTAGGTTCTCATTGAATGGATTCCATGCACTTTCAATTGACTTTGTTAATGCTGCCAAATCTTTGTCATCTCGGCACATTCGGCTGGGTCGGATATCTTTATACATATCGCCGCTGCATACACGATAACCAGCAGTTTCCAGCAATTTTTTTGGAAGCTGACCTCTAGTAGAGCTTGAGGCTTGGGGCTTGGCCAATGACTGTTGACTTACTTTAATACATAGGGGTAACTTTTGGGACATCTTGAATGACATTTGTCCCACCTTAATCGTCTTAAATCAATGGAAATGGTTTGACGGGATCATTAACTTGAATTTGAAACAAGGATGCGGTTTGGACGATGACTGTTGAATTACTCCAACATCGAGGGGTAACTTTGGGGGTGTCTTAAATGGTGACTGTCCCACCTTAATCGTCTTAAATGACTGGAAATGGTTTTGTTACAATGTTTTGATGCATTTGGTAAAGAAATCAAGTTTGGCCACTGACTGTTGTAATTTTTCAACAGTAGGGGGAACTTTGGGGCCGCGCTCTGGCTTTGTGTACCACTTCCGAATGTTAAGACTCTTTTTTTCATTATCAGGAGGTCAAACTCTATCAAAATCACTAGTTAGACCTTTTGGCCTCCGACTGTTGAAATCGTCGACGTCAGAGGCCGGACTAATAAGATTCTCAAACATCATGGTAGCCCACTCATGATAAATATATTTTTCACCGTGTCAGCTGATGCCGAATGATTCTATATACGTATGCATGGCTCTGATGAAGGCTTAATGCCGAAACACGAAAAAACAAAAAATGGCTTCTGTCGTGGTGTAAGACCCAGGGATCTGAATGACTTCAGATTTCTCCAACATTTCATTGCGCTTGAGTGGCGCAGTGGAATGTTGGAGAAACTTTTGACACGAAGACCCCGGGTTCGATCCCAGGCAGGGGCACATTTTAATTCTCGAATTGTGGTAGCCCACTCATGATAAATATAAGATTCTCAAACAGATACTAGAGATTTTCAATCCCTTGGAAATAAATGCGCAGACGATATCTCTCACCCATGAGAAATTACTTTTTCTATGTTGTAGTCCTTTATAATTTGATCACGTTTTTTTGGCCTTTTCTTCAGTCATTTTGCAACCACAAATTTTTTCTAAATTTGAAATTACCACTTTTCCAATGCTTATAACAAGGCGAGAAAAATCATAAAAATACTTTGATCTCTTGGCTGTCGAGCAAATATTGATTCATTCCAATCCATCCAGCACTCTTGATCCTATGAATTTTCAAAAGTGGGAACTTTCTCTGGTTTACCCGGTAGAACATATCATTGTTTTGAATATCGATTCTGCTGCATAAGGGCTGACTTTTTCGCGAATACGAGATAAAAAGTTTACTCTGGCTGATGCTTTTTTGTACAAATTTTCCAAATATCGATTAAGGGGTTCAGATGGTTATCCAAATCTACACCAAGACTTGTATGATTTTGTCTCATGATGAGACAAAATCATACACAAGTACCTCATGAATAGTTTGATTGTAGATTTTGATGTCCACGTTTGGCTGTTTGGACAACGTTTGATGTGATCCATATAGTACAAATTCAGTTTTACCTTTTTCAAGTTAATGAACAAGTTATTTTCATCAAGCCAGTCTGCAACGTTTTGCAGTTCGCTGTTAAAGGACAAGTCCGGGGTTGGTATGATTGATGATAAAATACAAGATAATACTACTATGAATGGTGTATGATACTTTTCCCACTATTTCTCGCCTTCTCCTTGTGAAATTACGTATTCAAATAAGCAATTTGAGCGAAGTGACGTCATATCGTGCGAACGAAAACGAGGCTGTGCGATATTTTTTCGCTTCTTAATCGCTGCTAGCCTCTTTATCGTGTGCTCATGCATTGAAAATGGCACAAGAACAAGATAAAGAGGCTTGCAATGATAAAGAGGCTAAAAACAATCACACAGCCTCGTTTTCGTTTGCGTGATATGACGTCACTTCGCTCAAATTGCTTATTTGAATACGTAATTTCACAAGAAGAAGGCGAAAAATAGTGGAAAAAAGTATCATACATCATTCATAGCAGTATTATCTGGTATTCTATCATCAATCATACCAACCCCGGACTTGTCCTTTAAGTAAATGTTCTATTTCATTTGAGTTCTTTCTTGCACAATATAAACGGTATCATCGGCATATAGTGTAATGCCAGCATCAGTGAGCGGAATATGGATGTCGTTGATTATCAGCCCAAAGAGAAGGGACCCCAGGATGGATCCTTGTGGTACATCACATGTAACGCTTTCTTCCCATGAGCTGGTGTTATCAAAGATTTCTTATTGTTTCCTATTAAAGAGATAATCACCTATCCATTGTAATTTTACATCATCTATACCATAACTTGGCAATTTTTCCAGCAAGGTTGCATGATGTACTTTGTCAAAGGCTTTACGGAGGTCAATATAGACAGCACCCCTAAGTAGCCCTTTTTCAACGTACTTTCTAAACTTCTCTGACAGTTTGGTAACTGTATGTTGCGTAGATCTCCTTTGTCTAAACCCAAACTGATGTGGGCACAACAGGCCATTCGATTCAAGGTACTGGGACAGTTGATTATAAATGATCAGATAACTTTTGATAGAGCAGGAATTACCGTGAAGAGCGTACAGTTGTCCAACATTGTCGGATTGAAAATAGGGGTGATTTTCCCACATCTAAAGTTTTGATTCGTGCAAATATGTTGATTCTTTTTCTTCAGATAAAAATGTTGCGTGCTCTCCTCCGCAGGTACCTTTTCAAGGTTGAGCAGGGGTAGCAGGCAAAAGGAGAGAGGGATAAGGGACCTCCCTCTCCTTCGTTTTTCTTTCCTCTATCAATTCGTCTTGAAGATGCGTTGTTCTTCAACAGGAAAATGGCATTACATGGAGTTTGGATGTTACTATTCGTATAATACCGCATACTGCGCTGTGAAAGCTCGATACCGCAATACCGCAAGCTTTTCCCGTCATTACCGCAATACCGCACAAAATTTACCCCCTATACCGCAAACCCCGAAGTACCCCTCTTTTATAGGTATTTATTTAATTTATGTAAAAATTGTAACTATATGTATCTATTTTTAGCTCTTAAACAAACTATACTGTAAATCTTTTCATTATTTGTGGCAAATTGATACATACATACATACATACATAGACCCCTTTTCGTGATGCCCAAGTGGTGGGGCTCTACCAGGTATCGAACCCTGTCCGCCTGGATGTTCTAACTGCAAAGTCTGAGGATTACACCACTGCACTACAACACAACCAACACCTTCAGATCAACACTATCGGAACAAAAACAATCACTTTTGTTTTAATGCTCCAATTTGTTTGGAAAGCTTCTAAGGAGTTGAGTACCTCCCTAGACATACAATGATAAAGTTGTAGGTACAAAAACGGTCTGAACAGGGTGTGTCAAACTGCATTACCGCCGAAAATTGAAGCCAAGGCTTTACCAATAAATATCTCTAGTTAGTTTACTAGTTTTACTACCAATATCAACCCAGTCTTCTTGTCAGAACCTTCATTTTAGAAGGCAAGCAGTACTTGGTGGATGAAGATGAAAAACATACATATTAAAGAGGCATCCTTCTTACCAAATTTTTCCACCACTACCGTGTCATTTTGCGTGTTTTCTGTCCTTCCTTCTCTTCAAATCATGTCGCGCCCTTCTCCCCAAAGAACTGTGAACTTAGGCCTATTGCTCCTTCAAAGCGTCCTTGCTTATTTTCCAGAATCACAGCGTTGGGAAAGTATTGAAAATTGCGTCTCTGAAAATTATCAAATAAACTAGCTGTTAATGACGTTAAGTGAGTGCAGCTCAGAATAATAGTCTGCCAACGTTAGAGGGGGAGGGGGGTCGTTACTCATTACCATTCACGAGCAGTTATCTGCCCCCCCCCCCCATAAGGACGGATTTTGCAAGGGAAGATGCGAGTTAAAGCACAATTCCAAAAATTAGGTAATTGCCAGTAAGGAATCTCAAGTAAATGATGTCTATTGACAGTTGATCGCATGGCTGTCTTGTCTGAAGTTTTTTTTTGAAAAATCGGTAGAAGGGATGTCCCTCTGCAGTTTTTAGCGTGCTCAGACAAATATCTCATTTGGAGCCGAAGTTGTATTCATTTTCCGGTCGACGAATAATGACCTTCGTTAAAACATTGATAAAATTCGCTACAATTAAGATATATGGATAAAAATCTCAGCGATTATGGATATTGCCCTAAGAAATAACCCAAATACTTTCCCTCCATTTACATATCAAAATCGTCGGCAATTTTCAGCGATCTCTGTCAGAAATGTCCTAAGGGCCTAAGCTTCTCACCGATTAAACCTCATACGTTGGCCCCAATAAGGCTTAGTTTGTATTCTTGAGCTAAACGATTCACTTACCAATGACTCCAGCATCAATTTGAATTCATTTTCAATTTAATGTCTCCAAATTTTGTTCAAAAACATCCAATCTTGAGCAATTTCTGCAAATTTGTTTCGCAAGTAACATGTTCGAATGTCACAATCGCTAGGTTATTGTGATACAAAGTAACGTACGTGATTTGACACAGTTGATGCACTAATGAACAGATTTGGCACGTCTGTCTTTCTCAATTCATTCAAATGGAAACAAAAGTAACAAACACTTTTTGGCTGTTTGGGTCATTAATGAATGGATTTTACACAAAACAACAGACAAATTGCTTTTTGTGCTGCACGTTTACAGCTTTGTTCCTTGTGATTGATTGCATTGATTCAAGAATAGATTCGACAAAGCTGCTTTCAAAACTGTCTCTTGCTTTGCTGTTTTGTGTAAAATCTATTCATTAATGTACCAAACAGCCAAAAAGTGTGTTATCCCTTTTGTTTCAGAATGAATTGAGAAAGACAGACGTGCCAAATCTGTTCATGAGTGTATCAACTGTGTCAAATAACGTACGTTACTTTGTATCTTAATAACCTTGCAGTGCGACATTTGAGCAAGTTACTTGCGCTTGCAGAGAAAGACGGAACGAAACAAATTTGAAGAAATTGCTCAAGATTGGATGATTTTGAACAAAATTTGAAAACATCAAATTGAAAATGAAGTCAAAATGATGCTCGAGTCATTGGTAAGTGAATCGTTTAGCTCTAGAATACAAACTAAGCCTTATTGGGGCCAACGTATGAGGTTTATTCGGTGAGAAGCTTAAGCCCAAATGGACATTTCTGACAGAGATCTCTGAAAATCGCCTGCAATTTTGATATGTAAAAGAAGGGAAAATGTTTGGGTTATTTCTTAGGGCAATATCCATAATCGCTGAGATTTTTATCCTTATATCTTAATTGTAGCGAATTCTATCAATGTTTTAACGAAGGTCAATATTCATCGACCGGAAAATGAATACAACTTGTTGGATTCGAGGTCTGGGTTGGAGAGAGAATCTCCCTTCTATTCTCACCCAAGGGGTCACTCT
The DNA here is from genome assembly GCA_039566865.1 of Aurelia coerulea. Taxonomy (NCBI): domain Eukaryota; kingdom Metazoa; phylum Cnidaria; class Scyphozoa; order Semaeostomeae; family Ulmaridae; genus Aurelia; species Aurelia coerulea. The sequence goes on along the minus strand of CM076947.1, from coordinate 18,192,032 downwards.
GAAATCTCAAAATAACGCATGGAAACTCCATTCTTTACCCCCACGGGATCTGCTTAGCTATGTGTGTAGCCTCTTGAGGCTCAAGCAAGGTATTTAAAGCTTAGAATTGGTTTATTCCGTCTCTTTCTACGCAACAAGCAGTCACACGGGTAAAAGCTCTCGCTTCAGTTATGTCGTGAAAGAACCGTCGCCGACATAGCCCAAGCCCTTTGGAGCAGGTACCTGATATCCAAGTCGAAATATACTACAATCCTGGCCAAAAAAAGCTGGGACACAGGCAAATTTCAGTGTCTTCATGATGTTTCCTAAAATATCGAGGGGAAAACATACGTTTAGAGTCTCCTAATCCCCCCTTCCCCCTACTTCAATGTTGAGAAGGTCGAAAGGTGTTTGATTCAAGCAACTTTGAGAAGGGGGGAGCGGGGGGCACGTAATCAAAGACCGAAGTAGTGCAATTTTTTGATTTGTCCCAAGTATTTTGGCCAAGATTGTAGTCTATGCATGAAGCCATGAGACCAAGGAACAGCGGAAGGCAATCGGTCAATTTGAAGATGAACCAAACCCAAATAGTGATAACGATAAAATCTGTAGCAGGCTCGTTGAGAAGTCTTCCTAAAATAGATCATCAGCTCCAACAAAATAGGTATCTGATCCGAGATGTCCCAATTTGCTTTCATTCTTCATCTGACAACTGCATTTTCGTGCCGTCGGTTGCCCTGTTCACTTTGCTTTGTGTGTCATGAGGCGTAGTAAGCCGTTAGGGAAACCCCCGCTTCGCTGCTTTGATTTTGGGCGAACCGCTGCAGATATCAAAAATATATCTGGTAAGATTCAAGAAAAAGTCCTGTTCATCACAAAAAAGTTCGAAACCCCATCAAATTCGCTGAAAAAGGACTGCATCACGCCCTTCGAAAGGATAGTGGTTTTGGGCCCACAGCTCCCACAGCTCCGTTTGTTTACTTTTGAAGAAAAACGCTGACGCCCGCACTTTCCATTGTTATTTCTAGCGATCTGATTGGCCAAGGCGGATCATAACAAATTCGCTGATTGAATAAAAACGAAATTCTCCTATCCTTATGAAACGCTTTTTCAACATTAAAAACAAAAAATCTATGTTTCAGACTTCTTGTAAACCCTATTGCAGAATCAAATTTAATCCATTATGAACACTTTTGCAAAAGGGCTAAGTAGACTAAGCTCTCAAATAATTTTGGCAAATTGTTTACGTCGTCACGAATTTTGTACGGGCACTTCACCTTAAACTACCGAGTCGCTCCCCTGGGCTCTGAACTTTATATTTCGATTTCTTAACTTTGGGCCTAATTCTGCGCGAACAAGACTCCTTGTTTAGTTTCTTAGTATTCATAAGATTAATTTTACCGTTAATCGTGAAAAAAGCACAGATTGCTCCTCCACAGATGCCGCTTTTGCCGTATCTCACTCGCAGAAGCAGCATTTCGTTTGCTTTCTTACTACTTTTTATTGGGGCTGCCTGTGAAAAAGTAGCAAAATTGAAGTACTTTGCAAATTTACTTTGCAAACCAGTGTTATTTCGTGTATTTTATCATATTTCTGATATTTGAATGGAAATTGTGCTCCAAATTTGATTTATCGCATTTTACCTAGCCTGCGTCTGATTCTGGCCAATTTTCCGACATGTTTTCCGCTTTTTCTTGATCATATCATAATCATACAAAGAAAATGCTGGCATAATCATTAATAATGAATGGCTAATTTTGAGTTGATTTCTTTATTTCTACAAAGTACCTTCATGGCGCTATGTTGGAGATTCCTCTCCAGTCTAGCTAGTTCTGAAGGTTATTCGTTGAACCGAAGATGTTTCACTCAATGAAGAAGACGAAATTTTTTAACAACCATGCGACCTCATTCAATCTCAACTTTTGACTGACTTCTCAAATATTTCCACGTGACTTTTCCATACTACTGCACCCTAATGGTGGTTATCTGGCAACCTTTTAAAATTACCCAATCACATAAGGATGCATGACGTCAAAACATATTTTTTATATAACTAATAGAATATCATAATTAGTCCTGTAGTGTTCTTGTCATCATAACTGCGTGTTGATCTAACAACTGATAAAAGTGCAGATCATAAAACTACATGGGTGCGCGGATACCCCAACACTCCCCCCTTCTTGGCTCTCTAGGAGTCAAGCATGAACCGGGTCTTAAGACGCGCATCCTTAGCAGCCGCCCTCTCGGGACGCTTGCGCACAGGCAAATCCTCCACCATTTCCTCATCTCTCTTTTTACTCTCCTCTCCATTCTTTCTTTTCTGACCATCTCTTACTGCACACTTTAAAGGAATCAATTTCTGTACAGGGCGATTCATAATTTCATTCTTACCCTTTCCAGCTTTGCGAATTCGTGCACCGCGTACCTCATTGTCTTTTCCTCTGATCAGATCTTCAACAATAGCAACTTTCCATTGTGCTCTCTTTGCGCTATCTCCATGTACCAAAACAACATCTCCTGGATTGATGTCAACTGATTTGTTGTTGCTCAATTTGTGAGTCTCTCTCAAATCATTAAGATACTCACGTCTCCACCTATTCCAAAAATGACTCAACAATCACTTTAGGTGCAAGAAACGTTTGGAAATAGCATACTGATTATCAGACTCATCAAGTTTCAAATTAGTTTCTACTCCTGTAGGCAAAGTCAACAATCTACGTCCAACTAACAAGTGAGATGGAGTCAAAACTTCTCCATCTGCCTCATCCGACATGTTCGAAAGTGGCCGTGAGTTTAAAATGCATTCAACTTCAGATAATACGGTGTTAAGCTCGTCAAAGGAAATTCTGGCATTGCCAAGAACTTTCTTCAAACACCTTTTTACACTTCTTACCATACGTTCGGAATGGCCTCCTTGCCACGGACTCAACTCTATGTTGAACTTCCATTGCAGTCTTCTTGAATCAAGGAAATCTTTCACACTCTGATCTTTAAAGAACTTCTTCAAAAGCTTGGAACTTGACTTAAAAGTCTTTGCATTATCAGAATTGATAATACCTGGTGTACCTCTCCTAGCACAAAGCTGGCGCAAACAATTTAGAAATGTAGGCGCTGAAAGATCTTGTGTAAAGCTCGTGTCATACAACAAACAAACAAACAAATGTAAACTTTCTTTAACTCACCACGTTTCTCTTTGACATACAGTGGTCCGGCGAAATCAATGCCAACATTGCTGAACGGTGCAGCTTGCGTCACTCTGTATTCTGGCATTGCTGCTGTTGGTGGTGAATGAAATGGTTTTCCTTCGAGTTTCCTGCAAATAAAACAACATTTTAGTACTTTTTTCACGAACTGTCTACCCTTGGAGACCCAGAATCTGGATCTGAGTTCTGCCAAGGTAGCTTTGACCATGCAATGAAAAACTCTAAGATGGCAATCTTCCACGACAAGTTCTGTAAACCTATGATCTTTTGGGAGATAGATGGGGTATTTGGCCTCTGAACTCAAATCTGATCTTTCTAACCTTCCCTTACATACCAGAGTACCATCCATTTTCACAATTCCAAGATGATTCTGTGTCTTTTGAATGATGAATTTTGTGTCAGTGTTGACTGAACATCCTTAATCCACAATTTTTCAGCACTCATGATTTCTTTTGCATTCAAACTTTCCCCATTCAAGTTCTTTCCATCCCTTCTAGCCTTCACATTCTCTACAAATCTCATCACCCAAGCTGTAACTCTGAGAAGCTTTCTTAGTGTGCTGTACTTGTTGATGTCTATCACTTGGCTCACTCCTACAGGTCTTTCTGTCACTGCAATCATTACATTCACTTTCTTTTTCTCACTCTTCACTTCTTCTGAATTGTCTAGGATTAATCCTTTGGGCCAACAATGTTTGCCTTTCCTAAGCCATTGTGGACCTTTCCACCACAGATCACTATTCTTCAGCTGAATAGCGGTAACTCTCCGGGAGCCTAAATCTGCAGGGTTTTCCTTCCCCCCTACATGTCCCCACTCTTCCTTCTTTGATAATCTCAAAATCTCTGCCATTCTGAACTGTACCCACTGTTTCCATTCGCCATTGTTATATACCCAGTACAGGGCAGTTTTACTGTCTAGCCAATATCTAACACAATCAATTTTGATTTGAGAACTCATGGCTTTGCATACAGTGTCTACAAGCCAGGGCATCTTTTAAGGAAATTTGACTAGTGGGCCAAACTAACCACTAGGGCCCATTTTCCGCGGCAAAAAAGATGGTGCAAATATACGAATACAGCATACAGCGTGACCATGTGCTATTCAGGGATCATCATACGGAAAATTTTGAACTGGCAAATTTCATTTCATTTATAAATTCTTGATGAGGATTTCCTCAAACATCTTTCATAGAAGTGATCCAATGAAATAGAAGTGAAACTCATTGGTAGAAAACGGAAAACTTTGTAAACATGCAAGCGAAAAATTTTGGTTTCTGTTACTTAGATATGCTTCAAATCGGTTAGGGAGAAGTTTGTAATTGCTTATTGCCCCTGTGCTACTTTCTTAAAGGATTTTGTAGAATTCAAAGAGCTATCTTTGTGAGACCTGAGGAGAGCGCTCCCCTGCCAACCTTGCCCACACTTGAATGGGCTCCGCACTGTGTGAAATACCATTAGCATTGCATTATCAGCATTTAGAGAAAAGAATTTGGTTCATGGTGCGAAATTTTCTCAAACAAGCATTGCAGAGAATGTTGGGAAATTTTTTGAGGACCGCAAACTTTCGAGTAAAATATCCAAAAACTGAGGTTTTAGAACTCCCCATTTCGTTATTTAGAACAGCCCAGAACTGAGTAGTTAGAAGGTGAAGTTACGGTTCTTAGCACAAAGCCAAGCTCTGTGATTGTAGAAACAAAGAAGAGCTAATCCAATATGCAACCCTTCCTTGTCATGACGTTCAAGTGGTGGGGCCCTACGTGGGATCGAGCCCTGTCCACCTGAATGTTCTGACTGCACTACTGCGCCACAGCACTTTTTGCCAGTGTTGGAGAATGGAAGACCCAAGGATGACCCTTCTATAAATTGTACAGCAAGTTCTATCTAATACGTCTAGAATGCTCAAACAGAAAGGTGCATCTAACGCAGAGTGACCATGTCTCTCATAATTTCACTAAAGGGGTAAAACGACAAAATAAGTTGAACAAAAAGGGCCCAAACTAGTGGGCCAAAAACGGGGATTTTTGCGCCACTACTTGGCCAGAGGCGGATCCAGACTATTGCTATTGATGCTCAAGCAACAGTCAGATTTTCAAAACAATAGTAATAATTTTTTGTGTATATAGTTGTTCAATTTAGAGATTTTCCTTCCATGAATTCATCTCATCGTTAAAGTCGCAATACGTCGATTCCAGCAGTTAAAACTAGGCTTTATACCCCGTATACTAAGCTTTGATGTTAAGAACTACTGCGAAGGAGAACGCATATTTGGTAGACCACTTTGCTTGATATTTACCTTTGTTCTGTCCGTCGATAGGAGGTTTAACAAAGGCTGACATTCCGAGCAATAGTGGTCCGCAGATTACTGCGATCCCACGCTCAATCAGCTATGGTCTTCTGTAGGCAAATTTTAGCGGGAGCAACAGTGAAATTTGAAAATGTGGGTGATAGCCAATCAGAGTTAGAGTTGACTGATGCTCGATTTTGGCGGGAGCAACAGTGGACTTTGGCCTCCAGAGCTGCACTTTGTTTTATTCGAGAACTTGAGGTCAACATGAAGCTGTGAGAAGCCGTCGTTGCTAATAGCCTTTCAAAATGAACGAAACCTTACTTGAGATTGAAGAAATAGTGAAGCATAGAGCAACGCTGTCCGAGGAAGAGAGAAAAGCCGAATAGAGAAGTAAGGATTCTATTTTGCTTGCAAGCAGGAGTCCTCAAGACGTTCGTAGGCTAGGCCTAAGCCCAGCCCAGGGAATGTGATCTTTCTGCACTGCAGTTCCCAAAGATGCAGTTGGAAATGGCTCCTCAAAACTTTTGCCCTATTCGGTATGCTACACAGCTTTCCAATTGCTAATTTTCTTTCCTCCTCATTCTTTCACTTCATCAACTCAGAGCAGCATTGAACAATTTTTACCATCGAGTCAATGAAATATGTATGTGTCACGTTTTCTCTTGGGATGAATTTCATACAGAATTGTGACAAAAGGACCCTAACAAAGGGATATTGTTCTGCGGGGATCCTCATGCAATGGGCTATTATGTTCAATGCTTTGGTCTAATAGGCCGTATTCTCTACATTGTCACTGATCTTGATTAAACCATTGTAAGGGTGATGGAGTGAACAAATATTCTGAAAGGCTCTTTTGTCATTAGACCACGGTAGTTTTGAATGGGAATATGTTGGGGAACTGGACGAATTTGATTCAAAGCTTTGCAAATGAACACTGGGGGCAGTTTCGTTGCAGGCAAGTTTTATATCAGATCGAGACTTTGACGGGAGAGAAGCTAAAGGACGGAACCTAGATCAGTGTGAATGATTGAATGCATGGCCTAACACAACTTGACGAGGAAATAGTAAACACCCATCCTCCACCCACCCTATTTCTCTCTTTTTGATACGTTTGATTCTTGATTGCCATCAGCTATAACTTCACTTTGAGATGTTGCTCGAAAAATGTACGTTTAGTTCATATTAAAAGTTCAACAACATATTTGGCATAACATTCTTGCATTTAACTCACAAATGTTTCTCAGGACTTCTCAGACAATAGTGCTGGAGTTTCTCAAAATGTTGGCCATATTAGTGCTGGTTTTTTATATAATAGATAGTTTCTTATAAAAAACGTGTAGTACATTAAACATTTTGTCTGATAAGAGCAAGCGTCCTGGAGTCTTGATTCTCTGGAAAGGCACTTTAAACCTTTTGCTCTGGTTGGTGATGAGTCCTTGTCAGTCATGTATGGTGTCTTAAATATTTTTATGATATTTAAGACACCGTATTGGGTTTTACGAGATATTCTCATTTTAAGGAGACTTTAGATTCTTTTTGGATAAGTACTATTTAGGGCGTTTCCACGAGGTTTCTCTTTAAATAAGGGCGTTTCCCCTTATGCAGAAGGGCGTGGTCCCAAAAATTTTTCCGGGGGCTTCGCCCCCGGACCCCCAATACCCTGCGCCTTCGGCGCATACCTCCCCTACGCCGATGCGCCTTCGGCGCATAGCACCTTCAGCTATAGTCAGATTTTTCCCTGGATCCGCTCCTGGGTCTTTCTGTGTTTGCATCTTTTGTTACCTTGGTAAGATCAAACTCTAATGTGTCCTCTTTGTTATCCGAAGCCATTCCTAGGATCTTACATTTTCCCTCTGTGTTGTTATTTTGGCCTAATGTTTCCTTTGCATAAGAGCTCTCATCTGATTCTTGTTTCTGTTTCATTTCTACTTTCTCACTCTCACTTTTTTCAATCTTTTCAGCTAACTCAGTATCATTTGTTTTCCATTTCCTGAGCCTAAATCCCCCTTCTCTCATTCTGTCACTTGCTTTTTGGTACAGGGTAAAGGCTTCATCTGCATTCCTACAACCTGAAACGAAATCATCAACATAGAAAGATTCAATCAATGTAGATGTAAATTCAGGGTCAGATGCCTTGTATGTCTCAATATGGTCGCGGAGTACTGCGTTTAATAGGAAAGGCGAGGAATTTACTCTAAATGCCACCCTACGGAATCGCAGCACAATAATCTCAGAATCTTCTGACCTACAATCTTTAAACCACAAAAATCTCAAGCAATCGCGATCAACAGGGTGAACCTCAATGTTTAAAAAAGCCTTCTCAATGTCTCCTACCAATGCAATTCTGTGTTCTCTGAAACGAAGAAGTATGTCAAATATGAGGGGTGTCAAAGGTGGCCCCACATGGAGACAATCATTGAGTGAGGTTCCTGTTTTCCTATCTCTACAAGATGCGTCATAAACAATTCTCACCTTGGTAGTTTCTGCTTCAGCTCTTATCACTGCCATGTGTGGCAGATAAAATGTCCTCTCGGCTGGTTCCAGCTCTGTCACCTGCTCTATTATTCCAGAGGCAACCTGCTCAGTATGTATATCATTATATTTATCAAGAGTTTGACGATATTTTCTGAGTTTCTTACCCAAACTCTTCAATCTCATCAGGCTGTTCTTATAGTTTGTAGGAAGAGCTTTGTGTCCAGCTTTCCATGGAAGACCCACAGAATACCTTTTTCCTGTGAAATATATGTTGTCAATGACCTGCACATGCACTGCATTCTCTGGCCTAATTCCAATGGAATCCAAATCCCACAATTTGTTTACTTCCTCATCAATCCTCTGTTTGTCAGTCTTTGCAGGCAATGAAGACAAAGGTACAAAATTCACATTGACATTTTCAGTAGAATTCAAGGTCTTACCTTTCAGAGGTCCAGACAGGGACCGCGCAGCGGTTTCAAAATGGGGGGGCTGAACGGGGAGCGAAGCGAGCAAAAAATTCTAATTTTTAACGAAATCGTTAGCAATGTCCAAGGGGGACATTGTGTTTGCTCGTTGTTTATGAAAGTTCAATATTGCTAGATTGTTGACATTTGCTTGCTTCATAGTTGAATGAAGTCAGGTTTTGAGACATCTAGCCATTGAGAAGGTCTCTCAGCAAATGCAGCAGTTGCGTGTATGAAAATATTGCAAATTCCATATTTGTGAAAATTTTCAGACCTATCTTTGAAAAAGTGGGGGGAGGCTTTAGCCCCCCCTAGCCCAATGGCTGCGCGGTCCCTGCTATCCACGGTCCATTGACAAAAGTAGCATCACTTAGAGGTTCATCACACACTAATTTGCATAGCAAAGGCTCCATTTCTTTGATTGGCTGACGGCCAGACACACCCTAAAAATTTTCACACCTTGAAGGCCAATGCCGTTGGAGAATATGTGGTCACATGACGGGAAACGCCCCCTTTTGGCCGGTTTTTACCCCTTCCTTCTAAAAAAGCCCGGTGTAAAATTTGTTACAAAATTTTGAAAATATTTTTCCTTGCACGTATTCAGCAAGCCTAGGAGCATATTTTCCTCGCGAACTTTCCTGATATTCCAAATATTTATGAAATTATGCCAGTTTGAAGTTGATGCAAGCGTTTTTATGGTATAAACATATGATAAATACTTGGAAAACAGCAAAAATCGAGCAGATAAAGAATAAAACTTGACATTCAAGAACAGCATGTCATCGATTTCCAAAATCCTTGGTCGGGTTGGCCTAGTTTGGTCAAGGAATGAAGACAAAGTTTGTGAAGACAAAGAATACAAATCAAAACTTACCGAGGTTCCCATAAATGCTTATCAATTCACACTCCATTTGTTTAGTGTATGCAAACAAACAAGTATCCAATAAATTAATAACAAAATCCTTCTCCTCATTGCCTCAACTTCCAACTCTTGCTATTCTTGTCTTCCAAACAATTTTATGACGAGACGAAAGTGCTTCAAAGTGACGAAAACTTCATAGTATATTAACTACTTTAGTCCCGGTCCAACCTCGTACCCAGTGACAATGAAGGTTTTCCATAAACTTCAACGCCTACATTGACCCTGGAGCCTGTTAGGTTATTTTGCTATTTGATTGGCTCTTTTCGGAACAAAAGAAGTTTCTCACCTTTGAAGCCCTGGCGTTCAGTCGAAATAAAGAACATTTGAATGGCTCTGGATACAATGAGTGCTGTTCGAACCATGGAATCTATAATTCGAAAATGTCGAAGATGGGATTCGAAAGGACCTCCGATCAAAATTGACAAAATTTGTAAACCGGTCCTAAGGGTATCTGTTGAGGTCTAGCCTCCTATTAAAAACAACAGATACCCTTGGGAACGAGGTTGGTCCCGGTCTATTAAATTGAATATATTGAATTGAATTAAAGTTGAAGTCGATTCTCGAGTCACTCTGTCAATGAATGAAAGTACAACAAATGTAATAAGTGCACTGCTTCATATCCATTGTCGTATTCCGGTAGTCCGGCTTTTCACTTATGCCATTCTAGATTCCACCTTTTCGCATGGAGCAGCTGGCTTGCGGGAATTAGTCTCAAAATAATGTATGTTTGATTATGAGTCCTTCGTTGAAGCGGAATGGGTAGTGTGGGGGGGAGGGGGTAATGGAGCGAAAACAAGGACTCATTGTCATAAGTCTATCAAATAGCGGGGCTGACCGGTGCTCGACGTCAAAATGACATCACTCGATCTGTAGGAAATCGTTCCATGGTTTTCGCCAGATCGAAATGAAACTAAAAATGGCTGACTGGCAGCTCGCATCCTCTTGGGGAAATAATACGGAAATCAATCACTGACTTGCTCCTGCAAGAGAAGTTGCATCAAATATGAAATACCGGGTGTCCCAAAAAAAAGTTCCGGCGTTTGATTGAACGCAGACAAAAAAGTTCGTTATCTGGCAATTTCTATTCATTCTAGGTACATGCTAGACATTTCAACTTACAGTTTGGCATATCGTAGGAAGAAATCATTAATCTGAAGATGGAGTTATTAGTCCTAACATCGCATCTTCATGTTGAAGGCAAAGCCAGAGAGATTAGTACGCCTTTCTGCATCATCGTGATGGAGGGGAATCTCCGGATGAGCAACACAAAAACTGGGTTGACACTTTGTTTCATTGCCTTGACGACGTGCATGCAGGAGCTCCGCTCATTGAGCATATTTGAAGTAAAGGTCTGAAAATCGAATCTAATAGATCTCAGGAGCATAGGAATCATTCGTCGTACATAGCCGATTGCTCGTGGCCCATGGTCGAAACCGCCAAAGCCTCATTTTCACGGACCAATCAGACGGCTAAAAAGCGAAGGAGGCAAAAGAAACCCGTGAAGATTTTCCTAAATTTTACCTACCTTCATAAAACGCAACGAGGACAAAAAACTGCTTGAGATTTCCCGAATTTTTTTAAAGCAATCTACTCTCCAGATGTTTGGGAGTAAAAGTTTGGATATGAAATATAATGAAATATTTAGGCTTCAATCTAGTTTAATTTATTATTGAGCAGTCTGAGAATAGATGGTTGAATTTTGATCCTGTAATGATTTAGCTTAAGCCCAGAAGCATTAACTCGAACAGCCGGTTTGCTAAGATAAATTTTCCCGGGATACGAGAAACGCTTTGTCCAAGGAAACTTATGTGCCCCCCCCCCCTTAGCGGTACCAGTAGCGTTTTAGGGGTTAGAGCTCTGACAGGCACATGATATGAGCTTCAATCCACTGCACGGAGAAACGCACGAGTTTCCTCGGAATAGGTGCATATCGTTTCCCGACAATAATGCAATCAACAAGTTTGAATGAAATAGCTGAAGAGTGTTGATGATCTACAGAAGCGGACTGGCCCACCGGGACACCGGGAAATTTCCCGGTGCGCCCTTTGCCTCAAGTTTGTTTTTTTTTAAGAAATTGTTATTTTAAAAGGCAAAGGCAAAACAATCATCGTACAGAACTAAAAATGATTACAGCCATCAATTGACCTGTCGGAAAGTAATACATATTTTTCATGTATTCCAAATGCAAATGCAGTCTATTTAGATGAGAATCTTCTTCTTCTCAAAAGCAAATTGTGTATAAAGAAGCCTTTATTATTCATAATGGGGCATTTTCCGACATTGTAAATGGTCCTCGAGATTCCTTTAAAACCGAAGAGAAGATATCTGGGTATAGGTTGGGTAAAAATTTTCCGAGAAATGTCAAATCTTCCATTTTAGCACTGGCATTCTGAGCCAAAGTAAAGGGCGTGGCCCCGAAAATTTTCCTGGGGGCTTCGCCCCCAGAACCCCTCATTTCAGTAACTCCTCCACTTAATTTACCCTGGCCACGCCGCTGCCCGGACCCCATTTTTAGGCCATTCCAGAGTCCATGGTGAGGGATTTAAAAAGATGTTATGAGATAGTTTTGAATAAAACTGATTCTCTTCCACACACAGTTTTTCGGGGCCCGTTCACTAACCCCAAAGTTAAGCAGCGTGACCACCTATTGGCGCCCTTTTGGTTGCTTTTCCCGGTGGGTTGAATGGTAGCCAGTCCGCCACTGATGATCTATACGATATGAGAAAAACTTCACGATTAATCAGGTTCAATTTCTGACAGCCAGGTGCTCTCATTAAGAACCTTGCATCCTGTTTTCAAGAATAGTATCATATGCATAAGAACCTAAACAGAGTGATTTCAAAATGTAAGGTTCTTATATGCGGGTTTTTACTGTAACGGGGGAAAATTAGTATAAAAATAACAAAGTACTTCTATCTTCACTTTAATGTTTACCAAATTTGCCAATTTTCTCTAGATTAGATTAGGCCAACCACGACAATGTTTGTGATACAAACTATTTTGAGTGGAGACCGGACCTGTTTGTATCACAAACATTGTCGGGGTTGTCCTAGTCTAATCTAGACAAAATTGGCAAGTACTTGTTACTTTTATACTAATTTTCCCCGTTCATCATCATCATCATCATCATCATCATCATCATCATCATCATCATCATCATCATCATCATCATCATCATCATCATCATCATCATCATCATCATCATCATCATCATCATCATCATCATCATCATCATCATCATCATCATCATCATCATCATCATCATCATCATCATCATCATCATCATCATCATCATCATCATCATCATCATCATCATCATCATCATCATCATCATCATCATCATCATCATCATCATCATCATCATCATCATCATCATCATCATCATCATCATCATCATCATCATCATCATCATCATCATCATCATCATCATCATCATCATCATCATCATCATCATCATCATCATCATCATCATCATCATCATCATCATCATCATCATCATCATCATCATCATCATCATCATCATCATCATCATCATCATCATCATCATCATCATCATCATCATCATCATCATCATCATCATCATCATCATCATCATCATCATCATCATCATCATCATCATCATCATCATCATCATCATCATCATCATCATCATCATCATCATCATCATCATCATCATCATCATCATCATCATCATCATCATCATCATCATCATCATCATCATCATCATCATCATCATCATCATCATCATCATCATCATCATCATCATCATCATCATCATCAACATTATCGATGATTTGTTGAAATGTGATTTTAGTTGTTTTTGTTTGTATTACCCTTTATTTAAGATTTGAAATCTTGGTTCAGCATAAAAAACCTGTTGATATTCATGACCCCTCTGGTCGAAACCAGTTTTGCAATTTATTGCATTAAAATTGGTCCGCCCTGAATGCTTATAGAACTCACAAGAGAATTCATAACATAGAACCATTGTTCCGGAAAAGTGAACCATGGGCCAAAAAAATATTCCAAAGTTCTATAAAAGGGGAACTGATCACCAAATACAATCATTCTCCGTCATACATATTCACAAGGGAACATGGGAACAATGCAGATGACATATGTACACATACTTCATCAATGGATTTAAGTCCAAACATGCTGCTGTTCAAAAATTCCTTTATTCCCTATTGTTCTTAATCATTGTGCTGGCTAATCATAATGTCACAGGAAACACCCATTATCAATCGTTGGCTTTGCGTGGGCTCATTACAATGGAAGCCAACAGTGAGCCAATGGTAGAACAATAGAGAACAAAAGAAGCCCACTGAGCCCACGGTTGTAAGGATGAAAGTAATTTTAGATACGGGGTAGCATTCCTACATTTCGTATGAACTGCGGAGGCAAATCATACGTCACTTAGGCATGCTAAAATGACGAAGTACTTTGGCGCGTAGTTTCAAATCATTTTGAACACATGTATACAGTCCATGAACTGGTTGGCTTTGCATGGGCTCATTACAATGGAAGCCAACAGTGAGCCAATGGTAGAACAATAGAGAACAAAAGAAGCCCACTGAGCCCACGGTTGTAGGGATAAAAGTAATTTTAGATACGGGGTAGCATTCCTACATTTCGTATGAACTGCGGAGGCAAATCATACGTCACTTAGGCATGCTAAAATGACAAAGTATTTTGGCGCGTAGTTTCAAATCATTTTGAACACATGTATACAGTCCATGAACTGGTTGGCTTTGCATGGGCTCATTACAATGGAAGCCAACAGTGAGCCAATGGTAGAACAATAGAGAACAAAAGAAGCCCACTGAGCCCACGGTTGTAGGGATAAAAGTAATTTTAGATACGGGGTAGCATTCCTACATTTCGTATGAACTGCGGAGGCAAATCATACGTCACTTAGGCATGCTAAAATGACAAAGTATTTTGGCGCGTAGTTTCAAATCATTTTGAACACATGTATACAGTCCATGAACTGGTTGGCTTTGCATGGGCTCATTACAATGGAAGCCAACAGTGAGCCAATGGTAGAACAATAGAGAACAAAAGAAGCCCACTGAGCCCACGGTTGTAGGGATAAAAGTAATTTTAGATACGGGGTAGCATTCCTACATTTCGTATGAACTGCGGAGGCAAATCATACGTCACTTAGGCATGCTAAAATGACAAAGTATTTTGGCGCGTAGTTTCAAATCATTTTGAACACATGTATACAGTCCATGAACTGGTTGGCTTTGCATGGGCTCATTACAATGGAAGCCAACAGTGAGCCAATGGTAGAACAATAGAGAACAAAAGAAGCCCACTGAGCCCACGGTTGTAGGGATAAAAGTAATTTTAGTTACGGGGTAGCATTCCTACATTTCGTATGAACTGCGGAGGCAAATCATACGTCACTTAGGCATGCTAAAATGACAAAGTATTTTGGCGCGTAGTTTCAAATCATTTTGAACACATGTATACAGTCCATGAACTGGTTGGCTTTGCATGGGCTCATTACAATGGAAGCCAACAGTGAGCCAATGGTAGAACAATAGAGAACAAAAGAAGCCCACTGAGCCCACGGTTGTAGGGATAAAAGTAATTTTAGTTACGGGGTAGCATTCCTACATTTCGTATTAACTGCGGAGGCAAATCATACGTCACTTAGGCATGCTAAAATGCCAAAGTATTTTATAAGAGAATGTTTTCGATCGTGTGAATGGTCATGTCTGATTGGAAGCATTCCCATTCAATACCCACGGGAGATGAGATACTTTTGAAGTAGTATTTGTAGTATGCTCAAGGGAGTCTTTGTTTTTCAACAAGCTACTCTCGTGGGAAGGAATCAGATTCGTTCTCAAGTTCCAACATTCACGCTGTTCTAATATTCTGTACCCCTCGGGGCTGAATAATGTATAAAAGGAATGGGTTTGATCCATGAATGACCTAGTTGTGCCTAAATATCAGCGATGGCAGATGGCCGACAAGACTAAGAACTGGAAAGCCTTACAAGGCGCTGCAAAGATAAAGAGGCGATTGCACTTGAAAAAGGATAAGGATGGGGTGTGTCCTTGCCCAGTCAGCGAGTGTGATCATGAAGGATTCCGTAGCGAGAGAGGATGCAGAAAACATATTCAGACAATCCACCCTTGGTTCTATTACTTCGATAAATACCCAAGTGATGTGGTTTGTGAAAAAGGCAAAGACCAGGAAGACAGTCTGGTAAATGGCAACTCAAGTCAGTTGAGCAGTAATGGAGCTGTCTGTGAGGATATTGCATTTTCTGAGCATTTCATACGCTGGATGTGTAGTTGCAGTGGTGGAGGACGCACCGAGGCGCATGCAAATCAGATATCATCACGTGCCCTAAAATTCCTACGTTATTGTCTGTCGGAGAATCCTACCGATAGACTTACAAGTGAAAAAATTGACTATTATCTAGGCTCAATGGAATTTCTTGCTAACTTCTTAGATCACATAACGAAAGATGAAAGTATCGGACACGCCGGACATGTCAGCTACATAAACGCTTTACTGGAAATGGTAGAATATCGGAAATTCAAAGGTATCGACAGCAATAGCCTCAATAATTTCAGTGTGGCAGTGGCGCTGCTAAAAAGAGCTCGTAAATGTGTTGCAAAGAAAATGAGAGTTCGCTGGAGTGAAGAGCTTGATATAGATACCTTGCGGAGAAAAGGGCACTGGGCGACGATGACGGAACTGCAACAAGTGATACCATTTCACATTGAACGGTACAAGAACCTATTGAAAGACTGCAAGGAGGGATCGATCAATATTACCCCGTCACAATTGACATTTGCAACGAGATTCATTGCAACGTATCTTTTCTTGAGGGTGAAAGGAACCCGGCCCATGACGTATCAGTTCCTCACAGTATCCATGGTTACATCAGCTGCCGCAAATGGAGGTTTTGTAGATCAGAAGACGTTCAAAACAGCCGGGAAGTATACGTTTGACTCCCTTGTCATAGATGACATAAGCATGAAAATACTGAGCGACTACATTGAGTACGTCCGGCCACACCTAAATCCCCATTGCGACTTTCTTCTTGTAAACAGAAGCGGTGGGCAGTTCCTCAAATTAGACCAAGCTATGGGAATTCTCGTTCATGACGCTATTGGAAAGTATGTGCACCCAACACGCTACAGACAAATCATAGAAACAGAGAGCACTGATGTTTTGGATGCAGAAGAACGAGACATCGTATCCCAGGACCAGAAACACACATCAAACGTTGCAAAGATCCATTACCGGAAAAAGCGCTCTCGCGACGTGGCTGAGAGAGGTAACGACTGCCTAAAGAAACTGCGTGGTGAGCAAGGAAGGAGCATGGATAAATCTTTGGAAACTTTGGCCACAAGCTACGAGACAGAGGGAAATTTGGACACGGAAGACATCCACACTGCACAGACCGCACTTTTGGACAAAGAGGCTGAGCAGAATGGTGTGGATGCACAAGGCATCTGCAGCAGCACGAGGTCGAGAAATCCTAAAATACCAAAGTCAGGTGCTAAATCAGCTACCGACTGCATGGTCTTGTTTAGTGCATTCGAGGATAATCAGTTACTAAAAGGAATCAAGAAGCATGGTCTTGGAAAATGGGTAAAGATTCTTTCAGATACAAGCTTGAATTTTGCGGAAGGACGTACAAGAAACGCCCTATTGCGAAGAGCAAGGACAACCCAGTTTCAGGACTTATATAAAAGAGATACTGGACGAAATCTTTTCTAATTATTTAAATAATTGCTGTTGACAATTGGAAATTTTAAAAGTTGAACATTGATGAATTGAAAGCAATTTCAAATTTGACTCTTGTTTATTTGTAATGCCCTGTTCCGATGTGATTTTGCAGGGAGAATTCTTTTGAAGTTCTAAAATTACTTTCATCCATAAAACCGTGGGCTCAGTGGGCTTCTTTTGTTCTCTATTGTTCTACCATTGGCTCACCATTGGCTTCAACTGGAATGAGCCCAACCAAAGCCAACGGTTTCATGGACAGCATAGAAGTATTCAAAAATATTTCAAATTGCGCGCCAAAACACTTGGTCATTTTAGCATGCCTTTGACACCAGCGCCAAATGACGTAATGATCTGCCTCCGCAGTTGATTAATAGGAAGTGCAGGAAAATAACTTTCATCCATAAAACCGTGGGCTCAGTGGGCTTCTTTTGTTCTCTATTGTTCTACCATTGGCTCACCATTGGCTTCAACTGGAATGAGCCCAACCAAAGCCAACGGTTTCATGGACAGCATAGAAGTATTCAAAAATATTTCAAATTGCGCGCCAAAACACTTGCTCATTTTAGCATGCCTTTGACACCAGCGCCAAATGACGTAATGATCTGCCTCCGCAGTTGATTAATAGGAAGTGCAGGAAAATAACTTTCATCCATAAAACCGTGGGCTCAGTGGGCTTCTTTTGTTCTCTATTGTTCTACCATTGGCTCACCATTGGCTTCAACTGGAATGAGCCCAACCAAAGCCAACGGTTTCATGGACAGCATAGAAGTATTCAAAAATATTTCAAATTGCGCGCCAAAACACTTGCTCATTTTAGCATGCCTTTGACACCAGCGCCAAATGACGTAATGATCTGCCTCCGCAGTTGATTAATAGGAAGTGCAGGAAAATAACTTTCATCCATAAAACCGTGGGCTCAGTGGGCTTCTTTTGTTCTCTATTGTTCTACCATTGGCTCACCATTGGCTTCAACTGGAATGAGCCCAACCAAAGCCAACGGTTTCATGGACAGCATAGAAGTATTCAAAAATATTTCAAATTGCGCGCCAAAACACTTGGTCATTTTAGCATGCCTTTGACACCAGCGCCAAATGACGTAATGATCTGCCTCCGCAGTTGATTAATAGGAAGTGCAGGAAAATAACTTTCATCCATAAAACCGTGGGCTCAGTGGGCTTCTTTTGTTCTCTATTGTTCTACCATTGGCTCACCATTGGCTTCAACTGGAATGAGCCCAACCAAAGCCAACGGTTTCATGGACAGCATAGAAGTATTCAAATATATTTCAAATTGCGCGCCAAAACACTTGCTCATTTTAGCATGCCTTTGACACCAGCGCCAAATGACGTAATGATCTGCCTCCGCAGTTGATTAATAGGAAGTGCAGGAAAATAACTTTCATCCATAAAACCGTGGGCTCAGTGGGCTTCTTTTGTTCTCTATTGTTCTACCATTGGCTCACCATTGGCTTCAACTGGAATGAGCCCAACCAAAGCCAACGGTTTCATGGACAGCATAAAAGTATTCAAATATATTTCAAATTGCGCGCCAAAACACTTGGTCATTTGCCTTTGCCGTTAAATTATGTGACATGGAAGAGAATTCACACATCATGAACTGTAGACAGCTGTTTTTCTGAATTCTTTCAGAAATGCGAATACAATCATAACAATTATGGACGGAATACAATCATATGTATATTTAACGCAACAAATGTTTAATTTTGTTGTCACTCATCGGTGTTTACTCAAAAGAGTCAATTTTTGTGCTTTGTCTTCTTTGGCTGGGAGGTTTCTGCTATGTCTTCTAGCGAGCGTTTTGTTTCCCTTAATCTTCTTGCAGCAACAAACACCGGCTCACCTTGGCTGGCAGGGCTACTCCTTACTAAACGTATACCTATTTTTTCCCGAAGATTCTGTATCACATCGATTATGTGGGGATATTTATCAAAGAACTCTTCACTGTTGATGTTGCCGAACTCACCCATAACGAGGCGCCAACTTTCTGCAATGTGTGATGGCATCTCTTCTCGTTCCAGTCTTGCTTTTGCTATACATTTGTGTGTATAGGTGAGGGGACGTTTTTCAAAGAAGGAATTTTCGAGCTGGCATTTTACTTGCCGGTAAAAACTGTAGCTGTTTAACTCTGCAGTTTGTTCTGGCTGTGCACATGGTATCTCATCATCAGATTCTTCTCCTTCGCTTAATGGTTGATACTGGCAGCTACTTACATACCTTGTTGCAACTTCCTCATTGGATGTCGTCGGTAAATCATTTGTTTGCTGCAACAAATTTGACTGTACTTGGTGGATTGCTGTATTGCTGTTGTCTGTGACAGACGTTTCTTGCAAATTGTCAAGCAGACCAAGGAGACGATCCTCCTCTTCCAGCTCAGTTGATGCCTGATTTGAAATTTCCACTGCGTCTGCTTGCAGGTCCGGATGAATGAAGCATACCGGAGCGATGTAATTCGGCTCTTCAGCAGCAATGATTCTTACACCTGATGACACATCTGCTTCTTGTAGGTCTTCTAGTGTCTTTATATCGAGGAGGTCTTTACCTCCACCGTTTGCAAAGTCGGGATCTTCACTCTCTTTTTGAATTTGTTCCTCGTACCACAGCTCTTCCGGTTCTATGAAGTCCCGATACTTCGTAATCTCACTGGCCATCCAGCGAATGCACGCCATGGAGTTTTTGCGCATCCATTTGTCTGCCCCGACTACAGTAGATGGCAAGGACTCTGTTTCGAAACAAGTGATACGTCTTCGAACGTTCTCCTCCTCGATTCCGAAATGTGGTACGCAATTTGTTGTTATGTAGAAGGGACTGGAGTTGTCGACAATTGACGGAGATTGGTGTTTTATTGACTTCACCATCATTCCGCCTTGCAGCACAGTTTTTGCCATGTCAGAATTTAGGGTATTTTCTGACCATTCATCCATGAAGACTAGCTCCGTGTTCTCGTCAATCATAGACGCAGCAAATTGCTTCTCGCTGGTGATTGCTGCTACCCTTTTTGAAGGGATGACTCCCAACAAAACATTCAGCCAGCTGGTTTTGCCAGAATCTTTTGGTCCAAAGACCACCAGCTTCCTGATTTTATGGGGCATCTTGTGTGCCATTAGGCACTGGTAAAATTTGTTGAGAAACATGGCACGTTCCTGATCCTCCTCAAATGAATTCATGATTCCCTCCTTGAAATACTTTGCATCACTTTCCAATTTGCTATCGAAATCTATGAACATGCGTGGAGAAATGGTGCCTTTCTGCTCCGGCCCCAATGGACATTCGATGAATTTACGCTTGCGAATGTCAAAGAACATACCATCCTTAACCTCAATCAAATTGAAATCAATTGTCATCTGCTTGAAGATCTCGCATGCATCTGTTGACATCATCTTTATCAGATTTCCCATGTGCTTTCCAATACCTTCCCTCATGACTTTACTTGCAAGCATCTTGTTTAGGTATTTCTCCACTGTCATCATCTCAACATAGGTAAATCTGGCTGCTTTCGGCATGCCATATACGCTGCCTTTGTACAGGATATGCTGGAATTTCTGCATGGCACGGTTTAGCCTTTCAATCGTCATAAATAGGTCAGAACTTGGCTGGGCGACCATAGGCGCTGTTGCATTCTCTTTTACAAGTTCTACCAACCGAAATTGAAGACCATCTTTGTCCAACTGGAGAGCTGCTCGCCTCACGTCTTCTAATACATTTGGATTGACAACAACTATCCGCACATGTGTTTGATACTTCTTTGCCATTTGGGTTGGTGTCTCACCATTCTCAAATGCCCGTTCCACTTTATCTCTTGTCCAATGAGTTGCAATGGAGGCTATTTTCTTAGTATAGCAGAAGCGTGCTGAATCAGATGCCAGTTGTTGCACAGCAAAGTTCTTGTGATCTTTCACAACCACGGAAAGTTCTTTTGCCAATCTTGCTGTGGCCTTTTCTTCCTCTGCAAATGACACATGTGTGTTGATGCTTTTAACATTTGCTTCGGTGTCTTCGTTGTGAAGCAATCGTACTATCGACTCAACGCTGCAGTCTTCTAAGGGACTGTAGGCCACAAAGTATGCCACTCCAGGGTTAAAAAATGAGGTAACTATCAGCGGTTTCTCTTCTTCATCTTCAGCTTCTGACTTGTCAGACAGCATTTCTTTGTCGCTGTTCTCTGTAGCTTCAATCGACTGCCCAGCTTGTGTTAGCTCTTCTTTTTCGGTCGCTTCCGGATTTTGTTCGCCCTGTCTTGATTCTCTAGCATTGGTGTTCGTGCCAGTTAGTGCAGATATAAAGAAATGGATCCCTTTTTTTTGTGCCAGTGCATCATCCATGGACATGCGTTTGGATACGATGAGGTCTTTCGCAAGGTTTCTATCATCTGCCCGCCATATCGCACGGCAACTCATAGCAGCAGTGTTGTTCATCACCTATTTTTATAAAAAGATGAAAGGAAATGTAAGGCTTTGAAAAAGAAATCCAGTCCAGGAGCTACAGCTAAATTGGCCACAGCAAATCGTCAGACTAAAGACTAAAAGAATAGCAAAAGCGAAAATAAGCTTTTTGTAGTACTCACCAGAGGCAAAATGTTCACTCTGAGTGAATTGCGTATCCTCTTCGATGACAGCCGCTTTGCCGGTAATCGATTTAGCAAGGAAAGCTCGCCTGGATTTCGTAGCATGTTGACTTTATTGAGAAACCGATCAACTGAGAAGCCAAACATGTTTGGCTTCCCTTTAAAGCTATGATGATTCCCAAAGGAAAGAGGAACAATGGAACATGGTTCCTACCATCACTAACGAAATTGGCTTCTCCTCCAAGAATGATCTTGGGACATAAAATTGTGTGTTATTGTGAACAAATGATCAAGGGAATACGAATTTGAGATAATGATATTTGGGACTACCGGAATGCAGGAACATGTGTTGTTGTGAACTAATGATCAAGGGAACACGAAGTTGAGATAATGATATTTGGGACTACCGGAATTCAGGAACATGTGTTATTGTGAACTAATGATCAATGGAACACGAAATTGACATCAGACGGCTTCTCCTTCAAGAATGAACTTGGGAACAGAAAATCGTGTGTTATTGTGAACAAATGATCAAGGGAATATGAATTTGAGACAATGCTCATCATCATCATCATCATCATCATCATCATCATCATCATCATCATCATCATCATCATCATCATCATCATCATCATCATCATCATCATCATCATCATTTATTTAGTTACAAATTAGGCTGAGCAAAACAATAGCTAAAGTTATAGCTAATTAAGGCCTACTTATTTACATAATTTAGAAACCTTTCTAGAAATAATATATATAATATAATGTAATATAATATAATATAATATGATATAATATGATATGATATAATATAATATGATATGATATAATATAATATAATATAATATAATATAATATAATATAATATAATATAATATAATATAATATAATATAATATAATATATGTACAATGATTCTAATTACAGGAACTTCAATATCTATCCTGTTATGAACCAAACTGTGGTGCATATGTTTTACAAAGCCTACAGTTGCATTTACCACCATTCCAGCACCTTATTTTCTTTTTAAAAATTGGAAGGGTGCTGGAGTCTTTAATCTCGTATGGTAGCAACTGCCACATTCTATTTCCTAGGAAGGCTACAGTCTCGATTCAAAAGGACGTAGTGCGTACTTTTGGAAGCTGTGCGTCGGTCCCATGCCTTAATTCTTAGCCAGTGTTTTTTTTGCGTGAAAATATCCTTCATAAAAGTTGGATTTAGATCTATTTTTGTTTTACAAATCTCAGTCATCAGCAACTGCAGTTTTCGTATATGGATGGGCACTGAATTAGTCTGCTGCAGGAGAAAACCAAAGTCATGTTCGTAATCTTGTTGTGCGATGCGCAAAGCCCTCTCGTGGACGTCATTTATTCTTTGATTCAAGGTTCTATCGCAGAACATCCAAAAAAGTGGACAATAGCTAAAATGGGATAATATGAAAGCACGCATTAGCTGCTGCAGTTTTTCTGTGTCCATGTAACAGGATATTCGGTTTAGAGTATGAAGTTTTTGGCTGGCTGGCTTTCTTACATAGAGTTTTGACATGTTGCTTGAAAGAAAATGATCAATTAAATTTTATTCCAAGAAGATTCTCCTCTGTAGATTCTTTCAAACAAGCACCTCCTATTTTGATGGATACTTCATTTTCTTTTGCACCGAAAATTAAATGGCATTTATCCTCTTTTAGATTCATGAGATTGTCTTACCTGTGGACGAACGTGTTCAATGGAGACAGAGGATATCTCTATGGCGAGAGTAGTTTGCAAAGCACTACGGGCCCGCATAATTAAATATCCATAATGGCGGCGCAATATACTTCGATTTTCGCTATTCTTTCCAGGGCCCAAGTCGATCGACGGCAGTTGACGAGATTAAAAGTGTTTTGAAATGGAACTGGAAGAGACAAAGGACTGTCTGTTACTGTTTAGCAGCAGAAAGACTTAATTTGATACCAAAGGGCAAGGGTTTCTGAGTTGATAAAAGCAATGTTAAAAGAGTCTGATCACTTATCATTTCCAAAGGCATTTTCAAGGGCCTCCCTACCATCTGGGTAGTTCAGTCTTCAGATATTTGATCGATGTTTTACGATCGATTTACGTTGTTTTCTGACCAAGTACTTTAAATAAACCGTATATCATGCGATAAACAGGTTGCCGAAAACTCGTACGAAAATTACCGAGTATAATGTGGGAGCTTAGCCCGGGGAGCCTTCGGGGGGCCCAGCTAGAGATTAAATGATCAATATGAAAGAAATCTGCTAAGTGTACGGATTATCATGGCCTTTCCGAAATGAACTGCTTTTCAGCACACAGGGCAATTTGACAATATTTTTTTTGTTTATTAACACAACTTGATATTCACTTTACCTTGAAACTTCCTTCAAAGTTTGGAGAAAAGAGTGACCTCATGATTCAAGAAGCATATTACGGGGATACCAGGAACTAGGCATGAAAAGATCTTCGAATAATTGAAAAGCCCTTTGTAGACAAAAAGAAAAGCATAGATTATTTTAGATTTTGCAAAAGTTGAGAGGATCTAATCTTGTTTACATTGTGGTTCTAAAAACATCGATACTTAACTGATTCTATCCTCTAATTTCATTGATCACCAACCGACAGCGAAACAGGATCAAGCCTTGAGATGATTGAAAATTAGAGTGCAAAGAAGCAGAGCTTTGGCTATGAAGAATAAATGCTGGTCATTTTCAAACGATGATTCTGTTTCTTCATCATTTGAAGAATTTTCGAGCGATAAATGATCTGAGCATAACAAATCGATCATATCGATCAAATTGTGGCACTTGAATATTTGCTGTTTGCTGTGGCTAATGATACTTTTTATGGTTGTTTGAGGTTGAAAAGTTCATTATTGTGTAAATTTAAAGCAGTTCATTGTGTAAGAAGCTATTGGACTTTTAAACCTTCTTTGTGGTGAAAGATAATTTGAAGCTGAAGTTTGATAACGGGATTCAAATGATGAATCATTGTCATTGGTTATAATCAAGTTTTAGATTTTGTAAATATTTCTAAGGAAAGTCAGTTTGGAAGAAGTTATTTTCTTCTTGAAACTTGGAAGAGAAACCTTGTAAGACCTTGTTCGAGGTTTGAAGCAAGGCTGTGATAGCTGAATTGGAATTCAAATCATTCTTATGGACGAATTTCCCATGCTTTTCGTCAAATGTCAATATTCTTGTAACAGTCTCTACAAGAACAAAACAATTTGGAGAAGCTAAGGCGTGCTAGAAATGTTCAGCAATTGCAAATTGTCAGAAGAAGGAAAATGGAGCGAAACACTTTTCAATGAAATCTATTAATTCAAGAAATCGAAAGAAGATAGACTCTATGTTCCCTGAAAGAAAGGCAGCAAAGCATTATCCAAGTAGCAATATTAGAAATGGCGTTTTAACGAGCTCCTTGTCATATCAAGAAAATCAATTCTGTGAGCTACACTGGAGGAATAATAACAAATCTTCACAAGGTCTTTGCTATGTTTTATTGCCACTAAATGAAACGTACTGGTTACATTGAAATATACCTCACGAAACCCTGAGGAAAGACCCTTGAGTCTCATCCTTTGAAACGAGAAGACCAAGTAAGAATGCCTTATCATGTAGTGACAGAGGAGGTCAGAGAATCCTATAAAGATTTAATTAATTTTCTTGGATTTAAACTCTAAAGCTTGATCATCTTTACTCCTAATCAGACTAAAGTGATTACCCGTTAAATCCACTTGATAACAACATCTATGAACTCTAATGTCGCCGGCAATCGAGAAGAAGCAAGATATAATAGCTTTAATTATGCAAAAGCTTCATTCCGTGAATCAATTGATCCTGAGTTAAATTGCAAAAATTACTCTAACTTATTTTGCAATGGAGTATCTAGAAGAGAGTCTGTCAAACGATTGGCTGCAGGAATTTTCAATTGAATTTATGGATGCAAAATCTTGTGGCACTACTTCTTAATCATTAAAGCTCAAGCACTACTGTATACTTGCATGCGAAATTTTATTTGAAAGGAGATTTTTGAAAGATTATTATTTGCAATGAGCAATTCCCAATTGAATATTGTTTTGCTAGAGTTCTAGAAATTATCTCTTCTGGTTCAAATGAAAAATGGTTGCCAAGCCAATTTGACTATCTTTTGCAGTCATGGTCAATTCCGAAGTAAGTATAACTCGCCTTTTTTTGGTCCCTGGAGTAACATCCATTGATTCTGTTGGAGACCTTGGAGAGAACGAGAAGCAAATTTTTTGTTAGTTTTAACATTTATTTCCAATGCGATGTAGCACCGATCCCTGGTAAGATTTCTAAAATGCAGAAGAAAAATAGAGTGGGCCTGTAGAAT
This sequence comes from Aurelia coerulea, assembly GCA_039566865.1. Lineage (NCBI taxonomy): Eukaryota > Metazoa > Cnidaria > Scyphozoa > Semaeostomeae > Ulmaridae > Aurelia > Aurelia coerulea. The sequence continues at coordinate 18,166,016 of CM076947.1, read as the reverse complement.
ATATTCGTGGGAAAACCAGCGCTGTATGATCATGAGTTTTTTCCGTTTTGATTTTCATAAAGGTCCTTGAAAAGTTGTCTCAACAAGCTTCCTTTCGATCATATGATCGAGACATGTTTTTTATTTATGCTCATAATATATATATATTTTTTTGAATGAAGACTCAATATCATTAAGATACATGGTCTAACTACGAACTACAAATTACAGCTACTAACAAAAAATATCAATGTATGCTACTAACAGTATATGCTACTAACAATATGTGAAAATAATTTTAAGTTATACATCATTAATCAAGTTGAATTTTTCTAGATTTCGTTTTTGGATTTCTGTATGTATATTGTGTTGAGATATTTTGTAAAAGTCTCTAAAAAGTGACAATTTGTAGAAATACGAGTTTTTGTTCGCTAGTTGGGATTGATTCAAAATTTGGATAAGACTCTTTTGTGTAATTTAAAAAGGTTTCTCGTACTGCCTTGAATGCTTCACATTCAAGGATAAAATGCGTCTCGTCCTCAATTTTGTTTTTACAAGTTGAGCAGAATCTTTTATCTCTTTCTATTGGAGGTTTATATTGGCGTCCTAATATATACAATGACTACAATTACATCCTATACACAATCCCATACAACTACACAACGATGCCACAGGGGGCATGGATTTTCACTTTTACAACAACCCTGCGGCCATTTAAAATCAACTCAAAATTTGCCCCATAATAGATGCTAAGTCAGACCTTCGGAACATTTCAATGGATATCGAGATATGCATGAATAATAGTAACAGTTGAAGGAGAAAAGCCTTACCTGGTTACTGTTTTGGAACAGACTTTAACAATAAATATAAAAGAAACAAGCAACAAGACTACAAAAGAAAAATTACGTAATGGAAAAAAGGAAATTGTTTGCGAGAGAAAAGGATTGCAGCGGTTTATCCAAAAGTGTTCTGATGTATTTCAGGGTTGCCTTGATGATTTCTGTATTCGAGAAAATTGGCAGCCTTTCATCGCCATACAACAAGACTCTAAGCACAACTTTTTTGGAAAGGTTTGACAGGCCATGTTGATGCAATATTGCATTGACACTGTTGAGAAGATCACGTCTGCAAACAACATACAAGTGACAGAACAGCAAATAATGTTCCGTATCCTCAATGCCATCGTTTATTGAGCACATTGGGTTTATTGACGTAACTTTGTGAGAATTGCTAAACCTTTTGGATCGTGAATACTGAAAACTTATTTTACAGGGGGCGAATAAGAGATGATAATTTGTTCTTGAATGCATTTACAGTAGGTAATAATCTTATTTCAGGTCGAAAGATGGTGAAACTATTCGCTAACGAGCATACTATTGGATGCTTCTGGGTGAAGTTGTTCCAATGCGTGAATAAAAGATTTGATTTGTATACTTGTCTCCAGTTATAACAAATCTTGGATGCCTGAAGTGAGTGAGTGAGTGAGTGAGTGAGTAATTGTATTTAACGCGCCTAGCCTGCGAAAGTCTCGAGATGACTTGTTTCCAGCAGGGGACACGGGTTATACATAACCTTTCACTTTTTAGGCACATACACTTGCTATTCTCGCAAGGTATGGGTTTCTGCGCTTGGCGCAGGGGGGCCCATCAGGGCGACCCCGGTCCTTCCTCTCGATGTGACCACACCTCGTGATTCCTTTTGCCTTTGCCTGGAATTACAGAGAGTTAGCAGCTCTCCTCACACTTTCGCAGCAAGTATGACCCTGGTGGGATTCGAACCCACGACCTTGCGGTTGTGAGTCCGGCGCCTCAACCACTGGGCCAACCTCGCTGGGCCCAGTGGTTAGTGGTAAGGACCTATTTTACAGGCAAAGCGTTGAAACTACCAAAATCAAAACATACCTTTTATGTCAAAGTAGACATTGATAAATAAAAGGATACTCTCGCTTTTCGATCATGTATTACATGAAGACTATTTCTGTTTTTGACAGTGCTCTCAATTTCTTCTTGAGAGATTTGTTAACCTTATTCTACATGGGGGACCTCAACCAAATTTCCTTTTAATTGCTCTTAAACTGTCGTAAAAGCTCTATTAAGCCCCCGGGGGTTTATTTAATTTTGGACATTTTTCAGTCCTTTTTGCACCACATTTTTGCGGTTTAAAACATACAATCCTATGAGTTGAATACATGAATTAGACAAAGTTTTATCTCAAAACACATCAAAATTAACATGCAAACTTATTTAGATGAATAAATGGAGAATATTTAGTAACCTCTGAATTTTGATATAAGTGCTGGGGGGGGGGGGGGTAATAGAGAAGCTTGATAAAAGATTGGAACCTTTGTGACTTTTAATAAAATCTAATATTGTATCAAATTAACAATGGGTCATTGTCATATGATTGGTCACGTGACTATGACATGCCCATATTTGACAACAGGTCTCTAAGAAATTCACTAGAACATTCATAACTTTCCACGTACACACCAGATTTCAATGCAATTGGTATCAATCAATTCTTTCATTTTTTACATGATATTTTGAACTTTGCTGACATTAGCAAAATTTTAGATATGTGACGTCATACTGATGTATGACGTCATATTTGTAATGAATATATGAAATAGTTAGTGTATTATGATGAAAATTTAATAATTAACTGTAAACTGATTTAAGATGCCAATAAGGCATCAGCTAATTTATTTGGATGTCAAGCATGACTTTGATTGACAGTTTAGCTGACAATACCGGGTGTCTCTAAAAAGTACCCCCTTTTGACTCAACAAGGGACCGAAACGATTAAATGTCGGGAATTTTTGAGTTTATAGCTACATTTGTTGACCTTCAACTTAAATGCACATACCTTGCTTTTTGAAATCGACCACCAAACACCGGAGATATAAATTCACGAGGTCAAAATTTGGTATGCACCTGAAACCAGAGGCTTTGAGAAGTGGTCAAGCCATGATTTGATACCACACAGGCATTTTGCAAAAGAATTCTCAACTTTGACCTCTGGTTTTTACTTTTGAAAAGATTTATACCTTGAATTGCTTCAATCGTTCTTGAAGTGGCTTTTCTTTTGAGGAATCGCCCCTTGCATTGCATTCGATCTCAAGTGTTTTGTATTAAAGAAAAAGGAGCACATGCCCAAGCATTTTCTTGGATGCAAGAATTCAAGTGTTTGCAAGTGTTTTCTTGGATGCACGCTTATTTTGGAGATGTGGCACGACTTTATTATTCTTACCAAATTTTTGTTAGATTCGTGTAATCTGGGCCATGCATCTTTTATTCTTTTCAAAAGTAAAAAAGTGGAAAGTTAAGTTTACAGGTGCTTTGGAAAATGTCCATGATACAAATCATGGCTGGGCCCTTTTTCAAAACCTCTGGTTTTGGGTGCACTGTTAATCTTGATTTTGCTAACTTGTATCTCCGGTGTGTGGTCCACGATTTCTAAATGCAGTTTATGTGCATCCAAGTTGAAAATTGATAAATTTAGCTGTGAAGTCGGGGAGCAATGACATCTTAGTGTTTTGCTCCTATTTCCAGTCAAAAGGGAGTACTTTTTTGGGACACCCGGTAGAATTCCAAAAATAGAATGTTGACAGTTTTCGTTAAGAACAATCAATATCTATAACCATATCTATAGCCTTAACCCTATTTTGGTTTGGGGGCAAAGTGCCCCTAGTAGACATTTTGTTATAACTCTGCCAGGAGAACAATTGTGGCCTGGAAACTTTCTGACTTTTTGCTGCTACTGATTATGCAACGCCTCGAGATGTTTTAGAAAAATGTTTAGAAAAGGAGGGGAGGGAGACAATTTTCCAGAACTGACTCTGTCAAAATCGCCAGTTCTCGAATATTACCTTTTGAGAGCGAAACTGTGGCAAAATTGCAATATTGCGCAAAGATATTTTGTAGGGTAGTGCTATTTGATGTAATCTGTCATAATGTTTATGTTGGGATGGAAAATGTGCTTCAAATTAGATTTTATCGCATTTTCTAGTTTTGATCAAATGTGCCACTTTTCTAGACCACACAAAGAAAAATACCGATGCAAGCAATATTGACGGCTAATTTTAGGTAAATTGTTATATTCTCACAAAGTACATGCCTGGGGCTATTAGTGCAGCAAATCTGGCTGCTCTATCTACTTCCAGTCAAGAGTTAGGTAGGGGGGCTTTTTTGCCCCCCCCCCGTAACCAAAATAGGACGTGTGAGATAGCCCGACCACTATAGGGTTAACCCTATTTGTTCCAGACTTTGCTGCACTATGCTCAAACGACAAGAGATATAACCACCAGTCTTGGTGAATTTCGCTCACATTTCATAGGCAATTAAAGTCTTAACATTTCATTGTCCTACCTCTGATCATGTGACCACAGTACTACCATATTTGGTAAAAGGTCGACAAAAAAGCTTGAAATATCCTTAGGTTTTGTAGCATTGGTCCGATTGATCTCAAACATCCACCATTCGGTTGCTTTTGATGGGTACTTTCATTTGGTATATAGAATCATTCGGCATCAGCTGACACGGTTAAATATATTTATCGTGAGTGGGCTACCACAATTGAAGAATTGGAGAAACTTTTGACACGAAGATCGATCCCAGGCAGGTGCACATTTTCATTTGATACATATTTTCATATTTACTTACATCAGCAAAATTTAATACCTATGACGTCATTCACATTTATAACGTCATTGATCTAACAAAGAAGTGTAAGATATAGATAAATATTGTCTAATTTGCTTCACCTTACTAATTTGATTTACTTTGAGTCCATATTTTTTTACCAGATATATGATTTACTAGTCCATACTCACCAGATAAAAGGACTGGACTTGCAAAAAACATGTGCTGAAAATAAATGCATGCAATAAAAGGCTAATTTAAAGCTAATTGTGCTAATAATAGATATACAACATTTTTTAAAGTATGAATTTTGAATCTATGATATTTACGACAGAAAAGAACAGGCCATGTTTGTCTTCTAAAGTACTATGTTTCGATGTAATGTGAGCACAACAGAATGGTTATTTGTAAATAAAAGGTTTAAACAATGTTAGTTAATCTGCATTGAAATATTCCGCAATAATGCCATTAATGATTGTGTAAAGATTCAGTTCAAATCTATAAAGACAGTAAGCATAACAGCTGTCCAAGTCAATTTTATTTTGCTAAGTAGAACGAAATGAAACTGTATCATCTTCATCGTCCCGAAAGGCCATATATTTGTTCTCATTGTATTTATCATGAGTGGGCTACCACAATTCGAGAATTAAAATGTGCCCCTGCCTGGGATCGAACCCGGGGTCTTCGTGTCAAAAGTTTCTCCAACATTCCACTGCGCCACTCAAGCGCAATGAAATGTTGGAGAAATCTGAAGTCATTCAGATCCCTGGGTCTTACACCACGAAAGAAGCCATTTTTTGTTTTTTCGTGTTTCGGCATTAAGCCTTCATCAGAGCCATGCATACGTATATAGAATCATTCGGCATCAGCTGACACGGTGAAATATATTTATCATGAGTGGGCTACCACAATTCGAGAATTAAAATGTGCCCCTGCCTGTCAAAAGTTTCTCCAACATTCCACTGCGCCACTCAAGCGCAATGAAATGTTGGAGAAATCTGAAGTCATTCAGATCCCTGGGTCTTACACCACGACAGAAGCCATTTTTTGTTTTTTCGTGTTTCGGCATTAAGCCTTCTTCAGAGCCATGCATACGTATATAGAATCATTCGGCATCAGCTAGTCCATTCTCATTGCATGCACACCCACAAAAGCTCTATCTTGCAAAGGCCCCTTTGAACATTAGGTACATTAGGCAACTGATGACAGTTCAGTGAAGTGTGAGGAATATATGGCATGACTTTGTATTGCTGCTGATTTCTCTTTCACAAGCTAATTTACACAGAAAGAAAAAACTTGTATTTCATATGGAAGCATATTCACTTTCAAGAGTTTCTGCCAATGGCGTTTGAAATCATTCTGAAAAAGAAATTGGGAAAAAAATTCCTGCTACAGATAGAGATCAAAAGCATTCTTAAGGAGCTGCAGAACATGTAACTGGGCATCACAAGGTTTTCAGTGCTGAACGGAAGTGTTGAGGTTTAGCAGTCAACTAAAGTTTCTATTTGCTTGTTTGTAATCAGTGGAAGCGATTATAAAAATTGCATTGACTTGTTAAGACACCATTTCAGCTGTTCAGCAAAATATTTCCAAACTGAAAATGAAGTTATTTTGTAATCGATATTTAGGGTTGTGCCTATTGGACTAGAATTTGTTTCAAGAAATTATGAAATATGGACGCATAATTTGAGAAATGCATAATTAGCACAACTAAGATTTAGAATGTCGGGTGTACGGAAGAGCATATAGGAGTTGAGTTTAGTACACACACGAGAGCATGGAGCTATGCAAATTTACTTGTTGAGAATATTATTTGCTTACTTATTGAATCGAAGAGGTCATAATTTCTAGAGAGGGAACTTTCAGGAATTATTTCCATATGGATTTAGTCGCTATCGCATGCATATAGTGTAAATATCGTAGCGGACCCTTCTGGTTTCAAAAAAAGACAAACTATTATTCAAATTCGAGGAGCAGTCCAAGAGTTATCTATCACTCCGTCGAAAAACCCATAAATCCAAAACATGTGAACTGATATTTTGTTTTGCCAATTATTGGATTTACAATTGTATCTTTGCGGTATTTGCTCTCTTCCTAAAATAGTCATGAGAACTCCTTGTGAATCTCAATCGATTGCAGATGTCAACCCGAAAATTTTTCTAGAGCAGCTTGTCAAAACATGTCAAAAGAGGATATTTGTTAGATCCGGTGGCTTTTCGGTCAAATTTTCATGTTTTAGAGTATACTTTTCACCAATTGTTTCTAAATAAATTACGGTATCTTTGAAACAATATCTATTGAGGAACTTGACACTGACTTGAAGGGTGGTTCTCGTCAGCATCTACAATGGCTGCCAAAAGTCCTTGGAACACTTAGGCCATTTCTTGACAATCTGCAGTTCTAACAATAGCGATTAGGCTTAAACACCCCCTCACCCCCAAAACAATGTTGATTTGGGGCATTCCATCAGAGTCGCGAATCGTCCTGCCATCCCCATTTTATCATCACAGAACAACATTGTTCTGAGGGGGAGAGGGGGAAATCGCAAAAAAATGCAAAAATAGCAAAGGTGTTCCAAGACTGAATTGTCTGAATTTTATTTCGATAATGGCATCGTACAGGAAAACAAACTTCACGCACCTTGGGATTTTCGATGGTCCTGATTTCATTTTTGACCACCAAAAAGCCATATTCTTTGTTGATGACGTCATAATTGGCAATGAAACCTATTGTAAGCGACTAATTGGCACTGCCGCACAAATGATTTTCGGGTCGCACAAGCACAACGAAAAACGCAAGAAACTCATCGCAGAAATGGAAAATAGATGTTTGTCAGGAACTTTTCACAATGCTAAATGTTGTGAGTTAAGGACACCTATATAAACTATACATAAGTGGCGCAAGTTAGCATGCCAAACCAGGCTCAGTCTTCAGTACTGACTGCTCCGCAGAGGAAAGACCGCCCCATTTACACAAATGAAATCATATCAGTTTACATTCACAGTCAACGAAAAGTTATTCCCATTTTCCCCCATACTACAGAAAGTAAGAAAAGATATTTTGTGCCCAGTCGGTGTACATCATTGACGTACTTCGAATTCATCAAAACTTACACTGGCTTCTTTTACGATCGAGGGGTAACTTCGAATAATTTCCACAGTTAACGATAAAAGCAGAATAAAATTTGATATAGTCAAAATTCATCTTTTTTTAAAGTGTAAACTGATAGATTTTCTGCACTTTCTCCATAACAATTGGTCCAGTCAACCCGAAAGTACGGAAATCTGTTACTTCAGCCATGGTACACCTTTCTCGTAAGTTAAGGCCAGTTTGCCAGACATTGTGGCATGTTTTTCGAGCGATTTCAAACTGTGAACTGTGAGTGTTTACTGTCCATTTCAAACATTTTGAGGCAGAGAAGCGCGTAGATTCTATCGCTATTGTTTTCACTTGGCAACGTAACGTCTCTTATTGTCTACCTGCATTGTTTCATGCGCTTAAATTGAAAGACATTGGAAACGACTATCTGAACATATAAAGTGCCGCAAATTCGCAAATTGCTATATTGTTGTTGACAATGGTCTGGAACTGAACACAAAGAGTAACGGCTAACCCCCTTGCAATTTCGATGCTGGACTTGATTTCGATCAATTTCGATCGCCTGACTTGCTCTGAAGGACAACACCGAAGGATACATCTGCGGGCACATCTCGCCATATGACTGTGATCTGTGTCTGTCGACAATTTTGAGTTTTGCCATTGCAGGTAAATGTGCCAATAACAATTCCTAGCTGTACTAGAGTATTTCCCAATGCCCATAACCACTAGCGCTTGCAGAGGTGCAAATGAGTCGATGGAAGTAACGCCAAGAGCAGAAAAGGGAAACATGAAAAGTGGCAGCCTCGTTTCCATGTAGGATAAATTCACTCACTCTTTGGCCATGAAAAGATGGAAAATTCGGGTTTCTTATTGCAGATCGATACGTAAACTAATAACCTTTCATTCTCATCCTATTCAAGTCTAAATAGCTGGATACACTGACTATTTGGTGGACTTCTGAGTGTGGTATCAGAGTAAAATCCATGAAAATCTATACAATGTTCAATTATGATGTCACATGTATGAAATATGAACTTTTAATTATGACCAATGAAATCACCTCCACCGAAAACCCCTAGATGCTCGAAACTGTTTTCTTTTAAGTCACCGTAATCAAAATAAAATTCAGACAATGCCTGCCAAAAGTCCTTGGAACACTTAGGCCATTTCTTGATAATCCGCAGCTCTAACCATAGCAATTAGGCTTAAACACCCCCTCACCCCCAAAACAATGTTGATTTGCAAGGTTATTGTCCTAGCATTCCATCAGAGTCGCGAATCGTCCTGCCATCTCCATTTTATCATCACAGAACAACATTGTTCTGAGGGGGAGAGGGGAAAACGCAAAAAAATGCAAAAATAGCAAAGGTGTTCCAAGACTTTTGGCAGGCATTGTAGGGTTCCGGAAGGGGATGTCGATTGCTTCTCTAAATGTTAACAGCTTTCGTTGCCATTTTGATGAGATCCAACTTCTTCTCCAAACTTTTGGAATCCATGTAATGGCCTTAAATGAGACTAAGGTAGATCCTGAATATCCAAAAAGAGTTAACTATGATTTCAGGTTACCAGCAAGAACATAGGTAGAGGACCTGCAGGAGTGGTGTTGTTTCTATCTATACTAGATACTCTATCAAATACACACGACGCTATGATCTCCCAGAGAATCAGCTCGAGCTAATTTGCATCGAAATTGAACAACCAACATGCAGGTCCTTTCTTGTTGTTGCCTGGTACACACCTTCTAGTGAGCCTGTTGGCTCCTTTAATAAATTGGAGCAAATTCTTACTTTTCTTGATAGAGAAGGCAAGGAAATAATTCTTCTTGCTGACACAAACTGTAATCTTTCCAAGCATGCAGTTAGTCAGCCAGTTGACAATGACACTAAACACATGTGTAATTTATATCAGCTCACCAATCCCGGGGGGGGGTACATAACATATTTAGGGTACGGGTATGTGCCGCCCATATGGGTGGGTTTTTGGGCCCAAAATTCTCTAAACAAGGGTCCTTTTTCGGCAAATTTTCCATAAACAAGGGTGGGGTTTTGCTGAGATTCGCAAAAAATGGTTAAAATGGGCAGTTTTCAGCCAAAATTCATCATAAAAGTGGGTATCAAAAGCAAGTTTGGGTAATTAGAAGAGGGTAGCTTTCTGAAAACCGGGCGGCAGACCCCCGTCCATCCTCAAGTCATGTACCCCCCCCGGGTCACCAATGAACCAACTAAAGTGACTCTCAGTAGCTCCACTATCATAGATCACATCGCAACAACAGCTACTGGCAACATTGTACAGTCAGGTGTTTTTGAGATTTCCATGAGTGATCATTTTATGGTATTCTGTGTGCGAAAACACTGTGGACGTCAGAAAAAAGACCATAAAGTGATAAAAACTCGCTCAATGAAAAGGTTCAATGAAGAGGCATTCCTGGCTGATGCTGCTAGCAAATTGTTAGTGAATCCGATGAAATAGATTTGCTCGTGCAAAATTGATCGAATATCCTTTCATACATCATTGAGAAAGAAGCCCCTATGAAAAATCATTCGTGTTTCTGAAAAATATTGCCCTTAGAAAAACATTGATCTTAAGGGACTGATTAGGAGTAGAGATAAGCTCAGGAAAGCAGCTGTCAAGGCAGGGTCTTCTTTCCTGTCGGCCTCCAATAAGCATGCAAGAAACAAAGTCAATAGGCTGAATATTGATTTGAAATGGCAACACTTCACGCAAAAGATTCAAAATTATGAAGGTAATATGAAGAAAACATGGAAAACCCTAAACCAGCTGATGAATAAACGATCCAAATCCACTAATATTGACCTCTTGAAACAAGATGGAAAGGATGTTAGTAATAGAAATTTCCGTTACCATGAACCAGTACTTTTGTTCAGTTGGAAAGCTCTAGCAGAGAAGATCGAGGATACACCTACCCCTCTCCTGCCAGGCGAGTACCAACTGAACCCAAAGAAGTTAAGGTTTGAATTTAAACCAATAGGGCTCCAGGATATCAAAGAAGCAATTAGCAAGAATAAAATCTCAAAGGGTTCCGGATTTGACGGTATCCCGAGCTATTTTCTGAAACTTGCCTTGCCACACATTGAGAATTCTCTTGTTCTCATATTTAATACATCTATGGAAACCAACGTATTTCCTGATAGTTGGAAGACTGCCAGGGTTACACCGATTTACAAAGATAGCGAAAAGGCTAAGAATTCAAACTATCGCCCTATTTCCGCCTTTCCCATCATATCGAAGCCCCGGGGGGTGTACTTGACCTTCAATTGTACGGGGGTGTGCACTCCAAGAAAACAATTTTTCACCCGGCTTTAGAAATTTTCCCTCGAAATGATAGCCGGCTTTAGAAAAAATCGGCGAAAGGCATACCCCAAAACGTAAAAATTCGTCAAAAAAAATTGAAATAACACTTTTGACAACCGGCTTTAGAAAATTTGCCTTCTTTTGATACCCGGCGTTAGAAAAAAGAGGCGAAAACGATACCCGGAAAGGAGTGCACATCCCGTCAGCAAAATATACTATGTAGCCCCCCCCGGGATCGAAGCTCGTTGAAAAGCTAGTTTTTCGACAGTCTCCTGTTTACTTAGAAATACGGATGATTGGTACAAGGAATTTGACACAAGACACCACGTAGGACCAGTTTTCTATCGACCTTAAAAGAGCGTTTGATACAGTGGACCATAAGATCCTATGCGAAAAACTAATGCATTACGGCGTTCGTCACAAAGAAATAAAATGGTTTGAATCATATCTTTCGAACAAAAAACAGTTCTGTCGGGTTGGTGGAATTGACTCAGAAATTGACAATATCGAAGTTGGTGTACCGCAAGGTGCATGTCTTGGTCCCCTTCTCTTCCTTGTTTACATCAATGACCTACCATATGGTATTCAAAGCTCAACTGTGTCCATGTATGCTGACGATACCAGAATTTCCTAAAAAATCCAGTTGAAAGTTGGATCTTAAAATTCAGGAAGATAGTTTAGAGGAAGTTGACAAGACAAAATACCTTGGCGTACAAATTGATCAAAGCCTGGATTGGAAGGAACACATTAATTATGTCGCGTCGAAAGTTTCGAGGGCTATCGGTTTTCTGAAATATGCGAGGAGCCTCGTCCCTTGATTAATTTGTACAGAAGCATTGTGGAACCGCATTTTCGTTATTGTTGTTCTGTTTGGGGTTGCTGTAGTTCCCAAGAAAAAGCCGCTTACAGAAGCTACAAAACAGAGCTGCTAGAGTAATCATGTTGAAGGTATTTGCAAAAAGGCAAGTCAAAAAGTAAAGGCGTTCTCTCGTATTGCTGGGTTTCTACAAAAGGATAAAGCAAACATACTATACAAAACTTTCATAAAGTCAGCCTTTAACTATTGTCCACTGATATGGATGTTTTGTGGTAAAACAACTAACAACAGAATAAACCGGCTACATAAGCGTGCCTTGAGAGTTCTCCATGGTGATTATACATCTACCTTTGAAGAACTACTGGCAAGGTCGGAAGAGATAACGATCCATTGTAGCAATCTGCAAAAGCTAATGGTCGAAATATACGAATGCACCAATTTCATTAGTCCTTCTATTTTGTCAGAGTTTTTCGCAACGAAAGAAATCACATATGACCTAAGAATGAAGAATCTACTCCAGGTGCCAAAAGTTAAGACATCGTCATATGGACAAAGTTCCCTATCGTTCAGAGGTAGTATACTTTGGAACACTTTGTCAGACAACATAAAATCCGCACAAAATACAAAACAGTTTAAAACAATGATCAAAAATTGGAAGGGAGAACAATGCCGATGCAACATTTGTAAATAGGGTTTGTAATTAGATAGTTGGTTTTTATTAGTTTGTATTAACTAGACATTTCACCAACTGTAAATAAATGAATTGTTATTATTATTATTATTATTATTGTAGTCGTTTTGATGCCTCCGCCCTGCCCCTTATAAAAGTCTTCGTTGGCAAATAATTGAGGAATTGATTGGTTCCGAGATCAAACTCATGGTATTTAAGGCATTAAATGGTCTTGCTCCTCAATATTTGACCGAACTTTTCACTTCACACCCTCCGAAATACTTCTACTGACCTAAAGCTACCATTAATGAAAAGTGGAAATGGTCAAAGATGTTTTTCATTCAGATGAGTAAACTACTGCAACAGCATCTCAGCTGAGTCGAAGCAAGCCGTAAAACTCAATAGTTTCAAAACAACTATTTAGGAAATGTTTCTTTTTTGCATTTATTTTTCTTCTGTAAATTCGAACGATTTTGGATTTTAGCATAGGCGTAGGAGATAGGGGGCTAGGGGGGGCTGCAGCCCCCCCAACGTCAGAAAAATTTGCAAAAATCAGCCATAATCGGGCAGAAATTTCGCCTCAAGTCGGGCAAAATTTTCTCAAACAATGGATTTTTTGTCGGGCAGCCCCCCTAAATTTTATCTTCCCCTACGCCGATGGATTTTAGATTTTCATTTTGAAATCATATATTGTAATTATTTCAATAGTAGGTATATTCCATAAATTGTAAGATTTTTTGACAGAGGGCCCCTTGTAGATCAGCCTTTGTTGAAGGGTTACCCTCCTATAAATAAATGAAATGAAAAATGAAATGAGAATCGGTTATCATTTTGAGCGAAAAATTCTTTAGCAGGGTAAAAAAAATTTCCATGGGCACACCCCCATACAAATTTAATTCAAGTCCCTCCGGGGAGATCAAACAGTACGCAGTAGGATCTTAAATCCATTCTTTGTAAATCCATTCCTTGTCATGTACTGAAAATCGACTGGAAACATTTGGATAAAGTATCAATCACATCTTTTCTAGCAGACTGATTGATAGTATTTTAAAATTTTGCTAAATAAAGGGGACGACTCATTATAACATTATTCGATGAAATAAACAAAGGCGTAGCTTCATGCTGTCCCTCGTTTCTTGGATGCAACGTTTTTTACATTGGCTACCAATATTCAAATAGCAATATCAAGAAAGAGAGAGAGAGAGGTCTCAGTGACTTGGTATGAAGCCTCAACAATTTGGCACATTCAATTTACAAACCTTCGCTTAGAAAAAGATGGTTGTTGTGTTTGTCGCAAGAATACTTAAGATTATTTCACAGTACTTGCCATAAAATATTTCTTTATTTATTATCTAGGCGCATGAGAAGTTTCATTAAAGTTGAATGTGAAGCAAACGTTTCAACGTAATGCATGTTTGGAAAGTCCATAAGTTCATTTAGAAGATGAGAATATGCGGTTTCTGTCCAGACGGATAACAGGTGAAAGCAAATCCTCTTCTAATTCAGACGATCTACCAATATAGAATCTTCTTTTGGTTGAATTGTATGCAGTATCGAGATCGTAAGTCAGGGCAGATGAGACTGAGACTGGCTTACATGGGAAAAATTGCAGGCCTAGCTTTAATTCAGGCTTCTGTTAGTGCCATAGGCCTGCTTCTTACTAACATAGTTTGGAATAAATGGCAAAGCTGCAATATCGAAGTTGCAAACAAAACTGTCATCTACCGCACTGGATTATGGGAGAAATGTATCGACGAGTTAGTTTTGGCGAAGAGCACTTGCACACCGCTTGAGGCAGAACATGCTGCAGGTAAAGTTAGTTTCATTCAGTTTAATATCTCATTTTATCTTGGACCGAGACTTCTTTGGCCAAGTCGTAACATGTTGCAATTAATGATGATTCAGGTTGAATCTGAACTCACGGTTGACACCCCCATCTAAGTTATCCAGGGGTTAGTCGCATGCTCATCGGGTTCCTGCTCTAGTGCTGAAAAAAAGCAGGTCATTCCAAATTTGCAGAGAGGAAAGTATCTTTGGCTGTAAGCTGTATCTGCGTGGAAAACTTTCTCAAATCTCAGGCCTAGTTTAAACATCGTAGTTTTGCCATGTCTGATTGAAAGTAAAATGGTTAAATGGCCATTTTATCAAAATCATCTCTTTTGTGCGCAAGCACAGTGACTGAGCACCCGTAGAAACGACTGTTGATCAATTAAATGCGGCAGAAACACAATGTTTTAATCAACTGTGCATCTGCCGTTTAACACCATAAAGCTGGTAAAATTTTGTAAATTTTTTTTACAAAGGCTGGGGATTGAAGCATCGTTTTCATGTCGAATTTACGCTCTTCGCTTCCTCATTAAATGTCGAATTTAACTGATACTTGGAAATCTTTAGCAGCATCTATCAACTTTGACACGGTAAAGATACGATGTTTAAGTTATTTAAACAAGGCCCCAATGATGTTTGCAGAACTGCAGACCCACAATCATCAAGGAGAACATTAGCGAAGTGACTGATATCTGAAATTTGCTTAAATGTTTTCTGCGGAAAAATTACTTTCGTAGAATGTGAATTGCATTCAGAAAGAATTGTATTTTTTTTTCGATACGAAAAATGATTAAAATCATGATTAGACCCTCAATTTTGTGAATTCCCCCAACGTTCCTCAAAGAGAAGCATGCTGTTTTCCTTTATGCACCTGTTAAAACACCGAATGAAGAATGCCTGACTCTAATATCGATGTGGAAAAAGAGAAAGACGAACAGGAATGTATACATAGGCCTATAAATCGTATCTCAATCTATAATCTATAGAACTGGAAAAGAAAAAGCGCGAAAGACTACACAGATGCCTGTTTCTTTGAGTAGTTAGGCCCTCTTCTAACCGTACACTATGTATCTCAATCTATATATATAAGCGATGAAGCACATTCCAGTTTATGTCCACCTTTTGTTTCGATATCTGAATTTCAAAGCATTTCTCCTGCTTTTATCTGTAAACATACAAATCATTGTTAAGGATTTCAATCAAGTAATTTAGAGACCTAATCCATCAACATTCCACAACATTCCAAACCAGAAAAGGTTTGGATGGTCTAATGGTTTGGCCATTGGCATACTAAAAAACCCGGATCCTTTGACTCTGAGACCACTATAATTCCTAAGACCGTTAAGTACTGAGCTTTGGAAGGACCCTTAAAGGAGATCTAAGCAGAATAAGCCTAGACTTTGAAATTAGAGCATAAAAAGCATATATAAGCTTGGAATTTGAAATTAGAGCATAAAAATGGATGTCCGTCAAGTAATCTATTAAACTTTAATCATAATTTGTTAAAATTTTCAGTCGAAGCTAAAATTGGCTAAAATGATGTTTGTAACTACGCAAGGATAGCTTTAGTCAACAAAGGACTGGAGGTATGTTGCGAAGGTTCTTGATAACGGAAAAAAACTAAGATAGGCCCATAATAGGCTAACATTTGATCTCCACAGTGCCCTTGTTCCAAGAGAAAACAAAAAACATTTCTGTAATCTTTATGTGCTATGCGTAATGCCATTTCGTGAGCACGATTTATTCTATGATCCAAAGTTATATCATAAACATCCAAACAAATGGACAGTAACGGAAGTGAGATCAGACAAACGCCCTCATTAACTGCTGTAATCTTTTAGTGTCCATGTAGTCTTTCTGTGTCATTTCAGTGTATTCTTTCAGCTGTAATCGTTCAGTGTCCTTTCAGTGATAGCTAAGCGCTAATAGAGACTGCTACCCCTTGCCATGACGCTCCAGTAGTGGAGCTCTTTTTTTATTCAATATGAAAATTTACAACAAAAATTACCTAAACACTACCTACAATCTACTATACCACACTACAAGGACGGGGGCCATGAGGAGCAAAATATCATGTCTACCCCCTGGAATTAACATAAACTAAAATAAAACTAATATAAACTACTATACATACCACGCTACAACGAATACGGATAGAAATGCTAATTATGAAAACATTTTACAAATAAATATTTGAGCTGGTTTCACATAAGATGTCAGGCCAAAATGTAATTGTGAGCAATCGGAACCCCGGCCGAGGTAACAACAACGACAACAACCGTCCCCGTCACTGCTCTCTATTATTATTAATTATTATTATTATTAATTCTTTCATTTAAAGTTGGCTAAAAAATATAGCTACAATTGCTAATTAAGGCCAACTATTTGCAAAAAATACATATAATATTACAAGTGAAGATATAATTTACAATAAAAAACCTAAATTGGGATAAAATATTTTACATAATCTGCAGTTGCAGGCTTGGCATTGATGGGCTTTGATAAGCCTTTTGAAAATCTGAAGGGAATCTGAATTTTTCTGTTCTGGTGGTAGTGTCTCCCATACTTTTTCCCCATAAATCTGACTGTATCGATTCCAAGGCAAGTTGTTTTCGCCTTTGGTAGTTGTAGTTTATCAGAACACCTTAGGTTGTAAGGCATTTCTTTTTCCTCAAAAATTTGCTTCATAAAGCTGGGATTTAGATCATATTTTGTTTTGTAGATCTCTACCATGAGCAACTGCAGGTTCCTCTGATGAACGGTTACCGAATTATATCCATTTCTAACAATTTTTCAAAGCTAGAAACATTGTCCTTGTATGCGATTCTTAGGGCCCTTTCATGTATCCTGTTTATCTTATTATTCAAATTTCTATCGTGAAACATCCAAATCAGCGAGCAATAGCTAAACTGGGACATAATGAATGTTTTCATCAACAGTTTTAGTTTCTCGGGCTCCATGAAGATTGAAATGCGAGTAAGAGCATGAAGCTTCTGACTAGCTTTTTTAAATAGCGTTTGGACATGCTTTTTAAAACTTAATTTCTTATCAAGACTAATGCCCAGTAACCTCTCTTCGTCACTTTCTTCTATCTGGGCTTCTCCAACGTGTATATTAACTCTTTCTTTGCTAGCCCTAAAAAGAATGAAGTGACATTTATCTTCATTTATCTACCCAAGGTCCCCATCGCTCGAGACACCGCTATCGGGTCTGGATTTCTAATGATAAGCCTAGCATCTAATGTGAAACAAGCTTGCAAAGAAATAAATGGACAGGACTCTACGACATTTTTTTTTTTTTATACATCATTTAATAACTTACAATACATATTACTTTCAACATTACTTACAAAATACCATACCCTACTACTAATACAATACCAATTGGAGCGAAAACTACGACTACCTCATGGCAACATAAAACAGGAAATACGAACATGCCACTGCACGTAACTAATAGAGAGAGAAATAATTGCTAAAACTACACGTAACTACAAAAAAGAAAAAAAAAAAAAACATTTACTTTTAAGGGGACATAAATATAATACAGATTACATTTTACAATACTTTCTAATTACAAATAAGTAGGTTAGGCCGTTGGGCACAAGATTTAGGGATATTCAATGAAGAGGACCATGATATTATACGAAGCGTTCCGTTCTTGAAATATACAAGATGGTTGATTTTAAGATGAAGTTATTTACTTCAAATGGCAACTTTTTATCGCCGTACAAAAGAATCTGTAAAAGGACAGGATTTGGAACGTCAATAATTTCAAATGAGTGCAGCACCGGAAGGACACCAGCGAGGAGGTCACGCCTTTGTTCTTCAAAAGAAGCGCACAACAACAGGTAGTGTTCCGTATCCTCAGGACCGTCGTTGATTGGACACATCGGGTTGATTGTGTCACTAAAATTATGTCTGAATTTGTGAAAATTCAGTTTGCTCAACCCTAACCTAAGCTGAGTTAATAAAGAAAGCCCTCGTGGATCATAAATACCGAAAACAGGGTTAGAAGGTGGTCTAATAAGCGAAAGCAATCTGTTCTTGAATATACTGATGGAAGAAGATTCTCTGATTTCAGGGTCAAGTTTACTCCATTCATGCAAACTGTCTGGGAAAAAGCTTGACTTATATTTTTCAGTTCTTGCCCTAATTTGACCAACAACAGGTTGATTGCGAAAAGCATAATTAGGCTGATTTAGTTGTGGAATAGGATCTCTTGTATAATCTGGCATCAGGTTGTTAATGATTTTGTAGATCATAAAAAGTCGTCTGCTCCATCTTCTAGAGTACAGGGATTCCCATCCTAGCTCTTGATACAGCTTTTCACGTGAGGTCCCTCTCCATGTACCTGTTACTGCTAATGCTGCAGAATATTGCACCGATTCGAGTTTTTGCATCAGGATATTACCACGGCTAATGAGACTGATCTCCTTGCATGGAATGTGGTAAATCACATCACCATAGTCTAAGTGGGGTCTAACATAAAGTTTGTAAAGTACATTCAAGGTCTCCCTAGGAAGATACTTTGAAAGAAACTTCAGCATTCCGATTGCTTTTCTCGATTTGGCAATAGCCGAGTTTATATGACTTGAAAAAGAAAGCCTTGAGTCTAGTGTAAGACCAAGATGTTTATGCTCATCCACTTTCATTACTTGCATATTGTTGAAAAATATCGCGGGATGATCAATTTTGACTCTCTTCGTTGAGAAAATTATCTCTACAGCTTGCTTTCTGGGATCAGGGTTGAAGGACATTCTCCATCTATGTGCCCATAATTTTATCCGATTCAGATCATGGTTCATGTCATCAGCTGCTAGTACAGGATCCTTTACCGTGGTGAAAAGAGAAGTATCATCAGCAAATAATTTTACGGTACATTTCAGGTCCTCAGACAAATCATTGATATATATAAGGAACAATAAAGGTCCCAAAATCGAGCCTTGTGGAACACCTGCAGAAATATTTCCCCAACTAGAAGACTTGCCGTTCAAAACTGTTCGCTGCTTACGATTTGAAAGAAAACTGCGGAGAAGGGTAAGCAGATTTCCAGAAACACCACATCTCTGTAACTTATAAAGAAGGCCTTTATGCCATACCCGGTCGAACGCTTTAGAAATATCAAGGTATACAGAGCGAACGTCTAGAGTTGGATTACAGTCAAACGCAGAAAAGATAGAATGAGTAATGGAAACTAACTGATTTATCGTCGAGTCTCCCGGACGAAAACCAGACTGGTTTGGGTTCAAATAATTCTTTGCAAGCAAATGAGAATACAAAGAGTCGAATACCAATTTCTCCAGAATTTTCCCAAAGATTGGAAGAAGGGAGATTGGTCGATAATTTTCTTTCAAGTTCTTTTCATTTTTTTTGTGCACAGGAACAACATTTGCGCACTTCCAGGTTAGGATGAAGTAATCATTAAATATCTGTGCTTTAGATGAGAAGTCAAGAACGAAAATATCATTTTCTAGGAGGGGAGGTATTTCAGGAATTTTGACTTTGTTTAGGACCTTATTAATTAAAGACCAGTAGGTTTTACTACTAGTAGCAGGATTTGCAAGAGTCATTCCGATCTTGGAGAAATATTTCTGCTTAGCATCTTCCACAATTTTAGAACTGTGAGAGATCATATTTTGGATTTCTGGATACTTATCTGCAGGTCGGCCATTTCTAACGAAAGATTTGTAGGCACGATTCTTTTTCCGAAGAAATACTTTGATCGACGTAGTCACCCATGGAGATTGACGCGGTCTAATCGTTTTAATTTCATTAGGTATGAAATTAGAGCACACGTTGAGAACGACTTCCGTCAGTAACTTCACTTGTTGGTTGGGGCACTCGATGGATTGAAGAGATTCGCGCCAATGATACATTTCGATGCTTCTTCTGATAGCATCAATATTGGCACTGTCATAGTGCCAGAGTCTCCGAGTAAAAGGGGGCGGAGCAAGATTATTAATCGACAATCTGCCATATACAATTTGGTGATGGCATTGTTCATGGAGTGATGGATGAACACCTGATTCGATGAAAATGTTTGGTTGGTCTGTGAAAATAAGATCTATGCACGACTTAGATTCACCAATGATATGGGTTGGCTCATTAATCAGCTGATGAATACCAAGGTCAGACGTTAAAGGCTCAAAAGCATTTTCCTTCTTCGTTTTCATTGTCATCTGCCCACCACTGGGAGGAGCGACAGTTGAAGTCCCCTGAAATGATTACTGCATAAGGATCTTCGGTAGCCATTTTTGATAACATAAGCTCAAAATTATTCATAAAACTATCAAATTCTTCTTGATTCTGACTAGGACTCCTGTAGATAATAGCAAAAAAAATTTTCCTCTTGTTGATTTGGATTTCGCAAACAACACATTCGGGAAGCGTGACAATGTCAGAGCGCACTTTTTCCGGAAGAGTCTCCTTGATATAGAGCCCAACACCGCCCCGGCTTTGGAAGGTCTTTATCGCCATATAATAAAAGTTGTGTCAGAACCTAATTTGAAAGATCGACATATGCAAATGGTCGCAGTAAATCAAACACTCTAGCGAGAAGATTTCGACGTTCAACCTCAGAGGAGGGGCAGAGCAACAAAAAATGTTCCGTAGTCTCAATTCCATCATTTGAAGGGCACATTGGATTTATGGAATCCCAAAATTGTGCTTGAATTTGTGAAAGCATAACTTACTAAGACCCACTCTAAGTTGAGGCAGATAGGATAATCCTATTGGATCATGAATCCCAAAGACAGATTTAGCAGGGGGGCGGATAATTGAAATCAGCTTTCTCTTAAAGATAGCGACCGATGGTGCAAGTCTAACCTCCGGATCTAGTTCATTCCATTCTGACAGGCAATTGGGATAAAAGCTAGACATCCTGATTGCAAAGAGAGTAATGCGACTGCTGAAGTTGAGGGATTGGATCAGCTGTATATTCCGGCATCAAATTATGTATCATTTTGTAAAACAACGTAAGGCGTCTACTCCATCTTCGAGAACTCAATGCTTCCCAACCAAGTTCTGCGTACAACTTCTCTCGCGATGTCCCCCTCCACGTTCCTGTAACGGCTAGAGCAGCAGAATACTGAACTGACTCCAACTTTTCCATCAAACTTGACAAAATAGTATTACCGCTAAATTGACATACTTTGGCCGGAATATGATAGATAACATCTCCATATTCCAGGTGGAGCCGCACATAGAGCTTAAATAATTCGTTTAGAGTATGTCTAGGTAGGTACTTGGAGAGATATTTCAGCAAACCGACACCCTTCCTTGTTTTTTTAGAGATAGCTGTTTGGATATGAGCCGAAAAAGAAAGCTTTGAGTCCAGGATAATTCCTAGATGGTTATGTTTATCCACTTTCATCACTGGAATATTATTAAAACAAATTCCTGGATGATTGATTTCAATTCTTTTCGTAGAAAATATCAGTTCAACAGCTTGTTTTTGCGGATCCGGATTGAAAGACATTTTCCAATCATAGGCCCACTGTCTTATCAACTCTAGTTTATGGTTGATATCACTGGCAGCCGAGTTAGAGTCTTCTACTACAGTGAACAGCGATGTATCATCAGCAAAAAGCTTAACATTACACTTCACGTCAGCAGCTGTTAATATATACAAGGAAAAACAAGGGCCCTAGAATAGAGCCCTGGGGTACTCCTGCTGAAATATCTCGCCAATTAGAATTCTGTCCATTTGTCACTGTTCATTTTTTTCTATCCTTAAGAAAACTTTGAATCAGCAATAGGAGCTCTCCAGAAACGCCATATCGTTTTAATTTATAAATCAATCCGTCGTGCCATACCCTATCAAATGCTTTAAAGATGTCAAGATACACAGAGCGAACATCAAGAGGTGGGCTACAGTCGAAGGCTTTAAGGATCGTGTGCGTTATAGAAATCAGCTGATTAACCGTTGAGTCACTGGGACGAAAGCCTGATTGATTCGGATTGAGTGGAGCTCTACTGGGTATCGAGCCCTGACCACTAGATTGTTCTAGCTGAAAAATCAGAGGATTATACCACAGCGCCACAACACATTATCAGCACTGGTACAGCCTTGTTTTAGCACTCATCATCATCATCATATTTCTTTATTAGGTACATTTATACCTTTAAAGTGTCTTTACTGATATATTTTATTAAGTAGAGACATGAACTCAGTTTTCTTTTGCATTGCCTGTTGCATTTGTCCTTTAGTGATGTTGAATTCTTTTTCAAATTTTAGCCATTGGTCACGTGCATATTTTTTACGATCCACTGCGAAGAGTAGTTGTTTTTGAAGGGAATCATTTCCTTGTCTTGTTATATGCGCAAGGTATTGAAGATGTTGCTTTTTACAAAAATTAGCAATGCTGGAGGTCTTTGCTATCATTCTGAGACGGTCGTTGCTGACCATATAGGACCAATCCAGATCGTCGGGTTTGGCTGTCTCTGTCTCGGCTTCTTTGTTAGAATTCTTAGATTTTTCTAACGCTTTGGAGTATTCGATAGGGACATTTTTGCGTTTAAACCCATTTGTGATCATTCTCCTGGGGAAATTATGCCAGATAGATTCAACTTTTCTCAGTTCACTTGTTGTGAAGATAGGCACTAAATCCCAACTGGCTGATGAGCATGGCACGTGACAATCTCTAAATCCAATCAATGGAACGGAAAACCGACCGGGAAATGTAAAAAGTCAAATTTAGGCCGTTTTTGGACGATTTTACCACCCTTCACCAAAAAATGATTGTACGGAAGGAAAGTTAAGATTTTCAAAATATTTTTTCACAGACCTGTTCCCAATACTTGAATACATGCCTGTTCACGGGCGCTAAGAATTATCTCAAAATCTGGTGAAATGCCGAAGTTTTGAATTTGACCTCACTGACCTCACTATAGCGTGTCATAGTAAAAACCCCAGTAAACACAGAAACGTATTCACATGCATCTGGAGACTAAATGCTTTGCTTCGAAGGTCTTATTCTGTGTGTTTAAGAATCTTCAGAACATCTTAAAAGATGCCAATCTTACAGCACTATCTGAATCTTTTTTAGTTTGCAGCTAAACATGAATACCCACTGGCGATTTTCAATATTTGATGCTGAGGGGTAGGTGAAAAACGAGAAGATTCCACTGCATTGGCCTAACAAAACATCACACTTTCGTTATAAATAAGGACAAATGAACAGATACTTACGTTTCTATCTTGCAAAGTTAGGATCACAAACTGAAAATATGACGCAGCACAAATACCAAAAGTACTTCAACTGGTTTTGATAGCAGAAACCCACTTGTTTGACCGTAATCTGCAGCCAGTTTCTCCAACAAATCGTTCAGACTTTCCTCTTGCAACAACATTGTTAATATAAAGGGGGCGGAAATTTCAGTGATCAGTTGCCCGATATTTATCATCAAATAACATAAAATTCCAATGAACTTTGAACAAATAACAATCATCTCAAGAATGGCAAGAGCTGTAACATCCAACGTGGCCAGAACGAAAGATTTTGTGACGTCCTTTTCGATAACCATTGCTCCCATTCCTTTATCCAATTCTGTTCTCATCTTTGTGAGATCATAAGAGTGGGAATCAGCAATTACATGAACCAAAACATCAGATAAATTCATGAATTGTGTCCCTTGCTTTTTAACTGCTTTTTAGCACAAGAAATGGCTATCGTCTCGTCTAGCAGGTACATGAAATGAATATGAAATGCTAAATTAAATTTTCCGTAAGAATACAATAACAACGAACAGAAGAAATGTACATCTTGTTTTTGATGTGAAAAAAACAGATTAGCCATTTCTGCAAAATAACATTTGAAATACTATTTTTACAGCTCCTTCATATCAATTTCACATTTGATGCGGATATCATAGAAAAATATCTATCTTTGGACTACCAGAGGTCATCCATTAGAAAATCACCCCTCCACGTATTTTTTGACTTTCTAATGGATGACTAAGTAGTGACTTTCTAATGGATGACCTTTTGTATTCCAAGGATAGATATTTTTTATGATATCTGCATAAAATGTGAAATTGATATGAAGGAGCTGTAAAAATAGTATTTCAAATGTTATTTTGCAGAAATGGCTAATCTATTTCTTCACATTAAAAACAAGTTGTACATTTCTTCCGTTCGCTGTTATACTGTTATTGTATAACAGCGAAAAATATCTATCTTTGGAATCCAGAAAATCTTTACGGTCAAACAACACAGCATAGAGCAAAACTGGACATGAAGTAAGATGATAAAACTCTCATTCTCATTAAAAAGGATGATTTTCTAATGGATGACCTCTGGTGGTCCAAAGATAGATATTATTCTATGATATCCGCATAAAATGTTAAATTGATATGAAGGAGCTGTAAAAATAGTATTTCAAATGTTATTTTGCAGAAATGGCTAATCTGTTTTTTCACATCAAAAACAAGATGTACATTTCTTCTGTTCGTTGTTATTGTATTCTTATGCAAAATTAAATTTAGCATTTCATATTCATTTCATGTACCTGCTAGACGAGACGATAGCAATTTCTTATGCTAAAGAGCAAGGGACACAACTCCTGACTTTATACGATGTTTTGGCTCATGTACCTACTTGCTGATTCCCACTCTTATGATCTCACAACGATGAGAACAGAATTGGATAAAGGAATGGGAGCAATGGTTATCGAAGAGGACATCACAAAATCTTTCATTCTGGCCATGTTGGATGTTACAGCTCTTGCCATTCTTGAGATAATTGTTATTTGTTCAAAGTTCATTGGAATTTTATGTTATTTGATGATAAATATCGGGCAACTGATCACTGAAATTTCCACCCCCTTTATATTAACAATGTTGTTGCAAGAGGAAAGTCTGAACGATTTGTTGGGAGAAACTGGCTGCAGATTACGGTCAAACAAGTGGGTTTCTGCTATCAAAACCAGTTGAAATACTTTTGGTATTTGTGCTGCGTCATATTTTCGGTTTGTGATCCTCACTTTGCAAGATAGAAACGTAAGTATCTGTTCATTTGTCCTTATTTATAACGAAAGTGTGATGTTTTGTTAGGCCAATGCAGTGGAATCTTCTCGTTTTTCACCTACCCCTCAGCATCAAATATTGAAAATCGCCAGTGGGCAGGGACCGCGGAGCATAATTTCGATTGGGGGGGCTCAAAAGTAGGGAGAAAATATGAGGGGGTCTGGGGGCGAAGCCCCCAGAAAAATTTTCCTGACCACGCCCTCTACTTTGGCTATAAATGCGACCAACGCCCTTTACATGCCAAGAAACGCCCGGGAAAAGATATTCATTTGCAGCATATTTAACCACTAAATCCTTCTGTAAATCGCCATAAAAGTGGAAAGTAGTTTGCAGTCTAACATTTGATAGCGAAGGCTCGGGGACCACACGCAGCATCTTTTGGTATAAAGGAAAAGGCCTAAAGGAACGCTATGCTTTAGTCTTATGTCGAAGTTAAATATCTCTTGGAATTATTTCAGTTAAGAAATAGATAATACGGTAATATAACATAACGCTGTCATACTTTCAGAGTTAAGCATTTTAAACATAACAGAACCTAAACACGCGAACATTGTTTATTCTGAGTAAGTTTGTATCATCAATGAATCAACATTTTAATGAAATTTCCCAAAATTTCGAATCCTGTTCTCATTTCTATTGATGAAAATAGTTGCAACTACGATATTGTTTATTCTGTCTGTCCTTTGTTTGTGACTGTGAAGAATTGCTAAGTTGTTGAACCTCTTTTGGGACATTCTTGAGCGAAATCAAGTTTTTAGACGCCTTGCTAAAGAGAATGATCGCTCACCAGTTGCACTTGTTGCAGGATTGACACTCAGCAGTTTAAAAATTTGGACAATTTCACTTATTAGCAATCTTTGAGCAACTGGAATTTGTTTCAAAAACATCCAGATATCATGAAAGCAATCTATCTTCACATCTTTCACTAAAAGTTTGAATATTTCAAGCTGTGGTAACAAAAGTGAAAGTTTTACGTCGTCGGCATAATTCTCCTCGACGTATTTCATTTCAGACGAAACATCGCTTGCATTAACGAAGTTAACGAGAAGAGATTCAAGATTCTTGGAAGAAATAAAGCTGGGCTGGTTGAACCTCTCATTGATTGCTTCAACAATGAGATCCAATGCCTCAAAAGTTCTTATTTTTCATCAAGCCAAAGTGGCCACCTACTATTTCTGAATCATATTTGCACACACCGGTTCACGTTTCAAAAGAAGTTGCTGAGCTCATTTTAACATAATTTCTAGAAATCGAAAAACTATATCTTGAAAATTATTGGGGGGGCTAAAGCCCCCCAGCCCCCCCGGCTCCGCGGTCCCTGCCAGTGGGTATTCATGCTTAGCTGCAAACTAAAAAAGATTCAGATAGTGCTGTAAGATTGGCATCTTTTAAGATGTTCTGAAGATTCTTAAACACACAGAATAAGACCTTCGAAGCAAAGTATTTAGTCTCCAGATGCATGTGAATACGTTTCTGTGTTTACTGGGGTTTTTACTATGACACGCTATAGTGAGGTCAGTGAGGTCAAATTCAAAACTTCGGCATTTCACCAGATTTTGAGATAATTCTTAGCGCCCGTGAACAGGCATGTATTCAAGTATTGGAAACAGGTCTGCGAAGAAATATTTTGAAAATCCTAATTTTCCTTCCGTACATACACTTTTTGGTGAAGGGTGGTAAAATCATCCAAAAACGGCCTAAATTTGACATTTCAAATTTCCCGGTCGGTTTTCCGTTCCATTGATTGGTTTTAGAGATTTTCACGTGCCAAGCTCATCAGCCAGTTAGGATTTAGTGCCTATCTTCTTGTTGTGATCTCCCAGGCTAGTCGGCTGCGTACACATGCTTCAAGGATTCTTATTCGGGTCGATAACAGTATGTAACACTGGCACCGCCATTTGTCGCTATATACCGGGTGTCCCAAAAAAAGGTAACAGATTTGATTGGGGTTAGCGATAAGAATTTAAGTTGAATCGACCCCTGATAAGTTTTAAAGTACTTCTAGATAGTTAACTTGAAGATTGATACCTTATTTGTTGATATTGGTGCATCAAGAGTTGGAATATTAATCTTGAAAGTCCAAATTTGCCTCCTACTCCAAACCAGAGCTTTTGGGGTTTGGCCTAAGCTGTTAACTCGCTGTGTTGTGGAATCTCCTCAATCATAGCCAAGTACAAAACAAGAAACCTCGTGCTTAGGAACACATTTTAGTGGAAATCTGGCTTTGACCTTCACAATCAGATTCAAGAATTTAGCCCCGAAGGGACCCCTTTCTTATGATTCTACAAAAACTTTGAATTACACCTGCCCAAGAAAAGTTGTTCATCAGCGAAATAAGTCCCGTAGGCTTTTAACACATAGACTATCTTGCAATCTTCATTGCTTGAATGAAATGTTTTTGCATCATCTCTCACGAAATTATTACGAAACAAGCAATCGTATATGCCCAAGGGAACATAAAAAATACTCATTCGTGCTTGGCTTGTTGTACTTTTGTGAATGCATTTTGACTGGAGAAAAATATTCCTTGGTGACTATATTCATTAATTTGTTTGTTAGTTTTCATTTTTTTACGTTCTTTTCAAACGGGTACCCAAAGGACCGATCCTTGTCCAAACATTTCTTTGACTGAGGAGATTCCCCTAACCAGCGCGTTAGCAGTTTAGGCCAAAACCCAAAAGCTCTGGTTTGTACATGGACGTAAATTTTGGCTTTCGAGATTAATATTTCAACTGTTGATGCGCCAATATCAACAAACGAGGTATTAATCTTCAAGTTAACTATCGAAGAGTACTCCAAAACTTATTTGGGATCGATTCGACTTATAGTCTCATCGCTTGTCCCCATCAAATCTGTTACCTTTTTTTTGGGACACCCGGTATTTATATATTTCTTTTTACAACAACCATAAACATACAAGTTTTACAGGTTTTAAATACCTACAACTAAGTCTATGATAACAAAAATAAGAATAACGAGACAAAATGTCAGCAAGAGCAAAGATACTAAAATTAATCACACATGAAACATGGGGACTTGGGTTTTTTTGTGTTCGGCTCTTTTCTAGAGATGTTACAGACATAATTCAAAAGATCTTGAGTGATTTGTTGTTCTTGATTAGTAAAAAGGTATTGGAATAGTTGTTCGTCCGTAAGCTTCTTACAGAGGGGAATCTGTTTGAAAATATTTGACATAAATCGTTCTCGCAGGGTATTGTAAAGCGAGCATGTTGCAAGGAAGTGGAGTTCGGTTTCAACTAAATTAGATTTGCAATAATGGCATATTCTGTTTTCTCTTGGCAAAGTTAACTCATGCGTCTTCCATTTTCTATTTCTAAGTCATGATCGCTGGTGCGCAGTTTCGAGGTAAGTAGTTTTTGTTTTCTAGGGATTGCAGCGTCAAGATATGTTTCATAATAGTTTTCAGGTAGTCCTTTGTTAATAAAAAGAGATTGATATACGAGGCTATCTGACGGCATGTTTTCGATGTGGCGAAAACACGAGATACAACGGTCATCAGTTGCGATTTTTAGGCGGATCTACCCATTTCCCCCCTGTTTAAAATGTTGCTCGTGGATCTGTTTAGTCCGAGGATGTGTTTGCAAAAGGCAAATTGGCTTTTCTCTATTTCACATTTGTCTCATTTGTCGCAATCGACATAATCAAATGCTATCCAAACCTCTGAGCAATACAGTAAGATTGGTGATATCATGGAATCAAATAATTTAAGGGATGTTCGAATTGGCAGTTTCTTAATCGGGTATTTGTTGTTGATAGAAAAAAGGCGTGATTTGCTTTGTTAGTTAGATTTTGGAATGTAAGGCGTAAAGAGCCATTTGGAGCAAAGGTAATTCCGAGGTAGGTATATTCTGAAACGTTTTCTATTGGCGATTGGTTAATAAGAAATATATCTTTGTTGTTGGCTCTGTTTTTCTTTTGAAAGTCATACATTTAGTCTTTTATGTGTTTAATGATAAGTGCAAGAGTTCGCAGAAGTTTTGAAGGTTGTCAAGCATTGATTGAAGTCCTTGAACAGATTCTGACAGTAAAATGAGATCGTCTGCATACATTATACAACTGACGCTGCTTTTATTTGGCAGACCTAACGGCGATGAGTTACTTGTTTTTAGTTCTGGTATGAGATCATTCAAGTAGGTGTTGAATAAAGTTGGGCTAAGTGAACACTCTTGTCTGACCCATCTTGAATATTGGAAGAAATTTGTCATTGCATTATCAACCTTCACTCAGCAGAAGGTCCAGAAGCTTGAGGGTAAATATTTTTCAAGATAGAAGAAGGTTTCCATGTATGCCGTATTGCTCTAATTTGTAAAAAGAGGCCTTTGTGCCAAACTGAGTCGAAAGCTTTTCTGAAATCAACAAAACATGCATATATTTTACCCCTTCGCTGATTATGCACATATCTATTTGGGGTTATTTATGAGTGTCTTTAAAGTAAAGATATTGTCAGATTTTCTGTGATTTTCTTTGAAGTCAATTTGGCATTGGCTCGTGAAGTTGCTAACAGTAAGGTATTGTTCTAGTCTGTTATTCGGGATAAGGCAAACAAGTTTAGCTAAGCAGCTGGTTAAACAAATTGATCTGTAGTTTTCAGGATCTATTTTTTTCTTCGATTTGTATATGGGTGAAATTACGCTTTTGCATCAGTTGTCTGGTACATACTTACTCTGGTACATGCTTTAGTCATTAATGGGAAACTGGCTTTAATCATTTCGTTTGATATTTGGTCTACAGGGTGTCCCAAAAAACATGTGCGCTGTTTGAGTGGCTTCTGTGGAGTCACCATAAATCCATTTTTCTGTTTTTAAGATTCTTGACAGAAGAGACTTCAAATTATAGGTTGACACCAAGTTTGAGCAAATCTGATCTCTAGTGGTTGATTTATGAAGCCAGAAAGCCAAAATTATTGGCTTCCTCAAAACCAGAGGATTCATTATTCTCCATTGCATTAAAATCAACGAAACTGATTGAAAAAAATATACCTAGCCCTGTTTTTTTATGTTCATAAGTGAGACAGATAGTCATACATTGAATTTTTTGACAACCAAGAATATTAGACATATCTAGGGCTGATATGAATGGTAATGTGCAACACGAGTGCTGCAGGCCATGGCATGCGTCGAGCAGATATTTTGCTTCTCAAAAGTGATGAAGTCGTTTTAAAGCAACAATATTGCGTTCAGCAGGCTGCTTGGTCAATACTCTTGAGTTATATGGTCATTAATTACTCCCAAATGCGTTTCCTGGCATAACTGTAAATTTTGAGTTCATTTAATGTTAAAATTCAAGTTATAAGGTTAAGTACGGGTGTAAAATCCTCTGGTTTTAAAGCCACGAGTGATTGTGACTTTCATGCTCAATAGACCTGGGGATTTACCATTCTTCAGTTTGTTTACATTTTCAGAAATTTCTTTCTCAGAAATTGAGGAATTAAGAGACTCTCTCCTAGTTGGGGCTTGTTGCATTTTGGCGTTGATATTCATTCGAGGTACTGATCGGTTGTTATTCTTTTGTTGGAAGAGTGTCCCATAATAATTTTCCCACTTGTTACCATCCTTTAGTATGGGAACAGAGTTTGATGATGGTTGTTTGTCATTAAAAGATTTCCACTGGTTCCAGAAGTTTTCATTATCAGAATTCTGGAGTTGTTCAACTTTAGATTTCCAAAAAGTGTTCTTCTTTTGCTTACACAGGTTGGTGAATGATCTAGAAATATTCTTGCATTTTTCATGAGTGTTTGTATTTTGTGGTTTTGGTGTTTTTCTTTCAATGCTGTTTGAAGTTTGAGTTTCAGGTTCTTACATTCAGAATCGAAACTGACTGTTAGAGACTGACAGGGAAGATTTAGGAACACCTATGATAATGTTTGTAAAGGTTTTACATGTATGATTTAGGCTGTATTGGGTTTTTAGAAAATCATTGATCATATTGGTGTGCTTTTCGTTTTGGATTGGTCTAGAAACTTGGCTTTGCTATCATTTTTCCATTTGAATCTTTTAGGGATTTTCGTCCTTTTGTAGTCAGTAGTTTGGGAATGGACATTTCTCATTTGTCCATCCATATTGTTATTTGGCAATGGTCACTTAAGTGCATGTATGTATGTATGTATGTATCATTTGCCACAATTACAAGTATTTACAAGTTATATAATATAAAAATAGATACAATACAATATATAATGTTAAAAACGTGAAGGGAAAACACCCCTAATTACAGTGGCAGGGATAGCATTAAAAGGTCAAGATGACCTTAATTCCATAATGGTCCCCTTAGAGGTGCTGGTACAACGAAAAACGTAATAAAAAAATTTACAAAACTGTAGTTTGTTTTCGGTATAAAACATGGTTTATAAGACCATACCATGATCGGGAGAGATGATGACAAGTCTTAATAGAAGACATATATGTCATCTTCCTCTTTTTGTATGTTTTGGAAAAAGTTCTCTTTGATCTTATGTTTGAATGTGTTAATATTGTTTGTTGATTTAATCTCTAATGAAAGACTATTCCATGTTTTGGGCCCTAGATAAGATAGACATTTTTGTCCAGCAGTAGTTTTGCGAAATGGAATATCCAATTTGAACTTGGACCTTCGTGTTGTTCGGCCCTGGTTGACTGGACAGAATATCTCAGCACTGTATGCTGGGGCAGTTTCTCTGAAAAAATTCATTATGTTGACACAGACACATTGATCCATCCAGTTCTTTGTAGGGAGCCAATCTATAGACTTGAATTCTGTGACCCCAATATGTGCTGTGTTTTTTAAATCGAGGTAAAAACGAATGTATTTGTTTTGTGCCGTCTGAATATTTTGGACAGCCTCTTATTCAACCATGGATACCAAGAGGTGCATGCATAATCAAAATGAGGTTGAATAAGAGCATTTAAAAGCAACCTGCGAAGAGATTTATCCAGGAAGTTTTGTTTCCTGTATAGGAATTTAGCTTGCTATTTATTTTTCCAAGCATCTTAGTCGCCATCGACTCCCCAGAGAGATTTTCATCTAGGACACATCCCAGATATGTGACTGTTGAATGCTGTTTAATCCTTATATCACCACTCCTAATGTCCAACTTTTCAAGTTCTTGCTTTTTTTTCCAAAGAGAATGGATTTGGTTTTGTCCTCTCCAAAGTGAATGCTTCCTATTTAAATTGCTCTCTATTAGTTCAATGTTTTTGTCTCTAACAATTAAACAAGAATCATCTGCGTACAGAAGCAGGTCGCAGTCGACCGCTCGTGCCATGTCATTCACGTAAAGAAGGAATATGAGTGGGCCAAGAATTTACCCCTGAGGGACCCCACATGACAGACTACCATGATTTGAGTATTCCCTGCCGATATTGACGGTAAAAGAACGGTCCTAAAGGTAAGATTTAAACAACAAAATGGGGGATTTGCTAAAGCCAAGGCATGCCATTTTATCCAGAAAGATGTTATGGTCAATTGTATCAAATGCTTTTTGAAGGTCAATTAAGATCATGCCTGTAAACATTCCAGTTTCAAATCCTTGAAGGATCTTATCACTCAAGTAAGATAAGCAGGTATCTGTAGAGTGATGAGCACGAAAGCCAGATTGGTATCTGTACAATATTTTCTTATCATCAAGGTACTTTTGTACTTGACCATGAATTATTTTTTCAATAATTTTTGAGAGTTGAGGAAGCAAAGAAATTGGTCTATAGTTTTTTAAATCATCTTTCGATCCGTTTTAGTTTTGCTTGTTTGCAACCATCAGGAAACTTAGATTGTAAGATTGAGAGATTACATAGTTCGGTTATCGGCTCAGCTAAGGCGGTTGCACCATCTTTGAGGAATTTACCTGCTATATTATCCAAACCTGTTGCTTTTGAGGGTTTATCTCTTCTAAGAGTTTGAGGACATTTTCCGAGGATGTGGGAAGCAATGAAAATGGTTCAGAAAGTTTCATGTGCTGGTAATACTTTCGCACATTGTCTAGTCTGTGTGGGGATGGGTTAAGTTTCTTTACTAAATTTGAAGCCAGATTTGAGAAAAAGTCCTTAAAAATTTCGGCATTTGTTTTATCGTCAAAAGATGGTTTGCCTTTATCATTTAGACTAATTTTAGGGGGTGAGTTGTTTCCTGATGACAATCCGAGAGATTTTAGACACTTCCATAAATCTTTCGGTTTTCCTATGTTCTCATTTAATTTTCCAACAATATAGGATTTTTTCTTCTTTTTAATCAAGTTTTGGACGTGATTGCGAGCTTTCTTGAAATTTACATAATCAATGTGAATTTTAGATGACCTAAATTTTGTCAGTAATTTGTCGCGAATTCTAATCCCCTCGAGGACTTCCTGGTCCATCCACTCCTGTGAGTTTTTTCTGATACGAATCTCCTTCACGGGGGCAATTTCATCAATTATATTTGTGACAAGTTCAACAAAATGGGAATAGGCAACATTAATATTATCAAAATCAAGGTATTTCGGAAATGTGATTTGACTTAGTTTATCAAGAAAGAGCTGTTTTGTGTAATTCTTTAATGTACGGATCTTGATATAAGTATGATCATGTATTTTGGTGCGGGTTGTCTTTCTTGTGCAATAGATCAGTTGATGATCGGACAGACCCAAATCAAGAACCCCTTGTTGAGAAATTTTAGGAAATGAGTTTGTAAGTATGTGGTCAAGGAGGGAGGTCGATCTATCAGTGGTACGAGTAGGTGTTTTAATTATTTGCTTCAATCCATGGAGGGAGCAAAACTCTTTATATCTTTTAATTCCGTTTGATATATCATTTTCATTGTTCAAGTTGATGTTTAGATCTCCAAGAATGTAAACCTCTTGGTTGTCAAAGTTATTTGTTTTGGAAATAGCCAGTGTTAGTTTATCTAAAAAACCAGTTGTTGTTGGAGGCCTGTAAAGGATTCCAACGAGGATTGGTTTTGATTTTGGTAGCTGGATATCAAAAATATATTCTCAATGTCTGTTGAACAATTTTCTCTTGGATTGAATACTAAATCTGTCCTTATGTAGCAAGCTACTCCTCCGCCATCTCTATTTCTGTCACATCTTTTTATCTCATACCCATCAATGCTTACCTCACCATCTAGGACAGAATTATCTAGCTTAGTTTCTGAAATCCCAATGACTGCTGCATTGGTTTTATGGGCAATCAGACGAAGTTCGTCAATTTTGGATAACAGGCTATTTATGTTTAAATGGAGAAAATGTAAACCTCTTTGCCTAAAATTTGCCCATATATCTGTGTCTGTTAAATGTTCCTCAATATTTACATCCAAATTAGGGGTATTCAATTCTTCAGAGGGGTTTTCTGTAAAGGAGACTTCCGCAAAGGGCAGTTGATCTAAATAATTTTCCCCTGATCTACGTTTACAAGATAGACAAATATATGTTACTTCACTTTTAGGAACCCTAGAGGGTTTGACTATAAAAGATTGAACGTTGCTGAACTGTTCATCTGGGACAAGCGCATAATCTACAGGGTGTCCCAAAAAAATTGTGCCCCGTTTGCCTAAAGATTGCAACAAAAGGGCATAAGATTGTCACCAAACTTTTATATGATGTTATTCTTCAGATGTTCAAATAAAGTTTGCTGCCATCCCTGTAAAAATCCGAAAAATGATGGAGCTATGACCTTCAGAAGACCAAATATTCCTGATGACTGAATCCAGCGGTCGGCCGGCCATTTCGTCTTACTATTTTGCAGGGATAAGTAGCTTCACGCGAGGTAAGAAAGAATTTCTGTGAGGTCAGAAATAGTGGAACTCTCCGAGGATTATCAGAATTTTCACGAGAGCTATGAAATTGGAGGCTGCTATTTCATTTTCCATCCATGAAGATATTTATCGCTGCAAAATAGTAAGACAAAATGGCCGACCGCTGGTTTCAGTCATCAGGAATATTTGGTCTTCTGAAGGTCATAGCTCCATCATTTTTCGGATTTTTACAGGGATGGCAGCAAACTTTATTTGAACATCTGAAGAATAACATCATATAAAAGTTTGGCGAGAAACCACATGAAACTGCGAGTTAAAGCTACCAAGCAAGCACTTGGATGGTTTTTTGCCAATTTTATCCAGCTATTTGCTAATAATTGGCCCTTTTTTGCAAATAGCTCGACTTTGTCAAAATTTGCATTGTTTTAGGTTGCCTAGCATTGATTGATTGATGCTATTTTTAGATTCTCCTTTGTTCAATTATGACACAGTGCAAGTTTCATTTTCATAGCTGTTATACTTTCAGAGAAACCCCCCCCCCCCGGTAAAAAATGAAACATCTTTTACCTGGTTAAAATAGGGTTAATTGAATATATGAAAAGCAACATCATGCAAAAGTTTTGCGAGAATCTTTTTGCCGTTTTGTCGCAATCTTCAGGTAAACGGGGCACAATTTTTTTTGGGACACCCTGTACAACGCTAGCACCTCCATTTAAATTATAGAAGGTAAATCTGCCATAAGAGTCTCCATTTACCCGTCCATTGATAGTTCTAAGGTTTTGTTATTTACATAGATTAAGCAATCGGTGGCCACTTTTGTTTGTCACACCATCGTAACTTTTTCGGATTTCTAATATTTCAAATGTCAGGTGTTGAGTGTTGGTGAAATGATTCCCTTCGTTATCTATAAAAATCAGGGAGGTTAGATGTTCTAGTGTTAAAATCGCCTAATAATTTTTTTTTTGTTTTCCTGTGTAAGTTCAGTTATATCTTTGCTTAGATCTTCAAAAATATTTTCATCAAAATAATTAGACTGTTCTGGTGGGATATAAATATACCACAAATTGCTAAAGATGATATTCTTGTCCAGATATAGTTTGGAGTTTTTTTGCATAATTGTACTTGGTCTGCAAGAGAATTTTTGTACCATATCACTACCGGGTGTCCCAAAAAAGGTAACAGATTTGATGGGGACTAGCGACGAGAGTATAAGTCGAATCGATCCCAAATAAGTTTTGGAGTATTCTTCGATAATTAACTTGAAGATTAATACCTCGTTTGTTGATATTGGCGCATCAAGAGTTGAAATATTAATCTCGAAAGCCAAAATTTGCGTCCATCTACCGGGTGTCCCAAAAAAAAGTTCCGACGTTTGATTGAGCACAGATAAAAATCTTTTTAATCTGGCAATTTCTTTTGATCCTAGCTACGTGCTAGATATTTCAACTTACAGTTTGGCATATCGTAGGAAGAAATTAGTAATCTGAAAATGGAGTTATGAGCTCTAACATTTCACTTTCATGTTCAAGGCATTTTTGTGTGTTCGTCCAGTCCGAATTGAGTGGCAAGGTATGAACGTAGTATTTTCCCGTTGAGACCTATTAGATTCGATTTTTAGACCTTTACTTCAAATATGCTCAATGAGCAGAACTCTTGCACGTCGTCAAGGCAATGAAACAAAGTGTCAACCCAGTTTTTGTGTTGCTCATCCGGAGATTCCCCTCCATCACGATGATGCAGAAAAGCGTACTAATCTCTCTGGTTTTGCCTTCAACATGAAGATGCGATGTTAGGACTAATAATTCCATATTCAGATTACTGATTTCTTCCTACGATATGCCAAACTGTAGGTTGAAATGTCCAGTATGTACCTAGAATGAACAGAAATTGCCAGATAACGAACTTTTTTGTCTGCGTTCAATCAAACGCCGGAACTTCTTTTTGGGACACCCGGTGCAAATCAGACCTTTTGGGTTTTGGCCTAAACTGCTAACGTGCTGGTTAGGGGAATCTCCTCAGTCAAAGACATTTTTGGACAAGCATCGGTCCTTGGGGTACCCGTTTGAAAAGAACGTAACAAACTGAAAACTAACAAACAAATTAATGAATATAGTCACCAAGGAATATTTTTCTCCAATCAAAATGCATTTACAAAAGTACACCAAGCCAAGCACGAATGAGCATTTTTTATGTTCCCTTGGGCATATACGATTGCTTGTTTCGTAATAATTTCGTGAGAGATGATGCAAAAAACATTTCATTCAAGCAATGAAGATTGCAAGATAGTCTATGTGTTAAAGCATACGGGACTTATTTCGCTGATGAATAACTTTTCTCAGGCAGGTGTAATTCAAAGTTTTTGTAGAATCAAGAAAGGGGTCCCTTCGGGGCTAAATTCTTGAATCTGATTGTGAAGTTCAAAGTCAGATTTCCACTAAAATGTGTTCCTAAGCACGAGGTTTCTTGTTTGTACTTGGCTATGATTGAGGAGATTCCACAGCACAGCTAGTTAACAGCTTAGGCCAAACCCCAAAAGCTCTGGTTTGGAGTAGGAGGCAAATTTGGACTTTCAAGATTAATATTCCAACTCTTGATGCACCAATATCAACAAATAAGGTATCAATCTTCAAGTTAACTCGAGGAGCATCGCCCTAAATGGTCAGCTAACGTTTTTCATCATATCTGAGCGCGCTGCAAAACTTAGTTTCAAAAGGAGTTCGGGCCTGGATTTTGCAGGAAAGTGCGCTAGAATTATTTGCTGATGCCAGTTCTGAGATTTTTTCTTGTTGTTTTCGTTTTATACCGCCTATCCTTGTCCTGAAGGATGTTTTTAAAACACTTACCTGAAATTGATAAAGGTGAGAGTATTTTATGTCCTTGTTGTTTTCCAAGCCCAATATTTTTTTCTTTGCGTTGTCTCAGGATTTTCAATAAAGTACAACTAAAGTTTGTTTTCAGGCAACTCCAACCCTCCAAAGGTTATTTTTGAAGAAAAATCTCAGAAATTTGCATTGAATGTAAAAGCCGGGGGCTTTATTTCGATTGTGGTCATTGATAATGAAAATGAAAACTTCAGACTGGCCTACCTGCGCCCCTATTGGTCAGCCTGTTGATTCTGACTTCCCTTACTGACTCCCCTGTCAACCACACTGTTAGAAGTCATAAGGTTAAAGTCATAATCCTCAAGATAATGGTAAAATTGTAAATCTTGATTTTTTTGTCAATTACTGCCTTGTTGGTTTCATTTGTGTAAAGTTTCATTCACGAACTAACTTTCCCTGTAGTCAATTTCATCATTTTATCTATCAATAATTTGAAATGTAACCATATCAATTCCTGCTTCTTGCAAACCCCTCCTCCCTTTGCTTCATTTTCAAAAATATCCCAAAGACCTCCTTATTCCTTCCTCCGGCACTCACAGTTTAATAATCCTGCTTCGGTTTGCTGCGGCGAGATAAGTCCAACTAGGTAACTGCGAAGGCATCGTTATGAATTCAGGGTACGTCCAAATTAGACGCCATGCCAAAGATTAGGCCGTTCCGACCGGCTTGCGTTTGAACTGAAAATTTATCAAGACAAACAAGAAGCTAGTCGTTACATTTAAGTTTAGCTTTTAGAAAGAGTTAATGAACATTTTAATCGTGATTTGTCCAGTCCTAAAGCGTTTCCTTATTTTTAAATCGATTTTGTTGCGAAACCTGACAATTTAGGGCGAAGCCTCTCTATCTAAGAGTACTTCAAAACTTATCAGGGGTCCATTCAACTTAAATTCTTATCGCTAGCCCCAATCAAATCTGTTACCTTTTTTTGGCACATCCGGTATACCACCAGAAAATGACTTCTGAGGTGGAACGATTTGTTTTGGTCTAATATAATTGGTGTAAAACCATCTAGGATGTCAAAGTTTTGTTTTTTCCCCATGTCTCAGCTACTATATAAAATGGAAACCAGGCTTCAAACGTTTTAGCACCTAGGGGTGCAAAACTCCCTCCCCTTGCTATGAATTAATTATTCAGGGGGATTCAATTCTCCCAAGAGTTCAAAGCATATGTTGCCGGATGTACATATATCGTTGTTAGGAAGTAAAACCAAGGACATTTTGCTCGTCATTTTCACTCGTTCTTGCAGGTTTTTTTTCTTTTTTTTTTAGTAATTTATTTTGAGTGGGCAGGAAGTATATCTAGCTACTTAAAGCTAATTTAAGCCCACTGTGCATGCCGCATCCAGGCACGGGACCCCTAGTTTAACGTCCCTTCCGAAGGACGGCGAGGTGAGTTGCGAAGTCAAGCCTCCGAGGTCACCCATCCGGAGTTTGACCTCACTCGACCGAGCTTAACTTCAGTCTCCTGACGGTAACTGATTAAGCCGCTTGGCCACTCACCCCACGTTCTGAAAGGGGCTCTCTGTACAAAAACTCCCATATCAACAGGAAGAAAATAATTATTTGAAGCTGAGTAAATTACTGCATCTAATTGAACATGTCGGTAATGAAACAAGACAGTTTTCAAAATTATTGCTTTGCTGCTCAGAGAGAAGTATCTTTTTCAAACGCCGAGCGTTTTTACTTTATTCACCTGGTATAAGATTAAAAAATTCCTATTGATATGTCTTTCATTCTTTCTTAGGTGCCTTTAAAGCTGTGATAGTGCTGATGTTGCTGGCTATTTCATTGCAATGTTTATGCGTGATAATGGGCCTAATCATACGAAACTACGAAAAGCAGCGTGCCATGATCATTGTTCCTGTGCTGTTCAATTTTGGAGCTGGTATGTTACTGTTAACTTTGACCATGACTGCAATTGGGATGTACATCTTCCTCTATTCCGAAAACATTCTTCATATCATATATCATACTAAGCCTGCTCGGCGCGGCTATAGAGGATGGCGGTGGCAATCGTAATAATATTTTCATAAGAAAAATTATCACTAACAAAAATCAAAATGGCCAGGTGAATGAACAGGTATTGAAGCATATTCTCCCAAAAATGTTTGGTTGTTTTTCTTTCTCTGCTTCTTTTACAACTTTGTTTTTGAGGCTGACCTTGGCGGTTGGTTTTCGGACAGTGTAGTCACAATGCAGAACGTGCCAAG
Source organism: Aurelia coerulea (assembly GCA_039566865.1). NCBI lineage: Eukaryota > Metazoa > Cnidaria > Scyphozoa > Semaeostomeae > Ulmaridae > Aurelia > Aurelia coerulea. The sequence goes on along the minus strand of CM076947.1, from coordinate 18,125,835 downwards.
ATATTTATTTTTCGATCAATTACATGGTAAATATTCCGCCTATAAACTCTTCTGCTTCATTTGTCTGGTCTTGTTTTCCTATTCTTGAATGCAAAAACAATGGCTCGCCTATCGGTTCTCGAAATGGACGTTGTGGAGAGCTCTCAGTTTGCTAAAACCAATCTATAAACTGGTAAATGCAGGAAAAAATAGGTTTTGATCTTATTATAATTTTCCATCGATCTACGTACAGATATTTATGAAAAATCCATTTCAAATGTGAACTTTATTCATTCTCCCAAACAAGAGTGAAACAATTGATTTATTGGGTGTCCGAGAACCACAACCAAGAACTTTTAAAACCATTTGATATGGAATTTGCTGTCCTACCTTCAGCAAAACAGTTTTAACTGTTTGACGCAATCATATGCGTTATTCACATGCTAGACCTCCAATTTATTTGATTATTTAAAATGTTTACTTCGTTCAGCAATGGATTCAGAGTGTTGAAACTTTTGTAACGTACTTTCCTGTTGGTTTTCGAGATTTTTACCAAGAATTACCACCGCCGTCCGATTACCACCGCCGACACCCAGGCTAATTTTGTTCCTAGCGCCAATCTTTTTAATGGTGTATCATTTTTATGAAATTCTGATGACTTTCGTGATCGGCAGCGAAGCAAAGAGAAATATCGTTGTGACGTTTACGTGTGCGAAGGATCGAGAGGAACTGAAAATACCAAGCGGCATTCTGCGACATTTCACTCCCAAGAAATCTCGTACACCTGTGGCGAAAATCCTAGTGTTTTCGACAAAGATCCACATAAAATCCGTCAAAATCCTTTTGTTCTCGAAAAATCTCGTACGCTTTTTGAAATGAGATTTTTTTCATTTTTTATTTATTTGCTACCAAAAGTTTCTAACGTTTCTATTATATCGGTAATGCTGCAAGTGTATAGTTAATTTTTTTTGTCTAAAGGCTAAAGGACTCCCAAATTACTTAGTAAGATCTCAAAAGTCTGGACCAAATACTGTGTTTGTAAAGTAAATTGTAATTGTGTAGCCATGAAAAGGTCTCTTGTTGCCAATTTCACGGACATGGATGGAACTGCTTTTGCGGAAATTTGGAATAATGGCTATATTTCGTAATTAGGGCGAACCAGGGAATAACCGCCGCTTTGTGAAATTTAACATTAAAGACAAAGATAGAACAAGCTTACAGGCAAACTTTATGATTTTGTTGAGATATCACATCCGTTTCAAAAACTGGTAATTTTGGGCAGGAAAGCGGTACTGTGTCACAAAAGAACGGAGAGCCAGTTCTTTTTCGCATATTATCTACGCGTATTTTTGTCTTAAGAAACTAGAGTCTCTTTCATGCTATGATTAGCATTACTTTAATTTGTTTATTAGATTGTTTTGTAAATAAGGTTGTTCAATTTTGTGTGCTTTTCTGTTGCATCTAGTTATTTTATGTATTTGCACGCCCCACGGTAAATCAGTCCTCAAGAGGGATGTGACCAATGCCTAAAGAAATTAAAATCAAATCAAAATCAAATCAAAAACGTATTCTTAAGAAACTAATGTCCGGAGCTGGTAGGCAGTTTCTTAAATTGTTGGGCCATTTTGCTACCAAAAGTTTCTGACGTGTTTCTTACGGTATCTATATAAAATGTCACCTTTGTCCCAAAAACTTGTTGCTTTTGGCAGGAAAGCGGGCCCCTACATTTCTTAGTAAAATCTCAAAACAACAAATTATATAACAGATAAGGTCGTTTCTTAACTTTTGAAAAATTGAGCCTGCCGTTTCTTATAAGTGGTGTCCTATCCGCGCAATTGAAGGCTGCTGTCAATAGTGATATTTCAGCCCCCTGGCGACCTCCTCTTCGGCGTTACTGACTGTGTGGGCTCTGTTTCGGAATATGGATGGATTACGTGTGTGGGCTCTGGTTTGGAATGGATTACGTCTCAAATTCTGATATCGAAACAAAGAATAAATGCTGTCTCCTGATGAATTGATGGATATACACAGGAATGCGTTTCACGGCTTATATATATATATAGATATAAAGATGAACACAAGAAAGAGACGACTTGGAGTGAGTTCTTCAAACTTTTCTTTTACTCTTCTCTACTCTTGACGCGTTTCGACGCTATGGTCATCGTCAGAAGAATGACTATTTTTACAATGGTATGCCCCTTTTATAGCCTTTTTTCAGTCACGTGATTTAAAAGGGGTCACGTGATGCAAAATTGGGGTCACGTGATGCCGAATATGGCGTCATATGAATCCTTGATTGAGTTTTAAAGTTACGTTTTATGTGTAGAGAATGATAGGCCACAGGGAAACAAAGTATTGCATAAATGAGCGAACGGAAACAAAATGGCCTATCCCTTGGTTTTTTGAGGAATTTTTATCTAATATTTGTCTGGATGGTTAAGTTTGTTATTCAAACCTTTTGGTGTTAGAGTCTGCAGCCGCTTAATCCAATTATCTTCATGGGTTTCAAGTAATTTTGTCATATTGTCAACATCTTCTTTCTCTATTCGTTCGATTATCGTGAACCTTGCATCTCTCGCAAAGACGTGGTGTTGTTCTTTAAAGTGTTTTTCTACGGGAAGGAGCTTATCGTATTGTGTTGATTTAATTCTAGAGCGATAGTTATTTAGTCTGTAATTGAAGGGCCATTCAGATTTACCAACGTACTGTATATTACAGCGAACGCATTCAAGGAGGTACACGACATTCATGCTCCTACAATTTGATTTATGAAATATTTTGTATGTTTTTCGGGTGTTTATACTTGTGAAAGAGTTAGTCTTGATACAATCATGTATCATGTATCATGTATCATGTATCATGTATCATATATCATATATCATATATCATATATCATATATCATATATCATATATCATGTATCATATATCATATATCATATATCATGTATCATATATCATATATCATATATCATATATCATATATCATATATCATATATCATAACATTATTTTTTTACTGTAGGTTTAAGTGTCAGGCAGCCTAAGGCTGATGTGGACCTGCAAATTAGAATAACTCCTTATCACAATTAAAGAAAAGCCTTTACAATATAAAATCATAAGTTAAAATCTATATACTTTCAAAGTACAGATCAATCTTAATTTATTTATTTTTTCATATTTTTCTTTAAAGTAGAAGTCAAAGTCTCAAATAGATCTTACATTGATTGGTCTGCTTTGTTCAAGATCTTATTCGCGGATACTCTTTGTTACTTGATTGCGAAGCTTTTTATATGAATTCCACATTGCTGGAGATCTTTCAACATCTTTTTTGGCAGCATCCCTTTTTAACATCAGTTCTCTAATGAGAGGTGTCATCCAGGGTGCTGTTTGGGAGTGCAGCCTCTTTTTTTCATTTGTTCATGCATGTCTAAAATCGACTTGCAGATTTCCTGAAATGTGGTGGTCATTTCATTACAATTGCTGTTGCATGCGTTGAAAATGGTTTCCCAATCTACTTGTTGTAAATCATTGCGAAAAAGAGACCTGCCATACTTCTTTAGATTTCTGGTCTCGACAATTTCTGGTGTCTTATCCTTTTTTTGCCGCCAGGCATTGATTTTTCGTATGCCATACACCAGATAGTGGTCTACCATTCCAATCTTCAGTACATCCGAATGTAAAATGAATTTTTAGCAGGAGGAAGAAATTTGGTCTATCAGCGTTTTGGTAACAATTTGCTCAATTTGATCTCCTGACAGTACAATGGGGCTCAAACCCTGTTGGAGTTATGGGAGCCACGGAAGGGGAAGGGGCAGGAGGACTGCACTGTAGGTAAGATCGTATGGTTGAAGGTTCGTGCAATGGCGCTGCCACAGGATGGTCCACCCCAGCCTTCCCAGAGCTCGATTTTCTAATGTCTCGAAATCAGTTAAAAAGAACTTGGGGGAGAGGGGGTGGGCAGGTTTTTATTGAATTGGAACTTTGGTGATAACTGGTTTTCTTCTTGAATCCTGAATTCCGTTATTGACAGTTTCCAGAAAAGCCTTTAATTTCAATTTCAAATCATATCTTTTCCTTCTTCGTAAATTGATATATGATGTACTTTTCTGTTTCGATTTTTTCGTTGTGGAAAAATGCTTGCTGTTACGAAAAATGCTGCTTGAGATGGTTATTTTTCCAAACATATCGAAATGCATCAATAATCAAAATAATAAAAAGGGCGCTTCCCACATTTCCCGAGAATCTGAAGGGCGAGATCAGAAAACATTTCTCTGCCCATAGACCCTCTCCAAATATTCCAACTTATATTTTGAAAATTTGATTGTTTTTCTAGATATTGATAAGACACATTTTCATTTTCCTCAAATTATGCTGTTCAAATGATAAACTGCTTCCTTTTTATTTCATCGTAGCACTGTCAGGCACTGTTGGCTTATGCATCTTCACCCAGCAGTATGACAAGACGAGGTGTTATCTGAGTGCAAGTTATGTAATGGGCTGGCTTGGCATGGTAGAAGTATACCTAAGCTGTTTATTCTATACGCTCGTCGCACTTGGAAAATGAGAACATATTACAAAGGGACCCCAAAATAGAATTGCGACAAAAAACCAACGCAGTCATGTTGAATATGCATAGGTAGTTTATTAAGCCTATGTGGGTGGTGAGCGACGGATGATGCTTTAAACCGACAACAATCTAGGAAATTTGCATGAACTAAAGTTGAAAATATTAGGTTTAAGGTTGATTTTTTGTGTAGCACTTTTTGGAGAATCGGCCATATGGTCTGAATGATAATCAATTAACGTTGTTGGAAAAATTGAAACTGTAGTTGCATCATTTGGAATGAGATGTACCTTGGTTTCAATCCAGTAGAACGAATGTTTGTGATGTTGTGAAAGTCTTGAAATAAAGTCATTACTGAGAATTAGTGGGCCTCTTGGTCTGTTTTTCCACCGGAGATGTTCGAAAGCAAGGCAGCATACTCTTCATTACTGCATAAAGATAAATTAAGAATCAGACGTGGTCATCATCCTCAAGCAATGTTTGCTCCAATGCGATATAGGAAAAAGTGAATTGTTTTCGAATGTGCGTGGGTTTTGCACGTAAATTCTTCAGCTTCTCTATCCAAATAACATTTAGATTTCAAAATGGTGTATAGAGTGCTAATCATGCTTAATTTGAAAATGTTTAATCACTGCACAGCGTAAATCACCTTCCTCCTCAGGGGCCTTTGTCGTCGCAAAATTAGGTTGAGCGTAAATCAACATAAGGTAATCGGACACTTAAGGAAAATAAATATTTTCATATGAAACTTTGATAAAAGATGAAAACCAAAAATACCAGGTGAATGGACAGGTATTTGGACATATTTTCCCGAAATGTTTTAGTTTTTTACTTTGCCTGCTTTTCTTTGACAACGATGTTTTTGAGACTAATTTTGGCGGTGGTTTTCGGACAGTGAGTTAACAATGCAGGACGTGCCAAGAAAATTATTTTTCTGTTTATACTTGGCAAGTATTCTGTCTCTAAACTCTTTCGCTTCATTTTTCTTGTCTTTTTTTCTATTCTTGAATGCAAAAACAATGGTTTGACTGTCTGTTCTTGTAATGACATTCTGGGGAGGTCTAAGTACCCACAAAACTATCTAAAAGCTAGGAGATGCATTCGAAAAACGTTGTTTTGATCTCGTTACTATTTTCGATTGATGTAGGGTGTCGGCAGTGGTAATTGGACGGTGGTAGTAATCGAGTAAAAACCGACAGGAAATTATGTTACAAACTAAATCCATCAACGTGGGTATTTCTTGGTATTGGAAGCTAACATTTTACCGGGTGTCCCAAAAAAAAGTATAGGCGTTTGAACAGTTCCTGTGAAGGAGCCATGAATTCAAATTTTTTTATTTCCCTTTATGGTATGGATGAGATTTCAACTTAGATTTTGCGACCTTGCATGTCCAAATCGGGTTTGTATTTGCAGAGTAATTCACTTGAACAGGCAAAATTTCTTAAGCAGCCTAAGACAGATGGTTATTGAATTATGCAGGCAGCTACTATATATGTGTAATTCACAAAAAGCTTTTGGGGCAGCTAAACAATGCATTCTTTGTGGAAATTTTTGGAGCTATGAAGGCGCAATTTACTGTTCACTATTCAAAAGCCCAATGTGACTGAACAATCACAACTGCAACCAAACTTGGGTGGGAAAGATCCTTTAGTTCTAGAAGACACTACTCCATGCGGTTCAAGTTCCTTCAGTCCTAGAACTTTACATTGTGAACTGTTTAATTGTAAATGCATCTTTTCTTTTAATATTTTCTTTAATTTGTATAATAGTTTGATTGATCAGGAGATTTTTAAGAATACATATTTCAATGGTTGAGCTGACTCAAAATTTTCTTCAAATTACGCATTGATAGTAGTAGCATAATTAAATAACCATCTGTCTCAGGCTACCTCAGAAATTTTGCCTGTTCAAGTGAATTACTCTGCAAATACAAGCCCGATTTGGACATGGAAGGTCACAAAATCTAAGTTGAGATCTCATCTATATCTGAAAATAAAAGAATTTGAATGCAAGGCTCCTTCATAGGAACTGTTGAAACGCCTATACTTTTTTGGGACAACCGGTAGATACTAAACAACTGTACGAAAAGCCTTCATGAAAGTAGAACTTGCAAAGATGTTGTTTTCGGACATCCAATATATAACTGGTATTGAAAGTAGACATCCAATTTTTAAGTGATTGTTTAAGATTTTTGCTTCTTTCTGGAATAGATTCAGAGTTTTGAATCAGGGATGTGATATTCGCAACGACAACTTCTAGAACTGGAATTACGACATGAATCATAGAAGTTATAGTATAACTCGTATAAATTACAATTGGATGTATACTTTCAATACCAGTTATACTATAACTTCTATGATTCATGTCGTAATTCCAGTTCTAGAAGTTGTCGTTGCCAATATCACATCCCTGATTCAAAACTCTGAATCTATTCTAGAAAGAAGCAAAAATCTTAAACAATCACTTAAATTGGATGTCTAGCATGTAACTGACGCATAGCATTATGCCAAAGACTTAAAACAGTTTCATTGAAGGGCAGACAGCAGATGTCATATTATCGAATGGTTTTAAAAGTTCATGGCGGTGGCTTTCGGACGCCAAATAAACTAGTTGCTTGGGAGCATGAACAAAGGTCGGATTTGAAGGTTTTCTGGATTTTGACATTTCATTCATAAATATCTCTACATACATCAATCGAAAATAGTAATGATATCAAAACAATATTTTTCGAACGCATCTACTAGCTTATAAGTTGCTTTGTGTGAACCGAGAAGCTCTCCAGAATTACAAGAACCGACACTGGAACCATTGTTTTCGCATTCACGAATAGAAATCAAAGGCAAGAAAATGAAGCAAAAGAGATTATAGATGGAGTACTTGCCAAGTATAAACAGAAACATTTTTTAACTTGGCACATTCTGCATTGTGAACTCACTGTCCAAAAATCACCGCCACTGTCCGAAAACCATCGCCAAGATCAGTCTCCAAAATATCGTTGTCAAAGAAAAGCAGCCAAAGTAAAAAACCAAAAAATTTCGGGAAAATGTGTCCAAATACCTGTCCATTCACCTGGTACTTTTGCTGTTTGTCTTTGATCAGTTTTTCTTATGAAAATATTTAGTTTTCCTTAAGCGTCCGATTACCACCGCCGGCACCTTGTGTATAGATATTTATGAATGAAATGTCAAAATCCAAAAAAATTCAAATCTGACCTTTATGCTCCCAAAGAACCGATTTATTTGGTGTCCTAAATCAACCGCCATGAACTTTTAAGACAATTCGATATGGCATCTGGGAGCAATTCTAGAATACCCCATCCCATTTTGGAAGCCGTCCCTTGCTAGTTCTTTGATACACATGACCCAATGTGATTGTATGTGCGTGATGCTTATATTTTTATTAAGTTTTCATATGATACGTAAAGAATAGGGTTAAGTACCGAGGAGTCATTCAAGAACGAAAAAATTACAAGGTGAGAGGCTGATTTATTCAAGTTAAGTTTTGAGTTCTTCTATTTTGTTGATATGCTGCTACGTTCATACGCTGTGGAAGGGAAATGGAAAGTCTTGTATTTTGTTGATATGCTGCTACATTGATACGCTGTGGAAAGGAAACTAAAGGTCTTATATTTTATTGATACGCTGCTAAGTTGATATGCTGTGGAAAGGAAAATAAAGGTCTTATATGTTGTTGATACGCTGCTACCTTGATACGCTGTGGAAAGGAAACTAAAGGTCTTATATTTTGTTGATACGCTGCTACGTTGATACGCTGTGGAAAGGAAACGCTGCTAGATGACCACGCTTCAAAATGGCGGCGTGACGTGTAGTTAGGTCCGATGGCTTAAGTTGGTGTAAATGGTCATAATACTTACAAGATGAGCAAGGCTCAAAGAAAAAACGCAAGAAGCAAAAGCCAAGCAACTGAAGAAGCTGATATTACTGAATCATCGACGGTAGACACTGAGCCAGCCACGGCGGATGCTGGGCCTAACAATAGGCCTAGTAGACCGCTTGAGTCTGGGTCAGTCTACCCATCGGTACGACCTGCTTGGATTACGCAATTCCAAACTGACCTTACACAAATGATTGAGGTGAAGATGAACGAAAGTCTGAAAAGACTTGAAGAAAAGATCGATAAAAGACTCGGTGAAATGAACTCAGACATTAATATGAACAGAACTTCATGTGAACACGCCCTACAAAGAGTACAGCAGGCTGAATCAATTGCTCAAGAAGCTAGTAACAAAATTATTCAGCTAAAGGTTGAAGTTCTGAAGAATTCTAATGAGTTAAACTCATTACAAAATGAACTTGAAGACCTTAGAAATCGACAAATGAGGAAATCTTTGGTGTTTTATGGCTTTCCAGAAAAAGGGAATGAATCCTGGGATGAATCCAAACATCTACTTGAAAAACACATTGAAGTTTGTGGCCTAGAGCAAGTTGATATCGATAGAGCTCACAGAGCCAGTTCCAGGAATAAATCCAGTGAAAAAGGAAAGGCAAGGCCAATTTTTGCCGAATTTGTTACTTGGCAAGATGCGAATTGCATCCTTCAAAATGCCAACAAACTCTCAAGGCCTCCAAAAGGTAGTAACAGATCATCCCCCAGGATCCATATTCAACAACTGTATGGTAAAAAAACAGCACAAGAGAGGGGCAAGATGTTGAAAATTAGGAAATTCTTCATGCGTTCAAACCCCAGCTGGAGGGTTCACTTAACTTATCCTGCTACTCTGCACATCGACCAAGGCAATGGCTTTAAAAAATATGAGTTTGATGAAGGTGATCTGATGAATGCGGAAGAATTCTTTGATAAACTTAACATGGAGACTAAGAACTAGATTTTTTTGAAACATGGAATATCCATTTTTGACCAGCAAGCCAGGACATGTTGCCGGAACTGTGGTAACTACTTGTGTTTACCTGATCTGATCTATCTATTAGCTTTGTTTTGTTTTTTCAATTTTTTTTTTCCTGGCACTGATTTTGCCATTCCATACCAGATATTAACCAAAGACAACCAGATGTCACATCTACTGAGCAAAATTAATTCTATTAGTGAAAAAATCAAGCATGCAAATGAACCAGCAAACAAAAATGTGCGCATGCCTTGTGGTATTTGTGATAAAAATGTTAATCAAAACCAAAATGCAGTTTTTTGTGATCAGTTTGGCAAATGGATCCATGTCAAATGTAATGAGATTTCAAATTCTGAATTTCAAACACTACAAAAAGAGCCTGATAACAAGCCATGGTTTTGCCTCAAGTGCACCATTATAAAAAATGCATCTCTTTTTCCATTCACCTTGGAGTCAGATGAAATTCTGCTAGGGTTAAATGGCATCAACCTGCCTTCACTTGCTGATTCTTTGCCTTCCTTTGAAATTGCATCAAAACTGACCAATCTACCCAATTTGTCTGATTATGATACAGATGAACACTTGAACCTCAACATTAGCTCTCAGTATTGTACTGTTGAAGAAGTTGCTGAAATGGCAATAAGAGATAAAGACCTTCTCTCTTCCATATGCACATTAGAAGCCTTTCTCTTCATTTTGATGAATTACATGCACTACTCTCCTGTCTTAATGTAAACTTTAAGTCATAGGTTTGTCAGAAATAAAGGCTTCAGTTGGCACGGAAAGAAAATCAATACACAACTCACAGGCTACAAATTCTATGACACTCCTTCTCTCAGCTCTGCTGGTGGAGTTGGAATCTATGTTAAATCAAATCTCACAACAAACAAACGAGATGATCTCTGTATCAGAGATAAAGACTTTGAAACAATCTGGATTGAAATTGAAAATCCAAAAGCAAAACATGTTCTGTTTTGCTGTGCCTACAGACATCCAAGCTCTGATATATCAAAATTCAATGACCACTTACAGCAAATGCTCAACAACCTTTCAAAGGAAAATAAGCTGATTGCTATCATGGGTGATTTCAATATTGATTTGCTCAAATATGACAATCATACCCCAAGTAATGACTTTATCAACGTGATGTTTTCTTACCATCTCCAGCCATCCATATTGTATCCAACACGTATTACTGATTCTTCCTCCGCAATCATTGACAATATCTATATCAATAATGCAACTGAAACCAATATCTCAGCAGGCAATATTCTATCTCTAATCACTGATCATCTTCCTCAATTTGCCATCTTGAGTCACGATTTGCCTGACCACAAAGCATCATCTTACCTTGCTTACAATTACAAGAACTTTGATGAAGCTCAATTCCTTGCAGAATACAAAAAAATTGAATCTTCCTATCTTGACAAAGAGTGCCTAGATCTAAATAAGAAATTTGACTCCTTTCTACTCAATCTTCATAACCTCATCAACAAACATTGCCCCAAGAAAAAGCTGAATAGGAAGGTATTAAAGCTAAAAAACAAACCTTGGATTAACTTTCAAATTCAGAAAATGATGAAAATCAGAGATAACTTATTTCAGCAGTATAAGGCAACAAAATCTCCATTTGACTTGAAAGCTTATAAGCAATTTAGAAACCGTGTTGTCAATAAAATAAGAGAAAGCAAAAGAAATTATTATCATCAATACTTTAATGAACATAAAAACAACATGAAGATGATGTGGAAAGGCATAAAGAATATAATAAGCATCAAACCTGGAAATATTGAAAGTGTTTCTTATTTAAAAGATGAATATGGCTCCAAAATCTCAGACCCACTAAAAATAGCCAATGAATTTAATGACTATTTCACTAATGTGGCTCGTACCATCACAAAGAAAATTCCAAGGACACCAAAATCTCCCTTAGATTATTTATCTAATCCCAATCAGGATTCATTTTTTATCTCCCCATGCACTATGGAAGAAGTATCCACTCTTATTCTTTCATTAAAAAATGGCAAATCTAGTGGACCAAACAGCATTCCAGTTAAGCTTCTGAAAATCCTCAATTTTCCCATTTCAAAAGACCTCTCAGTTTTGATCAATGAATCCTTTCACACTGGGACCTTTCCTGACAAGCTTAAGATTGCAAAGGTTATTCCAATTTTTAAAAAAGGAATTGCAACAAGTAAATCGAATTACAGACCAATTTCGCTCCTTTCCATCTTCAGCAAAATAATTGAGAAATTGATGCGTCAGCGCCTATCCCGATTTCTTGAAGTTTGTGAGGTTTTATTTTGTATGCAGTTTGGATTTCGCACAGGCCACTCAACTGATCATGCCCTTATCAGTTTAACTGAAACCATAAAATCCTCACTGGACAAAAATAGATTTGGCTCTGGAATATTTGTGGATCTTCAAAAAGCTTTTGATACTGTTAATCATGATATACTTCTGAAAAAGTTGGAACATTATGGTATCAGAGGCACTGCTCTAAATTGGTTCCAATCTTATCTTAGCAATCGCAAGCAGTTTGTCTCAATAAATGGACACTCTTCTTCTCTTTGTAACATATCATGTGGTGTCCCACAAGGATCCGTTCTTGGTCCATTATTATTTCTTATCTACATTAATGACCTACCAAATTCATCAAAATTACTATCTTTTTTCCTCTTTGCTGATGACACTAACATATTCTGTGAGTCTGATGACCTTGACCTACTTACAAAGAAGGTCTACAGAGAACTGTAGAAAGTTAAGCTATGGCTTGACTCAAACAAGCTAGCACTTAACATAGAGAAGACAAATTTTGTATTATTTCACTCTCCCAGAAAGAAATTGACAAATTTCATCAATCTCAAAATTGGTAAACAGAATATTCAAAGGAACACGTATGTAAAGTTTCTAGGAGTTCTCATGGATGAACATCTGTCCTGGAAATATCACACAACTGAACTATGCAAAAAACTTTCTAGAACCGCTGGTATTTTCTTTAAGGTACGCCACTTTGTTCCCTTGGATACTCTTATATCACTCTATAACTCCCTGTTCTCTTCTTTCCTCAGCTATGGCATTTCAGTCTGGGGTTTGACTTACGAATCCTACCTGAACCCACTCTTCCGACTTCAGAAGAAAATTCTCAGGAGCATCAAATTTGAGCCCTTCTCTTCTCCTAGCTCACCAATTTTCCTATCATTAAAATTTTAAAACTTGAGGATGTTCTGCACCTAAATGTATTAACCTTTGTCTATAAAGCTATCAATAAGGTATCTCCGTCTTGCTTTCATGATTACTTTCAGCCAAATGCAGCTGTTCATAGGATTGGGACTCGTCAGGCTACCAGAGGTGACCTATTCAAATCTCTTAAAAATACCACTTTGTACGGTCTACAAACAGTACAGTATTTTGGTTCAAAACTCTGGAACACTCTTCCACTGTTCATTCGCGTTGCAAAGGTAAGGCTTTCTCCTCCGACAATCACTATTACTCATGCATATCTCGATATTCATCGAAATTTTCCGAATTTCTGGCCTGGAGTCTATTTTGGGACAAACTTTGAGTTAATTTTAAATGGCCGCAGGGTTGTTGTGAAATTCCATGCTCCCTGTGGCATCGTTGTGTAATCGTATGTGATTGTGTGATTGTAGGTTGTATTTGTAGTTTAGATATATTGTAAATATTATGAGCATATAAAAAAGAAAAAATTCGCGTTGCTAGCTCTACTGCCATTTTTCGTTCAAAATTGAAAATTTATTTCCTTGATTCATACTCTCAAAATTACTAGTTATGTGAACCAAACTTGACAAACCCCATCATAGGCTCATCTGGTTATTATTGGTATATTATCTGGTATCTTTGTTTTTAATGTAAAGTTCTTTTTTTTTAGTTTTTGCTTTATGTGGGGGGGGGGGGGGCTCTCTCTCGATTAGTTTACCTATTTAGAGAGCTCCTCCTTAATCGATCAATTTTCAATACAATCATGTAACGTATATATTTTTCTTAATTTATTCTAGTAATGTTTGTGATTTTGGTTCTTAGTGTTGTGATGTGTTTAGTTGTAGAGTATTTTGTATTGAATTGTATTTAAAATTGATTGATAAATGAATGAAACTGAAACTGAAACTGAAACTAAAGTTATATTTTGTTGATACACTGCTACGTTGATACGCTGTGGAAAGGAAACTAAAGGTCTGATATTTTGTTGATACGCTGCTACGTTGATACGCCGTGGAAAGGAAACTAAAGGTCTTATATTTTGTTGATACGCTGCTACGTTGATACGCTGTGGAAAGGAAACTAAAGGTCTAATATTTTGTTGATACGCTGCTACGTTGATACGCTGTGGAAAGGAAACTAAAGGTCTTATATTTTGTTGATACGCTGCTACGTTGATACGCTGTGGAAAGGAAACTAAAGGTCTTATATTTTGTTGATACGCTGTTACGTTGATACGCCGTGGAAAGGAAACTAAAGGTCTTATATTTTGTTGATACGCTGCTACGTTGATACGCCGTGGAAAGGAAACTAAAGGTCTTATATTTTGTTGATACGCTGCTACGTTGATACGCTGTGGAAAGGAAACTAAAGGTCTGATATTTTGTTGATACGCTGCTACGTTGATACGCCGTGGAAAGGAAACTAAAGGTCTTATATTTTGTTGATACGCTGCTACGTTGATACGCTGTGGAAAGGAAACTAAAGGTCTAATATTTTGTTGATACGCTGCTACGTTGATACGCCGTGGAAAGGAAACTAAAGGTCTAATATTTTGTTGATACGCTGCTATGTGTGGCTATGTTGATACGCCGTGGAAAGGAAACTAAAGGTCTTATATTTTGTTGATTCTCTGCTACGTTGATACGCTGTGGAAAGGAAACTAAAGGTCTAATATTTTGTTGATACGCTTCTACATTCAGTGGCGGACTGGCTCCGATTTTATCACCGGCCATGGATGAGTTTAGGGGGCCCTTAGTGGGAGGCCCTTAGTCCTCGATTTCTTACCCTAGCAAAGCTAAACTCATTTTCTTTGATAATGATGCGTATATCTTGTTATGGCATGATTAAATTTTTACGCAGTCTCTACTTTCTAAAAGTAGATTTGCCATTTTTTAGTATTGTGGGCCAGACGATCTATAATGTTATCGTATCTTGAACTGTTGAGCAACCCTTTCCCGATCTTCGTCCAGCAGTTTGGCCAGAGAAAATCAACTGACGGAGTATCAAAATGAGGGGTCTGGGAGCAAAGTCTCCAGGAAAATTTATGAGGACACGCCCTCTACTTTGGCTTAGAATGCTTCTCCAAATCCCATGTTTGCCGGTGCTAAAATTGAATTGTTGACCATTTGTAACGGTAGTTTTATGAATAGCATCAACAGGGAAATTTCTTGAGTAAACATCTGTTCTTTGGCTTAGTGCCTATCGCCATCCTATCTTTACCAGAGCAAAATTGGAAACTTTACAATTGTCAAAATTATTTTAGCAGTGTTATATCAATAAATACTCTTGGAAAATTTTCGCGCAAATTTACTTTGTTACAATTTTTGAAACTTGCAGCCTTTACTTTGGCTTAGGATGACTCTCCCAGTCATTGTCTAGGACCTGTCAGAGTCTTAACCTACACCTATACTCAACTATTTTCTTTGCAGGAATCTCGAGAAACAGTCTTTTGACAGAAGTTGAGGGGGCCTTTGCGCTTTCTGCAACGGTGCTCCCTTCTTTGCCATTCTATATCCGTATCTTCACTCTCGACTGTATTCATTTGTTTGAACAATAAATTCACTAACATGGTAGGATTCACATGTGAAGTGAGATGTCCACTATTCAAAAATGCAGACCTACTAAAGAAGTCCCTAAGTTCGCAAAAGGGGCCCTTTTCCAACAAAAAGGGGCCCTTTTTGCAAGATTTTGAAGGGGGCCCACAGGCCACGGACCGGTGGGCCGGTGGGCCAGTCCGCCACTGGTTGTTAAAGCTAAAAAAAGGTCATGATTGGAAAGAATAAGGGGTACTGAATATGACGCTATTAGTGCAGCTAAACTCTACCTAACGTTAATGAAAACATTATCTAATGCTTTAAGCTAGCTAATTCAATAGAAGTAGACATGTTCTTTATCACAATTAGTTAAAAGAATTTCGGAGCGTAAAAATTAGTAAACTATTAAATTTTACTAGTTTCAGAGTTGTAAAGACAGCAACTATGATAAAATAGTTCTTTCCTTAACAGGAAACAGTTGTTAAAGCTAAAATAAAGGTCATGATGGGAAAGAATAAGGGATACTAAATAAGAAGCTATTCGCGCAGCTAAACTCTACCTAACGTTAAGGAAAAGATTATCTAATGCTCTAAGCTAGTTAACTCAATAGAAGTAAACATGTTCTATATCACAATTATTTAAAAGAATTGCAGAGCGCAAAAGTCATTAAACTATTACGATTTACTAGTTCAACAGTTGTAAAGACAGAAACTATGATAAAATGGTTCCTTTCTTAGCAGGAAACAGTTATTAAAGCTAAAATAAAGGTCATGAAGGGAAAGAAAAAGGGGTACTAAATATGAAGCTATTAGTTCAGCTAAACTCTAGCTACCGTTAATGAAAGCATTATCTAATGTTTTAAGCTAGTTAACTAAACAGAAGTAAACATGTTCTATATCAAAATTGGTTAAAAGAAGTTCAAAAATAAAAAATCATTAAACTATTAAGTTTTACTAGTTTAACAGTTGTAAAGACAGAACTATAGAAAAATAGTTCTTTCCTTAGTAAAAAACAGTTGTTAAAGCTAAAACAAGGTCATGATTGGAAAGAATAAGGGGTACTGAATATGAAGCTATTAGCGCAGCTAAACTCTACCTAACGTTAATGAAAACATTATCTAATGCTTTAAGCTAGCTAATTCAATAGAAGTAGACATGTTCTTTATCACAATTAGTTAAAAGAATTTTGGAGCGCAAAAATCAGTAAACTATTTAATTTTACTAGTTTAAGAGTTGTAAAGACAGCAACTATGCTAAAGTTGGACAAGTAAAACATACTGATATTGTAGGAAACCATGGACTTGGAGAAAGAAACGAAACGGGAGAAAGACTAATACAATTCTGTCAACGAAACAAGCTATATATAACGAACACATGGTTTCAACATCCACCAAGGAAACTCTACACTTGGAAAAGTCCTGGAGACATACATAGAAATCAAATAGACTACATAATGATTAATCAAAGATTCCGTAATAGTGTAAAACAAGTGAAAACATATCCAGGCACTGACATCAATTCTGATCACAATCCTGTCGTTATGAAAATAGACATTAAATTGAAGATAATGAAGAAAAACCGAATACGAGAGCACACTGACCTAAACTTGTTGAGGCATGACGAATACAGAGCGAAATTCAACTTAGAGATTAGAAATAGATATACCGCCCTAAATATAGAGGGAATAGAACAGCAACCAGAGAATATAGAGCAGATATGGAGAACATTTAAAGAATGAATACATGAATAAAAAAAAGAGGTACTCCCACAGAAAGAGAAGGAAAATAAACAGGAATGGATGACGAAAGAAATATTAGAAATGATGGAAGAAAGAAAACAATACAAAATCATTGATCTCAAAAAATACAAAGAGATAAATAAGAATATCACAACAGCATGTAGGAAAGCAAAGGATGAATGGCTAAATCAACAGTGTCAAGAAATAGAAAATTTGGAAAGGCAATTTAAATCAAAGGAAATGCACAAAAAGGTAAAAGAACTAACCAGTAAGAATAAATCAAAAAAGGGCAGTGGATGCATTAGAAATAAAGATGGAAAAATATTATTTGACCAGGAAGAGATCGCAGCAAGGTGGGTTGAATATGTCACTGAATTATACAATGATGAGCGAGAACCCATACCACAATTTGAAGTAAACAGTGGGGAAAACATCTTGAAAGAAGAAGTAGAAAAGGCAATAAGATCAATGAAAAACGGCAAAGCAACAGGACCAGATGAAATACCAGCGGAAATATTAAAAGCATTAGACGAAACAAATACTGACATAATAATTAACCTTTGCAATACAATTTACAGCCATGGCCAGATCCCTTCAGAAATGAAGCAGTCAGTATTCGTAACTTTACCCAAAAAGCCTAAAACTCAGAATTGCGCAGAACACAGAACAATAAGCTTAATGAGCCATGGAACTAAATTGCTACTAAAAATAATACAACAAAGAATGATAGACAAAATTGATCGACAAGTAAGTAGATTACAAAGTGGGTTCAAATCAGGAACTGGAACTAGAGAAGGGATATTTAATCTCAGAGCAATATGTGAACGATCATTAGAAGTACAAAAAGATGTGTACATTTGTTTCATAGACTACACAAAAGCATTTGATCGTGTAAAACACACAAAAATGATCGAATGTCTGCAGGAGATAGGTATTGATGACAAAGATTTGCAGATAATAACAAGATTATATTGGGAACAGACAGCAGTAGTAAGAACAGAGAATGGAGTTACACCAGAATTCGAAATAAAGAAAGGAGTACGACAGGGCTGCATATTATCACCAAGCCTTTTCAATTTATATACTGAGAAGATATTTAGAGAAGTGGAAGATATGAAAGGAGTTGTTGTAGGCGGCGTAAACATCAACAATTTAAGATACGCAGATGATACAGCTTTAATAGCTGAATCTGCCGCAGATCTACAGGAATTGATAAATGCAGTAAATGAAAAAGGAAAGCCATATGGGATGGAAATGAACGTTGAAAAAAAAATCAATGGTCGTGAGTAAAGTAAGTCCCGTACCAAGAGCTAACATCACTCTGGAGGGAGCACAAATCAAACAAACGGCTAATATGGTTTATTTAGGACATATGGTGACTGAAGATGGCAAAAATGAGACTGAAATCAAAAGAAGGATAGAAATAGCTAGAAGTGCATTTCATAACATGTCAAAGATTTTAACATCAAGAAGAATAAAGGTCGAAACAAAGAAGCGGCTGGTTAAATGTTATATCTGGTCAACTTTACTGTATGGTGCGGAAACATGGACCATAACAAGAGCAATGATTGGAAAGATTGAAGCCTTTGAAATGTGGATATACAGGAGAATTCTGAAAATATCATATACAGAACACAGAACAAATGAATATGTATTACAAAAGATGAATACGAAAAGATCGCTGATAAATACAATAAAGCAGAGAAAATGTGCTTATTTTGGGCACCTGATAAGAGGAGACGGGCTTCAAAGGCTTCTCCTTGAAGGGAAGTTCAACGGGAAAAGAGGAAGAGGCAGGCCAAGATCAACGTGGTTTGATAACATCAAGGAATGGACACAAATGAACTATGCCGAAGCCACAAGAAAGGCACAGCATAGAGAGAACTGGGCATCCATGACAGCCAACCTGCTCAGAGCAGAAGGCACCTGACGACGACGAAAGACAGCAACTATGATAAAATAGTTCTTTCCTTAACAGGAAACAGTTGTTCAAGCTAAAATAAAGGTCATGATCGGAAAGAGTTAGGGGTAGCAAATAAGAAGCTATTGGCGCAACTAAACTCTACCGAACGTCATGGAAAACAATATCTAATGCTTTAAGCTAGTTAACTCAATAGAATTACACATGTGCTATATAAAAATTAGTTAAAAGATGTGTAGAGCGCAAAAATCATTAAACTATTAAATTTTCTTAGTTTAACAGTTGTAAGGACAGAAACTACTATAAAATAGTTCTTTCCTAAGCAGAAAACAGTTGTTAAAGCTAAAATAAAGGTCATGATGGGAAAGAGTAAGGGGTACTAAATAAGAAGCTATTGGCGCAGCTAAACTCTACCTAACGTTGATGGAAAACATTATCTAATGCTTTAAGCTAGTTAATTCAATAGAAGTAAACATGTTCTATATCAAAATTAGTTAAAAGAATTGCAGAGCGCCAAAAGTCATTAAACTATTACGTTTTACTAGTTCAAAAGTTGTAAAGACAGAAACTATGATAAAATAGTTCTTTCCTTAGCAGGAAACAGTTGTTAAAGCTAAAATAAAGGTCATGATGGGAAAGAATAAGGGGTACTGAATAAGAAGCTATAGGCGCAGCTAAACTCTACCTAACGTTAAGGAAAACATTATCTAATGCTTTAAGCTAGTTAACTCAATAGAATTACACATATGCTATATAAAAATTAGTTAAAAGATGTGTAGAGCGCAAAAATCATTAAACTATTAAATTTTTCTAGTTTAACAGTTGTAAAGACAGAAACTATGATAATATGGTTCTTTCCTTAGCAGGAAACAGTTGTTAAAGCTAAATAAAGGTCATCATGACAAAGAGTAAGTGGTACTAAATAAGAAACTCTTAGCGCAGCTAAACTCTACCTGACTATAAGGAAAACATTATCTAATGCTTTAAGCTAGTAAACTCAATTGAAATAAACACGCTCTATACCAAAAATTGTTAAAAGAATTGCAAAGCGTAAAAGTCATTAAACTATTACGTTTTACTAGTTCAAAAGTTGTAAAGACAAAGACTATGATAAAATGGTTCTTTTCTTAGCAGGAAAAAGTTATTAAAGCTAAAATAAAGGTCATGAAGGGAAAGAGTAAAGGGTACTAAATAACAAGCTATCAGTTCAGCTAAACTCTAGCTAACGTTAATGAAAACATTATCTAATGCTTTTAAGCTAGTTAATTCAATAGAATGAAACATGTTCTATATCAAAATTAGTTAAAAGAATTGCAGAGCGCAAAAATCATTAAACTATTAAATTATACTAGTTTAACAGTTGTAAAGACAGAAACTATGATAAAATTGTTCTTTCCTTAGCAGGAAACAGTTGTTAAAGCTAAAAAAAGGTCATGATGGGAAAGAGTAAGGGGTACTAAATATGAAGCTATTGGCGCAGCTAAACTCTACCTAACGTTAAGGAAAACATTATCTAATGCTTTAAGCTAGCTAATCAATAGAAGTAAACATGTTCTTTATCACAATTAGTTAAAAGATTTGCGGAGCGCCAAAATCATTAAACTATTAAATTTTACTAGTTTATCTGTTGTAAAGACAGAAACTTTGATAATATGGTTCTTTCCTTAGCAGGAAACATTTGTTAAAGCTAAAATAAAGGTCTTGATGGGAAAGAGTAAGGGGTACTAAATAAGAAGCTATTGGCGCAACTAAACTCTACCGAACGTTATGGAAAACAATATATAATGCTTTATGCTAGTTAACTCAATAGAATTACACATGTGCTATATAAAAATCAATTAAAAGATTTGTAGAGCGCAAAAATCATTAAACTATTAAATTTTCCTATTTTAACAGTTGTAAAGACAGAAACCACGATAAAATAGTTCTTTCCTAAGCAAGAAACAGTTGTTCAAGCTAAAATAAAGGTCATGATTGGAAAGAATAAGGGGTACTGAATAAGAAGCTATAAGTTCAGCTAAACACTACCTAACGTTAATGAAAACATTATCTAATGCTTTAAGCTAGTTAATTTAATAGAAGTAAACAAGTTCTTGATCACAATTAGTTAAAAGAAATGCGGAGCGAAAAAATCAGTAAACTATTAAACTTTATTAGTTGAAAAGTTGTAAAGACAGCAACTATGATAATATGGTTCTTTCCTTAGCAGAAAACATTTGTTAAAGCTAAAATAAAGGTCATGATAGGAAAGTAAGGGGTACTAAATAAGAAGCTATTGGCGCAGCTAAACTCTACGTAACGTTGAGGAAAAGATTATCTATTGCTAGTTAAGCTAGTTAACTCAATAGAAGTAAACATGTTCTATATCAAAATTAGTTAAAAGAATTGCAGAGCGCAAAAGTCATTAAACTATTACGTTTTACTAGTTCAAAAGTTGTAAAGACAAAAACTATGATAAAATGGTTCTTTTCTTAGCAGGAAAAAGTTATTAAAGCTAAAATAAAGGTCATGAAGGGAAAGAATAAGGGGTACTAAATAAGAAGCTATTAGTTCAGCTAAACTCTAGCTACCGTTAATGAAAGCATTATGTAATGCTTTAAGCTAGTTAACTAAATAGAAGTAAACATGTTCTATATCAAAATTAGTTAAAAGAAGTGCAAAAATAAAAAATCATTAAACTATTAAGTTTTACTAGTTTAACAGTTGTAAAGACAGAAACTATGGAACAATAGTTCTTTCCTTAGTAAGAAACAGTTGTTAAAGCTATAAAAAGGTCATGATTGGAAAGGATAAGGGGTACTGAATATGAAGCTATTGGCGTAACTAAACTCTACCTAACATTATGGAAAACAATATCTAATGCTTTATGTTAGTTAACTCAATAGAATTACACATGTGCTATATAAAAATTAATTAAAAGATTTGTAGAGCGCAAAATCATTAAACTATTAAATTTTCCTAGTTTAACAGTTGTAAAGACGGAAACTACAATTAAATAGTTCTTTCCTAAGCAGGAAACAGTTGTTAAAGCTAAAATAAAGGTCATGATGGGAAAGAATAAGGGGTACTTAATAAGAAGCTATAGGCGCAGCTAAACTCTACCTAACGTTAAGGAAAACATCATCTAATGCTTTAAGCTAGTTAATTTAATAGAAGTAAACATGTTCTCTATCAAAATTAGTTAAAAGAAGTACAGAGCGCAAAAATCATTAAACTATTAAGTTTTACTAGTTTAAGAGTTGTAAAGACAGAAACTATGATAAAATAGTCCTTCCTTTGCAGGAAACAGTTGTTAAAGCTAAAATAAAGGTCATGATTGGAAAGAATAAGGGGTACTGAATAAGAAGCTATAAGTTCAGCTAAACACTACCTAACGTTAATGAAAACATTATCTAATGCTTTAAGCTAGTTAATTTAATAGAAGTAAACAAGTTCTTGATCACAATTAGTTAAAAGAAATGCGGAGCGAAAAAATCAGTAAACTATTAAACTTTATTAGTTGAAAAGTTGTAAAGACAGCAACTATGATAATATGGTTCTTTTCCTTAGCAGAAAACACTTGTTAAAGCTAAAATAAAGGTCTTGATGGGAAAGAGTAAGGGGTACTAAATAAGAAGCTATTGGCGCAGCTAAACTCTACGTAACGTTGAGGAAAAGATTATCTAATGCTAGTTAAGCTAGTTAACTCAATAGAAGTAAACATGTTCTATATCAAAATTAGTTAAAAGAATTGCAGAGCGCAAAAGTCATTAAACTATTATGTTTTACTAGTTCATCAGTTGTAAAGACAAAAACTATGATAAAATGGTTCTTTTCTTAGCAGGAAAAAGTTATTAAAGCTAAAATAAAGGTCATGAAGGGAAAGAATAAGGGGTACTAAATAAGAAGCTATTAGTTCAGCTAAACTCTAGCTACCGTTAATGAAAGCATTATCTAATGCTTTAAGCTAGTTAACTAAATAGAAGTAAACATGTTCTATATCAAAATTAGTTAAAAGAAGTGCAAAAATAAAAAATCATTAAACTATTAAGTTTTACTAGTTTAACAGTTGTAAAGACAGAAACTATGGAACAATAGTTCTTTCCTTAGTACGAAACAGTTGTTAAAGCTATAAAAAGGTCATGATTGGAAAGAATAAGGGGTACTGAATATGAAGCTATTGGCGTTAGTTAACTCAATAGAATTACACATGTGCTATATAAAAATTAATTAAAAGATTTGTAGAGCGCAAAATCATTAAACTATTAAATTTTCCTAGTTTAACAGTTGTAAAGACGGAAACTACAATTAAATAGTTCTTTCCTAAGCAGGAAACAGTTGTTAAAGCTAAAATAAAGGTCATGATGGGAAAGAATAAGGGGTACTTAATAAGAAGCTATAGGCGCAGCTAAACTCTACCTAACGTTAAGGAAAACATCATCTAATGCTTTAAGCTAGTTAATTTAATAGAAGTAAACATGTTCTCTATCAAAATTAGTTAAAAGAAGTGCAGAGCGCAAAAATCATTAAACTATTAAGTTTTACTAGTTTAAGAGTTGTAAAGACAGAAACTATGATAAAATAGTCCTTCCTTTGCAGGAAGCAGTTGCTAAAGCTAAAAAAGGTCATGACGCGAAAGAGTAAGGTATACTAAATATAAAGCTATTGGCGCAGCTAAACTCTACCTAACGTTAAGGAAAACATTATCTAATGCTTTAAGCTACTTAATTAAATAGAATTAAACATGTTCTATATCAAAATTAGTTGAAAGGATTGCAGAGCGCAAAAATCATAAAACTATTTAGTTTTACTAGCTTAAAAGTAGTACAGACAGAAAATATGATAAAATAGTTCTTTCATTAGCAGGAAACTGCTAATAAAGCTAAAATAAATGTCATGATGGGAATGAGTAAGGGCTACTAAATAAGAAGCTATTGGCGCGGCTAAACTCTATCTAACGTTCAGGAAAACATTATCTAATGCTTTAAGCTAGTTAACTCAATAAAATAAAAACGATCTATACCAAAATTTGTTAAAAGAATAGCAGAGCGTAAAAATCAATAAACTATTACATTTAGTAATATAGTAGTTTCACAGTTGCAAAGACAGAAACTATGATAAAATAGTTCATTCCTTAGCAGGAAACAGTTGTTAAAGCTAAAATAAAGGTCGCGATGGGAAAGAGTATGGGGTACTAAATAAGAAGCTATTAGCGCAGCTAAACTCTGCCAAACATTGATGAAAACATTATCTAATGCTTTAAGCTAGTTAATTCAATAGAATTAAACAAGTTCTATATCAAAATTTGTTTAAACTATTGCAGAGCGCAAAATAATAATAATAATAATAAAAGCACTTATATTGCGCCATATATCCGCAGGGCTCATAGGCGCATTACAATCAAAAACACTAAGACTAATTAAAATATGATTAAAAATACAAAAGTTTACAAAGTTTCATTAAAAATCCAAGTTAAACAATTCATTCAATAAAATACTGTTCAAATAAATGGGTCTTCAAACGAGATTTAAAAGTTTCAACTGTGTTACAAGCTCTAACCGAATAGGGGAGTCTGTTCCAAAGGAAGGGGGCAACATTTACAAAAGCACGATCACCAGCCGTTGCTAATCTGGTCTTCCCTACTTCTAGTAATAGTTCATCACATGCAGATCTAGTGCAACGAGAAGCCTTACGCAATTTCAATAATTCTTTAAGATATTTTGGTGCTAGATCTTTTAAACATTTAAAGGTTAACATTAGTATTTTGTATTGTATTCTACTTGTGACAGGCAACCAATGAAGTTGCTTCAACACCGGTGTTATGTGACAGCGTTTGCGTTCGCCCGTTAACATTCTTGCAGCAGCATTCTGGATCTTCTGCAGCTTTTGTAATTCGCATGATGGTAATCCATATAACAAAGAATTGTTACAGTCAAGTCTTGACATGACAAAGGCGTGAATAGCTTTCTCCGCAGCCTCCTTGGTAAGGTATCTTCGAGCAAGGCTAATGTTGTGCAGATGATATCTAGCTGATTTGCACAATGCGTTCACATGTGATTTCAACTTCAAATTCGTATCAAAAACAGCGCCAAGATTTCTCGCTTTTTCACTGGCTTCAATGACACTACCTCCAACATTAATGTATATGTTTGAGAGTTTCTTGCATTGTTTATGGGTGCCAACAATCAGCATTTCAGTTTTGTCACCATTAAGCTTAAGCCTGTTTATCAGCATCCACGCTTCAATATCTTTGATACACTCTTCAATTCTTGATATAGAGAAACTTATGCAGTCAATATTAGGTGCGAATGACATGTAAATTTGTGTATCATCAGCATAAATGTGAAACTGAAGTCCTTTTTTACGCATAATGTCTCCTAATGGCAATGTATAAACCAGAAACAACAATGGTCCCAATACTGAACCTTGAGGAACACCACAGGACAGAGTCATTTTCTTCGATGTTACATTTTTTACTTTAACAGTTTGAGAACGATCTGTTAGATAAGACTCAAACCATTTTAACGCATCTCCCACTACACCGCATCTTTCATTAAGTCGTTTCAGGAGCAAACGATGATTTACAGTATCAAAAGCAGCTGAAAGGTCGAGTAATACAAGAATGGAAACCCTTTGATTGTCCATAGCCACAAGTAAATCATTTTGGACTTTTAATAAAGCAGTCTCAGTACTATGACCTTCCTGGTATGCTGATTGCAAAGGTTCAAATAAGTCGTTCTGTTTCATGTGCTCAACCATTTGATTTGCAACTGCCCTTTCAATCATTTTAGAAGCATAAGGTAAATTTGAGACAGGTCGAAAATTAGGCTTTATGATTTCAAGTCCAATCTTCTTTAATAATGGAATTAGTAATGCCAATTTAAAATCTTCAGGCATAACTGCTGATAGCAGTGATTTGTTAATGATCTGAGTCATGACTTTTATAACAATGTCTTGGCAACGACCTAGAATCCATGTTGGAACTGGATCTAAATCACAAAATGTTGCTGGTGACTTTATTATGAGATCATTAACATTTGCCTCAGAAAGCATACTGAAGGCTGACATAGGAGTCTTATATTTCAGTTCTTCCACATTGTTACAATCATGATCATTAGCAGCAATAGTTTGGTCGATGAAGTCCTGAATTTTCTCTATTTTTGCTATAAAATATTCCATAAATTCATCAGCTAGCTGCAAGGCCGAGTCATGCTGTGGCAACTGGGACTCATTTTTCTTTCTTAGCATTTTGTTGAGAGTATTGAATAATCTTTTTGAATTGCCTGCATTTTCCATGACCAAATTCGAGTAAAACTCCGTGTCCGAATCTTCCAACATTTGCTTCACCTTTTCCTTTTGCTTCACAAACTCCTCTCTGTCAATAGCAGACTTACTTCTTCTCCAGCGTCTCTCAAGCTGTCTCCTTTTTTTCTTTTCATTTCTGATGTCAAGAGAAAAACCTTGATGCTTGTTACGCAAAGTAATAACTTTTGTTTGCTCAGGGGCATGTTTGTCAAGTACTTCACGCAAAGTGCTGTTATATGAAGCAGTGAGGTCATTTATATCACATAACTGGTCAAAACCTTTAAACTTTTCACAAAGCTCTGAATTAAACTTGTCAAAATCAATCTGATTCAGCTTTCTGAAAGTAACTTCCTTCTTTTCAATGCCAGGCTTCTTGAGGGCTAGTTGACATTTAATTGCAAAGTGATCAGAGATTTTCTGCCCCACTGTTACATTCCTCACAAAGTTTGACAAAGCCCTTGTAATGACCAGATCTAATGTATAGCCATTCTCATGTGTGGGATCTTGAACAAGCTGTGTTAAATTATATGTAGACAGAATTTCATTGAATTGAGTTGCCTCAGCATTGTTGTCATTATTGACATGAAAGTTCAAGTCACCAGCAATCACTAAGTCGTATGTTGCAGTATCATGACTATCAAGAATTTCCATGAAATCCCCAAAAAAGGTAGAAATAGGAACAGCCTTTCCATCCTTTGGATTTGTTCCAGGACGATAAATAGCTATCAGCTCAAATGATCTATTCTCGCATGACACGTAGCAATCAATATATTCCAAAGATTTTGTAATTCCCTGTCTTTTCATTTTTACATCTATACCATTCCTATGAAGAACTGCCACACCCCCACCCTTTCTGTGTTCACGTGGTTGGTGTATAAATGTGTAGCCATCTGGGATCAGTCTGTTTATCACAACGTTATCATTTGACGACAGCCAAGACTCTGTGATTACCAATACATCTACATGATTGTCAATTATATAATGTCGTAATTCTGCCACTTTATTCTTTACAGACCTTGCATTTATTGTGTGAAATGAAAAAGGAGGCATATTATAAGATCTATTAAACGTAAGTTTAGCCAGGTTTCTTTGGTTCCTCTGTTGAGTCATACATAACTTTGTTGCCTTCATATTATTCCTTGACGTCACTCTTACTGGGATGACATTCCCGACCCCATTTGGACTTTGACCTCTTGTGGACTTTGCCCCCGATAGAACTGCACTATCATGGCCTAGGCACTGTGAATTATCCGGGCCTGGGTTGCAATGAACATCACCACTGAGCATAATTCTCATCAAACAAGCGTCCTTAAGCAATTGAAATGTTATGCAGTTTTCACATCTACCATAACGACTAATCCTGCTTTTGAAAAAGCTTTGCTTCCTTGACTTTCCACACCCAAGATGGCCGACGAGGGAAGTAAGATTGGATGCCACGGTTTCAGATTCAACTATATCACAGCCATTATACTTTAAAAACAAGTTCTCTCCTCGGGAAACAAAGCTGCAGTTAATCTTGATCCTATCTGAGACTACAGGACGCACAAGAACACTTAGTATCAAGTAAACTTTGTAGGAGCAGCAAACGGCATGACCTGCGCTCAACGCCATCATTTTTTTTTTTTTTTTTGAGTAAGGGGTACTGAATAAGAAGCTATAGGCGCAGCTAAACTCTACCTAACGTTAATGAAAACATTATCTAATGCTTTAAGCTGATTTTGATATAAAACGTGCTTAATTATATTGAGTTAATTAGCTTAAAGCATTAGATTATCTTTTCCTTAACGTTAGGTAGAGCTTTAGAGGTAAAAATGGCTTCTTATTAAGTACTCCTTATTCTTACCCATATTGATCTTTATTTCAGCTTTCACAACTGTTTCCTGCTAAAGAAAGAACTATTTTATCATAGTTTCTGTCTTTACAACTGTTGAACTAGTAAAACTTAATAGTTTAATGATTTTTGCGCTTTGCAATTCTTGTAACCAATTTTGACACAGAACGTGTTTAATTCTATTGAGTTAACTATCTTAAAGCATTAGATAATGTTTTTCTTAACGTTAGGTAGAGCTTTAGCGGTGCAAATAACTTCTTTTTTAGTACCCCTTATCATTTACCATGATGATCTTTATTTTAGCTTTAACAACTGTTTCCTGCTATGAGAAGAACTTTTTTTTCATAGTTCCTGTCTTTACAACTGTTAAACTATTAAAAATTAATAGTTTAATGATGTTTGCGCTTTGCAGTTCTTGTAACCAATTTTGACACAGAACGTGTTTAATTCTATAGAGTTAACTAGCTTAAAGCATTAGATAATGTTTTTCTTAACGTTAGGTAGAGCTTTAGCGGTGCAAATAACTTCTTATTTAATACCCCTTATCATTTACCATGATGATCTTTATTTTAGCTTTAACAACTGTTTCCTGCTATGAGAAGAACTTTTTTTTCATAGTTGCTATCTTTACAACTGTTAAACTAGTAAAACTTAATAGTTTAATGATTTTTGCGCTTTGCAATTCTTGTAACCAATTTTGACACAGAACGTGTTTAATTCTATTGAGTTAACTAGCTTAAAGCATTAGATAATGTTTTTCTTAACGTTAGGTAGAGCTTTAGCGGTGCAAATAACTTCTTTTTTAGTACCCCTTATCATTTACCATGATGATCTTTATTTTAGCTTTAACAACTGTTTCCTGCTATGAGAAGAACTTTTTTTTCATAGTTCCTGTCTTTACAACTGTTAAACTATTAAAAATTAATAGTTTAATAATGTTTGCGCTTTGCAGTTCTTGTAACCAATTTTGACACAGAACGTGTTTAATTCTATTGAGTTAACTATCTTAAAGCATTAGATAATGTTTTTCTTAACGTTAGGTAGAGCTTTAGCGGTGCAAATAACTTCTTATTTAGTACCCCTTATCATTTACCATGATGATCTTTATTTTAGCTTTAACAACTGTTTCCTGCTATGAGAAGAACTTTTTTTTCATAGTTCCTGTCTTTACAACTGTTAAACTATTAAAAATTAATAGTTTAATAATGTTTGCGCTTTGCAGTTCTTGTAACCAATTTTGATATAGAACGTGTTAAATTCTATTGAGTTAACTATCTTAAAGCATTAGATAATGTTTTTCTTAACGCTAGGTAGAGCTTTAGCGGTGCAAATAGCTTCTTATTTAGTACTGCTTATTCTTTCCCATGATGACCTTTATTTCAGCTTTAACAATTGCATCCTTTTAAGAAAGAACTAGATTTTCATAGTTGCTGTCTTTACAACTGTTAAACTAGTAAAATTCAATAGTTTAATGATTTTTGCTCTCTGCAATACTTTTAACCAATTTTGATGGAAAATGTTTTTATACTATTGGATTAACTAGCTTAAAGCAATTAATAATTGTTTTTTTAACATTAGGTAGAGATTTACCGGTGCAAATAGCTTCTTATTTAGTACCCCTTATTCTTTCCCATGAGGACCTTTATTTCAGCTTTAACATCTGTTTCCTGCTAAGGAAAGGACAAATCTATCATAGTTGCTGTCTTTACAACTGTTAAACTAGTAAAATTCAATAGTTTAATGATTTTTGCTCTCTGCAATACTTTTAACCAATTTTGATGGAAAATGTTTTTATACTATTGGATTAACTAGCTTAAAGCAATTAATAATTGTTTTTTTAACATTAGGTAGAGATTTACCGGTGCAAATAGCTTCTTATTTAGTACCCCTTATTCTTTCCCATGAGGACCTTTATTTCAGCTTTAAAAACTGTTTCCTGCTAAGAAAAGAACTATATTTTCATAGTTGCTGTCTTTACAACTGTTAAACTACAGGGTGTCCCAAAAAATTTTGCCCCGTTTACCTGAAGATTGCAACAAAACCGCAAAAGATTCTTGCAAAACTTTTGCATGATGTTGTTCTTTAGATATTCAATTAATGTTTTCTACCAGCCCCGTAAAAAGTCGTTGAAAAATGATGGAGCTATTAAAGACCAAATCTTCCAGATGACTGAAACCAGCGGTCGGCCATTTTGTCTCACTATTTTGCATTGTTAAGTATTTTCACGCGAGGTTAGAAATATTTCCTGTGAGGTCAGAAATAGAGGAACTCTCCGAGGATTATTGGAATTTTCACAAGAGCTATGACATAAGAGGCTGCTGTTTTATTCTAAATCCATGAAGTTATTTATCGCTGCAAAATAGTAAGGCAAAATGGCCGACGGCTGGTTTCAGTGATAGGGCAAATTTGATCTCTTGAAGTCAAAGCTTCATCATTTTTCACCGGATTTTTATGAGGATGGTAGCATGCCTTAGTTGAACATCTGAAGAGCATCATCATGCAAAAGTTTGGCCAGAACCTTCTGCCGTTTTGTCGCAATCTTCAGACAAACGGGGCACAATTCTTTTGGGACACCCTGTAGTAAAATGTAACAGTTTAATGATGTTTGCGTTCTGCAATGCTTTCAACCAATTTTGATAGAAAATGTCTTTTATACCATTTTACTAACTAGCTTCAAAAGTAAGACAATTGTTTGATTAACGTTAGTTAGACCTTTAGTTGCCTTAATAGG
Organism: Aurelia coerulea; assembly: GCA_039566865.1. NCBI lineage: Eukaryota > Metazoa > Cnidaria > Scyphozoa > Semaeostomeae > Ulmaridae > Aurelia > Aurelia coerulea. The sequence goes on along the minus strand of CM076947.1, from coordinate 18,095,168 downwards.
TTTTAATGTAGTAACCATTATTCTTTGCCTTAATGAACTTTAATTCAGCTTTAACAATTGGTTCCCGCTAAGAAAAGAACTATATTTTCGTAGTTGCTGCCTTTACAACTGTTAAGCTAGTAAAATGTAATAGTTTAATGATTTTTGCGCTCTGCAATACTTTTAACCAATTTTGATATAAAACGTGTTTAATGCTATTGAATTAACTAGCCTAAAGCATTAGATAATTGTTTTGTTTAACGTTAGGTAGAGCTTTAGCTGCGCCAATAGCTTCTAATTTGGTACCTCTTATTCTTTCCCATGATGATCTTTATTTCAGCTTTAACAACTGTTTCCTGCTAAGAAAAGAACTATATTTTCATAGTTGCTGTCTTTACAACTGTTAATCTAGTAAAACTAGTTTAATGATTTTTGCGCTCTGCACTTCTTTTAACCAATTTTGATATAGAATGTGTTTAAATCTATTGAGTTAACTAGCTTAAAGCATTTAGATAATGTTCTCCTTAACGTTAGGTAGAGTTTAGCTGTGCCAATAGCTTCTTATTTATTACCCCTTATTCTTACCCATGATGACCTTTATTTCAGCTTTAACATCTGTTTCCTGCTAAGGAAAGGACAAATCTATCATAGTTTCTGTCTTTACAACTGTTAAACTAATTTAATAGTTTAATGATTTTTGCTCTCTGCAATACTTTTGACCAATTTTGATGGAAAATGTTTTTATACTGTTGGATTAACTAGCTTAAAGCAATTAATAATTGTTTTTCTTGACGTTAGGTAGAGCTTTAGCTGCCCCAATAGCTTCTTATTTAGTACCCCTTATTCTTTTTTTTTTCTTTTTTTTTTTTCTATAAATTCAATGTTAAAAATTTACAATTTACGAATTACCTAAGATTACAAACAAGCTACCATACAATACTACAGAAACGATACCAAGGGGAGCAAAAGATCATGACTACCCCAGGGCCATCACATGAAGGAGATTAACTAAAATACAACTAAATATATAAGAGGCCCCCTAGCTATTCAGAAAAGAATTAGAATTGAACGATATTTTGCAAATTCTTTCTCATGATGAACTTTATTTCAGCTTTTACTCCTTAAACGGCGGATTAACTCCTCTATCGCCCTGAGACTGTTTGTAACCCCCTTTGTACCGAACCTGAAGATAGGACTAAGAAAAGAGACAGAGTTTGGCTGCTTTTTTGGGGTTGTATCTGGCACTCGATATGTAAACGATTAAGAAACTCTCTGATCCTTTAAGTCAGCATAGGAGGTACATTTAGTCCTGCCATGAAGTACCTGAGGTATCAGTTACCCCAGCTGATTCTATTATTTTTCTTTGTCTTTTAATTTTTTCTTTGCATTCTATCTTGGTCCCCTGTAGCGGGTATTTGTGAGGCCAGCTTCAAGGATTTCCTGGCCTCAGGTCCTCGGTGACTCATAATGAGCCACAAGAACTACATAACAAATAATATAGACTTAAGCCTAAACTAGATGTTAAGGTTATATATCGGGCCTAAGGACTGATAAATTGTAAATTTTTGCCACCATATTTGGTGGCTTAACTGCTAAAATACGCCAAGATACGCCCCAAAGCTTAACGAAACCTACTTGGTGGTGGGGGGGGGGGGGGGCAATCTAATGTGGGTTGATCTCAGGTTAACGTTATAGAAACAAAACAAAAATCCTGGACGCGACTTGGTCAGCTCTAAAGTTTCCAAGGCTCGTTTGAGACAGCATATGAGTCAAATCTTTCAATAGGGCACAGGGAAACCCGCAAATCTTCCAATTTCACGCTTATAAGCCAATGATATCGTCGTATTCCGATCACATGACTGAAAATAAGGCTTCCGAGATAAATTTTCGAGTACCTTCACGAAAATAAAAATGGATATTCGAGTAATAAAGATACAGAGCTGGTTTTACCACGAATCGATTCGAGAGGCCCCATTCCACATTTGTCTTTCTGCATTTGGATAAAATCTTATCAGGGATCGGCGTTACATCGAATTTCATTCCTTCGAAAATTGGCCTATGTTCAAGAATTCTTCAGGAACGCTACAAATAAGATATAGCTTTCAAAATTTCACATGTTACGTGAATTATGTCCAGGAATAACATGAAAGTATTTGTTTGTGTGATTTTCGAAAATCCTAGACGAATTAAAGCTATTTGCTGCGAATAAAGCTAGTGGGCGTGCCTTCACCCGCAGCAGAATCCCAGTAATCGGGATTAAATCACTCTTTTTCGCAATAATAACCAGCGGATATATTAACGAATAACTTCACCACAAATTCAATTTCTTTCCACCATTTTATCATCGATAATTTCGATAAAATGTGACAAGACTTTACAGCCTCTGCAGCAAACCGTCCAACTACCGTCGATTCAAAGTTTTCTTGTTGCAAACACCAGGAAAGCATGCATAAAACAAAAGGTTGTGCAAGGCTCAGATCTCCCATATGACACAGCAAAATGTTACCATTGATAATAGATTGTACACCTTTGAGAATAGATTGCAGGAGAAATTTCTTTACACAAATTATGTACTTTTCCGATGTGACAAAGAAATTTGCAATCTTTGAGAAATGCTTTATTTTCTCTTTATTTTGCAACGATAGAAAGACTTTAGGAGTGTGCAATCTATTCTCAAGGGTATCATTTTGCTGTGTCATATTGGAGACCTAAGTCTTGCAAAACCTTTTGTTTATGCAAGTCTTGCAAGACTTCCAACGTGTTTGCAACAAGAAAACTTTGAATCGACGGTAGTTGGACGGTTTGCTGCAGAAGCTGTAAAGTCTTGTCACATTTTATCGAAATTATCGATTATTAAATGGCGGAAAGAAATTGGATTTGTGGTGAAGTTATTCGTTAATGCATCTGCTGGTTATTATTGCGAAAAAGAGTGATTTAATGCCGATTACTGGGATTCTGCGGCGGGTGAAGGTAGGCCCATTAGCTTTCTTCGCAGCAAATAGCTTTAATTCGTCTAGGATTTTCGAAAATCACAAAAACAAATATTTTCATGTTATTCCTGGACATAATTCACGTAACATGTGAAATTTTGAAAGCTATATCTTATTTGTAGCGTTCCTGAAGAGTTCTTGAACATAGGCCAATTTTCGAAGGAATGAAACTCGATATAACGCCGATCCCTGACGAGATTTTAACCAAATGCAGAAAAACAAATGTGGAGTGGGGCCTCTCGAATCGGTTCGTGGTAAAACCAGCTCTGTATCTTTGTTACTCGAATATCCATTTTTATTTTCGTGAAGGTACTCGAAAGTTTATCTCGAAAGCCTTATTTTCAGTCATGTGATCGAGATACGACGATATCATTGGCTTATAAGCGTGAAATTGGAAGATTTGCGGGTTTCCCTGTGCCCTATTGAAAGATTTGACTCATATGCTGTTTGAGACTTCTATTAGATCCTAAATGGCCACAGGCTTCAGGATTAAGAATGTGCTGAAGAAAGTTCTCTTACTTTATCTTGCAAGCAGCTATGACATTGACGACTCCCAGTATATGCTTGTGATTTTGAATCCGTAATTGTCAGGAATGAGGAGTGACCTGCGCATGACGGCCATGATTTCTTGTGATTTTCAAGATTTGGCTTGACCAAATGTCCGAGCTGAGGTGAGGAGGGTAAATGATTGTTCTTCGCACAAACCGAGCTGAGGAATGTGCAGCGAAACGCGTTTTTGTTATTCCACTTTGCTCTTTATTGTAGCTACAAGTTATTATTTTTTTTCTTCAGGGTTGTTGATTAATTCGTTTTCTCTTGCAGAATGTAGCAGTTTTCTCACCAGTTGGAAGTTCATTTTAGTTGTTGCTCTTTGAGTTAGCATTTATCGTTCCACAGGTTACGTGTCTTTGTTGCGTTTATAGGTTTGGACTTTTGCTCCATAATTTATTCAAATTCATTTCCCCACAAGCGGCACCGAACTCAGACAAGGAAATTTCCTTCGACTGGATCGATTTCAGTTCGTTTACCGCCCATTGATTGTTGTTGTGGGAACCAAAGCGGACATCCCTTGAAACAGCAGTGAAAACGAGCAGTTGATGGGGTAGTTAAAGGCTCAAGGATCTGATAACGTTCCTTCCAGGTAGGAAGACATTCTGGTGGTGGGGGGGGGGGGGCTATCGAGAATGTATTTGCTCGCTTCAGAAATTCACGAACCTCTGTGGCTTAATCGCAATTCTTTGACTGTTCTGTTTTGATCTTGGGCAGAACTTACTAATTAAGGTTCAGTAGGAGGGAAGCGAGGTCAGTTTTCTGGTGCTTTCAAAATATAATTTTTTTTGGAGGAATAAGATCTAGTGTTATTCAGACTACGATTTGTAAGGAGCTAGTGTAATGCAACAACACGGGATGATCTTTCAAGGATATCCTATTTGCATTACAACACGAGGCTGGAGGGGAAACTGGGGTAGGCGTAGACTCATGGTACAGACCATGACATTGCAGTTGTTTTTCATAACCATCTGTGTAAAACGCACGATGAGAACCTCACGGAAGGCGCAGAGGAACTAAAAAAAAATATCAAATGATAATATGATAATCATAACTAAATAAATAATGAGTAAATGTATTCAACTATTTTTCATTTGCTGGACAGGTATGAAACCATATCTATGTATCGCCGGATGCACTCTTACGTATAATCTTTTTCTTCTTCTTTTTTTGAATGAAGACTCGATATTATTAAGATACATGGTCTAACCACGAACTACAAATTAAAGCTACTAACAAAATATCAGCGATTATATGAAAACAATTGAAGTTATACATCATTAATCAAGTTGAATTTTTCTAGACTTCGTTTTTGGATTTCTGTTTGTATATTGTGTTGAGATATCTCGTTAATTCTTGCTTGAGATAAAAATAATGTGGCCCCTCAATTATGAACAATCACAAATATAAAATTTGCCAGTTGCCAGATACCAATTGCAGTGTTCTCTCATCACCGGGGCCAAAGTTTGGGATTTCGAAAGCACTGGCCAATTTTGCACTCCCGCAGCAACCGAAATAGTTGGGGGTTAGAGAAGAATGTTTAGATTTTTTCTCCACAAACCAGTGCACTTAATGTCCATGGCAGAGACAGACATCCCTGTCATGAAATAAAGGAGCATATGGTACGATCTTAGGTTGTAAGTGGGCGGGTGAAAGAAATCGCAAAACCTTACGAAATGCCAGATCTTTACCACTCCTTTCTGCTTTGCTTTCTATGTCCAAATGCGAAGGCAACTTGTCACAATTTTGGCTTTAAACTGAATGCGAGAACCAAATCGAAAGATTTCAAAATCTTTTGTCTATGAAATGCATACTACGAAAGATTGACAGCTTTGTTGGTCAACCTATTTCTACGCTTCTAGTAAAAGTATTCTTTTGAAAAGTAGCCAAATGCGAGGCAAGCAGTGTTCCAAATAATTCAAAAAGTGAATAAACAATCTTCTGGGAATTGATTGAAACGTGTTTGTTACGCAGTATTATTATCAATTTCTTTACCGTTGCATACATAAAAATATAGCTAAAACTAATCAGCTAATTAATTCCAACGTTAGTTAAAATTTTAAAATACAAATGCTACATCAGAAAAAAGGGGATAAAATATTCACAATTCATCAAAAGTATCCAGTATAAAGACATAAAGGTGTATGAAAGCAGATATTCAAATATCATCATTATAAAAAGCCCAAGTTCGGAATAAAAACGCGGTATAATTTACATGGGCAATTTTCTCCGTTCCAATTTTTTATTTTTGTTTTAAACTGACAAAGAGATTCTGAATTTCGTATAGTTGGTGCTAACGTTTGCCACAACTGTGGACCTTTAAATCGGATGCTTTCTGTCCCGTTGTTGACAGATCTCACCCTAGGTTGGAAGAATTCGTTATTGTTACGCAAATTGTAATGACTTTCATTTTCGCAGAAAATTTCGTGCATGAATGAAGGGCTCAGGTTATTTTTGTTTTGTACATCTCAGTCATAAGTAACTGCAAGTTCTTTGCATGAATCGTAACGGCACAGTCCTTCTTCACTATAAGTAGATTCAGTATCCTTATAAGTAGATTCAGTATCCAGTATCCTTATAAGTCCCCTTTTTTCTGATGTAGCATTTGTATTTTAAAATTTTAACTAACGTTGGAATTAATTAGCTGATTAGTTTTAGCTATATTATGAGAGCGCGTGGCCGAGTGGATAAGGCAACTGACTCGTAATCCAAAGACAGTTTGGACAGTTTGGTCGCTGTCCGTAATTCTAGCCCGGGTCGACCAGAGCCATGTGAGGGAAATCTGGTAGCTGCGGCGGGTTGATGGTAAAACATCCATGGCCCCTGCTGGAAATAAGTCTCTCTCAGACTTTCGCAGGCTAGCCACGTTAAATATGATACCTACCTACCTACCTAAGTATTTCTCAGAGCCCTTTCCTGTATTTTGTTAATTTTTTGGCTGAGCTGCCTGCTGTGAAACATCCAGATTAAAGGACAGTATTGAAATTGACTGGTAATAAATGCCCTCATGACTGTTCTTAGTTTGCTCTGATCCATGTGAGGGGATATGCGAGCAAGTGCATAAAGTTTATTGCTAGCCTTTTGACACAATTTGAAAACATGATTACCGAAGGAAAGTTTGCTATCAATTTGAGCTCCGAGTAGCTTCTCTTCGGAGCTATTTACAACATCAGCATTTCCAATCCTAACAGTAACAGGACCATCACACCCCTGCCCAAGAACCAAAAGATGGCATTTATCTGCATTTAATTTCATACAGTTGTCGGCAAACCATTCTAAAGCTACACTACAGTCATTTTCAAGCCTATGAGCTATATTGTCCAGGTTCTTGTCGCAGGCGTAGATTGTAGTGTCATCTGCATAATTACATATATCCGAGTTTTGAATGAAGAGTAGAAGATCATTAATGTATATGTTGAATAACAGAGGCCTTAAGACTGACCCCTGAGGAACACCGCGTGTGATGCTTTTCCAAGAACTAAATGACCCATTTACTTTGACTCTTTGTTGTCTATTTGTGAGGTAATCATTAATTACTGCCAATGCTTCGCGAGAGAAACCGTAGGCGTGCAATTTTGCAATCAAAAGATCGTGTCTGATGCAATCAAATGCCTTGGACAGATCCATCAATACAGCCCCTGCTTTACCACCTTCATCAAGGCTAATTTTGAATTTTTCTAAGAGCCGTACGAGAGCATGCTGGGCACTGTAACCTTTTCGAAAACCACAGAGAAGTGATGATAAAAAGGGTGTAATATAAGCAACTATCTATTTATCCATTATTCTTTTAAACATCTTTGAGACCGTAGGTAGAACACTAATTGGCCTAAAGTTGGTCCTAGAGTTGGTTGGTCCATTCTTGGGAAGAGATGTTTCATCGCACACTTTAGTTCATCAGGAAAGGACGAATTTTCTATGCAATCATTAAATATTTTCGTCAAAGGTTCTACACATACATCAGAATTGGATTTAAGAATTTTAGGAGGAATATTTTTGTGCGTTGTAGCTTTTTTAGGATTTAGATTCCTAACCTCTTTGTCAACATTCTCAGGGGTAACTTTCTGAAAAGTAAAGGAGCCAGCATCTTGATAGCGACCTTTAATTTTCAGAATGCTAGGATGATTGGAAAACTTATGTACGGCCTCATCAATAGGATCTGTGATTCCTTCTGTTGCATTTTCGTAATTAGAGTTTTCATTTATGCCAAGGGAATCCGTCACAGTGACGAAAAATTCGATTATAGTTCCTGCTACCTCAACATCGTTGGAAATAGTGGTTTCATCTTCAATCAACACTATTTTATTCTTAGATTGTGATTTGTCCGAGAAAAAAGGTTTACAGTTTTCCAGAATTTCTCATTATCAGTGACAAGTGAGATGTCTAGGTTATTGTAGTAATTTCTTTTTTCCTTCCGAAATAACTTAGCACAAGAGTTTCGTTGCTTGCGAAATTTGTTCCAATTTTCAGCAGTTCGATCTTCGTTGAATTCATTACGTAATCTAGAACGTAGGATGGTCGCTTTACGCAGAGCACAAGTCATAAATGGTTTATCATTTGCCCGGACATACTTTTTCTTAACAGGAGCGTGTTTATCTAAAGCTCTATCAAAAGCAGTTTCAAATGAACTGTAATTCAAGTTCAATGGCTCTATTTTCCCTAATCCCTCTCGAAGATCATTCCTGAAAGCAATTTCATTATATTTTCTATAATTTCTATAGTTGTTTACCGTTGGTCCTTGTTTGGGGAAAGTAGTTTTAAGGATAGTAACAACCATTTTATGGAAATCTGATATATCATTTTCAACTGTGGTAGTTTATTGCACGCTCCTGTTTCGGTTTGTCAGTACAAGATCTATACATCTTGATGTATGAGATTTATAGCACGTTGGTTCCTTGACAAGATTTTTAAGACTATAAAAGTCCAAGAAATTTTTGAGCTGTTCCTCAGTTTCAGTCATATTAAAATCTCCTATAAACATAAAGTTTTCATAAGTTTCACTGTAGTGGTCGATCGCACGACCAAGGGTTTGAAATAAATGATCTTGAGACTGGGTTGGTGGTCGATAAACACTGAAAAGTACCCATTTCTGTTTCCTCAAATTTATTTCAAAACTAATGCATTCGATACCATCGGAAAATTTGAAAGACTTTAATTGATGCGGAGGTATATCACGTCGGAAATAGACCAGTAAGCCACCGCCATTTGCATTTCTGTCTAATCGAAAGGGAGTTGCAAATCCATCTATGGCAAATTGCCCCGTTGGAAAAGTAGCATCGATTTTTGTTTCGGCAATCATCAATACATCTAAACTTTGTGAAGCAATTTCTTTGAGTGTATCAAATTTATTTCTAACAGAATTGATATCTAGGTATCCTATAATGACCCTACCAATGTTTCTTACTCTTAGCAACTTTAATGTAGATCTGGCATCAGTAGCATGATTGTCAGCTGTAAGAGGGGTAGCTGCGGAGGAGTCTAAGGGAGTAGCTGACATTTCTGGGTTTAAGGGAGGCCTTTCTGTGTCATGGGCACTCTCGCCTGGCTGTGAAGTAGTAACTGAGTTAGATGGAACAGGTACTGAAGGCTGATTAGGAAGAACTTCGATGCTAGCTAGTCAATAACCGAGGGCATATAAAAAGTTATTTGCAAGGATTCGTGTGCCCTCTCTGTTTAAACGAATCCTACTCCTATTTAAATGAAACTCTGTTATATTAGTGTTGTCAATGTAATAAGAATGTTTAGAATCGCATAGTTGCTTCAGAAATCGATTTACCTCCATTGCTTTATTCTGCCACTGGTCTCCTCTTGGTACCAGTCCCGATATGAGCACCGTGTTTTCTTTTGTTTTCATTGAATTTCCTAAATCAACTATCTCTTCTGCGATATCTTTTGGTGTTGCCTTCGATCGAAGATCATTGGTTCCACAATGAAGGATGATTCTTCCTGGGTCCCGTTTAATAGTTGGACAAACGTGGCTATTCATGCAGTCGACAGTTGCACCAGAATATGACTTGACAACAATTTTCTCGTCCGTATTTCCAGTAGCTTCGTTCATCCTGTATGACTGGATATCCTTTACCAACGAGTCTTCGACAATTTCTACCGTTTTTCTCGTCTTCTTGCCTTCCACTGGAATAGTATTTCGTCGAATATTGTTCGCGGTATTGTTTGCAGCAGCAGGTCGTAATTCAAATGTTTTTCTCCTAACACTGACATCGTTGGTTTTGCTCGACCACTCCCTGTCTACTTTTTGGTCCTGTGGGAATCCTTCTGCTTGCTTCCAAGGGCGTGCAATTGCTCCGGTAGTTTCTTCTGATAATTCTTCTTTTCTCCTCCGATCTTGAAAGTTTCCTGTGCAGTGTTTTGATTGATTTTTAGTTGTATTATCTATTCCAAACGACATTTCCTCCTCGTTCGATTCTGACGGTGCTATTGGAGAAAATATGTTCCAGTCACAGATGAAAGGTTCCCATGTGGGCTTTGGTGACTGATTGGGGGCATGTTTTTTTTTGACAACCCTAATATTTGGTTTAGAAATAGAAAAAGAATCATGCTTTCCATCCTCACTGATTGCATTTATGTCAACCGTCTGAAAACTCTCAATCATCAAATCTTTACGTCGAATCTCATTCTCAATGATTCATTTTCCTTTTTTAAAAGAGAAATTTCCTCCTTGAGTTCCAAATCCCTACTCCTACTAATGTTGCTTCTTGTGACGTCATCTTTATTATCAACTACTGTCCTCAATAACTCCACTTGTTGTTTTAATGAAAGAAATTCTGATAATGGAGTGTACTTGGTAGATTCGACTGCAATTACGTTCTTTGTCTTATTATTAGCATTCTCTTTCCTTGGTAATTCGGGCCATTCAGAGATATCTAGCACGAAGTAGGAGTCACCGCCATCTTCTCCTCGGTTCTCGATCCGTTTTTGTTGCATGAGACGTCTGAGTGCATCGTCAACCTCGCTTGGTGTGCAAGTAAATTTCTTTTTTCCGAGTTTCGTGGTAATCATGCTACAATATGGCCTTTTCCTATCTTTTGCTCTTATTTCGTTGATTGCAGTTATGATTTCAGTGTCCATATCCCATAATTTTGTTTCCTTTGCCATCTCGACGAATTTGGGCCTAACCTTCGGTTCGCCTTGCACGTGCTGCAGAAATTCGTACCCAAATTGGCTTTAATATCCAGAAAAAACAACAAGACGCAATGCATGCAGCGTGCTAAATTATTAGAAAAGTGAATAAAACGATATGCTGATAATTGAGTGATACGTGTAGTTACGCAAATCATAGACAAACGAATTGTAACAAGGTTGTGGGACACCTTTATAAACAAGCGCTCGCAGCATCTTCCGCGAATTAACTGGGATATAAAATTTAATTCTTATCCCTATCAAAAGCTTCTAAAAAGTGACAATTTTCATTAGTTTGTAGAAATACGAGCTTTTGTTCACTAGTTGGAACTGATTCAAAATTTGGATAAATTTTTTTTGCGTAATTCAAAAAGGTTTCTCGTGCTGCCTTGAATGCTTCACATTCAAGGATAAAATGCGTCTCGTCCTCAGTTTTATTTTTATAAGTTGAGCAGAATCTTTTATCTCTTTCTATTGGAGGTTTATGTTGGCGTCCTTTTTCTATTGCAAGGCAGTGGTCGCTAAGTCGCAGTTTTGTCATTATGCGTCTCTCAGTTCTGTTAGTTATTAGTGATAGGTAAGCTTTGAGATTAATCCTATTTTTATAGCTACGATATGTTAACGCTTTGGAACAGTTTTCTATTTTTGATTTCCAGGACATTTGGTAATTTGCTTTCAGGATTTTTTTAATCTCAAATTTTGATTTTTGAGTTAGCAATGTTTTGCTGACTTCGTTGTATTTATTTGTTGTAGATCGGTTGACTCCTAAAATGCGTTTTAGAAATTGGGTATGAATCTTTTCTATTCGTTGCTGTCCCACTCCTTATCGTCGACTTTTTCATAAATGCTCCAAACCTCAGAACCGTAAAGAAATATTGGTGTAATTGTACTATCAAAAAGTTTTCAGGCAGCTTGGACAAGTAGATGTCTAAGTTGATAACGACTGTTTAAGGCGTAGATTGCTCTGTTTGCTTTACAGCTCAGCATTTTTAAAGTTTCTTTAAAGGAACATTTTGCATCAACAGTTATTCCTAAGTATGTATACTCCGTAACATTTTCCAATGGTGTATTGTTTCTAATTTCTAATCTAATTTCCAATCAGTTAGGGACTCTGATGTGACCATTAATGGTTATAATATCTATAGAAATGACCGTAATGCCAATGGTGGAGGAGTGGCAATTTTGGTGAAGGAAAGCTTGCCCGAGCCAACTGTAAAGATCAAAAGTGACAAGTTAGAACTTGTTGCACTTGAATTCACACCGAATCATGCCAAACCTTTTCTCGTGATGTGCTGGTACCGTCCTCAGCAAACCTCAGCAATGGACGATGTCTCTTTTGAAAATCTAAGAGATATACTGAAAGAAGTAGACAAAGAGGAAAAGGAGATGATTTTGATTGGTGACACTAATTGCGACTTTAAAAACACTCAAAATGCAAACGCTAGGAAAATCAAAATGATGTATTCCGAGTTTCAGTTTGAGCAGCTAATAAATAAGTATACAAGGGTTGCTATTACGACAAATGAGCAAAATGAACAGAAAACTTCAAAAACACTAATAGACCATTTCTCAACAAGAAGTCCCAGGTACATCTTAAGAGCAGATGTTTTGCGGATTGGGATGGTTGATCACTACATGGTGTATGGTATAAGCAAAATAAATGCTTGGAGACTCAATAAAAAAACCAAAAATGATGGAGACCCGCAGCCTTAGCAAGTATGATAAGGAACTTTTTCGGAACGACCAACGTCAGATTGATTGGTCAACCATCCTTAATCCGCTCCCAGAAAATCCAAATGTAATGGCCTCCGCCTTTCAGGAGATTTTTGAGTTTATCTTAGATATGCATGCCCCTCTCAAGAAACGAAGGGTACGAGGTGAATTTGCACCTTGGCTAAATCAATCCACAAGATCCCTAATGAGGGAGAGGGATTTGGCTAAGAGGGCTGCTGAAAAATCTCCTGAGAAATGGAGTGTCTATAAGCAACTTAGAAATAAAGTAACGAAAGAAATAAAGGTTGCTGTACAGTCACACTATCACAGGTTAATTAACGAAAATAAGGACAACCCCAAAAAATGTGGCTCTTAGATCGATCCTCTAAGTCAACAATTCCTGCGAGTTTGGACATAGATGGCAAAAAACTAACTAAGGAGGGAGATTTAGTAGAAGCATTGAATCATCATTTTGTTTCAGTTGGACCAAAACTAGCAAATGAAATTGAACAAAATACAAATGATGATCCTCTTAAACATATCGATAATGAACGGAACACAATGAGACTCACCCCTGTTGATGAGGATTACGTGCCTAGAGCCATCAAGCAACTAAAAAATGGCAAGGCCCCAGGACCTGATAAGATTCCGACAATGCTGATAAAGGACGCTGCGGATCTCATATGTAAACCGTTGACAATGGTTTTCAACTCTTCTTTACGGAAGGGTATTTTCCCTGACATCTGGAAACTGGCGAAGGTCACCCCCATTTTCAAATCAGGTTCTAAAAGTGAGGCTAACAACTATAGGCCTATCTCGGTGATCTCTGTGTTCTCGAGAATCCATGAAAGGATTGTACATGACCAAGTTTACGAATATCTCAAAGCAAACTAGGTTCTGACAATGAGCCAATCAGCTTTTCAAAAACTTTGTTCAACAATAACATCATTGATTGATAGTACTGACTATTGGTATGAGAATATTGACCACAAGCACTTTAATTTAGCAATATTCCTAGATCTCAAAAAGGCTTTCGATACTGTTGACCATAAGATTTTGTTAGAAAAATTGAGGAAATACGGTATTCGAGAACTTTCCGGAAACTGGTTTAAATCATACCTTGAAAACAGAAAGCAGTACTGTGCCGCCAACGGTTATGAATCAAGGCCTAGGACAGTTACATGTGGCATTCCCCAAGGTTCCTGTCTTGGCCCCCTTCTCTTCATAATGTACCTCAATGACTTTGAAAAATGTTTAAAAGTCTCAAAGGCCGGTATGTATGCTGATGATACTCACGTGACCTTAACATCAAAGAATGTCGAAGAACTTGTTCATAAGGCTCAAGAGGAGTTGACCCATATTTCTGAATGGATGCGGATAAATAAATTAAGTGCCAATCCACAAAAAACAGAGTATATGGTAATTGGGCACCCTCGTAAAACTAATGAAGTGGAGATACACGATACATTGAGACTGAATGGTTCAGATATAAAACGAGTGAAAAAAACCAAATCACTTGGAGTCATTGTAGACGAAGGGCTTAACTGGGAAGAACAATTCAAAACTGTCAAAGGCAAAGTTCATGGAGGTCTTGCATCTTTAAAAAAGTTGAAAAACATCCTCCCACAATCTCAGTTAAGCAATGTTGGACAACTTGTCACGTTTGATCGTGCAGTTATGGCCTATAAGATCATGAACAGACTCAGCCCGGAAAATCTCTGGAACAAATTTCAACAAAGATCCCAATACTCCAGTTATAACACGCGGTTCTGTAGATATCTTCAGATTCCAAGGTACAATCTGGAGTATGCCAAAAAAGGATTTTCCTATTCAGCTCTTAAGGTCTGGAATGAAATCCCTTTAAATATCAGGGAACCCTTTAAATATCACCTTGTGCCGATTCAAAAAAGCAACTAAAAATACATTTGATGAGCTGAAAGCAATTTGAAACACAACTCCCTGGGAGAACAGCAATATAATCTTTAGCCCTCGATGTTTTTCTTTTTGTTTCTATAAATATATTGATTAATTGCATTGTATGTTTTTTGTAGTTTTATTATGCTGAAGGGATATTGTGTATAAATAATTTAAAGTGAAAAAAAAATGAATTGTCAATGAAGAAATTTCTATTGTATTTATATTTTCTTTTGTAGAATGTCATACAATTAGATTTAGATTTGTTTATGGACAGTTTCCAGTTATTGCAAAAGGATGCACACCAGCGTAGGGGGAGATAAAATTTGGGGGGCTGCCCGATAAAAAATTGTTTAAGAAAATTTGGCCGGACTTAACGCGGATTTCTGCCTGATTATGGCTGAATTTTGCGAAATTTTTGGACGTTGGGAGGGCTGCAGCCCCCCAGCCTTAACGATTTCCCTATGTCTCTCCGTAAATGCAATGTGACAACGTATGCTAATGAAACAAGTATTTCACATTCTGCGAAAAATATCAACGAGTTGAATGACACACTGAATAGTGATCTTGATCGGCTAAAGGATTGGTTACAAGGGAACAAACTGTCGCTAAATGTCGTAAAGACACAGGTGATGGTTGTAGGTTCTCGACCAAACCTAAAAAAGATTGCTGACAATAAAGTAGAGACCCCATCATTTGTTATTGATGGCGCTGAAATTGACATCGTTAAAAATGTAAAATATTTAGGAGTCCAACTTGATGATAGCCTCGTTTGGGATCGGAACACGAAATTATTATGTAGCAAACTGTCTCGTGCTCTAGGATTTTTGAAATATGCCAAAAAATTCGTACCCAAGGATACCTTAATCAAAATGTATCATGGCATCGTAGAGCCACATTTCCGTTATTGCTGTTCTGTTTGGGGACGCTGCAGTGAAACCAGATTGCAAGCCATACAAAAATTGCAAAATCGAGCTGCAAGAATTGTCACCAATAGCAGCTATGATGTATCCGCCTCAAAGTTGATCAAGGAACGAAATTTGCCAACGGTTACGGAAATGATAAAATGCGAGACAGGTCCTATTACATACAAAGCATTGTCAGGTCTTGCACCCGGCTATCTTTCAAACCTTTTCAAGAAAAACTCTGCGCGTGATATCAGTATGAATTTGCGGAATGCCATTGCCGAAGCGATATCTTTCCGGGGTGCAAAGACTTGGAATGAATTGCCTTTGGATGTCAAACAAGCGCCCTCTCTTAGCATTTTTAAAAGTAGGCTGAAGAGTAATTTGCCTCTCTCAGGCTAACTCCATTATTTTTCATTTATTTTTTATTTTAGATTGTAAATATAGGTAATTTGTTAGTAATTTTTAGTAATATTGTAAAGTTTGGCACGGCCCCCTGTAAAGCAATCCTCTCGATTGACGGGGCTACCGTGTAAAAATAATGAAAAATGAAAAATGAAATGTTTCGTGGTGGTATAATCAGAATCTTCGCCTTAGTAAGAAGTGTATTGATTAACGTCCAGTAGGTTTTGCCAGATGTTCCTGGATGTGCTAAAGATTGCCCTGCCTTACGAAGGTAATTTTCTTTGGCATCCTCAATCATTTTTGCTCCGTCAGATATCATCTTTTGTATCCCTTCTAGTTTGTTATCTTGCCGGCCGTTCCTTACGAAGCTCTTATAAGCATGATTCTTTTTCCTCAGAAATTTTTTAACACTTTGCGTTATCCAGGGTGCTTGGCGAGGTCTGATTGTTTTAACTTGGTTTAGAATATAATTAGAGTAAACAATTTGATGATGACAATTCTCGTGTAGCGACGGATGGGTGCCAGATTCAATTACGACGTTGGGCTGATCAGTAAAAATCAAGTCAATGCAGGATTTCGAATCATCCATTATTCTCAATATCATTTTCCCATCATTGAGACGAGCGGCAGTTAAAATCACCAGTAATTATAACGCAGAAAGGATTTTCAGCATGGAGCTTTGATAGCAACAGTTCAAAATTTATTGTGAATTATCGAATTCAACCTGGTCCTGACTTGGACTTCTATAAATCACCACGAAAAAGTACATTTTCCTATTTAATTGGATCTCACACACAACACATTCAGGAGAGTCACAAGGTCCAAGCGATTTTTTGAAGGAAGAGAATCCTTCACGTATAAACCAACGCCACCTCTTTTTACATTTTGCGGATGATTTTCTTTATGAAATGTATAGCCATCAAGTGAAAGCCTATCTTCATCAACGGTGCTGTCAATGTGAGTTTCTACAATGCCGATTAGGTCATAGTTATATAACGAGTTGTATGCCTCAATAAGCGAAACTCTTAAAAAGTCATGTGCAGCAATACTATTTAAATTCCAACAGCAAAAATCGAGTGCTTCTGGACCAGGATTAGTTTCAACATCGCCACTTAGCAGAATCATCCTGAAAAAAACAAACCATTGTATGTGCAGTGTGTAACATACTACAATAAGAATAACGATACCAAGAGGGATGCGCTGGAAAAGTTCCACGGAGACGTACAGTACTGTCTTCGCAAAATGATGTATGCGGGCGAACAAAGGCAAGAAACATAACTGTGTTGCAACAGAATGAACTGCTAAAAACTGCAGTATTAGAACAAAGGGCAGAACGAAGACCGAGACTGCAATAAAACAGCAGCAAAACCAATAAAGCTTAAAAGCTTGAGAAATTATTGAAAATTACCGAAAGGCTATGCTCATGGGGCCTGATATTCGAATGGATACTTGGAAACACCCTATTGTTGCTCGCCATTGATTGATTTCAACCGGCATCATCACAGAGCAATCCTCTCGCTGGTCCTAACGGGTAATAAGTTTCAATGCAACCACTAATGATAAGTCCCAAGGGGGTTAGAAAAAAAGTACATGAAGAAAAAACATTCACTTACAAAAGTCACATTACAATTAACACAAACTTTGAAACGATTTTCGCTAGATAGCAATGCACGATAGCACGTCGAAGATTTTGTCATTGTTTTCTAGTTTTTGGTTTTATGTGAGAGCAGTATTTAAAATGGGAATATTTTTGTCAAAAAAAAGATCTTTTCATTTTTCCATATTGCTAGTTTTATGACTTGTGCAAGGAAAAAAGAATGAAGTCTAGGATTGCAAAGAAATCATTTGCTGAAGCGCCGCAGGTAAACAAAATTTTCGACGTCACGATCAGAATGTATCTGGAAACTCGACTAAATAATGATAATAAAGAAGAAAAACTGGAGGAGTTTCTAGCCAATGTTAAAACAAACCTAAGAAGATTTATTGATCAGGGTAACTAGTTCCTCTTCTGTGTCAAAAAACTTGAATTCGTCTGCGATTTTAGCTTTCAATCGGCAATTCACATCTGAAAATGCGTACCAACCTACATGCGGTTTCAACATCTCGTTCGCTTTAAGAAGAAGGCTGAACCGTTTCTTGGTTAAATCCAAGCGAAATTTCACAGTTTTTGCTTCCTTTCGTGCTCTATAAACAGCAGTTCGATGTCTCCATGTTGCAAATCTGACGATGACTTGTTGTGTAACTAATCCATCATCAGTTTTTGACGGCGAACCGATTCGGTGTGCGCGGTCAATGACCGCGTCAGGGATATCTAAATTCATTTCCTTAAATATTTTCTGAACTTTTCCCAGAACTTCTTCGCTTGTTTCGCTTTCTCCAGACGTTGGGCACTCCATCCTGTCTATACGAAGGCATAGCCTCCTGGAGTATTGCTCTTGGTCTTCTTGAGCAGCGAGGATGTGATCAACAGGAGCACACAGAAGTTCAGTTTGGGCCTCGAGAATTTGAATTCTATTTGCTTGCTCAGAAATGACAGCTGTATTTTTCCCGATTGTCTCTTCTTGTTGTTCAAGTTTAATGAGGAGGGAAGAGAAATCATTCCTCAGACCATTCAAGTCGTCTTTCGTAGCAAGATTTGCCATGAGTTGATCAAAATGAGAGTCCATGTACGCTTTGAATTCTTCGGTCATCGCCATGGTATCAGTACCGCCTCGCGTTTTTACCATCACAGGATTAAAATTTACCAGAGGACTCCATATGACATCCTAATAATATCCATTAACAAGGTATGAATTATTGGTTTGCTATTGCGACTTTGTTTGCACATTATATTACGATTCCCAGCAAATATTGCAGGAGCAGCCTAAAACGTGACCGCTCGCCAGGATGAAACCCTCAAATAGTGTCTACTGTTATTTTCATTTTTTTGTATTAATTCCCTGTCTGGATCACAGTGCATTGTGTGAACGGAAGGCCTATCCGTCACATTTTTCACCGTTTTCAAAATGTGCTGGCACCGTGTGAACGCAGTCTAAAATTTGTTGGGGAGATGAAATGCTAACCCTATTGTTTTGATACATTGTGTTTCAGCTTTGTTGAGAGCGAACCGACGTTGGGGCTCACGTTGTCATGCGCATCGCTGCTTTTGTTTCTTCTCTTGTTCTCAACGGTAAAGCTAATTTGCACATTACGTAAATGACGTAAATCATTACTGCGCATGCGATCTGGAGCCCTTTTTGGGGGATTCCTCGAGGCCTGTTCGTATCCCCAACAAAAATGAATCAATGTCCCTCTTGAGATCACCCATACAATCCAACCAAAATTCATTAACCAACGTGTTCGTGCATTAAGAATCTCTGGACAATTGTTGTATGTGCGTTGATGATTCTTTCCATGCTAGGCCTATGATTTTTTGATGATTCTTTATCATTTTAGCACAAAAGATTTGAAAATAATTTCATGATTTGAAAACAATTTGTTTCGTTCTCTTGGGAATGGAAAAAAAAGCCAAATTGCTTTGGTTCGTTCGGTTTCGTTTCGTTTCGTTGAATATAATAAGCCGGTGAAACATGTTGTAAACATCTTTGATCATGATCAAATGACTATGTTTCACTACAGGGGGATGGAAGCAAGATTTTTGTCAGATAGGCATCCCTTGGAAAAAGTTATCGGTTAGCTCCTTAGAAATGGTAGTTAGAATTGATGATCCGGGAACGATGAACAACACATGTGCTTAGAGGAGAGAGTTTTGACAACCTCCCTGGAAAATATTTGTTAAAAAATCTTTATACTAGAAAAGCATCATTAAGAATTTTTGACCCCCTCCCAGAAATAATTTTTGAAAGACCCCCTGGAATTTTACTTCTATTTCCCTGTACTGAGTAAAAATGGAATAGCCCGCATTCCTGAAATTCAGTAGGATTAAGTAATTTTAAACAAGACATGAAACAAATCATCATATTCTGAAAATAAACTACATAGCATTTGGTTAATTTAACAACAATCTTAGGCTGTCCCTACCGTAGCTTTTGCATTTTTTTGTAAAAATTGCCACATATTGAAAATCAGTTGAGGAGCATCTACTATAACATATAGGGCAGCTGTACGTACAACTTCCAAATATAAGGGGTGTTCTTCATAACTGGCGTGGGAAAAGTTTCAAAAAAGGATAAGCAGTGGTCCTAATTTATGGGTAAAAATTTCAAAATGAAATTAGTATCATTTTCTGCAGCTTGTAATCAAATTAATCCAAGTGGGGGGAGGGGGGGAGGCGAAATTTTGGGCAAACTTTCAATCAAATCTAATATTAGGGGCTCTTATAACATTTCACTCTTTGGATTGTGCATTCACTCAATGAATAGACCTGTAATATAATATGGGCCTGTAATATTTGCCTATTGTTTGTTGTCATATGCATGAATTGTTAAATGTTTACAGGCATATTGATGGAAATCATAAAATGAGTCGGTGGAGATTTGCGATTCAGGGTGGTATTGATGGGTACTCTCGCTGCATAACATTTCTTCACTGTTCCACAAACAATGAGGCATATACTGTCTATACTCTATTCATAGAATCGATTGCATCGTTTCGATGTACTCTCCGCATTAGAACTGACCATGGCACAGAGAACATTCAGGTAGCTAGATGGATGCTAGACCACTATGACACTGCTTCTAACCCAGTTTTAACTGGGTTGTCTGTACATAATCAGCGTATTGAGCGACTGTGGGTCGATGTGTATCGCTATGTCTCACAGCACTTTATAAATCTATTTTATTACATGGAGTCAGTCAGCTTGCTGGATCTAGATAATGAAAGTAATCTATTTGCCTTACACTATGTGTTTCAACCAAGAATAAACAATTGCCTGAGCATGTTTTGTCAACAATGGAACAATCACCCAGTTAGAACAGTCGGTAATATGTCACCCTTGCAGGTTTGGACAAGAGAATTTTATCAGCATGTGAGTAGCAATGGGTCAACAATAGTGGACCTCTTGGAGAGAACAACTGTAGATTACGGTATTGATGAAGAAGGGCCTGTACCAGATTTACGGACTAATCATGTTGTGGTTCCAAGATCAACCATTGTTTTAACTGAGAATGAAAAAGGAGAGCTCCTTATGAGAGTGCCTAATGTCTTTGTAGATGCGAATTTTGGTATGGATGTGTACTCTGAAGTGGCGAATTGCCTCTATGAAATACGGGGCCAATAAACCGTTAACTGGTATTTTCTACAAGTGTGTGCTTCCTTGCTTTGCCCAACGAGAGCAAGGACATACAAAGTTTGTAGTGATGCATGGATTTTTTTGCCATGAAAAAATCGTAGAACTGTTTGCTTTTGTCCCTTTTCAGCAATGCACTTAGGTACTGTTGGTAAATGAGACCTTATGTTTGTTGAAAGCAAACTGTGTATTTTGCTTTGCTTTTGTGCTGTGATTTCTGTTTCACATCAAAGAGCCAGTTGATTTTGACAAATATCTCTGTCACTTTCAATTGAAAAAGAAAATTGAATATTCACACACAGAAGAAATGTGCTGCAGTAAAAGAAAAAGAGAATATCTTCTTCCATCTGAAGAAGATTAGACTGATTGCTTCTTCTTCCAGTACCTGCGCAAACTTGTTAAAGAAACAATGGCATGGTTCAGTTGAAGATGACAGGAGACATTTCACAAAATCAATTTGTTTCTATGTTGGGCAGCAATCATTATGCACACGCAGGGTACCGGGTACCGGGTGTTTCGGGGAAAAAAGCAAGCCAAATAATGAAATTTGAATCAATTTTATACTGGTGTTGAAGCACAATCTATCGTCTTTCCCATGGTATCCTGCTTTGTTGTAATTGAATTATTTTTCACTTAATTTACATTTTCGTAAGCATGGCCTACTTCAGATGCCAATAAGTAATAGGACATTTTCATAGACAAACACCAATCTTCATGGAAGCTTAGTGTAGCATTCTAATAAATGCATATCCAGCATATCATTGGAAAGAAGGAGAGTCCACCGTAGCGCGAGCCTGTAAATTTGAGGCGCCAGTATATCTGAGGTTTGCCTGTAAATATGAGGTCGGCAAGATCAAAGGTCTGTTTGGTGCTTTATGATTTTCAAATCCCAATTCTTGATATTGGGTTTTATAGCATAGGAATCATTCGTCGTACATAGCCGATTGCTCGTGGCCCATGGTTGAAACCGCCAAAGCTTCATTTTGACGGACAAATCAGACGGCTAAAAAGCGAATGTTGTTGTTGTTCATTTATTTTAATTCGATATTTACATAGCTAAACAATATATATACAATATATACAAAGTTAACTAATCTAAATCGAATGAAATTGAAATGTATAAGAAACTTAATGCTGAATAAAATTAAAACTACTGCAGGCGCTACATTTGCATTTTGGGCCATTCCATTGCTTTATCAAAAGTTTAAAGCTTTTCAAGTTTTCTGCGGACTTCATTTTGATTGGTAGGTCATTCCATATTTGAGGGCCAACGGACTCAAGACTGTTTGAACCAAACGTTACTTGATTTGATCTTATATGTTTTAAGTCATAAGGATTTCTTGTAGAATATTGTGAAGATCTGAATTTGAAGAAAAATTTTCATGAATGGTGGATTTAGATTATTCAATGTTTTGTAAATTTCAATGCAAAGAGTTCTTTGACGCGAGACTTGCATAGTACATCTTCCTGACTTTTGTCTCAAATCATCATATGAGCTTTTATGATCATTGTAAAGAAATCTTAGTGCACGCTCTTGTAACTTTTCAATTTTATGAAGCGACTTCGTGGAAGAAAAATACCAAACTAACCGACAATAATTAAAGTTAGAGTAAACAAAGCTTTGTACAAGTACCTTTTTTCTGCTCCAAACCAATAAATGATCTCAGTCTTTTCAAAACGTTTAGTTGTGTCGCAGCTTTTTTACAAAGATTTGATATGTGCTTATCAAAGCTCAATTTGTTATCCAGAGTAACTCCCAAAAGTTTTACAGTTTTTTCTGATTTGATTTCATGACCTTGAAAGCTTATATTTTGTCCACTAGTATCTTTCCGATCCTTTCTTACTAGCAAAGCATGAAATTTCTCAGGGTTAGCAATCATTTCATTCTGTTCTAGCCAAGTTAAAGCAACATTGCTTTCATTCTCCAAAACTCTGACGAGCTCAGGCATAGTTTTGGAAAAATATGAAAGTGAATTACCATCAGCATAATTATGAAGGCTTGCCTGCTTTATATTCAGAAGAAGATCATTTATAAAGAAATTAAATAAATTGGACCAAGCACAGAACCCTGTGAAACTCCTGATACAACATATTTTAAGGAACTATTTGAATTATTTATCCGGACACATTGTTTTCGACGTTTTAAATAGGAATATATAGGAACTAACGCATTTTCATCAAAACCGTATGCATGTAATTTTGCTATGATTAGATCATGTGGAATACAGTCAAAGGCCTTTGAGAGATCCATGAAGATTGTACGACGAAATCTTTGTCAAGTTTTGCCCTCCATTCTTCCGCTAGATTTATCAACACATGTTGTGTACTGTATGCTTTTCTGTAAGCCGATATAAAAATAGAGAGTGTTTTATCTAGATGTGAGATAAGCTGTTGTTTTAAGGCTTTTTCGTAAATTTTTGAAAAAGTATTTAGAACACTGACAGGACGATAATTTCTTTCAACAGTGCGATTCAGCTCCCCTTTGTCCAAGGGGCAAACAGCTGCTTTTTTCGCATTTTCTGGAAATCTAAAATTGCGTATACTACAGTATTGGTTAATGGAATTGTAAGCTCATTTGCAGCAAGTGATACTAGTTTTGGGGGTATTTGATCCTCACCTGTGGATTTTCTCCCATCCAAACTTTTTAACAATATTGCAACATCCCGAGCTTCTATTTCCTTGAAAGAAAGGTTTCAACATTGCAATCTGGGTTTTGTACTATGGCTATAACACTTGGGTGGTTCTTGTGCTTTTCTACAATCAATTTAACGATGTCCCTATCATCATCAATGTCTGTTGTATCAGCAACACCACAAGGTTTCTTACCACTAGTATTCTCTACAATATTTACGTAATAAACATTAAATAATTCAGTTAATTCTTTATCATCGGTTATGATTTTTTTGTCTTTAACAAGAGAGATATCTGAGCAAACTAGTGCTCCTTTGTTCGATAAAAATGGTTTGACAAGATCCCAAAAAGCTTTATAAGATATCAGACCATTTTTAGTAGCTTTATTAAAATGATTTTTGATGGCTTTTCTCCGCAGTGCAACACATTTGTTACGTTGCTTTTTAAACTTTGTCTTGCTTTCATATGTGGGATTTTTGTTATATTTCTTTTCAATCTAGATCGAGTGTAAATTGCCCTATTCAATTCTGGTGTCATAAAAGGGGCCGAGTTTCCTCTCTGAACTTTTGATTTTAACGGCGAAGGAGACAAAAGAAACCCGTGAAGATTTTTCTAAATTTTGCCTACCTTCATAAAACACAACCAGGACAAAAAACTGCTTGAGATTTCCCGAATCTTTTTAAAGCAATCTACTCTCCAGATATTTAGGTGTACAAGTTTGGATGCCAGTTAAAATATCTCCAGGATTGGCGGAGTTATAACCACAAACAAAGCGATAAGGCACTGAACCTCGAACAATAGAAATTCTGGCCGGGAGACAATAGTAATAACAATAGTGATTGTTGTAAGAACGACCCGAAAACGCCACAATCTGCGCTTTCAATTGTCCTTTCTATTGTCTCTCGCTAAGTTTTCTTTCATTCAAGATTCAATGCCTCTACGGTTTCTATGTGAATTGAAAAAGTCTACAAAGGCTACTCTAGGGAAGGTTCTGTATTGTACTATTTTTTGCATTCATGGCACAAGTTTGATCTTTGCGAAATAACTTATAAAATTCAAAAGAGGTTTTATCTGGAGATATTTTAACCGGCATCCAAACTTGTACACTCAAGCATCTGGAGAGTAGATTTCTTAAAAATAATTTGAGAAATTTCAAGCAGTTTTTTGTCCTGGTTTCGTTTTATGAAGGTAGGTAAAATTTAGTGGGTTATAAGAAAACTTATTCAGCACTAAAGTGAAACTTTAGTAGGGTTAATTTTACCACCGCAGTTTTATCCGACATCTCCCGCTAAGGAGTTTTTACATGGACTGTAGCGCGGATCAGTGTCCAAAGAAAAAGCAAAATATCATCTCGCCTTTGGTCGCCTATGAGATTTCTGGAAAGCCTGATGTAGGTCACGACGAGTAAAACATCGGCTCACTTCACACATTAGTGTAATAGAGGGGAATAGAGGATTAAAGTAATTAGGTAGGCGGCCGTTGCCAGCTTTGCTTGAGTGTTGCGGGGCCCCTCTAATCAGTCGAAAAACACCCTCTTGGGTAAAACACTTAGCAGCTCAGGAAGAGAAATTCGTTACCAAAGAGAGCGGCAAGCACCTTCTCCTCGTGAACGTGTGATTGCGCTATGTCAAGATCCCCCATCAGAGCAAGCTTAGAAACACGCGTCACATGGATCCTGGATAAACCAATCACCGGATGCCAACAATTTTATAACAGATTCAAACCGACAGAAACAGTGGTTTCCACTTTTCCCATCAGAGTTAACATAAACCAATCGCAGGACAGCAAAATTTGTAACACATCAATCTATAAATTGGCAATACGCCTCCTTCGCCCATTCATCTCAAATTTTAAGTCAGGAAACGGATGAAAATCTTTCAGAAGAAAAAATCCAAGTAACATTGCTTCATCACGTTGTATATATCGGACACATAGAAGGAAGCCTAGACTTGACAAGAACTACAATGACCTGCAGCTGTATTTAGCTTGGCGTTTGGCAGTAAAGTTGATGCACCATCATTCATCATAGACTGAAATACAACAGCTGAAAAAGGGCAAGACAAGGAGGAGATTACAGATCCAAAAGAAAAGAAAAAAAAAAGGTGAAATTTAGCCCATCAAACGGGCGAAGATCCTGAACATAACAATGCCTTAGTGGACTATACCGTATTGGCTAAAAAAATTTGGCAGAAAGGTTAGACAATTCAAGGCAAAAGTCCTGCAAGTAAAAGTGGAATTTCATCACTTCTCTGTTCTTCAACGCGACGCTGTCTGAAGTGGTTACGAGTTAAGTATTTCTTTGACCTATGATACTTTCACATTACTGGAATGTTTGTAGCTTTCTTCCTCTTCTTGAGAACTCAACAACAGCAAAACCTTTATTATGCCAACCTGCGCAGCCTAGTAACTTTGAAGCTAAAGCATATGGATAGATGTTTTCATCTGTTTCTGGAGAGTATCAATCCCGTGGACATGGCAGAATTAACAAATAATTATGCATTTCGTGTGATATGATAAGTGAATGATACTGTGCCGATGGCTCCATTTTTCTTTCAAACAATTAAATGCCATATTAGGCCCATTCTGAACGAACTTGTCTCTCGTAAGGTTTGGTTTGATAGATTCACTCCCCTTCTAGTTATTTTTCCTTCTAGGGTTGATACCCCCTTTACTTTACCAAGCCTGTGCAAAGACACGACGTCAACAAGGAGGAAGTGTTCCAAGGTCTAAACAGCATGATAACAGACCATGGTTTCATCAGCATGACCAAGAACGATTGCCGCCATCACGTTTGTCTACACGAAGATGGTACCTTGAAAAATCTTTGCACCGCCGCAGGACTTGATTGTGTAGTCCGTTTTACCATTGACCATGTTTTCACCAATTGTTATTATTATTCGAATATTCGCTTATGTTAACTTGACGTTTTCAATTTCAGATCTACACAGACATCGGCGTAGGGGGGAATAAAATTTGGGGGGCTGCCCGATAAAAAATCCATTGTTTAAGAAAATTTTGCCCGACTTAAGGCGGATTTCTGCCCGATTATGGCTGATTTTTGCAAAATTTTCCGACGCTGGGGGGGCTGCAGCCCCCCTTTGCCCCCTGTATCCTACGCCTATGTACACAGATCAATTTTATGGTATTTTGTAGGTTCTTATAAATTCATTCCGTAAATCTAGTCCTGAAATTTTTCAAGGCAATTGAGCGCAGTTAATCTCTAGTCCGTTACTCAATTACTGGCAGAATCTACTCAGTATCAAACCTATGCCCTCTAAAACAAGACAAAATTCGGGATCTCACAACAAGTAGGGCAACCACCAAATGGCGTGATAAGCAAAGCAAGTCTTAGCAGAACAAGGCCAAACAAGGCATGTTCGCGGTATCAATCACGGGGATCCTTCAGGTGCCTCACATGCAAACTTTTGTTGTTTTTTCTAGACAAGTCATGAACGCTTTAGGGGTAGTAGCAAAGGTAAACTAAGGGTTTCCATGTCAGTATTTTTCGGGCAATTTGTTGTTTAAAAATCATTTGTCCTACTAAGATACCAATTGTTTTGCGCTATTTAACAGTTTTTTCAACACCCAAGTTATTTTGGATTATTTGTAACCCGGAAATTTGGATTATTTGTAGGCCCAATTCCTACGAAGGTTATCTTTCAACTCTTGGCCTGAAGTGAGAAAAGCCATTTGTTGGACTTGAATGAAATAATTTCTTAGAAGATCCATGTATCTTCTATGTATTTGACAGGATGAATTTTGAATAGAATGACTTGGAAATGCCCAATCAGACACATTTATTTTATTTTATTTTTTTCCCCACTGGGGGCTGCCACCACATCCATGGCTCAGGAAAGCCCTTGGACGCTTGCTATCAACGTTATATCAAAAACCGACAACCGCTGTAGGACCGTGTACCGCTGTAGGACAAGTCTCTACAAGTTTGATAAACGAACCTGAAAGGCTTTAAAAACTTATGGCATGACTATAGTTCCCTTCAAATACAAGTATAGGCGTAATTTCTTTTCGTTTCTTCTCATTTCATTTTCACTTGTTTTATAAGACAGTAAAAATCTCGGACAGTACTGATATCTTCAAAGATTATTATAAGGTCTGTGCCCCCCCTTAACATTTTAAAAACACGGTATTTTGACGCCTTTCCTGTGTTTGGACAGCGCTCAAGTACTTTCTGAGTAATATGAAGGATCAGGGAACAAATGAGAATTTAAAGTTTTTAATTTTGGTGATCTGAGATTCTGAGTTTCTTATAAGCGATGTTTTTTGGTGTTTGCATAACGACACCAGCCTTATTCGTCGCCGTTGGGGGTTACACAAGTGTAACTGTGGCGGAAGGATTTGAATAACCTTCTCCATCGGCTCAAAATTTAGATTCAAAAGGCCTGCTCGATAGACCTCAACAAAAATATGATACTACCTCGAGAGGGAAAGTAGTAGGTCGCAGGGATTACCCAACGGGGAAAGTACCTGCTTGTGGCTTATGATTACCCTCAGAGAACGAGGCGTTGGGATTACCTCAAAAAGGAAAGTAGTAAACTGTCTGTGATTACATTGTGAAGTAGCAGACCATAGTTTATGATTACCCAGGCGAGGAAAGTACCAACTTTCAAAAAAGGTGCGTCGAGCAAGGTCTCTCTGACTGCCGCATTTGCACTTCCTAACCCCCACTTAAACTAATCTATTTTTCCTTTTCAGATGACCGTAGAAACGTAATAGTTAGACTGTAGAAGTATCATAATCTCTTCACCTAGTTGTTGATATCTATAGCTTTGTTTATGTTTTAAAAACTCGATTTCTTTTCTTCACTCCCCTTCACTTTACTAACAGACGAGGATGGAAAAATTAATTCAGCACTAAAGTGAAACTTTAGTAGGGTTAATTTTACCACCGCAGTTTTATCCGACATCTCCCGCTAAGGCCTAGGTTAAACGTCGCTCTTCTCATACGCCGAACCTAATAGGTGAATTAGGCGCATGAGAAGAGCGACGTTTAACTTGATTAAGTTCGGCAAATTTAATTAGGTGCAGCAGAATGTACTTGGAGCGACTGGTCCTGTCGCATTATGCGACTCTGGAGCGACTTCAAGTTAGACGTCGCTCTTCTCATGCGCCGAACTTAATGCATAAATTATTCCTCATAATTTGTCGTTTTAAAGCGAGGCGGAGCATGCGTATATCTTCGAATAACGGGAATTTGCCGGAAGTGACTAAAAGGGCATTGATGTTCTTGATTCTGTTGTGACTGAGACAGAATATTGGGGATTGTTTCTAATCTTCAATCGAGCGAAACAAAAACAACTTTCAGATAATAGTATAGCTTGATTTCCGCACGATGGACACAAACTCAACTCTGAACGCAGACGTTTGACATTGCAAAAGTGGCACATCCCCGGCTATCTACTAAGTATAACTTATGACTGAGATGTTGTTGATTATTCTTCGTTTTACACGATAAAACACTGTAAAATTATGTCCATGACAGAGTTTAAACATTATTTTGCTTGCCAAGAGTTCGTTGTGTTTTGCTTTCTCAAAATTGGTTGCGTCAGTTTTTTCAACATGCTTTTGTTCGTTGTTACTTTGAGAACAAAAGCTGAAGGACCTGTACTAATGATTTTGTTGCTAGGCTACAAAGGATATCAGAAATTCAATTGTCTTTATATTAGGAGCGACACATTAGGAGCGACGTATAATTCAGTGTCGCTCTACCGTCGCTCTGCAGTCGCTCCTAATTGTATTAGGTTCGGCGCATGAGAAGAGCGACGTTTAACCTAGGCCTAAGGAGTTTTTACATGGACTTTAGCGCGGATCAGTGTCTAAAGAAAAAGCAAAATATCATCTCGCCTTTGGTCGCCTATGAGATTTCTGGAAAGCCTGATGTAGGTCACGACGAGTAAAACATCGGCTCACTTCACACATTAGTGTAATAGAGGGGAATAGAGGATTAAAGTAATTAGGTAGGCGGCCGTTGCCAGCTTTGCTTGAGTGTTGCGGGGCCCCTCTAATCAGTCGAAAAACACCCTCTTGGGTAAAACACTTAGCAGCTCAGGAAGAGAAATTCGTTACCAAAGAGAGCGGCAAGCACCTTCTCCTCGTGAACGTGTGATTGCGCTATGTCAAGATCCCCCATCAGAGCAAGCTTAGAAACACGCGTCACATGGATCCTGGATAAACCAATCACCGGATGCCAACAATTTTATAACAGATTCAAACCGACAGAAACAGTGGTTTCCACTTTTCCCATCAGAGTTAACATAAACCAATCGCAGGACAGCAAAGTTTGTAACACATCAATCTATAAATTGGCAATACGCCTCCTTCGCCCATTCATCTCAAATTTTAAGTCAGGAAACGGATGAAAATCTTTCAGAAGAAAAAATCCCCACCCGCCCTCCCCGTTTTAAAATACAGCAACCAATTCAGGTAGGATGTACCCATGATGTATCGATCTAAGTACGAAATGCAAGTCTAATATTTCAAAGGTTGGAAGAAGCAAAGAAAATCGTTATTTGTTTCAAATTGAAGTTCAACTGCGGCGGTTATCCAACCATTGCAGCTGGAAGGATTTGAATAACCTTCTCCATCGGCTCCAAATTTAAATTCAAAAGGCCTGCTCGATAGACCTCAACAAAAATATGATACTACCTCGAGAGGGAAAGTAGTAGGTCGCAGGGATTACCCGACGGGGAAAGTACCTGCTTGTGGCTTATGATTACCCTCAGAGAACGAGGCGTTGGGATTACCTCAAAAGGGAAAGTAGTAAACTGTCTGTGATTACATTGTGAAGTAGCAGACCATAGTTTATGATTACCCAGGCGAGGAAAGTACCAACTTTCAAAAAAGGTGCGTCGAGCAAGGTCTCTCTGACTGCCGCAGTTGCACTTCCTAACCCCCACTTAAACTAATCTATTTTTCCTTTTCAGATGACCGTAGAAACGTAATAGTTAGACTGTAGAAGTATCATAATCTCTTCACCTAGTTGTTGATATCTATAGTTCTGTTTATGTTTTAAAAACTCGATTTCTTTGCTTCACTCCCCTTCACTTTACTAACAGACGAGGATGGAAAACTTATATATGGTTAAATTCTACATAACACCCAATAAGCATAAGGACACCCAAGACCCCAATGTGCTTTATTTTTCTACCTAGCACCTTATGAACCATCAAACACTGCAACATTTAATGCAAATGTAGGAATCTACACTCTGAAGAATATTGTAAGCAGTCTGCATCATTTGTCCAGGAGTGTGCAAGTATCCTCACAGCTACAATATATAAATATTTTTTGTGATGCATAGCTAAAATCTGAGTAAATGCTTCACACTGGAGTTGTGGGGTTTCATGAATTTTTATATGTCTTGAGGACCACTCAAGAAAGTTACACTGTATTGTATATCCAGTTCATTTTATAGCATGCTGTACCTGCTGCATATCACATGGTATTTTTCTTGCTGGATAATTTTTGGCTAATCTGCACAATCTAAAATTCTCCTCACTGGATAATTTGTTTTCTTGAAACCAGTTTCTCCTTGTGTGCAATCCCTCTGTATCCAATAGCAACAAGTACATCTTCCATTAAATCTGTTTCCAAAATATCTTGCAACTCTGAGTCTGATGGAAGTTGTCGAGAAATTCCAGGCTCTGCTAGGCATATTATACAACTATGTGACGTTGAAGAAAATTCATGTAAAGCACGACTTCCACGAAAATGTTTTGTAGTTTTGTTTATTCTCACCTTGTAACTCCCTTGTACGAAGTACACTGTTAGTGCAAGTAAGTGCACTTAACTCTATATTTCAAGGGACCCAGTAGTGCTCAATACTACTTGCTGAGGATGTACATATGAATTTAGGGTGGAGGGTGATTATTTGCAACAGGTCATCAACGGGTCAGCAACAGGTCAGCAACGGGTCAGCACTTGGAAGTATCACAATACATATGGAATTCAACGGGTCAGCACGGGCCAGCACCCTTTTTTATAAAGTGTATAGCATATATTTAATAAAAAAAGAGTGCTGACCCGTGCTTACCCGTTGAATTCCATATGTTTGGCTATAGGTCCAAGTGCTGACCCGTTGCTGACCCGTTGCTGACCCGTTGCTGACCCGTTGAATTTTAGTCGATAGCGTTCAAACAACGTTCATAAAGCTTCTCTTTGCTGAATCTATGAAATTCCTTGCCTATGAATATCTATTAAATACATTATTTTGATGAAAGGCCCGTTTCTTGATAGGCGCTACGAAAACGCCACTGGCGTAATGCTTCCTTATATAAGCGTCAGGACTCTCGTGAACCATTTTCTATTGAAAAATGAGAGTGCCAAGAAATTTCATATTCAAACAAAACATACATCCTATGACTAAAATTACAAATGTGAATAAATGAGGCAATTTTCTAGCACAACAGGCATGTCATGACGCTGTTAACTTCCAAATCTTTCCTCAGGGCCGATATCATGTCCTTCTGACAATCAATTGAAATACATCAATTGGGCTATGAATAAAATAAACAGCTTAAAATAAAAGTATGTTTGGTAATTAATTTTCTCGACTATTCTTTCTTGAGCTGACATAGCCTTGTCTCTTAGTAGGTTGTCTTACAATGACACATTCATGCCTTGCTTGGGAGATAACAAGCATCCGCGATAGAGACATCTCTGGATTTCAGCGGGATTTTCTCTGTTTCACGATAGCCACTGCTACGTAACTGGGGTCCTTTTGCTGATTATGGTACGCAAATCGCTTCCGTCGACTGAATATCATAATAACATAGGTTTCAGGTTGATGGAAGTTGTCGAGAAATTCCAGGCTCTGCTAGGCATATTATACAACAATGTGACGTTGAAGAAAATTCATGTAAAGCACGACTTCCACGAAAATGTTTTGTAGTTTTGTTTATTCTCACCTTGTAACTCCCTTGTACGAAGTACACTGTTAGTGCAAGTAAGTGCACTTAACTCTAAATTTCAAGGGACCCAGTAGTGCTCAATACTACTTGCTGAGGATGTACATATGAATTTAGGGGGGAGGGTGATTATTTGCAACAGGTCATCAACGGGTCAGCAACGGGTCAGCACTTGGAAGTATCACAAAACATATGGAATTCAATGGGTCAGCACGGGTCAGCACCCTTTTTTATAAAGTATATAGTATATATTTTAGAAAAAAAGAGTGCTGACCCGTTCTTACCCGTTGAATTCCATATGTTTGGCTATAGGTCCAAGTGCTGACCCGTTGCTGACCCGTTGCTGACCCGTTGAATTTTAGTCGATAGCGTTCAAACAACGTTCATAAAGCTTCTCTTGGCTGAATCTATGAAATTCCTTGCCAATGAAAATCTATTAAACACATTATTTTGATGAAAGGCCCGTTTCTTGATAGGCGCTACGAAAACGCCACTGGCGTAATGCTTCCTTATATAAGCGTCAGGACTCTCGTGAACCGTTTTCTATTGAAAAATGAGAGTGCCAAGAAATTTCATGTTCAAACAAAACATACATCCTATGACTAAAATTACAAATGTGAATAAATGAGGCAATTTTCTAGCACAACAGGCATGTCATGACGCTGTTAACTTCCAAATCTTTCCTCAGGGCCGATATCATGTCCTTCTGACAATCAATTGAAATACATCAATTGGGCTATGAATAAAATAAACAGCTTAAAATAAAAGTATGTTTGGTAATTAATTTTCTCGACTATTCGTTCTTGAGCTGACATAGCCTTGTCTCTTAGTAGGTTGTCTTACAATGACACATTCATGCCTTGCTTGGGAGATAACAAGCATCCGCGATAGAGACATCTCTGGATTTCAGCGGGATTTTCTCTGTTTCACGATAGCCACTGCTACGTAACTGGGGTCCTTTTGCTGATTATGGTACGCAAATCGCTTCCGTCGACTGAATATCATAATAACATAGGTTTCAGGCTGATGGAAGTTCTCGAGAAATTCCAGGCTCTGCTAGGCATATTATACAACTATGTGACGTTGAAGAAAATTCATGTAAACCACGACTTCCACGAAAATGTTTTGCAGTTTTGTTTATTCTCACCTTGAAACTCCCTTGTACGAAGTACACTGTTAGTGCAAGTAAGTGCACTTAACTTTAAATTTCAAGGGACCCAGTAGTGCTCAATACTACTTGCTGAGGATGTACATATGAATTTAAGGGGGAGGGTGATTATTTGCAACGGGTCATCAACGGCTCAGCAACAGGTCAGCAACGGGTCAGCACTTGGAAGTATCACAAAACATATGGAATTCAACGGGTCAGCACGGGCCAGCACCCTTTTTTATAAAGTATTTAGTATATATTTTATAAAAAAAGAGTGCTGACCCATGCTTACCCGTTGAATTCCATATGTTTGGCTATAGTTTCAAGTGCTGACCCGTTTTTTTTTTTTTTTTTTATTCAAATTATTTAACGTTGGCTATTTACAATATACAATAGCACAAAGGTGCTAATTTAGCCCAACTACAATTAAAAACAAAAAATACAAAAAGAAATTAAACATACCCTAAGTTTTCTACATAACGCTTGCATAGTCTGCAGTCACAGCTAACCGTGTACGTTTTAATTCTTCTTTTAAACATTGAAAGAGATTCAAATTCCTTTATGTCGGCAGGTAGTGTCCTCCAGAGCTTCTGCCCGAGGAACCGCACAGTTTCTGTTCCAAACCTCATTGTTTTAACTTTTGGTAAACATGTGTTTCCGCCATCCCTCAGCTCATACGAAGGCACTTTTTCTATGAAAATCTCATTCATAAAGCTAGGGGCGTTTCCTGATTTTGTTTTATACCCGTTGCTGTATATACCCGTTTACCCGTTGCTGACCCGTTGAATTTTAGTCGATAGCGTTCAAACAGCGCTCATAAAGCTTCTCTTGGCTGAATCTTTGAAATTCCTTGCCTATGAATATCTATTAAATAAATTATTTTGATGAAAGGCCCGTTTCTTGATAGGCGCTACGAAAACGCCACTGGCGTAATGCTTCCTTATATAAGCGCCAGGACTCTCGTGAACCGTTTTCTATTGAAAAATGAGAGTGCCAAGAAATTTCATATTCAAACAAAACATACATCCTATGACTAGAATTACAAATGTGAATAAATGAGGCAATTTTCTAGCACAACAGGCATGTCATGACGCTGTTAACTTCCAAATCTTTTCTCAGGGCCGATATCATGTCCTTCTGACAATCAATTGAAATACATCAATTGGGCTATGAATAAAATAAACAGCTTAAAATAAAAGTATGTTTGGTAATTAATTTTCTCGACTATTCTTTCTTGAGCTGACATAGCCTTGTCTCTTAGTAGGTTGTCTTACAATGACACATTCATGCCTTGCTTGGGAGATAACAAGCATCTGCGATAGAGACATCTCTGGATTTCAGCGGGATTTTCTCTGTTTCACGATAGCCACTGCCACGTAACCGGGGTCCTTTTGCTGATTATGGTACGCAAATCGCTTCCGTCGACTGAATATCATAATAACATAGGTTTCAGGCTGATGGAAGTTCTCGAGAAATTCCAGGCTCTGCTAGGCATATTATACGACTATGTGACGTTGAAGAAAATTCATCTAAAGCACGACTTCCACGAAAATGTTTTGTAGTTTTGTTTATTCTCACCTTGTAACTCCCTTGTACGAAGTACACTGTTTGTGCAAGTAAGTGCACTTAACTCTAAATTTCAAGGGACCCAGTAGTGCTCAATACTACTTGCTGAGGATGTACATATGAATTTAGGGGGGAGGGTGATTATTTGCAACGGGTCATCAACGGCTCAGCAACAGGTCAGCAACGGGTCAGCACTTGGAAGTATCACAAAACATATGGAATTCAATGGGTCAGCACGGGTCAGCGCCCTTTTCTATAAAGTATATAGTATATGTTTTATAAAAAAGAGTGATGACCCGTGCTTACTCGTTGAATTCCATATGTTTGGCTATAGGTCCAAGTGCTGACCCGTTGCTGACCCGTTGCTGACCGGTTGAATTTTAGTCGATAGCGTTCAAACAACGTTCATAAAGCTTCTCTTTGCTGAATCTTTGAAATTCCTTGCCTATGAATATCTATTAAACACATTATTTTGATGAAAGGCCCGTTTCTTGATAGGCGCTACGAAAAAGCCACTGGCGTAATGCTTCCTTATATAAGCGTCAGGACTCTCGTGAACCGTTTTCTATTGAAAAATGAGAGTGCCAAGAAATTTCATGTTCAAAAAAAACATACATCCTATGACTAAAATTACAAATGTGAATAAATGAGGCAATT
Source organism: Aurelia coerulea (assembly GCA_039566865.1). Classification (NCBI taxonomy): domain Eukaryota; kingdom Metazoa; phylum Cnidaria; class Scyphozoa; order Semaeostomeae; family Ulmaridae; genus Aurelia; species Aurelia coerulea. Next base: position 18,059,425 of record CM076947.1, on the reverse strand, counting down.
TTCTAGCACAACAGGCATGTCATGACGCTGTTAACTTCCAAATCCTTCCTCAGGGCCGATATCATGTCCTGCTGACAATCAATTGAAATACATCAATTGGGCTATGAATAAAATAAACAGCTTAAAATAAAAGTATGTATGGTAATTAATTTTCTCAACTGTTCTTTCTTCAGCTGACATAGCCTTGTCTCTTAGTAGGTTGTCTTACAATGACACATTCATGCCTTGCTTGGGAGATAACAAGCATCCGCGACAGAGATATCTGGATTTCAGCGGGATTTTCTCTGTTTCACGATAGCCACTGCTACGTAACCGGGGTCCTTTTGCTGATTATGGTACGCAAATCACTTCCGTCGACTGAATATCATAATAACATAGGTTTCAGGCTGATGGAAGTTCTCGAGAAATTCCAGGCTCTGCTAGGCATATTATACAACTATGTGACGTTGAAGAAAATTCATGTAAAGCACGACTTCCACGAAAATGTTTTGTAGTTTTGTTTATTCTCACCTTGTAACTCCCTTGTACGAAGTACACTGTTTGTGCAAGTAAGTGCACTTAACTCTAAATTTCAAGGGACCTAATAGTGCTCAATACTACTTGCTGAGGATGTACATATGAATTTAGGGGGGAGGGTGATTATTTGCAACAGGTCATCAACGGGTCAGCAACAGGTCAGCAACGGGTCAGCACTTGGAAGTATCACAAAACATATGGAATTCAACGGGTCAGCACGGGTCAGCACCCGTTTTTATAAAGTATATAGTATATATTTTATAAAAAAAGAGTGCTGACCCGTGCTTACCCGTTGAATTCCATATGTTTGGCTATAGGTCCAAGTGCTGACCCGTTGCTGACCCGTTGAATTTTAGTCGATAGCGTTCAAACAACGTTCATAAAGCTTCTCTTGGCTGAATCTATGAAATTCCTTGCCAATGAAAATCTATTAAACACATTATTTTGATGAAAGGCCCGTTTCTTGATAGGCGCTACGAAAACGCCACTGGCGTAATGCTTATATAAGCGTCAGGACTCTCGTGAACCGTTTTCTATTGAAAAATGAGAGTGCCAAGAAATTTCATGTTCAAAAAAAACATGCATCCTATGACTAAAATTACAAATGTGAATAAATGAGGCAATTTTCTAGCACAACAGGCATGTCATGACGCTGTTAACTTCCAAATCTTTCCTCAGGGCCGATATCATGTCCTTCTGACAATCAATTGAAATACATCAATTGGGCTATGAATAAAATAAACAGCTTAAAATAAAAGTATGTATTGTAATTAATTTTCTCAACTGTTCTTTCTTCAGCTGACATAGCCTTGTCTCTTAGTAAGTTGTCTTACAATGACACATTCATGCCTTGCTTGGGGAGATAACAAGCATCCGCGATAGAGACAATCCTGGACAAAAGGTTATGAGACTCTATCGTTTTTCACTGTGGAATCGCATTTTCAATAATAAAATGGACTTTATATTTGCAAACCCCCTCCCCCCGTATCAATGTTGTTCAACAATGATTTCTGAATGCATGTTTGTGACAGTCGACGTGCTCCAACCTCAAACAACATTGATTAGGGGGGAGGGGGCACTTTGAGCTTGGGAAAGCGTCCAATCGTTCTGTCGTCTCATGACTTTTGTCCAGGAGTGTAGTTAATTCATATTTCAGATAAGATAAATTTTATTTCACATTAAAGAATAAACAGAATCGGTTAGTTCCGTCTTTCTTCAAAAATTACAGTCATTTCGTATTTGAAATACACCATAAAAAAATCTTGATGTAAGCCTAGAACTTTACATTCCAAATGATCTGGGCACGACCAAGGAAGGATTTAGTCTGTATGTTTTGTTGACCATACATATGAGCATTAGATACTGGAAGCTCTATTTTGTCTTGAATTCACTGCTTCGGTCACAGGCATGAGAATAATTAAAATTAGCGAACGTGTTAGCTAAGTTTGTCTGTCATACTGCATGTGCTGTGGGGAAAATTAGTGAACGTGTTAGCTAAGTTTGTCTGTCATACTGCATGTGCTGTGGGGAAAATTAGCGAATGTGTTAGCTAAGTTTGTCTGTCATACTGCATGTGTTATAGGGAAAATTATCGAACGTGTTAGCTAAGTTTGTCTGTCATACTGCATGTGCTGTGGGGAAAATTAGCGAACGTGTTAGCTAAGTTTGTCTGTCATACTGCATATGCTGTGGGGAAAATTAGCGAACGTGTTAGCTAAGTTTGTCTGTCATCCTGCATGTGCTGTGGGGAAAATTATCGAACGTGTTAGCTAAGTTTGTCTGTCATACTGCATTTGCTGTGGCGATAATTATCGAACGTGTTAGCTAAGTTTGTCTGTCATACTGCATTTGCTGTGGCGATAATTAGCGAACGTGTTAGCTAAGTTTGTCTGTCATACTGCATGTGCTGTGGGGAAAATTAGCGAACGTGTTAGCTAAGTTTGTCTGTCATACTGCATGTGCTGTAGGGAAAATTAGCGAACGTGTTAGCTAAGTTTGTCTGTCATACTGCATGTGCTGTGGGGAAAATTAGCGAACGTGTTAGCTAAGTTTGTCTGTCATACTGCATTTGCTGTGGCGAAAATTAGCGAACGTGTTAGCTAAGTTTGTCTGTCATACTGCATGTGCTGTGGGGAAAATTATCGAACGTGTTAGCTAACACTGTCTGCCCTACTGTGGGTACTGGCAGGGAAGGTTGGCTATATTTTTTGTCTCTTGTATACAAGAGTCAAAGTTAGCTAGTTTAGCCAAAGTGGTTTCTCCGGCTGACTGGCTACCACCATTAGTTGTTTCGCCTGTTCCAGCATCTGAAGATAATGCAGTCCTTGCAACTTCTACCAAACTTGTCAAACGCTCAATTAAGTCTCCTTCTTGACCCGTAGCCATTTTGAGAAGGGTGTACTTTCTGCTTGCTGCTTGGTGTGTTTGGCTAGGCATTAAACTCACGAAATAGTCCCAGTTATCGCAACAACAACAGCAACAGCAATGACAACAACAACAACAATATATATTTTTGCTCAAACTGGGACTTATGGACTTTCACATCAAAGGGTGGGACGAAAATAAACAATGGGCGCACAGATTTTCTATTCCCTTTGAAACAAGGTTTATGACCTCTTTTCGGTAGTTGGAATATTTCAGGAGCTGTGGCGTGTTGGCGTGCACTATTGCTAGATGAAGATTGCCTTCAAAATGAGGAAATTCTTGTTGAAAGTGAAAGGTTTGTTAATTCTTAGATTAAAGAAACATTCATGCGAATACTTGTGGCTTTTGTTCATTGCTAACGTCACTCAAAACTTGAATTTTGAGGCGTTCTATTATCTGATGATTGAGCTGACAATTTAGGCCCACCGCCATTACTCGCCTTCTCGTACAGCGTTGCCATGGTTTCCATATCGGAGGTGACGTCAATGGAAACAATTTCGTCCCAATTTTTAATGTGAAAGTCCATGAGTGGTAGTTATCGCGTCCATCAGCCTATCAATAGCAATAACTACGAACTTGCCATCAGTCTACACTCCTGGACAAAAGTTATGAGACGGCCGAACGATTGGACGCTTTCCCAAGCTCAAAGTGCCCCCTCCCCCCTAATCAATGTTGTTTGAGGTTGGAGCACGTCGACTGTCACAAACATGCATTCAGAAATCATTGTTGAACAACATTGATACGGGGGGAGGGGGTTTGCAAATATAAAGTCCATTTTATTATTGAAAATGCGATTCCACAGTGAAAAACGATAGAGTCTCATAACCTTTTGTCCAGGATTGTCTCTATCGCGGATGCTTGTTATCTCCCAAGCAAGGCATGAATGTGTCATTGTAAGACAACCTACTAAGAGACAAGGCTATGTCAGCTCAAGAAAGAATAGTTGAGAAAATTAATTACCATTACATACTTTTATTTTAAGCTGTTTATTTTATTCATAGCCCAATTGATGTATTTCAATTGATTGTCAGAAGGACATGATATCGGCCCTGAGGAAAGATTTGGAAGTTAACAGCGTCATGACATGCCTGTTGTGCTAGAAAATTGCCTCATTTATTCACATTTGTAATTTTAGTCATAGGATGTATGTTTTGTTTGAACATGAAATTTCTTGGCACTCTCATTTTTCAATAGAAAACGGTTCACGAGAGTCCTGACGCTTATATAAGGAAGCATTACGCCAGTGGCGTTTTCGTAGCGCCTATCAAGAAACGGGCCTTTCATCAAAATAATGTGTTTAATAGATATTCATAGGCAAGGAATTTCATAGATTCAGCCAAGAGAAGCTTTATGAACGTTGTTTGAACGCTATCGACTAAAATTCAACGGGTCAGCAACGGGTCAGCAACGGGTCAGCACTTGGACCTATAGCCAAACATATGGAATTCAACGGGTAAGAACGGGTCAGCACTCTTTTTTTCTAAAATATATACTATATACTTTATAAAAAAGGGTGCTGACCCGTGCTGACGCGTTGAATTCCATATGTTTTGTGATACTTCCAAGTGCTGACCCGTTGCTGACCTGTTGCTGACCCGTTGATGACCTGTTGCAAATAATCACCCTCCCCCCTAAATTCATATGTACATCCTCAGCAAGTAGTATTGAGCACTACTGGGTCCCTTGAAATTTAGAGTTAAGTGCACTTACTTGCACAAACAGTGTACTTCGTACAAGGGAGTTACAAGGTGAGAATAAACAAAACTACAAAACATTTTCGTGGAAGTCGTGCTTTACATGAATTTTCTTCAACGTCACATAGTTGTATAATATGCCTAGCAGAGCCTGGAATTTCTCGAGAACTTCCATCAGCCTGAAACCTATGTTATTATGATATTCAGTCGACGGAAGTGATTTGCGTACCATAATCAGCAAAAGGACCCCGGTTACGTAGCAGTGGCTATCGTGAAACAGAGAAAATCCCGCTGAAATCCAGAGACACTCCTGGACAAAAGTTATGACACGGCAGAACGATTGGACGCTTTCCCAAGCTCAAAGTGCCCCCTCTCCCCTAATCAATGTTGTTTGAGGTTGGAGCACGTCGACTGTCACAAACATGCATTCAGAAATCATTGTTGAACAACATTGATACGGGGGGAGGGCGTTTGCAAATATAAAGTCCATTTTATTATTGAAAATGCGATTCCACAGTGAAAAACGATAGAGTCTCGTAACCTTTGTCCAGGATTGTCTGTATCGCGGATGCTTGTTATCTCCCAAGCAAGGCATGAATGTGTCATTGTAAGACAACCTACTAAGAGACAAGGCTATGTCAGCTCAAGAAAGAATAATTGAGAAAATTAATTACATTACATACTTTTATTTTAAGCTGTTTATTTTATTCATAGCCCAATTGATGTACACGTTTTTTTTATAAGAAACTGGGATCAGCACTTAGTACTAAAAGTTTCTTAATTTCGCATGAAAATTTCGGTGTTTTAGTAGTAAAAGTTTCTTAATTAGTTTCTTATATTTTTGGGCCTAAAACTGTGGTATTGTTCGAAGTTGAGCCTTCTTCTCGAGAAAGGGCTTCCATTTTGCATTGACATTGTCATCAAGAAGAAGCCATGCACATCAAGGCAAAAATTTACCAATTTTGCAGTTAAAAGTCAAGAAAAGATGAATGTACCTTTGTTAGAGAGACATATAATAAGAGAGACATACAGAAATAGAGTTTTAGAGTTTCTTAACCTGTTCTTGAGCGTAGTACTAGAGTTTCTTAAATTTTTGGTCATCGTAGTACTAGTTTCTTATAAACCAGTTTCTTATTAAAAAAAACGTGTATTTCAATTGATTGTCAGAAGGACATGATATCGGCCCTGAGGAAAGATTTGGAAGTTAACAGCGTCATGACATGCCTGTTGTGCTAGAAAATTGCCTCATTCATTCACATTTGTAATTTTAGTCATAGGATGTATGTTTTGTTTGAACATGAAATTTCTTGGCACTCTCATTTTTCAATAGAAAACGGTTCACGAGAGTTCTGACGCTTATATAAGGAAGCATTACGCCAGTGGCGTTTTCGTAGCGCCTATCAAGAAACGGGCCTTTCATCAAAATAATGTGTTTAATAGATATTCATAGGCAAGGAATTTCATAGATTCAGCCAAGAGAAGCTTTATGAACGTTGTTTGAACGCTATCGACTAAAATTCAACGGGTCAGCAACGGGTCAGCAACGGGTCAGCACTTGGACCTATAGCCAAACATATGGAATTCAACGGGTAAGCACGGGTCAGCACTCTTTTTTTATAAAATATATACTATACACTTTATAAAAAAGGGTGCTAACCCGTGCTGATGCGTTGAATTCCATATGTTTTGTGATACTTCCAATGCTGACCCGTTGCTGACCTGTTGCTGACCCGTTGATGACCCGTTGCAAATAATCACCCTCCCCCTTAAATTCATATGTACATCCTCAGCAAGTAGTATTGAGCCCTATTGGGTCCCTTGAAATTTAGAGTTAAGTGCACTTACTTGCACAAACAGCAAGGAGGATGGCCAGACCTTCCCACAATGCAACAGCGATCATTCAACTATACAAACCGAGGCGCACGCAGATATCTCAGATCAGTTGCGATGAGCATGCGTCAGGCAAGGATCTGTTCGTTTCATGTGAACATCTGTTGGCAAAATGTTCATTTTAATAATAGTTTGGACAAATTATGAGGCTTGGATATTAGCTATTGCGCTCGCAGGGCTCGCTTAATGTTTACTTGAGCAAGAACAATTGACTCAACTGCACGATCTCTTGCAACGATCGGACGATTTCGTGACTGGGCCTAAGCAAGGAAAGGCGGAAGTTTGTCTGTGTGGGAATCAAGGATGGAGTGAGGTGTCTTTGCCTTCAAGACCATAGCAGTATTTATGTCTACTGCATCGAAATTCATAACATTGTTACCTAAAGATAAGCAATCTGGTAGCTGTGAGCTTCAACCTGTTTTTGCTGACATTTTACAGACTAGTATACCGAAAACCTGGGTACACACAGGCTGCAGGGTACACCAGCAGGGAAGATCTGTTGCTGACAACTGACGATGTTGATGAGCTGTCCCAGCAATATTCACCTTTTAATGGAAGTGCCTTCGAGCTGTTATCATCAAGTAAGATGGTCATCTCGTTTAATTTCATCACAGGCTATGGATTTTGCTTTGATTTTACTGGAACCTTGCCTCTTTCTATTTTAGGCCCATCAAACTCAAGACTGAAGGTTTACTTTACAATTTCGTCAACAAACTATTCTTAATCTTTTACAATTTCTTGGAGACATCTTTGTTGTTTCATATGAATCTAAATCTATAAGGAGACATTTACGAAATTTTGCTCTTTATTGACAGTAGAACTAAAGCACATGCAAAATTTGGTGGTTAGCTTTGATGAATGAAATGATGAGTCCCACACTCCTTGCTGTTCTTTTGGCACTAATCCAGGTCTCATAACAAAAACATAACTTAACTGGCTTGAATGGTCAGAGTATCAGTTAGGCTGATGAAACCTTGCAGACTGTTTGTCCTCTGATCTCAGAAGTTATTTCCTTTCCTTTCAGATTAACCTTGGTACAAGAAACATAAATGGGTGTTATTAGTACTCTTGATGTTAAGCAAGCTCTGTACCTCTGAGATTTTCAGCTCACTACAATCAAAGTCGCATTGAGGATCTCTTCAGAAAACTTTGGGACTGAGAGAAACAATCTCTGAATAATGACCGTTATGGAAAATCCAACTTTTGCAAGTCCAACTTATGCCAGTTTGAAGTTGGGAAGTAAATTCCCAGTTCTTCCATTAACTCCTGCATTAGAATGCAACTGTGCAAATTTTGGAAAAAGAGGAACCATTGGAATTTGGAGCAACAATGAGAAAGAAGATAAACAGTATAATTTGTGTTTCAGTTTTGAATAAACAATTTTCAGGTTAGATAACTATACTTGGAGCATCTATTCACAAAAGACCATCAACATTAATTTTATCACAACATTTGTTTGAAGACTGTAGGCTCTTTAGCAATCCAAGTTTAGCATTTTTCTTGATATGATAACCCATACTACTGTGTTGTTCTTTAGTTGACCACTACTGTTGAACGGACTGACATTGATATCTTGAGTACTAATGTAGCAAAAATGAATTAAGAAATTTCAGGCTGTAGGTTTTCAGCAGTGGAAGGTTTGCAGCAGTGGTGGGTCAAATGAGTCAAATGTGGGAGTGTGCTAACAGTAAGATTGTGTTTGCAGAAACATAGTACAGTGGATATCTCTGAACATGGGTGGCTTCCAACTATTAACTCTGTCTCTTGGGGTTTTTCAATGCAAAGAGGAAAGGAATTATTTGCTAACTATGTTGTTGACTTGACATAGACCCTATTCACAATAAAGTCATTTCTTTTAACATGCATCATTCACCTCAATATGATGTGATGCGAAATCCCAAAAGCGTGCAATGCTCTCAGCAACAGATGGAATAGTTTAGTAAATGCACTTGCATCAAAAGAGGCATGGTGTAGAATTCTTGCTGTGCTGAGATTTGTATCATTCACCTCAAATTGATATTAATAGTGAATAAGGTCTGCAGCAAGTGAAATATTTGATGACTCAAAATGGATGTGTAAAAGTATTGAAGAGTATTTGTACAGTAGTACACTCCCATTAGGGGCTAAGAGGATAGCTACCTAATTTACCCACATTTTTGCACTTGATGATACAAACACTTATACCAAAGTACCCCTAGTCAGTAGCAGAGCCAGGGGAGGTATAAGGGATAAATTCCCCCTTCTAAAAATTTGGCAATTATTGTTTATGAAAAAATGCAAAAAAATGTCTGGATACTCATTTTACCCCTATCCCAGCTGAAGGTTTTTACTTTTACCCCTTTAATATAATTGCCTAGCTCTGCAACTGCCTCTTGCCTGCAATTTACAGTACCATGATTTACAAGTTCTACATAGTTATCTTCTGGAATTAGAGGAATGTTTATTTGTTTTGGACTGTTTGGCAAATGGTATACCATGAGGTTTTCCATCTTCTTTTTCTCCACTGAATCACTTGGAGTGTATGCAAACTTCTTGACACCAGCATTATCAGTTTCTTCCTGCAAATCTGCAAATATAATTATGTGTATAATTAATTTTTTGATTTTCAGCGATTGATTGGAAAGATAAGGGTGTGTAACTTGTGAAAAAATTGTTCAAAAAGTTCTTAGATCTTACATCAAGAGGCTAGTGATAAATAATAGATTTTACTGTAGCATTATGTTGCTGCAGTTTCCTTGAAATCAGTCACACAGGACTCTAACAGGAATAATCAGGAACGCAAAGTACATCAAAAATTCCAAATTTCAAGGTTCGAAAAAATTACTTTATCGTGGGGACTTAAGGGGACTTAAGAAAATGTAGCATCATTGAGTATTAATCTTACTTGAAACGAGAGGATAACCTTAAGTCCCCGTTCGTTAACCCAAACGGAGCCAAAAACTGTTACCCATTTTCAAGAATTGGATTACCTTAGGCCCATCACCGTTACGTTACATTTTCATGCATTCATTGATAATAGCAGACAAAACAAAGTTAATCAATCAATACGCATATGAGATTAAATCTTTAAAATGCTTACAACTGCTCGTTCCCCTTTACGGTAATGTGTTGCGAGTGCAAAACGTATCGATGACTGCCTCAGCTTCGCCGCCATTGCTCCTGTCATCTGATTCCATCTCGAAGCAAAGCGGGTTGCATTGTGGGAAGCTCTGGCCATCCTCCTTGCACAAACAGTGTACTTCGTACAAGGGAGTTACTAGCCTGCGTGCAGTCTCTACTGTCACTGCGGGGTGGAGAGGAGGAGGAAAGAGCGGAAATCGCAGTGACCGCAGTGGAGACCGCAGTGACAGTAGAGGCTGCACGCAGGCTACGTCATGACATGCCTGTTGTGCTAGAAAATTGCCTCATTTATTCACATTTGTAATTTTAGTCATAGGATGTATGTTTTGTTTGAATATGAAATTTCTTGGCACTCTCATTTTTCAATAGAAAACGGTTTACGAGAGTCCTGAGGCTTATATTAGGAAACATTACGCCAGTGGCGTTTTCGTAGTGCCTATCAAGAAACGGGCCTTTCATCAAATTAATGTATTTAATAGATATTCATAGGCAAGGAATTTCATAGAGTCAGCAAAGAGAAGCTTTATGAACGTTGTTTGAACGCTATCGACTAAAATTCAACGGGTCAGCAACGGGTCAGCAACGGGTCAGCAACGGGTCAGCAACGGGTCAGCACTTGGACCTATAGCCAAACATATGGAATTCAACGGGTAAGCACGGGTCAGCACTCTTTTTTATAAAATATGTACTATATACTTTATAAAAAAGGGTGCTGGCCCTTGCTGACCCGTTGAATTCCATATGTATTGTGATACTTCCAAGTGCTGACCCGTTGCTGACCTGTTGCTGACCCGTTGATGACCTGTTGCAAATAATCACCCTCCCCCCTAAATTCATATGTACATCCTCAGCAAGTAGTATTGAGCACTACTGGGTCCCTTGAAATTTAGAGTTAAGTGCACTTACTTGCACAAACAGTGTACTTCGTACAAGGGAGTTACAAGGTGAGAATAAACAAAACTACAAAACATTTTCGTGGAAGTCGTGCTTTACATGAATTTTCTTCAACGTCACATAGTTGTATAATATGCCTAGCAGAGCCTGGAATTTCTCGACAACTTCCATCAGCCTGAAACCTATGTTATTATGATATTCAGTCGACGGAAGTGATTTGCGTACCATAATCAGCAAAAGGACCCCGGTTACGTAGCAGTGGCTATCGTGAAACAGAGAATATCCCGCTGAAATCCAGAGACACTCCTGGACAAAAGTTATGAGACGCCAGAACGATTGGACGCTTTCCCAAGCTCAAAGTGCCCTCTCCCCCCTAATCAATGTTGGTTGAGGTTGGAGCACGTCGACTGTCACAAACATGCATTCAGAAATCATTGTTGAACAACATTGATACGGGGGGAAGGGGGTTTGCAAATATAAAGTCCATTTTATTATTGAAAATGCGATTCCACAGTGAAAAACGATAGAGTCTCATAACCTTTTGTCCAGGATTGTAGCTTGGCATTGGCTGGCTAGGCCATTCCTTGGTGTGTTTTGGCTTTTTGGCGCGAAATGCACTTGTGAACGAGGCTCAAGCAGTCTGCAGATAGGCATGTGACTGATAGAGAGTGATAGACCGATTGATATGTGATAGACCAAAGTCTTATGAAAAGCACAGATAGTACTTTAAAGGGAGCGAGAAATATAGTACTCAGGCGCGGTCTGGCCCGGGGGGCAAAGGGGCGATCGCCCCCCGGGCCCTCTGACATGTAAAATTTAAAAAAAATTACGGGCCCTTTTTGCAAAAGTTGGAAGAGAAAATTTATATAATTTCTATTAATGTGGAAGTTCATTATCACGTAGAAATGAAACAATGGTGACTATAGATAAGTTCTTAATCTCTGTAGACAGTTTCAGAGTACTATTTCTCTGAAACTTGTCTTTCTGCTAAATTTGAATTGGCCTATGAAATAAGAAAATTCAAAAGTGTTCTCTAATTAGCAGATGTCAGTCATTGTAGGACCCCGAATATGACTGTAATAACTGCGGGTTACGTCTGAAAATTTTTGTTATTAATTGAATGAGATTTTCAGGGACTTCATTGCATGGAGTCCCCCTGCCCCCTCTCTGTCCCATGAGCCTGTGAGGACCTGCGACCATAAGAGCTTAAATATACAGTGATTTCTCCTGCTCCCCCATGATTCCCATGACCTTCATATAGGTTTTATATGGAACACCCATTGCACCATCAGCAAGGCATCTTTCAGGGAAATTTGACTAGTGGGCCAGACTAACCACGAGGGCCCAATTCCCGCGGCAAAAAGAGATACGGTGTGTCCAAGCCAGACCCAAAACTCTTAGACCAAAAGAAATTTGTGTAGACCCAGACCAAAACTCTTGGGCTTGACGCAGTCCCAGAATGTTGAAAGCAGTTTTGTGATAGACCCGATATGTTACATGATTAGACCCAAAACGTCAAAATAGACTAAAGTAGCATGTTCTCAGTCAATCACAAAACTATCAAGGTTTTCCTTGTCGCTAATGAGCTAATGGCAAGCATGATATCGGGAGATGCATTCTAAGCCAAAGTAAAGAATCTTTCTTCATAAATTTTCCTCGTGCTCTGATTCATTGGATAACTGTCATAAAACTATCAAAGTTTTCTTGTCGCTAATGGCAAACATGATATTGGGTGATGCATTCTAAGCCAAAGTAAAGGGCGTGGCCCCAAAAATTTTTCTGGGGGCGAACCCCCTCATTTCAATGCCCTCCCATTAAATTTACCAGTGCCATGCCGCTGCGAAAAGAGATTTGTCATAGCTGCGCTAGCATCTAGTTTCTTGTTTCAGCAACCCCCAATGCGAATTTCGTTCCGACGGGCCTGGTCAATTCAATTTCAGAGATTGCAGATACTACGATAAGAAGTGTGCAATGAAGAGCGTTGAGAGGAGAGCGACTTCGTTACTCTTATTTGCCACTCTGGCTTTTATTAACGTTTCCAAAGAAATTGTATTTTGGAGCCATTAAGAACCATGAGGAACCATGATGGTATATTAGGATCTAAGTAAGTTAACTGTATGTAAACAACGTTTGATTGAGATAAAGTACGAAACGTGCAGACGGTTTTTCTCAAATAAAAATTGCTCTTCGTGCTCTTCGGCATATCAATAGACAATGGCATGGCATATATATTAATCAATAACTAATATCGGCAATGTATCGACTTAGAGTGTTTAAGGTGATTTCTTTAGTATAGGGTAAAAAAATGTATCTGCCACACCCTGAACCGGGCCCTTTTCGTTTGCTAGCCCCCCTACAACTATGGTGCCAGACCGCCCCTGAGTACTATGTGAGTTGTCAAAGTGCTTTGAAATTGTGAAAGTATTCCAAATGTATAATTGGTGATGAAATTAAAGAAAAAGTCTACGAATTGGAGGAAAGTATTGAAATTATATAGATTAGTAACGGAAATGTAGAGTAAGTAGGGTAAATACGGAGAAAGGACTTTAAATATTGGACCCCGTATTGGACTAAGTATTTTTGTCCGCTTTGGCGCGCCATATTGATTAGCTTCCTCTTGGCATGATAGTTTAGTTTGTATGTCATGGCATATGCAACTCATCAGCCAGCCAAACTTTGTGATGCTCATTTCATTCTCTTTACAGGGAAAGGGCTGCCACCACTTTTGGGTGCTGAGAGCCTGGAAGATAGACTGCCCTGCTCAAATGGTGTCCTGTAGTGCTTTTTCAGTTGCAGAGTTTGGTTTAGAAATCTGCCCTGGCATCTAGAGGTCCACCACCACCATCTTTTCCCTCCTAAAAATTGATCAAAAAGAACTAGATTTCCGTTCACAAGTTTGACACTCTTTGTCTTTCCAACATGGGAAATGTTGCCAAATTGGGCTGCAAAGACTTGAAATGAATTGCCTTTGGATGTCAAACAAGCACATTCTCTTAGCATTTTTAAAAGTAGGGTGAAGAGTAGTTTGCCTCTCTCAGTCTAACTCTATTATTTTTCATTTTATCTTTTTAGATTGAAAACATAGGTAATTTTTAAGTAATTTTTTAATAATAATGTATTGTTTGGCATGGCCCCCTGTAAAGCAATCCTCTCGATTGATGGGACTACCGTGTAAAAACAATAAAATTGAAAAAATGATAACGAAAGGAGCATTCATATTCAATGAGAATGCTTTATTCTGTGAAGATTTCGTGAGGATTCCACGAGGACTCTGTCATGTGATTCCTATCACATGGTCTGCGGGAAAAGTCGCGATAATCCTCAAAATAGTCCCTTTTTATGCGTTTAGTCATAAGGCTCAGTGAGAGCAATACCGTCCAATTCAATTAGCGATGTTGAGACTTACATATGTAATGAGTATACATAATGCCATTGGCTTAGGAAAGTCTCAAAGAGTTTGGACCACAGAATGTCCTCTATTTCTGCAAGAACTGATATTTACACTTTGAGGAATGAATAGAATTGGAACATGAGCGACGATTTGAATCCTCCCCTCCAAAGCAACGCTGAGCATGCTCAAACCGAACAGCTCTGCAAAAATGGCCATCACCTGTTCGTACATTGAATCAATCTTGGACACGTTGTCCTCTTTTGGGATGATTTGAATAATTTCATTCAAATCGACATGAAATTCAATCATTTTATTTGTGTCATGAAGCTTTCCACTTTTAAGAAAAATGTAAACTGACCCCCTGTTTATCACAGCCTTCTTCTAATCAATGAATGGTTGTTGAAATTAGATGCTTATTCATTCGTTAGATTCACCGATCTAACTCATTCTCTTTCGATTTCATCTTGTTTACAATCTTGCAAATTGTAAATGCCAACAATAGGGAGAGCAATTTACAATGTGATGACTACTGTTAACAAGCCACCACAATTTCTGATTCTGCAAAGCATGTTTGTCTTTTATATTTACAGCTGTATTGCAAGTGGAAATGGATAGTACCAACAACTGGAAAAGTAATCTTCAGCGCACTGCAAATTTGCCGATATTTTCTCTTGTTGGTATCGATTTCCATAATTGATATGATCAAAACAGCAGTTAATTTACCCATGCCTGTCAGAAAAGAGAATAGATAGCCATAGTTATTGCAAACATTTTTCGAATAACATATCCGCTATTTGATGACACGGTTAAAAGCATTTCTTGCAGCAACTATACTGGCCTTGACAACAAAGTTATTCTCAACGGTACAAGCCGTTTAACAAGATTTGCCATGAGAAAATTTAGAAATTTGTTTTATCACATCCGAAGCCCTCAAAATACGGGTAAAAGTAGAACTCCATATTGATTAAAGTCAGTCCACTTAGGGGAAGTGGCAATAACTTTGCTAAGGTACTCTTATTCTCAGCGAATCATAAAAGAGTGGAACTGCTTGCCAGCTAACATCGTCGAAGCAAAGGATGTGATAAAAAACTCCTTGACTGCCTACACGGGGATTCAAATTCGAATTCAATTTTAATTTGATTATTTATCATAGACAATCAGGGATTTATAGGCCTTGGCCTTCCAGCCCCTTAACCAACATTTATTAATATCATTCTTATCATTCTTATCATTATTATCATTATTATCATTATTATCATAATTATCATTATTATCATTATTATCATTATTATCATTATTATCATTATTATCATTATTATCATTATTATCATTATTATCATTATTATCATTATTATCATTATTATCATTATTATCATTATTATCATTATTATCATCAGAAGCCAGAAATGTAATTCACATACTTCCTAATAGTGCAGAAACATCTGAGTATTTTTTTGATGTAAAATTGTGGCAACATACTTTTCACCGTTCTTTATGATGCCAAGAAACAGAAAAAAAATTGGTGCCAATTTTTCTAAACATTTTTATGGCTATTTCATCGAGTCTTTATTCTTAGGGAATACATCATTGAGAAGTATGACATTCTAAAAACAGGCCTAAATTTGCAGCTCTTTACAGATTGTATAGCCCAATACTTTGTTTTTCATGTTCCTAGAGGATCATGAGGATCTTGAGGATCTTATGATCGTCTTTCTTCTATTGTTTTTCCTTAGACTTGAATATCAGGAACCTCGTTATAGAGTTTAGAGCGTTTGAGGGCCTTCTATTAGAAAAGGGGTCATCTTTACCCCTTTCAAGCCTAGAGGGGGTGGGCTGAATCAGCCCTAGCTGATTGTCTTCTGTGGATTTTTATCAAGTGCACTTACAACACTGAAACTTTCTCACTTTTAGTTTTTATCTTTCTTATGATAAAAAATCAACTTTTTTGAAAAATTAAATTCATTCCAGGGGGTAAACGCGATCAATTTTTGAGAGATGTCAGTACAAAATTTCGATAAATGCTAATAGAATCTACAACAAATGCAGGAAAACAATGAAATTGCAGGAATATATGCTACTTTTGATCTTCTATCCAACTGCATAATTTTTTTTGTAATTTGAAAAAAGATTATGCATATCTTTGCTGTACGCATGCGCACATTCTTCGAATTCCTGTGTGACGACGTCATCACCTTTTATAAATTTGTCTTTGCAAAGCAAAGGCTAAAATACACTAAAATTTGACCAATGTCCTTATTGCCCTTCGTTTTCTCACAATCAACAATTTAAAATGTTTAGTACTGAACCATATTGACTTTGAAAGTTCTATATTGTGACGTCATGAGCACATCACGTGACATAACTAAAAATTGATTTCATTTTTGGGTTCAGCTCATGATGTACTATACACACGCCAAGTTTCAAGGCTCTACATCGTTCAGAATGGAAATAAAACTGGGGGGCTGAATCACCCCCCCCCCTTGTCTTCCTAGAGCATCAAATACCCTAGGCCTGATAGGGTTAAAGGATTTTTTAGAAAGTTGAGGTAAAGTTGCATTTTGTGTATTGACATAGGATCCTCCAAGTTTTTTTCAAAGGAACAAACAAACAAACAAACAAACAAACAAACAGAAGAAACAAACTTTCTCAGGATCCTGATGGGGTTTTATGACCTCGTAAATCTTTCAGGCCTCTGTTTTTCCTCTTTAACAATTGAAGCTGGTTTGCCCGGTTTTACAATGGTTTTACACGCCACTTCAAAAGTTCGTTATCTTCTGGAAAAATCTGTTTCTCGCACCGTTTCTTGGCTCTAAGAATTTGCTCTGGATGATCTGTGTCTTGGTAACACTTCATGTGCCAGGAGGTATGAATTCTTACAAGGTCTTCAGCGCTGATACTTCCCAGGCAATTTTTTAAGATAGCAAAATCATGATCACAGTAGCGTGCTCGCTGCGTGACAGCAAGTAAAAATTTGTCCAGCCAATCAGGCTCTGGAGATACTTCCCATCTAGTATCTCATTCGTAAATCAAAATTAATTTTTTTCCTTTATACCGTTTAACCCTAATCCTACTGGGCTTTTTTTGATCTAACATAGCCGGGGGGGGGGGTGCTTTCCACCCCCCTCTATAAATAGCCGTAGACTAATGGGAAATCATTGAAACTTGGCAAGGGCGCAGTCCTAACTATTCTTAGCCGATTGGTAGTTTTGGGCGTGGCCACCTCATTAGGTTTACGTCACTATGACGTCATAAAGACGGAAAATGTCAAAATATATGGTTTTCCGGTTTAATTTGTTCTAAAAACGGAATAAAGGTAATCTGAATGACTTTTTCCATTCTTATTTGGCGTATTATTCATTTCCAATTCAAATATGATGCATAAAGGTGTTTTTAGACTGTTATTTTGGAATAAAATGACAAAAATTGATGACGTCATAACTAATAACTGTGTTTTTCTGCCAAAAATTGATAATAATTGGCTCAAAATGCTTTTAAAGTATTGCATAACGCAATTCTATGCATTTTTAACAAAATCTGTTGGAAACAACTTCAAAATTTGCCAAAATGACCCAAAATGGCGGCCCGAGTGACGTCATCATTTAAGAATGCTGACGTCAGCAAATTCCATTGTTATTGACAACAATAGAAAGCTAATTGTTTGCTGATTCTTTTAAAGTACAATAGTCAACATTTGCAACTAATTCTGCGAGTAAAAATATCAAAATCATTAATTTGTCCAATACCTTGCTCCAAATATGGTAGTGTCACATGTCACGTGACACCTATTGTTCAAAAATTTAATTGTCAAAATGTAGCTAATAGATAATTAGTAATTGTCAGAGAGTTTGAGGGTCATAGCTTTTGTCGTTAAAGAATGCTCTGCAAAATACCGACAGGGGGGCCCCCGGTAGGATTAGGGTTAAAGTGTAAAACTAGCAGCGCGAGCAAAGCTCTTGCATCCTCTTACTGCGTTAATCTTTCGAGACCCTGCCCTATTTCGATCCTCTAGATCCATAAATGTATGTGTGATTGTTATAAATCACTTTCCATTTATAGAAACATTATCAACACATTCGCTGTCACCATCAAAAGAAAAGAACTACAAAGGAAAAAGCTAATGAAATGGAAAGTCAGTAGAAAGAAATCTACATGCTGTAAACAAGCCTGATTGAAAGCCTCCGGTGTATAAGGTGTTTGGAGCCATAAACAATGTCCTTAACATGTAATAGCGATTGAATGAAATTTAATCGCAATTAATGGGACGTGATGTTTGTTTAGTTTCTTAGTCTAAGGACTGTGTCCCTTGTCATGACGGTTGTATCTTTGTCTTTGTGTTAAAGTAGTTGGTCGTAACTTTGCACGTTGGTGCGTATCAGCTGCACGGGAAATGCCTGTGCTCGTGGGGAGTATAAAAAGTAGTATTGGCATGTTTATCAGTTGTCCATAACTACAAGACAGAGAATGGAAGTAAGCAGCACGCTGTTTTGCACAAGAGAGCAGATAAGGCACTGGCCTTTTTACGACGTTTCTCGTCTGGTCTAGGTATTATGGTGATATCTTACTAGTTTCTAGGTTGTTTATCGAATATTTTAAGGCTTGGTGATCCCATGGGTGAGAGTCAAAACGTAACAAAGTTTTTAATGTTTGTTAAGCCTGTTAACACCCCTGGTATGGGGTTCGCCAAGTCTCGGTTATTATGAGCACAATTTTTTTGCGTCTATCCTGCAGCTATCCGCTTTCTGCCCTTTCGCTTCAGGTGGTGATTGGGTGGGGCACTTCGTGTTGGGCGGAAAAATAATAAAGTATTTATTTCAGTCCAATCACCGACCTTAAAGGTGTTGTTGTATGTTCGTGCTAGCAAATTCCGGGCGGCTGCACTTACTGCCCAATTTTCTAGCAATTAGTTATTTCAGACTATTTCGAAAATTTATCCAAATTTGCGCTAAAATTCTTTTTGTCGCATTTCTACTTGTTTCGGAACAGCGCGGACGAAACCTCAATGAGAGTATACCGGGTGCGCCAAAATAAACTATGCACTTTTGGCAGGCCACGATAAATCGTACACTGGACCGAATTTGAAGATTTATGACTTAATCTTTAGCAGAAAGCCTGAATAAGATTCTAAGATTTTTTGCAAACTTTTCTGTTTTCATTTTTTAGAGCTACAAGCGAGTTTCTTAAAATTTTCGTTCTCGAAAACACTGAAAACGATCAAAAAATTTCGATCAAATTTTCTAAAGAATTGACATGAATGGACAAAGACAAAACTTTTTCGTGGTGATTTGGGATTTAGAAATCGATTAATTGTAAGCTGCTGTACGAGGGTTCGTACTATCTTGGGAGAAATGTAATTTTATTTTCAAGGATATAAAGAAATGTCTTTTCTTTTGTAATTTCATTGAATTTATGCTTTGGTGCAGGTTGTGTTCCTGTGTCAAGGGGGTTAAAAAGACAAGTGAGGAAGCGTCCTGAGGCCAGCAAGCATGGAGTCTTGTTGCATTTTGATTTTGTAACGGTTTTTGGGGTGGCACTTCATTGTAACTACTACAGAATTTTGCAACAGGCCAATCGTTGAAATAACGCTCGTGCAGCAGTTTACAATAATCAATTTCAAAATCCCCAAATCACACTGAAAAAGTTTTCTCTTTGTCCCTTCATGTTGAGTCAATAGAAAATTTGATCAACGTTTTTTGATCGTTTTCAGTGTTTTAGAAAACGAAAATTTTAAGAAACTCGCTTGTAGCTCTAAAAACTGAAATTGGAAAAATTTGCAAAAAATTTTAGAATCTAATTCAGGCTTTCTGCGAAAGATTATCACACAAATCTTCAAAATCGGTCCAATGTACGATTTATGGTGGCCTGCCAAAAGTGCATAGTTTATTTTGGCGCACCCGGTATGTCGATTTTGTCTTTAATGAAGTCAAACGAAGCATTGTAAATCTTGAGAGGTTTTTGTCCTTCTGTTTCTTTTAATCAAAGGAACCATTAACTGAACCTAAAACAAAAGAAATGGATGCTTGAAACGATAATTTTGGAAAGGAATTCTTCAAAAACTGCTTTGCGTGACGGAAAATCAAAGCATGGGCCTTTAATGCTGTATCTGTTAGAGATATGACATATATGGACTACATTCTATTTGTTCTTAATAGACAATAGAGCCATTCACAAAAAGTTGATGTCATTTCTCTGCATCAGCCACACATAATGTAAAAAAAAACTCGAAAAATTTCCCTTGAACGTGTTCAGAAAAATTGGCACCAATGTTTTTCCCTTTCTCAGCATGCTAAAGAAGGTAGAAAAGCATGGATTAGGCTTAAACACCCCCTCACCCCCAAAACAATGCTGATTTGCAAGGTTATTGTCCTAGCATTCCATCAGAGTCACGAATCGTCCTGCCATCCCCATTTTGTCATCACAGAACAACATTGTTCTGAGGAGGAGAGGGAGAAATCGCAAAAAATGCAAAAATAGCAAAGGTGTTCCAAGAATTTTGGCAGGCATTGTACGTTCTTAAATTACCAGAGTATTGTGTTGTTAATGAAGTTCGCTGAGAAAACAAAGCGAATCCCAAGATTAGTCACATGATAGCCGTTCTCATATCTGATAGCTTCCAAGTTTTGAGGGAATGAGATATTATTGGATGTTGCAAAAATAGGACATCTATCTACAGGGAGTCTCAGAAAAAATGTGCCGTTTGCCTAAAGATTGCGACAAAACGGCAAAAGATTCTCGCCAAATTTTTGCACGATGTTGCTCTTCAGATTGTCAAATAAAGTTTGCTGCCATCCCGGTAAAAATCCGTTGAAAAATGATGGAGCTATGACCATCAGAAGACCAAATTTTCCCGATGACTTACACCAGCGCAGTGGTCGGCCATTTTGTCTTACTATTTTGCAGCGATAAATAGCTTCATGGATAGAAAATGAAACAGCAGCCTCCATTCCAATGCCATAGCTCTCATGAAGATTCCGATAATCCTCAAAGAGTTCCACTATTTCTGACCTCACAGAAATTATTTCTTGCCTCATGTGAAGCTATTTATCACTAAAATTTCCAAGACAAAATGGCCGACCGCTTGTTTCAATCATCAGGCAAATGTGATCTTCTCCATCATTTTTGAACGCATTTCGACGGGGATGGCAGCAATTTTTTTTTGAAAATCTGAAGAGCAACATCATACAAAAGTTTGGCGGGAAGCTTTTGTTGTTTTGTCGCGATCTTTAGGCAAACGGGGCACAATGTTTTGGGACACTCTGTATTGCAATCAAGCTTTATGAATTTTTGCAGCTACGTATTGTGCTACTGCTAACAAAGTTTCAATGAAACATTTTGACCAATGAGAGGGAGGAAGACAGCTTTGCGAGACTGACCCTGTCAAGATCACAAATTTATGAATCACTGCTTTGGCGAGAAAAGTAGCAAATTTGCAATATTTTGCAAACTCTTTTGCAGGAAAATGTTCCTTGATGAAGTTTATTATAATTTTTATGCTTGGATGGAAATTGTGTTTCAAATTGGATGTAATCTCATTTTTCCTGATTTTACCATTTTAGTCACTTTTCTTGACCATACAAAGAAAAGGGCTGCCGTAAGCATTATTGATTGCTGATTTTGAGTTAATTGTTAAATTTTTAGAAAGAACAAGACTGGACCTATTAGCAGATCAATTCACGATTCAGGAGATAGGTAGGGGGTATTTTTGCCCCCTCCACTGCCAAAATAGGACGTATCACAATGCCCATGGTAAAGAACAGGCACTACTTTTTCTTGATTTTGCAATTGTTTTCAGTTGCCTAGCAACGAGTCACGTGAAAAGTTATTACTTACCACTAAACCTTGAATTCTTCTCAGGTTGCTAATTCAGTATGCTAAGTCTCATCTTCATTCCATTTCTTGTTTCTGAAATAAACTAGGGTACCAAAATTGCCCCAGCCGGACAAAAGTAGTGAAAAGTTACCCGGGTTTAATAGAGTTGGAAGAAATATTGCATGAAAATGTTATCTGGCTAAACTTTGCGAAGTTTTACCCCCATGGATTCTAATCAAATTCCTGTTTGATTTTATTAACTTTAAGTTGTGTATATGATTGTCAGTAGGAAACGCTAATTTGAAAGACTGCCTAACCACACATGGTTAAGATGTTGTGCTCCTTTGGCATCTTTCTCCACAGAGAGAACGCGGTATGGACTATCATATTTGAATAGAATTGTGTCAGAAGCTGCCCACAAAGCATGCCTTCCATTGCACGATAGAGTTTCTTTGGTAAGGGCTATTAGATTTCATTGAAGATCAAACGATCCTCGTTTCTAAGCAGCCATTTGAAAGTGCAGAGATCTCTTCATAAATATAACATGATTGACAAAGAATACAGCAATGGTTTTTTCATATCATGGATTGTTATTTAAATGGTGACAATGCTTTTATTCATTCCATTACATTTAGCAAAAACATCATTAGTTTGAAGGACTTGCTTCAAGGCGTACCAGCTGCCAAGAATTCTGTGTTACCACTGGAAAGATTGACTGTGTGGCCTAAAAATCCATGATCTCTCAATAGGACAAAGAAAAGTTTCTTCGAAGCTTTTCAAACGTTTGTGCGGTATCCCACTATCATCAAGGCAAAACTCTTTTCTCAAAACAAACCTTCCCTTCCCAAGGTAAAACATTCCTTCTCAATGCAAAACTTTTTCTTCAAGGAAACACTTTCCTTCTCAAGGCAAAACTTTCCTTCTCAAGGCAAAACTCTTTTCTCAAGGCAGAACTTTCTTTCTCAAGGCAACATCTTCTTTCTCGATGCAAATTTGAAGATAAAAGTGAAGATTACAGTTTTTAACGCCAAGCGCTGAGATCACAGAAATAGAGAAG
Organism: Aurelia coerulea; assembly: GCA_039566865.1. Lineage (NCBI taxonomy): Eukaryota > Metazoa > Cnidaria > Scyphozoa > Semaeostomeae > Ulmaridae > Aurelia > Aurelia coerulea. The sequence continues at coordinate 18,036,633 of CM076947.1, read as the reverse complement.
ACCAGATCGTCATGAAGCTCAAGTAGTGGGGCGGCGGCTCTGTGTGTGGGATTTTTTTCTTTTTCTATCAGGAACGCGCTCGAAGGTTTCTCTACAACGATCATAAAAGTTCATATAACGATCTGCTTTTGAAATCAAACAAATGCACCATGCAGGTTGCTCGCCAAAGAATCATTTGCATCGAAATTTCAAAACATTGAATCATCTGAATCCACCATTCATGTGGAGCCTTTTCGAATTACGTTCTTCAAATTATTCGTTAAGAAATCCAAATAACTTAGCCCATGCTAGGCCCAATCAAGCAACGTTTGGATCCAGGAGTCTCAAGTCCGTATGACCGCAGATCTGGAGTGGGCTACCAAACGAACTAAAATCAGCAGAAAATTTGAGAAGTTTAAGATTTTAATAAAACAATGGGACGGCTCCAATTGCACATGTAATGTATGCAACCTAACTATATAATTTAGAAAAATATTTTTTTCTATTTAATTAATACTGTATATTAGATTTTGATTAGTTGACGTGTATATATTTAATGTATATATTGGTAGCTATTAATGTAGATAATCGAATTCAAATCAAATTACACACACACAAATCTTAAAAGCTACAAAACTACAACTACAATTCAACTGTGCCAATCATAGCGGAAAAAGACCCAAGGTCATCAAGTTTCCACTATGACTGGCACTTACAATATTTCTTAGAATTAGATACAACAACAAAAAACAAATATGAAAACGGTGAAGGAAAAACAAATACAAAACACGAGGGACATAAGACACAAGCTACTGCTTTCCAACAATTAAATGTGTGGGATCGAGCCCTGTCCACCTGACTGTTCTGACTGCGCGGTCAGAGGATTACACAACTGCAACCCATCACCGGAACTTCTGCTACGATCTTCCATGGGACTTTTATGCCATTCATCTGTAGCGTGTGCCACCAGCATTCTTGGGTACCTTGGGGGCCTGATGACATCAGCAAAAATATGTATTCATCAACGTTGTATTTTTTGCTTTCTGGCAGTGGCGGACACTTGGGGGGAGGGTAAGGGGGTGTGAACGCCCTAAATGCTGGCAAGAACAAATATCTCTTTGTAAAAACAATGCTATTAACTAAAACGATAACTTCGCTTCTAATATTGGCAAAGTGTCCGCCACTGCTTTCTGCTTCTCTCCTCTTCAGTCCCAGATTCTTGGTGTGTCATTTTAGATTGCTTAATAAACTGAGAGAGATCTCATTATTTCTTTCTGGTAAGAGGCAAATATCCTCGTACCGAAGTCCTTACGAAAATACAGCTGACGTCGCCCATTATGGCCGACTAGCAAGAGAAGTTAAATTTCAGGGGACTGACGGTTGCTAGTAATGAAATTGCAATTGCACGGAAAATCTTCGCTGGTATCTGTTTTATCATGATTTGACCTTCACTGAAGTTTCACTTCATTTGCATTGAAACCCGACGAGATGGTTTGTGCATATCTCTAATAGATTCTATCAAGTATTTGCAAATTTCATGATTAAAATGAAAAAAGATTCCTTCCTTCTCTTTCATTCGCTCAGTGCCTTGCGGTTTGAAAATTTTGAAATGTGCTTTGATTTTTCAGCAGTCCTGTCTCTTGAGAGGAAATCTAAAATAAACCAAAGCAAAATGATTTCTGATTCAGATTTAAAGGGGCTGGATAAGAAATACGTAAACAAATCCATGGTTTGTGCATCAAATATCGCATTTTGAAAGGAGAAATTGTAATTAGCTAAATTCAAAAGGAAAGATCCTTATCTAGATACGGACTGATCTTTGGGTGAAAGATCAACGAAAATACTTGTTGAAAATCCATTTATATCACAGCAATCCCAAAAGATCTGGAGATCTAATTTGTATCAGAAGAAAGTGCAAAGGCGAATCTCCAAGATGATACATTTATTTTGAATTTTCATTGAATAGTCACGATAAATTAGCTCATCAGAAAACAGCCAAATCAAAGATTTTCCCAACAGTTTCTTATCCAGCCCCTTTAAGGCCATGAAGTCTGAGTGCTGCAAATTGCTATTTTTATCGCCCATGACGCCCATCAGTTTACAAGAGAAGTTTCCAGTCGCTTCAAAATATCAAAATGCAAAAATTTATTAAAAAAACCAATTCGGGTCTTACTTAATGACTTTGAAAAAATCATCGAAACCAACAAATGCCGCATTTGCATTTTAGAAAGTCTATTTAGAAACTTATGCCAAAACTCATCCGTCCATGCACAAGAGATAACGCAGGGTTTAGAATAACTCGAAGTTTCAATTGCCAGAACTCGAAGTTTAGGTTAATTCTTATTGATATTTGTGTGTTTAAAATTCCCCATGATAAACAAATAACAGTAATTAAAACTGTTTTTCCTATCAAAAACTCTTTACCGGAGAGTAGTGTTACTTGTTTGTCCTGCGGTCATAATGGGCGACGCTCGAAGACAACAACGTTTTTACCCCCTTCTTTAAAATCATCTAAAATCAGTATAAAGAGTTTACGTAAAAAGTCAATACTCTAGAAAGGAACGCAAGCATTGAAGGAATATCTCTGAATCGAAAGGAAAGCACCGTTTATCACTCATGGTTGCATGAATTTGATATTAGTTGTTTCGCAGGAATACTCTGGCTACTTGCTTTTTTCATTAATTGCTCTTTTAGGATCCAACTCAGAACTTTGCGACAACCTGGGCATGATGGGCGACACTAATCTAGCTGTGCTATGCTACTATCATTTTGATCCTCATCTTCATCGTCCGCCGTGTACCCCACCATCGTTCTCCCCAAAGAACCAACCGGTAACTAAAAAAGAAGCTTTTTGAGCATTGAATAACAGTAATTAAAACTGTTTTTCTTATCAAAACTCTCGAGAAAAGAGTTTTGTCTTGAGAAAAAAAGTTTTGTCTTGAGAAAGAAAGTTTTGCCTTGAAAGCAAAGTTTTGCCTTGAGAAAGAAAGTTTTGCATTGAGAAAGAAAGTTAGGCCTTGAAAAAAGAGTTTTGCCTTGACACTTGTGGGCCACCGTATGTTTGCTCGATAGCCAAGACATTTTCCCAAAGTAAAAATGCAAAGGTTAATTCAGGATATGAGCAAAACATATAGTGCATGGCTTTGGTTTGCTCATTTTGGAACATTTGCTGGTTCAAAGAGTAGGATACAATACAAGTTAAGGTATTGCTCCAGCAAAGAACAATGTTGTGACGCAAATTTCCATCTCTTACCTGTGAGCTCACTCTAGAATTGCAATGAGTCTCTCTCTCTACTCAGCACTAGTCCTAAGATGTACAATGTGAGAGAGCTCGCAGGGCGAGGCAGAAGGAAGGAGAGAGAGATTTGCTAGATTAGGAATTCGAAATGGAGTCCCTAATGCAGAGAAATGGATAATTAGTTTTAATCACTGTTATTCAGCGAAACGTATCGCTTATTTCATTTAGGCATTGTGCCTATATCAAAGGATTTGCCGGTGGAAAGAATTTTTCCACCGTCAGTCTGTAGACGAAAGAGTTTCCTAACCCTGCAAGTCCGCCTCCGCCTCTGTCTCTGTCTCTGTCCCTGTCCCCATCCCCATCCCCATCCCCATCCCCATCCCCATCCCCATCCCCATCCCCATCCCCGTCCCCGTCCCCGTCTCCGTCTCCATCTCCGTCTCTGTCTCTCTGTCTCTCTGTCTCTGTCTCTCTCTATCTCTCTCTCTTAAAATTTACAATGTTTTAAAAGTTAGAAATAAAAACATTAAAATTCTTATAGAAGTTAGCTAAAGACCTTTAAAAACATCCCTAGTTGTAATGGCAAGGATAGTATTAAAGCTCTGAGGTGAAAATGAAGAGATGAAAAGGCCCTTGAATCACATGGTCACATGACTATCAAAACACCCTCTCTCCGTGGGTGTCATAAATTATAGATATCATTATATATGCAGCAGTTTTACGCTAGCCTATGGCTGCCGCATACGTGTTGTAGTGGAGTTGAGAAGAGAAGAGCAAACAGCTGCGTGCTCAGGCTTCTGTAATTTTTTAACGATTTGCGACTGGGTTTCATCGAATTATCAAAATTTTCACAAATCAAAAGCCGGTGAAGTATTGTTATCTGCTTTTCAATGTCTTATCGAATGGCTCAGATGTGATTCGCTTTTTTGTCAACTGGTTATGGAAAATCCGCCCAATGCCAGTTGCTCCAGGACATTCTCATATTCTCCTGTCGAAATCTACAAGCAACATTGCTCTGTCGAAATGCAGATATTCTTCAATTTATTGTTGTATTTTTTCCTGAAACTTTTTTTTTCAATTTCATTAGATTTATTCCTCATTTGCTTTGTTGACGTCACATTTTCACAGAATCCACAAAACGAATTACTTTTACGGTATATCACTTTCACTTACAAACTTTGGTAGGATAGGAGTGACGTTACATTCACGGACTGCATGAACAAACTCCAAGGAAAGTACCAATCTAAACCATCTTCGAGTTTGAGAATGTGTACAATCATTTCTGATGTTATTGAGTTCCACCTAGTTCCTCTTTCCCGAAAGTACTCAATTTGCTGTTTGTTATTCTAAACTGGGATATGCCCCCTATTGTTCTGAGCTTAGCTACAGGGGTTGCAGGGGGAATTTATGAAGTAAATCCGATTAACGAAGAGGTTAGTCTGCCTCCTTAAGTGGTTCCCAGTCCCTTTATCCTCCTCGTTGAGGCATCTGATACCAAAGAGTAGAAAAGACGAAATCCCTCGGAATGATAGTTTATGAAAAACTAAGTTGGGATGAACAGTTTTAGCCCACCTAAGGCAAACTGAGTGGAGGTCTTGCAGCTTTAGAAAAAATTGAAAAATGTCGTTCCACAATCTCAATGGTGTTATGTACAGGGTGTCCCAAAAAAATTGTGGCCCGTTTGTCTGAAGATTGCGCCAAATCAGCAAAAGATTTTCGCAAAACTTGTGCATGATGGTGCTCTTCAGATGTTCAATTAAAGTTTGCTACCATCCCCATGAAGATCCGTTGAAAAGTGATGGAGATATGACCTTGAGGAGACCAAATTTGCCCGATCATTGAAATCATACGTATCACTGCAAAATAGTAAGACACAATGGCCGACCGCTGGTTTCAGTCATCAGGCAAATTTGGTCTTCTGAAGGTTATAGCTCCATCATTTCTCAACAGATTTTTACGGGGATGGTTGCAAACTTTAATTGAATATCTAAAGAGCAGCATCATGCAAAAGTTTGGCGAGAATATTTTTCCGTGTTGTCGCAATCAATAGGCAAACGGGGCACAGATATTTTGGGACACCTTGTATATTATGCGTTAATCGAAGAGTCACCTGCGCTGCGCTATGTCGATGTTATCTGGGGTAGTCTTTCAAAAACAAGACTAGCTGCTCTCCAACGCCTTCAAGACCGGGTGTATTCAATAACTGCAAACGCAAGAATGAAAGGTCACTACTGGTCGGCATCCTGGTTAAACGTACAAAATCTTTTCCGGTACGATCGGAATGTCATGGCATACAAGATTCTGAACAGACTACATTCAAAAGAATAAGGTTGCTACATAGGATGTTTGAAAAAATCTTGGAGTTTCTCATGCTCAGGTTTTTCGAGAAACGCTCGAAGGGTCTATGTGACTCTCAGTTCCCTGGGGTTTGGCGCCTCCCTTCTCTGGCCTGTCTGGTCGGTTACTCCGTTGCGGTTGTTTTGATGTTGTTTACCTTAGTTCAGGTCGCTAATTTGTTAGGTCAACTTCCCCTAATCTTTTGTAAGTTTCAATAACTTTTCGAAAGAACTGTTTTTGAATAAATCCTATTGCCCCAGAACTCGTAAAACCTCACGTCCTTTTTACATCATGAGTTGTTTTTTGTTCTTTTTGAAACTTTTAAAATATCTTCTTTGTTTCATTTTTAAAGGTCGCTGTCTAACAATAGGCAATATTCGCAGGGGAAGGTGTGAACTTCGTGTCCAAGGTGATCAACGGTGGCTTGTATGCCGATAGGAATCAGCCAATGGCGTGCAGGCATTGCACATTCAAATTCCAGGCTTCAATTGATTGCTCTTCCAAGGGTGTCACTAATGGCTTTGTTCCCCTCTGTGTGTTCTGTTTTTGTTTATATGTATTTGATAATCAGTGTGTCTGTGTTTTTCCTTCCCTGCTCGATTTTAACTGCATCTTTCCTCAGCGTTGTCGCACCTGCTAAAGACTTTGGTCAGCTCTGCGTCTTTTCGAAAGCAAGTTGTTCGGAATGCAAAACTTTTTCTTTATAGCTTTATGATATGCAAGTATTTAGATGTTTTGACGTATTTCTATTTGGATATATTGATACTACTTTCTGGTGATATTGAGCAAAACCCAGGTCCCAATAACATACAGTTCAGATCCTTACTGGTTGCTGAAGCACGCGGAAATCATTCAATTTCACGGTGCTCAGCCAATCAAATCGCCTCTTTCTAACCACATGGTGTCAAATCAGTCGTTGGAAGGGAATTCTTGAGTACCCTCACGAAAATTGAAATGGCTACTAAGTTACAATAATTTCATAGAATCTTTTTTGAAAAATCAGTACAAGGGATGCCCCTCTGCAGTTTGTAGCGTGCGTGGACAAATATCTCATTTGGAGCCGAAATTGTATCCATTTTCCGGTCGACGAAGATTGACCTTCGTTAAATCATTGATAAAATTCGCTACAAATGAGATATAAGGATAAAAATCTCAGCGATTATGGATATTGCCCTAAGAAATAACCCAAACACTTTGCCTTTCTTTTATATATCGAAATCACAGGCGATTTTCAGTGATCTCTGTCAGAAATGTCATTTGGGCCTAAGCTTCTCACCGATTAAACCTCATTCGTTGGCCCCAATAAGGCTTAGTTTGTATTATTGAGCTAAACAATTCACTTACCAATGACTCCAGCATCAATTTGACTTCATTTTCAATTTAATGTCTCCAAATTTTGTTCAAAAACATCCAGTCTTGAGCAATTTCTGCAAATTTGTTTCTTTTCGTATTTCTCTGCAAGCGCAAGTAACCTGCTCGAATGTCGCAATCGCTAGGTTATCGTGATACAAAGTACAGCGATTCGACACAGTTGATGCACTCATGAACAGATTTGGCACGTCTGTCTTTCTCAATTCATTCAAATGGAAACAAAAGGGATAAAACACTTTTTGGCTGTTTGGGTCATTAATGAATAGATTTTACACAAAACAACAGACAAATTTTTTTTGCGCTGCACGTTTACAGCTTTGTTTCTTTTGTTTGATTGCATTGATTCAAGAATAGATTCGACAAAGCTGCTTTCAAAACTGTTTCTTGCATTGCTGTTTTGTGTAAAAACCTCGTCGAGGGTGTGCACAGCGACATCAAGCTTTTCGCAGACAATACTTCTATTTTTTCAGTTGTTAAGGACAAAGATGAGGCTACTGAGAGTCTTAATAAGGATCTTGAAAGAGTGCGGCTTTGGGCTTGGCATTGGAAGATGCAGTTTAATTGTGATAAAACAGAAGAGGTGATTTTCTCAGTCAAAAGGGCTAAAATAGAACACCCGCCTTTGAACCTGGGGTCGGATGAAGTGACAAGGAAGGATGAACACAAGCATCTTGGATTAATTCTTGATTCCAAGCTCGACTTTAAAAGTCATATTAGAAAGGCTATCTTAAAAGCTAGACGAGGAATAGGAATGATCAAATATCTTTCAAAATATATATCTCGAGATGTCCTTGATCAGGTCTATAAGCTATACGTTCGGCCGCACCTGGATTGTGGTGATATCATTTATCACAGATATGATCCTGACATGATTCTAAATTTTACAAAAAGAATTGAACAAACCCAGTACTCAGTGGCTCTCGCTGTTGCGGGTGCCAGGAGAGGAACTAGCAGACAAAAGCTCTATAATGAGCTTGGTTGGGAAAGTCTGTACCATCGAAGATGGTTCAGACGTTTATGTCATCTTTTCAACCTAAGGAAAACGGGTACTCCTTCCTATCTGTTCGCAGAATTACCAACTGAAAGACCACTTCAGTATGGTCTAAGAGGCAAACGTGATTATGACATACCTTTCAGTGAGACAAAGCGCTCTTCAAGTACATACTTTACAAATGTTCTTCATGAATGGAATATGCTTGATGAAAATATTAGAAATTCTGCAACATTTGCCGAGTTCAAACGAAAATTGCTTACTTTGATAAGACCGGTAAAAAATTCCTTGTTTGGAGTATTCGATATCTTTGTAATACTTGTGCTTGTAATACTGGAATTGAGGATAATGTGCACTTTTCCCTGCATTGCCCTTTGTTTGTTCCTATGCTTAATGATCTCTTTGGACAGCTTTCACACCTTCCAGATTTTGATGTAAACAACATGGATTCAAAAGCCCTGCTTAACTTGCTTCTTTACGGTAGCCCAATTTTTGATGAAACTGACTATCGAATGATTTTAGAGGCATCCATAGCATATATCAAAGCTAGTAACAGGATTAACTAAGGTATTCCCGGGGATTCTGTGGGCTGGGGGGTGTCTTTTGGCCATGGAGCTGCCTCGTTGCTGCAAGGTGCTGCGGGCTGGGCGTCATTCAGGGGCGCTTGGTGGGTGGGGCTTGGGCCCTGTGGTTGTTGGGGTCATTATAATATAATTTGAAGCTAAATCTCAATTTCGGAGCAGTTACCCAACAGCTGGGTACACACGCTAGTGCTAATATTGTTAGTCATTGCGGGTCTCGGGCTCCGTTTGCTCGGCTCATTCGGGTGATGGCTGGTTTGTGGTTTTTGGCGGTGGAGTGGTGGTTTTGTGGCCGGGGGCGTTTCTGGTCTGTGGGGTCTTTGGGAATTCTTCGGAAACTTGATGAAAACCTGACGATTGGCGACCCTTTATTCTTATTTATGTTTAGTCTTGTGTTGAGAAAGCCCTTTGTGAACCATGGCACCAGTCATTGGTGACTCACATCCAACCATCTTTACACAAGTTTTGCACCAGTGCATAGTTTTTGTTTTTGTTTTTGTTTTTGTTTTTGTTTTTGTTTTTGTTTTTGTTTTTGTTTTTGTTTTTGTTTTTGTTTTTGTTTTTGTTTTTGTTTTTGTTTTTGTTTTTGTTTTTGTTTCTGTTTTTGTTTGTTTTTGTTTTTGTTTTTGTTTTTGTTTTTTTGTTTGTTTTTGTTTTTTTGTTTTTGTTTTTGTTTTTGTTTTTTTGTTTTTGCTTTTTCTTTTTTTTGTTCCTTTTTTGTTTTACAATAATTCACCTCAACTAAGCTGGCGTATGCTAGCGTCTGCCAAAATGGAATGGTGCCATGGTACACAAAGTGCTTAATAAGATTGCTGTTAAAGGAATTGTCAAGTGCCGTTCATAGCCAGAACCAGATGACGTCATGTCTATTTCTGCTATGGACGGCACAGAATATTGTATTTGTATATTGTTGAGTTTTAACTGTGATATAAAAAAAGGGTCTTTTGGGAGAACGGGTCATTGGTTGGGGTTTCTTCAGTTTGGGTTTCCCTGAGGTTTTTCAGACTCTTTAAAAATCCTTTAAAGGTTTACGGGTTTTAAGGTAACACTCAATTGAACCCTCCAAGGTATTTCGTCCAGCACCTTGGGTTTTAGAAAACTTCCAAAGGTTGCCCGGGTTATTTCATGATCGCAAAGATTGGCGATTGCGGAGATTTATCGTGACTTTCGAAACTGCTTTCAATTGGGCCTTTACTTGACATTGACAGAGAGCAGATAACTGGGAATGTTGCACCAACAGCAATGTAAACCGGCATAAAGCGGCGGGAAATAGAAATTCAGTGATCAGAAGCCAAGTCCAAATCCCTCAAACTGTGTTTTGTTTCCACGTTTCCACTTGCGACATTGCTTTTCTTGGGACTTTATTGGAGGACCTGTTGGGAGACATGTGAGTCATGTGACTGAAACAGCGCGAACTTTCAAGTTCGATCTGGAAATTTCGAATTCGATATTGAATCTTCGAATTCGTGTAAGTATTCGATCTGGCGTCAGCACGAAAGGGTTTTTTTTTCGATTTTCGAAATAATGCTTTCAATACACAAGAAAATGAAGAAGCAGATAATAAAATGAAGCAAGTTCTAACAAAACATTTCATTTTAATTTCATTTTAATTTCTTTAAGCACGGTAACCCCGTCAATCGATAGACTGCTTTTCAAGGGACCGTGCAAAACCTTACAAATTAAGTTAAAAAAACTTACAAAGTAAAAGCCTAATTTAATTACTATATTGAATAAATAAATAAACTATTTTTTCAAAGCTTCAATAACCGGGGGAGCTCGGGATGGGGGCTCATTCACCCCCCCCCACATACTTAACTGAGCACTGCTCCAAACTAGTTCAACGAACCAGAGAATGGTTATTTGACTTTTAGTTTCTATCCTTTTAAAGTGTGATTTTGTGTGAAATTTTGAGAAAAAAATTTCAGGGGGCTCGGGGGTGGCTGTTTTTTTTCAGAGTCGTCGGGGCCAAATCTTAGGTAAGCTGTTTATGGGTGTAATTCCAGCTCACCTCATAATCCTTTGATAGTATCCTTTTTACTTTCTATACTTACAATTTATAAGGTCTCTTCAATTTTTTCCAGGAACAATAGATCAATTATGTGTCACGTGACCTCATCAATGACGTCATCTTTAGGAAAATGGCAAAAATTAGCTAGCGGTCTCTCTGCAAGGATATTTCGACCCCAAATGTTTTACATCAGCAATAAATAGATTAAAGCTGATCCACAGGGTTGTTTCCACCAAAAATATGTAATTTTGTTTGAATTTTGTGCACCATTGGTTGCAAACGGTATAAGATTCCCCTTGGGTATCCTCATATAGTACTACTAACGATCAGTTTTCATGCATATCTTGATAATCTGTTTTACAGTGAGAATTTTTTGACTTGAAAGTGTTTAGTTTGTCAAGATATTATCAAAATTTCACTAAATTACCATCCTCAACCCCCTATTCCCCCTTCCTTCCAACTCATTTGCTTACTACCGGGAAAAAATGCTGATGTTAGCATTTTCTGCAATAATCAAAACAAAAGTTTCAAAAGGAAAAATGAAGTATGCAACGATCACTTATCATTGAAGTAGTTGTCATTGTAATATATGGAGAAATTCTCTATTATGCCTGCATTTGTCATTTTTCAGAAAAACAAGATTTTTAATCTCTCTGTCCGCCATCTTGGATTTGCAAAAATCAAATTTTTCACTTTATAAGTATATTTTCACCTTCTAACAATGCTTTGATTGGCATAATTTGGTTTCATGAATCAATCTTAGAAAATTATAAAGATTTAAAAAAAAGTTGATTTTTTCATTTTTTTTCGTGAACACGTGCCAGTTGGTCTTGAATAATTATGACGTCATATCTATTTTTAGAATTCTCTTTGTGGAAAATGATAGATCATAAGCACAGCTACCTGCCTGGTGAGTTTCGTCTTCGTAAGTGAAGGAATGGCGATTTTAAAGAGGGGGGCTGAATGAGCCCCCCCCCCCCAGTCTTCTAGTAGCTCAAAAAGCCCAGTCTGGATAGGGTTAAATGCTTTGAATGAGGATGCCTGCTTGACTTAACAATCCAAGAGGTTCCAAACTCCAGCACCACGATATGAGAAAGCTCGCTGACCATTAGTTGTTCTCATTAGTGGAACTTGAATATCAGTTGCGGTGTTTCTCAAATTTTTCCTGCTGCATGTCGAATTTTTAATGAACTTTTCTGACAGATAATCAGGAGCAAGGTCATTTATCGATTTGTAAACCATGCAAGCTGTCTCGGTTTTTATCATATCTGCTACAGTAGGCCAATTCAAACTTGTCTTTTGGAAGTAACTTCTTGGCATATTTGAGAAATCCAATAGCACGAGAAACCTTAGATCGTACAAAATGGATATGTTCATCCCAAGCTAAATGTTTATCAATTTGCATCCCTAAATACTTGACCTTATCAACCATTCCAACTTCAGAGCCACCAATAGAAAATGATGGTGGTTCCACTGATTCTGTCGAAATCTTCTTAAGGTTAGGCCGAGATCCAATAACCATCGCCTGTGTCTTCAGGACGTTGGTAAGTTTCTTCACAGCATTGCTTTTCCTCCAAGATATTTGCTGCGTAAATGTTTCAAGCAGGGAATCACAAAAACGTAAGGGTGTTTTTGGCCTTGGATGCCATCTTCATCAAGTTGGCCAACTGTGGACTTTTTCTTGGTGGAGCTTAGTACAAATATTCATATGAACAGACCACACTAGCTTTTTCGATCGCTTAACTTTGATACACAAGAAAATTATGTTTTTTTGAAGAAACCAACTAAAAGATGCTGTGTTGATTTTCAGTTCAATTTCAAGATGCTACTCGTCCTACAAAATTAGAAATGCCATTTACCAACCACTTCCTTGATAAGAAATAAGGCATATTTGCCACTCGCTCGGTGGCATTTTTTTTTTAAATTTTGTTTGTTTTTTTTTTATTTAAAGTAGGCATTACATATAAAAATAGCTATAAAATAAGAGCTAATTCAATAGCAAGGACAACTTAAATGCGAGCATTTCATACTGAAGGGGTCTGGTATAATTTTGAGGACATACTCTCTACTTTGGCTTAGAATGCTTCTAATTATCCCATGCTAGCTCGCCTGTGTCAAATCTAATCCCCCCTGGTTCCAATTTTTAAGAATGATCAATTTGCGATGGCGTAGCCAAGGTCCTCTTCTTTGACGGGGGGGGGGGGCAAATGTAGGGTAGGCAAGAAAAATGTGTTCTGAGGGTTTGCCCCTAGGAAAATTTTAGGAGGTAATACCCTTTATTTTAACCTTGCGAGCTCATGTCTGCAGTGTTTGGTGGACGATTGTAAAATGCAAGGTGTGTGAACTTAAGTTGAAGATCAACAAATGTAACTATGCATCCAAAAAGTTTCGTTGTGTTAGGCTAATCTTCAAAATCGGTCCAGTGTACGATTTATTGTGGCCTGCCAAAAGTGCATAGTTTAATTTGGCGCACCAGGTAGTATCATCCTACTTTTACATCAAATGTATTCTCAATCACGGAAAATATAATCAAATATGCTCAAAAGTTAAATAAAATACATTTCATTCAGTATTATTTCATTATTTGCACACCAGATGTCTTAGCTGCTTTTGCTGATATGAAAATCTTGAAAATCACCCGCTGAATGTATCATTTTCATTTGATTTCACTCTCAGTAAACTCTAATCTATATCAAGCGTATCGAACAATTGTTTTTTTGGCTGAATAGCTTCCAAAAGAACTTACTTGCTTTTTGATGGAATTTTTTGTTTTGTTACAACTTGCCCCAGACCGACAAGGTGTCAAAATGCACTGTGCTGGAAAAATTCATTTGAATATAGCATTCAATGTTCATTTCAGGAGAAACAATGCATTTTTTTACTCTAATACTGCATATGAATTAGGAATTCACACCCACTACCCACTACACAGTGCAGAGCGAGAAGTTCTGAATTACTTTCAGGCCAATAAGTGGGATAGAAGTGGTAAAAATAAGAATAAGAACAATAAGAGCCACTGTTTAAATTGAAGGTAACAAAACAAAACAAGACATTCATTCATTCATTCATTCATTCATTCAAAAACATTCATTCTCAAAAAAGTCCATGAGCAAAGCGTTAATAGCGGCAGAGAGATACCCTCTGTTACTTCTAGCCCCAGTCTCCTCCTATCACTGAACAGGTGAAGCTTGCCGGATTGACAGCGAATAGAAAATTCTGTGATCGTGTTGCTTAAAATTCGATGCAGCAAATCACACTTATTGCATGTTTTTTTCTTGCATGAACACTATTTAGCATTGACCCCCGGCAGTAACGAGAAGGAGCATGATTGAATCTCAACGCACGAAAGCCTGAAATTCTTCAATCAACCGAAGAATGAAGGGTATCAACATTGAATTAACAGCACCTGCTTGATTACGAGAATGAAAAAAGAAGTGATGGTAATTAGAGAGGTGCACTAGTAGTATAAATATCGGTGATTTGCAAGAAGACCACAATCAATTCAAGAGGCAAACAAGAACCCGAAGATTTCACTAAAATTAGGAAGACAAGGTGAAAAGGTAAGCCAGTTTTTCAGCGCATCTATCATTCTCTTTGGGAGAACAAACAAAACCCACAAAGTGTTATTGCGTCTATCTGCATTTAATAGAGAAGCTCACAAACGTCTTTCTTCAACAACAAACTTCAAAGAAAGAAGGCAGTTGGTCAATATGCCGACTTATAGTTATAGTATGATCTTTAGCTCGACGATGTAATAAATAGCATGAAATTGATCCTCGCTTGCTAGTACCTAGTCATCTTCGTCAAAGTCATCGTCAGTATCCTATAATATTGCACTTAAAAATCCCTGGAGCTTGGATTTCTCGAACCTTGGAGTAACTCATTTCTTGCATATTTCTTATTAGGGTAATTTCCGCTTTAATGAGCAACGAGTTGCCATTTTGCAAATCCACTCTGCTCAGAAAACAGTCAAAAAGATGCATAAATCATAATGTTTCCGTTAGCCATGGCTTTACAAATTATTTTTCAAAAACCTCTTTGTTGATTTCAGAAAAGTGGATTTATTTCCAAAACTACTCGAAAAATATTTGATCTCGCTTTCGCTATCTCTTTAGCTAGGTTGTTGATCTACAACTTTACCAGGTCTGATTGAAAAAGCTAGGCTAGATGTCTCGCAATCGAATTTTATATTTCTGCGCTGCAAAATTGCAAAAAACTACAATCCTGAACAACAATAATTAATTAGACTTTGCCTGTGAATAGTGAAGGTTGTATAACGATTAATTTGCTTCTTTTTCGATCAAACATGTAGCCATCATCTACATGGAGAAAGAATATTGTTCCACACCTCAGGTGACAAACCCAAGTAGCACAACAAATTGATCATAGAATTCAACTAAATCTGCAGTAATGATTGTATAAGGACAACATGATTTTATGCTCTTTTTAGAAACTACTGGAATCCAAATAGGGCAGTGACAGTGCCATTATATCATTTGATCACGGGCAACCACAAGGGTAACCATGAATTCATACTATTTTTCATTGAATAAACACGGGTAACCACGGGTAACCACGGGTAACCACGGGTAACCACGGGTAACCACGAATATCCACGGGCAACCACGGGTAACCACGGGTAGCCATAATATTTAAAAGGAAATATAACTTTCCTCTTAAACATTATGGTTACACGTGGTTACCCGTGCTTATTCAATGACAAATAGCATGAAATCATGGTTACCCTTGTGGCTGCCTGTGAGGTTACCCTTGCCAAAGCCCATCAGTGTATACATAAGATAATTGTGATGCAAAATTGCAAATACCACAGTTTTAAGATCGCGCCATCTTTGCGAGAAGCTGCCATATTTGTTACCATAAAGATTTTTCATGCCAAAAGACGCCATTCTTTCTGAATATCAGTTTGTTTATTGGAATTGTGGATGAATGCCCTGAATTTATTTCTCTATCAAATTATAAAGAACAGTCAGACATGACCGTGCTCGTCGTATGTACTAAAAATTGGCTTATGATATGTTGTTCTGACTATGTTCTGACAATGTGTGAAGATTTGCCAATTCCATCGTCAATACTGAGCCCTCTTTTTAGAAACTACTGGAATCCAAATAGGGCAGTGACAGTGCCATTATATCATTTGATCACGGGCAACCACAAGGGTTGAATTCATACTATTTTTCATTGAATAAACACGGGTAACCACGGGTAACCACGGGTAACCACGAATATCCACGGCAACCACGGGTAACCACGGGTAGCCATAATATTTAAAAGGAAAGAAGATTTGTGATGTGTGAAGATTTGCGATGTGTGAAGATTTGCCAATTCCATCGTCAATACTGAGCCCTTCCTTGCTAATTTGATCATTTATCCTGTTAAAATTATTAAGTGTTTCGCTTTTTCACTGATGCCATCTTACTTGTGATGATTCTAATTATTTATCGCATTTCACACTTTCTTTAACCAACCCTGCAAGTTTCTTCATACTGACAATCTTGGACAAAATATATTGGAACAACGTAAGATTCTACAATTTCAAATGAACAATTTTCTAAGATTCGTTTTCTTGTTTTGAGATGATTTTTCTAAATTTAAGAAAAAATACCTGTTTTAAGATTTCTTTTCTTTATATGACAAAGTATGATTTCAACCAAGTGCACGCTTTTCTACTTTCAAGAAATATTTTCTGGATTTGAGGAGGGATACTTGTTTTAAGAATTTTTTTCTTAACAAGTTAAATGAGATATCACAGAGCAAGCTTTCTAGTTCTAAGATTTTTGTCAGATTCTAAGCTGCCTGGTTTTAACCCTATTTGTACTGGGGGGGGGGGGCGTTTTTCGCCCCCCTACCAGTTTTTGCTGCGTTACGCTAAAACGACAAGAGATATAACCACCAGTTTTGGTGACTTTTAAATTTCATAGGCAATTAAAAATTCTTAACATTTCATTGTTCTACCTCTGATCATGTGACCACAGTAATACCATATTTGGAGAGTAGTCAACAACAAAAAAGCTTAAAATGTCCGTAGTTTTCGTGTCGTTTACCTGATCGATCTCAAACATGCACCATTCGATTGCATTTGATGAGTAATTTCATGTGATATATAAATTTTTCATATTTGCTTATGTTAGCAAAATTTAATATATATGACGTCATTCACATTGATGACGTCATTTCTCTAATAAAGAAGTGTAAAATATAAATTTTTTTAGTCTAATTTGCTTCATCTTATTAATTTGATTCATTTTGAGTCTACATTTACCAGATAAAATGACAGGACAGGCAAAAACCTGCGATGAAAGTAAATGCATGCAACAAAAAGCTAATTTAAGGCTAATTGTGCTAAAAATAGAAACTAGAAAATTTTGAAAAGTATATAGTTTTAAACTATGACATGTTTCCTACTATTTGAAAAATTTGGAGAAAATCGGTTGAGTGGTTGATTAAATAGAATTTTTCTGGTTAAGAAGGTATAAATTTGCCAATTTTCCTCAGTTTTTCGGTTGCCTATCAACGAATCACGTGGCTTATTAATTGTCATTGTTATATTTGAATAGCCGACTGTCTAAAGAACAATAGGGGTAAATCTTATTGTTATATCTTTTGCAGTTTTGGAGAAAAAGAGGGGGGCCAAAAATGCCCCCCCAGTACAAAATACCTAAAAAATCGCCCAGTACAGTCAGGGTTTTAAGATTATTTGAACTGGATGGAAAAAATTTTCTTGATGTGAGGAAGGTCACTTATTTTGAGAATTTTTTCTTACGAAGTTAGATGAGATCTTACTTCCTGATCACTTACTTACTTACTTCTAGATGAGATCTCACTTTCTAGTTTTAAAATTTTGTCAGATTCTAAGCTGCCTTGTTTTAAGATTAGTTGGTACAGTATAAAAAACATTTTCTTGATTTGAGGCAGGACACTTGTTTTTAGAATCGTTTTCTTACCAAGTTAAATGAGATCTTATCAAAAAGAAATTTTTCTGGTTTTCAGATCTTTTAGACTCGAAGTTTCCTTGTTTCAAGATTATTTGATACCGAAGAAGTACTTTCTAGATCAGCATAGGGCTCAAATCTTTTTCAAATCTTTAAAGAGGTGGGTGTAAAATTCTATTCCATTTCTCTTTTAATTGAATGGCTTGAAAGGAACCAACTTATAGTACTTTGCTGTAAATCTGCCGTGGAAATTTTTTGTTATCTTGTTTTTCTTCAAAATGGCGGCAATTTAATGATTTTTGAAAAAATCGATGGAAAACTTTTCAAACATTTAAATCATCGTAAATCCTAAATCAAAGGAGGAAAATCATATAACTTTCAAGAAAACCATAGTTTATAAAGGCCTACAATAGGGTGAAAAGCAGAAATCAGTATCTTTTCTGGTTTAGGATTTAGAAATTTGATGATGTCATAGCATCAAATTTAATAAATGCCACCATTTTGAAACTAATTTACAATAAAAACGCAAAGTTCCTTCCAAAGGAACCTGTAATAGAATTTTACACCGACCTTTTTAAAGATTTGAGCCCTATGTTTTCTAGATCTAGGAAAATTGTTGCTGACCTCCTTCCAAGCATGATAAATATGATCTCACCAATAATCATTGATTACCACTCTTGCACGTAGATCAAAATGAAGGTTTGCAAAATTATGGTAACTATTCTTGTCATTCTTCCTCCCCACTCTCGCCAATGCGCCGAAAGACAGCAGAGTTCCCAGTCCGTCTGGTTTTAACAGATTTACTGTCCGACATACACTCATTTTTTATAAGAAACTAAGGTCCGGATGGGGGGTGTTCCGGGGGTGATGTTTCTCAATTTTTTGGGCCATTTGGCTACCAAAAGTTTCTTACGCGTTTCTTATATTTTTATTGCTGGCAGTGTAGAGTTAATTTTGTTCTTCCTAAAGGGCTCCCAAATTACTTAGTAAAATCTCAGAACGAGTAAATAACATAATTTGCACTCAAAATAATGTTCAAACAGTTGCTATAACTGTAGAGTGTCAAAGCATTGTGAGTGCGATAGGAAAGTTCAAACTAAAAAATAGAGCCTACCGTTTCTTGCAAGCGGCTTCTTATAAAAAAATACTTGTATTTCAAACATACTAGACCGATGCGGACCGACATTCACAAGTTTTAGAGAAAAGAATTCAAGTGTCACTTTTTTTTACATTCAATCTAAAGACTTACAATACACATTACTTAATATTACACTACTTACAAAATGCTATACCCTACTACTATTGCAATACCATTTGGAGCAAAAAACTATGACTACCTCATGGCAACATAAAACAGGAAACACGAACATAGCACTACACGTAACGACGTGAAGAAGGGAATGGAAGGAAATGGAAGAAAACGGGTCAATTTCTTGGGATAATGCGAAAAATCTTTAATCAAGACGTTCTGTCTTGAGGATGTACGTAATAGTCAACGTTAGAATTGATCTGTTTACCTCATAAGCATTGCATTGCAATGCATTGCTAATGCATTGCAATACCACCTTGTGAAAATGCATTAGCACTCTGGAAACAATAACAGCTTTCCCATGATTGATATTCCTTGCATGTTCTCAAACAATACTTAAAGCAAAGAGCACAATGAAATTCATGTTGAGAAACAAACCCGTCCAATTTCTACAAGATATGTCATGTATTTTTGGAAATATAACAATTTTTTCAGAAAGTAGTTTTAATATCTTGTTTGTTTTACGGTCAAACCCTTTATCACTTCAAACTAGGTTAATTCTTGACAGAAGTTAGATAAATGGATAAAATTTTCAGAGCAACCATAAATCAATAAGACAACATGGAAATAACCTATTGCTTTGGATTTTCTTTTGTATTACGTCATTCACGACGTCATATATCTGATGAACTTAGGTAGTAAATATAAGTGTATAAAGTTCTTCATTTTTTCAAACATTGTTTTTCAGAAACCTTGATATGTTATATGTCAATTAAAGTTATAAGAAGCATAATATTTTTCTCAAGAGAGTTTTACAGTTAAATCTGTAAGAGTACTGTTTTTGGCCTAAAACAAAGACAATCGATGACGTCATCGAAAATACAACAATTAGAGTAAAATAAATTAGATATTCGGAAGTTTCACATTAAATTACATGTTATGACCAATTTTCATCTGTCTATCCCTTGTCAATTCAGAGTTCTGAGAGGGGGGCTCTGAAGCATCCATCTCTGAGGATCGTTTGGATGCTCATCCCCTCGGCCTGAGTATGCTTAAAAGGCCCGATCCACATAGGCTTAACATTCGCCTAAATTACTAGCGAAATTCCATACATTATTACCCTCACATTATCACCCTGGGAACATGGTTTATAGTGTGTAACAATGAAAGAAAATGTTCGAAATTCAAATTCGTTGTTGTGTTGATTTCGTTGAGTGTGAGTTGGAATCGAAAGTAAAGTTATAAGAAGAAAGGAGGCCACGAAAAGACCTGGAGCATGGAAGCCAATTGCAAGAATATGTCCCGTCTGAATTCAGAAGAAAGATACCCATTTCATTACTAGCTTATTGGAAGCTGAGCCTAAGATTCTTTAGGGTTGCTTTCACCTAGACTTATTACAGTTCGTCCCTAGTTTTCGCTCGCTATTGAGTAGAATTACTAATTGAATTGAATGGAATTGCTCGCTCAAACAGGGACTCATAATCAAACTAACTCAAAATCAGGACAAAAACTCGTTTTCACGTCAAGTTCCTGACGTTACAATCAGATTGCAGCATTTATCATTCTTTAAAGTTGGTTATTTACAATAGTTATCAGAATAATATATACATCAACTAATTTAAACCAACTACAACTAAAAATAATTACATAATATAAAGTATAATACAATATCCTATTTACAACATAGTTTACAGCTGCAGTTTGCCCCCTTCCATGTTTTTTTTCCTTTTGAAAGCTGTCACTTTTTCACATGTTTTAACATCGTCATTCGTCACTTAGTGCATTCCAAAGGATGCTGCCTCTAAAGGTTACAGAGTGTAATCCAAAAGTGTGTGTTTTTATTTGAGGCAATTTTACCAAATTTTTTATCCTAAGGTTGTATTCCACTTGCTTAGTACTGAAAGAATCCCAAAGGTATGATGGATTCAACGAATTCAGAGTTTTGAATACTTCTAACATCAGTTTTTCGAGATTTTTGACGTGGATTGTTGTACCTGCCTCTCTCCCTAGACACATATCAAACGATGCATCATAATCCTTATGGAGCACCCTTAGTGCACGTTTATGTGTTCTATTAATCTCTTTGTCTGCAGCTTTAGAAGAGAACATCCAAATCAAAGGGCAGACAGACTGCCCTTAACTTAATTTAACTTAACTTAACGACAGACAGCATGAACAGCCATGCATGCCCAACAATTAAGCGAAATCCAAAAAGAATTATACTACACTGCGGCACAAATGACCTACGAAGCCAAGCTTCTGCTGAGAACATCGCAGAGGAAATTATCGAACTAGCAACAGCAATGAAGACGAAGGATAATACCGTATTTGTAAGTGGTCTGGTAGCGCGTGGAGATCGCTGGAACGCAAAGGTATGTGATGTAAATCGATTTCTAACCTGGAGATCCCAAGAAGAAGACTTGAAATTCATTGACAATTCTAATATAACCCCAGACCATCTTAATCGCAGTTTATTACACTTGAATCCAGAAGGCACAAGGCTTTTAGCAAACAATTTTCTATACGAGTTAGGTTATTTATGACAAGATGTTTATAATAATAATTTTGTTGGCCAACGAATTACCAATTTCTCCGATTCCGAACAAACGTCATACGAAAATTGCCCCATGCCGTTTGTAAATAGCATAGGTTCCCCTCAACTTCCCATTCATACAAAACCTGAGGAGCCTGACCATTCCAGCTTCGGTATTTCTATCCCCCCAGCAGTGGAGGTTACCTCTGGATCCACTGTGTTGGATTTACATGACACCCCTGATGACAGTGATGCAAAATCTGCATTGAAAAAATTGCGTTTGAAGAACATAGGTCGTATGACTATTGGTTATCTAAATATAAATTCCATTAGAAATAAATTTGATGCATTAAAAGAGATAGTAGTTTCACAGAATCTTGATATTCTAATGGTCGCGGAAACAAAAATTGATGATTCTTTTCTAACCCAACAGTTCTATATTGAAGGGTACGCTGATCCACTGCGACTTGATAGAAATGGCGAAGGTGGGGGTCTGTTGGTTTACGTGAAAAACGACATCACAATGAGACTTTCAATTTTGCAATTCATATGGAATGCATTTGTTTTGAGATTAATATAAGAGGGAAAAAGTGGGTTCTTTTTAGTGTGTACCGACCACCATCCCAATCTCAAGATCAATTTTTCGAAAATCTTGGCAAAGCAGTTGATCATTACAGAGAAAAATATGACAATTTTTTGTTTCTTGGTGATTTTAATGCAGTGGAGACAGATCAGTAAATAAGTACTTTTATGAATAGCTATGACCTCAAAAATCTGGTAAAGGAGCCAACCTTTTTCAAGGCCGATAATCCACGGTGTATTGACCTAATCTTAACAAACAGATATAGGAGTTTCCAACATACCACCACATTCGAGACGGGACTCTCTGACTTCCACAAAATGATAGTCACAGTTTTGAAAACAACATACCAAAAAACTGGGCCCACTGTTATTAATTATAGAGATTATAAGAATTTTTCGGAACAGACGTTCAAACGAGAACTTAGGGAAGAGTTGGATAGTATCAAAACAACTGATTTAGACTACAGCTCTTTTCAAAATTGCTTTGAAAAAGTACTTGACAAGCATGCACCAATGAAAAAGAAATACGCAAGGGCAAATGATGGTCCCTTCATGAATCGAGTTCTCCGTAAAGCTACTATGTTGCGTGCTCGGTTGAAAAATAGATATAATAAAAGCCGCACTGCTGTGCATGCGGTAAGAATCTTGAGAACGTAATTGCAAGGTTGGAGAATGATTCAAGTACAATTATTCAATGGTTCGCTGATAACTTTATGAAATTGAATACAGATAAATGCCATTTACTCATACTTGGTAGAAATTCTAACCAGCAGGTCACAGTTAATGTAGGAGATTCTGTCATAGCAAATACGGACGAGGAAAAGCTATTAGGCGTTGTGATCGACAAAAAACTCAATTTTGAGACGCATATCAATAAGTTGTGTAAGAAGGCTGGTAGCAAGCTCTTCGCCCTCGCTCGCATATCTGGTTACATGGACTCTAACAAACTAAGAATCTTAATGAGAGCCTTTGTAATTAGCCAGTTTCAATACTGTCCATTAGTCTGGATGTTTCACAGTAGGCACATGAATAATAAGATTAATAGAATACACGAGAGAGCCTTGAGAATCGCATACAAGGATTATGAATCTAGCTTCAACACCCTGCTAGGAAAAGATGACTCGGTAAATATTCATGCAAGGAACCTGCCAACGCTCATGATCGAAATGTTTAAAACTAAGGAGAACATCAATCCCCCTTTTATGAGGGAAATTTTCTGCGAGCGTCGTGTTAATTATAATCTGAGAAACAATAATGAATTTGTGCTACCAAGGGTAAGAACTACAAGATATGGATCCGAGACTATCAAATATAGAGGGCAACGTCTTTGGCTATCTCTTCCTCCTCACATAAGGAATGCTCAATCTATGAATGAGTTTAAGAAAAAAATTAAAAGTTGGAATGGCACTGACTGCTCATGCAGATTATGTAGGACGTTTATACCACAACTTGGATTTTTGTGATACCACGATTTGATACAGCTTCCACTTCATATTTCGGACATTCGGATTTTTAACAGCTCGGATTTTTATATTACAACGTTTTTAATTCTGTTTTGAAATTTTATACCTTGTATTTGATATCTTAGTTATTTAATCATGTATATATATTTCTTGGACTTGTATTAGTTTTTAGCAGTTGGCTTGGATTAGCTAGTTTCGTAATTATTTTTAATTTTTACTGTACATAGCTATGTAGCGCCAACTTTAAATAAATTGATTATTATTATTATTATTATTATTATTATTATTATTATTATTATTATTATTATTATTATTATTATTATTATTATTATAAAGGGCAATAATTGAAATTTGTCAACACCGTTGCATTACATAAGAGTTTAGCTTGTGTATCATCAAGATAGTTCCGAAGTCTTGAGAATGCACTCACTTTTTTGTTTATTTTACCGCACAATTCAGTAATATGCTTGTCAAAATTCAGCTTAGAATCAATCGTTACTCCTAAGAGTTTTACTTGTTGGCATTGATTGATGATCTGATCATCAATACTGAGACACATTTGCTGATCACTCTTTAGCCCTAGGAACATAAGCTGGAATTTTTCAGGGTTTGCTACCATCCCGTTTTCGGTAAACCACTGTAAAATCGAGCTCAGATCATTTTCCAAGTTGTTTATCACTTCATCAAGGGTCCTACTCCTTGCGTAGATTGTATTGTCAACTGCAAAGTTGCAGATTTCTGATTCCAAGTCAATTAGGAACAGGTCATTGATAAAAATGTTGAACAGCATCGGTCCAAGGACCGATCCTTGCGGTATTCCTATCTTGATTTTTCCAAGGGAACTGTAGGAGGAGCCCACTTTAACTCTTTGGCTACGGCCTGTCAAATAGCTATACCGAAATAGCATTCGGGGCTGCTCGGCTGTGATTGGCTCATTTAAATTTCCCGCGTAATGTTTTTAGTTTTCGGTAAAATTTTCGGTAGTTTTCGGAATTGTCGGTGCCCTTGGTCGCCCTGTCAAGAAGACAGCGCTTCGCGTTGCTTTTTGCCAAAATGGAGGTTGTTATCATCGCAGCTACGGACAGAATAAAGATGATCTCAAAAGGCACTGTACGAAAGAGTTTGAAGGGAAAGGATGCATTTGTTTGTTTGCCAACTTGCTGTAGGAAGGAAGACCCCGGAAGACTTACTGTTTGGTGAATTTATATCGTGAAACACAGGATTCCTTTTTGGCCTGAGCAAAACAAAAAAGGAGCTTGAGGTAAGCACTTCGACCCGGCAAAAAGTTAAGAGAAAACTCACATTCGATGTGAAAAAGATACCCGAAATTTCTTGAAACATTCCTCTATAAACAGCAGAAGTATTCGTATTTGAAATTCTGTGCAAATTATAGTAAATTTGTCAAAGAGGCTTGAACCTTGAAAACGTTTCTTCATTCTTGCTAAGTGCCGATCAATTTCTCTTTCCTCCTGAAGTTTAAAATCACAGACTACAGTAGAAAGCTGCTTAAACAGAAACTATTTTCAATCTTACGAAACAAATGTGTCATAAGAGTTTTGTGGATAACTATATATTTTTTAGGAGAATTATGTATAGTTTTGAGAAGCCTTTTTGGGTGTTTTTCTTTGCGAGAATAATTTGCATACGTTTCTTGAGCTTCCCCGACCGAAGAAAATTCTAGAAAACATTGCAAAATCCGCCTGAAGATAACGCCAGAAAACTAGCGCATTTTAAGATAAAGAATAACCGAAACTTGTTGAAACGTTTCTGCTTTGTTAACCATAGTATTAACAGCAGAAATATCAGTGATTGAAATTATTACAAAATGGCTCGTGCAGGTTTTTGCGTAAAACAGGCTCACATAGGTTGCAGAAGGCTTCAGCAAAAGTTTCTGAAATATACCTTGGGTTCCTTTGGCAATCAAAACAATCATGATTGTATTGTATTAGATTTTATAATTGTTTCATTTGAAAGAAATTAGATCCCGCTGACTGAATTTGAAAGAAGTCTTGATTGTTTTGATTGTCAAAGGAACGCCAGAACAGTTTGTTGAAAAGCCGGTACATTTTATTTTGGGAAGAATTATTGATAACATCATCAAAAGTGCATCCATTACCAACTAAAAAAGAAACTTCTGACTGAAAAAAGAGACGAAGGGTCCAATTGCAGACTTGCTCGCCTGAGCAAAATATAGGTTTCAGCGATTCACAAAGCAAAGTTGACCCTTCCCTTCCCCTGAATTCAAAATCTCCAAAACTGAAGAAAAATAAAAGCCACAACAAAAGAAATGAAAGTAGATTTTGCATGATTTACTGTGGTTATTTTTTGTTAGAAAC
Source organism: Aurelia coerulea (assembly GCA_039566865.1). NCBI lineage: Eukaryota > Metazoa > Cnidaria > Scyphozoa > Semaeostomeae > Ulmaridae > Aurelia > Aurelia coerulea. The sequence goes on along the minus strand of CM076947.1, from coordinate 18,011,015 downwards.
CTTTCGTTGCTGCAGAAATACCCCCTGGATGGAAGAATTTTTCATGCAACTGTAGATTATGTAAGGATTTTATTGTAAATTTAGGTTATATTTAGGTTGATTATCATTATTACACATCTTTTGTATCGATAATGGTTGGCATTAATTAGCCTAGTGCTATATACCACGCCAACCTTAAAGAAATTAATTATTATTATTATTATTATTATTATTATTATTATTATGGAAAAATAATTCATAAACGAAAGACAATCAAATACATAAAAAATCAGTCGTAAAATCATCAAACTGAACGTTTTTATGTGAACATGAGTTAGTTTGTCTCAAAATATCCCAATACACGTAATTCATTATAAGAAACTAAGAATCGTGGCTGGTACTGAAAGTTTCGTAAAATTATCACATCTGTGTCCTCCTGAACATTTCAAAACAAGATGTTTTTGAAGCCCTTCCAATGTTTTGACATCACTCAAGTAATATGATATTGGAAACAATGAGAATAAAGAAAAACATGCAAAAGTTTTTAATTCTTTGGCGATCTGAGCTGAGTTCCATACAAGCAAGCGGTTTCTTCTATAAAAATTACGTGTAACAAGAAATTGATAACATTGTTGAAAAGACGGTCTTTTGAAGATAAACATTGATTAAATATAATTTAGATTTATTATCAAGCAAGGTAAATCGAAAAATGAAAGAATGGTGTCGAGTGGACGCCGAATCATGCCAAGCCAAGGAAGAGGGAATTCTTGTGAAATCGGTGATTGCCTTCTTCCAGCTTTTATCCCATGCAAATCTTCAAGTTTTGATCGATATTTATCGATGAATATCATGCGATGGAAAAAATGTTTGCGACAGGTAAAAATTTGTCTGGTTCACTCATTCCGAAAAAGTTTGAAGGCGCGGAAAAGTCACATGACTTTCATCACAGCTAGGAAGTCTCCCTGCGGCACGACCAGTCAATCAATCGAATCAATCAATCAATCAATCAATCAATCGACCGACCGACCGACCGACCGACCGACCGACCGACCGACCGACCGACCAAATTTCGGTCGAATTCTCGTACAGTAGTTTTGTCCTCGTTTTCACATAGCTTTTTTTATGAGTCGTAGATTGAGCGAAAAGGTTAAAATCAAAAATATAAAAAATGAGCGAAATTTATGACGAATTGTAATCAGTCTAGCTTTCACCGCCAATTTAACGAAAATGAATTCCATCTATTTCTAGTTAAAAAGCAGTTGCGTAATTCACTCCTAGTGATTTCATGTTTTATAGGGAAAAATGGCATCAATCAAAAATGTGTTCGTGATATTGTTGGTGGTCCTAGTTGCTATGGATACAGCAAATGGCTACCTTAGACTTGGAAGAGAAATGGAAAAAAGCAATCCAAAGAAGCAGCGTAGTCTTGGTATTGATAACATCGAGAAAGCTGTTGCTGCAAAGGTGCTGAGGAACATAGCAGATTGTGTGGTCGAGGTAGGATATTTCCCTTTCCTCAAATTTATGGCAGTCTCTTGTCAAAGGGTAAAACTCTTTGCTATGTTTTTCCTAAGGTGCTGTTTATATGAGGAGGGCCAGCCCTCCTAGGAGGGCTAGCCCTCCTAAGAGAGCTGCATTTTATTTTGCGTTTACATGGAAAGTTAGCCCTTCTAGGAGGGCTAGACATGATGGCGCCATCCGTTCTAATCCTATTGTTCTACGTTGATTCTATTGTTTCCGCCAGCCCGCCTAGGAGGGCTAGCCCTCTTGATTGCGTTTACATGGGAAATTTCCAGCCCTCCTAGGCGAGAGCTCGGGTATTCACTAGCGAGATCTCGCCTAGGCGGGCTGGCCCTCCTCTCATATAAACGAAAAAGAATTTTATGAAGGATTATACCAGAGTGGTGAGATCTCGGCAAAGAGGGCTAGCCCTGCTAGGAGGGCTGGCCCTCCTCCATATAAACAGCACCTAAGAAAGAACATGAGTGGCAGAAAAACCAATGCAGTTGTTTTCCTTTCTTATCTCATTTTGGTAAGGTATCTATGTGAATAATTGGCTGTGGAAAATGGACCATAAACGCCAGATGGAGTTTGAAGCTTTCTTTAACCTGTTCAAGGCTTCAACTGCCGACAGTCTTCCAATTTATGAGAGGCAATGGAGCAATATCTAGCGTAGCGGTAAAGGCGTATCTTATCGTTATATGAGCACTGATCATTGCGAGGGAGACAGTTAAGGGTCACATCCCCATGTGTTGAAAAGCTCTCATAAATTCCAGTTAAATAGCATTCGTGTAGGAGAGCTGATATGAACAAGGAAATATTCATGAAGGAAACCTTAGAACTTCTTTCTTCCGTTTTTAGGTATTATCCTTCATTAAAAGCCCTGAAAAACATCTGCTGCAACGAATTACAAATGTTTTGACCCCAAAAGAGGTTTCTAACTAATTGATTTGCGACTGGAAGGACCTAAAAGATTGCAATTTTTCTGTAGCACTTCTTGGGTGTGCGTCAACGTACAATTCGTTGATACCTTAGAAGCGATCTTACCATTTCAGGGCACACGAGAAAACCAGGTAGCTTGCTAAAACGAAACATCCATTAAATTCTGAGCTACTCGTAAAATGCAATTCAATTCATTTTGGCACTAGCAACTAACCATGAACACTTTGTTGTTGCCAGTTTGTTGCCAGTTCGTTGCCACTTCGTTGTCACTTCGGTGCTTCTTCGTTTCCAAAACGTCTAAGAGTTTTGATATGGACGTTGTACAAATTGTTAAAAGGAAATCGTGCACGCTTCTTCCATTTTCAGAACGCTAGCCATTTCTGAATGAAGAATCTCCTAAATTTTCGTGTAGCATCAGAGCTATGCTAAGAACTACCCTTTGTTATGTAAATATGTCGGTAAAGATATCCTTTTCAACAATGTAAGCATTGATAGTAGGAGACTGGCTTGTTAGCCTGCTAAAATCGTGCAGCCTGCTAAAACAACCTAACAATTCGTGCACTCATTATCGGTATAAGATACAGCTAGTTTCATATAAATTCACTTGAACCCACAATAATGCAAATTTTTCCTTTTTTTGTCTGTTGCCTTCTGCCTAATATTCGCAACAAGTTGCACACCAACAACTTTAGTTTGTTTGCCGCCATACTACATGGATTCTACGCATACGTGGTCAAATTTCTCAGCAAACTCCTAAACTCATTTCAAGGCGCCAGGTAAGATAACAGGGGACTTTAGGGGAAAGGCCGAGAACAACAGATAAGGAAGGAGGAAGGAACACCATAGAGTATTGTAACTTTCACACTATGTGACATGTGCTAAACACTACGGTATAATAAATTATTTTTGCAGATCAAGGAATTTCCAAAACTAGTTTTCCTATTGTCTGGTAAATTTTTGATGGCAGTTGTTAAACTAAACAGGAGATGGAATGGCAAGCACAAAATCAAATTCTAGTGAATACAAGATCCCCTTCGGAAGGGACGTTACGATAGGGGTCCCATGCCTGGATGCAGCATGAATACTGGGCTTAAATTAGCTTTAAGTAGCTAGAAATACTTCCAGCCCACTCAAAATAAGTTACTGAAAAAAAGGAAAAAACCCTTTTCTTGGAATTTATAGAGAATTTCGAATAACGTGTTTTGTGAATTTGCTTCAAAGAGAGAGAGATGGTAAATAGGTAAATGATTTAATGCTGTTAGTGGAAAACCTTTCTTGAAAAGTGGGATTACTTTGATTCTTGTTTTGTTTCTTCCAGAGAATGAAAAAGTCAAGGGATGCTGAATAAGTCAAATAGAATGAAAACAATGGATAGGACTATGAAAACGTACAATCGTATGGGTCTCATGTGTGAATATTAAATTCAAAATATTTTTTCGCTTAAAATGCTAGTTAACTAATGATATATAATATTGAACTTGAAACTACTTTTTATTTGTTGTCTTCTTCTTTCTGACAAGCTTAGGCCTGCAGCAACAAAAATAGATAGTTTATGCGTAGATTTGCGAAGAGGAACATTCACAATGCATGAAAGAAACAGCTTAACCCTATTTTGTTTGGGGGGCAAATTCCTCCCCTAGCAGACTTTTTGTTATAACTCTGCCAGGAGAACAATTACGGCCCTGAAACTTTCTGACCTTTTGCTGCTACCTATTATGCAACGACTCAAAAAGTTTTATAAAAATATCTTGGCAAATGAGGGGGAGGGAGACAATTTTCCGGACTCGACTCTGTCAAAATCACCAATTCTCAAATATTAATTGTCACGAAAAAAGTAGCAAAATTGCAATATTTCGCAACTATATTTTGCAGGGTAGTGTTATTTGATGTAATCTATCATAATTCTCATGTTTGGATGGAAATGATGCTCCAATTTAAATTCTATCGCATTTTTCCTGATTTTGACCGATTTTGCCAATTTTCTTGACCACACAAAGAAAAATGCTGACGCGAGCAATAACGGCGGCTAATTTTAAGTTAATTTTTATTTGTTCATAAATTGCATGCCTGGGGCTATTCATTCACCAAATTTGGTTGCTCTATCTATTTCCAATAAAGAGTTAGGCAGGGAGGGGGGCTTCCCCCCCCAACCAATATAGGACGTGTCAGATAGCCCAACCACTATAGGGTTAAAAGGTAATTAAAGTCCTTCAGTTCACAGCTGTGACCATAAGTAATATACCATTGACTTTTGGTGTAAAGCAACAAATCGCAAAGTCATTAGGAAGTGATTTTCAAGAACTGATTTTATTCTCAAATTATGGAGCATAATTCCATTTTCGAATTGAATAACTATGCAGTGAAGGAAAAAAGTACATTTTTCCAAGCATGGCTTTAAACTTATGGCCACTTCAGTGAAATTTCTCCTACAACTTTTCTCCAAGGCAGGTTTTCTGCAGATTTTAAATATTTTAAGAGACAGAAGCAAAATTTACAACCAGTCAGGCTGGGGATACTTTTTCGGATAAGCTCCATTGCAAGCAGGCTACTACAATCCCCAAGAATTTCGACGAAATAAACTTTAAACTTCAGAAGAAGACAGAACAAACTTTCAAAAATGTTAACTGTTAAAAATGTCAAAAACTTTAAGGGAAAAAATCAGCAGAGCAGTGGTATTAGATCTTGTGGCACCAATAAACCTTCACCGATTAAAAGCTGCTCTTAAACTTTTGGCCACTACTGTAAATGAAACTGAATTAGTAGAACAGAACAATGCTACTTTTGATCCTTTATCCAACTACACATTTTATTGTTGTAATTCAAACTTATGATCATGCGTATTTTAGCTGTACGCTTGCGCAAATTATTTGAAATCCTTTGTGATGACGTCATCATTTTTGATAATTGTTCTTTTCAAAGCAAAAGCTATTCAACCATAGAATACATTAAAATTCGACTCATTTCCTTACTACCCTCCGTTTTCTCACAATCAATGATCAAAAATTTTTAGTACTGAAGGTGAAGGTAAAGTTGCGGTTTTTAGCGCTAAGCGCTAATCGAGTCCGTGACCCCTTGTCATGACGCTAAAGTGGTGGGGCTCACCGTGTATCAAACTCTGTCCGCCTGACTGTTCTGGCTGCAAAGTCAGAGGATTACACGCGCCACAGCAGTACTGAGCCCTATTGACTTTGAAAATTCTACATTGTGACGTCATGCACATGTCACGTGACATAACTAAAAATAGATTTCAATTTTGGGTTCAGCCTATGATGTACTATACACATGCAAAGTTTCAGGGCTCTATATTATCCATTAGAGAAGTAAAACAAGGGTGGCTGAATCAGCCCCTCTAGTCTTCCTGGAGCATCAACTACTCTATGCCATATAGGGCCAGAGTAATGGAAAAGTCTACTTATAAGCTTGAAGAATTTAGAAAAAGCTAAGTATACCAATCAAACGTCGTCCCATTTCTAGTGTTGTTGAAATGAAAAATGCATAAATTATATTCTAGGCAACTACTTTAAAACTGAATAATACGATAAATCCCTTTTCAGAGTGGATGTGGAACATGTATATGTATGTATGTATATTTTAGTCAAAAATTAACATTAAAATAAAAATAAGTTTATTAAAACGAAGAAATCTAATTACAGGCGTGTGATATTAAGTAAAAACAAGAGTTAAAAACATTTAATCTAAAAACACCCCTGGTTAAAATGGCAGGGGGATAGCATTAAAAGGTCAGTGTGATGAAGGAACGTGATCAGGCGAAGAAGCTAGCCGAGGGCAACCAGAGATGTAGCCGACATATAGGCAACTGTGTAATCGAGTAATAAAAGAGATTCGTATTGCCATTCAGGATTATTATAGCAGGCTAATAAAAAAACGAGAAAGATCCAAAAAGAATGTGGGAGACAACAAATAAAACACTAACTCGATATCCCCTCGATTCTCGAATTCGATGGAAAATGTTTAACAAGGGAGCCTGATGTTCTTCAGGCATTTAATCATCATTTCACCTCTATAGGACCTAAGCTTGCCTGAAACATTGAGGTTCGAAGTGATGTAGATTGTCTTCTGAACATTACACCGGAGGCAAACAATATGATATATTCAGAACTATTGATGAAAATTACATTATGGATGCAATCAATCAGCTAAAAAAACGGAAGAGCATCAGGGCCTGATAAGGTATCGATTACCATCGTAAAAGATATAAAAGACCTCATTGTAAAACCTTTGAAAATAATTTTTAATGATTCAGTGACGAATGGCGTTTTCCCTGATATCTGGAAACTGGCAAGAGAAACTGGAAACCGATCTTTACATCGGGCGCTAAAAATGATGCCAACAATAGACCATTTTGACATTTAGAAAAGGGCCTGGGGAGAGGAACATTTTTCTGGTAAATGGCTGCCACAGTTCAATTTATCGTTGGTGAAAAGCCCTGTGGCAGCTATTTACCAGAAAAATATTGCTCTCCCCAGATCCTTTTTCTAAATGTCAAAATGGTCTACTATACTGTAGACAGATTTTCTTCATTTCAATTTTCTCCAGGATGCTACACTCACAGAAATAAGCTGGTTTTGAGAAGTACTTTATTGTACCCTAGGGTATTTGAAGGCCAAGAGGTATTCTAGTGTATTCTAAAGTACCCTATAGGGTACTTTGAGGGTATTCTAGAAAACCCTAGGGTACTTCAGGTCAAAAAGGTACTTCAAAGCACCCTTGCGACTGCAAATATCACGTGACTTACGCAAAGCGCTCGAAAATGGAATCAATTCGCGTTCTTTTCTTCTCTTTGCGACGGTTGAATTTTGAAGTTTTTGTTGCTGCGGCGAAGGTTTGGAGGAAAGAAAAGAAAGAAGCAGTTACAGTATTGTGGAAAAGGTAAGATTTAATGAATTTATTTCAACCGAATAACAAAATATGATTAAGGAGTATGATGATGAAGTCTATTTGAACGGAATTGTTTTATTAACTTTATCTGAAATAGGGAGAATTTTTTTTTTTTTTTTTTATTAATTCATATTTTTACACGATATCCCATCAGTACAAAATTACTACAAAAGTTACAAGTTTGTTTTAAATGAAAAATGAAAAACAAAATTTAAAATTTGGTATTAGCTAGGATTGGATCCAGGCTGAGATCTGATCTTCCTGGGAGTCGTGTTTTAGTTAGGGTTTACTGAGCTCTTTAAATGCGTTTTCAATTTTCTTTTAAACTGATAGAGCGAGGGGATTTCCCTTATTTCGATTGGTATTTCATTCCAAGCTTTAAGCCCGGAAAGGTGGAAACTTTTTTTTTGTACACTCAAGTTTAAACTTTGGGATGTCGAGATTTCTATTGTTTCTTGTGTTATACCTAGAAATTTCATTCCTCTGACTATACTTGTTCCAGAGGCTCTCAGGGCACTGCTTGTTGACTATTTTGTGTGTCATGATAGATCTGTCAAAATAGATGATTTGATCAACGTTCAGCCCATTATTGATCCAGGGGTCCTTTATTCTAGCATTTTGAATAATGGAGAAGGCCCTGTTCTGTAGACGCTGAAGCGTTTGCAGCTTCGTGTTGGGCAGGCTACCCCAGATGACATTCCCATATCGGAGGTGACTTTCAACCAGCGCATGGTAAACCTCACATAGCTTAGATTGCGGAAGAACGTTTTTAAGTTTTTTCAGTGCAGACAAACCACTTGCTACTTTACCTTTCAAGGATTTGAAGTGTTCCTTCCAACTTAGATTCTCGTCGACAATAACCCCTAGTGATTTAGTTTTTGTCACTCGTTTTATTTCTGTGCCATTAAGTTTCAATGGAGCCAGAGGTTCAATTTTGTTAATTCTACGTGGATGGCCGATAAGCATAAACTCAGTCTTTTTTGGATTGGCACTTAATTTATTGACCCTCATCCCGAGAAAGAAAGTCCCGAGAAAGTTAGCAACGGGTCTTTCGAGGCTAGTGGGCAAAATTCATCTTTGTGAAATTTTTACCTTGGGTTTTGGTTTATGTCCTGTCTCTTTCAAAACATTATCTGTCTGAAGAGACATCGACAGTTGACCGAATGCTATTGCCAGGATCTCGGGTTACATAACATAGATCTAAGGCAGCAAGAAACACTTCTAATTCGTGCGTTTTGTCTTGGAAATAGTATTCTCGACCTGAACTCTAGCTTCTTTGCATTTTCAAAGATATTCATTGATGACACTGCAGTCTTGCCTTTCCTAGTTTTTAAGTTCTTGAATCAACATTAGGCGAGCCTGCCTAGCATTTCCTACAAGCAATGTTTTGGTAAGAAACTGTTTCGAAGAAGAAGTTGTGCAGATCTGCAGATATGATGGATGGGCTGAAACTTTTACATTTTTCATACTTTTATAACTTTTATATTCTCCCCTGAGTTCTAGACTAGATCCAAATTTAGTTCTGAGAAGCAAGCTTTTCTGACTTTTTTCGAGAATGTTTTAGTATCTTCTATTCACATCTAATTCATGTTTTGGTAATGATGTCTTTTGGATCCAAGAATCTTCCAAGGACTTTGTAGCAAATGTATTCCTGAGAATGCTATTTTCCTCAACTTTCTTGCCAGGTTTTGCACTGTGGTGATGTTATGGATATTGAATTTATCTTGCTGTTTTCAAGAAACTGACAGTGACAGACTATCTAGAGTTGGTGAGGCAGAAATCAAAAGCAGCTCATGACAAGCAGAAAGATGGCACATGACAATCACATGAAAATAGCAAAATTTCGTTCTGTGTTTTGAAAATTGGAACAAAGCAATTGCACTCCTTTTCACGTAAACTAGCTTTTCACGAAACTTAAAGTGAAGACAAGACTGTTAGATTTTCTCAACAGAACTCTGAGTATTGTCGATATATTAAAAACGTAGGAGTTGTGGTCAGAGAGGTATGAAAGGCTGGACTGATGATATGAAATTGTAGAATGTAATGATAGGGTGAAATGAAGGGATGAAACTGTAAGACAGAATGACGAAACTGAATGATGAATGGAGTGTTCAATGGGAAGTGGAAAATAAATGATCGAGAAGAATGGATAAGAGAAACAATTTTTTAAAGGAGCTCAAACATTCCAGCATTCTTCATTAAAATCATTTTCTCTTTTCTCTTGTACAGTAAAGTGCCGCCGTTAAGAAACCATTTTACTGGAGAATGGGGTCATTCTGGGAGAACAATAGGAGATAAAAATCATTTTCTTGAAGGCAGTACTTTACTTTACTTTACTGTATTGTATTACTTAGATGGTACCTGGGGAAGGGGTACTTAAGTAAGTGTCCAGGTCATAAAACTTCATTGTGAAAGAATTTTATGAAACCAATAAGAAACCGTCAACAAACTTTGAGTACATTAAAAAAGGCGCGAAAAACAATTTATTGTTCCAAATTTCTTCTGGTTGAAAGTTATAATATTTTGTCCTTCATTCAAGAACTTTGTTCGGGCTAATATCAATGATAGGTTCTTGCTTTTAACACTGAGTTTACATCTTCACTTTAGGTAGATTTAAACTGCAAAGAGGGAAATGACGCCTGAATCTACACTGGGTACACTCTTTTTTATAAGAATACCCTATACTTTGTCTAGCCTCGATGAAAGTATTCTTATTTTTTTCAAAGCTTCCAAAGGAAATAGCCGCCCCGAATAGAAACTAAGCTTTTGAAAAATGAGATACAGTATGTCAGTCATGCGATTCTCTAGAAGTATGAACATCGAAAAACAGGCAATTGCAGAAAAATGAGACACAAATATGCGAGCTGAGGCTGAGCAATATTCTTATAATATTCTTAAAAATTGGATGATTCTTAGCCTGAATATTCTTATGAGCATTATTCTTATAAAAAGAGAAGAGTGTACTGAGTCAATAAATTCAAAAATGAAACAAGATTGAAAAAAAAAAAAGAACAGGTTAAAGAAAGTTTTCTTTTTTTTCATTTTTTCAAGTTTTGCCTCGATCCCATGATCGTTTATTATTATTATATTACTATTTTTTATTATTTCTTTCTTTAAAGTAGGCTTAAAATACACTAGATAGCAAAATTGCTGCTAATTTAGGCCTACTAATATTTATGTACTAAAAATAGCATCTTGACCATTTAAAACTAAGGGGCGAATCACTCTGTCAAAATATCGTACAGCTTTGTTAAAATGCCGGTCAAAATCCTTTTTCCAACATAAATCCATAAAAAATCCCTTAAAATCGTATTTTTTTTCAAATATCTCGTACGCCTTTTCGGAAGAGTAATACACCCCTCGGTAATAATAAATTTATGAACTAGCATCCCAAGGAAATTTTCGAGTGAATTCCTTTTCTTGCCTCAGAATGCCTCTCTTCATCCCATATCTACCAGACAAAAATTTGAAACTTCAGAGGGAATGTAAACAAAAACGTCGCTCAAGCCACTTTGCGGTCAAAGTCTAGCCAATCAGATATCAAAATTTCATGTTGACGTAAATTACCCAAATATGGCACGGCACGTGTTGTTTTGGTAATGTTATTTTTGTCAAAGGCTTGTATATGCATAGATTTCCTTTAAAATTAAGCAAGATTTATGCAAAGTGTAGCTTGTCATAGGTCCTATCGTTGAGTAGATATTTTGATAAAAGCCTCATCACCATCAGTGTTCACTCTCGATTGTAATTATTTCTTTTACTAAGTTTACTAACACGGAAGGATTCAATTGTAGGGATCTCCATCATTCGAAAATTAAAATCAGATAAACAAACTCTCTTATTTTGCAAAAGGGGCCTTTTCCAGCAAAAAGGGACCCTATTTTTAAAATCACGAGGGAAGACATTGCTTTTATGACTGTAGTAATGTTAAATTTCTGCCAAGATAGAACCAGAGATGGCGCCACGGAAGAAATGCTAGGGGGCAAATACTGTCAGAGTGCCGACAGTGAGCGAAGCGAGACAATATTTATGAGACCACGCCTTTCAAGTTCCATTCAAGTTCACTGAGATGGCACTATTTTCAAAATTTTAAGTGCCAATGGGGGGCTTGATGAAATCGTAGGGGCTTCTGCCCCCGTGCCCCCCAGGCGCCATCCCTGGATAAAGCCAACGCTCGTGCAGCAGAATACATCTAATCGATTTCTAAATCCCGAGTCAGTACGAAAAACTCGTTGACAAAATATTAAGAAACTCACATTTTGCTCTCAACACAGGAATGACATGAATGTGTAAAAAATTCAGAAGCAAAGTAAAAGCTTTTTGCAAACGTTTTAAGTCATAACTCTTCAAAAACTTTATCGTAACCTATCGAAGTGAATAGCACACCTGGTAAATAAACATTTTCTCGGTGCTGGAGTTTCTTATTTTTTGGCGATCTGAGTGTCGAGCTTCTTAAAAGCGGTTTCTTATAAAAATACTTGCAATCAAAATATGCAGGCGTACCAATATTTAGGCATTTGGAAGCAAGTTCAGTTATGGTTATTTGTGTCACTTTCGATGCCAGTTGGACCACTTTGGTGACAATATTTTGAAAAACCTTGTTCATATTCGTAATCAGCATGTTTGAAATAGGCTCTTTACTAATTATGAGTCAATTCTAGAGCCCCATCGCCCTTTCCGATGACTGAAAAAGAAACCTCGAGTTACTTGGCCCAAGTAAATTTTATCGGAAAAGTCAATGCTAATGACTTATTCCTTATTTCATAGTTTAAAGGATAGAAACCAGTTATTGTACATTTAGCGACCGTCTTCTGTAAAATCGTTGTCGGAAAACACAGCGACAAAATCGCGATATCTTCATTTCATCGCCCTTTTCCGATCACGCAAGTTCGCGCATGAATTTCGAACAGCACGACCGCAGAGGGCTCAAGAAAGCGCAGTTTCCAATTGAAATGGATGTCATACACATAAAAAAAGATATTTATATCATGTTATTGTTTGATAAGTTACATTTTGCCTCTTTATTCGTTTAATGACACCATAAGCAATTTACAATTGAAATTTACAGTCTATTACAGGACAACTGGCAGCACTATAGCATAGCCCCCTTCCCATGCGTCAATGCCCCCTGGCATTAATTCAAACCCTACCTCACGCGCATCCAAAGTCAAAGAAACCCCCTGGTGATGTTTCTCTGTTTATTTCCCCTTCAACCCCGTCTCTTCATTGAGAGAGAATCCCAGAATTCGAAGCCAACCCTCATGATCGGAAGGGGGCGATCTGTAGCCTATCTGACTGCAGTTAGAACTTTACCCCCGGCTGGGAAGCAGGAGATATTATGATCGAAATTTTTTTTTAAATATCCATCTAGAGAGTTGGAGTAAAGTTTGAAATGTTTTAACTGCGGTTCTGGTAAACAGAAGCAGAGAAACAAGAGAAAATATAATTGCTGCAAGTAAACACGAAGTGAAAAATGGCGGCTACTTACAATTCCATCACAGGTAGGCCTCTTTCATCTTACCATATCGCTGAATAAATACGCCAGAAAAAAAGTAAACTACGTCTCAACCTGAAGCTCATGGCGTCAGCAAAGTATTTTTTCGCGCGCTTTTTTAATTATAAGACCCATTCCTCTTGTAAACAAACATCCCGAGATTGTACACCAAAGCGCTCTCAGGAGCCAGTGATCGGAAAAGGGCGATGGGGGTCTACGCAATTTAAAGTTTTGGTCATTTGTGCCACTTTGTGTGCCATTTGGACCATTTTGGTGACAATATCTTCAAAATCTGTGTTCATATTCGTAATCAGCATGTTTGAAGTAGGCTCTTTAATTATTTTGAGATAATTCTACGCAATTTAAAATTTCAATCATTTGTGCCACTTTGTGTGCCATTTGGACCACTTTGGTGACAACATTTTCAAAATATTTGTTCATATTCGTAATCAGCATGTTTGAGATAGGCTGTGTACCAATTTTGAACCAATTTGACGAAATTTCAATTTTTAGATAAATTTTTTTGGTGGGACCCTAACTGGAACACAAAGGTGTACTCTCATCTCAAGTACCTTTAGAGCTGCTGTGAAATACCTTTAGTAGTACTCTGAAGTACCTTTGGAGCTTTGGAGGTATTTTGAAGTACCTTTAGGGTTTTAAAGTACCTTTAGAGTTGCTGTGAAATACTTTTAGTAGTACTCTGAAGTACCTTTGGAGGTATTTTGAAGTACCTTTAGCAGTACTCTGAAATACCTTCAGGGGATCTTTGAAGTACCTTTAGGAATACTATGAAGTACCTTTTGGGAGTTCTCTGAAGTACCTTTAGAGTTATGCTGTGAAATGCCTTTAGTAGTACTCTGAAGTACCTTCAGGGGTTCTCTGAAGTACCTTTAGTAGTACTCTGAAAGGAATACTCTCAAGTACCTTTAAGGGCTCTCTGAAGTACCTTTAAGGGCACTCTCAAGTACCTTTAGGGATATTCTGAAGTACCTTTAGTAGTACTCTGAAAGGAATACTCTCAAGTACCATCAGGGGCTCTCTGAAGTACCTTTAGAGTTATGCTGTGAAATGCCTTTAGCAGTACTCTGAAGTACCTTTAGGGGTTCTCTGAAGTACCTTTAGTAGTACTCTGAAAGGAATACTCTCAAGTACCTTTAAGGGCTCTCTGAAGTACCTTTAAGGGCACTCTCAAGTACCTTTAGGGATATTCTGAAGTACCTTTAGTAGTACTCTGAAAGGAATACTCTCAAGTACCATCAGGGGCTCTCTGAAGTACCTTTAGAGTTATGCTGTGAAATGCCTTTAGCAGTACTCTGAAGTACCTTTAGGGGTTCTCTGAAGTACCTTTAGTAGTACTCTGAAAGGAATACTCTCAAGTACCTTTAAGGGCTCTCTGAAGTACCTTTAAGGGCACTCTCAAGTACCTTTAGGGATATTCTGAAGTACCTTTAGTAGTACTCTGAAAGGAATACTCTCAAGTACCTTAAGGGGTTCTCTGAAGTACCTTTAGAGTTATGCTGTGAAATGCCTTTAGCAGTACTCTGAAGTACCTTTAGGGGTTCTCTGAAGTACCTTTAGTAGTACTCTGAAAGGAATACTCTCAAGTACCTTTAGGGGCTCTCTGAAGTAGCTTTAAGGGCACTCTCAAGTACCTTTAGGGATATTCTGAAGTACCTTTAGTAGTACTCTGAAAGGAATACTCTCAAGTACCATCAGGGGCTCTCTGAAGTACCTTTAGTAATACTCTGAAAGGAATACTCTCAAGTACCTTAAGGGGCTCTCTGAAGTAAGTACCGTTAAGGGCACTCTCAAGTACCTTTAGGGATATTCTGAAGTACTTTTAGAAGTACTCTCAAGTACCTTCAGAAGGAACTTTGAAATACCTTCAGGGATTCTTTGAAGTACCATTAGCAATATCATAAGAGTACCCTCACGTACCTGAGGGTACCTGAAGTAACTTCACGGATATCCTGAAGTACCATACCTTGGGGTATTTCAAAGTACCCCTCGTTAGGGGTACTTCAAAGTACCTTTAGGGGTCCCAAATATGTATTTTGCTCAAGTACCCTAAAAGGTACTCTAAGGACCACCTTTTTTCTGTGAGTGTAGAACGGCTAGTGCATGATCAGCAACTTGATATCCTCAAAGTAAACAAAGAGCTTACATGTAATCCATCAGCTTTTCAAAACTATGCTCCATCATAACATCTTTAATCACCAGCACTGATTATTGGTATGAAAACATGGATTCTCGGAAAATTAATTTGACTTTATTTTTGGACCTCAAGAATGCCTTCGATACAGTTGACCATTCTGTCCTTATGAAAAAGCTTCGTGCGTTTGGTATTAGAGGATTTACAGGTGATTGGTTTGAATCGTTTAAATTGGTTTATATTGTTTTAAATGGTTGGTGATTGGTTTAAATCAGAGAAAATAGAACTGTGCTGCTAATGGACAAACATAAAAACATTACTTGTGGGTTTTTTTTAAATCAAAACATTACATTTCATCATTTATCTCAACAATTTTGAAAAGTGCCCAGAATCTTCACAAGCTAGTCTCTATGCTGATGCACACAAATCACGGTTGCATCAGATGATGTAGAAAGTCTAGTACTTGACACGCAGCAAGAACTGGTCAACCTCTCTGAGTGGATGAGGATGAACAAATTGGGCCTTAATCTGACTAAAACAGAATATATGGCAATAGGTCTCCCCCGTAGAATAAAGCAATTAGAAATCTCAGATGCTCTGTTGTTAAATGGCACTGATATCAAACGGGTACCAAAGTCCAAATCTTTTTTTTATTCAAATATCAAATTCTACAATGTATTGTATATTCTACTGTACCTATTTAAATTTCTACCGGGTGTCTCAAAAAAAGTACCCCTTTTCACTGAACAAGGGAACAAAACGATAACATTTCGGGACTTTTTGAATTCATAGCTACATTTTTTAATCTTCAACTTAAGTGCACATACCTTGCATGCTTTTTGAAATCGACCACCAAACACCGGAGATATGAATTCACAAGGTCAAAATTTGAAGTGTATCTGAACCAGGGTTTTGAGAAATGGCCTAGCCGTAATTTGACACCTCACAGGCATTTTGCAAACGAATTTTCAACTTTGAACTTTCAGTTTTTATTTTTGAAAAGATTCATACCTTGAATTACTTCAATTAAGTGACTTTTCTTTTGAGGAATCGGTCCTTGCATTGCATTCGATCCCAAGTGTTTTGTATTAAAGATGAGGGAAAGGAGCATGCACATGGCACAGGCACGCTTATTTTGGAGACGTGGTCAACGAAAATATTGTATTAATCGAGTACGGTAGAATTATAAGAGATGACAAGGACATTAGCCGGTATTCTAATGAATATTTTGCAAATATAACCGACACGCTAAATATTCCGAAGTTCCCTATCCCCCCTGTACAACTTACTGGCGACCCCGTTCTTGATGCTGTAGAAAAATATGCCAGCCATCCTAATGTTCTTAAGATCAAAGCGATGGCTTAGAATAATGGACGTTTCGAATCCTCATCTGTAGATCCCACTTTCGTTTTCAGTGAGATCAGCAAAATAGATTCCTCCAAAAAGACAATTGGGGCTATACCCACCGATAAACTTAAACGTGGCTCAGGTGCTTGTTATAAGGAGATTACATATCATATCAACAATGATATCAGTACTAACACCTTCCAAGATATACTTAAGCTTGCAGACGTCTCTCCAATTCTTAAAATGGGAGAAACTTTCATCAGGGGCAATTTCCGACCAATAAGTGTACTCTCTTCTCTCTCCAAGCTCTATGAAAGGGTGCTGTCACAACAAATGGTACCCTTTATGGTTCCTAATTTCTCAAATCTACTTTGTGCATTTCGAGAGAAATTTCACAGCACGCACTTTTGAGGCTAGTCGAACAGTGCCAAAAAAGTCTTGACAAGAAAGGAATAGTTGGAATGGCTTATTTTAGCGGTGCAAAACAGCTTGAAGCGGTGCTTGAAGCGGTGTCTAGACAAATACCCGTCTGTCCAGCGATGCCTCTTTTGCTCTTAGCCTAAACGTAAGGATGGTTTTGGTTTAGGCCTAATGCTTGCATTATGGCGAGTTCAGAATATGATGTTCACACCAGACTGCACTAGCAGAACAAGCAGGGACGTGAAGATTCGAACTCGGGTTGCGTGCGTGAAAGGAGCCGGAGCCTACAGCTTCGCCAAACAGCCGTTGACACAAGATAGCTCAGCAGTCGTAGGCCTAATTGTTCGTTTGGATAATAGCCAGGGGCCGCAACGCATCGATATTGAAAATACTAATACGCATGCGTATCTACAGTTTGCACGGGGGGCACTTAATTCCGCGAACAAACCCTATCTCATCTCCCCAGCTAGTATGAAAATAAAATAAAACCTTGATGTTGCAAAACTACACGAAATCAAATATGAACCTAAAAAATAGTATTTTTCTCAGGAGAGAGGCTTTTTTGAAGGCAAACAAGAACTTTTATTGAAAACTTTTAAAAACACATTTGCCTCATTTGTTGAAGAAATCATTACATTCTACTTCCTACAATCATTTACTGACTTGTCTTTCTTGAACAAAAACGTCATGTTTCCGACGATCACGATCCTTGTCTTGCCCGCACCCCTACGCAGCATACATAGATGATTTTGGGACAACAATAAAATGCGGTGGATTTAGGCTCACGTTTCTTCACCCAAAAGAAAATTCAGGGGCAAGTGAACTTATATGGAATATTTCTTATAAATTCAAAAATGCGCTCCATAGGAAACAGGAACTTATGAGACTTATGAGACTTATTGAAAAATGTAGGGAGTTTCTTGATAAAAATGGTCATGCAGGGGCGCTTCTTATGGATCTTTCTAAGGCATTTGATTGCCTTGACCATGATTTACTTATTGCTAAGCTCCATGCATACGGTTTTAGCAGAAGTGCACTTGAGCTCATTTACAGCTACCTCAATGAAAGAATACAGAGGGTCAAGGTAAATGGATCTTTCAGTGAATGGAAGGAATCAACAAAAGGTGTGCCGCAAGGGTCGGTCTTGGGACCCCTTCTGTTCAATATATTTATTAACGATATTTTCTTTTTGGTGAATGACACTGAGGTCTGCAATTATGCGGATTATACGACTATCTTTGCGTGCGATTCTGATGTAAATAAAGTTCAATATAAGTTAGAGGCAGATGTTAGCCGCCTTTCCAAGTGGTTTGTTGACAAACATAAAATTATCCAAAGTGTCATTTTATGTTATTCGGAAGTAAGTCGCATGGCACTTCAGTGAACATTGGCACATCCTGTATAGAACAATCTGACAAAGAAAAGCTCCTTGGTATAACACTTGATAAAAACTTAGACTTCAAGTGTCACGTTGAAAATATATGCAAAAAAGCTGGCCAGAAGCTTCATGCGCTTGCACGAGTTGCAAAATTCATGGACCAGGAGAAATTGCAGACAGTGATGAATGCTTTTATATTGTCTCAATTTAGCTATTGCCCTGTAATTTGGATGTTTCATGATAGAAACGTGAACAACAAAATAAATAAAATCCACGAAAGAGCATTAAGAATCGCTTACAAGGATACGTCATCAAATTTTAAAGAATTGTTGATAAAGGCAGCCTCAGTCACCATTCACCAAAGAAATCTACAGTTGCTAACTACAGAAATTTATAAGACCAAACATGATCTTAATCCTAAATTCATGGGTGAAATCTTCGTCGAGAAGAACATCTCATATAGCCTGAGATGTAATGACCACCTGTCAGTACCAATTCCACGCACAAATGCGTATGGTATAGAGACAATCAGGTACACAAACTCTGGCAATCGTTGCCACTAGAAATAAAAGAGTCTCATACCTTGACAGAATTTAAGAGGAAAATAAAAAAACATCAGTTCAGCGACTGCAACTGTAGATTGTGCAAGATCTATGTAAATAATTTAGGATTTTTATAAAAACATGTAAATAGGACTATTCAGTTTTCACTTTTGTTAAATGGTTGGCCTTAATTAGTTTTCTTAACTATCTTTATCATGCCAACCTTAAATAAATAAATTATTATTATTATTATTGTAGGAGGCACAATATGGAGGCAAGGAGGTACAAGGAAATGTTCACATGCGTTAGGAGTAGGACTGACCTAAGAAATGCACTCAATTAGATTAAATGCACTCTGTTAGGCATTGTTGCAATAATGCCTAACAGAGTTACACACAGTATATAATAATGCAATTATTGCATTATTATATACTTATGCAAAATGAATTGAAAAATGTGCCACCTACAAAGCATTATATTAGGTGGTATTGGTCATGTGCCCTTTGGCAAAGTATCTTGTAACTAGTATCTTTAAAATTTTATCTTAGATACTTTTTTGGAAGCATCTAGTATCTTGTAATAATATGCGGTTATTAAACGATTGCGAGGTCCATGCTGGAAAATATCTGGACCGCAGGGTACTCCAATTGTGGCCTGACAGGGGGGTCCAGCCAGGGTTAAAGAGGGCCAAAGCAAACATTTTGAAAAATACCCTCAAATGGTAGTATCTTTTTATAGAAACCCCCAAATGGTAGCTCGTAAACCAAAAATTGGGCCATTTGGTAGCGTCTGGTAGAAAAAATTTTCTGCAGTTTTTCAAAATTTTCTGTTGTAAAAACTGATTGAACAAAGCAAAAAAAACTTCAAAATTCAATGATAATTACTGCTGCAACGACCATATTGCCGTGCGGAGGAGCCTACTGAGTTGAAATCTTACAACTGACCAGGAATCTTGGAATACCCCCAATTGGTAGTATATGTTTGACAGATAGGACCATTAGGTAGCCATTTCGTAAGACCCTCAAACCGACTGGACCCCCCTGTTAGGCCATAATGGAAGTACCCCCCGGGGGTCCGTACAAGGAACTAAGGTCCAAATATTTTCCAGTATGGATCGAGTTATCGTTTAATAAAGGCAGAACCTTTAATAAAGGCAGAAGGTTATATGGCAGAACCTTTTGAGAACATTTTTCATAGTATTGTACCTTTCTATCGTGTATTTGATCCTGTGGAGCATTGTAGTTGGTCGTTTCGACGTTAACTACATTGGAATTTTCTTCATGTATGAATGCAAGTTCGTCTTCAAAGTTTACAGCAAAGAATTCTTCGAGGAATAAGCTAAACTTTGGCTGAAAATTCTCGCGGCCTAAGCATACACAAGAAGCTCCTCACTTGTTGTTGATTTTTAAGGCAACGCCCGGTCCTACACGGCTTCGAAAATACGGCTTTTGCGGACCGATCAAGAACCAATCAAATTGCTCCGTTGCCGATCCGAGGAGCCGTATTTTCGAGCGCCATATAATAAGATACTCTCATTTGTGACTAACAGTATCTTACAATAAGATATTTAATTTTCCCGATACCAGTATTTTGTAATAAGATATTTCTTAGAGTATGTTTCCCATCTCTTGTGTGAGTAGACGCTACAACTTATGACCAAAAGCGAACAACATTATACGCAGCAAAGCTAGACTTTTAGGAATCACAGACAATGCTCACTTTTGGTACCTTAAAAAACTTGTTGAAATCATTTTAGTAGTGTTTGAAGTGAGCATTGTTGAGCTATTCATTACTTTACATCAACTAAGTGGCAGCTTTTTGCCATAAACTTCACAAATGTGTACTCGCAGGCCTTTGCTACATTTTGGGTGACTTTTTTTTACATTTTAGCGAGGCTTTTTGACGTCTTTAAGAAAATTTTGAAAGTGGGAATTGTTGGTGTTAACTGTCAGTCATTCCCACTCAGTCAATGACACCAATAACTTTACTTGGTTATTCAGGCTTTCAAGTTACTATGGGCTCAATGGACCGATAAGGAATGATTTGATATCGGACTTTGTCCGTTCCCAAAAGAACTAACTTCAAAGAGGTAACGTATGCTCTTTGAAATCACACAGCCCCCGGGCCCGGGGGTCACTACCATATGTACCAGTGCGGGATGTGCCATTTTTTGGGGTACCTTTTTTCAGGCTGAAAATGAATTTTAGGGTGTCATTTTAGGTATCATCACACATGAACATATATTTGATGCTGTCATTTTGGAAGAAAAATGCTTCAGGGTATTTAATTTGATCTAATTTCAGAATCTTGGTTAGAATTTCGAATTTTGGTCATAATTTTACGGTATCTATTTTGAATGGCCCGTAAATTTTTGGGGTATGGTTTTTGAAAAATTATTTTAGGGTATAATTTTACGAAGTAATCCGCCTGCTGAAGTTACCCCCCCCCCCCCTCGGGTCACAAAGTCGATTTCCAAATTTCCTGCGCCTGCTCAGGAGAAATAATTCCTTTGAAAGACAAAAATACGGCACAATATATCGTTGGACTATGAAGACAATCGTGCGAAGATATTTTTTGAACGCGAAAATATCACGGAGTGCCGCTAAAGAATCATATTCATTTTTTGGTGTAGGGCCCAACAATGGATAATTTTGCACAACTGAATTCCTGTAAGTTTCCAGCCAGGGAGAAGCTAAAGTAGACGGGGTATCTATTTGAAAGCTGCTGCATATGACGATAGATAAGTAAAGTTTCGCGAAATCTGTTTTCTTAGCAGAGAATCATTGTTTTTCCATGCCTTAGTCTTTGTGAGAAAAACAGGCAAATTCCAGAGATATACCAAAAATTGATAGAAATCACGCAGAAATTGCAAGCTGATGCTGCCCCACCACTTTTACTAAAAAAGGCAATGCTAGCAATTCAGATGTTAAATTCAAACTCTGCCATGCCAAGAAAAATGATCATTGTGGTAAACATCTTCGTCAAAGCTGTTTATTGCGAGGCCTAGCCAAGTAGGCGAATGATCGAAAAATAACAAAAATAGGCATATTTTCAAAGAGACGCTGCTAGACCGTAACAGCTTCTAACATTTCTGAAAAAAATCTGAGAAATCTATCTACGCATTCATTGCAAACACTAGTAATTTGGAAATAGTAGAAGTAAAAACCTGAAAGTTATGACTCCTTAAGATACTACATTTTCAGACAATTTTTAACAAAATTGTTGAGCCACCTTGAAAAAAGACATTTTGCCCCCTTCCCACCGTCTCAATGTTATTTGGGAAAAAGTACTTGATCATGCTGGCAGGTGTGGTTTAGCAACATTGACTTGGGGGAAGGGGGGAGCAGAGGCAAAACAACCGAAAATCTTGCAAGTGATTGCAGCCTCTTTACGGAATTCAGATAATTAATTCTGTACTTGTCCTTTGAAAGACAAAAATACGGCACAATATATCGTTGGACTATGAAGACAATCGTGCGAAGATATTTTTTGAACGCGAAAATATCACAGAGTGCCGCTAAAGAATCATATTCATTTTTTGGTGTAGGGCCCAACAATGGATAATTTTGCACAACTGAATTCCTGTAAGTTTCCAGCCAGGGAGAAGCTAAAGTAGACGGGGTATCTATTTGAAAGCAGCTGCATATGACGATAGATAAGTAAAGTTTCGCGAAACCTGTTTTCTTAGCAGAGAATCATTGTTTTTCCATGCCTTAGTCTTTGTGAGAAAAACAGGCAAATTCCAGAGATATACCAAAAATTGATAGAAATCACGCAGAAATTGCAAGCTGATGCTGCCCCACCACTTTTACTAAAAAAGGCAATGCTAGCAATTCAGATGTTAAATTCAAACTCTGCCATGCCAAGAAAAATGATCATTGTGGTAAACATCTTCGTCAAAGCTGTTTATTGCGAGGCCTAGCCAAGTAGGCGAATGATCGAAAAATAACAAAAATAGGCATATTTTCAAAGAGACGCTGCTAGACCGTAACAGCTTCTAACATTTCTGAAAAAAATCTGAGAAATCTATCTACGCATTCATTGCAAACACCAGTAATTTGGAAATAGTAGAAGTAAAAACCTGAAAGTTATGACTCCTTAAGATACTACATTTTCAGACAATTTTTAACAAAATTGTTGAGCCACCCTGAAAAATGACATTTTGCCCCCTTCCCACCGTCTCAATGTTATTTGGGAAAAAGTACTTGATCATGCTGGCAGGTGTGGTTTAGCAACATTGACTTGGGGGAAGGGGGGAGCAGAGGCAAAACAACCGAAAATCTTGCAAGTGATTGCAGCCTCTTTACGGAATTCAGATAATTAATTCTTGAAACTTCAATTAAAGAGTTATGGATGACTATTTTTAAACAATAGGCTAAAGTTGAAAACAGTGTTTCTTATTTGCAAGTAGGGGAGACCGGGGACAATTGTAACACGGGGCAATTGTAACACTGACGCTCACACCTTGCAGAACAGTGCAACAAATCTGATTTTTGCACAGAACACGCTCATTCTAACCCTCTACATACGACTTAAGATAGAAGAATGTTCAGCCAAGTTTGTAACATTTTCGGGGCAAAAACCGGTTTTTGAGTGCGAAAGTAAATACGTGCTTTCACTTTGATTTGTGTTGAAAGATTTTGTTCTTGAGTAAAAACATTCATTTTCACATCACAGACATTGCATCTATTTAGGATCAAAACTATGTTAAAACTTTTAAGCTCTACAGCTTATGGGACGTGAAAATGGGAAATAACGCTAGCTGACCAGGTCAGGGGCAATTGTAACACGCTGTTAAAGTTGCCCCGGTGTACGCTGGCTGATGGTTTGGATTTGACTCATTGGTAGAACAATGTCCATCCATGCAGTATTAAAGAGTTAAAAGTTGAAATTTGTAAAAAAGAACATGTTGATCGATTCAATTTTTTTCAACTGATGCACTCAAAATTACAAAGAAATAAAAACCATGTCTTATTTTAAATTTTTTCTTTCTAAAGCCATGAATAATCTGCCACTGGTGCTACAGTTTGTGTAAGGAAAGAGCAGAGTCATGCAACAGTCATCTGTGATGATTTTAAAGATATGTAACCATTGCCCCAACCATCTGTTACAATTGTCCCGTGTTACCGGGGCAATACTTGACCACTGATTTTAAAACTATCACAGCGTCACAAAAATTGGTCCACATGATAGAAACTAGGGTCTAGTGTATTCCAAGGGATGCAACTACAATATCATTTACCTCCAAGAGCGCAATTAATAATTATTTAGACGATATGGCTGATTTTCCAAAAAGTGCTACAATTGACCCTGGTCTCCCCTACCTACTGAAAATAATATCGAGACAATTACAAATACTGAAGTAATGAAGGCAGATATGATGCTTTGGTTCTAAAGAGTGTGGTGTTTTGAATATTTACAATATATTTTCACATTATTAGTCATCACAGTGTTGTCTAAAAATAAACGGATTGTTTAACAAAAACAATACACTGACCAAAGTCTACACAAATCGTTTGTTGAAAGCTATACTTGGCAGATCTTGTCAAGGGGTACCCTTGCTATTATACTTGGCAGATATTACTTTGTTTGAATTGTGTTTATTTGCAGTCCTGTTTTGGTGTCATAGTACACAGAGCTTTTGCTATCCTGTCAAGATGATGCAGGAATAAGTTTGTGGTTTCAAATCCCGGTATTGATGTGATAGGAACTGGCATAAGAGATGCCCGCAGGGATGACATAATAGATGACAGACAGCGTGATTTTTATTGGACAGCGAGAATTTGATAATCACAGTAAGTAAAGAAAATTTTTTTAAAGGGTTAACAGGACAGCAATTGCTCTGTGTACTATGTAACGAAAACAGGACTGCAAATAAACACATTTCATACAAAGTAGGCACTCTTGATCCTATCTTATATGGAAATTAACGCGATGCGATGCAAATATAATAATATAATAGGCAGTAACACGTGCCGCACCATATTGGGTAACTGACTTGCTTCAACCGGAAATACTGATATTCGATTGGCTAAAATTTGACTGCGAGTGGTTTGAGAAACATTGATATGCTTTGATTCCCTTTCATCATTAGTAAATTTGCATAAAAGTAATCCAAAAATAAAGAGCTAGCAAATTAATAGGGCATGTGGCAAAAACCAGGCACTGGGACCCATGTGATCCGGAGCGGACCAGAAACTTGGCTATCCCTTATACATTTTCTATGTCATACTCATACTGCCTTGCGATCTGTTTGCACATTGAGCCATTGAACGTTAGGCATATATTTGAAGATTGGGAGCCATAGATTCAGTAAGGGGAACTCCTATAAGTGGTTTGGCATATATGTGACATTTAATTTATTACTAGCTGCTACATTCTACGTTTATATAAGAATCTTAGACCAGGTGCTGGTAGGTCGCTTCTTATTTAAAGACACCATTGCTACCAAAAGCTTCTGATGACTTTCCTGTATATTTAGTGCCCTAAAAGTAGGGTTAATTCATTTTTGTTAGGTGGTCGTCCAAATTACTTAGTAACATCTCACCACACGTAATAACATAATGCACACTCAAAACAATGTCAAAACATTTGTTAATACTGTACAGCGTTAAAGGGTCTGTTTCATCCAGCATTCCTTGCACGTGCCGTTTGTTGATGTTCCTTTGTTGTCCGCCATTTTCATGGCCCATGAAAATGGCGGACAACAAAGGAACATCAACAAACGGCACGTGCAAGGAATGCTGGATGAAACAGACCCTTTAAAACATCATGGAGCAACCTGGGAAAATTAAGGCTACAACTCAAACAACCTTCGTAGATGTAGCTTTTTCAATCCAGGGAGCACGTGCTTAATCTTTCCAAAAATTGAGCCTACAGCTTCTTTTCTGTCTCGGAACAACAGGTTTGAATGTCTACCCTTCTCAATCGCTAAATTGTGATGGCTTGTGTGCAGTTTGGTTGTCAGTATTCTTGTTTTTCTGATCGGACAATCGAAATAAGTTCCATATGCAAATTCTTTAGCGATTTCAGCCAGGAAAGTACCTTTTGGGGTTTGGTAAATTTCAGATTTCCAGAAGGATCTGTTTTTCTGCAACTTTGTTTCAACGCAATTTTGGAGAAATTTGATACGGAAGAGGTGGATGTGAAGTGCTCTATATTTTGCAGATGGGTTCGGCAACCCAGGTTTAGCGGAAATTCTTTATTCATGAGAAGTGATTGGTAGACTAGGCTTTCTGAGGGCATATTTTCAATATGGCGGTAAAAGGAGATGAAACGATTATCAGTTGCGAGATTAAGGGGGTATCTTCCTAGTTCTCCTCTTGCTAGAATGCTGCTTGTAGATCTGTTAACTCCAAGGATTCTTTTGCAAAAGTCAAGAGGCATTTTTTCTATTTCACATATGTCCCATTTGTTAAGGTCCATGTAATCAACAGAAGCCAAAACTTGAGCTTTCAAGATTGACATGTCTGCTCTCAAAGCACCAATACCAACATGCGGGGTATCTATGCTCAAGTTAACTATCGAGGAACATTTTGAGAGTGATTAATCATTGATTAAAGCTAAATTCACATTGCTGGAGTCAACCAAATCTGTATACATTTTTGGGACTCATGGCATTTACCCAAAAATGAATGCAAGATCTGGCAACCCAATGTCTGGTCCTATGAGCACCATAATTCAAATGGAGTGTGCCTGATAGAAGATCTTTCTTTCATCCTCATATCACATGTGGGTATTAGCTAATATCTGTTTACTTTGTCTCAAAGTATATCCGTAAACAGGATAACTTCTTTTCTGCATGCTCCTCTCCTCTGAAATAGTCCTTAATTCAATAGGTTCTGGTTGGTTTCAGTATTGGTCACCTTTTATGGGTCCTCGACCAGACGATATACTACAAAACGTTTGAAAAATTATACAGGAACATCAGGATCTGCAGTTTTTCAGGAGTTATCTAACTGCAAATTTTGCAAATTACCTTTGAAGCTGAACAGTGAGCCGAAGAATTGCTCCTATTTGTTAGTAATATAATATACCTTCATTAAAGAAAGCATTGTTTCTACAACTGTGCAAGTTGATTTGCTATCTTCGATTTCTTGTCCCATCTTTCATGTTCTCCTCCTGCACAGCACTCTTCCGTGCAGTCTGGTATACAAGATCGGGGGCAGGATGCGGGACAACTTGGGGCTGGTGCAGAAGGTGGTAGAGGTGCAGGTGGTGGGACCATTGGGGGTGGAGCAGCAGCACAGCACGAAGGCTGACATTGTGGAGCACACTGTTGTGGGCAAGCTGGTCCACATGTTGGTGCAGCAACTGGCATGGGTGCAGGTGGTGGGGGTGGTAGATTAATTACTTGGGGAGGAAGAGCAACCATCTGAGGTCTTTGACTGGCTTGACAGCAACTTGGTTGGCAAGCAGGAGCACATGATGGTGCGCATTGAGGGCCACATGCCATTGGTCGGGGAGCCATCTGAGGAGGAAGCATTTGTGGTGGTGACATCTGTGGAGGCATCAGCATAGATGGCATGCTGGATGGCGCCCCACAGCAGCTAGGTTGGCAAGCTGGAGCACATCTGGGAGGACAACTTGGTCCGCATTGACTTGGAGGCATCATTGGAGGCAATACAGGTGCTGGCATTGGAGGAGGCATTGGAGCAGCACTGCAACAGCTTGGAGAGCAGGCCGGTGCACACGAGGGAGCACATGTCATTCCACAAGGCATTGGTGGTGGAGCAGCAGGAACCGATATCTCCATGGGCTTCATCCAAACATGAACTGGTTGCTGACCACAGCACTGAGGTGTACATTGTGGAGCGCATTGAGGAGCACATGGTCTAGGGCAAGCAGCTGGCATTTGCACTGGCATTGGCACTGGCATTGGGGGTGGGGGTGGACGAGCACAGCAACTAGGTTGGCACTGTGGAGCACAGCTAGGTGCACATTGTGGTCCACATTGAGATGGTGGCATCATCGTCATTGCAGGTTGTGGCACTGGTGGAGGTAATGATTGACAGCAACCTGGGGTGCATTGGGGAGCACAACTGGCAGAGCATGCAAGACCACATGGAGAGGGAATTCTTTGGACGGGCGGTGGCATCATTTGTGGTGGGGGCATCATTTGTGGTGGGGGAGGCATTGCACCACAGCACTGAGGGCTGCATCTTTGTGGGGCACACATGGGGTTGCAGCTGGGTCCACATGGCATTACTGGAGGCTGGGCTTGTGGTTGGAGGGCTGGTAGCAAATGTTGTGGAGGTGGCATCGGCATAGATGCACAGCAACCTGGATTACACTGTTGCGGAGCACATGTCGGTGAGCATGAAGGTCCGCAGGGCATCATAGCTGCAGAGTATGCAGCTGCACAGCATTGTGGACTACAAGTTGGTGCACATGATTGAGGGCAGCTCTGCCCACATTGGCTGTATGGTGTTGCAGGAGGAAAGATTTGTTGTGATGGCATGCGTTGAGCACCTTGGTATCCAGGAACACAGCAGCGGAAATCACATTCTGGCATGCACGTATGAGCACATTGTGGATCACAGAAACTTGGTCCTTTTGGTCGCTTAGATTTTGTTTTCACTCTCTTCTTTATCTTGGAGCCTAGGTAAATGCAGTTTCAGAAAAAGCAATTACAAACAGAATTGAAATGTCAATAAAATATCATTGCAGTGAAACATTTGTTCTGAAAAATAGAACTAAAAAATGAAGTTGTTTGCAAATGCTTGGTTGAGACTGGAGTAAAACTGCGTTAGAAGTTCATTCAAAATGCAACCATAAACCTTGAAAAATTATCTTTACCTCAAAATCGAGATCTGATCAGCACCTGTGACTTAATTTGGATGGAATCAAAAGTTTGCTTCGATTTGGAAGTGATGAATCAATAGAAGTGTGTTTTAGAACGACTTTAGAAGATACCAGCTCTAACGCACTTTCACACAAGTGTAAACCAAACATTAAGGGTTGACCAATTGGGTTAACTGGGGTAACTGGTTAACTGGTGATAAGCAGTAGTGTCACCATATCTTCTGATTAAGGTTACTGTACCCCTTCAGGACGATAAAAAAATTTATCTGATCAATTTTTGGATTTTTAGATCAATGGATAGCACACACATCTACCTACAATTTCTAATAATTTCAAGGAATTTTACTTTATTTTTCAGCGAATTATAAGCAATTTAAAGTAACGTCCTTTCAGCTAGGAAAATGTTGTTTACATGATGAGGAATATTTGAGAACTAAAGGCTAAAGGTTTCAAGTGCCTTTGATTTCCTGTTGAATGGATTTTGCGGTTCTAATACCAATTACGTCATTGTAAACTCTGCGCTAAATACATACAGGATTACTCTGTTTACTCTTGTGGCCAGATTAATGTTAATCATTTACAACAGTGAAATTGTACGCTAAGAAACTGTTTCAGCGCTTTTCTCAAAATAATTTTTTCAGCGACCAATGGGTATTTATGCGGCTCCCTGTACCCAACGGCTTGATGTAATTGGCTGAAATTTGGCAGATAGAGAGAAAAAGCATAGGGGGACCAAACTTTGTCTCACTTTTGAGAAGAATTGCATGGTCCAAATTTAACATTTGAATGAATCTCAAAACGAGGCCAAGGAGCGAGGGGCAAAATTGTATTATTAATTATTCTGAAGCTAAGGCATGCAAAAGAAATTTGAGACATCCTTTGCTAGATTAAAGTGTTGAGAATGCAAAAATCTCATTGAGATTCAAATGAAACATATCTGGGGGGACAGGGAGGTTTTAAAAAGGGGGAAGGTCCGATTTTCACGTTTTCGGATGTATAACGCCCAATTTTCGGATATTTATATTCTTTTTGGCTTGTAAATACTCCCAATTTAATGACGAATCGAATGATGTATAGTTTATACGTGTTATGTCGCGGGCGTGATAATCAAGAGAGAAAACACCATGAGTGATGTCCTGGACGAGGGCTTGTCTGGTGCGTCAATGGCTACCAGGACCCTTGGTAAAATCAATGGCAGGCTCAGATTCCTTTACAGAAAGCAAAATTTTCTTGACTTTTCCCTTCGAAGATTGCTGGCAAATGCACTAATTCAACCCCACTTTGACTTTGCATGCAGTGCTTGGCTTCCAATGTTGAATAAACGATTAACCAAAAAAATTCAGACGGCTCAAAATAAATGTATCCGCTTCTGTTTGAATCTGAGTAACAGAGCACATATAGGAGTAGACGAATTTAAAACTGTAAACTGGCTCCCCACTAAAGAAAGGTTTGAGCAATGCACTGCTGCAAAGGTTTTCAAATTATTTGATAATGCAGCTCCATCATATATGTCGGAAATGTTCTTACCAGTTGGCCAGAGCCGAGTAACTCGAAGATCTAAAAACAAACTAATTCAACCTTTTCCAAAAAGCAACACAGGACAAAATGGTCTCTCATATTTAGGACCTAAAATATGGAACAGCCTACCCTCAGAACTAAAATCTGCAACAAACATCAACAGTTTCAAACATAAGATCAAAGACCAATTCTTTAAAAATCTCCAATGTCTTAATGATAGTCCCTACATACCGGGTGTCCCAAAAAAACGCAACGGATTTGATCGGGACTAGCGACAAGAATTTTGGTCCGATCAATCCATAGTAATTTTTTATATAATTCTCGATAGCTAACTTGAAGATAGATACCTTGTTTGATGATATTGGTGCAAGGCAAGTTGGAATATTAATTTTGAAAGTTCAAATTTGCCTGAACCTCCAAACCAGAGCTTGTGGCTTTTACTAGCCTAAACTGCAAACACGCTATTTTGGGGAATCTCCTGAATTAACCTGAAATAGGAGAATAAAGCCACATTCTGATCAAAATATTTGAATAGAAATTCAATCAAATTCATCAATTTTGTCCTGAAAAGACGTCTATTTTATGCTTCGAAAGTTTTGAAAAGTTAGCATTGCATCCGTTTCATAAAAGAAAGAAATCCGCGACGTAGTTTGTTTTGGTGTGAAAAATTAATTAATTCTTGCAATCTTCATGACTTTAATGAAATGCAATTTGTGTAATCTTTCTTCGAATTATTACGAAACAAGAAATCAAATATACCCAAGGGAAAATTATCCATGGATGAGATCCTTGAAAATACTCATTCGTGCATGGCTCTTTTGCAGGTGCACTATGATTGAAGAAATATATTCCTTTGTGAATTTTCCCTTCGGCATTGTTATGTTTGTCAATTTCTAGCTTTCAAATTTCAATTGAAATAAGTGCCTAAACATGTGTGCCTTAGCATGCTCACACTACTACACTTTGAATATGACTGAGGAGATTCCTCAAGCGCGTTTTCAGGATGGCCAAAACCCGAATCCTCTTGTTTGGAGATGGAAGCAAATTTGGACTTTCAAGATTAATATTCCCCCTCTCCATGCACCAATATCAACAAACAAGGTATCTATCTTCAAGTTTGCTATCGAGGATTATATGAAAAATTTTTTTGGATTTATTGGACCTAAATTCTTGTCGCTAGTCCCGATCAAATCTGTTGCGTTTTTTTTGGGACACCCGGTATATTATTAGAAATCTAAAACAACCAATAACAAGGATTATTCGTCATTAAAATCAAAGATTTTATTTCCGGTCTAGACAAAATTCTATTTTCCATGAAACTTTTTATTTCTTTTCTCGAAAACTTTTCTTTCTTTTTTTCCTTTTGAATAGCACTCCTTGAGGGACCATTATGGAAAAAAGGTCGCATTGACCTTTTAATGCCATCCCTGCCATCTTTAACCATGGGGTGTTTTTAAATTAGATTGTTAAATTAGATATGTAGTTTTTTGCCTGTAATTATTTTAATTTTATAGATATTGTAATTAGATTTATTTTCGTTTATGATTAGATATATTTTAGTTTGATGGCAAAATAATACATACATACATAGTGGTCACTGAAGGGGTACAGTAACCTTAAGCCGGTTTCTCCCTTAGGAGAGACCAACAGAAACTTTGGTATAGCCTTTAGTATCTCTATTGTTATTTGTTAAGATCATTTAGGGTAGCCATGCCTATCATGCTCCCAATGGTATCGTCTTTTGTAATCCTCTTTTTGTTAAACTGTATACTTTTAGATTGTGTATATAAAAAAAACTGGTTTGACTGTCGGCAGTCACCGAATGCAAAGTTGTGAGTTTTTTGCTCCTATACTTTCTGGATAAAATTTGATAGAAATTACCTCGACCAGGGGCTATTTTGGAACCCACTGTTTCATAAGGACCTACTGTTACCGTATTCAACTTACAGATTGCTAGTCAGAGGGTATCACAGTTTCATAGGATGCCAAATTTGTTTTGCAGGAAAGATAATCAAAAGCCTTCAAATAAGTCACCCAGACACTGAGCTTCCCTTAAGTCAACAAATTTCAGAATGCTTGAAAAAGTCACATTCCGCTCTCAAATATGTTTTAAATGATACCAAGCATGGAGTGTTTTGCAATGTAATGATTGTTCTGTGACCGAAAACATTTTACTCTACTGAACATAGTTTTTTGTTGTATTTTAGATGTTTTAACCTGTATACTATTTTGTAAGTTTTTATATGGAGGGCCTCTTGAAAATCAGCCACTAGGCTGAAGTTTCTAGTTTCTCCCTTCTTGATAAGTTTGAAATTGAAAAATTGACAAAATTGAAAAATTGGTGTGACTCATGTATGCGCCGAAGGTGGCGGAAAATGTTTTGAACCATGCCCTTTCCCACTCGGACCAGGCCGTCCTTTGTACTGGTAAAATGATATTTTTAGATGGAAACGCCCTCTTATACCCTATTAAAACATAATTTTTAAGTGGAAATTTATTTATCTCATGTGTCAGGACTAAGGTTATTCATATCCATTTTTTCACATTTAAAGTTGGTATTTACAGTTATGATGAAGAACGTACTCATTCAATCATTCAAACCATCTATTTACACACAATAACAAAAGATACAGTTTTACACAATAATTAGCGGCATATTTTACAGGTGCATTTGTCTCTAGTGTTTGATTCTCTTTTCGAGAGACGAAAGTATAGGGCTCATTTTGTACACTGTCGTCGAGTATGTTCCAGAGGAAACTCCACCTTAAAGATAATGATTCTTGCCAAAAGCCCCGTGTATCTATTAGTTGCAGTTTGCATAGATGTTGTATCCTTAGCTACAAGTTTCCTTTCTTGCAATTCCCATACAAGCGATGGACAAAGATGATTCATAGACTTATGGGTTTCTGTCATTGATTTATACAATTTCCTAAAAAGCATTCTAAACTGCCACTTCGCGTGGGCAATGTTTCAAAGGAACAGTCGCAATCTTTATCGAGGATCCGAAGAGCACGTTTGTGCACTTCTCTCTTGCTTGCACCTTTATTCCATAATAGCCAGATCAGCAAAAGGCAATAACTTTCAATGCCAGTGGGTTTGCGAGCCTAGAAGCGTTCCTCAAGGAAAACTGAAAGCCAGCAAGAGATACATACCTTGTTTTTCCGGGCCCCTAATAGCTCCGGGCTCCCTGGAAACTACCCTGACAAACCCCCTCTCGACGGTCCTGGGGATAACCAAGTTCAAAACGCATCAAAATCTAACCATAGCAATAGTTAGGGATGAGTCAGAAAAGTTCCTATATCTAGATCTCTTTGCACCAAGAGTAATCCATTGATTCTCCTTAATGATCAGGACCACAAGCATTTTTCCTGGAGAAGGCCAAAATGGCTGAAGCGGGTCAGTGGTGACAATAAAAAGTACACGCATTAGAATGCGGTAGTGATAAAATGCTTTGGAATAAATCTCATATGACTTTTATGATCAAGCACTCCATTCCATTGAGATTCCATTCTGGTAGAAGAAATGAATAGCCTTGATGATGCTTAAAATGCATTAAGATGAAATGATCCCATCAGTGGCTAAATTGTTTCACAAAGAAGAGAGCATACATCAGTTGAGGAAAAAGAAAACATTTCCACTACCAAGGAAGAGAACAGAGCAAAGAAAGAGATCTTTGGAATTCAGGGGACCATTGCTTTGGAAAGAAATTGACAACAAGAGCAAAATTCTCTTCATTCATTAAAAGGCCTCCCGTTTACATATGCCAAATGGACCCGTCACACTTTTGATGCAGTTAGCTGTATCGTTTGTTATACGTCTAGGAAAGCGGAGCGCCAGTGATCCGGCACTGTGTAAACACATTAATCCATCACAATTA
Source organism: Aurelia coerulea (assembly GCA_039566865.1). Taxonomy (NCBI): domain Eukaryota; kingdom Metazoa; phylum Cnidaria; class Scyphozoa; order Semaeostomeae; family Ulmaridae; genus Aurelia; species Aurelia coerulea. The sequence continues at coordinate 17,977,163 of CM076947.1, read as the reverse complement.
TGTAACTAAGATTATCAATATTACCTACCAACGTGATCCAATGCGTTTTGGGGACCGAAAATAACTTTTAACTGAATATAAGGAAATCATTGACCGTATCTAGCGTAGTTTTGATTTGTAAGCTATACTGTCTAAGATACGGTAATTGTCAACACATTGTCACAACTTTTTTAATTTTTGATTGTGTTATCACTGCACCATGTTTTTTCGAAAAATGTTTTGTGGAAGCAAAGCAAATACTCGTGCGATGAAAGAGCAAAGGTTTGACTTACGTTCTCGTTTTGATATATTCCTACCGTTTTCTTTGTTGCAAACTCCCCAGAGAACTATTTTGCAAAATCTATACATCAAATTGAAACGCACGAATCAGGCATCTAGAAAATCATGGCCGCATTTATGCAGGACCTTTCATTGTGCAAAAATTAAATTTTTCCAGCAGCAATAGTTTTTGATACACCGTGTATGAATTAATTGGTTCATAATTTTCGCAGAAATTCTGGAGGCTCTTCATTAAATTGAATTCCGTGTGGAAGCTAAAATAATTGCCATATTTCAGCTGGACGGCTCATTTATGTAGTCAATATTCCTAAATGCTATGCAAACCAGCTTGTGAGCTAAAACAATCAGATTTGCAGTGTTTGAATTAGCAAGTTTACTTACGAACATCTGCAAAGGATATTGGCATCGGAATTTGATATCTTTTGTCATTCTTCCAATTTCCTGAAAGTCAGAAAGCATGACTTTACCAATAAAGAAATATGAATGTTAATTAACATATCTCTGATACCTTGCTTATCTTGCTTATCTCTGATATATGAAAGGAAAACAGATGCGCAAGAAACCTTATCCGCACGATTCCAAATTCATCTTTTATCAAATTTAGCGAAGATTCTAGTCTACTCTGTTTATAATAACAATTTACTTTCGACCAAGCTTGCATCGTGAAACCTGTGGGGCCGTGCTTGCCTGCCGTCGTACTGAATAATTTTAGACAAGAATGTTTGCCTGTTGTTGGAGGAGATGCTGACAGGCTAAATTTTGTGCCTCAAATAACCCGCAAAAGGGCCCCAGATCACATATGCATCACATCAATGATTTATTTCAATGACGTAAGGGACAGCGCAAAATTTATCATATCACATGGCCAGTGAAGAAGAAAGATTCTTGAAAAAAATCCATCCAAATCAAACCAACTGTCCCAACATCCTTTCCTTAAAAAAATGCATCTTCCCTGTAACCACTTTCATGAAGATATTGTATAGTAACACCGACGAATTAGCCAAAGACCATAACGAAGTCAAATTTTGTACTTACGAGTCTTTGTTAACGACTTCATTTGTATTTCATTTTCTCCTGAACATTATCTACCTCTAGCTTTATCGAAAATGTCATTATGCATTAGAGAATGATGCCCTAAGGTAACTGAATGGTTTCCAACCAATTGCATGAAACTAAATGAAGACAAATGCCACTTAATGATTTTTGTTGCAATAGGGTGTAATGAAACAACGACCACATAGGCGAGGCCTGTGTGAAAGAAAGTACAGAGGAAAACCGTCTCGGCATAACTTTTGATCAATGATTCTTTCAAGCAACACGTGATGGCTCTTTGTAAAAAAGGCTGGCCAAAAACTTCATGCTGCTGCTCGAATATCACATTGCATGGACATTGAAGAACTGCAGCGTTTGTTTTATCTTTAACAGGACGTTTGTTTTATCTCAGTTCAGCTACTGTCTGCTTGTTTGGATGTTCTATAGTATATATACGCCAAAGACCCCATACGAGTATAACACAAAAACATAGACATGAGTTACAGTCCAAAGTCTAAATACACGATTGAAGTGTTCAAGAAGTCTGACATAGTTCGCTCTTATTTTCTCTGGTGTTGCTTCTCACGCATCCTTTTGTTGTTCTCTTTCTTCTTCAAATCCATTCGACCACCTACTTCAAACGTCAACCTGCGCCATTTAAGACGATCATCTACACTTTCTGTCCATGTTTCAAGAAAATTGCCTCTTTTCAGAATATCTTTTATGGTATCTTTGAATCTAAGCAGTGGTCGACCTACTTTCTTTCTCCCTTCTGCAAGCTCGCCGTATAGAAGTGCCTTAACTGGTCTTGTCTTTGGCATACGGGCAACATGACCCATCCAATGCAATCTGTTTCTGATAAGGACAATTTTAATATCGTCTGCCTTTGCGAAACCTAGGACTTCATAGTTACTGATAAAGTCGTCCCATTTAATTTTCAAGATGAATCTGAGGTGACGTTGCTGAATGGTTCTAAGCTGCCTGATGTGTTTTCGGTACAGTGTCCATGTTTCGCTCCCATATGTTAACAAAGGAATTACACATTCATTATACACTTTGAGCTTTGTCTCTGGTGCTAGATCCCGACAATCAAATACTCTGTTCCTTAGCCTTCCTACAGCACATGATGCAGCTTGTATACGTGCTGTGATCTCTTCATCCATTTTACAGTCTCTGGTGATATAGCTGCCCAGGTATTTAAAACGATCCACTTTGGCTAGCTTTTTTCCTTCGATGTTAAAGACCACATTAGTGCCAATGCTCAAAATTTCAGTCATCTTTATGTTGATACGTAAGCCAATTTTCATGGATAATTCATTGTAAGCAGACAGAAGATGTTGGAGCTCTTCTGCGCTATTGCAAAAGATAGCAATGTCACCTGCATATTGGGCTTCTGTGACTGTCTTAGTAGTCGATTTTAACCTACGAAGGTCAAAGATATCACCATCATACCTGAAACGAACATTGATGCTGTAGGCGTTGTTGGTATTTTTGAATGCTAGCACGAGAAGAACAGCTGCATGGATCCCAAAAAGGGTTGGAGAAAGCTTACAACCTTTTTGCGCCACTTTTGTATTCAATCGGCTTCGATAGATCTCCATCTATAATCAATCTAGCATGCACATCAGAGTATAGACTTTTGATGATACTAATGAATTTTTGTGGGCAACCAAGCTTTTCTAAGATTTTGAAGAGAAGCTCTCGATTCACACAATGAAACGCCTTGGTAAAGCCAATACAGGCAATATGCAAATCTCTTTGTTGTTCTCTGCATTTCTCCATAATTTTTCGTAATGTGAAGATTCCATCAATCAAACTCCTACCTTCTCTATAACCTGATTGAGACTCTGGCTAGTGCATCTGTGCTAGGGCCTTGAGCCGTTGAAGTATGATGTCAATTGACAATTGACACAGGCAGTGAAATTCCACATGATACACAAGGGATTTCTACCTTGATTAGTGATTTTGTCATCTCTGAAGAAAAGATACTGAATATTATACGATCACTTAATCCTAACAAAGCACATGGCTGGGATGAAATTTCCATAAGAATGATAAAACTAAGCGATGCCTCATTAGTTACTCCTCTTAAGATAATATTCACGAACTGTTTGAGACATGGTGTATTTCCTGAAGTATGGAAGTGTGCAAATGTAGTCCCGGTTCATAAGAAAAATGAAACAAATGTAAAGAGTAACTACCGTCCCATTTCTCTTTTACCAATTTTTGGGAAAATGCTTGAAAAACTCGTGTACGACTCCCTCTACTCACATCTTTTCACCTATGATTTACTTAACCCCAATCAATCAGGTTTTCGTCCTGGAGACTCAACAGTCAACCAATTAATTTCCATAACGCATACAATTTTTGAGGCATTTGACAGTAATCCGCCTCAAGATGTTCGTTACGTGTATCTCGACATTTCTAAAGCATTTGATAGAGTATCGCATGATGATCTTATTTATAAACTAAAACGATGTGGTGTCTCAGGAAAACTTCTTTCTCTTGTCCAAAGTTTTCTTGAAGGCCGTAAACAGCGAACCGTTCTGAATGGACGATGTTCTAATTGGGGAGATATTTTAGCAGGAGTGCCCCAGGGCTCTATTTTAGGACCATTGTTTTTTCTTGTTTACATAAATGATCTCATGAAAGACTTGAAATGTAATGTTAAACTTTTTGCTGATGACACATCCTTGTTTACGGTTGCCTAACGAAGCTGCAAATCATATGAACCATGACTTGGAGATGAAAAGACAATGGGCGCAAGTGTGGAGGATGTCATTTAATCCCGATCCACAAAAGCAAGCCTTTGAGGTATTATTTTCAAGGAAAAGAAACGAGATAGATCATCAAGTGATCCTCTTTAACGACATACCCGTGAAAAAAGTAGATGAACATAAACACCTAGGTATTATCTTGGACAAAAAGCTTTCTTTCTCAGCTCACATCAAATCTGCTATCTCCAAAACGAGAAAGGGCATTGGTTTGCTAAAACATCTCTCCAAATATCTACCTAGGCATACCCTAAATGAACTATATAAGCTTTATGTGCGACCCCACCTGGACTATGGAGATGTTATCTATCATATTCCAGCTAAAGTATGTGAATTCAGTCACAATATCATTTTATCAAATTTAATGGAAAAATTAGAATCTGTTCAGTATTCTGCTGCCCTTGCTGTAACAGGAATATGGAGGGGAACATCGCGAGAAAAACTGTATGCAGAGCTTGGCTGGGAGTCACTAAGTTCCCGAAGGTGGAGTAGGCAACAAGGGCAGATAATGTTTTCAATAGATTCGCGGGTTTGTTTACATTTTGTGACATTAACCAATCACGCCATGTATTCTAACATCACGTGACGTACCGTGATTTTGCGGAAATTCAGAAGCTGTGGGGATGAATACAAAAATACCTTCCCCCCTAGAAACTGGCGATGTGCAAATGGATTTTTGACAAATCAGAAATGTTTTCACATTTTCTGTTAGACTATAAGCTAGCCGAAAATTCTAACACTTCGGATTTTGATATTCAACTCAAATCGAGAGAAATATTGGTTCGAATAACGCCCTAAAATCAAAGCAACGACTAACGTTGTACGTTCAGCAGAAAGATATTCCTTGAAGGACTAATTCAGTCAGTCTGTTGCACAAAGGCAACAAATATTGATTCGTAGACCGCATTTAAGCTGTCTCCATGAAATTTTCGGTGTTGCATAAAATTCAAAAGGGGCAGTATCTTCTATGATATCGAGCACTTTACAATCCTCTGAAGCACTACAATCACATTCTAAAGTGCCAGAACTCGACAAGAAACCCTTACCAATAATGTCACAAATAAAATGTAAATCACAAGATACTCACCAATTCGTCATTTGCTATGATGAACCAAAATCGGATAAATCCAAAAGTCCATAGGTTGCATGCGACACAAACGACTTTGATGATTTCCACAAGTTTGAGCAGCACTGTCTTCATTGCGCTACAGTGTTGATGAAATGTCTACGAAATTCAAATTCTGAGCTGAAGTGGCGCAAAACTGATCACGTCTGAAAAAATAGCATTTGTTTGCACAAACAAGTCAATTTCTTATCCTTAGATAATTCTTTTTCAATTGATCGAGAGAAAAGTTGGGAAATTGACAACAGTCTAGATTTTGATGAAGGGGTCAGGTCAAATAAAATGTGAAACTCATTTATTTCCCTGCACTTTCAGAATAAGAATTATCTAAGCATAAGAAATCGACTTGTTTATGCAAACAAATGCTATTCTTTCAGACGTGATCAGTTTTTGCGCCATTTCAGCTCAGAATTTGAATGTCGTAGACATTTCATCAACACTGTAGCGCAGTGAAGGCTGTGCTGCTCAAACTTGTGGAAATAATCGATTGGGTTTATTCTTGTTAAATTCGTTTGTGTCGCATGCAACCTATGGACTTTTGGATTTATCCGCTTTTAATTCATCATAGCAAATGAAGAATTGGTGAGTATCTTGTGATTTACATTTTATTTGTGACATTATTGGAAGGGGTTTCCTGTCGAGTTTTTGGCACTTTAGAATGTTATTGTAATGCTTCAGAAGATGGTACTGTGCTCCATATCATAGAAGATACTGCCCCTCTTGAATGTTATGCAACACCGAAAATTTCATGGAGACAGGTCTAATGTGGTCTACGAATCAATGCTTGTTCCCTTGTTGCCTGTGTGCAGCAGTCTGAAGTAGTCCTTCCAAGGAATATCTGTCTGCTGAACGTACAACGTTAGTCGTTGCCTTGATTTTAGGGCGTTATTCAAACATAGATTTCTGTCGATCTGAGTTGAATATCAAAATCCGAAGTGGTAGAATTTTCGGCAAGCTTATAGTCTAACAGAAAATGTGAAAAGATTTCTGATTTGTCAAAAATCCATTTGCACATCGCCAGTTTTTTTTGGGGGGGGAAGGTATTTTTGTATTCATCCCCACAGCTTCTGAATTTCCGCAAAATCACGGTACGTCACGTGATGTTAGAATACGTGGCGTGATTGGTTAATCTCACAAAAAGTAAACAAACCCGCCAATCTATTGAAAACATCAGGCATTTGACAGTGTAGATCATAATATCCTCTGCAAAAAGCTCGAGCTTTACGGTGTACAGCAACGTGAACTCTCGTGGTTTAAATCCTACCTTTCCAGCCGGAAACAATTTTGTAGGGTTAATGGGGTTGATTCAAAAGTTGGGGACATAGAAGTTGGCGTTCCGCAAGGTTCATGTCTTGGGCCTCTTCTCTTCCTCATCTACATCAATGATCTCCCACAAGCTGTCCAAGATTCCACCGTTTCCATGTATGCTGATGACACCAGTTTATGCTACCAGTCTCATGATTTGACTCGGCTGAATGAGGCTATTAACAGTGACCTTAGGAAGCTGGACACTTGGTTACAAGGCAACAAGCTTTCCCTGAATGTTGCGAAAACTCATTCCATGCTTATTTCTACTAAGCAGAAACACAACATTCTCAAAAGTCAAAATAAAGACTTGGAACTGAAAATTCGCGATAATGAGCTTGAAGTAGTCAAAAAGACAAAATACCTTGGTGTGCAAATTGACTGCTCCTTGGATTGGAAAGAACAAATCAAGGCAGTTTCCAGCAAGGTCTCCAGGGCAGTTGGTTTTTTGAGACATGCCAAGTCTTTTCTCCCACAAGAAACTCTGCGAACTCTCTACACAGGTATTGTTGAGCCCCACTTTCGATACTGTTGTTCTGTTTGGGGCTGTGCTGGTTCAACTGAAATTAATCAGTTGCAAAAACTTCAAAAACGTGCTGCTAGGATTGTAACGCATAGCAGCTTCGATGCCCCAAGCAGACCCCTTATCGAAGAGCTGGGATGGAAGACCATTGACGAACTTGTAGCCTATGAGTCTCAGACAATGGTCTTCAAGTCCTTAAATGAGCTGGCTCCACAATACCTGTGTGACCTCTTCACACGAAATTCGCAGTGTTCATCCTACAGCCTTCGTAATACAGGAACCGACCTTAGGTTACCCAAGAAAAGGTCAAATAATGGCCAGAGATGTTTCTCCTACAGAGGTGCAAAACTGTGGAATAGCCTCTCAGCCGAGTCTAAGCAGGCAGCCTCACTGAAGAGTTTCAAGACTATTTAGGTACAGGCATCTTTTTCTTTCGCTTGATTTTAAATTTTAAACATTATTGTACATAGGTTTTGAATATTGTAAATAAGGTTTTATAGTTTGATTTAATTAATAGCTTTTTACTTTGTTTCTGTAGATTTTAATTATTGTTTTTATCGGAGGGCCCCTTGAAAACCAGCTTCTGCTGAAGGGCAACCCTCCTTAAAAGAATTAAATATGAAAATATGAAAATATGAAACCTGCATTTAACACTTTACGACGAGATCTTCTCGCTGGAGTTTCAAATTTATTACGACTATCTGCCCAAATCAACGGCCTTTCAAACGACGTTCTGACGCAACTTTTATTGTATGGCAATAAAGACCTTTCAAATGACGTCAACCAAAGTGTACTCAAATTGACTCTAAATTTCATCCATAGAACTGGTCGGTTCAATTAAGATAATTTCAGACCTGGTACACACCACATAGATACTAAGTCCTATTCTCCTTAATTGTTTCATTCTCTTAATGCTTGTAAGTCTGATTCACATTGGATGTGAGGCGTCTATAGTGTGAATGACAACTCATCCACACAAACCCAAATTTTCAAATCCATAACATTGCGAACTATGAACCTCAAACCGACAGCACATGCGCAATGTTTTTGAGCGGTGGAGACCCTGGAGGGGAAACAGCAGCGGCGGTAGTTGTTGTCGGTGGTGTTTTCTCGGTCGGGGTTCCTGCTGTTCAGCATTATCGCCTGTGCTAGCCATGACCTCCAATGTGAAACAGATCCTAGTATGTATCCGTATTTGATAGTTTATGTGAAATTTATGTGTTAGTTTATTGAAAGCTTACCCCTTTTATCTCTAACCGGATGTAGATTTATTGGTTTATGACCATACACAGCATTAAGCGTTGTATAGAGCACTCTGTACTTCTTTTCTTGTGAGTATCTCTCAGCTTCTTGTGTTTTTGCTGGAACCAATCGTTTTTTAACTTTCTTTTTGCTTCTCGAAGAGCTTTGTTATCACCAGACACTTTCTTGTCTTTCAGAAGTGTCTGAATCTCTTCATCCTGGTCGTCAAACCAATCGTTATCTTTCCTTTTCTTCTTCCAAAAGACATTTTGGCTGTACATTGCAGAAGATTCTTCAAATCTTCCCATGTCTCTCCACAATCTGGCAGTTTCACTTCCAGAAACAGTTCCATCATCTCTACTTTCTCTCTGTTCAAGGTTGTATCTGGTTTACAGGGTGGTTTAATACCTCTCTTGCACTTACAGATCAAGAGTTTGTGATCAGTAAAACAGTCAGCAGTAGGGTTGATCTTGGTTATATTTATGAACTGCTTTGCCTTTTCGTCAGCTAATACATGATCAATTTGATGCCAATGTTTGGAGCGTAGGTGTTGCCAAGTATTCTTAAGACGGTTCTTGAGTGGAAACATAGTGCCCATTATTGTGAGCTAAAAGCGAGTACAAAATTCTAATAAAATCAAACCATTAGAATTCATCTTTCCCACCCCATGTCTGCCTATGACTGATGGCCAAGACTTCCAGTCATTCCCAACACGAGCGTTGAAATCTCCAAGGACCATAATAGAGTCACCCTTCGCTCTGCTAACACATTCACTGAGTTTTTCATAGGAAGTTTCTTTTTGTTCTGCTGATCTTTGCATTGTGGGTGCATATACAGTTATGATAGTGAGGTAAGAACTATCTTTAAGTTGGATACGCGCAGTCATAAGCCTGTCATTAATTGGAGCCGGATTGATGCAGTTCAGTTTGTTAGAGATGGCAAAGCCCACCCCAGCAGTCTTGTCGTCACCTCCACTCCAGAAGATCGTATGACTCCTCTATTTGATGTTCCCAAACCTGGGCGTCTTACTACACTTAATACACAAATATCTATGTCAGCTTTTTCGAGCTCCCTACATATGATGGAAGTTGCACGCTCTGGTCTGATCGATGTGACACTATCATTTGTGGTTCTAACATTCCACGCTCCAATGCTAAGAAGATGCTTCTGTTGTCTGCGAGTTCTGATGTTGAGATCGTTAGCATGTTCATCGGCTCCCCCGGATGCGGTAACATTATCGTTGGTATTCTCATCGGCTACCCCGGATGCGGCAGCATTATCGTTCGTCTGTTCACCATTTCATTTTCATTTTTCATTTTAAATTATTTATACACGAAATCCCTTCAGCTCTAATACTACATAAAGAAAAGTTTTACAAAATTAATATCATATACATATGAAAAAGACTTAGAAGGACAAGTCCGGAGCCGGTACGACCGACGACAAAACACAAGACGAAACCGCCACGAATGACGCACGACACATCCCCCCACTGCCCGCCCTCTCCCCGCGAAATCACGCACCCAAATAAGCAACGCCCATCCGAAGACGCAACCCGACAAGGAGAAGGCGAAAAACAGCGGAAAAAAGCACCACACATCACCCACAGCAGCACCATCCCGCATCCCGCCATCAATCACACCAACCCCGGACCTGTCCTTTAAAATGGCATTGCTGATCTTCCAGGGAGTCGTGTTTTTATTGGCTTTCAGCTCATCAAGTGTGTTTTTAGTTGTTTTTGAATTGGCACAAGGTAGGAAGCTCCCTAATACTTATAGGGATGTCATTCCAGACCTTAAAGGCCTTCTGCAGCCAAATTTTCGACATTGATTTTTTTCGATTTTCGAAATATTCAAACTTTACTGATTTCATTGATACCAAATTTTAATCAACATCATTACGGTTAGGGTGTGAAATTCGGTTTGAAAAATGCTACTCAGCGCGACATTTGACCTTCGTGCGTGACGTCACAATTATGACCACAAACACAACGCACAAGTTTTGTCACGTAAACCCCAATGCGGAGCTCGCGAGAAGATCAAAGACCGCTCAAGGTTTCTTCAAAATAATCTAAGATACTGATGCATTAGAGTTTCACGAAGTCCCCGTACAAGTGAAGCCTTGCCGAAAGTCTGGAAAAATAGGAAATATCTGGGAGTTCCAGCCTTCCCAACCTTCTAGGGCTAGAATAAGCTAAACAGGCGGGAACAGTCGCGGGAACAGTGAGCCAGACTCGACAGGGCTGGTGCCAGTTCTGCGAGCCTAGTGGCTGCAAATTTTCCGGACTAGCCACGAAAGCCTGGACTTCTATTCCAGGCTAGTGTGGAAAGTGAAGTGTAATGCAATTACTCAGCGATAGCTGCGATACCAGAGGCTTGAAAAAGGCCGAGAGAAGGCTGGAAATAGAGTTCAGGGTCCAAGTTTACCTGAATTAGCCTGAAAGAACAAAGATCGTTCGAGGTTTCTTGAAAATAATTTTAGAGACTGATGTATCAGCGCTTCACGAAGTCCCCGTACAAGTGAAGCCTAGCTGAAAGCCTGGAAAAACAAGAATTGTCTGGAAGGTCAAGCCTTCCCTGTAACATCCCAGTAACTGGAACCAAGCTTTAGGAATGCTTGTACTAAAGTTATTGTTGATTTTATCGTAGATTGAGTCATTGTAATATTCTCACGGGAGTGTTTAATGGTGTGAGCTCCTTTTATTACGGAGAGTGAAAGAAATATCTTTCTGTTTTACATAAGAAAAGAGTTTTCCCAATGCGCAAAAACATTTATTTTGTTGGCTGGATTTCAAATGTGGTGCGAGCCACCAGAAAGTTTGACTTGGTGTTTATCTTGCATGGCTCTTTCATTAAAGTTCTCAGTTATTACTACGATCGTCTCTGCTCTGCGATTCCTGGTCGTTGCTTGGAGAAAGGTCAAGAAATTAGGACACTGAATGCAAAATGATAACGAATTACAAGGGATATATACTCTAGTCAAACATAGGCCTAATTTATGACCCTGAAGTGGGCAGAGGCAATGAAAGACATCGAGGCATAATTACAAAACAAGAGAGAGGGTCAGTCGGTAAGTCTGATATGTAAACAAAAAGCTATGTAGTGTCTTGAAAACATTCAGTTGCTTGGCTTTAACAAATTTTCTATTTGAAAGCAAGAACGCATGGCAGGGAAGCTTTCGATAGCAACCAGGTCCCTTCAAAGAAACAACTACAGTGGATCGTAGGGTAGTAACTTCATTGAGCGCTTCAGCGTTAACCGAGGACAGGATTCGGCCCTGAAATTTCTGATTCATCCAAGAGGAGTGAAGCAAGCACTTATAAAGGTATCGTTACTCCAAAACATCATCATAGAAGAGCATAGGTTTCAAATCTTTAAGTCGACGCAAAAAGGTGGGTGTGAAATTCAGTTTCCTATTTCTTCTGATTGAATGGCTTGAAAGAAACTTTAGATCCTTATTTATAATTCTACCGTTAGACTTTTTAGAAGTTTTGAATATTTTTCGAAATTACAGCGTCTCTTACATTTCAACTCATTTGAGGTTATGACGTCATCAAATTTCTAAATCATAAACCAGATGAGTGACAGACTTTAAATTATACCATATGGTAGGCATTCATAAACTATGGTTTTCTTCCATACTATTTCATGTTGCGTCAAACAGTTTAGATATTACGATGGTTTTAAGTTTTTTTGAAAATTGTTCTTGGATTCTTGAAAAAGAAGAAAAACATTATAATTCTGAAAATATTGAAGATTTCAGAAAATTCCAACGGTAGGATTATAGAAAAATAGCTAAAGTTTCTTTGAAGTCATTCAGCTCAAAGAAATAGGTCACTGAATTTTACACCAGCCTTTTTAAAGATTTGGAACCTATGCTTCATAGAAGAGTTTGATTTAGACGACCAGGCAATTTGATGTAGGAACCAATTGAACTTCATTAGGCCGCACTGTAGAGCATCACAACATCGCCCTTAATGACGGTGACGCTACGGGTTTTTCACCCTGATTCCAAGCTCCTTGATTTCATGGATATCATGGTAAAAATACCAGCCTTTTCTTCAAGAACTCCCAAGATTTTCAAAGCTTTTTTCATACGGGTCCCCCCCTTTCTCGTTGATGCAATCGCCATGCTCGTACTGTGCGTTCAATGCACGCAGTTTCGCGCGTCATAATTGTGACGTCACATTGGCTAAGTCAATGTCGCGCTAAACTTGCAAAACTACTCAACTTTGACACACAATTTTCAGTACTTAAACTGATAATTTCGATTTGAAACTTTCACAAAATGTTTATAACATTATAAGTTATTTGAAAAGATTGAAAAATCAATGTCGAAAATTTGGCTGCATAAGGCCTTTAAGAGCTGAATAGGAAAATCCTTTTTTGGCATACTCCAGATTGTACCTCGGAATCTGAAGATCTCTACAGAATCGAGTGTTATAGCTTGAGTATTGGGATCTTCGTTGGAATTTGTTCCAGAGATTTTCCGGGCAGAGTCTGTTCATGATCTTATAGGCCATAACGGCACGATCAAACATAACAAGTTGTTCAGCGTGAAGGAAATTATTTGACCATTCGTCTTTAATCCTTGACGATTCGATCATGGAGACGGCTCTGTCTTTAAAACGTTGAAGGGATTCCTTTTTTGAATTGGAGAGGCTACCCCAAATAACATCTGCATATCGCATGTGACTTTCTACAAGAGCACGATAAACATTGCTTAACTGAGATTGTGGGAGGATGTTTTTCAACTTTTTTAAAGATGCAAGACCTCCATGAACTTTGCCTTTGACAGTTTTGAATTGTTCTTCCCAGTTGAGCCCTTCATCTACAATGACTCCAAGTGATTTGGTTTTTTTCACTCGTTTAATATCTGAGCCATTAAGTCTCAATGTTTCATGTATCTCGACTTTATTAGTTCTACGAGGGTGTCCAATTATCATATACTCTGTTTTTGAGGATTGGCACTTAATTTATTCAACCTCATATATTCAGAAATATGGGTCAATTCCTCTTGAGCCTTATGAACTAGTTCTTCAATATTCATAGATGTTAAGGTCACATGAGTATCATCAGCGTACATACCCGCCTTAGAAATTTTTAAACATTTTTCAAAGTCATTTAGGTATATTATGAAGAGAAGGGGGCCAAGACAGGAACCCTGGGGGATACCACATGTAACTGTCCTAGGCCTTGACTCATAACCGTTGGCGGCACAGTACTGCCTTCTGTTTTCGAGGTATGATTTAAACCAGTCTCCGGAAAGTTCTCGAATACCGTATTAGCTCAGTTTTTCTAACAAAATCTTATGGTCAACGGTATCGAATGCCTTATTGAGATCGGCTGCCCCGGATGCGGTAGCAAACTTGTTAGTATGTTCATCGGCTACCCCGGATGCGGTAGCATTTTCGCATGAGCTTCGCTCACTTTCCACCACTACCATAGAAGGTGGCGCATCGGCTACCTCGTACGCAGTAGCATTATCTGTAGACTCAGTATCGCTCATCTCATGAAATGTTAGGCTGCGCTAAAGATGAAGGTGCTGCTTAGCGCAATGCAGCGCCCTCTAGGCGAGAACCTCCGTTGCTCGACGGCACAGCGAGGCTGAGACAGTCGCAGAAGTCACTCGTTGCATACCAGTAAAGCCACTGTTCTCAGATAAAGTGCAAGTAAATTCTTCCATCTCTTTGATCGAAGACAGAAAAATGGTAAATCAGGACTCTCAAATTGCAGAGATTCTCAACCAGTATTTCGCAAACATCACAGATAGTTTAGGGATCTCTGTAAATGACTCACTTTTGCTACCAACAAGTGATATACTAGATCCAATTGACAAATCTGTTAAGAAATACGAAGCTCATCCAAGTATTTGCAAAATTAAAAATACTATTAAGTGTTCAGACAAAAATTTGATTTCAGAAAGGTCGCCACCGAAGAGGCTGCTATTAAGATTGGACAACTCAATCCAAGAAAAGCCTCTCCAGTTGACTGCATCCCTGCAAAAATTCTAAAGGAAAATTTGGACATATTCTCTGTTGCCATACAGAATTTGTTCAACTCTGGCTTATCCAAGGGTACTTTTCCCAAAGAATTGAAAGCTGGAGATAAAAGCTCGCTCTTCAAAAAGGAGGATGCCTTTACGAAAAAGAACTACCGACCGATTACAGTCTTACCATCGGTATCAAAAATTTATGAAAGATTGGTGCAAGACCAAATGCTACCTTTTGTCCAAAGTTTCCTGTCCTCACTCCTTTGTGGGTTTCGAGAGGGCTTGGTATACAGCATGCACTTCTACGTTTTGTGGACGCCTGCAAGAAGACAATGGACAGCGGAGGCGTCGCAGGGGCTGTCCTTACAGACCTTTGAAGGCTTTTGATTGTCTAAATCATGAACTACTAATAGCAAAATTGAATGCATATGGCTTCAGTAGATCTGCCTTGCTGTTTATCAATAGCTATCTCACCGACAGGAAGCAGAGGGTAAAGGTCAATGGTTCATTCAGCACATGGACAGAAACCGTCCTGGGAGTACCGCAAGGTTCGGTCTTGGGACCCCTTTTGTTTAACATATACCTGAATGACCTTTTTATGTTCCTGGAGGACACCGAAATCTGTAATTATGCGGACGACACAACTATTTATGCGTGTGGTCCTAACATCGAAAATGTCATTATGCATTTGGAGAATGATGCCCTTAAGATAACTGAATGGTTTCCAAACAATGGCATGAAGCTAAATGAAGACAAATGTCACTTAATGATTTTTGGTGCAAAGGGAGTAATGAAACAACAATTAAAATAGGCGAGGCCTATGTGAAAGAAAGTTCAGAGGAAAATCTTCTCGGTATAACCTTTGATCAATCACTTTCCTTCAAGCAACACGTCAAGACTGTTTGCAAAAAGGCCAGCCAAAAACTCCACCCTCTTGCTCGAATTTCACGGTACATGGACACTGAAAAACTGCAGCAGTTAATGAGGGCGTTCGTTTTGTCCCATTTCAGCTACTGTCCGCTTGTTTGGATGTTTGGATGTGTAAAAATAATGAAAAATGAAATGAAAATGAAATGAAAAATGTTCTATGATAGAGCTTTGAATCATAAAATAAATCAGATTCAAGAAAGGGCATTACGCATTGCATATAAAGATTACGAGAATGATTTCGGTTTTCTCCTGGAGCAATCTAAATCGGTGCCAATCCATGTAAGAAACCTACAGTTGCTCATGACTGAAATTTATAAAACAAAATGCGGTCTGAATCCACCATTCATGAAGGATATTTTCATGCAACGAAATATTAGGTACTGCCTAAGGCATGGTAATGACGCTCAACTGCCAAAAGTACGAACTACGTCCTTTGGAGTTGAGTCCATTACTTACCTTGGAAATAAACTGTGGCAGCATTTACCGCAAGAACTAAAACAATCAAACAGCCTTCCTATGCTCAAAAAACGAATTAGATGCTGGAATGGTGGAACATGCAACTGTAGGCTTTGCAAAGTATATATCCCGCAAGTTGGGTTGCTAACATGATAGATTTTAACTCTGATTTGTCCTGTAATATATATCAATTTTAGTTTTATTGTAAATTATGTATATTGTAAATAGTAGGCCTTAATTAGCTGCAATTTAGCTATTCATTTTTTAGCCTACTTTAAATAGATATTTAATAATAATAATAATAATAATAATAATAATAACCACAGGCCGCTTCAGGAGAACATCTCACCGCGCCCTTCTGCCGTTTTTTGGGTTGCACCCAAAACTCCGCGAAAGGTGATGTGGCATCGCCATGTAGTTGAGCTGTCAAAACTGGAGTCATGTTGACTAACAGAACCGCCTGAGGGGCTCTACTCCTACCCATAACCCCGGTGGGGGCCCTGACAGATACTAATCCCTCCGGGCCAGAGGGAACCTGGAGCTCGTCTAGGGCAGGTGCGCTCACGTACCTGTATAGGACAAGACGTCCTACGATGAGTTTAAATACCAAAAAATCTGAATTCATGCTTATAGGCCATAAGCAGCAGTTAAACCGTATCAAAAATCCTGTCCACCTGGATATAGGCGGAGAAGAAATCAAAAGACCCATGAAGTAAAATACCTTGGGGTTACTGTGGATGAAAATCTGTCGTGGACTGCACAGTATAAGAAAGTCAAAAGTAAAATAAAAAGTGGACTTTCCTCTATCCGAAAGCTAAAGAATATCCTCCCGCAGACAAAGCTGGATCAGGTTTACAGGGCACTGCTTGAGAGTCATTTACGATACTGTGATGAAATATGGGGCAGTTTGTCTGACACCAAACTTGATCACCTTCAGCGTCTGCAGAACAGAGCTTGCACGCTTATAGAGAACTCCAGACCAAAAGATGGCTGGAGATGCACTTGGCTGTCTGTTTCAAGCTTGATTAAATATGACAGGGCTATCATGATTTATAAGATAACTAATGATTTGTGCCCTGACAGCTTGAAAGGAAGGTTCTTAACAAGGTCACAGCTATCTAACTATACGTTAAGAAACTCATTAGATATCGACGAACCAAGGCAAGATTTTGAATTTTCAGAGAGGAGTTTCCATTATTCAGGAGCCAAAGTTTGGAATGAAATTCCATTGAACATCAGAAGTAGTCCTACAATTTACACTTTCAAAAAGAAATTGAAAAATTTCTTGCTAAGTCAGCAATGATTCCCAAAGCACGATCCCTAGGAAGAACAGCACTCTGTAGATTTGTTTTTAAAATTTTGTATTATAGGATTTAGAGTATTATGGTTTTGTTGTTGTTTTGTTAATAGCTGATAGGGTTTTTGTGGATAAATATTATAAATTGAAATTGAATTTACTACCTTACCTTCTATAATAGAACTTCATAGAATCATAGAATAATTCACGAAAGGGCATTACGCAGTCCACACATAGATTACGAGAATGATCTAGTCTTTCTCTTTGAGCTGTCTAAATCGTTGCCAATCCATGCAATAAGAAACCTAGAGATCCTTCGTTCCACATTTTTTATTTGAATTCGGGAAAATCTTTAGAATTCACATTTTTCAGTAGATACATTTTGAAATATTTGTAATGGATCTTTGCAGCATTTGCATGCATTGTTGAATCTGTTGAAGTAGTAGAACGAAAAACAAACACAGTTTTAGCAAAATATCTAGTAAATATCCCAGGAAGGTACCTTATTACTCCTTGGTCACTGGATAGCACAGGGCTTAAATCTTTAAAAAGGTGGTTATACAACAATACTGCATTTTTTAAAATTAGATTTAAATTTGAATCACGAAAAGAATTTAGGCTAATTTTTTGTAAATCTGCAGTGGAAATTTTTGATCAGAATCAGAATAAGTTCCACAATTAGCATTTTCAAAAGGAAACTGAAGGAATTCCTAAACAATTAGCATCCTTCCCAAAGCACGATCCTTAGGAAGATCAGCAAATTTGTAATATATTATTTGTAAATAGATGTCTATTTTGTATAGGAATAGTTCTTTTTAGATGATAGGGCTTTTGTGTTTAAATATGATAAAATGAAAAATGATATCTTAATTAGTTTCAAAATGGCTGTAACGTCAAAATTTCAAAAATTCATAAATCCTAAACAAGATGACCTAGACATTTTGCTTGCCACCATATTGTAGGCCTTTATAAACAACAATTTTCTTCAAGATGGTGTTATGTCTCCTCTATTGAATTAGGATTTACTATGATTTTAATTGTTTTAGTTTTTTTTCATGAATTATTTGAAAAATAATTAAAATGCCGCTATTCTGAAAATAATCAAAATATGAAAAGCTTTCATGGCAGGTGCCCTTATTTCCTTTCAATACATTCAATTCAAAGCTAAACAAGATATAATTTCACACCCACCTTTTCAAAGATTTGAAAGAGTTGAGCCCAAGTCTTAACTTGATGTAAATTAGAGATAACTGGAATGCTGCACACAAGATTCCGAAAACTTTCTTTTTGTGCGTTCCCAATGTGATAAATAATTTTGTAGGTTTATTAGCTCAAGGCATATATCGATTTCTTACACTGCAACAAACCTTTTAAAGACCAATCATTCTTCAATAAACTAAATTGGCTAAGGTTTCTTTACACCCATTTGAAGTCATGTGATCAATCTTCTGATCAAATATCTTATGATTTCTCTAACATATTTCGTGCCATGCAACGTTATGCAATGAGTGCAATAAGT
Organism: Aurelia coerulea; assembly: GCA_039566865.1. Taxonomy (NCBI): domain Eukaryota; kingdom Metazoa; phylum Cnidaria; class Scyphozoa; order Semaeostomeae; family Ulmaridae; genus Aurelia; species Aurelia coerulea. The sequence goes on along the minus strand of CM076947.1, from coordinate 17,958,692 downwards.
AGCATAATACTAAAACTTCCCAAGAGTATAAGCTCAGCCGATTAGGTGTATTGATTTTCATTATACGTTGCTTAGTTATAAGTTGCCCAAAAACCGATTAAAAACTTGCATGGAACTGCAGCAGTGGAGGGGCGAGGGCATGTTGAAACATCCAAACATCCACCGGGTGAGCCAGAAAAATTCCCACATTTGAAAATTCACAGCATCAAGAGTACCAGATGGATTGGAATGAATCAATATTTGCTTGACAGCCAAAAGATCAAGGTATTTGTGATTTTTCTCGTTTTCTTACGAGCACTGGAAAAATTGATAAGTTCAAGTTTGCAAAAACTTTGTGGTTGCAAAATGACTGAAAAAGGCCTAAAATACTTGATCAAATCATAAAGGACTCCTCACTCAGAAAAACAGAGACAATGCAATTTCTCATGGGTGAGAGATATTGTCTGCACATCTTTGCCATGGGATCGAAAATCTTTGGTATCTGTTTGAGAATCTATGTCTTATAACTCTTGAGAGAGATGAAACGCCTGTGCGTATTGTTCTGTGTTAGGAGAGTCCAAAAATTTTATTAAGTTTTTTAGGCTCTCTTTCAGTCATTTTGCAACCATGACATTTTTGTAAAGTTGAATGTACCTACAGGGTGTCTTAAAAAATGTGTGTCCCATTTACCTAAAGATTGCAACTAAAGGGCAAACGATTCTCTTGAAACTTTTTATATGATATTGCTCTGCAAATCTTCAAATACATTTTGCTGCCATCCCCGTAAAAATCCTTTAAAAAATGATGGAGCTATGACCTGCAGAATACCAAATTTGCCTGATGACTGAAACCAGCGGTCGGCCATTTTATCTTAATATTTTGAGGATAAGTAGCTTCACGCGAGGTAAGAAATAATTTCTGTGAAGTCAGGAATAGTGGAACTCTCTGAGGATTATCGGAATTTTTATGAGAGGTATGATATTGGAGGCTGCTGTTGCATTTTCCATCCATGAAGCTATTTATCGCTGCAAAATAGTAAGACAAAATGGCCGACCGCTGGCTTCAGTCATCGGGCAAATTTGGTCTCCTGAAGGTCATATCTCTATCATTTTTCAACGGATTTTTATGGGAATTGTAGGAAAGTTTAATTCAATATATGAAGATCAACATCATGTAAAAGTTTGGCAAGAATCTTGTGCCGTTTTTTCACAATCTTCAGGCAAACGGGGCACAATTTTTTTGGGCCACCCTGTATATTTGCAGTGCTCACAAGAAGACAAGGAAAGTCAAAAAAGTACTTCAATCTTTTCGCTATTAACTAGAATTTGAATCATTCACATCCATGAACTACTTGTGGTGCTACAATGTTTCGAGAGTGAGAACTTTTTCTGGCCCACCCGGCATATTTCTGCATCAATGGCATAGTCCTATTTTTTCGTCATTAGTTATTTGTACAAGAGGAAGCAAGAATGGAAAGGTTTGAGTAAAATTAAAAATGATCTTCTCCAGAACCTCAACAAATTGTCATGATCTTGTATTTGTGACTGAACGATTAATGGAAAAAAACCAAGCACGATTAAATCACTTGTGATGCTTTTCGACGTTTCCATTACACCACTAGCTACAATTGCACATGGGTTTCCGTGCAACGATTCTTCTCATTGGAAAGCTCCACTCAGAATCTAACGTGGTATGAAGCGGATGAACTTTCCCTAAGCAACCTTTCGTCTGCAGCTCAACCATAACGGTTGACTGCAATAAAATGATGGCGAAGAAGGGACTTTTGCAATGCAACACTCCATTGCGGGCTTTCATAGCAAGAAGCACTTTGCAGAATCAAAATTTGTGAAGAAGAATTTCTGACCTACCTACTAAATCAATATATCTGCGGTACATTGCTCTGCCAAGTGACAAGGTTGTTTCTAGGCAATGCGATCATAATCTGCTTCTTATTTTTGAAATAAATGTCAAGTTTAGGACTGGAATGATTTAAACATCTAAAATCCCTAGTAGAATTTTGTGTTGTGATTCAGAAATACTTTTTATTTATGTCATCTTCGGTTAATGGACGTTTAATTATGAGAAAGCGAATTGAATATACGATGTTCTTGAGTTTCTCGCAGCTTCCATTTCAGGGTATGTGAAAATTATCGAGCTGTAGACGAAAGGGCCAGTTAGATTTTGAGAAACAAGTTTGAAATTAGAAGCATCGTTGAGTAGGAGCTCACTGCATCGGTTTGAACTTTATCTGAATACTGGCGACATTCAATCATTGTTGTAGCAAAAGAAGAAGGGAAAAAAGCAACATTATCAAGCTCTTCTCGCAATCCAATGGAAGTGAAGCAACACACAGGGTAAGAATATTGTTAACATGAATTCGGTGTTATTGCCCGTGGCATGACATTTTTAACGAGGAATGTAAACTTTTAAAACAAAAACATCTTTTTCAATCCAGTGTTTGGAAGAACTCTAAGGATTCTAAGCCAAAAAGTAACACAGCTATATTTACAAGTCAAACAATAAAAATATGGACATTTATTGCAAGAAATAAAACAATCAAACAACCTTCCTCTCTTCAAAAAACGAATTAGATGTTGGAATGATGGAAAATGCAACTGTAGGCTTTGCAAAGTATATATCCCGCAAGTTTGGTTTCCAAAATGATAGATTTTAACTCTAATTTTGTCCTGTAATACATATTAATAGTTTTATGTAAATTATGTATATAGTAAATAGTAGGCCTTAATTAGCTGTAATCTAGCAATTCATTTTCTAGCCTACTTTAAATAGATATTTAGTAATTACAAATAGAAAAAGATCCATTACCTTTTCCTTTAAAGACAGTTTTCCTTGAGGCAGCTGATCTTTGCACGCCCCTTCTTGATGCTTAAGAAAAAGACATCAAACTATTATTCAAAATTCAGTTAAATTACAGAAAATATTAAGACAAAAAGTGACCAAGAAATTAGAAGAATCGGGAAATTAGAAGAATCGGGAAATTAGAAGCATCGGGAAATTAAAAGCATTCCAAATGGACCAATAAATGTTTGTCTTCTGAGAGGCTCTATTCACAATTAGTTCAAATATCAACTCATATTGGAGCAAATTATCCATTTTCAACTGATAACTGCTGAAATGGAAAATGTGCAGCTACAATCTCTGCAAAAACTCTTGAAAAAACCTCCTACTATTGCTCAACTCTCTCTGACCCCCCTTAAAATCTTGGTTCCCTGTGAGATCACAGATCAGCGGGAAAAAGTGGCCAAACCGCTGCCCCTCATATCTGGTGATACTTCGAACGAACACCATGCAGGCGGGCAGGGGCCAAGAAAGAGAGTGGGGTGAAGTTTCTTGGAGTGTATTTTATATGGTCTGTCAACAGTGGCGGACTGGCTCCGATTTTATCACCGGCCATGGATGAGTTTAGGGGGCCCTTAGTGGGAGGCCCTTAGTCCTCGATTTCTTACCCTAGCAAAACTAAACTCATTTTCTTTGATAATGATGCGTATATCTTGTTATGGCATGATTAAATTTTTACGCAGTCTCTACTTTCTAAAAGTAGATTTGCCATTTTTTAGTATTGTGGGCCAGACGATCTATAATGTTATCGTATCTTGAACTGTTGAGCAACCCTTTCCCGATCTTCGTCCAGCAGTTTGGCCAGAGAAAATCAACTGACGGAGTATCAAAATGAGGGGTCTGGGAGCAAAGTCTCCAGGAAAATTTACGAGGACACGCCCTCTACTTTGGCTTAGAATGCTTCTCCAAATCCCATGTTTGCCGGTGCTAAAATTGAATTGTTGACCATTTGTAACGGTAGTTTTATGAATAGCATCAACAGGGAAATTTCTTGAGTAAACATCTGTTCTTTGGCTTAGTGCCTATCGCCATCCTATCTTTACCAGAGCAAAATTGGAAACTTTACAATTGTCAAAATTATTTTAGCAGTGTTATATCAATAAATACTCTTGGAAAATTTTCGCGCAAATTTACTTTGTTACAATTTTTGAAACTTGCAGCCTTTACTTTGGCTTAGGATGACTCTCCCAGTCATTGTCTAGGACTTGTCAGAGTCTTAACCTACACCTATACTCAACTATTTTCTTTGCAGGAATCTCGAGAAACAGTCTTTTGACAGAAGTTGAGGGGGCCTTTACGCTTTCTGCAACGGTGCTCCCTTCTTTGCCATCCTATATCCGTATCTTCACTCTCGACTGTATTCATTTGTTTGAACAATAAATTCACTAACATGGTAGGATTCACATGTGAAGTGAGATGTCCACTATTCAAAAATGCAGACTTACTAAAGAAGTCCCTAAGTTCGCAAAAGGGGCCCTTTTCCAACAAAAAGGGGCCCTTTTTGCAAGATTTTGAAGGGGGCCCACCGGCCACGGGCCGGTGGGCCGGTGGGCCAGTCCGCCACTGAAGCGCTGGGAGCGCAGAAATAGAGCTCAAGGCTCAAGTGGTGGGGTCCTACCGGGTATCGAATCCACTCCGCCTGGCAGTTCTGGCTGCAAAGTCAGTGGATTACACCACTGCACCACATCACCTTTTAAGTAAAGTACAGCCAGCAAAAGATGATGTTACACTTTTTTAGACCTTTTGATCAAGCTTTTATAGAACAAGATTAAAATTACCATCATAATTGTTACACTAAAGGCAATCAGCAGGGTTAAATTGGCCCGTACACGACCTAGTGCATAGTTGTTTCTTTGTCCTAGTTTTCATTCATTGTTCTGCTTATCCATGGAGATTTCTCAATTTGCGCCAACTTTATGCTTCTCTACCATATGTGTTTCACAGTCCACGCATAGCATTTGAACACGATACTTAAACTACAATCCTGGACAGAAGGTTACGAGACTCTATCGTTTTTAGCTGTGGAATTGTATTTTCAATAATAAATTGATTTTATATCTACAAGCTCCCTCCCCCCGTATCAATGTTATTCAACAATTGTTCCTGAATGCATGTTTGTAGCAGTCGATGCGTTCCAGCCTCAAAACAATATTGATCAGGGGGGAGGGGCACTTTGAGCGTGGGAGAGCATCCAATCGTTCTGCCGTCTCATAACTTCTGTCCGAGATTGTAGGTTTAGCTTACTAAGGTTACATGCAAAAGCTTTAAGAGTTGAAAACTAATTCGAGCAATTCTAATTAATGGCTTTTGCAGAATGCAATTTAACTGAAAGCTTTTCTTCCATTTTTGACTCACATAGCACGAAGTATTTTGTAGACTCTATGAGATAGAAGGTAAATTTCATGTCCAGCGTTCAGCGTGATCATTGTTTTACATGTCATACATTATAGGGTTCGTTATCGGTTTGGTTCTTTCTGCTATGGTTCAGAATTTCAAAGAGTGTAGAGGCAATTTTCCAATATTAATGGGAATTTTTGGACAACAGGCGAAGTAATTCAATATATAGTCAAGGGTAAGGATATATGAGTTGTCCCCATATGAGTTGTCTTTGCTTTGATTTCAACAACCAACAATTTTCCCCTCCATTTTATTCAGGCAGATCTCGCAGACATGAATAACAAGAAGCTTGTCAAAAATTACAATTGATTCATTGATTGAAGTTTTCAAATGTCATTCCTTGCAAAAAGGATTTGATCAGTTTTTAAATCGTAGATAGCTGTGTCATCTGTTCAATAACCTCATTGACCAAATGAGAACCTTATTGACGAACGATAGCATTTGTTAAATCTGTACATTCACAGTAGCGTAGCCAGGGGGGCAAGGGGGCGGCCGCCCCCTCAATCATCAGTTTCAGTTTCAGTTTCAGTTTCAGTTTCAGTTTCAGTTTCAGTTTCATATTTTAAAATTCCACTACCTACAATTCTATAAACACAAACTAAACATATACCTAATACAAAAGGAACAACATCAGAATTAATATAACTATTGAGCTAAACACAACTAAAGAAAATTACATTTGGGAAATATACAATAGATTCTAAATCAAATTAACAACAAGAAGAATTGTAAGTGGGGGAATTTCTTAAGGAGGAGCTCCCTCAGTAGCTAGGCTAATCAAGGAGAGAGCACCCCCTGTTTCAAAGATAATTATTGAAAATTATTAATTCTTTCATATTGTATAAAAATTTGCAAAAATATTGACATTTCTATGGTTGGTAATTGTTTTCAAAGAAAAAAGCTTTGAGTTTTCTACGAAAGCTATAAGCAGATGGTGAACTTTTTATCTCTACAGAAATGTTGTTCCAGCACTTTGCTCCATGGTAACGCACTGATCTGAGACCATATTGCAGGGTATTTTTCTGACAAACAAAAATACAATTTTTTGTGGCTTGCCTTGTACCATGTTGATGAACAGATTCAACTAATGGAAAGAAAGAATGAAAACAAGCAGGAGAGATCTTATTGATACTATCATAGACAAAACTAAGCAATTTTAGCTGAAAGAGATCATGCAGCTTTAAGATCTTTAAGTCTAAGAAAATAGGCGAAGAGGGTGAAGTAAAATGTTCAAAAGAAATTGCTCTTACAACCCTTTTCTGTAAGAGAAAAACAGGGTTGATATAAGTTTCATAGGTAAGACCCCAAACTAAAATACCGTACTGAAGGAAAGGTGAAAATAAAGAATTATAGAGGCAAATCAAAACGTTAATGGGTAAAAAGTGTCTCACTTTGAAGAACATACCACAGGTTCTAGCAAGTTTTTTTGAAAGCTCAGTCAAGTGATATTTCCAGGAGAGACTCTCATCCAAAAGAACGCCTAGAAATTTGACATAAGAGGTTTTTTTGACAGGGAGGCTACCAATTTTGATGCTAACGGTTTCAGTTGAGGAATGTTGAGGGGACTTAAATATAATGAAATTAGTTTTATCAATATTCAGTGACAATTTGTTCACATCAAGCCACATCTTTACTTTTTTTAGTTCTTTGTTAATCATCGCCAAAGGTGGTTTTCGTGATTCGTCTAAATCTGTTGAGAAAATGAAGGGGGGGGGGGGGGGGGGTAAGTTGTATTTTCCTTCAACAGTTGTCGCAGCGCTGTTTGTGAATGTGGCATCTTCGCATCATATAGGTCAACAAGGATGGCAAACGTTTTCTGCTCGCTTCGCGCGCAATTCCAAACTTCTATCGTAGTATGTCTCGCATAACATCTGACTACCAACTGGCTTGTTATCACGTCCAGGTATTGCAGCTTTTTAGAATCAATGAACCCGACGTAAGCGCCGCCCCTTATGTCGTATTACATCTTTTTGGCAAAGAATATGAATCAAATTAAGTCCTTCTCAACAATTTCTGCTCGCTTGGCTCGCACTTCTTTGTGTATTTGCACATTTCGTATTTGGCAACATGCTGCCATTTGTCTACTTCATCGCGATTTCTACACTTCCAGATGCATCTAGCATTTACTAATACCTTCCTTAATTTTTATCGACAGTGCCCCTCTTTTCGAAAATGCCATGAAAGTCAATGTGTGCTTCTCAAAAATTTTCCGCTCGCTTCGCTCGCATTTTATTCGTTTCTTATGCTCACTAAACGTCACCATTCAATTGCACGAGTATTTGCTGTTTTTCTGGCGTTTTGATAAGAGTTTCAAGGCGACAGAGGAATAAAAATGGAAATTGGCAAACGTTCATTTCATTTCATTTTCATTTTATCAATATTTATTATTTCAAAGAAAAAATTAAAAGAAAAATTTTTATGCTGCTCTACCAAGGGGTCGCGTTTGGGTCTTGTAGGTTCAAAAGATACTTTCTAAAACCTGTTTTAAAACGAGCGATTGACAGGGCCGTAGGAAGCAGCTTCGGATTGGGGGGGGGCAATTGTTCTTAAAACAATAGAGAACAATACATCTAGTTAATGCTTGTGACATAGCACCATTTATTCAAAATCATTAGGGGGGCTTGAGCCCCCCCTGCCGTCTCGCTTCCTACGGGCCTGGCGATTGATTCTTGTTCTCGAATGTTGTCCGGCATATCTTTCCAATTTTTGAGATCAGAGAAGAAGAAACTTCGCTATGCATATTCTAAGCTAACTTTGAGAATTTGCAGATCTCCATGATTTCTGGTTCTATGCTCTGAAATCATGGATATTTCTGTGACCTTATGGCGAAGATTTTCGGGACAAAGGCCATGCAGAATTTGATATGTCATGACTCCTTTGTCAAAGGAGAGCAAAGACTTTACATTGAGCCATTTACAGTGCCAACCATCCTTATACTTGGCGTTCTTCCATAGTACATCCTTTTTTTTATCATTTATCTATTTACAAAGTAGGCTGAAACAAAACCATAGCTAAAATTACAGCCAATTAAGGCCTACTTATTTACAAAATTTACAATCTAATCTAAAAATAATATGTATATGTATAATTATAATAATTTCAATAACTATCCTGTTATGAACCCAACCTGTTGTACATATGTTTTGCAAAGCTTACAGTTGCATTTATCACCATTCCAGCACCTTATTTGCTTTTTGAAAATTTGAAGGGTGCTGGAGTCTCTTATCTCGTGTGGTAGCAGCTGCCACATTCTATTTCCAAGGAAAGCTACAGACTCGATTCCAAAGGACGTAGTGCGTACTTTTGGAAGCAGCGCGTCGGTCCTATGCCAGGTTCCTGGGGATGTGCCATACAGGTACCTGGGGATGTGCCGCGACGAAGGATATACTTTTTCGGACTTCTAGTATAGCCAAGGGTACACATTTTTTGCAATTTTGTCCCAGCAACAGATAGCCAAGGGTATCATTTTTGACAATATTGGTCTAGCGAACGGTCATGATATCATATTTGGTACAAATTTGACAATATTTGTTCAGGAAATGGTCAAAATTGGTCTAACAAAGGGTATCATTTTCGTAAAAGTTGGTTAATGGCGTTGATTCAAATATTGGGGAAATAGAAGTTGGTGTGCCACAAGGTTCGTGTCTTGGCCCTCTTCTCTTTCTCATCTACATCAATGATCTCCCGCAGGCTGTCCAAGATTCTAGCGTCTCCATGTATGCTGATTATACCAGTTTGTGCTACCAGTCTCATGATTGGACTCCGCTGAATGAGGCTATTAACAGTGATCTCAAGAAATTGGATACTTGGCTACAAGGCAACAAGCTTTCCTTGAATGTTGCAAAAACTCACTCCATGCTTATTTCCACCAAGCAGAAACAGAACATTCACAAAGGTCAAAATAAAGAATTGACATTGAAAATACGCGATAATGAGCTCAAAGTTGTCAAAAAGACAAAATGCCATGGTTGTGCAAATTGACTGCTCTTTGGATTGGAAAGAACAAATCAAAGCGAGCTCTACCAAGGTCTCCAGGGCAGTTGATTTTTTGAAACATGGCAAGTCCGAAAGAAACTTTGCAAATGCTTTACAAAGGTATTGTAGAGCCGCCTTTTCGATACTGTTGTTCTGTTTGGGGCTGTGCCGGTTTGACTGAAATTAATCAGTTGCAAAAACTTCAAGACCGTGCTGCTAGGATTATTACGAATAGCAGCTTTGACGCCCCAAGCAGACCTCTAATTGAAGGGCTGGGATTGAAGACCTTTGACGAAATGATTACTGGTGGATCCAAGACAATGGTCTTCAAGTAACGAAGGTCATAGAGAATCAATGTAACATGAATTTAGCTAGACTTGGAAAAATAGGGGCAAACTGCCTTTAACTTTAGAGCTCTTATGACTATGATGAGCCCACAGCTATACAATAGGTATTAAGCTCAAGGAAGCATAATTACATTCCAAGTGTTGCAGGAAGTGATAATCTTATCTGGACAAAATTGATTATATTACAGAAAATTGACCAAATAATTTGCTTGACACTAAAAGGCACTGGATGGGGGGGGGGGGGGACTCAGCACAGGCACATATAAGACGGTAAGACCAATATTTATGGATCAGAATATCATGAAAAGTGATATTTTTTGGGTTCAAATAGACTTGAATTATGGCCATGACATTTTTGGCATCAAATTTACTCATGTTTATTTTTATTGATATTCTGATCTAGCTAAGTTCTTTAAATGCAATGCTGATATCAATTCGCACTGTTCCAGAACAGAACATTTCACACAGGTGCCAACCATATGATTAGCTGATATTTTTGGGTTTGCTATAAAGATTTGATTTTGTTAATGCTCTTGATTTAACTGAAAGCTCTCGGACTGAGACTGTTTGTCTACTATGTGTATGTGCTGAGTGTTCCCACCCCCTGGGTCCTTACAACTATTAGAGGTGAGATTGAACAATATTTTGGTTTTTTACTAATCAAGGTGAACGGATATTTGAAACACAATCAGGTTTTGGTTTGAGATAATTAATTTCAGGCAATACATTTGAGTGAATTTGGTTTTGCATCTTCTTCTTTTGTCACTGTGATTTTTTTGTTTTTATTCATATTCAAATCTTACAATAAATCTTACATTCTACTATACTTTCCTAATTACTGTACAACACTACGGGGACGATACCACGGGGAGCGAAAGACAATGACTACCCCATGACTAATATGAAAAGACACGCAACGTTAAACTAAGTACAATTACACTACGGACGATTTAAAAACTACTGGATACTATACTAGATTCCGTCCCACATTAGATGTCAGGTCAGGGTTGCAATCAATGCGAGCGCAACTCGTTCTAGTTATTTAAAGTAAATCAAATGCCTGTCACCTGATGTGAAACAGAATTTACAAAGAAAAGGAAACATTTACGCGAAGAGACTTGGTGGCTGCTTTGTGCATGACTGAGGTTTGAAAGATCACTGTGATTTGAATGTATATTTTTTCAGTCTGCAATCATCTGATAAGAACGTGGAAATAAATCAGGTAGTCTGTTTTTGCTCTTACCTTGGGTGTCTTTTTCAAACACAAGTCTGCAGGTTCTCATTTTCCTGGGGCATGTTCTTGTTTGTGTGTTCCTGTATTCAAAGGGTTTCACTTTCTTGGGTAGAAAAATGACCCGACTGCATAGACAACGAATACAAAAATAGTACTATTACCTTTTACAGCTTTCGCTCTTGATTGAGGTTTTCCACTTTTCTTGGTAACTTTTGCAGCATCTATTGATCAATAATATTTCTAGATAACAGATGACTGTAGAAAGTTGAAAAAGACCAAATATCTATTACCCTATTAATACGGGGCTTCTTTAACCCTTGTAATCCTCCCTCCAAAATTTTGCCAATATTTCAAATACGGGGACCAAACTCGTTACAATGGTGTACAGTAAAAAATCTACACAATGGGGCATTTTTCAATTTTTCATTACAGCCATGACGTGTCACTATGAAGTCACAATTATGGAAAATGGCAGTATTTGCTTACTATTTGTAATATTGGCAATATCTGAGCTATTATTTGATATTTCCTCTCATATGGCCTCTAGACTGAATCACAGGGCATCAAAATGTAAAAATCGGTAACGTAATATCTACTAAAGCTCATTATTCATATCACTTATTCATCCTTTACAAGCACCAGTTATGTCATTGTTTATTTAACCCCCTAATTACTGATGCAAATACTCTAAAATGCTGTTAAATTATATATAACGTTCAAAGGAATAGAAATTTGGCCTTTAAAGTTTGTCTAAGAAAATTGATATCATAGATATGATGTCATAAACTTCGATGTCGTCCGAAAGAAAGAAAACTATACATCATCTGATGGGTCTCGTCAAGAGCTAACAAATGGTGGTATTCTCAATGATACATTGTCAAAGGCACATTACTGTATCACAAGAAATCTGCCGTGCGTGGGTACGTTGTGCCTCCCCCCTTGTAGTAAAAGGGAATCATTCGTTAAAGACAAATACTTCGTCAATAACGGAGTTTTAACAAGACTACTGAACTTGCTGTTATCGGGAAGGGGGATGGGTATAAAATACTCCTGGTTGCCATTGTATATGAATTTGATGATACTCGAACATCATCATCAGCATCATCATCATTGTCATCATTAATTTATTGAAGGCAATCTGTGTCATTCATAACTGGCAGAAGATTCTATAAGGGGATTAAAGATTTGTATGGCAGTGTTAACAGAAAAGAATTGGAAGGAGATCGTTTCGAATTGAATTGAATTTTTTTCATGCGAAAAATTCAAAGAGTCTGGGCTCTAGCTGCTTTCCTTTGTCTAAACTTATTTTCTAAACCAATCAACTGCGTGACAGAGCTCCTTCAAGGTAGGCTATATCACAAAAGAAGAATAGCTAAATTACAGCTAATTTAGGCCTACTTTACAAAATTTACGAATTATTAAAGTTAAAAGATTCAAAATGTAAAGTGGATATTTACAAAATAAAACAAAATAAAAGTAATAGTAACAAAATAAAAGTACTCATGGCTTCCCTAAGAGGTTCAGAGTGACACGCATCCACCAGAAAGACGGCGGACATGTCATGCGAGGGAACCTCCAGACGCATATAATAAACCGCAGCCACCACTGGGGAAAAACCCCCCAGCTCAACCGCAATCCAGCGCCTGCATCGTGAAGGGAATATCCCGCAGAGCATACCCACAATCCCAAAGAGAGGCAGCTCAAGGCCCCCGCCCCAGCAAGACGGCCCGTGAAACTTTTATCCTGTTAGAAACCCAACTCTCGGAATATATGTTTTGCAGAGCCTACAGTTGCATTTATCGCCATTTCAATATCTAATACCAGATGTCCCAAAATGATGTATTATTGTTTGATTGCTTAAATTTCCACAACCAATCAACCGGTTTTCAAAAGACCTTTATTTGATTGCCTAAAGACTAAATTGTATTTCAAGATGTTGGTTGTGGTTTTACCATGTCGTTTTCAACTCGAAAAGGAGATCGATAAACCTGCTTAAATTCAAGCCTTTCATGGCATGAGAAAGAAACGGCCTATTTTTTCCAGTTGACATTTTAGATGTGATACAAAAGGCTGAACTCGTATTTGTATTCTCTGAACTAGACTAGTGTTAACTGAATTCGTATTTTCTGAACAACACATATTCTCTGAGTGACATATAAGTTCAGCCTTTTGCATCAAATCTAAAATGTTGTCTGGGAAAGAGGGCCACTTCTTTTTCATGCCACCTACTATGAGGCGCCAAAGGGGACAAAAGTATGATTTTTTTTTATCTTACATGATTTGCATTTTTTAGTGTAATAAATTTTTTTTGTACTGCATAAAAATTTTCTATGATGTGTGATTTTATTTTTGTTGTGTATCTGTGAAATTTTACATTGTAGATTATGAGGCGCCAAAGGGGACAAAAGTATGATTTTTTTTTATCTTACATGATTTGCATTTTTTAGTGTAATAAATTTTTTTTGTACTGTATAAAAATTTTCTATGATGTGTGATTTTATTTTTGTTGTGTATCTGTGAAATTTTACATTGTAGATTTCCTTTTTGCACATAATACATTTTTTTTACAGCTGATATCTTTGTTATTTCTTGTGGGTATGATTTTCATTGCAAGCAGTTCCTTGGATTTTTTCCTATGCTGCATGATTTTTATTTTTCTCTCTTACTGGTCAGTATTTTTTCTATTCCATAGTCCGATTTTTTCCATTCAGTGTGCTTTTTTTTGCGCTGTGTACATTTTTTTTCCAATGTGTGTTGGTAGTTATTTATTTCAAGCATGTATTCTTTATTTATCATTTCCAACATTATTTATACAAAGTATAAACTTCATGTGGTTTACACGCATCGTGCTGTACTGGCGGGAAAAAGGACTAGCGCATGCGCAGTATACCTTTGTTCAGTTCAGCGTGGTCAAGAGAAGATGGCTGCGTTGCAGGCAATCACCAATTCAATTTTTTCGAGCCCTCAATTTCAGCAGTCTGTTCAACGAGCGTTAAATGGAACTTCTTCACAATCAAATTCTGGGAAAAATGCACAGACAAAACACACGACATCAGAAGAAGAAATGAGATCTCTTTTTAATCGCAGCCGCTTTGTAATCGCAGCCGCCAGCAGTAGCAGGAATGGCACTGTTGCGAGACCAAGGTTTTCGACAGTAAATAAATGACGAAAGCTTCTTCATCTAAGGTGCATAAAGTGACCGGAAAACTTCATTTTGACCAAGATCCCCCTCTATTCTCTGCATCAACACGGTTAAAACCTGCAGGGTGTTCTCCGACCGGGCGTGCCAGTGATCAAATGCGTTTAAGTTCCCTGAAAACCCCCTCAGGGCATTTTTTAAGGATTTTTGAATGGTGGGGCATTTTCAAAAGGGCCCACACTCACCACCAGAAATTGTACGGGGTTTATGCTTACGCTTACGCTAAAAAATCCTGGTATTGTTTCAAGGGCTAGATGGGTTATTTCACACATATATCTTGAAGACATCTATTTGGTCAAATCATAGAAGTACGCTCCAAGAAAGTTTTTTTCGCACGGCTTTAGAACTTTTCCATCGAAATGATAGCCGGCTTTAGAAAGAATAAGCCAAAACTATACTCAGAAACTTAAAAATTCGTTGAAAAACAATGAAATAATACCTCGCTTTCGACAACCGGCTTTAGAAAATATACTACGTACCCCCCCTGCGTTTCATAGCCACGATGTTGCTAGACTTGCTAAGTCCTAGGGGCCTGAATAAGATAAAAAACGAGACTTGGAGCAAGTCTGGGGTGTTGCTTGCACTTGCAGTAGTGACAATATTCTGTTTCTATTCGCCAGCACATTTGCATCATGTTTGTTAAAAGTAGCATGAACTGAACAAAGGTATACTGCGCATGCGCTAGTTCTTTTTCCCGCCAGTACAGCACGATGCGTGTAAACCACCTGAAGTTTATACTTTGTATAAATAATGTTGGAAATAATAAATAAAGAATACATGCTTGAAATAAATAACTACCAACACACAATGGAAAAAAAATTTACACAGCGCAAAAAAAAGCACACTGAATGGAAAAGATCGGACTATGGAATAGAAAAAATACTGACCAGTAAGAGAGAAAAATAAAAATCAACCTACGGCTTGAATTTGAGCAGGTTTATCGATCTTATTTTTGACATGAAGAAATCGGCCTAAACTACAACCAACATCTTTAAATTTAGCCTTTCGGCAGTCGGATAAAATAAAGGTTTTGAGAATCGGTTCATAGGTTATGGACATATAAACAACCAAACAACGATGATACGTCATTTTGAGACACCTGTTACATTTGTTGAAAATAGGAAGGGTGTTTGATTATTTGATTTCGTGCGGTAAAAACTGCCACAGTTTATTTCCAAGGTAGGCTATGTTCTCAATTCCAAAGGACGTGATTCGCACCTTTGGGAGTTGAGCGTCATTGCCATGCCTTAGAGCGTAGCTAATACCTCGCTCCATAGAAATATCCTTCATGAAATGTGGGTTTAGATAAGACTTTGTTTAAACAATTTCCGTCATAAGCAAATGTAGGTTTCTTACATGGATGGGCACCGAATTGGTCTGCTCCAGGAGAGAACCAAAATAATTTCCGTGATCTTTGTACGCAATTCACAGTGCGCTTTCGTGAACATGATTTATTCTATGGTTTAACGCTCTGTCATAAAAGTCGATGATTGATAGAAGCCTTCATTGAGAAGAGCAGTAGAGAAAATGAAAAATAAGCCAAAAGGGTGCTAGAGCAAAGCTCTAAGAGAAAGCTGAAGAAATTCTTCCAGCAAAAGAAGCTTGATCAAGTTTGTAAAGCTCTCTTTGAATTCTTTACCATGCTGATATTATTTGGAGCACTTCCTTCAAATGATCCAAATCTATCCCAGCTGTAATGATTATTGAAGTTATGAGCAAAGATGTCAGACACAAGGATAGATGAAGTTCTACCCAGTGTACCAAAAATTCAAATTAAATAAAAACATTTAATGACCAAGAAACTTACTTTGAAACCGCAGCTCACGAAATTCCGATTTGACTTTGACCCGAAAAACCCCAGCCCCACTCCTAACTGTTGCTTTGAATCAAATCTCATTCAAACTTTTCAAACTTGAACAATCAGTGGAGGGCTGAATAGATAAAAAACGTATGCTTTCTGCTCGAAATTCTCAGATATATAAAAGAATTTGGTAATCAACAAAATTCTCAGATACTTTTGCTATAATTGCTGTTATTTGTCAAATATACGGTTAAAATGGCAAAATCAGTTAGTGCAGGACACTTAAAATCAATTTAATTAGTAGAGCATATCATTATGTAATGATCTAGAAAATATAGCGTACCATATTTCTTGGCTTCCTTGGCAAATTCTCTTTTGAACAAATCTTTGTCTTTGTCATCTAAACCATTGAGCAGGTTATCAATATTCATATCTACAATGAATAGTAGTAGTGTTATCATGCATGAAAATAACAATTAGGTTTCTGCACTGGGATGCCGGCGGTGGTAATAGGACACTTAAGGAAAACCAATTTTTTCACAAGAAGAATTCATCACAGAGCCCCATTTTCGAATAATTTGTTCTATATGGAGTTGTTGTGGCACCACTGATATCAATCAGCTCTAAAAGTTCAAAACAGCCTGCTAGAATTGTAACGAACTTCAAAATTACAATAACTCCACATTTTAGTGCGAACACCCTATTAACATTTGACACCATTGCAAAGCGGATTCTTTATGCTTTTCATATATCATGATTGTTCGATTTAACCGTCAATGCTACCCATGAGATTAACGTCATCTCTGCAGGAGGGAAAATGTCACTCACCAATGAGGAAAGGACACCTTGTGCGGTCGAGAGATGAAGTTAGCGTCGTACCAATTCCAATAATCCATGCCGAGAAACCTACAACAGACGACTGTCAGAAGGTTTGACTCGTACAAACTCATTTTTGGCGCATTTTACTGGAACTTTGACTTCGTCGAAACTTCGATATGAACGCCTCATAGCAACTGGTTTATGACAGCAATCAATTCGTACGATCATTTGTCATCCTGAGTATTCGTCACTAGTTCCCAGGCCGTAGGTGCCTGGTAGTGTCCACTGCCCAAGCTCGACAAAATGCATTATAAAGCGAGTTTGGAAAATGATTTTGGATAATTTTTTTTGTAGAATAGCATATCTTGATGAGTTCTATCAGAAATGAAATAAAACATTTTGGGTTTATGTGCACTTTAAAGCATTCGCGTAGAGATGATTTTCCTGAGAAAGCTTTAGAGATGCTAAACATTGAGCTTCAGCCAAAGGAGGCTAGATCATTTTTGGTAGTATCTTGGTATCGCCCTTCGACAAAGCCTGTCGAAACATTTAAAAAACTTGAAAAGAACATGGACTTTTTCGATCGAGAGAACAAAGAAATCCTAGGTTACACACAAATTGTGACGTTTTGAAGGAGACTTCGGAAGAGATAGTTTCTAATCTTGCAGGAAATTCATTGCACATGAGCAATATTTATAACCTGTTTGGATTCAAGCAATTGATTAAAGAACCAACCAGAGAGACGTTGGGCACATCTACATTAATTGATCATGTTGCAACAAACATGCCTGCAAATATTGTCGAATACGGTGTCCTAATTTCTCTTAGGGATCATTATTTAGTATTTTGTATTCGAAAATTTCAGGGCTTCATACAGCGTCAACCCAAACTTATCAGAAGTAGGAGAATGAAAAACTTTTACCATGAAAGTTTTTTATCTGATCTTAGCCAAATCGATTGGGATGGTATTATACGTAATTGCGATAACGTCCATGATGCCGTTCAACAATGGTCTACAATTCTGTCTCTTGTCATTGAGATGCATGCCCCTTCGCAGGAAATGAGAGTATCTAACAAATACTCCCCATGTCTTAATAGCGATTTTAGAAAGCTTTCTCGTCAGAGGGACAGAATAAGAACTGCTGCCGTTAAACGCAAGTCCGCTATACTGATAGATGCATACAGGCAACTGCGAAATAAAGCTAACATTCTCAACAAAACTCTCAAGCGAGAATATTTTTCCAAGAATTTCGCCGATTTTTTCTAAAGCCGGCGGTCATTTGGAGGGAAAAGTTCTAAAGCCAAGTTAAAGTTTTTTTCAAGAGACATCTTTGATGTCTTTCAACTTTAACCTTTATGTTCAGTATGTCAATCTTTCTGAGTGTTCTATCACTCTCTCTCTCTCTCTCTCTCTATCTCTTACATCACTCTGCTTAGAAAGTCTGCTCCAATGTTCTCTGATCCTTTAATTGATTCAATTCTGAATTTGTAGTTCTGAATGTTGCCCATCTCATAACTCTATCATTCACAAATTTGGTTTTATTCAGGTAAACTAATGGCTGGTGGTCTGTCTGTATAATGAACTCTGTTCCATAAAGGTACAGCATGAATTTCTTTATTGCCCATACTATGGCGAAACACTCCTTTTCTATTGTTGAGTAAGCCTTTTCTCTCTCTAACAATTTCTTGCTTGCATAACTGACTGGAAATAGTTTACCATCATGATCTTGTAGTAACACTGCACCGATTCCTGTGTTTGATGCGTCTGTTCTCAATACAAATGGCTTTGTAATCTCTGGTAAGCGAAGAACTGGTTTAGTTACAGTCATCTTCTTTAACGTCCCATAGGCTTTCTCATGTGCATCATTCCACTCTACTTCATTTGGCAATCCCTTCTTTGTTAGATCAGACAATGGTGATGCAATTGCTGCATAGTTAGGAATAAAGGTCCTGTAATATCCAGTGAGTACAAGGAAGGACTTTACCTCTTTCTTTGTTCTTGGTCTTGGTGCATCTCTAACTTTCTTGACATTCTCATCATGTAAACCAAGTTCACCCCTCCCAATCTGATGTCCAATGAAGTCAACTGCTTCTCCTCCAAAGACACATTTTGAAGGTCTTGCAGTGATACCCCATTTCAACATACGACTGAACAACTCTCTCAATGCTTGCATATGCTCTTCCCACGTTCTTGTATGAATCAGGATGTCATCTATGTAGCTATCTACGTTATCTAAACCTGCAAGTAATTTCCTCATTGCTCTCACTAGTGTTGCAGCTGAATTCACCATCCCAAAAGGCATCTTTAAGAATTCATATGATCCATCCGGAGTTACAAAGGCAGTCTTGTGGATGTCATTCTCTGCTACTGGAATCTGCCAATATCCTTTACTCAAGGGTGATGCATATGGTGAATTTGAGTCTCTAATGATACCAAGGTCCTGCATCTCTTGAATATCACTCCTAAGTGACTCTCTGACTCCGTATGACTGAATAAGGCTTTGATCTAACTGGTACAAATCGATGGTATGCTCTATCAACCTGGTTGATCCTGGTTTGTCAGTGAATACTGGCTTGAATTCCTGAATTAAAGACTCTAAATCATTTGACTGTGCTGTGACAAGCTTTGGTGACACCTTGACATCTTTGTAACTCTCTTTCGAACTTAATGTACCTATCTCTAGTAAATTCTCCTCATGGAACATTTCCTCTTCTAATTCTTTTCCTACATCTCCTGCAGCTGCTTTCAGTAATTCACTACTCCTTACATTCTTTGAAACATCTCTTTCTTCTTTGTTCAGATACTTTCTTAACAAATTAGCATGGTACACCTTTGACTTAGTACCAATCTTGATCACATAGATTCTTGTTTACTCTCTTCTCCACGTTATACGGGCCTTTCCACTGCATAAGAAGCTTGTTGTTGTTAGTTGGTAGCAGGACTAAAGCTTGATCACCAGGTTGGAAGCTTCTCTCTTTGGTTTTCTTGTCAAAGTACTTTTTGTAACGTCCTTGTGATTTCTCTAGTGATTCTTGTGCAATCTTTAGGGTTTGATCTAACCTCTCTCTCAACTCTACTGGAGGGAAAAGTTCTAAAGCCAAGTTAAAGTTTTTTTCTTGGAGTGCACACTGCCGTACAATTGAAAGTCAAGTACACCCCGGGGGGATCCAGATTATAATGACATTCCAACCATTACGAAAAATCAAGTTCAATATTAAAAAATGGTTGATTTTAAACATGTTTCATCAAACAATGAAAGAAACTCCTTACGAATTAAGAAACAACAACTTCATTATTCCGAAATTTTACACTTTGAAACGCCTGAAAGTTTCCTGACTCGCCAAATACCGCCCTATTATTAGCTTGAATGTTTTTCTTCCATTTGAGGTTGCACTAAGTTATGACAAGGTTTGCTGGTCAGAGAGATAATTAACAGATCAAAGGATCAGAATGAGCTCAATATTCTTTCGATATCTCATTGTTTAAGCCATGGTTGACAAGGCAGGTGGCCCTATGAACACACTTGGAAGATGGTTCCTTTGCTCACTGTTATTTTCAAGTGCTGTGTAACATAGAACTTTCTAAACTAAAATTTTCTGTTCATTTTGCCGCAAAAAGTGTGGAAAGCATCGTTCTACTGATTCTCACGTTCTGCGGCAGTCTACTTTAAAATGCATCGAATTGGGGCACGAGGTTTCTTTTATTAGAAATCAAAAGGTTATAGGGATATTTCAACAAAGGAAAAGAGCATTTGCTCCAAAATAGACACTTAATCCACCCAATGCATCACAAGTTGACTTTTTCAAAATATTACCTTTGTCCATGTGCTTTCGAGATGGCTTGGAAGATACTTCATGTAACGCCACTGCCACCAAAGCAAGAATGAAGGCAAAAATAAGTTTGCGCGCCATATTGTAAACTTACAGTCTCTGAAACAAAAGTAGGCACTTCGATGAAATGACAAAAACTAAATCTGTTGAGAGTCTTAAAAAGGTTCTGAAATGATGAGATGTGACCATTATGTTGATCATTATGTTGATATAATGCTACAATCTTGGACAGAATATATCCGGACTGTATATTATCACAACAATTCCAATTTTTACGCCCAATTTCCCCCCTCCCCCCACCTATCAATGTTGGTCTGACATGAGATTTTGGTGGAAAGGTTTCTGCTCCCATCAAGCCTGAAATTCGACGTCAATAACAACATTGATCTTGGAGGGAGGGGGGAATTGAGAGGTCCAGCAGAAGTCCAGTAATTTATGTCCAAGATTGTAGGTGTTGATAGGGTTGGAGCACCATCAGCCTGAATGTTCTTGCAGCAACGTCAGTAAATTACAATACGGTGTCACAACACAAGCAATAGGTGCAAAAGGCATTCAATACAAATATGGGTGATTTACCTGGAAGCAGTTTCTAGACATGTTTGACAAAGGACCAGATAAAGCGGTGAAATTTTGGTAATTTTTTACATATTGACGATAACGCTTGTAAATGATTCAATTAGTAAATGGAAAAACAGCCATGCAAGAAAATGCAAATAAAACACTGAGCAGAGCAGTTGATGAGTCTTTCAAATTTAGTTGTGGTCATTCGCGTGTTATCAGTGCCCGCCCGGTCTAGTGAAAGAACAACTTCATTATCATTTTATCTTTGCATATAATAGCTTGTTATGGTATGGTGTATGTTGCAAAACGATCTATGAGAGTGGGCCCTTACAACTCACTGACCCATAAAGTGACCTACTAAAGTGCAACCACTTGAAGCAAAATTACCCTCAATTTGGGATGGTCTGACAAATCCAAGGGAAAATCTCCTTGGTCGAGCCCTAGCTTTTAACCCTAATCCACATGGGGGGGGGGGTGATTCCACCTCCCTCAAGGTTTTATTTGCCGCACTTTTAAACGACATTTGCTATGTCCCCCAGCCTCCCTGACTTTTACTAATTATCTATTAGCCACATTTTGGTGGAAAAATGTTTGAACAATAGGACTCACTTTACCCGTGACATGCCCATATTTGGAAGGAGGTAGCAGCAAAATCACTGCTTTCAATGATTTCAATGGAATTATTTGATTTAATTATGAAGTATTATACAGCAAATGAATCAGCAAACAAAGGGCTTCAATTTGATACCGGAATTTCTGGAATTTGATGATGTCAGCACTTTTTTATAATGACGTCATTTTGGCCGCCATTTTGGACTAATTAGCAACTTTTTCAAGCTTTTTCGAACTTTCTCAATGAAAAACACTCTAATGATACATTTGCTATAGATAATCACCATTTTGCAGGCTCTTTTGGTCTCTTTCTACATAGAATAAATTAATCGCACAGATGACGTCATAAGAATCGGCCAATTTCTGCCAAAATATCACTCTAAAATCGTTATTTTCAATAAAATAATATTTTATCACGACATATGTTGACGAACTGAACCAAAAACTGCATAAGGTTCATGCAAAATCTTCATTAAACTTGAATTCAACTTGGAAGCCTGATTTTCACAGATTTTCAGCTTCGTGACGTCACTGTGATGTCACAAGGTGTGGCAGCCACACCCAAATTTCGCTACGAGCTACAAATTACCTGTTCTATAACTGTGCCAAGTTCTATTGAATTCGGATGAGTCTAAGGCAGTTTTCAGAGGGGGGGGGGTGGAAAGCACGCCCCCCCATAAATAATGGTAGGTCGAAAAAAGCCCATATGGATTAGGGTTAAGTTTTTTTAGCAAATTTATCTGCTGCTAAGCCTATGTTGAACTTCAGCAGAAGGTGCTTTGGAACAGAATCAAAGCTCTTGTGGTGCAGTGGTTTAATCCTTTGATATTGCAGCAAGAATAGTCAGGTGGACAGGGTTCGATCTCAGGTAGAGCCTCGCCACTTGAGCGTCATGCCAAGAGGCTGTGGTCTCGGTTAGGTCTGTTCTACTTCTGCGATCCAAGCGCTTGGCGCTAAAAACCGCAACTTTACCTTCATCTTCACCTGTGTTTCTTTGCTGGCTATCATTAGGCCCCATGCTTAAAATCTAAGCATGGAAATGTCCTTCATGAGTCTGGTACCCAGGGTATGTCCGTCAGAAAGGTCACAATTTCTATAAAGACTGCTATCTATGTTCTTGTATTTTTTGCTAAGGTTTCTCACATGCTCCCCAAAAGATCATTTATCTAGCGGCAACTTTGTTCCAATGTACGTGTATCAATCCGCATTTTTATCATTTCATGCAGCATCTCAGGCAGATTTATGAGCATGTGAAGCATTGAAGGACAGTGAAATGTGAACGGCTCGTAGCTATGATGGTGTCTGGATATATGCAATGACAAGCACGGCAATTGAAATGTCCACGAGCAGATGTACCCGGAGCACTTCCTTT
Source organism: Aurelia coerulea (assembly GCA_039566865.1). Classification (NCBI taxonomy): domain Eukaryota; kingdom Metazoa; phylum Cnidaria; class Scyphozoa; order Semaeostomeae; family Ulmaridae; genus Aurelia; species Aurelia coerulea. The sequence goes on along the minus strand of CM076947.1, from coordinate 17,935,706 downwards.
CATTTTTCATTTTAAAATTATTTATCCATGGTAGCCCCACCAGTCAGATTGATTTTCAGGGGGGGGGCGTGATTTCGCACACATTTCAAGGAAATTAGTGTCACTTCGAAAGGCATGTAAGTATGAAAAAGTCAATACTGCTATGATCGCTCATGTGGCAAAGGTTTTCCGTTCATACATCGTGCTTGAAGATTGCTATCTTAAAAATGTGAAGGCCAGAAAAGGATACGTTAACGACTCCACAGGGGTGATTGGTAGAATTTCGGACAAGGTTTCACTGAAGCAAGAATTTTATTGAAGCTAATTTTATTACTACCCAGATAATAATGTGTAAGCAATCAAAATAATGGAAAAAGAAAATGGAATGATGGTCATCGTGACCTTTTAATGCTATCCCTGCCACTGTAATTAGGGGTGTTTTCCTTTACGCTTTTAACCTCATATATTGTTTTTATATCATAAAACTAGTAAATATTGTTAAAGGTGGCAAATGATACATTCATAAATACATACCCAAAACATGAAAGCAATTTTCTGAAAAATCAGAAATAGCAGTGATTTCTTCAAAGCCCAAAGATAACTGCCAATTTATCAGATATCTCCAAATTATTAAAGCAACAAAAATGCAGAATTTCATGCCCAAGAAATGTCATGCACGAGCATCTGAATGCTAGCGAGTACCTCTATTCTTGGGGTTGCACAGTTGTTACATGACGTAAAGCCGACATATGCTAATAAAGTGGCAAATAAAGTTTTGAAATCTTTGAAATAGGACACAAACAATCATATAAAAGAAACGGATTCTTTTTCATTGAAAAAGAACAACAAAAACACATTGAAACCATAGATAGGAAGCAAACGTTCCTCTTCACTAAAAATTGAACACCTTGAAGACCTGATCAAGATGATGGAAAGTTACCCATTATTTTGATTTCATTGAATAAGAAAAGTAAATTGCAAGAGCTTTGATTTAAACTGATTTTGAAATCAATGTAAGGGATGATTTTCAGTGACGATATGAAAGTTTACAACTGGGCTGAAGTGATCCATTGTGCTGTCACTGCACATATCACAAACAATTTTACACTTGAGTGGAAATTGGGTACCAGGCTTTCAAGATTCCACGAAAATGATAACAAACCAAATTTTAGTGAAATAAGATGAAATAGAGAAAAACACAAAATATATAGTAGCCTTACCTCACTGTTTCCGGCTCTTTTCTTTAATATCCTCTCGAGACAATACAATTTAGCTTTTCAACATTGCAAACAGCAAAATAAATGCCAATATGATCTTAGATCAAAGGTTGTAACCCCGCAAATTGAGAATTTGTATCTGAAACCAGTATCTATTCACAAATGCAAATGCAAACACCAGTTGCAGCAAACAAAAAAGTTTAGAAAATAGACCAATTTAAACAATCTTTGCGTTCGGTTTTTTTGCAAAATGGAGCTGAAAGATGCTGGAAAACGAAGCTTTGATTGTGCACACGCCTTTATTTTGAATGTTTTGATAAATATAATGCATTCACGCAGTCTGTGATTGCTTATCCGGTAAAACGAAGACCAAAACGCTCTATCAGTCCAGAATACCTGACCAGCAAGCGTGTAACCTCGTGAGCATGAGTTCAATTAACCGGATTGAATAAATCTGACCTTTGCAGATTAAGGATCATATCTAATTCGCCGTCTAAGTTGGTTATTGATATCACACCATAGTAAATATGTCCAAATATCTGCAACAAAACAACCATCCATCAATATAGAATCAAGATTCATCTTCATCGCTTGTGGTCGGAGGAATCTGTACAAAAAGTTAACACGTCCAAAATTTGTTCTGTGTGGGTCAAGGGAAAGTTAAAACATGTGCAAGCCTGTTGTTTGCTACTATCAATTAGATTTCTTTCAAAATGATCATCGTTGTTAGCGAGTTTGTCGACTTAGCGAGCAAACATTTAATTCGTTAATCGGTTCTATTGTTCCCATCCTACAAGTTATCTTACACAGTTGTTTATCTAGGAATCGTCCACACAGTGGACAGGCCTAGATTTCTTGACCAAACTTGCTAGCATCTGAGTTTCAAAGCGATGGTAATTAAAGTCAATCGGACTATTTAAGTGTAAAGGCAACTTGTTGGGTCAATTTTAAAACTTGACAATTTCTGTTAGTGGTTTTCATTTAGCTTTAAATATCGTCAGGCTGAATTGTTATCACATTTGATATAGAACTTAGGCAGATTCTATACTGTAAAAAAATTCATAAATCAGTTTTAAATCGGTAACAACATGACCAATGCTAATGAGCTAAATTTGATATCTAAGATTATATGTTATGCACACAACAAAATCCGTTTCAGGAAATGTGAGATGTACGGCAAAGTTATTGTCCGCTTGCAAAAATTATGAGTTTCTGTTACTCATACGGTAGGTTCTAATCTAAATACCTAATTTCAAATAATATAACGTAGGTTCTAATCTAAATACCTGATTTCAAATAATGTTGCTCTCGTAAGTATTTATGCTTAAACTCTATCATTACGTAAGCTCTGTCCCGGACCCCTTGAAAAGAAAGATCTATAAATTGTTGATAAGTTTACCTATTTTTACATTCCAGCAGGCTAAAACTTTCTCCATAGCTTGGATAGAAATTGAACACGCATATGTATTGCTTAATAGAATCAATATATCCCTACATTTCATAAACTGTATAAATTAGTACGTTTCATCAACTGTACAAAAATGACCTTCCATTGGCAGAAGAGCTCGTGTCGTGGCCAAATACAATCGTGGCCAAAATACTTGGGAAAATTCATAAAATTGCATTACTTCGGTCTTTGATTACGTGCCCCCCAGTCCACGTATTTCAATGTTGCTTGAATCAAACACTATTCGACTTTCTCAACATTGAAATGGGGGAAACCGGGATCAAAAGATTCTAAACGTATGTTTTTGCCTCGATAGTTTAGGACACATCAAGAAAAATGCAAATAATTAATCCACCTTTTCAAGGTAAGAGGCGCGAAAGCGGAAGTATTTTGTTATTTGAGATTTTGCATTTTTGAGACTAAAATCTTACTGTGCGTACAAAAGGTTTAGTCTTAAGACAAATTTTCATATTCATATCTGTCTTTATTTAGAAATTATGATGATATAAAGAATTTCTATTCGTAAGGGCTTTGACCGTGGAAATCGGAGTTTTGACAAAAATTTGTCCAAACCTTGATTTCACGGTCAAACCCCTTATAACTTTAAATTCTTAAAATTGTCATAATTTTCAAATGAAGACAAAAGACATATATGAATGTGAACATTTGCTACTTTGCTAAACTTTGTACGCAGAACAAAATTTTGGCTTCAAAAATGCAATATCTCAAATAACACAAAAAACTTCCGCTTTCGCGCCTCTTACCTTGAAAAGGTGGATTTGCCTATGCCTCAGCCAGTGTTCTGTTTTGGTGGATGGGGTCGCAAGTTGCGAGCGAAGCGAGTAAAAGGTGTGTGTTTGGGGGCTTGCCCCAGCCAGACAAAATTTGGGGGCACGCCCTTTAGAATGCCGAAAACACCCTCTTTTAGGCATAGCCACCCAGAATCGAAGGACGATAAAGTTGCAGATAAGCATTTACCAATCTGACTTTCCTACTCCCAGGAGAAACAAGAATGTTCAAACATGTTCAAAAAAGAAACAAGCAGGTGAAACAGTTTCATTGGAACTTTCAATGCCGCTTTAAAAGCAGTCGACAGCTTCCCCTTCTTCTTTTAGTCTTATTGAATTCTCATCAAGAATTTGTAACTTAGGAACTCTAATGTCAATGCTAAAATCATACCCATGTCATGCGTGGCAGATTCGTTAGACCACTTTTCAGCGAAAAGGTTTGGGCCTAATTGATCATATAATTGATCATATAGCTACAATTTGTGCCAGAAACATCATCAAATCAGGAGTGCATGAAGTTTCTATGAGTGATCATTATATGGTATACTGTGTCCGTAAGTTTAATGGAGCAGTAGTAAAAGGCCATAAAATGATAAAAACTCGAAAAATGAAAAATTTTAATGAGCAGGCATTCCTATCTGATGTTGCTGGGATCGATTGGGAGCAAATGCTTACTGAAACTGATGATATCAATGTGCTTGTTAACCACTGGACTAGCTTATTCTCTCTGATCGTTGACAAACATGCCCCAATATGTGAAATGCGTGTCTCAGATAAGTACTGTCCCTGGATTGGCAAGGACCTTAGGGATTTAATGCGGACAAGAGATAAGTTAAAGAAACCTGCTGTCAAGAGTAAGTCCACACTTTTGTTTGGCTCATATAGACAAGTTCGCAACAAGGTCAATTCTCTAAATATCCAGCTTAAGAAAGAGTACTACAATAATGAAATATCTGCATGCAAGGGCAACATGAAAGAATCATGGAAGACAATCAATGAACTTCTCAATAAGAGGTCTAAGTCAAGTAACATTGATACTCTTAAGGGGTCTGGTTCAGAAACTGTTCACAAAAAGGATATTTCTGATGCAATGAACAGTTACTTCTGCTCAGTAGGTAAGGATCTTGCTGATAAGATCACTCCAGCTCCAAACCCCCTTCTGTCAGGTGACTTTGAAATGAACAAAACTAAAGCAAAGTTCCACTTTAGGACTATTAAGGTGCAAGAAATCAGAGATGCATTTGCAAAGGTTAAAACAGCAAAGAGCTTTGGAACTGATAATATCTCTAGCTACTTTTTGAAGCTTGCTTTACCTTTCATTGAAAATTCCCTTGTTTCTTATTTAATACATCAATTGAAACAAGTATGATTCCTGATTCATGGAAAATTGCTAGAGTTACTCCTTTTTCAAAGAAGTCAAATTATCGCCCCATTTCAGTCTTACCTGTCATTTCAAGGCTCTTTGAAAAGCTAGTAACCAATCAGGTGTATACGCATATGGAAGATAACGGTCTGTTTTCATCTGGCCAATCTGCCTATTTGCGCCTTCCTTCTACTGCAACCCACCTACTTAAAAATACCGACGATTGGTAAAATGGGCTGGATCTTGGGAAGCTTGTGGGCCTAGTTTTCATTGATCTAAAAAAAACATTTGACACTGTTGACCTTTCTTTGGCAATTCTTTGCCAAAAATTGGCGCACTATGGCGTTCAACAGCGGGAACTCGCATGGTTTAAATCATACCTGTGCAACCGAAAACAGTTTTGTCGGGTTAATGGTGTAAATTCAAAAACCGAGGGTATAGATGTTGGTGTGCCCCAAGGCTCATGTCTTGGTCTCCTTCCCTTCCTTATTTATATCAATGATCTACCACAAGCTGTCAAAAATTCAGTTCTTTCCATGTATGCCGATGATACAAGTCTGTGCTACCAGTCTTCTGATATAAGTGTGCTGAATGACGCCGTCAATGATGATCTCAAACAACTGGACACTTGGCTTCAAGGCAACAAACTCTCTTTGAATGTTGCGAAAACAAATTCCATGTTAGTTTCCACTAAGCAAAAGCATAACATCCTCAAAAATCGAAATGAGGATTTGGATTTGAAAATTCGTGACAACGAGCTCAGAGTAATCCAAAAAACTAAATACCTTGGTGTGCAGATTGATAACTCTCTTAACTGGAAAGAACACATCAAGACTGTTTCTACGAAAGGTTTTAGAGCTATTGGCTTTTTAAAGCATGCCAAAACTTTCCTACCGCAGGAAACTCTGAAGACTCTTTACACAGGTATTGTCGAGCCACACTTTCGATATTGTTGCTCTGTTTGGGGTTGCGCCGGATCGACTGAGCTGAATCAGTTGCAAAAACTTCAAAACCGAGCTGCTAGAATTATAACCAACAGCAGTTTTGACACCCCAAGTGGACCACATATTGACAGGCTGGGTTGGAAGACCATTGAAGAACTTATAGCTGGTGAATCTAAAACAATGGTCTTCAAGTCCCTGCATGAACTTGCTCCGCAATACCTGTGTGACCTCTTCACCCGAAACTCAAAGTGCTCTTTGTATGTCCTGCGTAATACAGAGACGGATTTAAGACTACCCAAGAAAAAGTCAAGTAATGGGCAAAAATGTTTTTCTTATCGAGGAGCAAAAATATGGAATGACCTTCCAGCTGAAACCAAACAGGCATCTTCCCTAAATAGTTTTAAACAGTCTATTTAGAAGTTAGTGTTTCTTTTCTTTTATCTTAAACTTTGTAAATTATTATTAGGTTTTTAAAGTTATGTTTTTTATGGTGTATTTAATCCATTTCCTTAGTAATTTTATATTGTAAGTAGTGTTTTTAAGTGGAGGGCCCCTTGTGAAACAGCTCCGGCTGAAGGGCAACCCTCCTTAAAAGAATCAAATATCAAAATATCAAATATCAGGCAGGCAGGCAGGCAGGCAGGCAGGCAGGCAGGCAGGCAGGCAGGCAGGCAGGCAGGCAGGCAGGCAGGCAGGCAGGCAGGCAGGCAGGCAGGCAGGCAGGCAGGCAGGCAGGCAGGCAGGCAGGCAGGCAGGCAGGCAGGCAGGCAGGCAGGCAGGCAGGCAGGCAGGCAGGCAGACAGACAGGCAGGCAGGCTAATTTCGCTCGCTGATTGAAGCAGAATAGCAAGGCTGTCTTCGGCAGCAATAATAATTATTACTTTCTTTAAGGTTGGCGTAGTGTATAGCACTAGGCTTATTAATGCCAAACATTATAAATACAAAAATGTAACCTAAATTTAAAATAAAATCGTTACACAATCTACAGTTGCATGAAACATTCAAAAACTTAATTTCCCTTTTAAAATACTCCATAGATGGGGACTCTTTTATATACAATGGCAAATCTCACCAGAGGTTCTGCCCCAGAAAACTCACAGTTTCTAACCCATATGCTGGAGTCCTAGGTTTGCGTGCATAGATATTGCTCGTAATTCTTAAGTTGTAATGCATTTCTCTCTCCGCGAAAATTTCTTTCATGAAATAAGGATTTAGATTCATCCTCGTTCGGTAAATTTCAGTAACAAGCAACTGCAGATTTCGTTGATGAATAGAGACTGAATGGTTTGTAATTAACAGTTTTTAAAACTTGAGTAGACTGATTGCAACTTCATAGTTATTGCTATTGATAGGCTGATGGACGCTATAACCACGACTCATGGACTTTCACATTGAACATTGGGACGAAATTGTTTCCCTTCACGCCACGTCCGATATGGAAACCATAGCAATACTGTAGACTGATTACAATTCGTCGTAAATTTCGCTCTTTTTTATATTTTTGACTTTAACCTTTTCGCTCAATCTACGACTCATAAAAAGCTAAGTGAAAACGAGGACAAAACTAATGTACGAGAATTCGACCGAAACTTGGTCGGTCGATTGATTGATTGATGGATTCGATTGATCGGTCGTGCCGCAGGGAGACTTCCTAGCTGTGATGGAGGTCATGTGACTTTTCCACGCCTTCAAACTTTTTCGGAATGAGTGAACCAGACAAACTTGCGTTCCTTTGACAATCAAAACAATAAAGATTTCGTTAAATTCAGCCAGCCAGCGGGATCTAATTTCTTTCAAATGAAACAATGATAAATCTAAAACAATACAATCATGATTGTTTTGATTGCCAATGGAACCCAAGGTATATTTCAGAAACTTTTTGCTGAAGCCTTCTGCAACCTATTGTGAGACTGTTTTACGCAAAAAACCTGCACTAGCTATTTTGTAATAATTTCAATCACTAATATTTCTGCTGTTAATACTATGGTTAACAAAGGATAAACGTTTCATCAAGTTTCGGTTATTCTTTATCTTAAAATGCGCGAGTTTTCTGGCGTTATCTTCAGGGGAACTTTGCAATTTTTTCTAGAATGTTCTTCGGTCGGGGAAGCTCAAGAAACGAACACAAATTATTCTCGCAAAGAAAAAAACCCACAAAGGCTTCTCAAAACTATAAATAATTCTCCTAAAAATATGCAGTTATCCACAAAACTCTTATGACACATTTGTTTCGTAAGATTGAAAATAGTTTCTGTTTAAGCAGCTTTTGTGATTTTAAACTTCATAAGGAAAGATAAATTGATCGGCACTTTGCAAGAATGAAGAAACTTTTTCAAGGTTCAAGCCTCTTTGACAAATTTACTATAATTTGCATAGAATTTCAAATACGAATACTTCTGCTGTTTATAGAGGAATGTTTCAAGAAATTTCGGTATCTATTCCACATCGAATGTGTGAGTTTTCTCTTAACTTTTTGCCGGGTCGAAGTGCTTACCTCAAGCTCCTTTTTTGTTTTGCTCAAGCCAAAAAGGAATCCTGTGTTTCACGATTTAAATTCGCCAAACAGTAAGTCTTCCGGGGTCTTCATACAGCAAGTTGGCAAACAAACAAATGCATCCTTTCCCTTTAAAACTCTTTCGTACAGCGCCTTTTGACATCATCTTTATTCTGTCCGTAGCTGCGATGATAACAACCTCCATTTTGGCAAAAAGCAAACGCGAAGCGCTGTCCTCTTGACAGGGCGACCAACTCTGTGGGCATCGAAAATTCCGAAAACTGCCGAAAATTTTACCGAAAGCTCAACAAATTTACGCGGGAAATTTAAATGAGCCAATCACAGCTGAGCAGCCCCGAATGCTGCAATCTGATTGTAACGTCAGGAACTTGACGTGAAAACGAGTTTTTGCCCTGATTTTGAGTTAGTTTGATTATGAGTCCCTGTTTGAGCGAGCAATTCCATTCAATTCAATTAGTAATTCTACTCAATAGCGAGCGAAAACTAGGGACGAACTGTAATAAGTCTAGCAATACTGTATGAAAAGCCGAGTGCTTCAGGCAATGGCGGATGGGCCTAACTTGTTGGCTCAATCCTCAGATAGTAAAACACCTCAAAATTCAAGTTTTTGAATGACGTTAGCAATGAACCAAAGCCACAAATATCCAGATGAATGTTTCCTCAATCCAAAAAATCAAGAAACCTTTCAGTTTCGATCAGAATTTCCTCATTTTGAATGCCACTTCAGCTAGCAAAAGTGCACGCCTGCACGCCACTGCTTCTGAAATTTTCCAACTACCGAAAAGAGGCCATGAGCTCGTTGTGCCCCCATTGTTTATTTTCGTCCCACTTTTTGATGTGAAAGTCCATAAGTCCCAGTTTGAGCAAAAACAATACATTGTTGTTGTTGTTGTTTTTACTGCTGTTGTTGTTGCGATAACTGGGACTATTTCGTGAGTCTAAAACTTGAGGTCCGATCATGATACGCTATTCGCAATGCACATTCGTGAATGGAGTTAATTTTTGCGTTAACTCGTCTATCGTGAAACATCCATATCAATGGACAGTAGCTAAATTGTGACATTACGAAAGCTCTCATGACTTTCCTTATTTTTTCTTCAGGCATATACGCTGAGACCCTTGCAAGAGCATGCATATTCTGGCTTGCTTTCGTACACACCATGTTCACGTGTTGCTGAAAATTTAGCCTTTGGTCAATTAACCTAACAATGTTTCTTCTTTACTCTCTTTAATAACAGAGCAACTCTTATTGAAATTTCAGTTTCTTTCTCACCAACTATGCGGAGATGGCATTTCTCTTCGTTTAATTTCATGCAGTTTTGTTCAAACCAATTGCTTCACTTCATTTCATTTAAAATATTTATACAGGTTAAAAAAGTTTCAGAATAATAACTGGTTTTCAAACTGACCTGTTAAAAAAAACCTAAGCTGCAAAAGGAAAACTAGTTACAATAATTTTATATATTTACAAAAGCCAATCATTTACAGTTTAATACAGTTAATAAACGGTGAATAAATTAAAATACGAAGGAAAGCACGTAATCCGACTTACTAGATCAGATTTTTGAAAGCACCAGGAGAGGAAGCTGATTTACTAGCTTTATCCAGGCTGTTCCAAAGGGTGGTTCCTCTGTAGCAGAAAGATTTCTGACCTGTTTTTGTTTTAAGTAATGGTATTTTCAGATTCAGATCTGTCAATCGCAGATTTCGTTCATCACTGTCGGAGCATCTTGTGAACAACGAGGACAAATAGTCTGGAGCCAACGAATTTAAGGACGTATACATAAGCGAAGCTGATTCTTTGAAAATAAGCTGCTTGACTGTTGCCCATCCAAGACCGTTGATCAGAGGCATTGCGGATGTATCATATTTGCTATTCGTTACAATTCTGGCTGCCCTATTTTGTACCTTTTGCAGCCTGCTAATGTTAGTGTCACTGCAGCAGCCCCACACAGAGCAACAATAACTTAAATGTGGCTCAACAAGGCCTCTGTACATATCATTAAGTATGGCAGGCTTCAGAAACCTTTTGGAGTACTTAATAAGGCCAAGAGCTTGAATAGCTTTGGTCCTAGTTTTCTGTATATGTTTGTCCCAATTAAGACGATTATCTATTTGAACCCCAAGATATTTGATATCATTTACAATCTCAATAGGTAGATTATCTATCTCAAAAGATGGCTGAACATCAGGATGGTTTTCGATCTTGCGAATATTTGGAGATGATCCAATCACAAGAGCCTGTGTTTTAACCACATTCAATGAAAGTTTGTTGCCTTGTAGCCACTCCTTTAGCTTGGTCAGTTCATCCTTTAGGTCGTTTTGCAGTTCAATAGGGTTCTTAGATGAAAGGGAAATAGTGGTGTCATCAGCATACATGGTAACGTGTCCTTTATGCAATGCATAAGGTAAATCATTTATATAGATAAGAAACAGCAATGGACCAAGGCATGAACCTTGAGGAACCCCACAATTTATGCTACTGATTTCAGAAGCAGAACCATTTACTTTGCAAAATTGCCTCCTGTTATGCAGATATGAGGTAAACCAACTAAGTTCGATACCTGTGATACCGTACTTTTGTAGCTTTTCGAGTAATATTTCATGGTTGACGGTATCAAAGGCCTTCTTAAGATCAATAAATATTAGGCCGGTATATTTACCCTTATCGATATTCAGATACCAATCGTTTGTGTTTGACATGAGACATGTAACCACAGAGTGCAATAATCGAAAACCAGACTGATGTTTATAAATTAGTTTTCTAGAGTCGAGGAATTCGTACACCTGATTATATACGAGTTTCTCGAAAAGTCTCGATACAGCGGGCAGAACAGATATTGGCCTGTAGAGTGCAATAATCGAAAACCAGACTGATGTTTATAAATTAGTTTTCTAGAGTCGAGGAATTCGTACACCTGATTATATACGAGTTTCTCGAAAAGTCTCGATACAGCGGGCAGAACAGATATTGGCCTGTAGGGTTAGTTTAGGGTTCTTAGATGAAAGGGAAATAGTGGTGTCATCAGCACACATGGTAGCGTGTCCTTTATGCAATGCATAAGGTAAATCATTTGTATAGATAAGAAACAGCAATGGACCAAGGCATGAACCTTGAGGAACCCCACAATTTATGCTACTGATTTCAGAAGCAGAACCATTTACTTTGCAAAATTGCCTCCTGTTATGCAGATATGAGGTAAACCAACTAAGTTCGATACCTGTGATACCGTACTTTTGTAGCTTTTCGAGTAATATTTCATGGTTGACGGTATCAAAGGCCTTCTTAAGATCAATAAATATTAGGCCGGTATATTTACCCTTATCGATATTCAGATACCAATCGTTTGTGTTTGACATGAGACATGTAACCACAGAGTGCAATAATCGAAAACCAGACTGATGTTTATAAATTAGTTTTCTAGAGTCGAGGAATTCGTACACCTGATTATATACGAGTTTCTCGAAAAGTCTCGATACAGCGGGCAGAACAGATATTGGCCTGTAGTTTTACCGGTCGTCTTTAGGGCCATTCTTATAGATTGGTGTAACCCGAGCAACCTTCCAGTCATCAGGGAATGTTCCTGTGGATAATGATAGGTTGAAAATGTCACACACAGATTCTGCGATAACAGGGAGTGCTCTCGGGGGGGGGGGGGGGGTAACTAAGCCTAGTTTTGGACGGGGGCGTGCCATTTTGGTTCAAAATTTGGACCCATAATTCCGCACATATCTGAAAAAATGTGACCCATAATTCCGCAAACCTGATGAAAATATGGCCCATAGTTCCGCAAAATGATGAAAACTTGGCCCATAATTCCGCAAGGCAAAGAACAATGCAAAAAACCACAACATCACCTTCACCTATATTTTATGATAGTTAATGTGGTAAAGAGGGTAAAATCTAAGTACATGTTTTAAGGGCAACATTTCTTAGTCCAAAGAGTTTTCAGTTCTGACTGAAACCCTGTTAAGCCCCGGGGGTGGAGGTGCCTAAAGTCAAGGGTGGATATGTGTGAAGGTGCAAACAAAACATTACCCAAAAATTGGATGCCTTATGACAAAAATGATACCCAGAACTGCTGATTATATTGAAACAACCATACCCAAAACTGGAACTTCAAACCATGATTGTATTTTATATACCACAAAAAGGTAAAGAAACAAATATCTCTCTCAAACTGATCTTCCCTGGCTTTTTCTGCACTTAAAATTGACGAGGGTGCGCACACCATAGCCTTACAATACACGCCCGTGCGCATTATCAATAAAAGGATTCAAGAGTTCTTGAGAATTTTGAAAGGATTCTTTCCATTCTAACAAGAATTCTTAAGCCATATGAAAGAGTATGTTTTGAACGTTTTGAATTTAGATCACTCAGTATCAGGTCACTCCTGCAACATCTGGTGGAGAGTGTCAGAAAGTATTTTGCAAAAATGTTTAAATTAGTTTTGAGATATTTTTGAGCTACAGCGAAACAGTTTGATGTTGAACTCAAGTCATAAGTGAAGTAGTAGTGAAGTTAAAGTTTTGAATGCTGATAAAAAATGATTCACATTACAGGCCTTATGTATGGTCCCCCTCCCCCCCCCCCCCAGTCCAGTTCAATTAAATCAAATCAATGATCAACTGATGAGCAATGAATGAAAATAATTTCAAAAGAGGAGGTGAATCATGCCACTGGCACTCCTAGTTCTGAATTTCATAAAATTCAATCTTACCTGCCAGTTAATTGTGTCACATTGCTCACATCTCTTCTCTCACTCAGCTCAATTTTCATTTGTTTGTATTTGTTGAAAAAACGATAAAAATGGCGGATGAGTAGAGCACGTGTTTTGGCAAGGATTATATTTGTTAGTTCTGAAGTATTTTAAGCTCGATAAATCTCTCTATCCTCGACTTGGATTATTCACATAAGCATTAGAAGCATTTAAAGGAGCCAGAATGATGATGAGTGAGCAGCCATCTACTACAACAATATCGGAAGAATCCGGATCCAACTTAGGCCTAGGCCTAACGTCTACATCCTCCACACCAATGGTGCAGAAAGGAAAGGAGGATTTCAGCTCAGTAGAAGAAGTAGAGAAATTCTACAGTTTACCACGGGCTAAAGAGAAAAAAGCAACAGGAAAATCTGCTACCTGTGAATATGAAGCATTCAAAGAAGGCTTATACTTGCCCACAGCATTATTTCACTGCTTCAAAACGCAAGGCCAAAGGCTTCCATTCTGGATTCTTGCCATGACTAAAATATTGTACAGTGATTCATTTAGCAGTAAGCATGATGTGGAATGGATTGACAAGCATGATAACAAAGGTAACTTTGTTGATATTGAGATCAGAGTTAAAGATCCAAAGGGGGTCGATTTGGGATATGTGATCACAGTTCACTTAGACAGTAACAGAATCTCAGTGCAAGGTCAGAATTATCTAGAATTCATCATCAGCATTTTCCCAGACATTTTGGAGCTTGTCAGCACTCTCATTAATGCACACCAGGTCCCAACTAAGAAGTTAATTACAAAACCTGTTCAGCCCAGATCTGTTGGTAAGAAATTTAAGAGTTTAGACAACTCACAACTGGTACATGATGGGCCTACTGTTGCTGGTCAAACCAAAGATTCTGAAAATTCATTGGCAACAATTTCTGATGATATTGCTGATATTCAAGCATCTCTTCAAAAACTAAACATAAATGAGCTTCTCCAAACAGTTATCGTGAACCAGAATGGCATAAATGATAGGCTGAATGCTCTGGAATCAAAGCTTCAGTCACCTTCACGAACAAGTACACCAGTAGACCTTTCCATTCAGTTTCAAGATATAAAAACACACATGTCACAGTCAGCAAAACAAATATCGGATTCACTCAGAGAAGATTTCAGAGAAATATCTGCAAAAAATTGCGAAGTATCACTCCTCATGGAAGAAATTGACAGTAAAAGTAAGGAGATATCAGTGTTGAAAGATAAAGTGAAAATGTCACAAAAGGCTGCAAGTAAACTTGATGCACTGGAAAAGGAAAATGAAGTTCTTAGGAATGAACTCTCTAAAAGCACAAACAATATTGAACAGATGCAGCAAAGTTATCGCAAGCATCAGGCTGATGTGGAATCTCTCTCCTTAAGCAATAAGAATCTTGTGGAAGAGATTATCATGCTTAAGAGTGAGAATGTAAGTGTCAAAAGGCTAAATGAAATGTTATCAAGTCACTCTGATTTTATCAAGGATCAAATTATCTGCAAGGATAAAGTCATCAACTCTCTAGTTGGTCATAACAAAGCCCCCACTCTATCAAAGAATGTAGAAGCACAAGCTAAACAGAACGCTTGTGACACTGGAGAAAATCAAGTTCTCATAATGGGGGACAGCATAATTAAGCTTGTAGAGCCGGACAAGCTCCTTTCACGAAATCCGGAAATCAAAGTCACCAAAGCCACATCCTACACCTGGGAAGAGGCCATAGAGGCAGTGAGCGATCCAGCTTTGCTAATACCTAACAACATAGTGTTACATATAGGTACAAATGATATTCGAGATGGCAAGCCAATTGATTCCATCTTGCAAGCTGCTAAGAAGACAACACAGTTGGTCTTTAAAAGGAATCAAGAGGCAAAAGTATCTATTAGCTCAGTAGTTCCCAGAGGGGATGATAAAAACCTCGATTTACAACGTCAAGAGTTAAATTTGAAATTCCTGAAATGGACCCATGAGGAAGAGAATGTGTGCTTAATTGATAATACTAATCTCTCACTGCGAGGTAAAATAAATGACAAGTTGTATGCTGTTGACAAAGTGCACCTGAACACAGAAGGAGCCAAATTTTTCTCAAGCAACCTAAGTTTCAACCTAAAAGAGCAGCTTGGTTTGTCTAGTACGTACCTCAATAAAGAGAGCCAGGAGCCGAGGAAAGGATTCCAGAGAAGAGGAGGGAGAGGCAACTTTTATAACAATGGTCAAAGGCAGCGTCCTTGGTCACCTTCATATACTTAAAGAACAAAGCAGTGAATCCTTGCCACATCACTGTCTATAACTTTAATTCGTAATGTTATCGAAAATAGGTAAGTTTTTGAACTTTTTAGAAATTGGTTTTTGGAATATAAATGGTATATTCCAAAATGTTGGTTCCAGTAAGGTCTCCAAGTTAACTGAGGAGGAATTTCTTCAAACGATATTCAATTTGGATATATTTGCACTAGCAGAAACTCATACTGGAGCCAAGCAAGAAATTTGCTTGAAAGATTTCGTAACTTTTTCAAGCACAAGACGAATCAGTAAAAATGGCCGTTATTATGGGGGATTGACAGTATTTGTCAAAAGAACCATTAGACCTGGGGTTAAGATCATTAGTTTAGATAACCCCGAGACAATTTGGATACAACTTGACAAATCCTTCTTTAATCTAAACGATGATATCTTTGTCGCTTTTGTATATATCCCTCCTATTAACTCTCCTTACCTCCAAAAAATGGAAACAGATACTTCGGTTATGTTTCAAAACTTGGAGCAAGAGGTAGCCAAGTACACTGATCAAGGAAAGGTATTCCTGCTTGGAGACTTTAATGGTTACACCAACACTATAAACGACTTTGTTGAGCATGACTCAACTGAAAATAGATTTTTCCATATGCCATTAGACTATGAAGAGGATAGTAGCTCCCCAAGAGAAAATATGGACTCAAGAGCTCCAAATGATAGTGGGAAAATGCTGCTGCAGTTATGCAGGTCAGCA
The DNA here is from genome assembly GCA_039566865.1 of Aurelia coerulea. Taxonomy (NCBI): domain Eukaryota; kingdom Metazoa; phylum Cnidaria; class Scyphozoa; order Semaeostomeae; family Ulmaridae; genus Aurelia; species Aurelia coerulea. Next base: position 17,919,721 of record CM076947.1, on the reverse strand, counting down.
TCACTCAGGGTAGCTAATGGGAGAGTGAATGGTGATAAAAATGGGAGCTTTACACGATTTCCTCTTCACAGTGGGTTAAGTGCCGAACCAAGTACAATAGACTATTGCTTAGCCAATGTTTCTTGTTTACCTCAAATTGAGCGTTTTAATGTAGGTAAGCTAACTATACTCTCCGACCACTGCTGTATTTCTATGAGAATAAAAACAAGATTAGTCCCTTCAGTCCCATCTCATACAACTGACGTCAATCTTTCCAAAGTTCCTCAAAAATGTATCTGGAACCCATCTGTTTCAGAAGCTTTTGTAACACTGCTGAATGCCCCCGAGACTCTAAAACAACTTTCCTCTTTTGGAGACTCGGATATCCAATCAACCCAACAGGGTATAAATACAGCCGTGGATCAGTTAACTAATATTGTTAATAGTGTTGCTTTTAGTGCTATGGCTCAGAGTAATAGGTGCAACAGGACAAAGGGGAAAAAACGTAGCCCACCCCATAAGAGATGGTTTTCCAAAGATTGCAGGATGACTAAGAATAAACTCTCTAGACTTGCATCCCGATTAAAAAAAATCCCCTTTTGATTGTGATCTACAGTCTAGATATAGATGTCTATACTATGAATACAAAACAATGATTCGGAAAGCAGCTAGGTCTTACAACTCAGATCTTAAGAATAAACTCTTAACGGTTGAGAAAAACGATCCAAAGGAATTTTGGAGGTTAATTTCAAAACTTAAGAAAGAAGATGGAAAAGACGGTGAGGAAAGGTTTGCACAAAACTTCTCGGGAACTGCAAGGAAATACTATGATTATTTCACTCAGCTTTATACTCGTAATGAAAATAAAGCAGACTGTGATGCCACTGTTTTTAAGTCTCACCTTAAACATGCTTACAGGGAAGATGATACCATGCAGATCTTAAATGCCCCCTTTAATAACGAAGAGGTAACCCGTGGTATTAGAAAACTAAAATCTGGAAAATCGCCCGGAATTGATAAGATTTTAAATGAATTCTTGAAATGTGGAAAAGAAGTGTTGTCCACTTCTATTACATGGCTCTTCAACAAGATTTTGCAGTCTGGAAAATACCCGGAGCAGTGGTCAGTAAATGTCCTCTCAGCCATTCATAAAGGTGGTTCCAAAGACGACCTAGATAATTACAGAGGAATAAGTGTAAGCTCGTGTTTCGGCAAACTATATGGCGCTCTCCTATCAAGTAGACTAGAAGAAACTATTGTGAAATTTTAACTGATTGGCCCTCATCAAATTGGTTTCCTGAAGGGGCATAGGACAGCGGATCACGTTTTCGTAATTAATAATCTCATTAACAAGATAGTAAAGAAGGAAGGGAAAAACCTTTACACGGCCTTCATAGATCTTCGCAAAGCATACGATTCCGTTGACAGGAGTCTCCTTTTTAATAAGCTATGGTCGTTTGGATTCGAAGGCAACTTCCTCCAAAGCATTCGGGCAATGTATCAATCTGTTTACCAGCGTGTTAAACTTAATAATATGCTCCTTGATCCAATTATTGCAACAAGGGGTCTCAAACAGGGTTGTAACCTTTCGCCACTATTATTTAACCTGTTTATCGAAGATATCAATCTACAATTTGATGAGAAGTGTGACCAGGTCAGCGTGGATGGTATGAAATTCACACACCTCCTGTACGCAGATGATCTCGTATTGCTCTCAACAACCCCCTCGGGTCTCCAGGCGTGCCTTGATAAAATTGAGTCATATTTCTCGAAATGGAACCTTGAAGTAAATTTGAAAAAGAGCAATGTAATGGTTTTTAACAAAACAGGTAAAATACCCAATAATATAACCTTTCATCTGGCAAATCAAAAAATGGATCTGACAAACAGGTACAAATACCTTGGCACCCTTATGTCCTCGACAGGTTCCTATAGCCCGACTATTGAAAATCTTTGTGAAAAAACTTCGAAAGCATACTTCGCCGTTAGAAACACCCTAAAAAGAGTTGATTTTGATACAAATATTACTTTGAAAATATTTGACTCAGTCCTCCAACCGATTTTAACATACAATAGTGAAATCTGGTCGCAACTTAACTCGCGACAATTTAAGGCTCTTGAAAGGCTTAATGACCAAGGCGAGCGTATTAAGTTCATTTTTGAATCTCTCTTTCGGGACAGCGAAACCCAGCACTTAAAAATATGTAAAAGTATATTGGGTGTAAACAGAAGCTGTTCAAACTTAGCAGTGTTAGGAGAACTAGGAAGATTGCCCATGGTAGTCAATTGCCTTGAGAAACAATTCCTATTTTTCTATCGCCTGATAAATATGACAGGGGATAACCTTGTCAAACGAGCTTTCAATGACAGCTGTAATTTACAAAAAAACAACAATGTCAGCTGGGTAAACTCTTGCTGTCTATACCTTGAGACATTTGGAATCGATTCAAATCCGAATAAGTTGAAACATATGAAACTAAAACGGTTTAAGGCCCTCATCAAACGGGCCCTAAGAAATAGCTTCGAGCGTTATTGGGCGAATGGAATTAAGTCAAAATTTGGCCCGTCAAATAAAGGAGGTAACAAACTGAGAACCTATGCAACTTTTAAAGGACATTTTCAGCGTGAAGCTTATACTAAATTAACCGACAAATCGCTCAGAAGGTGCTTTGCAAAATTCCGATGCAGCGATCATAGTCTGCACATCGAGGTCGGCCGGAGAGATAATTTGCCAGTCGAGGACAGAACGTGCCTTTGTAATAAAACCAGCGTTGAAGATGAACAACATTTCATGACTACCTGCCCAAAATACCACAGTTTACGAAATAAACTGTATGAGAAAATTGACAATTCTGTCATAAACTTCAAGCTTCTCACACCCGAACAAAAATTTATTTATATGATGTCATGTGAGAATCTTCAGATAATTAAATGGGTAGCATGTTTCATAAACAAGTCTATTGAATTACGTTCAGACGACAATGCCAATTGCACTTGAGTACTACCCCTTTCCCATTCCTACGCCAACGACTGAAGAGAGTTAGCACCATGCACAGTCGAAATTAGATTTATTCATTTTATATTTATATTCAATTTATTGCTGTATTTCTGTTACTACATATTTGGATTAGTTCTTTCGTTGCTGTTGTTGCTGTTGCTGTTATAATTAGCTTCTTTTATTTTATGTTAAATTCTCCACCACCTGAAAAACAAACAGATTAATGCATGTTCTGTATGATGTGTTAAAATATGAAGCTAGACGAACACAAGAAGTAGGCCATCTAAATCTGAACGAACATAACAGCGAAGGAGAATAATACAACAACAACTCTAAGAAACACGAGCACGCTAGGATCGTACGATGCTCCTACGCAGAGGTCTATAACAGTAACAGTGGTCATCATCTAACATAATAATAATAATGAGTTCTTAACACTCCCACTTGATGATCATGTTATGCAAAAATATAAACAAAAATTAGTCAGTGAGTCAATCAATCTCCTCAACACCTCAGTATATACCATTCATATTCCTTTCTGTTCAAGTAACTCCTTTTGAGGGCAAATATCTTAATGCAACGCAATGTGCATTACATCTAGCAGCATAACTAACAGCACTAAGAGCATATACAACGTTATAACTCCCTTTGTCAGCAAATTTAACTGGAGGTTTGCGTTGTCTTTGTGGAGGCAAATGTTTGACTTCTCTCATAAAGTTATCTTCATACGTAACTCCCACTGGCTGATTATCAGGTACAGCAGGTTCATCAATTTCTGGCTCAGCTTGATCAACATTTTCTTTATCTTCTTCAACAATTTGATCTTCTTCAGCGATTAGATCTTCTTCAGCAATTACATCTGGTACATTTGGAACATCATAAACTGGATAAAAGAACTGTAAATCCAATTTCAATGATTGTCCATTATCAAAATCATGAAACTCTTTCTCTGCAAATATAACGTCTCTGCTACGAATAAAACGACGAGACTTCACATCATACAACTTGTAACCTTTCGTTCCATCTGGATAGCCAACAAATACAGCTTTACGAGACTTTTCTTCAAACTTCTTGCGCTGCTCCTTTGGAATGTGAGCAAATGCTAAACATCCAAATACTTTCAGATGCGAAACATCAGGCTTTCGATCAAATAAGGCTTCAAAAGGTGTGATTCCTTTCAGAGATGTGGTAGGACTTCGATTTCTCAAATATACAGCAGTATTGACAGCCTCTGCCAAAAATTCCATTGGCATCTTTGACTGTGACATCATTGACAGAGCTGTTTCAACAATAGTGCGGTTCATTCTTTCAGAAACACCATTTTGAGCTGGGTTGTAAGGAACTGTGGTTTGGTGTACAATCCCTTTCTCTTTCATGTAAGCATCAAATATTTTTGACCCATATTCACCGCCATTATCAGAACGCAATGTTTTCACATTGTTTTCTGTCAACAGTGCTTTCATTTGCTTTCCTGTGACGTTTGTTGTGAAATTGACAAATTCTTTGAACTTATCCAGCACTTCATACTTGTGCTTGATGAAATATACATGAGTGTATCTTGAGTAATCATCAATGAAGGTGACAAAATATTGAGAACCTCCATGAGAACTGACAGACATTGGTCCACAGACATCACTATGAACAACTTCAAAAACTTCAGTGGCACGAGTGCTTACTCCTTTGGGATATGGGGTACGATGTTGCTTTCCCATAACACAAGGTTCACAAACAGATTTTCTTTCAGCTTTCTCATTACAATCCATTCCCTCTACCATCTTGCTTTTGACCAACTTTGAAACATTGTCCATTCCTAAGTGACCAAAACGACAATGCCACAACTGCATATCAGTGTTTTCTCTTGCAATATTGACATGCTCATCAGGAACAACTTTCAGGATATACAGTTTTCCTTGCATTTCACCAACAGCTAACAACCTTGAATTTCTTGAAATTCGGCACAGATTTCCTTCAAAATCGACAGAAGCTCCAAGTTTTGTCATCGCTCGAACAGATAACAAGTTTTTGTCAAGGTCAGGTAGGTAAAGAACATCATGAAGCACAATATGCTGCATACTATCTTCTAGATCTGCAACAAGACGGTAAGTACCTTTGCCATATGCGAAAATAGTACCATTATCACCAAGATTAACAATGCATGGCTGCTTGAATTCAACATAATCAGATAACGATTCTTTGTCAAAAGTCATATGTTGCGTTGCTCCAGAGTCAATAATCCAGCCAGAATTATTTATTCGACCAGAGGTAATCAATGCTTCCTCATAAATAAATTGAACAGGATTATGGTTCTCAGCAGAATTAGCAGATGCGTTATTTCGTACATTACCATGTTGCCAATAATCTCTAGGATTTTTCTCAGGACAGTCTCTAGCAAAATGACCCTTTTCCTTACAGTAATGACATGTTCCACGAAAAGGTTTATCATACTGCACCTCATGATTCCTAGGACCACTTGGACCATGTCCTTGTTTCCCTCTTCTGTGTCCCACAGATCTTCTGGCAGAAAAAGCATCTTCAGACTTTCTTGCATAAAACGTATCCAAACTACGATCAGCATCGTTTAATAGCATTCCTTTGACCTTTTCAAAAGATAAGTTGTCTTCTCCTACAGCATCAAGAGCAGTGATTAAGGCTTTGAATTCTTCAGGCAAACTAGCAAGTAGTGTCATTGCCAATTCTTTATCATCAATATCCACTCCCATTTCTTTCAGCTGATCATGTAATGATCTCAACATACAACAAACTTCCACCACTTTCAAATCAACATGAATAATACTGCTGTCGCAATCTGACTTTTTGTAGGATTGATTCACGTGCAAACTGATTTTTCAGGGCATCCCACGCTTCCTTTGCAGTTTTCGTATCTCTGACATGAATTTGCTGTTCAGGCTCCACAGCCAAACAAATAAATGTCCAGGCTTTCTTTGCTCTAAGATTGAAGGTTCTTAACATTAACAATGCAGCGGCACCATCACCAGTATTACTGGGAGCTACAGCAGATCCATCTGCATGTTCAAACAGATCGAGACTCTCCAAGTATAACCGCATGTTGAACGCCCATGTTCTATAATTCGAACCATTCAACTTTCCAAACTTCAACGCATTGTTCATCGTATCATCAGACGACGAGGCCATTCTTCAGTGAGAGAAAAAACTCACATACAACTCTTTGTTCGTTTAACCCATGTTTCTCGAACGTCCTGGGCCCATAACCTGTTAAAATATGAAGCTAGACGAACACAAGAAGTAGGCCATCTAAATCTGAACGAACATAACAGCGAAGGAGAATAATACAACAACAACTCTAAGAAACACGAGCACGCTAGGATCATACGATGCTCCTACGCAGAGGTCTATAACAGTAACAGTGGTCATCATCTAACATAATAATAATAATGAGTTCTTAACATGATGATTGATAGTGTTCAGTGTGTCTGTGTGCTAGCAAAAGCTCATAAAAGGGCAAGGCCTAGTTAAGTTAGAATCCTACCTTTTTTATACATGAACATGATATAGTCTAGTGCTGTTTGGTGGTAGGAAAACTTGTAAGATGTACTATTATGTATGGGTCGAAAAATAGGCAAAAATAGCTTTAGTACCTGGCTTGGTACACGTACATATACACATCATAGCACGCAAACGTATACCCATGTGAATTTTTCTTGTACATCTTGCATGGGGGGTAGAAAATCAGACCAACTGGAGTTCACACATACCCATCCTTGGCTTAAGCACCTCCAGCGCCTCCACCCCCAGGCTCCAAACTTGCCTCCTAATAATTCTGCAATATTTCTTCAGAATGATACCCAAAAGTCTGCATGTTTCTTCAAATGGTACCCATAATTCCGCACATACTTATGAAAATGATACCCATAATTCCGCACATACTTCTGAAAATGATACCCATAATTCCGCACTTTTCAGAAAAAAGGTACCCCTAAATAATGGCACGTCCCCGTACCTCAAACGTATTAAGTTACCCCCCCCCCCCGAGGGAGTGCTGCCTTAATAAAAAAGCATGCAATACCATCGAACCCAGAGCTGTGTGACGTTTTCATCCTTTTCATTGTGTTTATTACATCCTGTGTTGATATTTTTCTAAATCTAAAGTTATCAACTAGGCTAGTAATAGTGATCTCATTAGTTAAGAGAGGGCAGTAGTAGCTTAGTTCAACAGTATCATTTTCTAGCTTTAAAATAACTTCCCGTAACTCTTGATGAGAACATAGATTGTCGCATCGTCTGCATAATTACAGATTTCAGTCTCATTCAACAAAAGGAAAATATCATCTGCACATGAAAGTGTGAGCGAAGCGAGCAGAGGTCTCTTAGAAGCAATTAATTTGATTTATATTCTTTCCCAAATAGATGCAACACACAGTCAGTTAAAGGGGCGCCTTAGTCGGGTTCATCGATTCTAATAAAGCTGCAATGCCTGGTCGTGATAATAAGTCAGGCGGTAGTAAGATGTTATGCGAGACAAAGTACGATGGATGTTTGGAATTACGAGAGAAGCGAGTAGAAAATTTTTGGTATCCTTCCTGTTGACTTAAGCAAAGCGAAGATGTCATTTATTAGTTAAAGGATGGACTTCCTTTTCCCTTTTTGACATTCACAAAGAGCGCTGCTACAACTGTTGGAGGAAAGCACAACTTACCCCCCCCCCCTTTTCAGTTTCTCAACGGATTTGGATGAATCACGAAAACCAACTTTCGTGATGTTTGGGGGGCGGCCGTCCCTTCTTGCCCCCTGGCTACGCTCCTGGCCCCAGCTTGTTTTGGCAAGCATTGTCTGAAAAAAGTTGTTAACAAAAAATAACTTATACTCCTAGAATCCATAGGGATTTTCGTGTAAACTTTTAGCACCATGATCTCCAACATAAGAATTTAGTTCTCAGCAACATAGGAATCATTCGTCGTACATAGCCGAATGCTCGTGGTCCATGGCCGAAACCGCCCAAGCCTCATTTTCACGGACCAATCAGACGGCTAAAAGCAAAGGAGACAAAAGAAACCCGTGAAGATTTTTCTAAATTTTACCTACCTTCATAAAACGCAGCCAGGACAAAAAACTGCTTGAGATTTCCCAAATTTTTTTAAAGCAATCTACTCTCCAGATGTTTGGGAGTACAAGTTTGGATGCCGGTTAAAATGTCTGCAGGATTAACGGAGTTATTGCCTCTCCAATAGACAAAATCGGTGAAGGCTTGTCGAGACCTGTTTACGCCACTTCAAGTCAGGTGACAAAGCCTCTTGATAGAACCTCTTTTGAATTTTATAAGTTATTTCGCAACGAGCAAACTTGTGCCATGAATGCAAAAAGTAGTACAATACAGAAACTTCCCTAGAGTATTGCCACATGACTTGAAATGCACGAACAAGCCTTTGTAGACTTTTTCAATTCACATAGAAACCGTAGAGGCATTGAATCTTGAATAAAACAAAATTTAGCGAAAGACAATAGCAAGAACAATTGAAAACGCAGATTGTGGCGTTTTCGGGTCGTTCTTACAACAATCACTATTATTATTACTATTATCTCTCGGCCAGAATTTCTATTGTTCAAGGTTCAGTGCCTTATCGGTTTGTTTGTGGCCATAACTCCGCCAATCCTGGAGATATTTTAACCGGCATCCAAACTTGTACTCCCAAACATCTGGAGAGTAGATTGCTTTAAAAAAATTTGGGAAATCTCAAGCAGTTTTTTGTCCTGGTTGCGTTTTATGAAGGTAGGTAGAATTTAGAAAAATCTTCACGGGTTTCTTTTGTCTCCTTCGCTTTTTAGCCGTCTGATTGGTCCGTGAAAATGAGGCTTTGACGGCTACGACCATGGACCACGAGCAATCGGCTACGTACGACGAATGATTCCTATGCTGTTCTCAGCTATTTATGCCGAAATAGGAATTGTTCACTAAATTCGATGAGCAGCATTATCTTAAAAGTGGGCGTGGCAGAATTTTTGCAATTTATACAAACGTATAGATTCCCTTATGCAAAATGACATACCTACATTAGGATTCTAAGCTTTCCCAATGTCGTCAGATCGTGTACTCCCTGCTCTTGAATATGACTTATTATTACAAGAAATGTTTTAGGGCCATTGTTAGAGGTCCGGTTTCTTGTTAAGTCCTCGGTTCACCATGACGGCGCTCCACATAAAACGTTCTATTGTTTTGGGATAAGCTACGCTTTTTTGGTAAATTGATTTGATTCCACATGTAAACATAAGTCTTCCTATTCATACAATTAAAGGCCCACATTAGCCATGTTTGAAGAATGAGATATGCACATAGCTTGCCTCAAAGTAATAGAATATCTACTTGCAATTGCAATGCACGATTTAGTTCATATCGAAATGGATGTAGCCTAATAACGAGCCCACTTGATGAAGCAGACCAGATTATTCATATGCATCAGATCTATTATAGTAGATGTAGTGAGAGTCCAGAGACGTAGGGAACCGGGGGGCACTAGGGCCACATGCCCCCAAGATTTGGCAACAAACCAAAAGGTCACCTTTTTGTCTCAGGATATGCCCCTTTTAAAGACCAATGCAGACAGAAAGTACTTTAATTATGTTATTATTTACTTCGTGATTTAGTTATATTTACTTCTCACTGTTTCATTGTGAAGGAAATCTGATATCTATCAGCATTCATACTATTTTCTTCTATGTATCATATTTTTACCACCAAAAATCTGATGTATATTAAAATACCCTTCTTACGAAAAAAGGGCCATTGAAATGCTGTGCGCCCTTCCGAGTTTAAGATGCTTCCTAGTGACCTGAGTGAATCTAAAGGATAGCCGACAATATTGACAAATTTGCTACTTTATCCTGACAAAAGTTTCCAGTATAACAGTGCCACACTTGTTCCTTGATATAGTATTACATGGGTTGCTAGGTTCCCTTGTTAACAATTATCGATATTGAAGATTTTTCGAACACTAAGGGCAGTGTGCCAGGTCAAAGAGGTCAAATTTTGAAGATTGCCTTGTAATGAGTTGGTAGCTCCATTAATGTTAGGGGCAAGTAGTAATTAGCCTTAATGAGGAAATGGGAATTGGCAACTACGCCAAATTTGATTGTTAGCCCAAAAGATCTCTGAATGGTTTTGATTGTGCACATTAACAATGCCTATAAATATCTCAAATGCTTCGCTGATTGTTTCGATTGTCATCGTAAATAATGCCTATTGTTACAACATTCCTGATTCCTGGTACTATACCTATATATATAGGTGTATTCCTTCCGGTTGGAGCAAAACCCCTCCATAATGTTTTCATTCTTCAAACATAATTAAAGGCCCCCATTAGCCATGTTTGAAGAATGAGATCATGCACATAGCTTGCCTCAACGTAATAGAATATCTATTTGCAATTGCAATGCACGATTTAGTTTATATCGAAATGGCTGTAGCCTAATAACGAACCCACTTGATGAAGGAGACCAGATTTCTTGATATGCATCAGAACTTAACTATCAAATTCGATGTAGCGAGAGTCCAAAGACGTAGAGAACCGGGGGCACTGGTGGCATGTGCCCCCCAAGATTTTGCAACAAACCAAAAGGTGCCATTTTTGCCCCAGGATGAGCCCCTTTTAAAGACCAATGCGGACAGAAAGTAGTTTAAGTTTGTTATTATTTACTTCGTGATTTAGTTATGTTTACTTCTCAATTTGTTTCATTGTGAAGGAAATCGGATATCTATCAGCACTCGTACTATTTTCTTCTATATATCACACTTTTCCCGTCAAAAATCTGTTGTAAATTACAGTGCCATTCTTACGAAAAAAGTGCCTTTAAATTGCCGTGCCCCTCCAAGTTTAAGATGCTTCCTGCTGCTCTGAGTAAAACTGAAGGATGGCCGACAATATTGACAATTTTTTACCCTATCCTGACAAGAGTTGCCACTATAACAGTGCCACATTTGTTTCTTGATAGTATTATATGGGTTTGTTGGTTCCCTTGGCAACAGTTATCCATATCGAAGATTTCAAACAGTAAGGGCAGTGTGCCAGGTCAAATTTTGACAATTGCCTTGTAATGAGTTGGCCGCTGGATTAATGTTAGGAGCAAGTAGTGATTAGCCTTAATGAGGAAATGTGAATTGGCAACTTCGCCAAAGTTCATTGTTGGCCCAAATATATCAGAATTGTTTTGATTGTATACATTAACAATGCCTATAAATATCTAAGATGATTCGCTGATTGTTTCGATTGTGTGCAAAGATAATGCCCATTGTTACAACATTCCTGATTCCTATGTACCTATCTATATGTCTATATGTCTATATGTCTATATATATAGGTCTATTCCTTCCGGTGGGAGCAAAAGCCCCTGCATAATGTTTTCATTCTTCAAACATAAAACATAGCTTGCCTCAAAGTAGTAGAATATCTATTTGCAATTGCAATGCACGATTTAGTTCATATCGAAATGGCTGTAGCCTAATAACGAACCCACTTGATGAAGCAGACCAGATTTCTTGATATGCATCAGAACTATCAAATTCGATATAGCGCGAGAGTCCAAAGACGTAGGGAACCGGGGGCACTGGTGGCATGTGCCCCCCAAGATTTTGCAACAGACCGAAAGGTGCCATTTTTGCCTCAGAATGAGCCTCTTTTAAAGACCAATGCGGACAGAAAGTAGTTTAATTTTGTTATTATTTACTTCGTGATTTAGTTATGTTTACCTCTCAATTTGTTTCATTGTGAAGGAAATTGGATATCTATCGGCACTCATACTAGTTTCTTCTATATATCACATTTTTCCCGTCAAAAATCTGTTGTATATTACAGTGCCATTCTTACGAAAAAAGTGCCTTTAAATTGCCGTGCCCCTCCAAGTTTAAGATGCTTCCTACTGCTCTGAGTAAAACTGAAGGATGGCCGACAATATTGACAAATTTTTTTACCCTATCCTGACAAGAGTTGCCACTATAACAGTGCCACATTTGTTTCTTGATAGTATTATATGGGTTTGTTGGTTCCCTTGGCAACAGTTATCCATGTCGAAGATTTCAAACAGTTTTGAAAATTGCCTTGTAATGAGTTGGCAGCTGGATTAATGTTAGGAGCAAGTAGTGATTAGCCTTAATGAGGAAATGTGAATTGGCAACTTCGCCAAACTTCATTTTAGGCCCAAATATATCAGAATTGTTTTGATTGTATACATTAACAATGCCTATAAATATCTCAGATGCTTCGCTGATTGTTTCGATTGTGTGCACAAATAATGCCCATTGTTACAACATTCCTGATTCCTATGTACCTATATGTCTATATGTCTATATGTCTATATAGGTATATTCCTTCCGGTTGGAGCAAAAGCCCCTGCATAATGTTTTCATTCATCAAACATAAAAACCAGGCAAAAGTCACCTGGCAAGGGTCAAATCTCACGGTTCTCCAAAATTAAAAAATTTAACCCTATCTCACCCAGGAGTTTTGAAGCCGTCAATACCTGAGGGAGAGGGGGGGGGGGTTAATTCCATTGCCCTATTTTTATGTTTGAAGAATGAAAACATTATGGATGGGCTTTTGCTCCAACCGGAAGGAATACACCTATATAGACATATAGACATATAGACATATATATAGGTACATAGGAATCAGGAATGTTGTAACAATGGGCATTATTTGTGCACACAATCGAAACAATCAGCGAAGCATCTGAGATATTCATACGCATTGTTAATGTATACAATCAAAACAATTCTGATATATTTGGGCCAACAATGAACTTTGGCGAAGTTGCCAATTCACATTTCCTCATTAAGGCTAATAACTACTTGCTCCTAACATTAATCCAGCTGCCAACTCATTACAAGGCAATTTTCAAAATTTGACCTCTTTGACCTGGCACACTGCCCTTACTGTTTGATATCTTCAATATCAATAACTGTTAGCAACGGAACTTACCAACCCATGAAATACTATCAAGAAACAAGTGTGGCACTGTTGTAGTGGCAACTCTTGTCTGGATAAAGTAAACAATTTGTCAATATTTTTCTTCGCTGTAATAGTAGCTATAATCTTGGGTTACTATGACAATAAGAAGATATTAAGTTACGATTATCATGATTTTTGTCATCATGATTGTACCATTAACACGAGGCACCAAATGGAAATTGTTTGTCTTAAATTGAGTTGGATATTATCAAATATTTGTGCAAGCAAAATTTTTGGCAAATATTTCAGACTAATATCTGGAATAATTAAAAAAAGTGCACAAATTTTGTTGACTGCACAGTAAAACATTGGTTGCCATGGTCACGGTGCTATATCTAGAACCTTGAAATTTTCATCATTCGATACACTATAGATATAAAGTCAAATCAGCGGAATCTTGGCATCCTGCTCTGCACATTTTAGCATTGGCAAACAAAAGTTTGGTTTGGGGGATGGAATCAACCCCCAGGTAAGATAGGGTTAAAATAGACAATTCCGGATAAGTTTCTTATAATGCGAGCATTTACGTCAGCAAGAGTAAATGTAGCGTAACGCCACGCTACTTCTTTGATGCACCCCCCGGATCATATCATGTCAAGCAACCACTAGTTCCAGACCCCGAAGTCCACAAGCATGCCCTCGTGCTTGCCATATTGATTGATTGTGGCTGCAGCAAGACTGAATTATGTTTTTTATGCGCGCGCAGATATCCATCGAGACCGAGGCAATGGTGAAATCAGAATTATTACAAACGCTCCTTTCCTCAATTCTAGAACTGACCACAGCTGAAACCATAACAGCAACAACAACGAGCATAGGTGAAGGTCACATGGAAAGAGCTTAAACTGAAATACCTGAAATACGGAGAACATCCCAAAACAAAAACAAGACAGTTATACACACAAGGAACCCGTGGAGTTTTACCCAGTTTATTAATCGCAAGCCAGTGTTGTAAAGAAATCAAACTATTTGATTCTGGGCAATAAAATCTCTTGCAAAGCCTGGAGTTTCTGCTCTCTCAACTAACCCTTCGATGGACTAAAACTTCCCGCCCGACGTGCGTCACTGCGAGTAACATCGATGAGCGAGTAATATTTTCTGGACGCAGTCATGCTTACCTTGAAGTAAAAATTGTTCTGTAAAATGTAAAAAATTAGCTTTGCTCAACGACCAATTTGCCATAAAGGGAATACAAACATGAAATCAATGTCACAAGAAATTTGCAATATACTTCAAAACAACGAGAATGTTGGCCCAATCTATCATAAACTGACCCCCTGGTACATCAAACCAAACATTAAGTAATCAATACTAACATAGGCTAAGGACGGGGGTATAATTTTGACTTCACCTTGAGCTGTTGTCGTTGCTCTCCATTGTTTGCGGCTGCTAGATTGTAAACAAACAAAGATGGCTGGCTGGCTGGCTGGGAAATCAGCATAAAACCAACACGTAGATATCTAATTTTTACAATGTCATCCCCTATTTTCCCGGCGGTACAGATACGATTTTCTGACAGCCAAATAAAATTTCGATCAATATAAAAAGTTTCCTGAAAAGGCTGCGGCCAGATTTTTTGCAAATTACATAGAAATTCGATAAATTTTTCCTCACTATTTTTGAACCAAAATCTAGCAACCTTGAAATTTCTTGGCTTTTGAGGCTCAGAAGAGTCAAATAGGCTTGCAATTCAATGAAATAAATAACAAAGTATCTACCTCTTCAAAAATAATTTGACTGCTTGTTTATTTCAAGGATTTTGAACACTAGGAGGGTTTACTTTGGCAGACCAAAATACTTAGGCCGATAACCATGTGAAGATCACCGGTACTTCGATAAAAAATTGAAGTATGATCCCCTATTTTCCCGAATAGCTCACCTGGCTCAAAATGTTGCACAGATCTTGGAGAAGGATTTCAGAGATGATGGTGAAAAGGCTGCGGCCAGTTTTGGAATATTTTACAAAACATTAAATCCTTGAATTCTTCGTCTTTTGTGACAATCACCACGATATCTATTCCACGATATCTACGCCTTACCTTGTTCTACAAGTTTATAAATAATCTTAGTCCTGAGTATACAGTTGATCCAATTCCCCCTCTTCATCAGTCGCAGTACCGTCTCCGCGGACAGGATGTCATTGGGCGATTAAAGGCAAGGACAGAAAAATTCAAGTCTTCGTTCTATCCACACTGTTTATGCGAATGGAATAAGCTTGAGCCTGAATTGAGACTTGCACCCTCTATTGCTGTTTTTAAGAAAAAGCTCTTATCAATAATCCGTCCCCCTGCAAAATCTGTATTTGGAATTCACGATCCCACAGGATTATCCTACCTAACACAACTCAGGGTTGGTCTCAGCAAGTTAAATCTCCATAAATTCAAGCATAATTTCAGAGATACCATAAACCCAATGTGCCCAACAAGCGATGGCATTGAAGACACGGAGCACTTTTTGTTGCTCTGCCCTTCTTTTGATGTTCAACGACAAAATCTTCTCGCTGGAATTGTTGAATTATTACGACCATATGTACAAATCACCAATCTTTCAAATCATTCTTTGGCGCAGCTTTTATTGTATGGTGATGAAGACCTTTCTAATGAGTTGAACAGAAATGTACTCGAATTAACTTTACGCTTCATCCACGAAACTGGTCGGTTTGATTAAGATCTATTGAGAATTTAGCCATGCCCTAAGCAATCACCAAGTCCCGTACCGTTAGTGTTCTTTTCCTTGTAAATTCTGTTTCACATCAGATGGAGGCATTTTACTTGCCTAAATTTACACCAAATGAGTTGCACTCGTTGCATCTACAAATTCATCGCAACACTGACCTGACATCTGGAGTGAAACTGAATCCAGTATAGTATCCTTTAATTTATAAATTGTTCGTAGTGTGATTGTATACGGTTTAACGTTTCATGTTTTTAGATATTGGCCATGGGGTAGTCGTAGTCTTTTGCTCCCCATGGTATCGTACTTGTAGTGTCGTATAGTAATTAGAATTAGGTATAGTAAAATGTAAAGTATCTTGTAAAATTTAATATTTGAATAAAGAAAAAAAAAAAAAAAATATCTATTCCACGTGTTTGGAGCCCTTTAAAATGTTTGATTAACTTCAGCTCTCGTCCAAGTAATCTTTAACTTCCAACCTGTGCATTTAGCCAAGTACCGAAGACAATAGGCCAATTCCCAGGGGTCAGGAATCTTCGAAAATTTATTGTTTGTTTTTCCTGGCAACTTTCCAGATTCACAGATTCCAACTAAATGCGGGGGCGCAAGGTCCTGTCGGTCAGCGGCAAAAACATAATTCAGTCTTGCTTGTGGCTGCTAGTTCTGCTGCTATCGTCTCAAATCAATGGAGATTGTTTGGCCGCAACTATCTCTTGGAAGCGTTGCAAATCTTCTTGAAACAAGACTCCGTTAGTAGAGCAGATTGTTATGTACAGTCATTCTGGTACGAATGAGCAAAGAATCGAAAAGTTTGTTGTTTCGTCTTTGTCAAAACATCCGTAAATCATAGATGGCCTTTTGGATTGGCGTAATTGCATCATAAGAACCTTCGCAAAGAAGCAAGCTCAATCAACAAGAAGAAAATATTTTGGCTTCAACGTATTATAAACGATTCCATTCATTTGCATTGCTGTCAAAGATCTGTGGGGAATAACGTGGACAAGAACACTGACTGAATCAAATCGTCGAACTCAAGTCAACATGAAAGCTCTTAAAAAGTTGGCGCTAACAACAACAATCGAGCTAAATGCAAGTTGAATTCGCTAGATTCACAAGCTCTCACTTCTCTACAAGACAGTTGATTACGACAAGTAAACAAGGACTACAAGGACACAAAAAGCTACTGGGTTTCTAAATGAAATACCACTGTAATGGCTGCCATCATCATTGTCAAAAAGAAAGAAAGAAAGAAAAACAAAGCCATCAAGAAAAATGGCAGCTGGATTAGCAGCTTATCATTAAAAGAATGTTTACATTAGGAAAAGGTATCTGGCCAATCTTATCATACAAACCTTTATTATCACATGTTATTTTTCCCACAGATTCTTCCATCAAAAAATTCTGAATCCTGTAAGGAGAATGTCATTAATTCTATCCCTAGAATATGTTGCATGCAAGAACATTCAAATAGTTTACATTTGGCTTATGGAGTAGACAGAGCCTTCAGCATTGCTGTTTATTAATAAAATGATATCAGTGACAGGTGGACAACAAATGCACTCATCAACTTCAAGTCAACGCCATTGGTTTTAAAAACAATTGGTAGCATAATATCACTTCATTGTTGGAAAGGTGCTCTACCGCAGTGTGACTGAAAATATGCTGAAGGAAATTGTACAAGCACCCAGCAGAATCCATATACCAGGTGAGCCAGAAAAAAGTTCCCACTTTCAGCAGGCCAGGATAAATCACACACTAGGCCAATTTTAGTTATTTTTGATTTAATCTTTTGTTAATACCCTATAATATTCTGGGTTATTTTGTGTAAATTTTTCGGATGCCAATTTATCGATATATTAACGATTTCTTGAAATTTTTTGGCCTGCAGACTGCCCAAAAAGATCGAAAAACAGTGATCAAATTTCCTAAAGATTGAACTTAGCAGAACAAAGGGAGTGCTCTTCGAAATGACTAGGGAATTTGGAAATGGATTACGTACAATCTGCCGCACGAGCGGTCGTTCAATGATTGCACAAGTTTAATGTCACTTTTATTAGTACAAAGACTCTCAGTTGTTTTATCATTTCTTTGAAATTATACTCGATAGCAAATGTAAATTAATGCATGTTGGGAATTGAAAAATATTTCAAACAAGCGTGTAGATTTAGGACTTTGTGACGCCAAGACCTGCTAGCCGCGCGTTATTATAACTATTCTTGACGCATGCAAGCCTTTCATTCAAGGCGCCTAGCAAGTGCAGTTCTTCCTTGAAGTATTTCAAGAACACTTTGCTTTATTGATGCGTTATTTGCTCTCATTTTTACTCAAGTTCGCTTTCTGTTTTGATATTCCTGTTGGCCTAAGAGCGGCAAATATCACGTTGGCCAAAATTTGCCAGTACACGATTTTTTTATAAGAAACTGGTTTATAAGAAACTAAGTACCACGATGAATAAAATTTTAAGAAACTCTAGCACTACGTTCAAGAACAATTAAGAAACTCTAAAATTCTTTTTTTAGAATACGAGTCGGTAGATTACGGTTCGCGCGGCATTGCGTGTGTAAATATAAAGTTTTGACTGCAAAAATTAGCAACTTTTTGCCTTTATGTGCATATGGCTTATTAGTGGTGACAATAACAATGCAAAAAAGACAGCCTTTTATCGAAAAGAAGGCTCAACTTCGAACCACAACACTTTTTAAGACCCCAAAAATAAGAAACTAATCAAGAAAATTTTACCACTAAAACACCGAAATTTTCATGCGAAATTAAGAAACTTCTAGTGCTATGTGCTGATCCAAGTTTCTCAAACAAAAAAACGTGTAGCAACTTTTGAAAACGATGCTTCTCTAAATTAGGCAGCGAGAAGCGGAGGGGCACAGCTGAGTTTACTTTGGAAAAAACGGATGAAAAGCTGGGTGAAGGGCAACTGACAGTCTTTTCTCCATTGGAAAGTTTCTTAACTTTCTGCTGCAGTGCAGATAATAATGAATGATTATTTTGAGCCGAAAATTGACGAAAGAATAATCAGATGCCCAAATTCAGTGTAAGGAAAAGGGCTCAATTTCTTGATTATTTTCGTCTGGGATTGGTCACATCAAATCGATAATAAACATAATTTTCGAGTTCAACAGTTGCTACTGGCCAATTTCGGCCTTTTTATTTACTTTTTTTTTATTCAATTTATTTAACGTTGGCTATTTACAATATACAATAGCACAAAGGTGCTAATTTAGGCCAACTACAATTAAAAACAAAAAATACAAAAAGAAATTAAATATACCCTAAGTTTTCTACATAACGCTTGCATAGTCTGCAGTCACAGCTAACCGTGTACGTTTTAATTCTTCTTTTAAACATTGAAAGAGATTCAGATTCCTTTATGTCGGCAGGTAGTGTCCTCCAGAGCTTCTGCCCGAGGAACCGCACAGTTTCTGTTCCAAACCTCATTGTTTTAACTTTTGGTAAACATATGTTTCCACCATCCCTCAGCTCATACGAAGGCACTTTTTCTATGAAAATCTCATTCATAAAGCTAGGGGCGTTTCCTGATTTTGTTTTATATCTTTCAGTTAGAAGTAACCGCAGATTTCTCTGATGGACAGATGCCGAGTTTTGATTCACGAGTAGAGTTTCAAAATCTGAGTGATTATCTTTATATACAATGCGTAAAGCCCTTTCTTGTATCTTATTGATTTTTTTATTTAGGTTTCTATCATGAAACATCCATACCAATGGGCAATAACTAAAATGTGACATGATGAACGCATTCATCAGTGACGCAAGTTGTTCAGTCTCCATGTAATTCGCAATTCTAGCCAGAGCATGTAGTTTTTGGGCAGCCTTCTTACAGAGCGTTTCAACGTGGGACTTAAACGTTAGTTTATTGTCTATAGAGCATTTGCTCCTTGGTCTCTTTGATCATAGAAGTACCAATTTTCACATGTATATCGTCATGTATTCCACCAAAAATCATTACATGGCATTTTTCTTCGTTAAGTTTCATATAGTTATTAGGAAACCAGTTTAAGATGGCTGCAACGCCATCTTCCAATCTTCGCACAACATCATCTATCTTATCTACAAAAATCTACAAAAATTAACTCAGAATAATATAGGTTATTGACAAAAGATTAAAACAGAAACTACTAAAATTGGCCTAGTGTGTGATTTATCCTGGTCTGTCGAAAGTGGGAACTTTTTTCTGGCTCACCCGTGTCAATTGTTTATAACGGATTTCACTGAAAAGGCTAAGATATTCAATGATTATTTCGTACTCCAGTGTACACAATCAATACAGGTAGCGTAATTCCACCTAATATGCAAGCTCCTTTTTCCCTTATAAGCGATTTTCCTAAACGAAAAGATATGAAAAGATGCTAAGGTCGCTAAATCCTAACAAAGAATATGGTTGGGACGGAATATTAATCAGAATGATAAAATTAAGTGATACTGCACTAGTTACTTTTAAAAATAATATTTGAAAACTGCTTGAGATGTGGTTTATTTCCCAAAATATGCAAATGTTGTGCCGGTTAATAAGAAAAATGAGAAGAATTTGAAGGGAAACTATCGACCAATTTCTCTCCTACCAATCTTTGGGAAAATACTTGAAAAACTTCTTTACGATTCTTTATACTCACATCTCGTTTCATGCAAGAAACTCAATCAGAATCAATCCGACTGAACGGTTAATGAGCTGATTAATAACACATACAATCTTCAAAGCATTTGACTGTAACCCACAGCTTGATGTTCGCTCTGCGTATCTTGACATCTCTAAAGCATTTGATAGGGTATGGCACGGCGGTTTGATTTATAATCTAAAACGATGTGGCGTTTCTGGAGAGCTCCTTTTGCTCATCCAAAGTTTTCTTAAGGATAGAAAACAGCGAACAGTTCTAAATGGACAGAATTCTGATTGGGAAGATATTTCAGCAGGAGTACCCCAGGGTTCTATTTCTAGGACCCTTGTTTCTCCTTGTATATAATAACGATCTAGCTGCTGATGTGAAGTGTAATTCTAAGCTTTTTGCTCATAACACATCGTTGTTCACCGTAGTGAAAGACTCTAACTCGGCTGCCAGTGACATGAACCATGACCTAGAGTTGATAAGACAGTGGGCCTATGATTGGAAAAGGTCCTTCAATCCTGATCCGCAAAAACAAGCTGTTGAATTGATATTTTCTATGAAAAGAATTCAAAATTAATCATCCAGAAATTCGTTTTGATAACATACCAGTGATGAAAGTGGATAAACATAAAAATCTAGGAATTATCTTGGACTCAAAAGCTTTCTTTTTCGGCTCAAATCAAGGCAGGGTGTCGGCTTACTGGGATATCTCTCTAAGTACCTACCTAGACATACCCTACACGAATTATTCAAGCTCTATGTGCAGCCCTACCTGGAATACGGAGATGTTATCTATCATATTCCGGCCAAAGTACGCGAATTTAGCGGTAACACTACTTTGTCAAGTTTGATGGAAAAGTTGGAGTCCGTTCAGTATTCTGCTGCTCTAGCCGTTACAGGAGAATGGAGGGGGACATCGCGAGAGAAGTTGTACGCAGAACTTGGCTGGAAATCATTGAGTTCCCAAAGATGGAGTAGACACCTTACGTTGTTTTACAAAATGATAAATAATCTGATGCCTGAATATACCACGGATCCAACATCTCAACATCAGCAGCCACATTACTCTCTTCGCTATCAGGAGGTCATTGGGCGAATAAGGGCAAGGACAGAGAAAATTCAAATCTAGTTTTTATCCCAATTGCCTGTCAGAACGGAATCCGGAGGTTAGACTAGCACCATCGGTCATTATCTTTAAGAGAAAGCTGATCTCCATTAGCCACCCCCTGCTAAATCTGTCTTTTAGATTCAAGATCCAATAGGATTATCCTATAAGACTCAAGTTGGAGTGGGTCGTAGTAACTTATGTTTCACAAATTCATGCACAATCTTACGGATTCCATGAATCCAATGTGTCTGACAAACGATGGTATTGAGACTACGGAACATTTTTTGTTGCTCTGCCCCTCCTTTGAGGTTGAACGTCGAAATCTTCTCGCTAGCGTGTTTCATTTACTGCGACCACTTGGATATATCGATCTTTCAAATGAGGTTTTGACGCAACTTTTATTATATGCTGATAAAGACCTTCCAAAGGACCTCAACAGAAATATACTCGGGTTCCCAGGGGGGGGGGGGGTACTCCCTAACTTTCAATACCACTATCCATGCCATGCCACTATTTCTTTGCTGACCCCTAAATATTAAGCCTAATGTTTTGGGGACCCCAAATATTGAGTCTAATGTTTTAGAGACCCCAAATATTGTTGTCTATTTCTGGGGCCTCTGGAATGTCTTTGAATGATTTTGTTGGGGAGATGAAGTGCTGACCCTATTGTTTTGATGCATTGTGTGTTAGCTTTGTTGAGAGCGAATCGACGTTGGGGCTCACGTTGTCATGCGCATCGCTGCTTTTGTGTCTTCCCTTGTTCTCAACGGTCAAGCTAATTTGCATGTTACATAAGTGAAGTAAATGGTTACTACGCATGCGATCTGGAGCCCTGTTTGGGGGATTCCTTGAGGCTCTCAACTTAGCCTGTTCATATCCCCAACAAGATTTCAATTTGAGCTTCTTGATCTTTCTCAGTTTTTGAATAATACCAAGACATTTATTTCATGATTCGCAACTTCAGGGCCAAATTGCATGATTCTTCCTTTCTTCAAATTTGTGGACCCCAAATATTGAACTTTTGTCCATGTTGTAATTCACAGACCCCAAATATTTATTTAACGTAAAGTTTCGGACCCCAAATATTGGCACGGACTCCCCCGTATTGAAAGTCACTGAGTACCCCCCTGGGCTTGGGTTATCTCTATATTTCATCCACGCAACTGGTCAATTCAGTTGAGATCACCATAAATCTAGTTAAACGTCACTAAACCATTAAGTCCATTTTTGTAAAGTTTCTTGTCGTAGAGCCCTGTCCGTATATTCCTTTGCAAGCCTGTTTCACATTGGATGTTAGGCTGATACCAGAAATCCAGACTCTCGAAGCTCGAACAGCTGCGACCCAGGTATGACGTCACACCTGGGTCATTCCATATTGTTCTCGAATATGAACTTGTTTCGAGCATCGAGAGATCAGGAAACCACAGATATGAAAGTTGTTCTTAGCCATACAATCCTATATTGGAGGAGTTTGGAGTTTCCGTTTGAGTGGCATAATTGCGCTAGGGCCCTTGAAGTCATGTCAATCGGATTAAAATGGCGCCTTCGCTGGATAAGTAGACACAGAAGGTAAACAAGTCGATATATCACGAATGGAAAGCTATACTAGGATAGGAATAACTCGCTGTATCACCCGTAAAGCTTTCTCTAAATTCAGCGTTTCCTACCGCCCGTGCTCGGACCTTCGGCGCTCAATGGCTTATACAGTTTCCGTTCGTCAGGTGACTGAAGTTAAGCTCGGTCGAGTGAGATCAAACTCCAGATGGTTGACCTCAGAGGCTTGACCTTGCCGTTCTTAGGAATGGACGTTAAACGAGGGGTCCCATGCCTGGGTGCAGTATGCATAGTGGGCATAAAATTAGCTTTGAGTAGCTAGAAATACTCCCTGCCCACTCAAAATAAAGTACTGAAAATATACTGTACTTATCAAAATAACATTAAAACGCCACAGTGACGATACCATGGGGAGCCACAGACAATGACTACCTCATGGCCAATACACGAAGACACGTACAAATCCACTACAAACGATTAAAACTAGTTACACTGCTTACAAAATTACTGTACAAATTACTCTACTTAAAAAATTACCCTATTATACCGGATGCGCCAAAATAAATCATGCACGTTTGGCAGGCCACAATAAATCGAAAACTGGACCGATTTGGAAGATTAATGATTTAATCTTGAATAAGATTCATGATTTAATCCTGAATTAGATTATAGGATTTGGCAAATTTTTCTGTTTTCAGCTATTAGAGCTAGACACGAGTTTCTTAGAATTTACGTTCTCGAAAACACTGAAAACGATCAAAAAACGTCGATCAAGTTTTCTAAAGAATCGACATGAATGGACAAAGAGAAAACTTTTTCGTGATGATTTGGAATTTAGAAGTCGATTAATTGTATCGATTAATTGTATCGATTAATAAATCGATTTCTAGATCCCAAATCACCACGATTCATGTCAATTCTTTAGAAAATTTGATGGACGTTTTTTTATCGTTAGCTCTACAAACTGAAAACAGAAAAATTTGCAAAAAATCCAAGAATCTAATTCAGGCTTTTTGCTAAAGAATAAGTGACGAATCTTCAAAACCAGTTCAGTGAACGATTTATTGTGGCCTGTCAAACGTGCATAGTTTATTTTGGCGCACCCGGTACTACTGAACGATTTCACAAGGAGCAAAAAGCTGTCTATCCTGGGGCCATACCATAAAAGCTAAAGAATAAGGTGGTTGCGGAACTTGTAACGGACATTGAGATTTTCTAATCAAGTAGACCTGTTTGATGGATAAAGTTTAATGTCACAAGAAGTATACTTTTATTGAGGTCATTAGAAAGGTTCTTATCACTATACAATAAAGCGTGCACCAAAGCCACGTTTGAATTATTGATATGTCCCCTTGGTCGTAATAGAGCTGACATTCTAGCGAGTCTCTTCGTGGTACTGCAAAGGAAAGGCAGAGCAACGAAAAGTGTTCCGTATCCTCGATACCATCGTTCCAAGGGACAATGGGTTTTTGGTATCCCTAACATAATGCTTGAATTTGTGAAAAGTTTGGTTTGTTGAGACCAACCCTCAATTGACAAAGGTGGGATAAACCTATTTGCGTTTTGCAGGAGGTTGGATAAAAAAGGATTTTGCAGGAGGTCAGATTATCGAGAGAAAATCTATATACATATTCGTTGCAGTCGGATGTGGCGTCATTCCCTTTGTCCCTCTCGCCAACGTTCTCATTGTCTAGACAGTTCGATTGGCAGAACCGCAACATGGGCGAAGTCAAACCGCAGGTGAAAACGTCGCCCAACATTCCGTTCCTCCTCAAAACGTCCTCTTTTTCCAGTCAAGACTCTGGTCGAGGGGTTATTCGCCAAATTCCTCACCCCACTTTCGGCTTGCCAAGCCCTTTGTTTCCCTTTGTGTTGAGCTCGAAATCCTTTGTCATTCGATTGTTCTCGCGCTGCTCATGACGTCAAAAAATGGGTGCCCTTCAACACCCCATTGAGGGATTTTCTGATTTTTTAAAAATCCCAGTGGGATCTCTTTTCGCTTGATATGCATTGGGACCCATTTGGAGAGGGATTCAGGTCCGGGGATTTTCTAGGTGCTGGAGGGGGGTCGAGTGGAAATTGCACATTTCCCACCCTTCAAAGGCCATTTTCCCCAGTTTATTTGCTAAATGTTGTCTTTTGACAGCCTTGCTATATTTAAGGGGTTTCTACCTCAAAATATGAGTTATTAGGAGAGGGGTTGGCGCTCCAGGGTGCCACAATTGCAACATTTTCTAATTTTTAGATGCCTTTTTAGCCCTTTCTCGGGGACTCCCCCTTCTCTCAAGAGAAACATCCCCTTTTATGTTTTCAACTACCATCTGAGTTGTCACGCAAAAAGGTTTTGACATTGTTGTGCAGCATGGAAAATTGCCTTCAAACTGTTGATAGTTTTTACATTAAAATAGTACTTGAATTGTTCCTTGAGAGGATTAACATGTACGATACTCTCGACCAGCTTCTGGCAGCAAATGGCCACTAAACCTAGATTGGCTAAGTCTCTTATTAAAGAATAGGCCTTCATGAAATGAGAAGAGGGAAGGAAGAGTAAAATGGTGTGAAATATTGGACGATAACTGGAAGTAAGGGATCGGCAACGAATGCGTGCATTCTGTTTTTGACAGAAACCACATGTGCAGAAATTGAAGCTGAACAAAATCTTTCAAAGAAGACAGGGGCCAAGTCTTGGGCCAAATCGAAATAAAGTTTAGCTATGGGAGTTTTTCAGACTCCTGTCGACTCTTGTGATTTCCTGCAGTCTTATTTTATGAGCCTCCGTAAGTTTTATTTTTACCTGCCGTCTTTTTATGCTTTTATGAGCAAATGACGGGGACTTATCATCTGCTATTTTACAAGGCAGTTTTACAAAGAAACCAGCGATTTGCACGTCGCCCTTTGCCTGATTAAAAACGTGAAACGAGTTGAGGGGGTGTTATCACTCTTTCGAACTATCCTCAGCTGAACATGATGAGCGATCTGAATAGAGAGGCCTAATGTTTACAAGCTATTCTGTTTTCAGAGGTCATTGAAATTGAACAACAAAATGAGAAACCAGCGATTTGCACATCGCCCTTAATTTGATTCTAATGTTGAGGCTCTGGTACCCAGGGTACGTCGCCCTTTGCCTGATTAAAAACGGGAAACGAGTTGAGGGGTGTTATCACTCTTCCGAACTATCCTCGGCCTGAACATGATGGGTGATCTGAATTCTGAATTGAGAGGCCTAATGTTTACAAGCTATTCTGTTGTCAGAGGTCATTGAAATTGAACAACAACACATTAAACATTACATTACAATTCTATTTGTACTTTCTTCATTGGAAGGCAACACCGCTAATTGCCCTTCCATTCCAGACACATATCTGACGTCAATACTTTTCAAACCAGAACAATTGCTGGAAAGAACAATCAGAAAGTGATTTCAGGGCCTCTGTTTGGGATGAGAGGGCTAGAAAGCAAAGGCGAGGGGGTAACTCCTATAAGGGGTCTGGTATATATGTGTCTTTGAGAATTCAGAGTTAGGACCCGTAACCAGGGCAAAATTTTAAAATATGACCCCATAAACCGGGAAAATCTACCACAATAATCGCAACATACAGAGTAAATTGAGAATTTATAGAGCTATATTCCTTTTTATGAAAGTTTTTTGTAGAATCTTAGGAAAAACGGGGTATTTTTCTTCAGAAAATATTCCAACCCAAAAACAGTGAAATGCTGGCTGGTGGACTCGGGGCCCTAAAATAAAAGTCAAAATTCACCTGGCCCAAGTTTCATACCCCAAGTTTTATGGAATTCTACTGTTTTCCAACAAAGAGAAGGGATATCAGTATAAGTGAATCGTAATAAAGTGCCAAAATTCCAAACCTTTCTCTTAGAAACAGTGTTGGTACTGTACAGATTACTTTAGGGCTCAGTGATACTCCTTTAAAGGGGGGTTACCTTCAACATTTTCCGTGATAAGGGGTTTTTTCGTCAACTAGAATGTCAGAGAAAAGGGTATCCAATGGAATGGTATGGACGAGCGTGATGTACCTTTTACTGTTGAATTGCACCCACCGGGAGTGTGCAGTACAGTTGGGGATGTTCCGTACAGTGGGGAGGTATGTTTGAGTACAATGGGGCAATTCAGTATAGTGGGGAGGCATCCGGAGTTCAGTGGGGGGATACCTTCAGTGCAGTGGGGGACGGGGGTGCTCAGTACAGCGGGGAGGCTTCTGGAGTTCAGTTGGGGACGCCTTCAGTGCAGTGGGGGACGGGGGTGTTCAGTACAGTGGGGAGGCATCTGGAGTACAGTGGGAGGATACCATGATGTGTGTGGTGAGGCATCATCTGTATAGTAGGGGGATATTCAGAACAGAGAGGGGAGTAGCCAGGGTAGTTACCAGGGGGCCCGGGGCCTCTGTGGGCCAGCAAGAAATAAGGTATGTCTTTTTCTTTGTTGTAGTTTTCTTTCAGGAACGTTTTCAGGCCTGCGGGCCCACTGAGATTCTAAAAAAAATCTAAAAGCAGTGTCTTACCAGTGCATAGGGGGGCGTGGCCCAAGGATAAAAGGGCGTGGTGCCCGGCCTCTCTCTCGACGGCCCTGGGGTTAAACACTCATTTTGTTAAATGCTCCCTTGCGCAACTATGAACAGCAGCTTTGTAGAATGTAGAATTGACCTATGCCGAAATGTTTGTCACATAAAGTGATAACAGAAAACAACGTCAAGAGGCAACAAATTCTTTCCCAAGCAATCACTCAGTACGACGGCGGGCCAGGTCGGCGCCGCAGGCGCCGACCGGCAAGCCTAGTATCAAATATTGACACACTTGTTTCTCGAACGTGGGTGCATACTTTTCCAAGGGTGCTTTGAAGATTTTTGCTTGATTTGGAGGAATAGCAAACACTTAGGACATTGATCTCGATCTATCACACCAATAGAACTGTATCAATCAAAGTTTTCGCTAAATCTCATAATTCTGAAATAATCCTTAGCCCCAATCAATACCAATACGCATGTACCAAAGTACTGCAGCGTGTCCCAACAACTTTTGCACTGTTTGAATTGTCGCCACAGCTGTGATTTCAATGGTGTCACTATTGAAATTTTGAAATTGTCATACCGGTTGTCCCAAAATGACGTATTATCGTTTGCCTAAATACATGTCCATAACTGATGAACCGCTTTGCAAAAACTTTCTTTCATTCGATTGCCGACAGGCTAAATTGTATTTGAGGATGTTGGTTATGGTTTAGGCCGATTTCTTCATGTCGAAAAGAAGATGGATGGATTAACCTTCTCAAATTCATTCCTTAAATGGCATGAAAAAGAAACGGCATTCTTTCCCAGTCAATATTCTAGATGTGATGCAAAAGGCTGAACTTAAATGTCGCTCAGAGAATATATGTCGTTCAGAGAATACGAATTCAGATAATACTGAGTTAAAAGAATACGAATACGAGTTCAGCATTTTGCATCACATCTAAAATGTTGACTGGAAAAATAGGCCGTTTCTTTCTCATGCAATCTAAGGCTTGAATTTGAGCAGATTCATCGATTTTCTTTTTGACATGAAAACGCCGTGGTAAAACCGAAACCAACATCTTAAAATACAATTTAGCCTTTAGGCAAACAAATAAATCAAAATTTTTGAAAATCGGTTCATTGGTTACGGACATGTTAGCAATAAAACAATAATACATCATTTTGGGACACCCAGTACAGGAAATGATTCAAATTTGAGTTAAAGACCTTGTTTGAGTAAATCGGGCAAGTAATTGCAGCGCTATGTTATAAGAAAGTCGAATCCAGAGGCTTCTTAAAAACCTGCCTTATATTCAACATCAATGCCAACGTCAACTAAATATTATAATTGGAACTTCCAGCGTGGCTTCCTACCTCAAGCTATTGCAAGTCAGTGGATACAAGCGAGTCGTTTTGTTTGTTATCGTAAAAATGTTGACTTCAAATGTTGTCGACAATCAAACTTCTATTTCAAGGTGGCGGCGTGCATGAGTTAGAGGCATCGGGATTTGAAGCAGATTTCATCTATCTTGTACCATAATGCTGTATGTTTTTTCTATTTCAATCAAGCAAGACTTTTGTACGTTGAAGCTTCTCCTACAACAGTTTCAAAAATAAGACCACTGAAATGATAAATCCTCAGCATCAGCCATTTAAACAGCACACAGGCTTTTGGGACACACTGTCGAAACAATTTTGCTAAGAAAGCTAAGGTTTCCGCTTTGCTTCAAAGTTTAATCTGCGTCATCAATGTCACTCAGCTGCCCTAGGGCTTGCACATTTGATAATGTGAAGGCAATTGCAACGTAGCAAGGCGCCTCGATACAGCCAAAGATAATGGAATCTTTGATACAGCTGATTACCATGAAATAGAGGCAGATGCCAGCCGATTTTCTTAATGGTTTGTTGACAACCATATGAAGCTAAATGATGCAAAATGTCA
The DNA here is from genome assembly GCA_039566865.1 of Aurelia coerulea. Classification (NCBI taxonomy): domain Eukaryota; kingdom Metazoa; phylum Cnidaria; class Scyphozoa; order Semaeostomeae; family Ulmaridae; genus Aurelia; species Aurelia coerulea. The sequence continues at coordinate 17,890,354 of CM076947.1, read as the reverse complement.
TTCTATGTTATTCGGAGGTAAATTACATGGCATTTCAGTGAATATTACCTTAAATACGCTTGTGCCATTTTTCTAAATTAAAGAACTCACACCATCCTGAGTATTTGTATGCAGAAATTCCTACTAAGCGTCAAGTCATGTACAACCTCAGAAGTGCACGTCTAGAAAACGACCTAAGTACACTCCTAAATTGGTTTTATGCTAATGGTATGGTGGCAAACCCCGATAAGTTCCAATTGATGTTCTTGGGACTAAATGAAAAACATAAGCTACGCTTGAATATCAAGGGTGAAAAAATATCATCCAACAAAAAATGTTAAGCTTCTTGGAATCGAAATTGACCACCAGCTTAGATTCAATAAGCATGTAAAAACACTCTGCGACAAAACAAACAGAAAAGTCAGTGCTTTTAGGTGGCTAAATATTTATCTCTCAAGAGAACAGGCAATGAAACTGTGCAACACAGTAATTATTTCAAGCTTTAACTATTGCCCATTAGTGTGGATGTTTTGTGGCAAAGATGCCAACCATAAAATAAACCGTACTCATAAGCGTGCTTTAAGAACACTCCACAATGATTACGACTCTTCCTTTGATAAACTTTTGGAGAAAAGTGACACGGTAACGATCCACATTAAAAATCTACAAAAATTGATGCTAGAAATCTATAAGTCAATGAACCATCTAAATCCAGCATACACCTGGCACCTTCATGAAAGGAAAGAGATTCAATACGATCTCAGAACTAAGCATCTGTGTAAATTACCGATTACAAGGACAATAAAATTTGGCACGGAGTCGCTCTCATTCCGAGGAAGCTTATTGTGGAATAATCTAAACGATGAGATAAAGGAGCTACCATCAGTTGCAAGCTTTAAAAGAAAGATCAAAACCTGGACGGGTGAACAGTGTAATTGTAAAATTTGTAAGTAGCCTGTCCATTATGTTATGTAGCTTGTAAATATTAATTCTTAGACATCTTTGTAAATTATATTGTAAATAGTTGGTATTAATTAGTTTTCTACAACTATTGTCACACCAACTGTAAATAATGATTATGATTTGATGATTTGATTTGATTTGATTTGATTTGATTTGATTTGATTTGATTTGATTTGATTTGATTTGATTTGATTTGATTTGATTTGATCTGTATGAACAAAACATAGGTAGGACTGTCCGGTTCTCAAACACCTACCGCCAGAATACCTTTTCTGAATGGAACTCGCTCACTCTTGATATTAGAAATTCTACATCAATTGCTGAGTTCAAGCGTAAATTGCTGGGAATCATAAGGCCTGCTCAAAAGCCTACTTATAATATACATGATATAGCAAGTATTAGACTTCTGACCAAGCTTCGCTTGAATTTTAGTGCCTTAAATGAACACAAATTTAGGCATAATTTTGAATGTCTGGACCCTATCTGTGCTTGTGGCACGGGCAAAGAAGATAACGAGCACTATCTCCTGCATTGCCCTCTCTTTGAATTGCAGCGTAGAGATCTCCTTGGTCAGCTCGGGGACCTTCCTGGCATTGACATTGAGAGTTTGGATAGTAAGACTATTTGCGAATTACTACTATTTGGTAGCCCAAACGTAAATGTGAATGTGAACAGAATAATTCTGGAAGCGACCATTTCCTTCATCAAATCAACACAGCGATTAGGCTAGAAATAAAAACAACAAATCACAGCGCACCCCAACAGGTGAGTCAGAGATATATTTCTTTGACGCACCTGGAACACCTAAATTCTTGTAATGTTGTTGTTTTTTGTTAGACTAGATACTATTGTTGTATTGAACTGTTGTAAGTGTCGTTCGTAGTGAGAATTCAATGACTTTGTGTCCTTTCTCGCTACGAACGACATATTTCTAGTTTAACTGTTGTCGTTGCTTTGCATATTTTAATATTTTATTATGATAGATAAAAAGAAAAAAAATATTGGCACATCCTGTTTAGAACAATCTGTAAAAGAAATGGACAAAAAGTTAGCCTTTAAGTGTCTGGCCAAAAACTTCATGCACTTGCGCGAGTTGCAAATTCATGGACCAGGAAAAGTTAAATACAGTAATGAATGCTTTTGTGCTGTCTCAATTTAGCTATTTTCCTATAATTTGGATGTTTCATGATAGAAAAGTGAATAACAAAATAAACAAGATCCACGAAAGAGCATTAAGAATCACATTCAAGGATACGACGTCAAATTTAGAAAAGTTTTTAACTAAGGCATTTAGAACTTTAGAAATTTAAGAAATTTACAGTTGCCAACTATGGAAATTTATAAGACCAAAAATGATCTCAAGCCTAAATATATGGATGAAGTCTTCGCCGAGAAGAAAACCCCATATAGACTGAGAAGTAGTGACAACTTGTCAGTGCCAATTTCACGAACAAATGCATATGGTATAGATACAATCATGTACACTGGACACAAACTCTGGCATTCGTTGCCACTAGAACTAAAAGAGTCTCATACCTTGACAGAATTTAAGCGAAAGATAAAAAAGCATCAATTTAGTAATTGCATCTGATCTGTAGATTGTGTAAGAGATTTGTAAATAATGTAAGATTTTTACAGATACTTATTCATTTGTAGTCAAGATGTAAAAAGGTAGTTTTGAGTTTTCGTTTTTGTTAATGGCTGGCTTTAATTAGCTTCAAGTAGTTATCTTCGAGCCAACCTTAAACAAACAAATGATTATAATTATTGCTACCAAAACAATATAACAAGTAGCCTTATCTTAGGCGTTTACGTCGTAGCCGTATGATAGTGGCACTGAAAGGTACAAAACTAGCTCATTTTCGTTGGAGGTGCAAAATGTCAATGGAAAGCAGGACAGACGCGTTACGGATCAACAGTGTTAGTGTAAATGGCAGGTTAATCGGTAATACCGTGTTACATATCCAAGGGTGTAACAGTTCAAGAAAGAAGTCGTCTTAACTCTTTTTTCTATATTCCTATGAAATTTTACAATAGATGTTACGAGCTACACTATTCAAAAAACTCAATAGAAAGTCAAGTTTTTTCACAGAATTTTATCTAACACAAGCCCCTTTAATTTGAAGTATCAAAGGAGTATACAAAAACCGGGGCGGGGGATACGACGATGTGAGATTTTGTAAACAAATCAGCAAGTTTTCCTTTGCAATGTTACACATGAATCGGTTTATTTGACGCTGCCCAAGAACGGGTGGCATTTCAAGCTGCACGAGCCTTATTTGCGCACACATAGTAGCACTTGGACGGCAGTAATGGAAGCATTTCAAGTGTTCATTCAGCTTCAGGCACAAATGTCCAGTATTTCTATATTTTGGGCTTAGCAATTGCTTGATTAATTTTCGAAAAATGCCTTGCTCTGTCAAGTCACGCAAAACCAAGAGATGTTATCACCCCATATTTGGCTCATTCTTGAAGATGTGCTAAACTATAGTCTCTACATTATATTCCGTTTGTGAAGGCTGTTCCTTAGTCGAGAGGTCGTTTAAATCATCCACATCAATTATGTATTCATTGTTAATTTCTTCCTGTAAAAAAGAGAATTTAAGGCTTAGTTCTTTATAGTTAAGTCATCATTTTCAATAAAATAATTTATCAGTTGATTTTAAATGTATTCAGGTGAAAAAGAGCGTATGCGATTGAATATTAGAACAATAAAGATTACAGATAAAATTGGGATGAACCCAACAATGGTAAAAAGCCAAAAGACTGACTTATTTTTGTGACTTTACTTAATATTAGAAATGGATGTAGTTAGAATTCAAGCGTTCTATATGAAGAACTTATATGGAAATAATTGAATTGTTAATAAAACTACATGTTTTTTTTATAAGAAACTGGTTTATAAGGAACTAGTACTACGATGACCAAAAATTTAAGAAACTCTAGTACTACGCTCAAGAACAGTTAAGAAACTCTAAAACTTTCTTTCTGTATGTCTCTCTTATTCTATGTCTCTCTAACAAAGGTACCTTCATCTTTTCTTGACTGCAAAGTTGGTAAATTTTTTACTTAATGTGCATGGCTTCTTCTTGGTGACAATGTCAATGCAAAATGGAAGCCCTTTGTCGAGAAGAAGGATCAACTTCGAACAATACCGCAATTTTAGGCCCAAAAGATAAGAAACTAATTAAGAATTTTTTAGTACTAAAAAACCCAAATTTTCATGCAAAATTAAGAAACTTTTTGTACTAAGTGCTGATCCAAGTTTCTTAAAAAAAACGTGTAGTTGACTATAAATAAAGGTGGAATCGTTAGATTTATTCAGCTGCTCAGCATTAGAGGAAAATTGAAAAGCACAAAGGACCAGATCGATGCCTTTGTAGTTAAGAAGATATTAATCTCAATGTTTTGATTGCAATCGTTTCTATTCTCTTCAAACCGTCCACTAAGTCAAAATGTAATGTATCTGAAACAATATTTTTCCTTGAAATGCGAGAAAAGGACCCGAAATCCTATCTTAACTTACAATTTGACCCCTTCAGTACCCTTGAAGGGAATAGAAGCGATGGCAATCAAAACATTGCTACCTACATTTATTGTTTTATTAAATTGTGTACCGTAGGAGATGGCCTAGCTTCTCTAAGAAAACAGACATCAAGGTGGTATTTTGAGCTCTTTTTCTTTCAGTGATGAGTAGGTTCACATACTAGGGCATCCATAGAGCAGCTCATTTTATTGTTTTAATAGACTTTATCATTAATAATATGCGATTTTACTGCAACCTGCAATCTTTAGCTTGCATTAAAATTATTTCATTTAGTTTTGATACTTTTTACGTGTCTTTCTTTGAAATGGCCTTGAGGTGAAAATGCTCTCGTCCTTATTTACTCTTACCTAAAACGGCGGAAACAGTCTGTGAGAATCAATAATGCGTATAGCTCTTTTCAAACCATTTTATCAGGTGTACCTCAAGACTCTGTTTTGGGCCCCATTTTATTCAATTTTTACATAAACAATCTTTTTCTGTTTATCAAACGAGCGACGTTACATAATTATGTTGATGATAACACTCTAAATTATTTTTCCAAGACCCTATGAAATTTGATTGAGGTGCTGGAAGAAGAAGCTGGAGTTGCTTTGACTTGGCTAAAAAAAATCAAATGATAGCTAATGCAGATAACTTCCATGAACTCGTTATTAGAAAGAATCAAAGGAATACAAGTGGAAAAAATTTCAACATCCAAGGAAAAATAATCAAATCCGAAGAAACGGTTAAATTGCTAGGTATTCAACTAGATCATAAACTGAACTTTGAACAGCATATCTCTGAAATTTGCAGAAAAGCCGCATCACAACTCAATGTTTTAAAAAGACTGAAACAATATATTGGCTTTAATGAAAAGCAGATTCTTGTCCCGAGCTTTTTATTATCAAATTTTGATTATTGTCCTCTAGTATGGTACTTCTCATCAGCTAAATCTATACATAAAATTAAGAAGATTCAAGAACGTGCCCTTACATTTTTACACAATGATCACCTTAGTTCATATAGCGACTTACTTTCCAAATCAGAAAGGTGTACCTTGCATGTTTCCCGTCTAAGAGTTCTCTGAATAGAAGTTTTTAAGGCTTTAAACAAGTTAAACCCCTCTTTCATGCACGATATTTTCAAAATAAAATCTTCCAAGTACTCATGACGTAACTCCAATGATTTACAGCATTATAGACCAAATCAAGTCACCTTTGGGTCCAATAGCCTTCGATCATTGGGACCTCATATCCGGAATACACTGCCAAATGAAATGAAATCGGCCGAAAACCTAAACAGTTTTAAAAATATGATAAGGAAGTGGGATGGCCCAGACTGTAAATGTAGTGCCTGTCAATATGAATCTATGAACCAGTTTTCTTTATTTAGTTACATTATCAAACCACTGTAAAAATATTTATTTATGTAATTATATATATATAATATATATAAGTAACCGAGTAACAGAGCACATATAGGAGTAAAAGAATTCAAAACTGTAAACTGGCTCCCCACTAAACAAAGGTTTGAGCAATGCACTGCTGCAAAGGTTTTCAATTTTTTTGATAATGCAGCCCCATCATATATGTCAGAGTTGTTCTTACCAGTTGGCCAGAGCCGAGTAACACGAAGATCTAAAAACAAACTAATTCAACCTTTCCGAAAAAGCAACACAGGACAAAATGGTCTCTCATATTTAGGACCTAGAATATGGAGCAGTTTACCCTCAGAACTAAAATCTGCAACAAACAACAACAGTTTCAAACATAAAATCAAAGATAAATTCTTTAAAAATCTCCAAAGTCTTGATGATAGTCCCTACATATATTATTAGAAATCTAAAAACAGCCTACAGACATGCTTACTTATCATCCTTAAGAAAGGCTTTATTTCCGGTCTAGATGAATTTCTGTTTTTCATGAAAACTTTCTCTGTTTATCTCGCTAATTTTTCTTTCTCTTAATTTCAAAGGGCACTCCTGGAGGGACCATTATGAAAACAAGGTCGCATTGACCTTTTAATGCTATCCCTGCCATCTTTAACCATGGGGTGTTTTTATTAAATTAGATTTTAAATTAGATATGTAACTTTTGCCTGTAATTTTTTCAAACTTTTAAATATTGTAATTAGATCTTTTTTTCTGAATCTGTTATTTTTCATTTTTATTTTGATGGCGAAATTTTACATACATACATACATACATACATACATACATACATACATACATACATACATACATACATACATACATACATACATACATACATACATACATACATACATACATACATACATACATACATATATCCATCGATTTAGATTAGTTTACTTTGTACATTTGTATATAGTAAGCTAGAGTATGTACATAATCGATGTAAAATAATTTGACAAACAAACAAACAAACAAACAAACAAACAAGGATTACACCACTGCGCCACAACACCTTCTCAGATGTCGGGCGTGATTCTTGCTCAGAAAGATTCGGGGGATAAAACCTTGATTTGCTGTGAAATTTGTTCGAATTTCGAATGTCAGTGGTCTTTCATGTGAATGCGATGATGTGACCAAGCTCCCGCAGATTTCAAACTGCCAAAGAGATAAGTTTATTTCGTGTTTGTTTCAAATCATTTCGTGGAGGAATGTGAAAGCAAATGCATTGAGTACAAATGTTAGAAGCTGGGGAACATTTCCATGCAAAGAACTGGGCGTTTAATGGAAAAACCATCGAGATTGAGCGAGGACCGAACAGTTGTTGGTTTAGGCAGGTAAATAAGCCTCAGTCCTTGTTATTTTATCAAAAACATACTGCACAACATACATTACACAACCTATAATATTCCGTCATTGCAGCACAAAAACAGCAACAGATGAGTGGAATTGAATTGAATAGCGGATGTTTGATTAACAGTCAACCATTTACGGTATGAATTTCATCTTCCTTCAATTCAAAGAGCAAGTGCTGCTTTCTTTATGTTGCACTTAGAAAACAGCAGCAGTATAACTTGCCTTAGTTAAGCTAGACAGCCATAATACGCGATTGGGCCACGCACATGTGGCCCCTCAGCTGTCATAATCAAATTCTAGTGGTCTATCTTGTCGCTTAAACGTTCACAAGGTATGCGTAGATTTGATAAAACTGATATAGTGTACCGTTGAAGAGGGCCTAACCATTGGATGAAAGACAATCTGACGTCAAGTGACATAGGACAAAAATACAACACCATGATACGAGAACAGACCTCTACAACAACAAAGACTCAACCAAAAGCAACGAGAACAAGGCTAACAACAGAAACAACATACGACAAGAACGTTTTTACCTTAGAAGGACAAAATTATACTTTTAAATTAATTAACCTAGCATGGGCAGACAATATTCCGGGTGTCTAAAAAAAGTACCCCCTTTTGACTCAACAAGGCAACAAAACGATAATATTTCGGGACTTTTTGAATTCATGGCTACATTTGTTGGTCTTCAACTTAAATGCAGATACCTTGCATTTGGAAATCGACCACCAAACACCGGAGATATGAGTTCACAAGGTAAAAATTTGGAGAGCACCTGAAAGCAGAGGTTTTGATACATGACTTAGCCATAATTTGACAACAAACAGGCATTTTGCAAACGAATTTTCGACGTTGACCTTTACTTTTTATTTTTGAAAAGATTTATACCTTGAATTACTTCAATTGTTCTTGAAGTGACTTTTCTGTTGAGGAAACGGTCTTTGCATTGCATTCGATCCCAAGTGTTTTGTATTAAAGAAAAGGAAAAGGAGCACATGCACGCTTATTTTGGAGATGTGGCACGACTTTATCATTCTTACCACATTTTTACTATATTTGTTTAATCAGCGACATGTCCATGCATCTTTTATTCTTTTCAAAAGCAAAACACGGAAACTTAAAGTCTACCGGTACTTTGGAAAATGTCCACGATACAAATCATGACTAGGCCCTTTTTCAAAACCTCTGGTTTTGGGTGCACTGCAAATTTTGACTTCGCGAACCTGTATCTCCGGTGTTTGGTGGACGATTTCTAAATGCAAGGTACGTGCATCTAAGTTGAACATTGATAAATTTAGCTGTGAAGTCGGGGAGCAATGATATCTTATTGCTTGGTTCCTATAGTCAAAAGGGGGTACTTTTTTCTGAGACACCCGGTACTATAAATAGAGGTACAATCCTGGCCAAAAGAAGCTGGGACACAGGCAAACTTCAGTGTCTGCATGATGTTTCCTAAAATATCGAGGAGAAAACATACGTTTAGAGTCTCCAAATCCCCCCTCCCCCCTACTTCAATGTTGAGAAGGTCGAATGGCGTTTGATTCAAGCAACTTTGAAACGGGGGGAGCGCGGGGCACGTAATCAAAGACCGAAGTAGTGCAATTTTATGATTTGTCCCACGTATTTTGGCCAAGATTGTAGATACTCTAAATAAATCAAGTTGCTCTGGAGATGCCCTAGCGGGAAACTAGTCAGCACAGAAATAAAGAAGAAAAAGCGCAAAAGACCAAATCGATCCCTGTTTTCTTCGAATGGTTAGGCCCTCTTCAACGATACACTTTTGATAAAACTGATATATTTACCTATATCATCATGCGTATTATATATTCTTTCAAACGAGTTTGGAATGTGAGTGAAAAGGACGACCAATGTCAGAAATCAACCTCTGCTACGAAAGCTGTACACAATTTGAAAATACAGTCATCGTTCGCTCTCTTTTTCGTCGCTCAAAGAAGTACTAAGGGTTGCACCCGACAGGCGATAGATATCGTGTGAAACGTCGTATAGGCTCCCTTGTTAAAATAGCACAGATGAGAAATGACCCAGTCAGTTAGGAGAATAATAAGGGAATGTGCTAGTATAAAATTCTAATTGCATCATGAATAGCCTGGAAGAAGTGAAAAAGTATACCAACATTTCATAATCATTTCTATCATTCAACAAAGATATCGCCGAACCTCGGACACAAAAAACTGAAACGTTTTCATGAAACGATGAAAAATACAATTCCCAAGGCAGCAAGTCCAATTTATACGCGGCGGAATCGCCTCTCACAAGGGAAACATCCAAATTATTCACAAGAGTGTTTATGTCAGGAAGTTGAGTTGATTGTCCTTGTGCCACATTGGGGGAAGCACCAAGCAAAACGCTTCGAGCGTCAAATCGCATTTAGCTTGTTTAGAAACGCTGATTTTTTGCGTCCGAACTTCCCATATCTACACATTTGTACATATTTGACTAATTAATGTTTTACATAGGTTCACGCCAGCTTCCGCTAATATCTTAAATTGACTACAGTGATATCTAGGAATAGTTTGGGGGCACAACTGATTAAATTTGTCCCTCGCAAATAGAAAAACTATATATGAAATAAGAGAAATAAACACAAAGTACTTTTTGATGCTAAATAACGCAAGTATGTCAAATTTCCGTAAATTCAAATAATATTCATGAATCCATCCAAATGCAGATGACATCCGCCATCTCGACCTTTGGTGGGGAATCGAAATTTTCTTGAGACAGGAGATAGTTGTTTTTTTGCAAATCCAACAAGGGGGGAATTTAAATTTGTTCCAACCAACACATAGGTTTGCTGTCTCGAAGCGAAATGAAAAGTTGTTCAAGATAGCAAACATTAGAGATGGCGGACAGTAGAGACAGCCGATGCCAAATGTGCGCAGAAATAGAAGAACAGGGGAGTCCAAAACTATGCAAATGTCTTCCTTAAAATCGGAGTAGAGAGGGAACATCGATTCTCAAACCAATGCTGACACCCAAAGGAGAAACGTCTTCTTGTTGATAGATACTTGATGTACTTCCCTGTATTTGCTAACCATTTTGAGTTGAAAAAATGTGCTGCAAATAAGAATTTGAATCTTACGTTTGAATCTTGTGGAAATATCGTACCGTCATCATTCCGTTCTGAATGAACATATATCATTTGCGTCCCGAAATGGTGCATATTTTAAGATCAGACATCAATCTGCACGATGGACAAGGAGTTGCTGACCTTTGAATTTGGCGAAGTGGAATCAGCTTGCATTAGAAGTTTTCAAATCTGTAGAATTTTGTTAAAGACACCCGGTATATCCCCCTAACTCATAGAGTCATGTCCAAAATTTCGTTATGAAACTTTACTTTAATTCATCTAGCTTCATTTATTTCAATAAACGGAGAGAATTATAAATACTTTTCTGCCACAGTTGTTTGCTTTGTGGTCTGCCTTTGGGAGAGTCTCTCTTGCAAGGATCATGGAGCCATATTTTTGGTTGCACCGTCGCTTACATTAACTGCCATTTACTTTTACAATAAATCCAAAACAAATATAATTTGCAGAGCTCAATTTACAATTTGTAAACTGCCATTTACCAGAGCTATGTGCAGCATTTACCAGAAAAATAGTGTTTTCCCTAAATTCTTTTCTAGTTGTCAAAATTTTCTAATGCTGCAGAATAATGATAAATAAAAACTTACAAGATAAAAATCATATGTACTGTAAGGCTGCTATTGAAAGCATATTAGCCCAGCAGTAAGCAACCGGCTATAAGATAGAGTGTTAATGTAAATTTTGAGTGAGCCTTCAGGATTGGCATCAAGTGTAATTCAAAGAGTCAAAGACATAAGTTATTTCGCAACGAGCAAACTTTTTGCCATGAATGTAAAAAGTAGTACAATACAAAAACTTCCCTAGAGCATTGCCACATGACTTGAAATGCGCGAACAAACCTTTGTAGACTTTTCAATTCACATATAAACCGTAGGGGCATTGAATCTTCAATAAAAGAAAAATTAGCGAAAAACAATGGCAAAAACAATTGAAAACGCAGATTTTGGCGCTTTTTGGTCGTTCTTACAACAATCACTATTGTTATTACTATTGTCTCCCGGCCAGAATTTCTATTGTTCAAGGTTCAGTGCCTTATCGGTTTGTTTGTGGCCATAACTCCACCAATCCTGGAAATATTTTAACGGGCATCCAAACTTTTACTCCCAAACATCTGGAGAGTAGATTGCTTTAAAAAAATTCGAGAAATCTCAAGCAGTTTTTTGTCCTGGTTGCGTTTTATGAAAGTAGGTAAAATTTAGGAAAATCTTCATGGGTTTCTTTTGTCTCCCTCGCTTTTTAGCCGTCTGATTGGTCCGTGAAAATGAGGCTTTGGCGGTTTCGACCATGGGCCACGAGCAATCGGCTATGTACGACGAATGATTCCTATGCTGCTATTGAATATTAGCCCAGCAGTAAGCAACCATATAGAGTGTTAATGTAAATTTGAGTGAGCCATGGCATCAAGTGTAATTCAAGAGTCAAAGACATCTTTATCTATAGAAAGATAAATCATTTATCTATAGAAAGATAAATGCCTTCTTAAGGCTAAATACTTATATCTCAAGACCACAGGCCATGTTGATATGTAATGCCGCACACACAAAAAGCGTAATAGCACTAAGGATCCTCTTCAAGGACTATGACTCTTCCTTTGATGAGTTACTGGAGAAAAGCGAAAGCGTGAAAATACATGTTCAAAATCTCCAGAAACTGATGATCGAAATTTACAAAACAATGAACAGCTTGAACCCCTCATATATTTGGGAATTTCATGAAGAAAAGGTTGTGAAATACGACCTACGAACAAGAAATTTATGTCGATTGCCAAAAACACGAACAACAAAATTTGGAATAGAGTCATTATCTTTTAGAGGAAGCCTCCTTTGGAACACCCTTAGTGACCAGATAAAAGCACTTCCAAAAGTTGCAGCTTTCAAAAGAGCGATCAAGCACTGGCTTGGCGATAAGTGTAATTGCCGGATTTGTAAATAGCCAGAATTGTAAATTTGTATATTTTCTATTAAAGTTGTTTTTGTAAATAGTTGGTATAAACTAGTGATTATATTACTATTGTAAATAGACCAACTTTAAATAAGATTATTATCATTATCAGACACGGTCTTAATATCTCCGTAAGGGGTAAGAATTTACCTAACAATGTAGTTATTAAAAAACGTTCACTGAGGTCATAAACTCCCGCCTTCCCTTTAGAAACGTCATGAAGTGATGCAGAACTTGAATGAATTGGCTCCCAAAAAATATTTTGTTATATAGTGCTATCTAACAATTCCTTTTCATAGAAACATACATATAAATTTAGCCCAATTCAAACATGAAATATGTAGGCGGCTGCCAAAGTAAGCCCATTGTTCATAAAGCATGGAATATACTGAGTGTCTCAAAAAAAAGTTTTGATGTTTGAAAAAAGTTCTGAATCTGGCAGCTTCTATCTCTCTAGTTACATGCAAGACATTTCAATTTACAGTTTGGTATATTTTGGGAAGAAATTGGTAATTTGAAAATGGAGCTACAACCTCTAACATTTCACTTTCATGTTGAAGACAAAACCAGAGAGGTTCGTACGCTTTCCTGCTTCATGATGGCGTATGGGACTCCCTGGATGAGCGACGCAAAAATTTGGTTGCCAATTCGCTCATTACCTTGACGATGATCAAGATTTCCAGCTCTTTGAGAGTATTCAAAGTAAAGGCCAATTTCTAGTCACAATCAGTGGAATTTTTCGAGCAGGTCGAAATATTTTTATTCAAAAGAGAAAATACCACTTGGTGATTGAATAGGATTCAGGTTCGAATGATCTTTGATTGCGTAAAATTATCCTGAAGGTGTGAAGAATTGAGTATAAAAGGTCCCTCTTGGAAAACAGTTGGCTGATGTCACCATTCAACATACCAACTGGGAATTTCAAATGGGAATTTTACAGTTTCACGGTTTCACGGAGGGAACCAACCTGTCTTTTCTTCAACTAAAGTTTTCAATCCTTTGTTTGACCTGCCATATTATGCAATAGTGAATTTTTTCAGCTTGGTGCAGCTCACATTGAGTGGCAAAGTACCAGCTTAGTTTGCCCCCCGAAGCCTATTTGATTCGATTTTCGGACATTACAGCAAAAACAGTAGAATTATGACGATGAGACCCTTGTATCCCTGCAGTAATCCTTGCTCAACAGTGACTCATAATGAAACAGTGAAAAAGTTGACCCTGTTTTGTAAAGTGTCGCTTTCAGATTGCCTGCCAGAGAGCCCAAGCATTTTGCGAAAAATTTTGCGAAACCTCTTTTGTGTTGTAATGCATTGAAGAACAAACCTGTTTTGCTTATTTTGGGACGTTCGCTTGTTAACCCTAGAGACGTTCTAAAGCTCAAAGTGCACATCAAGACTTTGCTCGTTCTTTGCAAGTAGGGTGGACGGCGACAAAAAAGCAAAGCAATACAGTTTTCCTGCTCCTGTAGGCGGACACACGAACACATATTCACCCTTCAAAACTTTTAATTGAACAGCCTTCTGGAACTAGCGCAACTCAACTCAAAATTGTATTTCTGTTTTCTGCAGAAGCTCCGAGTTAGCCATCTTGCATGATGTTTGGCGAATTAAGACTGCTAAATCGCGAAAAATAAGATATTAACATCCTTCCTTTGCTACTTTTGCAACCAGATCTCGCCTGATTCGCAACAAGGTCCATCATATTTGCCGTCACCATAGTAATCCACAAATCTCGCAATCCAATTGGTACTCAGAGTTTGGAAGCTCAGAGTTTGAAGGTAGGAAGAGTTTGAGTAGGAAGCTCAGAGTTTGGGCCTAAATAGGGTCAGGTATTTTAGAGTAATTCTATGAGTCCCTGTTGACCGAAGCGCCATCATCAAGTCTAAGAGCACAGGGAAACAAGAGACTCCAGGTCATAAGTCTACAAATACAGTGTGCTCAATGAGCAGAACTCTTGCTCATAAACAAGGTAATGAATGAAAGTGTCAGCCCAGTTTTGTGTTCCTCATCTGAAAATTCCCCCTTCACTGCGATGATGCAGGAAGGCGTACGAACGTCTCTGGTTTTGCCATCAACATGAACATGAAATGTTAAAGATCATAACTCTATTTCCAGATTACTAATTTCATCCCACGATATGCCAAACTGTAAGTTGAAAGGTAAGCGAACGTTAGAAGCGGAAGTATCGCATTATCTTAGTTGTTGAGTTTTGATATGATCTCGAAGGGAATATGAGAAAATGATGATTCCAAAACTTTACGAAACCACACCGTGCCTTTTTACTATCTTTATTATCTAAAGATGTAGGTCACGTTAAATCTGGCACCCCAGATGGGAGACATTTATTTATTGGAGAATTTAATGCAGAATTGAGAGAAGAAAACGGCTTTTTGTTCAGTTGTTTACGTGCAGAAATCAAAATGTCTCGGCCTAATAGTCCTGATTTGGAGGAGTTAGAATTAGAAGCAGACGAATTGGTTTTACTCTCGACAGTAGAAAACCTTCAGAAGATTGCTCTAAAGTTAGGAATGGCAAAAGAATCGTATGATGGGCAAACAAGAGCAAGATTAGTCAAGGCTATTCGGAATTATTTGGTACAGAAAATGGATGCAAATTTGTTTGGAATGGTGAAAGCTGTATTGGAAAGGCCGCCGCCTTTGGAAGGAGAAGAAGACAATTTAAGTGAAGCGGAGGATTATGAAACCCGTACACATGCACAGAAGGAATTCGAGGATATGCAGAAAAGTTTTGAGCTGATGATGCAGAAACAGAAAGAGCTACTTGATCAGGCAAGATAAAAATTAGATCGCGTGCAAGAAAGTCCAGGTATGAGAGATACTACTTCTCCTGTAATGAAAACAAATCTGGATATTTCAAGTGCTCTCCGAAGAGATTTTAAAATCTCAGGCCAAATTGGTATGCCAGGTCAAAGAGAAAAAATATCTTTTGTAAGCCTCATTAGACAAATCGAAAATGGGCTTGCGAAAGGATATAAAGAATCTGAAATTGTGGAGGCAATTGTAAGAGCGATTTCCCCAGGTGTCCAATTAAGAAACTATTTGGAAACCACCCCAAATCTAAGCCTGCCAAAAATTCGCAAAATTATCCGCTCACATTTCATGGAGAAAACCTCCACAGAGCTGTACCAAGAATTAGCCACAATTTCCCAAGGCCCAAAAGAAGACTCACAAACTTTTTTGATTCGCTGTTTGGAAATTCGCCAAAAGATTCTGTTTAGTAGCAAAGAATCAGGTGCCACAATTGAGTATACCCCTAATATGGCCCAAGGTTTATTTCTTCATGCTTTGGAAACAGGCCTAAAGAATGAATCAATTAGAACCAAAATTCGCCCGTTACTGAAACAAAAAACTGTTTCTGATGAAGTTTTGATTGAAGAAATGTCAAAAGCTGTTGCCATAGAAACAGAGCACAACAGAAAGGTGGGTTTTGCCAAAAATACAGCCAGAATCAGTATGGTAGCAGAAAATCCAAAAAGCCATGAATTTGCGGCCCCTAAAAATGAAAAGGCAGAGCCGCAAAAGGGTAAAATGTGGGCAGCACTTGAAGCTGTACAGGCGGATTTAGCTGTAATAAGAGAAGCGATGGCTCAAAAATATATTTCCCAAATCATTTTGCTCGTGGTTGCCGCAAACAAAATCGCACCAAGCAGGGAAACGGGAGACGGCTGCCCCCAAGGAGGGACAGGGAGTAGCCGAGTTAAAGCAAGCATCCCATTGTGCGCATTGTGGTGAGATGCCTCATAAGAAAGAAGCTTTTCAGATGTGTAGCAGTTGTTTTTCGGTGAAATATTGTTCAAAACGATGCCAAAAGTTGCATTGGAACAATCATAAGACTCTTTGTTTGTCGATCAAGGAGCTTTTGCGCCAAAACTCTGCTTCGCATGCTCAGACTGTAGATGAAAGTAGTTTTGTAAGCCATCTCACTCCAAAACAGACTTCCAAGATTGCCAAATTAGTCGGGAAGCGTTGTCTGATATCATGCAAAATGAATGGAATGGAGACTGATGCTTTGTTTGATACAGGTGCACAGGTGTCAATTGTCTCACAGTTTTGGTTGGAAAATAACCTTCCTAAGACCAAATTGCAAAACATTTCTGAAATTTTGGATACAGGATTAGACCTCAAAGCAGCTAATGGGACTAACATTCAGTATTTAGGATGGGTAGAGATTGACTTTGCCATGGCATCTGATGATACTCATGACAATATCATTGTTCCGTTTCTTGTTACATCAATTAAGCTTGATAACCCTATTGTCGGTTATAATGTGATTGAAGAAGCAATAAAAAGTAATGTTTCAGATTGCTCAAATACCTCCAACACAAGCCTTGTGAACAGTGTGACAGCAACATTTTGTGAATCCAATACAGAAAACATTCCTGCTTTCATTGATTTTGTTTATGAAAATGCCATCAACGATGATGACTTGTGTTTCTTAAAAACAAGCAAGAAAACTCAGGTTATCCGAAAAGGAGAAACAGTCACTGTTCGCTGCCGAGCAAATGTTGGAATAATAAAGAGCAAGACCCCTGTGTTGTTTGAACCGGATTTATCAACCTCAATTTCCAGTGGCCTTGAGTTAACTCAAACATTATTTGTTTTATCCAAAGGAAAGTCACCACGTGTTTCGATCCAAATTGATAATCCGTCAAAGCATGACATTCTTTTGAAAGGTCGAACAATGCTAGGCACGTTACAGCTCATTAAGTCAGTCACCCCACTTGAGGTTAAACATCGTGAAATAAAAGAAGATCCTAAAACAATCCAAAACGTTTCTTCGAATTGTGAGAACAATGCAAAGGAAACAAGTCCCACAAGTAGTAGTTTAGATCTAAGCAAATTTGATCTAAGTGGTTTGACACCTGAACAATGTAGCAGTGCAACTAAAATGTTAATTGAAGAAGCCGAGACTTTTGGTACCAATGATAGTGATATTGGCAGTATTGACGATTTAAAGTTAAAACTGACGCTAGACGATCCAAAACCAGTACAGAAGTCCTATAATTCCATTCCGCGACCATTGTTTCCAGAGGTTAAACAACATATCGAAGATTTGCTAAACAAAGGTTGGATTAAGGAGTCTCGTTCAGCATACTCTAGCCCAGTTGTTTGCGTTCGCAAGAAGGATGGAGATTTGCGACTGTGTGTTGATTTTCGGGAGCTAAACAAAAGAACAGTCACTGATCGCCACCCTTTACCACGTGTGCAGACAACCCTGGAAAGTCTGGGTGGAAATTCTTGGTTCAGCATGCTCGATCAAGGGAAGGCCTACCATCAAGGGTATATGGATCCGTCATCGCAACACCTAACAGCTTTTATAACGCCGTGGGGATTGTATGAGTGGGTACGCATACCGTTTGGATTAAAGAATGCGCCAGGCGAATATCAGAGGTTCATGGAGCGATGTCTAGGTGAATTAAGAGACACCATTTGCATGCCATACCTCGATGATGTGATTTGCTTTTCAAAGACTTTCGAAGATCATCTTGATCATTTGCGCAAAGTATTCCGGAAACTTTGAGAGCATGGTGTTAAACTTAAGCCAAAGAAGTGTAAACTCTTTAAGCATGAAGTTAGTTGTCTTGGGAGAATTGTCTCTGCCGATGGATATCGTTTAGATCCTACTGGAATTGAGTCAGTGAAGTCTATTGCAAAGAACACGCCGAAAACAGTTGGTGATGTGCGTAAGTTACTAGGATTATTAGGGTACTTCCGACGGTACATCAAAGACTTTGCACGTATCGCAAGACCCTTGTTTCAATTGCTGAATGCACCAAAGACACCAGATAGAAAGACGACAAACAGCAGAGGACAACTTTCATCAAAGAGGCCAATCTCTTGCGATTCATCACATCAATCAGCACTTGAAAGCCTGATCACATACCTCACCACGCCACCCATTCTTGCATATCCAGATTACACAAAACCCTTTGTATTGCATACTGATGCATCAGAGCAAGATCTTGGTGCTGTTCTGTATCAGAAACAAGATGGAGTAATGAGAGTCATTGGCTATGGCTCAAGGACATTAAACAAGGCTGAGCGTAATTACCATCTACATTCTGGGAAGCTTGAATTTCTCGCACTAAAGTGGGCGATCTGTGAACACTTCAGGGACTATCTTTACTATGCCAACTCGTTTACAGTATACACAGATAACAACCCGCTTACGTATGTACTCACCACTGCCAAGCTGAATGCGACAACACATCGTTGGGTAGCAGAACTTGCTGATTTTAAGTTTGTCATTAAATACAGACCAGGAAAAGCTAACATAGATGCTGATGTTCTGCCCGCATTCCAATTGAAAAAGTCATGGCGGATTGCACTGAGACAACAACGCAGGACATTATTCAATGTGCAACAAATGCATCAATCACAACATCAGAGAATGAGTACACATGGATTACAGCATTAACAACATATGAAAATGTGCTAAATTATGATTTAGATCAGATCAAGCAACTAGATTTCAATCAAATCAGTACAAGCGATTTCAGAGAAGCACAAGAGAATGACACAACCATCCATCGAGTGATAGAATACAAAAGTCGTGGACGATTTCCTTCAAAGGAGGAGAGAGGTAATGAGCCACGCAACGTAAAGTTATTGATGCGCAAGTGGAACAATTTACGTCTAGAAAATGGTATCCTGAAACGAAAAAAAGGAACGTATAATCAGTTAGTTGTACCAAGGAAATTTCATCAAATTGTTTTTCGTGAACTTCAGAAGAGATGGGTCACCTTGGAAGTGAGAGAGTAATCCAGCTAGCTAGAGAACGTTTTTATTGGCCAAAAATGGTAGAAGATATCACGCACTACGTAACAAAAGTATGTAATTGTTTAAAACAGAGAAAGCCGCAAAGACCGCAAAGAGCACCATTGAAGAGCATAGTTACAACGATGCCATTCGAACTGATCTCGATTGATTATATGCACCTCGAAAAATCATCAGGAGGATGTGAATATATTTTAGTGGTCATGGACCATTTCACTAGGTTCGCCCATGCGTATCCAACTACCAACAAGTCAGGAACCACAGCAGCCAAGAAGATTTACAATGACTTTATTTTGCGTTATGGATTCCCTGCTCGAATTCATCATGATCAAGGTGCTGAGTTTGAAAACAATTTGTTTAGACAGCTAGAGAAACTGTGTGGTATTGCGCATTCCCGAACAACGCCATACCATCCAGAGGGGAATGGTCAAGTTGAGCGTTTTAACAGGACATTGTTGAGTATGTTACGTACGTTACCAGAAGAAAAGAAAAGTCAATGGAGCAACTATGTAAACAAAGTAGTTCACGCATACAATTGCACAAGAAACGAAGCGACAGGATATTCACCGTTTTACCTACTGTTCGGCAGATCACCACGCCTTCCAATCGATTTAATCTTCAACATCGATCAAGGAAAAGATAAAACCAATCATCTCGACTTTGTTAACAAATGGAGGAATGCTATGGAGGAAGCATATTCGTTAGCTGCTAAGCATGCAAACAAATCTACAGCTCGTGGACGTGCGCATCACAACAAGAGAGCCACCTTTACAAAGTTATTAACAGGCGATCGAATACTGGTAAGGAATGTTGAAAAAGGAGGACCAGGAAAAATTCGTTCCTTCTGGGAAAAAACTGTTTATCGAGTAATGAAACAACACGGAGACAGTCCCGTATACGAAGTAGCCCCAGAAAGCGGAAGTGGAAGAACAAAAGTATTACATCGAAACATGCTGTTACCCTGTGACTTCCTTCCAGCAACAGAAACGACAACAGCAATCGTTAACCCAAGCAAGCCAGACACCTCTACGAAGAGAACATCACAAAGCAGATATCCGAGGAAGAAAGAACATACACCTTCAAACGAGAATTTTGATAATTCTGATAGTGAAGATGATGACTTTCCGTGGTATTTTCCAGCTTGCGTCACAAATAGGAACCAAAGTAGTGAAACAGCTGTACAAAGTCCACAGCGGAATACATCTACTGCAGCCAACAACAACACACCACCGAGAGATACGACACCTGAAATTCAAGTTGAGGAAACTTCAAGTCCAAGAATACAAGAGGAACATGAACCTTGTAAACCGGAACATAATGATGAATCGGTTACAGTCGTCAGTCCACAACCGGAAGCTGAAATAAGAGACAGACCACGTCGACAGCGTTTGCCTCCGGAAATGTTGACATATGATTACCTGGGAAATCCAACAACTCTTCCACCCATAATTTCTTCATGTTACGTCAGACCAATGAGAGTTGATAACTTTGTTCAACTAATGCCACCGAACATGTCGTTTATACCACCGTTTATGTTTCCAGGATCGTTTACACCAATGGGAACATATTATCGACCTTTTGTTCAAACACCTTTTTATTCGTACTGACAATCGTCAAGAACTGGGAAAGGACCCCTTACTCACATTTACTCGCTTTGAAAATATTGTTCACGTTAGGAAAGAGACCTCATTTCATATTTATCGTTCGTGTTAGGACAGAGACCTCGAAATAATTTACAATTCGTTAGTATACAAGTATTCAGCACATATTTAACATTTCGAAATCGGTAGGATAATCCATCTGAGACTGTGATTGAGTACCATCATAACTTCAATATACGAGATGCGATGCGTTAACGATTAAGTTGAAATGTCAAGCATGTAGCTAGAGTGAATAGAAACTTCCAGACTCAATCTTTTTCCTCTGCGCTCAATCAAACGTTGGAACTTTTTTTTGGAACATCCGGTATTTGGAAAGACACCAGCCTTATCTGAGCAGCGGGAAAAATTATTCTACTGTGAATTGCGCTATCCTTATCAAGAAACAACAATCATGATAAGTAATATGAAGCAATAACCTGGTTAGTCAACAAATGAGTTATCCTGCTCTCAATTGAGTCATTTGCAAAAAAAAAACTTCATCAGAATAAGTCCCAAACTTATCCAGATATTGAATTTGAATATCACGCAGTTGGTCCATATCGTTTATCCCTCAGAACAGGCCGCTACAAGCTCTATTTTACAAGCTTCACAGTTTTCAGAGATTACGGCACCATATTACATTTCTCAATTTGAGCGCATAGTTAGACGCACAAGAGAGCATCTCACTGAAAATAAAGGAACCTTTCATTCATCACATTTTGTTTATGCCGTTTCCTCGTGTGTTAGACAAATTGAAAGCATCTAAATTCGTGCACTAGGATAAGGTGGGGGGTAATTTGGGTCTAAAATGGGCATTTTTCAAGACTTGTTGGAAATATTGAGAATCTATTTTCGTTTTACCTACATTGAACCTCATGTCATTCTTGGGAACTTACTACCGCTCTTAAATTTCAAGTTTGAATAATTTTTTGAAATTGTCTGTTTCCTCATTTTTGCTTGTAATTTCAAACTGTCGGTGGGAAATTTGGGTCTATTCGAAAAAATCAGTGTCTTTCTTATCACGAGTATTGTAAATTTACAAAAACTAAAATTTAAAATTGAAGCCAAGGTGCCATGCACAGTACCAGGAATGAAATTATGGTCAATCAAGGTGCTCCCCTATGAACCTAGGTAACTACTGAGTTGAAAGTTATCACTTAATTCAAAGAATTCAGAGTCAAAGGATATTTGCTTCTATTACACATATGAAATTAGTGTTTCAATGACATACCCGATTTTTATAGGCCTTTCATAGTTCGATTTAGAGCTACCGATACCTATTTCGGCACCACCACATCACATTACCGCAAGTATAAATTCAAATTTAGTCTGATAATTGAGCTGACAATTTTGAATTCACGGTCAATCGTTCAAACTATTTACAGCTCTATCACATCATACCTCACTTCAGTTGTTATGGGTACTCCCTTGGGCAATGTCCTTTGTTTCTCTCTCCTGATCGGCGAACCACTTACCTGGTAGTTATTTGACTTCTCCATTTGATTTGGACTCAACGGCTCTCCTGGGTATGGAGGAGGCTGCTTCTTTCTAGGATCCCGATACGCGTCTACTCCTGCATGGGCACTGATTCCCCGGTTTTCTGCCATGTGATTGCTAAGATCAGTTTGCAGCGTAGGTGACTGCCTTGATCGATATGGTGGTGGATTTCCACGATGATAATCAACTCCTTGGGTGTCATGGTAGTTGGCTGTCTCCTCACTTGGATTACTCGGGAACATTTCACTACTGTCATTTACTTGCGACTTTCGAATCCAAACAGAAGAATTATTTTGAGCTCTACGGTACGCAAGTTCAAGCTTTGGATCCCGTCGCCGATTGCGCAATTCTTGAGGAGGTATTTCGCTATTATTTTCAGTCGGCATTTGATTGCTGCTCTCGTCCACGTAGAATTTCGTTCCTCTAGATTTGCCCTTTTTTGATTTATCTCGAGAATTACTGTCGCCAGGCAAATTGTGCGACCTTTCTTGCTGCCTTATTGTATCAGCCTGTTGTCTTCTGGTATCACCGTGTGCCTGTACTTCAATGTAATGCGCCTTCACATTAACACCAGTTGTGTTATCATAGTCCGAGTGACGCTTTGTGTCCTGCACTTGGAAAGGCTCTGGTGACAATGATTTGCCTTGGCTATGAGCATGGTCGTTTTGTAATTGTTGTTGTCCCCTTTGTGCAACATTCTCATGAGATCTATTATGCTTACCACCATCTCTCTGTTGGCGAGGTGAACGTCCCTCTTGTGATATCACCCTATCATTCTGCTCACCAGCTCTACTTTGAGTTCTGCGTTCTGGGTTCTCTTTATTCAGAGGTGGCGAAGCAGGTCTTCCAATAGGTACCTCGATAGTATTTTTACTGTCCGCATCTTTTGATTTCGTTCGCTTTGAAGCAGTCATGCTGCTTCCCCTTGTAAAAACGGTGCCTGGTATGATTTTAGGAAATTCTTCTTTCGTAGCAGGGGCTGGAGGGTCTAATTTTGCCTTCTTAAGTTCAACCATAGCTTCCTGTAAGATGTCGATCATCTCATCATCACTGTAAACCAAGTCATTTGCGAGAGTCTCCTGCAAATATGGGGCAAGCTGCTCAAGATCCATTCGCAGAAATTGCTCTGTAGAGACAAAAATGTATTGAGAAAATAATATGGCGTAGCAAGCAATTGGTCACACTTAACAAGATAGCCCTATGGCAGGGATTACTCCTTGAAGTCAACTGTACTCATTGTGCGACATTTTCAATCCTTTTACCGGGTGTCCCAAAAAAGTTCCGACGTTTGATTGAGCACAATGAAAATATTTTTTATCTGGCAATTTCTATTCATTGTAGTTACGTGCTAGATATTTCAACTTACAGTTTGGCATATCGTAGGAAGAAATTAGTAATCTGAAAATGGAGTTATGAGCTCCAACGTTTCACTGTCATGTTCAAGGCAAAACCAGAGAGATTATTACGCCTTCCTGCTTCGTGATGGTGGGGACTCCCTCTCGATGAGCAACACAAAAATTGAGTTGACAATTCGTTCATTACCTTGACGTCCCGAGCGGGCAGAACTTTTATTCACAAGAGAAATTTAGATTTAAATCATTTTTGATTGTGTGAATTAGCCTAAGGTGTGAAGAATTGAAACAAATAGGTCTCAGGAAAACTATTTGCTGTTGTTATTGCTACCTTGTGCCAACTGGGAATTTCAAATGGGAATTTTTACTGTTTCACGGTTTCCCGACACGGAGTAGAATAAACTGTCTTTTCTTAACTAAAGAATAGTTTCAATTGATTTTTCGACGTGCCATATTATGCAATAATGCATTTTTCTGTGAACCAGTCCGAATTGAGTGGCAAAGTATGAACTTAGTATTTTCCCCTGAGACCTATTGGATTCGATTTTCAGACCTTTACTTCAAATAAGCTCAATGAGCGGAGCTCCTGCACGTCGTCAAGGCAATGAAACAAAGTGTCAACCCAGTTTTTTGTGTTGCTCATCCGGAGATTCCCTCTCCACCACGATGATGCAGAAAGGCGTACTAATCTCTCTGGTTTTGCCTTCAACATGAAGATGCGATGTTAGGACAAATAACTCCATCTTCAGATTACTGATTTCTTCCTACGATATGAAAAACTGTAAGTTGAAATGTCCAGCATGTACCTGGAATGAATAGAAATTGCCAGATAGCAAACTTTTCTGGTCTGCTTTCAATCAAACGCCGGAACTTTTTTTTGGGACACCCGGTATAGCAACTGGTGCATTTCCAGATTGTTGTAAAATTGCAAAGTTGCCCCTATGTTTAAAAGTGGTCAATCTGACGATAGATCAAATTATAGGCCGATTTCTGTGCTCCCTTTATTGTTTAGGGTCTTTGAGAAATTGGTTTTAAACCAGCTTTATGAGTATCTAGAGAAAAACAAGCTCAAATACTTTAAACAGTCGGGGTTTAGGTCATTGCACTTCGCTGTCGAATGTCTATTAAAGTCTACCAATGACTGTTATCTTAAAATGGACAAAGGTAGATTCACTGCTACAGTATTCATTGATTTGAATAAGGCATTCGATACTGAAGACAAGGATATTCCACATCAGAAATAAGAAAAGTATGGAGTGACGGGCATCTAATACAACTGGTTTTCTTCTTCCTACTCAGGAGAAACTTGTCTCTGCATATTCTAAATTTGAGAAATTTTGAGACTCATTTACTTGCTACACGAATGGAAATGAGCAAGTGCCAAACATCACTTTCACTCCATGGATCAACAGTTTGGAATAAACTAGACGATGAGAAGCTAGCTCCTTTTCTGTCTACTTTTAAGGGTAGATTACGCTGCAACTAGCTTTTAAGTTCATAATTTATTCTAATCTAATATTGTAAATATTCCGTTTTTATTCCTTGCAACATTGTAATAAGGTTTTTACCACGGCCTCCTGAAAAGCAACCATTCTTGGCTGATGGGGCCACCGTGTATAAAGAATTAAAAGGTTCTGATGATATATCCATACGTATGTTGAAATTATGTGCCTCGGAATGCAGTAAGCCTTTAAAATTGATTTTTGCGAAATGCATTGAGGATGGTCAATACCCAGCAATTTGGAAAAGAGCAAACGTGGTTCCGGTTCATAAAAAAGGTAATCGTCAAGTTATATCGAACTACAGGCCTATATCACTTCTACCCATTTGTGGAAAGCTTTTTGAAAAAATTCTTTTTGATGCCATTTACAAGCATCTATCTGATAATGAACTAATATCTCCCAACCAATCTGGCTTCCGCCCAGGTGATTCTACCATCAACCAATTATTGGCGATAACCCATGAGATATATACTGGCTTTGAGGATCGTATGGAAACGAGGGCTGTCTTTCTGGATATATCAAAAGCGTTTGATAGGGTATGGCATGATGGTCTCTTGCTAAAATTGAAATCTAATGGCATCCACGGGCCACTATACTCATTGATACAAAATTTTCTTGCTGACAGATATCAACGTGTTGTCTTGAATGGCAAGATGTCTTCTTGGGAGCGAATCGAGGCTGGTGTTCCTCAAGGATCAGTCCTTGGACCATTGTTTTTCCTCGTTTATATAAACGATTTGGCAGACGGCGTGGCCTCAAAAGTAAAACTTTTTGCAGATGATACTTCTCTTTTTAAGCGGGTCAGCAACATAAACGGGACAGCTGACGCCCTAAACAATGATTTGTCAGTTATTCAAAACTGGGCTTATAAATGGAAGATGAGCTTCAATCCAGATCCTTCTAAGCAGGCAAAAGAAGTAATTTTCTCCACAAAAACTTCCAAAAAGCAACACCCCCCTCTGATTTTCAATGATTGCCAACTTGTTTCTGAAGGAAGTCACAAGCATCTTGGTATGATATTGGACGAAAAACTTAGTTTTACTGAACATGTAAGAGCAGCAATTATTAAGGCCAAGCGAGGGATAGGAATTATCCGATTCCTCTCGAAATACGTATCACGAGATGTTCTTGATCAAATGTACAAGCTGTATGTCAGGCCACATCTCGACTATGGCGATGTAATTTACCATGAGCAAAGCATGCCTCTTTCCCGCAAGCTAGAGTCCACGCAATATCAAGCAGCCTTAGCCGTCAGCGGGGCATGGAGTGGAACTAATACTGACAGATTACTTGAGGAACTCGGCTGGGAATCACTCAGTAACAGAAGATGGTATCGAAGGTTGTGCCTCTTTTACAAAATTGTCAATGATCAAACTCCCCAATACTTGAGAGACTGTATCCCAGCAAGAAATGACACACAGTATAACTTACGACACCAAAGAGCTTTTAGGGAGGACAAGGTAAATACCACGAGATATTCCAAGAGCTTCTTTCCTTCTTGTGTAAAAATATGGAATGGCTTAGATTCTGAAATAAGAACCTCTACGACAATATCTCAGTTCAAAAAATCATTGATTTCCATTATAAGGCCTCAAAAAAACCTCATGCAAGACTTCGCGTTAGGTTTAGTGACCTGAACGAACATAGATTTGAGCACAATTTTGGCCGCAACAACCCAATTGTACATGCAATGTGGCAGTGGAATCAATTGCCCATTTCTTCCTGCACTGTCATCGTACTTACACCATAGGGATATCCTGCTTGAAGAACTATCTAACATTGTAAACAACGATGTAACTCAATTACCTGATGATCATTTATGTGATTTATTACTTTTTGGTAGCAAAACCTACAACACAATAGCCAACAAAATGATTCTACAATGTACTGTCAGGTACATCAAAAACACAAATCGATTTAGATAAGGAATCTAAAACTATATATTTTTACTCTTAGACAGGGGATGTTCTCCAGCGGTCTGGAAATTCGCCTAATGTTTGTCTTTGTGGCATGGGGGATTGGGCGGATTCTCGGATTGTTGGACTATTCTCCTGTCTATTTGCCCTGAATACGTTGTCCGTTGACTTCATTCATTTCTGTGTGTATAGTTTAACTTTCCTTTGCTTGAAAATATAAATATTGTAAATAGGGTTGTGGTGTGAGAGGCAACACGATAACCTTGGTTTTTTGCCTCTCACCCCAACAGTTTAAATTGAAATTGTAGTGTTTTGTTTAATGTATTTTAAATCTTATTTGTTATAGAAAAAAAAAAAAAAAAAAAAAAAAAAAAGAATTAAAAATGAAATGAAAATGACTCTAAGTACTCTGTTTTGCTGGATCTCAGCTGCAACAAATACACACGAGAAGTTAAGGTTACTGTACCCCTTCAGTGACCACTCGCGGTGCTTTTTCTCTTGATTATCATGCCCGCAACATAACATGTATAAACACTACACATCATTCGATTCGTCCTTAAATGGGGAGTATTTATAAGCCAAAAGAATGCAAATGTAAAAACTTGTGCGTTATACATCCAAAAACGCTAAAACTTGACCTTCCCCCCTTCTAGAACCTCCTTGTCCCCCCATATAATTTTCTATAAATCTCAATGAGATTTTTATATTCTCAACACATTAATCTAGCACATAATGTCTGAAATTTCCTTTGCGTGCCTTAGCTTCAGAATTATCAAAAAAATAATTTTGCCTCTCGCCGCCTGGCATTGTTTTGGGATTCATTCAAATGTTAGATTTGGACCATGCAATCTTTTTCAAATGCGAGACAAGCTTTGGTCCCCCTATGCTTTTTCTCTCTGTCTACTAAATCTCAGCCAATTACGTCAAGCCGTTGGGTACAGGAAACTGTATGAATACCCATTGGTTGCTGAAAATTTGATTTGAGCAAAGGGCTGAAATAGTTCTTTAGCGTATAATTCCACTGTTGCAAATGATTAACATTAATCTGACCACAAGAGCAAACAGAGTAATCCTTTATGTATTTACCACAGAGTTTGCAATAACATAATTGGTATTATAACAGCAACATCCATTCAAAAGTAGCCTGCGAGCAGACTCAACTGATTTCTTTTCATTTCAGAGAGGTTCTCCTCCAGTAGAGTCTGCGCAAAAGCTACCAAATCCTTGTTCTCAGTTCATGAGAAACGAGGAACCTTTCCTGATTGACTGAAGCATATCTCCTTTGTTTGATGGAGCGTCTGTGTTTTTATTCGAGTCTGCTGATATTCAATTGGCGTATGCATGAACAAAGCTGGCCATAGAAGCCCTTTTGTGATAAATGTGTGTGGGTGTTTTGTCTACCCTATTCATAGGCAGCTCTATTGAATCAAATTTAATGAGTTAGTTCCTCAATCCTTGGAACCGCACGTGACCAAGAACGAGGACTTGATCGCTGTTGCGCAGACTCTACTGGAGGAGAACCTCCCTGAAAAGAAATCAGTAGATTCTGCACGCAGGCTATTCAAAAGGAAATCAGAGGCATTTGCAACCTTTAAGCTTTAGCTCTCAAAATTTTCTCGTAATGTAAACAGCATGCTCCTAGCTGGAAAGACATTGCTTTAAATTGCTTATAATTTGCTGAAAAATAAAGTAAAATCCCTTGAAATTATTAGAAATTGTAGGTAGATAGATGAGTAGGTAGGTAGGTAGATGCTAAACAATAACATAAAAATCCAAAAATTGATGGGATAAAAATGTTTATCGTCCTGAAGAGGTACAGTAACCTTAAATCTGAATTACTTTCCCGATTGGAGAAACTGCCATTTAGACTTCGATAGATAGCAAGGAGGACAATGAAAAATGGCAGCGGTGTCATTTGATCTATTTTCACAAAGACACAAAATCAATCAAAGGAATAGAACTGCGTCAAATCGTTTTAAAAAAAGACGTTTAATTTGCAAAATTGCTACATGCAAAATGATAACTATTAAATAATTTCATCAAAACAAGAGAGAGTGCGTAGCATATATAGCAATATCTTGAATGCTCTCAATGGGGCTGCCTACATAAACTAAAAACTGAGCCCCCTGGTTTATATCTCCATTTGATGAATATGATCTCTCATTAACCCTATCAAGCCTAGGGGGGGGCTGAATCAGCCCCCCCCCCCCTAACGGCTTTTCTTCTGCGGATTTTTATGTAGTGCATTTACAACGCTGAAACTTTCTGACTTCTAGTTGTTATCCTTCTTATAATCAAAAATGAACTTTTTAGAAAAATTGAATTCATTCCAGGGGGTAAACGCGATCAATTTCTGTGAGATGTCTGTGCAAAATTTCAATAAATGCTAATAAAATCTACAGCAAATGCAGGAAAACAATGAAATTGGAGGAATAGATGCTACTTTTGATCCTCTATCCAACTGCATGATTTGTTTGTAACTTAAACGTATGATTATGCATATATTGGCTGTACGCATGCGCACATTCTTCGAATTCTTGTGTGATAACGTCATCACTTTTTACAAATTTTTGTTTGCAAAGCAAAAGCTATTCGACCATAGAATACACTAAAATTGGACCCATGTCCTTATTGCCTTTCGTTTTCTCACAATCAACGATTTAAAATTTTTAGTACTGAACCCTATTGACTTTTAAAATATTTCATTTTTGGGTTCAGCTCATGATGTACTATGCAAATGCCAAGTTTCAAGGCTCTACATCGTTCACAACGGAAATAAAACCTCCCTAGTCTTCCTAGAGCATCAAATACCCTAGGCTTGATATGGTTAAACAACGTTACACAGTGAATCGTTATTCGAATGTAATAAATGCCTATTGGCATATACTTTGGAAATCAGTTATATTTATCCAAAAAATGTTATTATCAAAACATGAATGATCCAATTGTGCTCAAAACATGTGTCTTTATCTATTTCAGGCTAAAAATCGTGATTCTAAACGATTCTAGAAAATTTAGGCAATGAAATGTCCGATTTCTTCAGCTACCTACAAAAATATGATGACATCATCAAGAGGTCACGTGATATTTCTAAAAATAGATTTCATATTTTGGTTCAGCACATGATATACTATACACATGCTAAGTTTTGAGGCTCTAGGTTGTGTAGAACAGAAATTAACGAGGGGGGGGGGCTGAATCAGCCCCCCTAGTCTTCCTAGGATACCAAATACCCTAGGCCTGATAGGGTTAAAGTTTGGTCAAGATTTTAAACTGTGTTGGGCAGGCTTAAAAAAGTTTCTGGTCTGAAAACAGACTAAATCAATCGCAAAAATGTTCATAATCTTGTGAAGGCTAAATTTGAACAGAAAGGGGTAGCCAGGTATCTAGAATTGAAGTTGCTAATGTTAGCAGACCTGGTCCTTAAGATGAGATGGGGATTAAAAAGTGGAGTATTTAGATATTTTGAACAAATTCACTTTTATTAATTCAAATACCTAGATATCCAAAAATATTCACTAAAGACTTTTTATTGACAAGAGCATATTTGTTCTCCCTGGCTTTTCAAGTTAAGTTTTAGGCCAACTTAGCTCATGTTTTTCGATCGATGTAGCTTATTCAATACGAACTTTCAGTTCACACCATTAAAACTTGGGAAATAGCCCGCCAAAACGTCAACAAAATTTGCCCCTTGAAGATTTTTACTAGACATACCGGGTGTCCCAAAATGATGTATTATTGTTTGATTGCTTACATGTCCATAACCAATGAACCGATTTTAAAAAGTCTGTTTTACTCGATTGCCTAAAGGATAAATTTTATTTTAAGATGTTGGTGTGGTCTTACCAGTTTTTGAAAATCGGTTCATTGGTTATGGACATGTAAGCAATCAAACGATAATACATCATTTTGGGACACCCGGTAGATTCATAGGTAGTCATAAGTTGGTCATGTGATTCTTTATTGTGGCCTGTCAGAATACCGGGTGTCCCAAAATGATGCACTACTGTTTGATTGCTTGCATGTCCATAACCAATGAAGCGATTTTCAAAAACTTTGTTTTGTTTGATTGCCGAAAGGCTGAATTGTATTTTAAGATGTTGGTTGTGGTCTTACCACGGCATTTTCATGTCAAATTCAAACCTTAGATGGCATCAGAAAGAAACGGCCTATTTTTCCAGTCAACATTTTAGATGTGATACAAAAGGCTGAACTCATATTCGTATTCTCTATTTATACACAAAAACCCTTCAGCTAACAAACGCAATACTTAAATAAGAAAATAAATATCCTAATTACATTAATATAGTCTATATACAGTTAAAGCAAAATTATGTACAGTAATCTATGTAGTAGCAGCTGCTCTTCCAGGGCGTCGTGTTTTAGTTTGTGTTCAGCTCATATAATAACTTTTCAATTGTTTTTTGAATCTACTAAGTGTAGGGAGCTCTCTGATATTGATGGGTATATTGTTCCAAGCTTTCAGAGCCGAATAGTGAAAGCCTTTCTTGACATATTCAAGATTATTTCTTGGGATTTGTAGGTCCCTGCAATTCCTTGTTCTGTAGTTGGAATGCTGGGTCCTATGATGGTATTTACCCCAAAGGCTTTCGGGACATTGCCTGTTGATTATTTTATATGTCATAACTGATCGATCAAAGTTTATTAGTTGTTCAACTGTCAACCAATTATGAGACCAATTGTCTTTTAGTCTGGCCTTATCAATAATCGAATGGGCTCTGTCCTGCAGACGTTGGAGGGTATTCAATTTTGATTTAGGAAGACTCCCCCAAATAACATTGGCGTATCGCAGATGGCTTTCTACAAGTGCACGGTACACATGCTCCAGCTGGGATTGGGAAATGAGATTTTTCAATTTTTTTAGTGACTTAAGACCGCCACTAATCTTCCCTTTCACTTTGTTGAATTGTTCATCCCAGTTTAGCCCTTCATCCACAATAACCCCTAGTGATTTAGTCTTCACCACACGCTTAATTTCTGAATTGTTAAGATTCAGTGGTTCTGAGATTTCAACCTTGTTTGTCCTCCGTGGATGGCCAATGATCATGTATTCAGTTTTTTTCGGGTTGGCACTTAACTTGTTTATCCGCATCCATTCCGAGATGTTTCTTAATTCTTTGTGGGCATTTGTAATTAGATCATCGACGTTACCAGATGTTAATGTATCAACTGCAACTGTATAATGTATCAAATGTATCAACTGTAATGTATCTGGACTCAGTATCAACTGAATTCGTATTCTCTAAAGACATATATTCTCTGAACGACATATAAGTTCAGCCTTTTGCATCACATCTAAAATGTGAAGTGGGAAAGAAGGCCGTTTCTTTTGCATGCCATCTAAGGCTTGAATTTGATCAGGTTTGCCGATCTTATTTTTGACATGAAGACATCGGCAGAAACTACAACCAACATCCTCAAATACAATTTAACCTTTCGGCAATCGGATAAAATAAAGCTGATGAAAATCGGTTCACTGGACTGGTTATGGAAATATTTTTTTTTTTATATAATCAATTAAAATATACAAACTCAAAAAGTACATCTACTGTGCCTATCATGGCGGGAATAGACACTAGGTCATCGGAGTTCCCACCATGAAAGGCACTTACAATTCAAAAATTACAATATACTGAAAGAAAAAACAACAAACTAAAAGAAAAAGTTAATGTCTGTCTCACATTTGATGTCAGGCAATGACATCAAAACATTTTATAATTTGGGAGAAAATAGATGCAAGGCAGTTAACAGAGGGCCCTACGCGCGGACAAACAGCCGCCGCCCCTCGCCACACGTGCCACCCCCACCGGGATAACACATGAAA